>OX439141.1:25571987-30371987 GCA_949318255.1 Pollenia labialis | reverse complement strand
TGGAAAAACTTTTCACCTGTGGTTAAGGGTTGAAAAACAAAAATATTATGTACTTATATTTTAGCAGCTTGAAGTGTTCGTTGAAGCCGGTTTTCCATAAAAATTTTTTGTTTAACGATCATTTCAAGTTCACAAGAAAATTTTTGTATTCGTTGAGAATGATAAGAAATCATGTTTGTTGGGTAATACTCATTTAATGTGTATATTTACCTCGGTATCATCGCAAGTAGAAGCAAGACTTATGAGGACAATCAGCTAGAAGCAACACAAATGCCACAGAAAAATAATTTCATTAAAGCATCAACCATAATTTTCTTTAAAATAATTTTCAAATATGAAGAACCATCGTATTTTGAGAGTATGATGATATTTAATAACGCACAACATTAGATGGATGATTGTAATTTTAGGTATTTAAATGTGTCATATTCGCATTACGTGCCCCCAAAGTAAAAATGTGTAAAATACATTTCAGCTTCAATAACTTAAGACTCCAGAAACTAAAGAAGTCACTATAAAAGACAGTGACACTGGCAGTACAGCCGACAAAAAATAAAGCAAAGTACCCAGATACCATAGAGACTTGACAATGAACAGTTGTTGCTGTATATGTAAATAAGAACTGTAATATTTTGACAGTTCATGAGTTGACAATTACATTAATACTGTTTTATACTGCGCCCGTTAGGATGAAAAAGAAATTTATGTTTATTTTTCGTGTTTTTCACACGAACATCCCAAAAAATGTATTTAAATTTTAGAAGGCTGATGAGAAGTAATCAAATTTTGAATCAAATAAGAGAAGACTCATTTAAATTATTAAAAGACTCATAAAATTTTAAGTTAACTGTTAATTAGGCAAAAAAGATAAATAATTGTTGGGATTTGCTTGTAGTTGTATAAGAATTTTGTAATGAAATATTAACTTTTGTATTCAAATTTTAGTTGGAAAATGTTAAAAATTCACATCATGAAACATTTGCTTCTGCTAAACTAAATTGTTTGAAAAGCAAATTAAACTTATCTAAAATGCATATAATACTAAAAGAGCTAATGTTAATTGCTTTTAAATGTTATTCAGTTAAGAAAATTGCTACTAACACAAATTCAGCTAATTTTAAATGGTTCTTAAACTAATTCAGCAGCTTTAAATTACTTAAAATACTAATTCAGCTTAGCTAAGCTGCTTTTAAAGCAAATTAAGCAGATTTTAATCGCTTTAAAAACTAATTCAGCTAAGCATATTTGCTTTAAATTTATATTTAAGTAAAATGAAATGAAGAAAATGCTTAATTCGGTTAGTTAAATTAAACTTAAACATATTAAGTTAAAGCCAGCTGTTAATACTTATTCAGCGGAATTAAGTTGCTTTGAAAACTAAGTTGTCTTGGCTAAACTGCTTTTTAAACTAATTCAGCTAAGATAATATGCTTTAAAATTGAGTTTTATTGAAACAGCTGAATTTTTTCAGGAATAAAAAACAGCTACACTAACTCCCTGTTTATACTTATTTAGCAGAATCAAATTGCTTTTAATACTAATTTATCAAATCTAAACTGCCTCTAGTATTATTTATGCTAAGAAAAACACCTTCTAAAACTAATTTAGAAAAAAAATTACCAGTTTTTTTCTAAATTTTATTATTCCCTACAAATGGAATTTAATTATTTAAAATTAAAAAAGTTTTTTTGTTTTAATTTTTAGTATATACTTAATAAATAACTCAAATTGTCTACTTTTTTTTAAATTCAGCTAGAAGAAATTTAATTAAGCTAAACTTAAAACATAAAAATTGTTTTCGAGTACCATTTTATAATTTCGTAAGAATTTTTTGGATCAAAAGATATTCTTAAAAATGTATACAAACTTTTGTAAAACAGCATACAAATTGCTAAATTCAGATGTATTAAAGCACAAGACAGCCATAATAATCAATAGTTTTTTTTTATATTGATTTTTAAAATTTGGTAATGTTATTCAGCTTAAGGTTTTTATATTTTGAAATAAAAATTCTTGCAATTTTCTGGGTTTTAGCTAATAAAAATTACAATTTCGTCATATTATTACGTAAATTGTGCTAAGATGTTAAACCAAGAATTAAACGGAACTACTCTGAGACTTAATAAAGTTAATGAGTTGTTAATTTTTAACTTTGAATATTACATATTTATATTACTGAATGGATTTTATTATAATTCAGCTAAAGTTTTTTTAGTTAGAAACTTAGCATTTGCACTCTTTTTTATTGTTCAGCTAACGAAAAGTCCAATTCAGCTAAGATTTTCCTTAAAATGTATAAAAATATTCATAGATAGTGCACCGCAAACATTATTCAGTTAATTTTAAATGATTTTGATGTATTTTTTTGCAATTTAACAAAGTCACTATTTTATTCAGTAAGGATTTTTGTAAGATTTCTTTATTATATTTATTATTTTAAAGCTGAATCTCTTTAAAATAAGACATTTCCTTGCTTAATTAAATACAGTTTAGACCAGCAAACGTTTTAGTCCAAAAGTATTACAGATTTCTCAACCACTATTAAGAATAGCAAAAAAAACTTTAACTTTAAAATTATCTGCAGACTTCTAAGTGCTAAGGCTATTAGCTCATTTAAAGCATACTTTACGGCGTATATAATTACAGCAAAAAAAAACCTAAAAAAAACATCTTATTCTCTTTGATAAGAACTTGGAGTAAATATAATTACGTAAAAAACGCTCGCAGCTAAATTCTTTAACGTCTTTTAGTTTAGTTCTCTTTGTCGTTTTCTTCTTAACGCCTTTGTCCTTATTCATTTTCTAATATTTTATTAATTCAAAAAAGTAAGAAAAATTGTACGTGCAGCCAAATTCGCTTTCTTTGTTACTATTTGCGATATGCTTACTTTAATTTAAACTTTCGTATAAATTTAATGCATAGTTTTAGGTTAAGTCCTATTAAGAATTTTTTTATGCAAAAACTTTATCTTTAACAAAAAATCCGTGTATTGCTTTAAAGGCACATTGACAAGAAGTTGCTCTTGTTAAATTTGCCTAAAAATATGCAATCTAAATATATTTATATAAAATTTAAAAAGTGTCTGCTTATTTGTTCCCTAGAGACCCCTTAATATATAAACCGATTTCTTTACTTAGCCGGAACTTAACATAGGCAAAACATGTTTGTAAAATTCCAAGTGGGCGTGGCACCTTCCATACAAAGGTTATATGAATAGCTTCATATCTGGAGCACGGTTACAGTTAAAGAATTACGACTTTGTATTTAGCTAGGTTATCAATGCACTTAATTTTAAATAAGGAAGATTAGAAAAGTGGGCGTGGTACCTCCCATACATAGGAAATATAGAATTCTTTATATCTGGAGAACGGTTACAGTAGCTTATTTGGAACAAATAGTTAGGTATTCTTTACAAAATATCTGTCAAAAAAATTACTGGATTGGCAAAATTATCATGGCTCCTTTAATATAAACACAATATTGGCTTCATTATATCTGTGGAACGGTAGCAGTAGAAGTATCTAAGTTTGGAACGATTTGCTTCGCTATCGAAAAGATCTGTTTTAAAAGATTTGACTAATTTTATTTCAATGGAGGGAAGCGAAGCGCCCCGGGTAATGCTGGTATATTATAAATTTTAGTTGCACACAGAAGTAGTGTATATGAAAATTGTAGCCTACATTTTTAAGCAATAATTAGATCAGGAAGCATTTTCGTCTTAATACCTCGCTTAAGTATTGCTAAAAAAAATGGCCGTGCATAAAAAACTGAACTGGCAAATTGCTTTATTTTGATTTTCTTGCGAAAAGAATAAAGCAATTTGTTATATAATTTTGTTTATCTAACCAATTGTTGATATTTTTTTCTTAGATATCGTTGCAAATAAGAATTGAGTGTTTGTAATTCTCATTCACTCTGCAAATTTATTTGCATAATATCTTTAGCTTTTCTGAAGTTTTTGGGAAAAGGTTTCCTGTTGATCTGGCCTAAGCTACCAGGGAAATGGACACAGGAACTAACTTGTCCTCCAACAATAAATTCAGGCATATTTATCATGAATGAAAATTAGTCATTTAGCACAACAAACTAAATCTTATTAATTAAACATTTTGTATTTCCAAAAATAACTTTGATAATATAAACAAATGTTATTTGGATTTATAATCATATGTGAGTGTTTGGAAAAAATCGGACTAATAGTTCTCAAATTATGATGAAATGTATGAGCATAAGTGCCTTCTTATCAGGGCTGTGGAGTCGTCCGAAAAAAGTACTAACTCCGATTTCAAACGCTGAAATTTTTTAAGTGCGCCTCCGACTCCGACTTACGACTCCTACTCCTACTATAATCTTGATGCTAAATATATATGATGTTAACTTTGATTATTTCATTACCGTACGGCCTTATAAAAATTAGAGTTTTTGAGAAGAAATTACTATACGCAAACATTAATGTGCTGTTTCCAAATGACAGGCGATTGATTATGTAGTAAAATTTATATGAAAAGCACACAGTCCATCGCCTGTTATTTAGAAACAGCACATAAGAGCAGTATTCATTAACCATTTATTTAAATTTTAAATGTGTTTTAAGAAGATAATTTTTATTTTGGAATTTTTTTTTTAAATTTTTTATGCCGAAAAACTTTGGAGTCGGAATCGCGAGTTTTTGTGGGTACTACAACTCCGATTCCGGCACAAAAACCTTAACTCCAACTTTTCAACTCCGACTCCACAGCCCTGCTTATTATTATATTTAATTCCCCTTGATCCTATAAGGAGCATAGCGCCTCACATAAGCGCCTTATTACGTGCGAAATATTAGTCTAACCCATAATAAAAGCTTGACGTGATAGAAACAATCTGTGAATATATTTAAATTCAGCACGCTAAAGTCAATTAAAATCACATAACAAAGTTAAGGCCATGCCAGATTGAACTTTTGCTTCGTGTTGCGTTAAAGATTCTCTTTGATATTTAAGATGAAATACACATACTTATACGAAACATGGCACATAAAGTACTTTTAACGCAGACCGAAGCGAAAATTAGATAGTATAATTTTCTTTTATTTATTTTCAATTCCAATAAATCTTCCAATAAATCTTCCAATAAAATGTTTAACTTTTATTTTTATAACAAATAACTCAATGTATAGTTTACCAACCGCTTTTAAAGGTAACCAAACAATGCGTGAGTGCTGCCAAAGCTTTTTTGGAACGCAACGCGACGAAGATGTATCTGACCCGGCCTTCATTGCTCCTAACTTTTTTTGTTCATCCTCTATTGAAGGTAAAGTATTTAATAAAAATCTCTTAATAAAATTGCCAATAATTTATGACAATAAGGCTTCTTTGGATTTCCTTAAAAAAAACGGTAAATGGAAACACAAACATACATATTTTATCCATAAATTCCTGCAAATTTATAACTCACTTCTTTAATTACCATTAGTCTCATTTAAGGTTTAATATCGTTTTTATGACATAAAATTACCCGTTTAAATCCTTCTCCCGAAATAAATTTACCTGTCTTTACAAAAATCAATATGTTTTAAATCTTTAACAGGGGGTTTTATTTTCGCTTCTGGTCTTACTTCCCGTGAAATGAGCGAAAAGTTTAGTCTCCTGGGAACGCGGTAATTTCTGTTTTTAGGAAAAAAATAAAAATTAATTTCAAAATTTTGAGTTTTAAACGGGGTTCGGAGTTTTATAATTTGCACAATGTTTTCGAAATACCGGAATTCAATTCTTATCTCAAATTAATTTAGTTCTTGTTGTAAAGAATCAAAAATTCGCTAGAGCCGATTGCTTTTAAAGACAATTTTTTTAAAACTAATAAACACAGATAATACTCTTTTAAATCGAGTTAAATATAGAAAAATGTAATCCCTTTATGAAAAAAATAAACAGCTAAAACTTTTTATATACATGATTTACTACTTACATGGTAATCGTATTTAGATAATAACTAGTTACTATTGCATTACTTTATTGCAAAAAAGTAAAAAAAAATTAAATATTTTTTTTTTAATTTTAAAGGTTTATTTAAATCATTGTAAAATAAAAATAATAAAAAGTAAGACTCGTTTAAGAATGCAACTGGCAAATATTAAGAAAATGTCTCAAATATGTAGTTGAAAACCTCAAAAACCAAAAACAAACAAAAAACAGCTAATTGTAATTTTAGCTTTGCTGAATCTGAGTGCTTAAAACAAACAAAAGCAATGATACTCATTGTGGCATATCCATTCATTTCTCACCAATGCAAAAAAATATACATTCATTCACTTTGTTTCTGATGCTGCTGTAAAGAAGCCTTAGAAGTGAGTTTTTTTTTAAATTAGTTAAGCTGAAAAATAAAAAAATCAAGCCACATGAAGGTAATTAATTCCCTCAAAAAGGGGAAATAAAGTATAAATTACCTAGCAAATATTTGCGTAAACTACTAGCTGTATTTTAAAACAAAACAAAGAGATTAATTTTTCATTAAAAAGGAATTTTAAAAATTTAATAATATATTTTGGCAAATAATACAAATTTAACAAAAAAAATTAATGTTAACATAACACTAAAGCGAAAATAAAGTTTTTCTTAAATTTTTGTCAAGATTCTTGCTAAGCTCTCAGCTGAATTACATTTTCCTTTAGCTGAATTATATTTTTCTTTAGCTGAATTACATTTTTTTAGCTGAATTAGGTAAAAATTTAGGAAAATCATTAAAATGTGTCTAAAATGTATTTTTAGACCCAAAAACTCTGGCTGAATTTTATTTTAAACTAGCTAAATAAAAAATTAAGATAATTATAATAAAGTAAATAAAAAAATTTTCAAAATATGCTAAAAATAATAGATGAATAACTCTTAAGTGTGTGTGTTATTTATGTTTTCCGTTCATTTTGTAACAAATTATTGACAAATATTTGGAATAATCTTAGCTGAGTTATAGGCTGAAATTACATTAAACTTAATATAGCAATTATGTACAAATAAATTTCTAAAATAAATATATTGTATGTAAGTACCCAAAATCCATAGCTGAATAATATTTGAAAAATTGGCCGAAATATAAAAAGAATAATACATATCAAGCAAATAATCAACATTTTAGAAATATCCATAAAATAAATTTTGAATAAATCTTAAGTTTAGGTGAAAAACACAAAATTAATTTATTTAAAAAATTAATTTACGTAAAAAACGCCTGGGTTCGAGCCTCAGGTCAGTCAAGAATGGAAAATTATCAATAAATTTTAATTAATTTCATGTTGTTGGGATTTTCCCTTTCTTCATAAAAATAATCTAATGAAAATTAAATTTGATGAACTTAAGCCTAATGAAATATCAAAATTTGGATTAAAAACCATGGAACAGTTCAACAAAATAACCACAATACTAATTATTAATTTATTTAAATTATAATTTTTAAAAATATTTATGTACTGAAAAGTTGTAGCAACAACTTTATTTAGAAAAAATGTATCTTAAAATTATTGTATGATTCAATAACTCTAGCTGAATAATATTTAAATTTAAACTGATTTAAAAATTAAGTATGCTAATCATAAAAATAAATTAATTTAAATATGCTTTAAATAACAGAAGAAAAGGCTTACTTAAATTAAAGGCTTAAACAATTTTTTAAAATTATTTAAGAAATATTAACAAAAACTTCTAGCTGAATTAAAGTTTTCCTTTGCCAAATAATATTAAACTTTAAGAAAATATTATTAATGTCTAAAATATATTTTAAGCCTTAAAAACTATAGCTGAATTATATCTAAAAGCAGCTGAATTAAGTTATTTATAAAGAAAATTTGAAGCATTCTTTAAAAATAATAAAAATTAAAAAAAAAACTGAATTAACTGTAAACCATGGTAATTATAATAATTAATGAAAAATCTTCCGAGTCTTAAGCTTTGGTCACACTAAACAAATATTTATTTGTAACATTCTTCGACTATTTTTTTAGAAATAAAGTTTAGTTTTAGTTATTAATGGTCAGGTTTTTTTTCCGAGTTGTTCGTCAAATATTGTTAAATATGAACAAGCCTTTAGCTGAATTACATTTTTTTAGCTGGATTTTTTATAACTTTATTTAAATGTAATAAATAAGTCTTAATTTATTTTTTTACACAAAAACCATTGCATTTAAAGCTAGCTTAATAAAAATCAAGTAAATCATTAAAAAGAATAATTTAAGCAGATAATATAAATTACAAAAACGTTTTAAAATTAATTTATAAATATTCAGCAAGCACTTGTATTCCTTTTATAATAATTTAAACATTTTAAACTTATACTTTTCTGCGTTAACCTCAATTGAATCGCATTTTAATCAAATTCAGCATAGCAGAAATTAATTTGTTGCGAACTCAGCTGCGTTTAAAATGAGTTAAGCTCTGCTGCATTGCTTTTAAGCGTATTTGATTAACGTTTTAGTTGAAAAAAACCAAATTTTAAACTTTCGTTTACTTTAGTTTCCTTAAAATATACTTTTACTGTTAAACAAGTGTTGCACCTAAAACTGTGCTTACCTTTTAATTAGAATAATAGCGCCTAAGCATTTAAATGCCTTGTTTCTGATAACCTGAAAATATAACAAAAGTAAAAGATTTTATTAGCAATACATTTTAAATTAATGTATTTTTATTAAACAATAAATTTTTTTTCACACATTCTTAAAATTTTGTTTCAAATATTTAAAATCCAAAGCATACTTAAAAGGATTTTGTTTTCGTTACTACAATTCTTTTGCATTTTCCTGCAAAAATCAAATTGTATTTCCTTAGAGAAATTATTACAAATATTTTTGGCCTTGTACTCATGTCTTAGCTTATCCTAAAACTTCGCTTTTATTGGCTTAAGCAATCCATAACCCCCAAAGTATACTCCCAAGCCATAAGAATATTTCCTAAATTTTTTATTACTTTTCTTTATATTTTATGTTCACAACGTGCTTATAAACAATTCTAATTTGTAGCTTTTCATGATGACAATAAAATTAATTTGTTCATTAAAGTAAGAAATCTAATTTTGGTTGTGCACGCATGATCTACAATATAAATTAACTATATTGATATTGGAAAATTCCCTGTTCCCAATTCAACTCACGCATAAACAATAAAATTATTTGGCTTGTTTTCAGTTCATTCTTTGAGAGTTTCTTTATAAATATGATTTTTTATTATTAATTATTTAGTTTTCATTAAACAATTTGAGTTGGGGAAACTAATTAAACTGAAGTTGTAGTAGTTTTTCTGTGGTTTTCTTAGAGCAGAATTTTTAGAAGTTTGAGTTTTATTGCTTTCAGTTGACAAATAAATGGAATTATTTTGGCAATAATAGTTTTTTTTTTATTAAAAAGAATGTGAAATGGGAAAAAATTTAGCAACAAAAAAAAAAACGGATGCAAATATGTATTGATTTTTAAGTAAAAGAAAATTTTTTTTTCTTTTTGAAAGCCAAAACTGTACAATTTGTCCAATTTTTAGAAATTTCTTTAAAAAATGCCAATTTTAACGAATTTTTTATAAAAGTTTCTGGAGATTTTTTTTCATTTTAGATTTTAAAAATAAAATTTTTCTTTATGGTAACAAACCCATCTAAAATTGTTTACCTTTGATACTGTAATGCTCACAATATGTTAATCCCAGGAATAAAATCACTTTTTTCTGTAGAAATGTTGACAAATAATTCTTTTTTTATTCCTGGGATTAACATATTGTGGGCATTACAGTATCGAAGGTATAAATGTTAGTTTGGTAATACAGTGTTGGTATGGTAATGTCACGTCTAAATTTGAGGCAGTCGTGGTTTTTTACTCATATCTCAGCCATTTGTGGACCGATCTTGCAAACAATTCCGGACATAAATGTATAATAACCTGGCCCCCATCATATATGGGGTCTTCGGAAAATCCATTTCAATGGACAGACGGACATCGTTAAATCAACTTCACTCCTCATAAGGACCCATAATGTATATTCTTTATAGGGTCTAACATCAATATTATAAAAATTACAAACGGAATGACAAACTTATATATACCCTATTCACCACATGTGGTGATTGGTATAATAGCCTTGGTGCAAATTTCGTCCAAATCGGAAGACATCGATTAACAAATTTGGTCACTTGACATGAAATCCCCCATATATTTATACATTTAACAATAAAGCTTTTATATAGATATTTTGTGTCCTGTGGTTTCTATTGAAAACAGAGGTCCACCACGAAAATATTCGATCTTGTTTGATGCCAATAGTATAATTCGCTTCGACCTATTGCGTTGTTTAGTTGTTCGCTCCATGTATGCCTACTCTGCGTGTTCTACCTTGTGGATATCAATCGATGGACATTTTAGATGGACCATAAGGCCTGTGGAGTGTATGTCCAAGCCACCGCCATTTTCGGTTCAAAACTTCAATGTGAACTGGTCGCTGATTTGTTTGATTCCATAGTTCCACGTTAGACATTGTGTTGGATTGCGTTTGTATCATGCTCTGTGGTATTGCAGATCTCGCATGCATACAGTAGAACCGACCTTACACAAGAATTGAAAACTTTCAGCTTTGTGAATATCGTTATGATGCTTTAAATGTTGCAAAAACCATTGATTTCTTCAAGTTCGGTATTACGTATTTGGCTTGATGATCAAAGTTTATTTATAAGTCGATTTTTTCGCTTTTTTTGACTTTTCATTATAAACCAGATTTTATTTTTTCTTTCATGTTTTTTATGAGTTTTAAATTTTTTATAATAAAAGTTTTCGTATATTTAAATAAAAGCTATTTTTTTATATTTTCCTTAAGTGAAATTAGGGGTTGTTAGGAGTCAGCCTGTATTTATAGTTCACCACCGGTAGTAGTTCTAGACTAGTAGATTCAAGAGCCTTCTAGTCGATTCCAGATCATTCTGTTCGTATTCGAAATTCTACAATTAAATCTAAGATCTACAATAGAGTGAAGCAAATAACAATTTAGGCTAATACGACAAAAATTAAAATTAACAAAATAACATAACTAAAACTATAAATAATTATTAGATAAATCTTATTTCGTAACAATACATTACTGTACGAAGAAGGTAACCAGGAGCACAAACACTCAAAAAATCCTAAGCTTAGAATTCAATAAGTATAAATACACAAGTAAAAAATGAAAATCAACTGACAGAAAGGCTGACAGAAGACTTTTTTTTAACGCGCGTTGAGTAACTTGCCATTTTTCATGGGCTAAAGTTTTTATATGCACGAGACTTGTCAACGAATTACAGCGTGCTATGTAGCTGGGTTCGTTTGCTCCAAAATTTGTACAAATTTGTACTGGATTTTACTGAAATGCGTTCGCGTACACATAAATTTGTAAAATTTTCATACAACTCACCAACTGAATTTTACTGGGGTTTTACTAGAAAAGTAAACGAACGCACATAATATGTATTCTAAAATTTCATGGATTTTATTTTGATGTTTTTTTTCATTTATTCATTCACCTCAAATACAACTTAACTACTGACTTGATACATTCAGTTTAAATTGGTGAATCTATTAAAGAAATACAAATTTTTATTTTATTTCACCACTGTGGATGGTACCGTTAATATTCTAAAGTTTAGAATCTAAACTTATTATGTATCTTTATTTCTGCTTACAATTTATTTAATTATTTGTTATTAGATAATTTCTTTTAACTATTAATTTTAATGTTCAAACCTAATTGGGTGTATTAAATAAGTAAGTATTGTGTAGTAAACATTTTCAATGCCTTTTTTAATGGGCTCCCACAAGCAAGCCAGCCATTTTAGTTTAACAGGGATTGCATTTTTACTTTAATATACATATGTATGAGACAAATATATCTGTATGCGTGCACATGTGTGTTTGTGTGTTACAAAGCTGAGAGTGCACTCACTTCCAATAACTGCAAAATAACGACACATGCAAATAACCGTTATTAAAATAAAACATTAGTACTCGTAAATTGTTGTACTCTACTGTTATTGCTTTAGCCATTGTTTTGGTAGTACATATGTACATTAGGGTGTCCCAAAATTTTTTTTTGTCAGAGGCTCAAGCATAATTTGAAAGCTTATTGGGTCCAGTATTTTTGAATTTTTTTTTAGATTTCTAGGAAGAGGTTTAGAGGTCACGCAATTCAAGTCTTTGTTAAAAATCTGAGTTTTCGGGCTTTTTTCAAACTTGACTCATAACATTGTCAATAAACACGTTTATTTAATTTTTTGCCCGAATATATCTAAAGAAAATTTCCCAAACTTTATTTCAATATGCAAAAACTTTAAGTTCCGGCTATATTTTTGTCCATTACGATTCCACATATTAAGTATTTTTGTAATTTTTCAACAAATTCTGTAAAAAACGGGTTATTTCTTTTCAAATTTATATGAAAGGTATAAAAACTAGTGACGCAATTTTAAATACCGATAAGTTCTAAACAATTAAGAAAAACAAAAATGGAATTTTGTTCCACAGTTTCCGAGTTACACTATTTTTATAGTTTCTACCTTAAAAATGGTGATACTTTTTTCGTTATAATTATTGTATATTTCCATAAAATGTTATAGTTGGGTTTTAACTGTCATTAACTTCTGACATTCATTGATCTAAATCGTTACATGCTGTCATTTTCACTTTCTATTTTATGTGTATTCTCCGCTATAATAAATTTACATAACACAATTTTTTGAGTTAGCTGACCGACGAATCAAATAGAAAAGTTTCTTGTATATGTGGCAGCGCATAGTGAAAGGGACCTTAGGGGGAACAAATCAATTTTTTGATGGGGACAACATCTGAGCATCGAATCAGACCAATCCCATGCCCCAAAAGTGTTCCCTCCCAGAGATATGCGCGTTTTATGAAGTGGTGGTACACCAAAATGGCTCTCCTGAACAAACCCGGTTTTTACCCTTAGGTCCCTTTATATTTTGCGCGTCACATACATGTATAAAAGTTTTCGTCGACGTACCGGTAAGAATTTTTTTTTTTGTTTTTGATCGTTAAAAAATGTGTAATTTTATTCAAAATAGATCTAATAGAATTTTGTGAAAACAAGAAATGTGTGGCTTGTGGGAAAAATGATAGATGCCCTTGATCCCTCCAAACCGCCGACAAAAATGCAAATTCTGCAAAGATTTTTTAATAACATATACTGGGTATAAAGGTCAAAACGGGTATAACTCAGGAACGATAAGAATTAATTTGTCTTTCAAACTGCAACATTAGTTTGTTTTCGTTTTCATTTAAACTTAAAAAGTTGTAAAGCGTTATTACAAAATTTTTGAAAAAATTACGAAAAATTGTAATTAAAGGTATCTAAATGAGTAACCTCATCACCAAATCTTATAAGTTTTTCACACAGGAATAAAGCTTGGATACTTTTCTTTAAAACTGTTTCCTCAGGAGTGCAGAAACCCGTGGTATTAACCAAGTTATCAGTAAAGTTAAAAAAATGGGCCGAAAACTCCGGTTTTTTATGAAAACTCCATTTGCGCGACCTCTAAACCTATTCCGAAAATTCTTAAAGAAAAACCAAAAATACTTTACCCTATAAGCTTTTAAATTTTGATTGATCACCAATGAAAATCATAAAGAAAATATTTTTTGGGACACCCTAATGTACATGTTTATGTTGTTTTAGATCTTTTGGTTGTCGTTAATGTTGTCGTCGTTATTTGTGCAGTTGTTTTTGTTGTTGCTGTTAAAGCTGATCATAGACTTTGTCAACAAAAATGTTATGCATGGTTGCATTTAATGTTATGTTCATGATGATGTTGTTGTAATTGTGTATTTGAAAATTTCGATTTTAATAACAACAACAAAAAATAATCAAACAATGTTATTGTGTGTATTTGCGTGTGTATTGAAGATACATACATACGTACCCTGCAATCGCAGTTACTACCCTGCAAATAATATTGGACCACCTGATCCATTTTGATTAAATGGACTACTCCATGGACTGGCCCGATGTAATGCAAGCATTGACCATGTCATTGTTAAAAAGTGTTTGTAGTGAGACGACATGTCTTCGTTTTTTAACGACATGTTTTCGTTTTACGAAGTAAAAACTACTTGATTGTAATCCAAATCTGGGTTATATGGTCCTGCCCTAGGACATCGTAATGTTAAATAGACGATGTTTTTTCTATATGTCCATTATTAATTGTTTATTTAAAAGTGAAAGAGGAAAGTTTGTGAAAAAGGCATGACATATGATACTTTATTTTAGTTATTAGTTTTTTTTTCTAAAACGACAAATAAATTAATTTAACTTATGTTTTTTTATAAGGATAAATTAAACAAAAATGGAACACTAATTTTTTTATTAAATAAAAATTTTCTTCAAAATAACACTACATGCAAACTTGAGTCCTTCACCGTATACATAAATATATTTTATGGGTGAGAAAAGGATTGGTTTTATTATTATTGAATTTTTAATAAACAAAAATAAAAAAGCTTTATCAAAAAGTTATTTTTAGTCTTTCATTCAGTAGGGGCATGAAGTAGTTTTCAAACTACTCCTTTAGTGCACTCCATTCAGTAGTGACATGGAGTACTTTTGAAAGTAATCCATGAAGTAGTGACTTAGAGTAATTTTGAAACTACTCCTTTAGGGTGCTCCATACTGTAGTTACATGGAGTACTTTTAAACTAACCCACTTTAGTACTCCATGGAGCTGTTTAGGGACCACTTCGGTGGGTTATATGGTCCCCTCCTAGGACATCGTATTTTAAGCCTTTTAAAATTGTTATAAACTTTACGAACACTGTTGCCAATTTAGAGATTTTCCCGCTTAATCTAACGTTTTTAAAATGTCAATCGCGGGAAAAAAGTTTCGGGAAATCTAGCGATTTTCAAACATCTCTGAGCGGCTCATTTCCGCTACAAAAACATTTCTTAATATTTAAATTTACAGATTTTATACTTTTTCTAATTAAGATTTTTTGAATTTTCTGGTTTAAAACTACTTGTTTATGTTTACGGTCAGGGCTGCCAGGTACTTTTTCTCTTGTCCCCAAAAAATAAATCCCCAAATTAAAAAACAAAACCTTAAGAGCCACTTTTTGGGTTAGAGATTAGCGATTAAATTAACTTTAATCTCCGTATTTACTTTTTGAGTTGTATTTTTTTAAACTTTTTTTGCTAGTTTAAGCGGCCATTGATGGTGGTTTAAACCTTAACTTAAACTGTCAACATACATATGTTTAACATAAACAATTAATGCAAAAATATAAACAAAAAATTATTTTAAAAATAAAATATATACTTTTATATAATTTTTCCTTTCTATATTTTTTCATTAATATATTTTTTCTTTAAAAGTAAAAATTTCTACCTTGTAAACAATATTAAATTCGCATATTTTCTTCTTCTTCTTTGAAAACATCCATCTTGCTTTGATAAAAAATTTAGTGCTGGTTCACACACGTCAAGTTTAACTCGTCAAGTCTTGAGCTTTTAGGAGAGAAGGGTAAATAGGATGCCATTTCTTTTCCGCTCTCTCCTAAATACTCAAGACTTGACGAGTCAAACTTGACGTGTGTGAACCAGCACTTACATTTGCAAAAAAAATATTGCCATTTATTTGTGCTCAGTATGGTAGCACTACAAGGTTTAAGCCACAACCCAAAAATATCAAATTCAATTTATGCTAGATTAACTTAATTCGCAGATTATCTAATTATAGAATAAAATTAACTTTAATTTCAAACCCAAAAAGTGTCTCTAAATTGTTAATATTTATTTTGTTTTTTTTTCAGACCAAATTTTTAATTTTTTTTTTCAAAATAGTAAGAAAAATTTAAATAAGAAATCCCCAAATATCCCCAAATAAAAATGTTTAGTAAAAAAAATAATATTATTTTGATTGGAGCGACTGGTTTCGGCATGTTTTCTTAAATCCTTTTTATGCGATTCCAGTGAGGACTTACAAGCAGAACAATATGCTGCTTTTGATGAGCAAATTATAAGAATTTTGAGCTTGTTCAAGCGGTATTAAAATCAACAAAAAAAAATACATTCACCCGTCATTTATTTAATACTTCGATGCATCATGAGTACTTACAAATAGCCCAACATTTTTCATATTTACTTATTTTTGGAGAAGACATATTTGTTAGAAAATTGTCTTTAAAAAATCAAAAAGTGTATGTGTTGCCAATGGGTTTAGATTCTTTTTTAAAATTCTTCTTTTTTCACTCAAGATTCCTAACATAAGTATATTAAGTACATTTTACACACTCAACAAAAATGGTATTCTTAATTAGGGCCCTTTAAACCGTATTAGTTGTTGATAATGTTTAATTTTAAGGATTGATATTAAAACACATTTGTGTTTTAAATACAAAATTCTTTTCTTCACTAAACACTTACTTAACTGTAACCTAATTCACCGATGTGGTACATTTAAATTTTAAGTTTCCATTGGGAAAACTAAGCAAGGTGGCCTCAATATTAAACAAATACAACAACAACAGGCAAAGCAATAACAGACAACTGTTTTTTGAGGCCACCTTGTAAATAAATACACTTTTGTATAATATTTTTTTGTATTAAGTATTTTATATTAATTAAATAAGACTTTTTAAACGTATTTAAATACGATTTAAGTTTATATGAAAATTAACTTAATATAGATTTAAAAATTATCCTGAAAATTAGGCATACGAGTAAGATAAAAGTTTTGCTACATTTTTAATATTTTTTATACGAAACAACGAAAAATAAACGTAAAAATGTGTAAGATCCCCAAAAAATCCCCGAATTTTTCTTAAATCCCTAATCCCCATATGACTTTCTTTGTCCTTTTTGCTGGCATGATACCCCCAACTTCGGGGATAAATCCCCAAGTCTGGCAGCCCTGTTCACGGTTTTAATTACTTTTGTAGTTCAAGTTAACTAAGGATGGTATGTGATATTTTTTCGATTTTCAGTTCGTATTTTGTTAGGGCTATATGTGACAACTCACAACTTTAAGCCTGCTAAAAATGTTAAAACAAAAGGTAAGTTTGTTATGCCGTGTGAAACGGTTTCAATATTCATCGAAGACATCAAAAAATATTTCTTTTCTAGGTCATTGAGCAATTCTAAGTCGATTTAGCCATGTCCATCTGTCTATCCGTCTATTGAAATCACGCTCACTTTCAAACGACTTAAAAAAAAAGAATATAAATATTGGTATCAAATTGTTTTTAGTTTCCCTAAGCAATTCGGAATTGAAATCCAGCAAAATTTGTTCAGTAGAAAAAGAGTTATACATATATTCAAATGTGGAACAAACACCATAAAATATTTATAATTTTTTTTACAAAAACTAGCACAACTATGTTTGTATATATATTCATATATTCATATAAGATTTCGCACAAATTCGTTCTTTATGACTAAAAATCATACCTTTACCTATAATTGGTACGCCTAAAACCGTAACAAATAACAAAATTGTAAACAATTTTGGTCTGTCAGTTTTTAATGACTAGAAATTACACTGTCGTGTAGATTGGTCAATAAGTCTGAATTTACACTTTTCATCTTTTGATGCTCAACTTCTTTTCAATTCCCTTTTAAAGATGCCAATATAATCACACGCATCTATCGGTTTCAGCTTTATTTAGGGGGTTTGAAGTCCGATTTGGGGGGACATGTTCCAATTAGTTGGCAACAGTGTTTTAGTACCTCTTTAAGGTAAAGTTTGGGTATTTTATTATCATTCTACCCAATTTTAAAAAATGTTTTTGAATCGAGGTTGACATTCTCATGGAAATGCCCATATGTAATGTAAAGAAAGCATGAAAAAACAGTATGCAGATACTTGCTTTTGTATTGTTTGTTAGTGCTTTTTTTTGTCGTTGTTGTTCTCGCAGCCATACAGACAGTTTGCTTGTATGTTTGTTGTTAATGTTAAATACAGAACAGTGGCGTAAAGTGGATATTAAGAACTACTTATCCGCTGTGTATTAAGCGAATTGCAAATTGTAGCCTTGGATCTAGATTTTTTGTTAAATAGAATTGGAATTACCCCATTACAGCACAGGTAAGTTTTACATGGTATCAAAGATGTTTACATCGTATTAAAAACCTTTTAGAACTCATATTTTAACAGTTTTTTGTTATTGAAGGATTATTTTTTTTTATTATCAAATTTTGTCGATCTTTTTTTGAGTTTTGAAATGTATTTCGATGTTATAACCGAAGTGTAATGTTATGACATTTAATTGAATCTACTAAGGGTTTTTATGAATTTATCATCAACTTTTTATATTCTTGTTTCTTTGAATTAAATTTTATCGAGTTTTTATGAATTATTAAAGAAATTTTAGCATGTTTTTTTTTAAAGATTCCGGCATTTTTATCGCTATTTTGGTCTGTGGTGCCGTTTGGTTACGACGTTACATGTATCAATCAAGTTATATTTTGATGCCTGGCACAGAACGAAGTAATATTTTTGAAAAAGTACTTGATTTATAAAAGAACCCTTATTCAAAAAAATTTAAAAAAGTATTAACTTAAAATTTTAAATTTTTCACTTTTTGGAAAAAACCGTCGGGTATTACTCGCAGCTTCCTGCTGTAAAAATATCGAGTTATTTTGTTTACATTTTGGTAAAGAAACGGTTTTTTTTTTAAATACTATTTCATATGCTTTTCATATTAAAAATTATTTTGCTTCTCCTGAAAATATTGAAATTTTGAGTTAATACAGTATTGTTAACCAAGTGCGATATGTTTAATTTGTATGCTTCCATTTTCAAATGCTTGTGATGAGAGGATATGTAGTCAACTGAAACTTATAAAGACAGATTATACAGAGGCGACACGACACGAATGATATTGATTGCGTTTTTCTGTCTCTTTCTTTAAAAGCTACCGTTTTTGCATTTCCCTTTGACCTCTTTTGTGTTTAATTCCCAATTTTCACGAAAAACAAAATCTTAATATTTTTTTTTCTTAACCCGCTTACAACTACAATTAATGTTGGGAGAATTCCAACCAATTGCATTAGGAAGGGTAAGAAAAGATAAACTCAAAGTTTATTGTTGGTATTTTGTTAAAGCTTTTAAATAGCTGCAAATAAAATCTGAGTGTCCGTAACTCTCATTCACTATAACGTATGTTTAATTCAAATCGGCTTAACCGTTTTAAAGTTATATTTTCTAAGAACAATTGTGATTTTTAGTCGAACTGTTAATTTTAATTTTAATATTTTTTAGTTAGACTTGAGTTCCTCAAATTTAATTTTCATTTAATTATTTTAACTGAAGAAAGCAATCTTACAACTTGGAATTTTATTAGAATTTTAATATCTACTAGCTGACCCGGCAAACGTTGTTTTGCCATATAACCTATTTCATTCAGATGTTACAGTGTCTGCATTGCAAATTTTAAGAAAACCGGCTAAATAGTTTAGAATATAATGAAACTTATAGGCTATAGTTCTTTCCAGATGTTACACTACTTCCCTGCCGAATTTCAAGAAAATCAGTTGATTAGCTAAGAAGATATAGGGAGGGGGAGCTTTTACCCCTCTTGCTTTATTTCACGCCCTTAATAATAAAAACTATAGGTTTGAAGTACTTTTCAGCTGTAACACTATTTACCTGCGAAATTTCAAGAAAATCGGTCGATTAGTGAAGAAGATAATAGGAGGGGGAGCTTTTACCCTTCTTGCTTTATTTCACGCCCTTAATAATAAAAAATATATGTTTGAAGTACTTTTCAGCTGTAACACTATTTGCTTGCGAAATTTCAAGAAAATCGGTCGATTATTAAAGAAGATAATGGGAGGGGGAGCTTTTACCCTTCTGGCCCTATTTCACGCCCTACTCCCTATTTTCTTTCAGATGTTAAAGTGCATGCATGCCAAGTTTTAAGACAACTTGTTGATTACCTATGAAGATATAGGGAGGGAAGCTTATGCCCTATTTGGCGTCCTCTAGCTATATAAAATATACTTTACGACATATTATCATACCTAACAAATACACATACAAAATTTTATAAAAATCAGTCAAGCAGTTTCGGAGGAGTTTAAAGTTGAGGGCATTTTGTTGATATTTGTATGGGAATATATAGGAAAATCTAAATGCCATATCTGCCATAGGGGTTCCCTAAGCCGATTTCGTACAAACTTAACTTAAACAAACTATACCCAACGCACCCTGAAATTGTGGTTGAAATCGGTCTACTCGTTTCCGCAGTTAGTGGTGACATCAAAGTGTACACTTCTTTTTATATATAAAAATAAGTTGTCCTATGTTTGTCATTTTATATCTGGAGAACCACCACTCAACCGATTTTCAAACAAGTACATACGTTGGAAAGGTCTACTTTCAACGATGGTTTATAAAAAACTGCCATGTAGGTGGAGCTGTTGTCGTGATGTTTAAATTTTTTTTATTGATGGTTAGAAGGGCTGGGGATAAGTTATTTACAAAATTCTACAGTATATAATTTTTATTTTTATTATTATAAGCGCCGGGACCAAACATCTAGTATTATATTTATTTATATTTTCTATTATCAAATTTTCCTAACTTTGCGCCACTGTCCATGGATAGACATACATATATGTATACTTAATTATGTACTTCACATATTTGCATTGTTATTGGATACTTTTTTGTAGCTGCAGTTTTAGTAACGATTTTCGCATATCAGTTACCATACCCAGCTAGCATTGTTTAGTGAGGGCGGCACAGTGGAATAGTTTTTAAAAAATATTAAATAAAAAGTAGAAAACTATAAAGATTTTTTTTTAAATTGTTAATTTTAATCTGTAGAATATTATTAAAAAAAAAAATTTTAATTTCAAAACCTTCATTACATTTTCCTCAACACTCCACTGTGCCTTTACTGCATTTATAAGCACACATTTCTCTTTGTGTATTTTATCCCGCTTCCAGTTACCATGTTTGGTTGAGGGTGGTAAAATAGTTAACTGATTCGACTATTTTGTTACATACAAAAGAAAAATGTGAAAAAAAATGACGAAAACAATTTATAATTTAACTGTATTTTATTTTAAAATGACATATTTGAAACACATGTGCACTGAGTATGCAAATTTCTGTTTTCCAATTTGTTATTGGTGAATGCACAAAGTGAAGAGTGACAACAAATTAATCCATCCATATTATATTA
Organism: Pollenia labialis; assembly: GCA_949318255.1. Lineage (NCBI taxonomy): Eukaryota > Metazoa > Arthropoda > Insecta > Diptera > Polleniidae > Pollenia > Pollenia labialis. The sequence goes on along the minus strand of OX439141.1, from coordinate 30,350,821 downwards.
CTGATGAAAAACATTATAACATATTCAACGTTGAACGTCGATATCATCTTTCCAAAAGTGTAGAGTATCGTATTAATATTAGATTTGTACAAGTTTCTATGTTTTAAAACGGTTAGTTCGAAATAAATTTAGTACACAATATAATATAAGAAATTACAAATCTATTTCATTTCTAGTTCGGTTCTATTTCAGATTCTAGTTAAAATTCTAGTTAAGATCCTAGTTCGGGGTTTTGGTTAGATTGTAAGACTACTGATCGACATTTTAGTTAAATTTTTGTTCAGTGGTCAGTAATCCAACAAGAGGTGGCAAGAAACGTAACTCATTGCTGAGGGTGATTTGACGATAAAAATCTGGTTGAACTTCCAGTTAATTCGCAGCCCATACACCGTATCGAATCGATAAGTTCGTTTACAGAGACAATGCCTTCTTCTGTATGCGCGGTACGGGTTCGATTTGTATGAATATTATCCAAAGAGTAAATGTGGTAATGAATCGATTCATAAAAGTAATGCGTATTAGCCGCTCATATGGACGCAGAAACAATTCTCCAAAATATTTCACCAATTAAAGCATTAATCAAAAATAAAATCAGCTTTAATTAAAAATTTTACTAAGTGAATAAAACTTTCAATCTAGTGAATTAAGCGATTAATCATGTAAATTAAACGTTTAGTAAAAACAATTTGTTAACTGGCACGAATTTAATAATTTTTTATATTAATATTACAAATTTTTTAATTGAAATAAATTTTAATTTTTTTTTGTCTAAACTTGACGAAGTGCCCTATAAGAACAGAGCGCAAGCTTTTAGAAATAAATTTACACAAGTTGTTAACATGGTTCTGGTGTAAGTATTTGCATGGTGATTTGCCAAAGTAAATTGAAAAAAATTCAATCACATTTTATTAGTACGATAGCTAAAGGGTGTTCCAGTAAATATGCACTTTTCAGTTTATAGTAAAAACACGTATTTTTCACAATTAAAACGCGTGGATCTTTTGTTAAGCGCTCCATTTATAATTATCTGAATAAACATATTTCATTAAATCTAAAAAGTGCACTGTTACTGGGAAACCCTTTAGTTTTATATCTTTATCGAAAAGTTATTTCGTCTACAAGAAACACCATATTCTTTAAGTTCTGGTGCATATTCTTGAAAAATTTTTGTGATAATATAACTTAGATTCGTGGTTAGTTTAAAATTAGATCATGTTCAGTTCTAGTTCAGTTCTAGTTCAGTTCTTGTTTAGTTCTAGTTAAATTTTGGTTCAATTTCAAGTCAGTCTTAGTTCAGTTCTAGTTCAGTCTTACCTCAGTTCTAGTTCAGTTCTTTTTCCGTTCTAGTACAGTTCTAGTTAAATTCTGGTTCAGTTTCAATTCGGTCTTAGTTCAGGTCTAGTTCAGTTTTTCTTCAGTTCTAGTTCAGTTCTAGCTCAGTTCTAGTTCAGTTCTAATTCAGTTCTAGTTCTGTTCTAATTCAGTTCTAGTTCTGTTCTAGTTCAGTTCTTCTTCAGTTCTAGTTCAGTTCTAGTTCAGTCTTAGCTTAGTTCTAGTTTAGTTTTAGTTCAGATGTAGTTCAGTTCTAGTTTTATTCAAGCTCAGTTCTAGTTCAGTTCTAATTCACGTCTAGCTCTAGCTCAGTTCTAGTTCATTTCTAGTTTAATTCTAGTTCTAGTTGAGCTTTGACTCAGTTGTTTGCAGTTTTTTTAAATTATTTTCCTTATTTTTGGACAAACTGTTGCAATAGTTAATACTATTCGTGACAATATTTTCCTTATCTAATCATTACATGCCAAAAAAGGTATTTATTTTTTTCATAATTATCCTTTAAGTGAAGTACGTTGACTTTAAAAGGGATAAGTGCTTATCTTAAGGCAAGTGAATGACTCAATGAATAAATAATAAAATGATTTACGGAATAGTACGAGTTTTTATGTAAATGTACTCATGCAACTTAGTTGTGATATGAACTCACATAATGTACTTTTTCCCACAGTTTTTATTCCATATCTACGACACATGTCTTAAACACACACACTTCGTTCAATTGAACAGTTCAATAAAAAAGAAATTAGAGCACTTATTTAGATAATCTAATTCTCATTACAAACAAACTGTAACTTGTGTCTTTTGTTGCATAAAGTATTAGATAAAAAGTTGGTATGAAATGAAATCATATTCTAAACCAGGGGTGTGGGTGTGAATAAGTCTTAGTAAAATTATTTAGGTACTCTAACCTCGTCATTAATTAACAAATGCTAATGAAATCAATTAGAAATTGGTCAGAGATTTTAATGCAATAATTTTTCCAGCTTATTTTATTCATTTAATGTATTCTTTTCCCAGTCCCTGGTTCTTAAGGTAACTTAAGTACCAATATATTGAATGCAATTGACAGCAATAAAATATATTTAGATAAAATTTATATTAAATTATATTTCCCAAATAAATGACACTTAAATAAGTTTCATTAGATAAGTGGACATTTAAATCTGAATAAAAGTTTTGCTAATATTTTATCATTTTTTATGCCATGAAATATTTTTATGCTTTTAAATGAAAAAAGTATAAAGAGCCAAATTTGTGTATAAAATAAATGATGTATTTTCAAAATATTTCGCACAGCAGAGTAAGTAAGAAAGGTGACTTTTAAATAATTAATAATTAAAACGCAATTTTATTTTCAAGTTATTTATACATATTTTTAAATATGACAAAAATAATATTAAATGAAATTGTTGAAGAATGCTATATGAAAAGTGGCTACCAGTTGACATTTGACTCTATTATAGGTAACCAGGAGCCATATATATAATTTTGAATTTAAAAAAATTCCAATTTAAGAATTTAAAGGATATCAACTCTAAGACTATACAAAAAAGTATTTAGTTGTATTCACTATTGGGCTATTTGAAAGTTTATGATTTTAGCTACTTTAAAAGCATATAAAGAAAAAATGATATTACATTTAACATTGAAACAGTAGCTGCAACCGCAGCAGCTACTTGACAATAACATAAAGCTTAGATTGCAGCTACTTCAAGGTATTTAAAAGATCTATATGGGAATTTCCATTATGTCGAACGTGACCGTCGTACACATATAAAGTAAAAAAAATCTAAATAAAACTGATTTTTATTTTGATAATATATTTAAGTTATAGCTCTTAACAAGCCCCATAATTGGTGCTATTGTTCATTGCAATCAATTTTTTCGTTTTCAAGACAGTTGCAAAAAACAGGGCATTAGCCCGTGAAGAAAACAGAAGTGGTTTTCGCGACCAACAATTCAAATGCCGATTTCAGCAAAACCTGAGGCAATATTGAAATACAACTAATTTTTGATTGTTATGCACTAATGTTTCTTAAAAATGAATTTTACCCAAAAATCATGTATACTTTTTTTCAGTTAGTTTAAATTATTGTCGCATGTGACCGGTCGCTCGTGACATTTTTTGCCATCAATATATTTATGTTTTTCCTTTTCTCTTTTTCTTAATTATATATCAACGAGCTTAGTTAAAATGTTTTTAAATAAACAGAGTTATTCCATGTACCAGGTTCGCCCGGTGTTTGGATTTCGACCACTTGGCTGTTAATGCAAAAATAGACCTTTATATCTGCATACTACATACCTTGCAGGAGTAAAAGGAACAAATATATATATACTACATATGTACTTTATATGTGTGTATTATATGTGAAGCTCTCTTCAAATTAGGGCTTCGAAATTTTAAGAAAATATAACATATGGCTTTCCATATGCATATCATTTAATTAGTTACTTTTATTTCGCTATAAAATCGTAAAAAATTGTATTTAATCAAATGTTATCAAATAATCTTTTTTAATTTTCCCTGAAAAAGTCACATAAAGGCATGGCGCAATATCGTGGAAAATAAAATAAATAATTTTATAATATATAATGGACCTCCAGCTCAATAGATTAATATATAATAAAAAGAATATGACTACAACCAAGGACCACAGTGCAGAAACACAATATATTTCGAGAGAATCAGTGCATTTATACAGGTGTGTACATGCAAGTAAATGTATGTTTTTTTTAAAAAAAATTTTAATTTTCACACTTACCATGTCGCACGTGACCAACTGTATATAAGTACCAAGAACAAAAATTTTCTTAGTTTTCCGTAAAGTTTCTTTTTTTTTAATTTTATGAAAAATCTCTGTTTGTTTCCAATATTTGATGCATTTACTTTCGACACACTGATAGCAAATGTTGTTTTTCAATGTCGCACATGACATCAAAATATAAAATAATACAAAGAACAAAAAATTTCTGTTATTTGCAATCGCATAGTTTCTTAGTTTCTTATGGATTCTTTAAATACTTTTTGTACTATCCGAAAGATGTTAGAGAAAAAAGTCACTGCACAATGGCTCTCTTTATCAGGAAAAAACGTGCAATAGGAATATCCAAATGAAAAAAGTTGCTTTTGTTCGACTTTTCAGTCATAAATCTTGAAAAAGGTTACTTGTAGTAAATACAAAATTTTTTACGTTAATCAAATTTGATTGTCTCCCAGTGAAAATATGATAAAACAAAGTGTTTTCAAGAACAAAGATTTTTTTGTTTCGCGGGAAATGTCCATATACTTAATTTATTTAAAGCTATGGAAAGAGCTACGACTGCAGCTGTTTAGGGCTAAATAAATAGATACGGTTAGGCTACTTTTATAATGATAATATAAGCTTCTATTGTAGCAACTTTTAAATTGTTAAGCGATTATAGGATTGTAGTAGCTACTATTAGATTACTAAAAGAGCTAAGAATGCAGCTACCTTTAAGGTAAACATTAAGCTTATACATTCGATTATTTCAGTTTATATAAAGAGCTACTATTATAGCAAATTTAACACTATACAGGTTATTATGATAGTTTACAATTTTAAACTGTTCAAATAGCGATAGCTAAGAAAAAACTGTAAAAAGAAAGGAATTGTAGTTGAACACAGACTGCATTAATAGTGTTTTTAGACTTTTGCAAGAGCTATTATTTTACCTAAGGTTTGAGAAAACAGTGTAGCAGCTCTTAAATCATAAAGAAAGAAAGGATTGTAGCCAGGGCTGTTGAGTCAGAGTTTAATAGTCGAAGCTAATGTTTTTGTACCAAAGTCGAAGTACTCGCGACTGTGATTCCAAAATTTTTCTACTTTACATATCGTCAGCTCATTATTGGTTTGGCGCATATCATGGTAATTTCATCATGATAGGAGGCAAACCAATAATGAGCTGACGTTATGTAAATAACTTAATTTAAGCTTAATGCTGCACGAGCTAGAATTAAAATAACGATTTGAAATTTTTACAGAATCATTTGCTTGCTATATTTAAACATTTAAAAATTATTGCATTCAAAAAATGGTTATAAGTCAAATAAGTACCAGTCTCATATTGATTTAGCTTCAAAGTTAGAGCAGGAGTAGTACTTAAAAAATGTCAGCTACATTTACATTACAAAAATAAATAATTGCAACTACTTTTAGTTTTGTCAAGACGCTAGTTTTAGATCATAGAAAAAACTACAATTGTTGCTAATTTTATAATACAGAAGTAGCTATGATTCCGTATAATTTTGGACTATATAAATATCTACAATTGTAGCTAATTTTGAAACTGCATAAAGTCCTGGGTTATTATTAACTAAATAAATAGCTATCTTTGGACTGTAACAAGAGCTATGCCTGTTTTAAATTATGGACTAGATAAGGCGTTGCTATTATACTAACTTAAGATATAAGCCAGCAGCTTGTTCTAGAGTATATCAAAGGCAAAATAAAGTTTGTATTAAAAAAAAGACCTGGAACTTGAAATTAAAAACATTCAAAATAAAGTGCTCCTTTTATAGCTTAATTTTAAGCTTTTATTAAGCTTAAAGATCTATAATTGTACTCTTAAGACAGCTACGGTCGTAGTTTATTATAATTTGTATAGATAAACCAGCTTGCAGCCAATTTATGAATGTAAAAATATATAGCTTAATTAAGACTGTGTACAGAGTTACGATTAAAACTTAACTAAGATTCAATAAACTGCTATTTTTATAGCTTAATAAAAACCAACAGCATAAGCATTTAAGTTAGGGCTGTTAGATGTGCTATCGTAATAGCTAAAATAGTAGCTTTTAATTTAGCTTTAACTAGACCTCCTTAACCACTTTAATCTAGTCAACATTTTTTTTACACTTTGTGTGAAAAACTAATTAGCATCTTGTGAAGATAACGAGATGTTTTTTTGGAAATTTTTTTTGTCATCATGATTCATGTTACATTTATCATCATTATAAAGTTTAACAAACTGTAACATTTTTTTAAGGGTTTATCATGTAAAAATGATTTTTTCAAAAAAGTTACAAAAACAAATAATAAGATAAATAAAGAAAGAAAGAGTGATTCCAAAGAAAGAAAAGTAAAACAAACCGGAGTAATTTATAAGCAAAATACAAATATGAAAAGTGTTAAAATGAAAGAAACTAAATTAAAATACAATTTTTAGAGCAACATATTAATTCAAATCTCTATAATACAGTGAAACAGTAACAAATTTTAAATTATGTATAATTTTTGTAATCTAAATTTTTTTTAGTATTATTTTTTATTATAACATCTACCAAAAAATTTAATTATGTATTTAAAATAAAAGCTACGTATATGTACTTTTGTATATACATATGTTATATTATTGTGTTATATGCATTTAAACAATAACTATTTTATTGAGTTAAAATTCAATTTAAACTAAATATTTTTTTTTTTCAAATCTGTATTATAACGTCATCGGGTGAATTGAAGCAGATGCTCTGGGGATGATGAAGATGATACATCCGCATTCATAACACCTCATACTTCATACTCTTCATTCAGCAATTCGTACATCTGCAATTTTATTTTTTCCTTTTGGCTTCTGGCTGTTGATTACGAGTTAAAATATATGAATTTTTATGCATTGACAACAAAGTTTTGTTGCTGCATTTTCTTTTACTAAAATTTATGGCTGACAATTTTCAGGAAGTTACTCAGAAATCGACGAATTCAATAAAATTTTAAACAATTTGTATGCAAAAAGAAAAAAAACAAGTATTATTTTTAAAGAAAGAGCTCAATTAGGAAAATATTGGAAGCAATTTAAGCAAAAAAAAAAAAAAATAAGCAAGAGTTCACAAAAAAATTTAAGAAATTTCGTTAAAATAGCAAAAAGAAAAAAAAATCGCCAGAATCCAAAAAAAAACACACTATTAAAACTGGTTAAAATATTGCGTATATTTAGCAAGTCACAACTTTTGATAAAAAAAAACAAACCTATAGCCAAGAAATCTAAAATTAAAAAAAAAAAAAACGCCTTTAAAAGCACCAACATTTTTTCAATGATTTTTTATTTTTCTTTAAAATGGAGAGAAATTATCAGAATCTAAAATAAATGTACATACATTAATTAATAAAACCAAAAATTTTGCCATAAAAACCTGTAAATTTATATAAAATTTTGCAATTTCTTGTTAAACATAAAAAAAATCGCCAGGGTCTACAAAATTAAGCAAAACTTTTTAAAGTCATAAAATCCAATAAAAAAAATTGTACCTGTAATCAGTTAATCTAAATAAAATGCTAGAAACCAGAAAAAACGCAAATTCAAAGCCCCACATTTTTAAGCGATTTTTTTTATAAATTAAAATAGCAGGAAATCGTTAAAATAAAAAATCAATGTTATTAAATCAGCTAAAACATAATAAGTTGCCATAAAAAGCTGTTAATTCACATACAACTTTGCTATTTTTGGTACAACTTAAAAAAATCGCCAAAATCTTGAAATAAAGCAAACGTTTTGCAAGTTATTAAATAAAAAATTAGCCTTAAACTAAGAAATTAAAATTTATCGTTTAAATCTAAAAACCAAATTTGCTATAGCGATTTTATTGTTCTTCATTTAAATAACAGCACATCGTCACAATCTGAAATCAATGCTTATAAATCGGAGAAGCAAAAAAAGTTGCCATAAAAGGCTGTAAATGTATATACAATTTTGCTATTTCTTGGGTTTTCTTTCTGAAAAAATCGCCAAAATCTAAAAGTTTAGCAAACGGGTTTTAAGTCATATAATTCATAAATAAAATAAACGTTATACTAAAAAAATCTAAATAAATCGTTATAAATTTAAAAAAATATCCTAATAAAAATAATTAAATTTTTGAGCTCTTTTTTTTGGTTTTTATTAAAATCGTCAGAATCTAAAATAAATGTAAATGAATTGGTAAAGCCAAAAAAATTGCCATACAAATCTGTAAATTTATTTACGGTTTTGCTCTTTTTTGTTAAAAAAGAAAAATCGCCAGAATTTAAAAGCACTATTAAAATCGCCTTAAACTTAGCTAACTATTTAAAAGCTACAACTTTTATAGAAATTAAATATTAAACAAACAAATTTTAAGAAATCGATTAAACTAGAAAAAAAGTAATTTTAAAGCAGCAAATTTAAAATCGATTTTGTCGCTATTTTAATCTCAATTTAAACTAGCAAAAATTTAAAAAAAAAATCGAAAAAAAACTTTGAAATTGTGTTCAAAAATTAAAATTAAATATCGTTCCTTAGTTTTCGGTTCGGTAGATTTATGGAAAACACAAACACTTATAGTGTTTGAGTAGTAAATCATAGAAAAATACCGATTCTCTGTTTGTGATCTTCGAACACAAAAATTATACTGTACATATTTATCCAACTTAGCAAAACATGTATTTGCGTGATGTTCTTTTAAAAAACCACAAACTTCGTCGTGTTCAGTTCAGCATATCAATATTCATTCGTTTCAGTTGTGCTCAGCATCTTTTGGCTGGCAAAAAAACAAAAACATTTTACAAAAAATTTTTTGTTTGCTCATTTCTTTATCAATTTAAAAAGGAAACACTAGAGAGCATTAAAATATAATGTTTGCCCACAGAACCACTATGATTGTTCTGTTTTATACCGAAGAACAGAACACTATATAATGTTCAAATCTTTCTTGAAATTAATTACGAATGGTATTAAGGGTTGTGTTCGTATACACAAACACTAAGAAAATAGATATCGTTAGTGGGTGTAAAAGCCGTACGCTAAATAATGTTTTGTTTATTTTCGAACACTACTTTAAAATGAAAACATCTCTACTGTTCGCAAGAAATTGTAAATATCATCGGTTTTTAAGTTAATTATAAATAAAGAGAAAAAAAAATTGCTCAAATCATTCTGTTTTTCACTTTAATAGAACTAAAGGGCAAAATCTGGAAAAAGCTCTTCGCCTCTGTTGTTAGAAAACAGTCGTTTAAAATTTATAAAATTAAAAAAAAAACATTACAATGCTTTTAAAAGAAATCGCTCAAACGAATTTATGTAATTGTTTGCTAAAATAGAAAAGAAATTGGTTTAAATTTTGAAACAAAGAACGCTTTTAAGTAATAAAAGCAAAAAAAGCTACCTTAGAAAAAAAAAAGTTAAAGTGTCCATCTTAAAAAAACGCTTTCTTACTAAAAGAGAAAAATAACCTCCTAAAACTGCTATTTATTGCAAAATTTAAAAAGTACACTTTAAGCAGAAAAAGTGAAAAACATAAACAAAAAATCGCCTAAAACTTGAACTCTTTAATCAGAAATAATCGCTAACATTTTTAGTGTTAAAAAAAAAATAACTGTTAAAAATCAAGGAAAAAATCGCTAAAATTTATATATATGTAAATATTAATAACATCGAGTAAATTTTTAAAAATCGCCAAAATTTACAGAAATTTAAAAGTCGCTAATCTCTTCCTTAAAATTAAAGTACAGAAAATATAATTTTCACTAAAATAGAAAAAATCGCCAGAATCGGTAAAAAATCTTATTCATTCTAAAGAATCGCTAAAAATTTAAGAACTAAAATAAGGCAAACAATTTAAAGAAAATCTGTCAAACATCTGTTTATCAACTATTTAATAATCGTTAAAATCGCTAAAATTTAAATTAACTGTTTGTAAATAACATTTAAAGTTAATAGAAATAACTAGTTCTAGAACTGTTTTAGGTCTGGATGTCTGTATTTGATAGATTTTGATGAAAGTACTTGTAGTTCAGGTATCTTTTTTTTTAAGATTACAAGTGCGATTTTAATTGCTCTTGCAAATAAGTTTGCCTGTCCATTAAAATTATTTTCCACAATTAAAATTTATTTTAATTAAAAAATTTAAAAAAAACATAAATGTGAATCTCAAAGCTTTAACTATTTAGCACCCTTTAGTTTTTTCCCCAACTGTCTTTTCTTTTTTTTTTTTTGCAATAACTTTTCTGCATTTCACTATTGTTTTTATCTATTTTTAATGAAAAAAAAAGAGCAACACTTTTTGCTTTCCTACTATTTAGACTAAAAAACTTTTTATTTCATACATATATTTTTTTTTTTGACGGCGTATACTAAATTCAACAATATGCATATTGAAATTCAGTCCCCAGTGATGGGTGGGGATCGCATTGTTTTGAAGACAAAACTAAAATGAATTGAAGTGCAGTTGCAATATTTTGTTTGTGGGTGAAGACATTTGACAGTTGAGGTTTCTTTTGTAACTTTTTAGTACTTTTAGTTACTTTTTTTTTTTGTTACTATTTTCTGAACTTTTTTTCTATGTGTGTATGCAATTTATTTCTATTTACAGAAAAAGGTCTGTGAAAAATAAGAGTAAAAATTAAGGTAGTTTTTACTCTGTGTAGTATTGACATTATTATCAAATGACATTTGTAAGCTGTGACTGAGAGAATGTGGGGGTCTTTCAATAGCCTGCCTGTTGGAGGTTGGTAGAAGGCATAGACATTTAATATTCCCCTTAAGAGAAATGCCAGTCGTCGTTTTTTGGTACAGCACTTTTAACGTCAATATTATGTTTATTAAACCTACACCGGAATAGTGGAGAAGGTCACTGCAGCTAAAATCGTCACTAGTAAGGTTTAAGACTAGTTTGTTACTAGTTGTAAGGCTCCGAAAAATATGAAAACAAATTGTGAAAGTTTGGCTGCACTTTATACGTGACGCCGTTTGTTGTTGTCACAATAACAACACTACAAAAGTTGGTAAAAAAATATTTACTTGTTTGTTGTTGACACAACAAGAACACTACAAGAAGAAACACGTACATTTTTGGTTGGTTTTAGAGTTGGCAAATTATTTTCGTGTTTAAAAAAATTAAGGAGACGCAAAATTCCCATATTCTTATTGTTAAGATTATTTAGTTAAATACATCAAATTCTTCAGTGTATAATGATGGCGAAAATCATATCGGGACATTGTGCTAGTTTCTTATAATTCTGTAAACAAAGGTGAATATAACAAAATTGAAACATGGCGTAACAGGAAAATAAATAATACAATATTCTTTCTCTCTCTCTCATTTTTTCCAGGGGTAATTGCTTAGAATTATTCCAAAATAAATACATATATACACTATAAAACAATATAAAGTATGAAAAAAATATTGAGGGGAATTGTCAAATTAATTTTGCTTATACTGTAAATAAAGCAACTAGTTTTAAACTATTATAAAAATGCATAAAAATCAACTAGTTGGCCTCCTATGACCATCCAACGTTAAATACGATAGTTAAATATATGAAAAAGAAACAAAAGTGTAATTAGTCCAGAGTCAAAACTAACCAGTATATAACTACCCAAATACTAGTTACTCTTCGCTTGCAGGGGTATTATGCATTTGGCTTATGTGTGTAACACATAAAAATATTGGCTTTTGAGCCTAACAGCCTGTTCGACGATTTCGAAAATTTGTTTTTGTTTTAAATGTAATTTTCTACGCGAACGTTAACGTTCGAAATCGACGCTTTTTCTTCCAAAAAGTAAAAATGTCTACAGTTTAATCTGACTCCCTATTGAGGAACCAGTGCGATATTTTCATGCAAATTTTGTAAATTAAACTAAGAGTTTTTATTTTTAAGTTCCAAACAAGACAAGAGAAAAGAAAAAAAACAAGTATTATTTTTAAAGAAAGAGCTCAATTAGGAAAATATTGGAAGCAATTTAAGCAAAAAAAAAAAAAAATAAGCAAGAGTTCACAAAAAAATTTAAGAAATTTCGTTAAAATAGCAAAAAGAAAAAAAAATCGCCAGAATCCAAAAAAAAACACACTATTAAAACTGGTTAAAATATTGCGTATATTTAGCAAGTCACAACTTTTGATAAAAAAAAACAAACCTATAGCCAAGAAATCTAAAATTAAAAAAAAAAAAAACGCCTTTAAAAGCACCAACATTTTTTCAATGATTTTTTATTTTTCTTTAAAATGGAGAGAAATTATCAGAATCTAAAATAAATGTACATACATTAATTAATAAAACCAAAAATTTTGCCATAAAAACCTGTAAATTTATATAAAATTTTGCAATTTCTTGTTAAACATAAAAAAAATCGCCAGGGTCTACAAAATTAAGCAAAACTTTTTAAAGTCATAAAATCCAATAAAAAAAATTGTACCTGTAATCAGTTAATCTAAATAAAATGCTAGAAACCAGAAAAAACGCAAATTCAAAGCCCCACATTTTTAAGCGATTTTTTTTATAAATTAAAATAGCAGGAAATCGTTAAAATAAAAAATCAATGTTATTAAATCAGCTAAAACATAATAAGTTGCCATAAAAAGCTGTTAATTCACATACAACTTTGCTATTTTTGGTACAACTTAAAAAAATCGCCAAAATCTTGAAATAAAGCAAACGTTTTGCAAGTTATTAAATAAAAAATTAGCCTTAAACTAAGAAATTAAAATTTATCGTTTAAATCTAAAAACCAAATTTGCTATAGCGATTTTATTGTTCTTCATTTAAATAACAGCACATCGTCACAATCTGAAATCAATGCTATAAAATCAATGCTTATAAATCGGAGAAGCAAAAAAAGTTGCCATAAAAGGCTGTAAATGTATATACAATTTTGCTATTTCTTGGGTTTTCTTTCTGAAAAAATCGCCAAAATCTAAAAGTTTAGCAAACGGGTTTTAAGTCATATAATTCATAAATAAAATAAACGTTATACTAAAAAAATCTAAATAAATCGTTATAAATTTAAAAAAATATCCTAATAAAAATAATTAAATTTTTGAGCTCTTTTTTTTGGTTTTTATTAAAATCGTCAGAATCTAAAATAAATGTAAATGAATTGGTAAAGCCAAAAAAATTGCCATACAAATCTGTAAATTTATTTACGGTTTTGCTCTTTTTTGTTAAAAAAGAAAAATCGCCAGAATTTAAAAGCACTATTAAAATCGCCTTAAACTTAGCTAACTATTTAAAAGCTACAACTTTTATAGAAATTAAATATTAAACAAACAAATTTTAAGAAATCGATTAAACTAGAAAAAAAGTAATTTTAAAGCAGCAAATTTTAAATCGATTTTGTCGCTATTTTAATCTCAATTTAAACTAGCAAAAATTTAAAAAAAAAATCGAAAAAAAACTTTGAAATTGTGTTCAAAAATTAAAATTAAATATCGTTCCTTAGTTTTCGGTTCGGTAGATTTATGGAAAACACAAACACTTATAGTGTTTGAGTAGTAAATCATAGAAAAATACCGATTCTCTGTTTGTGATCTTCGAACACAAAAATTATACTGTACATATTTATCCAACTTAGCAAAACATGTATTTGCGTGATGTTCTTTTAAAAAACCACAAACTTCGTCGTGTTCAGTTCAGCATATCAATATTCATTCGTTTCAGTTGTGCTCAGCATCTTTTGGCTGGCAAAAAAACAAAAACATTTTACAAAAAATTTTTTGTTTGCTCATTTCTTTATCAATTTAAAAAGGAAACACTAGAGAGCATTAAAATATAATGTTTGCCCACAGAACCACTATGATTGTTCTGTTTTATACCGAAGAACAGAACACTATATAATGTTCAAATCTTTCTTGAAATTAATTACGAATGGTATTAAGGGTTGTGTTCGTATACACAAACACTAAGAAAATAGATATCGTTAGTGGGTGTAAAAGCCGTACGCTAAATAATGTTTTGTTTATTTTCGAACACTACTTTAAAATGAAAACATCTCTACTGTTCGCAAGAAATTGTAAATATCATCGGTTTTTAAGTTAATTATAAATAAAGAGAAAAAAAAATTGCTCAAATCATTCTGTTTTTCACTTTAATAGAACTAAAGGGCAAAATCTGGAAAAAGCTCTTCGCCTCTGTTGTTAGAAAACAGTCGTTTAAAATTTATAAAATTAAAAAAAAAACATTACAATGCTTTTAAAAGAAATCGCTCAAACGAATTTATGTAATTGTTTGCTAAAATAGAAAAGAAATTGGTTTAAATTTTGAAACAAAGAACGCTTTTAAGTAATAAAAGCAAAAAAAGCTACCTTAGAAAAAAAAAAGTTAAAGTGTCCATCTTAAAAAAACGCTTTCTTACTAAAAGAGAAAAATAACCTCCTAAAACTGCTATTTATTGCAAAATTTAAAAAGTACACTTTAAGCAGAAAAAGTGAAAAACATAAACAAAAAATCGCCTAAAACTTGAACTCTTTAATCAGAAATAATCGCTAACATTTTTAGTGTTAAAAAAAAAATAACTGTTAAAAATCAAGGAAAAAATCGCTAAAATTTATATATATGTAAATATTAATAACATCGAGTAAATTTTTAAAAATCGCCAAAATTTACAGAAATTTAAAAGTCGCTAATCTCTTCCTTAAAATTAAAGTACAGAAAATATAATTTTCACTAAAATAGAAAAAATCGCCAGAATCGGTAAAAAATCTTATTCATTCTAAAGAATCGCTAAAAATTTAAGAACTAAAATAAGGCAAACAATTTAAAGAAAATCTGTCAAACATCTGTTTATCAACTATTTAATAATCGTTAAAATCGCTAAAATTTAAATTAACTGTTTGTAAATAACATTTAAAGTTAATAGAAATAACTAGTTCTAGAACTGTTTTAGGTCTGGATGTCTGTATTTGATAGATTTTGATGAAAGTACTTGTAGTTCAGGTATCTTTTTTTTTAAGATTACAAGTGCGATTTTAATTGCTCTTGCAAATAAGTTTGCCTGTCCATTAAAATTATTTTCCACAATTAAAATTTATTTTAATTAAAAAATTTAAAAAAAACATAAATGTGAATCTCAAAGCTTTAACTATTTAGCACCCTTTAGTTTTTTCCCCAACTGTCTTTTCTTTTTTTTTTTTTGCAATAACTTTTCTGCATTTCACTATTGTTTTTATCTATTTTTAATGAAAAAAAAAGAGCAACACTTTTTGCTTTCCTACTATTTAGACTAAAAAACTTTTTATTTCATACATATATTTTTTTTTTTGACGGCGTATACTAAATTCAACAATATGCATATTGAAATTCAGTCCCCAGTGATGGGTGGGGATCGCATTGTTTTGAAGACAAAACTAAAATGAATTGAAGTGCAGTTGCAATATTTTGTTTGTGGGTGAAGACATTTGACAGTTGAGGTTTCTTTTGTAACTTTTTAGTACTTTTAGTTACTTTTTTTTTTTGTTACTATTTTCTGAACTTTTTTTCTATGTGTGTATGCAATTTATTTCTATTTACAGAAAAAGGTCTGTGAAAAATAAGAGTAAAAATTAAGGTAGTTTTTACTCTGTGTAGTATTGACATTATTATCAAATGACATTTGTAAGCTGTGACTGAGAGAATGTGGGGGTCTTTCAATAGCCTGCCTGTTGGAGGTTGGTAGAAGGCATAGACATTTAATATTCCCCTTAAGAGAAATGCCAGTTGTCGTTTTTTGGTACAGCACTTTTAACGTCAATATTATGTTTATTAAACCTACACCGGAATAGTGGAGAAGGTCACTGCAGCTAAAATCGTCACTAGTAAGGTTTAAGACTAGTTTGTTACTAGTTGTAAGGCTCCGAAAAATATGAAAACAAATTGTGAAAGTTTGGCTGCACTTTATACGTGACGCCGTTTGTTGTTGTCACAATAACAACACTACAAAAGTTGGTAAAAAAATATTTACTTGTTTGTTGTTGACACAACAAGAACACTACAAGAAGAAACACGTACATTTTTGGTTGGTTTTAGAGTTGGCAAATTATTTTCGTGTTTAAAAAAATTAAGGAGACGCAAAATTCCCATATTCTTATTGTTAAGATTATTTAGTTAAATACATCAAATTCTTCAGTGTATAATGATGGCGAAAATCATATCGGGACATTGTGCTAGTTTCTTATAATTCTGTAAACAAAGGTGAATATAACAAAATTGAAACATGGCGTAACAGGAAAATAAATAATACAATATTCTTTCTCTCTCTCTCATTTTTTCCAGGGGTAATTGCTTAGAATTATTCCAAAATAAATACATATATACACTATAAAACAATATAAAGTATGAAAAAAATATTGAGGGGAATTGTCAAATTAATTTTGCTTATACTGTAAATAAAGCAACTAGTTTTAAACTATTATAAAAATGCATAAAAATCAACTAGTTGGCCTCCTATGACCATCCAACGTTAAATACGATAGTTAAATATATGAAAAAGAAACAAAAGTGTAATTAGTCCAGAGTCAAAACTAACCAGTATATAACTACCCAAATACTAGTTACTCTTCGCTTGCAGGGGTATTATGCATTTGGCTTATGTGTGTAACACATAAAAATATTGGCTTTTGAGCCTAACAGCCTGTTCGACGATTTCGAAAATTTGTTTTTGTTTTAAATGTAATTTTCTACGCGAACGTTAACGTTCGAAATCGACGCTTTTTCTTCCAAAAAGTAAAAATGTCTACAGTTTAATCTGACTCCCTATTGAGGAACCAGTGCGATATTTTCATGCAAATTTTGTAAATTAAACTAAGAGTTTTTATTTTTAAGTTCCAAACAAGACTTTTTCTATGAGTAACACATCTATAGTGTGAGCAGCTGTATAGTTTTCTTATGAACTGCCATTAAACATTGTTCAAGAGCTAAAATTTGGTTACATTTTATTTTTAATCTGCACAACACTTCAAGGTATAAAAAACAAACCTTTCAAACACTTACTGCAAAATACTCTTATGCTAAAAAAATTTTTTTTTTTAATATTTTGCTGTATCGGATACAGCCTCAATATCTACCTTTAGTAACCTCTTTTTAACCCCACCTCTATAGTTAACGCTTTTTATTTCACGCCAGTCATTGTGTCACATTTTTGTTACGTTAATTTATTCCAAGAAAAATTGTTTTAATGTTTTATATGGAAATAAAGCAAAAATAAACATTCTAAAAGGATTTTCAGGTTAAACACAAATAAGCCATTTTGTTCAATTTCTCTTCTCACAGCCAATAAAAATGGATTAGTTTTATTTGCTCTTATTTCAAGAAAAAAAGAACAAAGTTCTTGTTAAACTACTGAATTTCCCTATAAATTCAATTAATAATTATTTCGTAATAGTCAAAGTTTATTAATTATTAAAAAATTATAGGAAAAACATTTAAATTAAATGGAATGTAATACATAAAAGTCGAATTAAAACCAATAAATAAATAAGAAAAGTTAGACAGTAAGTAAATTAAAATAATAATAAAAAAAAAACAAATTAGAATTAAATATTCGGGTGGGTGAAATTTTTGATGCCCTACCGCATTAATTGAAATCAGGGTTGTTAGATGTGATCGTTTTTCGCCATTTTGAAGATTTTTTTTGGGAAAATACAGTAAAATGACGATTGACAATTTTTTAAATAAAAGTAATAGTGTTATGACGATTTTCTGGCATCAAAATGCGTGCTGAAAACTTCCTTCGTGTTAAGAAACACTAACAAGAAATATTTACAATTAATTGGAAACAGTCGAAAACGTAACAATACATTTTTCGAAAATCAGAAATTATTGGAAATTAAACAAAAAATATTCTTCCCCCATTACAAGCATTATAAATTCGAATTTTACAATTATATGAACCGCATAAAAATGTATTTTAGCTTCGCTGCTAATATCGATGCAATCGAGACTGTAAAATATATAGAGCCGTATTCATAAAAAATCTTAATTCAGATTTTAGATACATTTTATTTAAACAACATTTTAAGCCTAAAAAAGCTTTTTTTTAAATTCGAATTCATAATCAGCTTTTTAATTAATAAACGTTATAAAGTATTCTGGCCTAAGCAACCAGTAAAATGTGCATAGGAAGATTAGATAGGAATAGATTACCCCATCAACAATAAATTTTAGTGTTTTTACAAATTGTCGTGCTTAAGACAAACAAAATCTAGTTAATTGAAAATTTTGTATTCCCAAAATTTACTTTGATAATTATCTATTATTTTTAACAGAAATACTTCTTGACATCTTTGCTAAGTTTTCCTAATTTTTTATTTAAAGAGAGATTCCAGTCAATAGAAAAGGATATAAGAGAGTAAAGATATACAAATTGTGACGAAAGAGATTTTAATATCAATATCTTTTGGAAAAGAATTCAAATCAATGAAGGTTTGCTTCGCGTTTTCCCGGCTCCAATTAACGACGCAAACTGGGGTATTGTTTTATATGTATGTTTGGATTATGTTATGCTAGGAACACAACTGGGGCGAACGACGAATTTTTGGCCGCGAATATTCGTCGCCAAAAATAAAAAATATTTGTGTATATGAAAATGCACACAATCAGGGCGCAGACGAAAATGCACCGGACGTTGCAAACTTTAAATAGATTTAATTCTTATTCTTACGCCGGCGAACGACGTACAAATCAGTACCGGGTAGCCATATTGTTTAAAAATGGTAAGTGCTTTAGTAAATAAAGTTACTTTTTACTTTAGAAATTGTAAAATTTTAACTGAATATAATTTAAAATACAAATTGCAAAAAAAATTTACAATAAAAAAGTATTTTAGTTAGTTGTTCTTAATGTTTTGTTTGTGAAGTATTTTTTGTTCATATGGTACCACTATTTCTTGTTTATACAACATATTTTATTTCCATTTTGTTTTTTCGTCGTTATTGTGTTTCATACACCGAATTTATACAGCGAATTTCTTCCTAATAATTCGTCGTGCTGGACGAAATGCGTCGTTCGTCCCAGTTGTGTTCCTAGCATTAATTGCATATATTTTTAAAAAACCTATAAATAATACTTGCTTGTAACTTAAAGTTTTTTTTTCATTGTTTTGTCTTTTTAAACAAATATTAAACCTTTAAATATTTGACGATTTTGTTTACTGTTTGCGACAATTTTGACGAATTTTTTTTAGAAAAAAGCATACCAACCCAGCCAGTAATACATACAAATACTCCTTCCCCTATTCCACTGATTACGTGGTAACTAATGATTAAAGTTCGAAGTTAACAAAGTATTTTAAAGGTCAGTCGTAATTATTTTTTTCTAAAATTAAAAAAATTACCTTCTAGCAAACCGCTTTGAGACAAAGTCCTAAAATAGAAAGTTATTATGCCGGTTTTTGAGTCTTTAAAATTAAATTTTTTTTAATATGTCTTATTTAACGATTTTTTTTAATATTCTAAATAATTTGTATGGGATTTGATTGTTTAATTTGCTATAAAAGTTTGTTAGCGCTTAAGTTTATATTTTTTTTTTTTTATAAAACAATTAAGAATTTGAATAAATTAAGAGCATTTTACCTAAAATCAACAAAAAATTATGACAAGATTAACTTTATGTCTGGAATAGTGTTAAGAATTTGTTTTGTTGTTGTGCGAAGACTTTTAAAGATGTTATTAAAATTAAATCCACTTTAATAAATAACCCGAGACAGGTCAGCAGATTACTAGACTTGTGGTAGAGCAAATCTGCTAAAGGGTTTTAAAAAGTTAGTTCGGGTTGCCGAAATATCCGTCCCCACCCGTTTTAATTTTTTTGGAAAGACGTTTGGTATAAGCAAAAAAAAATATACTAAGGGTGGGTTTTCAACATGGAGATTAGAGATTTAGTCATCCTTAATCTGAATTTTTAGTTTTTAAGATGAGGATTAATTACTTTTATTTGTCAGTTTAAGCGGCCAATGTTGGTGGTTTAAACTTAATCAAATGTCAACACATACACATGTATAACAAAAGCAGCTGTTAAATTTTTTTTTAGAAAACAGAAAAATGGATTATTCTAGTAAAGATGAAGACTTTAGTAATTCTGAAACATATGAAAACCTAAATAAAATAATTATAAGAATTAATTTTCATTTTATAGGAATTAAAAGGGCGAAAATTCTTCTTCTTCTGTATAAAATGCTAAGTGGATTGATAAAAAGTTGCCATTTTTAAATATTTTGTTGTTAATCAGTATGGCAAAGCTGCAAGGTTTAAACTACCTCTTAAAAACGGCAAAACCAATTAGTACTCGATTATATTTATTCTCAGATTAATTAATTATAGTTTGCCGCTAAGATTAAACTCGATGTTAAAAACCCACTCTAAATGTACTTTTGAGCTAAATACTATTTCAGATGTCTTCAGTAGAATTGTATGCCGATTCTATACTTAGGATATATTATACCTCTTACACTCATTTTAAGGGGTAATTTTTGTCCTTTTTTTTAACTTCCGCATAAAAGTATACTAAAACGGCACTTTAGAGGGTTAAACTGTTCGACAAATATTTTATGCATCAAATTTTACTAGGGGTCTTCTAAGACCAGAAGTTCGTGCAATGTATGTAAAACGGATTTTCGAAAAATTGACAAATTTCAAGGCCAGGAAATTCGAAAATCCGTTTTTCATACATTGCACGAATTTTTGGTCTGAGAAGACCCTTATTTGATGCATAAAATATTTGTAAAACATTGTAACCCTCTAAAGTGCCGTTGCAGTGCAGAAAAATACGTCAGTATACTCGAAATGATAGTTTACTCGATATCGAATGTAGGGGATAGACGCCTGGTTTACTACTGACGTTGATGTTTATATCCTTATGACACAATCACCATTAAGGCATTCTTTTTTAATAAAATATTGACCAAGTTTAGAAAAAATTCAAGAAGTGTTTAATTTTCATTGTTATTAAAGATGCCATATATCTATAGAGGTATTGCCAGATTAACGAATTTATAATGATACACTAAAAAATGTATGTACATTTACTACATATATTATTTGCAATCAGAAATTTGTCCGGATACATCGGCAATTGAACAAAATTCCCTACAATTTAACAGAAGAAAAAATCTTTCCCCTTTTCCCTACATGCTAAATATAAAAATAAATCTCTACAAAAAGGGAAAAATCTCTATACCTTGCACCACTGTCGTAAGCATGCATACATCAAAACTGTGCATCACTGCTGCAGTGATTACCAGTTGCGCTTGTGATGCTGATGCTTTTTTACTGTACAACAGCTGTGCAAAGTTTGCATTTTTGAACACGAGCTAAATTTAAAAAGTTTTTTAAGCGAACATTACACAACACAATGTACCGTCAAACTGCCTGTTACCTAATGTCAACATAAATTTATTAGACCGACAAACTGTCTGTTAACAATTTTGGGTTTCTCAATATACCGACAAAAAACATGGTTTTAAGTTGGCAACACCTCTCAAAATACATGTAAAAGTTGGGAGTCAGCTGATTGAATTTATCTGTACGGCAAATAAAAGGAAAATAAATAATTGGCAGATGAGTGCTGGTTAGCTTTGCGACAGAATAAAAGCAAATAAGACATTGAGAAAACCAAATTTCTTTAATGTGCAGTTTTTCGTTGGGAAAAAAGTTAATCGTGTAATGAGAAAACGGCCATAAAAATGTTATCAACAAAAGCGATGGTAAATTCTATTGAAAATATTGAACCAAAAATAAATAGTTTTCTTATAAATAACAAGAAAAAGCATTAAAAAAGAAAAGTAAAATGATTTCTTTTATGTTATAGGTTATTGCATCAGAAAATTAACTGATGCAATAATTGCCACCATTTGCTGCAGAGCTGCGGCATTACTGCATAAAAAAACTTTTGACATATGAAAGCAATGCCAAGTTTCTTACAAGTGATGCATTAACGAACATTTAACTTTACTAATGCGTAACTGATGCGCAACAACTGCATTTACGAACGTACCCTTTACTGAAGCAGGTCGGTTTCCATACAAAACAATAAACATGCGAGAGTCACCCCCTAGAATGAAAGATATGCCAGTGCAGTTTCTAAAACAGAAAAAAATTTGTTTGCTTCGCACCAAAATACATGAATATAGCGCCGCCATTTAAAATCCAATCTCTTTGTATGTCTAGCTTTTGATATACAAACATATGTACATATTCACTTGTATGACACGTCTCAAAATTGAGCCCCTTTTTTCGTTTTCACAAATCGTTTGGCTTTTTACCTGTGGTGAAGGGTATAAATTATGTAATTTTTTCTCGTTATTTAATCGAATTTTTAGTTGTCAAGTAAATCAAGCTTTTTGTTGAATTTGGTCTGGCAAGCCTTGTTTCGGATTTTGTTTGAATTGAAGAGTTTAGTAAATTTCAAGAAACTTTAACGGCTTTTATTGAATTTGAATGGATTTTATTCATAAAAAAAAGAATTAAAAGTAAAAACTTCTTAAGATTAAAATACAAAATTCGAAGTCGTACTATTTTTTTTTAAAGATTTCTAGAGTTTTTGGCGAATTAAAAAGATTAGAAGATTATGGTCAAGAGTTTTTTTACACATTTTATTTTTCTTAATTAAAAATTTTCTTAAAGTTAAAAATAAATGTTTACATTCCCATATTTGTACTGCTTATATTTTTCTTAAAGTATGTATTTATTTCATTTTATTCTTTACATTTTACTTTTCGTTTGCTCTACATCGTTTTTAGAACGTGCGAGAAATGTTTTCTTTCTTAAATTCTCACTGACCACTTTTTATTTATTTTTTGAACGCCTTCTGCTGAAAAGTGTTTTTTGCCATGAGAATATTTTATTTTTTTTATGGAGTTTTTTTTCTCTTTCATTATTATTATTGTTTTATATACAATTTAAAGACATGATAAAGTTTATTTTTTTTTATTAAATTCACTAAACAATACATTTTTGAGTAAAATTGTAAAAGAAATAAAATTTATTTTAACGACGAACATTTAAAAACCCATAGGAAACATATGGATCAATTTTGTTCAAATTTGGTGAAATGATAGTAGAGAAGTTAAGCTTTTGGAATATTTAGTTTTCTAAGCTTTAGGCCTGGAACAGAGTAAAGAAGTTGTAGTGGTAGCTGAAACTGACGAATGCTTTGTAGCCGCGACAAAGTCCAAAAATTCGTATTTTGTACCTCAACTTCAACTGCAACGATTACTACAACTACGTATTCTGTTGGCAGTACTTTTTTAACTTTTGACAGCTTGCAGCGTTGTACTACATCGACTATTCTGTTCCCCACTTTAAGCACAAGAGAAGTTATAAAGAACCAAATTTGTATGATTTCAGCTTAAATAAATATGCAAAGAATTAACACTTGTTTGCTCAGTATCGAACAAAAGTAAGTCAAATTATATATCGTTGGATAGGAAATTTTATAACCTCTTTCGATAATATATTAACCTATTCAAAAACAAATTTTTTGCAAACTTACAAACAAGAAGGAAAACATTGATTTTTCAAATTTTATTGATTTCAATGTTGAAATAAAAAATTCAATAAATTCAAGTAATTCATTTATTTCCGTCATTTATTTAACTGCCCTAGAGGGAAGCGAACTGACACCAAAGTAGTCCCGTGATAGGTCTTTGGTGGTAGAGACCGGTTCTAGTTCTAACACTTTATATGAATAAGACCTTTAACTTTTACATGGGGTTGTCATTGGAAGGGGTTAATTGACACCATTTGACCAGTCACAGATCTATTCTCAATGAACGTGCTTAGTGCACGTTACTACAATGCAGTATTATTTCAATACAATGTAGTAGCATTTGAATAAAACAAGTCCTAGAATTAAATTCAAGAACCAACTTTTAGAAAGTACCAAACAAATGTGTCACAGCACCGGCGAATACTGTACTGTAATTCATTTCATTTTCTTCCTTTTTGTTATTCATAAACCATTTAAGGGATTGGTTCTTCTTTCACTGGTCATGGGTCCTTTCTTTTTGTACTTGTCCTATTTTCACAAATCCCAGGACCAATCTGTTGACCAATTGACACAAATTTCCCGCAGGGTGGATAGAGTTAAACTTTGCGGAGAATTTCGCACAAATTTCGATAAAAATATACATATACATATGTATTATATTTCATGACTTGGTTCGGTTCAGCTCCGAGCCTCTATATAAGTCTTACCAAAAAATGCAGTCTGGGCTTTATAATGTTGATTTAATAACATTCCCTGTATTTCCTTCTAATGTCAAAATCAATATTCCACAATTTATATAAATCAACCCTTTTTACAGGCCAAATTTGCTTGAATTAATAAAAAAAATTGTTTAATCTTTTAAAATTTACTTAATTTTATAAAAAAATAAATCAGTTTTTTAATTTAATTTAAAGAATTTATTAGATGACTCACGGCATGGGAAGGGCATTGATTAAAGCACGAAAACGAGATTTATGTTATTGTTCAAGTGTGTTGTTCACTATACAAATAAGGGAAGCAGACCTGAGTGCTATCGATTGCGTTCATAGGATGTGGATAGTGGAAAGTTTGTAGATAAGCGGAGCATTTGCTAATGAAATGGCGCATAATGAGTTCCAGGCAGAGATCAGCGCCGTAACATTTTATCGGCGGCGGCGGCTGACGCAATAAATACTCGAATCCGGCTGTTAGCCGCTAGAATATATAAAAATTAAATTTGTGTAAGACATTTTTCGTGCTCAAAATCACTTCTCTTAAATAATGTGCTTTATAAAAAAGTTTTGACAGTATTGGAAGGCATTATTACTGGTACACTATCGATATTTTCTACTATTGATATTTATCGATAGTTTAGATTTCACTATGGAAATTACTATCGACTGAATGTTTGTACTTGAGTAGGAAAGCTTTAACAAATTTTTCTATCAGGCTACAGTTCGTTGTTTTTATCGCTTCATTGAGAGTACATATCGGTAGCTCAAATGCAAAAAGGCTTAACAAAAAACTTCATAAAATGAAAACTATAAACATGTCAGAAAACATGCATTGAAATGTCGTCCATTGAATTCTTCAAAAAGTTTTGATAGGAAACCATTTTATTATATTTTGTTAGAAAAAATGGTTTATTACGTAATTTTTCATTTATAAAATAAACGTCTCTTTGTTTTTTGTTAATAAAAGCGTAATTTTTGATGGCAGAAGTGTAAAATGTTGTCAAGACATGTCCAATAGCATTTATTATAAACAATCAAAAACACGATTTTAAATTTTTAAGATCGGACTGTAAATGCCTAAGATATAACCAAAAATGTAACATGGCGGCAAAAAATTTTTTTTTCGAAACCTTGCAAAAATACTTTATATAAGGCGCACTTTTTTCCCTTGTATATACATATATAAATACAATATATTTGGTGCTAACTGTTATTTTCTTTAAATAATTTTACCCCACACTGTATTTTATTTTTCGGTAGAATAAAAACTATTTCTTAATTAAATATACACAATTCTTTTTTTTAGCAAATATTTAAACAAGTTTTGTTAAAGCAACTACATAAAAACCCAAAAGTTATGTAAAAAAAAAATTTAAATAAGAGATAACTATTGATAACGTACTCAAATTAAATACGTAAAATAACTATTTGTTAAAAAAAAAGTTATAAAATTCTTTAAAACTTTTTTAAAAACGAAAATATTGTTTAAAAAGTTGAAGACAATAAGAAAGCAAAAGCAACAATATATTCTGCAATACAGAGTAATTTAATAACTACTATATTCATAATCACAATAGGTTGCAAATAGTTATCATTATAATCTACACTAAAGTGTATATTATGGTAGTGTAACCCATTTTTGTTGTTTATGGTTAAGTTTAATAAAAGCTTTAGTTTATGCTATTACTTAACCCGTAGACTGCACTATATCGAAGATTTTATCAAACATTGGTGGCCTAAGACAAAGTCGTAGAATACTTCTTCCGAGAGTGGCAAGTTCAATTCTTCTCTATGGGTTACCCATCTGGAAAGGATGGATAATCCATACAATGTTTCGTATAAGTTGTCTGCAAGCACGTAGTAGCCTCCGGACCATATACTTGATGTATCATTCGTAGTTGCGGGCAAAGTTCCAATTAATATCACAGCTAGAAAATAGGGGAAAAGAATTAATACTAAACTTGTCACGTAACAGTTCTAAAGTGGTAGGGACCGGTTACAGTTCAAACACTTTATAAAAGAGACAGATTTGCAAAGTGTGGAGGGGTTTAATTGTCACCTTTTTGACACTTTGTAACAGGTCATTAAAATAACCTAAATTTCGGTTAAAAAATTGCTAGTAGCAGATATTGTCCCGAGTGAACCAAGTTAATATGAAAAATCTCCTTTATTTAAAGTAAAAGAAGCAGATAAAATCAGCCACTTCTTGCATTAAATTTAGTCACATGTTAAGTTTTGTGCCAATTACCTTTCCTCTGAAGTAACCACACCTTAAACCAGAGTTCAGAGAAAGTCATATGTGATCGCTCATATTCAACCATTCTTGAATTTTTTTCATAAATGTAAAATGTAAAATATGTAACTTTTTTCACAGTCATGAATGAATTGTTAATATTTCGCCAAATTCAATCATGTTTTTGAGGAAAAATCCAGTTTTGCCTTTCTTCAGTCATGAACGAACGTTGCTGCTTCAGTCATGAAGAATGAGGAAAAAAAGTTTTAAAAACGATCCTCACTAGTAATGTTGTTGTTGCTCGACAGTTTGCATGACTACAGCTCGAAATGCCTGTGTGTGTATTTGTTTGTGGAAAATATTTTTGGCAAAGGCAACCAGCCAAAGTGTCTGTTGCATTTTTTGTAGGAAAAAATTATTGGAAACAAATTAAAAGAACTGCTCATATCGTCATCGTAAATGCAGAATAACATAACATTTCATAAGTTTACATGCAAAGCAAAAAACTTCTAAAAATGTTATTATTTTTCGGAAAATCAAACTAACTAAATTTAGTAAAGATCGGTCAATAACTTACCATAGACCCCATATAAAGTCCACTCCATGAAAACACTTAAGTACGCCTTAAATCTTAAAAAATAATGCTGTTAAAGTTTTTCAAGCTTAGACATCAAACTGTCAAATTTCATGAAGATCGGTCTATAATTTACCATAGGCCCCATATAATAGCCACTGTCGGAAAACACTTTAGTACGCCTAAAGGCCCAGTTATGCGAACGTTGCTGTTCCCATACTGTAAAGCCGTTGATGCACTTATAGAACACTTAAAAACGTCTCATATGTTTTCCCATACATAAACAAAAAGCAATAGGATACATAAAACAGTACTGTTTACACAGTGATGTGAATAAAAAATGTTTAAATGGTGACCGCTGTGCAGAAAAAGTACCATGTGACTTAAATGGTATTAAAATAGAATTTTGTGTATGTAAAAAACCTTAATAATTTAATATTTATATTAAAGATTTACAATAAACAAATTTGTGTTTTAGCCTATTTATATATTAAGTATTGTCAGTTGTTTTGTCGTAATTTCGTAACTATTCTGAAAAAAGTACCAAAAAAGAGCAAAAATACCCGCATTCAATGAAACATAGAAGCCGCCCATCACTGTTATACAAATGTCACGTAACAACGGTATAAAATTCCTTTTTATACAGAATGATATGTTGCAACTATGGTACATTATATTTCGGTAAGCTTTTGTATTGCTTCTCATATAACAAAAAGCGAAAAGCTGATTGATACAGTACAGATACGGTACAGCAACGTTCGCCTATTTGAGCCTTAAAAAACTTAAAGAACAATACTGTTATGAATAGAAAAAAAGAAAGTAAGGCCCCATAGTAGTCCTAAAACCATAATGAATAATGCTATTGAAGTAAAATTTGGTCTGTCATAATTTAATACGACTAGAAATCTCGCTTCCACCTTTTTCAGGGATGGGTCTATAATTCACCATACAGCCTATAAGAAACGTTGTTTTGAAATAGACTTTAAAACGACTTAAACCACAGCAAACTATAATACGAGTGCCCCGGTAGGCTAGCACTGGGGTTGCGGGTTGGATTCCCGCCAGAGGCTCTGGTTTCTTTCCTGCAGACAAGCGTAGAGATTCGCGGGATTAGCTTAGGGAATTAAAAAATAAAAAAAAGTCAGGTTAATAATATTTAGATTTCAGTCCCAATTTTAAAATATTCTCATACTTGGTGGTGTTTATTAATGAATCGACACAGCTGAATATAGTATATTTTATTTGGTTTTCTTTATAATTAAAATTATTTTAAATAAATCCGTTTCCATTTAGGTGAAAATATTTTTTTTATAATTTATGCATTTGTAACACATTTTATTATTATTTTGTTTAACTAACTTTTTCTTGTGAGTTTTCTTTGTTTTTTTTTTGGATTTTAATAAAAATTTACATTTAAGTTTAAACAACAACAAACAAATCAAACAAAGAAATAGAAGAAAAGGCCAGAACGGCAGCAGCATCAGCAGTAACTACTTACAACTTTTTTTTTTTTAAAGATTTTTCTAAATTTGCAGATGAAGAAATTTTAATCCAGCAGCAGTTGAAATTAATTGATGTTGATGTTGGGTGGGGGAGAGGCTTAATAGGGCTTATTAATTTCTTAAGAATGTTAAGAAATATTTTTTTTGTTTTATTATTTGAGGAAAACTTTTTGGTAACAGTTCTTTTAGAACTTTTATAGGATTTTTGAATTTATATCTTTAACTTTTGTGACAATTTTTTTTAAATGGTGTTAATTAGTTGTTTTAAAAGAAATTTTTTTGCTGAAATTTTTTTCTAGCCAATTTTAATTATTTTTAAGGGTTTTACCTTTTTATATATTTTTTTTATATTTGTAAAGTTTTACCGATTTTTTTTTATTTTTCTAACATTTTTGTTTTAACTGTTTAGCGCTTTTTTTGTTGTTGTTAAATTTCTGTCATAAACCACCCACTTAATTTTAGTTCTTCAAACTGATGTTTTTTTCAATTCAATTTTCCACTGCCCACAAAACATTTTTTTATTTCTTCTAGAACTCTTTAAAATTTTTATTTTTACTTAAATTGTTCATCCTCATAAAATTTTCAACAAATTTAAAACTCTCACAATTACATTTTTTGGTTTTTCGAATTCATTCTTATTTTTAAAATATAACATTTTCTTAATTTCTGTTTCAATTTACATTTAAGACACATTTATTCAGCATGTTTTATTTTGTATTTGTTTTTTTATTTTAACCAAAATTAGCACATTCAACATTAAACATGGCTACCGAACACATTGAAACTCGCTTTAAAACTAAACTTTAAGTTAATAATAAGGCCCAGACACATTGTTAGTTATTTGGCCAAAATAAAAAAAAAATATTATGGTTGAGAAGAGCAAGCATTAGACATAGAGCATGAGTTTGAAGAGAACTAAAATATGTTGCAAGTCAAGCCATCAAACAAACCAAGCAAATTTTTAACAGTTTGCTAAACACGCAATATGTTTGATAATAAAACATCAACTGGAATTAGAAATGCTTTTGTAAAGACTCAACATGTATGATATTGTATTCTTAATGAAAATGATAAGTTATATCATACAAATAACTCTTTTTCAAACTTAGTAACATGCTGGTTACCATAACAAAGCAGGGATGGAGATTATGGTACATATTACTTTATTTTTTGAACAGTTTAGACTTTATTGGTACTATCACGACTTATTTAATATATTTTTAAAAAGGTAAAGCTATTCTTAAATATTTCATGTAGTGTACTCCTTATCATTAAATATTTTCAAGAAAATAATATTAAATTTCATATATTTTGTGAAGTATTTTTGGGACGCCGTAATCCATTTAGCAGGAATCGCAATTTATATACCCTTCACCACAGGAGGAAAGCCTATATGTATATAAGTTCGTCATTGCGTTTGTTATTTATACAATATTGACCTTAGACCCTGTAACATATATCTATATAACGGGGTTTCCAATAGGTACTTGACAACTTTGAATTTAATTTGTGAACGCAACTGTTACTTTCCTTTTTTTTAGTAAACTCAATATTTTCATCATGGTAAAGTACACTAATGAACAGCGTATGCAAATTATCAAAATTGACTACCGAAATTCGGAGTCGGTGACCGCAACTTTAAGAGCGTTAACACCAATTTTCGGTTGTTATTCTCGCCCTAGTTGACAAGTTAAGTGAACAGATTTTAGCTTATATATTCCTTGTGTGATGCTGCCGTGCCAGTGAGCCAACAGGGAATTTTGCGTTAAGATCTTAGTTAACACGTTTACAAGGTCAAGCTGAATTGAAGCCGTTGGACAATTTGAACGACGTACGTCCTCCGGTTGGGCTCTGGAGAAGATGCACCAAAATAATGAATTTTTATCGCCAAATCATCTTCAGTGACGAAGCTCATTTTTGTCTCAATGGGCACGTCAATAAGCAAAATATGCGTAATTGGTTTTGTGAATATCCACATGTGGTTCTTGAATCACAACTTGATCCACAAAATATAACTGTTTGTGCGGTTTTCATGCAGTAACATTTCTTAATTTGAAATGAAATGATTCGTTTTCTAATTAAATTGCCCGTTATTCAAACTTAATATTCTTTTGAATTTACTTACATAATCTTTTGAATGAACAATCGATTGTGAATGAATGAGCGAAAACCACAAAAGACCAACTGACACAAACAACTGACCCAAAAGACCAACGACTAAACGAACTCGTTCATTGTTTTGAATTGAACGATAATGACCGGTCACCTAACTGAACGATTTAGCCCAAGACTAGCTAAAAGCAATTAGTTTCATTTCAACATTTAGAGAGAATTAAAAGAAAATAAAATTGAAAATTTTGAAATTCTTCTTCGTTGATGTTACCGCTTATACATTGATGTCACAAATTAGGCATTAGACAACATCCAACAAAAATGAGGGTGGGATTAGACGAGGCTCCTTCCGTGCAGAGACATTACAGATTTCTGTATACATATACATATGTTTATATATATGTATGGAAACAAAATCACTTTATGTAATGACGTAGCTCAAATTGGCGACAATAGCTTTTACAATAGTTATCAATGTAAGGAAAGAATGTACTGCTCTTAGGACTAAAATTAACCATACGTAGTATATAATTCCTTTTCCTTAAAGTACTTAAAGGCAAACAAAACGTATAAAGATGAAGATATCTTTCTAATATTAGGCTCAAAGAACTTTTACATGAATGTTAACGTCATGACATAATAATGTTCTGACCCACAGTAGTTGCACCCATACGACAAAAATATAAAAAATTGTCTTAGTATATCGTG
This sequence comes from Pollenia labialis, assembly GCA_949318255.1. NCBI lineage: Eukaryota > Metazoa > Arthropoda > Insecta > Diptera > Polleniidae > Pollenia > Pollenia labialis. The sequence continues at coordinate 30,319,436 of OX439141.1, read as the reverse complement.
ATTGTAACGAAATAAGTAGTCACCAATGTCATCAACTTTTTCTCTTCTAAAGTTATTTTGATAATTTCTACCAGTATTTTTGAAATGTAACTAACTAAAATATGAATATGGAGAGAAGAAGAAATTTGATAAAAGCAACTGGGTAATTCCATGTCAAATCGACCAATAGTGGGACCCGACCCCTTTGGATTTTAATGAAATTTGGTGAGAAGGTTCCTTATATCGTATAAGGAACATATATGAACGAAAAAAATTTAAAATTTTTTTTTCAAAAGTTATGTCATATTCAAAATGTCATTATTTCGCCGAATTAGCAGAATTTTTTTTAAAGATTGCGAAAGAAAAAAATCACATCTTAAAAACGAAAAAAACACCTGCTTCAAAGTTTCAGGATTTTTAAAGAACAGTTTAAGGAATTGCATAAAAAAAACAGCCAAATAAAAAAATTGGTTTTCGACTTAGTCCGTTTAATATTTTGCAGATATTACATTTTTGAAAAATATGGTTTTTTCAATATATGGTTCGTAGCCCCAAGTATTTTCTTTAAAATAAGATTAAAATCATATTCGTATGTAAAGTTGTTTTCGAAATATTGAAGAAATAATTTCAACACATTCGGCTAATTTGGTGAAATTATGACATTTTGGATATGCCATAACTTTTGAAAACAAGTTTAAAATTTTTTTTCGTTTATATGTATATGTTCCTTTATTAAAATCGAAAGGGGTTCGGTCCCACTCTTGGTCGATTTGATATGGAAGTACCCACTAGGAAAACAAAGTTAAACTGCAATTGTTAAAATTAATTTAACAAAAATACCTTAATAAAATTATAAAAAATTGATATTAATGTGAATGGCATTGTCATTGTTTTTATAACGTAATAAGTGAATAAATTGTGTTGTGGTTTTTGTAAAATGCATGCCATAGCGGGTCTTTTATTGCCCATGGGTCCCAAAAAGGGTACACTCTCAAAAAGTTCTGTATTAATTCTATCATTAGGGTATCACATGTCGAGCTTGACTGATTTTCCTATCTTACTTATTTAACTTAAAATACTATTTGTTTTAACAAAAATAAACAAAGAATTAAACCAAATAATCATAAAAACTACAAATACTACTGTTAATGTCTTGGCACTGCTAAATTCTTTTCAAGAATTATGTATGGTTAATTTGCCAAATTTAACAACGATATTGTTGTTTTTAACTTAAAATATATATTTTTTTTTTTTAAAAATATAAAATGTTAGTTTTTATTTTAAAAACAAACACAGCTGTTTTTGTTTTTGTTAATGCACAAACAAAAGATCATTAAACACATAACGTGAAGATTAACGTACTTAAATTACGTAGGGTCTTCCAATAGGAACTTACGAAATTGGACTATTGGTAGAGGTCATACTGTTTAAGCAATAACTGTCGAATTGGCTGTCATTGTTCAGTCTGTTTTGTAAAACGCCCATGGCCAGACTTATTTTAATCATAAAATCATATATAGCGATAATTCCCATGCCACTGTTTTGAATGGACTGGCGGCTTCTTGGGCCCATCATTTAGAATTGATGTGGCCAGCCAATCACTGTCGACGGCGGATCTTAAAGCTCGATAATTACCAAATTCTTTTGGATTAAATTAAATAATATGGAAACCAACGGTATGTGGTCGCATAAGGACGGTGTCAGAACTAACATAACCCATGCCATCGCTTAAATTTAGACTGGTTTATGCGCCAGAGTCATGAAAAATTGCACATTTTGGATGCGCGCCACCTGTCAGTACAAGGTTAAAGCATTCCAAATTTTGTGCACTCGCCATTGTGATAAAACTAAAAACGTATTATTTGCATTTTTTCCCGATAAATAATAAGTTTTGTCTTAGGATATTTAAAAAATATGTCGCAAGAAATCCATCTATACCACATTCTTCAGCAAATGTGCAAACTGTGTCTCTTTCCTAGTTCCTACAATAACTAAAGCACAAAAAAAGAATTTATGAAAGAACGAGTTAACACCGTCATGGCTTAAAATGTAAACTACATATATTAAGGTTGTACATAACTAGAAAGTCATAATCCATCCCTGGGCCTTAGTTAACATCATACAAATAGCCTCCGTTTTTAACACAATCAAACATGTTGTTTATAATAAGAAATTGGAAATTTGAGCTTAAATTGGAAACGTTCGTTTACAAACAAGCAACCGCAATATTTGTGACAACCTTTTACTGGAATAAAAATGGTGAAATTTATTGTTTACTGCAACATGTCCGGTGTAAATGATTATAACTGTTAATTGCTGGAGGACCATGCAATTGAAAAAAATACTAAAAACGATTGGACTATTAGAATTATTTACATACATAATACATACATAAAACTTTTTACAATAATAACAAAATTTAAACTTTCAGAAATATTAATTGAATACAAAAGATTGAATGGTACAGAATGGGCAGAGCCCTTAAGTTTTCTAATGAAATTATAAAACGTCAGAAAATGTATCAGCAAAAAAATTGGGTTTGTTGAAATGGAATAAAGTAAAGGGTTTGTTCTGACGAGGATAACGGGTATAACGATCACGCGTACCCAAGTTGGCGGGTAATTGTGAACCCTGACTGGCCTAGCGCGTCGCAGGAATAAGAAGGCTGAAGACAATCAAATACCCTCTGAATCATCCTTTCAGATGAGGCGAACGACCTTTTTAAATGTATAATAATGCTCAAAGTCCAACTGCACAAGCCTGTAATAAAGTTGAAAAAAGTCAATGTTCGTTGTAAATAGATGTATTTTATGCTAAAAAAACATAATGAAACCAAAACAAAATATATAATTTTGTAATATAAGATAAAATTTTAAGTGTTACGTTTCCTTGCTTTTTAAATTTTTTTTATTGCAAAATAAAATCTGAAGTAAAATTTGACTTTTTCTTATAATTAAGTGCATTTTCAAATTGTCCAGTTATTTTTGCAAAATCTAGTTTTTAATTACAAGCCAATTGTTACTATGAAGTACTCACTGTGGTAAGTAAAAATAAAATTTCATTTGTCAAAACCAGCTGATTTGTTCGAACGCTGCTTGTGACGCTTACAAAAGTCTCAATGCATTACAAAAGCCTCAATGCATCCTACGCTGTTGTTCATGTAACTTGTTACACATAAGTACACAGATTCTACTTCTTTGACAGCTGCGTAAACAGCGAAAATGCGTGCAACGCGTGGTGTGGGGTCACCAATCTTTAAAAATCATTATGTTTTCTTTTCCTTCTTGTGTTTTTTTTCACCTTATAAAAGCAGTATAAATATTTCAAGTTTATCACATGTTTCCTCGTTGATAAAAAAGACTCCAATAAAACGTTCAGCCGCTTAAAATTGCACTCAAATATTTCCAAAACCCCATTAAAATTTAACAATAAAGAAACAACCAACCACTAAACCACCTTCTATTCCAATGCGGCGGCTACTTTTCCAATCCCCAGATATTATTTGTTTTCATTACTGGAAGAACCCCTGCCTGCCGGATTTAACTTGTACATCAGGTACAAAATCCATGTGTAAACATCTGTTTAATAAACCTTGAAATTATTGTATAATTTTTTCCTTTAACTGTTTTTGAGCAAAATATAAGCAACAGGCATAAAGAACATCAATAATACAGCAAAACAAAAAAATTAATGAATATAAAACATTTTAATATAATACAAGTTGCAAGCGAACATTTCAGAGGCAACTTACGAGCATGATGGGTACATTGAGGCTGATGAAAAAAGAACCTCTAAAATTTTGATTTAACTTGTTATGAATGAAGTGGCATTATATTAATCGGGAAAAGAGTAAAAGTGATCACAAAAATTTTTGTCTTTAACGAAGTGCATGCATTTGATATAAGATTAAAAGATTAAAACTCTTGTTTATTATTTAATATTATTTCTGGGGAACGAAATGGAATTAGTTAAACATTTGAACATTTTATGTAAAATCTTTTTTAATCTTTCAATTTTTGTAAAATCAACATCTTATTTAATAATAAAAAAAGTAAAATTTCTGAAAGAGGAACGAAACGAAATTTCTAAAAGTGGAACGAAATTTTGTGAAACAATACGCAAATTTTTTTTTTACGTTATTATTTTTTTTTCTCAAAAAACTTCAGTTATTTTACAAAAATCAAAAACGTTCTAGGCAGAATCACATTTTTTTAAGGAACGAAATGAAAATTACGGAAACAGTTAAAAAAATTCAGTAAAAATTTACTTAAACTATTAAATATTGATCGAAATTAAATATCAAAATTAATGTTAATTAAGTTTAATATCTTAAAAAAAAATTTTATGTGAAATGAAATGAAATTAAGTGAAACACTGAATTAATTTAGTTAAATGTTATTCTTGGTTTTTTAAAAAGAGTTTTTCTGGAACAAATGACATTAAAAAAAAAATAATTTTTTTTAGGGAACGAAATAGAATTTTTAGAAACACTACAAAACTATAGTCAGAATTACATAAAAAATGTAAAACTTTGATAAAAAAAACATTGCAAAATGTATTATCTTGTAAAGAAAAATGAAAAACTGCATCAATTTTTAAAGTGAAACGAAATGGAATTTAGTAACCATAAACCGTTTGACTTAACCACGAAGAAACTAATTTTTGCAAAAAAATTAGTGACATTTCCAAATATTTTAAGTTGCTTTATGAAACCAAAAATTTTGTTAAAATTATGTTTTATTATTTTTTTATTAGAAAACAAAATGGAATTTATTGAAACATAACAAATTGCGGTCAAAATCATATATCCTCTTTAAATTTTAATAAAATGTTGTATGAGATAAAGTCATATTGTGTAAAATTCTAACGACTGATATTATTAAAGCTCCGCAAAATATAGAATTTATTGGAACATGATAAAAATTTACTTTAAACTTTAATTTGTTGTAAAATATAGATTCTTAAATGTAAATTACCGAAACGAAATTTCATTTTTCTAAAATACTGCTGTTAGGAATAAAATATCTTAAAGAAAACTGCAAAAACAGCTTAAGAAAAAAATTAAATAAGTTGGAACAAATTGGAATGTGTTAAAACATTTCAAAAAATTTATTTAAAATAGAGTTTTTGGATAAAAAAGTAAACTTGATTGTCAAAATTAAATAACAAATTATTTGTGCTTACAAATATATGTAAAAAAAAGTACCAGAACAAAATGGAACTAAGCGAAATATTACAATTCGATAAAAAATGCAATTGCAATTTTTTAAAAAACAACGATTTTTTTTAAACAGGATATTTGAATTTAGTAAAACAGAATTTTTTAGCTTACTGATAAAAATTCTACGTTAATATTTTTAAAACAATGTAAAAATAGTACCAGAAATGAAATAAAAATAAGTGAAACATTTAAGTAACGAAATGGTTCATAAAAATATAAAAAGAGTGCTCGGATCGATATGGAATTAATTGAAATAATACGTTTTGTTAAAAAAATAAATGATTTTGTGAGCCTTTTTGATCAACAGCATACTGATAAAAATTCTTCATTCATATTTCTGAAAGTATGTATGCAAAAAAGTACCAGGAAAAATGTGGAAATAAGTGAAACATTTTGTTTATTTATTAAAGTTAAAGGCAAAACTTTCTGTAAAAAATTATTAAGAAATATTTTTTGGTTCGTAAAACTATAAAAAGAGTGCCAGGAACGCAATGGAATTATGTGAAATGATACGTTTTGAAACGAAACGAAACTGATTTGGATTCACCTTATGGACTTGTATCAATTTTACTTAAGAAATTTATTACTAGAAACGAAATGGAATTAACTGAAACACAACCAAATTTCAATAATGTTGAATATGTTTATTTAAGTTTATGGAACAAATTTCATATTAAAAGCTAATTTTCGTTTCAAATTTAATATTGCGTATATTTAAGAGAATTATTTTTAAAAAGGCTGTTTGTTACTTTAAGCTTAACTGCATTCCATTTCCAAGTCACCTTACAAAGTACTAATAAAGTTGTAATTTGTTCTTCTTTTTCTGATAATAAGTTCCTCTTCGTGTCTCTAATTGACCAGTTTCATATTGAATTTCGTAGAAATGAAAAGTCATTTTACAATTACAATTATTTTTTTCTTGTGCTTAAACATTGTTTAGTTTCAACTTTTCATGGTTTTTAAAATCAATTTTCTGCTGTTAATTGTTTTAAATTGCCTGGATGTTTTTCTCCTTGGGAAAATGGATTGGCTGCTAGTTCCCTTTTTAAGCACTTTAGTAAAGACTTTAACAAAGTATGTAGTTGTTATTGTTAAATTGTTGAATTGGCGGAGAATTAAAAAAAATTTTTTCTTTTAAAGTTTATTTCTTTTCGCATGTAACACGCTAAAGCTTTTAAGCCTGCGCTTTTTGAATAAGTCAGTTTAGATTTAAATGGAGATTGTATTAAATTTTTGCCTGCAATAGTCATTTAGTCATAAAGGAGTAGAACGGAAGCAGTTCCCTTTTAGGCTACTCTTTTGCATTTTATTAAAATGACAGTCATTTTTTGATTCGTTGCAGTTTGCTACTGATTAAATGTCATACTTTTTAATGCGTTACAAAGAATTACCTTGATTTGCCTTTTCCAAACTTGTGATGAATAGTTTTTTTTTAACAGACTACATAAAAAGGAATTCTGAAATTGTGAAGTTTAATGGCTTCTTACACTAAAATGGGACGAATTAAGGCATGCATCTTAAATAAACCATATTTTTTATGTTTTAATTAAATATATAATAATCTAGTATTGTAGTGTTTCACTAAATTCCATTTTGTTCCTTTAACATATTTCTTATGAAAAATTTTCATGCAATAAGACATTAAATAAAAACTAAAAAATATTATTTATTTGGATTATCTTCATATTTTCCTCAAACATGTGATGTTTCCCACATTTCCATTTCGTTCCATTTATTGAATTGTCTTCAAAACTTCTGTTTCACTAAGTAACATTTTGTTCCCCTTAACTTTATGGATTATCGTCATTATTATTTATAATTTTAGATTAAAACGAAATAATTTGTCGTTTGTAATATTTCATAAGCATTAATTTCGTTTAAAATTTACACTTTTTAAATTTTTTTATTTACTTAAGAAATGTTTTATAAAATACTAGCATTTAACCCGCTACTTCGTTAGCTTCTCCAAAGTTTATTAGAAAAATACCAGTTGTAGAATCAAAAAGCTACAGAAAAATATCAAATTTCCCGTATTTACTTTTTTGGGTACTATTTTTTCTCCCATTAAAGTATCAAACAATTCAGTATTGTAGTGACAGCCCATAATTTAGTACGAATATGTCAATGAATGGAGAAAAATGTTTTGTAAAAAAAAGAATCAAAAATATGTAAAAAGTACAAAATTCGTATTTGTGTTGTTTGATAAGTTTCGAATGAAAAATTACCAAAAAGTTCCCTCTTATAGACTCTCATCCACCCAGGATATTGCATCTTGAATTTTATGTTTCTAGGTCCAATACTAACGGAAATTCAAAAAAGGCCAGTTAAAGAACAAAAAGTACCAAAAAGTTCCGTCATAGATTCTTATTCACTCAGTGCATTGCATGTTGAATCTTATGTTTTAAGGTCCAACATTAATGATAATTAAAAAAAAATACCAGTTGTAGAACCAAAAAGCTAAATTAAAACATCAAATTTTCAGTATTTCCCCTTTTTGGTACTATTTTTGTCCACCGTTACAGTATTAAAAACTTCAGTATTGTAGTAGGAGCCCATAACTTAGTACGAATATGTCAATGAATGGAGAAAAATAACTTGAAAAACGTACCAAAAATAGTTACGATTTTCACCCCTTAAATGTTCGAATTTCGAAAAAGAACCTAATTTGTATTCGTATTTTTTTGATAAGTTTCGAATGTGTTATAAACTTAGTTTCTATGATTATTGGTTCAAAAGATAGATGAGGTGTGAAAATAAGTTTTATCCGTTTACTCCCTAAAAGGGCCGAATTTAAAAAAAGTAACAGACTCCTGTCCTCTTATTTTTCTAAAGAACAGCGATAAGTATTAATTTTTTTTCTATCTCTTTTGGTTTTGGAGATATAAGGTTACCGAATTTTCGCGTTTTTACCCTTTTTCGCCCCCTTAACATTCAATTTTCCAAAAATTCCGTCTTAGTGGATCGATTTTTTCCTTGTAGAATTAAAAAATTTTTTTTAAATGTGAAAAAATTACAAATGAATGTATGTTGTGTAATATAATATTTGAATATTTTTACATATTAATACTAAAATTATGGAAAATTTGTAAAATTTTCCACTAAATACTAATTTTCTCTACGGTAAAATTTTGAATTTCTCGGTTATTAGGTTTACTTTAAAAGTCATATAATGCTTTCTTCAGATCTTCAAATATATTTGCTACTGTTTTGATTCTTAACCTGTTTCAATATATCCCATTTTGTTCCACCTAAAAAACCCAAGTTTCAAATATGATTGTATTTTTTGTAAGATGGGTTTAGTTTTGTTGAAATTTTTTTTTTAAAAAAATTGGAAATTTAAGCGTTGCACTTAATTCCATTTTGTTCCACACTTCTAAATTTTTTGATTCTTAAATATTTTTCTTGAAAATGTTGAATGAAGTTTTATTTTGATCGTAAATTTTAAGTTAAATCATAACTTACTGCCTGTTTTTAAAAATAAAAAAAATTTTCGCTTGAGAATTTATATTGAAACAACAACAAACAAAACTCAAATTTGTTTCTGATTTCAATATAAATTTCTAAACGAAAATTTTTATTTTAGTTTGAAAAACAGGCAGTTAACCTTTATATTCTGTTTAAACTTGTTGTTTTGTATTGGTCCATTAACATCTATTTTATTTTTTTTAAATATTGATTTTTTAAAATTTCTTCTGCGAATAACCGGAGTCTTTATAGTTTTGTATTAATATAAATTCCACTAACTTAATTTTGCAGTGTTGTACAAAATTCTGTTTCGTTCCAATTTGGTTAATTTTATGATTAATTTTTTTTTTACTAAAAATAAAGTAAATACTAAAGTTAAAATGATAAATATTTTGTTTTGCCTTAGTATTTAAGTGTTTCAATAATATCCATTTCGTTCCAGTTTTGAAATTGCTTAAAAAAAATATAAAAATTTTTATATTTTCAAGATAATTTAACGTTTTAAACATTTAAATAAATAATATTATGACTTTTTTTTACTTAATTTTAAAAAGTTTTTTATTATCTCAAAAATAATATACAAAAAAGTTACACATATGCATTCAACATTTTTCATGCAAAAACTTAACGAACAACATTTCCTTTCTTGTTTTAAGTAAAAGAAAAGAAAAAGAACTTAAATCTTTTCTTTATCTTAATTTCTTCTGTGTTTCTGCCACCACACTCTGGTTAAACAATTGTCATACTGCAGACAATAAAGCCAGAGAAAATTAAAAATGTGGAAAAAAATATTTTGTACAAAATAAATAAAATATAATAAAAGAATCCTTGTTTAATTTAAACTAGAAAACTACTTGAATAATATTTAAAAAGGGCTTTTGATGCTGCTATTTAAGCATTTTCAATTGCACAGTGGCTTGGAATTACATTATTTAAGAAACAAATTTGCTTTTTCTTATCCGTTCCTCCGAATAAAAAAATTATATGATGCTAAAGGTAAAATTAATTATAGTGTAAGGTTTAATAAAGTAATTTATCGATCCCTTAGGGCAGGACTCAATTCAATGTACCATTTCGATTTGATAAATTCTATTTCAGTCATAATCGGTTACTTTTTCTTCTAATTTTAATTCTTCCCTACTGTGGCATGGTGGAAAAATGTATTTCATATTGTGTAAATAAATCCAAAATTGTCTTTTCCAGCATTCATGCAGGAAAAATGGGGAAAAGTTGTGTGAAAAAAACTTTGCGTTACACTTGGCAGAAAATTGCTTTAGTTTCTGCTTCCTGATTCTGTTGTCTGGTAATTGGTATTTTTAACACTCCTCTACTTAAGACACAGAGATACTGGCAGATACAAAAAAAATGTAAAGTATGAAAAGATGAAATGTGACAAAATTTAGCTGGTGTTTAGTCAAAGTAACACCCCTCTTTTATCTTTATCTTCATTCATTATTCTCCAGTTGAGATAATTTGTGCTTAAGGGCGTTGATGTGGAAAAGAACAAAAAAAAAAAAACCAAACTCCAAAATTAAAATAACAAGAAGAACATAATTTAAATTTAAAAAAAAATGTTTGAATAAGAATGTGGGTAGAATAATAGTAGCCAAGAACTTAAATATTAATGAGTTAAATGAACACAGATTAAAATAAAAAAAGTTTAAAAACTATTTCTCGTAAAAATTTCTTAAAAACTAATAATATATAAAAAGAAACTGTCATGGAACAGCATGGAACAAGAAGAAACACCCTAATTTTTAAGTAAAACTATATGTGTTAGCTATAAATTTTAGGTTTTTTAAGAATTTTATACAAAGATTTTAATACTCAAAAATTTTAATAGCAGGAACGTTGTGGATATATTTGAAACACAAGGAAATATCTCCCTTAACACCTAAGTAAAACAAAAATACAATTTATTTCAATAGTTTCCAACAAAACGAGAAAAAAACGAGATAACTCTTGCTCTTGTTTAAAGCGGAACGATATGAAATTGGGTAAAACACTGCAATATTAAAGCAAAATAGAATGTATACTGCTTATCATGACATAAACATTACAAAGTAAATGTTAAATAAAAACAATATTAAAACCACTAAATTTACAAAAAAGTGGAACGAAATGGAATATTGTACAACACGGCAATATTTAAACTATCTTTAATTTTCAATTTTCATAATATCGAAATTATTACAAAGATCAATATTTAGTATAAGGGAACTTGAAATCAACAAATTTACGAAAAAGAAACGAAATGGAATTTAGTGAAATACTGTAATATTAGGTCAATGTTTGGCTCTAATGAAATATTACGGTAGAAAAAATTTTTGCTGTAATATTTTATAACAAAATTATAGCAATCACTAATTTTATAATTGTGGAACGAAATGGAATTTAGTTATACAAAGAAAAATCTTGTTTTTGGATATATTTTGCAGATTAAGTAATAGGAAGTACAATTTTTATGATTTGAATTTATTAAGAAGAAAATTGGAATCTGCAAATTTTTGGAATTGGAACGAAATGGTTTATAGAGAAACATTTTAAATTTAGATCATATACAAATTTTTTTTGGTTAAAATTTAAATTCTTTAAAAAAATTATATTTGAATAAAATCATGATTGTTTTAAATTGGAACAAAATGGAATTTAACAGCATATTATAAAATATAAGTCTAAATTCAATTTAAAAGGTTTTTAATAAAAAAAATTAAGTTTCTTGCAAAATTTTCTAAGAAGAAAGTATAAAATTTGAAAATTTATAAAAAAACGAACGGAACAGAATACAGTGAAACAGAAAAAAGTTATGTTTAATACAGGTTTTTCAAAGATAAAACTAAAAAACTCTTTTTTTAATATAGAATACAACTATGGCAAAATTATAAATTTATTGAAGCGGAACAAAATGGAATTAACTTGAACATTTTAAAATTTTTATTATTATTTAAAAATATATCTCGTTAATTATTTTTTCAAGAAAAAACATTAATCACAAAATTTCTTAAAGTTCAACGAAATTAACATTTCTGAAACATTAACGAAATCTGGGCAAAATTTAATTCCTTAAAATAAGATTTTAGACACCATTATATACAAAATAAAACTTTTATTCGTCAAATGTTTTAAGTGGCACAAAATGGGATAAGGAAAACACTTTAAGGCCTATTTTCACAACTTACCGATAGCTAAAGGTAGGATTTTATAATTTAATAATGGAACACTTTTTATAAGGCCGTTTAAAGTCTACTTTTATCTATCGTTAAGTTGTGAAAACGGGCATAAATTCTATTTTCTTAAAAAATTTGATAGTTAAATTAATTAAATATTTGTGAAATTAAATCTAAATAAAATGTTATAGTTTTTTAATTTGTAAAAAATTAATGTAAAATTCATTACAAAATTTCTTAAAGTGAAACGAAGTGAACTTTTGTGATACATTAACGAAATTCAAGCGAACTTGAATTCTTTAAAATAAGATTTATGTCATATATTTTTAAGTGGAACAAAATGGAATAAGGAAAACACTTTCAATTCTATTTTCTTAAAAAATATGTTAATTAAATGAATTAAATATTTGTGAAATTAAATCTAAATAAAATGTTATAGTTTCATTATGTAAAAAATTAATGTAAAATTCATTACAAAATTTCTTAAATTGAAATGAAGTGAATTTTGGGAAACATTAACGAAATTCAAGCGAACTTGAATTCCTTAAAATAAGATTTATGTCATATATTTCTAAGTGGAACAAAATGGAATAAGGAAAACACTATAAATTTTACTTTCTTAAAAAAATATGTTAATTAAATTAATTAAATATTTGTGAATATAATAAAATTTTATTGTTATATTAAGAAAAAAAGCATGTAAATTAAATCTTAATGAAATGTTATTGTTTTATTATGTATAAAATTAATGTTAAAGGAACAAAATGGAATTTTTCGAATAATAATTTTTTTTTTTCAGAAAAAATTCCACTAAATTAAAATTGTTGATGATATTTACAGGGAAATAATTTTGAAAAAGATGAAACAAAACATAAATCGATGATATTTTGTGCCTAACATTTTTTTAATCTCTATTATGGAACAAAAAATGTAGTTGAAGTTTTTTTATTTTGATAATTAACAATAATTTTTCTTCATTTTATACAAATTAATTTGCCTAACATTCCATATCCGGCTACTTTTGTTGGATTTGTGTTTAGCAAATATTTACTTAACTTCGTTTCTGACCTTCGACTCACCCACAAAAACCACAAACTCCTCCTGCTACTCGGTTTTTTCTTTAATACAAAGAGATTTTAATTTAGATTTAATGCTTAACAAGAGAATGAAGTGTCATAAAAAAAGTGTTGACTTTATGGGAGGTTCATTATAATGTTTTTTTTTAGAGATTTTTGAACCTTTTCTTTCTTTAAAGTTATAAAATTAAAATATTATGTTTTTCTTTATAAGACTTTTTTGTAAACACGTAAACAATTTTCTTAAAAACTAATTCCACTTTCTTTTTCATTCTTGTTGTTGGGCTAATTATTTACAAACAATTTTTAAAATGGCCCTTAGGAACAGAGGTTCTCAAATCGACGTCTAAAAGCAACTTTTTTTTGGGTTCCACGAAAGATAATGTAACTTCTATAGTTGCACAACACTTGTGGACTATAAGCGAATTTGGACTATAAACGATTTTTTTTTAAAAGCCATTTTATGGATAATAAGTGAAACCTAGTGTAATCCACATTTTGGACTACATACAAATTATTTTCTTCATTAAAACCACTCTTTTTAAACAAAAGACAAGTTTATTTAAAACATAACCGAGTATGGATTTTATTTAAATAAATAGTTAAATAATTTCAATGCTACGTAAGCCTTCAACTGCTAAGAAAATGTGGCTTTTAAACAAAAATGGAACTCAAGCGAAATGGAAATTAAAACAAATAATTTTTATGAAATTCGAAAAAAATCTGCAAGTGAATATGACAGTTTTGGCTTAAATCCGTTTTTGGACTTTAAGCGGAATGAACTATAAGCGAAAAGTACTGTAATGGTATCAGAATAAAATTTAATACTTCAGAGTTTATAGAACTAGAAATAACACTATGAAATTTCGTGATGATCGGTCCATAATTTACTAAAGGCCCCATGAAAAGCTCACTCTGGTAAATTAATTACATACGTCTAAAACCGTAGCAGATTTAGCTATTGCGGTAACTTTTCTTCCAAATTAGCTTCATATGGCCAGAAAAAATGTCATGCAACTTGATATACGATCCATAAGTTACCGTAGATCCCATATTTAGCAGCCTTCTGAAATTCACAGTAAACACTAAAATTAATTTCACCACTGCATTGAAATTTATGTTTTTTAATACCAGAAATCACTCTGCAGAATTTTGGGATAATTGGTTCATACCTTCCCAAGGCTTTAATATAAATTCTCCTCCAGAAAATAATTTATGTTCGGCTTTAACTGTTACGATTGCTAAAAAAAGCATACAACTTTCTGATTGCCGGTCTAAACCGCAACCAATTTTAATGGTGATGTCTGTTTTTATAAAGATAAATAATAAATAGATATCATGTAGATCAGGAATGATAAATAACATTTTCGAAATTGTACTTAATTCAGTACATTAATTGTACTAAAACCCAAAGGAATATTTTTTACTAGTTTTATTATTGAATAACAACAAAATATACGTACATACACTAAATGTTTTTTGTACTTTGCATTTATATTTAAAATGTACCGTTGGCAGTTGTCAAAAAAAAAACCAAAAAAGCAACGAAAATATACGTTAAGCAAACTAACAATGTTTATGAAAATAGTTTTCGTTGGCTCAACGATTTATTCGTCAATTTAATGAAAAATAAAATTATCCAGGTATTGACATTTAATTACTGTTCAACGACACAATAAACATGCATTTATTAAGTATTTCATATAAAATGTACGTTTAAGTAAAAAAATTTTCTTTGAGTTAACGAAACATTTAATAAGTCTTGTTAGCACAAATGCCCATTATTTTAAAGAACGGTCATTCAATGTAACAACGAACAAATTCATTGGACGAAAATTATAAAATTTTTCGTTTGCTTAACGTAAATTTCATTTGTTTTTGGTTAAGTGTAAATTAGAATTAAGACGAAGACTTCTAAGATGGTTTTTTTTAAAGTTGATAGTGGAACAGGGAAAAATACGTTTAACTGAGTAACAATTTTAAAAGATATTGTCAACAAATGTCAATTTTTTTGGAGTTGGTATCCCACTAAACGCCCTTATACCCCGTTTTGCCATACTTTAGAACACCAAGCTAAAAAGTCCGTCTAAATTCCGAACGAAAGTATTTATATAGTAATAGACATAGTACTTCATACGCCCATAAAAACTTACAAAAAAGAGACATACGGGCATGTTATGATACTCGCATCTTGCATAACAATTGTGCCTTGCACTTGCAAAAGAGGTGCTCTGTAAAATCAAATCGCAAGAATCTTAGCGAGTTTAAATCGCAACAATATGTCATCCTCTCCGCGTTTTGAGACCTAGTGTGGCAAAAAATGGGTTTGGACTTAAGAGTGGATTCTGGTACCTAAAAGGGTGATGAAATGAGTTTTTCTCAAAACTTCATTTTCACACACTAGGTCCCTTTTCTCGGAGAAGGTCACATATACTGAAGTGATCGGACCAAATTTTTAAGAAATTATTTTATGTCAATAAATTTTATTTAATAAGTTTTCTTTTTATTTGAATTGATATTAGTAACATTTTCTTAATATTTTTATTAGAAAAGGAAATTTAAAATTGGTTCTGTAGTTTTATCCATTGTGTTCTTTTGCCTCGGCGATTTCAATTAAGAGCTGATTGAAATAATATTCCAAAAATACATGTTGGCAATGCTGAGAATAATATAAACGAAGTACCAAATCGCAAAAAAAACGCGTGAGATTTAGAACATGCTGTGCGATTTACAACACTTGCAATTTGATAACTGTTTGAGTGATTGTAAGGAACATAAAATGATTGCTTTCAAGAAGATCAAAGTTCAATTTATGTAGGATAAAATTCTACATAAGTTTTTTGTTAACTTAAACTATAGCAACACCATTAATTAGACTGTAGTAAATCTGAATTAAATTCGATACAGTATTTACAAAGAGGTGACTTGACTTCCTTGCATTTGTTTTTTATCATATTTTTGTTATGAAAATCTCCGTTTCACATTCGCCGACAAACGAATACCTTTGTCAGTTTTACCAATGTCATTGGAGTTCTTCACTACTTTCACAATGCTAATAGAACTGAAAAAAGAACAATTGTACTAACTTTATCATCCCTGATGTAGATATCACTCCTGAAATAACCAAAATTTTGTTTCAGTTTTTCTTATGGTATGGATTGTTATTTTATTAAATTTTTTGTTTATGAGAAACATAAAAACAAAACAAACAAAAAGCGGTTATTCGCTGAATTTGGCCCTAAACCGCTGATTCAATAACACCTTTAACATTTTAAGCTTGAAGTGTCAATTTCAAGTTATTGAATTTTAAATTCTTTCTAAACATTTTTGACAGTTTACCAAAACTTGAAGGCCTCTATTAAGTTTTAGGTTTTTTAGAAGTTACACAAAATTTAGTGCTGGTTTACACACATCAATTTTGTCTTATCAAGTCTTCAATTGTATGGCGAGGGGAGAAAAGAGAATGAAAAGAGGTACACAATTGACCGTGCTAGATGAGTTAAAGGTCAAGGTAAATAACAAGGTAAAAAATCATTGGAAATCGCTGCTTTAAAGTCCAGAGATATGTTCGCACTTAACAAATATTGGAAAGAAAAAAATCCGAAAAAAGTGTGACCACTAAAATGATTCACCTTAAACAATGTTTTTAACAAGTTTTGTTAGCTTACTAAACTTTTTATATAAAAAAAATCACCACAGAATATAATTTACAATTTGTTAAAAGCTGTTTGATACATCAAATGCTAGGCAAAATCCAGTACATTATAATTAAAAATAGTGGTTGCGTATGGGGCGTCAAATATTTGTGAAGTGTGACTATAGCTCAAGTAAATTACATTTTTAGTTTTCTTTGACTAAATGGTACTTAAGTTGCTTCAGCTACACTGCAGGTAATAAGTAGTACGAACACTTTTGAATTTTTTTTTTAACAAGGCAAGAAAGACCCTTGAAGAATCTAATGAATTTCGAAATTTGCATTAAAAAGTACCTACAACAAATATCACCAATGAATTGTTAGTTTCTATTAAGAATTTTTTTAAGACTTGTTTTAGTATAAAGAAAATTGTTTCTTGGTCATCCTTAAATCTACCTAAAGGATAAGCTTAATTCAACTTTAAACAAACTCACTTATACATTTAAGGCAACTGCTACAAAAATTGCTGTCAAGGCAGAGTATTTACACATTTCCTTACTTACTTTTGCTTAAAACCCATGTTGTCCTCTTTTGACCAAACAAATTGTAATAAATAAAAGTTAGCTTTTTTTGCAGAGGACACCAAAGGAAACACACGCACACACATACACAAATTGTTTTCAGTAAAAGACATAACAAACAACCAACAACAAGAGCAATTACCAGGAGTATAGTTTAATTTCCGATTTGAGGACTTTTGTTACTAAACAAATCGCCATTAATTTGTAGTTGTTTAAGGGTTTATTTTTTATTGTTAACAACAAACACTTAAAAGCCACAAAAGTATGTATGTGTTGAGTTCCTTAAGAAAATGTTAGAAAACTTAAGGTGGAAGATATAAAAGGAAAGTTAGGAATATTTAATGATTGAAGCTACTGGAGGGGGAACCTCAACTCATTATAGTGTTTCTTGAAGAAGAGAAATTCAGATTTTTTAATTTTTGGTAACACCGCCCCAATCATTGATACTACTTTTTACTGAGAGATAAGAAATATTTTATTCGAAAAAAACCTAGGTTAGGTTAAGAAGGGCTAGGGCACACCTACACTCGGAAACCAATTCGGTCCATTGTGAATCCCTTTAATTTAGATGTAGAAGAAAGAGAGAAGAAAAGAAGATAAGAATTGGTAGGTACAGTTAAGATAGAGTGAATACAGAAGATAGAACAATACTCTTCGTACATTTTTCTTATTATAAATAACCGGCTTATTTTCCTGACAAACCCTAGTAGATCGACTGGATTACATCCAGTGATACTCCCCAGTTCATCGAGAAATCTATCTCCTAGCCATTTCTGCCTTGGACCCTGCATCCAAGGACAGTCACACAGTACATGCTCAATCGTCCATAGCACCTTTGCATCCTCGCATAATCTACAGAAGTCCGGAATGGTATTCCCCATTTACTCGTAACAGAACAACGATCGGTCAAAAACCCTATAAGAGTCCTAGGACCATTTCTATTCAACCCTTTAGAGCCTTGGTCGGACTTGCATCCAATCCGGGCAATTACGCCGTAGACGGTCTGCAATCCGTTCTATCCATCTAGGACGGCGTCAAGGAATCTATTCCAGATCACCTCATAGTAGTGACATAAGGGCGGTTTTACTCCTCCATCTCTTACACCTAAATCCAGGTTCGAACCCTGTTTTACGAGATTGTCAACCACCTTGCAGTGTCCGGGTGCCCAACACAGCCTTAATGTGAATAGATCCTCCGCGCATTCCTTCACCGTACAACCAAGCAAGATCGCACCGTATAACCTATCTTAGCTCTGAGCGCAGACCCTGAAACGAGGTGACCCAGTATCACCTCTGTCGCCCTCCAGATCGCTAGGACCTCAGCCTGGAAAACAATTCACTCGTCCGTGAGTCTGAACGACTTTTTCACGTCAGTGTCAGCAATATAAACACCGGCATCACTGCCAGTGTCCATTTTGGGCCCTTCCGCAAATAAATCTTCCTTATTCGGGAACTCCACTGGTGGTGTAACACCGAATACTAAGGTCATAGATAGTCTTATGATCCGAAATTCACTCGAGAATGCTAACCTGGTCATGCTGAGTCACTTCGTACCAGATGCTCGTGTGATCATTACGCCTAGGTCTAACCAACGAAGAAGCAAAGAGTCTAAATAGATTCCTAGCAGCCACACTCTATACATAATGTTCAATGGTGGACAGATATAGTTGGATATCCAACGCTGCCTGTGGTGTGCTTCTCCTTGCCCCTATGATGACAAGAGATTCACTACTTTTAAGCTTTTTATGCATCTTCCTATTGCTTCCCACCCTAAACGCATCCTACCAAATAGTGCAGTTTACAGTTTACTATATCCGGTCGTAGTCCTTAATTCTTATCGATGAAGTTTTTGCATATGTAATAGGTGTTGATTCCTCATTTCATTTTCTCCTTAGTATTTATCTTCTCAGACAGTTTACAATCGAGGGAGTTACCCAAATACTTAGCAACATCAGATAGAGTTGACTTGACGCCATCCAATACAAGCATCCTACAACCCTCTAAACTCTAACTTCTGGTAAAGAGTACCAGTGCGTCCTCCGCCCATGCCGAGAGTTCCCCCAACATCACCTGCATAATTTCACCGATCGTGAAAAGAAATTTTTCCTTGGAGTCGAATGTCCTGAGAATCCCGTTGACCGCAAGCAACCACAATAGAGGGGATAGAACCCCCCTTGTGGCGTCCCCCTGGTAACCCTTCTCATAATACTATGATCCCCAGGCTTGAGTTGATAATTCTATAATCTAATAAAGCCCTGAACTTCCAGCTTCAAATGAGATCGGTCTATAAATAAGATAAGAGTACAATCACGACTGTGTTCAGTTTTACCCATAAATACCTTGTTGTTGTTTTTGAACTAAAACTCAATTAAAACTGCACTCAAACTCCATTAGAACTAAACTATGAATGCACTGAAATCTGTACTGAGCCAGAACTGAACTGTAACTTAACAAGACATAAAATATATTCTTAACCGTAAAGAATTGGCATAATTCTAAAAACTTCTTTTCTTTGTCCCACTGGCAGTAAGAAAACGTCTTTCACATAATAAATTACTTTAGGTCATTGACTAAAACAGTATCGGTTTCAAATATTTTTTTCGACTGAAAACAGATTTCATTTCCTTACATCTAATACTTTCTAAATCCATTTAATTCAGTTAATCCCTTTGAAAATTCGAACCTATTAAAACAGTAACGTAAAAAGAAGTCTGTTACAGTCAGTTACGTTTTATTCTTTTAACTTCTAACATGTTTATTTTCTAGTTTATTTGCTTAACTGGAACGTGCAAAAGTGTACAAAAATCTGTAAGAGGAAAACAATTTCTCTATTTCCTTTTTTTATTATTGAATCTGACAAGAAATTTTGCAGCTTTTCCCATTTTGTTAGCAATATTTGTTCATGTAATCCCATTTTATGTTTTTCTCTTTCATTTTTTTTTATTTTATTTTTTTATTAAACATTTTGACCATCAGAAATAATCACGTTTGATTGGGCTTAAATTGTTTGAGTGGGGTCGGGGATAAAGTAGATTGGGTGTATTTTTTTTTGTTTTTCAGTTGGTGGTAGGAGTATTTAAATTGATTATTTCTATAGACTGTGATTTCATGGAAATTTGTAGAACGCAATAATTAAGATTATTTGACGTCGGTTCTTAGTGAATTCCTGTTCAGTTCTAATTAAATTCTTGTTTGGTTCTAGTTCAGTTCTATTTTAGCTCTAGGCCAAGTTCTTGTTTAAGTTTATGTCAAAGTTCAGTTTTGAATTTAAGTTCTTGTTTAGGCTGCAGGTGTTAATTAAGGTTATAATTAACTTTCTGATTAAGATTTTACTTTAAAACGTTGTTAAAGTAAGGAGCGTCCCGGTTTTTACAGGTTTAAGTTTAGATTTCACTTCAAAATCTAGTTCACTTTCTATTTTAAATGTTGTCTCAGATTCTATACGAGATTGTCGTTCACATTTTTGCTTAGATTCCAGTCCACAGTTTAGCATAAATTCTCGCTCACATTCTGGTCCTCATGCTAATGTCGGCCTTAATTCATTTTATAGTTAACATCAAAGTTCTAGGTTTATTTTAAAACACATTTATATATACAATCCTTGTAAACAGTGTTCGAAAATAAACAATAAAAGTCGCTCCTTAGTGTTCGGTTCGGTAGATTTGTGGAAAACATAAACGCTAATAGTGGTTGTGTAGTTAAACATTAAAAAAATAACGTTTCCCTGTTTGTCATCTTTCGAACAAAAAAATAATAGTGTTTTTTATCCAACTCAACTAAAAGATAAGAACATTTAATTCCGGTCGGCTTAAAAACAAAAACACAAACTACATTTTGTTCGGTTCAGCTCATTAGTGTTCGTTCGATTCAGTTGCCATTAGCGCCTTTGGGTGGTAAAAAAACCAATATTTTTTTACAAAATACATAAAAGAATGAAAAACAAAAAGCCAGCAAAAAAATTTTACACAAACAAGCTATTCGTGCTGCGGTCGTTGCTGCGATTTTTTGCTTGTTTATTTCGTCATCAACGCAAAAAAATTATACTAAAACATTAAAATATAATGTTTGCCTACGTTTTTAATGAAAAACAGAACACTATAATATATTCGGCTCCTTCTTAAAAATAATTACGAACGTTATTAAGGGTTGTGCTCGTCTACACAAACACAAAAAAAATAGATATCGTTTCTGTGTGGTTGAGCCGAGCGCTAAATAATGTTCTGTTTTTTTTTCGAATACTGCTTGTTAAGACAAAAATTCTGTTTTTAACTAAACATTTAAATGACACCTAATTCACCAAATCTTGTACTTTTAAATTCAAATTTGAGATTCCATTGCGTATAGCTTAAGGTATATTTACACGACATGGCTTTTAGCAATGGCTTTGTCATATGTAAAATCCATTGTCTGTTAAAATTGACAAAATGCAGAAGGCTTATAATGTTTGCTTTTGCACGTTCGTTTTTGGTTTCACCTGACATAACCCAAAAGCATTCACGATAGCAAATTTTATATCGATTTATATTAATTTTCACTTTAAATTGCATTCTAATTAATTAAAAATAAAATTTTTAAAAAATATGTTGGAATAAATAGATTTTAATTTATATTTGCCGTCACAAGCAAATGACTTGCAAAACAGCTGATGTCAGATGGTTTGACCAGGGCTGCCAGGTATTTGTTCTTTGTCCCCAAAAGATAAAAAATTAATCCCCAAAAATCCCCAAATTAAAAAATAAAACCTGAAAAAGTAAACATTTTTTTTTGTTTTTTTCTGACCAAATTATAATTTTTTTTTTTTAAATAATAAGAAAAATTATAATAAAAAATCCCCAAATTATAATTTTAAGTAAAAAAATTATTTTATTTTGTTTGTACCGGCTAGTTTCGGCATGTTGTTTTAAATCCTTTTTAGGCGATTTCAGTGAGGACTTACAAACAGAACAATATGTGTTTTTGAAGACGAATGAGCCATTTATAAGAATTTTTAACTTGTTTAGGCGGTATTATCCATACTTAAAATCAACAATAAAAAATACATTTACCCGTCATTTATTTAATACTTCGATGCATCATGAGTACTTACAAATAGCCCAGCATTCTTTTTCCCAATATTTATTTTATTGTCTTCATATTTACTTATTTTTGTAGAAGACATATTTGCTTGAAAATTATCTTTAAAAAATCAAAAATTGTATGTCTTGTCAACGGATTTAGATTTTTTTTTGTAATTCATCTTTTTTAAAACACTAACTCCACAATAATAACATAAGTTTATAAAGTAAGAGTTAGATAAAAGTTTTGCTACTTTTTTTTAAAATTATTTTTTACGAAAGAAAAAAAAAATAAGCGTAAATAATTAAAAAGGGAAAATATATTAGAAATGTGTCAAATCCCTAAATTCTTTTTTTTAATCCGCAAAAAAATCCCAAATTCTCAATTGACTTTCTTTGTCCTTTTTGCTCGCATTAAATCCCCATTTAGGGAAAAATCCCCGAGTCTGGCAGTCCTGGGTTTAACAGTTGAATATAGAACACGCCATTTTTTTTGCTTTTACACGTCATGTTTGCATTTTGCAGTGGGAAACTCTGACTTAACACATGCAAGTAATAACTTGCAAGAAGAGTATTTGTATTAACATCGAAAATATCGACGAAATAGTCGAATGTCATGCAAGTTGCATGAATGTTTACACAGACAAGTGGAAGTTCCTTAAAAATTAGAGCTACCAAGTGCTAAACGGAGCTTCATATCTAAATAATCAGTTTGCATTACTAATTATTATTATTTTTTTTATGAGATTATTATTATATTTGACCAAAAAAAAACCAGAACTAATTTTTTAAATACTTAAAAGAGTTACTTCAGTCACTTCAGTAGCACTCTATCAATGTCAAAAAATCATTGTCTTCAGAAATTTAGTGCAAGTTGGACGGCAAATTGTCTGCAAGTACGAAAAATATGATAGAGTTAGTGAAAAAGTGTGAGTGTATTGAGTTTTTCGAACTTGCACTTGCATGTGTAAAGGCCAGGAAAGTTGGCAAGTACACTGCTAAATACATATCGTGTAAACGTATCTTTATCAAGGTGGCCTCAATATTACTACAATACAACAACAACAGGTAAAATGAAACCTCCTAGTAAATAATTACACTTTTTTATGATTTTTTTTGGATTTAGTAGTGCTACCATACTTTTACCTTAATTAAATAAGCCTTAAAATAGCACCGAAGAAACCAAACTATTTATAAATACGATTAAAATTTTTGTAAAAATTAACAATTTAAATACAATCCTTAAAATTTTGAATAAAATTCCACCTTCAGCTCAATTTAAATTTTTCATTATCATCTTAATAACCAAAAGTAATTTCCATCTAGTTCATTATTTACTAAAATTTTAGCTTGTTTTTGCTGTTGCGGTATTCTGCTCAACTTAAGTGCATATAAAACTCACAAAGTACGTGTTTAAAATTTCTTTATTGTTTACATTCCATGATTTTTACTTTCAGCACTCCTTGATCCTGGCAGCTAATTTACTCGCTATATGGGAATGTTTGCTTATGACTTTTAGCAAAAGTGTAACAAAATGGAACAGAGATTTTAACTAAAGCCCTACGCATTTGGCTGATATAAAGCGTAGAAAAATATCAAAAAAAATAATAAATGTGAGTAATAGTAAATAATGAGTAGTTTTTTTTTAAATATAATAAACATTTTTTTGGGACCAACATTTAACAGTAACGTCAAAGGAAAATTAAAAAATTTAATTTAATGTTGAACATTTTTAAGGCCATTAAATTGGTGAATGTTTTAAAAGGAAAGTTAAAAGTATTTCTTCACAAAATTCAAAAATAAAAAGAAAATATTATTCTACAAAGATATGTTCAGTTTTTATTGGGATTAAAATCTAAAGATTCTCTTTTGGTTTGTGGTGATTAAATGAATTTTAAATTTAAGTTTTTGTTTTTCGACAAAAGAATACAAAAAGCTGGACAAATATTATAATACGACGAGAAAATAAATTTCAACTGTAATAATTTATTTAATACTATTTTAAATTTCAAAATGCAAAATGGACTTTTAAAGTAAAAATTACGAGGTTTTTAATTGTGTGTAGCTTAAGGTAGTCAACTTTGAACTCACCCTGTATTACGACAGGCCATTTAATAAGATAATTTATTATAAGTTTGTCTCGTGCCCAGGGATAATTACCAAAAACATTTTTTATTTGACTTTTATCTGAAAAGTTACACGCATACATACATATTTTCCTTTGCATTCATTGTGACGTATGACTAATATTAATTACAAGAATTTCAAAGATTTTTGCTAATATTTCTTAAACTAAAATACATAAAAGGTAAAGAGAAACAGCAAATGAAAACTTTTACCCCAGACTTTTAAAAGACTTTAAACAGGTGTTTAAAATTTCTTTTAATATAAAGAAAATTTAAATATTTAAAACTAGAGTGTTAATTAAATAACTGTCTTTGGGAAATTATATATTTGACGATTCTATTTACCTTGTTGAGACCGTTGTGTAGACCGTCTAACAACAGCAAAGTAACTTTTAACATTATAACAAATATAGAATTTATTATTAATACAAACGTGTGCTTCAAAGTATTGGCTACAAAAAAAACCAAAAACACTTATTTAATTTTATCTCTACTCAAACATAAATCTAAGTTACCATAGATATGCAAATTGTGGGTTGAAAATTGTTTAATGTTTTTGGTTTCAATGCAATTTTTCTTAGAAAACCTAATATAATTGAAAAAATATTTGAATTTTTCAGAGTTTCTTAGCAATTTTCATGTTAAATAAAAAATTTCTATTCAAATATGAAAAATTACAAATATTTGTAAGAAAAAACAAACTTTAATTTTTTTTCAAGTCTTTTTTATGGTTTTTACTTTGTTCTGCTAAAGTTTTATCGTATACAGGACTTTTTTCTGCTTACGCTTATTGTTCTTTATTAATTCTTAACTTTCTCTTTCATATCACTTCAAAATTAATTTTTAATTCCTGCCACAACAACCAAACTTTAAAAAGCTTTTTAACACCATCAAATTACATTTTTCTTCTTGACTACATCTTTTTTTGCCTTTTTTTCCTAGAAAAAAGAGTTTATTAAGTTTTTGCAACACTTAAAAAAAATGTATCCAAAACCCGGTAAATGTTGCTGGTTCTACTTTAGTACAGTTCGGTTTCAGGTTCAAGTCTAGGCTCCAGTTCCAGGCTTTAGTTTAGGTTTTTAATCAGGTTTAACTTGAGGTTTCCTTTCAAGTTCTTGTGCTGTTGTACACTGAAAAGAAAAATCAATCTATCCGTTTTTAAATCAAGCCCAAACAGTGTCAAATAGTTCTTAAATCAAGTACGTAATGCTTGGCTCAAGTACGGATTATTCAAGCTTGAATAAATTTGACTTATATAAAGTTAATGCAAGATAAAAGTTAATCCCAAACTGTACTTGATTCAAGCATTTCTAAGTTGGCTTAATTGCGAATTCGTATTTGAAATAAGCCAAAAATGAGATATTGGTTCCAGACTAAAACACTTTCCACAGTCATGCCCGTAATTTCTACAAACAGATATCTAGTCGTGTTCGAACCTGACAGTTATCTTTACCTATCCGGTACCACTTTTTTGGTAATTTAAACGTTAATTTTACCTACGTGAATTAACTATCCAAAATCGTTTTAAGATTTTGAAAATCAAAGGTACCTATACACAGCTAGATATACATATATTTGATGAAATTAGGGGCCTTAACCTTAAATCGACATTATATTATTATTTACATACCTGTTTTCACTTGTTCGCTTCTATTTTGTTGAATTCCGCTCATTGTTTACAGAAGAACTCTTAACTATAAGAGACACGCAGCATACCCGATAAGGTTTTCGCAAGCGTAACTCAACAATTTTAGCAAAAAGAATTTGGGAATTTTTGATTCTTATTTTTTTTTAACATGAAAATAATGTATGTTTTCCTTCTTATAGTGTTGTTGTTGTTTCTACAAAAAACAAGCAAATCGTTTCTTACCTTAATTTATTGTGTTGTTGTTATTTATACAATAAGCTTTTACCAAGCCACGCGTATGTACGCATGTTTGCTTTCGAAAGTTATCGTATTTTAGATTGTTTTAGGTACTTTTTAGCGTTATTTATACTTAAATTTTTTATGATCGTCTTGTACTTAAAGTTGGTAGAAAAAACTTCAATTTACTCCGAGTTTTTTCTTTCTGTAAAGTTAAGGTTCTAGATCAGGGTTAAGTTCAGGTTTTAGCTAAGACTCTATTTTAGATTTAAGTTCAAATTATAAATGAGCTTCTGCTTAGCCTCTAGTACATAGAGAGAAAAAGTTCTTTCTAAATTTGAGTTTTTTCCACCTACTTTTAGCACGAGTCATACTTAAAAACTTTAGGACGAATAATTCTTAAAAGTAGTTAAAACAATCTAAAATAAGACTACTTTCGTAAACCATTCCTGGAATTTTTTTAAAATAAGTATAACATTTTTTAATTAAGTAAAATAAAAGCCTGAACCATGTTTTGAATAATACGTACTTGAATCAAGCATTCTATAATTGACTTAAGAAATCTGTACTCAACTTCAGTATTATAACAGTTCTATTTAAGTTCCACTATCTCACTACCAGCTAGCCTACCGGGGCACTCTAACTATATATAAAACTGTAGAGGTACTGACTGACTGACTGACTGACTGACTGAGCCATAATCGTACAGCCTTAACGCCTGAACATGGCGATTGCATGTAGTGGCGATACCACAACAAGTACAACACCAAAAAACACAACATTACATTTGCTTCTGTTTGTCGATATGTTAAAAACCAGTGTTCGAAGATAAACATTAAATAACGCTACTTAGTGCTCGGTCCGGTAGCTAATA
The DNA here is from genome assembly GCA_949318255.1 of Pollenia labialis. NCBI lineage: Eukaryota > Metazoa > Arthropoda > Insecta > Diptera > Polleniidae > Pollenia > Pollenia labialis. Next base: position 30,292,396 of record OX439141.1, on the reverse strand, counting down.
GTGTTTGTGTAGTTAATCATTAAAAAAATAACGTTTTCCTGTTTGTCATCTTTGAGCGCAGAAATAATGATGTTCTCATCCAACTTAACAAAAAGATGAGAACATTTAATTCCGTTCGGTTTTTTTTTTAAACCACAAACTTCTTTGTGTTCAGTTTAATTCATTAGTGTTCGTTCGTTTTAGCCAGCAGAAAAATTTTACACAAACAAAACACATACCCAATACACACACAAGCTGTTCGGTCTGCGGTCGTTGCTAATTTTTTTTTTTCAGTTCTTTATCAAAGTAAAAAAGTATCATTATGCTTGTCTATAGTATCACTACAATTGTTCTGTTTTTTAACGAAGAACAGAACACTATATAATGTTTGTCTCTTTCTTGAAAATAGTTACAAACGGTATTAAGGATTGTGTTCGTCTACACAAACACTAAAAAATAGATATCGTCCCTGGGTGTGTGAGCCGGGCGCTAAATAATCTTCTGTTATATCTGTGGAATAAGGAAGTCATTTTTTTGGTTTTTTAGGAAAGCAATTTAAAATTTAAAGGGGTTTAAAATAAAATTTTGTTCTAATAAGACCGTCACTTCTCTTCGGGTATAGTTTTATTACCCCAATAAAAATTGTTATCATTTTGCGAAGCACTAATGGTTCATTTAAATATATAAGCGCACAATTATGCGCTACGCAATAAGACATACAGATATGCCATAACGAAACTAAAGGAGTTCCTAACAAGTTTCATTAAAGAAAAAAAATCTTTCAAGTGCCACGGCATTCCCTTATTACGAAGCAGGTTTGTAAAGGAGAGCATCTAAAATAACTGTAAAAAAATCATTCAGTGTGTAAAGCTGATAGCTACGTTCACCAGTTTTTATATGAAAAAAATACAGCGCTTTTTGTGTCAAAAATGTATTGCTTCAAAGTAGGAACTCGCCATATAAAATGTATGTCTTCCGTAAGCGGTATGGTAAGCGACACTCTTACATTTCTCCATTACAAACCTGCTTCGTTTGAAGCTCAATGTTTTATTAGGAGGTTACTTACGTCACAAATCGGATCTAAACTTAAGCTTTTATTCCAAATTTTATTGCTCACTGAAAAAAAATATCAGAAATCCTAAAAATTCCAAAAAAATCGTACAAAATAGTTGAAACTTTGTTCATTGGTACTTTTGTGCATGAAGATTACAAAATTGTCATAAACTTTTTTTTTTGCTTAAGTCGACTTAAGCACTTTTTCCTTTTTGCCACAGTTATATTTGTAACAACCGGATGCAACTTCTTCACACAGTTTCTTTACTTAGAACGGCCAAACACAGAAACTTGTTATAAGATTTTGCAAAATAAAGATTTCGCTTTTAACATTTCGTTAAAGTTCTACTGTAAGAGTAACAAATTACCCAGCTATTTCGCTCACTGAAAACCAAGACCCACAAAATGATGTGAAGCAACACAGAAAGATAATTTAACAATGACTTGCGTGTGAATTTTTACAGTAAAATACAGCTTAAAATACTCTTAATTCACACAAACTCTGGCGATAAGACAAAGTAAAATTGTGATTAACAATTTGCAGCACAAGTACCATGAAAAAAACGAGGATTGTAAAAAAAAAATTTGAGATATTGTTTAAGCAAGGCAATTTCGAGAAAAGAAAGACATGCTTTATACAAAAAGTTTGCGCACAAGTTTGGTACAAGTTAAGAAAAAGTAATTAACCGAATTTTCAAAATAACTCTCGTTTTAATAGTTCTTTTTTTGTTTGTGTATTATTTAATTGTTCTTTAGATTTTTCATCTTATTTCTGTGGTTTTACACTTGTTTTTTCGGTGTTTCTTTTTTAAAAAGTTCTGTTTATTTGTTAAATATTTAAAGGCTTTAAGCTGCAATTGATGTTTCCATAAAATGAGAAAAAAAGACTTGAAAAATTATATTTTTTTCTTTAACAAAAATTATTCTTCTTCGTTTCTTGTTTTATTTTCGCTTGAATGTTGAAAAAATACAATTACCATTATTTTTGCGTAACGAGCTTTAACGCTGCACAATGGGGCTGTTGAACTTAATAAATGGTAAAATAATATTAAGGTTAGAAGCATTGTTTGGAAACAAACAGAATATTATTTAGCGTCCGGCTCACACACCCAGGAACGATATCTATTTTTTAGTGTTTGTGTAGACGAACACAACCCTTAATAGCGTTCGTAACTATTTTCAAGAAAGTAACAGACATTATATAGTGTTCTGTTCTTCGTTATAAAACAGAACAATTGTAGTGATACTGTAGATAAAATATTATATATATTTTAATGCTCTATAATGTTTCTTTTTTTACATTGATTAAGAAGTGAACAAACAAAAAAAATTAGCAACGGCCGTAGCACGAACAGCTTGTGTGTGTATTGTGCATGTGTTTTGTTTGAGTAAAATTTTTTTGCTGGCTTTTTGTTTTTCTTTCTTATACGTATTTTTTTTTATTTTTAACCAGCCAAAAGGGACTAAGCACAACTGAAACGAACAAACACTAATAAAAATAAAGCCGAACACAATGAAGTTTATGGTTAAAAAAAACCAAACGGAATTAAATGTTATCATCTTTTTGTTGAGTTAGATAAGACCAGTATTGCTTTTATGTTCGAAAGATGACAAACAAGAAAACGTTATTTTTTTTTTAATGTTTTACTACACAAACACTATAAGCGTTTGTGTTTTCCACAAATCTATCGCGAACTAAGGAGCGATATTTAGTGTTTATTTTCGAACACTGGCTAAAAGTGATAGTGATCTTCAACATTTTTGACGAGAAATTAAAATTATGAATCATCTTGAATCATCTGTAACTTCCAATATTCCCCAATAAAATTTTTTATCATTTTGCGAAGCACTAATGGTACATTTAAAAAATTAAGCGCACAATTATGCGCTACGCAATAAGACATACAGAAATGCAGTAAAGTAAGTGAAAGAACTCTCAACAACTTTTTTACAAAACAAAAAAACATTTCAAGTGCTACGGAATTCCCTTACCACGAAGCAGGTTTGTGAGGGAGAATACTTAAAAATTACTGCATCACAACTTTCAGTGTTTAAGGCCGATCGTTACATACAACAATTTTTATATGCGCTGAATAATGCGCTTTATGTGTTAAAAATGTATTGCTTCAAAGTGGGAACTCGTCTTCACTCAGCGCAATGGTAAGCGAAACGTTTATGTTTCTCTCTTACAAACCTGCTTCGTGGGAAGCTCCAGTTTTTATTGGGTCATAAAAAAACTTTAACTGCATAAAAAAAAGATTTCCAAAAAATTTCCTTTGCAAATTTTTAAATTTTGTCTAAAATATCTGTGGCATTTTGACAAAACATCTTCAGTCAAATTTAAAAAGTTGAAAAAATGTTGTAAATAATACGAATTTTTATTAAAAAAAAATTTTTGTTTAGGTTTTTAAAATTTTGTTTTATTAAAAAAATGTTTCTTTAATTTTGGTTTATTTCATTATTTGGTAAAAATGATTTTTTCACCGAGTTTTTTAAAATGTCTTGTTAAAATGCTACAGATTTTTTTTGTTCCTGCCCATTGTTTACAGAACATGTTTATGATTTTAAATAAATGTTTTGTTTTGGCAAAATGTTCATACATAGTTTCGTTAAAAAATTTTTGTTATTTTTTTATTTTTCTGTTGTGCCCTGCGTCAACAAGAAAATTGTACATTTGCAACAAAAAACTTAAATTTCGATCATATTTAGCATGTTTTTTTTTACAAAATTTAAAAATAAACATCTTCTAATTTTGACAAAACTTAAAAACTTTCGTACAAGAAACTTGCATTAACGATTGTAAAAAAATGCCAATGCTAGAATCCCTGTTTACATTTAGCAAATTTTCTTAAAATAGCAAAATATCTCCGTCCTTTGGCATATTACCAGGTATGGGCACCACTACATTGAAAGATTTGCATGTGTGGCATTGTATTGGTTGTTTACGTTTGCATTTGTTGGTTTTATGCTCTTTTGCTCTTTTTTTTGTGTATGTATACACATCGTTCGCTCTTTTTGGATTTTCATTTTGCATTTGCATCCATACGTGCATATACCATATGGATTCCGCGCCAGAATGAAAAATAAAGCCAATTACAAAAACCTGTTTAGTTATCAAGAAGGAGAGTATCTGAATCTATAGAAATAATCGGGAGTCGGTTAAGGGAAACCTTTTTACCTTCATGTTCATAAAAAGTATTTTAACTGGTCTCGCAATGAGTAACCGAGCGTTGCCATAATGTAATATAACGGCTACCTAGCTGGTCGCACATTGCGGGCAATTTTCGCCCATGCCTGCGTCAAACCAAACAAACGTGCTTGCTACAGATTTTCTGTGACCGCCTGACCCGTTTTAAGCAGCTTCTAATAGATGTGACCCTTTTAGTCCCATCAAAAATAAAGCATTACGTTGGCTGCCGATTCAACGCCAAAGAGGTAGCTTTCACATACCACTTCTTGCGCTTCGGCTTGTCGTAATAGATCCGTTTTTTTTAATCGCCAATTATGATTTGATGCAAGAACACTTATCGATATAAGTTGTGGTTTCAGTAACAAAAAGACAAAGCGAATTATTTGGCGACCTAGTCCGATCCTGTTGGTGCGGCCAACAGCCTCAGGGCAAACGTAAAAAGACAAAAGAACAGCTGAGTTTCAGAGAAATTTGACATTTTCAAGACCCAAAATTAAATTTGTTTTTGGTTTACACTCTTTCATTCAATGAGAATAATTCACAGATGTTAAACCTCCAAAATATCGAATACGTAATTAATTAAAGAAACAAACCACGTATAAAATCAAATAAAAATAAGCAAATTCTCTTTAAAAAGATGATATCTAAGTTTTTAAAAGTTATCAAAATTATATATATAGATTATATTCTGAACTAAACGACTCTACTCGTTCAGTTTTACTTTCTTCTCTTTTGCAACGTTTGACTTGCTTTAAGCAAATTTACTCAGTGTAAGCTGGGTCTCAGGAAATTGAAATTAAACAGTAACGATAATAAATTGTATGAATCTCAGACCAACATATTTTCAAGTATTTTATACAAATTTTGTTTCATGATTTTTTTCTCTTTTGTAGAATTTGCTTGCCAATGTTTTTTTGTTTGCCTTGTTTCATTTGTATCTGGCACGTGTCTCAATAGTCTTTTCGGTCAATTGCACTTATCGATTTCATTTGTTCTTGTGTTGTCTTAATTGAGCACGTAAATCTCGAGTTAAGAATTAAGAGATTTTTGGGTTTTTGTTTTCTACGTCTTAATTGACTATTTTAACTTTAAAATTCTTCTTTGTATTCCAATTTGTAAGCTATTTATAGAATTTATAAAGAATTTGTTTGCAAGAAAGTGTGAAATGTTTAACATTTTATTTTAGGAGGATTTTTGCCGTGAAAAGTAGAGAAAAAACTAGAAAAATTTAAATTAATGGGAAATAAGTAGATTTGTATAGAAAGTACACTGAAAAAAAACAATGCATCCGTACTTTGATAAATACGAAACGGTGCCAGTACGAATTTTCTTAATTTAAGTACAGTTTGCTTGATTAAAATGCGGATTATTCAAGTTCCCTGTACATAAAATAATCCGAAAACGGGATTGACTTAAGTTAAAGTGTTAGAAAAATAAATCTCAAACTGGGCTTGACTCAAAAATATAAAAGCTGATTTAATACCTAATTCGTACTTGAAATAATCCGAACGTGGATTGATTTATTCTTACCAGGGCTGCCAGATAAATTTGTGAGGAAATCGTCAATTTCCTGGGGAAAAAAATCGTCGTTTTACGTTTCGAAAATCGTCTAAAAAAATCTGACAACTTAAAATTTAGTTTATTTAAACAATTTTTGTTCGATTTTGGTAAAAAAAAAAAACATTTAAACAAAAACACAATTACTTCATAACCAGTTAGCATTTTCAATCGTGTAAGAGATACTGGGAGTCGCATGAAGAGCGCCTTTGATCGTCGATGACCGCATTTTTTAATTGTAGAAGATTCCTCACACGGGAAAAACTGTTATACGACTGAGATTCTTCCATAGCACAGCAAAAGGCGCTTCTGTATAACAAAAATTATAAAATTTGGTTTACCAAATTCTTGCGTTTTGCGTTATCGATTTCCAGAACACCTCTGATTATCTTACTACCCGTGAAATGTTCGCCGTATAATTGTTAAAAATATGATTTATACATAGAGTCGTAAAAGGTTCTTAAAGCCGTAGCTATTTTTATTTAAAATTTGTGAGTTTTATTAAACAAGAAAGCTATCACTACTGTTTGTGGCATATCAGCGTAAAAGCTAAGCGAAAGAAAACGTTCCGCCTTTCCCTCTTGTTAAGGTACGACTGTTAAACATTCCATGATTTAAAAACGAACGTGTTAGAAATTTTAATGTTTTATTCAGAATTTGGAGACTGAACAAAATCGTCAGTTTTTAGAAAAAAATCAGCAAATCGGCACTTTGCTGATTCTGGAACCAAAAATCGTCAAAATTACGATTAATCGTTAAATCTGGCAGCCCTGATTCTAACCTAAGCACTTACCACAAAGAACCAGAGAGAGAGAGAGAGCGAAAATATTATTATTTCTTTACTTTTTTAATTTGATTTGATTATTTTTATTTGATGAACGATTAAATTTTCATTAAATTATTTTAAGTGAAGGAAAGAATTTACAACACGAAATGAATAAATTTTTTTTTTTTGATAATTTTATTTTTGACTGCACACGGGATTGAACTCGGTTCGAATTTACATGTTTCGAGAATAACCACATCCCCATCATTACGTTCTGAAGTCGAACATCAATATTAAACCAATGGTATTAATGGATCGAAATTCACTGTAATTGATTATCCATTTTCAATTTTACTTTATTTTACTTACCGACCCGTTCGTTGCACACGTTTGTTTCATCTTTGTTGTATACTCCCCGCTTTGTTTGCAGAAGAACCCACAATTATTAGACCCCGCAGCATGCTCGATATGTTTTTTGTAATAATTTTACTTTGAAAATGTTATGTATTTAACTAAATAATTTTAAGAAATAGAATTTGGGAATTTTTGCATTTTATTATACTTTTTCAACATGAATATATATTTATGTGCTTGTAGTGTTGTTGCTGTTTTTTCTACACAAAACAAGCAAACCGTTTTTTCTACTTTTGTGATGTTGTTGTTGTTTTTGTTATTTCTGCAACAAACTTTTAAAAACACACGAGTATGCAAAAATATAAAATATAAATGGCACGAACCACGAAAGGTTATAGTTTTAATTCACTTGACTTAAGAATTATTTACTAATTTTTAATTGTTTTAAGTATTTTTGTTTAATTTTTATTTGCGACCCGTACTAAAATTTAGTGAAAAAAAAATTGAATTTAGTACGAGTTTTTTCTTTCTGTGTATGAAAATACTTGCAACTTCTTACACATGCCTTTGGAAATTCCTACTTCTTTTATACAATAAAATACAATACAATTATATATACATATGCTTATATAATTTTTCCTTTGAAAATCAAGAAAAAAAATTTTTATCACCTGTAAAAACTCTTAACATTGAAGTTTTACTTTGTTACAGGAAACAAAGAATCTCTTTAAACGAAATGCTTAAAAGCAGAGGGTCCCCATATTTTTTATATTCTACTTCGTGAGTAATCAGATCCAAAGAGTCCAACAGACGTCCATTTGGGAATCCTTGATGTATCCAGGGAAGCTGAATAATTTATGTGGGTTCTAGTCTTTAATTTTAACTTGGAAAAATTAAATACTCTGCAATAAATATCACTGGTTGTTGCAGAGCAAGAAAACGAATAAAAGAATTTAATTTTGTTTTTTATATGAAATTAAAATTTTGTCTGTGTAGTTTTAGTAGTAATTTACATATAGGAATAAGTTAAAGCTGTGATATATTTAAAGTTTAAATTAATATGTATTTAAATATTAAAATTATGTTTTATATTTGTACACTCCTTGGTAAATCTAAAACTTTTTACTGTGATTAAATTTCCTATTACAATCCCTTGAAAAATTCGACAAAACCATCGACGAAACGTCGAGAACAAAATATTGTAATTAAAAATTTAATTTTTGTACATTGAAGAAATTAAGGCCCCTATCACTCTGGCCAAAGGAACAACTACAACAACAAAAACTTAAAACTACACATCGACATCTAAAATTCACTGAAAAAAATCCACTATTTAATTCATTAAATAAAAAAATTAAATAACAACATAAACAAAATAAAAAAGTCCCCCAAGAATCGTTGTTGTTGTTCACTGTAGAAACTTTAAGGGGTTTATTTCATATTTCATTGAAAATAACGTATTTTATCGAATATATATTTGGGTGTTTGAATGTTGATTATTTTATGTAAAAAATTAAGAGTGCGAATTCTTAGCAGATTTTCAAAGGGTACTCCATAAAAATAATTGGCAACAGATGAAACATGATCAGGCCGTCTTAATCCATACACATATCTTATTATGTTATTGAACAAGACATTCAATTTTCTCTAACTAACTGAGTCACAGCTTCCAAATAATTCACAACCATAGATCAGGGAAGGGATCATGCATGATTTCGCAAGTAAGACTCTTATTCTGTTAAATATTGTTAAATATTGTGTGGACCAGAGAGCACGTAACTTTACAAAAGTTTGACCAACCAGTAAATTTACATGATCAGTCCAGGTCAAATTGCCATTGAAAATGATTCCAAGATTTTTCGCTGTTTTAACAATTTCAATTTTCTCGCCATTGAAAACAATTACCTCAGATGTTGAGGGTATTAAGCTTTTTTTTTTTTTACAAATTACAATGCATTTAGATTTTTGAGGATTTAAACAAAGACCGTTTGCACTAGCCAAAAGGTAAATTCTATTTAAGTCGTCATTTTGGTAGGAAATCCCCGACGCAATACTTTGAACTGGGCTACTTAAAGTGAGCTGTACGTCATCGGCGTATAAATGGATGTTACATTTAGTGAGTTGTTTTGGCAAATAATTTACATAACAGGAAAATAAAAGTGGACCCAGAATAGAACCCTGAGGCACTCCCCTAGTCAGGGATAAGCTATCTAACCATACGTTGTTCACAAAAACAGATTATGTGCTTTCCGAAAGATAAGATAGTATAAGTTTGGTTGACGTGTTCTTAAATCTAAAAAAGTGTTTAAGTTTTTGGATGAGTATTTTATGATGTACCGCATCGAAAGCCTTAGAATGGTCAAGAAGTACCAAAAAATTAATATTTCCATTTTCCAATCCTTGGCGTATATTTTCACTTACTTCCATTAGAGCCGTTACGCAGCTATGACTCTGACGAAAACCAGATTGTGTGTAGGATAGCAGATTATGAGTATTAATAAATATATGTAATCATTTGTTTATACAAAAGTTTTTCCAAGACTTTCGATAGAAAACACAAGATGGCTATAGGTCTGTACTCTTCATTCGACTTAGGTAATTTCACAATTTTTGCATGTTTCTAGTTTAATGGGTAAATACCTGACATAATGATAGTGTTAAACAAATGAGTAACATATGGCAAAATCAATGGCAACAACTCTTTGAAAATTTTCAAAAACAATAACAACTTATCATGACAGGGTTGCCTTTTCGTAAATTACTAAAGACTTTGTGGGATAGTGTATAACGGCCTTAAGCACGACGAAAGTGATTCTGCTGGATGATAAACTAGCAATATCGCTAGAAAACCACTTTTTAGAAAATAGGAAGATATCGCCAAAATATTATTGGGATGACAAAAAGAAGATTTTGCATTTTAAAAAATATATAAAAGTAATTTCAATTTTTGGGAATACAAAATTTAAGATTTTGTTATTCGTTCTTAATTCCCAGTTTTTATTATTGATAAAAACACTTGAAATTTATTGTTGATGGGATAAGCTATTCCTATGCGCATTTATTATTTATAGGTAATTTTAAAATCGTTTTTAGGACATAAACAAATTAAATAAAAAAAAAAAACAAATAGGTATAGAATATGATTTTTGTTTTACATGTAAGTTAAGCGAACGATTAATATTTACATTGTCAAAAAAATCAAAAATTGCTGAATTATTTTAAAATCGTTTATAGAATATAAAAAAAGTAAAAAAAAATTTTTTTTGAAAAGGTGGATGCCGAGATTTGAACCCCGGCAACTACTAACAACGCTGCGTTGACCAACCGCCCAGACAACTCAGCCATTAACGCTTATGCCAATAAAGAATTAAAGTAGAATATATTCCGTCACTTTGCTTATTTAATATGTAGGTACGTATTTTTGAATTTAAGCGACCAATCATGTACAAACATGTGTGTGTTTGATATGCCTAACATTCAACACGTTCAAATAAAAGCACAAACAAAAAAACAACAACCACAAGGGATTTTTTGGAAAAATTAGAGGCAGTCGTGGTTTTTTGGTCTTATCTCAGCCATTTGTGGACCGATCTTGCTGAATTTCAATAGCAAGAAATGGTGGACTATATGCAACATAAATGTAAAAGAACCTAGCCGCTATCATGTCTGGAGTCTCCGGAAAACACATATCAAACGTAAGACGGTCAGACGGACGGACGGACGGACGGATATCGTTAAATCAACTTCTCTCCTCATAAGGAGCCAGAATATATATACTTTATAGGGTCTAAGATCAATATTGTAGAAATTACAAACGGAATGACAAACTTATATATACCCTTTTCCACCTTTGGTGAAGGGTATAAAAATATTTTATGAATACAGGCATAACAGATTTATTTAGTTTCTATATTTACCTTTTACAGAAGATTTAAGATTTAATAAATTTAATAAAGAAACGATCCACGACTTTTTGGCGGCATATTTTTTCGCAAATTAAAAAAAATTTAAGTCGTCGATAATTCTTTTTTTCTTTCTTTAATCCTATTTTCATCCATACATGATCTAGAAACTAAGCCCGCTATCATATTAGAGTTACTACAAAATTGCATTTATGTATATTCCACAGCACCGCGTTAAATGCATCTAATTGATACCCATATTGCTCTATTAAAAACTAAGGGTTGCCACCCCATTGTATTTTTGCCAAAACGCGAACTAGCACGAATTTCCAAAAAAGCGGAAACACGTATTTAATTAAATCGACTAGAGATTAAAACATGTTAATTTGGCATTTTTATTACAAAAAACCCCGAACAAAAAATTCAAAAATCGTTTTTTTTTTTACAGAAAATCCTTAACAAAAAGGAAATGGATGATCGTCCTTGGACAAATTGTCTATTCAGTTGGACGCGCCTTAAAAAAAAATTTTCTTATGATACCCAATTTGTATATGTTGGTAAGGAAACAGATTCTCAAAATAACAAAACATGCAAAAATAGACCCCTTTTCAAAATGGTCCAGCTGGAACCGAAATATTTAAAATGGTATCTTAAAAAAGTCCAAGGTTCATTTTTAGGAGGGTACATCAAGCACTTTTTTTGGTGAGTCGCTCTAATGTTCATATGTTAAAATTTATTTTTTTTTCTATCTAGAAAATAATAATTAATTTAAATTTTTTCTTTTGACAATTTTGGGATATCTTCCATTTGTTTGCAGGGATTTTGTTTCCAACTGCTACTTAACAATATGGGTACTAAAAATCAAGCATTTCTTTTGTATATGCAAACTTTTTTTACGTTTTTAATTTAAATTCTAAAAATGTTAACGGTGGCGTATGAGTAATATTAATTATTTGCCAATTGAATATTTTTGCCTTAAACTTAACAATCTAAATAGTTATAAAATATTTTTTGATAAAAAAGTTCTTTTTTCCAGAAAATTTGTTGAAATTTCTGACATTAAAAGTTTTTTTTTTATTTGTTGCTTGTTAAAATTCCAAATTTGGTTAAGAGGATACAGGAAAAACAGATTATATTAAATATCACAAAATTCTTATTAATTTAAAGGATGTTCACAACACAAAACTGGTTTTAATACATTCAAAAGAGAGATTTGTAATGTGAATGTTAAGAGTTTTACGTGTTTGGATTTTCCTTAATTTTATTAAATCTCTTGCAAATTTTAAATGCAAACCTTGAATGGTTCATATCTGTGGCATTTTGACAAAACATCTTAATTCGCAATAAGATAGCAAAAAAGTTTTTTATTGAAAAATAAAATGAACCATAATTAAAGGAAAATTTTGTTTATAACACAAAATTTTAAAAATGTAAACAAAACTGTTTTTCGAATGAAAATTTGTATGATACTTTTTAAATATAACTTAAGATGTTTTGTTAAAATGTCACCATTATTATCAATTTAAACAGCGAAATAATTGTTAGAGATAAAACAAATTTTATTTTCAACTGTTAACTTATTTATTTCCTCTAACTAAAACCTTAAGGCCAGCGAGTACTATCGCTTAAACTGCTCGAACATACAAGCCACAGGGCACTCAGCAACGTGGCTGTCCAAAAACCACTTTGCAGACATACATAGCTAATTACAACACATTTTAAGTGGGACGATGCAGAAGGACAACAAAAGACAAAACCAGATGGAAATTTCTAATTGAGGCCATTTGCTCGAAAGACTCTTCTCCATCTTGAATCATCATCATTTAAATAAAAGGCACATTTAGACAATTAATGCCACTTTTATTTAAACTAAATCGTTTTTCTCTCTTATATTATACTATAAAACTGATATCTACGTAAGAGTTTGTATTAAACACTTTCTCACACAACCCCCCTCCTCTGACGAGCAAAAATTTCCTTCACCGCTCAACAGAAAGCAGGAAATGAAAGAAAGCAACCATGAAAACTGTACAAGGACAAAGACATTTGAGGTGAAAAAAATGTATACTTGATACAAAAGGCCTAAATAGAGGAGAATATTTTATGTGACTTGTTAGAGACAAGCAGATAGAAATGAAGGTCGTTATTATGTGATTTCAGTTGGAAAGCAAACAATTTAAGACCAGTTGCAGGGTGTTAAGTAAGGACTGAGAAGAGGTTGATTGGAGAAAACAAAGGTTTATTTTTTTATTTGGCAAAAGAAAAACTTAAATATGTATATTGATGTCTATATAGAAACAGTTAAATTTAAATATAAAATAAAATTTTAAATCACAACCCCCAAATTCATAAAAAAAACATTTCAGGCTTTTGAAACACATTTTCTACGAACATTTTTTTTTTTGAATATGGAGAAAAGACTAGATTAATAAATTTAAAGGATGAAAAATTCCTAAATTTGTGAATTAATCTCTTAAAAGTTTGGAATATATTTTGGAAAATTTAGTTTATTTTTTAAAATTAATCCAGACTACAAAAACCATAATCAATTTCAAAATTGTTTAAGATTCATTAAAGTTTAAGCGGTAGTACAACAAATCTTTGCATTTAATTAAACTACCTTTTCACTCCGGTTCACCTTAACTCTCTCCTTACCCATCTACACTGTAACGGAATCTCTTCAAGATGTTGCATTGTTAACACAATTGTTGAGAATAAGATAAAAAGTAAATAATAGAACAACTTGTTGAGTATTTTCTTGTATACTTTAGATTAGAAATGAAAAGTCTCTCTGGTTACAAAAATTTTCCCCAGCAATAGTACACAATACCTAACAACTACATATTAGAGTATAGTCGGTCAAGCTAGACCATATTTTACCCTACACAACAGATTTTAGAGAAACGTTTTCAAGAGTGCAAAAAAGTTATGTTATGAGATTAAGATTCATGTCAAAGTTCTAAGTGCCGAATACTAGATATCTTCATCTTTATGAAAGTTGTTTGCTTTTAGGAAATCTTAGCTAAGGAATTCGCTCATATGGGACCTGTGGTTAATTCGGGACCTACCAGAACAACAATTTGTCATGACATACCAGCTATCCTGAAAATTATTTTCGCCAATTTGTATGTCACTAACAACATTTATAAAAAGTTATGACACAAATAAGCTTTTCGGGAGCAGTTTTTCTATCGGAGATGTTGTCAAATAGGGACACATACCAATAAAATTTGTTGATATGATTAAGATTCCTATATAAATAAGTTTAAGACGAATTAAGTCTACATACCATCATAATAATGTTTATGGTTTATGATCACTAAGAATCTATGTGTTCCGCAAAAAAGCTTGTATATTGGCTTTGTGAATTAATAGAGTGATAATCGCGTTTTCAGCAGGTTTGGTCCTCGTGGCAATAAATATAAATCCTCAAATTATGTCCCATTGCCACAAGGTTTACATGAACTGCTAGCCGGACACCGTTGGATTGACTCTAAAAGTGATTCTGAGTCGATCGGTGTACAAAAAGATGGGTCTTGGATCCATATTTTAAGGTGTTACAAACATCAGCTCAAACGCATAATACCCTCTCCACTATTGTGGTGTGGCTACTCTGCAAGAATTATTGGACTACCTGATCCATTTTAATCAAATGGACTACGCCTTGGGCTGGTCTGATGTAATGCAAGCATGGACCATGCCATTGTTAAAAAGTGTTTGTACCCTGCAAATAATTGGACTAGTCCACACACGCGTGTAAAAAGAAGCCCACAAGGGACTAGGACTAGTCCAAAAGTAACCCAAACGTATGGAAAAAACATGGTCTATTTAACATTACGATGTCCTAGGGCAGGACCATATAACCAAGCTTTGGATTACAAAGGAGTAGTCTTAAAACTTAAAAAACGAAAACATGTCATTAAAAAAGAAGTCATGTCTTCTTACTACGAACACTTTTTAACACTTTTTTCATAAACTGGGTACAAAGCTGAAAACCTGTATAACTCAGGAACGATAAGAGCAAATTGAAAAATATTTGTATCTAAATTGTTTAAAATAAATTGATTTTTCAAACTTTGAAAAATTGAAATAGATGTTATAATTTTTAATTTTCATACAAATTTTAAAAGTTATAAAACGCTATTTACAAAATTTATGGAAAAATTGTAATGTAGGGTACCTAAATGAAAAAATTCGTTGTAAAAACTTATAAGGATTGCACACTAAAATGAAGCTTGGACATTTTTCTTCTAAATTATTTCCTTAAAAGTAAAGAAAATCGTGGTTTTTGAAAAAGTTATGAAGAAAACTATAAAAAAGATCGGCAAACTCGCTTTTTGGCAAAAATTCTCCTTGAGCGACCGCTAAACCTCTTCCGAAAAATCTGAAAAAAATCTCAAAAATACTTTACCCTATAAGCTTTAGAATTCTGCTTGAATACTTATGAAAGTAAAACAAAAAATTTTTTTGGGACACACTATTATTAATAATGTTCAAAATGCAAAATCTTCTTTTTATTGTCATAATGATATTTTAGCGATATCTTTCTATATTCTTGCCAGTGCTTATCTGGCTGTATTGCTAGCTGATCATCTGTCAGAATCGATTTCGCATTGATAAGGAGTTCTGCCATCAAGAATTTATCTTCCGCAATACGAAATCGATTATTGCCGCAATAATGTTTTTCGTCCGGGCAATACGTTTAGCAATACTTCTGTGTTTGCTGGGATATACGTATACAATTTCATTGTATATGTATTCATATGTATTTATGGGCTTCCTCATGTGTGAGTTTCAATGCTAAGGTAACTGTATCAAGTACTTTTTTTTTGTTTGTTTTATTTTTCATAAAACATGTTGTTTTACCGTTATGTCTTGCTCTCTTTGTAAACTAAATAAAAGCGATCAAGGTTAAAATTTTACTGCATTAAATAATGCCTAAGGAATTCACAGAAAAATACAAAAAAGCAGAGGAGCAAATACGCAAACAGTGTGGGTCGCGACACACAGTTTGGAAATCAATGGTCTACAGTAGCACTACAATTGTTCTGTTTTATAACGACGAACAGAACACTAAAAAATGTTTGTTACTTTCTTGAAAATAGTTACGAACGCTATTAAGGGTTGTGTTCGTCTACACAAACTCTAAAAAAATAGATATCGTTTCTGGATGTTTGAGCCAAACACTAAATAATGTTCTATTCATATTCCTATAAGTACTGGCGAGTTGTAATTACCTGGCTGCCTTTCGTGTTGCCATCTTCTGGTAGGGCTTTTCACCATTTGATGGTGGCATTTCTTAAAGACTTAAAAATATTTACCGGATAATCAGGAAATTATTGTGAACATTTCAGATAAATCAGTTTAGTGCTTTTAAATCCTATAGGGAACAAACACTCAAACAAACAAACACATTTTAATTTCTATATACATATTTAAATATAGATTTACTTCTACAAAACTTGCTTTCCTTTTAATACAAAATTCTTCAAGTTCTTCTAGGAAAAAAAACTCTTGACTTTCTTCTCTAACATTTTACCTTTTGTCCAAATAAATAGAATTTAATTAAAATTTTGCCAAATATTTGTGGTTACTAATTAGATTTTGTAAAATTTTGCAATATTTTGAAACAAACAAAAACTTATAAAGCGAAAGAAAACTATTTTTGCAAAATAATTAAATTAATATGAAAGTTTTTTTTTTTAAATGAAACACTTTTTTCACTTTCTGAGTTTTAATTTATTCGTTATTTAAAATAAACATAAAAGTTTTAAAAATATTTATAAATTTAAACATTTTTCCTATCAATTCAATTAAATTTGAGTTATAATTTAATTCGCAACATTAATGCATTTATGAATGTAAATAAACATCGTTGTATTGTCTACAAATGACGTATAATTGTTTTAATGAATATTTATCATACTTATACGGCAAGTTATAAATACCCTATAGTCCTGGTGTTTATGCTTGTATTGGTGGTGATTTGAGTACGACCATAGACAGTACAAAGTACCAAACTTTTAACGAGTAAAAATTTCTTAAAAAGGTAGTTTTTGTAGAAACGGGAAAAGTTCTTGTTTTAGACTTCAAAGAAACAGTATACAAAATTATATTACTTAATCTATTGTCACACTTAACAAATATTAGACACCCAACATGTAACCACTATTAATAGAAAAGTTTTTAGTTAAGAATTTACTAATAACATTCCATTAAGATTTTTTTTGGGAATAATGTTTTTAAAACAAACAAAAATTGTTGAAAAGAAAGTTCAAGGATAATCAATTTAGTGGTCATGTGTCTTGGATTTCCTCCTTTATTACTTGGAGACAGAAGACTTACAACTAACACTTCTACGGATTACATGGGATTAACAAAATTCAAAGTTATATTTTCAAAAGACAAAACATTTGAGAAATAATTTTTTTAAGTAAAGTTTTATTATGTCATAGGCTTAAAATATAGTTTGTATTCAAAGGAATAAAATAAACAAATTATCAGAACTGCCGGGGACACACATTCTTCATTACTTGGAGGCAGTATGTTAGCAACTAATTGTAGCAAAGACTATTTGGGACAAATAAAGCAGTTGAATGATTGTTAACATCAGTAAGAATCTATTTTGCCATACATGAAGTGGAAGTTTAGAAGAAAACTATACAGAACTTATAACGTACTAGATTACTTTGTGACAGTATGCGAGCAACTTATTGCACAAAAGATTAATTGGGAAACAAAAAATGGCTAACTGACCTCTATTAAGCCTTACCAAGAATAAAAAAAAGTAATAACAGTTTAAAACTGTTTCAATTGTAGGTAACTAGACTTTTATCAGAACTGCAGGGTAAACAAAATGGATAAAGGTGGATTTATGCATGCGTTCCGAACAATATTTTTGTCCGGCGAATAATTT
Source organism: Pollenia labialis (assembly GCA_949318255.1). Lineage (NCBI taxonomy): Eukaryota > Metazoa > Arthropoda > Insecta > Diptera > Polleniidae > Pollenia > Pollenia labialis. The sequence continues at coordinate 30,274,679 of OX439141.1, read as the reverse complement.
TTCTACTGAGTTTGTTCTGCAGAACGATTCACCCATTTCGGAAAGTTTGTCCGGAAAAACAAAGCACATTTAAATGAAACCTGGTTAATTATTTTTTGAATCCCAAGAAAAACTTTGCATAGGCTACCATACTGTACAACTAGCAAACCACTTATTTTGAATTGTTTTCTACAAGCGTGTTTTAAATTATATTATTTAATTATTCATCAAAAAAAAACGATAATTTCAACTCTTATGTACAATTTGAATAAAAAGTGACAACTCAGCTCATTTTGTGCTGAACAAAAATTAAAACTAAACCAACTCAAAATAATTTCTCTCTCACGCTCTCAGAAGTTAAGCTACGGTCACACTTGTCAAATATTTGACGAAAAAAAATGTGACCAACAGGCAAACTAAAATGTAATTTTCTTTAATTCCAATATTTATTTTGATTATAATACCACATTTTACAGAAAACTGATATTTGCTATGTCTAGCAGTAAAATTGATTTTATTTGGTGATATTAAGACAATGGAAACTCTCACTAACTATCAACAAAAGTAATCGTTATGTTTATTTGTTCAAATGTTTAATAATTTTGACCGTAGCTTAAGACGTTAAACTCAATATAAAAAAATTTTGTCCGTAAAAAAATATCGTTCGGAACGCATGGCTTAAGTGTGTACTAAGTATAATTCTAAAGATAAGAAAGTTGTTATAAAGAGGAAATTAATAAGACAACTTAAGCAACATTTTAATATAGACTATAATTAACTTCGTTAGCGTCTTCTTTCCTGTCGTGGACATATTTACATGCGTAAGTTTATGTTTCTATGTTTAAGCAAAAAAGTACCAAGATTTTTCATCTAATAGGTATTCATTTACACAGGACCCTGCACCTATAATTTGATATTTCTTTGTTCATTATCATAGAAAATTCAAAAAGTACCACATGTAATACAAAAAAATTAAAAGAAGTTGAAGAGTCAAAATGTTCAATATTGTAGTGGGAGCCGATCATTGAATGCTTGTATGTCACCGAATAGAGAAAAATGTTGTGTTTAAAAAAGTACCAAAAATAGGTACGATTTTTGCTCCTTAAACGTTTGAATTTCGAAAAAGTGCCTAATACGTATTTGAATTTTTCAGATAAGTTGCGAATGTGATATCAGTTTTATCTCCATAATAATGTGTTGAGTAATGTGTTGAGCAATAAGAAAAAATAAAAGCAGTTTTTACAATTCTACTGAAAAACCCAATGACTTTTTAAAGAGATGTCTTAAAATGAGCGTATTCAAAAGTAAGTCATTCGGGTATGTTCTGAAAATCGAAACGAAGTGGATTTAAAACCGAACAAATTTTGAAAACGAACCTGAAAAGAAGATTCATAAAAATAATCCTTTTTATATACAGTCAAACCCCGATAATTCGTACCCCGATAAATCGTTATTCCCGATTATTCGTAATAAACTGTTGGTCCCTTGAAAAAATCTCGTTAATTCGTAAAATTTCCATACGTTTTGGTCCCCTCGCTAATTCGTAATTTTTTTTTCAAATAAAATCTTCTTAACCTCTTATAAATCGTAATTGTTTGCTAACTACCTCTTAAAATTCGTAATAAAAACATAGAACGAATGATTTTTTTTTTGTTTTTGTGTGTGCGTTTTCAAAAAATAAACATCTACAAGAAACAAATAATTTTTATGTATTTTATTTTTAACAATTGTTTTCTTAGTTTTTTTTTATCGTTTTAGTAAATAAATTGAAAATACCCGTTAATTCGTATTTATTTTATTTTAACTCTACTGTACTTCCTACTTTGAGTACCAATTAAATTTACAGGAACAGCTCTTAAAAACAGGAAAAATAACAGTAATTTTGTCAATAATTGAAATCAAAATCTCGTTTGATTTCAATTCCACTTCATTTCGATTTGTAGAACATACCCGATTATTTTTTTACCCACATACATCCAGAAAAAGTAGTTAAAGAAGAAGTTATAGAAGAAAGCTACTAAATAAAGAGTGTAAGAAGCTATTCATTTAGAATTTACTTTTACCTTTTCTGAGGGTTAATAATCAAGATATTCCTTATTAAATTTTTCTAATGCTAATACAAAGTAAGTTCGATACGACTACTTCGATAATAAAAGTTCGGGTAAGCTATAAGAGCATTCGGCTAGTACACGAGTGCGGAAGGTTGGATGTTCGGCTGTATTTTAAATTCGGGACTAGTCGCATGCAGAATATCTTGAATATCATTGGCAATTCAGGAATGATGTCTTATTGGCTCGGGCGCTAGGTCGGCTGCGGGAACTCAAATACGTTGTTGCTGGTTCGGACTGGTCAGCTTTGGGATGTACAGGAATTCTTTTAATATGTTTTAACAATATTGCTTAAGACTAGTTTCTACGACAGTACAGAAATTGTTCTACTCTATTGGAATAGGTGACCGAAGTCACTGTAGGAACAGATGAACTTAATCAATGAAGAAATCAGGGCTGCCAGGTACTTTTTTCCTTATCCCCAAAAAAATTGAAAAAAACCCCAAATTAAAAAACAAAACCTTAAAAGTTTAATATTTTTTTCTCTTGATTTGTTTTGACTAAATTTAAATTTTTTTTAAAAAGGATAAGAAAAATTGTAATACCCAGCAAAAACTTTGCCTATAAAAAAATGTGCTCAGTAATCAGAAAAAACTTAAAGCACTACTTACAATTCTACTGAAAGAACCGATGAATTTTACTAGGGATGCCCCAAAATGAACGCATTCAAATGTAAGTCATTATTTTTTTACCTACATCCATCCACAAAGAAGTAGTTATAGAATTAGATATAGAAGTAGTTATAGAAGATAGCTACTAAATAATTAATGAAGGAAGCTATTCATTTTGGAAAGTTAGCGAAGTTTTTACTTGGTAATAAATCCCCAAATAAACATTTTTAGTAAAAAAAATTATTTTATTTTGTCTAAAATTGTATGTCTTGTCAACGGTTTAAAATTCTTTTTTTTAATTCATCTTCTTTAAAACACTCACTCAAGAATAATAACATTTTAAAACACTCACTCAAGAATAATAACATAGCTTTATTAAGGACCTTTTACACATTTAACAAAAATGGTTATCTTAATTACACCGTATAAGTTGTTGATAAGGGTAAGATAAAAGTTTTGCTACGGTTTTCATATTTTATATAGAAAAATAAGCGTTAATTATAAGAGAAGGGAAAATATATTAAAAATGTGTAAGATCCCCAAAACATCCCCGATTTTTTTTAAAACCCCAAATGACTTCCTTTGTCCTTTTTGTTCGCATGAAATCCCCAACTTATAGGAAAAATCCCCAAGTCTGGCAGCCCTGGTAGGAATAGAAAACCGAAGTTACTGCCGGTAGAGCTGACCGAAGTCACTATGGTAGCAGATAAACTGAATCACTGTAGGAACAGATAACCGAAGTTACTGTCGGAAATGCTGACCGAAGAGTTCTTGTCTAGTGAGAATCGCCCGCCCCACAAATGGGTGAACAGTACCAAAAACGAGGATTAATTCAAAAATTAAGTTAGTTTTTCGTATAAGTATTTGGTACCATATACATAAAAGGAGATAAAATTCAACACGAATACCTGTATTAATTGTGGATCTATGTTGTTTACTTTTTTTATTATATGCTGCTAAAGTTGAATAATATTTTATAATTTGGAAATATTCACAGAAAAAATGTTTGCAAAAAATTATTCAATTAAATAATTAATTGGTGAACATTAATCGTTCAATTAATTTTTTGTTTGCTGCAATTAATTTTTTTAATCAAAACCCATAAAATTTAATGTGTCTGTATATGTGGTGTATTTTTTAGTTTATGCAATTAATTTTTTAATTGACTAAATTTGTGTCCCATGACTCGAAAATACAAATCCGTTAATTGATATGATCAATTCCTTTGCAGGGGCAAAATTAGTTTAATATTTAATTGTCTGAACGAAAGTCGATTTTCTATTTTTTCTGTGTTTGTTAAAAAGTGAAAGTCAAGATATTTTAATTGCGATTTGAGACAATTTTTTCTCAAAAAACACTATTTTTTTTTAAATGGATCCATCAACTTCAGGTATTTAGCTAAATATATATTCATAAAATTTGGTATTTCAACTTGCATAATCAAAAAAAAATCTTGCCCGTTTTTGCCCCATTTGAAATTATTTGAGATTTTGTGAAACACATTAACTTGTTTTTTCTGTTATGTTTCGTCTAAATCATTACACTACGTCACAAAATTTCAACAAAGTCGTAACCAGAAAAAATTTTAAATCCAATCTTTATGTAAAATTTTCCCCTGAATCCGAATATTGTAGTCAGAATTGTCAAAAGTACAACAGTTTTTGAGATATTCCAAAATAACCGTTATTTGTGTTTTTAAAAAGATGATGTGACTTACATAAATGCAAATATCTTTAAACACTTTAAACGGATTATGTATTTCTTTCTTTTTAGTGAAAGGTTATAAAATAACCATGGATTGCTAGTGAAGATTGGTCAGGAAATTACAGAGTTACAGGGGACAAAAGTTCAAGCTTAAAAATGTTAATGTTTTATTGCATGCGACATTAGATTAATTTAATATGAACGTTTTGCGCCCAACAGTACATAAATTGTAGATTTAGTAAATTATGATAAAAAAAACTACATAATTTAAATTTACCACAAACAGCACTTGAATTGCTTATTCTGCTAAATATTTAATGATAAAATGAAGATTTTGATTTTGATGAAGATTATTATGAAGATGATTTTTAATTCCATATTTTAGCAGTTAATGTGCCTTGTTTCAAAAAAAATATATTGTTCGAAAAATTACATTAATTTTTTTTTAAGTTTTTAGTTTATTTAATAAAACAAAATTGAAATTCCACTAAAATTGTACAAGAAAAGCTTTTTATTAATTAATCAATATACACAGAATCCAAAAAAAAATTGTTGTCATAAATAACAGGCTTCCCTGAATTAATCCTCGTTTTGCATATTGTTTACCCCACTGTGCGCCTGTTACTAAACCGTTGTCATTCATATTTATTTGAAAATTAACTGAATGGGAATTAAATCTGCTGTTGTTTTACAATCAACGTAGAAAGCACATTAAACAAGTACATTCAATAGTATGAGTGTATGTGTTTGTTACAATAGGGTGTTCAGAGTTATTGTTTATAATTAATAGGGCAGGTCATGTTACATAGAAATTACAAAATAGGTAAAATAATCTACAACAATTATAAATGTATATTAATGTGAAAATAGTATATTCGGTTTAGCTATTTCCATGTTACGTAAAAGCGTGTAAATTCTTAAATCACAAATCTTCTAAGCCAAAAAAGATACAAAAAATAATTGAAAGAGATTGTAACATGGAAATAGCTAAACCGAATATACTATTTTCACATTAATATACATTTATAATTGTTGTAGATTATTTTACCTATTTTGTAATTTCTATGTAACATGACCTGCCCTATTAATTATAAACAATAACTCTGAACACCCTATTGTAACAAACACATACACTCATTGAACAAGAGGGTATTAACTCGAAATTAAAAATTTTCAGTAAAAGAAAAACAATTGTTAATTTAATATTAAACGCATACAAAAAATAATTTAAAACAACCGTTCCATTACCAAAAAGTAGACAAAATTGCACGATATAATTGTGCAGCGGTAGTTCATATATATCGAAAAAAAGTGAAAAAAATAAAATATTTTGTTAATACCCTCTTGTTGATCAAGTGCGATATAGAGACTGATAAGGAATATACAAATGACAACCAACCCCACTATCGGATACCTGTGTCGGGTAAAGTAAATAAATAGTTTACATTTGGATATGAAAACATTTTACATTAGTTTGTGAGAATAAAATAGAAACTTAACCCTGCGGCATATAAAGTAGTCAAAAAATTTAATTTTGGGGTCCCAAAGGAAAATTTATTGAAATATTGAAAAACTGGAAAAGATTATGGTTAAATTACATCCTTTCTACACGCAGAGAAAAAATATGGTTGGGCATGGTTACGGCAACCACACTGTGTTTATTGTAACAATATATTGTTGTTGTACACAAATAATTGTTATTTTTATTAAATATCAGCAATATTATAGTTACTGTAAACATATTAATGTTTATCGCAATTATAAATTTGAGTATTGTTAACCGAAAAATAATTATTTTTCTAACAACTAAATTATGATAACTTTCAAAACATATTATATTACTCACAGCCATAACATGATATTTAATAGCCATAACATGATAACTTTATATACATTTATCATAATAAGTTTAAGATGCAATCAAAATATCGTTACTCTAATAATATTTTGGTATCGCCATTTGTAAAATAATTTTGTATCAGTTGTGTCGTGTTTTACAGAAACATATCGAATTATTTGTTAGTGAGTGGCTAAATAATAAAAAATAACCATTAAAATAAACAAGAAATTAAAAAAAAATAAAGAAAAATATTAAAAAAGTAATAACAAAATAACCATTAAAATAAACAAGAAATTAAAAAAAAAAATAAAGAAAAAACATTAAAAAAAGGGTTGTAGTGTCACAAATTAAAATATCTTTGCTAAAAAATTTTAATAATCTTAAAGTGGTGGAAAAATTTGTGAAATATTGGTGCAAAATATTAACCATTACTGGTAAGTTTTGTGTTATTTTAAGAGAAAAATAATGAAAACTCCATAAAATAATTTATAAATAATTGCGACCTACGACAAAAAGATTACAGTAACTATATTATGTTTTTTATTTTATCATAAGTATTTTTTCCCAATAAAAATATTATGTTTAAAGTTGTATCATATTATGATGTAAAAAATTTATGTATAACAGTTCATATCACTTTGCATCATAATATGATTACTTCTAAACTTATTATGATTGCCATGACAATAATATGATTACTTCTAAACTTATTATGATTGTCATGACAATAATATGATTACTTCTAAACTTATTATGTTTGTCATGACAATAATATGATTACTTCTAAACTAATTATGATTGCCATGACAATAATATGATTACTTCTAAACTTATTATGATTGCCATGACAGTAATATGATTACTTCTTAACTTATTATGGTTACCATCACAACAATATGATTACTTCTTATCTTATTATGATTACCATGACAGTAATATTATAACTTCTAACCGTTTTATGATTAACAGGATAACAATATGGTTAATGGAAAAATATTATGATGTAATATTACGAACATATTTGGTCATAATATGATTTAATAACAATCGTAATATGGTGACTACAATCATGAATCTTATCATAATATGTTGCTCTTAGAATATGTTTACCACAACCATGTTTTTTCTTTGCGTCTACAGAGCATTTCATCGAATCCTCAGAACTGCTGGTCAAACACATCCACAGCTTCTGGCTCTTTACTCCACAAAATAATGGCTTTTTGATTTATATTGTGTACGTAACTACCTGTATGTTTATGAATTTATTAACTTTATACAAAAATGTATGTATTATATAAAATATGCAATATAAATATGTATATTGTATTAACATAATTAAATTCCCTGATGTGATTTTATGTATTTTGTGCTACTGAAATTTGTATTAAACACAAACGACGTCAAAGGATAACTGTATGTACTTAACTCGTTTCGGACACCATTTGAAAATAATATAACATGATGACAAGACAAAAGATAATATAAAACAAAAGATAATATATTGCTTTTAAAGCAAATTTTTAAATTAACTTTTTATCATCAAAATAAAATTCTAGGGTTTGAAGAGTTTTTTAAATTGTATAAACGCATTCTGAAAACAGCTGAATATTAAAAATATGCCATTAAATTATTAAAAATTTAAGAACTTTATTCATTCTTGCAATAGTGTAAAGAATTAAAAATGTAATAAAACTGAAATCTTAAGGGCTTGTTACTCATACGTATAAGTTGCGGATGCGTAAACGTTTAGATCAACTAAAGTATGAAGTTGGTATTTAGTTACTAAAAATAAGTAAACGTTTTGAAATGTGTTGTAAAGAAAACAGAAAATTTATCAAAATTAAAAGCGGAATTCAAAATTAGGATTGCAACAGAACAAATGCAAAATATCGTAGCACTTTAATAAAAGCAAACGGAAACTCTGTGTATTTTGTTGTTGGATTTAACAAAAGAGCAACGTTATTTTGCATTTGCCCTTTTGCAAGACTGGCCTGATAATTTAAATCTAAGTTCACTCAAAAGAAAAATCAATTAATTCGAACTCAAATCAATTCGAAGCGGTATGAATAGTACGGTAAGTACGGATTTTCTTGAATCAAGTACAAAAAGATACGGATCAAGTACGGATTTTCAATCGCGAAATACTTAACTTTTCCATATTCAATCCCGAATTCGTACTTGAAATAATCCAAAAATGCGATTGATTTAAGTAAAACTAAGATTGAATCAATCTTAAAATGCGATTGATTTAAGTAAAACTAATATTGAATCAATCTTAAAATGCGCTTGATTTAAGAATTATAAAGTTGATTAAATGCCGAATTCGTATTTGAAATAAACCAAAAGTGAAATTACAAGGAGAATTTTATTATTACTGATTTTTTTTACCCGTTTTGCACCTTACAGAATTTCAATTAAAAAACACCAGCATCATTCCCGATATGGTTTTTACTTTAAAAACTTAATGTACATTTAACTGATAACTGATAATTTAAACTAACTGAGAAGCAAAAGTTCTCAATTTTACTTTCTAAACATGAAAGCAATGTGTTTTCGTCTTGTTCTATTGTTTTATTGTTTCTACGCACAACAAGTTAATCTTCTTTTAACTAGTTGAGTGGTGTTGTTGTAGTGTCTGCAATAAACTTTGTTAAGTTAAATGAGATTAAATCGCTTACTTTGTAATTTTACTCTCAGAGTGGCACTTCTAACGAAAAGATTAATATTTTTATTTACTTGGTTTAAGAATTTGTTATCCAATAAAGGATTGTTTTAAGTACGTTTTTGTGTTATTCGCACTTGAAAATTTGAGTACGACTCGTACTTATAGTAAGGAACGTTGACGTCCAAAATCCTTAAACAAGCAGTTATTTTATGACGAGGGTTTTTCTTTCTGTGTAGAATCTATAAAATTTTTAAATTTTTCTCCAAATTCCTGAAATGTCTTAATGTTTTCAAATACTTTGCAAAAATGCCTTAAAAATTTAATCCCTCATTCATTTTCTAATCTCTAACCTCCTGAAATCGATTTTGTTTTTATTTTCTTATTACATTTTCTAAAACAATTTATCATAATATTTATGCAGCTCTATGTCAATCCAAAAAAATTAAATTGATTTTTATTATTTACTGTTCTCCTTAAGGAGAAAATGTAACAATGTCACATCAATTTATTGACATGAAAGGAAAAATATGTCAAAACGAAATTATAAACTCGAAAGAATAATCATGTGCAATTTAATAATAAATCTCTGAAAATTGCAGATTAGGAGGATGAAATAAAGTACAAGCTTTTGTTTTACAACATTGAGAAAATTGTTCTTAAGCTGATTACCAATTGGTGAGAGAAAAAGCCAATTATACGGCTGCCAAATTCATACACAGAATGAACAGAATGAAAAAAGAAAATGTTTATTGCATAATCACGGATAATCACGTCCTACAAAATACTTGTAAAAACTGGCTTAATTTCTAAATTTTTTTCCAACCTTTTGAACTTTTCAACAAAAATCCCATTTTTTTTTTTAACAAAATCAAAATTGTTACGAAAAATTTGCAAAACTTTGCGACTGCAAAAGCTCTTTGAATACCCCCACTTTTTTATATTTTTCCAAAATTTCTTTCTTACCTACTTTTCATATAATTCAATAAAATAATTAATTGTTTCTCTTCTAGAAACCCTAGAAAGTCTTAAACACTCACAACTGTTTGTGGTGTAACGCAAAAACTTTTTATTCCTTAAAGTTGTTTAACAAAATCAGGGCAACAAATTATTTTTGAATTGAAAACAAAGAAAACAGCAAAAACTTACATTTCATATCGCCCTCCATCAACAAGAGTATATTAACTTTGCAATTTTAACATTTTCAGCAAAAGCAAAACAATTTTAAATTTATTATTTAAGGCCTACGAAAAGGGATTTTTCCTAAAAGTAAAAAATAATATTTTGAATTATTTCCCTCTTGTTGATCAAGTAAGTTTATTTTTAAGAATAAAAAATTTTTTTTTCTTATTTCTAAAAATACGTCTATCAAGAATATTTTCTTAATGGAACTGGGCAAATACCAAGGGGTCTTTTTTTCTTGTAAAAATGTTGTTGACAGCACTAAATGTGTGTGATTTGAATTAAAAAAAAAATTATCAAAAAAAAACAAAACTTTTAAATAAACTGGACTTGAACTTACATGAAAAATGAACTAAACTAGATCAGAACTAGACTCTGAACCAGAAGTTAATTAAAAATCTGAACTGAGTATAGCAGTTGAATCATCCAGAGACCCGTTTGAGTTTGTGCTTTAATGGTCATCAATGCTATGAGAAAAACATGTAAGAGTGTGCCAAACATTATATACTGTTCACCATGGTGCGATGAAAAAAGAAAGGGCAAATGGGAATACATGAGTGATTGTTAAAGAGCCGATACATCCCCAAAGAGTGACTGCTTAACGTGTTTTATGGGTTGGCGGCGTAATCGCGCCGTACTTCTTCGAAAATAAGGTCGGCCAAGCAGTTACCGTGAATGGTGTTCGCTATCGCGAGATGACTACGGTCTTCTACTGGGCAGAAATTGAGGATATGGACCTGGACGTATGTGGTTCCAGCTGAATGAAGAATTTTGTTCCATAAAAATAAATGTTTGTCAATCATATTGTATAATTCGAATTAAACTGAAAAACCTGCACTGATTAAAACTATTTTTTTTTTGAAGTAAAAATCTGCAAGTCGGTTTAGCACTTCAAAAAACCGCAAACAACCGAAAAATCTGCACATTTGGCAACGCTGAACGTTTATAAATTTATTTATTTTGCATTTTAATTGATTTTTTTTGCAGGTTAAAATAAATGCATTCAGTACACCACATCGTGTTAAAATAATCGAATTTTTCTATTCTTGACAACGATCAATTGTTATGACGTCAATATTTTGATTCAAGGTCAGTTCCTACAGCCTTCATAATTAGGAATTGGTCGGCTGCTTCTAGAAACGGGTTTTAGTGATTTACCGTCCTGAAGGAAATATTCATCGAAATATTCACACTGAAAGCAAAATTGAAACTTCCTCAACTCGTCGTCGTTTCGGTCAATTGGGCATTCCCAGAACAACATTGCAGAGAACTTTAAAGTTGGCTCTTAAGATGCATCCATACAAAATTCAAAATGTACAAGCACTGCTACCACAAGAACACTTACATCGGTACGTGTCATTTGGGCCACCCTGTAGAATCCTAGCAGAAAACTTAACTTGTATCTAGGCCAAAATGTGAATTTGTTGTGTCATCGAATTGCTTGCTGGTAACAAGTGAATCACAAGTATGTATCTTAAGGACAAACTTTCCAGTAATTTAATTTATTTTAGAAGTAATTAAATCTTTGAGTTTTTCCCTAAGAAATCTACTTATTTCTAAATTTAAAATTTTGTTTTACCAAATTTACTAGTTCTCATAATTGTGACATTTTTTCCAAGTCATTATAAGAAAACATAAAAATGCCATAATTTCCTTCTATTTGAAGAAGAAAATAAAAAGAAACAATAAAAAAATGTTAAAATTTTCATTTGACCAGTTTCAGATACAAAACAAACCAAACAACAGAAATTGTTTTGTCATTGTTGACGTAACATTTCAGAGTAATGAAATTGTTAATTAAGGCCGCCTCTTCTCTGTCCCTAGTGATGGTGTTGTGTAAAGCAACCCAGAGTTTTAATGGAGACCTTTGCTACATTTGTTGGCTCATTATTCTTTGAACAAAATTTTCTTTACTTTTTGGCTGCATTTTCCTCTTTAACTTGGCATTAAGAAAGCGTAAATAATTATTAAGAGATTTTTTTTAGAGACAATTAAAAATTTTCATTTTCACTGACAAAAATTAAAATCACCACAAAAATTTTTAAATGGCAAGTTAATTGAACATTAACATAAAAATAAATTGTTTTCTTTTTTTCATTGTTTTCAAGGGACAATATTTTGATATATTTATTAAAAAAAAACTACATACATATAGGGGATTCACAAGGTGTGCTAATATTTTACAATAGTTTCAAAAAATTATTGTTGTGTTTCATACAAAAAAAGTCCAAAAATAATAAGTCTTTTTAGGCTGTGTTTATTTTTTTTTTGTCATAACTACTCAGTTGAAATCTAAAATATGAGGGTTGCTCACACTACTCATATTTTTTTCTTGTTATTCTTTTAAGACATATGACCTTATGACTACCTTTTGAATATTTCTTTAAAGAAAATAGTGCACTTTTTGGCAAACCTTGTAAATCCTTTACTTTATCCTTTAAAATCTGTGTGTGTTTTCTTTCTAAAATCACATATTCCAAAACAACACAAATACTTTCCTTTTAACAACATGTCCTAAGCCATATGGAAACATTTGCGTAGTATAAAGATTTAAATCCAAACTGTAGTTATTTATGACTTGACACCTTAACAAAATAATGCTAAAACCCCCTGGCCAAAAACTAAAAACAACTTTAAAGGATTTAAAGTACATGAACGAACATATTGGATTTAAAATGTGTTTTATCGTGAGTTGATTCTAAAGTTCATATACCTCATTGTTGCTGCGAATTTGGCTTTAATACTAGGGTAAGATCGTAAAACTTTTATAAACAGCACAAGGACATAACGTGTCATATAAAGTGTTCTAAAACAAACACACACTGTGAATTTAAAAACATATTTTTACATATTCATATGTATTTACAGATTGAATGACAATACAAAAGCTGTCATCATGTGTGTAGCACTTGTTAAATGGAGTACACTAAACAAAACAAAAAATATTTCTTACGCACAGCAAAAAATAAAAAGTGATTTCAATTAAAAAATTTGTGATAATTATTAAAAAATTAGTTTAATTTGCACCAGTAAACAAATTATTACATTCACTTGATTAAACGTTTAATTCACTTGATTAAATTTTTAATTAAAACCGATTTTTTTTTTGATTTATGCTTTAAATGGTGAAAATTTTTAGAGAATTTTTTCTGTTTAAAATTCATATACAAAATGTAAGTTGAGATCTAGCTTGGGTGTTAATTAACTTCAGTCAAAAACTGACTTTTGAGTTAAAAGGTGCTCTTCTATACCCTTAACCGAAATAAAAAGCTTGTCATTCTACAATATTATTCTTATGGCGTTTTCTTTTCTAAAAAAAAGGTGTTGCATAAAGCTACGGTCGCACTTAATAAATATTTGACCAAATAAGCGTAACCACTACTTTTGTTAATATTTAGTGAGATTAAACATGGTTTTAATGTCACAAAAAAACTGATTATACTCTTAGACATAGCAACAAACCGGTTTTTTGTAAGATGTGGTACTTTAATCAAAGTAAATATTGGAATTAAAAGAAATGATTATTTAGTTTGATTGTTGGTCCCGTTTTTTTCGTCAAATATTTGACAAGTGTGACCGTAGCTTAAGTGTTACATGTGACCTAGCAACATTTTTAAATGGTCCCCTAATTTTTAAGAAGTGTTTCATATTTTACGTTTACAAAAGAACACAAATTTCGGCATTAAACAATAAAGTACAATTAGCGCAAGGTAAATTCAATTACAGGTGGTGGCAAGACTACAACAATCCAAAGCAAACAGAAACAACAGATGTTTTTGTATTGCATTGCTAGTGTTTACGGCTCGAAACTTGCCACCCCCTTACTCTGAATACGCCTTGATCTAGTGCTGCACTCATGCCCCTTTAATTAAAATGAGTGTTGAAAATGTAGCATTTTTTTTTTAATTTTAATGGGAACATTATCAGAAAAAAACGCTTTACACTTTTAAAATAACACATGTTTTTCAGAAAAGAACATAAAAAAATGTAAAAGGCAGAATTAATGCAGAATTTTACTCAGAAAAGAAAACGCCATTAAACTTTATAATGTACAAATATTCTGGGTCCTTATGAGCAGCGAAGTTGATTTAACGTTGTCTGTGTGTCCGTTGAAATGGATTATCCGAAGACGCCAGATATGATGGGGACTCAGTTGTTTCATAATAATATTACATACACGCAGAAAAAAAATATGGTTGGAGGTAACCATGTTCTAAGAGCAACGTACTATGGATGGATCTTAACAATGTTTATGTTTGCAGGTTAAAAATTAACAAACATTTTCGGGAAGTCATCCATAATATGGCCAAAACTAACTATAATTTGTTTAAAATTAACCATATGTTGGTCAATATTGACCAAAATAATGGATAAAATGAATTATATTGTGCTCAAAATTAATCAGTAACATCGTTAAACACTTTTGTGTAAAAAGTAACTTTTTGTGTAAAAATTTACCTTTTTTGAAAAAAGTAACTTTTAATGAAAAAAAAAGAAGTTTTGTGAAAAAAGTAACTTGTTGTGTAAAAAGTAACTTCTGGTGTAAAAAGTAAATTTTGGTGTAAAAAGTAACTTTTTGTGTAAAAAGTATATTTTTGTGAAAAAAGTAACTTTTTGTGTAAAAATTTAATTTTTGTGAAAAAGTAACTTTTTGTGTAAAAATTAATTTCTGGGGCAAAAAGTAACTTTTGGTGTAAAAAGTAACTTTTTGTGTTAAAAGTAAATTTTTGTGAAAATTGTGATGTATTATGAAGAAATTAACTTCTGGTGTAAAAAGTAAGTTTTGGTGTTAAAAGTAAATTTTTGTGTAAAAATTAATTTTTGTGAAAAAAGTGTCGTTTTGTGAGAAAAGTCACTTCTGGGGTAAAAAGTATCTTTTGGTGTAAAAAGTAACTTTTTGTGTAAAAAGTAAATTTTTGTAAAAAATGTGACGTATTGTGAAAAAAGTAGCTTCTGGTGAAAAAAGCAACTTTTGGTGTAAAAAGTAACTTTTTGTGTAAAAAGTGAATTTTTGTGAAAAAAGTGTCGTTTTGTTAGAAAAGTAACTTCTGGTGTAAAAAGAAACTTTTTGTGTAAAAAGTAACTTTTTGTGTAAAAAGTAAATTTTTGTAAAATATGTGACGTATTGTGGAAAAAGTAACTTCTGGTGTAAAAAGGAGCTTTTGGTGTGAAAAGTAACTTTTTGTGCAAAAAGTAAATTTTTGTGAAAAAAGTGTCGTAAAAAAGTAATTTTTGGTGTAAAAAGTAACTTTTTGTGTAAAAGGTAACTTCTGGTGTAAAAAGAAACTTTTGGTGTAAAAAGTAACTTTTTGTGTAAAAAGTAAATTTTTGTAAAAAATGTGAGGTATTGTGGAAAAAGTAACTTCTTGTTGTTCCTTTTAAATATTTAACTTTTTCTGTCAGTTAACTGTCATGCTCATACAGATGAATTAATTTCAGGAGCTGTTTTGCATGTGTGTACGTGAGGACTATTGCAGACACATACACAAAAACAACTAAACATAAGACTTGAAAACATTTTTCAAAGGTAGATTTATATACAAAAAAAAAAATAAATAAATAAAAAGGACATTATTATTCACATACATGCACACAATTTTATTCATATTTGTTCTCAGCTGCCAGCAATTACTGCTGTTTTGTATTTGTTGATGGTTCTTATTTATGTTTTTTTTTATGTTTAAAGAACGTGACAAAAAAGTTAAAAATGTTTTCTGCTTATAGTTTTTTTTTAAAATATACTTTATTTATTTTGATTTATAAATAAATAATAATTGATGAGTTTGTAATTTCGTTGGGTTATGTTTCCAAAAATTTCGGAGACCTTTTTAAGTATATTTAACAAATTTGTTTAACAAATTTCATGTCTGAGTTTGTATGAGTTTTGTTAAGTATTTATCCTTTGTGTGCCTTTTTATGCATACATGTCTCATAAAATTTGTAAATATTTGTTTAGAACTGTATTGGTTTTTTTTTGTTTTGGATTATTTACGACAAACAAATTATCAAATGTTGACTTCGAAGAGGTTGACTGTAAATTTATGTTTTATGTAAAATAAAAAAAAAATTTTTTTTATACAATTTCATATTTTAAAAGCTTTTCATTTAACTCACAAAGAACAAAATATCTTGTTACTTGCTTCTCTATAGATTTCACTAAAGAACATGTACAGGTATCAAGTGGCCGAAGTTTTACATTCCATTATTTTATCTGTATACATCTCATGAAGTCAGACACTTTTGACATTTTTGCATTATTGGCTACTTAGGTTGAGCAATTCATATGGGTTTTAAATTAAAAGTCTAGAAAACTAAAAACTTTAAATTAAAGTTTTGGACGAAAAAAGTTTTTTTTTGTGATTTTAATTAAGTGGCTTTTTAGTGCAAACGAAGGCAAGAATTTCCTACTTATTTAATTCCTTAAAAGCACATTAAAGAAACCCTTTTTTAAAAATATTTAAGGCTGGTAAGCAATACATACATTAAGAAAATTATAAAATGCAAATAAAAAATTTTTATCTCTAAACGTTTGTTGTCATGTCATTAAATTATTCATTAATTTTAGTTTCGAAATTTTCTTATAAGAACTATTGTTTTTGCAAAAAACTCTCTGCTTCAATTAACTTTTTAAATTTTTTGAAAATTATACTGTCTGTATTGGATAATTGATTTGCCCTAAAAAAAAGTTCTGTGTATTTATTTAAAGTAATAAAAATATTTTCAAGAACATTTATTTTAAGCCTAACAACATTTAGTTTTGGCCCGGCCCAGAAAATATGTTTTAACTTAAGGCATCATTTTGCAAAAATTTCAAACTGCAAACGAAAAATAATTTTCTTATCAGAATCAAAATCTCTTGTAAATTACAATTTTAAGTACCTTAATATATTTGCTACATACTGCTGCTTTACCATAAAATAGGCAGTTAAATTGTTAATTAGTAATGCCTTAAAATATGCTAAGGAAATAGTAAAAAGTAAATCTAAAGAAGCAAAGAACGTTTTATTGAAAAATTAATTTTCCTAGGGATTAACGTTATAATCGAAAAATATTTAGACTTTTAAAGATTGTAAGAACAATTTTTACTATAAAATAAAATAAAATAAAGCCAAAAAAAGTTGTTTGCATTTTAAAGCAAAATTATTAATATTTATTTATTTATAATTAATTTAAATATTCCTGTACCATAAGCATTCGAAACAATTGTGGCATGTGTCAAAATATTTTATAATTGGTGAACTATTTTTTTTTTTTTTTAACCACTAAACTATAATAAAAGATTTGTGGTATATTTTATATCCCAATTTCATACACTAAACCACAATGGCAAAAATAACTGAAATGTATTAAAATTGTGGCAAAGAAGAATTTAGTGAACTGTGTAAAATTTGATAAATGATATTTATAATGCAAGGATTGTTGTGTACAATATTAAAGTCGACTATATATTTCAGTATGGTTAGTAGGATCAAAAACTAGGCTATAGTGTACCCTCCTTACTCGAATGCAGTAGAGATTATAGTAGACTAGGCTTTTGTGTGGAATGGATTTATTGTTTTTTTTTATATTTTTTATATATTTATACCCCTAACCACAGGTGGAAAGTAAAGTATTAAGCCCGATCGGCCCACAAATGGCTGAGATATGAGCAAAAAACCACGCCTCTAATTTTATCAAAAAAGTCCCTTGTTGGTGTTGTTTTTATTTTATTTTGATGTATATCTGGAGAACAGCAGGAGCCAAAGTTTCCAAATTAGATACAAGCATCTTAATTATCAAAACCCAAAATCCAGCAAAATTAGGGCTGGATTGGACAAGTGGGCATGGCACTCTCCTTACAAAGATATTATAGATTTCTGTATGTCTGGAAAATGGCAAGAGCCAAAGTTTCTAAATTAGGTAGAACATCCAACCAAATTTGGGCGGGATGGGAGAAGTGGGCGTGGTACTTCCTGGATGAACCCATTAAAGATATCTGTATATCTAGAGAACGAAAATAGCTTAAATTTCCAAATTAGGCACAATCAGCTTTGCTATCAATTCATAACATCCTACAAAATGTGGGCAGGATTGTACAGGGTGTTTTCACAGAAAATTACCCCTAAAAGCTCAAAAATTAAATAATTATTTTGAATTTGTTTTCCGCTAATATTATACAAAATAAATGTATCTGTGATTTTCCGAAAGATTAACTTTAATTTTCTTTATACTAACAATATCCTACTTTGGGCTACCCATAATAAATGAATTCAAACACAAACAACTGTAAACTTTTTAAAATGCAACGACCGCTACTTAAAAAAAAAATTTTTTTTTGTAACTGATTTCTTTGGTTTGAAAATTAATTCATTCCTTAAAGAAAACATTTCAAAGAATTTTATAAGATATTTTACTTGACATATGTTTGTTTCCGGCATTTGAAAACTGCACATTTATAAAGTAACGAATGGTCGAAAAAAGTATTAAAATTACATTTTCTATGAATTCTTTTGGTTGCTGCCGTTGCTTGAACTTTAGTAGGTCCAAAATGGAGCAATCCTCGTGGCATATTTGGTTAGGTTGAAATTTTATTTAAAAAATCTCCGAAAATCGTTAACAACCGTTACTTTGGAAACACCCACAAGTGGGCGTGGAACAAAGTTGAATTATTTATATTTAAAGAATATAACTTTCTTTTATTTTCGCACCATGGTGAAGGATGTAAAAAATTCGGCATAGTCGAATATAGCACTTTTACAGCCTGTATTTTCTAAGCGAACGTTGACGTTCGAAATCTATCTTTAAACAGGCAGTTAACTGTTTGTTACTTTTTTTTCAACAAAAAGAAAAAAAGGTTATCAAAATAATTTGTAGCATTCCAAATATGTTGCTGTTCTTATTATTGTTTTCACTGCTTGCGCACCTAAATGTACTCTATATATTTGGTTTTGCCATGATAACATTAAATAAGTGTTTTTTTTACAACTAAAAGTATGCTTTAACAAACAAAGGGCTTATATTTTGCTTCCTTTTAAGCTGCTTATCAAATTGACAGCTTAACGGAAATACGGGAATACAGTTTATAGTGCCAGGAACACACACACACACACATAACAAGCAACCGGTTTTTTTTAATAAATTCATATTTGAAAAAAACGTCTATTTATGAAACACCTGCAACAACTGCTATAAAATGAAGAAGGAAAACATCCATTTCCTGTCTAATAAATGAATAAAAGAAGAGAAAAAATAAGAAAAATGGCGTGGAAAATAAGGAAAAACATAAAAACTATAAATGTTTTTAAATTTGTTGACATGCGAATTGAAATCAAACTAAATTAAGTTAAGCTCTCATTCTTTATTAAGTAGCAATACGGCCGGAACAGGAATGGAAAAGTAAGTCATACTCCAGTTGTTTTTGTTCTTTCTTGTTTTTAAATCGCAAGTTCTCGTTAGACATGTGTGGTGGACCTGTTAAAGAAATTTTTAAAGTCTAGACTAAGCTATAAAGACCAGACTATAAAATAGTATCCGTAATTTACTATAGTGTAGACTATAATATATCTTTAGTCTACACCATGTACACTATGGATTAGACTATCTGCCAGTTTATAGAAAACGTAAACAAGTGAGTGAGTGAGAAATTATATTGAAAACAACAAAAAAAAAAACAAAAATTTGTTTTTGTTTTCACTATAGTTTCTCACTCACTTAATTGTTTTCGTTTTCTAAAAACAGGCAGTATATAGTAGACTATAAAGTAGCATACGAAATACGCTATAGTGTAGACTATGAATAAGACTATAAAGCAGACTATGTACCATCAAACATCAAAACATCAAAATTTTTATAAAAATTTTATAAATTTTAGGGCTGCCATACGTCCTATGGATATGACTTACATACAAAAATATCGGAAATTAATTAGAATTGGGGTTATTTTGTTGAACTTATTATGGTTTTTAATCCAAATTTTTAATATTTTTAATCAGGCTTAAGTTCATCAAATTTAATTTTCATTAAATTACTTTTATGAAGAAATTTTTAGTAGAACATATTTTATAAAAAAAACTCGGAAAAATCGGTTTAGATACAAAAAAGTTATGACCAAAATTAAATTTTTTTTTTAAAATACCCAATTTCGGGAACCATAGAAATTATAAAATAAAAATTATTAATGTATAGACTATAGATTATACTAAAGTGTGCATTATATGCTAGAAGTTTTCTATATCTGTTGCTTTAGAAGCAATTTAGTAAATTCACTTTTCCATCCCTGACATTTATGAATTCCTATCAAAATGTTCATCTTTGAAGCCAAACCAAAAAGGCAGAGGCTTTTTGATGTTGGAAACAAATTAAAGCAATTTATTTTTTTTTTTTTAAGAAGAGGGGTGAAAAGTATTGTTGTCCTTGTTTATTAAGGTTAATATTTTCTAACAAAATGCTTTGAAATATGTTTGTAGAAAATTTAATCGACAAACTCTTTGTTTGCTAACAAGCAAAAAGTTGGAAGCCAGGTAAGAGATGCATATTAATAGGGGAAAGTAAAAAATACTTTGGGGAAAGTTTTATAAGAAGAAAATGCCAGCAATATGTTTAATTAGGAGAAAATAGAATTTCTTATTTAACATGCACAATATTTAAAGAAAGCTGTAGAGAAAGTATACTAAAACGGCACTTTAGAGGGTTAAAACGTTCCACGAATATTTTCTGCATCAAATTTCACTACGGATCTTCACAGACAGAAAAATCGTGCAATGTATATAAAACGGATTTTCGAAATTCCGGGCCTTGAAGTTTTTGAATTTTTTAGAAAACCCGTTGTACTCACATTACACGATTTTTTGGTCTTAAAGGACCCCTATTTGATGCATAAAATATTCGTCGAACATTTTAACCCTCTTAAGTGCCGTCTTAGTATACTTTTGTGGGAAGGTTAAAAAAGGACAAAAATAACCCCTTAACATGAGTGTTAGAGGGTTAATATAAGCAAATAATAGCCATACACACAGAAAAAAATCAAGTTAAAAACGTCGAAAACAAGGTTGATTTAAAATTTTTCGATGGTGATTTTGCTTCATACGTGTTTCATGTTAATTCAACCTGATTTTATAATTGCTTGCGAACAACATTTTTTTCTTTTAAAATAACTATAATTCATGTTAATTTAACATTGCAGTAAAGTTAGAGCAAAATGTAATTTATTTTGAAATAACAATCCGAATCACGTTGAATGAAAGTTATTTCATGTTGAAACAACGTGAATTTCATGTAGAAACTGATTGGTGTGAAGAAGCTTCAGAGACAACAAATACATTTATTTAAGAATAATTCAAAACACTTACCCCTGTAACACATGTTTCACTTATTTCGTAGTCTCCTTTGTTAACAGATCAATCAGCAGAATGGCCCGATATGGCTTTCGTCATCATTCTACTTTGAAAACTTGATGTACTATTTAACTAAATTGTCTTCTTTTTATAACATATTTTAGGAATGAAAATAAAAAAATTTACATACTTTACTATGTATGCATGTTAATTTAACAAGATCAACTTTTGATTTTAATATAAAACAGGTTTTTTAATGGATTCAATATTGAATCCATATTTATTTAAATTTTAATATTTTTATTTATTTTAACAGTGAATAATATTAAATAAGCGTGATTTAGGATTATTTTAATATTTTTAATTTAAAATTAATATGAAATAATGATAAAATTAAATAAAGGGCATACTTTTGCAGAAATTTAACATGATTCTCAATCAACATTTTTCCATGTTAATTTTACATTGGTATTTTTTTCTGTGTGTACAATGCTACTGAAGACATCTGAAATAGTATTAAAGTCAGAAGTACATGTAGTATATTTTTTTTACTTATACCAAACGCCTTTTCAAAAAATTCAAAAACTTTACCGGCCGATATTTCGGGATCCCGAGCTAACTTTTAAAAACCCTTGACAGATTTGCTCTACCAAAAGTCTAGATTCATTTCGCATTGCAAGTATTGAGGCTGTTTTTTGTTTTGTTTTAACCATAACATGTGGTTATAGCTTTTGGATAGATGCATTTTATCATAGTATGGTTGCCGTGATAACAATATGGTTAAGGCAACCATAATATGTTTAAGTGTATGATTTTAGCTTTATTTTATTAAAACAGTATGTTGTTAAATTAAACAATAATTGAAGTTTCAAGGGACGTAAGCAACTTATTGCTAAATAGAATCAAAATACGTACATATTATCAATCGTGAAAAAAGCTTTGTTGAAGACAACAAAAGTTTATTTGTTGCCATTGCTGGGACCATAATATGTTTTTTTAACCATACTTCAACCATGTTTTTTCTCTACGTGTATCAAGAATAAAAATTGGAAAATTAGCAGAATCTTATTATTTCAAAATGTCAAAAATCAATTAAGAAAGAATTTTGCATAAATAATTTAGGCCTGAATGCATCGCGGAAACTTAAGTTGTTGCGCAGTATAACAGATTTTTTAGGAGATCAAATGTTCAATAATTAAGTTAAAGCAGTGCTTAAAAAACTGCAGCCAAAGTCGAAAAATGTCTTCTTCATGTTAGCATTGGCCAAAAAAAACTGTTGCTTTTACTTCTGATTCATTAAATATAAACACTCGCTTTCAACCCGACTCAAAAAGCGAAAAACTGTACACAAATTTTCGTTATTTGTTCGACAGTTTTTGGTTTCGACTGTAGATTTTTAAAGCCTGATTTTTAATAAAAAGATTTTGACTTATCGCTAAACATTCTGTCTATTTCTACCTTCTTGAGGTTCAGTCATTTCCTTTTGACTCCTCAACAATAAATTATCCTAAAGTCATTATCGGTACCCGTGTAAATCAATATTCAATTTGTCCATTTTGTATTGATTTCAATTTCTATTGTACAGTTTCCCCGCAAAATATTCCATTCGGTTTGGATTAATGAATTCTTTGAATATTAACCACAAAGTAAGTATGTATTTTACAAATAAAAAGAATTTTTTTTTATTACTTTGTTTTCAAACTTTTTTGCTAAGAAAAACCGTCAATAAATAAGAGAAAAAGATACGAAAGTAGTAAAAAATATTTGATATTTTTTAAAATTGATGCTTTATGACAGCAGAAGTGATGGTGAAAGGATGATGGTGAAGTTGAGGGTTTTAAAACAGATTTTGATGTTCATGATGTTAAAGATGACCTATTTTTTTTTAAATCAGAAAATACACAGAAAAAATTATTTTTCGAATTCAAACAAAAAATTTGTAGTATCAAAACATTTTTTGTCTGAAATCGGTCCTACAAACAAATTCGCATATTCAAACAATTTATTTGCATTTTGTTTACTAAAAAAAACACTGATTTTTTCAAACAAATAATTTACAGAATCAAACAAAAAGTTTACTGAAATTCATATAAATTTCAAACAAATAATTTTGCTGAATCAAACAAAAATTTTTTGCACAAGCAATGACGCGCCCCCAAGCTATCACTGAAGGAGAAGATGAAGGCAGAAGCAGAGCGGCGGCTGGCTTTGAGACACATGTTTTGTTGGAATAATTTTTGAACGAAGTCTTGTTTATACACACAATGTTTTTCTTCATCACTCACTGTTGCTGTATCCTTTCCTTGGCTAAAGAAGAAGAAATGTAAGAAACAACGGCAGCAGACCGACTCGATATGTTTTTCGTCATCATTTTATTTTTGAATTTGATGTATTTAAGTAAACAGTTTTCAAAAATTGAATACGGGATTTTGTTTTTCATTCTTTTTCTTCCAACTTTGAAACCAACCAAAAATTTATTTTGTTTCTTATAATGTTGTTGTTGTTTCTGTTGTTTAAAAAAGAATGAAACCTTTTTTACCTGCTATTTTGTTTTTGTTTTTTTTTTGCTAATAACCTCGTCGCGCTATTTTATCATCTTTCTTCTTGTTGTACTTTTTTAAAGCGTCCAAAAATAAACTGTATGTGTTTTGTGTTGTTGTTCTTATATTTCACATAAAGAAGTGTTGCTTACGATCAAATAAAAAATGCAAAAAACGACAACATTAAAGAGCGTTAAATATTTCATACAAAATTATGAAAAATTAAAACCAATAGCGCGTATATTATATTATTGAAAAGTTGTCAACATTTTTGTCGGTTAAATAAAAATCAAACAAAAATATTAATTGAATCAGTAAAAAAATTTGTAGAAATGAAAAAAAAAATTCAAACAATCGTTTGTTTGAAAATAATTCGTCAATAATTTTTTCTGTGTACTTTTATGACGTTGTTTTCTTATGTTTAAAATTTTTTCAAAGCGTCTTGTCTGAATTGCTTGAGTAGTTAGTTACGGCTAAACAATAGATAGTATATTAGACTCTCTTGTGTACTTGAAGGCTTTTGTATCTGATTATATTTACAATTGCAAAGAATTTACAGTAAAAATATCAGTTACTTATAAGAAATATAAAGATAGTTTTGATTGAAGTATTTATTTTTTATTTTTTATTTACTAATGGTGTTTTCTTTTCTACACAACAAATATCGCCTTCAAAAAAAGGTGCATGTATAAAACGTTTTGCCAGCCCTGTAATAATGCTATTTGATAGTTGACAAGAACAAAACACAAGAAATGAAAAAGTGAAATGCCCTGTTTTTAACACATGACGAAAATTTTTCGTTTATCATTATAGCTAAATGTTTTTATTATTTTCTAACATTTTGTTTTTAAACCGATTGAGCGATTCCAAACAAATTTTTGGGTTTGTTTCCAATATTGCAATATTTCGCGAATTTTAGCCATGTTCGCGATAGACGTGATTTTTACTGTAAGTTTTATGATTTTTTAGAGCTTTAATGATTTTGAATAAATATAAGACTTTGGTATCCTGCTGCTATTAGCAAATTTTTGCGGATTTCCGCTAATTTAGCAATTGTTAACGAATTTTTACCATTCCTAATAGTCTCAGGGGCTTTTAATTAATTTTATGGGATCTTTGAAATATATAAAATTTTCGCGAATTTTCGCTATTTTTGCAAACTTTTTTATGTTGTTTTCGGATATTTTGATTTTTTTTAACTGATTTAGCGATTTTAAATAAATTTTTGCGTTTGTTTAAATTTTTGCAAATTTTAACCATGTTCGCGATAAAAGCGATTTTTATCTGCAAGGGTTGTGATTCTTTACAGCTTTAACGATTTTTAAAACACAATAGACATTGCGATTATGCCGCTGTTACAACATTTTTTGCAAATGTCCGCTAATACAGTTTAAAGCACTTTTTATCAATTTAATGGCTCGTTTGAAATAATAAAAACTTTCGCAATTTTTCGCTATTTTTGCACACTTTTTCGAATTTTTCAATTTTCGCGTAGCGTTGTTGCTCTTTGAGGCAATCGTCGCCGTTATTTAAAAAAAAAACCATATATTAGCTCCATATATCAACATCATATATCACCTTTTTTACAGGGCACAAACAACACTCTCGATTTATTCGGGGTGGAAAGTGCAATGCCTTTTGCCATAAGTAAGGGTGAATGTTTTAGAATAAAACATGCTTCCCTTTTAGGGCGCAAAACATTTTTAAAAAACGAACACAAAATTTCATTTTTTAAATAAAATATCACATTTTTTTTACAAAAGAAAACACCATAAGAGTTACAAATACACTTACAAATTATAGTCTAATTCCATGTTCGCACGGCATTTTGATTACCGTTATTCGCTCTTTGAATTACGAATGCGAATTACGCATTTTACATTTTTCAAATTGTTTTGCTATGAAAATTAATACAAATCCAAGCAACAACTTAAAATATTAATACATTTTAAATTGTTGCTTGGTGTACACAATACATATTTTGTTTCATTATTTGTGGTTTTAATTTTCACAAAAAAAAAATATTTTTTTTAAATTTTATAGTTTTTTTCTTATTTGCGATTTTTTTTTATTTTTACAACCTTCAAAACTAGCGATGAACATTTTTTGTTTGCACTTGGCATAGTTATTCAAAATAAATTACGTACAATTTAGATAACTCGCTCTCAAAATTTTGTATGACGAATTATGTAAATGGGATCATTGGATCACTGGTTCATATTTAAAAAAGGCGCTCAAAATTATTTTTTTTATGTTCATCAACTTTAAAATTATTTTATTCATATGAAAGTCAATACTTGTAAACCACGGGTGGTAACAAATTTAAGCCCTGTTTCAACTATTTCATTGACAACAGGGTGGTCTTAAATGGACTTTCTCCGTATTTGGTTATAACTAGGTTTATATAAATTTCTTCAATATTAATTTTTAAAGCTGAAATGCTCATTCCTTTTTTGCTTTTCAAGATTTTTTGACAGAATAAGTTTTGTGTATTATTTTATCTCTCTGTGGTCTGTAGAACTATTTAATATTTTTTTTTCTGTCAAAATTACCCTGAAACCTGATAGATCATAAGTCCTGAGCGTTAAAAAATCTATACTCCTTTATAGTCCGGACTCTTAGCTAAAATTCTATACACAATTGTATACCGACCGACTCCGACCTTGCGAACTACAGCAATTTCTGTGAATCCAAGGTAAAATAATTGGTTCAAAAAAGGTAATATGTAATTGCAATTATCGCCATTTTTATGAACGTATTGTGAGTGAACGGATGCTGCAAAAATAAGGCGACATAAGGCTAACATCCCACCTATCGACCAAAAATCGTATAAAAAATACCGATACAGTCGAAAGTTATGGAATTTTGACCGCCTTCTCGTAAAATTTCCCACTTTGGCGGTGACGAAGTAATAACTTTTTTTTGACGACTCCACTGCTCTGTTTTACAGACTCTTTAGCTGTAAAATATTTTTGGATATGGCCACACCAACGACGATTAAAATCACAGAGACAGCAAGCTGAGCATTATTTTACTGATTTAAAATTAACAACGAATGTGTGTGCTCAACATGTTTGATTGTATGAACGCAAAAGATTGTATTTTATGTAGGGTATTCATTTAATCGGGCTATTTGTTTAATCGGTTAATCGCTCGATTAATTCACCGAGGTTGTGTGGTTTAATCGGTTAATAACACTGTGCTAGAAATTGACACCTGGCGTTTTAACATCGGGTAGCCGTTTTTTTTTTAGGTAAGCTCTGGTTTTCGAGATATACCGTTATTTAGAGTGTAATTCAAACTTATTTAGATAAAGTGAGATTTTCTTTGTGGCCTACAATATTCCTAACTTACTTGGAATTAAATATTTTATATTTTTCCCGAAGTGCACAACTTTGAAAACGAGCAAAATAAAATGTTCTTCCCTAAGAAGACTTAAAACAATAATATTAAATCTTTTGCGCCCTAAAATTCTTTTAAAGGCCAAATATTTAAAAATAAAACCACACAATAAGAAAGAAATAAATTTAGGAAATTTTCCCCATGTTATGCTATTCATGTTATTTCAATTATTAGAAAGACGTTACAAAAAACATTAGGTAGTTATGTGCATTCACTCAAACATTAGGTATGTACGTTCACTCCCTTGTTCTTACCCTCACCAAATTCTGCTCTTTTAGACAACAGCCGTAATAAAAAAAAAAAAGAACTCTGTAGAAATTCCTTAAATATGTTGGGCAAACAATTTATACATATTCTAACGCCCTTACAAGTAGGCATCACATTTTTATTGGATACATTCAGCTTAGTTGTATGCAATGAAATTCCCCCTAATTTTTTCATGTATTCAATACTTTGCGAATTTCTGTGGCTGAGTGCCATATTTCAATAACATGTATTATATTTTTTTTTTTCTTTTTAAGAACTGTTGAATATGAACTTGAAAATTCAAAAAATTTTTGTATTTGTTTATTTGATGAAAGTTCATGGTATCCTTAACATTGCAATTTATATAGAATTTCATTCGTTTGTTATTTATCCTTGGTAAGTTTTGTGATTTGCTACTAACTTTAATTTAAAACACGTTTATTAAAGTCTTCTTATGCACGTTTTAACTTAAAAAAAAAACATTGCCATATTTTTTTTTTTGCATATTTCAATATGTAATGTATAAACATTAAAAGCAGCTGTTGCATTAAGCAAACTAATTTCAGTTAAACTTTTTTTTTTATTTACTACACATAAGTTTGTTTTGCAAACTTTGTTTTGGAAAACAGCACATAATCCACCATAAAACGGTTAAAGGGTAAATTCAGCTCTCCGACTTGCTTTCATACAAATGCACTAAAGTAAAAGTAGATAAAATAAAATTCAATCTAGTCGAGAGGAAATTTTAACAAGTAAGAGTGCTATATTCGGCTGTGCCGAATCTTTGATATCCTCCACCGACAGTTAGAATATTTTAGGAGTGGATTTCAAATGGGACCTATAGTAAATTATGGAGCCATCTTTACGAAAGTAAACATTGTCACGCCAAAATTTCAACAATAGCATCATTCGTTACGGTTAACGCGTACTAATGTATTTTCCAAGAGAGGGCTTTATATTGGGCCTATCGTAAATTGTAAACCGATATTCGCAAAAGTTGACGATATATTTTCTGGTTATTTTAAAATGTTACACACTAAAATTTAGATTGGGCTTAATATACGGTCTGATCTTCACGAAATTTTTTGGTATGATTTCTAGTTATAAATAACGACTTTGTGCAAAGTCGTACATCAATTTGTACATTCCGCAATTATTTATGTTAAAGTAAAAATATTCACCCCTCTCGTGAATAATTTTTCCCCTTTTCACATATTTGCGATCATGAAAAACTCCCATGAACAAAAGGTAATTCACAGGGGAATAATAACGTAAAAAAAATATTCACGGGAAAAAATTCCCCTTTTCGTGAAAAGTTGTTTCCCTCGTAATTTGTTCACATTTCCCTTAGAGTTTCTCCCTTTATTTTTGCTAGAGAACAGAACATGTATGTAAGTAGGTCCTCATATAAATCGAATATTGAGGGCTAGATCCGTTAATATAACACAAACCGATATATTGGTCAACAAAATGCATAACAACAGTTTGATTGCCTGTGGATTTGTGAAGCTTTTGAAAGACGTGGTGGCATAAAATTTAAAAAGTGCAAAAAACTAACGTTGTAGGCAAACTATCCCTCCAACACTAAACATTTTGCTTTATTATCTTAACTTTTCTTTAAAATATAAACGTATATACTTTTGAACAAAAATTTCATTGATTTTAAATTTTTTTTAATCTTTCTTCTTATTTTTACATTCACTGGAACTGATGGCGTGAAAAATTTTTCACATGAGATTCACGATAGCTTTTTTCCCTTCGAGTAGAATGAAAATTTCATGGGAACAAAAATTCCACTTGTTATTCACGATAGGGGTGATTATCAATATTGTTCAGGCGGACAGACAGACAGAACGCGGCTAACTCGACTTGAAATTACTTAAGGACCCAGAACATATCTGTGACCTTATCCGAGAAAAGCGACCTAGTGTGTAAAAATGAAGTTTTAAGAAAAACTCATTTCATCTTATTCTACACCCTTTTATGTACCAGAATCCACACTTAAGTCCAAACCCGTTTTTTGACACACTAGATCCCTTATACTTTATGAAGGCTGTGATTAATATTAAAAAAGTTTCACACGGAATGTCAAACTTAGTATACCCTCTTCACAACTAGTTGTGAAGGGTTAAAAGAAAAATGATGCAATTGTAGAAACTTTAGTAGCGTAATTTGACAAACTTTTTTGGAATGAAGACAGAAAGCATTAAGTGGAAGATGTTAAGGAGTTTAGGGTATACGAAATTTTGGGTGAAAGATGCAACTAATGCTTCTTCTATTCAGATTCTAGTTAAAATTCTTGTACAGATTTCAGTTCAGAGTCCGAATTAGATTCAAATAAAACTATAACTAATTATAAAAGTTCAGACTATCAGCCTGGCTCCGATTTCGCTAGACAACTTTATCGAGCGACAAAAAGTCCCTCATTATCGGTCTCATAAGCGCCACACTAGCTATCGACTTGTCGGTCATCTGAAATGGTCAGTGGGGCGCAAACCAGCTGTTTGTTGGTGAAAATACACACGAGCGATAGCAGTCGACATCGAAGACCAGATTTTTCAGTTGGTTCTCAATTCCTGTTCAGTACTGCTTTATATTTTTAAGTTCAGATTCGGTTTTAGATACTAGTCCAAATACTAGTTAAAATTTAGATGGTAGCAAAAGTTTACGATAAGAATTTAGTTAAAATTCTAATTCAAAGATTGTAGGTTAGATTCAAGTTGAAGTTCTACTTATGTAAGAATAAAGTTTAGATTTTGTTTTAATTTCTTGTTCAGAAAAGAGTTTAACATGTATGTTTATCTGATTCTAGTTCAGATTTTACTTCAGTTCTGTTCAAAATTCTATTTCAATACTAATAAATACTTTTGTTCGAATTCTGCTTCAGGTTCTAGTTCAGATCAGCGTTGCCACAACCAAAAAAAAAATTTAACAAAAATGTAAAAATAAAGTAACCAAAGGCAGAAAAAAGACACCAAAATTATTTTGTATCAAAAGAACTATTTTAATCGCACTTTAGTTTAAAAATATGTCTTAAGTACTCTGTACAAATTTGTGAAAAATGTTGAGCAACATAATTTATTTCACACGAAAATTTTGACATGTCTCAATGTTACCTATCATGCGAGTTTGTACAATTTGACGTTTTTATTCCTGCAGAGTACGGAACATTGTTTTGCGTACGTAAACAAACCCCACATGTATTGAACTAAAAATTATTTTTTTAATAAAAAAGAATTTACTTTCTATGGATAAAAAACTGTTACCGGTTGTGTTATTTATTTTCTTTTATTCTTATTTAATATTCCGTTCATACATTTTTGCTTTTGCTTGAAATTCTACGTGAAATAAGTGCAGCTTACATTATTTCGCAGTTGTAAAAAAAATGTTGCCAGTAACATTTCGGGTCTTTTTCACAAAATTAACAGAGTACAAATCTATCAACATTATTTTTTAGATATTCCGCTCAAGTTTTTTTCATATGCGTTTTGACAGCATTTCACGTGAAATGTTGGCTTAAAGAATAAATTGTTTTTTTTTTTTTAATTTTGTAGGCTCATAATAAAGTTTTGACAGTATATTACCGATGGTCTGAAAAGAACAATAGGCTATATAATTTCTCGAAATTTTTAGTGCAGGTGGCACCTCCTATACAAAGTTAACACTTATTTTCGTCATTTTTAAAAGCTTTATGAGCTGGAGCTTTCAACCCTTTTCAATAAAGAGCTCTTACAAGTAAAATTTTTAAGGTCTTGCTGTGTGTTATACTATCAAAGTTTGAAATGGAGCTAAATTATCCGGTAGATCTTTTGTGGGAATATAATAAATGGAAACGTGGTGGGATCGAATGGCTCTTTGACCTTACTGTGTATCTAGAAAAGTGTTTCAGTTAGACCTATGAGGAATTAAGAGTAACAGATAATGACCATCTACACTTTAAAGTACACTCACAATATTATTACAGTAACGGACTGTAGTTTATTTAAGTAATATTCCGTTCAGTAATTTTTAAATAAATAAACATTTAAAATTCCAAGCAAATTTATTTTTAACTGATTCTAACTGTTATTCAAAAAACTAAGTGCATATTAATACGAATTTTCAGTTGCAGTTAATATTGTCCGTTGATTGAGTTAAATTCTTCTTTATGTTAAAGTAAATAAAAATGTAATTTAAAGCAACGAAAAGTTCATTTAATTTTTACTGTCAAAAATTCAACCGCGAATTCCGTAAAAACAAATCAATATTCAGTTATCTTTTATAAATTAACTGTCAAAAAATTAACTACATATTCCGTAAAAACAAATAAATATACAGTTATTTTATAAAATTTTACTGTCAAAAATTCAACACCATATTCAGTAAAAACAATTAAATATTCAGTTATTTTATATAATTTTACTACCAAGAATTAATTTTTACTTATCTATAAAAAATGAATTGCTTGTTTTGTGTAAGCAATACCCATTTTCTATTTGTTAAAATAATTTAGTTAAATACATCAAATTTTAAAAGTAAAATAATTGCGAAGCCATATCGGTCATGCTGCTGGTGTGTTATAATTGAGAGTTCTTCTGTAAATAACGTGGTCAGTATAACAAAAGTAAAACAAACGTGTGTAACTGGGTAAGTAAATAAAAATATTCTCCCTCTCTCGCTTATAAGACAAACAAGATGACAGGTGTCTGTCTGGTATTTTTTAGAAATTCGGCTCTTTTGTGGAGTAAACGAAAATTTAATAAAATAACTGAATATTTAATTGTTTTTACTGAATATGGGCTCAATTTGACAGTAAAAAATTGACAGTAAAATTTTAATAAATAACTGAATATTTAATCGTTTTACTGAATATGGTGTTGAATTTTTGACAATAAAAATTAAATGAACTTTTTGTTTAAAATAAATGAAAAATAGGTAGACCGGTTTTTAATTGAACTTTCATTTATTTTATATTACAATTTCAGTTAATTTTACGTACAGAATATTGTGAGTGTATAAACCTTATATGGTTAAATTGATAGTCTTTTGAAAGTTTAAGTTTCAAAAAGAATACTTTTTAAGTAGATGAAAAAAGTATTGGTTTTAGATGCACATATACCACACGCAAATTTTAAAGGTCAAAAAAGCGGACCATGAAGTTTTTGTTCAAAAATAAAAAATTGGTTATTTTTGTGTTGAGAAAAAGTAACCAAAATCGAAAAAAGTACACAAGCACACATTGGAAAAAAGTAACCAATTTTGGTTAAAAGTAACCAAAACGGCAACGCTGGTTCACATTCTAGTTAACATTTTCTGGGTTTACACTATGAAAGTTTACTTTCAGAAAGTCTAAGTTTATTCTATTCTCCCCCTCTCACCAATAAACTCACACTTTCTGAAAGAAAACTTTCGTAGTATGAACCTAGTCATTCAAGGTTATATTTTATTTTACATTCTAGTTTAGTTTCAAGGTTATATTACAGTTGAGATTTTTAATCATATTCGAGTTTTTTTTTTAATTTAAAGATTTATTTAAGCGCGGTTTACACAATACAGACGTGAAAATCAATACAAAAAACGTAATGCTTT
The DNA here is from genome assembly GCA_949318255.1 of Pollenia labialis. NCBI lineage: Eukaryota > Metazoa > Arthropoda > Insecta > Diptera > Polleniidae > Pollenia > Pollenia labialis. The sequence goes on along the minus strand of OX439141.1, from coordinate 30,241,525 downwards.
TCATTATACTGTTCTGCCTAATTCCACCGCCCGGAATGTGGAATCCGCATATTAAATTTTAGGTCAGTTTTTTCAGCTCTGGTTCAATTCAATTTCAATGTCTAATTTATATTCTTGTTAAAAATCTAGTTTAGATTCTAGCTAAAACATTGATTCAGCGAGCTTCTAGTTCGGGCTTTAGTTTATGTTCTCCGTAACTTAATCAGAGATTAGATTTTTTATAGTTCTAATTCTAGCTTAAATTATAGTTCTTGTCATTATTTTAGATGAGATTCAAGTTAAGATATTATAAGTATTTAAGATTCTATTCCAGGTTCTAGCTGACTTCGAGCTCAATATTGAGTATGAATAATTTCCAATTGGGCTGTTTACATCTTTTTGGAATATTATCATTGCTCAGTTGTTCCCTTTTATTTCATTTCGATGCATATCACTTATAAATTTTAATGGAAATCTCTGCTTCTTCACATCTTTGAAAAGAAAAAAAAAGCAGCCATAAAGTAAAGATGACAAAAACATGCATATTTATGCAGTTATGAATACAAAACTAAATGTTCATAACAACGTCATTTAAACATGGTCAACGGCAAAGAACAAAAAGTAATATATCACCAAAAGACTCTTTACAGCCACATCTGCAAGGCGACTAAAAGAAAAAATTCGTGGTTTAGTCATTTGCGAAGAAAATGCAGAGAGGGAAGAAAAAGGGCCACCGAAAACAAAATATGCATTAATGTACATAAATTTGAAAAATGAAAACTCCAATAGAATCAACATTTCGCTTTAGTAATTTTTTTAATTTCTTTTGTTTTTTTTTTATTAAATTTAATAAAATTTTCTCTTTCTAAACAAGATTTTTTCTTTAGGTCATACATTAAACATACATACATACCGACAATAACTTTGTTTATTCATGAATTATTTTACAATGTTTTCTTTCTATGGAATTTCTATATTAAAGACACCTAAAAGGTATTTCTAATATCTAAAGTAAAGATGTCTTACATTTCTAAGGCTTAAAGTCTCTCTGTATATTTACCAGCAAAATTAAGAAAACAAGAACGTTGTCTTAATTTGTCTTGTAATAACATTTACATTTTCTGTTCTTAATTTTATGCCACAAAATTTAATCAATTTATACAGAATTTATACGATTTTCTAAATAAAGAAACAAATATTTTACTAAGATAAATAAACAAATAAAACTTGAAATAAAACAAACTAAGATTTCTTCTTAAAACAAAAGGAATATAAAACAAGAAAGAAAGTATTGTCAGTCAACCCAGACAATATGATGCCCTTCACTACAGTATGTAAGAAACAAAAAAGTGTACCCTATTGAGGCCACTATTAATGTAGAAGTTCTTTGTTCCGAGTATTATTTAGATATTTTCATCTATATGTGATTTGTTTGCCTTTAAGTGATTTAAGGAAGGGGGTTTCCAAACAAGCTAAGGGTAATTGAAGCACAACATTTTGTCATGATATCGGAGCTATTGTAAAAGTCGGTTTTGGAAAATTTTTCTTAATGCCAACATTTTTAGTGAAGTTATGGCATTAAAAGCTTGTTGCCGGGGTATCATTTGTATGGGAGGTATTGTCAAATATGGGTCGGTTTTAATACAATTTGGCAAGATGATTTAGATTGCAATAAAAAAAGTTTGGACCAAATTTAATCTAAATACCAACATAGTAAGATAGTGGACACAAAGATTCTATTCCGGAAAAAAGCTAAGAGAAATAATGGACCGATTCTCAAAATTTTCAGTGGGCAATTAGAACTATCAAATTTCATCAAATTATCGCCAGAATTAACACCCGTACTTTGTGCACAATGTTTACATGGACAGCCAGTTAGCCAGACGGGCATCATGAGGTCGATTCAAAAAGTAATTCTAAATCGATCGGTATACTTAAAGGTGAGTATAGGACCAAAATTTATAAGGTGTTGCAAACATCAGCACAAACGCATTATACTCTCTTAACTATTGTTGTGTGTGTGTATAATCAGCATTTGGGAGAATTACAGACAGTGTTACCGTTCAAAATTTTCAAAAAGGGACACAAAAAGGGGATTTTCAAAAAAAAAGTGTCACAAAAAGGGGAATTCTGAGAAAAAAAGGGGCAACTTTAAAAACAGAAAATTTAAAAAAAACGTATGTATTTATTAAATTATTTTCATCGAAAACTAATTACTTGTTAATTAAACTAGCTTAAAATAGTGTAATAACAATACTTACAAAAACAAAAAATAGTTCATAATATCGACCCCTTTGCGCGAAATTATCGTATGTTACAAAAACCTAATTTTACAGGACAGCCATTTTTCTACTTTTCCCTGCGTTCGCTTGCATATAAAAATGAAAATATACATTCAATTTTTGGAGCAACGAAGTGGAATTCGCCTACAATATTTTGTCAGGTGACGTCTCTTTGAATGTAGAACAAGATTGCATCAAAAACTCAATTTAAAAAAATTGGCATATACGATAATTTCGCGCAAAGGGGTCGATATGATTTGATACAAAAAAACTTTACATTTAAATAGATAGAGATATGTATATATGTAAGTATATGTACATAAATATTTGGCACTTGGATTATTTTACTTTTTTACCAAAAAAATTAAGTTACGAAAAAACCTCGAGGAAAAAGCATATAAAAGTATTGATAGGAAGATAGTTAATATCAGGTACAGATCCATTTTTTTACAAATTGCAGTGTTATGTTGTTTCTTCAACTATTAAATATCTATTTTTTTGAACACGTAAATCTATATTTATTAATCAATTCATCACTTGGAATCCAATCTTCCAAGTCATTTTGATACAAATTTAAAGCGGATAACATAGACTGACAGGAATCTACTTTCAGTCTAATTGTCACTTTATTTTTTAAATATGCTAACTTAGAAAAAATCCGCTAAGCGGATGCACTACTATGTGGTAAAGTAAAAACATACGAAGCAAATTTATACAAGTTTTGATATAAATTGTCACCCAAACAGTTTTTTAAATTGCCAATTTCGTACCAAAATGTTTTAACCTTAGCTATTTTAAAAATTGCTTTATAGCTTTTATCGTTTGATCTGGTTTCTAAAAGTTTGAACTCTTTTACAAAATCATCTGGGTTAGTAATTATATCAATAAAAACGGTAACAATTTCAAAGTAATTTATGTCTTCAGCTGACTCAATAAATACTGGATCTAAAACCTTTAATGAACTCAGCCTCTTATCGCTAATAGTAATTCTTGATAAAATTTCTTTGCACAGCTTTTGGTAAAGAAGTAAAATTTTGTTTTTAATTTCTACAATATCACTACTTAAGATGTTGTTAGTACTTATTTCTAGCTCGGCTTCGTGGCCGATATATATATTAAGAGTTTCTTTTAACAAAATCAATTTGTTCTATATTTGTTTGCATAACATACTCTTTTTTTAAAAAATTTTTAAAAATTTCTAATACAATATCTTTCGTGGATGAAACTAAATATATAATTTGTGATGATTCGTATTGAAAATTAAGGTTTAATTTATTCATAATATTTAATACATATACTAGAAATTTGAGGTAAATTTTATTGTTAATAGATAGCCCTTCCTGAATTATTTTAATTTTTTCCAAATTAGATGCCATTTTCTCTTCAAATTGAGCTCGGATTCATTGATTGACAGCAGGGCTGCCAGATATTTTCAGCAAAAAATCTTAATTTCATCAAAAAAAAATATTATTTTTGAAGAAAAACTCTTAGTTTTGGAAAAAAGTAGTTTTTTTATTATAAATAATAAAAACAATTCATATGTTATTTAATACATAAAATAAACAACAAAAAACATTACAAAAAATTTAATTTCTAATACTAAATTGTATTATTTAGTTTAAAAATTTTTAAATGGGAACAAAGAAGGTATTTTTAATTGAACCTAACCTTCGTCTAGACAAAACAAAAAGTCTTGTTTTTGGGAAAAAATCTTAAAATCTTTTATCGGTTAAAAAATCTTAAAAAATAAGGTAAAATCTTATTTCTGGCAGCGCTGATTGCCAGTATAAAAAAAATTTGGTTCAAAAAGGGGCACAAAAAACTACAAAATGATACAAAAGGGGATTTAAAACAAAGGGGTCAAAAAAGTGGCACGGCAGTCAAAAAGGGGCAAAAATGCGACTTTAGTCGCATAACGGTAACACTGATTTAGTATAAGAAATTAAATTTTTTGTAATGTTTTTTTTTTGTTTATTTTATGTATTAAATAAAATACTTTTTTCAGAAATAAGATTTTTTCTTCAAAAATAAGATTTTTTCTTCAAAAATAAGATTTTTTTTGGTGAAATTAAGTTTTTTTGCTGAAAATTTCTGGCAGCCCTGCTTTAGCTGTTGGATTGTTGTAGTTCCGACACCACCTGTAGTTAAATTCGCCTTGGTAGTTGGCATCATGATCAGTGTTACCGTCGGATATTTTCAATAAGTACCAAAATAAGGGGATATCTAAAAAAAAAGTGGCACCGAAAAGGGGATTTTTATAAAAAAAGTGGCACAACTTTTCAAATTAAAATAAGTACACCACATTATGCATTTTTTACGTTTTTTTTCTATTTATTATAATTTGAAATAACATTTTATAAATGGTATAAAAACACAACAAAAAAAAACACATATGTAGTAATTATATGCACTAAAAAACAATTGATCGTATTACAATAGACATACATACTTATGGCTCATTTGTTGCAAAAATTAAAATAAATATTTTTCTCGAGAAGTTATTTTTATAAAATATTTTCTTTAATAAATAGAAACTGGGAATTATTTCCTTCCGAAGGTTACTTTATATTATATTCAATATTTTTTATTTTTCGAATTATTAGACACCAGCAGAATGTAATGCATTTTCTGGCCCGCTACGGCCTTCGTCAGCATTCTTTGTGAATATAATATAAAGTAACCTTCGGAAGGAAATAATTCCCAGTTTCTATTTGTTAAAATTGTTGAGTTAAATACATTCAATTTATAAAGTATCACTATCCAGTGTGACACAAAGAATGCTGACGAAGGCCGTAGCGGGCCAGAAAATGCATTACATTCTGCTGGTGTCTAATAATTGTAAATTTTTCTTTACATACAATATACCTCATTGCTTTCCAAAGGAAAGCTAAGGTAAAATGTAACAAGAAAATACAATATAATAGTCTGGTAGTGTATAAAGTCATTTCTGAAAAATTGAAGGAATATGACTATTACAAAAAAGCTTTATAAAACTACATAACTGAAATTTAACTCATAGAATAAATTCGAAAAATAAAAAATATTGAATATTTTCTTTAATGTTTTGGTAATTCAAAAACGTTAAACTCGTTTTCTGCCAAACATGTTTTTTGAATTCTGACATTGTTGCAGCAATTAGAAGATATTTATGTAATTTGTTTTATATATACATTAAGTAATATATTTCTTGTACTTTTCTTTTTGAATAAATTTTCTTTGATTTATTTAAGACATTGTATTGCACAGGTTTTAAAATTTTTTTAGAAGTTTATTTGCCTATTCCACCAGATTCTTATGTTTTTTAGAATGCTATGGCCAAATATGACTACAGTTTTCTCCCATCACGTCACATTTATCAGAAATCCTAAACAAAAAAACGAAAATATCACTTTTTAAAATTCGTTATATTTAATCAGTTTCGCACTTTAATACAAATAAATACACGGCATTAATACATGCTACTAAATTTAAGTGCAAGTGTTTTAATTTCTTTAGTATAGGATATTTAGTTTTTATCCAAATTCGTCTATTATTGCTTCAAATTATTGTAATCAGCTTTACAAATAGAACAAAACTATACCACTCGATTTTGTTATTAATTGTGGTACAAAACATCTTCCGAAATTACAATAATTGGTGTATCTGATAAATGTGACGTGATGGGAGAAAACTGTGCTCATTTTGTCTCAAGCATTCCACAAAATATAAAAATCAGTTAGAATTGTTAAACAAACTTTTTCAATGTGTTATTTATTAATGGTCAGTTACATACATATTTTTTTACAATTAGTTGTTCTTAAAACGACTTCTATACTTTCGTAGAATGTCTTCACTTGGAACCCAATTTTCAAGGCTAGTATGGGAGTTATAACAAAACAGAATGAAAAAAAGTATATTTTCCTAACATAAAAAGTATCAAAAAAGTGGCAAGAATTACAAAAAGTATCACATTTGGGTGCATTTTGTAAAAGTGGCCAAATAGTATCCAAGCAGTCGAAAAAGTGGCAAATTGCTACTTTAGTGGCACCAACGGTAACGCTGATTACAGACTGCGAAAAATGCTAGTTACTCAAATGATAGATTAAATATAATTTGTAAGTTTCTTGAGAACGATTCTTATTTGTAAAGCTTGTTGTTAGCGGCAGGAGTGTTAAACAGTTAAAGTAAAAGAGATCTTGGAAGTTTTAAAAGATGACAGATGGAAAACAAGAGGTACCGATTTTTAATTAAAAATTAAAATCGTGTTTTGTTGATTTTAGAAGTACTTAAAGTGGTTATATGGGAATTAGTTCTACACGTAGAAAAAAAATATATGGTCGGAGGTAACCATATTCTAAGAGCAAAAAACTATGGATAGATTGTAACAATGTTTAAATATGACCATAGTATGGTTAAAATCAACAAAAAAAATTCCGGAAATTAACCATATTTTGGTCAATATTAACCAAAATAATGGTCAACACTAACCATATAATGTTCAACATTAACCATAATATGTATGGTCAAAATTTCCCAGAGTTTTTACAAAGATAACCATATTATGATCAGAATTAACAATAAAATGGTCAATGTTAATCATATTATGGTTATTTATTTCATCCATTTTTTCAATTTGTTTGTTAAATGTCATATTATAATTTTATTTACCATTTTTATTCCTGATAGGTGTTATGTTCCCCTTTAATTCATATTTCAGCCTGTGATTCCAGTCTGTTCTACTAGTTTATTCTACGTTAATTTTAAGCAAACCAACTATTGTAAAATTCTAACGATCAGAATGTTGTTGCTTTTTAAACATATTATTTTAAATTTTAAATTAAATATACAATGTTTTAAAGTGTTATAATTTCGAACATATGTTGGATGGATGAATTTAACCATAATATGGTTACCGTGATAATAATATGGTTAAGGTAAACATAATATGTTTAAGTGTATAGTTGTAGCTTTATTTTATTAAAGCATTATTTTGTTAAATTCAACCAAATTTGAAGTTTCAAGGGAGGTAAACACTTTATTGTTGAATCAAAACAAAATATTATCAACCGCGAAAAAAAGTTTTGTTAAAAACAACAAAATGTTGTTTTTTGCCATTGCAGGGTCCATAATATGTTTTTTTTTTAAATTTTCAAAAGATTTTGTTATTCGTGCTTAATTCCCAGTTTTTATTATTGATAAAAACACTTGAAATTTATTGTTGATGGGATAAGCTATTCCTATGCGCATTTCACTGGTTGCTTAGGCCAGATATTCAGGAAACTTCATCCATAAAGATTTTAGAAAAACTAAAGATATTAAACCAAATAAAACTGTTAAACGTATAAGAGGGGAATGTAAGATGAGATGAACCCACTGTTTATTGTTGATGTTGTTTTGTTTAAACTTTGATATTATTACAAGTAGAACTGTTGCTATAATTCTTATACGTTTAACAGTTATACTGTTATAATCAATCTAGTTTCCAAAGTTAAACATCCTGAAAATGGTCAAATCCAAATTATAAGCCTATTCCATTATCTAAGCCAAATCGTTACCAAAAACGCAAAAGGCTTAAACTAACCAAAAATTAAATGATAACTTTTTTATAGATTCTGACGAATTGCATCAACACAAATGTACACAATGTCATTCGACCAACATAAGCAATTTAATTAACAAAAATCAAACTCTTTTTAGTACCACATCTACCCGAAAAAATTACTTAGATTTGTCAAAACTCACTCCTTATAGTTCGGTAGTGAAAGGGTTAAGAAATGAAATTTAATATGAGCCACAAAAAAGAAAATAAAAAAATTTTAATATTTTTTATAACATCATCATGATTATTTTTCTTATTATTTTTAATTTGATTCACTTACTCGTATTACATTTAAAATTTTTTTTATGAGCTTTTCTTTTCAGTTTATGCAAGAGATTTGATTAAAAAAAGATTTATTACAAATAAGAAAACATTCGAATAGAAATAACAAACTTTAAATATGTATAAACATACTGGCATATGTCACCATGGCGCAATTAATAAGGTTACCCAAGTTCTACAACAACTACAACCGGGCAAAAAAAAATGTTGGTAGAAAAACCTGATAGACTGTCAAAAGATATGTGTATTTTTAGTGACAGTAAATTCACTTATTTTAAAACAGAAAAAAATTGTAAGACAATTGTGACATGATATAAAGCTCGCTAACAATATTCAGCTGGGCTACTGGGATTACCTTATTAATTGTTCAATGTTGTTTTTTTTTTTGTTACTAAATTGTAGTATAAATAGGATTTTGGTATAAACAGGGTGGCCTTATATAAAAGAAGAGGGGTTGTAAACGTTTATAATTTATTTTGGTTTTATTTTAAAATCAATATGTTTTTTATCACCACTTAGGATTTTTGCTTTGAAAGTACTTAAAAAATCGTATGTAACTGAATAAAAATACGATATTTTCAATACCTTAAGTTAAAAAATTAAAAAAAGGGAACGTAAACTTATTTCCCGTAACTGCTCTACTGTTTGGTGGGCTTAAGTTTTTTGACAATGTGCACCAGGTATGATAAATAAAACATTTTCAAAATTGTATTTAATAATTAATAATTCCGAACACAATGAAGTTTGTGGTTAAAAAAAAACTGAATGTAATTAAATGTTATCATCTTTTGTTGAGTTAGATAAAACCAGTACTATTTTTGTGTTCGAAAGATGACAAACAGGGAAACGTTATTTTTTTAAAGATTTTCTACACAAACACTATTAGCGTTTGTGTTTTCCACAAATCTACTGAAACGAACACTAAGGAGCAATATTTAGTATTTTTTTTCGAACACTGCTTCTAGCTAAGAATGATAGCTTTTGTGAAACAGGTCTTTCTTTTTATGAGCTTTTGTCTATTTTCGCTGAATGTTCGATTTAAAGTGTGCAAAATTGTGTTTTCAAATCTCGTTTTGTCTTCTGTGTAATATTAATCCGATATAAGTTGATCTGAAAAATAATTTAATCTATTAACTAAAGTGGTCCCTATACGACAAAAAATCCTGAAATTCTTAATTTTCAAATTTCCGAATGTAGAAGCTGTAGCTGGCGAAGTCGGTATTTGTTATACCAAAATCCTTGTGCCCGGGCGAAGGCCGGCTATGTAAAGAATATTCGGGATTTTCGAATTCAGGATTTTGAATTTGGAATATTAAGCTTCGAGCATATCGCAAAAAAAAGCTTTACAGAAGAAGATTTTTTGTTTGTTTTATTCCCTTAAAATTTTGTATGAAGTTTGTATGAAGTTTGTAAAATCGTAGCGGTACCTTATGTCATCATATTTAAGAAGATGATGCAAGTTTTACCAATACTGTCATTTGTTAAAAAAAAACGAAAATTTATAATAATGGCGCTAAAGCTTTTTTGCGGAAAGGACTCGATTTGACCCCAACCTAATAAGTAAAAAAAATTGGGTTATTTTTCATTAATTTTTGTGTCTGTTTTGATCATTTTTGGATAAAATTTCCTTGTTTATATTTTGGGCTATTTTTATTTACGTGGGGCAATTCTCATATATTAATTGCGTTGGACGATTTTGCGTAGGGTTATTTTGCCGGCAGCCACAAAGTTATACGATTTTAAACATCAATAATTGGAGATAAGAACTATTGATGTTTTGAATTTTCTCGAAAATATTCAAGTTTACAGTTACTTTAAATTGTTAGTGGTCTTTTTAGTGAATATGGCAAAACAATTTTTCCCGAAATTTGAAAGTGCTCACGTCTAGAAATGTTCCATTTAGTGTTGAAATACAATTGTAAAAGTTTAGCTCAATCGGACATTGCTTTCCCGTGCCTAAAGAGCCCCAAAGTTTTAGAAAATGACTGTTTTTCAAGCTTTCCCTCAACAATAAATTTCAGTGTATTTATCAAATATGAAAAACTGGGAATTTGGCACGTCATACGAAAATCGTATTAATCATAAATTTTATGTTTAACTGTTAATATTTAAATGTACTAATATTTTACTGATACTATTAATTTGTTTAGTGGTGCAAATTAAATAATTTTTTAATTAATATCACAAATTTTTTAATAAAAATGAATTATTTTTTCTGGGACAGTTAAGTTAATACCGCACCTTTTCATTTTCAATTTTCGTCGACTTCTTAATACCAATGTGAAAAATTTAAAGAACATCTAAAAAAAAATTATTTCCTTCTTTTTTTGCCACCCTGTACTCTCGTCTCTAAAGAATTAATCATAATTTAATGTAATATGTTACTACCGCATGGCAAATACTGCTAAAGATGACAATGATGATGCTGATGATATTGAAAAAATTGAAAATATGGAAAAAATCTTTTTATTTAAATTTGGTAGAAAAAAGGGACTGAAAAATTTAGGATTAAAGGATAAAAAAAAATTTAATTTAAAATTAAAAAAATATTAAAAAAATTTAATTTAAAATTGAAGAAAGCTTAAGCAACCTGAGAAAATAAAAATAATAAAGCTTAATTTAATTATAAAATTTAAACCAATACTTTTTTACAATGTTCTTAAAATAAAACTTCTAAATCTTTAAGAATTTTTATTAACGTTCGTCCTTTTTTCCGTGCAATTAACTTTTGTCCTCTTTCCCAAAAATCATGATAGTTGTTTTTAATTTATTTTGATTTTTCGATTTATTGGTGAATTACTGGCAATCAAATCCTAAAGAATTAATTTTTAGTGAAAATGATTCAAGCAAACGCTAAAAACGGAATTTAAAGCAGTGGAAGGCACCCACAAACGTTTGAAGACGAGAGTTAGCGCCTTGGTTTACGTTGTTTGTCCTGAAATGATCATATTGCGATATTTGGGAAATCTTTAAGTAAACATTTTTGAATCTACATATTTCATATTGTCAGTCGCGATCCGATTTATAGGACTCTAATAGTGGTTAAATTCAATAACAATAATTCAGATTATCCAGACCCAAAAATATTGAACAAAACTAAAATAGCGGGTATTTTAGGTATAATCACTTATGACGATTAATCGTTGTTCGATTCCGAATCTTTTACACCCTTCCCCATGGTGCGATAGTAACAGAAAGTTATATAAATACCGTTCTTATAAATAAATCTACTTTGTGCCACGCTCACTTGTCCTATCCCGCCCACATTAGGTCGGATGTTGTGTATTGATACCTAACCAAGTTGCTTGTACCTTATTTCGACTCTGGCTCTTGCCGTTCACCAGTTACTTGTTCATTCTCGGCCAAATTTTGTCGTATGTTTGGAAACTTTGGCTTCTGCCGCTCTCCAGATGTACATACAAATAATATAAAAAACAACAACGATAAGGGATTTTTGAGTAAAATTGGAGGCAGTCGTGGTTTTTTGCTCATACTCAGCCATTTGTAGGCGATCAGGCTGAATTTCAATAGCAAACAATTCCGAGCTATATGTGACGTAAATCTGTAACAACCAAGTCCTTAACATATTTAGGGTCTTCGGAAACCCCAATTCAACGGAACGCTTTCACCTTCGGTGAAGGGTATTATTATGAGCGGCAAGCCTAAGTTAAATACCATTATCAAGCCGAAATAAATTAATGGCTACCGGCTGCTACTAAACTTCGGCTTTCAGATTATTTAAGTTCAGATGATTGAGTTCCCTGGTAGGCCAGCTGGTAGCCAGCTAGTCTATGAGCGCCGAGGTTGCGAGTTCGATTTCATCCAGAGACTCTGGTTTCTTTCTTGCTGACAAGCATAGAGCATCGCGCGATTATCTTAGGAAATTAAAAAAAAATAGTCTGTTTAACCGAAGTAGACGTGGAAAAGATTTACGTGAACATGCGCTTACCGACCGCCACGGGTATGATATACACCAACACACCCAGGCAGCAACTTGAGTGCATAATTTAGCAAACTTATACACTCTCCTATTGCTTAGGAGCTGGAGCTATCTAGCCTCCGCTGATTTAAAGTGGCAACAGCATCTACGGAATATTCTCCCTCAGGCCGCACTTCCCCACTAGTAGTGAAAAATCCACCCTTTAGTGGTACTTTCAGGAAATTTTCCTGTGCTTCCCAGGAATTCTCGGGAATTTGGGTAGCACATCCCCGAAAGTATAAAAGTAAAATTTCCGAAAAGTCAATCTTCCTGAAAGACAGGAAGCATTTCATGCAAGTAGCATACTAACGGAGGCATCAACCAAGAGTGAGTCCGGTACCGGCCCGCAGGAGGCTATTGACTCCCTTAGTACTTAGGAAATCTGGTCAGACGCGATCACTAAGATCTTCCGAGGCCTGTAAATGTTGGAATTTTAGCGAACCCCAAGTATCATATCAAATAGACATGAATGTTTTTTCTTATTGGATAACATTTTTTTAAATTTTTCAAGTTATTCGAGTTATTCAAATAAATAAAACAAATAATCGAGTTATATTAAAAGTTAAAAATCGATCGATTTCTTACTCGAACAAAACCAAAAATCAAATAATTGGATACTATTCTATGTATGCAACGCCGAAACCCAAAAATCTTCCAGCAGAAGATGGAAGAAAACGTAAAAATGCTGTCCAAAACCAACATTCTTGTCGCATAGTTTTAAGTCATTTTCAAAGTCTCCCTGTGAGCTTTTCACTGCTTTTCAACAAGAGAACATCTTCCTGCACAAAACAATTTTCCACGGATTAAAAACACGCAAAAAAAATTGACTTGTTCATTGGTCACTAGGGTGATCGATCGAATAGTATTCGACCAGTTTTAACCGGTTATTTTAGGTTTGCCCAAGTCGAATATTTTAAAATGTCCATTTTTCGAATATCGAATAAACCGGTTATTTTAGTAAAATAAACCGGTTACTTAAGTAATGTGTAATTTATTTACGTTTTCCTTACTTTTGTAATAAATGTACCCGTAATTTAAGTATTTTTCTAATTGACACACTTTAACTTTTCATAAAAAATGTCAAAACAAAATGAAACAAAAGTCAAAAAAACATTATGAGCAATGTAAATACAAATCGCCTACATAAGCGTTTTTTTTTTTTTCTTGTGACAAAAACCAAAAACAATTTAAAGTACTACAAAAAAAGTTCAGCTTAAAAAAAAAATAGCAATTTGACAGTATTATAAATACGATATATGTATATCTTTTTAAAGATGTCATCTCGGGTGATATTTCGAACTGACTTAAAAGAAAATTGTGCTTAAACGGCTCTAAAATGATAAGTTGCAAAGGTTCTTTAACGTCACGACTTATTAATCACTTTTAATTAGTGTACAAGCTTGACATAAATATACGCCAAGTAAATCTTGACCTTGTTCCAAGTAGTTTTTAAGATACTGCTAATAATACTTTACTAAAATATGCTGCCAATAAAATAAAATAAAATAAAAACTTTTAAGTAGTTCTAGCATATCTTCATGCTTAAAACAAGAACATACCGGCGGAATCAACAATATGGGAAAATTAATCAGTTATATTTATTAAAACACCAAGAACTTAAAATAAAATTAAAGGAATCAAAAATGTTCTGGGAGGGTTTAAATTGTGTGATCGACGAATTGACAGATATTTCATACAAAATGCATGTTCATATTACTATTGTTTCTATAATGCTGAAACAAAAAAAATTGAAATATATAATCCTGCATAAGAGGTTTTGTTTGCCACTTTTCAAAAATATCGCTGAAGTTTACTGCTTTATATAGACATGCTTAACCAGCAACAAATTAAAACTGAATTACAATAAATTGGGGAAAATATGTCAAATAATAAATTTATTAAATTCCTATATTTTTAAAACCAAAATTTTTAAAAAAAATCTAAAGCTATGTTCACACCAATTTAATATTTGACTCCTAACGTAAACACTAGTTTTACGTTAGGATGTTTGGAATGTTTGGCTAGAGCAAACATTATTTAAGGGTTTCTTAACTACATTCTACATAAATACAATTATCATCTGTGATATACATAAAGTTTAGCAAATAACTTGAAATTGTTTAAAATAATGCTTAAGTTTAATCAATTTACTGGTAACGCTTTTTTTTGATTTTATCGTCAAATATTTGTGGTCTGAACATACCCTAAGTCATATCTATGTATTGAGGCCCTATGCTCCTTATAGGATTGACGGGAACATATGTATATGTATTTTGTTGGTTCCTTACCTTCGTGAATTGTTTTGTTTTTATTCTAATTAACTTTTTATTTATTTTTATTTTATTCGAATTAAAACCGGTTAACCGGTTATTTTTAAAATGCTTAACCGAAAACCGGTTTTTTTAAAATAGCAACTATTTGGAATATTCGAAAACCGGTTATTGAAAAAAGTCGAATAATCGATCACCCTATTGGTCACCCAACAACCAAAAACAATTTATGTTTTACATCACTTTGTAATGATTATATTCAATAAATGAAGGCCGTGGCTGATGCTTAATTCCTTTCATTATCATTACAACCACCACCATCAACAGCCGAAATTTGTTTAACAAATTGTTTTACAATAAATAGCAAAACATCTTCCTTTTGGGTAGTAGCGTGCCAAAAAGTTAAGCCCGTATTTAAGCAAATTAATTTTTTTTTTGCGATTTACATATTTCTCTTTAGACAGGCTGTAGTACATAATTTTTTTTATGGGAAAATTGTAAATTTAAAAAAAAATAAATGAATACCCGCGAGAATAAACAATAGGATTTTATTGGATACTCAGAGGGGACAGTTGTGAAAAATGTTGGCAATAAATTAAAGCAAGCAGGAGGTATTTGTTTCAAGCAGATCTTACAAGTTCTTTGGAGATACCATATAATATAGAGCAATGCCTGAGACTGTGCAAAGAGATACCCAAAGTGCACTCAGCCAGTCTTAATCGAAAATCAGGGATATACTTGATATCACAACGTTTTATTAGCCGAAGATGAGAATAAAACTACGCTATCTTTCATTTAGATTATATAGAAAGGATATCATAGAGCGACGGCCACATTCTTATTTATTAAGAAGACTTTTGGATAATGGGCTTCAACTCTTGGTTTGTAGACGTCAGCGGTAAGTTACTTTGTGGTACTTGGCAAGTAACTTGCGCAACTAACTTGCCGAGTCTGAAAGGGGTCTAAGTATTGCGACTTTCAAGAAACTACTTTCATGTGTAAAGGCAGTGTTAAATAAACTGCCAGCTAATCATTCGGCATTACATGCTGTTGAAAGTTGAAATAGCGTTCATTCCGTACTCAAATTCTTGAATGGACGAAATTCTTGGACCTTTTTATTTTGAAGATTGTCATAGCTCTGCGTACAACAACTTGGAATTTCTTCACTTACTCAACTTATTTGCGGACGAAAATCTCGGCTATAAGGCGCGCCACTAACTGGCTAAAGAATTATCGCATATCGAGAGATATACGTACATTTACTAATAGCAAGGATGCCATCTAGGTTAACTGTAGAATATCGGATGTCTTTGAAAGAGATTTCGAAGCATTCAAGGCTAACGCTAAGATACAGCTGGCTAAAAGAGATGGGTGCATGAATGGCACATTCATTGATTAATTCATTTGCCTTCCAATGGCTCACTGTAAGTCACTTATCAAGCGCGAGTCTTATAGGATTGCGCAGATGGGATGGACCTGTGAGTCCACCTGCTTCATATCCAGGGCACTTTGGCCTTTCTATGATAGACGGAGAACTAATTCTCTACTTAGGTTAAATAGGGACCAAATTACACCGTAGTATCATTTGTAAATGTACACTGGCCAATTAGGACTCATGGAAGGAGGATGGGTCTGGAATTCAATGACTACTGTAGAAGCTGTCACAATGAGGAGGAGGAAACTGTGCTTCACTTTCTCTCTCAATGTCCTGGGCTACGGGACATTAAAAAAAAATACCTGGGAGAACCGGAGATTTTTAGCTTGAACAACAAAGTATTTGTCATTGTAATATTCCATTTTAATTATATTTTCAAACCTAAGAAATATGAAAATTTTCCTTTTTGCATTCACTTTTCATATTGATGACATTGTCGTTATTTCAAAACTACGCTCCATAATGACAAAAGTTCTTTTGTAACACTAAATACAATACCGTTCTAATGATAATGATTATATTGAAAATGATTATTTCTAATGGTTTTTTTTTTAATACTGTACCTTCTCTTTTCATCTCTTTTTTGTTACATTTTTCATATTTTATTGTTAACAAAAGTGCATTCATTTCTGGGCATAATATTTAAAAAGTGAGAGGTAACTACTCGTATAACAATAGTTTGGATGAATTACATAAAATGAAACTTTTAAATTCTATACTAAATAATAATTTTCTGAACTAATAAAGTGTAGAAATACATATTTAAATTGTTAAGGTCCTTTATTTTACAATATATTTTCTGTTTTCACCATCATACTCGTAAATTATTTACAAAAAAACCCAATTCTAAAATACAAGATAAGTACCCGTTTAAATTTATGTTTTAGGAGAATGCGTTATTTTAATGTAAATTTTTGGGTTTCTAGCAATAATATAAACAATAAATATAAAATATGCCACATGCAACATTTAGCACGATGATTGCAAATATGGTTAAGACAATAAAATTTTATTTGCATTATGGAGGTCTTAAAATGAACGTGAAATTCAAGTATAAAATTGTTTGAACGGTAACACTAAATTGATGAAAGTCGATATTAAAGGGTGTGTTTCTAAGCCCGATAGAACTAACAAAAACTGCATGAACTGTCATACTGCGCTCACGTTTTAACATTTGTAAAAAGATTCTCGCTTGAACAAAGTTATCAAATTATCCAAATTTGAAAATCAGTCAAGCGACTGCTTGATTTTTATTGCGCACGTAGAGATTTTTTTGCTTAACGGGTTTATTAATAAACAAAATTGTCGCATATGGAGGCAACAAACCCTACAGACAACATAAGGACCGAAAAATGACGTTTTTGTGATTTGGCTGAAGTGCAGTTTACGGGGCTACAAATAAAATAAAAAAAATATGCCACTCGATTCAAAATAAAAAAGAAAAAAACCAAAATTAAAATTTAAGGGGGCTAAGGCCCGTGGGGCCCCTAAAACAAAAAAACTGCCCCGCTTTGCACAGAAGCTTAAGTTAGCGAAGCCGGTATTTATTATACCATAGAAAAAAATCCTTTAGCCTAAAAGTGTTTTCGTTATATATTTAATATATAGACCCAGAGAAAAAGCAACAAAACCATTTTAAAAATAAATTAACCATAATATGTTTAATTTAACCAAATCATTGTAACCAACAGCCATATAATGGTAAAATTAGTTTCTTTAAAAATAATTTTGTTGGCTGTGACCATAATGAAACATGTTTTTCTCAGCGTGTATGTAGATCTTTTTTTGTATTTAACCTCTTTAGTAATTACGGACCTTATGACACTTTTGAAAGTGTCATAATGTCCATTTGCAAAGTGTCACAGTGTCCATGGACACTATGACACTCGACGTTATGACATGCCACCTCTAATTTGACCAAAAAAAGCCATTTATTTTTATGTATATCTAGAGAAAGGCAGGAGCTAAAGTTTCTAAATTAGGAACAATCAATTAGTTATCAAAACACAGCATCTAATAAATTGTGGGCGGGATCGGACAAGTAGGTGTGGTAGTTGATTTGTTGATTTATTTATATCTTAAGAACTGTATTTATATAACTTTCTGTTATTATTGCACCATAGTGAAGAGTATATAAGATTCGGCACAGCCAAATACAGCCTTCTTATTTGTTTTTTCTTGATATTATCTGACAAACAAGATTTTACTTTCAAAAAATTTGCAAGTTAAAATAAGTATAAAATAAACAAAAAACACTTTTTCTCTTCAAATGTTTAATTTAAGAGTTAAAAACAAAATCATGTCCACAAACATGTTGACAATGATAAAATCCCTTCAAAATATATTACATTTTCCTTTGACAGCTGGTATGAGTGGATTTAGGACACAATTTTCCACATTATTTTTTTGCATTCAGTGTTGTTTTTTTTTATCGTCGTAAATGATTTTTTTTATTTTCCTTGTCTCATACAGATGTTAAATATTTAGAGTATGTACATAAAAAAAAAAGCCGCCAACATTTTGCCATGAATTTGACATCAAAATTTAGAAATTTGCATTTCCATTTGCTATTGGCTTAAAGTTTTGTATGTCTTGTTGGATTTGAAAGGTGACTATAGTTATAAAATGTGTGTACTTAAAAATTGTAGAACGACAAAATTACCTTGTGTTAGAGCAAATACCAAATGGGAATTGTTCTTTTTTAGGGCATTAAACCTAATAGAAGTATAAAAAGATAGTCAAAAATATAATAATGTTGAAATACTACAAGCAGATTTGATTTTGTACAATGAAGCAAAATTAAACTTTACTCCACACTAAACTTTATGATGTAGAAGCAGTTTTATTCACAATAGCGCTTACTCAGAATTAGTTAGGTAAGCCATGTAGGCAGTATCTTGAAAATTAAAAGTGCGCCAACCTTAAAAAAATATCAATCTATAAAAATAATATGTGTCTGGTTACAAATATTTCTCAAATTTACCTTTTGTTAAGTAATTTTTCAAATTGTAAAAAAAATCTCTAAAGTTTTGCGTTCAAATTGAACTACTGTTAACATAAACTGCTGAACACTGTTCCTCCTCATTGGCAGCTCATCTACAACTGTTATTAAAGAATGATTCCATTGCTTTTATGTAACAGTTTTTTTGTAACCAAAATTAAACTGTTGCATGCAGCAACCTTTCAAACATGTATTTTAGTTGATTTCTTTTACAACATGTTTCATTTCCATGAAATTAGTTACAACATCTTTAAATTCCCTAGGAACATGTATGAAATTGGAATGAAAATTAAAAAAGGCACTGAAAGAAATAAAAGGTTAAAAAAATAATTATTTATCAACAAGTTTAGTTCGTAAGTAACATGGAAATCAAACGAGAGTCTTAAAAAGCACTGTTCTTAAATCAGACTACTAATATGTTATATGCCCTAGATTTTTAATTTTAATAACGGATGTCTGCCGGGAAAGCATGCTTCTTTGTCTGTAAATGGCGCAAATGGTCTTATGGAAGAAGCTCTTGTGTCAACGGAAGCTTAAATGGAAACAAATGCAAATCATTGTTCGAAATTGTGACCAAATTTCTTCTTTGAAGACCAAGCTCATGAGCAGGGCGTAGAATTGAGGTTGATGGAATGTTTTGAACACTTTCTTGAGCAGCAGTAATGTTTTCAGCCGATCTTGCAGTACGTTGTAGTCCATGCTTTTGCCTATCACTTGCCGACCCCCTTTCTTCCAAATCATTCACTACACGATAAATAGAGCGTTTTGTTGGCACGTTGTTTCTCCTAAAAATGTTACGTAACTTTCTCATCGCCACAGTAATCGATGATTGATTGTGGTAAAGACCATTTTTACGATTAATAAATTTGCAACGTGTCTACTTCACGAACTGACAAGACTAATGTTTATCAAAATGGCGGCAAAAAATAAACTGGAATAAAACTCAAGCCTGAGTTAGATTTTGAGATGGATTTTTAAGGTTAACCTGAACCAGAATAATAAAAAAAACTGGGTTAAAGGCAGAATAAGTCTTTACTTTCTGTTCTGTTACGAATCAGCTGATTTGTTTTTGTTATTTAAAAACCTGTGAAATTGATTAGTTTTTCTGTTCTGCTACGGTCTAATCTTTAATATTAAAAACTTGTTAAGTAATTGCAAGTGACAGCAACAGAAACAGATAGTAAAGACTAACTGAGCCTTAAGAGATAACACTGGATTTAAACCAGAATCCGAACAATAAAATAAGCTTAAATCTTAACAGGTAACTGAACTACGATTTAAATTGCAGTTTTATCTCTTGTCAGAACTAAAAATTTGAATACAGTCTAAATGAAACGACTTGCAGAACTAAGCGGAGCAGTATTAACTGCGAAGCAACGCACAGAAGACAAAATCAGTGCGAGTGAACATTTCAAATCAAGAACATTTACAAATCGTCGGTGTGGAAATCGAGGAGGTACAGAAATTCGTATATCTATGCAGCCAAATCACACATTTCAATGATTAACGGCTCTCTACCAAAGTACAACTCTGTTTAAAAATACAGAACTGCCTAAAAAAGGCCTGCAAATATTAAAATATAAAACAAAGAGACATGTGTCACATCATCAGTGTTGCCACTTTTTGTGTAATTATCCGAGTTGGGTGTACTTTTTACTCTCGTGGATAATTTCTTGTAGTTAGGTTGCATTGATAGTGCAACAAAAAATTTATTTTAAAACATAAATAAAATATGTATTGTTCCGATATCGAAAGCACAATTTTACTTAAAAAACTGTACAGATTTTAATATGAACAAGATTTCAAACCGAAATCTTAAATATCATTTGAACATAGTCAGACCAATACTGAACCAGTACAATCTGAACTATTGTGGAAATTAGATTAAAAGCTGAACTAGAATCTGGTTCAAAATTAGAATAAAATGTATACTAAAATCTAAACAAGAATCTAAACCGGATGCAAGATTTGGACTAGAATCTCAACTTAAATTTAAACAAACAAGTATTTGAAATTAAATCTTACCTAAAATCCTAATCAGATTTCGGACCCAAATATATTCACAATAATTTTATCTGAAATGTAAGTAAAACGAATTTGTTTTGTATTTTTGTCTAGAATCCATACTAAAATTGCAAGACTCTTAAAACTTAAATCTAAATTATGTACATATATACTTTCTTATTGCAACAAAAAAGTTTTAAATAATTTTCCTCTTAATATTTTTCCTTTAGGAAAACATTTAAAAACTTCCGTTTATCTGAAGCTTCTGCTCAACTAATAGAACTTTTATAAAAGTTATGAAACCATTTTTTCTTGGTTTTTATTTATTGTAATAAAGAGAAATATTGAAGATAAAATATATGTATGTATGTGTAAAAAAAACCATTATCACTTCCAATCCCCGGAAATTTAATAAAAGCTTAACAAAGTGTTTAACAGACTGGCCTGACAGGCCTCTTTGTACTTGGCCATAATGCTGGATACTACAAAGGCAATTTGAAATTACAACAAACGAATATTACAGGAGCAACAGGCACAACACAAAGTGGCATTAATTCCAGCATAAAATGTTAAAAGAAAACCTGAGTGACATCAAACATGTTGTAATTTGGTTGGATTGTGTTTGATGCTTGAAACAAACTTAGTTAAAGGGACGTATCAGAACATTTGGCAATTTGATACTCGCTATTCTTATTTTTATTCTTTAAAATTGCAATAATATTTTTTTTTTTAATTTTTTGTTTAGTTTTTTTTCTGTTTTAATAGCCAGAAAATATTGTTGTGTAATTTTCTGAAAACCATCAAATACTCAAAATTTTTTATATAAAAATGGATGAATGACCTCAAATAAAGATTATTAAAACAGCCAAATCAACGGCAAAAAAAACATTATGAACAAGTCAACCAAGTCAAGTCAAGTTAGTTAAAGTGTGAACAAATAACAAAAAAAAAACACAGTTTTGTTAACATGTTTCCAGAGATTGACCGGTACGAACTAGTCGTTGCGTTTTGGAAAAAAATTGTGTCAAAGTCCTGCTGGGAGGGAGACGTTTATATGGTGTCTAAGAGATAAACGGTTTATAAGATGGATATGAAATGATTGACAGATATTATGCGTATAGAAGAGCATAATTAAATAACTGCATTGATTAACCCTCAAATGAACCACAACGAACTTAGATCTTTTGATAGCAAATCAAAGTGCTGAACCAACTAGAATTAAACTTTAACTGAAGAAGAATGTTAACAATATTCTAAACAACAACCTAAAGTAAGCAAGAAACTTGAATACATATCAAATACAACCAAAAAATGAGAGACCAAAACATTAGATTCTAAAATAGAATTTCAACCAAAATCTAAGACAGAATAATAAGTATTGTGGTAATAATTAGAATTGTGTTAATTTTGTTGAACTATTTATGGTTTTTAATCCAAATTTTCAATATTTTCAATCAGGCTTAAGTTCATCAAATTTAATTTTCATTAAATTATTTTTATGAAGAAAGGAATTTTACAACATGAAAATTAATTAAAATTGTTATTGATAATCATTCAGAATCTAAGAATTTTAACTCGAATTTGTAGCAGAATCTAAATTAGAATTAAAACCAGAAACTGAAGTCATTTGGTAAATAGAATCTAAACTGGGAGTTGAACTAGAACTAGAATAGACTAGTGGCCGTAATTTCTACAAATAGAAATCTAGCTGAGCGTGAAATCTATGGTGTAAAAGCTGTCTTATTTTAAAGGATAACTGATGGTAAAAACGCGTAGGCAAAATAAACGTTGGAAGAAAAGGCAGCATAGTTGTAAATAAATGAAGTTATAAGTTTTATGTATTTTTGTTTTTTGCTTAACTTATTGCTCAACGAAAATATACATTTTATAAAAAGTACCAACATGTTGAATAAAGAACTATTTTCTTTGGTGGTCATTTCTTAAATTTTTCATTCCTGATCTGAACCATATTAGGAACTAGAATCTAAGTTAGAAATTGAACTTAAAGAAAACTAGAACTAAACTAGAATAAAACTAGACCCAATAAGCAATTTTGCTAGAAATCAAGTGCAAAACGATTGGTATTCAAGTTCGAATTTCAAGGGTTGAGATATTCTTACTTTTGTTTTCTCTAGTAAAATGGGAATTAGAAATCAAGTGAATCTTAGTAAAATATTTTGCAACTTGAATAGCATTTGAAAAAACATACGTTTGAACTTTATTTCCAGTTAAATTTCAAGCACTTAAAATTGTTTAAATAATTTTTTTAAGAGTGGTGTCTGTATGTTTGTCCGAACTCGGACAAGTGCTTCGAGCACCACTTTATTAAGTATAATAAAAAACATGAAAATGTTCAATATCTCTGACTAGATTTTATTCAGATTAAACAAGATAATTCTTTTATTTAACGAAGGAGATCTCGTACCTCCACATCGCGACTGTAATCATTCCACTAGATGTTCCATTTGAATTATCAACACATTAGTAAGCTCTCTCTGAGTTGAAATTATGTTATCTATGTTTTTTTTTGCCATCTGTATTGCGTTTGCAAGCCTGATACTTGAACAGCTGACATTTGTAAAAAATAATTTAAAACCGTCGAACCAATCTACTAATGCTTCGAAATTATGATCTAGCATAGCACAGTTGCCTAAAATACCGCTACCTGTCAATAACAAAATTATTGCAATAACAAACAGTTGCAAGCTAAATCGATCCAAGTACTGAATGCCACTAATGCATTTCAATTGTTGAAATTGTTTATTTTTTTAGTCAATTTTATACATTTTTATAAGAAAATAAAACTTTAAATTCAAAAAAAAAGTAAAATTGCTGTTTTATTTTTTAAAAATAATGCCGTTTATTTATATTTACATAAATGTAATGACATAAGAAAAGATTCTGATTTAATATTTTAATTAAAATGAATCTTGGAAAACAGTTTGCTTTATATTCCCTTGGTGCCTTTTATTTTTCCACTTAATTTTTATTGTATGAAAAGTTATTTTAAAATTATCTTAAGTTTTTATATCACACTAATTACTTGATCTCTTGAGGGTTAAATTAGCTATTTATGGCCTTAATAATATTATAACTATTTCTTAACTTCTCTCTTGTACCTTCTTGCATTCAAGAAATCTTCAAAAGTTGTTATGCACCTCTAGTTGCAGTCGTCTTTAGTTGGGCAAATCAGATGCATTGCGTGCGTGATTTTTCAAATAAAACTCTTCCTCACATCAACTTACACATATAAACAAGCATAAGCAACATCATCATCACTATAGAGTCTTCGAGGCAGAAAGAGACAGTCATAGTAAACAGAGGCCGAATCCCAGCGGAAAGATGAGGAATTGATTACATAAATAACTTAAAAAAATAATGTATTATTTTCGAAAGAATAATAATGCATGCATTGGAATTGAGAAGGTAATTTTTGATTACCACGTATATTCCCACATATGCAGAACCAGGAATATATTGTTTCTGTTCGTTCGAATAATGACTTCTGGAATCAAATATACAATAAATATATGTACCTATTACATTCTCGATTCCTATTGATTACATTTTCCCGCAGGGTTGCTTATGCCGTTTTTTACATACTCACAAGACAAACTTCAACAAAAGTGGCTAATAAGAGAATAAAATAAACTCAAAAATTCCATCAGTTAAAATCTAGGTATATTTACACAAGGTAAAGAGCCTTAGTTTAAATAAAGGAATTGTTACATTCTCTCTTTAAGCATTTTCATGTTTCATAGTTCCTCATTTCCAAGCAGTTCTTTTGCAAAAACCAGTAAATGAAGTTAAAAGAAATTTAACAGCATACATTTAAAACACATCAGAAAATACCAAAAGATCTTCTACGGCAGTACACTGATAAATCTAAAGAATCAATTTTATTAAAAATTTTTCTTTTGTTCAATGAAAAATTCCATTCCCATAATTACAAATTTAATAAGTGTAGCAATATTATTACCACTACGAAATTTAGTAAAAGTTTTTCATTGGAATAATGACACATAAATATCTCTTTTTAAGGAAAAATTCAACAAATTGTTATAGATTTGGGGTATTCACAAGGTGTGCTATCATGTTATATTGTCATAATGTTCTAACTTTTCACAATGGCTTAAAAATATTGTTGAAGTGTTATAAATTAATAGAACTTTGCTTGCTATGTTTATTGTGCCGTTGAAGGTATAATTTTATCCGGCTTACATCCGAAAATCAACCTGCGGCTAGCAATTTTTGTAACAAATCACTTGCGGCGTCAAATTAGATCGGCTTAGGACTATGCTGTTTGGTAAACGAACAAAATAAAATTTATTTATAATTGAAAATAGTCAGGTATGATCTAATTAAATTTATTAATTCTTGGATTAGAATTAAAAAATATTTTTATTTAGGTAAATATGTATTTAATTTTTATAATTATTTTAAAACAGCTGATTTAAATTCAAATTAGCACACTGAATTATGGGGGATTGTTCACAACAGTCTTATTTTTTCATGTTATTATTCTAAGTCATATGACTGTAGACACCTTGTGAATCCCCAAAGTATTTCAATAGATTTAAAAAAATTTAAATGAGCTATTTATTAAAATATTTAAAAGATTTTGTTTGTCTTGCTTGATTCCCAATTTTTATTCTTGATAAAAACACTGAATTTTATTGTTGAAGGGATAAGCTATTCCAATGCGCATTTCACTAAAGCGCACTTCATCCTAAAGGCCATGCCAGATAAAACTTCTTCGCTTTGCGTGACGTTTCTAACTTTGACAGGAAAGCGTAACGCAAAAGATGTATGTCACGTTTAAAAACGAAAACATATCGTTAAAAAACGAAGACATGTCAACTCACTACAAACACTTTTTAACACTGACATGATCCATGCTTGCATTACATTTGACCAGTCCATGGAGTAGTCCATTTAATCAAAATGGATCAGGTGGTCCAAAATTATTTGCAGGACAGGTTAAGAAAAAACAAAATGAAAACAGAAACAACTTGCAAAAGCATGTCGCCATTAAGTTTTTTTAGGCCGTGCACTTGCCAGTTTATTAATAAAGTAATTTTTGGGAATACAAAATTTTAATTTAAACCCTGCAAATATTAGGACTAGTCCAAACACGCGTGTAAAATGTGGCCGACAAGGGATTAGGACTACTCCAAAAGTAACCCAAACGTATGGAAAAACATGGTCAATTTAACATTACGATGTCCTAGGGCAGCACCATATAACCCAGCTTTGGATTACAAAGGAGTAGTCTGAAAACTACTCAATTGTATGCACAAGAGGATTTGTTTTAACTTCGCTTGAAAACGAAAATATGTCGTTAAAAAACGAAGACATGTCGCCTCACTACAAACACTTTTTAACAATTCCATGCTTGCATTACATCGGACCAGTCCATGGAGTAGTCCATTTAATCAAAATGGATCAGGTGGTCCAATATTATTTGCAGAGAAAAGATTTTGTTAGTCGTGATCGATTCCCACTTTTAATTCTTGATAAAAACACTGAAATTTATTGTTGAAGGGGTAAGCAATTTTTTTAAATTTTTTACTCTTCATTTACTGTTTTGCAAATAAATCTAATTTAAATAAATTTGTGTTCATTGCATTGTGGCATAAAAGATGGTGCAAAGACAAATGAAAAGGTAGAGCTTTGGAAGAAAAAGTTAGAAAATACACAATAGTTTCTGTCTCCTGATGCCGCTGTGATCACAATGTTAATGAAACGTTTAATGAATGTGATGACAAATAGTCATAGTCTTAGTAAAAATTCTTGCATTAAGTTAATGCAAAGTTTTTATCGATTTTTTAAACATTTCATTAAATGGTGGATGAAACATTCTTCATTAATCCCAGGAAGCGTTATATACATAGGTTGTATTTGAATGTAATTTTTCGTTGGATTAATGTCAAAATCCATTGGATCTGTTAAGAAAATTCTTTCAGTGTACTATGTCTGTCGACAGAGTTGTAAGTCAGAATTACGTACAGATTTCTTGTTCATTTAGTTTCAAGAAGACGAAGAAATCTTTTAAGTTGTTGTAGTTATTTATCTAAATGTGAGTTGCATAGTAAAATAGTTATAATTGACATAAAAGTGGTCATCATGCTTGTTTTTAACAGTCCGTAATGTTAAATAAATGTCAGTCCGTCCGTCCGTCCGTCACTCACGTTAAATTGTCTTGCAAAATAGTATGCTGTTTAAACTTATTTGTAGGTCTGTCTGTCCGTCTATCCAACTGCCTATCTGTCTTATTTTATATGTTCTTCAAAGACTCGGTTTGATTTAAACAATTTTAAAGTGTTATAACTGCCCTTGGCGTTGATGTGTTGATTAATGTGATGAGTTAATTTAAAGTGTTGAGATTTTGAAATTAAAAAAAAACATGAATTGATTTGAGTTCTAATAGTAATAATAATAATTTTCAATGGCATGAAATCCTAATGTACAGAGGTAAAATCGTAATGTAAATTGTTTCATATATTGCAATAGCACTTTTACGGTTTAAGTTTAGATTAAAATTTAGATCCCATTGAGTGTATAAAAATTGCAAATGGTGTGTGTCTTAGATAATTTATATGGCATTTAGAAGCCATAATGCCAACTTTTGGTGCACTAAACCCCAGCAGACATATGAAAAACTGGCTTAAAGAGGTTCAATTGAAAAAGGACGGCTTATGTACATTTTTTTAAAGGCCTTGGTAGCATTAACAATCTTTCGAAATGAGTTATTGTTAAAAAAAAAATCGTTGTCTCTGGTCATCCTCGTCTTCATTCTATAAATCAATATCTGCATGATATTTTGACTTTTTGTATGTTTTGTTAAAACCAGTGTTCGAAAATAAGCAGAATATTATTTAGGGTTTTCTTAGTGTTTGTGTAGACGAACACATCCCTTAATACCGTTCGTAATTTTCAAGAAAGAACCGAACATTATATTGTGTTATATTCTTCGTTAAAAAACATAACAATTGTAGTGATACTGTAGACAAAAATTATATTTTAATGTTCTATAATGTTTCTTTTTTACATTAATAAAGAAATGAACACAATAAAGTTTGTGGTTTTTTAAAAAAAAACTGAACAGAGCTTAATGTTCTTATTTTTTGCTGAGTTGGAAAAGAACCGTATTATTTTTGTGCTCGAGAGATGACAAACAGGATAACGTTATATTTTTTATGATTTACTACACAAACACTATAAGCGTTTGTGCTTTCCACAAATCTACCGAACCGAACACTAAGCAGCGATATTTAGTGTTTATTTTCCAACACTGGTTAAAACTAATTTTTAAGGTTGGTTCACAATGGAACCAACAATTTCGTTTTTGTCTTTTATCTTATTTCATTCCAAAGTAGTTGATATATTTTCCTTTAGGTTTTCGAACAAAAATGCTAATAAAGTTTTTTTTAAAAAGTTAAGTCTACTTCTACTTCAGCAACAATTTGTTTGAAATTATAAAAAATTATAAAAATGGAAAAAATGTAAAGAAAGGTTTTTTTATTTACATTAAATAATATAGGCCTAATTAGCTAAATTAATGCAATTCAAACATAAGATGTTTCTAATAATTTTTTTAATTTTGATTAAAAATTTTAGCAAAATTTTTTTAAAAATTATAATAAATACTTAAAATTGTTATGGGAAAAATTTGAAAACGTTTTTTAATTGAAAATGTGCGTGGTTGTGAATAAATTATTGATTAATTGTGAATACCAAGTGAATATATTTCTGCGAATGTGAACAAAGCTTAAGCTTAACTCGGCAGGTAATTTGTATCTTGAACAACAACAATTCGCTCGTTTTAGACACTAAAAGTCCTATAAACTTCAGAGTTTACTAATGGATTTATAAATATACTTAGAGTAAAAGTATAAAATATATTAAATTTATTGTTCTCAATTGCAAACTTATCCAAAACGTATCCGTTCTCTCGCTGTTTTTGCATTCGCACGTTTGTTTTAAAACCGTTTTCGAAACTTTTTATAGTTATAATAATAAAAAAATCTACCAAACCAGGGCACAAACGGGCTAAATTAAACGATAAAAAGGGCCGAAAATGTGTGTTTTTAAGTTTAGGGTTTCATTTTTTTATCGCATTTCGGGTACTTTGAAAATGGATAACCCTAGACCGCAAAGGATTAAGTTGGCATCACTGTCTTGGAGTATTAACTTGAGTTCAAGAAGAAATCAATAACAGACATTTAAGACTCAGAAAGAAACGTTGAAAGACGATTTTGCATGTCCCACATGCTACTTGAAGATTTTGAAAGACAATCATTTTGGCATCGGTTTTTTACAAGCGAATCATTGACATAAGACGAAGTGCAAGATTTACAAATTATACTTCTGATTCGAGTTGCCCCCCTAATTTAGCTGCTCTTACAACTGATTTCCTGCCTTAATTCTTCGTAACTTGATAATTAACTTTATTAAAGTTGTTTCTCATCGGCAGACTTAAACTCTAAACATGTCTTCAACTTCAGTAACATCAACAGAAACTATTTTTTAGCTCCAGACACATTTGATTAAGAAGAGCGGCATCTGACACATATTATTAAAACATATCAGCGGATGTAAAAAAAATATTTATTAACATTTATTTAATAATTAAATACATTAGCCCTTTAAATCTTCAAAGGAAAACTAACAAAGAAGAAAGTGAAGAAAGAAACATATTTGTATCTTGTGGAAATATTTTTTTTACTCCGGCTTAAGCAATTAAATTATTTTTTTTTGTTACTATTAAAAAAAAAACTAATTTCCATACATTTATAAATCCCGAATACAATAAATTTTAAAAAACTTTACTCCCGTACAAGCTTTCCTAATCAGGTTTCTACGTAGTTCATCAGTAGAAAGCAAAAATAAACTTCAAATTTAATTTTTTTTCTTTTTAATGCAACAAATGTGTGAACATTTTATTCACAACCACGACAATAACGATGATTAACATGACAGCATTTGAAACCCTGATAGTAAAAATGTTTTGTAGCCGGCCAATACGAATGCAATGAACATTTTAAATCACTTTAATTATTAGATATTCTCGAAAACTTTTCTTCTTTAATTGTTGCGAAACAAAAAAGACGAGAAAGTAATTAGAGCCAAACATCGAACTGAATAAGAACTGAT
Source organism: Pollenia labialis (assembly GCA_949318255.1). Taxonomy (NCBI): domain Eukaryota; kingdom Metazoa; phylum Arthropoda; class Insecta; order Diptera; family Polleniidae; genus Pollenia; species Pollenia labialis. The sequence goes on along the minus strand of OX439141.1, from coordinate 30,211,559 downwards.
CCAGGGCTGAACTAAACTAGAACTGAAATAGAATTGAACTACAACTGAACTAGAACTGAACATTGCGAAAGGAAATAAACTATAAAGGAATAAGAACCGATAATGGAACTGAACCAGGACTCAACTAGAATTAAGCTAGAACTGAATTAGAATTGAAGTAGAACTGAACTAGAACTGAACTAGAACTGAACTAGAACTGAACTAGAACTGAACTAGAACTGAACTAGAACTGAACTAGAACTGAACTAGAACTGAACTAGAACTGAACTAGAACTGAACTAGAACTGAACTAGAACTGAACTAGAACTGAACTAGAACTGAACTAGAACTGAACTAGAACTGAACTAGAACTGAACTAGAACTGAACTAGAACTGAAGTAGAACTGAACAAGAACTGAACTAGAACTGAACAAGAACTGAACTAGAACTTAACTAGAACTAGAACTGAACTAGAACTAAACTAGAACTGAACTAGAACTGAACCAGAACTGAACTAAAACTGAACTAGAACTGAATTAGAAGTAAACTAGAACTAGGATTAAAATAGTACTGAACCAGAACTAAACTAAAACTAAAATAGAACTGAACTTGAACTGAACAATGTCTGAACTAGAAGCAAAACTGAATTATAACTAAACTAGTACAGTAGAATCCCGATAATTCGTAATCGCAAGGGACCGGTAATTTTTTACGAATTATAGGGGTTTTCGATTTAGCGGGGTTTCGATTTAACGAGATTAAAATAAAATAAATACGAATTAACGGGGTTTTTCAATTTATTTACTAAAACGATAAATAAAAACTTAAAACACATTTGTTAAAAATAAAATATATAAAAATTATTTTATTTTTTTAGAGTTTTATTTATTTGAAAATGCACACAAGCAAAAAATATCATTCTTTCATTGTTTCTGTGGTTTTTATTACGAATTATAAGTAGTAGCAAGCAAACAATTACGATTTATAAGAGGTTGAGAAGATTTTATTTAAAAAAAAATACGAATTAGCGAGGGCACCAAAACGTATGGAAATTTTACGAATTACCGAGATTTTTTCAAGGGACCGACAGTTTATTACGAATTATCGGGAATTACGATTTATCGGGGTACGAATTATAGGGATTTGAATGTAATATGACCTACAACTGAACTTAAATTTTAACCATATCAAATAGAATCTAAGCAATGATCTGAAATAGAATGTAACCCGGCATTTCAAGTAGAACTTAAGCAAAAATCGTTGCATACCGCATAATGACTTTATATTTTTGCTATTATCATATACATTAGGGTGGGTCACTAATGTATAAGAAAAAATAAAAGATCTCGAATCAAATTCTAATAGCTTTATTTTTTGTCTTACGCTAAAACAAATAAAAATTGCAAAAAAAAGTAAAAAAAAAGTCATATCTTGAGCGCGCGCCGGAGCTCCTAAGAATTAAGTATTTTTGAAAAAAGTCCATTTTTTAAAATAAAATATTTTATTTACTATCAACTGAAAACATTTTTAATTAATTTAAAAAAAAATAAACTTGGGTTCTTATACAACATAAAACAATAAAATAATTTTGTAGCCATAAAATCTTGTTTATTGTCAAATATGGGCATCTCTCTCTTTAGTTTTGATCGCATCGAGTCATATATACTTTAAAGTCCTAAGAAAACAGTAAGCAGAAAAAATAGAACCTATTTATGCTATTAGAAGTCGATACGAAAAAAAATTTTTTGGCCCGCTCTAATAAGCATACATACATACATACTTCCTAGAAAACTAACCGTGACTAGATTATAATGAAGTTTTTCGTCTACAAACTGCACGTGAACTAGACGGAAATAACGCTTTAAATCAAACGAAAAAATAAAATGTTTTTCAACAAAACCAAAACATTTCTTTTAAAGTCGTTTTGTTGCCTTCATTTCATGTCACTTTTTCAACGCGGATTTATCTACGAGCATCTCAACACATCTTATGAAAAATCACCAGTTCACCAGATGACATTTTTCACTTTAATTTTTTACACGTTCATGTGAGTTTTCTTGTTTTTTTTCTGATAAATATGAAGCTGCTTAAAATAAAAATTTTATTTAAAAATGTACTTTAACAGATGACACACAACTCAGTCATAAAAATTTTTATTTATTTAAAGTGGTTAATAACTCGAAATTTTTTTTCATCACTTCATGGCAAAAAATCGTTTCATATGTATTCATATTAACACGTTGTAAAAATATCGTGCTATTTTGTCTACTTTTTTGGTAACGAAACGGTTGGTTTAAAAATCCTTTTTCATATGCCTTCAATATTAAATCAAAAACTATTTTGCTTCTACTGAAAATATTAAAATTTAGAGTTAGTACCCTCTTTATGATCAAGTGCTTTTTATTAAATAAGTGGGACCTTTTAAAATTAATTGTTTTACAGAAGAATAAAACGAGTAAATTTTAAGCCCCGTATTTATAAACGACTATTTAATTTAACAAACGTTTATTAAGGAAAATTTTCACACTTCACTACAACTAAATGAGGGTTTGCTCTTTAAGGTTAATTTACTCTTTTAAGGTTAACTTACTCTTTTGAACATTAGAACTTTTATAAAGCAGCATTTACCACAGATAGCGATTATCTTAAAGAAATTTCACCATTTGGTGTTACATCTTCACAATATCTTGCGATAGCGTCTGACTAGGGATCCAATGTGGTACCACGGGAGTCAGTGGCCCCTAGTGATACGGAGTGGAGGCCTTCGTTAGTATATTTCTTGCGGGAAATGTCTTTCAGAAAGTTTGTGTTTGAGGAAGTTTTTTTTATCCGATAATGAATATGTACTTCCGGGGTTGCCCTTTCCTCCGGTATGACGGATGGGGAGTGCAACATGTAGATGCTTTCTTAACGAAGGGATACTTTAGGGTCTTACGTGGTGCTTAAGGTGTAAACCCTAGATCGCGGGAAAGGTTATCCTGCAAATGCCAACAAAGGGCTGATTATTCACCACTTGTGAGAGAGTTCAACCTGAGTGAAGACTATCCCCAGGTGCTTCGAAATGTAGAATTTTGTTCCAATAAAGCGTTATTTGCAGGAAGTTTTGCTGTACTTTTTCAATTTAAAAAGCAAAGGGTAGCTAAAGCATATCGGACGCCCAATAAAACGTGTTTTAAATATTTTTCATCAACTTCAACGAGCAAGAGATGGATTGCGATATTCAGAAGAAGCCCATGTCAGTCAAAAATATTCGAGGATGGTGACTTGAAAGTATTTTCTTAATAGAGATTGTAATCGTGTTTTTTTCTCTTATCTCAGCCATCAATGCACCGATCTGACTGAATTTCAATAGCAAAATTATTAGGAGCAGATTTGACAAAAATATATAACAACCAAGTCCCCATCATGTCTGGGGTCTTCGGAACCCCATTTCAACAGACAGACGGACATCGTTAAATCAACTTCTCCACTCACAAGGACCCAGAATTTCTAAGATCAATTTTGTAGAAATTGCAAACGAAATGACAAACTTATAAATACCCTTTCCACCTGTGGTCGTGGTTTTTTCAAACGTGTTTCTCATATCTCCGCAATATGTTGGGCGAACAAGCTGAAAACGTTTAACATCCAACACAATTTTTATTTCAGATAATTTTAATTTGTATTGACAAAGTGTTAAATGCTTTACTGCTACTTAAACCCAAAAACTTTATGAAATTCTTCCTTTTTCGTTGTTTATTTTCTTATGATTATTATTTGTGAATTATGAGCAAACAAAATTCTCACTTTAAAATGAGAAAACAATTCCCTCAATAGAAATTCTTATGGAAATAACAGCAAATCTTGTCTAAATTTATTGCTTAATCATTTTGCAATTGGAAGACAATTTTCTTATTTTATTCACTTAAATACCTTTGCTAGGATTTTCTTCAGACAGACAGACAAACAGACTGACAATCAGAGCCAAAAACACAACAGTTCTTTCCAGTTTTTATATGTACCTGTTTAAACTGCCTGTTTTGCTAATAAAGCCTTTAAGCCATTAAGGCAACCATGAATTTTCAATCAAGGCAGCCTCATAAATTTTAAAATAACCAGAAGGTGTGCGCAATAAAGGCGTTATTGGTGACTTAGTAAAAAAAAAATTGTTAAATCTCTTTCAGTTAATTAAGTTTTTTTTTCTCCTCTCGACTTTTTATGTTAACATAATAATGTTTATAAAAGATACTGAAACCAAAGCAGACGGGCGGACACCTTCATGCAAATTTTCAAATGAGCAGTTTCATTTATTTGCTTTCAAATAAAATTTTATTGTTACGATTATATCAGTTAGGAAAGCTCTCTTCAGACCATTGTTTATTTTTAGTTTGTGATTTTATTTATGTATTTAGAAATTAGAATTGTAAACAGTTCAACGCTTTTTGGTTTTAATGTTGTGGGCTGGTTAGCTGAGGTTACATAGAAAATATAGTGCAAATTTAGAGTAAAGTTCAATGAAGAGATGGGAGAAATTTTTCAAATGATGAAAAACAAATCAGAGATTACTGTTTGAAGAACTTGTTATAGAATTTTAAGCTTCTGAACTGGAACTCGATATAGAAACTGAAAGTAATTCTAAACTATTAACTTATCTTGACACCTTATTTATATAATTTAAAATAGAATCTGAATTAGAATTTAAGCTACAATCTGAATTCAAAAGGCATGTAAATTTTTAAAACGTCAAGCCGTTCACATTACATTTGAGATGATTAAGAAAAAAACACAAAAAAAAAATTTATATTTCTTTAAAGTATTAAAAATTTATAAAAAAAATATTTAATTAAGTTATCACAAAATTATTTTAAAGACATTAACGGCCATTTTCACCAAGTTCGGTTATAATTAACTATCGGTTATAGCTGTCAAAACATATTAGTAACCGGAACTTTAATTAAAAGTTAGTTTTAACCGAACTTGATAAAAATGGCCGTAATGATGAAATTGTGAAAATTTATGAATTATTTAAGGACAAAATAAAAACATTAAGAAGAAATCGTGATCGGTTGTACACGTGAGGGGTACGTTTATGATGGCCGATTCTACATTATACTCAGTTAAAGGTATGTGCAGAGGATTCTGTGTCATTAATGAAGTGATTTAGTTGTAATCATATAAATTTGAAGTGATTAAAAATCACTTCTATGTATGGTTTAAGGTGATTAAATTCGTTTAAGAACTCCAGTGTGAACATATCATAAGATACAATCTGAATTAAAAAGTCATGTTAATTTTAAAAAGTCAAGTTAACTTAACTGAATCAGAGTATGAAGTGGACTCTGAACATAACTTTGGAACAAAAAAAACTAAAACTGAAGTAGCAGTAGAAGCTACGCAATAAGGCAAACAAAAATACAGTAAAGTAAATGAAAGAGCTATCAGCAACTTGTTTACAAAAAAAATAACATTTTAAGTGCTACGGCATTCCCTTACCACGAAGCAGGTTTGTAAGGGAGAGTACTAAAAAATAACTGTATCAAAACATTCAGTGTTTAAGGCCGATCGTTACATACAACAATTTTTATATGCGCTGAATAATGCGCTTTATGTATCAAAAATGTATTGCTTCAAAGTGGGAACTTGCCATATAAAATTCATGTCTTCCGTCAGCGCAATGGTAAGCGAAACGTTTATGTTTCTCTCTTACAGCCATACCTAAACAAGAGCGGAAAGCGTTTTCTAGATGTCAAAAATTCTCATGCCCATACAATTTGTATGAAGCATCCCTAAATAGCGCGGCAATTGGAAAATCGGATTTTGACAGCGCTTTTATTAGTGAAGTTGGCCGCTATTAATAATAAATAATGACAATTTAGCTATTTTTTGTCAATCTAGCGGGGTTTTCTCTTCTTTTTATTTCTATTATATGGGTTTTATTAAACAAGAAAGTTAACACTACTGTTTGTGGCACAACGATGACGCTCTTGTTTAGGTATGGCATATCAGCGTAAAAGCTTAGCGGAAGAAAACGTTCCGCCTTCCGCTCTTGTTTAGGTACGGCTGTTACAAACCTGCTTCGTTGGAAGCTCCATTTTTAATTGGGAATCTAAAGAACAAATAAATTTGATCAAAAAAAACCTAGAAACAGCTGAACCTCGCCCTGAGCTAGATATGAGAAGAATAATAAAACAAGCACTAGAAACCTGAGGTTATACTTATATACAATTAAAAACTAAAACCTGAACCAGAACCTTACCAAAACTTACCGGAGGAAGAACTTGAGCTATAACTTGAACTTGAGCCTGAATTAAAACCTAAACCTTAAAAATGAACAAGAACTTTAACTAAAGGTTAACTTGGAATCTTTACTAGAACCAATTGTAATCTAAACTAAAACTTAGAGAAATTTAAGTAAAACTTAAATTCAACATCATCCTCACTTCTTTTGTTCTACACACAGAAAAAATTCTCGCCAATTTTTTTTTTCAATTAAAGCAATAATCAAAAATAAACCAAGTTTTGATTGAAAATTTATTCAATTAAATTAAACGTTTACTTACATCAACAAAATTACTGCAGAAAATGTTGTGAATTTAAAAAAATATTTAATTGCTACTATTACATAATTTGTTTACTGGTACAAATCTAATAATTTTTTTAAAAATTTCACAAATTTTATAATTGAAATAAATGTTTAATATTTCATGTGTAGCTTTAACTTGAAATAAAACTTAACTTCATATTAAACGAGAACCATAGCTTAAACTTAACCATGAACCTGAACTAGCAATAAAACTGGAGCCTGAAAGCTGATATAGAATCCTAGAACTAAATTTGAAATCAGGCTCACTTTTTTAGAGCATCTTTAAGATGGCCTTTGAGCTACAACTTGAACTTGAAACTTTTCAAGAACTAACAAATTGAAACCTTAAAGCCTTATAGAACCTCAACCAGTCCTTCTTAAAGATGACATTGTAATCTAAATTATTAATCTTCCATTAACTAAAAATGTTAACAACTTTATCTAATTAAAATTACTTAAACCTTATCTACGATTTTTATATTCCTTTAATTTCAATTTAACTAATAAATTAACTGTCATTCAATTAATTTATTTTTATGAGCTCCCGTTTTGGTACGGCGCAGTATGAAGTTATTATATATTAAATATTAAAAATGCAATTAAATCTTGCACAAGAACATTTAAGAAGATTTATACAAAAGAAAGGTTAACAAAAAAAAAAAAAAAAAATCTACAGGTAAAATGCGGACGACGATTTTAGATTTTAGCACAAAACTAAAGTCTCATAAAACAACCACGTGTACGGTTTTGAGTGTGCTGTAAGGTGATTTATAACTATTATATAAAAATTAATGTACACTGCAAAAATAAAAATAATAAGAACTAAGTGGGTATAAAATTGTCCTACAGGGTGAAACAAGATGTGAATTTAAATTAGAATTTAAACATTTGAACTAGAACACAACTAGATTTTGAATTATTATCTGCATTAAGAAGAAATAGAATAAGGTGGGTCGAAAAAAAATGTTCTGCAAGGTATACCCCTTGAATGATAGATATGTCAGTGAAGTTCCCAAAAACAGGAACAAAGTTTATGCCACAGCCCTTTTTGTTTTTAATATAAAGCGCTGCCATTTAAAGTCCGATCGCACCATATCGCGTATGTTTTGTAATAATAAAGTTGGCATAATTTTAGGGCGTGAATAAAAATGGATTATTTAAAAACTTGACTTACAAAGTTTCAGAAGGAATTCTTTTAATTTTTATTAAAAATTGGACATAAAAGGGGAAGGATCCACGAGGTCTTTAATGCCATCTAGAATTTTAAGTAAGATATAGAAAGCTGAGGCATAATTGAGGTTCTATGCCGTTAATGTGCTGAATTAACTCATCATTTAGCTCTTGAATTGTAGCTGGCTTATCGACGTACACCTTTTCTTTCAAATCACCCCCAAAGAAAGAAGTCCAACGGTGTCAAATCACATTGTCTTGGCGGCCAATTGACATCGGTAGAACATGAGATAACACGGCCATTGAGTTTGTCGCGCAAAAGAGCCATTGTTTTGTTAGTTTTTTGGCAAGTGGGACGGACCGTCCTGTTGAAACCACACATCGGCCACATCTATATCGTCCAATTCGGGCCGTAAAAAGTTCGTTATCATCTCAAGATATCGAGCACCATTCACAGTAACTGCTTGACCGGCCTCATTTTGGAAAAAATACGGCCCGATGATGCCGCCAGCCGAACCAAACAGTCACTCTTTGTGGGTGCATTAGTTTTTCGACAATCACTCTCGGATTATCATTCGCCCAAATGCGGCAATTCAGCTTTTTGACAAATCCACCGATGTGAAAATGTACCTCATTACTGATGATGATTTTCTTCGATACGCATTTTGATTTAAGCGCCCATTTTCATAATAAGCCTGAATAAATTTAACGCGTTGCTCGATTATGTATCTTTCCATGGCTCAAATTGAGTAGAAAAAAATTGACGTCGGCCCTTAAAAAAAAAAACAAAAAGCGTTAGGGCGTGGCAAAACGAATATTTTTAAAGTTCTTTAAACTAGATAAGTCTGATCTGGCTTGTCTGATGAATATTTGTTGTTTGTATTCGGTTATACCGTGAAAAAGACTAAATTTGGAGGCGTGTAAATAAAAAGCAATACATATTAAGTTTTAGAAGGACTTTCTTGGCCCGTGGAAAAAATTGGACATTTAGTGGAAGGATCTGATAAGGCATAAGTGGCGCCCAGAGTTTGATGTCGGATTTAAAAGTCACCCGAGGCCACATTCAAGCCTTGAAACCCGATATGCGATATGATGAGATCGGACTTTAAATGGCAGCGGTACATATAAAAAACAAAAATGGCTGTATTTGGGGGTGGGGACTAATTGTTTTCATGTTTTAAAAACTTCATTAATATATCTTTCATTCTAGTAGGTGGCTGGCACAACTTTTTTTTGTGTACCCGGCCTAGAAACAGAACCTAAAGTTTAAAGTAAAATTGACTCTAGACGCTTACTATACTTTGAAATAGAATCTGATTCTGAACTACACTCTGAATCTGAAAAATAATCCAAACCACAAACAAATTTTAAAACTTATTTAAGTGATTGTGAACAAAATACGATAAACAACGAATTCAAATGATCACATAACGTGCCGATATTGTTTTAGTTTACTTATAGTGTTCTTTAGCGTGCCGATTGAATTATTTGTGTTCGCATAGCGTACTTTTAGCGTACGCGCTCTGTAGTTTTTAGTGTAAACCTAGTTACAATTTTTTGTCAGCAATAACACCCATATGAGCGGTCAAATGATTGCCAGTGTTCTTGTAAGGTTGTATTGCGGCATAAAAAAAAGTTGCAAAGAGTAATGCAAAATGGGCAGCTTTCGAAAAAAGAGAATCGATTTCCAAAACCACGAATAAAACTTTCGCGTGAAATTTTTCTCCCCATGACATTTCTCACTTTTTCCCGAAAAAGTCCCTTACAAGCAGAAGGGCGTTGAAATATACTGAAAGTAGGATTTTTGAGGGTTGCTGAATACGAGGTTAACTCCTTGGGGCCACCAAACAATTGTGTTATTGAGTGGAAAAATGTTTATTATAAATATTCTTATAAGAAATGCATGAATCAAAAAAAAAAGTAATTACGGCAATAGGCTGCAGCACAAAACCAAAAAACGTACACAGGAAGAATAAAACCATAAGTCGAAGTTGTGCTGGTAAAGCCCGTTGGTGTTACCGATATGCCTGTCACAAGAGAAATGTTTAAGAAAGAACTTGCAAGACTATGATAAATAAATTTTACTTTAAAGCCTTTAGTACACGGAATGTAAGAAGCTACATGCGCATGAGGCTCTGACGAAATTTTGTCGTCATCACACAACACGAACTTACTATTGTGGCTTTGTAGTGTCGTCAAAATTACGTCAGAACCACATGCGCATGTGGCTTTTTACATTCCGTGAACTATACACTAAACTTACGCAGCCAAAATAAAAAAATCAATGTAAATTAGCAAAACAACTTCTGTGATGCCACTTATTAATTTTTTTTTTTTTTTTTTGTTCCCGCGGAATTTATAATTGAAGATTTTTTTTTGTCGAAAAAAGTATTTTCCGTGAAAAAAAAACATTCCTTGGGAATATTCGTGATTGTGCTGAAAATCTTCCGTCTCCACTTGATATTAAAACAACAAAAACAAACGCAATGAAATACATAAAAAAAGGCAACTAAAAATATCAAACGATGCAGCAACGAATCTAAAATGCCCTGCAAATTAAAAAAAAAATTATAATTAAACGTAAAGAGGTCAAACTCACACTTTCTAACAAGACTAATTAAATCGAAATAGGATTTATTATTATTTTTTTAGAATCTTTGTATTCTTAAAGTATAAGAACTTTTAAAGACTCCTCCAAAAACATACAATAAATTACAAACGACTTGCTGAACTGTCTTTGCCCAGCCTGAAGAATTAAACAAGTGCATATAGGTACATTCAAACATTCATACTCATTATGAGTACACAAAAGCAACTAAACACGTCCGTAACTTAAACTTGAGGCATACAACTTCCACAGTTGTAGAAAAAACTAAAGCCTAAATATCTATAAAGTACATCATGCTTAACACACATTCGTTGTCATAAACGCCCACCATATATAATTAGTTACTGCCAACACCCTACAAGCACTTTGAATAATTCAAAACCACAATGCGGTTCGAAGGGATTTTGTTTTATGAGTTTGATGGTCATGTTGTTAAAGAAAAAAATTAATGCCGGAAATGGTAATTACTTTCTTAAGCAAAAGAATTAAATTTGAATTTAGGAGACAGACAGACTCTTAAGGAGTTAATTAGTTTAAGAATTAAAGAAGTGTTTGAGGGTTCAGTTGGAAAAACTTTTTCCTAAAACACTAATGAAGTTGAGTTGAGAAAATGAATAGGAAAAATGTCATATACGGATATCATCTTAAACATTTTGTAATGTTGGTGTTAGTAGAACTTAGAAATTCATAACAGGCGGTGGTCTTAACTTATCGCATTGTTTCTTCGAACCATCTTCATCACACACAACCAGTGTTGCCACTTTATGAGTAATAACCCGAATTTGGTATAATTTTTACTGTCGTGTGTAGAGCGTGGGTAATTTCTCTTTGGTGCAATTCAGGTGTCATTTGAAATTCTAACTTCAGATACCCAAAAAATTCAAGATTCGATTTCAGTGATGACATTTTTTTCTTTTTAAATATTGTTGCTAAAAAAAGCACAGTCATCTGAACCAAAGTCTCGGTTTCTTTTTAAGAAAAGACCTCAGTTATTAAATATATGTATATTTTTAAAAGTTCGGTAATGAATGTCGCAACATCGACTCTTAGATTTGGATGAAACCTAAAATTTATTTTAAAAAAAGTTATTCAAACTAAAAGCTGGCTTTAGGGAAGATATGTTTTCAATATTCCAACATATCATTAATTTTATTTTTATCTGGCAATTTTCAAATGCTTTAGTTTAAAGAATATTTAACTCCGTTAGCAGTTGAAAAACTAAATTACGAAAGGGACAGTTATAGAAACTCAGCAGGCATTTTGTTTACTAAATAAGGTATAAAGGATATTTTTTAAGACCATGAAGCTTAAAATGGTAGACAACACAAAAAAAAATTCATTTTAATTGCAGATTAATACACGGCATTACCATTTGAAACGCGCCTGTCCTTGATGAATTGCATTGCATACGTCCAATTTTGTCCTCTTTTTCGAGCATCGCTGGCTGCATGTCACAAATAAAATGAACTACATATGTTGACCTACAAGACGTCAATTGTTGCTGGTTTATCAGCACAAGCCAGTGACTTCACAGGCCTACGGAAAGCAATCAAGAGGTGTCACATCGCACGGCCTTGGAGTCAAATTGACAGATTGTTTTCTCTAAATAAGCGCATAGCCGTCATTTGTGAAAAAAATAAGTTGCATCATTTAAATCATAAAGACGCCTATAAGTTAGAAGGATAATTTGGTGGCGTTATTCAAGCATGAATCTAATCATGATGATTTGCCTGAGCAAAAAGTGAAAGCAGTATTACAGTTCGTTTGACAGCTAACCTTTCGTATGCTCTATCGGGCTTAAAAAAACACCCATTATAAACGAATGGTAATGCGCATTTTGAACCTTCCCTAGATATACGCAACCAAATGTGGAAGGTCAACTCATTATTTTAGGAGTTTCATTTAACTGCCTGTTTTTCAAACTAAATAAAAATTTTCGTTTAGAAATTTATATTGAAAACAAAAACGAATTTGAGTTTTTTTATTGTTGTTTCAATATATTTTCGCAAGCGAAAATTTGTATTTTATTTTGAAGTACAGGCAGTAAGTCTGTAATGTTGTATTTGGTAATTTTTTTGCAATTACAATAAGAATCTCAACAGTTTGACTAATATTGATCTTCTATCAACGAGTTGTGTTTTTGCTTCTTTGAAGATGTTTTGTTTTTTAAACTTCAATTTCATATCAGGTGTAATTTCATTTAAAGCGGGTAATTTTGCTTCATCACAAGTGTAATTTTGAATTTTGCTGGTGGTAACACTGTACACAACACACAATGGCCATTGTGGCTTTGTAATGACCAGGGAAGCCATAACTATGCAATTCCATGTTTTTCCTTGCGTAACCAATGAAGTCAAAAACAATATATTTATCTGTTTTAGAGCTTTTTATGAATTTTTGGGCATCAATTTGTTAGTGCATAGTTTTGCATATTTTACCCTTTGTAGCATTTTGTTTTTGCATGCAAGCCTTGAGCACAATACAAGTTACAATTTTATTGGTAATTTAATCAAATTTGGTAAAAGCATTTTAATTGCACTAAAGGACAAAGGTTATGTAAATGGTAAGAATGTACCCAAAATTTCAAAAACTTCTTTCCGAAATAGACTCTTTTAAATACCATCTAATTTTGTTGGTATTAAGATTAAATTCGGCCGAAAAAATATTTTACTGCAATTAACATTTTTTTGGAATCGGTTCACATTTGATCCGTAAATAGCTTAAACCTCCTTTTAAATGTTAATAATACTTAATATAAAATTTTGCGACCGTCCATTAAATCCCTTTGAGACAAAAAATCTCATAAAGATGGTGTTTCTAGACAATATTCGGCACAAATTACACTTACATATATGAATTTTGACCTCGTAACATAACTTTGTTTTGGTGAGCCCATGACTGCCTACACAGAAAAAAATAAAAATTGATTTCAATTAAAAAATTTGAGATATTAATTAAAAAATGTATTAAATTTTCACCAGTAAACAAATTAGTAGTATCAATTGAACGTTTAATTTACTTGATTAAACGTTTAATTCACTGATTAAACGTTTAAGTCAATTGATTAAATTTTTAATTAAAACTGATTTTATTTTTGATTAATGCTTTAATTAGTGAAAAATTTTGAAAAGTTGTTTCTGTGTATCGATTCCAAATATGGTACAATTTATGGGTTTATCCGATTATAATTTTTTACTTGTTTGTTTAAATGCAAATATTAATAAATTGTTGTTTTTAAAAAAATCCATTTTGGTTTTTTGAAGCATATTTTTAACAATTTTTAGGGCATATTTTTAAATTTGTACTGCATATTTATTGCGCATAAAACACTTTTTTTAGAGAACATATTTTTGGTCCCTGGTAATCACGTTAAAATAACGCCAGAACCACATGCACATTAGGCTTTTTACATTCCGTGTAGTCTAGGCTTTATTGCTAAAATATAACTTTTTTGATGTATGGAGTACACAAACATGCAAGGCGAATTCATATTAAAGATACTACAAGTACAACACCAAAAGCACAACATTGTATTTTATTTGTTGCTTTCGTTGGTGGATATGGCAAAAGCACAAGAAACTAATCAAGGTATATTTACACAAGGTAAATTCGTTGTCAGCTGTTTACCTAAGTTGGAACCCAAACGTCAAATTTCGTGTATATGAGCCAAAATTTGTACAAGTGTGCGTTAACTTTATATGAAGACAATTTTGACAACTCGGTTCAACTCGGTTATGTTTATAGAGCAGCAGCCTTGTGTTAATGTACCTTGAAACTACTGACATTCCTCACTCCACGTAAAAAAATAGCTTAGTCACCTGATTAAAATTAATTCGCCTTGCACACATGAGTGCTTTTTTTATTCAGTTATTTCCGCTTAATTGAGTTTCTAAAAAAGCACGACTTTTGACGCAATTAAACGGGAACTCAATTAAGTATGCGGTTAATTAAATCGCTAAGTACTCGGTTAATTGAATCGCCGACGCAATTACAACGAAAATCGCTTAATTGAGCAAGATGTGCATGTGTAGATATTTAGATAATAAAACTCAATTCTTTAATTGTTTAGTCAAAAATTTGTAAAATAATTTTTTTACGTTTGTGGATCAAAAACACATTAAGTAGTCGGAAACAATTAACCGAAACACTTGCTCTTGTTATACTGAATGATTTCGTACCATGATTTTTAGTGCAATAAAACGGGAAACTCAATTAAGCGGGGCTAAACTAACCGACAACAACTTATAACAACAAATGAGAATACAAAACGTATATAAAGGGAACATTAAGCTGAGTACTCATTTATTTTCGCCTCGTCTCTCTCCCTCGACTATAAAATAGCAAGCCGATCAATAAGACTTGGTTTGTGAAAATTTGGAGTCATGACAGCGTTCGGCCATATGTTGCAAAATTAGTTAAAAACTATTGTAAATAGTGCTTAGGAAGTTTTGCTTTAAATTGCACCAGGTTTTACTACCATTTGCCGGTTTTTTTTTGCGAAATATATGGATTTCCGAAAGATACGAAAAGTTAACTTTACGAAGTGTTCTATTGTCTCATCTTGGTTGTATTTGCTAAAATTTTATGAATGTGACATTTATAAATATAGTGGCGTTTTCTTTTCTGAGTAAAATTCTGCATTAATTCTGCCTTTTACATTTGTTTATGTTCTTTTCTGAAAAACATGTGTTATTTTAAAAGTGTAAAGCGTTCATTTCTGATGTTGTTCCCTTTAAAATTAAAAAAAATGCTACATGTTGAACACTCATTTTAATTAAAGGGACATGTGTGCAGCACTAGATCAAGGCGACTTCAGTACAAGGTGGTGGTAAGTTTCGCGCCGTAAACACTAACAAAAAACATATGTTGTTCCTATTGGCTTTGAACACCTGTAATTGAATTTACGTTGCGCGCTAATTGTACTTTATTGTCTTATGCCGTAATTTGTGTTCTTTTGTAAACGTAAAATATGAAACACTTCTTCAAAATTAGGGGAGCATTTAAAAATGTTGCCAAGTCACATGTAACACTTATGCAACACTTGTTTTTTAGAAAAGAAAACGCCATAAGCAAATACAACCAATATGACATAATAGAACACTTTGTGAATTACCTTATTGTTTTATTCGCTTTTGAAAATGTCTTATCGCATAACGTCAAAAAAAAACCTTTGAAGAAAATAAATATTGTTCTGCACTTTTTATCGATGTTTCTTAAGTTTTACATGGGGTCTTCAACTGGAAATTTTTTGTAATAATAAACGTCAAACTTAATATAAAAAAATGATGACAAAAATTTTAGGGTTTTTTTTAAAAAAGTCTTTTGACGTTTGCTGTGACAAAAATTTGTTTCATAAATTAAAGCTACATTTTCCAGTAAGCGCACACAAGCTCCTAGAAAGTTACTTATTCGAAGGAAATGTATTATTAAAGATGTAGATTTTCTAAGTTCTCCTCAGCCAATTGGCGCTGGAGTCGCACAAGGAAGCATCTTGTGTTCTTAATATACATAAATCGGGCATGCCAACAAAGAACCACACCCAAGCTTCAAAATTCACTAATGATACAGCTTTTCTAAGCGTTCACGAAAACCGTCATGAAGCATCCTTTTGCATACAGCATCATATTTCCAGTTCGAAATCCTCCAGCTCAAAATATTCAAAGTGATGGTGGCCATACCCGCCTAAGGATAAGAGAAACCGCAGGACTTATCCAAAAAGACGAGCGCTAAACAGGACTAAACCCTAAATCACAGATCCTGAAATCTGATTAGTCACAGAAGAACAAAAATTTGTTTATAAAGGGTGTTTTTATAGAGTGACTGACACAAGTTTAAATCATAAAAAAAAAAAACAAGGAAATACATTTTTAATATCAATGAAGCAGGCTTAATAGGAAAGAATATTTTATCAAATTAATGTTAAAATATGATTTCTGCCATGTGGCCGCCAAAGCTGGCGCGTAGAAGGCGCAATCTGGAACACACATTTTCAACAACTTTTCGCATTCTGACCATCATCGTTTTTGAAGGCCAATGACTCCGTCAGCCCAAAAAGCGCACCAAACAGTAATTTTCTGTGGATGTAATGGTGTTTCGACAAAAGCTTGTGGATTCTCTTCACTCCAAATGCGACAATCCTGCTTATTTACGTACCCATTCAACCAGAAATGGGCCTCATCTGAAAACAACATTTTGAATGGAAATTCAAAATCAATATCAATTTGTACTTCAGCCCATTTGCCGATTTATTTAGATTAAAAACTTCAACAATTTGCAGGCGTTGCTCTGGTATAAGTCGATTCATAATGAAATTTCAAAGCAAACTTAACAAAAAGCAACTATCAGCTGTTAAATGGGTGCTCAAATAAAGCAGTGATGCCAACTCATAGTTGTGACAATCTAAAAAAAACACTCTTAACATGTCCTACAATGATCACTACAGAGAATAACCAAATACAGAAGAAATTTGGTCTAAATTAAATGTTAACGGATAACCGGAAACAATTGAGCCTTTTAAGGTATCCTTAGAGCGAAGTTTTTCAAATTTACACTGTCCTCTTGATATATTTTCGCTTTCAGGGGTAAAAAAGAGCATTGGTTAGATCAAGCTTTTTGGCTAATTTACAGGTTTAAGTGGTCTGCAGAGCGGGACCAAACCAAGTTATAAAATATAATACGTATATATTCGAGAAATGGGACCTAGTGTGTCAAAAAACGGGCTTGGACTTAAGAGTGGAAAAGGGTGTAGAATAAAATGAAATAAGTTTTTCTCAAAACTTTATTTTCAAATACTTGGTCCTATTTCTATATGTTTTTCAAAACGGGGCGAAATTCTCCCCAAAGTTTACCTCTATCCAGTTTTGTAACAGGCGAAAGCATAAAGTGATTCATTCCTAAGGTAACGGTTACAAACCCAAGTCAATGGTTCCAGAAAATAATGGAAAATCACTTGCAAAAAAAACTCAAAATATTTTCGAATTTTCTTTTTTGACTTGGTACGCTGCAGTTCTGAGCCCTCTATTTTAAACCTGTTTTTTCGAAACAGGTTGCATCTCTACATCGGCCAGTTCTGATGTATTAATATATTAACTTAAAAAAGTAGGGCAACTTAACTCTTAGTTTTACCTTTCAAGTTCAACACTGCGGTGTCTTCTTTGAGCTTCTCTCACATCCTTTCCAAAATTTTTAGTAAGACAAACCTTTTTAACAGTTGTAAAAATGTTTCTTTAGTGAATTTACAGCTCCTCGTAAAAATAAATACTCTAAACAACAATATGTTATGTAGTAAAGAAAGGAGGATAAAAAAAGGCGTGTTATAATGTGTGAATTTTGCTTACCAAACAACTCATTTTTTCAAGCAGACAATCATCCTCTGCCATTATTTTAAGAACCTCTAACTTAATGGCGATTAATTAAGATGCGTATCAGGTTTAAAACATTAATTTTACATTAGAATTGTTACCCGACTTAAAATATGAATGGGCTTAAGTAATAGAGTAGCACTAGAAGGAAGGTTGGTTCTTAAAATTAAACAAAAGAGTAAAAACGTAGCAACTTTTGTGTGAGTCAGTTTATCTTTATTAAGCCAGGGCCAAATCGTCGCATCCGTTATCGAATGACTTTGGTCGAAAGCTTAATTTTTGAGATGCCGCTGTCGATGTCGAATAGCTTGTGTCCAGCGTTGCCGTTTTGGTTACTTTTAACCAAAATTTTTACCTTTTTCTTTCAATGTGTACTTGCGCACTTTTTCCCCATTTTGATTACTTTTTTTCAACACAAAAATAACCAATTTTTGGTTTGAGGACAAGCTTACCCGCGCCGCTTGTTTAAGCTTTAGAAATGTTTATGGTATTTTGGCATCCAACCCCAATACTGTTTTTTTTATCTACTTAAAAATTATTTTTCTAGAATCTTAAACTGTAACAAACTATCAGCTTAATCATTATTAGATGACCTGGCGCGGATTCAGGGGGGGAAATAAGGAAATTCCCCCCCCCCTAAATTATAAAAATATGTTTGGTTTATCTCGATAATAGAAGAATTCCCAATAATATTTATGTACATATATATGTGTAATATGAATCAAAATTATATTCGATAATTTTTAACGAAACGCATTTGAAGAGGCTTCAAAGGATATTGATAATGTGATGTGTCAATTCATGCGAAGGCACTTTCATCAATTGGTTCTTAAAGTTTTGACAAATTTTAGTCTTGACCTAAAAAATTGTGTAGGAAATGGAACAGATAGATGTCCTCTGACGTCAGCAGAAAATGGAGCTGTTATAAAATTCTGTTTAATAAAGAAAAATTTTTATAATATATGTCATATTGTCATGTTTGTCATAAAATTTTTTTATCACGGAAATCTTATTAAATAACGACGTTTAAAATGCTTGCGTATTCAGTCTTCGATTTCTAGAACACCCCTGATAATCTCCTGTTATCTTTAAATGAAAAACACTCTTTCAACATCGCAAGATGTAACTGGAGCATATTTGAACACTAAAAGTTCAGATGGAGAGAGGCTGTCAATAAATTCATCCGTCTCACATTCATTAAAGCAAAATTGTGAGAAAATCGATTAAAACACTTTTTTAAAATTGAAATGCCAAGCCATATAGATTTTTCAGAAGTATTGAATAATTTACCACACGTATTACGATCTAAAACGTTTTTTAAACTTTTCAACAAAATATTTTTAACTGACATCTTGTATTATTTTTATTAGCACTATCAATTAAGCCAAAGCTTTCATTCATTGAAATCCCTTTCGTTTGTAACTTCAAGAGGCTTGAGCAGATGCATTGAAAGTACTTTTTACGTCCGATTTTTGCATTATTCAGTTAGCATTTCGAATAGATTCTGCCTCATATTCGCTAAGCTTATGTAAAAACTTTTTTCTAGGTTGGAAAAAGGTATTATTTGGCAAGCTGGAACAAAAATTGCTTTTTAAAAAAATAATTGAAGAAATGGCAAAAATGGCATATGCCATAAAAAACTTGCCCTACTCGTCAGTAATGCTACGAGACGGAGGTCATTTCCTACCCGTCGTCTAATAAAAACATGGCCCAGATCAACAATGACAGAAGAAAGTCTGTGCTATCTAAATTTGCCTCACAAGGAAATCATAAATTGCTTATTTAAAAAAATTTATTTATATTGAACTGATCTTATATTTCGTTTAACCTTATTGTTGAGTTTTTTTAATATAATATACACATATTAATTTTAATAAACTATTAAAAACAAATTTTTTACTTTTTTGTATCAAAAAAATTGCCCCCCCCCCCCCCCCCTAAGGCTCGAGCTGGATCCGCGCCTGTAGACGACCATACCTGGTATGTAAGAATGGTATGCCATCATACCATCAACTCTTGTGTAATAGCAATTCTGTCATACTCAGTACAAACTTCATTTGAACTTTGCAAGCAAACGGTAACGATGGCTTGGTTTGAGTTCGCATTTTTAAAAGGTTTTATTTAGAAATATGAAACTCTGCCAGAATAATGGAATATAAAAAGTGATATAGACCATAATAGAAATTTGAGGGTATAAAAACTATTAGAAAAATTAAAAACAATTTAGCCAGAAGAAACAATTGAAGTACATTGTAGTAAAAAATATATACATAGCGCTGTCGTCCGCCAATAACTCATCAGTTAGCAAAGCAGCAACTAATTAACTCGCCATCATATACACATATACAACCTTTGGTCCTTTTAATGCCTTTTAACAAATGTATTCAGGTTTTCAAGACAAAGTCTTGACAGAATGAATACGAAAAACAGAAGAAAGGAAGCAACATGTGAATAAATTACAAAATGATAATTACAGCAAATTTCGAACCAACAGTATCACTGGTTAAAGATTGATGTTTGACTGTTGGCTGGCAAGCACCGCAGTGGTGCAGAGGTTAGAACTCAAAGAATTCTGATGAAAAAATGTGGTGATTCTTGAAACATGTAAATTCAACCCAGGTTCGAGCCCCAGCTCAGCCAAGAAAATTATCAATAAATTTTAATAAAATTCCTAGTTGTAAAAATTCCTTCCTTCAGTAAAAATAATTTAATAAAACATAACAAAATTGAAAAATATTTGAAAAGGGGAGTTAGCTCTTTAAGCTTCTGACATATCCATAAATTGATGGCAATAATTCTGACATTTACTACAATACATGTCGCCATATTTATGTTTGGTATAGACGGGGGTTATGAGCGGTATTTATCATGACAAACAAAATATAAACTTCGCTGTACAAACAAAGTTGTAAGTACCGTATTTGTAAATAAAAGCAGTAGGAACGAACACCTTCAATAAAAGTGAGGATAAAATATGCAACATGTTTTTATGCAACACTTTCACGAAGGAAACTGAAATTTTTGGCTCAGCTGTATGTTTTGTATGAAATGTAAGAAATGTAACAATATATATCCAACATTTATCTCAGAAAAGAAATGGCCACAAGTTTGTAACTCTTAGGTCGGGTTTTTGATATGTGATTTAAGTTTAAGCTTAATTAAACGTAGGCTGAAACTTGGACTTTTTCGGCGAAATGTTTTTTTTTATTATTTTATTAAAGACCAAGATTTTAAGCAAACCTAAGATGTTCCGTCAAAATTTTGTAAACAAGCTTGGTAATGGCGGCCCCAATCTGTTTTCAGATTTAATAGACCTATTTTAACCAAGATTTTAAAAAACCCCAGCCTTATTAATTAATAAATACAATACTCTACAACGACGTCAAAAATCAATTTAATTCTTAAACAAATTTCGATTCAAACGCTATTGCATAACGCAATCCCATCTTCAATACGATCATGAGTGCGACTTTTTGGATAAAAAATCTTTGACATTCTTACAAAGAAATTTGAATCAAAAATCATGGAGAAGAGATGGTAATAATTTTAGAAAATCTTCTTAAAATGAAAGCTGGGCCTTTCCAAAGAACCAAGCAAGTAATTATAAGTAAATCTTAGAGAAGGCAAATTAAATGACTTTCTATCTTTAATTTTTCCTTTCTTTCATATCTGTTATCGAGTAATCTACGAACCTTCTCTTCTTGCTGCATTTATATCTATATGACCTCAAGAAGTTAAGGCCTCTAAAAAGCGAAAAAACAGATCAAAAACAAATTGACATTATTCTTTTGGTAATTTTCTATAAGAGAACAAGGTTTTATTTGATATAGAAATTAAAAAATTCTTAAAACAGACACAAAAGATCAAAAAATTTTGTTAATTTTTTAATTCAAAAAATGTTGGAGATGACAAATTTTCTTCCTTTTATCTACTAGATGATTATTTTTTTTAAGCTTTAAGGTGCCTTTCTCTAACATTTTTTTTAATGAAAATATGTACCCTCTAATATGACATGTAAAAATCTAGTGTTGTCCAAAATGGATTATGACAGGATAAAGAAGAAGAAACTGAACTCAACAAATTATTTCAATGCTCATAAACCATCATCCACAACTTCATAAATAATAAAACTAAAAAATCTAAAAAAAGGTCTTTTGTTTTCTCTCCATTGTTTAAAACATCATGTTGTTTTTGTTGCAACAATAATGAATAATTATTGTTAATAAAAAATGATTCACAATTGCTGACGTTCTTTACGATTCCCACTGACCAAAGATGTACAGACAGACCAAAGGACCGAAGAAGACTTAACAGTCAACAATTTATTCAGTTAAGACTTGTTCTGTAAGGTTTTGCCGGAGTTTTGTTCTTGTTCTCGCTTTCTTCAAAATTGAATCATGTTAAGAGTTGTAATAAATGTTCACTTTTATTACAGACATAATGGTGAAAAATTAAATTTAGGGCTCAAAAGTTCATAAAATACAGACAAAAAAAACACACACACACACACACACATAAAAAAGACTGCTAAAAATGTCTAGTGAATTAGAGAAAATAAGTGGTGAAAACATAATAAGTCATAATTATAGTAGACATGGATTGGAACTTGTGAGAAAAATTTTTAGAGAATTAAAAAGACTGTGCTTTCGGGAATTATATTTTTCTTTAAAATAGAGTTATTGTGCTAACAAAAACTTAAAATAAAATGACAGAAGGCCAAAAATCTATGATCATTTTAATTTTTCACCATAATCAGTTTATGAATTTCACGCAAGTAAAACTAAAATCGGCTCTTATTGCTTTTAATTACAAAAAGGACGAAAATCTATGATTACTTATATCTTTATCCCAACTGGTTGTGAAAAGGTTGTACTAAAGCGGCTCATACACTTGCAATAAAATTGTCAAATTTTACGTATTGTACAATTATATCGCTAATGTGTATTTGATATTTGATGATGGCACAATATATTGGCAACAATCAAAAAACTTTTGATTTTTATTGAACAACGAAAAGAATATGAAATGTGTTGGCAGCATTGTACAGTGCTGTTTATGTTATTCCTATAGGTTTTGTTCACCTTTTTATTGAATGAATGGAAACATTGTTCGACTAATTGCATAATATAGAACAAAATGGAAATAATATGATGAATATCAAATACAATTATATTGCAAGTGTATGGGCCCCTTAAGGCTATGTCGCATGGCACTTCGAATAACGTTGTTCGGTCTTTGAATTAACAAAGCGTTTACATTTGACAGTACTGGCAAGACAGTAAGAAAATACATATTATTTGCCAAAACACTACTAACTGTCTTCGTGACGTAGGCGTCGAGACAGTAGTTAAGACAGTTCACTTTTTAAAATAAGTCAAACGTGAATGTTGCAGTGCAAGTTCAGCCAAATGTGTTTTGTGTTAACTAAACAAATTTAAAAGTAGCTTAAAACAACTATTTTGTGTGAACAAATATATAAAACTTAACTAAAACATAAAAAATTAAAGCAGAGAATATTTATTTTTTTTACTTTTAGATTTTTTCTCCTTTTGCTAACAAAACTTCAAATTACTGACAGCAAATGTCAAATCACTGTCCAATTTTACTGTCTGCTAAATTTGCTAGACAGTAGACAAGACAGTTGGAAAAGTGTGCATGGATTAGTGAAAAGGTTTGCATGTATTGCTACTGTCTTGCCAGTACTGTCAAATGTAAACGCCAGGTTAGAATACGAGTTACGCTGTTCACACCGCATAATTTTTAAGTCATGGAAAAATAACCAGATGAAGTTTTTTTGATTTAATATGTTAACAATTTTTGTTCTTTATGGCAAGTGCTACAACTTTGTTTCAGAGAGTAAATCAAAATTCCTAACGGTTTGCAAGATATGAGCCTGAGAAAATGATCACTTTTTTGCAAAAATGACAGCGAGGCCCCAAATCTTTAAGGGCTCATGACAAACAAAATGCATGGCTCTGGGCAAAACTGGGAGACACGGGTCTTTTTTTTTTGGTCCTTTATGGCTATTTTTTTGTCCGTATATGGTTATTTTTATCGTGTTTCACTGTGTAATTCAACAACTCTTCTTCTTGCATATATGAAAATTTTTTATCATAATTTGGATGTGAATTACAAATAAGAAAGCGAATTACGAAAAATGCGAACGAACTATCAGAACACTTGTTTTATATTCCTCTACATATTGTTACGTTTTTCCTTTAATAAATGCGTTTGAGTTCTTTTAATTGCAAATCGAAATAAATAAACACACTTATTTAACTTAACAAACTTTATTAAAATTAATTATTATGTTCACAAAATATGTTTAATATTGTTAATTACGAACTGAACCGTTTAATGTCTCTAAACAAACTAAACTAAACTGTTTACGAGTCAGCCTGTATTTATAGTTCACAAGCGGTAGACGTAGTAGAGTATTTAGTAGATTCAAGAACATTCTAGTCGACTCCAGAGCATTTTGTTCGCATTCGAAATTCTACAAATAAATCCAAAGTCCACAATGCAGGGCAGCATATAATAATTTAAGCTAAAATTATAATTTACAAGATAACTTATAACTAAAACAATAAATAATTCTTAGATGCATCTTTAGTAATTTTAAGACATCTGTCCGTCTGTCTGTGCATCTGTCTTTTGAAAGCACGCTCTCGTAAGCAGTTTGGGATTGAAATCCAGCGCAATCGATTCAGAAGGAAAAGATTTATGAATCCAAATTAGGAACAACAAATTCGTTTTTTATGACTAGTAATTATATTTACTACTAGTTTTATGAAGATCCGTCCATAATTTACCGTAGCCCTGATAAAAGTGGTATCACTGTATTGAAATTAGGTTTATATAAGGTATTTTGAATACTAGAAATCCACACTACCGAATTTTGCAATGAACGATCTATAATTTACAATAGGGTCAATAAAAAAATTCCCTCTAGAAAATACCTTAAATACTTCTAATAGTATTTCTGAAACGAATCATGATATTTTATTATAATGAGGCCAATTTAGTTAAATAGACTATAATGCGCCTGAAAGATTGGTTTATAATTTATAGAGCCCAATACTGAAATATTCGAACTCTCGATGGAGGGTATCAAAGATTGACAAAAATTGACTGAAGCAAGTAGGTTTTTTCATAAGGGATTTTCCGGACATTTCTTGGGAAAATATTCCGGTAAATTTGTGCGGGAATTCCCGGGATTTTTTTTATTTAATTATGGCAACTTTACTGCTGATATAATTGTTAATAAGTTGTGTCATGAAATAGATCTTAGCCGTTAGCACAGACTACTAACAGAATTGTAAAAGTGACGTGTGAAAAGGGCCCAAATCAGTTGCGAAGGCAGCTTTCGAAGAAAAAGACAGAAAGCTTTTTTAGTAGTGAAGTGGCAATGTGTAAAAACAGGACGCAACAATCACACAAATGACGTGATCAAAACAAAAATAACAACACACAATCCACGTTAAACAAATGCATTAGTTCAACAAACGTCTGTTTTGTGCAGAAAAAAATTATTTAGTAATATTGTTTTGTTTTATAATTTTATTTACTTACTTAAATATTATTTACTCGTGTTGTGGTAAACTTAAAAGTTAATTTTTACAACAGTTTTGCAAAAAAATCTCAACTTAATAAATTTGTGTTCATTTTATTGCGGCATAAAAGATGAT
This sequence comes from Pollenia labialis, assembly GCA_949318255.1. Taxonomy (NCBI): domain Eukaryota; kingdom Metazoa; phylum Arthropoda; class Insecta; order Diptera; family Polleniidae; genus Pollenia; species Pollenia labialis. Next base: position 30,186,191 of record OX439141.1, on the reverse strand, counting down.
GCAAAGAGAAATGCAAAAGAAAGAGACAAAAAAAAGCGAAATCTTCCGTGTCGTGACAGTTCTGTTAGTATTCTGTGGCCGTTAGGCAAAAAGGTTTTAAGTAAAATAAAACGCATTTTGATTTTTTGATTGGCTTTACTTAAATTTTGCTCTTTCTTTTGTTTGGTTTAAATCACTCGTGTCTAGTTTAGCTTCTTCTAATCGTTACCATACACCAAATAAATATTTTTCAATTTATCATAACAAAAAACTACAGTCTCTAATTTAAGACATTTTTGGCAAACGCCAAAGAGATGTCAATTCACATAGTGCTCTTGTGGTCACTTATGATTTTCGTCAAAAGATAATCATTTTCAACAAAAATCAGTTTAATTAATAATTTCATGCATTGACAATTTGTCATCCAAAATTTAGTGCCGGTTCACACACGTCAAGTTTGGCTCGTCAAGTCATCAGCTTTTAGGAGAGAAGGGAAAAGAGAAGGCCATTTATTTTCCCGTTTCTCCTAAAAACTCAAGACATGTCGAGTCAAACTTGACGTGTGTGAACCTGCACTTACTTACAGCTTATTTCTGAACAATTATAAGTATTTAAAACAAACACAGATTTTGTTTTTGTATTTATTGCATTTGTACGAAAGAATGAATTCTTTTGCACAGCAGAAAAAGGCTATTAAAAATGTAAATAATTAATATGTATGTAGAAAAGTCTTAAACAGGTCCGAATTGTAATTCTCGGCTTTTTGATTTAAAAAAAAATTTTTTACATAGAAATCAAAAAACTATAATATTGTTCATTTTAGACAAACAATCTCCTAGAGAATTTTAAGTTAAATACATTGTTGCCAACTTTTTTTGAAGACTTCCCGTCAAATCGCACTTCAAAAATCGCTAGAAATCGCTAAATTTTTTATTTAGCTTAAAATGTTTTAAAAATATCGCTAAAATCTAAATATTATGTGAAATGTTTACACAAGTCTAGATATTGGGCTTCACTGACTCTTTTAGTCCCGCGAACGTACATAATGTGGATATTCATATAATATTCTGGGATTTGTATTGCTTGAAATCTATCCAGACATTAGAGTTAAGTGCACTTAATATACTTTTGGTAATGATGAATGAACATTTAGACCGTAGACCAAGATTAAAAAAATTGCTAAAAGAAAGAAGGAAGTAAATGCAAGACAATCGATTTGAAATTTTACACTATTTTATATTTGATATATACTTACATTTACTTTCTAAGGGACATTAATTCAAAAAGGTTGAATAAACATATGTATGTATATATGGATATCATGGCCACTACTGCTTATTAACGCTTATAATTTTTAAAAGTTTTTGCTGGCCGTTATTTCAAACATTCATGCTTGAAATATGTTTACAATCCTTACAAACGAATAGACAATTTTTGTTTCGCTCCGAAGACTTCGCTTAGATTTATACAAATTATTTTTCACGTTTTAAGAAAACTAGAAATAAGGTTTGTATCCGTTAACTAAATAAAAATAAAGAAGAATTTTCGCATAGCTAGTTACAAGCTTGCTTATACAAAACAACATACTTATATGAACCCAGGCAAAGGCTTAAAATGGCGCTTTCTTGTTGTTTTTTAAAGCATCACAAACAGTATTTCTTGAATTCTCGAATTACAGTACGTTGTTTGGCATTAGGTTTGACAACCGTGTGGAAGTTTTATCCAAGGGATAATAAAAAATACTTCTAATTTTTGGTTGCTTAAGTGCTTTAAATAATCATTGATTTGCTGTAGACAACACCTTTTTAACTTTAACTTTGACTATAGATTATATTTTGATCGATAAAAGTTGATAACACAAATTGTTTTAAATAAATTCAAGTCCGTTCTCAGTTTTTTTTTCTATCACGTCTAGTTTTTTTTTTGGGCTGGACAAATATTTCGCTCGAAATAAGGTGGTTATGTTAATACATTTCAATTTAACTTCCTAACAAGAAAATCTGTTTAAAACGTTGTAAAATTTTTTGTTGCGGAAACAAATTTTATTTCCTCAAAAAACAATTTTTTGTTATCACTTAATTACTTTAGTTGAAAACAAATATTTTAAATCTCTTATTTTAAGATAAAAATAGTAATTTGCAAATGCCTAGAACAAAAATTGATTTTCTAATGATATTAGAAAAACCGCTAGATTTCCCGCTTACCGCCAAAATGAAAATTTTACCCCGATGAACACGCAAAAACCGCTAGAATCGCGGTAAAACTGTCAAATTGGCAACAGTGTATTTATGAGAGAAATTTATTCTTACTCTCATTTTCACGAACTGTACCCAAAAAGTAAAGAAACAGAGACAATATTTGAGACAAAAAGACTCCTTGTAAATTAGTGCCGGTTCACACACGTCAAGTTTGACTCGTCAAGTCTTGAGCTTTTAGGAGAGAAGGGAAAAGAGAAGGTCATTTCTAAAGGAACGTATGCTGGAACTTAATCAGGTAATAATAAAATTACTTTTATCGAAATGAAATACCTATGTATGTTCTAAAAATTATAAGACTTACTTACGAAAATCTGTTTAACACACAAAAACCTTTAAAAGACTTTATATTGAATAATATTTTTTGTTGGTTGGTTTATAACTGGCAATATACCTATTACATATGGGCATTTCCATTTTGACGTGTCGTGATATTTGTAGCACAAAATGTAAACAAATTAAATGAAGAAGTTAAATTTGTAAAAAGGGTTTTTATATATACAAATTATGAATTAGCACTTTATTCAGAAAAAAAATTACAGTAATCGACGCTAAGGATTCGCAGATATAAGAAAAAATCTGCGCTGGCGTGACGTTAAAAAAACGGAAGTGGATTTTGACTTGCATTACAAAACTGAATAAGACTGCGAATTGAGCAAGATGTTTTGTATACAACCTTTTTTAGTAAACTTTGGACCAATACAGATTTATTTTTCAAGCTATAAAATTTATAAATCTTTCCTCGTTTTAAGGTAAATATGGGCATTTTCAGCGAAAAGTCTACTTTTTTTTTAATGTAACGCTAGATTGCAAATAAGGTTGTATTTTCGGACCATGTTGTTCAATCGTTATCCCTTTTGTTACTAAATGTAGAGCTAGTTACGCTTTACACCAAAATATAAAAAATTGACTAAACGTATAACATTTTTTGAGAAACGATTTAAAATACTTCTGGCGTTTCGTTACTAAAAGTAGACTTTTCGCTCGAATTGCCCATATTTGCTTACGCTTTTAATTTAAAAATTTTTAGTAGTTTTTTTTTATATTATCATAATTAAGGATTTTTTTATATTTATAAGAAATACTTTAGCTTATTTCCCTTTTTTTATTTAATTTTAGCAATTCTAACTAGTTAGCAATGATGTAGCTTATTTCCCTTTTTAATTAAAAGATGTAGGCAGGTATTTTCTTTTGCTTTTAATAAAAAAATATTACTAGTGTTTTAAATTTCCTTAATAAAAGAATTTTCTTATATTTATCAGAAATACTTTAGTTTATTTCCCTTTTTTATTAATTTTAGCAATTATAAATAATTAGCAATGATTATTTTTTTAATTTGTTATCTAAAAATATCTTATTACTAAGTAATGAAATTCTAGTCAAATCCTAAAACAACTGTTAAAATGTGCAATTTAAGTACATTTAAGTTTTTATTCATACTTATATGTACCGGCAACATAAATATTTTCTAATTAATAGTGAGAAATGTTGATAAGTACATAAGTCAACATGTTGATATTAATCATAGTATTTAATAATAAAAACAAATTCTTACCTTTAACACTACTAGACTGACACTAGTATACAACAACAGCAAAATGAACTTTTAATGCAGCAACAAAACACACAAACACATACACTTGTTCAAATTTACTCTTACTTTTGTATTGTTTTCTCAATAATTGCAACTAACTTGCTTCCCTTTTACAAAAACACAAACACTATTTTTGGCAAAACAACAACAAAAGCTAAAAAACGAAAATGGCTCACAATTTTTTTTATTCTTCTTTAATTTGATACAATTGGAACGAATTTTATGATAATTTTAATTATTTACACTAATTTCACATAAATTTCTATACTTTTTGCAAAAAAAACTTAACACTTTTCATTCTAACACTTTAAATTTTACGCTTTCAACAAATTTATTTATATTAAGTAACAAAAACCTTATTAAATTTGAGCTTAAAATATAAATTTTTAATAAAACACGAAACGACTTCTTGATTGCACTAAATAAAACCGCGAACTGAATTGTAGAGCTGCAAAACAATCGATAGTACTATCGATAGTATCGATAGTTTTATTTTTGGCTGACTATCGATGGTGCGACTATCGACAGCGATACTATCGGAAAATTTTAAAAGCATACTTACTCAACACAGGCTTTTTGCCGCCGATAAATTTTTGTATGTATTTTCTAATTTGTCTTTAAAAACATTATGTTTGCGTTTACTTAATGTAAAATAAGATCAAGTAAATTACAATAAGAGAATCCAGTGTAAATACATATAAAAGAAATTGGTAATGCTACCCTGATTTGTTTTAATGTACTACAAAATACAGTACTTTTCGCTTATAGTCCACTACTATAGTTGCACAACTTTTGTGGACTATAAGCGAATTTGGACTATAACCGATTTTTTTATAAGCCATTTAATGGCTTATAAGTGTATAATCCACATTTTGGACTTTATAAAAATTATTTTCTTCAATAAAACTGCTCTTTTTTAAACAAAACAAAAGTTTATTTAAAACATAACCAAATTTTGATTTAATTTAAATAAATAGTTAAAACAAAAAATAATACAATAAAAACAAAAATGGTCAGATGAAGACACCATGTTATGAAATATAAATTGCGAAATTTGGTATTTATAATAGTTACCAGAAATGTAAATAAAAACATGTTACAAGTTGATTAAAAATATATTAAAAACAGAGTGGACTATAGCGAACATTTTTGCATAAAGAATTATATTCGTATGCTAAGAAAATGTGGCTTTTAAACGAAAATGGACTACATGCGAAATGGATCTTAGGACAAATAATTTGTATGAAATTCGAAAAAATCTGCATGTGAATATGACAGTTTTGGCTTATATCCGTTTTTGGCCTTTAAGCGAAATGGACTATAAGCGAAAAGTACTGTACATACATATGTATGTATGTTCAAAAAAATTCGATAGTATCGATAGTATCGATAGTTCATTTTAAAACTATCGAAACTATCGATGGTGCGACTATCGATAGTTTTGCAGCTCTACTGAATTGATGAATATGATAAGAGCAAAACCTAAAAAGATTGACTAGAGAGTGTCAAACTGGGGTGACATCTATGTGTCATTGCCTAAATTGACTGGTAGAAAAATTTAATAACTATAATGTGTTTTAAGAAAAACATTGCTAGCACAAACCGCGTAGAAATATTTTTGAAAAATGATTGAAAAATACTGAATAAAATAAAATTACAAATAGAAAAAAATCTTATTTTTTAATATGTATTCACAAAAAAAAACAAGTAAGAGTGCTATATTCGGCTATGCCGAATCTTAAATACCCTTCACCATGGTGAGATAAGAACAAGAAGTTTTTAAAAAGAATACCTATGACAAAATCAAAAAATGTATGTATATAACTAAGTCCGTTTCCTCTTTTGACAAAGTTGATGTTTAAAATTCGTTATATAAGTTTTAATTATATATAATCTTAAAATCGTGTATTATAAAATTTAATAAAAATAAAAAAAAAATTTATTTTGGAGACTTGAACTCGCAATCTTACGAGCCTTAAGCGAGAACTTAGACAACTCAACTACGAACGGTTTTATTGAAGAAGCGTTAAATTAAAATATATTGAGAGAATTTTATGAACATACATCCATGTGTATGCGTAAAAAACACATTAAAATCCACCACTTGTGGTAAAGATTATAAAAAAAAACAACAAAAAAAACCGCAACCAAGAGAAATGCAAGAAGAGATCAACGTAGCAACAGCTTATTAGACGAAACACAATAACAACAATTACTACAGCAATAAGAGATAAAAATAAAATGCAACAACAACAATTACGAAAGCAATGCCTTTATATATAAATAACTTTTGCTCATTCATACATACTCATGTGCATACATAAGTATGGCTTTGCAATAGCTAGGGTAACCTACTAGTTAGTATGGATTTATTTAAATTACATACAACTTTTTACATATGTACATATGTAGGTACGTATGTATGTATATGCTTGCCGAAATAAAATAAAACACTGTGTCATTGCCAACAAAATTAGAATATCGAAAAGCTTTATACCTAAGTAATTTTAAAATCGTTTTTAGGACATAAACAAATTAAATAAAAAATAAAAAACAAATAGGTATAAAATATGATTTTTGTTTTACATGTAAGTTAAGCGAACGATTAATATTTACATTGTCAAAAAAATCAAAAATTGCTGAATTATTTTAAAATCGTTTATAGAATATAAAAAAAGTTAAAAAAATTTTTTTTTGAAAAGGTGGATGACGAGATTTGAACCCCGGCAACTACTAACGACGCTGCGTGTCCAACCGCCCAGACAACTCAGCCATTAACGCTTATGCAAATAAAGAATTAAAGTAGAATATATTCCGTCACTTTGCTTATTTAATATGTAGGTACGTATTTTTCAATTTAAGCGACCAATCATGTACAAACATGTGTGTGTTTGATATGCCTAACATTCAACACGTTCAAATAAAAACACAAACAAAAAAAAAAACAACAACCACAAGGGATTTTTGGAAAATATTAGAGGTAGTCGTGGTTTTTTGCTCATAACTCAGCCATTTTTTAACCGATTTGACAGATTTATATACCGACGTGTTTAAGAAGGAATTTACCATTTACTTGTGTTATAAAGCTTGGACTCGGGGAGATCTGTGGTTCCCGAAAGTGGGTATTTAAAAAAAAAATTAGTTTTGGTAATAACTTTTTTGTATCTGAACCGATTTTTCTGAATTTTTTATAAAATATGTTCTACTAAAAATTTTCGATATTTTGGTATATAAGTCATATCCATAGGGCATATGGCAGCCCTAAATTTTAGGTTTTTATACAATTTTTAATTTTTTTTTGTACGGGAGGTACCACGCCCACTTCTCCAATCCCGCCCACATTTTGTAGGATCGTGTGTATGGGCTACCTTAATGTGTGTACCTAATTTGGAAGCTTTGGCTTTTGCAGTTCCCCAGATATACAGCAAAAAGTAATAAAATTACAACAACCACAAGGGATTTTTGGAAAATATTAGAGGTAGTCGTGGTTTTTTGCTCATTACTCAGCCATTTGTAGATCGATCTTGCTGAATTTCAATAGCAACCGATGGTAGACTATATGTGACACAAATGTAAAACAACCTAGCCGCTATCATGTCTGGAGTCTCCGGAAAACACATATCAAACGTAAGACGGACAGACGGACAGACGGACAGACGGACAGACGGACGGATATCGTTAAATCAACTTCTCTCCCCATAAGGACCCAGAATATATATACTTTATAGGGTCTAAGATCAATATTGTAGAAATTACAAACGGAATGACAAACTTATTAATACCCTTTTCCACCTGAGGTGAAGGGTATAATAACAATTAAAATTTTTTTAAGATTTTTAAAAAAACTAGCTATAATTTTATGCATTTCCAATTGATCTGACATACTTACTGATTGACAATAGCGGTTTTCACCCTTGATAGTAAAGTCCCTTGTCGTCCTTGATAACATGGCCACTACTGCTTAATAACGCTTATAATTTTTAAAAGTTTTTGCTTGCCATTATTTTTAACATTCATGCTTGATAACTGTTTACAATCCTAACAAACGAATAGATAATTTTTGTTTCGCTCCGAAGACTTCGCTTATATTTATACAAATTATTTTTCACTTTTTTTAGGAAAACTAGAAATTAGGTTTGTATCTGTTAACTAAAATAAAAATATAGAAGAATTTTGGCATATCTAGTTGCAAGCTTGCTTATACTAAACAACAAACTTATATAAACCCATGCAAAGGCGTAAAATTGCGCTTTCTTGAATTCCCGAATTACAGTACGTTGTTTGGCAAAAGGTTTGACAACCGTGGGGAAGTTTTATCCGAGGGATAATAAAAAATATTTTTAATTTAACTTAACCTTTGACTATAAATTATATTTTGATCGATAAAAGTTGATAACACTGTTCTGCCGTAAAAATTGTTTTAAATAAATTCAAGTGCGTTCTCAGTTTTTTTCTATCACGTCTAGTTTTTTTTTTGGGCTGGACAAATATTTCGCTCGAAATAATTTCAATTTAACTTCTTAATAAGAAAATACATAAAATTTGCTTAAAACGTTGTAAAATTTTTTATAGCGGAAACAAATTTAATTTCCACTAAAACAATTTTTTCTTATCACTTATTACTTTGAAAATAAATATTTTAAATCTCTTATTTTGAGATACAAATTGTAATTTTCAAATGCCTAGAACAAAAATGTATTTACTAGTGATATTAAAAAACCGCTAGATTTCCCGCTAACCGCCAAAACGGAAATTTTACCCCGATTGACACGTAAAAACCGCTAGAATCGCGGTAAAACCGTCAAATTGGCAACAGTGGTTAAATAACTAACATTTGTCTTAATTGAAGCACAACCGCGAATAATGTTGTAAAGGCCACTTTTTGCAAAATCAGTGTTTTTGCAAATTATCGTTAATATTGCTCTCTTACATTGTTTAAATACCATATCATCTAAAATTATGCACCTTAACCCCTTCAAAATGCAATACAAAGAGTCAGCCAATGAAAGACGTTGTAAGTAGCTAAAAAATTATACAATTTAATGGTTTTGTAGATTGGAATAGCGTTTTAAAAACCGCTTGCGTAGTGGAAAAACGTTTTAAATGGCATCGTGATTGTGGATATGAAACGTTTTTCCGCAAAAAAACAAATTATTAACTGCAAACTTGCATGTCATTTTAAATTCAAATTTCTTGACATTTTTCGTACAAGTTTTTATTATCTTTAATTTTGATAATGTAAAAAAAATTTAAAAATAAGTAATCCTGCCTTTTCAAAAACGTGTTTTTGGTCTCCTGAAAAATTATTATTTTATTCGCGGCTGTGCTTAATAATTGTGCTTAATAATTTTTTGTACTTTTCTTAAAAAAAAAAAATAAGATTAGAAAAGGGCATTAACGGCCAACTACACCAAGCTCAGTTATAAATAACTATCAGTTATAGCTGTCGAAAACATATTGTTAACTAGAAGTTAAAGTAATAGTTGGCTTTAACTGAACTTGATGAAAGTGGGCGTAAAGCAATAAAAAAGTAACCGAAAATATTAAAAATGTTTTATTTAAATGTACCGTAAAATGGAACGTTAAGAAAAATTTCATAAATTAATCTACTACTGGCTCATTGATGGCGCACTCATTTTTATAAATCGTTGTATTTTCTGTAAGCCATAGATGGCGCAGAAAAATCTTATTAAAACTGTTTTGCGAAGAAGAGTTATCGATATGCTTTCCCCCGGTCAGGTTTTTAGTAAGTACACGAACCATTATAAAATGACACTGTCCTCTAGTGGCCACTAGCATTACAAAGATTAACAGTATGGCAATACTTTAAACTGGAGTACTGCCAGGCGGAGAAAGTGTTGGTAATGAACATTTTCCCAACCAACCAGCGTTGCCGTCTTGGTTACTATAACCAAAATTGGCTTCTCTTGTCTATCTCTTATTAATTTTGATAACTTTTACAACTCAAAATTGTTTCTTTAAATAAATGCTCAAATTAATAAAAACTACCCTGCAAATTTTATTGGACCACCTGATCCATTTTGATTAAATGGACTACTCCATGGACTGGGACGATGTAATGTAAGCATGGACCATGTCATTGTTAAAAAGTTTTAGTAGTGAGACGATATGTCTTCTTTTTTTAACGACATGTTTTCTAATCCTCTTGTGTATACAATGGAGTAGTTTTAAAACTACTCCTTTGTAGTCCAAAGCTGGGTTATATGGTCCTGCCCTAGGACATCGTAATGTTAAATATACCATGTTTTTCCCATACGTCACTTTTGGGTCACTTTTGGACTAGTCCCTTGTGGGCTACACTTTACACGTGTGTTTGCACTAGTCCTATCTTCTTTTATTGCGTGCAAAAGCAATTTGAGTGTTGTGATCTTTTACATGTGTGAGTGCGTGTGTTAATTAGCGTTGCCACGGCCAAAAAAATTTGTAACCGCAATATAAAAATAAGGCATGTAACTAAAAGCGAAAAAAAGTACCTAAAACTATTGTGTATGAAAATTTTTTTATTTTATTCGTATTTCCGTTTAAAAATTGTGTGGCTACATAAGAAATAGTGTTTGTTTGTATCTTGTAGGCTCATAAATCGCTTGATCGGTTTTTTTATAGTTTTGATAGACTGAAAAGAACAATAAGTTTATTTTTGTCAATTTTAAAAACATTTTGAGCTAGAGCTTTCAACCTTTTTTAAAACGAGCTCTTACAAGTAAAAATTTTTAAGTTTTGCTGTGCGTTATGGTATCAAATTGCAAAATTGAGCTTAAATATGCGGTAGATTTATAAAAAGATGCTTTTCGCCCAGTAGAAATATACGGGAAATCGAAAAGGCAAGAATTTAAGACGTCGCTTTTTAATAAGATTTCTGTAATAAATTTAATGACGAATATTATACAATTTTTCTCTATTAAAAAGAATTTTATAGCAAAAATAATAAAAATTTGATTAAAAGTGTACAAAAAACAACTTCGAAATTCTTGCGTTTAGCGTTTCGATTTCCAGAACACCCTTGATAATCATATTAAAAGTGGTGGGCCCGGATGGGCCTTTGACCTTATCGTTTATCTAGAAAAGGTTTTTTTCAGTTAGACCTATGAAGCACTAAGAATAGCAAATAAGTAGAAGTAGTAGTCTGTTAAACTTTAACCCCCGTATTCATAAACGATTATTAAATTTAAATACAAAATACCTTTATTAAATTTAAAAATTTTTTATGAATACAGTCATAATCCTTTAAAAAAAAAATAGTTTATAAGTAGAGGAAAAAAGTATTGGTGTTAGATGCACAAACGTAATTTCAAGCATCACCCACATGCACAATTTAAAGGGTCAAAAAAGCGGAGCGGGTAGTTTTTGTTCCAAAACAAAAAATTGGTTATGTTTGTGTTGAAAAAAAAGTACACAAGTACACATTGGAAAAAAAGTAAACAATTTTGGTTAAAAATAACCAAAACGGCAACGCTGCTGTTAATATTGAATTTATTGAGTTGTAACTTATTAAAAAACGACTTTTAAAATTCTTTTTTTTCGGTTTTTTACGTTTTCGATTTCCTGCTTTTATAAACTTTAATCGTATTTAAACAAAATATATCGCCGGTCTCATATTGAAAGGCCCTAACTCGATTTTTTCGAAATTGAGTTTTTTAGTGATTTCAATACATTTCCAACAAATACACCTCGTCACAAGAATTTAATGCAATAGCATCAAAAATATCAGTTTTACAAGGAATTGATGAAGCATTTTACATTATCATACATACAGTTTCTATTATTTTTTTGCCATCTCCTGTAAAGTTGCAATAATGTGACTTAGGGCCATTCTAAATGAGACCAACGATATGCAACTAAGTATTTTGATTTGTTTAGTTTATTTTTCCACTAAAATTATTAGTGTGAAAAATCTAGATATGTATAATATTTGAAAATTTAGACTAAAACTATTCAAATGTGCTAATGAATCTAGTTTTCTATGGCCTCACATGGTCTTAGAAAAACCACTTAGTCAACATTTCTCAGGTCGGTAGTGGATTTTTAATGTCATGCACAAGCTTCATGTCTTTAGCACAAAGTATTGATTGTCTGGCCTATAGTTGGTCAGTAGTACAGTTTCACTATTGACATTTCCTACAGGGAGAATAAAGTGGCATCGTGTAAGTGCTTTTAAAATGTTGTTTAAAAACAACTGGGGAACCCTCAATCTCTTGTTGGGAAATCTTAAAGATATTTTGTTAACAAGTTATTTTTTCCCTAAGCTTAGTGCTGGTTAGTTCATCCTGCTAACAGTTGCCTTAATCTGTTATAGAGGTACTGAATGTTTTATTAAAAATTGTTTTAGAAGGGTAACAAAATTCTAAGGTTTCAATCAGCGTTTAACAAACTGCAGTCAAAGTAAAAACTGTCACTTCTATTACTTCTTTATTTGTCATTGGGCAAAAAAAAAAAACTGTTGCTTTACTTTTGATGCATTAAATGTAAGCAGTCGCTGTCAAACCAACTCGAAAAGCAAAAAGGTTGTACACAAATTTTTGTTTTTTTGCTCGACAGTTTTTTGTTTCGACTGCTGTTTTTAAACCCTGGTTTCAATCATGATTTTCCGTTGGAATAATCGGTGACATGAAAATTAAATTTTATATATGAGAAGCTGGGTTTGATATCTCAATCTTTTGTTGTGTTTTTTTACTTATCCCAAATAAAACTTCTTGGGAGTTTTTTTTTTCATAATAATAGTGCGACTTTTTTTATTTAATTTTTAATTATTTTAATTTATTTTTGTTTTTTTTTTTTTTAATTAAAGTTAAATATTTTTATTTTTATTTCAAATACTACAGTTTTTTAACTAGATAATTTATATAATTTTTAATTAAAATAATTAGTTTTTTTTATTATTATTAATAATAAATTTTAAACATAAAAATACTAAATAGTGCTACTTATTAAATGTGCTTTATAAAAAAATTATAAAATAAAATTTTTCACTTATAGTTATGAATCAAATACTAAAAATAATTTTAAAAATATTACACAACTTATGATTATAATAAGATTTATAAATTTACAAAAGTTTTACAAAATATTTATAGAAACCTAAAATTATTAAAAAAAATGTGCTTTTATATTTATTTATAAAAAAAAAAAAAAAAAAACAAAATAATTAAATTATTTTGTGCTTAAATCTTTAAAATTTTTTTGCGGTTTTGAACTTTGCTTTAAAAAAATATTTTTTGTTTGCTTTTTTTACTAAATAATTAATAAATTTCTGTTAAAATAATCTTTTTTTAATAGATTTTACAAAAAGGGTTAATTTTTTAGCAAGGCGAATTCACTACAGGTGGAAGCAAAAAGCCTGCTGACTGTTCGAACCAATTTGTTTTAGTTTTACAATGGGGTCTTCACCTGACAATTTTTTGTCATAATAATCGTCAAACTTCATATAAAAAAAACGCTGACAAAAATATTTGAGTTTTTTTTATAGACTTTGACGTTTGGTATGCCAAAGAATTGCTAGGTGGAGAAATAGTTGACATTTCGAGCCGAAAGCTCTTACAATGCAGGCAATAAACCGCCACTGTGTACATAAATAAGTTCGCCTTCATTTTGTACACAAAAAAAAAAATTACTTTGAATTTAAAAATTGGTTGCATGTGTTTTTTTTTAATCTCTTTTAATTTTAGTGCGTTCTTTTATTTTTCTTTATTTAACTCAAAATTTGTTTAAAAAAATTTACATAAAAATCTTAAGTGCAACTAAAGATTTTCATAAGAAACCCATATCCAAGGCTGTGTATAAAGCCCTTATATCACTATGTGAAGAAATACGCCAAAATGGAAAATTCATAGCCTTAGCCGCTGATTCCTCTTCGGCCCCATCACCAACAACCACATAAGTGCTTTTACGGCCGAAACGGGTAACAATGCGTTCGTAACAGGTTTCTTGTCCTTAAAATAAAAAACAAAAAAAAAAAGAAAGAGTCAAAAGTTATTGTGTTTTTTTACAGGATTTCTTTTTTTGATAAAAACTCACCTATTTTATGGGCCGAATAGATATTTTCTATATTAAAAATACCACCCAGGCCAAAGAGTAAAACTTTGGCAAGCGCTGGAGCCAATTGGGTAGATGTTACCAGCACATTAACACAATTTTCACGTTGAGCAATCATATTTAAACATTTGGTTGCCAAAGAGGCCCAATTGTCAGTAGCCATTTCTATATCTTGGCGTATTTGAAGCCAGGCATCTCGTTTGACAGGACCCAATAAGCCACCAACACTAAAAACGAAGGAAAGAAAGAGAGAAAGACCAAAAAAGATTAATAAGTTTAAAGAGAAAAACTTTAAAATTCTGTTAAAAATAAAAGGCCAGATTAAAAAAAAATTAAAATATTAAAGAAAAATGTATGTAACAAGTAAAAGCGCTACATTCGGCAGTGTCGAATTTGATATACCCTTCTCCAGGGTTTGATAATTATTATTATTATTCAATTCCCGTAGTTCCTAGGTGGATCATAGCGTTTGATAAGAACAGATAAATATTGAAATGTGGTCTACCTTAGAATTTTATGGATAAAGAAATCATAATGCGAAAAATATCATGATTTAGAAAAACATATAAATGTATGCGTACGACGTTTAAAGTTTCAGCGATATGCTGCACGAATATGCCAAAAGGGAGAAAACGGGACCGCTTGAAATTTTTGTATATAACGACAAATAAAAAGCAGAAAATCCAATAATCGTTTTAAATTAAATTGGAAAAAAGAATAGAAACTAAAAATTAAAGGAAATTCTAAAGATCTCCTTGAAAAACAGTTCTTAAGCTACCATAAAACTACTTACTTTCCCCTGTAGGTATTATAGATCTCCTTGATCTTTCGATATCTAAAAGCCAATTTACGCATCCAATCCACTCCTCCTCGTACACCAGTAGGCAAACAAAGATTCGGTGGAGCCCCAGGCGGGGCACCCGTATGAAAACCATCTGTTGCAAAATTATACGTACTCAAATCCTGACCATTATCATCCGATGATACATCATCTATGTGCACTTGATCGCATTCTTCGATTTCGTTAAAGAAAAAATGAGTGTCAGCCAAATTAAAAACCATTTCTTCCATTCTAAATGCTATGGTCATTAAAGCACTGTGATCTTTGGTATAACGGCTGGCAAAAGAACCCGACAACAAGGTATGAAAAATGATAATAGTCTCGTCTAAGTCCCAGATAAATACACGTTCTGGTGGCTTAACCGCTTCGCTATTGGGTGTTTCGGAGGTGGTGCTGCGAGTGGGACTAGGTTGCTGATGTCTGCGGCCTCTTGATCTGCCCGTTTTGCCAGTGGGTGTGGTTTTTGGCAAAGCAGCTGAGCTGGCATTGGACGAGCCCACATTTGCCGAGGCATTCATGTTGTTATTGGGTGAGATCGGTAAAGGTGAATGAGGTGAATGGGTATTGTGTAGGATGGGGGTGGTGGAATGAGTATCGGTGGGACTTTCCGAGAGATTGGAGGCAGCTACATGAAAGCCATGACTGGCACTAGAACTGGGCGAGCTCACGGCATAAGGAGAATAGTTGGCGGGATTGTAGTAATTGCCATATTGATCATTGTAGTAAGAAGTATAATCCTGTTGGGCTGCAGCCGCCGAGGCTGAACCAAATTGGGCAAAGTTGTTGTAACCATAAGCCGAGGGGTATAACTGAGAGGCGTTATTATTGGAAGACGCATATGAGGAAGTCAAATACGGTGAAGTGGGTTCAATTTTGGGTTGTGCTCTCCCCGCGGCTGTGGTGAAGGGTGTACCATAGGTCGAATAAAATGGTGGTGTATATTGCTGCATACTATTGTAGTAATTGTAATAATCATGTTTCGAATCATAGGCCACTGCTGCAGCGGCGGCAGCTGCTGAAGAATTTACTGCGGCCATAGTGGAGGAACTTAATGAATTACTCGGAGACTCCAAGCCAGCTAATCCAACTGCAGTATTTCCCACTGATGAGCAGCTATATAAATTCGAGCCACCGTTATCTAAATGGCCGCTTAAGTTCGCCGTTGAATGCAAAGAGGAGTGCTCACCGACCGAAGATTGTAAATGTTGTTGTGTTGACGTCTGAGAGTGCACCGATTGTGCTAAGCCGGGCGAACGATTTTCTGACTTTACCGAAGGCAACTGTGTAGCAGACTGATCGGCTGTTAGCCAGTGGGACATGCCACTAGATGTTAAAGCATTCGTTGTTGCAGCCGCAGAGGAAGTCGATGACGACAGAGTGGTAGAATTCTCATTGGTAGCCGCCGCTGAACTGGATGAGTTAGAAGAGTGTTGTTGTTGTTGTTGTTGTTGATATGTTGAGAAACTACTACTGCCAGCAGTGTGAGCAAATTGAGAGGCTTGTGTGTTAGATAAAGAGGGTAAACTGTTACTGGCAGCTGAGGATGAGGCAGCAGAACTCAAACTACAGCTACTTGAGTTCAATTGCTGAGAGGAGGATTGTTGTTGTTGGGTATGCTGCTGCTGCTGTTGTTGTTGCTGCTGCTGCTGCGCTTGCTGCGTAAGGTGGTGAGTTTGTGTGTGCAGATGCTGAGAGTGATGAGGATGTTGATGTGTTGAGGATTGCAGAGAGTGGTGATACGATGATAGTGATGCTAAAGAGGTTATGGTGGGTTGTAAAGGTTGGGTTTGAGGTGGTAAAGATAAAGGACTACATTGACTTGCTGCCGCTGCCGAAGAGGCCAAAGCAGACTGTGTGGCCAGCAAAGGACCCTGCAAGTGGGGTAGATGCGATGAGGATTGGTGTGATATTATTGATGATGTTTGAGCGGCCGTTTGGGAGCAGAGGCTGTAAAGAAGACAAGAAGAATACAAAATTTTAATTTGTATAAAGTAGTAAAATATTTTTAGTTATACTAAATTCTAATAAAATATTAAAATTTATAAAAACAATCCTCCTAAAATCTAAAAAAAAATCCTATTTAAAACTCATTAATACTTAAAATCCAACATAATGAGTATTGTAACCTTTAGTTTGCGTCCCTTAAAAAAAAGAAATTAAAAACAAATAAAATTAAAATAGTTTTCAATAAAATTTAACACATACATACATACATAAAATATTTTTAAGTCAAGTGCCCTAAAATAAAAACACATGCTCTAACATTCATAGTTTTTCAAACTCCTCTTTGACTTTTAGTACCACACAATCATTTTGAAAAATAAACAGATTTAATAGATTTTGTCAAGTGCTGGGGTTTTTGTTGTTTTCAATTTTTTTTTATTACAATTGTTTTCTTTTTTTTTTAGAACTCAAACATAATTTAAGAAAATAATTATTTGTTTAACTAAAGTGTCTTTTGCGACAAATTTGAGTTTGAAAAGGATTTTTTTGATAGATTTAGAAAATTTGAACATGTGTAAGACAAATGTAAAAAAAGGAAAACTAAAGAAGTAAATGTTAAAGAAAAGCGCCTTTTAAGAAATTTGAAATACTTGATTTATTTTGAAGAGAATTTTTGACAGACAGGCGTTAGATTTTAAGCACTCTGAATGACGAAGTAGCGGTAAAAAGACCTTTAAAAATTAATGTATTTTAATAAAGGAATATTTTTGTTTAAAAAGTACTTTTTAATCAAAAGGTTCTAATTTGATGGTATAAGCACTAAAGGGTACGAAACAGTAATAAGGGATGGTTTTTGTCTGCTTTGTTAAAGGGCCTTCGCTAACTGATGGGGGCATTATCTGGAAATTATACCCCGGTAGGCTAGCAAGTAGTGAGCTAGTCTACCAGACCCGGAGTCGCGGGTTCGATTCCCGCCAGACACTCTGGTTTCTTTCCTACAGACAAGCGTATAGCTTCGCGGGGATCAGCTTAGGGAATTAAAAAAAAATATTTCACTGGATGTATAAGGCTGTTATTAAACCTTTTTTTGCTTTTGTTGCTAAGGATAAATGCACAAAAATGCCAAGCCTATGAATCGCGAGTGTCAAACTGACTTTAACCCTTTGAGCTTAAAAATCGTGCCTTATCGTGGTTGGCGAAAATACGCCTGCGACTGTTTGGTATAGGGATGGGCAAGTTGAAAGAATATATCGATATATATCGAATCGATATTTTTTTAGAGTATCGATATTTATTATTTCAAAAATATCGATATATCGATATATCGAACGTATTTTGCTGAAACTATTACCAAAGTAAAAAATTCAGTATACTTTTGTACAAACATAGTTATGAACAAACATATTATATGTAATTACATTGTTAATTTTTATTGTTTCATTTTATTTAAAAAAATTAATAAAAACACAAAATTTAATCAAAACAAAAAATTCAATTATAACAAAAACAAAAGGGAAGAATACAAAAAAACCATAAGAAAAAAAATAAATTACGAAAAATTTAAATGGAAGTAAATAAGTCATGGAAGTACCAACTTTTCTTAAAATTGCACCCCAAAAGAACCAACTGGTTTTAGTCAAACCAGTAATCATCAGATATGGACATCAGGAGCACTCTCTGTTGTATGTGCACTCCAGACAATCTGCTTCTTGTATCCGGCACTGCCAATTATTTTAGATCTTCATATTTGTTTAAAAAAACATATGATAAATGCAATGATTCCAATTCTTAAAAAACATATTGTTTGAAAAACGGCTAAAATTTCGAGTTCTTAATGAAGACTGACTTTAAAAAATATCGAATTCGATAGTCGTATTTCAATATCGATACATCGATGTATCGGTATTTAAAATATCGGCGATATATATCGATTATATTTTTTTTAAATATCGATATTTTGATATATCGATATTTATTGCCCATTCCTAGTTTGGTAATAGATTAAAGGAAATAAGTTCACGTTCTCTTAAATCTATTACCAAACAGTCGCAGGTGTATTTTAAATTCGCCAACTCCGATAAGGGTGAATGAATGGGCGGACTTCTAATCTTTGCAAAATACTCTTACGATAAGCTCTTCTGAACTCCTCAAGTCCGTATGGATATAATATTGGATTTTACCTCCACTAACGTTTATATTATGTTTATTAAGGCTCCAAGGAAACCAAAATATTATTAAAAAAAAAAAGTAAGAAAGTATAGTCAGTATAAAGTATAGCCAACCCCAGCCATTTAATACAGTATATAAAGACAAATTTTGGAAAGTTTACTTTATTTCGTACACATTGATCCGCACTCATGGATCCGCCAGAACCAAATTAATTAATTAGGATGTTAAGACTCATGTAAAAGTTTTTTGTGCTGAATATTATTAAGATTTCTTCATCTTTATGATATCTGTTTGCCTTAAAGTGTTTTGGAAGTTTGTATTGGGGCCATGTGAAATTATGGTCCGTTCCTCACCTTTTTCAATAGGCTTTTTAAAGGGTGTGTTTTTTGGAGTGATGCAACTTCGAGTTGGCATCACTGCTTTATTTGACCACCCATTTAACAGCTGATAGCTGCTTTTTTTAGTTTGCTTTGACATTTCATTATGGAACGCGTGCAAATTGTTCAAATTTTTAATCAAAATTATTCGGCGAATGGGCTGAAGCACAAATTGTTATTAATTTTGAATTTCCATTCAAAATTTTATTTTCCGATGAGGCCCATTTCTGGTTGAATGGGTACGTAAATAAGCACAATTGTCGCATTTGGAGTGAGGAGAATTCGCAAGCTTTTGTCACTATTGTAGTGACGGTTTAAATTGTGACGTCCATACGGCCGTCACTAAATGAAACTAGAAACAAGAAAAGGAATATTCTGTTGCAATTATTTTACTAAAAGCTTGCAACGGTATTCAGTGTAGAGGAAACGATTATATAGACGTATTGATTCAAGTAAACCAGCAGATATGTATATTCCGTAATTCGCTAAAGCTAAATCTCTTTCGCTAAAAATCTTTAAAGTTGATTTAGATATTTTTAGCTTCGAATGTAATTCTGTAACGTGCATTAACAAATTTTGCAATGTCATAATATTTAATTCGCCGCAATTTCAGCTTTTAATGTCATTGCTAAAATTTTTAAATTTTGTATTCTCTAAGGCATTTTAGCTTATGCTAAGCGAATTACAGAATACGGCTGCAGTTCTAGGAGAGTTGTAAACAGAAAAATTTTTAAGTTTTTCCAATACTTCAAGTTTGAAATAAGTCTTGGAAAAGTTGGTCTAAATGTTTCAAGAGCTCTTTTAGTTTAGAATTCTGGAGAAAAATACTGAAGAAAAATACTAGCTCCAAATTAATACGCCGCAATAGCCGTCGATATCCTAAAACTTCTTATCGAAATAGTTTAAGCTTCGGGAAATACTTTTCTTTCAGATCTTATTAACTTTCAAATATCAAAGAATCAAAATGAGTTTTTCTTGGCCTTCCTATACCAATCATTTTTCTCGTGATGTCGACAACAGAATAGTTCTAACATTGACTCCGACTCCAACCACTGACATTTTTTAAGTCCGACTCCAAATCCGAATCCGACTCTAACATTGATGAGAGTGGCACTTATTTGACTTAAAATCCCTTTTTGTTTTAATGCAGAACCTTTTAAATGGTTGAATGTAGCAAGAAAATTATTCCGTGAAAACTTCAAATCGATATTTAAAATAGAATTTTAATTGGAATATTTTTTGAAATTTTTTATGCCGAAAAATTTTTGAGTCGAAATTGCGATTTTGAGTTTTTTTTTGGCATTTCGGCTCTGACTCCGGTACTAAAACCTTAACTCCGACTCCACTGCCCCGTATGAAAGAATACCCAGGCAAAACAAACCCAGCATCTTTTCATATTTTAAGGTTGATTATTATAATATCAATAATTTTTTGTTACTCACTAAAGGCGGTTTCACACTATAAATCAAGTTTTAAGTATTTTGAGGTAAATACAACTTTGAAGTGATACATCTTTATTATACCCTTCACCGAAGGTAAAAGGGTATATATAAATTTGTCCTTCCGTTTTGATCCTACACCCTACAAAGTATATATATTATGGGTCCTTATGAAACGCGAAGTTGATTTAACGATGTCCGTCTGTCCGTCTGGCCGTTGAAATGGGTTTTCCGAAGACCCCATATATGATGGGGGCCAAGTTATTATACATTTATGTCACATATGGTCCGGAATTGTTTGCTATTGAAATTCAAAAAGATCGGTCCACAAAGTGACCGATAAATAAAAGTTTATCCTACCTGGTAGGTTAAAGTAAAGTTGTAATAATGGAACACTTTTTATACGGTCGATATCTATCGATAAGTTGTGAAAACGGGCCTTAAATTTTTAAATTTAATTTATAATGATGTTTTTAGAATTGTGAATATGTATGTATGTATGTATATGTAAAAGTTATTTAGTTCTTGTCTAGTTGCTCTGTATTCTGCTCGCACAATGGTGAAGGGTATAAAAGATTCCGCACAGACGAATATAGCGCTCTTAATTGTTTTTTGTTGAAATTGTTGAAGATATACTTAAGACTTGTATTATAGTGTTAAACGGCCTTTAATTTTTGGAGGAGGGTCTCAGAGAAGATGCGTGTTCTGCTGTATTTTCAACAAAATTTTGAGTGCCAATGACATTCAAGGCGACATGGCGAGTAATTGGCGTCAACAAATAGTAAACGAATACCTGCCTGGTTGCCTGCTGGTAGTCCCAGCACCAGGTTAAGATGCGTTAGCCCAATCAGATAGATAACTTAAATAACAATAAATCCGACCCACCGTTGGCGACCTATCAGTTCCCGATAATGCTAAGTCGAAAAAGTGAAATTTGTAGGTGAAGCTCTTAAAGTTTACGGGCGATACAACATTCATAATATTGGATTGGATCAACCGATCAACACCAAAATTTGTCAGAATTTAAGTTGAACAATACTAAATACAGAAACGTTAAAAATTTAAAAAATGCTAAGTCGACATAGCATGATTTGGAATTGAGCGGTCAGTTTGGCCCTTAGTTCATTGTAGGAATTTCAGGAATAAAAATATATAAAGTCAGTACAACGGGACATGTTACAGGACAATGTCTGAGCACATGGGTATCCCATGTAATTCGTATTGCAAAAGTTTTTTGGAATTTGGTCTAAAAAACTTCTGCTATTAAAAGTTACGAAAAGTTCTTAAGAACTCAAATATCTGAGACGTTTTTTTTTTCTTCTGGAGGATTAATTCTAAATGGGGACTTGAAGGGTTATTTTTAAATAATTTTTTTGTAAGATGTTTTCAGTATTTCAATGCGTCATTGTTTTTTCTTAACACGTGACACTAGACAAGGATTTATTTCTGTACTGCGTTTTATTTCCATATCTGGTTTCTAAAAACCTAAAGACACTGAGAAAAAAGGTGTCAAATTATAAATGAGTACAAAAATGTTTAAGACAAAAGGGCGTTACACTGGAGGTTTTACCTCATTTACAAAAGTTTTTATATACATACATACATACATACATACATACATACAATTATAATTATTAAAATAAAAAAAATGTTTTCATTTTAAATAAATAATTGGAAAATTCTTAACATTTTTTTCTAATTATTATTAACACCTTACGACATTTTTATTCTTCTTTGGAATATTTTGTCTCCTTTTATTCCCATAATCTCTTAAGTAGTATTTAAAGGGGCACATCTTGAACCCTTATTATGGACATCTTTTGTATTTAAGATTTAAATGCACACTTTCAAAGAATCATGTTTAAACAAAATTTATTGAATATGTACGTGCGTTTTCAGTTGACATTTTTTTTTTTCGTTGGTTGCCGGATTCTGACAATATTTAAGTGTTAAATACTCTTAAGTATGACACTTTTATTTTTGAGTTGAGATTTTTTATTAATACAAAAATTCTTTTAGAAATCAAATAAAACTAAAAAACCTGCCACCTCTTAGTCTACCATATGCCGAAAGGAGTTCCACGAAAATTTAGCATGTGTTTTTACGTTTTTAAATCTTTTCCTACAAAAATTTTGAAAATATTAAAATAATAATTTTAAAAATTTAAATAAAATATGGATATCATGTCTCTTTAGGTTCGGGTTGAAATGAAGAAAGTCTTCAGTTGGACTAGTTTTGATATTTGACTCTTCAATTAAATTTTCATGTTGTTGTAAAGACATTTTTGGACAACAAATTGTTATTAATTTTCAAGAGATTTCAAGGAAAGATTTAAGAGTGTTAAATACTTTAAGGGCTTTTAAAACTGGAATTTTATTTCAAGGAACAGGTAACAAAATTTGTTTAAGAAGGGTCCTAAGCAACGCGCTTTCATAATTAGCTAAGACCATGATCTTGAAGCTTATAAAATGTCATAGTCCAGATACATCCCAGTAAAAAATTTGCTTCTGGTAAGCAGTTTTGTAAGGGAGAGAAGCACAAACCTGATTAAAAGAGGCATGATTTTTATATGACGAATTTCTACTTGGAAGTATTAATTTGTTCCTCTTTGGTTAAAACCAATTTGATTGCGTTATAAAGAAATGTAATTTCTATCTTCGGTAATATTTTGGGAATAATCATAAACACATTTTAAAATCATTGCAATACAACCTGCTTCCATGTAAGGGAAAACCAGAAGCACTTAGAACATTGTTCGTGAAGTTATTTTTTAAATAATGATTTTAATTATTCCCTTACCACCTGCTTACTTATAACGGATAATGCAAAGCTTTTCAATCATTTTTATTAACTTAAATTAAAAATTCCATTGAATGGTATTCGCTTATCTGCTGCTTCTTTGTAGTGTGTATTAGCCAGTGCATATATTAGCGCTCATGTAGTTTTCGTGCTTCCAGAAACCTAAAAATTTTTTACTGGGATGTTATGGACACAAAATCTCTTCGAAATATTACAAAATCCTAAACCTCTTTACAGTCTTAAAGGAGTTCAAGCAAAAACAGAAACAGATTCAAGTTTCTTTTTGGCTCTTCTCCTCACAAATATTTTTTTCCCTTTATTTATTCCTCGTGGGAACATGGGGCCCCAACAGTACATTTGAATGTTACTCAATCATCTAAAATTCGTTTAATTTCTACCCAATTTGTATCTATTGCACTTAAATCCCTTTGCAGTGTTCTTCTCCACGTCATCTTAGGTCGACCTAGCCGTATGCTGCCCTGTGGGTTCCAGTCAACCCCTGTCCTATTAATCGAGTCGGAGGGCTTTCTGAGAGTATGGCCTATATACCTCCATTTACAAATCCGCACATGTTACGTAGGCATTTATTTACGAGCACCTGTATACGTTGTGCGATCACATTTGTAAACAGCAATGTTTCGCTGTCTTATAACAAGGTGGATTTTACGCATGCGTTGAAAATACTTAAATTGGTTTTGCGTGTGACTTTTAATTGGGACTTAGAGCTTTTTCTTGTGAAAAATTGGACTTCGCGCTTTTGCTCAACAACAACAACAAAAAATGAGATAACTGTAATATTTTCTTTGTAAACAATGTATTTTTACTTATATATGTTTTTTTTTGTTTTTTCTTTGGCCTCTTTGATAAAAGAAAAAGTACATATAATATAAAAAGTACACGCAAAGAAAAAACATGGTTGTGGTAAACATATTCTAAGAGCATCATATTATGATAAAATTTATGATTGTAGTCACCATATTAAGATTATTATTGAATCATATTATGACTTAATATACTCGTAATATTACATCATAATATTTTTGCCATAATCATATTATTATTATGTTAATTATACTAAGTTAAGAAGTTATCAAATTATTGTCATGTTAATCATAATAATTTAAGAACTAATCATATTATTGTCATGTTAAACATAATAAGCTAAGAAGTAATCATATTATCATCATGTTAATCATAATTAATATAGAAGCAATCATATTATGATACAGCCCTTTTCATAACTGTCATACAAATATAAAATAAATTAAAACTTTTTTGCATCGATTTTGTATTTTGTGGCTTTTAACAATTTTTCTAAATGTGAATCAAACAGCGGAGTTCAATATAAGGCTTGCAAAAGACCAAATTCAAAATCTGCAATACCTAGCCCACAGTAGGATAACGAATTGTTCGGCTCTCCTGAAAAAATTGTTTTTAGACACATGCGGTTGCCCATGAAAACCACAGAAATATCGTAACACTTTTATAAAATATAACGAAATCTCTGTGTGTTTTGTTTTTGGATTCTACAAAAAAACTACGATATTTTGCATTTGCACTATTAAATCACTAATACGGAATGAACTCCGCTAATATTTTAATTTCTTTAAACATATTATTTATGGGAATTTATCTTTAAATTGATTAACCGCTCACATATAAAATAAATGACACAACTGATACAAAATTATTTTACAAATGGCGCTAACATAATATTATTAGAGTAAAAATAGTTTGATTGCATCTTTAACATAATATGATAAATGTATAGAAAGTTATCATGTTATGGCTATTAAATATCATGTTATGGTTGTGAGTAATATAATATGTTTAGAAAGTTATCATAATTTAGTTGTTAGAAAAATAATTATTTTTCGGTCAACAATACTCAAATTAATAATTGCGATTAACATTGATTTGTTTACAGTAACTTTAATATTGTTGATATTAAAGAAAAATAACAATTATTTGTGTACGACAACAATATATTGTTACATTCAACATAGTGTTGTTGCCGTAACCATGCCCAACAATATTTTTTCTCTGCGTGTATGTTTTGAAACAAAAATACATTTTGACATAATATATTTAATGTATTTAATGTAACTTTTAACATTTAAAGTACCTTTTTACATTTAAAGTACCTTTTAACATTCAAACTACATTTTTACATTTAAAGTACCTTTTAACATAAAATGTACCTTTAAAATGAAAAAAGTACTTTTTTGATATTAAAAGTATCTTAACATTCGCCCTAATCGAGGTTGGCGTTTTTATGACTAAAGTTAGGCGTTTTTAAAAATGGTATCGTGGTTAGCAAAAAAGCCCATTATTTAAAAATCTAGTACAAAAAATGTTGTCGTTTTCGGCGTAGTTGTTGCAAAAACGTTATTTATTAAAATTAAAAGTACCTTTTTATATAACAAATAATTTTTTAATATGAAAAATTAATTTAAAGTATCTTTTGAAATAAAAAGTATTTGTTATACCAAAAGGTGCTTTTTGCATGAAAAAGTACTTTTTATGTAAAAAAAGTTCCCTTTATTAAAAATTAAGTTTTATGATTCCAAAGTACCATATATGAAATGGTTCCAAAAAGTATAAAAAGTATCTTTGGAAATAAAAAGTATTTGTTATACCAAAATGTGCTTTCGCATGAAAAAGTACTTTTTATATAAAAAAGGTTTCTTTTCTTTAAAAATAAAGTTTTATAACCTCAATGTACTAAATGAAGAATGGCCCCAAAACTTAATATGAAGCGCAAAAACATTCAGTGTTTCGGGTTTTTTGTTTTTTTTTTTGGGGGGGGGGGGCAAGAGTTCTTTTGCATTCTTTTGTTGGGGTGTTTTTACAATTTAAGTGAATTGAAAAGTGATCCCAATACCAAGGAAGAAAAAAATTACCCCCAATAAAATCTAAATTTTTTACTTTGGGACTTTGTTCTTTTACTAATATTGAAACCAATTAACCAATTAAGATAGCGAAACCAATGATTGCTATTGAGAAAATCCTTGCGGCCGGGTGTAGCCGGCTATGAAGAAAAGCTTAGTTAGCAAAGACGGTATTTGTTATACATACCAAAGAGCAAACAGCCCTGGTGAAGCTAAACCATGCTTTGTATCTATTTAAATTCAGTAATTTAAAATTATATTTTTTTAAACTCATGATTTTGAAATTTGGGAATTCAGGATTTGGAATTCGGGACTTTTATATTTATATTTTTTAATTCTATTTTTTATTATTTTCGGGTGATGTTTCATTACATTGCATAATTAAAAATGTCCCTAACCTTGGAGTGAGTTTTCATTAGCTTTTTGGGCCATATTTCCTAAAATAAATTCATTAAAAGCCCATCCCAAATAAAAGCAGTGCACTCATTTCGCAAACGTTGTACTGTTACGGTTACATGTAATAATGAACTCAGCCTGCAGAAAGAAGTGGTTTTTGAAGCTATTTCCTTCCGTGTTGCATTGCAAAATTGTGTTTAGGAAGTAAGGAAGCTTCATGCAATGAAAATTGTGAAAGTACTTAATTACTTAAAAAGAGAATTAAAACTTCGATTTTCAAAATAAAAAGTACCTATTACTTTTTGGCATTAAAAGTATGTTTTGAAATAAAAAGAACCGTTTTGATATGAAAAATACTTTTTACGCAAAAGTGCAATTTTGAATTTTTACATCAAAAGTACTATTTTACGTAAAAAGTACTATTTTTGATAATAAATACATTTTAAACACAAAAAAAGGAACTCTTTTAAGATAAAGAAATACGTTTTTTTATAAAATAACGATCTTTCTCCAAAAGATTTTATATTAATTTTGTTAAAATTCTTACCGATTTCTATCATTTGTATCCGTATGCTCTGTTTTGGGACGTTTAACCTGCAATTAGAAAGAATAAAAAACTATTTAACAAATTTAAAAAAAAAACTTTTGTTTAACTTAAATCATAATTTATGCCATTTAAGACACATTTAATACCAGAAGTATTTTTACGTGTGCCTGGCCACCAAAAAAAAAAAACAAAGAACCCACCAACATGACATTTCGTGCGTGCGAAAACGTGATTGCGTGCGTAGAGGACTCCCCACATTTTTTGCATTTTTTTATTTCGCTTTGCAGTTGTTGTGTTGCCTTTTTAAAGGTATTTAAAGAAATTTTAACATATTTCAGTGACACATTTCAATACTCTATAAATTATTTAAAACAAACAAACAGGCAACAGTAGAAGAACTTTTGGTAGATCGCATGTTAAAGTCATAAAAACAAATGGCAAAACCGAGAAAACCTGACAGTATTTAGGAATTTTTTTTTAAAGGAAAAGAATAACTAACTCATAAAAATCAACCATTATTTTAACCAGCTGTTAAAAGTTAAACACAATTACAATTTTTTGTTTTAGTCAGACTAAGAAAATTTAACTCTTAAATGGTTTACGAGAAGTTGGTTTTAGAGTTGAGATCATATTTTCGTTTTTCTTTACATGACTGACAAACAACCGGCTCATGGCGGAGAGTTTTAATTAAAACGGGATTAATGAGGCTTAAACTTAAAGAAGGTTTAATTATTTAGTTTAATAATAAAAAAAATTGTAATGAAATCAGCAGTTTTTTTTCTTTTCGACTAAGGCGCTATTTAAAAAAAAAAATATTAAAATTAAAATTTTGTTAAATACCAAAAAATTGCTGAGTCAAATTTTCCGGAAAAACAACAATTCTAGAAAATCGACAAAAAAAATCTGCCTGTTGCCTTTTGGCTGAATTAAAAAAAATGTTAACAAAAGTGTTTTAAAACAAATTTGTACACTTTGCATTTTATTTTATTTTTTTATAAACAAATTGTGGGAAAATATTTTTTTTAATAAAAAAAATTGTTTTTTAA
Source organism: Pollenia labialis (assembly GCA_949318255.1). NCBI lineage: Eukaryota > Metazoa > Arthropoda > Insecta > Diptera > Polleniidae > Pollenia > Pollenia labialis. Next base: position 30,157,864 of record OX439141.1, on the reverse strand, counting down.
GTTGGTGTGATTATTTTATTAAGCAAAAAATTTATAATTTTTTTATAAAAAAAAACCTAAAATTTTGTATTTTAATATTAAACAAAGTATAGAAATTTCTTGCTTATCTCAACAGCAATTAAAATTAATAAAAAAAAGTAACACTGAAATCATGATGAAGATCATGATTTGTTAAGTGGCGTGTGTGTGCTTGCCTATATATATAAGGAATTTTACATATGAAGGGGAAGGATAGCGAAGAAATAAACTAAAAAAATTAAGAGAAAAACTGAATAAAAAAAAGTTTTTTTTTCTTTCAAAAGAAACGTAATAGTAAGCATGGTACTTTTTTGTAAAAACGTACTTTTTGTGTTAAAATGTAATTTTAATGTTAAAAGACATTATTTCTAAGAAAATTTATTATTTTTTGTTAAAACACTTTCTGGCAAAAAGGTACTTTTTATAAAATAGTATTCTTTTGGTAACAGGTACTTTTTGCAAAGAATATAATTGCAAGAATAAAATTTGTTATAAAAATCTACTTTGCTGTAAATACTTTGTTGTGCAAGGTTCTTTGTTGTAGTCAGGCGCTTTGTTATACAAAAGTACTTTATTAAAATAGATACTATTGTAAAAGCTAATTTTTTACAAAAGTGTTACTAAAAGGTTTTTGTAAATAGGCTCATATATGTTAAACGTACTATTATTAATTTTATTTTGTAAAATATACTTTTATGGCCATTTCACCAATTCTATTTAAATATCAATTCATTTAAAAAAATAGTTTTTATATAATTTTATTTTTATGAGACATGAAAAAGGAATTTTACACATTAATTGATATTAAAATAGAATTAGTGAAATAGGCCATTAGCGTTTCTTTAGTTAAAAAGAAACTTTAATGTGTTGTGCCTCCAAAAGATAGATTTATAGTTAAAATGTAATTTAAGTGTTCTTTGCGTTACTTGATAATCAAAAAAAATAAAAAATTTCTGGTACCTGTACTTTCTGGAAACACGATTTTTTATTTTGGTAACAGTAGTAACTAAAAAATATTGGTCCTAGTTTTAGTATACCGATCGATTTAGAATCACTTTCTGAGTTGATCTGACTATGTTTGTCCGTCTGGCTGGCAGGCTGGTTATCTGTCTAAGCAAACTTTGTACGTAAAGAACAGTTCGCAATTTTAAAGATAATTTGACGACATTTAATACATTAATTTCAATTCTCATAAGGACGAATCTTATTGGAAATTGTGAAAATCTGTAAATGTTTAGTTTTGATTTTTAAAAAGTTTTAAACAAATATAAATTTTAGTGTAAAAAGATATTTTTGAATAAAACATTTGGAATTTTTTTTTTTGGGTAATTTTTAAGTGCCCTTTAGATTAAAAAATTTAGCCATTATGCCCATTTTTGACTATTATTTTCAAAAAGTACTTTCTGTGTTTTGCTTTAAAAGTCCTTTTTAGTTTTAATAGAAAGTCTTTTCTGTCCTTTTATTTGATAAACGATATGTTTTTGGAAAAACATTTGTATTAAAGCCTTTAGAGAGACGTTTTTAAAACGGCTTCATTGGGACGTTTTATTATAAATGTATCTTTATAGTTTATTTTTTGGAAAATATTTTCCCTAAATATTTTATCTTTTTCTATTCAAAAATTAGCTTTTTATTAAAACATTCTTCCTGCACACTTTTGCATAATGGTACTTTCCATGAAAGTTTCTAGTAAATGAAAAGTACTTTCTATCATCCTGTCCTATCAAAAGTAAATAAAGCAATTTTTGAAAAGTTGACTTTTTTGAACAAAAAGTACCTGTTATTATTTTTTCTTTTTTTTATTTATTTTTAATCAGTACGTATTTCTGTCAACTATTTAAGAAACTATGCGTGTCATTTTTTTTTTTTTTGCCAAAAATACATATTTAAGGTACCTTTTCAGTACCTTTTTGTAAAATGTATGTACAGTGCACTCGGGAAAACGTCAACACTCGTTTACGTCAACATCCCAAAACGTCAACCCTTTTTTTTTTACATTGCCTACTCTAAAACGTCAACCCAACTATAAAGCTCTAAAACGTCAACTCTGAATAAAATAAAATTTCGAATTTAGCAGCAGTTAAAATACACACATTTGTACAGACACACATTTATTTTATGAAATCAATTCAGAAATTGGGGATCCACCTTGTAAGTAGAGTAAAAAAAATTACAACTGTATGTCTGTATTGTCTTTTTATTTATGTTCAGTTGCTTTTTTGTGCAGACAATAAAACCAAGCGAAGCCGTCGAAATATTTAACAGGGCTTTGGATTGGGCTCAATGCGAGAATGTTGAGCAAAATGACTTAAATGTATTAAGACGTTTAAGAGAGAAGGCTCTCTTCCAAGTGTTGGATAGAAAAAAACAGCAGAAAAAAATAACAGATTTTTTTAAATGCATATGTGTGCATGTAAAATTAAAAATATGATCTCATTTAAAATGTATTCTTTTAGTTCCAGTTGTCTTCTATGGTTTTAGTCAGGTTGAATGCCTTTTATATTTCCTTTTTGAATTTGTTTATGTTTGGATTTAGTTTATAATTAATAAAAACGTTTAAAAGCACATTATCGATATGTTTTTTATATAAAAATTTTACATTCGTAAACGTCAACAATTTGTTAAACGTCAACACCCGCGGTTTTAATTAGTTGACGTTTTCCAGAGTGCACTGTATTTCGTTTTAAAAAAGAAGCTTTTAGATAAAAAAAAAAAGTAAAACATGTAGCTTTAGTTAATTAGATGTATTTTTTCTGGTTCAAATGTACTTTCTGTGACTCATTTCGTATAAAGAAACTTTCGCCGAATTTTTTCTGATTAAATGTGTTCTTTTTTTTTTTGATAAAAAGTTAAAATGTATTCGTTTTAGTATTTATTTAATATATTTTTGGTTGAATTGTGTGATTTTGTTGCCTTTTGCAAAAGTGTAACTTTTTTGCATTTTTTAAGATTTTACATGTTTTTTCGAGGCTACTTCCCTTTAAAAAAAGCCTCTCTTTTTCATTAAGGCTCTTTTCTTCTTTTTTTTCTTTATGAAATGAAAAACAAGAAAAAACTGTCAACTAATTTATGGCACAAGTCGCCAAACAAAACATTAAAAATAAAAACTCTAAAGAACAAACAAAACCTGCAACAAACAACAACAGTCGCAAGCAGGAACCACAACAACAACAATTAAGAAAGAATACCTGTTTAACCCTTAGAGAGCCCAACTAACACTGAATATCTTTAAACTCTTTATTTACTGTATTAAGACTCTTTAAAGATCTTTATCTCCTTATTTTTTTAATCATCATCTTTGGATTAAAAAGGTTGTTGGTGTTTTATTTCGATTTTATTTTTTTAGGATTTTTTTAATAAGATTTACTTACATATTAAAAAATATTAAATATTAATATTTAATTTTTATTATTTTCCAGTTGTTTCCCTTTTTGTTAGTTTAACTAAATTAATCACAATTATAATTTTTATTTCGTATTTTTGATGTTTGTTTGTCATTAATAATCATTAATGAGTTATTGAAGGCTTTTTTCTTTTGCTTTTCTTTGGCTGTTTTAATAATTCTTCCCAAAATTTATTGCATTTAAATAAATCTTGTGTTTGAGGCAGTGGAGTCTTATGACTTATGAAGTGACAAAATGTTGAAAATTCGGGTGTTGCTGTGGTGAGAGCTTAACACCAACAAAAAAAAAATCTTTTAAAATACTGAAGATTTGTTTTTGATAATATAAAATTTTTTTCGAAACTTATCATCAGTGTTAAATCTCTGACATTCATTTCAAATGATTAATACGTTGCAGCAAATGATCAGAGAGTTCGAACAGTGCAAATGAAAAGCAGCTAACATTCATGACTGAAATGCAAAATTTACATTAATAACCTAAATTCACTTGATGGAAGAAAGAAAGTAGGGGGTATAAAATATACTGGATGAGACAATTTTTCTTATTGCTCAAGTGTCAGCCAGTCTCCCAAAAACTGTAACGATGTGATCAATCCACAAGCCAGTTTAAGGATAGTTTAGCATCTATTCCATATTAAAATCAAGATAGATTTTGTATCTGTAAGTTCGTCCCTTAGACACAGAAAAACTGGTGTACTCTTTTTCGATTTTTAGCGCTGGGTCAGATATGGAGGTTTAGCTTAACAGGTTTTTATTAATTCTCATTTGGACCTTCGTAAACGTTCATATACAATCAGTTTGTGTTGTCAATTTTCTTGTTCTTTACCTTAAACTTTAAATCATCTAGCATACTACGAATATAAAAACAAGGGGAAACAAGCAAGGTTGCTACACTCAACTGTGCCGAATCTTTTAAACCCTCCACCAAGAGTTCGAATATTTCAGGAATGGGCGCTATATGGTATCTATTAAATGTAAGCTAATCTTTACGAAATTCGGCGGACGGGTTTCAGATCACATTAAATTATGACAGACCGAACCTACTGCAATACCATGATTCTGAAGTGTTTTCCGGGAGTGGGATTAATATGAACCGACCACTTAATTTGGCGGAGTGGTTTCTTGTCGTAAGAAACTATGGCATACCAAATTTTACTGCAATAGCATGATTCGTTACGGTTTTAGGCGTAGTAAAGTGTTGTCCGAGAGTGGGGTTTATAGGGGGCCTACGGTTAATTGTACACCGATCTTCACAGATTTTCTTATTAGTATCATTTCCGGTCGTATTAAATGAATTTGCGCTTAATTAAATGAGAATTGAAACATTGTGTCACCAATTTATGCTAGTAACCAAAATATTAATTTTTTAGGACATTGTTCCACATTCAGGCTGGATTTCAATCCCAAACTGCTTAGGATAACTAGAAGCAATTTGACAACAACATTGTTCTTTTCTTTTGAGTTTTTCGAAAGAGAGCGCGAGATGTCATTCATCCGGAATGACAAACTTAGTATACCCTCATTTACCACAAGTGGTTCTCGAGGGTATAACAAGTAAATTGACAAGCACGGTCAAGCCTGTACCCTTTCCATTCTCTTTTCCACTCTTTCCTTAAAACTCAAGACATGACGAGTCAAACTTGAAGTGTGTGAACCAGCACTTACAAGCTGTACATTTTCAGAGACTATCGGCATAGGGTTCATAAATTTTTACTCATTTGAGTTCGCTGATTTCAAATCTAATCACAATTTTTCTCTATCAGCTCTACCTTTCGAGATATACCGTTATGTCCAAAATTGAGGCTCTTTCACTACACATAATGGATCAACTTGAAAACGGTTGACCATATTCAGTTAACAAATAAATCAAAAACTCGGCAACAGTAGTATCTTTAAGCCGTGCTTACTTTGTTTTTAAATTTGCACTGTAGTTTCAGAGATATCGTTGAATTTTTCAAAAAAAAAAAAAAAAAATTTTGAAAAAAAAATTTTTTCTTCTTTAAAAATTCATAAAAAATAAAAATGAGACAAAAATCACAGTTTTTGTCTAAATACATTTGGCTATACATAATTTCGAATGAAATTAAGTTTTTTTCATTATAATCACTGCGCAGCTTTTGATTTTATTCAAAATTTACTGAGAAAACTGATATCGATTTCCATACAAAAATTATATTTTAAATATGTGTGTGTCATGAAAGTTTCTTCTTTTTGTATGGAAACCGATATTCAGTTTTCTTAGTAAATTGTGAATAAAATCAAAAGTTGTGCACAGGCAAATTGGCCTGCATTTTGTTTGATAGGCTTTTATTTTTGAAAGCTTTGGTACTGGGTTCTAAACGGCACTTATCGAGCCTGGAGGAATATAATGGATTAAAGGATATTGCGAAGGTTGAGGCCGGTGCTTAGGAAGACCGATTCTAAGTCACCACTAGCCAGGAGAAAGGTCTGCGTTAGAACCTTGAAAGGTATTATCACGGGCCGCTGCATGATAGGCAGTATGGCGGTAGTGATGGGATCTTAATTGTCAGAATTATGTAGGTTGTGCGAGGACACAGGGAAGATAAAGACAACTGAGTACATTCTGTCACTTACACAGCAGGCTAATATGGCTGGGAAGTAGTTTCATAGCCGAATTGGGACTTTTTTCGGACCATGGACTCGAGAATCTGACGGGACTTGTTATGATAATGACCTGCCAATATAACAGGCGGCTAAGGACTGTGTATATGTAGGATTAGTGTGTTAAAGTTCGGTTTTTTCTCTTTCCGATATTATCTTCCACTATTTCTTCCGCTTTCGTCTTTTATTATCTTCTTTCTTTGCTTCTTAGCCTACTTTTATTAGCTGAGGCGTCGCAATAATCCATACCAGAGGGCGAAGTCGAATTAAAATTGTCGGCGGCGGCAGCTTAGGTCAAAAGTCGGCGATGGCTTGTAGTCTGCTGTAAGCTTTACACAGTTTTTTAATGTTGCCATATTAATGCAAGTGCAATGCAAAAAATAAATGTTTTTGCATGATTCGGCGGCCACTCAGGCAGCTGGAAAACTATGGCATCGGGCATATTCTTTGAAGAAATGTATCTTTCAAAATAGCCATTAAGATAAAGATAATGGACAAATGATTCCATTAATTGCTCGAGCGTATTCTTTGAAGATCTTAAACTTTCAATAAATATACCATTTTAGATACTTGAAATACTTGATACTTGCGAGAAATGATTGGAAAGTATGATTCCTTTTACGTATTCGGTAAATTGCAAAACATTAAAGACGTTCATTTGTCAGCCGATTTCCAAGAATATTTTTTAATGTTTTAAAACTAAGACGATTCTTTTTTTTATAGACAGGTTTCACTTGAGCGCCTGGCCAATAAGATTTTTGAATTGATTTAACCCGGGGAAAGAGTAGAGTAACAAACAAAAATAATTTTATTTATATTATATGTATTTTATTCGACCTAAGCCTAAGAGTTCTCCTGAAGCCTAAAAGCTTTATATTCATTCCCTGTATTGGTACACAGATAAAATTCCCAAAATTTTTCACCAATTAAAGCATTAATCAAAAATAAAATCAGTTTTAATTCAAAATTTAATCAATTGAATTAAACTTTTAATCAAGTGAATTAAACGTTTAATCAAGTGAATAAAAGGTTTAATTTATACTATTAATTTGTTTGCTGTTGCAAATTTAATTTTTACCGAATCGATTTTTTTAAATTGGCAAAGAAAGCAATGAACATTCGAATTTTGTGTTGTAAAACTGACAAGTTATATTTCTAAACTAATAAATCTCCTAATGATCATTAGAGTTCTCCACTTGAAGTGGTCTATATTTTTGAATTGAGTAGATAGATGTCTTTAAGTGCTGTTGATCTAGAAAAATTGTGTATTGCATATTAAATTCTTTTATTTTATAAATTTTTCTAAAACTCGAATTCAAAATAGACTTGTTGTATTTTTTATTTAAACATTTATTAATACATAGTTTTTTTTATTTAAAGCACCTTGGGTTCTATCATTTTATCAATTAATCCACATCGACGTGCTGAGTAACTATAGGGCATTATAGTCACCATATTTATTTTAATATTTTCTTTTAAATAAAAAAAAACCCACTTTGGTTTTGCAAATTTTTTTTTGTAAAAATTTTCAAATTATTTAATTAGAACAAAAGAAACTTACAATTTAAAAAAACTTATTTAAACATTTTTTTATTTTGAAAAAAAAAAACAAAAACCGTCGGTAAAAATTTAAAGGTTTAACACAATTTTTTTTTTGTCTAAAATTACACTTTATATTTTTTTTTTTTAATTTTTAAGGTAATTTTTTCTTTAAAAATTTACGTTTTTTTATAAAAATCCTGTATATTTTAAATAAAATAATAATAATTTGTTTGTAGGTACAAATTTTATTGTTTTCCCGAAATTTATTCACTTTGTTGCGGTTTGAGTATCTCGAGAAAACTAAATTCCTCAAACAACTTAAAAGCCATGAATACAACGTCCAAAAATCATGGTACTAGAGATGGGTGTTGATGTGTGTGTGTTCACTCATACTGATAATCTCTCTCCCTCTCTCACGTGTAATTGAGTGAATTTAATTGCAGAGAATTGCTAAATAACACACACCTTTTAGATACTTTTCAAACACATACACAATTTGTATCTATGAGTTTGCTTTTTAACTCAATTTGTATCTCTTACTTTTCATATACATTTTCGGTTGGTTGGGTGAAAAATTCTCATATTTTTTTGTTGGTCCTTTTGTAGGTAAAAGAGCTAAAAAAATAAAACAAAAACATGGGTTGCTTTCAATGGCATTTGCTGTTGTTGTGTGTGTATTAAACTCCGCCTTTTTTTCTTACTATAAGATACAACATGTATTATATATTTTTATTGATGTATGTATCTAAGAGATTTTTATGGTTGTTTTTGTATCTTCATTACTTTACTTCAGGCTGTTAGTGGAGTTAATAGCAAAATTTTTGGAGTTAAAAAAATGTAATTGGTAAATTCAAGTTTATTAGAACAATATTTATAAATAAAAAAAATTTTAAATCTGCAAAGTGCATATTTTTAATTAATTTTTTTTTTTAATATTATCCTGCTAATTCAAAAAATGTATACAACAAATAAATTAAATATTATTTAAAAATACAATTCCTTTTAAAAAAATTCCACACACAAATTAAAAAGAAGTAGGTACCTATCTGCATTTAATAAAAATATTAGTCTAATTTGTTGCAAAGTGAAAAGTATAAATCTGTGATATTTTGACTTTACTAAACTTTAGAAAGTTGAAAAAATTGTTGTAGTTATAGGTACCTACGAATTTTCATTCAAAAACATTTTTGTTTACTTTAAATGATTTTGTTATTCGTGCTTAATTCCCATTTTTGTTTACGTTTTTAAAACTTAGTATTATAAACGAAATTTTTATTTAATTATTTTATTTTTTAATAAAAATTACTTTTTCACCGAGTTTTTTTTACACTTTTTGCTGTCTTATCTCGACTTAAGATGTTTTGACAAAATGAAACAAAAATAACGCGTAGCTTTTTTTAACAAAAAATATTTTTTATACCAAAAATATTTTCATCATTTCCCTAATAGTTGGATCCTTTCACCACAAGTTGCACGCTTTTTTTTATCAAAAAAAAATTATTCTTTGTAACAAAATTTGCCTTTTTAAAAAAATTAATTTTTCAGCAGAAATCGCACCTATTTTATCAAATAAATAGAACTTTTTTCGGCAAAATGGTACTTTTTTACCAAAAATTTCACTGTTTTTTAACAAAAAAATTTTATATCTCTCAACCAAAATTGCAAAGGAAGTTGCACTTTTTCGAAAAAAAAACCCTGGTACTAAATGCAGCACTTTTTCTTCTTTTTGCTATTTGTTTTCCAAAAATTTAGCTTTTTCATCAAAGGTATATTTTTTCATTGAATGTTGCCCTTTTTTTAATTAAAATTTGCCCCTTTTTTACTAAAACTTTACTATTTTCAAAAAAAATGTTACTCTTTCATCAAAGGTTTACTTACTTTTACATAAAAAGTTAAACTTTTTTCATTGAAATTTTCTCATTTTTTCATTTTAACTTGTACTTTTTTCATTAAAACTATTTTTTATTTAAAGTTGCATATTTTTTTAACAGAATCAATGTTTTTCCACAAAAGTTGTAGTTTTTTAACCGAAGTTTTATATAAGTTTTTCAACAATAAATTAAAAAAAAAAAATTTAATTTTTAACAATAGTTTCACTTATTTTTTTTACAAAATTTGCACTTTCTTTAAAAAATATTGTACCTTTTTAATGAAACTGGTTCTATTAAAAAAACTATCACTTATTTAACAATAGTTTAAGATTTTTTTTTAAAGTTGGGGTTTTCTCTGAGAGGACATTTGCAATTTTTCAGCAAAAGTTTCGAATTTTTAACGAAAGATACACTTTTTTAATTAAAAAATGTTCCTTTTTACGAAAAGTAAAATTTTTAGCATTTTTTAATTTTCCAAAAAACAGTCTTGAATTTTTTAGAAAAACTTAAAATATTTTGTTCTCAAAGATATTTTTAGCCTCCCACATTTCAAATGCCTGTGGTCCCTATCATTTTTGAACAATTTGATTAAATTAAATCAAATCAAATAGTTTTTCACATTTTTTTACATCTGTCTAATTTTTTACCCAAATTTTTGAAATCTCTAATTACCAACATGCAAATTTACATGTGGCTTTATTAACTTGTTCTTAGCGTTGTATTTTTGTACATTTAAGTTTTGTGAGGAATAGAAAAAAAATCAGAAGAAAAAATCAATTTTATGCAAAATTTATTTATGTACGAAAGCGGCAAAACTATTTGTTTTATCATACTCAGACATACATTATTTAGCACATTCATTCGACTGCATTGAAATAAACAGCTTTAAGAGCAATTAAACAGCAGCGGAAAGTAAAGAACAAAATAAACTATACCAGAGTTTCATAATATTGACCAGTAAATACTACAAGCATAAATGAGATTTCATTTGAATTCCAAGGAACTGACTTGGTGGTCAATTACAATAATAAACAAATGTATGGTTTTGGTTTATTTTGATGCGCTACGACGGATCAAACAAGAAATTATGAAAAGTCACATCTTAAACGAAAAGAAAAAAAAACATTCTTAAACAAAAATGCACAGAAATGTATTGTTTCACGTATGCACAAAAAGATCACCTATTCCACCAGAGAAAATCACAAATATTTGCAAAAAGTTAAAAAATTCATTAAAAAAAAAGTAAAACTTTTGACAAAAAAATGGCTTTTTTCAAAAGTCAAGTTTTTTCACCAAAAGTCACGTTGTTTGACCAAAAGTCACACTTTTAGTTTAAAAACCCTAAGACTTTTTCACAAAATTCCATTTTCCTACAAAACCCACATTTTGTACAAAAAGTATTTTTTTTAAACTCGCAAAAAATTCACATTTTTTACAACATGTCACTTCTTTTAAAAAAAAGTAACATGTTATACAAAATGTCAATTCTTTCACAAAATTCTCATCTTGCACAAAATTTAAATTTTTATAAATAATGTTTTCACATAAAAGTCACAAGAAGTAATTTTTTACACAAAATTTCTCATCTTTTACAAGAAAAAGTCACACTTTGAACAACATGTCACTTTTTTTTTTTTAGTAAAAAAGTCACATTTTGCACAAAATGTTAATTCATTCAAAAAAGTCACATCTTGCAAACAATTTTAATTTTTTTACAAAACAGTCAAAAAATATTCACAAGAAAGTCACATTTTACACAAAATGTCACTTTAAAAAAAAAACAGATTTTTTTCTTAAAAAGCCACCTTTGCCACCTTTTTTACACAAAATTTCTCATCTTTTACAAGAAAAAGTCACACTTTGCACAACATGTCACAAAAAAGTCACATTTTGCAATTCTCTCAAGCAAAAAGGTCACATTTTGCACAAAATGCCAATTCTTTCACAAAGAAGTTATATTTTGTACAAAATGTAACTGTTCACAAAAAAGTTAGACATTGCACCTCTTTACAAAGAGGTAACATTTTGCAAAAAATCATTTTTTTTACAAAGAAATCACTTTTTTTTTTTACAAAAAGAAAAGATTTTAACCGAAAAAACATATTTCACACAATACCGCCTCGAAAAGTCAATATTGCGTATTGTTTGCCACAAACCAAACGTTTGATCGTTAGCGCTTGTAGTATTAAAGATATTTCTCTGTATAAAAAGTAAAAAAGCTATTTTTCTCCTTTTGGTCTGCACTAAATTTGTGATTTTGTTCATTTCGTTCCTTTTGTAAGACGCAAAGTTAGCATAACCCATTTTTTTTATGAATTTGTTTATTTTCTCTAAATGTTTCATTATTTTGTTTTGAATATTTATGATGGTGCTACTGTATGGAGAACAATAAACAAGTGTTAATTTAGAGGGGCAAAAACAGACTCAAAGATTCCTATGGGGCACTACGATTTTAATAAAAAACTTTAAAGGCGATAACGCTTTTAACGTGGGATGGGGTTTTTTGAAGATTTTATAACAGAAGCTCTAATAATTATTAATTCAATCAAACAGTATTGCCATGTTATTTATTTTAAAGGTTTCTCAGATTTCCAAGAATATTTGCATAAAATAAAAAATTTTAATATTTGTGTAAAATTTGTCTCAACAGAGGTCAGAGGTTACATATGTAAAAATAAAATTGACTACAAAACTGTCCTTTAACAGAAATCGAAAAATTGTTTAATTAAATTGAAATTTTTAAAGTATTTCCTTAAAAATTTATAGTTTTTTTTTAACAAAGGTTAAAGTTCACATATCACATATAAAAATCTGTAAAAGTTTATAGGTAATCAATAAAAACTATTAAAAATTTGGCTTCAAATATTTAAAATATCTTAGAAAAAGGTTTTTTTTTCTTACAAAGGCCAAAGGTCACAAACCCATTAAATGTTAAAATTGATTAGTTACAACCAAATAAGAAATCTAAAATTTGGTTTCCTAAATCTTTTAATTGGCAAAAATTTACAAATCTTTTGAATGTAAAGGGTTACCAATACTAACTACCCCATTTGTAAGGGTCAAATAGATTTTGTAGAGGTTAATAAGGGGCAAAAGGTTGCAAGTTTAATTTTTAAAAAAAATTAAGAAATATTTTTACGAAAAAAATTTATATTTTCTTAATAAAATGTCTTGAATTTTTTTTAGCGTAAAAACCAATGGCCCATGAATTTATTGTAGATTAAAAATTGCAAACAAATCTTAAAGGGTTAAAAATTCACAACGTGTGAAAAGATTGATAATTAAAAAATTCAATAATTTATTGCAAATCTTTTTTGAAGGTTTTAAGAAAAATTAAAGAAAAACTGTGCTTATTTGCGAAATAGGGTGAAAGGTTAAGTTTAAGGTTAAAAGATTCTCTAGGGTTGAAAGGTTGCTAATTAAAAAAATCAATGATTTATGATAAATTAGAAATGAAAAAGACTGTGTCTGTATGTCTGTTTGTTCCCTATAGACTCCTTAACTACGAAAGGGATTTTCCTGAAATTTTCAGAGTAATTTCCTGTTAAATTTCCTGAAGACTGTAAATATGTATAAATTGTTAATGCCGTAAAACAAAATTTTTATTCTATGGACACGAATGCAGTTTCAAAAGAGAATTGATGGAAGTTTTTGCAGCAAATTTTTCATAATATTGATGAGGAATTACAGCAAATAACTGCATTGGGCAAGTGGGCGTGGCACAATATATTTTTCTGTATATCTATAGAACTTTTCGTCACTTTTCTCTTTCTCTACCTTTTTCTTTGAAGGGATTTACAATGGACCGCATTGGTCTCCGAGTGAAAGTGTGCCCTTGGGCACATAACCTTCTTAACCTAACCAAGAGAACTGAAAAAGCTAAAGTTAAAATTTTGTACAAGTCTCTTGTTTATCAATACGCAACAACTAACTAAATTTGGCCGAGATTTGTGAAGTGCTCATGGCACAAAATATATTTCTTTATATCTGAAGAACGGTAGAAGAAAAATTGTGCAAATTTGTTACACATAGCTGGGTGGTTTTACATACACAGCCTTTAAAAAAAAAATAGTTGGTATAAGAGAAGTGGATGCGCCACCTCCATACAAAGGCATTAAAGATGTATGTATGAATATCTTGAGTACGGTGTGATCCAAAGTTTCCAAATAAGGTACTACAAGCAACAACATCAGGCACAATGTGGGTCGGATTGGAGTAGTGGGCGTGGCACAATATAGATTAATTTATATCTTAAGGACGGTAAGAGAAAAGTTGTCCAATAATGGTACACATAGCTGAGTTGCTAATACACAACCTCTATAGAAAAAAATGGGCGGGATTGGGGAAGTGGACTTGGACGCCCCATACAAAGACAATATTGGTGTCGGTATAACTAGAGAGAGGTAACAGCTACAGCTACCAAATTTGGTACGAATTTCTGAGTTATTAATGTACGCTCTTTGTCAAAAAGTGAGTGGAATTAGGGAAGGGGACATGGCACAAAATATAATTTATAGCTGGAAAACTACAATAGGTAAAATGGCCTAATTTGGTATAAATAACTTGTTTATCAATGCGTAAGATCAGTCAAAAAGTAGGCGGGATTGAATAAATGGGCATGACACAAAAAAGAATTATGTATATTTTAAGTACGATAAGTGTAAAGTTGTTCAGATTTATTGCAAAGTTGGCTGGATTGGAGAGGTATCCATGGCAGCATCAATTTAAATACAATATAGATTTCTCTATATCTGGAGAACGGTTATAGTAAAAGTATATGAATAAAACAAATTACTTCGTTATCAAAACACGAAACCTTTTTTTGAAAATGTTTGGTTATTTTATTTAAACGGTGACCCGCTGGGGGTAGCAAGGAGCACCTGGTCAATTAAGTTTTATAAAATATTTACCTTTTTACGAAAAGTTATACTCTTTTGTAAGACACACTTTTTTAAAAAACTCCGCACTTTATTTGATAAATTTCACACTTTATTTACAAAAAGTCATATTTTTCATAAAAGGTCACACTTTTTTACAACAAAATTAAACCTTTTTACAAAAAAATCAAATTTTTTCAGAAAAGCAGACTTTTTTACAAAAATTTACATTTTATTTATAATTTTTCACACTTTATTTACAAAAAGGCATATTTATTTCATAAAATGTTACACTTTTTTTTACAAAAAATTAAATTTTTTTAGAAAAAATTATACTTTTTCAAAAAACAAAATTTGTCACACAAATTTACACTTTCTGCACAAAAAATCAAATTTTTTTCACAAAAAATCGAACTTTTTGCAGAAAAACACACTTTTAATAAAAATTAAATTTTTGCGCAAAAAATCAAAGTTTGTATCCTCAAAACGACACATTTTATTTTTACAATTTTGCCAGTTTTGCACAGCTTGCGGGCACAAACCATTTGACGTGCCTTTATTTGAATTTAAACCCTTGTGTTTTTAATTCTAAAAAAAAAAAAATTTTTTTAAATGTCAATTTTCATTTCAATAATTGATATTCGAATTTAAACCCTTTTTCTACAGACTCTTTAATTAAATTAAATAAAAACTCCCTTTTTTAACAGAAAAGATAAGTAAATTGGAATTTTTTTTTGTTGATTAAATGAATTATAAAAATTCGAATTATTAATAAATTTTAATATTGCCCCTAAAAAATTAATTATTTGCTTAAAAAGCCATTACAAATTTTACCTTTTTCGGGAAAATCTTAAAGAAGCCAAAATGTATCTATTAAGCATTAACCCTTTCTTACTTGCATTTTTTTTTTGCAAATTCAGTTTGTAAGTCTTGTCATTTAACCTTTCAACCCCTATTGACTTTTAACGGAACATATTTTAAACTATTGAGATTTTTAAGGATAATTTTCCTTAAAAGAATCCCAAAACATTGTAGAAATAAAATAATTTTGAAAAACTATTTGGGGGTGACTTTTATAAAAAAAAACAAGAAATTCTCGAGATTTAAAGTTAATTTTGTGTAACCTTTAATCCCAACATAAATTAATGCCGTTTTGGTTCAGAGCATTTTACGGAACTTTCCGGCATTTTGGAATTTCCCTTCTTCGTTTTGTTCACTTCACATGGCTTTGATTGTTGAATCAAAAACCTAAAAAGTCCGGATAACAGATGCAATCTCGGATGAAAGGGATAGTCGTCGCAAAAACAAACAATAAAAATCGGAACAAAAAATCGTTTTATTTCCCGGCTAATTGATGTTGCCGGTTAAACAAGTCACGCCTCGATTATGCCCCAATGCAACAGTTTATTTTTTTTTAATTTTAAATTTAAATCATTTCAAGCAGAGATCCTTATTAAAAACGCCGTTTAAGTATTAACTCAGGTGCCAATTAAGATTTTAATTTAAATATAAGTTTAGTTTAGTTCTTTTTTACTTTTTTATTTATTGAAAATTTTTCAGTTCTTGTTCAGTTCTGGCTCAGATCTAGTTCAGCTTAAGTTCATTTCTAGTTTACGTTTAGTTTGGTTCTAGTTGAGTTTAAGTTCGGTTAGAGTTTAGTTCTAGATCAGTTTTAGTTCAGTTCTATTTCAGTTCTAATTCAGTTCTAGTTCAGTTAAAGTTTAGTTCTAGTTCAGTTCATTTTAATTAATATAAATAAAAAAAAATTAAATTTAGTTCGAGTTCAGTTCTAATTCGTTATTATAATTCAGGGGTCTAATCACCGCATACGATATCGAGCAAAATTGATCGAAATTATTTATTTTGGTATCATGACTCTCGATATCTAATGAAATTTATTGAATTTGAACTAATAGCATTCGATATCGAGTAAATCGACATTACATTTCTCGAGTTTTCATTCGATACGTCAGTGTCTATCGTATGAAAAAAAATTCGATAGTTTATTCAATACTTAGAATTGTGGTTGTTTTGTTGAACTATTTATGGTTTTTAATCCAAATTTTTAATACTTGTAATTTAATCAGGCTTAAGTTCATCAAATTTAATTATTCATTAAATTATTTTTTTTATGAAGAAAGGAATTTTACAACATGAAAATTAATTAAAATTGTTATTGATAATCATTCATTCTTGACTGACCTGAGATTCGAACCCAGGCGGCTGGTTACCATGACATGTTTCGATCACAACCACTTGATCTCCTCAGATGGATTTGCCGTCTTACACTCGCAGCCATCGACGACGGCTGACGTCAATAGTCAAACATTATTCAATACGATGGTATCGAATGCGGTGATTAGACCCCAGTTCTTTTCCAAATCTAGTTTAGTTCTACTCTCAGTACAGCTAAAATTCAGGTTCAAGGTTTTTTTCTAGTTAAAATTTTTGTTCAAGTTCTACTTAAGATTCTAGCACAGTTCTAACTAAAGTTCATGTTCAACTTCAGTTCCTAATGGAGGTTCTCTTTAGTTCTATAAAAATTTTTCAGGGGTCTAGGGTCTAGTTTAGGTATCAGCGCAGGTTTTGGTGTAACTCTAGTTTAATTATATTTTAGTTCGAGTTAAGTTAATAAAATATATTTAAATTCAATTTCGAATTCTGCTTTTATTTAGATCTCAATTTTTTTCTAATTCTTTTAGTAATCTTTTTAATTTCAAACCAAACATTTAGGTTAAGGTTACCTAAACTTCCTTTCAATTACAGAAAAATGCCTCCCATCGGTATCAATTTGATGAATTTCACAGACAGCCTCAAACGTTTTAATTAAAATTGTCATTATTTTAATTATTAAAGTTCTGCACTCGCTTAATTTTAAATTTCCTATAGCCATAAAAAGGCCACCTAATTAAACACCACGATGATTAATTCAACTTTAAATAATATTAAATGACCTAAATTATAAACTAAAAATAAAATGTTAATGACTTATTTAAAATAAATTCAAACTAAAGTCCAATATTGTTTAGGAATATTCAAAACAACGAACAAAATGCAAAAGTAAATTGTTTCCCGTATGTGTCAATTATAGAAAAACAAGAGCACAAAAAGAAATTTAAATAAAAGAGGAATAATTTCAAATGTTTAAAATGCTGACAAGTACAAGCTATTAAGAACAAAATTTTGCAATTAAAAAATAATAAAATTAATAAACATTTTGCTCAACCAAAAATTCATTTATAAAATTTTAAAATGTGGGGCACTCAGTTAATATTTTTGTGCAATTCAAATGGAGCCAATGAAATCAGTTTGACCAATTTAAGATTTTATTTTTCTCTTTAAAAAACTGTAATTTTTTAATAAAATTTATTTTCATCATTTTTTTTTTTTTTTCTTTTCTTAAATTAATTTTTATTACAAAATCAAAAAATCCACTTAATTACTTATACTGTCACAATCCTGTTAAAGCTCTCATTACTTGTCGGTTCCGACAGACATTTGTTAAATAGATAGATATGGATGGAGTCCCGCACACCATCATCATTTAAATCTCTGACACACTTAATATCTAAAGTCAAACAGTCAAAGATAATTTTCCGCTTGAAACTGATCACTTAGACTTTTAGCGTTTTAAAATATTTTCCTCTTCTTATTACGCTTAAAAGATGTGAATGTTTCGCCAACTTGGCTTTAAATCGTTTTAGCACGATCGTGAGACAACATGTCGTCAATTATATCTACCACAGCGATCTTTAAGCGTCAAAAAATTGTCTGTACAAAAAAAAAATAAGAGAACCATAAGAAACAGCAGCCCAACGTTAATACAACGGCGACAAGAACTCACACACAATATGATGGCTTAAAGAAAAGCACCAGCAGCAAACCATTCATATATTTTTACTTTATAAAGCCACCAAACGATTCAAGTTTTTTTTCTATGAACAATAAAAAAATTAGAGATGTAAAGAAGTAAAAAGTAGTCGGTAGTCAATTTATCCAAATAATTCTTCTAATAAAATTAACATTTCTTTAATTGGTTCAGAAGGATAACAAAAAAAAGTTAACTGGTGTCCCTTTAGTTTATTCCGCTTATACCACCAGAAACTGGTATCACTCTAGACAGACCCCAGTTAAGTAAAGCTGAGATATTTCCAACAATCCCAGTTTTCAGATTCCAAAAAAGTTATACTGAATCTTGTTATAGTCTTTCAATAATCCAGAGTTTTTCCATTTCCTTAAGTGCTCTACAAATTTCAAGATAACAAAATTTTATAAACATTAATAAAATGCTGATATTATTACCTTTACATCGGTATACAACAGACCCTTATTCTTATTTTCTTAAAACAAATAAAATATCCAAGTTAAGAAAAATAAATGATTTTCTTTAAACCGTCTTAAGTTATCCTCATTAAATTTATATTCAAATGCAATAATCCGACCAAATAAATTTCATGATTTGAAAACTTTTTTCAAATTTATTCTTAATTATAACGACTACACGGATACCGATTACTTCCTTTTTTTAACTTATATAACACCACTAATACAAGACCCCTATTTAAATGTTGCAACATAGAAGTACTCAAACTTAAAAGTTTCACAGTGGCAAAGAAAGAGACAAATTAAGGGGAAAAAATTAAAAGGCATTGCGGACTTTTTAATACTAAAGAATAACTTTAAACAAAGCCAACTAAACCGAAGCTGAAATCTATAGAAGAACTTTAACCAGAAACAAAAGAAGAACCTAAAGAAACATCGGATAAAAACTAAAATGTAAAAGTAACTCAAGCCTATGCGGAAGCCTATAAAGGGTCCGCCAAATAACTGTTTTTTTTTTTGAAAATGCTATAAAAAAAACTACTGAATATTTTCTCAAATATCTTTTTTTATTTGAAATTTTTTATTTAATTGTATACAATCCTTCCGGTTAATAATGGAAAATAATTTCATTCAAATGGCTGGCCATGCAGTAGCCTACACGATCGGTCCAATTTTTAAGCACATTATCGATTGTGTGCAGATGTAGTTCACCAATCTCTTCACGAATATTGTCCTTTAAAGCGTCAATTGTCTCTGGCTAGTCGGCGTAACACTTATCTTTGACGGCACCCCACAAATAATAGTCCAACGGTGTCAAATCGCAGCTCCGAGGTAGCCAAACGACATCAGCTCTGCGGCTGATAATGCGATCTTCAAAAACAGGGCGCAAAACATCGAGTGTAGCTTCGGCTGTGTGGCACGTAGCGCCGTCCTGTTGAAACCAAATGTTGCCAGTATCCTCCTCTTCAATTTTTGTGAACAGAAACTCGTTCAACATGGCCCGATAACGATCGCCATTGGCTGTAACGGCCACTCCTTGCTCATTTTCGAAGAAAAATGGCCCAATTATGCCTCTGGACCAAAATCCGCACCAAACAGTGACTCGGTTTGGGTGCAACGGCTTTTCAATGTATGCGTGCGGGTTTTCTGTGCCCCAAATGTGACAATTTTGCTTGTTTATATGCGTGCGGGTTTTCTGTGCCCCAAATGTGACAATTTTGCTTGTTTATATGCGTGCGGGTTTTCTGTGCCCCAAATGTGACAATTTTGCTTGTTTATATACCCGTCAAGATCAAAATGAGCTTCATCTGAAAAGATGACGCAATTTTCGCACACATTCTGCAACATTACCATGATTTTCATAGTAATGTCGCAATATTTGCCAGCGTTATTCAAGCGTATACACAACCATATTTGTTCAGTAATTAGCTGTCAAATCAGACATGACCTAAGTGTTGCCATTCACGAAATAAGCACTAGTTGAAAAAAAACGTTAGATGGCGAACCCGTTACTTAAACTAAAACTTGAATTAGAACGTAAGCAGGAACCTGAACTAAAACTCGAAACTGAACTTGAACTGAACAAGACAAAAAATTAATCAGAACTGAACTGGTTTCCCTGGTCATCACATATTAATTTTTACATTTCGGGGGGATTTCATCTAGACCTGTGGCTTTTTTGTCTTTAAAGGCGTTCACCGCATAATCTACTTCTTCCTTAGAGATATTTAGGTGTTTTGGTTATCTGCGTATCCGTGCAATATTCATAGTTTGATTTTTCATTTGTATATGCCAGCAGCTTCTTTAAGTTTTTTTGTGGAGGTTAAAGTCACCATGTAGATTTTGAAGGATTTCAATTTCGTGACATTTACAGTGAACAGCGCATTCTTTGCTGCTCGGGTTGCTATCCTCCTTATCTCCTCATTGATTTCCCAGTATTTTTCTTAATCAATATTCCTGTATGTTCTTCGTTTTGTTTGGAGCTTTCATTACTCCCAACATTTTGGTAATTGCGTCATTCCACAGATGTTACCTTTTATTTCCGTCGATTTCTCCGAGTTTATTGTTGTTTCTTACCTTCAGCTGTCTCTTATTTACCGGATCGTTTAATTTTTTTTTTATTTGGTTTTGGCGATCGCTTTTTACTTCGCATGAACCGAATTAGTATAAAATAAAATTAAAATTCAACCTTACACATATTTATTTATTTACTCTCGAACCCACTGTGACAAAGAAAATTTCAACAAAAAAAAAGAAACGAATCTTGTGCCCATCCACAATTTTGTTGCATTTGCATAATTTGACTCAAATTACACCCCACCATAATAATCAGCAAACACCCTCATCATTATCGTCATCAAGATTTTCTTGTTGTTGTTGCTTGTTTTGTTTTTGTTTTCCTTTGCAAGAAATTATTGCATCGTCAATGACCAAATGCTTTGAGTGGCTGGCTCGATGGCTGACTGACGGAGTGCCTGGCATGGTTGGTTCGTTGTTTTTTCTTTTCAATTGAGGTTTAGCTGAGTTTAAACAATTTGTTATTTGTTGTTTATATTTTTTTTTTTTTGTTACTTTACAAAAGCAAAATCTTACAAACAAAAATAATAATTTCCTGAAGTTCGTGGCGATCTTGCGCCATGTTGCATTTAAAAAATATTCTGTACGTGCTGATCGTGCGCAAAATATACTCTCAATAACAACTACAGAAACAGGCAGGGAATTATAACGGCTGCTCTGGTTGTGGACTCTATCGCTGTTTTGTTTTATTTTATTTATTTCTTTTTGATTTTATTTAAAAAAGATTTACGTTCAAATTGATCGTCATGGACCTCCCGAGTGTTAATTAAATTTTACGCTTTTTAAATTTGTTAGTGGTGTCGTGAATAAGGAGGAGTTTACGAGGGGGTTTTCTCTGCTCGTTTGTTCTATTTGATTTGATTATTAATTTTATTATAGTTGGTACATAATTGTTTAAGATTTTATGACTTAAGTTTGTTTCCAAACGATCACTGATCATTGAATGCTTCATTGACAAAACACAAAAACTTTGTCGAGATTTTGGGTGGCCACAGCGTTGTAAAATTGAGATACAAAATGTTAACATAAAATTATGAATTTATCAATTGAGGAATTGTTCAAGTTCAATTCTAATTAAGGATTTAGTTCAAGTTCTAAATCAACGTATTTTTCAGGTTTAAGTTAAAGTTTTATTTAAAGTTCTAGTTGAAGTTCCAGGCTACCCTAGAAGTTGGAGCCGAGAGATATTGATTGACGATTTTGTGATATGTGATAAACACTATTTTATCGCCGTAAAACCATATCAGGTTTGCACCAAATCTTTAATGGCAAGGGAAAATGGATCTATTGCTGCAATCCAAAGTGCAAAATAAGCATGCGCGGCCCAGCAACTAGACTAGAATAGATAATTCTCTGTATTTGGTAAGTCCACGGGCTAGACAAACACACAAGCCACACTGAGCCAAACATAATTGAATCGCTTGAAACTAGCGTTGGTCAAAAAACACCTGATATAAGTGACCACAAATGAGGCCATATATAGCTGGGCTATCTATACATACACAACCTCTCTAAAAATATGGGCGGGATTGAA
Organism: Pollenia labialis; assembly: GCA_949318255.1. Classification (NCBI taxonomy): domain Eukaryota; kingdom Metazoa; phylum Arthropoda; class Insecta; order Diptera; family Polleniidae; genus Pollenia; species Pollenia labialis. The sequence continues at coordinate 30,135,598 of OX439141.1, read as the reverse complement.
GAAATGGCCGGGCCACCTCCCGTACAAAGATATAATAGATGTCTGTATATCTTTGCTCATGTTCTTCAAAGCATGGAACAGAATAAAGTAGTTGTAGTAGTAGCTGAAACAGGTGAATGCTCCGTAGCGCGACAAAGTTCGAAATTTCGAATTTTGCGCTTGAACTTCAACTGGAGCGACTACAACAACTGTGTCGATTGAAACGTGAGTAACTAAACAAAAATGACTAAAATTTAACCAAACAGGAGTGTTTCTCACTTAACGGCGTCTTTAACATTTTTGGCGAGTACTAGCTGTCACGTTAGGAAATTACCAGCCAATTTATAGAAAAATTGTATCTCAAAAATTTTAGTGAATACTGTTAAATAAACTCACGAATGAAAATGGGGTAAGAAATAATTTGAACATAAAAAAAATATATTAAAAATGCAAAAAGCACTGAATAATGCCACAAAAGAGGTGAGTATTTTGTTCTTGGTTAATTTTCCATTGTTAAATTATTTTGCTTTAAACATTTTTGAAAAATATGCGAATTTTTTTTAAAGCCATTTTGATAACAACAAACATTAAAGTCACACTTTTATTACATGGTATTAGGGATGGGCAAGTTGAAAAAATATATCGATATATATCGGATCGATATTTTTTTAGAGTATCGATATTTATTATTTCAAAAATATCGATATATCGATAAATCGAACGTATTTTGCTAAAACTATTACCAAATTAAAAAATTCAGTATACCTCTGTACAAACATGTGTATGAACAAATTAATTCTATGTAATTACATTGTTACTTTTTATTGTTTCATTTTATTCAAAAAAATTAATAAAAACAAACAAATTTAATCAACACAAAAAATTCAATTATAACAGAATACAAAAAAACCATAAGAAAAAAAAATAAATTACGAAAACTTTAAATGGAAGTAAATAAGTCATGGAAGTACAAACTTTTCTTAAAATTTGAATTGAACCCCAAAAGTACCAACTGGTTTTAGTCAAACCAGTAATCATCAGATATGGACATCAGGAGCACTCTCTGTTTTATGTGCTCTCCAGTCAATCTGCTTCTTGTATCCGGCACTGCTTCTTATATATGCCAATTATTTTAGATCTTCATATTTGTTTAAAAAAAATATATGATGCATGCCATGATTCCAATTCTTAAAAAACATATTGTTTGAAAAACGGCTAAAATTTTGAGTTCTTAATGAAGACTGACTTTAAAAAATATCGAATTCGATAGTCGTATTTCAATATCGATTCATCGATATTTCGGTATTTAAAATATCGGCGATATATATCGATTATATTTTTTTTAAATATCGATATTTTGATATATCGATGTTTTTTGCCCATTCCTACATGGTATAGCCGTCGAGAGGGTTGTACTTTCGCCGCCGTTGTGTAAAATTTTTAATTTTAGTAGATTTTGGTCACCGTCAACGATGTATGGAGTCTGCAACGTCTGCAATGTCACGTCGGTTTCGAGTGGAATATTATGATTTTTTTGATAGTTTAATAGATGTGTTACAGACCCACTTTTTTCTCACTTTTCGAGAAACGATGGAATATTTTGTTTCACATCTTTTTGATGCGAGAAAGAATATGAGAACAAAGCGTGAACCCGAGTACCGAACACAAAAACCATTCTCTCTTCCCCACCCGTAATTTGCTCACAAACTAAATGGGTACTAAGCAAAATTTTAAATAATATTAACATTTGAAAATATGAAACAGCTTGAATATTTTAGGGATTCAACCGATTTAACCATATTTAATTTGCAGTAAGATATTTTGGGACAAATTTAATTTTAATAAGAACATAGCAAAATGGTTTATCGACATAAAGAAAGAAGTTTGCATGAGGACTATGTGATATTATAGAGCGATTCTTACAATTATTCGTTACTATGACAATTAAAACGTATTAACCAAATTTTATTAAATTATCTAAAACACAGACAACCATCCAGATAGAAGGACGGACACGAAAAGATCACTTCAAAAAGCTTTTCTTATTAAACGATGCGTCAATATTTCTATGTATCAGAGCAAATTTATATACATAATTCCTTTTTTTCTAATTTTTGCATACATATATAAACAACTTTACAGTTTAGAATAACATTTATCTTCTTAGCGAAAACTTGCTTTGGCTTAAAATTGTGGAGTGAAAATTAAATGTAGATGGCGAAATTAAAGCAACAGACAATTCATCTGATAACCAGAATTTTAGCAATATTTTATTTGCTAAAATATATTTTAATATATGTTGAAAAAAAACTCAGTTGAGTTGTAATTTCTTAATTTTTGTATTATGGTTTACAACTTTGCTATATTGCGGTGAACAAAAACATAACAAAAACTACAACTGATCACAACCAGTGGAGTTGTAAACCGTAATAAGGGCAAAGTTTCCAAATAAGGTACAAGAATCTTGGTTATCAATACACAATATCCGACAAAATGTGGGCAAGTTTGGAGAAGTGGCCGTGGCACAAAATAGATTTATTTCTAATTTTTTTTTGTTTCGGAATCCAAATGTTGCCAAAAAGATGGGAAAAGGTCATAGCTAACGATAGACAAAACTTTAGATAAATTTAAATTACACTAATGTTTTAAAATGACCAATTCTGGCTTCCAACGAAACAATTATGTTCGGCACAGGTCTTGTGTAATGGTAATCGTTTAAAAGGTGAAACCCTTCTAGGCTCACTCGAAACAGAGCATTACATAGGCGCCATAGATATTCGGCGTTGTTGTTGATTCGGCTCGAGCTCCACTAACTTGTTATTGTTCTTTGATCCACTTTTCATCGACGTTTTTAAGTTATACACCCAGTAGTATCGGTCGATGGTAATAAAACTTTAATTCCAGTTTAACTTTAAGTATTATTCTATTCCTTCGGGTGTTTTTTTTTTAGCTGCATTAGAACATTTCATATCGATAACTATGGTTTGACAGCTGTGAATTTCAACTTGTTTTGACATTTATGTTAAGTTAAGTTTGGTACGCTAGAACAATACGCTTTCAAATTGTGAAAATTTACTTTGAAAAAAAATCTATTCGCAAAGTTCATAGAGCATTTCGTCCATTTTACGAAAATCTTTTGTGGTTAAATGGCTTCGTAAATATGCAAAATTGACGTATTTGGAGCGAAGAAAATCCTCAAGCCTTTAACGAATCAGCTTTAGCTCCATTAAAATTGACTGCTTGGTGCGGTTTACACGCTTTTTCGAAGTGAGCAAGGAGCTGCCGTTACGGTGTATGAAGAGCGCTTACAATTCATACTGACCGAATTTTTGTTTCAAAAATTAATCAGCTAAACATCAACGACATTAAGTTCCAACAAGACGAAGCAACTTGCCATACAGCGCGCTTAGTGCCGATTCAAACACGTCAAGTTTGAATCGTCAAGTCTTGAGCTTTTAGGAGAGAAGGGAAGAGAGAATGACATTCCTTTTCCCCTCCCTCCGAAAATCACAAGAATTGATGAGTCAAACTTGACCTGTGTGAAGCGGCAACGAACAATCGATTTATTGCAAAATCAATTTGGTGATAACATAATTTCCGGAAATAGTCCTGTCATTGGCTTATGCCGAAAAACCCAAAACTCTTGAAGCACTGGAAGCAAATTATCAAGTCACCATTAACGCGGTACGGCCAGATTATTTATTTTTTTTAAATCCCTAATCCCGCGAAGCTCTACGCTTGTCTGCAGGAACCAGAGTCCCTGGCGGGAATCGAACCCGCAACCACGGCGCTGATAGACTACCAGCTAGCCTACCGAAATGATTGTATGGGCCATGTAACTCGTAGGCGCGGTGGACATCTGCCGGAAATCATATTAAAAAAATTAAAATTCTCATGCAGCTAAAAAAAACACCCTTTATAAAAAAATTTATTTTTCATGATATTGGTAAGAAACTTTCTGGGAAATTATGTTCAAAATTTATTTATTAAATTTTTTTTTTTGCAAAATTATTTTATTGCGTTAATATTGTTTTATTTTTCTCTTTATGTTAAAGAAAAAATTGTTTATTTCTACATGCGTTTGAAAGTTTCCGTATTTACAAATTGAGTTTCAAATTTCTTTAAACTATAGATTTCAATTTTGCAAAAATTAAACAAAATAAAAAATTTACACACATTTTTAGTTGTTTCTACACCAAAAAGTCTTGTATGTTAGACAAATGCTCGGTAAAATATTTATGTATGAACAAATTGTTGATTTAATTTTATTTATTTTTAATAATTTTTTTCTTTTATTTTTTCTTATCTATCAATACGTATCGGTCTACACACAATGGGTTTCAAATTACCAAAAAACAGAAAAAAATGTTTACATGTGTTCTTGTTTTAAAAGAGTTTTTAAAGTTTTTTGTTCAAACGGTAGGATTTTTTAACTGCTTTGCAAACAGAAAATTTTTTATTGAACATAAATAAATATTCGATTATTTATATAAAATAATGATGAATTTTGTTAATAAAAATTAAGTAAATAAGAAGCTACAAATAAATTCTAACTGATTAAAAAAAATATTTAGCTTTTTTAAATTAAGACTACACATTTTTTAAAAGTCAGGAAAACGACGGAAAATCTGTGATATATTAAAACAACTGCTTCCCCCCTCGTCAATGTTACAAACATCTGTTAAAGTCCTTCTAAAAAATCATCACAATTATAAGTGTTAATTTGTACTCTAGAGACTCATAAATTCCAAAAGAAAAAAACATTGTTAAAAAATCTACAAAGAATCTGTAAAACAAATCCTCCAGGCCACAATTCTATAATAGAAAGTTAATAAATAAATTTGCCGACTTTTAGGGGAGGAAACAGCACACACAACAACGCTTTCGCTCTTCAACACCCTCTTTGCTTTATCGTATATGAAATTGAGATTTTCAAGAGCTTTATTCATAAGGATCAACTCAATAGCGATGGAAAAAGGGGGAGTGTTATAAAAATTATATAAAATTATTTTATTTTTCCTTTATTTTATTAATAAGCTTAGAAAGAACATTTTGAGTGGCAATAAGCAAAAATAAGATGTTTATCTCTAAAACGTATGTTGAAAGTCAAGTAAGAGTCCTTTTTCTTCTTCCCTTTGCAGTATAAATAATAAAGTGTGACATGTAAAAACTTTTTGCTTTTTCAAGAAAACTGTAGAAAGTGTGGAGGAGAGTTAACAGTATCAAGTGTAAATTAACACCAGTTTTTATATCCTGAGTGTAAAATAATTTGTTTGTTTTTTTTTACAAGTTTCTCCTTATTGTTCGGTCCTTTGGGAAATATGAAAATTAGATTGTTTAGTCTTATTATTATGTTAATTTCAATTATGGTTGATGATTATTAAAAAGTAAAAGTTTGTGGTGATAATAAATTGAAAGTGACAGTTTTAGTGGAAGAAATTTACGTACACATCTTGCTGACTCAAAAAAATGAAAATTATTTTGAAAAAAACGTTTGTTTTTCTAAAGTCTTTGCTCGAAATAGATCAGATCTGAACTAGAACTTGAACTAGAAATGATTTAAAAGTACACCCAGAGAAAAAAAATGTTTCAATATGACCACCTCCAACAAAACAATTTTTAATGAAAATTTTTAAACATATTATTGTCACCGGCAAACATATTGTGGTTAAATTAATCCTAAATCGAGAAGCCACAGCTAGGGATGCTGAGTCCCGCAATCCCGGGATTTAAATTGTGTTATCCCGGGATTTAGTTAATCCCAAAATTATTAAAAAAAATTTTGGTTTTACATTTTTTATAAAAAGAAATTCATCATGTCATGTCATTCGCCCTTAAAAGAACAAACAAGGGAACAAAATATTGATCTTAAATATTTTCATTTGTTTAACTCTGTTAATACTGTCAATGAAAATGAAACAAAAAAGATAAAATTTGTTTAGGCCTAACCATAATATGCATAGCCTTGCTTAACAAAAATTAACAAAAAGTCTCTCAAATTTATTTAAGAAAAAAAAAAAAAAAAAAAACATTTGATTCCGTACGGAATGTGCGATTAGATTCGCACCTTGCTTAAGCAAATTACAGTTTCATAAAACTTAGCAAAAAGTTTCCTTAAGTTCAACATGGTTTGCCTCATATAATTAACATGTATTCGCACATTTGCTTAAGCCAACTTAAGCACATTGTGGTTGGGCCTTTTGTTTTAAGCGTGTCCAACAATTATAAAGACACTTTAACAAGAAGGACAGAAAATAATTAAAGAAGAAAATTTATTAAAGAAAAAATGTCTTTTGAAATGTGCAACACTCCACTAGTGCACCAAATTCGATATTGAAACTTCTAACTCTCCACAGGGTTAGAATTATTTTAGTGCTTTACGAGAGTAGGCATAGGAACTACGGCAACTTATGGAACGACTTTACGAAATTAAGAAGTATATTTTATACACTACATTATTCCTACAACTTGGTGGTGGGTATAAAAACGTGTTTGTTGGTTAGAATAAGATTTTTATGGTTCACTTAATAAATTGATTTTGATACTTAATTTCGAATTCAAATTTGAATTATTCATTCTAATATACTTAATAAAAATTTTAATAAAATCTTACAACTTAATCAATTACAAGTTGCTCTATTCAATTACAATACATATTAATTATTTTTTATTTAGTTTAAATCAACTGAGGTAATTGACCATAATATAGATTGTATGCCTCTATTAAAGACTTTTTTTTGTTACTAAATATCTATAAAAAGCATTTATCTTATAATTTTTAAAAATCCCTGAATCCCGAAAAATTCCAATATCCCGAAAAATCCTGCGATTTTGTAAATTTCCGGGATCCCGACGAATTCCGGTATCCCGAAAACCGATTGGCATCCCTAACCACAACCATATAATGATTGTCTTCGAATATAAAACCAAACAATTGTTTGTAGCAAATAATTTATTGTTGTTATAAACTATAACATATTAGATGTCAATCATAATATGGTTGCGGCTTCTTGATGGATGCCTACTTTAACCATGAAAAAATTGCTGGTGACAAAATTATGCTTTTAGTAACAATATTGTGCCTAAAAATTTTTTGTTAAAAATAGTTGTGTTAGAAGCGACCAAATTGAAAAATGTTTTTTCTCTGCTTGTGTATTAAAACCAGAACATGAGCTAGAACCTGCAATTGAAAATTAACTAGAACTTAATTAAAATTATAATTGAATAGAGCAAACTAGTAATTGATTTATTTGTAAGATTTAATTGAAAGTTTTATTAAATGAATTAAAATGAATGATTGAAACTTTTATTCGAAATTAATTAGAACAAGTAAGAGTGGTTAATTCGAATCTTATATACCCTTCACTATGGTTGGGAAGGAACTCAGCCATTTTTTAACCGATTTGACAGATTTATATACCCACGTGTTTAAAAATAAATTTGTCATTTAGTTAAGCTATAAAACTTGGAATCGGGAAGATCTATGGTTCCCAAAAATGGTCATAACTTTTTTGTATCTGATCCAATTTTTCCGAGTTTTTCAGAAAATATTTTCTACTAAATAATTCCGATCTTTTGAGATAGGGATAACCATAGGCCGTTTGACAGTCCAATAATTCAGGTTTTTATAAAATTTTTCATATTTTTTGTACTGGTGGTACAACGTACACTTCTGCAATCCCGCCCACAATTTGTGGGATGCTGTATATAGATAACCTAAATGTGTGTACCTAATTTGGAAACTTTGGCTCTTGCCGTTCTCCAGATATACAGTAAAAAAAGTATTGAAAATGCAATAACAACAACAACAACAAGGGATTTTTGGGAAAAATTAGATGTAGTCGTGGGTGTTTGCTCATATCTTAGCCATTTTTGGACCGATCTGGCTGAATTTCAATAGCAAAATTAAAATAAGAATACCTGACAGAAATAAATACCAACTAAGCTCCCATCATATCTGGGGACTCCGGAAACCCCATTTCAACAGACAGACAGACGGACGGACGGACAATCGGATTTGAACTTTCCTTCTCATAAGGATCCAGAATATATGTACTTTATTGGGTATAAGATTAATATTGTAGAAATTACAAACGGAATGACAAAGTTATACATACCCTTTTACCTTCGGTGAAAGGTATAAAAATCAATTTATTAATTTTACCTTAAAAATCTTATTTTAACAAAAATACATTTTAATACCCACCACTACTAGTGGTAGGAATTATGTAGTGTATAAAATTAACTACTCTTAAAAGAAAATGTAATGATGAATTTCTTTTTATAAAAAAAGTTAAAACAAAAAAATTAAGTTAAAAATTTCAGGATTGGCAAAATCCCGGGATTTTTAGGGATCAGGAATTCGGGATTGGCATTCCTAGGTATTATTTCATATAAAGATATTGTTAACTCGACTCTTGAGAGAAGTGTACATTTTTCTTTTTCAAATTTAAAACTTTAAGGTCGTTTTCTGTAAAACTAATATTTTAGAATTATAATGATGCTTCAGCAATTGGGTGGTGTACACTCTATATTATACCTTAAATACATTTAAGGGTTTTTGTAGAAGCCCAATTTTTAAACTTTTAGAACATTTTGATTTAATTTCTCCATAACTACCAAGAACCGGGTGTTGATTTAATAAATTTAAAAAAATATATGTATACAAAAACGAAACAAACCAAAACTCAGGGATTAGTAACACTTTAATGATGTACAAAATTTCTCCCCTCCCCCCTCATTACATTTGTAATATACCCAAGTTTATCAAGTCCTTCAAAGGGGTGCACTCAAGTGCAATTATTTAATTTCAACTTTTTCAACGATAAGCCAAAAATAACAATGTTATTAAAACGATGAAACACTAATTTAATTAAAGAGCACCAGGTTAAAATAACAACCACACACGTCATTAATAAAAAAAAAATGCTCTCGAACAACCACCACTTCTCTTCCAAATGTTTACTTCCGTACGCTAAAAGGTGACGGCTAAGGACCAGAAGACAAGAAACACGTGTTAAATTTTCTGGTGTAGAAGCTTTTTTGTTTTCTTTTTCAACCAATTTGTTCCCGTTATTGTAAATGTTGTTATTGGTGTTTCCACTTGAAATTTTCTTCATTGATATTATAAATTTTTTCGCCCCCAAAGATCACAAACAATTTTTGTAAACATTATAATTTTTGACATTTACTCAAACTGACAGTTGTGTATCTTTGAAAATATTTTTTCTTATTACTGACACACGTATGTTTGTGAATGATTCGCCCACCCAGTGGGTGGTTAATGGGTTTAACTAAGAAATGTATACTTAACACGTGTAAGTTAGACAATGTTACCAAGGTGATCTTTAAAAGAAATTTTGCTGTCCTTTACTAAATAAAGGTTTGTGTGGGAATAATATTTTAGATATAAAGGTTTTTAGGAAATTTAATTTTAAAATTCAAAACTGCTTTAGAAACATGAATTTTGACTTCCAGTTTAATACACTTCAGGTTCAAGTTAATTTCTTAAAAAAATGTGTAATAAAATGGACCTTTTGGAACAAAAAATGGGAATTTTTGTAAAGAGATGAGGTTTTGCGTGAAATTATAATTACATGTTATTGGGTGATTTACAAGGTATGCTATCAAGTCATATTGTCATATTTTACAATAGTTTAAAAAAATTATTGTTATGTTTAATACAAAAAAAATCCTAAAATAATAAGACTTCTTATGCTGTTTGTTGTTTTGTCAAAACTACTCGGTAGAAATCTAAATTATGACCCATATGTTAAATTAGACTCTGTCTTAAATAACACTATTCTTCCAAATTAAACTTTTTGAGCCAATTGGGACTTTTTTTGCCACTTAAGACTTATTATTTACAATGGGAATTTTTGGGTAAAAAGAATTTTTGTACGACTTTTTATACCCTTCAACACAGCTGGTAAGGGTATATATAAGTTTGTAATTTTTAGAATATTGATGTTGGACCATTAAAAGTATGGGTTCTTATAAGGATCTAAGTTGTTGTCTGTTGAAATGGGGTTTCCGAAGACCCCAGTTATGATGTGGACGTGGTTGGTATCATACAGGTGCGTACTGCAGTAAAAAAATAATGCACTAAAAATTTCAAGTTTTCTGTTTACTGAAAAAATTTTTAGCAACCAGTTAAATTTTACTGATTACTGAAATAATGCAGAAATCCGATAATTTTTACTTATAACTGAAACAAATGCATAAAAAAACCACAGTAATATTTTTTTAATATAAATTGTCATAAAATTAACTGATTAAGGCCAGTTTACACGGTAATACATTGTATTACGACATTATGTAGACTGAGAAAAATCATTCCATGTAAAAGCAAAATGTATTGAGTAAGAGAGAATACGAACACAAAATCTGACAAGCGGTCGGTAAATGATTTTTTTCTAAACCATTTTAGAAACTTATGAATTTTCATCACACCAGAGTTGTATTTTAACAGAGTATATTGAAGGTGGTAGCATTTTTATACAATTACAAAAACAACTAAAATCAACTCAGGAAATTTGCATGTTGTTTTTGTAAAAATTGTAAAACTGCAACCATCTGATTTTTTGTTATTATTTTTGATTTTACTTGTACCATCCGTGTAAACATGAAAAATACATACAACAGATTTTTATTTTTTTCTTTTAAACACGGAGAGAATTTCATAATATTTTGATTCTACAAAGTCGTAATTCATTGTATTACCGTGTAACCAGTTTAGAAACTTTAGTTTTATTAAAATTGTCTTAAAAAATTAGAACTGATTTTTTTCAGTAATCACTACAATTTTACTGAATACTGGAGCAGTAAAATGTTACTGGTTACTGAATTTCTTTTTTTACAGTAATCAGTAAAATTTTACTAGTTACTGCAATTTTTTTCAGTTGTCAGTAAAACTTAACTGGTTACTGCTATACGTAATGCTTGTGTGGTTGGTATATATTTATGTCACATATGCTTCGCTTAATTTTGCAGCTGACTACATGTTAGCGGGATTGGAGAAGTGAGCATTGCATATCTATAGTGGGCATATCTAAAATACGGTAAGAGACAAATTATCAAAATTGTATACACAAAGCTCGGTTGTCAACCTTTCTAGAAATATGGGCGCGACTAGAGAAGTGGGCGTGGGAATTCCCATGCAAATACATTACAATTTTTTTGTATATTTGAAGAACGGCATGCAACAAACTTTACAAATTCATTGAAAGTATCCCACAACATTCGGCCAAATGGGGGCGGGAGTAGAGAAGTGGGTGTGGCACAAAATTTGTTTTTTATGCGAAAAGGGGTTTATTGTGTAAAGTGATTAATTTTTGTTTAAATTCGACATTTGACAAAGATTTAATTTCTATTCGTTTAATTTTTGTAAAAAAGTCATGACTTTTTATTAAAAAATTTTTGGAAAATTTATATTTTGTAAAGAGATGTCTGTTTCTACGATTTTTTCATTAAGCCAGTAGTTGTTTCAGTTATTTACCTCTTCTAAATAATTCAAAAATTCAATTCAAAAAAATTTCCTAACTAAATGAATAACATTTTCTTACATCTGCTACTTAAAATAGTGATTAATGTTATTAAGAACTGAAAAACGTCCCACCTAAAGACCTTGTCATTAAAATTTTTTATTTATTTTTCATTTGAAATCATTCCGTTTCCCTAAAATACATTGTTTTCAATTAATATAAACAAAAATTATATTTATTTATCTCCGCATATTTATTTTTTTTAGATTTTGTACTCTTTCGTATGACAACTGTCACATGAAAGTGTAGCTGACATGTGTCAGCCAGCTAAAGCGTTAAGATTACAATGTCTTAATGAAAATCGAAAAATCAAATTGTCTATAATTTTTTTTTAACAAACGAAACAAATGAGTTAAATTTTAGAATTAAAAAAAAAAATTTAAAAGAAAAGTGACAATAAATAAATAAAAACTATCATAATCTATTTGACATTTAAGTTTTTTGTTTTAATCAAATCAAGTTGAAATTTCCATGAACATTTTGCTTCCCTTTCTTAAATTCTAACGAATTATGTTGATAAAATATTAAAAGCAGAAATGAAAACAAATTAGAAAACAACACTTGGTATGTCATTAATAATTTGACAGTTTCCTTAAAAACTATTTACTGCAGCCAACATTTAGCAGCAGAAAGAACAGCAGCAGCTATAAAAATAAATTCTGTGCAACACTTTCAATTTTATTTTCATTACAATTCTTTTTGGTTAAATTTGTCAGGATGGTGTAGGTCATGTTGACAACTCTTTGACATTTGGCGCTCTTTAAGATGTTTCAATTTTGCCTTTGACTTTTTTTTTTCTTTTCACTTGTCATTGTTAAGACATTTGACACATGCTCATCAGGAAAAAAAATATATGCACACACAGTGAGGCTACAAATATGTGACCGAGTGTATGAATATGAATGAAGGAATGAGCGATGTGAGTGGTTGGTTAGTTGCACTTCATTGAAGGTAACGCTACATTTCCGGCTTAATAATATTCAGCGCACACTGCACTAACAACTATAGCAATCACTAGCAGCAACAGCAAGAAGTATTAGTAGTAAGTAAAACTGACATTATTGATTATTGTCCCACACTCTTTCTTTTTTTTTTTGTATGACTGGGGGAGCTGTCAATCATTTTCAATAATAATTTGTTTTTAAACTCATATAAAAATTTCAACAAAATACTGGATAATGAACGATTTTTTTGTTTTTTTTTTGGTTAAAAAAATTATAAAAACATTAAAATATTCAAAAAAAAAAAGTACTTTAAACACAAAACAAACAGTTAATACATGTATTGCAACAAAGTAATAATTAATTCTTACACCAAAACTCACCGCACATTATTTTGTTGTATCAAAAGTGAAAATTTATACAAAAAGTTCTATTTTACACAAAATCCCCACTTTTCACAAAAAGTTTAAAAAAAATAACACCCAATTCACACGAAGGTTTTTACGTTATCGTTTTTTTTTCTTTATTCCCTTTTGAAGCAACATTCAAAAATCCTTTGCGCTCATACGGTGATTTTTGGTTGCATGTTTTTTTTTAATTTACTGTAGGGCCTTAATTATTCGTTATTTGATTAAGCGGAAGCATCAATTAACCGGGAAATGGAAAAAAATTGTTTGCCTTGATTTAAATTTTTTTTTTTTTTGGCAACTATTACGTCTTTTATCCGCCATTACCTCTGTTATCCGAAATTATAAACAAATTATCCTTATTTTGGTTTACTCTTGAACAATCAAAAAAAGATGTAAATAAACGAAGAAGGAAAATTCCCAAACGAACTAGAATGGGAAATAAATTAAAAGATAAATCACTGTTTATTGTTGGTGTTTTTTCTAAGCTTTGATATCGTTTGCAAGTAAGACTTGAACGTTTCTAATTCTCATTCGTATTTCAGTTTTGTTTGAATAATATCTTTAGCTTTTACAAATTCTTTGGAAAAAGGTTTTCAAATTATCTGGCGTGTGCAACCAGAAACTAGCTTTCCCTCAACAATAAATTTCAATGTATTTATCAAAATAAATACTAGAAGTATGTTCTGTCAAAATTACTTTTTTCCTCATATAATTTAAATATTTACATAATAAAACAAATATAAATATTCACATAAGAAACACAAAAAAAAAATTGTTAATCCAGAATGCTGCCGGTTTCGTCTGTTATGGATAATGGGGCAAGAAAAAGAATTAACGTAACAAGAAGAAGTTTAAAGAGAAACATGAAAAATACAAATCGAGTCTTTTTGTTTACTCCTCTTTCTTCTCTAGAACGTTCGTCAACAAACAAAAAGGGACGTCGAAAAAGCGACATCATAAAAGCCCCCGTGTGAATTGGCTTTAAGATTTTACACATACATACTGTATGTTAACCTGATTTTACGTAAAAAGTCGTGTTTTACGCTAATATTTCCGTGTTATTAAAAATTATCTATTTTACATAAAAAATTACTTCTTCGTACAAAAGGCCCCGCCCAGTTACATTTCCGACAAAAAACATAAATTCTTTTTAAATCACTTTTTAATAGAAAATAAATTTTTCATGAAAAAATCTGTCAGCTTTCCTCCAATGAAAAAGAAATCATTAATATGTTACTAAAAGTAAGAGTTTAGTATGATTTAATTTTTTCTCTTTCAACCCACTGTACCTTGCAATTATTACACCAAACATTTTTAATCGGAAATGTTTTCTTTAAACAATTCAAACTATTCTGTTTGTAAAAAAAAAAATCATGTGCAACCATAAAAAGGTATGTCAGGTAATATGATATTTTTTTCGTACATTTTTCACAATTTTTTTTTAAAGAAACCTTTGAAAGGTATTGTTATTTACTCTTCATGTCCTTTGCCAGGATATTTACAATTCACAAGACAAACAATCCCCCCCAAAAAAAAAATGCATTTAAAAGTGCAATTTTTTTCCTAAAACATAAAAACATCAGGCATTTTTTATAATCTCTAGAAATAGTTTTTTTTTTTGCATAAAATAAAATTAAGGTTTCTTTGGGACATTTTAGCAAAAAATAAATGATAAGGGTTTCTTACTGCAATAAAAAAGTTCTCATTTTTAACGAGAGCTAAAAAATGTCAAAGGTCATTAAAAATTTTGATTTAAACTTGTTTGAAATTTCTTGACAAATTGTGGAATATTTCTTTAAGGGTTTTTTTAAAGGATTAAGGCAATTAATTTTTGATTAATATCAGGGCATTAATTAGAATATGGAAAGATAGAAAATTTAAGGATTATTATAATTGTGACCGTTACGAATTCGACAGAAGTTAAAAAAGACATTTTTATGATTTTTAAAATAAAATTGCTGCTTATGAAAAATTATTCTATTCTATTTTGACTATAGAAATGACGTATAATTTACCAGTGAAACCCATTGAAACAAATTTTCTAAATAGCAATTGTCAAAAGTTTGTCATAATTTTGTTGTTGCTTTCTATAGAAATTCATACTGCGTTTTGAAATGTTCAACGCCACAAGATAAGCAGCGTTTGAAATTTAATATGAATTTCTGTGGAAAATAAGAATAAAATAATTAAATGTTGTTTATATTGTTCTTGCTTTCAATGTAATTTTTGGCGTTGCGGTTGCGTTTTACAGAATTAGGGCCTAAATGTCAACAGTCGCTGTCAGACCAAATCAAAAAGCGAAAAGGTGTATCCATATTTTCATTTTTTGTTCGACAGTTTTTGGTTTCGACTGCAGTTTTTTAAACCCTGGTTTCAAGTACGAATTTGTTATCAAGGCCGACAACTTTGAAATTCTTGAATCAAGTACAGTTTTAGATTAACTTTAATCTTTATTAATTGTTTTCATTTTAAGAACGTTGCACTTAAATAATCTGTACTGCAATTAAGCATTAAGCATTCATTGAAAAATATGGAAAAATTGAAAAATTCGTATAAAGACGCAACACCTTAAAGCTTCTGATAACTAATTTTCATAAAGGTCCACTTTGTCCACAAATTCCATCAAATTTCATCCGCCCATCTCCTCCCGTTTTCCTGGAATTCATCTAACAGTGAAATTCAAAATTTGAAAATATGGAAAAATTGAAAAATTCGTATAAAGACGCAACACCTTAAAGCTTCTGATAACTAATTTTCATAAAGGTCCACTTTGTCCACAAATTCCATCAGATTTCATCCGCCCATCTCCTCCCGTTTTCCTGGAATTCATCTTACAGTGAAATTCAAAATTTGAAAAATATGGAAAAATTGAAAAATTCGTATAAAGACGCAACACCTTAAAGCTTCTGATAACTAATTTTCATAAAGGTCCACTTTGTCCACAAATTCCATCAAATTTCATCCGCCCATCTCCTCCCGTTTTCCTGGAATTCATCTAACAGTGAAATTCAAAATTTGAAAATATGGAAAAATTGAAAAATTCGTATAAAGACGCAACACCTTAAAGCTTCTGATAACTAATTTTCATAAAGGTCACCTTTGTCCACAAATTCCATCAAATTTCATCCGCCCATCTCCTCCCGTTTTTCTGGAATTCATCTTACAGTGAAATTCAAAATTTGAAAAATATGGAAAAATTGAAAAATTCGTATAAAGACGCAACACCTTTAAGCTTCTGATTATTAATTTTCATAAAGGTCCACTTTGTCTACAAATTCCATCAAATTTCATCCGCCCATCTCCTCCCGTTTTCCTGGAATTCGGGAAAATATTCCAGAGAAATTGTAAATTTAAAAAATTAAAAAAAACATGAAAAGTCCTATTATATACCTAAAGTAATGAAAGGTTTTAATAAGTGGGATGTGTGTTAAGCTGTATATTTTTTTCCAGTCCATTTGATCCATAAATGTAGGTATAATTCCAATTTGAAAACATATATCACAATTCTATATGGTTAACAGTGCTATGTTAGAGCTTTAACAGAGCTCTGTTATGCAATAAATTTCGAAATTTAACTTCACACACATAAGAACTCAATGACTTGATAATGAAAAACTTTAGGGACCAGAATAAAGTGTCCATCCAAAGGGTATATTTTTTAAAGAAAAGTGTCTATTAAACGAAATTACACTGTAGTCACAAATAAGTTCTATATGATGAAAATTTATGCTATAAAATGTTATAAGATTCGTCCATAACATGGCCATACATCCAATGTAAAGCTACGTTACTTTATTTTAAATAAATAAGGGTAATCACGATGGTCATTGTGCAAATTTGCAATGTGCAAATGAACAGTGCATATTATGATATACCAATTTTATTTTTGGGCAAATGTCCTATTTTTCTAAAAACTTTTTTGGGCAACACAAAAAACTTCTGGCAGCACTGTAAAAAATCTGAATTTGTTTACAATTATACGCAAGCAAATTAAAATGAATTTTTTCTTTTTAAATTATTTAAATTTAATTCTCTTTTTTATATTAAAACCCACAAACATTTTCATTTTATAAGTTTCCTTTAAAAAAGAATATGGCGCTTAATATGTCACTACTAAGTTTGCTCATGGATTTTTTGGTGCAAACGAAGTTAATAGAGCAAATTGGAAATACGTACATTTTGTTGTTGTGTTGTGCAAATTTGTGTATTTTTGCACGCATTTGCATCGTTTGCACTCTTTGCACTACCCATCGTGATTTCCCTTTATATTTTTCTAATTCTAGATAATAAAAACAATTAAAAAAGAACTTATGATGCCCTATATTATTAGAAAAATATTAAGGGAAATCACGATGGGTAGTGTAAAGAGTGCAAACGATGCAAATGCGTACAAAAATACACAAATTTGCACAGCATAACAACAAAATGTACGTATTTCCACAGTATTTAAAAACAAATTTTATGGATCTATCTATGTTTTCAATTTCATTAAAATAGGTTTGATAGGTTATGAGAGGCAGAAATAGCCCCTATCTGCCCTCGTAGTCCAATGCCTCCATCTTGCGCAAAAGGTTAGATGGACAGCCAGCCAGCCGGACGGACATCGTTAGCTCGACTCAGTAAGTGGTTCTGAGTCGATCGGTATACTTTAAGGTGGCCCTGAGATCAATTTTTAAAGGTGTTGCACACATCAGCGCAAATGCATAATACCCAACCCACTATTGTAGTGTGGGTATAACAATGCGTGTGTGAATCGAAATTTTTTATCCGTTTGAAACCTCTATCGTTGGTATTATTAATGGAGTAAAACATTCTGCAAATGTTCCCGGCGGCTTAAATATTTGAATAATAAATTTTACATGGTTCTGACTGAATTTGAACGGGTTAAATTGGCTTTGAGGGCCTCTGGCTTGTTGTTTATTTGCAAGGACCTGCGACTTAAGAATCCGCCACAAGCAAAAGTTAGAGGGGCTAAAATCGCACAAACTCAGCGGCAAATTTATATCGCCTTTATGTCAGATGACCATGCCCTTAAAACGCTCGGACAAAATGTCCAATGTCGCAGGAGTTATATGGCGCCGTCCTATTCAAACCACATGTCGTTGGTGTCCATTTCATCCCTATAGCGCTTGACATTGACGGCGATGGCCTAGACTGGCGATCGTCGTTCTCAAGAAATATTGATCGATTAACGCCACCAGCCCAAAATCCACACCAAACAGTGACTTTTTTGGAATGCCTTTGATGCTCTTGAATATCATGTAGTTTGATATCGTCCAAAATTCGACAATTTTGTTTGTTAATGTGTACATTTGACCGTACCTCAAAAAAAATCAACGTCAACGCACCAATGTAAAATATTTTGGGGGTGAACGGGTATTTACTTTAAATTATACTCAAAAATATTTTATTGCAACATAAATCGTTTTTCAATTTTTTTTTTAATTGGTCGATAATTCACCATATCTCCCATAGAAAAGTCACTCCCTAAAATTTACCATAGGGCCGATTTAAACCCCATCTCTAAAATCATTTTAAAACGATGAAATCGTATATAGATGTTGATATGGGTTACATTCGGCACAAAGAACGCTTAGAGCGCACCACCTAACAAGCAAAAAAAGAGCGCTTTACACCCCCTAATATAAAGCATTTTTGCAAGGCATTTTCTGAAAAAAAAAAATCCCAGACGTAGGGGTCGCCTTTTAAAATTTTTCGATGATAATAATTAGTATTGTGGTTATTTTTGTTGAACTGTTTAAGGGATTTTAATCCAAATATTGATATTTTAATTAGGCTTAAATTCATCAAATTTAATTTTCATTAAATTATTTTTATGAAAAAAGGAAATTAATTAAAATTTATTGATAATTTTTCATTCTTGACTGCCGCGGGAATCGAACCCACGGACAGGTATCCCCTACATGTTTCAATTGCAACCACTCAATCTCTTCAGAGGGGTTTGCCGTTTTACACTCACAGTCATTGACGACTGCTGGCAGTCAATAGCCAAACATGCATCTTTAAAATAATTGTATTTAACCTTTGGTAGATCGAAATTTGCTTTAAATGATAATTGATTTACATGTTATTCCATACTTCTTTTTCTATGATATATCAAAGTTTGTGTCTCGAGAAGGCGAATGTTGTTTTATTTACAAAGTTTCCGTTACGGTTTTGGGCGTACTAAGGTTTTTTTCCGATATTCAATATTTTCCAGGAATATTTTAATAGTATTTTCTATAACTATCACAATTTTTCGTTTGTATATTTCTGTTGCGAGGCTTACTTTAGCTATCCTTTGGCTAGCAATGAAGTAAATTGTAAAGAAAATTTATACAGCTATTAGATACCAGAATAGGAAATATTCCTGGAAAATATTGAAGGAATAAGACTATTAAAGTATAAAAGCTTTTGAGGATTGTAATTTTACTTAGAATACACATTCGAATAATATGAAAATTTATATAATAAATGAACTCACCATGAGAAAAAAATTCCCAGATTCAATTTTTTTAAATTTTAAACTTTTATCATTTGCACTATTTACCGCTAACAACTGTTCGGAAGTTCCTTTTTGAAAGACCCTTTATAAAAAAAGCAAGTTAATTTCTTATAATTTGAGAGCCGAATTCACGAGCTTTCAAAAGTTGGTACAATTTTTAAAACCGTTTTGTATTTTTTTCTTTTTTTGTAAACTCTCTCTCTCTCTCTCTCTCTCTCTCTCTCTCTCTCTCTCTTAACTTAATAAATTATCCAAAAATCTCTAAGTGCATATTCGCAAAACCTGGTGATTAATTTGCATAATTTTTTTGCAAACTTCTTTTTTAGTAGAACATTTGTAAGAATTTTTCTAAAACGTCTCTTTTGTTTCTGATTTAAAATCCCTTTAAGATCCTGGCTTTTAGGCAAATCTTTTTTTAAGAAGTTGCAGTATTATTTCTCTTTTTCTCTACTTTTTTCTTTGGCTTATCTTTTAAATCGTTGCCTGTTTTTCTATTTAATATGTTATTTACTATAAACATTATGTCTAAGCTGGCTAAATCAAATCTCCTGTAGACCATTTTAAATACTCCAAAGCCTACAGAATTAGAGCAACACAACGGCTGGCGACAAATGACTTAAGCATGCATATTGTAGCACTGAGATTTTGTTGAAAAAAACATGTTGACAAAAGTCCTTAATCCTTGCTAATTACTTTTAAAAACAAGGCAAAAAAAAAAAGACAAGTAGTTTTATGAAAAATTAACAAGGAAATCAAAAAGGAGTTTAAGGACAAGGCAGGAAAAATTGTTAAAGAATTTAGAAACTTTTTTTTTAAATTAAAAATAGAATACTATTATTATTTGTTCTTTTTGATGAAAAAGAATATAAATGAACATTTCATAGAAATTTAATATTTTTTTTTGGCAAATATCAATAACATTTAAGTGCAAAAAGATAAAATTGCTTTAAATTTCTAGTTCATTTACCAAAATGTTCGCTGAATTTTTCTAAAAAAAAATAATGATGTTTAGTTATCAGTTTTTATTTTTATTTTCTACAAATTTTTTTAAACAACAAATAATTTTATTTTTCTCTGCCAAATCATTGCTATTTTCTTTTTCTTGTAAATGTGTATCAAATATCAATTTCATTTTATTGTTTTGTTGTCTGGTTTATTTTTTATACTTTTATCTATTCAATTTTTTTTTTTTTTTATAAATTTGTAATTAATCTGTTTTCATTTTACCCGCAGTTATTTTTTTCTTTTTTGGTATTTTTAGACGATTTCCAAAGAAAAGAAAAACCATTTGTTTTATTTTTTTTTCAACACAAAAAATATTTGATTTTTAGTTAGAAATTGTTCGATTTTATGTTTTCCAACGATGTGATTTGAAGAAAAATTATTAATACATTTGATATTGTTAAATGTGTGGCAAGGCCACCTGGTGGCCATGGTCTGAAATATTGAATTTCATTTTAACAAATGAAAACTAATCCTTTTATTTTGCTTAAAATATACAATGTTGTCCTTTTCACTTTCACCCTTATGTTATGAAAGTTTCATGGCCAATTATTGAACAAAGTCAATTGTTTGCCCAAAAATTCGAGCTATTTAAAAGAATTTTTGTAAGAAATTTTATATATTTTTTTAAATTGTTTTAATGAAAAAATGGCATAATGAATGAATTTAACTCAAAAGCTTTTTATTTTTCTAATAATAATGCGATTTCAAGTTTGCACAGGAAAAGCATCAAAATTATCCAAAAAAAAATTTAATTGTACAAAACAAATTTTGTGTTTGATGAAAAGTAATGCTTTTAAAAAACGAATAGGTGCAAACAGGGCGGCGCAGAACGATTCACATAGTTTTAGTTGTTGATAATTGTTTATACCCACAATAAAATAGTATAGAAAATATTGGTCCTTAAACCATCTTTAAATATACCACTCGACTCAGGATCACTTTCTAAGTCGGTCTAAGTCAGTCCGGCTGGCTGGCTGGTTGTCTGTCTATGTTACCTTGTGCGCAAAGTACAAGTCAGAATTTAAAAAATAGTTTGACGAAATTTTGGATATACATACATCTTAATTGCCATAAGGACAAAGAATATTGAAATGTTGAGAATCGGTCACATGGCCCCCATGCATTATTATATTATTAATAACCATTACATGATAATTTTCTATACGTGTAGTCATAGTATATGTAGGTATCTCCCATACAAATTCCTCTCCCGAAAAAAGACTTAAGGTCCGAAATAAACCACCTTTTTAAAATGACTGTAAAACGAACCAATATTATATACCTATTATATGTATGAGTCTTAACCCTTTAACCAAATCTCGGTAATAAATCCCAGATATGGTTTTTATTAGGAAAGTTATGCCGATATTTTGAGTATCAATACGACTATTATAAATTTTGGTTACAAAAAAATTACATAAAAATTTTATGATCAAAAATTGTTCAAGAAA
Source organism: Pollenia labialis (assembly GCA_949318255.1). Classification (NCBI taxonomy): domain Eukaryota; kingdom Metazoa; phylum Arthropoda; class Insecta; order Diptera; family Polleniidae; genus Pollenia; species Pollenia labialis. Next base: position 30,113,764 of record OX439141.1, on the reverse strand, counting down.
AAATTTTGCGTTGTCTAATTGTTAGATAATTGCACAGCTGCTAATACTGCAAAAAAATTAAATATGTACTAGGTACCTATAGGTATCTATAATTTTTCTTAAAGGGGACAAACTTTGTTTTAAAGATTGTACTAATTTATTTGTCGTTCTTGAGATCCAGTACCTTTTTCTCACTCTGAAAAGTATGCAGTATGTTATCTCCGCATTGAGATCCTCTCTACATAGGAGCTTTCTAACGGTTTTATCACAGCTCCAAAATGTAAAATGTTTATTTTTCTAGAAGGCAACATTTTTTTAAATTTCTTTTGTAAGCTTTGCAATGTCGACTAGTAGGTATTTAAGCACATTCTTTTCAAAAATATTACATCATTTTCCGATTTTAAAATTTTTGTATTTTTTGAATTTTTTTCTTGTTTTTTAACATTAAAATTTTTTTCCCAGAATTCTTTATCTAGTTTCCTCTTTCCCAATTTTTCATTAATGAAATTTTTCTTTTATTTAAACGAAAAAAAAAACTTTTTCCCATCATTTTTTTTTTTTTTTGTCTCTTAAATTATTAAACTCTGGTACATCTTTTGTTTTTCTATTCTAAATCTTCATTGTTAAATATCCACTACTTCCTCATTATCTTGACATCATGTTTTCCTGACATTGTTGTTCAATAGTTTTTAATCTTTTGAACAAAAAATAAAACAACAACTTTTTAGAAATTTGGAAAAAGCAAAATTTATCTATTTAAAAATAGATCAAATGGGCGTATCCAATATCATTGAAAAATGCTTGTGTTGTTTTTTGCACTAAAACCCACCCCAAAATACCTGGCAACACTCAAAATAAACAGTAAATACATGATAGTGTGAGTGTATGTATATAATTTTGTTTCTTTTAAGCTATTGTATTGCTGTTGTTGTTGTTGTTTTTTTGAAAAAAAAAAACAATACATATTTACCTGCCAAAAAACTGCTTGTTGTTGTTGTTTAATACGCCATTATCAGATAAATACCAGTTTATGTTTTTTTGTTGTTGATGTTGTTGTTAATAAATTTTTATGAGAGAAAAACGAGTGAGAAATTGTTATAGCAATCACTGATGGGATTTGTGGTACAATTGTACCAAATTTGGTACAATCGAAACTTTATTGGTACACTGGTACAATTCATCCTTATTTGGTACAATTTTATAATTTCTTTGAGGTGGATTAACTTACTTTTCTTTTCAATAATAAAATATTTAATAACATATCTCAAGCATTGACCAAAAGTTGCATTACTGTTAATTTGTGTTCATGATGTATTACTAACATATTAAGTACATACGTACATAAGTATTGGAACTCGTATACCTGTAGGAAGCCTGGATTCAAGTGTCTCCAAATCGCCATTTTTGTTGATTTTTTTGGTGGCAATTTTACACTTTTGTCCGCCGTTGACAAAACAAGAGAAATAGAGAAATTGTTGTTTCTTCTTTATTTTGTGTTCCCAAAACCACAATAGTGGAGATGGTATTATCTGTTTGTGCTGCTGTGCTAGACTCAATTATTATTATTTTCTGATTCGAATTAGCGATGTGTCTGGGTGGCTGACTGGTTGGGTGTCAATGTAACATTGTGCAAAAAGGTAATTCAAATTATGTACATATGTATATTGGTTTCAATTCATAAGGACAAAGCCTACGGAAAATGGTGAAAATCGGTTCATATTTTAATAAACAAACAAGAATAGAGTGTTTGCCTATAAACAGTCTTATTATGTTGGCAATTTTTTTGCAATCCAAATGTTATTAATATCGGTCCATAATTGACGATAGCTCCCCTACAAATAATACTCCCGGAAATAGCTTTTTTTTAATTCCTTAAAAATGTTGGAATTGACATACAAGTTGGCTACAATAACTTTTACGATAGCTACTACATGATGAAAAATGTTGTGCTGGTATTTCCAAATTTATCCATAGATCCATATAAGCGCCCTTCCAAAAATCACTGAAGGGCAAACAAATCTTATATGGATGAAGATATCTAATAATATTCGGCACAAAGAACTTTCATAGAATGGGTCCCAAATGAGGTACACTCTTGCAAATTTGTCTTTCTATACACTATACACTTTCTATACAAAAGGCGTCATAACGCTGATGTATTTTCGCATCAGTGCTATGACAAGTTTTTGACCCCATGACACTTTTCATCATTGCGATGTCAACCTTAACATCACTTTTCCAAAGTGTCATCAGGGTCAAAATGAAATTACGTCATCAATGGGATGACACATCGGCATCATAGAAATGACGAACATGTCCTCAGTGCGATGACGAAGTAACATCGGAGAAAGGACACATTAGCATCAATTTAATGACAGTTTGTCATCAAGTCAAGTCATTGGAATTGACTTAAGTCAAAATGAGAGAATATTATTATTTACTAACCCAATACATATGTTTGTTTCACGTTTGTTGAATTACGACCTTTGTTTACAGCAGAACACTCAATAATAAGACTCCAGCCCCAATTGGTTTTCGTAATCATTATACTTTAAAAATTTGTTGTTTTTAACCAAATAATTTTAAACAATAGAATATAGGAATTTTTGCTTCCTGTAATTCATTTTTATCATGAAAATAATGTTAATAATACACAAAATGTGGCATCGAATTGATGTCACTATAGTCATAAAATGGATGACACGTAAAAAATGACAAAATTGTTCGAAGACGTTAGTCATTGGATTTATGATACTTTTTGCATCATTGATACCATTTGTAGTAACATTGATGTCACAATGTTGATGTTAGGGCATCATCAATATGAAGATGCATTTTTCTATCAGTGTACCGTGGTGTAGGGTATCAAAAGGTTTGGCTTGACCAACTGTTCCTTTTGACTTGTATTTTTATTGAATAAGAAAGTGTTAGTAATTACTTTGTATGATTTTTTATTTTATAGCGAAATTTTGGTACAATTTATGTTAATTTGGTACAATATTGCCATTGAGACGGTACAATTTAAAAATTATCAGATCCCAACAGTGATAGCAATCCGCTAAGGCGAGATTGAAAGACAATTTAAAGGTAAATAAAAACTCAATTGCTTAATGCCGGTCACTGTTGCCAATTCTTTCTCAAGAATACCGCTAAAGGCTAGTTTACACTATTATACTTTGTATTAATCCATGTCAAAAACTCAAGTATTATGTAAAAGTCTGATAGTATGAATGCATGTGTGATGAAAATGACAAGTATTAAAGAACAAATTTTGACATCCCATACGACTTCATCGTTTTTTGAAAAATTTCAAAACAATAATACTTTTCATTGGATCAGGGTTGCATTTTCTTTCATGTGTGAGTGTTTATACTTTGTGTGATGGTGTGATTATAAACTGTCATGTTAAATTAGATTTTTTGACAGTCGAAACAAAACTAATTAGATTTCTATCTCACAAAGTATTATGGAATACGTAAGGCTTGTGAGATAGTGTAATCTAGCCTTAAAGCAGATTGAAAAATATATAAAAAAACCCCCAATTTTTGCATACAAATTGTTGCTGCAATAAAAGTAGACTCAAATACCTAATTTAACAAAACTTTAGTTAAATTATTGTACTTAAAATAAAAAGAATTTATAGCTATATTTATTTAATAAGAGTTGCAAATACCTACAATTTCAAATTATATTCTAACTTAATTAACCGAGCAATAGTAGCGTAGACCTTCAGCCCGTTATAGCGAAACAGACCAGAGTCTATGGCGGAAATCGAATCCTTAACCCACACACTGATAGACTAGCTCACTAAAAAAACTAGCCTACCGGGGCACTCAAAGAAAAGAATTGTTTTTAAACACTTTGGAAAAGAATAACACATACATATGAAAAACGAAATGGCGGCTTCCATCGTAAATGAAACTTTAAGGTCAATAGGTTAAGGTATTTTTTAGAAATAAAAATGTAACGTATTTCAATTTTAAGTTCTTGGCAAGGGGAAATCAAATATCAGGTGTCGACAATACTACAACAAGTACAACAATAACAAAGTGAGTCCGCCTTGGCTTTTAATGACCAAATTAACGACACAACCAGTTTGACAACAACAACAAAAAGATGTTTGTCTGAATAAATTTTAAACATTTCTAATATTTAAACATGCTCCATACTTTTTAAATGTTTGTGCAAACCTTTGTGTGGTTTATTAGGCCCTTTAGTTTGTTTTAAAGCATATCTTTAACAATGTTGTCAAAACAAATTAAATTATAAACGAAGGAATAGAAAAGATTGCGAGATTCCCCGCTAGTAGCTAAATCATAATTTTTTCTGTAAAATTTAATTAAAAATCGCTAGATTTGACGCGGCTCCAAAAGGTGGGTGTGAGTTTTCTTTGAGGGTCATCACCACCTGGGCTAGTCAAGCACTGGTATTATAATCATTAATTTTGATTGTGGGTTTTCCTAACTCAATTTCCGCTATGTGGCCCCCTTCCTAGAACTGAAGACTGGATCCGCCCTTGGTATGTATAAGGATTTTAAAGAAATTTTAAGAATGTTAAACAAAATAGCGTACACAAATTTTTATATGGTTTTTTTAAGGTAAAACTTGGTTATAAAAGTTGTTTTAAAATGTTCTTATAAAATATTTTTGTATTAATGTGCTGTTTTCACAACACGAGTGATTGAAAGTGTAACAAAATTAATATGAAAATCACTCACCCAGTAAAAAAAATTTGGGTTGTTTGAAGCACTTAAGAGAAAACGCGCATAATCGAGCGCTTCATAAGAGAACTTTTGTTCAGCAGTAAATTTTAAAGAATAAAATATACAAAAAACTGCGATTTTAGTGCTGACAACGAAAACGGTTTTAAAGCGAAAAAATTAAAAATATATTATGGTTAACGAAAATGATTGAAAAAAGGCATTTGACAAAGTAAAAGCAAAATATTAATGAATATGTTAATTAAGTTAGTTTATAAAAAAGCACTTTAGGAGTGCTTTGTTTGCACGTTGAAAGGCAGGTTTCAAACGATTTGAGGGTTGCCGTTGAAAATTTCGAAAAAGTATCATAAAAAGGGTATTGAAGAAAAAAGGGTAAAAAAGGGTTTTTTTTAGGTAAAATAGGGTCAAGTTTAAAGTTATGTATTAATTAAATACATAAGACTAAAATAAAAGTAATTATACATACTTGGATTATAAATCAATGTTAAAACTAAGAAACAATTCACATGTGCATTCCAATATTAGTCATATTAAAAAAAAAAGAAGAAGTCGTGTGTGTTCATAAAGTAGGAAAGTGTGGCTAAAAATGAATTAAGTGACAGATTTTTTTGACAAGTCTTTCCGACTTGCAAATGTTTATGAACATTTTCATAAAATGATAGTTTCTATGCAATCAGAGTTGCATTTTCTTGTAAAGTAGCTGAGTCATTTGAGTTGGCATCACTTTTGTGGGATAGTGTGGCATTGACAACAGATTTTGAAGACATTTTTTTATGTCGGATAGAATTCCGTCAGATTTTCGTGTGAATGAATCGTACGATCGTGTAGGATAGTGAATCCCGGGCTTTAAAAATACTTATTCTATATTTTGTAATTACTTCTTTAAGTACATTATTCCAGCTCCGATTCAAGCAAATTGAGCAAATGTTCACAAAACGCATGAAAACTTTCGTAAGAATTATGGAAACTTGTAGTTATTTTCAAAAAGGTTCAAAAAGTGTCATACATTTTGTTAAAATGATACAAAGGGATATATTAAAAAAAGTGTCACAAAAAGTGTCATTGGCATGAAGAGGGGTCAAAAGTGATACTTTAGTGTCACAACGGCAACGCTGGGTATAAATTCATACATAATGAATTTAGAATGAATCTTTTTCTATGAACTTTTACATGAATCTTAACCTCGTACCATTATTTTGTTCGACGGACCCATGGGTAATCATGGCCCATGGGTCCCACATAGGGTACTCTTGTAAAAATTGTTGTAATATATTGTGGTTTAGGATATGATCTGGTTGGGCTTGACCGACTATTCTTTCTTAATTGTTTTTTACTTTATTCGTGTGTTTTCGTACAATTGGTTTTATATTATAAAAAATTAGTATTAAATTTATATCGTGAAAGTGTAATTAACAAAAGTGGTTGTAGAATTTTTTGTTTCACGGATACATTTAACTTTAAGAGATTTTGTTAAAAAAAAAGAAGAAAATCAGTATAAAATAGGTAGAATGCTATATTCGGCTATGCCGAATCTCAGATCACCTTCACCATGGTGCGATAAGAACAGAAAGTTGTATTAATACCGTTCATTATACATAAATGGATCTAATTTTTGCCGCGTCCACTTTTCCAATGCCGCCCACATTTTGTCGGATGTTGTCTATTGATAACCAAGATGTTTCTACCTTATTTGGAAACGTTGGCTCTGGCCGTTCTCCAGAAAAACAGAAAAGAAGAACACAACAACAATGGATTTTTGCGTAAAATTAGAGGCAGTCGTGTTTTATATTGAAAGGCTGACTTTCAATATAAAACTTTTCGTGACTATAAGTGATTGAAATATATAACAATTTAGTCCCCATCATAAATGGGGTCATCGAAAAACCCATTTTAAAGGACTTATGGGCAGACGGTCATCGTTAAATCAACTTCGCTACTCATAAGGACCCAGAATATCTATACTTTATAGGGTCGAACAACGGAATGATTAACTTATATACATATTAAAAATCTTTCCACCTGTGGTGATGGGTATCATAAGCAAACAATTTTAAGACTATACGATGACAGTCCCCAAAATGTTTTAAATACATTTTGGGTAACTAATAAAATTTCTTTAATTATTAAAACAATAATGCATCGTGCATCGTTAATTGTGAGTCACACTTTAAAATCAAGGTTTTTGACCAACTTAATTCGACTTTTGTAGCCAGATATTGAGGATATGAACCTGGGCGATATGTGGTTCCAACAATATGGTGACACTTGCCACGTAGCCAACGAAACAATGGCTTATTTGCGCTAGAAATTCAATGGCCGTATTATCTCACGTCGTGGTGCTGTGAATCCATCCGTACTCAAATCAATCTGAAACGGTACACTCAAAAAAAAAATTAATCCATCCGTACTCAAATCAATCCGAAGTGGTATTAATAGTACGGTGAGTACGGATTTTCTTGAATCAAGTACAGAAAGATTGATTCAAGTACGGATTTTTAATCCCAAAATACTTAAATTATCCATATTCAATCCCGTTTTCGTACTTGAAATAATCCGAAAATGAGATTGATTTAAGTAAAACTAAGATTGAATCAATCTCAAAATGCACTTCATTTAAAAATTATAAAATTGTTTTAATCCGAACTCGTACCTCAAATAATCCGAAAATGAGCTTGATTCAAGTAATATAAAGTTGATTTTATCCCGAATTCATGATTGAAAAAAACAAAAAAAAAAGAAATTACAAAGAAAAAATGATATTGATTGATTTACTTACCCGTATTACACATTACAGAATGATAAAACACCAACATCATGCCCGATATGGTTTTTATTTTAGAAATCGTATGTACATATTTAACCAAAAATATAAACTAAATGAGTAGCATGAGTTCAAATTTAAAAAAAAAAAACTTTGAAAAGAAATTAATTTTCAAAAGTAATCCCATTTAGGATTGTTGTGAGTACGTTTAAGTGTTATTCGTACTTGAATTTTTGAGTACGACTCGTACTTAAAGTAATCCCAAAAAACTTGATTTATCCCGAGTGTTTTTCTTTCTGTGTATTGATATTACGGTGAGTACGGATTTTCCTGAACCAAGTACAAAAAGATAGATTCAAGTACGGATTTTCAATCGCAAAATACTTAAATTATCCATATTTAATCCTGATTTCGTACTCGAAACAATCCCAAAATGACTAAGATTGAATCAATTTCAAAATGCGCTTGATTCAAGTATTATAAAGTTGATTTTATCTCGAATTTGTGCTTGAAAAAACCAAAAAAGAAATTAGAGAGAGGAAATTATTATGATTGATTTGCTTACCCACTTTACACCTTACAGAATGATATAAAACCAACATCATGCCCGATATGGTTTTACTTTAAAAATCGTATGCATATATTTACCCAAAAAATCCTTTAAAAAATATAAACTATAAGAGAAGCAAGAGTTCAAATTTACTTTTTAACACTTCGTGGAACACATTAGTCCGGCCAGACCTTTTTCAATGTGTTTTATTGTCATTCGTACTTGAATTTTTGATTACGACTCGTACTTAAAGTTATCATAAAAAACATGATTTATTCCGAGTGTTTTTCTTTCTGTGTACGTCAATATGCCAAGAACAATTCAAGAGTTTAAGGGTTAGATAATTCGGCACATTAACGACATTGAACCTCAATTATGTGTCAGAGCATTGAAAATTTCGACCATCGTATAGAGGTTTGGCACCGAAGTCGTGGCGAGCTTTTGGTCGATATTTTGTCTCAAACATAATTCTCATAAAACTAGAAAAACTGCAATTTCTTTTTCTTCTTCATTTGCCATTGGCCAAAAAAACTGATGATTTTATTTCTGATTCATTAAATATATACAGTCGCTGTCAAACCAACTCAAAAAACGAAAAGTTTGTTTTTTGTTCGAAGTTTTTGGTTTCGACTGCAGTTTTTTAAACCCTGCATAATAAAAAATATTAAAATAATTTTCTGAAACCTTTTTTATTTTCAAATAACACTGTGCGTTTTGGTTGGACCACCCTTTATATTAAATAAGGTAAAGTACCATTTCTCTTTTAACTATTAAAATTTTGTGCTAAATTAAAAAAAATGTTTTTTTTTATAAATTCTTTGTTTTCTTAAAAAATCGAACCGGATATATTTATTTTCTTTTAAATTGTTTTGTCATTTATCTGTTTTAAATAAAACGAAGGGTTCTGTGAAATTTCAAACTGTGAAAATTTATTAAAAAAAGTAATAACAATTGTCATTTAATGGCTTCTTATTTCTTCACTTTCAGACATTATTTGCATTTTATGAATTAAAATAAATAATGGCGCCATAGTAATAATAAAATTATATATTTCTATATATATATATATTTCTTTTTATTTTCTTCATTATAATTTGTTGGTTCCTGTACAAGTGTTGCAAAAGTTAATTTCAAACAAAACGCAGCTAAAAGAACTCGTGAGTCACACAGAAAATAAAGACGGTCGGACAGACAGACAAATACAAAGCAACCATATTAACAATATTAACCACAAATAATTGTAATAAAGCTAATATTTTCATGAAAGAAATATGAATATCAAACAGCTAAAGAAATAAATGAACGAGCGAACGAACGAACGAACGAGACATCCAACTAACCAAAGAAATATTTATAATAGCAAATGACAATGATGAGAAGGTAAATGATAATCATGATAAAAAGAAGAAAAATGATTTATGACTCAAAAATATGAAAATTAATAAAATTTTCCCTAAAAAGCCTCTAGTAAAATAATAATGGAAAAAATGTTGACAAAATCCTTTTCATATCTAAAAGGATCACAAATACATACATTTTTCCTACAACTTACAGCAACAGCAGTTGCCTGAATTTCTAGTAGCAACAGCAAACAAAAGCAGAAAGGGAATTAATTCATTGAAATCTGAAACCACAAAATGTGTGTTCTAAACGAGCACAACAACAGCCATAATCATCAACTCCATCATCAACATAAACATCATAATAATCATCATCATTTCGGTATTAAAATAAATTGAAATTGAACAGCCACTGCACAGCATCATCGTTAGCAACTTCACTATCGTTTTAATAAAAACTTACAACAAAAAAGGAAAAAAGGAAAAAAAAGAGAGCAAACACTAGTAGTCAATGGCAACGGTAGTCCAGGACACAATAAACCCATACAAGCAAATGTAATTTATTTTAATTTTTCTATATACCTCAATAGCAATATATGTAAACCTATAAATGTATATAGTAGTACAAAAAGGGATTCGTTTGTTATAAAATAACAAACGGCAGAACACAGGCAAAAGGATCAAAATTGCACAAATACAAAGAAGAAAATAGTGATTGCACACAGATTTTGTGAAAAAGTATGTGTTCCAACCCTGACCCGTTGGGAAATGAAGATAAATTTCCAAAATAATTTAATAGTTTTGAAATTTCAAGCAACTGCTTCAATAGAAACATACTTGCCAGACAATTTTGATAAAAATTTGCGCAAATTACCTTAAGTTTTGTTCCTTATTTGTTCCAAAATTTGTAAAACTATTAAATTCTATTTAAATATATAGTTATAATGGCCGTTTTCTCATTACACGATTAACTTTTTTCCCAACGAAAAACTGCACATTAAAGAAATTTTGTTTTCTTAATGCCTCATTTGCTTCTATTCTGTCGCACCAGCACTTATCTGTCGATTATTAATTTTTCTTTTATTTGCCGTACAGATAAATTCAATCAGCTGACTCCCAACTTTTACATGTATTTTGAGAGGTGCTGCCAGCTTAAAACCATGTTTTTTGTCGGTATATTGAGAAATCCAAAATTGTTAACAGACAGTTCAAGGCGAATTCAACTACAGGTGGTGTCGGAACTACAACAATCCAACAGCAACAGAAACAACATAGTGTTTTTTGCATTGCATTGTTAGTGTTTACGGCTCGAAATGTCAACCATTCTTAGCAAAACACTAACAAATCAAAACAAATAAGCTCGAACTGTCAAAATTAGATGCCGTTTCGACACCACCTGTAGTTAATTCGCCTTGAGACAGTTTATCGGTCTAATAAATTTATGGTGACATTAAGTAACGGCACATTGCATTGGGGGTGCGATGAGTAGATGAGATGTTCTAAAAAAGAATGTCAATATAACAATTAGAAAAATACTTTTATTACGGGAATATTGAAATTAAAAATAATGTAAATATGTAAATAACACATTTCTAAACTAAAGTGTTTATTAAAGCAAAATAACCGGTTTTTTCAGTATTCGAAAAATTGCTATTGCTTGAGGAAAACTTAGTCTAAATTTACACGTTTCATCTTTTGATTCTCAACTTCTTTTCAATTCCCTTTTAAAGATGCCAATATAATCACACGCAGCAATCGGTTTCAACTTTTTTTCGGTTCAAAACAACAACAATTTTATTAACAGCTAATCAAAGAGAAAAAGAAAAGAAAAAAAATTACATGCAGCCATCGTTGTGCATATACCAACGAATTTAAACATAAAGCGTACTGACCGAGTACAGGCATCTCCGTACTAACTCCCTTTCATCTTTCGTCTCTCACCTAAAAACATAAGAGTTGAGCATCAAAAGATGAAACGTGTGAAAGCAGACTTAACAAACGGCTCAAACGGGTAGATAATAAAATATTATAATGATTATAACCTTTCGATTTCCCTAACTTTTACACTAAAATATACTTTTACACAAAAACTCAGTGATTAAATAAAAAATGGCATTCCACGCAAAATCCTAACTATGACAAAAACATATATTTTATATACTCTTTACCAAAAGTCCAATTCTCCAAAAAAAAAAAAAATAAAATTTCCACTTTTAATACAAAGTTAGACTTAAAAAAAACTACAAGAATTGTTTTTCCTAAATTTTCTACTGGGTCTCTTTTCTACGAAAATAAAAACAATACCTTACCAAACTGCAATGAAATGAACAATAACGCTTCTTTTAATTGTTGAAGAATTTTAAAAAGAATTTGGACAAAAATATGGCAAACGGTAGCTGTTCGATACTCGTACTGTACTCTAAGTTCTATTCTACGCTAAAATCTCAAAAAGAACACTGAAATGGATCTCTTTCTTATTTACGAATAAACGTTATGCGTTAAGTTAGGAAAAAAGGGACGTTTTCTAAATTCCTGCCAAAAAGGATGCTTCTGTTCTACTTTGGTTTAAAATGAGAAAAAAGCGCAATAAATCCATTTTACGACTAGTCATTTGAAAATCTACCATTTTTAGTATGTTTTAAAACATAAAAATTTTCAGCAAAAAATAATGGCCTTTGTTGGTTGGCTGGTGCGTTGAGTTGTTTCCAAATCCTTTGTTATTTAAGCTGATGAAATGAATGGTTTAACAAAACTGCGGGTATCATAGCAAATAAAAAAAGCGTTTTTTGTAGTTTTTTTTTGCTTTAAATATAATTTTGTCACTTAATTGTGATTGTTATTTTTTGGATGGTTTTCGCCTGTGGTTTTGGTTTTCTTTTGAGGCATTTGGCAGTCATAATGAGTCTTCTGGTCCTCAAGAATTGTGTGGGTTTTTTGTTTACATAATTATGGCATTATTATGTGGGCTTTATTTATTTTATCTGCCAACTCTATTGTTAACACCCCATGTGGTCTAGAATGGATTTTTTGTATATTTTTTTTTTTGTTATCCAACAGCAACAATTAATTTAAGTATTAACGTTGAACACCAAACATTTAGTTTTTTTTTTGTTTTTTTTTTTGTAAGGAGCGGTTAAAAACTCTAATTAATTTAGGATAGATTTCAAGGATTGTCAGTTAATTTTGTAGAAATTGTTTTTAAAACAAAAGAAAAATTAAAATATATTTGGGTTTAAATGATTAAAACAACTTGAAGATGAGAAAAAAATAATTTTCTTTAATTCACTTCATTAAAAAGTCCCTTTTTATACTAAATGCTGAAGTTAAACACTAAAAAGTCAGCTTTTACACAAAACGTAAATTTTAACAAGAAAAGATACTTTTTATATAAAAATTCCCATTTCAAACAAATATTTCACCGAGAAGACACATAAAACACAAAAAGTCTTATTTTTAAAAATAGTTCTATTTTAATAAAAAAAAAAGCCCCATTTTGCACAAAAACAACCGTATTTCACACACAAATTCCCATTTTGCCTAAAAAAGTAAATTTTTAAACAAAAAAAAAAGTCAATTTTTAAACAAAAAATTTACTTTTTTCACACAAATATCACATTTTACATAAAGCTACACGTTTCATACATAAAAGACGATACAGCTTTTCTAAGCGTCTACGAAAACCGTTATGAAGCATAAGTAACGATACTTACAGGATCATGTATTTCAACTAGAAATAAATATGGCTAAGAAAATGGAGGATAATCGTAAATGAGCAAAAATGCGTTCATATAACATTCACCTTGCGCCTGGAATTTTGCCCCCCTATTACAATCAATAATCAAATAATTCCTCAACATTCGCATGTAAAACATCTCGGTATACATCTGGATCGGCGATTAACGTGGAAATGCCATAAAGAGGCAAAATTAACTCAAATTAAACTTAAAGCCATTCAAATTCATTGGCTTATTGGACGAAACTCTGTCCTTAGTCTCGATTGCAAGCTTTTACTTTACAACTCTTTCTTAAAGCCTATCTGCTGCTATGGTATTCAACTATGGGGCACTGCCTCGGCCTCTAATATCGAAAAAATTTAAAGGCGCCAAAATAATCTTCTTCGAATAATCACAGCCGCTCCCTGGTACGTTAAAAACTCAAACATTCATAAGGATCTCAATGTGCCATTAGTAAAAACTATGATTACAAAATATGCAGTAAAAAATTTAAAAAGGCTTGAACAACATCCAAATCCACTACCTCCAAATATTTTAAATCATGGCGGCCACACTCGCTTAAGAAGAAGGGGCACTGCAGCACTTACCCAATTAGATGAGGGATAAACTGTGAACAGAACCCGTAATGAAGAAAATGTTTGTCTGGCAGTGGCAGGACATAAATAAAGAATTAGGATAAGATTTGATTAATTATTGTTAGTTCATATTTAATATATGAAGATTCAATAAATAAATAATGAGAAAAAAACACATAAAAGCCCCTTTTTACGCAGAGGATTTTTTTTCAAAGTCACTTTTTACACAGAAAGTAAATTTTTACACAGAAATTCACTTAATACCAGTGTTCGAAAATAAACATCAAAAATTTAAGCGTACGGTACACAACCGTACACAACCCTTAATACCATTCACGAAAGTAACATATTTTCACGATAATAACAAATAGTATGTAGTGTTCTGTATTTTTTCGTTATAAAACAGTACAATTGTATGGTTCTGTAGACATAAATTATACATATTTTAATGTTGTGGATTTTTTAACATTGATGAAGGAATAAGCAAACAAATAAAATTTTAGCAGCACTCCTCACTAGTATTATTTTTATTGCTTGGCAATTTGCACGACCACAGCTCGAATAGCCTGTTTGTTGTCTTTAGCAACCAAAAAGGCACTTTCTACAAATAAAACTAAAAAGTCAAAGCACCCACAAACACAAAAAATTTGAAAAAATTTGAAAAAATTTTCTAAATTTTCCAAAATAAAAATTCTTCGAAATTGGCGACACAATATCTAAAATATAGATTTGAAATTGTTACACAATCATTTTCTTGCTATATTTAACCATTTAAGTACCTTTGAAATTAAAAAAAGAGTTAAAAGTCAAATAAGGACCAGTCTCATGTACATCACAGAATACTAACAGACCTGTTAAAAGTGACGTGTGAAAAGGGCTCAAATCAGTTGCGAGGAGAGCTTTCGAAAAAAGAGATAAAAAGCTTTTTTTTTTGCAGTGAAGCGGTAATGTGAAAAAGAAAGCCAGAATAATTTATACACAAATTTCGTGATCAAAACAAAATTACAAACCTTTTTGCTTTGTGTTCATTGTTTGCGCTTAGAAAGAGAGAAAAAATCGCAAAATCTTCTGTCTCGTGCCATACCTGTTAGTAATCTGTAATATACATTTAGCATCAATGTAAAAACAGGAGTCGAAGTCGGACTTAAAAAATTTCAGCGGTTGGAGTCGGATTCCGGGTTAGGTTTTGCAAAAAACAGAACACTATAAAATGTTCTTATTTTTATGCTGAGTTTGTTAAGTACATACAGTATTCTTATTGTGTACGTAGATCACAAACAGAGAAACGTTTTTTTAAGATATTTTCTGCACAATCACTATCAGTACAAAATGCTTATTTTCGAACACTGCTTTTTAACACAAAGAAAATAGTTTTTGCACAAAAGTCTCTTGTTTTACCTCTAATTTTTGTATAATTTTTCTACAAATTAATTCGTTTTTAAATCTCTTAAAAGGGCAATTGCTTTCAACCACCGACATAAAAGTGGGGGCCAGTACAAAATGTCTTAAACTTGAAAGAATCTAAACATAAAAGTGTAAAGATACAAAAAGGAAAAAAATAAAAAAAAATTATATAAACTTCTTGATCATTTTTTTTTTTAAATTTTTCCACTTTGAAATCCATTAAAGCGAAAATAATGTGACAGGAAATCATGTGGTGGAGCAACGAACGAAATAAGCGAGAGATAAGACAAAAAAAAAACAACAATAAATATTTTATTAAGTATAAAAAACAACGAAACCTTAAAAATGCAATAATAAATAAATTGTAAAAGAATTCACACAATTTAAAAATAGTATTAAAAGAAGATATCATACTGGTACTACTAACTTGTGCAAACGAGTACCTCTCGTACTAAAATAGAAAATCGAAATCTTTTTGTTGACATGTAGAAATTGTGTTAAAAATTTCGTTTTTTTTTAAAGGTGAGGGGTGCACTTTTTGTGAAAATAAAGTGAGAGTAAAATTTAATTTGTAGTGCCACATTTGACTTTTTCATTAAAGTGAAACTTTTTTAATAATAAACTTTTTTTTACTGATTTATGCCATTAAATGTGACTTTTTAAAATAAAAATTGTAAACAAAAATTTATGTATGTATAAATTTACAAAAAAAAATTTTAAAAATGTTTATTTTTTTATAACAATTTTAGTAGTTTTGGCCGCATTAAAAGAGATTTTGATCCGTGTTGGTTAGGTTAGTTTAAGAAGGGCTATACGCCCAAGGACACACCTTCACTCGGAGACCAATACGGTCCATTGCGAACGCCATCATTATAGAGGTAGAAGAAATATGTAGGTACAACATAGAACAAAAACTTCTTCTACAGTCCTCTCAGCAGGAACAACCGTCCTATTTCTCTGGCAAACCCCAGTAGATCGACTGGAGTATATCCACCGATAGACCCCAGTTCGTCGTTAAATCTGTCTGAGACCCTGCATCCTTGGACAATGGCACATTACATGCTTAATCTTCTCTAGCTTCTCAGAATCCTCGCATAACCTGCAGAAGTCCGGTATGGTATTGTCCCATTTTCTCGTAAAAGCCTTAATACAACAATGACCCGTCAATAACGCTATAAGGGTCCTAAGACCACTCCTATCCTAATCCTAATAGAACCTGGTTACCCCTGTAACCAATCCGGCCCAAAATGCCCTAGACACCCTGCAATCCAGGACCGGTTTTTCCCCCATGTAACTAATAAAGGACTACAAACCTAAAATCAAGCTAAAAATGTCCATTTTCTTAAAGTTTTTCACAACTTTTCTAATATCTAAAATTTTTAAAACAATTTAAAAAAATTCTTTAATAACCAGTTTAGAATTCTTTAATTTCCTTTAGAACTTTCTTGAAATCCTTAAATTCTTTCTGCATTTTTTTTTTTTTTTTTTTTTTTTTTTTTTTTGCTTAATACTTGACAAATTGACAGTAAACTGTCATCGTAAAGTAATTAAACAAAAAGAAAAAGAGAGAAGATTTTGATAAAATAATTTTAAAGCAAAAATAAGGTTCCTTTCATTGAAGATTCCTTTCATTAAACATTCGTACGTTAAGTTGTCATTAGAAAATCAACAAGGTTTTTATTTCATGACAAGAGTATTGTCCGTGAGACACTCACATAAAGAAGATAAAAAAAACCTGACCCACTAAAATATTCTTTTAATAGTTTTGTTTTTTTGATAAAAAAGATTCCTAAGAAACCCGATTTTTTCCAACGAAATAAAACCACAAAAGCAAAATACCAAAAACAAAAGGGAAAAAGGATCAGCAAAATGTCTGTCCAATTGCCAAAATTTTGAAAACACAAACACAAAATCCTCAAACAGAAGCCAAAGATTGAGTTTGAATTTAAATAGCAGTTATTATCAGCTTTAAAATTGGAAAACAAAAGGATCTTATGTTTTACTTTGAGAGAGTTTAAAACATTAAGAGCAAAAGCAGTTGCTCTTTTTCAACATTAATCCTTTAAATCAAAGGTCAATCTTAATTTTTTTTAATATCCAACATTAATTGTTCAAATTATCTGTTTGATGCACTTTTCGGATTAAACCTCACTTTGTTTTTGGCTCTCTTAATAAACAGTAGTCAGTCTAAATCCTAATTACCTAAAAATTTGTTTGCCTTAACTAACCTACGAATTTTGGTTAGATTTTGTTATCTTGATAAAAAAAAAAAAAAGAAACTCATGTGGGCGGTCGAAATATCAAAATATTGTGCAAAACACACATGGATTTATTTCCAGAAGCTATTAAAAAGTAGATGGATCAAAAAAGGTTTGAATAGAAATATTAAGATCAAAAGTCAGAGAAAAATTATTTCATAGATTTTGAAGAAAGATAAATTTGATCTAGAAAATTGCAAATATTTTCTAATACCTTTTGACTTTTACCGCCTTGGCTTCGAATTAGGAAAGTAACACAGTTTTGCGTTAAAAAAGTTTATATGATTTGTGCAAATTTTACACAGAGAAAATCGTAAAGCCTCTTTACTCAAACGTAAATGTTGCGGAGACGTAAACGTAGCAGTCAACTTCAATGGTTGGTAGTTACGAAGAAGACGTATGACATGAAATGTGTTAAAAAGAAAACAGAAAATTTGTCAAAATCTATATTTGTGACATTTTGACAAAACCTCTTAAGTCAAATTAAAAAAGTTGAAACATTTTTTGCAAATCATACGCAAGACAAATCCATACATTTTCCAGTCATCAGTTTATTTTTTTGTGTGTAAACTAATTGTCAATATTTGTTAACATTTTTGAAAAAATTAGTTAAAAACAGAAAAAAATTCATTTAAATTTTGTGAAACAAAACTGTGAACATAAAATATAAATAACAGGATTTAAAAAGGCGTAAGGAATAAGTGGATCCACAATAAATTTGCGATACAGGAAAAATACTTACATACGTTCTTAAGAAATTGTGTAGGTATATTTTATAAGCAAATATATTTTTATTTTCAACAAAAATATTTGACATTAAATCTAACGTTATACAAAAGCAAAATACATAGTTTTTTTTTCAAAAAAAAAAGAGGGGGGATATCATAACTCTATTTCATGATGCGGTCACCTGTATGAATTCACCTTGATCATACGAATTTTCATTCAAAAAACATTTTAGATTACGTTTCAAAATTTTGTAAAACGAAATGTTTTTTAATTTTATTTTATTTTATTATTTGATAAAATAATTTTTTTTAATGGATTTTTTTTTAACTTTTTTCTCTCTTATCTCAACTTAAGATGTTTTGTCAAAAGGCCACAGATATAATTTATAAGTTTAAGCTTTTGTTATTTGTGCTTTTCGTAAAACTAAGGGCCATGTCACAGAGTACGATTCCGAAAACATAGTTTTTTATTGATAGAAAGAGTATTTAGATAGTTTTTTGGCCTTTCAGATAAAGAAAATTCCCATTCCGTTTTTTAAAACAAAAATGGTTTCATTCCGAAAAATTGTTATGTAATTTTCCCTAGCATCAAATTACGGAATGAATTCCGTTTTTTAATAGAATTGTACTCTGTGAGATGGCTGTACATATAAAAAGTATGTGCGTCGGTGGAAATCTCGCTTATCCATAAATATAAACTTCTTTAACAGCTGATGCGTAAAAACGGAGAAAATTTTTAATCTTAACAGGTTCCTCTGCAACGCAACGTCACTTTTGCGTAATAGTACCTATTTATACATAATCCATGAATTCGTTATTTTGTTGTGTGACATAGACATAGAATTTTTGTTAAACAAAGTACATTTGTGTACTCTCTCTCTCTCTCTCTCCCGCTTACATTTCTTTACAACAAACACACAGTAGACAGCAATCTCGCTGATCAGTAACGTAAACGTTTACGTAAGGGTAATGGGGCCTTTAGTGAAAATTTACATCAATTTTTATAAATTAAAACAAATTTGCCTTAAATTTCTTTAAAATTTTTATTGAATTTCCTTCTTATGAATAAAATATACAAAATCATTTAATTATTACAATTTTTACATGATAAAACAAAATTACGCAAATTTACTCAAATTTCTTCTTCCTTGCTAAACAAATTAGTAAAAATTAGCTGGAGTTAAAATTAAATTTGGTGAATTTTGTGCATAATGTTTCGATATGATAAAATAACTTCTAATTTTAATGCAAATTTATTAAAATTTTCGAAATATTTCTAAACTCTAAAGAGATTTAAGCAAATTGGCTTGACAAGTTTTAATTTCTTACACAAGTTTTTTTTTAATTTATAAAAATGTTTGTACAAATTTAAACAAACTTAAGGAAATTCATTAATATTTATTTATTTGGTAAACTTGGCTAAAATCGAGAGATTGATCAAAAAACATTTAAAATATGCCCAAATATTTTGAACAATTGCCACAAATTTGTAAACAATTTTTGTAAAAAATTTTTTAGTTCCTTTGTTTATTAATTATCAAGGTTTGTTTAGTGTAAAAAAATTCGTATAAATTCACTCTCAATTTCTTAATACAAACTTTTTTTAAACTAACAAATCACTTTACTGTAAATTTGTGCAAATATTTTTAAACTTTTTTAATACATTTTCCCAACTTTGCATAAATCTTGTTTTCAGAATTATATCGAGCCCTAATAGCAAAAATTATGTAACCAACATTAAAGATTTTTGTTTTTTAAGAAAATCGATAATTTTTGATCATTTGCATCATCTCTAAAAATCTCATATCTCTGGGAAGTACCGTTAAGAAATAAGAGAAAAGGCATTTTCAAACGAAACCCTAGACTTCAAGCAAAAATATTTAAAAAAGACCTTCTCCTGTAAAATTTTATTTTTGTTGGTTACATCATTTTTGCTATTAGGGCTCGATATTATTTATTATAAAGTTGTTAATTTCTTTTTAATGTCAAAAATTTCTTAAAATTTAAAATTATTTTTGCCCAAATGTGCTCAAATTGAACAAATTTATTAAAATCAAATATATTTTTTTTAAATTTTCTTACAAATCTTTTTTGACTTTGTTAAATTTTTAAGAACTGTATTAATTTTGTGTCAATTTCAATAATATTGCACAGATTTCTTCAGTTTATTATTCTAATTTCAAAAATCTAATAAAATTATTTTTGTGTTTATTGTACCTAATGCAAATTTGTACAGATTTGTTCTACACCCATAGAAAAATACATCTTCAAATTGATGATGCCCTAACATCAGAATTGTGACATCAATGTTATTACAAAAGGCGTCAATGAGGCAAAAATTGCTGAGCGTTATTAAAAAAATGTTGTCATATTTTATTCGTCATCTTACGCTATGACATATTTTGTGTATTATTAAATTTTAAAAAAGTAAATAAGAAGCAAAAACTCCCATATTCTGTTTGTTTAAGTTATCTAGTTAAATACATCAAGTTTTAAAATAGAATGATTAAAAATGAGAAAACCAAATCGGGCATGCTGCTGGTGTCAACAAAAGTGAAACAAATATGTGTTACGGCTAAGTTTATAAGAATATTCTCTCACTTTGACTTAAGTCAATTCCAATGACTCCATTTAATGAGTCCTTTTGTTTTATGAAACTGGTTCCGATTCGTCATTTCTGTGATGCCAATGTTTCATCCCATTTTAGACATAATTTTAATTTTTACCTTGATTTCAATTTGGCCAAGTAATAAAAAGTGTCATGGATTCAAAAACAAACACACTTGTCATAGTACTGATGTCAAAATACATCAGCGTTATGACGCCTTTTCTTTCAGTGTAGTTAAGTCAGTTTTTTTAAATTTAACCAATTTGATTAAAGCAAAAAAGGTTTGTGCAAATTTGCGCTTTTGGTTTTTAATTTGCCCACTATTTTTATTTATAATTCTAATAATAAAAATTTCTTTTAATTTTCTCACAAATACTTTTCAGTATTCAAAAACTATTAGAAAATATTTTTTATTCGAACAATTTCTAAATATTTGCTAAGAATGATAAAATTTGTTCAAAGTTTTGTTAAACTTAATATTCATTTGTATGATTTTCAGATCTTCGTAGTCGAGCGATATTTTGCGGGTTCCAAAACCTCAACAGAATGTCGAATTGCAAAACGATCTAAATAATTTCCATAACATTAAATTTAGTCTCCTTCCAAAAATTATCTCCAAAACTACTAAAACAAATCAATCTTTTGTTTTAGCAATAAATCTAAAAAAAAAATTTTCAACAAATAAAACAAAAAAATCGAAAGCAAATTATGTAAAAGAAAAAAAACTTATTTCGAGTACTTGAAAGGAGCTCGGATTACAAGCAGAAAATTACAACAAACAGAGCGTATCCATACAAACAACAAGGCGGCATTCAATTGAATACCAAGAGAACACACACACACATATGTATGTATATTTAAACCAGAATATCAAACAATCAGACAGTCAGTCAAACCAAATTTATATGCGAATGTACCAAACAAACAAACTCATCTTCGACAAACCAAAAAAAAAGGGGGTTGCCCTGAGAGATGACAGTTGTTGGAAGACATTTCATCGCTGTTTGTCCTGAGTTAAGATGTACAAACACTAAATGGAATTTTCATTTTGGAATAAAATAAACAATAGAAAAAGCTGCAGATTTAAAAGCGTTAAGGCTTTTAAATGGTTGTTTTTGTTGTTCTTTGTAAAGAACTGAAAACAAAACAAACAATTTTAATAATAAAGCAAATACTTGGAATTCAAGGATTTTGATGGAAAAGGTGGAGTATTGTTGTCTGAACTATTTCAAAATGAGCACCTGTATTTGAACAGTTGCGAAGAAATGGCAGGAATAAGTGTATAGAGCAAATTTTTAGTGATAGAGAGTGAGAGAGAAGGAGAGGGAGTCATGGTGCAATAATAGAAGGTAGCCGCGAGATTTTACCAAAGAAAGAAACAACAGGACTTTTTATTAAACATAAGATGTGAACTGTCAAAAACCCTAAGTTATTTTATATTGTGTATGCGTTTTGAAAAATATTAAACAACATTTGAAAGATCATATCACGAAACAAGCAAATAATAAATTAAACAGCGGGCTCTTCGAGGTTAGAGTTAGTTAAGGTCGAAGGAGGATGCAGCATCAAAGCTGCAACCTCATATTAGTACGATGTACGATATATACCCGGGCCACTATCGGGCGTGCTGTGCGCTCCTTAAGAAACATGAACATTTAGGTAGGTAGTATTACCACGACATAAAGGGAGGAGGTTAACGTCCGTTAAGAAACTCCGTTCCACGGACATAATTCCTTAAGGTTTTCGAGTCAACGTTCCTCAGGGATCCTAAGTCCAACATGACATTGCTCCCAAGGTTTTTAGATCTTATTTCGATTAAGGCCTGACAGTGGCAGAGAAAGTGTTCCAGCGTGTCGCCAATTTGATGAAGTTGTGCCCGTAGTCCTGTATGACTATTCAGAATATGTAAAATCATACTAACTTCGGACTTACTACCATTGAAGGGGCTTCTTGTTCTCCTCTTCCATGGCTAAATTGAAGGCGTGGGCTAGGGAAACCCACACGGCCTGCTGGAATAGTGGGACTGTAGATAGAACTACTAAGATTCTGTGGGGTAACCCAGACTACACTTAATTAAAAATGTTGTTTTATTGAGCCCAGATATGCTGTAAAATCGTTAAAATCGTTACTTTTGACAATTGTGTTTAGATCAAACAATTCCTTTGTACTTTATATATCCTACCATTACAACGTTGCATCCTAGTTGCAAAAGCTAAAAAGCATGTTTCCATTTGGAAAAATGTTACTCAATAGAAGCTTTGCTAAGGAGCATTAATTAACTTTTACAGAAGAAGCTCAGAATCTTTTTTGTTTGGCGGCATTTCGGGTTACTACGCAATCAGTATTCATATTGCAAAACTTGGATAAAAACTAACTCTAAAGAAACCAAAACTTACGTAATTAAAAAAAAGGCGTTATCAGGATTTTAACTACATCAAAGATACCATTGACTACCCTGCTGAGCTAAGCGATATTTTCTCAAAAACCCCGATCTTTTTATTCCTTAATCTCAGCTGATTTAAAAGTGTTCACTTTGAACTTTGTGAAATCCTAGAATGCACAGTGCAACACATAAAATGTGCACATCTAAAGCGGCCCATACACTTGCAATATAATTGTATGTGATATTCGTCATATTATTTCCATTTTGTTCTATATTATGCAATAAGTCGAACAATGTTTTCATTCATTCAATAAAAAGGTGAACATAACCTATAGGAATAACATAAACAGCATTGTACAACGTTGCCAACACATTTTACATTCTTTTCGTTGTTCAATAAAAATCAAAAGTCTTTTGATTGTTGCCAATATATTGTGCCATCATCGAATATCACATACACATTAGCGATATAATTGAACAATACGTAAAATTGAACAATTTTATTGGAAGTGTATGAGCCGCTTAAGTAGATTTATTGCATCAGGAGACATTGACTTACGTATGTACTCACTTCTTGTAATTGATCTAATCGAAAACACATGCACAGATGCTAATTTTAAGAGAATAGAAAACTGAATTTAAAAGTATAAATAGATGTTTTCTTAAACTGTGAGGAATTTTTTATTTCCCGGGATTTTTCTTGCGGAACCCCGGGAAATAAAAAAGCGGGAAATATAATTATCGAAATTCCCGCGACGGTAAGTCCCGGGAAAAACCCTAGAGATAACCTCAAACGGGGTTTTACTATTTTCGCTAAGTACTATCAAAATTAACAGACTCATCGATTTCGAACGCTAACGTTCGCATAGAAAATTATATGTACAACAAAAACAATATTCGACAATTTGTTTTTGTTTTAAATGTAGTTTTATATGCGAACGTTGTCGTTCGAAATCGTTGAACAGGCTGTAAACTCACATTTGATGACCTTGAAAATGTTGCACTGTGATACTGTTATAAAGTTCAATCACTGAACAGGTCTGATGCGTTAACATTTCACTAAACTTCTATTACAATGCGAACATTTTTTCTACACAATCGAAAATCGTATTGATAACTGAAAAATTAAGTTGGCAGGTTTGTAATATGGATAAATCTTTAGCAATAAGTCCACTGGCTAACAATTTTTTGGTGAAGGTTTGTGCAATGTAAGAGCAGTTCTAGAAAATTTTTGAATTATTCTTCACTACGGGCCTTTCGGAAAGTTAATTTGCACGATTACCGTGAAATTGTAGGCCAACTACCGTTTAAAAAGTAAAGTTAAGTAAAACATGCTTAGAACTATGATATCGATGAAACTTGTATTTCATTATAATGCTTTGAACATGACATTACGTAAGAAAATCATTGTTATAACAATGACCGCCTATAGATTGGTTGCAGCAGCCGATACTTTTGAGGTAGTTTCTACCACTTTTTCGCACATTTCGGGCGGTTTCTCGGCTACAACTTGACGAACATGATCCTGGTTGCCAATTGACGTTGCCAAACCTTGAAATTACGCGTTCTGGAAGCTTTCCGTGCAATAAAACCAAAATCGGTCGTGTTGTGTGGCTCATGGCACCGTCTTGTCGAAATCACATATCGTCTTGTTCATAATCTACAATTGCAGACCAACAAAAAAGTCATTATTATTACGATTTCCGTATGACGTGCTAAATTCCCAGATTTTCATATTTGATAAATACACTGAAATTTATTGTTGAGGGAAAGCTAGCTCGTATATCATACTGCCATAGCGCCATGCAATCGACAAATTCAAAATAACCGCCACACTTTCACTTACAGAAGCAATATTTTCGGCAGTGAGAACTTTGCGATGATGTACAGGCTTGAACACATCTGCAACGCTTCCAGTTTCTTCATATTTCTTTTCTTCTTGACAGAATGTGTGTTACTTTAATCTATTACAAAATCGTATACGACAACGACAACCGCAATAAGGCTGAATTCCTTGCCCAGTAGGTCGATTATGACGACCACAATTACCCCGTTATGCTTGAAAAGTGGCTACGTTTAAACCACCACTTTTGTGGTTATTTTAAGCAATTTCCACGCGTTCTTCGGTTGTTAAACGAAGAGACCGGTGGTTTTCAAACCACTTAATTGTTAACCCTGTACAAAGAGGTAATAAAAATTAATCGAAAAGACCAGGGCTGTGGAGTCGGAGTTGAGGTTTTTGTGCCAGAGTCGTAGTACCCACAAAACTCGCGACTCCGACTCCAAAGTTTTTCGGCATAAAAAATTAAAAAAAAAAAATTCCAAAATAAAAATTATCTTCTTAAAACTCATTTAAAATTTAAATAAATGTTTTATGAATACTGCTCTTATGGGCTGTTTGAATACTGCTCTTATGTGCTGTTTCCAAATGACAGGCGATGGACTGAGTGCTTTTCATATAAATTTTACTACATAATCAATCGCCTGTCATTTGGAAACAGCACATTAATGTTTGCGTACGTAAATTTCTTCTCAAAAACTCTAATTTTTAGAAGGCCGTAGGTAATGAAAAAATAAAAGTTAACATCACTGAGTCTCATATACATTCAGCATCAATATTATAGTAGGAGTCGTGAGTCGGAGTCGCACTTAAAAAATTTCAGCGTTTGGAGTCGAAGTTAGTACTTTTTTCGGACGACTCCACAGCCATGGAAAAGACATTCGAAAGTATGTTTTTTTCACACTGTACTTCATTATTTTTTTCTAAATCTGCCTTATGTAGACCTAACAGTAGGTAGGCCTAGGAGAAGATTAATGTTAATACGGTGCTCAACCAAGCGGGATTGAAGATTCTTGGAAGCCGTGCTCACATTTGGAGGTGAGAAAGAGGCCTTGCAAGCCGATTTGAATGATTTTCCTGTTTTACAGAATATGTATTTTACATGGGCTTTGCGAAATATATCTTTTAACAGTGATAACTCTATATTCCTATGGAAGTTCCTATTTCTTAATTACTGTGGCGCTCCGATCATGATTCTGAGAATTTTTAATTGTTGATCTCTGTATCCAGCCGTTCCCCATAATTAAATACTGGTTTCAAAACAGTTTTATACAGAATGACTTTGCAGTGCAGGCTTAGTTTAGATGAGATCAGCCGTATATCAAAATGTTTATCAAGGTATGAAAGATACTGAAACCAAACAGGTTGCATCTGAAATATTTTTCAGTAAAATAAATTCGTTATTTATGCCGCAGGTTTTAAGTGTGAAGTAGTCTTCTTATTTCTGTAAAATGTAATCAAAGAAATAAAATGCAGCATTTAATATTGATTCAATTCCTCAACCAACTCAAATCAATTCCAAAATATTTTTCGAAATGAACCCTTTTGGCAAATTGTTTATGTCGTGTGTTCGAACTGCCGCAAAAGGTAGAGAGAAATGTTTGTTGCATAAAATCGTTTTCAAACCTGAATTGTTTTCCTACTTTCTAACGGCGAAGCTTTAAGCAGCTTTGAAGGGTTTAGGTGGTGGAAAAGTGGCTTTAATTTGAATTACTTTTAGCCAAACAGGGTTTGCCAAATTAAACTCCCGTATTTTACTGCTTTCGTTTTAAGCAAAAAGGTAGCTCAGTGAGAAAAACGCAAATTCAATCGGTGCGACGCTGTCAAAAACACATCACTTGACAAAAACAAATCGTAAACAGAATTAAAAAAATTTAGCTGGGCTTTTACGGGCACCTTAAAAGGAATTTTTTTTAAAGTTTTCAAGAAACATTTCAAATGTTAACACTATTTTTTATTTATTTTAATATTTTTTGAGTTACATTTGTTTACAAATAGTATAATTCTGCTGGTATTCTGGCTGCTGGTTAAAACAGAGTTATATTTTGAAAGAAATCCGTTAAATATTCCATTGAAATTTATTCAAAAATACCACGCTGAAAGTATTGAGTAACTACTTTTTTGAACATCGAGTACTCAAAAAAAGTGCAAATACTCGGTACTCGATAGCCAAAACCCAATACTTTCTCAGGACTAAACCAGACGCTCGCAAGCTAGTTACACTATGCGCCACCATTTGACTAGCACTAGTGAGTGGGTATGAATTGGGTCGACAAAGATTATTAGGCTATTGACCGTGTAAGCATGGCTTGTTTGATTTTCTTTTGACATTTCGGACGCATTATCAGGTGCATGTGGACCTTATTATCAGAACTTTAAAAGAATGTTAACTTCATTTTATATGGTTTTTTTATTTAAATATTGTTATGTTCTAAAAATCCTTTAACAACTCACCTTGTAGTAATCCAGTGTTGAATAATTTTGATAACACGGTACATTATACAACATAGTATATTATGAAGTATAATATTTAACCGTGTTTAAGGAGCAGGAACTTTAAACAAAATTAATGACAGGAAAATATTGAAAAAATACAAAAAACAAAAATATTTTAAATTTATTTTCAAACACTTATTTACAAAAATTTAATTCATTAATTTTAAAAATTTTTTATCATTTTTTTAAATTTTAAAAAATTCCTGCATTCAATTTTTAAAAAATCATTTTTTTATTATTCATTCTATTTTTATTCGAAAATAATGATATTTCAAAATTTGACACTTGTGCTGACAGCCGGCTACTTGTGGTGTTAAATGGGTTTAGAATTAAATGAATTTGTTTACTAGATTTTTAAGACATTGTGTTTGCACAAATAGGTATATTTTTTTTTATGTGTTTGTTTTTTCCATGGTAATTAATACTTAATCTATTGCCATAATAATTTGCATGTTTAAGTTTTAATGAATTTTATTTATTATTTTACACACTAGACGAACGCGCCTTGTTTAAAAGCTATAAATTTACATTAAATTTTTTTGTAGACATTTTGTATTTTAACCAAATGGCCAGTAATTAATGACAATTAAATGACAACTTTAATTTCAAAGCAGACATTTTCATATAAATTGACGGTTTTTCACACAACCAGAAACTAACACAAAAAAGAAAGCCGACGGCTTTTTCTAAAATTCAAACGCAAATTTATTTTTTATTAAACAACTTCTTTTTTGTTTTGTTGTTATTTTTATTAAAAAAAAAAATTGTTGTAGGTATTTATGTACCTATTTAATAATTTTTTATAGGTATAAATGAATAAACATCCGCTTAATTTATAAGTGAAATTTTATTTAACGTTTTTTAACGATTGCGTATTAACCGTAACTTTTCAACTGATTCGCATAAATTCGCGTGTAATTTGCTCAAGCTTTAGCTTGTCAAACACACATACTTCCCCACAAACATCGGCTGAACATGCCATAAACATGTTAAGCAAACATAAATAAACAAAGCAAAACGAATACATAAAGCAACAACAAATTTTAGGATTCATAAAAAATACGAGTTAGTTTTCATGGACGAGCTCGTTATATACATATATAGTTGTTATTGTAGAAGTGTTGGTTTTTGTTATTTTTGTTGAGGTGGTGGGCTTCGTAAACAGCTGGATGGCTGGCTGGGTGTTTGTTTATATCGTAAACGCTGTTGTTTTGTTTATCCTCATTTTACAACGGTGCTTTTTTAACCTCTGCTAAAAATAAGCAAAAGAAAGAGTGACTCTATTCTCTCCATGTAATAAAATGAATTTTGTTTTGGTGTTAGTATCATTAAACAGGGTAGCATCTATAAAAGGCTGCCAGACTGTGTGATTTGAATTGTATCCTTAGAGGGATTAACTTATTTTAAAAAATGTTTACACTTATGTATGTATGTACATACATATATTTTTATCAAAAATCTTATAAAAATTTTAAACTCATAAAACTTTATAAGACTTTTCATACAAAACAATAAACGATAAACTTGATTAAATATGTAATAAATAAGCCAAAGTCAAATAACAATGTAACGACGAAATAACCACTAAAAATTTCTATGTCAATGGAATGTGTATGTATATACCTGGGCTATCGGAAAGGTAATTTACATATTGGCAATAAATACCTGTAATACAACGAGCAGATTGTTTAAAAACATGAAATACGAAATAATCAAACGAGATAAATCCAATCTAGTATATCAGCTTGAACGTAATGAAGACGATACTGACATATATGTACATGTCCAAAAAAACAAAAGGCCACAACGCATCTATTCTATTCGATTCAGTATGATGATATTTTTTTTACTTCTCTCCAGCTTAGATTTATACGGCCGAGTTCTATGCTCAGTTGCCAACGCCAGGTGTGTAACGGTCTGCCTACTCTTCGTGTCCTACCATGTCTGTTCTAGTCAATCGCAATTTTAGCTGTGTCGTCTGAAGGCCTGTGCAGCGTGTGACAAATTCAGCGGCATTTTAGGTTCAAGATACCTATATGGATTGGCCGCGGATTTGTTTGTCTGCAGAGTTCCGTATTACATATGGTCTTAGGCCAGAAAACTTTTAATATTCTTCGGAGACATCGGTTAGCATACACTCTTAGGGAGTTTGCGTCGTAGCAGCACAGACTTGACACATGAGTTAAAGATACTGAAATTAGTGTTCTTGAATATGGATACATTTTCGCTTTAGCTGCCTGTATTCGTTACGGTGCTGCCTTGGTAGCAAACTGACAAGACTTCTTCTAGTTCTAAGTTCTCTATGCGAAACCAGTTGGTGTTTACTGTATGGCAGCACACTACCTTACTCTTCTTTGCGTTTATTTTTAGACCATCATATTATGGCCTCTGTTTCGATACATTTAAGCTTAGATGCTATATCCTTCTAGCTGTGTAAAAGAAGGCAGATATCATCTGCATATTCGTGGCTCTCGAGTTGTTGGTTAAGACAGTTAATACCTCTATTAGCTTAAGTAGCATTACGAACTACAACGACACCAGCTTCAACATAAAAACTACTGTTCAGAGCGTTATTATGGACAACACGAAATTTAACATTACTGGATAGAGTTTGAGTAAGGCTTATGATTTTAGATGGGAGCCCTTTACAAGCAAGAGCGCTTCATATTACATTTTGGTTCAGAGTATTAAATCTTTTTCCAAATCGATAAACAACAGGTAAAGCGGAGAGCGCAATTCTGTAAATTGCTCTCAAATAATTTGTATACTATTGACTGTTTCTCTCTCTCTCTCTATCTACACAGGATTTTTGGGGACAAAAGCCAGCTTGTTCGGGCCTTAGATTCCTTAGTACAGTGTCGGATATTCTCCGGCTAGTGATTTGATAAAATTAAAATTGACTGAAAATTTATTTATTTCATCACGTTCAGCGGCACACTTTGATTTTTGTTTAATATCATTTTTGACGTATCCGGATAAAAATTTCCATTTATGTTGAAATTTTGTATTTGTTGCCTAGCGATGTCACCTGTATTATTCACCATGCTTGTGGGAGAGAATAATTACACAAAACTATAAATCAAAATTATGGTACATATCGAGCCATTATCGTATCGTACACGCAATTTGCATTAGTTTGCTATTTGGAGATAGAAGAAGAAAGACGGAGAGCTTACAAAATACTTAAAATGCTGCGAAACAAAAGTTGCATCGTGTGAACACTAATGCAGTTTTAAGCATTTTTTTTCATATGAAAACTGTGAGCTACGCGGGTGCCTCTCTCTAGCTTTTATTTTTCGTATGTATGATTTTTAAAAGCTCATAGCCATGGCAGTACTTACCCAAATTTTATAAATATGTAGTCAATAAAATGACACAAAAAGACTTTAATTTTCTAAATTTAAATTTTTGGCCGTGAAGAGTTGGTAATACTGATTCCAGGTTTAATGGCTTTATTGCGTTCATAATTTATTAAGTAGTACAGTAATAAGCTTATATCCCAGTTTAGTTCCTCATTTATTTCACAAATATAACATTATTTTCATTTTCCCAAAAATCGTCCGGCATCATTATTTATTCTCATCAAGAATTTGAGTGCTTTTTCTTTATTATAGAAAAATATTGAGAGTGGATATTTGTGTGTATGAGTTTATTTTTTTTATTTTAAACATATAATATTTTCTTGTTGTTGTTGCTATTCACATTGAGTTAACAAACAATTAAACGTGAAAAAGTATATTTTGTGCCTAGAGAAATTAGTTTTGTTTTGGTTTGTAAAAAAAATCTTATTTTTAATGGGGCGGGATTTAGTTGCTCTTTTTGCTTGGATCCCCCCAGAGTTTTTAAATTTTATTAAAATTGTGCTTTGATACGATTTGAAGTCATGTTGTGAATACGAGAACCACAGTTTTTTTTTTTAATTTGTGTAACACCTAATTATTTTTTATTAGTGGGTTTTATAAAATTTGTTAGAATCGATATTAATTTTGTTATCTGGAAAAAGGGAAATCTGCAATTAAGAAATTTGTACCTATGTATGTATACCTACATATTGGGATTATTTTCTTTAACAAATTTAAGCATTTTAATTCTTTAAAAAATTTAATGAATATTGCATTTACCGTTACTTTATCTTTCTAATGAGGTAATCCAAAAAATGTCATAAATAATTTAATCAGTTGCTTCAGGAACATTGTTCCAGGCAAATTTATTGAAATTTGGCTTTAAACGAGAAGCCAATTAACCCTTTAAAGAAAATAATTAGATTGTTACAAAAAGTTTTTATACCTATTTATATTTTAGTTATATGTTGGTACAGAGTGTCGTGTAATTTCAGTTACCAGTTCGGATCCCTATTCTGGATTAGGTTTCTAGTATAGTTCAGGTATTATAACTAGATTATAAAACTTGAAAATTATTCAAATCTCAACTCCAAAAGCTATCAAAGCTTCGAAAACCCGATCTTCCAACCACTAGATCGAGGCCTGTCTGAACACTTACATATGTATATCCTCCAGAGGTGGGAATGGCTTTTGGTTTTAAGATTTAACTGCTAACTGGTTGCCCCAAATGAGGCAGATTCAGTAAATAAATATTGAATTATGACAAAAAGGTTCAAGTTAACTTTCTAGTTCATTTTCTAACTAGTCCTAGTTTCGGTTTTGTTCTAACTCATTTTATACCTATTTCTAGTTTAGATTCTAGTTCAGATCTAACTCAGTTCAGTTTTAATTAAATTCAAGTTCAGTTCTATTTTACTTCTAGGTTATTTTAAGCTCAGTTCTAGTTCAATTCCAGCACAATTCTAGTTCAGTTCTAGTTGTCTTTCAGCTCTAAGTCATTTATAGTTCAGTTCTAGTTCATTTCTAGTTCAGTTCTAGTTCAGTTCTAGTTCAATTCTAGTTCAGTTCTAGTTCAGTTCTAGTTCAGTTCTAGTTTAGTTCTTGTCCAGTTCTAGTTCAGTTCTAGTTTAGATCTACCTCCGTTCAAGCTTCGTTCTAGTTCAGCTCTAGTCCAGTTTTAACTCAGTTTTATCTCAGCTCCTATTCAGTTACAGTATAGTTTAAGTTAAGTTCTAGTTTTTTTTCTGGTTTAGTCCTGGTTCAGTTCTATTTTAGATTTACTTAAGTTTTAGTTCAGTTCTGGGCGTCTGGAATATGTTTCAGACTGAAATGTCAGAAAGATAAATTCTTCGATCCAGGCTTTAGTTGGTAAGGCAGCGTCGTCGAATATGGATGAGCATTACTTTTCCTTTGGACCGATAAAGCGCATTTAAGTGAGTCGGTCTATCTGGTAACCATTTCATAATATTTATGATAATTTTAAATGAATTTATGGAGAACGTCAAGCTTTGTAAAGATTTGTAATTATCAAATGTAAAAAAAAGGACTTCTTGAAATATCGTTTCAAAAATTATTAAAATTTGCACGATATTTTCTTTTTTTGAAAACTACAAAATTTCCCCAACCTGAAAGGGTTAATCTTTAACCCTTTCCAAGAAATCAATTTTAAACTCGAACTTTTTTGCCAAAATCTTCAACAAAATTTTTGTGTGTTCTTCCTTAACTAACAAACTACAAGACTAACCTTCTCCAGGCTTTCCTATGATGCATGGCTCATTAAATTTTGTTAAACACTTGATTGGGCGCCACAACAAGCAAATGTCACCAACAATTAAGTTCACCTAGTTAATCACAGACTGTAGACAGTTTCGAAACTGCTGGTCTTTAAATGAAACAAAACTAAAAGGGAACATATTTTAAAATTATTATTTTATTAAAACTTTAGGGTGGGTGCAATCAATTGTATTAATTTCTTTCATATAAATTTATAAAACATAAGGTTTCCTAAGCTACAACAAAAAAAGTTTTATCTGCTGAAAATTTTTAAGAAACAAGCAAAAATTAAGGATTAAATCAAGTATACAAGATAAACGTAGCAGAAGAACAAGCAAATTCAGAAAAATCAGCCACAAGGCGAGACTGTTTTAAAAATTCAGAGACAAGTTTTCAATAAGAAGACACCAAAATTGCCACATGAAGCAACAACAAAAAAGACGCATCTAACAGCAGGCCATATAACCAGACGCGACACAAGTCTTGGCTAAAGTGGCGTCAATAGGTTTTTTTAATATTTTTCTTAAAAATTCTTAAACTAAATTTTGTTAACATAAAAAAAATTTAAACTTCCTTTTTTCCTTTAAATATAAAGAAATAAGAAAAGAGTGTAGAAATTATCCAAAGCTAATTTATTTATTAAAATAACAGTTGTTACATATTTCGTATTTAAAGTGAGAATGTACTAAATTCGAAATATCCATAGAAATCTGCCTTAAAACAAATAAAAATTTTTGTTGATCCAGGGTAAATATTTAAACAGCCATTTTGAAAAACGTATTTCCTTGGCAAACTTGATGACATAGAAACACCGAACAAATAAAAGCCAACAAACAAACATTCGAATGACTGCAGGAAAGTTGAGAAATGAGGAATATTAACAGGCTGTTGCCATATAAACCACCCACACTTAGCAACCACATACCATTGGTTTAACCAGGATGTGCCTTTGGATATTGTGTCTGGCTGAGTGTGTGTGTGTGCGCGCGATTCTGCGCACTTTACAAACACTCAATTAAAAGTAATTTTTTTTCGTCTCTGGAGATTGCAATTGGAAGTAGTTTTTTTTTTGTTCCTTGAGGGAAAAAGGAAAACAATTCTAAGGAACTAAATAAACAAAACATAACCTTAAGGAATTCTTAGAATTATTAAGATTTTAAATGAAACAAAATTAAATGCCTTAACTTTCTTTAATTTAGCAGAATATAAGAAGTTTAAGTCCAGTTACCCTTTTTGATTTTTACAGAAGTTAATTAATACGATAACTGTGTTTCTTCTACATATCGAACGTTTGCTGCTGCAGTAGGACATTTGCTTACATTCAAGGTTGGCTTAATACAGGTGACTAGCAGGATAACCTGTATTTTTTTTAATTCCGAATTAGATTTGTTGTTATTCAACAGAAGCCACTGTTCAGAGGAGGTTAGACAGCACCATTACCTTAACAAAGCGTAAGTAAGTACATGGTCTAGGGAATTACCTTCAGCGGAGACTCTCGGAGATATCAGGGGGCAACTCAGCAGCCTGCTGAGATATCTCAACGCAACGGGCTGGCTCTAGTCACTTCAGTATTGCCCCTAGGTCAAGTTTAATTCGGGGTTCCAATTCTTGACGAGTTGTGTGGTGTCAAAACGGAGTCACTGTCGACTCTGCTTGCAGCACGCCTGGATCTGTGCGTGCTACCACGTTAACCAACCAACCAACATGGTCCAGACAATTATGCTGTAAAATTGTCATTTACACTCAAAATGAAAACTTAATCCATCCGAACTGAAACCAAAATCCAAAGCGGTGTCAATAATACGGTAAGTATACACACAGAAAAAAATCAAGTTAAAAACGTAGAAAACAAGGTTGATTAAAAATTTTTCGGTGTTGATTTTGCTTCATACGTTTTTCATGTTAATTCAATGTGATTTTATAAAAACTTGCGAACAACATTTTTTTCTTTTAAAATATCTATAATTCATGTTAATTTCACATTGCAGTAAAGTTGGATCAAAATGTCATTTACATATATTTAAATAACAATCCGAATCACGTTGAATGAAATTTATTTCAAGTTGAAACAACGTGAATTTCATGTAGAATAAAATCATCATTTTGACAGCTAGAAAACACTTTCCGCCCTTGTTTAGGTACGGTTGTTAATAATCTTCATGATAATGATATCAGAAAATTCTGGCTCATCTAGCGGTGGAGTTACCACTTTTTCAGAGAAAAATTTGCTTTTGGATTTTCGGCACATGCAGCATCGAAAACCTGTTTGTAAGATATAGCAACGTAAATGATATTAAAATCTTGACTACATCAAGCTTGAAGGTTTCCTACCATTGATTTTAAAATTTAAGTTCAACATATTCTAGTCGAGTCAAGTGCTAGGAACACTACAATAGCTCTTTCTTAATTAAAGCTTTCCGAAAATCGTATTAACTAAATACAGTTTTAATATTCCCCTGTGGTACAGCTAAAGTCGTATTGTGTGGTACAGCTTTTTACTGCTATTGCAAACTCTTATTTCAGATTAGACATGTAACACAAAAAGTTCTTAAAATTTTACACACATACAGTAGGGTTTAAAAATCGTAGTAAAATTAAAATTCATTCATTAAATAGAGAATCGTAAAAACGTCATTTCCATTTTCTTAACATTAAATTGCAGGAGAAAAATATCAAATTTATATACGTTTTTTTTTTTTTTTTTTTTTGTTAAAATACAACAAATATATTGGAATCAATGGATGTTTTTTAGTGTTATTTAATCAATTAAATCAAATCAATAAATTTTAAAAAATGACTTAAAAATTATTCGAATGGAGATATTTACATATGTGGTAATAAATTTTGGTAGTAAAACATTTTAATTTCTTTGCCATAATAACCCCAACTCTAGTAGATGTCGATATTATATTATCATTATTAAAAATGTTTCTAAACAAGTGCAAAACTAAAACTGAACTTGAACTGAATAAGAACTTCGCTTTTATTTCATCATTTAAAAACTAGAATTTGTACTATAACTGCACTTGGACTGAACTAGAACAGAATGAGAACTGAACTAGAACTGAATTAGACCTGATCTAGAATCTGAACACCAACCTGAACTAAAATATGAGCCAAACCCTAATAATTAATCTTAAATATATCTTTGCCTAGAAAATTGACAAGAAACTGGGGCCAAATACGATGCATTGGATTCTTAGCGATATCATTATTTGGCCCCTGAACTACAAACTAAACCAGCACCTAATCTACGACTCAACTAAAACCTGAACAAGAATCTAAAGCAGTAGGTCAACTAAACACTAAACTTAAACTTGAACTAGAACTTAACTAGAATCTGAACGATAAGCTAACTGAAACCTAAAAGTAAAACTGATCTAGAACCTAAACTAGGAGATAATCTAGAACCTGACTAAACCCAGGACCGTGTCTAGAACTCATCCTGAACAAGAACCTACACTACACAAAAAAAAAAACAATGTAAAATCCTCGAAAACAAGGTTGCTTCATAGTTATCACATGTTAATTTAACATGATTTTACAGTTACTTGCGAACAACATTATTTTCTTTAAAGTTACTATAATTCATGTTAATTAAACATTCCCGTAAAGTTAGAGCAAAATGACATTTATATTGAAGTAAAAATTTAAAAAACAAATTCTGAATCATAAACCTAACCTAAAACTTAAACCAATAAAAATAAGAAATAAAATATTCTCGGGCAATTTCGAGTATTTGATACCCCATCCTACAGTATATAAAGACAAATTTTCGAGAACGTAACCTACTTGGGACTCAAGGCCGAATTAAATTATGCCATAAGTTTAAAATTCATATGAGTTCTTTGTGCCGAATATTATCTTAATATAAACATCTTTAAAAGATTTGTTCATCTTAAAGCAATTTTAGAGAAATGTTTTATATAAATGTATATTCCGGACCTACCAGTCAAACTTTTGCCATGAAATATTTGCTGCTAGAAAAGTTACCGTCGCCAAATCATATATCAATACTTACATTTGTAATTGCATGGTTCAAATATGAATCGATTTTGGAAAAATTTGATAAGACCATTTTTGAGCCAAATTTAATTTAAATACCAACTATTCCGAAAAGAAGTTTTTTTGAGGACCTTGTAAAATAATGGCCCGGTTCTCACCATTTTCAAAAAGTCTCATCCTTATGACAATTAATACGTTTGTACCAAATTTTATATATTCACCCTTTTCGCGGCGAAACTGAAATACGCCTGCGTGAACGTGAACTTATTTCTTTTAATCTTTTACCAAACACCTCGATAAGGTTGGCAAATTTGACGACCTGCAGCCGTATTCTGTAATTCGCTTAGCTAAAGCTAAATCTCGATCGCTAAAATGCCTTAGAGAATACAAAATTTAAAAATTTTAGCGATGAAATTCAAAGCTAAAATTGCGGCGAATTAAATTTTAATGGCAATGTCAAATTTAGCAATGCACGTTACAGTATTGCATTCGTAGCCAAAAATCGCTAAATCAACTTTTTAGATTTTTAGCGATAGAGATTTAGCTTTAGCGAATTACCGAATACGGCCACTGTACTTTGAACAAAAGTTTGCATAGACAGACAAACTGCCAGCCGAACGGTTATTCCGCCATTGTTAGATCGACTCAGAAAGTGATTCTGAGTCCCGTGTTACACACATCAGAACAAACGCATAATTCCCCCCCCCCCCCCCCCCTACAGTATTGTGTGTTGGGTATAATAAGTTTATTTGATGTCCAACTTGAAAATATATTTTAAAGAGTTTCTAATTCAAAAGAACTCTGAAATTGAAAGACAATATCATGAAAAGAGCAGAAGAACGACGAAAGAATTCCTTAGGACAATTAGTCACAGATCGTTTACTTATAGCCTTTTTACACTGATTAACATCTAACATCTACCATCAAAGATGTAGAAAATGTGAAACACTCGTTTACATTGGTCACATTTAACATCTTCCATCAAACAAAAATGTCACCATTTTTTAATAAAAATTTTTTTAAAATAAAAAAAAGTTTTTTTCCACAAAAGTGCCAAAATTTAATAAAAAACACATACACATGTATTTGAAGTTTAGTTTGTATAAAAATATAAAAAATACAATGCAATAAAAGAGAAAACTTGCCAAATGGTAACGCTGCTTTCAAAACCTATTTTTTTGGAAGTGATTTAACTTATGCCACTTTTTTAGAGATGACACTAAAATAATCGAAAGATGTAGAATACAATTAAATGAGATAGGAACATCTTTTAAAGATGTTGGCCTTGTGTATTTCTTATGATAAGATGTTGAC
This sequence comes from Pollenia labialis, assembly GCA_949318255.1. Taxonomy (NCBI): domain Eukaryota; kingdom Metazoa; phylum Arthropoda; class Insecta; order Diptera; family Polleniidae; genus Pollenia; species Pollenia labialis. The sequence goes on along the minus strand of OX439141.1, from coordinate 30,075,453 downwards.
ATCTTCACAAATTGTAGAAAATTGATGGTTGATGTTAGATGTTGATCAGTGTAAAAAGGCTATTAAGGAGTATGACTAGTTCGCGGCGAAAGCAAAGTATCATAGCGTTTTCTGTACTAAGCTTTTGAATCGAGCAACAGTTACTGAGAATTACTTTCGCGAAGATAATTAAGTTACTCCAGCAATGTAGGAAACTTACATTACAGTGATTATGGCTAAGCGCTCCAGACTTCTGCACTTTATTTCAAAAACGATTGGACCAAGGCGAATTCATTTTTCAGTTGGCGTTGAAAGCACAGCTGTGCTACTTTTTTTCTTAATAAGAGAGAGGAATGTAAAAAGTTACTTGTGTTTTTGACATATCGACCAACGAAAGCAACAACTAAAATACAATGTCGTGTTGTTACTCCACCGCCACCACCGTTTACATGAATTCGCTTTGGATTGGACGTATGAAAAATTTTGTTAACGAAATTGTTTCCAAATTTTATGCTCTACAATGTGTATCATCATTGGAGCTATAGAAACCGAGATAATCGCGTAAACGCTGATATTTGTGACCTTTGACCTGGAATAACTTACGGCGCAGACACGAAATTTTATACAGCGTTAAAAAACTTACAGTCAAAGTAGAAAAACTACCATTTCTTCTTCTCTTGCTTTTACTTCTGATTTATTAAATGTAAACAGCCGCTGTGAATCCAACTTAAAATTCGAAAAGTTGTACACATTTTTCCGTTTTTTGTTTGACATTTCTTGGTTTCGACTGCAGTTTTTTAAACACTGATTTTATAAGACTTTTGATATAACTTTTAGAACATCAAAATTAAGGCGTATACGAGTTTACAGGTTATTATCTCTCATTCCGCATGTATGTACATATGACTGGGCTAATAAAAATAAGTTAATTGTATATTTTTTGTATAATAGACAAATTTTTGAAATTAAAAACCAAATTAAGAGTAAATTATTTAATTGTCCGTCACTTTGCCAGTAAAGACAAATATTTATAAACATTAAGAAAATTTAAAAGAAAACTCAAATACTCCAAGTAGAATTATATTAAATTCATATGGAACCGGGCGGGTTGTGTGAGCATAATGAATTGATTTTTTGTTAAACTTAGACACTAGACCAAAAAAAAAAGCACACACCACTCTCTCATCTGGTTTTATCAAATGTGAATATGGAATAATATTAATGTCTTTTGGCTGGAGCTGTAGCCAGGTTTGGATGTATTGTGCCCAAAATAAAAAAAATAAAAAAAAAACAAAAAATTTGTATTTTGATATTAAATTTTGTGTCATTTTGCTGTTAATGTCTTTGGCCTAAGGTGTTCTTAGAAATTGTTGTTGTTAGCCTTATTTTTTTTTTTTTTTTTTTTTTTTGTTTGTTACTTCGTTATAATTTGGTAAAATTATATCTTGTCTCAAATTTTTCATGTTGTTATTTTTTCTTTTTTGTGGTGCTTTGACTCGTGTAACAAGTATGATGTGTATTTTTTTTTCATTTTTTGTTCATTTAAAAATCGACTAGACTTGAACTTTTATTGATTTAATTTCTATTGTTGGCTTGAAATTTAAATAATATTACGTTATTTAAATTTATAAACTACCTGTTGGGTTTGGAATAAATGTTATCATTCTTTAAACGAATTACTATATTCAAATTTTATTTTTTACTATTATTTGGTTTTTAACGCCTTGTTTTTTTTTATTTAATCTCAATCTTGGCGCCGTTTCAAATGCATAAAATCGTTTAGATGTCATATTGATTTTTTAATAAAGTTATAAAAATTGCTTTTAATAGCCTGCATTATAGATCTGAAATCAAATGATTTGATGCGATTAAATTTGATAATAAATGTTTAATATTAGATTTAACTTTAGTGAGGTTTCAAAGCAGTCTGATTTCATTCATAAAACGAGTGAGTGAGGCTAGAAATAGTTGTTGGGTAGGTTTTATAACTAACAATTACCTTTCTTTTAGGAAAATTAAAAAGATTAATTAGCAACTGTAATAAACTGCAATTTAATGTTCTCCAAGGACAAGGACTCTTTTTAAGCAATTTGTATGATACATAAATTTGTTTGTTAATTTGTTTTTTGGCGCCGCACAGGACTTTGTTCCATATACAAAAATAAGGTGAAACAATGTTGTTTCAATGTTTAAAAAAATAACTGTACTGTATTCGTATCTAAATAAATTTCGTGTAGGGAGAACATTTTTTCATGTTAAATGCGTTTCGCCGCTGTTCTTAATTTTAATAAAATTTTTCAAGAAAAATTAAACTAAATTCATGAACATACTAGGAAAAAACATTACTAAAAATTTATTTTAAAGAAGTACCAAAAAAAGACATTCTTCTCTAATTTGAGCCCACACTTTATTTAAAGTGTGTATTCCTAATATTCTGGATGAATCTTAAAAAAATGTTGCCGACACAAAAAAAAAATAAAAAAAATTTTTGATGGACAAATAAAAAAACTGAGTGAATACTTTTTTCAATTTTCTCTGCCGCTTAACAAACCAAGTGTCCGCCATTAAGACTCAAAAGAGAAACTAGCCTCATTTTAGTTCTAACTTAGATATATGTACATATATAATGTTTTTTTATAATTTTTTACTTTAGATTAAAAGCTATAAATATTTTTCTGTACGATAAAATTTACCCTTTTTTCTTTGTACTGTGTTAAAAACTAACGTTCCAAAGAAATTAACTTCAAGAAAATCTCTACCGTGATTAGACATTATTATAAAGCCGTAGGTGCGCTATCAGTCCGAGGGTTGCGGGTTCGATTCCCACCAGAGACTCTGGTCCGTTTCTACGTTACTATTGCTCGTTTAATTAAGTAAGAATATAAATTGTAATTGTATTTGTAACTGTTATTAAATTAAATTATTTAGCCGGAAAAAAATGCAGGTTATTTATGCAAAAAATATGAAAATCGTCCATATTAAGTGCCGGTTCACACACGTCAAGTTTGACCCGTCAAGTCTTAAACTTTAAGGAGAGGAAGGAAAAGAGAAGGCCATTTCTTTTCCCGTCTCTCCTAAAAACTCAAGACTTGACGAGTCAAACTTGACGTTTGTGAACCGGCACTAACTTTAATTTAAAAAAAATATAAGTGCAGGGTTTTTATTTTTTCAACGAATATATGCTCCAAAGCCCTTGCTATTGATGTAAAGAAAAAAATTTACCACATTTTGAGATTAATGGTGTTTTCTTTTCTACAAAAAATGTGCCTTTTTTTTGAAAAAATGCAATTTGGTGTCTGTTTCTTAAAAATTTTGCTCCCGAAAAGCATGAGTTTTTTAGAATAAAACAAGCCACCATTTTCGGGAGCAAAATTTTTAAGAAAAAGACACCAAATTGAATTTTATTTTAAAAAAAATGCACATTTTTTTGTAGAAAAGAAAACACCATAAGTGTCATTTTTTGTGCTTTTTCCGGAACACCAAATTGTTTTCAGTTTTTTTTTTTTTTTTGTATGAAAAATTTTTATTATGAAATATTTAAATTGTCTGTATCATTGTTTGTATCCTTGGTAGAATTTATAAAAAATTAAGTTAATCAATTTTAACATTAAGGGTAATCACGATGGTCTTTGTTCAAATTTGCTATTTGTAAACTTGCAGTGCATATTATGATTGAAGGTGAGCATACCACATTTATTTTTTGTGCAAATGTGTTACTTCTCTAAAAATTTATTCTGGCAACACAAAAAATTTCTGGCAGCACTGGTAAAAATCTGCATTTGTTTGCAATTATACACAAGCATATTAAAATAAAATTTTTTTTTTAAATTATTTAAATTTAATTCTCTATTTTTTGTTTAAATCCACAAATATTTTGAATTTATAAGTTTTCTTAAAACCAATATGGCGCTTAATATGTCATATATTATTGTTTACATTTGTTTGCAAATATGCACAAGTAATTTTGCTCATGGTTTTTTTAATGCAAACGAAGTAAAAAGAGCAAATTGCAAATACGTACATTTTGTTTTTGTGTTGTGTAAACATGTGTATTGTTACACGCATTTGGATCGTGTGCACACTTTGCACTTCCCATCGTGATTTCCCTTATTATATAAATTCAACATAAAAAGTGTTGCCAAATTAAATTTAAAAAAAGGATATATGGGCGGTACCTGAATCCTTTGACGGAATTTTTTCAAAACTGCAAAATATTATTAGTCTGGGTTAATTCCTTCTATTTATGCACAATTTTGTTATACATCAGAGTATTATGCGCCGTGTCCACGCATCAAACTGCATCATCAAGTTGTATAAACAACCGCACATCATACTCGTATTTATAACATTACAATCAAACTTAAAGCAAAATGTTTTATTAATGAGTGCTAAATCTGGGTGTCGTGATGGAGTAGTTTTTCGATTCGAAAGCATTTGTATTGTGAAAACTGCACATAATTAGTTCAGTCGATACAGAACGAATCTAAATTATTTTTTCAGTGCTGTTAAGCAGTTATTTGAATTTTCACAACACTAAAAAAATAATTTCGATCCGTTCAGTATCGACTGAACTAATTATGTGCAGTTTTCACAATACAAGTGATCATAATAACTTCAAGAAACTGAGAGCTTTTCATATAAATTTGTATTGTGGAAGCAGCACATTAGAAATAAAATTGCCTTCGAATCGAAAAAGTCTTCGATCACGACTGCCAGATCAAGTTAAAAATTATTATTTGTCGAAAATTATTTTTTTGCAATGAATTAAATTAAATAAGAGTTACAAATACAATTACAAATTATATTCTAACTAAATTAACCGAGCAATAGTAACGTAGACATTCAGCCCGTTGTAGTAGACCTTCAGCCCGTTGTAGAAAAAATTTTTTTTAAAAAAATCAAAATGTTATTGATTTTCTTCAAACTCACTTCAAACCATACGTTTGAGTTTTTTTTTACTAACACAACTACAAAAATGTGTTTTTGATGACACAGTTTATTGTGTGGCCATGCCACTTTAGAGTTGTAGAATTAGAATACATATTTCGAACAATGAAAAAAAAATATGAAAATTAAATAAATTATAAAACGAAAACTAACGCAAAGCAAGAATCAATCAATGTACATCAAAATATGTTTGACCCACCCGGTTATTTTGAATTTAAACAAGAATTAAGTCATAACTTTTCGTTAATACAAACATGATGCTTTTACATTTTCTTAAAGGTAGTTTAAAGCTATTGCAACTAAATTTTTACTGCCGTATTCATAAAAAATTAAAATGGATTTGAAATGTATTTTAAGAAAATTTTTTATGAATTTGTTGCCTTAAAACACATTTCAAACTTACATATTTTATTTTTTATGAATACGGCAGTTGGTATTTTAACATTATAAGTAAATATGTACTGGTTGGAATCGGTAATCACGTTTTATTTCAGATGGTATTAAAAAAATAAAAATTATATTACAACCTTGAAATTCAATTCGACATAAGTATTTCATATTTTCGAATGAAGTTTGTTTGTTGTTTAAATAAAGTTTGACAATCATTAGACAAAGCTAATTTGCTTGTTTAGTAATTTAAAACTTTTTTTCTTTACTATTTTTATATTAAAGCATTTTAATCTTAAAACATTAAAAAAATTTGTGACAATTTCTTTCTCAATAATTAAACTTTATGCACAATTTTCCTTTAAGGTCTCCATAAAGTGTGATCATAATGTTTTTAAAATATTTTTTATGACCTTTTTTTGGATTTTTTAATAAATACTTCTTTTATTGTTATAGTTTCGTTTGTTTTTGTTGTTGCTGACGGATTTCCGAATCATTAGACAAAGTTATTATAAAGAAAATACTCTGACTCTGGTGGCACGACCACCATGGTTGTTTAAGCTACTTATGCCACCGGTCAACCAGTCATCCATCCATGTCAGCCTCCTTAAGTACTTAGATTTTTTATGTTTTTATAATTCTTTTTTTTTTATTATTAAATTTTTATTTCATACCATAATTTGTAGTCGGTCTTTCGCTCGTTAGTGTTTTTTACGATAATGTTGGTTGCCAATTGGTTGAAATCAAGTGACATGTTTGTTCATTTTACTGAAGTTTCTAAAAAAAAAATACTTGACAGCAACATGAAGTTGGTGGGTATGATCAAAATAAAATGCTTTACAATGTATGTAAATGGTGGAGAGACATAAAGAAAAAGAGTAAAATTTAAAAAGGGGATTTTTGAAGATTGAAATAAGTTAAGTTATAAAAATGAAACTGATGAAATTAATTTTTTAATTTTAATATTGGTTCATTTTCTAGTTCGAGCTCAGGATAAGATTCTAGTTTTAGTTAATACAAAAGTAAATTAATAAAAAATGTCACTGAAGAAAACTTTAATTCAGAAAGTTTCTAGTTCCACTTCTGGACGACCCATCAGGTCTACGTTCAGATTCTAGGTTATGCTCAGGTCCGAATTCAGATTCTAGTTAAGGTTTTATCTTTATTCGCAGGCGGAAATCTCTGCCATAAAGCGGGCGGCAAACTGGTGGAGGTACTATCGTATATCGAGAGATATATGTATACTTACGGGAGAGATATATGTATATTTACGGACAGCAAGGCTGTCATTGCAACTCTAGCTGGTGTCTTCACGAAATCTATGTTAACAGTGTAATGCCGGATGTCTCTTAATGAGATCGCGGAACATTCAATTGTTACTCTGACATGGGTACCAGGGCATAGTGGATGCCTAGGTAACCAGACTGACCAAACGAGGCTGTCTCTTAGACGATGTGTTCGTCGATGGCCTGACCGGCATTTCGATGGTCCGCTGCAAGACTCTCATCAGGCGAGAGTCGTACAGAAGGGCTCAGGAAAGATGGCAGGGGGAGTATACCTGCCTGATGACCAGGACTTTATGGCCTGGCTATGACGCGGCGAGAATGCGCGTACTACTTGGTCTCGGTAGGGACCGGATAAGGACAGTAATGTCGGTCATTACTGGTCACTGGGTGATAGGGACTCATGCTAGGAGGATGGGTCATGATGAGTTGTCATGATGAGGAGGAGGAGGAGAAGACGGTGTTGCACTTTCTCTGCCAATGCCCCGGTTTGGGGAGCATTAGGCTTAGGCATTTTGGGAGACCAGAATTGCCATGTCTGGACGATATGTCCAAAGTGGGACTGAAATCGATCTCCCTTTTCTGCAGGGAATCGGGGTGGTTCGAGGCTGCAGTGACCTCCGGGGAATAGTCTGGTGGATACTGGCTGACTCCTGTCACTGGCAAGGGGTATCACAAAGGAACCGCTATAAGGACCCCAGTGAGTCGTCTTCGTGACGGCTGCCCGTTTAACCTATCCTAACCTTAGGTTTTATCTTCTATCCGAAATTAGGTTCTTGTTTAGATTAGTTTAGATTTCAGTTTAAATACATAATAGTGTAGGCACTTTTTTGGTTCTTGTTCAGGTTCTAATCAGGGTTTAAAAAACTGCAGTCAAATCCCAAACATTGTCGAACAAAAAACGAAAAATTTGTGTACAATTTTCCGTTTTTGAGTTGGTTTGACTGCGACTGTTTACATACATTTAATGAATCAGAAGTAAAAGCAACAGTTTTTTTTTTTTGCCAATGACAAATACAGAATTGGAAGAATTGACAATTTTTCTACTTTGACTGCAGTTTTTTATACGCTGGTTTTATTTCTGTTCTAGTTTATTTTTACTTAAGTTTAGTTCTAGTTTAAGTTTTTGATTATGTTCCACTAGTTTTTAGGAAACGTCCTAAAACTTGTCTATTAAACAAAATAGTATCGTCCGTAGTTTTTTGTAAAACTTATTTCAAATTTAGCTAATACATAACCCACTGTGTTTTTAAGGTTATTGACTTTTCACTGGAAAAAATACAAAAAAACGTGGAGTACCGAATTTCAAAAACACAAATTTCTAAATAACATAAGTAAATATTCAATTTTACCAATTCCTCAAAAAAAAAATTGGGTACATTAATACATTCACTTGTTTTCATATGTAGCTTTAAAAACTAAATTTATTTTAAGCGCCAAATTTTTTTTGGGTGGTCAAGTATCAAAATGAGTAAAAACAGAAATTAACATAGAAACAGCCATTAATAACATTTATTTGGTTTTAGCTCAAACTACAACTAAGTGCCGGTTCACACACGTCAAATTTGACTCGTCGAAGGGAAAAAGGAATGTCATTTCTTTTTCCCTCTCTCCTAAAAAAACTCAAGACTTGACGAGTCAAACTTGACGTGTGTGAAGTGGCACTTAGTTTGATCTGACATTGTGTCAAGACAGTCCACTGATGGTTTTTTCGAATTATTTAAATTTTAAATGTTTGTTCCCACATTTAATTAAAGGAAATTGTATAAATTATATTTAAATATTAATACAATTAATGATATTCAAATGTTATACTTAATTCTTAAGATTATTGAATAAAAATAACGTTTAATAGTGCTATAATTTGAAAAATTAATACAGGATGAGCCATTTAAATTTAATTTTAAGAATATCAGCAGGCTTTTTTGAAATAAACATACAAACTATTTTAAATATATTTTATTTTAAAAAGATTTTTTTATTTCTAAATAAAATTATTTAGCTTACGTTTTGCAATCATATTGACAGGGTATCACACAAGCTAGGAGCCTCATTACTTCGAACACGAAATCCGCTCCAGAGTATTATGGTCTCCATGAATCTGAGTATTAAATGGTTCTATACCAGTAACTCGTTTCAGTTTAGATAGTACTATGCGTGAAAAAAAAGTATTAGTTGGTACAGATTTACCATGCCAAGACATAAGCCAATACGAAATGAAACGAAAAAAGTTTGCCGATAGTAATCTTTATGAGGGGCTTATGGTAAATTATCGACCGATCTTCCCGTAATTAGACAGTCAATCTCTGCATTCCGCTCCGAAATTTATATTAGTATTTTTTAAAAGAAATATCAAGGCTGGTTGTTCCACATTTGGGTCTATAACTCCTTTTTACTTACGAATTTGACGAATATCAACCTCTTATCTAAGTAGACTGTGCTAGTTGAAAAAACAGACAAACTGGGCACCTGGCGTTTTAACCTAATTCGGGTACGCTCAATCCAGTGGTGCTAGCCGTGGTTTTTATGTTAGCTCTGGTTTTCGAGATATACCGTTGTTTCGAAAATGGAGGAGGTCGCACAACATATGTTTGCGTAACTCAAAAACGATTTAGCATATTGACAAAACTAAAAAAAATTCCGCAAATAAATTTCCCTTAAGAAAACTTTTTTCTACTTTGCGAGGTCGTTTTAGAAAAATAAATTTTTTTTTGGAAAAAAAATTTTTATTATCAAAATTTCGAAAAATTTTTTAAAAATTCATAAAAAATTGGAAAATGCAGCTTGGCTTCTAATTTTTTTCAGACGTATAAAAACCGAAATTCCAAACTAAACAAGCCATAAATGATTAAAATGTAGTTTACATCTTTGATTTTATTCACAAAAGTCGAAAAATTTTAATTAATTTAAGAATTTCATAAGACGCAATATTTGTATGGGAGCCCCCTAAGGAGTGGTGATAAGGGGCTAGTATGTTTCGAGAAAATATTAGGGAAAAAAACTAGTTGCGGTCAGTTATATTATTTCTTCGCCTAGGGGCGACTCCTGAGCATTTATGGGACTTTTTCTTCAATATATTTCTAGTCTACATTGAACATTTTGTATCGGAGCCCCTTATGGAATGGAGATAGCAGGAACGCATGTTAGAAATTAATGATTATATATATGTCCTTTATTTATCTAAATTAATGAATTAATGATGGAAATAAAAAATAAAGTTGGGTTGGACTGCCCCATCTAGCGGCATCCTACGCGCGGCAAGGGCCAAATTTAAAAATTTTATAGGACCGTCATATATGTATAGTTGAAATTCTTAAATCGGTACAGCGCGTAGGATGCCCCAAGATGTTTATACGTTTAACTTTTCTGAAGGAAATTTTATTGCGGAATATCGGGTTTTTTAGTTTTGTCTAAAGGCTAAAGCGTTTTTAAGTTACGCGAACATATGTTGTGCAACCTCCTCCATTTTGGGAATGACGGTATATCTCGAAAACCAGAGCTAACATAAAAAACACGGCTAGCACCACTGGATTCAGCGTACCCGAATTAGGTTAAAACGACAAATGCCCAGCTTGTCTCAACAAAAGTGAAAATTTCGAGCACAGTGTTATTATTTTCAAAAAACAATAACAACTTGTTATGACAGAGTTGCATTTTCTCAAAATACGTAAGACTATATAAGCGAATGGAAACAATTAGAAGGAAGTAGGTACAGCGTGTTCTTAATAGGCGGACAGACAGACGGGCAAGTCCACCTTATAAGGTTTTAGACGAATATTACAAAAGTTGTACACGGAATGACAAACTTAGTATACCCTTATTTAACACTTGTGGTGGAGAGATTTACAATCTTTATGTGAGAATTCCATTTATTTTCCCCTCTCTCCTAAAAACTCAAGATTTAACAATATGCTCTTCTTTTCTAATCAACCCTGTGTAAGTTAAAACTCCGAGCCTGAGAAATTTTTAACGCCGTTAAACTGCCTGTTTTATTTTACCCTTATCTTAACAAATAAACTTTTTTTGCTATGAAGGTTATTGTTAAAATTATTTTTTAACTGAATTTTTAAATTACCTTGCAAATTTTTTCTCTAGTTATACTTTAACATGTACTTTATCTTAAATTTGAATGTAAAATGAAGCTATAAAAATGTCATTCAGTAAAAATATTTTTTCTTGTATTTTTCATTTGAATATGTTAAGTTTTTTTTCTATTTTATTAAGTGTGTTTTAAATTTTTTTCCATTATATTATTACATTTTTTAAGGTGTCATTTACGTCAGGTTTTGCTTATTGTAGTTTTTTTTTCTCTCTCCTCTAAAATAAAAGATAAATTTCTATAGATTTAAATGCAGTTACGTTGTTTTTTTTACAGAAATTTTGTGTAACGTTTGATACGCTTGCTGATCTTGCGGTTTTATATGGTTTAGACAATGACAATTTTAATACATGTTAAATTTTTTGTTCTTCTATAAAAATATGTCTCATTTTTTTGTTCAAAATTATTTCAATTTGAAATCTAAGATTTGTGTGATGTATTTAAGCAAAATTTTGTCTTAGAAAAAGGTACGTTTTTAGAAAATTTTGTTAGTTTGAAACATTTTTTAAAACTAAGCAGATTTTGAGTTTTTTGTGCATTTCAACAATTTTATTTAATTTTTTTTTTCTTAAATATTTACTATAGAGATTTTATGCCGGTTTTTCTTATAATTTAAAAAAAAAACGACGTCACAATTTAATGATCTCCAATCGTGTTCTTAAGTGAAAAGAATTAATTTCAATTTTTATCTTAAACTCATGATGGCACACTTGCGTTTTAAGAAAACATTCCTGAAAAATTAAAAAAATATACGTCGCGACGTAAGCAAAATAAAAGAATAAATTCATTATTATTTTATTTGTTGTCTTAACTCTTGTTTGATTTCAAATTTAAAATTCTCAAGGTTTTGAAAGGCGAATTTATTATAAGAGGGTGCCAACTCTACGACAACATCAACTTTAGAAGTGATTTACAAATGGTGTTAAAAGCTTGTAAACAAATTTTGTTAACAGTCTGTTAACAAATATCTCTTATTTAACATAAAAAATTTTAGTTTTTAACAAAATCTGACAAATCACACTTCCAAAAAGAAAACAGCTGTTTACTTGGCATCACCAGCCAATCAATTCTTCAATGTTTTTTTTAATGTTTTCAGGTACTTTTAAGCTTTTTCTCAATTGGTATTTCTAACTTTATTCGAACGTTATTCTCGAATTATTTTTATTTTAAAGATTTATCTTAATATCTATTCTTCACCTTTTCTTAAGTTATTTGGCACAATTATTCCCCAATTCTTATTCTAAAATGTTATTCTAAGCGTTTGATTGATTCCAAGAAATGCATTTGAACTTAAATGCTATTTGAGTTTCAAAAATTATTCAAATCGGTTTTTCAAAATTGTACTAAAAAAATTGTCAAATGTTCCTAACAACCAGTGTTCGAAAATAATCAGAACATTATTTAGCGTTCGGCTCACACACCCAGTATTGATATCTGTTTTTTTAAGTGTTTGTGTAGACGAACACAACTCTTAATACTGTTCGTGACTATTTTCAAGAAAGAGCCGAACATAATATAGTTTTCTGTTCTTCGTTGAAAAACTGTGGTGGTATTGAAGACAAACATAATATTTTAATGTTCAATTATGTTTCTTTTTAACATCTTAGCAACGACCGCTGCACGAACAGCTTGTGTGTATATTGTTTATAAGTTTTGTTTGTGTAAAAGTATTTTTTGGCTTTTTTTTATTTTTTTCGTATGTGTACCTATTTTGTTTTTGGAAAAAACATTTGGTTTTTTTACCAGCCAAAATGGCACTACGCACAACTGAAACGACCGAACATTAAAGAGCTGAACCGAACACAATGAAGTTTGTGGTTTTATAAAAAAAACCGAACGGAATTAAATGTTCTCATCTTTTTGATGAGTTGGTTAAGAACAGTATTATTTTTGTGTTCGAAAGGTGCCGAACAGGGAAACGTTATTGCTTAATCATTTTCTTCACAAATTCTATAAGTGTTTGTGTGTTCCACAAATCTACCGAATTGAACTCTAAGGAGCGATATTAAGTGTTTATTTTTGATCACTGCTCACAACTGCCTCTCAGATGTTATCCTTAACATTTTGTGAAAATCTTGTTTTCTACATTTTTTCAAATACTGTTCTTAACTTTCTCATATATTGTTCTCTGCTTTTTTTCAAGTGTTGCCCTCAACTTGTTTTCAAGCTTATTTAAATGTTTTTTTTTTATTAATTTATTACGTTTTCTCAAGTGTGTGTAGAAAAATCATCGAAAATTAAATTGAATGTTGCACACAACTTGTTTTCAAATGTGTAGCAAATGTTGTTTTAAAATTAAAATTGCGTTGTATTTGTTCTTAACTTTAATTCTAATGTTAATCTCGAGTTTTTCTCAAACGTTATTTTCTTAAATGTAGTGTTGGTCCAAAAAAATAATTTAATGATTTTTTTTTAATATAATAAAAAATACTTTTATATTTTTAATTTAATATCTTTGTTGCAAAAGTAATGGAAAAAGTTGAGAATTACTTTTTCAATTTAAATGTCGAAAAACACAATTTCTCGAATAAATTATCTCTTATTATTTTTATTAAAGTTTCATAATAAAAATAATAATATTCAATGTTAAACTTAATGTATCTGCACCCGGTAAAGAAGCTGAGACCAAAAACCTGCATTCGATATTAATCGAAATTTGCATTTAATTTGAGAAGTATTTGAAATTAAAACCCATTTTTCTAATGTAGAACGTTGTTAAATAATTATCATTTGAATGTTAACATAATTTAAAACGTACATACGTACGAGTTCATAAAATTTTCTTAAATGTGCTTCGCAAATTTATTATCAACTGTTCTAAAATCTTATATTCAAATATATTTAATATGAAGAAAGTTTAAAACATAAATAATTTTTCTGCTCACTTATATGCATGCTTTGCATACCTTACGAGAGTAAGTCCAAAGTTTCAAATTACATGCAACGCTTTTTTATGCGGTATCCCCACAAGTAAAATTAAGGCCCCCTCCTAAAAAATTCGAACTCCCGGTGGAGAGTATTAAAGAATCGGCGCAGCCGAATATAGCACTCTTACTTATGGTTTTTTTTATTTTTTTGGAAATTTAAAATTAAACTTTATTTACCAAGATTATTTAATTTTCGAAAATAATATTTGTCAGACGTTTTATTTAACATTAACATTAAATTTGAAGCAACCATCTTATAACGTTTGCTTGTATTTTTTCAAATTTCCAAAAATAAAAAAATCAAAAATTGGAATTTGAAATTGTTTTCTTAAATGAATTGCCAGGGAAATTTTTCCTTTAGAAAATAATTCAAAATACAGCACACTTTATTATTTTCATTCCCTTAAAACTCTGCTTTATCCACAAAAATCACGAAAAGGGGTACTACTTATGAACTTAAGAGGGCCTCCTTTAATTTTTTTTTAGTTTCGGTTCACAAAACTACTCCAACTTTATCTTTATCCTACATTGAAGTTGAAGTTGCTTATTGTCAACCAGGTGACAAATCTTCTTTAGCTGCTGTTATTGCATTTGTTTTTTTTTTTTGCTGTTTGGGCTGTTTGTTTGTTTTAGTTGTTGTTCCTGTTTGTTTTTATATTGAGACCCCATCATCATGTCCACTGTGGCATGAAGGACCTACAACGTTGTTGTATGTTATTTTATGATTTCGTTTAAGTTGTCTGTTTCTTCCAATTTTTTTTTTCTTTTGCTTTTGTTGTTGCCTGGTGTTTGTTTCGACACTTTGTAGAACCTTTAACTATGTTCACAATTTTTTTTCTGTTGTTGTTGTTGTTGTTGGCACTGTGGCATCCAGTTAAACATGCATTACTAACAGATTGTTACAACATTCTACATACAGATTGTATGTTGCATGTGGAAAATATTTTTTTTACACTCGAAAAAGTCTTAATTTTAGATAAAATCTAGTATCAAATAATTATAGTAAATGTACTTCTGCATTTTAAAGAAACCTTTAGCCCAAGTTGAAAATAAAACGTTTAACCAAAGACTAATGCAAAAAAGAAACCCTGTTCAAAACTCCAAGATAAGAGTTTAAGACCTACGATTAAAGCCATATTGATGACCAACGATTTTAGTAAAAACAAAACTATTGTAGGAATTTTTAAAAAACCGATAACACTGGTCAACACAAAAAACCAGCCTCAATACTTGCAACGCGAAATGAAACCAGACTACTGGTAGGGCAAATCTGCCAAAGCATTTTGAAAAGTTAGTTCAGGTTTTCAAAATTTCGGGCCTTGAAGTTTTTGAATTGTTTAAAAAGGGGTTTGGAATAAGTCAAAGAAAATTTACTAAGTGTACATCTGAGCTAAATAATTTTTTCAGACGTCTTACACTAAAAGAAAAACCTTCGTAAATGTAACGATTTTTTGCATTCCTGCAATGAATTTTGTCATTATTATTGAGCCAACGTAGCGTGTCATTCCCGCTACGAAAATGGGATCATTAAATTCAAATTTGTCATTAAGACAATGAAATTTTGTCATTAATTCTATGACATAAATTATACATGGAAACGTAATTTTTCATTATATAAATGAAATGTATCATTAACGTAATGAAATTATTTAGTTAATATGATGAAACCTTTTCATTAATAAAATGAAACTTGTCATTAATAAAATGAAATATTTTCATTTATTTAAAATCATTGTTTCATTAACGTAATGAAATTTTTCATTGATTTACGTTCCCATAATGAAAAAAGTTTTTAGATGCAACGTAATTTTTCATTCCTGCAATGAATTTTATCATTAAATTTATTACATTGTTTCATTAATATAATGACAACCCTCTATTATTGGTATGTAGTTTTTCTTACATATAATGACACCTTGTCATTAAACAAATAATCGATATTATTAGTTATAATAACAATGTTTCGTTATATAAATGATTTTTTTATACCAATAATATATTTTATATTAAAATTAAAGATAAATACTTTTTTTTAAATTTTTATTTTATTTAACCATATATTTCATGTATCTTTAGTTTAAACAAACCATAAAATTAAATTTTAAAACTAATAGTAAAAATAAAAAGCTTTTAATTCAAGAATAAGGTACTTAAAGAAATAAAAAAATATATGTATTTTAAAATTCTTTGTGAAATATTTTGGAGTTTTCTAATTCCATTTCACTGCTGGAAGATTGTGATGGTTGTAAAGATGACGAAACAGACTGAGTGTCTTGAAAATCACTAAGGGTATTTTGAGGATGTATGGGTATGTTGTTTTCGGCTCTCCATTTTTCAAAATTATGCTTAAAAAAAATTTCGTCGCCAATTTTCAATTGTTGTGTAATATCAAATATGTCATTCGCTGACAGAATCGATAGGACTTTTATTGTTATGTTTTGTTCTGAAAAAAATTAAAAGTTGAATACACTACAGAAAATGATATTTACTATGATTTTAAAACAATAAAATTACCTTCATTTCAATTTCGAAAGATGTTTTAAATCCCAAGTAGATAAAAGGTGTTGTATAGCGTTTTCATTTGTTTCTTCATCTAAAAGTTCAAAAATATTCTTTAGTACGTATCAAAAACTTTCCTTTTGATGTTTTTAGGATTTCAAATGATGAAAATAAATTTCATTTGCAATAAATCTTTTTTTACATAAAAAACACTTCATTATAATACTTACTTTATTATAATTGGCACAATAAGTATAAATCTATGTACATATGTATGCAATAGATATTAATTATTTATTTTTTTTTAATTTCGTATACTTTTAAAACACAAATCACTTGTTCTCTTCAGGGTTGAAAATAAACTGAATCAAATGAAAGAAATTAAAAAAAAAATAAGTTGATGCCATGCATGTTGTTGCTACAGCATTCCACAAAATCGTTTATGTCCCGTTATTTTTCTCTGAAACTTACGTTAATATAATGAAACATTACGTTGCAGTAATGATGAATACATACTATTTACTACATTTCAAGTTTGGTTTTTTACTTCTTTTTTTTCTCTTGTTTTTCTCTCTCGTTGTATTTTTTTTTTTTTTAACTTAAATGGTTATTTACATTATATAGATGACTAGATCATTGTATTTACGACACAAATAATAAAATTGTTATATTTACTACAAATTATATGAGTTTATAAATTTTTGTGTGCTCATATTAAGCTAAGTCCCGTTAGATAATATTAATGAAAAATTTCGTTGATGTAATGACAAGTTTCGTTGCATTAATAAAAAAATCATTAAATAAATTATTTTTTAATTTTAGATTTTCTCTTTGTTTCTATGCTATGTTTTTTGTTTTTGTTGTTTGGTGGTGTGTTAAAATTCAGAATGAAAGTTTTCGTAAATAGTAGGAAACTTTGTCATTTCTTTTCATTCGGGCTACGTAAAAATATCATTTAACTCTGAAGGGTGTTGTAATTTCTACAAATATTCAATGATAAATAAAAATTTTATTTAAAAATATAAATTAATAACTTTCTTAATGGGAATCTTCATTTGTAATATTTTACTATGCGGATTTATGCCAGAAATTAAACATCAAAGTTTTACGTAGCCCGAATGAAACGTATTTCGTATCATTAATGATACAACGAAATTAAGGAAAATTCAAGTTTTGGAAGTTTCATAGTATTAATGAAAATCGCATAGCTGCAATGAACAGTTTAGTACCAGTAATGAAGATTTTCATTGCATAAACTAATATAGGCCAATGAAATGGTTTCATTCCAGCAACGAAGCGTTTTTCTTTGAGTGTATAAGTAGAATTGTATGGCTAATCTTTTCTTAGAATATATCTCTCATTTTAAGGGGTAATTTTTGTCCATTTCCCCAACTTTCACACAAAAGTATTCTAAAACGGCACTTAAGAGGGTTAAAATGTTCTACGAATATTTTCTGCATCAAATTTCACTGGGGGTCTTCGAAGACCAAATATACATATGTAAAATGCTTAATAAATGATAATTTAAAAGAAGCATATAATTTAATTTTTTTTTAACAAAAGCAGTGGTAATTGAGTCAAAACAGTGGAAAGTATTTCTGAGCTAAATGGTATATGAAGATTTATACAAAAAAATCTTATGGCATTTTTTTTTTTAGAAAAATTAGCCCCATATTTTTATTTTCTGGAGCCTTTTTTGTTCTGTTTAAACAAAAATACTTACCGTTATACTAATAATATGCCTGATATGTTCTACTAATATTTTGCAAAACAAGCAGAACTATGCCCCGTTCAGGATCAGCTTAATTTATATGCGTCGTTATTCCTTCCAAATAATTAGTAAATACAATCAAATCCCGATAATTCGTACCCCGATAAATCGTAATTCCCGATAATTCGTAATAAACTGTCAGTCCCTTGAAGAAATCTCGTTAATTCGTTAAATTTCCATACATTTTGGTCCCCTCGCTAATTCGTAATTTTTATTTCAAATAAAATCTTCTTTACCTCTTATAAATCGGAATTATTTGCTAACTACACTTATAATTCGTGATAAAAACAACAGAAACCGGAAAGAATGACTTTTTGTTTACTGCTATTTGTTAATTACGAATAAAGAGGCAAAAGTGGCAATTAATAAATAAAGATTTTATGTCTCCAATCATACTGTGGGCAAAGAAATTTTAATTCCTAAATATAAATAGAAAATGCATTGAACAACCTCCTC
This sequence comes from Pollenia labialis, assembly GCA_949318255.1. NCBI lineage: Eukaryota > Metazoa > Arthropoda > Insecta > Diptera > Polleniidae > Pollenia > Pollenia labialis. The sequence continues at coordinate 30,057,105 of OX439141.1, read as the reverse complement.
ATTTTTTAAAAAATTAATTTTAGATAATGTGAATATGTATTTTAAGTTAAGAAAATGAATTGCTCAGTTTAATTTTTATTTTATTGTTTTTTGTTTGATATTAAAATTGCACGTATTTTACGTTAAGTAAATAAATTTGCTATTTTATTTTATTAATTTATTTTGTATTTTATTTTTAACAATTGTTTTAAATATTTTTTATCGTTTTAGTAAATAAATTGAAAACCCACGTTAATTCGTATTAATTTTATTTTAACCCCGTTTAATCGAAACCCCGCTAAATCGAAACCCCCTATAATTCGTAAAAAATGGCCGGTCCCTTGCGATTACGAATTATCGGGATTTGATTGTAATACAAAGTCTTATTTTCTCTCAGTGTGTAAATTAAAATTGCATGCATTGTCATGATTAAGTTAAAATTTTTACAAATGTTTGTTTAGAAATTTTAAAAGATTATCAAAAAAAAAGTTTACTAATAAAGTATGTAGTAATGGATACAAAAACAATTAGGAGATTTTTAAAAGCCTTTAATACATGAAGGTTTTGAAATTAATATTAGTAGACTGAAGGACCAGTAACCTAAAAGTAAGACAAATGGTCCTTTTGTCCAACCAATTGGAATAATACATAATACGATAATAATTATAAAAAGAATATAGAAATTTTAAATGATTTAAAAACTTTTTTCCCAATTGAAACGTTATTTTAAATAACCCACTTTGTTTTTCATTGTTCCAATTTTTCTCTTCCATAATTTTGAAGTCCTTTTTTATTTAAAATCAATTTATGTCTTATTTGACAATGGTTTGTCATTAAAGATTAACAGCTTAAACGTTTACAGCTTCTTTTTTATGATCCACAAGTCCATACAGCCGTCCATCTGTCTGTCTGTTGGACAATAGAATGAAAATCTTTTTTTTTCCTTCGGTCCAAGCAGCAAAATAAACAAATATACATGCAGACATACATATAGTGGTTATTTTGTAGCTATTGTTGTTGTTACTTAAGTCTATATAAATTCCAACATAAAGGAACACCCATTTAACAAGTCAACAATTTAACGCATTGCCATAAATATGAAAATTTAAACAGTCTGTTTAGCAAACAAACAAAAAGAGGAGATCCAACACACAAACTCTTACAATCTAGTGTGACTGACTGAGTGGTTGACTGACTAACTGGTTAAATACTTTACAAGCAAGTAGACAACAGCAACAGAATAATACCCCCTGTATATTTACCACCAACCAACAACAAGCCAACCAGTCATACAGCCAGCCAGCCAGCCAGCCAACCGAGGTAGTCATTCAGTTCTTTTAGAAGAGTAAGAGAAGACTTATGGAGTATAGTCAACAGTTAAAATGATGATGATGATGATGCTGATGTTGGCTGCAACTACAGCCAACAGTCAGTTAAATGAACATGCACACACAGCCTATAATACAACTTGTCGTACAAGATCCTTATCTCATTCACTACACCACTCTACTACTCGTACTCCATGCAAAAAGAAATAATGCTCATTTCCAAAAGCCAACAACAACAACAAATAAAAAAGAAAAAATTAACAAATAAGCAAACAAATACTTGCTGTATCTGGAACAGGGTAGGGGATCAAAGGGATCGTTACAGATTTGCTTAAATCGGGGAAACAAATTACTAAATAAGAGAACACTTATTCAAACTGAACTAGGATCAATAAAGCTAATGGAGGACTGTAAAGGGCTGTAAAACTTTCGTCGATGCTTAACCTTCGATAGCTATTGTAGCCGATGTGATACTCTTTATATTGAACCCTGGTTGTTAAAGCTTAAAGGCTCGGTTACCCGGGAGCAAAAATAACCATTACCTTACCGTAAAAAAGTAAGACCAATCTGTTGCTTACAGATTGAGACGTAACATCTTACTGCTAACTATGATCGTTATAATTGATTTATGTACACACAACAGAATAAATCAGCTGATTTGCAACGTTACTGCTACTCCCGGCTAACTGAGCCTTAAGGTATGCTCAGATCTTACAAATAATTGACGGATCAATTCTAAAAAGCGTGAACAGTAAATTGATTTAACTTTACCTTTTTTTTAAACAATTTCTATTGATTTACTAAAGCTTTATTTGTAAGAAGATTAAATACATTATACAATTAATGTTATTTAGAAACTATTAAATCATTTTTGCAAAGGAAAATACTTTTTTAATAAAACTAGTGGTTACGTGTAGGACGCCAAACATTGAATACGTGTGAATTCAGTTCGTTTCTTAAAAATGCTGTGTTCTCAAAAAGGGTAACTTTTCACCCCGTATAAATCGACAGTGTTGACAGTGCCCTGTAAAAGACAGACTTCGATTTATATTTGGGGCTATCTTTATAAGGAGGTCGATTGCCAACTGAGCGACAAAAAGTTACACGAAAATTGCAAACATTCGGAAAGCTTGGAAAATAGCGAAAATTTGTAATATTTCAAAACAAAAAATAAAATTGATTAAAAATCCCTAAAAACATAAGAATGGAAAAAATTACAAAAAAAAAAACATTATCGGAAATTCGCAAAAATTTGCTAATGTTCAATATTTATTAAAAATCGTTAAAACTTTAAAGAATCACACGAAAATATCGCTTAATATTTCAACCAAGCCATAAAATTTATTAAAAATTTCTAAGACCCTGCAATTAATATTGGACTAACTGATCCATTTTGATCAAATGGACTACTCCATAGACTGGTCCAATGTAATGCAAGCAAAGACCATGCCATTGTTAAAAAGTGTTTGTAGTGAGACGACATGTCATCGTTTTCAACGACATGTCATCGTTTTCAACGACATGTTTTCGTTTTTAAACGACTTCGAAACTAATCCTCTTGAGTATACCATGGAGATGTTTTAAGACTGATCCTTTGTTATCCAAAGCTGGGTAATATGGTCCTGCCGTAGGACGTCGTAATATTAAATAGACCATGTTTTTTCCATAAAATGGGGTTACCTTTGGACTAGTCCTTGTCCCTTATGGGCTACATTTTACACTCGTGTTTGGACTAGCATTATCATTAACAGGGAAGCGACAAAAATTCGATAAAAATGGTAAAGTTAGAGGAAATTCGCAAAAATTTGCTAAAAGCGGCATTAAAGAAAAGTTTAATATTTAATAAAAATCGTAAGACCTGTAAAGAATCAGAAAACTTGCAAAAAAAAATTGCTTCTATCGCGAACATGGCTTAAATTTGCTTATTTTCGGTAATTGAGCCATTTTTATAGAATTTTTTCTGTTTCTTATAGTTTTAGGAACTTTCAATAAATTTGTTTGAAATATTAAAAATTTTCGCGAATTTTTGCTATTTTTTGCAATTTTCGCGAAGCTTGTTGCTTTTTCGATTTTTTTTAATTCAACATTCTTATTACTGAAAAATAAAGAAGAAAATAACTGTTTCAACATCAATAAGACTGACGACAAAATCAGAGTCAATTTATATCGGTGCCAATGTTAACGTTGCTTACGGCATACCAAAAATACATCGACGCTTGTCGATAAAACTTGATATTGACAACGGGCATACCGATTTACAACAATCGACAAAAAAACGATATCGTTTCGTATGGATGACGCTAAATGGTATAAAGGTGATTGACTGTTAATTTCAAATGTGATTGAAGTCAAAGAAGCTCTTCTAATGAAGCGAATGAAGATAAAGGCCCGTTTTCACAACTTTAAGGTAGGTATACTATAGTTAAGATTTAATCGGCCTTTAAGCTAAAGTGAGCGACAAATTAAAGTTATATGTAATAATGGAACACTTTTTATACGGCCGAAAAAATCCTATCTTTAATTCTACCTATAGTATCAGAGCTTAAGCTGACATTCGATTAGATTCGATTAAACTTTAAGTATAGGCCGCCTTTCTAAGTGTCTGAACGCATTGTCAAAGTATTCTTTAATCAAGTATGTAGTCATACACTAAAAAAATTTTTTCAATAAAATTAAGTAATGCTCTTTCAAACAATTTTTTGAATTATTCCAATTAATTTGCATTACTTTAAAATAAAAATTATAATGTTTGTGTGTATATTTGCAAATTTGAAAACATACACACAATCTTCAATATACATATTTGAAAGTTCCAAGCAATTCTTTAATTGTTTCAATTATAACTGTGTTGATTAAAAAAAAATATTTTGATTTGTGTTTACGTTTTGTATAGCCTCTTTTGCTGGTGGTCACATTTCAATTAAACTTATTGATTGAAACTCAACAGCAATAAATTATCAAACATGCAAATATATTAATTGTTATGATCCATTTGTTTGCAGGCGGAAAATCAGTACGGAATTTAATTAATAGTACAACATTTCTAACTAATATTTTAATTGAAGTTGGTTTTTCTGTGTACCTTACAGTATTGCAAATCAAATGCAGTATAATTTAAAACTTTACAAAAGCATCGTCAATTTCAATTATGCGCTAGTTGCGTTTGTTTGCATATCAGCTGCAAAACAGATCACTTTAAGCTACCCATACATTTGCAATATTATTGAGTACTTTGTTTCTGTTGGTTTTGTCGGTTTTCTACACATTATTTTATAAGTTGGGCAATATAAAAACAAATATATGGCGCAATTTGTTATTGATTAAATGAAAAAGTAAACCAAACTATGGCACACATGTGCTTATTGTACAATGTTGTCAACACCTTAAAAATACTTTTTTTGCTCAATATAATATAAAAGACCTTAGATTTTATCCAATAAACTATACTTATATGATATACGCACGGCCAATTTAATTGCACAGTATAAATTATTAAACAGTAATACGATTATTGCAAACGTACATGTTGCTTGAATTTTGCACGGTTGCGTTAGGGACATTGCTGCACGCAACACGCGATTAGGAAGATATCCATAATACTTTCTATCTGCGATCGAAGCTTACATTAACTTGCAGGCGAAACCAAAATAGATTCGCGATTGGACGTAACTTAATTACGATTGATAAACAAATTTACCTTCGATTTAAGTTCATTTAATCTGCCATTAAAGCCGAAATTTATTGAATCAAACCAATACCTTTGACAGATACTAACGTTTTTTTTTTCTTGAATTGGAGCACGGTCTAGGTTTAATAATAACAGAGATTTTCTATAAAAGCGAACGTTGACTTTGATCTAGTTTAGAAGCTTAGTAGAGCTAAAGGTCATGTCAGATAAAACTTTTGCTTCGCGTTGCGTTAGAGGTTAGCTTTGACATCCAAGATGAAATATTCATATTTATACGAAACATGTCACATAAAGTACTTTTAACGCAGAGCGAAGCGAAAAGTTAGGCAACTCTCATCTTTTTCGCACTTTGACAGTCTGCTAGTATAATTTTTTTTATTTATTTATTTTTAACAAGCAATTCGTGTGTGTTGTCAAAGTGTTGCTTTTCTGTCAAAGTTAGAAACGTCACGAAAAGCGATGATGTTTTATCTGTTTTGAGCAAAACGTGTCAACGTGTTTTCATTATGTTAAACTGGTTTTGGTTTCCGAATTTTCGAAATCAATTTGACATTTATGTTGTCAATCACCAATAATGGATAACCCATAGTTGTATTAATGATTTCCGACATGTTTTGGAGCAAAACTAGTTATTGTTTGAGTTTTTCAAACATGAAAAATGTATGGGAAAACAAGTAGCAAAACACTTGTTTTGCTGCGTACTATAACATGTGCTTGAAAACAAGGCTGTGTAATTATGCTTTTCCACGCCTCTGTTTCTGACATGATGTCTTACAGTGTTGTCTTCGCACTTTAGTTAGCATTTCGTCGTGATAATCGTTGTTAAACCATTCATACATTTTTTTTTTTTTTTTTCATTTTCAGATTTCTTTTGATTTTTTAACACCAGCAGTTCAAAATCTGTAGGTTTATCTTGTTGTTAAGCTTTTATGCAATTTGGCTTCTCTTTTTTTCCTGATTTCCTTTAAGCCTTCTTTACATGCAATTGCCAGCGATTCCTTGAGGGGTTTCTTCTTAAAGCTGTCGCGTTTTTTTCCTGCTTTCGAGGAGATTTTGTTTTAATGGTGTTGTAGTTATGTTAGGACTGGCGTTAAACATGTTTTTCATTTGGTGACAAATTTTTTTTTTATACTTTTAACAAATTACGAATCTTTTGTTTTTAAATCACAAACACACACACACACACACACAGATAAAAATGTGTACGTTTTATCGTCTTTAGAAAAGAATTCAAATTGTGAGCTTTTGAATACATTTTCTGTTAATTTTTTTTTGTAGACTTCAGTTTAAAATCTTATCTTGATATTGAGGCATTAAACTTATTTATTTAGTGCTTTAATATTTTTCAATAATAAATTAAGAATAAACACAAGAAATTGGAGGAAAATTATTTATTATTAATTTATGAACATTTATCAAGTTTCATAAAAAAATCTTATAAAAATTGTGAAAGTAAAATGGTGGAAATATTTAGCAAAATTTTTAAAGATTTTTATTGAAAATATTTATTTAAGATAAACATTTTACATTTCTACATCTGGAAATCAAAGTGGGTTACCCAACTGATACTCAATTTTAAATCTGAGTAAATTCATCATTGGAAATTTTCTTTAGGAATTTTGAATACTCTCTTTTAGTTATAATTTTTTTTCTCTACTCTCGTGCTCTCTTAAAATCTTCAAAATTTTTCTTAATTCAACTTTATTACCCAACAATTTTATTTAACGAATTTAATTTTATGGACCCCCTTCTATTCATTTTTAACAAAATTCCTCATTATCAGTGTGTATTTTGTATCGGTTTTGTTTTGTTTTAATTTAATTCACTTTATTGTTATTTTTGTCTTAAATATTTAAACAATTTAAAAAGCTGTAAATGTCAAACCAAATAAACACCATTAACGACATCATCTCCAGGATTAAAACAACATGACGAACAAAAAACAAACAAAAGCAATGAAAACTCCAGACGACACACGACCATGCAACACGCCACTAAGACTTCAAAAACAACTGTTGATTGTGTTCAAAACCATTAAAATCACAGCAATTACAATCAAGATTTAATAGCATAAACGATTTTCATTGAACCATCATCGTTGAAACGATCTAAACTGTTTATGGCTTTTAGAAGGGTACTCCCTTTTAAGAGATATGTAGATGATTTTGACCAGATAGAATTGGTCGTAGAACAATCAACATTTTAGATCATCAAAATAGGTATGAGATGATGATGATGGACGTGAAGGTGTATAGCAAATCAACACCAAATGACATGTCAAAACAAACATTTATGGACCTTGTTTTATTCTTAAATACCACCTTTAAGTTTTAAATAATAAAAAAAAGAATTTAAAACAAGTCAAAATCTCATTTTAAGCTAATTTTTCGTTTGTTTTTTGGTTTTAATAAAGTGTGGGGGAAAAAGAATATAGAAATAGCTAGAATTAAGGCTAGCCTAAGTTCCAAAAAAGATTAAGGTTTAGGATTTAGGTTACATCTAGAGTTTTGCAAAACTGCGATTAAATCTTAACCCATATTGACATGAAATAATCAATTAAAACAAAACGACTGTTTAAAGATCCACGAGTAAAACTCAACCGGAAATGTTAAAAGACCCCAATGGAAGCTAAACTGGAACAGTTAAAAAAGTCACGATTTAAGCTGAACTAGGACTGGGGCCTTATTCTGGCAGTCGTGATCGAGTACTTTCTCGATTCGAAAGCAATTTTATTTCAGTCGATACTTAACAAATCGAAATTATTATTTCACTATTGTGAAACTCAAATTAATGCTTTATAACACTGAAAAAAAAATTCCGATTCGTTCAGAATTGACTGAAATAATTAGACAATAAATTGCTTTCGAATCGAGAAATTACTCGATCACGACTGCCAGAATCAGGACCCTGTTTTATTATCCACTATTAAAACTTAACTGGGATTAAGGTTGAAGGTTTAAAACCACGATCAGTGCTTAATTAAAAAAAATATCTGCTATTTAAGCAAAAATAAAATTAATGAAAGACCCTTGGTTAAAGCTTAATTAGGACTGTTAAAATGACCAAGGTAAAAGGTAAGCTGAGCTTATTCAAAAACCTACGCTTAGATTGTTCAATAATCTAATATTGAAGTTAAACTAATAGCTTTTTCACACTTGTCAACATCTACCATCAAGTTGCGAGGGTGTTAAATTTTCCCACAGAAAAGATGTGGATTTTTAGCCCTGAACAATTCTTATGGGATGAGGATGAAAGATGTGAGCAAGTGTAAAAAGCTTATAAGACTATTTAAAGAACCAAGGTTAGTGCTGGTTAAGATATGTCAGGTTTTGCTGAACAGGTTTTCTTGAATTCTCTTATGAACCTGCGTGTACGTTCCTACACAATCAGGTTATGTCTTGAATTTTATTGTTCTTTACCTTAAACTTACAACTCATCTAGCATATTACGAATATAAAAGGGAAAAAAAAAAGAAAACTGACGGGTACGGTCAAGTTAACCCTTTCTGGTTTTTTTATTTTCTCTGTCCCGAAAACTCCAGACGTGACCAGTCAAGCTTGGTGTGTGTGAACCAGCACTAGTAGGGTGTTGACCGTTTGCAGCTCTACGAATAATACTTAACTGAGATTGGTGAAATACACCAAAACTGATGTTTTAAGGAGGATCTTCGATAGGAGCTTGATTTTGGTCAACACTAGGAACTGCACAAGAAACTCGGCTCATAACTTCACTGGAAACTAGCTAGGACCTGGAATTTCAACTGATCTAGCAAATGAACTAGAAATTTAACTAGAGCTTTAGAAGGAATTGCACTAGAACAAAATTTAAACTGAATTATACTAGGGACTGAAGTAAGAACTAAGCTAGAACCTAAGCTAGGAACTGCACAAGAAATTATATTGGGGAATAAAAGAACTACGAACTGAACTAGAAGTTAAAAAAGTAACTTTACAAAAACACTTAACTTACAATTGAATAGCTAAGTAAAGAAAAGGATCTACATACTTCAAAACATTTATTTATTTATTTAATAAGAGTTACAAATGCAATTTCAAATTATATTCTAACTTAATTAACCCAGCAATGGTAACGTTGATCTTCAGCCCGTTGTAGTGAAACAGACCAGAGTTTCTGGCGGGAATCGAACCCGCAACCCTCGGATTGATAGACTAGCTAACCGGGGCACCCTACTTCAAAACATTCATTTTGAGGTAATCAATAAAAACAGTGTAGTCAATAATAATAAACGCAAGTTTTATATTCGTTGCTCGAAGAGGGGAGAACTGACTTTAATTATAAGTTGTCTTAGACCCCTTTCACACTTGGCAAGTTACTTGCGCAAGTCTCTTGCGCAACTCTTGGTTTGTAGATGTCAGCGGTAAGGTCGGGGTAAGGAAAAAAAAATTTGCACAGACTTTGTTGTTGTCGGCAAGTAACTTGCGCAAGTTAGTGTGAAAGGGGTCTTAGATGACACTTTTACACTGGTTTCTTAGCAATACTCAAATAAGGTACATGAAGTAAAATGTTTACTAAACTAGGAATTGTAATATTAACTATACTTGAGTTTAAACAAGAGATTAAAATGTATACCAAACTACATTGGAACTAAACTAAGAGCCAAATACGATTCGAAATCTAACTAAGCTGATTTTGAGCCCCAACTGGAACCTGAGTAATAAAAGAAGATAAAATTAGGCCTTTGAATTGAGCTACATATAAGTGCATAAATATTATTTTCCCCTAGCCAAACATTTTTTAACATTTTTCTTTAAACAAAATACCAGCGTACGCTAATGTGTCAGTGTGTGTGTGTACGATTTTAATCTTTAAAATCTTGTTGTGTTGTCATTTTATTATTATTTCTGTTTGTTGTCTTTTTATTCAATCTAAATATAAATCTTAAGCTTGTTAATTGATTGTTACATTCTTCTCTTTTGTGTAGGGGTTTCTCACTTTTATTCAGGTGATTATAATTTTTCTTTTTCTAAAAACAGACTTCAGCAACAAAAAAAATAAAGGTATTTAACTCTTTGTTGGTACAATTCTTGGTATTGGGAGTGATTTTTTTTCTGTAGATATTTTGGGCCCAGTTTAGAGTGAAAAATAAGTCAGGGCTTAGCTTACACGCTTCAATTTTTAATGCTCAAAATTTGAGTTCTTAAGCAATGTTCATACGACGATATAAACCACTATTTCGCTTTCTGAAACCAAACATGCTGTTCATTAATTCTTTATTAATTCTTGTTTCATTTTGAAATTTTATTAGTGTGATTTTATTTAAAATAGAAAAAAAAGGTAAGTAAAAATTAAAAATATATTATATAACACGTTTATTAATATTATTATTTTATGATTATCACTTTATTTTATTAAACATCATTTTTTATTTTGTATGGCAAAACATGTTGTTTCCATCATGTTTGGGGCGGGAAACAAGAATGGGAGAGCAAAACTCGAATATTGCTGTCCGTGTAAACGCTTTGTGCTCTTATTTGTAGGAATATGAATAAAGAAAGCGGCATGTAAATTTTTTTCTATACTTTGTATCTCTCCGGTAATAAAATTGTTGTTGTTTTGAAGCATTTTTGATCAAAAAAAAGTTGAAATTTCAAAAGTTTTTGTTATGTAAATTTTAAGTGTTTTTATCAAGAATAAAAACTGGGAATTAAGCACGAATAACAAAAACTTTTGAAATTAAAATTGTGTATTCCCAAAAATTGAAATTACTTTTTGATAATAAACAGGCAAGTGCACGGCCTAAAAAACACTTAATTGACAACATCTTTTGTAAATTGTTGTTGTTTTTATTTTGTTTTTCTTAACCTACTTACAACTACAATTAATGTTGAGAGAATTTCAACTAATTGTAGCGGGGAATGTAAGATGAGATAAACCCACTGTTTATTGTTGATGTGTTTTGTTTAAACTTTGATATTATTACAAGTAGAACTGTTGCTATAAGTCTTATACGTTTAACAGTTTTATTTGGTTTAATATCTTTAGTTTTTCTAAAATATTTATGGATGAAGTTTCCTGATGATCTGGCCTAAGCAACCAGTGAAATGCGCATAGGAATAGCTTATCCCATCAACAATAAATTTCAAGTTTATTTTATCAAGAATAAAAACTGGGAATTAAGCACGAATAACAAAAACTTTTGAAATAAAAATTTTGTATTCCCAAAAATTCAAATTACTTTTTGATAAAAAGTTGAAACCTTTTTGGCAACTTTAAAATGAAATTGAAAAGATATTGAGCAGCAAAAGTTGAAGCGTGTAAAGCCTGACTAACTGAAATGTTTTGTTGTTACATTTTTGTATACTTCACATACACACTTAGGTGTTTGACAGTTTGTTTTTGTCGCCTTTTTGGTGTTTGAATTCTTCATCTTATTTTTTGTACTCTGTCAAGCTGCTTGATCGGTGACACTTTTCTTTTTTTAACCACACTTTTTTGTAGCTTGAAAAGGAAAAGGTTTTAAATGAATTTCATTTGGACCTTTTGTTAAAGATGCTGTTTTGCTTGTGCGTTACTATTTATTAATGCTAGTTTAAATATTATGAATGTAAGTTGGGGATCTCTTGTAATTTAAAAAAATTATGTACAACATTGTTTTGTTTTAATCATGGACTTTCCCGGAATTTCATTGAATAACAGGTGAACTGTTTTTTCTGCTGCATTTTTATTATACTTAAAATAAATGTTTGTTTAAATGTTTTATTGTTAGTGTTTTTTGAAAGTTTGGTTTTTTTTGTCATTTATATTTGTGGGGACATTATTCAACTTCTTAGTAGGGGGTTTTGATGTCATAGAGTTATTTTAAACTTGGGTTGCTTTTTTATTTTGGAAATTTATGAGGGTTTTTAATTAATTTATAAACTGTGTTGGCAGTTTTTGTGAAAAAAATGTGAAATTACAGAAACTTTTAAACGAAAATTAATAATTAATCATAAAATAAAACAAAATTTTAGGAGGAAATTGTTTAAATAATCCAATAAGGGAATAACTAAGCATTTCCCGTTATAGGAACTATGGTAAGTTCTTTGCTCTGAAGAAGCTTCCTCGATTTTTTTTAACTTTAAAATACATATCCATTTTTAATTATTTTTATATTTTATATTTATATTTTATATTTTTTTTACTTTAACATCTATAAAAATACTTTTTACGATACTTTTATTTTATACATTAACAATATGTATGTATGAATGTACATATATGTAAAGGGTGTCTGAGTCAAAGTGCACTTTTAAAACTCAGTTAAATTTGTTTTGCAAGTGGACAATCTAAAATTTGGCACCTGTCCCATATGTTTACTCCGATTATTAAAAAAAAAAGCGCTCCATTAAGAGCGAACAACGCGTTATTATTGTAAAAATGCTTTAAAAAAATTTGGAAAGTCAATGCTAAGACCTTTCGAAAACAGTCTTGAGTTTTTAGAAGAGAGGGGAAAAGAAATGGCATTCTCTCTTCCCTTCTCTCCTTAAAGCTCAAGACTTGATGAATCAAACTTGACGTGTGTGAACCGGCACTAAGCATTAAAAATGGCGATTAAAGTTACATTTTTTTACTCTGTGATTACATGTGTTTTACTATTAAAAATAAATTTTAATATAAAGTGAACAGTTTATTTCTTGTGAAAAATAAAAATTATTTGTGAGAAAAATTCAATGATTAAAAATACGAAAAAAAAGAAAAATAACAAAACTGGAAAGTGAAGAAAGTTTGTTGAACGATCCTTAAAATAAAAGGGAGCCAAGTATTTTGTCTTTCCAAGAATTAGAGGACGGAAAGAACACTATTTCATCTTTTAGCTATGGTACCGAATGTTTATCTCGAAGTTTATTAAAGGAAATAATAAATTTAAATTAAAAAAATTAAAAAGTTTTTTTTATATTCCACATTGTATTATAATTGACATTTGAAAAACATTTGAGAATTACGTTTGAAAGTAAGTTGAAAATAAAGGCATTTTTCAATTTGAAAATAATTTCCCCTTTTTGTTGAGAACGCTATGATTTTCAAATGATTTTCAAATCATTATCAAACGTTTGTCGTTTGAGAAAACGTTTGATTTCAAATCATTTTCAATTTGAAAACAAATCTCCGTGTTTGTTGGGGTTTTGTGAATTCTCCTGCCATAAAGAATAAATGCGCAAATCCTACATCCAACGCGTCATCGGTGAGATGTCAACATAGTCGTGGGGGTCATTTGAAAGATATTTTATTCCGGAACCTGTCTTCTTTACTTTCCATTAAAAATTAAAGCTTTCTCAAAAAATACGTGTTTTAATTTTAAAATGAACAAGTGCATTCTTACAACTGAGACTTTGTTATACCATAGAGAAAAAAATCTCTGCGTCTAAAACCGTTTTCGTTATAAATTTAAAAATTAAATAATCCACCAAAAAAAATATAAGAGCTCATTTTTTGGGGGACTATTTCATATCGTTGTTGCTGGTCTATGAACAATTTTTTCAAGGGTTATTTATTTTTTTGGGGGATGTAATTTTTGAAGGATTATTTCATGCCGCCATAAATTTTTATTTTTTCTTTACAATATTTTTAAATTTCTGTTTAGCTTGGCAAACAATAGTTTTTCTTAATTTTTGACACGCATTGAAAAAGCTTGACCGTCTGGCAACCCTTATTACAATGAACATTTAAAACAAATTTAAGAATAACGTTTTTTTTTTTGTTATTGCAACATGTTGTTGCCCACAAGCCCATAATCCTTTTTTATGAAATTGTTTCTTAACAAATAGAATCTGGGAATTTATTCCTCATGTTGAGTAACATTTATTATACAAATTTTAATATTATTTGAATGTGTATTCAGTGTGGTAGTGCATACAAAATATTCCTGGAAAATATTGAAGGAATAAGACTATTAAATTATAAAAGCTTTTGAGGATTGTAATTTTACTTAGAATACACATTTGAATAATATGCAAATTTGAAATGGTTTCTTTTAATAAAATATTCTAAAATTTGAAAAATAACGTAGTCATTATTAAAGGACATTTTACACTATCACAGAAGTCTTACTTATTTTACAACAGAAATGAAAATTAGTCCCAGCTACGTCAAAAATTATTTTAAACAAAAACAAAAGCGTGCTACTGAACGTGATGAAATTCATATTTTCGGCTTAATAGCGACTTTTTTATTAAACAAAGATTTTGATACCGTGTTGTAGAGAAAGATACGCCTCGTCGACCATCATACATATATGTATTTCTTCTTCGATTTGAGTCTTGAAGTGTGAGAACCAACTATGTTTTTGGTTTTCCTCTCAAGCTGCAAATATTAAATATAAGAAGTGTTTGTCTCTTCTGTAAAATTTTTATTAAATTAGGGTCAATATTTTATTTTTTTTTTTTAATTTTATCAAAAACTAGTATAAATTACACTTATCAAAACACAAAACGTGAACTTTTTGTGAACATAAACTACAGGTGTTTTCGTAACGGCGTCTGATTTATCCAGTTCGAGCTTATTTTGCTTAGAATCGTTTACATTTCGATCTATTACCACCAACAATGCAATGCAAAAACCCCATATGTTGTTTCTGTTGTTTTTGGATTATTGTAGTTCCCACACCACCACCTGTAGTTGAATTCGCCTTGAGACTGGACATACAATGCATGAGCGAAAAATCGTCATCTGGCGTAGTAATGTCGCCTGTTTATTTCATCAGTGTGATAGTGTAAAGTAGCCTTATTAGCATCTATTTAAATTCATAGAAAATGTTTAATTTAAAGTTTTTGAGTTAAGGAGGGTTCAGGGCAAATTGTGAATTATTTAATTTCTAAATTATAAAATAATATCCAATTTTTGTTGAGCATGCTATAGATTTCAAATTATTTTCAAATCATTTTGAAGCATTTGTCTTTTGAGAAAGGCTTGTTTTTTAATCATTTTTAATTTTAAAATCAAACCTCCTGGTTTGTTTGAGCAAGTCCGTCTTTTTCTCCGCAACCCATAAAGAGTAAGGTTTTGAAAAACTATTTGCCAAGTGAAAGAAAGATATTTTGTAATTCGATACCTAAAGGAAGTTACCTTGAATGCATTTCTTTTTTATTTTTCTGCACTTCAAAAACCCACAACAACACTAACGTTGACTGACTACTGTCTGTGGCGATGTGAGTATTTAAAACATTTCTTCTTTGACAGTTGTAGGTTTTCTTCTGATTTCATTCATAAACTCAAAACATCAAATGGTAGAGAAAATACATGTATTTGTAGTCTGGTTCCTCATTTTTTTTATTTACTACATATAAATATGTTCATACATGCATATATTTGTTAATGCTGCTTTTTCTTGTTATTGTTTGTTCAATTTTTAAAACAAAGATGTTGCTGTAGGTGTGTGTGAGTGCAAGTAGTTTTATAAACACTGTAAAATTTTAAGTGGCCATTCATTGGGACATAACGGCCATCTCTTTTTACACCTGCTCTTTTTTCATTGCAAACAAACACAATTTAACTTTAAATATCCGCTAAGTCGGCAATTTTTTTTTGAATTTTTAGTTTTAATTTGGAAATTTTGAATTTAATTGTTTGTGAACAATGTTTAGTTAAAAATGGTGTTTTAAAGCCCGATAAATCTGAACAACTTTTTCAAACTTTAAAAGTCAGGGTCACTACTCTCTATTGCGATGCCAAAACAATTTCGATGCGAAAGCTAAATGACAACTTGGTACTCAATATTACTTTAGCAAATTTTTTTTAAAATGAATCAATACTGGCAATAAAAATTAAAGATTGCGCAGATTGACAATAAAGAAATGCCAAAATATGTAAAATGAGTTGCAATTGGAAAATTTTCTAAAATATGTATAAGTATAGTCATGATTTGCGAAAAGAAAAAAAAATAAAACGATGCGAAAGACACAAATGCGGAAACGCATTCAAGGGTACCAATCGCTAGATTTACTACCGTTGTCTTTCCCATCTCAATACAGAGTAGCCCCCAATAATGGACTCGCGCAACTTTAGACAGCTTCGGGATTGTTATGGCACACATAATGTTGTTTGGATCACTTGGTGCAACACATGCCCACACCATCGCATTTTAAAATTGTCTGTTCTGTTGTCTAGAGCTTCTACCTGGTGACTAATTACACTGAGTTCGAAATTTACACTTTTTTAGACAAGCTGGGTTTTAACCTAATTCGGGTGAGCTGAATCCAGTGGTGCTAGCTGTTTTTTGAATTTTTTTAGTAATTTTTATAAACTAAACCGTTTTTGAGCTACGCGAATATATCGATCCCTTTGCGCGAAATTATCGTATGTTACAAATACCAAATTTTACAGGACAGCCATTTTTCTACTTTTCTTTCCTTTCACTTGCAATATCAAAATGAAAATATACATGTGCTAAGATAAGATAAGATGAAGTGGAATTCGCCTACAATATTTTGCCAGGTTACGTCTCTTTGAATGTAGAACAAGATTGCATCAAAAACTAAATTTCAAAAAAATTGGCATATACGATAATTTCGCGCAAAGGGGTCGATATGTTGTGAATACTCCTCCATTTAAACGGCATATCTCGAAAACAAGAGCTAACCTAAAAAAACGGCTAGCATCATTGAATTCAGCGTACCCGAATTATGTTAAAAAGCCATGTGTCCGGCTCGTGTATTTTTCAACTAGCCCAGTGTTACCGTTTCAGATTATGCCTCTTCTGGTTTTTCCCACTACTTTTTTAGGGTGACGTGTGTGTCCATGATTCAAAGTCGGAGATAAGTGTAGGAATATACATGGTGTTGTATGCCGCTAATTTGGTCTTGGCACAATTTACTCGTTTCATTAATTCTGGAATTTAAATCACTGCCCGGTTTAATGTCTTCACTACTTATGGTACGTACTACGTAGGTGTTTAATTCTGGTTTTTACACAACCACTTCTCCAATTCTGCCCACATTTTGTGGGATGCTGTGTATTGATAACGTTAATGTGTGTACCTTTGGCTCTTGCGGTTCTCCAGATATACAGAAAAAAGTAATACAAATACAATAACAACAAGTCGTGATTTTTTGCCACTTTTGGACCGATCTGGCTGAAACCGGTTATTGAAAATATTCGAATAATCGATCTCTCTATTGCGCACATTCTGTGCCTTTTTTTTTAGGAAGACACTTTCTAAGCATTTGTGAGAATCATTTTCGAATCTTGTTTTAGGCGCAGAACAGATTAATCAGTTTTTGATAATCTAAGGTAGTCTGAATAGACTCCAAATGCTGACTGGGGAACACATAAAACCCTCCCCATCTATGTAAGGGATAACTAAAACAAAAACAGAAGCCCAAATTAAAACCTAAGTTGAAACCTGAACACGAACATAAAGTAAAAGACCTGGATCATAAACCAAACTAGTAACTCGGCTTAGAAGTGAACAAGGAACCCAAATAGAACTGATAAACTGAAACTGAACTAGAACCTGAACTAAAACTAGTGTGTGTTAGCTTTACTTTATTTCACTAAGACGTTAAATGGAACTGAACTAGAAGTGTAAAATAACTGGACTTTAAGCTGATAGGGACTTAAAGTAAAATAAATTGTTGATTGCTTTTTAGTTCTTTTGTAGTTTTTTTTTACTTTGTAATTTGACCAGGTAAATTAATATACATATTTTTATATATTTATCAATACATATATTTAGTTCTTTCTCCAAATTAATGTTAACTTTTAACAATAAATAAAATTGTGTTTACAAACACCGGAAATTTAAAACTTGTGGGAAATTCGTTTGAAAATATTGAAATATTTTTTTTACAAGAACAGAAAATGTAATAAACTTCTGCCTTATTTTAAAGAGTTTTAAAAAATGTTCAAACTATAGAAATGTTAGAGAAAAACTAAAAGTTAATATTTGTCTACCTCAGAAATTTGAGTTTGAAATACTCTAGAGAAATTTAAAGTAATAAATTAAATTTATTAAGCCAAAAACCACTTGATATTTCCGTAAAGATTTCATATTTTAGTTTATTGTTACAAAAAAAAACATCGTTTTCTACTTGTTCTCAGGAATAGGGGATGTTTAAATGTTGGGAATAGGATATAATGTTTATATATTAAGTGGTTTATGTGTATTTAGGGGAATCCCCCTTTCAAACATACAAACATATTTAACACGCTAATAATGTGTTGACAAATTGTTAAACATAAATTATTAGACAGACGGAGAACATTCGTAATTTTTAAAGATCTTAGTACATAATAATTTTTCTCATTTTTAGAAAATTAGGGTATAATATTGGATAATTAATTTAATGATCTTGTTTGTTTGAATTAAGATTGTGTGAATTAGGAAGATGTTTAATGGCACAGATTATTTTGTTAGGGAAATTTAATTGGTATTAGCAGCATTTGTTTATGTATTTAAAACAATTAAATAATTAAAAAAAAAATACAAAGTTTGGAGGGGAAATGTCTCAAAGGAATCGTTTATAGAAATTTAAAAATGGAGTAAAGAATAATTTAGTCCTGCCTATAGTTTTGGCTGTTGTCTAGTCTATAGATTTGACTTAAGTCTATTCTAAAGTTTAAGCTGTGATTGAATTAATAGTTTAGACTATTGTAGTCTATGGCTTACACTTATGTTTAATACACAAAATAGAATTTTAATAAAAACTGTGTTAAAAACTGTATATTGTACATATTTTTTACGTATGAATTGTGGCGTTTTTTTTTGCCTATAAATCATTAAATACATTTATTAATATTAAAATTTATTTATTTCATTATTAGCTAAAAAAAAGCAAACAACAAACTTAATTTCTATAGATATAACCAGGGAAACCAAAAATATGCAATTCCATGTTTTTCCTTGTGCGACCAATGAAGTCAGAAAAATTAAATTTAACTATCCGTTTAAAGCGGCCCATACACTTGCAATATTATTGTACATAATATTCGCCTTATTATTTCCATTTTGTCCTATATTATGCAATAAGTCGCACAATGGTTTCATTCATGCAATAAAAAGGTGAACATAACCTATAGGAACAACATAAACAGCGTTGTACAATGTTGCCAACAGACATCACTTTCTTTTCGTTGTGCAATAAGAATCAAAAGTCTTTTGATTGTCGCCAATATATTGTGCCACCTTCGAATATCATATACACATTGGCGATATAATTGTACATTACATAAAATTGAACAATTTTATTGCAAGTGTATGAGCCGCTGAAGAGATTTTTATGACTTTTGACATCGATTTGTTAGTGCATATTTTACCGTTCGGAGCATTTTTTTTTTTGCATAATTTGGTTAAAAAACCCCTT
Organism: Pollenia labialis; assembly: GCA_949318255.1. NCBI lineage: Eukaryota > Metazoa > Arthropoda > Insecta > Diptera > Polleniidae > Pollenia > Pollenia labialis. Next base: position 30,037,813 of record OX439141.1, on the reverse strand, counting down.
TTTGCAGCATTTTTTAAGTTTTTAGCGAATATTTTGCCTTTTTGATACAAGTTAAATTTTTTCTAGACGTGTTCTTTCGCTTTCTTTCTTTTGCGATGTTTTGGCTTTTCTATTTTAAATATGTATCTGAATACCCAAGGTGTTGCCTCAATTTCACCATCTACATTGATTTTTTCTCGAAAATTGTAGGACGAACAGGGTTGTTAGACTTTTTTCCTCAAAAATCGTCAAAAGTTTTAACAAAATTCGTCAAAATCGTCACGAAAATTGAACAAAATCGTCAACAAAACGACAAATATATAAATTTTACAAATTAAAGATTAAAGGATTGGTTCGAAAATATAAATTTTTAGCAAGAAATTCTATTAATGATGAAGAAAGTGATATGGTTAAGTTTTATTCTATTTATTTCAGCAAGTGAGCTGAATATTTAAAAAGGAAACATAAGAAAAAATATATTTGCATAAATGCATAGCAAAAATTTTGTTATTTCATTTATCCATATTCAGAAAAATATTAAATAATAAATAAAATCTCATTTGCTTTAAACTCGAGCTATTTTTAAATGATTAACTTTTAGCGCTATCTCTATTGCAAATTGTTTTTATTGTTAAAGGTGCTAAAAACCAAGGATTCTGTATATATCAACAGTCTTTTTACCCGACTTGAAACTTTTTATTACGTCCAATATAAGTTCCAAATTAATACATTTTCTTCTCATTGCACTAATTTTTCTACACAACTTCTTATTAAAAAGTAACTTCCTAACACGTAATTTTGCTAAGAATAACTTACCTAACAGAATTAAATGGGATTTGCCTTTTACACACAAATAGAAAAATTCTTCACATGTGATTATGACTTCATCGAAAAATGCAATCGAATGTAGAAATCGAAATCATAAAAACGCAAAGCGGATTTAACCAATTTTTAAAACGTGGACCAAATAGAACAGACGCAAATTAGGGCTCTATTGTCTATTTTTTGCAGTATCGATGGCATTTCTATAATTGTAGAATTTGAATTACTAATGCTTCTAATGGAATCCACCTGGTTTGTGATGGGGGAGGAATTTTTTGTTTAATTTCCAAAAATTTTTGTATTTCGAAAAATTGATTTTTAAGTTTTGGGCTGTTTTCAATATAATTCTAAATATTTCTTGTGTTTTATCGATGCCAGAAAATCGTCATAACACTATTACTTTTAGTCAAAAAAACCTTAAACGTCATTTAACTGTATTTTCTGAAAAAAATCGTCAAAATGACGAAAAATCGTCACATCAACCAAGCCTGCTTGTTATAAAATTGATGCCAGATTAAAGTTTAAAGTAAATTTATTGACGGGATTAAATCGTCAAAACATAAGTGACTCTACATCAAAAATCGTCAATCGTCATTTTGGTATATTCATCGAAAAAAAATCGTCAAAATGACGTAAAATCGTCACATCTAACATCCCTGAGGACGAAGCAGGCTGTCATTAAAGATTAATGTTATTTTAAACTTTAAAAGTTTATACATGAATAATGCCCGTAATTTCTACAAAAAGAAATCTAGCTGTGTATAGAAACCTATAATGTAAAAGCTGTCATATTTAAAAAGAAAACTTTCAAAGTGATCTAACGATAACCATCAGTCCATCTGGCTAGTTGCCTGTACATGTTAATTTTGTGCGCAAAGCACAATTGTAATCTTGTAGAAAATTTGATCAAATATGGTAAATATACTTTAATCGTACTAAGGACAAATTCTATGTCTATGTCTATGAATATGAATGTCTATGATTCGGTCTATAATTTTCATATTTCCCATAAAAACTTTTTTTCCAAATTAGACTCTTTGTGTCCGTAAACCATCTCATTACGTTGATTTTAGGATTAAATTCGCACCAAAAATGTTTTACAGCAAACTAAGTTCTTTTCTAATCATTTCAAATCTATAAATAGCTTTAGCTCCTTTTGAAATGTTTTCATTAAGGTTTTTGTCATCTGACATGTCAAATTTCCCACTGCAAAATACATACATGTGGTGAGTTACCTTTTTAACTTTGCTTCTGTAAAAATCAGATGCAAAGTCATCTGACAAAATTTCAATTAGAGCGTGCTCTATTTTCTTCTGACAAACCATCTGACATCACAGTTGTTATTTTGAAAAAAAAATATTGTAAGAAATCTATGCCTCAATGAAGCCGGCAGCGGCGGTGCACTATTGACGGCATCATTAGCCGGCTGGTGTTGTTATTTTGAAATACCGATAAGTTTATGTTCTTTTAATAGAAATAATGTGCATACATATATAAAAAACGTTTCATTATTACATCCAAAATTGGAATCTTCGAATTTAAAGAAAAAAATTTTAAGATGGCTGAACTCTTTTACGGCGCAAATAAAAATGTTTGTGGCGGCAGCACGTTATTTTGAAACCGAGAACTACTTTGGTTTCTGCAATTACTATGCAAAAAACAAACAGAGGCAATGTCAGAAGGAAATTGCATGTACGTTTGTGACCGAATACACAGTGCAGCACTAAAATCTTGAACCAATTGAGACCCCCAAAATCTGAAAGCTTATGATGGAAGAAGAAAAATCCTAGCTGGGTTTTGCATTATTAGCTAAGGTTTTTTTTAATTCATGTTTGAAGTTTTCGACTGGGGGTGTATTTTAGTACAATTTTCGAAACATGTACTGATTCGAAAGTCTATATCTCGTGAACTGTTAGAGTTATCGCTTGTCTCTCTTCGGCAAAGCTCTTTATCAGATCTAAAAATTTTACCTTAAGGTAAAATCGAAAAAAACAACAACATCTTACTCAAAACAGCAAAACTGTCAAAAAACTAAAAAAAATTGATGATTTTGAACGTAAAGAATGAAAAAAAGGACACTTCAAATCTTTTTAAATATATATTTAACTTTAGTCGTCGTGGTCTTAACATCAACGTCCGTTTGCTTTTTCCGTTTAAGACATGCGGACAAAAATATATTTTTTTTGAACATATTTCTGATTTCCCTGGATATAACAATACAAAAAACATGATTATCAATCGTCTAACAAAGAAAAAAACTCCTAAAACAGTTTTGGTGCTTTTTTTCATTGTTTACATGTTTTAGGACCCCAGCAGGTGTTCATTGTGTCACTTGAAGTACATCAACCAAAAACAAACAACATTAAATAAAATACAAACATTCTGAACCTTTTATGGTGGTCGAATTTATAGCTGTCATAAAGGTGTTTTTCTTTGTTAATGTTTATGACTTTTTCTCTATACGTTTTTTTATTATTGTTTTACTAGTTTCTACGATTTTTGTTGTTTAATAGAACTTATGTTTTTATTCGTAGTTATTTTGTTTCATAAGTTAATTGATTTAAAATTAATTAGTTGACAGTTAATAAAAATCGAATCGAATACAAAAAGACACAAACCAAGTTTATATTGTTCTTTAATTTAAAATATTTTATGGTTATTTAATGAAATTAAAAAAAATGATTTATTACTTTATAGATATTAAACGAAAAAATTTTTTATTATTCTTGTTTTAAAAATTGATTTATATTATTGCTTTGAAATTGATTAATTTCTATGACAAATATGAAAAAGTATTAGGTGGTTTCGTTTGTGCCAATTTGTCTTGCAAATGGTTTCTTTAAAGTCTGGTATCGTCATTTATTTTTTTAATATTGATATGGTAATGCGACATACCCTACAAGAAACGAATGAGCGAGTAGTCACATTTTTCATTTTGGTGTTAAGAAAATGATAGGAAAAAATGACCGATTGTGACCGAAGACTTGAATTCGGTCATTTTTTCCTATCATTTTCTTAACACCAAAATGAAAAATGTGACTACTCGCTAATTCGTTTCTTGTAGGGTATTTTTAGCAGTTTTAGTGTTTGTGTAGAAAATCATTAAAAAAATAACGTTTCCCTGTTAGTCATTCTTCGAACCAGTGTTGCCACTTTGTGGGTTACCCGAATTTGGTATAATTTTTACTGCCGTGTGTAGAGCGTGGGTAATTTCTCTTGGGTGTAATTCAGGTGTTATTTGAAATTCTTACTTCAGATATCCAAATAAAATCCAGTTTCGATTTCAGTGATGGCATTTATATCTTTTTATATATTGTTGGTAAAAAATGCAGAAGATGGATTAAAATAAAGAAGGCCATAATAGTGATTTAAAAGTCTTTTAAAAGAAGTTATTGAAACTAAAAGCTAGCCTGGGGAAAGATATGTTTCCAATATTCCAACATATTTTTAATTTTATTTTTATCTGGCAACTTTCAAATGCTTTAGTTTGAAGAATATTTAACACCCTTAACAGATGTAAAACCGAATTACTAAAGGGACAGTTTTAAAAAGCTTGCAGACATTTTGTTTACTAAATTAGGAATAAAGGGTTTTTTTAAGACCATGAAACTTAAAATAGTAGGTAACACAAACAAATTTATTTTAATTGCAATTTAATAAACGGCATTACCATTTGAAACTGATTTAAAAAAAAATAGGCACCTCCAATTTTGTTCCTATTTTTCGAGCATTGCTGGCTGCATTTCACGAATAAAATGAACAACGTTGATTTAAGACATCAATTGTTGCTGGTTTAGCAGCATACACCAGTGACTTAAAAGCCCTACGAAAAGTAATGAAGAAGTGTCACATCGCACCCCCTTAAAGTCTAATTGACAGTTTATTTTCTCCTTATCAACACATCGCCTTCATTTGTAAAAAATATGTTGCGAAAATCGATGGCTGATTTTCAAAGTAAATTAGGATAATTTGGTGGCGTTGTTTAAGCATGAATCTATTCATAATGATGTGCCTGAGCAAAAAGTGAAAGCAGTATAACAGTTCGTTTGGCAGCTAACCTTTCGTAAGATCTATTGGGCTAAAAAAAATAGCCATTATAAAGGAATGGCAATGAGCATTTTAAACCTTCCCTAGATAGATGCAATCAAATGTGGAAACCAAGTGTGTTAAACTCGTTATTTTAAGTTTTATTTTATGTTTTATTAATTGTTTTTAAGTCTTAAATGTTATTTTTGTTAATTTATTTTAAATTACAACAAGAATCTTAACAGTTGTTCTTTTAATGAGTTGGTTGTTGTGTTTTTGCTTTTTTGTAAATGTCTTTTTATTAAATAACACTTAAATTTTATATCAGGTGTAATTTAACTTAAATCGGGTAATTTTGCTTCATCTCAAGTGTAATTTTTAATTTTTCTGGTGGTAACAGTGCTTTGAACATAAAAATAATACTGTTTATATCAAACTCTACAAAATATGAGAACATTTAATTCCGTTCGGTTATATTTTTAAATCCACAGACTTCATTATCTTCGGTTCGGCTTATTAGTGTTCGTCCCTTTTGGCTGGCAAAGAAAAACCAAACATTTTTTACAAAAACAAAATACACATACGAAAAAAACGATAAGCCAGCAAAATAATTTTACACAAACAAAACATATACACAAACAAGCTGATCGTAATGCGGTCGTTGCTAAAATTTGTTGTTTGTTCATTATACCTAGAACATTTAAATATAATGTTTGTCTACAGTACAATATATTTTGCTCTTTCTTGAAAATAGTTACGAACGTTATTAAGGGTTGTGTTCGTCTACACAATCACTAAAAAAAATAAATATCGTTCTTGTGTATGTGAGCCGAACGCTAAATAATGTACTGTTTATTTTCGAAAAGATTTTCCTGATAACAGATTTTCAGTACTTTCCCGATCACACGCAAAGATAACTTTGCAGTGGCTTGGGTTTGTAGTACCCTGCAAACATTATTGGACTACTTGATTCATTTTATATAAAATGGACTACTTACAACATGGCCTAATGTAATGCAAGCATGGACCATGTCATTGCCAAAAAAAAGTCAGTAGTTAAATGACAAGTTTTCTTTTTCAAACGACAAGTTTTAATTTTTAAACGATTTCAAAACTAATCCTCTGGAGTAAACCATCGATTAGTTTTAAAACATATACACTGCGAGACACTCACAATATTATTACAGTAAAGGACTGTAGTTTATTTAAGAAGCATTCCGTTCAGTCATTTTTAAATAAATAAACATTTAAAATTCCAAGCAAATTTATTTTTAACTGATTCTAACAGCTATTTAAAAAATCAAGTGCATATTAAGGCTAGTTTACACTATTATACTTTGTATTAATACATGTCAAAACCTCAAGTAACATGTAAAAGTCTGATAGTGTGAATGCATGTGCGATGAAAATGACAAGTATTATGAAAAAAGTTTGACATCCCATACGACTTCATCGGTTTTTTAAAAATTTTCTAAACAATAATACTTTTCATTGGATCGGGGTTGCATTTTATTTAATGTGTGAGTGTTTATACTTTGTGAGATGGTGTGAACACAAACTGTTTTGTAAAATTAGATTTTTTGACAGTCGCAACAAAACTCATTAGATTTCTATCTCACAAAGTATTATGGAATACGAAAGACTTGTGAGATAGTGTAAACAAGCCTTTAACACGGATTTTCAGTTGCAGTTAATATTGTCCGTTGGTTAAGTTAAATTCTAATTTATGTAAAATTAAATGAAAATTTAATTTCAAGTAACGAAAAGTTCATTTAATTTTTACTGTCAAAAGTGAATTAACTATTAAAAAATTAACTGGATAATCCGTAAAAACAAAGGAATATTCAGTTATTTTATGTAATTTAACTACCAAAAATTAGTTTTTACTTATCTTTTAAAAACGATGTACTTGTTTTGTGTAACACATTCTCATTTTCTATTTGTTAAAATGATTTAGTTAAAATCATCAAATTTTTAATGTAAAATAATTGCGAAACCATATCGGTCATGCTGCTGGTATTTTATGATTGTGAGTTCTTCTGAAAACAAACGAGGTCAGTACAACAAAAGTAAAACAAGCGTTGTGTAACAGGGTAAGTAAACAATAATGTTCTCTCTATCATTAGAAAAACAAGCGGACTGGTGTTTTTTAGAAATTCGGCTCTTTTTTGGATTAAACGAAAATTACTGAATTTAATAAAACAACTTAATATTTCATTGTTTTTACGGAATATTCAGTTAATTTTTTGATAGTTAATTTATATAAAATAACTGAAAAATTATTTGTTTTTACGGAACATGGGGTTGAATTTTTGACAATAAAAATTAAAACAACTTTTCGTTATAAATAAATGAAAAATAAGTAGACCCGTTTTTAACTGAATTTTCTTACCTAAGGGATTTCTGCTGATATGTTTAATATTAAATAAGTTGTGTCATGAAATAGATCTCAGCCGTTTGGCAAAATGGGGCTTACTAAAACGAAACGCATTTTGAGTCTTTGATTGGCTTTAATTAAATTTGTTTCTCTCTTTTGTTTGGTTTAAACGATTTAAAATTTAAATCACTTTAGTCTAGCACAACTGCTTCTAATCGTTATAATCACCTCTTAGGAAAAAAGTCTATGACATACACCTAATAAATAGTTTTCAATTTAACATAACGAAAAACTACAGTTTCTGACTTAAGACATTTTTGCCAAACGCCAAAGATATGTAAATTCATATCCAATAAGTAAGACAATGTTTAATGCTCTGAAATTTCGAAAGAAGAAAAGTAAAAATGTACAGAATATTTGTTTGAAGACTGAGATTTATTAAAAAAAAAAAAACGAAAAAATTTTGTACCCACTTGCTTTAAAAATTGTATATGCAGAGCATCAGCATAAAAGATTTTTCGGATTAGTCGCTGTAAGAAATGATAACAAATGTTATAAATAAAGAAAACGCTTCTTTTATTCGAAGAAAATAATTTTGTTTAAAAAAAGAAGGAAGTGCTAAGAAAACTGAAAGTATCTAGAGATTATATAATATGAAAGGAAACGTGTTTTATCGTTGAAATCTTCTTGATAAAAATTAGAAATAGGCCTTCTGAACTGCTTATTCTCAACTAAATCCTTTTTTTTAACAGAAATATTTTGTAATAATTCGTTAAAATAATTTAACTTTTTTGGTTTTATATAAATGCTGTTGGCTTTGAATAAATTCTGTGGCAAAAAGTACTGAAATTCATATTAAAGACAAAAACGTAGAAATAAAGAATATTTTTTAAAATAAACAGAACTATGTTAATCTTAGTCTAGACGATATGTTGCATCAGCAAATGTATGCTTACACTCATATGCTTAAAAATAATAACAAATGCCTCTATCAGCATATTCAATATGTTAGGTGTCTACACGATATGCTAAAAATATCAAATTTTTCAAATTCAACATATACCCCCAAATGATATTTTTTAACATATAAGTTAGCATACAATTTTTGTGTCTACACGATATGTTGAATTTTGTATGTTGAGTAATGGGAACATTTGTTTAAAAATTACAAATAAATTTGACAATTCTCTTTTTTTTATTATTTTATTTAAAATTTTCATAAATTATCGCTTTTAGTGCAAAAAATTTATATTTTTAGTACATATGTAGTATATTAATACTGAAAAGGTAAGGGTGCTATATTTATATACGCAGATAGTTTAAATATTAAAGGACTGCATGGGCAGCGTTGCCGTTATGCGACTAAAGTCGAATTTTTGCCCCTTTTTGACTGCCGTGCCACTTTTTTGGCTCCTTTGTTTTGAATCCCCTTTTGTATCATTTTGTAGTTTTTGTGACCCTTTTTGAACAAATTTTTTTTTATACTGGCAAACAATGAAGGCGCCCCAAAAATATTTTACTTTGAAAAATGCCCTTTTTGTGCCCCTTTTTAAAATTTTGAACGGTAACGCTGTGCATGGGATTCAAAAATTATCAATTAAACCTAAAAATTTTCTAATTTGTTGCCGTTATGGTAAATTATGGGCCGACCAGCAGAATTTTGTATGGTATCATTTGTATACTCACGCACGTTTGCTAACTTCGTTAACAAATGCCTGTCATATGTTGGTAAGCAAACGTTTGTTGAAAATATTTGGTGTCTACACGATATGTTGTCATTGAAAACAAATTTTTCAACATAAATTTGCTGATTCAACATATCGTGTAGACTTAGCTTTAGCCTAATTGAAAAAATTTCTTCGTTTTGAATAAATTTATTCAAATGTACTTAAAAGTTTGAAGAAATATATTTATTTTAATGAAAATTTGCTGATCCAATACAGTTATTTTCTTGTTAATATCAATTACTATTGTGTGGCTTACAAATTTTTTGTGAATTTAAAGTCTAGTATAATATAAATAAATTAAAATTAATACAAATAAATAAAAAGAAATATAATTATCTAACAATAAATAAAAAAAACAAAGTAGTTTTTAAATAAATATAAATATAAAAGTATATACATAATTATAAAGTGATTTATATGCAAAAAGCAGTTTCCTTTAATTGAAACCTAAATTGCTCATTTGAAAATAAATAAAATTCATGTGAAGAGGCCAGGATGACATCCAATTCAATCGGCGACCTTGAGGAAATCTTAAACGAGAGGCAATTCGGAAGTCTATTTCCTGCCTTTTAAGGTATGTGATTTACTTTGTGCTTTTATTCCTAAAATTTTAGTTTAGTTTAACATTCTATGTATGTACAAACTTGCTGGTCATCGTATAGATATAATGCTTTAAAGGTAATGGCTCCTTATCGTCTTAAGCAGCTTGGCAAAAAATGGAACATTAAATAGAAGTTCTAGTAAAATTGGAATCACGTTTATCTAATAGCTTAGCAACAGACTGATAAATATAATATCCCTCAACAACTTGTTTCAATTTAGAGACAAATATATCAAATCAAGATAAAATAAAATTAAATGCCGGTGTCAACGTCAAAAAATATTGAAATATATAAGTACAATTTAAAATTAAATGAAGGAATTCGAATACTTACTGCAAAGCATGAATAAAATTAATAATACATATAACCATTAAATAATGCAATTACTTTTTAGATGGTCGCTCCACTGGAATCTTCTACATGCTACATAGTATTTTAGTTATTAAGTTTTCTATTATCCTTTATTGGTCATTTTCTCACGCATATTTTTTGTATACAAAATTAAAATTAATTTATGAAAAATATGAATTTTTCGAAGCAATTATGAATTAGTCTACTGCAAACAAAACGACTTGGGCTTCTGCGCCCACGCATTACACAAACAGGTCTAATTTTTAAAACAATTTTGTATTATTTATAGTTCAATTTAATACATTTACAGCCAATTTCACGATGGTGAAAGATCGCATTCATTCGCACAAATACCTTTAAAGCAAAAACAAATTGTTGATCATTTGTTTTTTTTTTTTGCATATAGTTGTGTGAAAGAAAGATTTGTTTCGCATTTAGTGAAATAGGCAGTTAGTTTATTATTTTGATACTTTTTAAATTTTTTCTACTGGGGTTTTGAAAGGCTTTGAAAATTTGCCAAATTTTTTTTGAATTGAAGAAAAGGGTAGTAGAAATAAAGAAATATTTTTATATGTATATGAATATTATTTTTTTAGTTATTTTGACAATTTATTTATTTAATTCAACTTAATTTTCGTCAAATTAACGCCATGTTTAATAACGATTGATATTATTCAAATTGACAAATTTTCTTCAAATTGATTAGGTTACTAAAATTTTTAATTTGACTAAGAAATGTGTGTTTAATAGACGGAAAATTTTGATCTACTTTTCTTCAAATCAACATGCCATTTTGCGCTATTTTTAGTTCAGTGTATGCATTTCTCTATTAATTAAATACTTTTTTCTGTATTATTTTCCTCAATTTAAATTATAATTGAAGTTTCTTGTATTTAGCTATGCATATGTGTATGTATGTATATTCACCAAGCTTAAATTTGCACACATAGTTGCATAAGTTTGATACTTTTTAAAGGATAACTTTCGCTTAGTATTAATCTTATAAAACAAACTTTAACAAATATGTGTCAAAAGACCTTTGGTAGAACCCCCTAAAGTTTCTACCACCTTTTGCACAGCTTGCATTTTGCGTGTGGATTTCTATTATTCTATAATTAAATTTTTTAAGTTATTTTTAACACGGTGACTCATGTTTATTTAAATATAGTTGTATTTGATAAAAAAAAAATATTAGAACATTTTTACTAAACCCAAAATCTCGGGATCCTTATATAAAAATCCCTGGACTGGGGACTTACATTTTTAGAATAATCCCGGGATTTCGGTGTTCAGGATTTCGGGGTTGGCATCCCTAGTACTCAAGTACTCAATAATTTTACAACACTCAATGACTTGAATGCGCCAGCATTACAAAGAAAAATTATTAAAGTAACTGCAAACTTGTATTGACTCCAACTGCGTTACTTCAAAATATTAGATAGAATATACATATAGAATATTTACTAATTTATACATTAATGTAATACAATATGAGTAAATTAAAATTGTAAAATATATTATTATTAAATATTCAGCTCAATTCTACGACAAATTCATTTGAGAACTAATCAGCAGCAACACCTTACTCATCGCTTAGAAATCCCAATTCTTTAAATATTGCCATTGAACGTTCAATTACTTCATCCTTCAAACGCCACATGCTTAAATCCACTACGGTATCATTTAAGTTCTCTTCCTTATTAGGCTCTCGATAATGGTTCAATTGGGCCACATTAGCTTCAAATGTATAACTCCGGCATACATTCGAATACCACTGCATTGACATATGATTCCAAGCTCCTATGACATAATCAGTACTATGCAGACATTTGGTAGTTAATTCGTGACGCTTGTGATTTCTTAAGCGTTGCACATGCTGCAACATATAAAAATACTCGGGAATATCAGAGGTGTAAAGAGGCTTTTTCGGAAAGCGCGGAAAATAATTGCAATCAAAACAATAGCTGGCAAACGCTTGGCATGTTTCAGTTTTAACACTTTTACCGAAAGTCATTAAATCGTGCCAGTTGCTCATGTTACCCAAAGGCATGAGCACCTCATCAATATCAAATATTGCCACATATTCGTAACGATACATATTCCGATAAAAACAGTCATTGTATTGAACCACCTCGTGAAAGAGGAAAGACCAAATATTTTCGATTCTTCCTAAATGTCGAAAATTTTCTAAGTTGCTAACATCCATAGACAGGCTTGTGGGTCGGTACTTGAGGTAACCTGTATCGGAATAATATTTCAAAACTTTTGTAGTATTTGGGTGCACTTGAAGTCTGTTCATTATTATTTTTGCCGCTCCCAAGGTACGCAAAGTTTCAACAAATTCAACAATACGGTGAGACATTTCTACTAGGGGATAATCTAAACCCTTAATACACACAACAAATTCTTCCTTTTGCTGACCCGGGAACAAGGGAAAATAAGTAACTCTTACATTATTCGTGGCTTTATCACAGGGGTCGGCTACTAGTGACACTGTCCGAGGTATCCTGTGTTTACGCTCTTTAGGTATAGGACATGATATAAAATGGGGATAGTGAAATTCTGTTGAACGATTCGGCTTATATACGTAAATTTTATGCATCTCTTTCATGGGAGTCAAAAACGGTTGTGATTGCCCCTCATACCAAAACTGACAATAGGTCCGCGGATACTCTTCGTAGGTTTTGGCTATGAAATTTATCATCGTTAGAACCCGTACAACGGGCTCTGTCATGACTACAGTGGGTCTGTTATCAAAATAGGCCCCATAAATTAAATAAGAAATATTACCATTTTGATATTTTTGCCAATAATCATTATGGATTTTTACATTAGAAAATGTTGGGTACCAGGCACATGAACTATTGAAATTTCGATTTTTATACTGGGGATTAACAAGATCTTCAATTGGTAGGTACGGTATGTCCTTGGCAATATACTCTACAAATGCTTCTTCACTGGGGGCTGTAAATAGAACAAAAGAAAAAATTTTTTAATTGAATTTAATTGAAATCAATGAGTTTGTCAAAAAAAAAAAGTTAGAGTCGCTATGGGGTTGAATTCGGAGTCGCGGTGTATGTACCGGAGTCGGAGAATTATGATTGCCATAGTATGAATTAAACTACTTGCACAAACTTGCAATGTATAATTCAACAAATATTTATCAGAAAAATTGTAAAAGTATTATCAGTGATGCCAGCTCTTGGGAAACTAGACGCGTGAAAACATTTGAAAAGGATCATAATTAACACCAGCGTTACCGTTATGCGACTAAAGTCGCATTTTGGCCCCTTTTTGACTGCCGTGCCACTTTTTTGGCCCCTTTGTTTTAAATCCCCTTTTGTATAATTTTTGTAGTTTTGTGCCCCTTTTGAACCATTTTTTTTTATACTGGCAATCAATGAAGGCGCCCCAAAAATATTTTACTGCAAATTAAATTCTTATCGATTCATTTAACATAAATAGCTTTAACCTTCTTTTAAATGCTAATATTAATAAACAATTTAGCGGCCGTCCCTAAAATCCCTTTAAGACAAAAAATCTTATATGGATGATAATATTTAAATAATATTCGGTACAAATAACTCTTATATGAATTTTAACCTCTTAACATATCTTTGCTTTTGTGAGCCGATCGCTTCCAAATAGGGTAAAATTTAGAAAATTTGTAACAATTTTCAACGCATATTTTCAAGTTCTTACTGCATATTTAATGCGCATAAAACGTGTTTTAGAGCATATTTCTGGTTTCCCTGGTTATAACTCTATTGCAAGGAATTAGTAACTGTTTTGTATAAATAATTGAAATAAAAATTTTATGCAACAGTTTATAAACGTTTACTTGCAAACAAGACATGTATTTTCACAATATATGTTTAAGTTTGCGATGAAAATAATTTAATAAATACATATGTTTGTTTTTTTTTTAATTTTCCTGTTTTTAAAGTTGCCCCTTTTTTTGAGAAATCCCCTTTTTGTGCCCCTTTTTGAAAATTTTGAACGGTAACGCTGACCATGATTATATGAAAGCACAGTTCAGAATAATTCATATGTGATCGCTCATATTTAACCATTCTTAATTTTTTCATAAATGAAAAATTTAAAATATGAATTGTTAATATTTCGCCAATTCATTTATGTTGGTAAGAAAAAATAAATTTTTGCTTTTCTTCCGCCATGAAGAACGCTCCTCACTATCAATGTTGTTGTTGCTCGACAGTTTGCGTGACCGCAGCACGAAATGCCTGTGTGTGTATTTTTATTGTGTAAAATATTTTTGGTAAAGGCAACCAGCCAAAGTATTTGTTCGATTTTTTGTATGCAAAAATTATTGAAAAGAACATATCGTCATCTTAAATGCAAAATAATGTAACATCACATTTCATAAGTTTACATGCAAAGCAAAAACCTTTGTAAATGGTAATTAATTATTTGAGATTTAAAAGCAATTTTTAATATTTCAGCTAAAAATGCGATAATCGATAAATTTTTAAGGAAAAAATATTATTTTCTAAGTTGTGTGTGTTACGTTATATTAATTTGTAATTTTCAGCACAGAATACTAACAGAACGGAAAAAAGTGACGTGTGAAAAGGGCCCAGATCAGTTGCGAAGGCAGCTTTCGAAGAAAAAGACATAAAGCTTTTTTTGGTAGTAAAGTGGCAATGTGTAAAAACCGACCGCAACAATCAACACAAAAGGCGTGATCAAAACAAAAATAGCAAAACACAAACCACGTTAAACAAATGGGGGATTTCGTGTTAACTTACCCAACTTTTAAATCGATGTCTTCCGATATGGATGAGAATTTGCACCAAGATTAGTCCTATTGGATAGTAATTTATACACAAATTTTCAACCAGATCGGTCTGAGTTAGAGGAGATCAAAGTTTGACATTGTGTATTAATTTTGAAAATTAATACAAAATGTAGCTATTCCATTACTTTATAAAAAATTTAAAAATGCATTTATTCTAAAAATGAAGAATAATTGTCTTTTTGAGGATATTATTGAAGGGCCACTTTGAAGAATGCAACCCTATAAAAAATCCAGATTACAGTGAACTCGCGAAAACGTGAACTTATTATTACCATTGCGTTTCACGTTTTCGAGATTGTTCACGTTATCGAATGCCAAAATTTTAAAAAATTAAGACCAAATAGATAAACAAGTATTTTAAAACAAATATTTTATTAATTTTTAGTAACAAAAAATATGTCTATGTAATAATTCAGTTGATATTAATAATAATTCGGTGTCATCCTGATTTTCTTCTGGATTGTTGTTCTAGTCTTTCACCGTAGAAAGGGTCACTTCAATCTATGATCAAATTAATAAGTTAAATAAAACTCTCTAAAAATACTATAATAAAAAAAACCTGAGGATTAAGCGCCTGAAGAAGTTAATTCTAGATGTCTTATGTCTTATTTTGGTCAAAAAATATATTTAAATTGTTCCAGCATTTGTGTAAAATTTCTTGTGAAATTTGACTCCATGCTGAGTCTAATAGATAAATTCCATCTTTCGGTTTTTTAACGACATTTTTCACTTTCACGAATAACGTAGCTAACTAACACGTCAGCGTATACATACATGGATACAATTAAGAAAATAGAACGCTGTAACATAAACCAATAAGTGAAATCAATTCATGGATTCCCCAATTAAACAAATCATTTTAAAAAGTAAACAAAAATGTGTTCACGTTTTAGAGCTTCCAGATTTTGTTCACGTTTTAGAATAGTCTGTGTTAAAATAAATTTGTTCACGTTTCCCTTTTGAGTGTTCACGTTTTCGCGACTTCACTGTATTTTAAATAAACTAATAAATGCGCATAGGAATAGCTAACTAATATGCATGTGGCAGAGTAAATAAACTGAACTGGCAAAATAAAATTAAGTAATTTGTTTTATTTTTGTTTTTTCTTAACCCACTTTCAAAAACATTTAGAGTTGACAAAAAATCAACCAATTGTAGTCGGGACTGTAAAAAAAGATAAACTCACTGTTTATTGTTGTTGTTTTTGTTTAAGCTTTGATATTGTTACAATTAAAACTGGGGTTTATAATTCTTATTCGCTTAACAGTTTTATTTGTATAATATCTTTAGCTTTTCTAAAATCTTTGGATGAAGTTTCCTGACGATCTGGCCTAAGCAACTAGTGAAATGCGCAACAATAAATTTCAGTTTCTCAATAGTATGAAATGGGAATTTAGCACATTTTAAAGAAACCTTTTTAGTTAGTTTTTGAATCCCAGGAAAAACTTTGATAAATATTTTTTGTTTGCTTAATAAAAGATTTGTGTTATTATATTTATTAAAATGGGAAATATTGCTTTTAAAAAACTTGACCCTATATTATTGAAATATCCTTTTTTTGACCCATTTTCTGGAAAATGTACTTTTTGTGACCCCTTTCGAAAATTTTCAACGGTAACCCTGGTAGTAGTATCTAAAGCTGAGGAATGCTCTGTAGCGCAAAAAAGTTCAAAATTTCGAATTTTGCGCTGCAACTGCAACGATTACTACAACTACATATTCAGTTGACACTACTTTGAAACTCGGTGAAAAAATCATTTTTATTAAAAAATAATATAAACCAAAATTAAAGAAAAATTTCGTTTTTAATACAAAGTTTTAAAAACCCAAACGGATATGTTGTTTGAATGAAAATTCGTATGATTAACAACATTTTTTTCAACTTTTTTTAATTTGACTTAAGATGTTTTGTCAAAATGCCACAGATATGAATGTTTTTTAATATATACATATTTTCTCTATTCTTTTTCATTATTTTCTTTATTTTTTTATTATTTTCCTTATTCTTTTTTATTTATATATTTTCTTTTTATTACTATTGTGATTTATGTTTAAGAAAATTTTTTAAATTATTTCTAATTATATTGTATAACATATACTCAGTCCTGTACTGTTATAAAAGACTTCAAGTCTTGTGTATGGGACAACAAATAAATAAATAAATAAATAAAAAAACTGCCGTTTTTAACTTTTGACAGCTTGCATCGCTATTCTACACAATTTGGCTACCTCGTTCATTATAAAAATTCATAACATGTAACTACAGGTTGTTTGAATGTCATTGTTATAATCAATATATTAATAAAAACGTTTTTATTCTTCTTTTAAACACTTTACTTTAGCTTAGTGTTTTTCATACGGGATTTCCCGGGATAAAAATCCCGTGATCCCGCTCAATTTTCGGGAAAAAATCCCGGGCAATATGTGCGGGAATTCCCGGGATTTTTTTTTATTTAGTTTTGGCAACTTTGTGTATAATATGCTGATATGTATAATTGTATATAAGTTGTGTCATGAAATAGATCTTACCCGTATGTCAAAAAACACATTTTGAGTTCTTGATTGGCTTTAATTCAATTTTGTTTTCTCTTTTGTTTGGTGTAATTCACTTAAGTCTAGCACAACTGCTTCTAATCTTAAGGAAATACACTAAATAAATATTTTTTCAAGACATTTTTGCCAAACGCCAAAGAAATATCAATTTATATCTGATAATGTTAAATGCTTTGAAATTTTGAAAACAGAAGAGTAAAAATGTACAGAATATTTAGTTTGCTTAAAGACCCAGATCCGTAGAAAAGAAACGTGTTTAATCATTGAAATCTTCTTGATAAAATTTAGAAATAGGCTTTCAAACGATTCTGTAAATGCTTATTCTGAACTATTTTAACAATAAGTATTTTGTAATTATTTGTTTGAAAAATTTTATATTTTTGGTTTTATATAAATGCTGTTGGCCTTGAATCTATTCCGTGCCAATAAGTGATTAAGTCTATTTTTTAGTTTTATAGGAGACGAATAAAAAACTTTAAAGGTGGCATTTCTCTGCGGTTATAGTTTCTTATGTTTTAATTCCTGAACACTCCTTATGTCACAGATCGGAAGTTTTTATTACTTCAAAACCAAAATTAATGAAATTTTGTACTTTTGAACATGAAGATTTTAAGGTGATATTAAGCACTTTTTCCTTTTTGCCACAGAAATAAAAAAGTTGACTGTATTTAAAAACTTATTTAATTGATCTCAGCAAATGTTATTGGTTCAAAAAAAATAAAATTAAATAATATTTTGCATCGATTTGTATTGGGCGAGAATTATCGGGATCCCGGGAAATTGAAAAATAAATCCCGCTTTCCCGGGAAATGAAAAAGTCCGGGAAAAGAAAAACTCTACTTTAGCTGCACTTTTATGCAGAAAACCACAGTTGCGTACCTTCACATTAATGCTATGTTCATACGACGATTTAAACCACTCGTTTCCCTCTCTGAAACTAGATTGCCAAACATGCTGTTCATACGATTCATTCATGTTTCATTTTGATATTTTTGGTTTTGTGTGATTTTATTTAAAACACATTAAAATGTATGTAAAAATTAAAAATATATTATAAAATACTTTTATTAATATTATTATTTTATAATTATCAATTTATTTTATTTATCATCAATTTTTATTTGGTTTTTTAATTTTTTTTTTTTTGAGCAGGGCTGTCAGATACTTTTTTCCTTGTCCCCAAAAAATTTAAAAAATATCCCCAAATTAAAAAACAAAACTTTAAAGTTTATTATTTTTTATACCCTCCACCACAATTAGTTGTGAAGAGGGTATATTAAGTTTGTCATTCCGTGTGAAACTTTTTTACTATTCATCTCAGACCCCATAAAGTATATATATATTCTGGGTCCTTGAGTGAATCTAAGTCGATTTAGCCATGTCCGTCTGTCTGTCAATCTGTTGAAAACACGCTCACTTTCGCAGGACTCAAAAGAAATAAACAAACTTGGTGCCAAATTGCTTTTAGTTATCCTAAGTAGTTTGGGATTGAAATTCAGCAAAATCAGTGCAGTTGGACCAGAGCTATGAATCAAAATGTGGAACCACCACATAAAAAAAAATGATAATTTTATTACAAAAAATAACATTAATGGTGGAACAATCCACGGAATGAGATAAGATTTTACAAAAATTTGTTTTATTCGACTGGAAATCACGCTGCAAAATTTCGTGAAGATCCGTCCATAATTTACCCTAGGCCCCATATAAACACTACTTCAGGAAAACAGTTTAGTATGCCTAAAACCGTAAAAAATTATACTATCATAACAAAATAAATTAGAAATAACACTGTGAAAATTCGTGAAGATCGGTCCATAATTTACCTTAGTCCCCATAAAAACCCTACTAACGAAAAACAGTTTAGTATGCCTAAGGCCGTAATATTTAAATAATGCTATCAAAATAAAATTAAATACTTCACTACTCACACTAATAAATTTCGTGATGCTCGGTTCATAATTTACTATAGGCGCCATATAAAGCCCACTGAGCTGTCGGTGAAGGGTATTAAAGATTCGGCACAGCCGAATATAGCACTCTAACTTGTTTTTTTTTCAGACCAAATTTAAAATTTTTTTTAAAAAATAGTAAGAAAAATTTTAATAAGAAATCCCCAAATATCCCCAAATAAAAATTTTTAGTAAAAAAAATTATTTTATTTTGTTTGAAGCGACTGGTTTCGGCATGTTTTATTAAATCTTTTTTGTGCGATTCCAGTGAAGAATTACAAGCAGAACGATATGCTGTTCTTTGAGACGAATGAGCTAATTTATAAGCTTGTTCAGTCGGTTTTAGCCATCCTTATAATCAACAATAAAAATATATATCTGTCATTTATTTAATAGTTCGATGCATCATAACTACTAACCAATAGCCCAGCACTCTTTTTCCCAAACATTATTATATTGTCTTTCAATTTTACTTATTTTTGGGGAAATTAGCTTGAAAAATGTCTTGAAAAAAATTAAAAATTTTATGTGTTGTCGACGGTTTTAGATTCTATTATTAAATTCTTCTTTTTTTAACACTCACTCAAGAAAAATAGCATAATGCTATGTTCATACGACGATAGAAACCACTGGTTTCGCTCTCTGAAACTAGATTGCCAAACATGCTGTTCATACGATTTATTCCTGTTTCATTTTGACATTTTGTTTGTGTTGTTAGTGTGATTTTTCTTTAAATAGATAAAAAAGTAAATAAAACTTAAAAATAGATTATTTAATACTTTTATTAATATTATAAGGTTGTTCTTATCATTCTATTTTATTTAAAATCAATTTTTATTTTGTTGTTTTCTTTGATTTGATTTGATTTGATTTTATTTTGAGAGCTAGTTCAGATAAACTAACGATAACTGTTTTCAAAATTGGAGATGATAGTACATTTTTCCTGTTTCGCAGCCTGTTTCAAAATGAAACGACCTGTTTCGCTCTCTAAATTTTGTATGGGAAAACAAGTCGTTTCAATCATGTTTGGGGCGCGAAACAGGAATAAGAGAGCGAAACACGAATATTGCTGTCCGTGTGAACATGGTATAAGTTTATAAAGTACCTTTTACACAGTTAACAAAAATGGCAATCTTAATTAGGACCCTTTACACTGTATAAGTTGTTGTTGGGGATAAATCCCCAAGTCTGACAGTCCTGCACTGGAATGCTAATGGCATTACTACTTATTCTTATTTATGACAATTCGAAATTTTACTTGAAAAAGAAAATATTCATATTGCCTCTTTAACGAAAATCATCTCAATGAAAACCATAAAACATTTTTTAAAAACTACCAAATATACTATAACGATTGACTAGATTTAAGTGGGGGTGGGGTAGCTTTGGTTGTCCACAGGTCTGTCAAACATAAATTACTACCTGTTTTAAATACGCAGATAATAGAAAACATTTCAATTGTAATTGTACTAAACAATATAACTTTTATCATTTCCACTGCGTACTCTCCTAAATATGCAACGAGTTTCGCCAATGATGTTACAAAATTAACTTCTTTACATAAAGATTATATTATTTTGGGTAATTTTAATGCTTCGTGGCGCTGTACTAACAACAACACTGCAGGAAATGTACTTTACAATCTTCAACAGACAACGAATTTTTTATATACTATCCCAATAGCCCTTAATTTTACCCATACCAAAGAAACCGTAACCGTTATTGACTTGGCACTGTGCAATATCACTCTCAATATCACTATGGACGTACTCGAATACGACATTCCATTAGACCACAGACCTGTTGTCTGTGAAATCGAAAACTCAACGGCTATTGATTCGGATACTAGTTATTATGAATACAATCTAACTGACTGGGTAGCGTTCAGAAATATTATTAGCAATAAAATTATCATAAGTACTGAAACTTTCGGCTCAAAAACTGCAATTAATCTGGAAATCGAGAAGTTTGTTTGCATGATTTTGGAAACAAGAAATTATTGCGCTACGCAAAGAGTTGGCAACCCTATTGTAAAAACGTCAAAAAAAATAAAGTGATATTACAAAAATATTAAAAATTCTTAAAAAAAATCTTAATTGAACGTTTATAATAAAAGAAAAAGTTTTGAATAAAATAAACAGATCCTGTAGAACTTAAATTATATGAAATATGTCTAAAGCAAATCGTCGTAGTATTAAAAACAATAAGAAAAATTGCAGTCAATGTAATTTAGTGGTAAACGAAGAAGAAGATGATTTTATTGTTTGTGACAAGTGCAACAAGATTTATCATGTAGTTTGTACACAACTGGATAAACGCAAATACGAATTCAAGGCGAATTCAAACAGGTAAACTCATCTCTACAACTACAAAAAGCCCCATGTATTTTGTTTATACAATTTTCTGGTTGGTTGTCAAAATTTTTTTATTGCAAATTAAAATTATCACTTTTTTATAAAAGAAATTAATAAATTCACTTCAATCATTCGCAGTTTTAAAATTTTTTACTATAAAAATAATATTTTTAACACTTTTCATTCAACTTCTTCTCAAAACAAAATCATATTTTGACGTTTGACCATATTTTTTAATTCGCCGTGGAAACAGCTGATGAACGGCTGACGAGATGAGTTTACCTGTTTGAATTCGCCTTGTACGAATTCTTCTTACAGCATGAAGATGAAGAGTTTGTTTGTCATCAATGTGATAATTGTGGTACCATTAAAACTGAGCTGAATGAGATTAAAAGAGATTTAAAGAAATTAGATAATTTGCAGGAAACTATGAACTTCATGGCAAAGCAATACGATGACATTTTGAAGGGTGTTGTAGAAAACAAGAAAAAAAATTGAAACAGTCCAAAAAGAAAACAAATTATTGAAGCAAGAGGTAGAAACATTAAAAAAATCAATAAAATATCTAAATGATCAACGAGTTAAACATGATTGTTTAGTTAGTGGAGTAGAGGTACCAGCTGGATCGTCAGCTGTCGATACGATTTTGAAGCTTACAAGCAAAGTTGGTGTAGAGTTAAATGCGGATAGTATTGATGATGCCTATTTTATTAAAAAGCGTAACAATAGAAGTGGCAAGAATGAAAATAAAAATGAAGAAAAAGCTGAGAAACAGACTGTTGTAGTGAAATTTAATTCTAAAAAATCTAAGGAGAAATTAATGTCTGTAAAGCCAAAGCTAAGGGAAACTGAATCAAACATTTTCGTTAATGACTTCCTTAGTAGAGAAACACTTTGTTTATTAAACCATGCTAAAACATTAAAAACCGTTGGGTATCGTGCTGCCTATGCTGATGGTGGTAAAATTTTTGTAAAAAAAGTGAGCTATCTAGGCCAAAATTCGTTGCTAATGAAGAAGAAGTGGATGAACTGTTACTGGAGGCAACAACAAATCGTTCAAGGATTCGTAGATCTCGACATGGCATTAATACTGAGCGTGAAGCAGGAGAAGATAATGATGATGATGTTTATTTATCACCTTAGTTTTTTTTTTTTTGTTTTTATTTTATTTATTTTTTACCCTATATAATTTGTAGAGATATTTATATAATTAATTTTTTCTAATGATTGATAATCAGTATTTTTTCAATTTAAAGTCTTTTGATAATTACATAAAAAACAATAAAAGTTCCTATTTTTCAATACTCTCTATTAACGTTAGGAGTATTTCTTCAATAAATAAATTTAACGAATTTAAAGCTTTAGTTGCTAGTTTACCACGGCTACCCTATATAATTGCTGTTCAAGAAACATGGATTATGGAAAATGTAGTTCAACTATACAATATTCCAGGTTACAATAGTGTTCATTGTTGTAGACCCGATGGCTATGGAGGTACATCAGTTTTTATTCAAGAACACTTACAATATAAAGTGGAAATGTGTGAGAGTAAAACTTTTACAGATTTAATTGTTTTAACATTAGAAAATAATAGAATTAATGGTAAACCTATACAATTTGCCTCATTCTATCGATCACAAAAATGAAACATAGAAAGATTTTTATCGTTTCTGGAGAATCTACTTCATAGTTATGGGCGAAAACCGTGCATTTTTGCTGGAGATTCGAATATTGATTGTTTACAAATACATTTGTCAGACAATTTGTTAAATTTGCTTGAAAATTATGACTTTAGAAATTGTCATACTTTGATTTCTCGGCCAGAAAGCGGAACATCCATAGATCATATATACAGTAACATTCTTAATTGTTTGTCTATTGAATCCGTGGAATATGAACTATCAGACCATAATCTTATTTCGTGCAGAATCAGAACTGAAATTCAAAATCAAATATTAAGAGAAAATGTTTATTTGTGTTGTGATTACAATCGTGTTTATGATTATATTTGTAACCATGTGCCGAATATAAACCAAACAGGAGATCCATCTATTGATACATCTTTGTTAGTATCTTGTGTTGATGACGCTATCAGAAATTCTACCTTCGAGAAAAGACAAAAAAGGTCCATTAGAGCAAAAATTACTCCATGGATTACTTTTAATTTGCAAAAATTAATATGTATGTTACAAAAACAAACTTTTAAAACAACGGCGAAAAAAACCTAGAAGCTTAGATATTCAGGAAAGATTGAAAAGAGTCAGCAATGTTATAAAGAGAGCTTGTAAAGAGTGTATGAACAACTTCTATAAAAATAAACTAGATCAAATTCAACATGATCCAAAAAAGAGCTGGAGATTTTTAAATGAGACACTTGGAAGAATTGAGTAAAAAAACCATAAACATTAAAGATTCTAATGGTGAACTTATTTTAGATGATTCGGAAAAGGCGGAAGTGTTAAACAATTTTTTTATTCAATCAATTAAGGACGTCAAGGTGAAAATTGAACAATTTCCAACTGACTCGTATAATTCTTTACGGACAATGGTACGTTATAATAATATATTTCATCTTAATGATACAACATATGAAGAGGTACAGGATGTTATATCAAAAATAAAGCCGAATAAAAGCGCTGGACATGATAATATTCTGCCCAAAGTTATATTGAGTAATAAGAATGAGTTTACTACTATTTTGATAAATATATTTAATAAGATGGCAAATATGAGCATTTATCCTGATATATTAAAAATTCATAAGGTAATACCGATTCCAAAGGGAATCAAGAGTTGTACGCCTGATATGTATAGACCAATCGCTATTTTATCGAGCATTGATAATGTGTTTGAAAGAATTTTTCACAATCGAATTTCCACTTTTTTGAGAACCCATAATTTACTAAATGATTTTCAACATGGAAGCATGTGGTACAGAGGAGGCTGCCGTTAATGTTGTTAATTTTATTTGTAAAGGTCTAGATGATGGATATTGTGGCGTGGCAGGTTTATTTTATGATCTTACAAAGGCATTTGATTTAATTGATCATAACATCTTGTTACAAAAACTTAATTGTTATGGTATATGTGGGAAAGAACTATCTCTATTGGAAAGTTATTTGAGAAATCGTAAGCAGTTTGTCCAGATTGGTTCTCGTAAAAGTTCGTTTCGTGAAGTCGAATGTGGAGTTCCGCAAGGCAGCGTACTTGGACCTTTATTGTTTATTATTTATATTAATGACTTAAAAAATCTTGAACTTACTGGCAAAATTTTTATATATGCAGACGACATTAGTTTATTTTACCCTTACAAGCATGAAACGGTAGCCAAAGTACTTATAGAGCGAGATGCGGCGTTAATATCAGAGTTTATGAGAATAAATAAACTTTTCTTAAATGCTAATAAAACTCGATTGATGAGATTTAAGCCATATTCGGATCGTACCAACTTTAGTGTGTTTGTAGATGGAAAAGAAATCATGGAAGTCAGTTCTTTTAAGTATTTAGGTATACAACTGCAGAGCAATCTTGCTTGGAGTCAACATATCCAAAATCTTAAGATTAAAACAGCACAGGCTGTAGGTTTTTTGTACAAATTTAAGAACAAATTTGATAAAAAAACAAAATAATTAATTTATAATGCACTAGTCCAAAGCCATTTTAATTATTTGGCCATTTTATATGGACATAAGAAAAGTTCTGAATTAAAAATGTTGCAACGTATGCAAAATAAAGCTTTAAAAGTGGTAGCTAATCTTTCCATAACACATTCAACTTTATCATTATACACCGACGTTTTTAAATCTGTATTACCTATTTATGGCACTTACAAAATGCAATTACTAATGTATGTTTTAAATGTTTAAACAGCGTTGGTCATCATACCATATATTTTTCGAGTTATCATCACTTAGTAAATACAAGGAATAATATGAATTTGGCAGTAGCATGGTGTAGACTGGAAACTACGAAGCAACGTATTGAGTACATGGGTAGTCGTGAATACAATGGTTTACCGCCAAATTTAAAAAATATATATAGCATTTCTTTATTTAAAACTAGTTTAAAAAATTATTTGCTTCAAAATATAGAGGAACTTTTAATGTAATTCTAATTCATATTGAATGTTAAAACATTATTCTTCTTCTGATTTAAATATTTATTTTTTTTTCTGTTTAAAATACAGTTATTGTTAACTAGAAATTATTTCATAAGTTATGCAATATATTATTGCCAACTCGCCTCTAAAATGCCTTCAAGGCGCTGAGGCACTTACATTGTAATGAATTTTTTGAAAAATAAATGAATTAAAAAAAAAAAAAAAAAAAAAAAAAATTTCGTCTCTCTGGCAAATCTAACGTTTAACCTTTAGACATCATTAGCCTAATAAGCACGCGAAGAACGAAAAAGTCAACGGACTACAAACATATCTGAATCAAATTTCTATAGACAGAGTGTTAAACTTCTAACTATAATGATCAACAACAAAATTAATACCTACCCCAATGATAAATGGAATAAAGCACTGTAAAAATTTAGGGGTAAACTTCACAACAAAATTCTTTTTTTAACCAAGGCAACACAAAAATTATAACTGATGATGAAAAGGTACAACTATTGTCTGATACATTTTCAACTTACAAATGATCTTACTTCTACATACATACGTACATTCAATTGATAAAACTGTAAACTCCAAAGTAAATCGGCTCAAGTCTACTGGCATCGTTTCTGAAAACCTGTCTCTCATATCGCTGAACGAAATAAATTCATTAATTGCGTCACTAAAAGCTTCAAAACCGCCTGATGTGTCGAACTTACTTATTAACAATTTAATCACAACCCCAGCCCCCCCGCAAGGCTGTGCAGTTACTAATGACAATTTTTAACAGCTGCTTGAGTTGAGTTTACCTTTTTAAATTCGCCTTGCCCAATGGCTTCAAGAATATGTTATAAGAATTTAAATACTAATTTCGAAATCACAACAGTTTTAAATACAGAAAGAAACTACAAACGCCGCTCATGCTAGTAATGTTACAAATAATCAACACACCAATAGAACAAAGAATTAATTTTAAAACCGATACAGACAATGTAGCTCAAAATTACAGACATTTAATTTATAAGAATAAGATAGGAAATTGAATAAGTTTCGAAAAATGTAATAGAATAATTTTGTTTCCTGTGTATTATTTTTTCATGTTGTCAATTATTGTTGTTTAATTTAAATTTTGTTTTTAAAAAAATTTGTATGAAATTTATAAACCAAAGATCCCTGAAGAAGCTGTCCATTGTGGCAGCAAAATATTGGATAAACTCTAAATAAGAAGAAATAAAATTAAAAGGTCGAAGAATATAGACTAAATAATTTATTATTTCTTTATTTTATTTTTTTATAGCATATACCTACTTACCCTGCCTTTACACATGCAAGAAAATTTGTTCGAAATAGTCTTGGCTTTTGTGTTTACACATGCCACTGCGAGTTCATTTTCAAAATTTCGTTGCAGCGTCAACTTGAGATAATTTGTTTACTACTCAAAAAAAAAAAGTATCAAAAAACCAAATAGAGTTACCAAGCTAATCATTTAGGCACATTTTTGGGGAAGTAATTTAAATTTATTTATATAAGCATTATTTAAACAATATTCATGCTCTATAATTAACAAACTTACTTTTATTAATGCGCGTTTCAAAAAATTGATCATAATAATACATTTAACAAGTTAAAACATAATTTAAAATTTTACAATAATCCAGTAAATTTGCATTACATTTTTAACAGGGTAACATTATTTATCGTTTTGACATTTAGTGGCATGCAAATGCTAAATTTCCACTCGAATGCAATTTTTGCTGCCACTACCCAACAAACACGAAGTCAAACCTTTGATATGAAATGACTTTATCATTTGACATCAAACGCAATTATCAAACGTTTTTCAATTGTTTGATTTAACATTTAAATTCAAATTGATAATGATTTCAAAATAAACATTTGATATCAAATGATTTTTCAATTTGATGTCAAATGTTAAAATCAAATCAAAAATAAACTTGGCAGTACTAAAGCGAAAAATAAATGTAAGCATTAAAAATGGCGATTAAAGTTAAATTATTTTTCCTTGTGGTTACATGTGTTTTACTATTAAAAATAAATTTTAATATAAAGTGAACACTTTATTTCTTGTGAAAAATAAAAATTATTTGTGAGAAATTACAATGATTAAAAATACGAAAAAAAAGAAAAATAATAAAACGGGAAAGTGAAGAAAGTTTGTTGAACGATCGCGTTGCTACAATCCTCAAAATAAAAGGGAGCCAAGTATTTTGACTTTCCAAGAATTAGAGGACGGAAAGAACACTATTTCATCTTTTAGCTGTGGTACCGAATGTTTATCTCAAAGTTTATTTAAATAAATAATAAATTTGAATTAAAAAAATTAAATAGTTTTATTTATATTCCACATTGTATTATTATCCACATTTGAAAAACATTTGAGAATTACGTTTGAAAGCAAGTTGAAAATAAAGGCATTTTTCAATTTGAAAATAATTTCCCCTTTTTGTTGAGAACGCTATGATTTTCAAATGATTTTCAAATCATTATCAAACGTTTGTCGTTTGAGAAAACGTTTGATTTCAAAACATTTTCAATTTGAAATCAAACCTCCGTGTTTGTTGGGTGGCAGTGGCACGTGTAAACCCCATGAATCAAAAAAACAAGATTGCGCACTCAGCCGTATAAAAAGAATATCTACTGCGCATCTACGTCATCATAGACTAAATATGAGTGTTTGTTGTAAAAAATGTAAGCCACACGCAATTGCACATACACAAAGTCTATTGTTTCGTCACACACAAAAATAATGGACCTACGCAATGCGCAATCTTGTTTCTTTGATTCATGTGTAAACCCTAGGTTAGGCCATCAGTTCACAAAACAATATTATTAAATACATTTTTTCTGCACAAAACAAACGTTTGTTGAACTAATGCATTTGTTTAAAGTGGTTTGTGTTTTGTTATTTTTGTTTCGATCACGCCATTTGTGTTGATTGTTGCGGCCTTTTTTTACACTTTGTCACTTCACTACCAAAAAAGCTTTCTGTCTTTTCCTTCGAAAGCTGCCTTCGCAACTGATTTGGGCCCTTTTCACACGTCACTTTTTACAGTCCTGTTAGTATTCTGTGCTAAAAACTAGTTAGAACAAAAACAGATCCAGGACGCAACAGAATTAAAAATAACTAGAACTGAGCTAGAACTTAACTAAAACTGAACTAGACTCAATTTAACTTGCACGAGAACTCAATTTAAACGGAACTAGAATCAAATTAGAACTTAACTATTTAACTACTTACCAGTTCTTGTGTCAAGTTTTATTTTAAGTTCACTGTTTTTTTTCTTACTATAAATTACTATTAATGTCAACACCAAAACAAATATCATGGATAACACGAAACGTTTCTGTAAATATTTAACACTTTTCCACATTATTCGTGTATACTCTTGTTGAGTTTCTTAAATAAAATAAAAAAAAAGAAAATAAACGCATCTATTTATTAGAAATTCTATCACAGATGCAGGGTTGTTAGACTTTTTTTTAAAAAAATCGTCAAAAGTTTTAACAAAAGTCGTTAAAATTGTCACGAACATTCAACAAAACCATCAGAATATTTAATGTTTTAAATCAGACTTAAATTGTGTTTAAAAAAGCAATTTAACAGCTTTTATTTAAGGGGGATTTCATGTCAAGTTACCCAATTTTGAAATCGATGTCTTCTTATTTGGATGAAATTTGCACCAAGGTTAGACCTTTTGGATAGTAGTTTAGACACAACAAGATCTGTCAAAAAGTTTCTTAGATAGAGGGGGTCAAAATTTTACATTTTGGCCATACATTTGTTCTTTCTCATCCATGTAACTTATTACCTATTGGTGTTAGCAAAATTTGTACGAATTAGTTTCGATAGCTATTTGATCAATCTTTTTAAAAAAAATATTTTTGTATTTTTAAAATTTTTTTTTTTAAATTTAAAACTTTTTTTTTATTTTTTCTGCTAAGATATGTTTTTTTCTCATTATACAATTACACTGTGCAAGAAATTTACACTTTTTTGAGACAAGCCGGGCACATGCGTTTTTACATAATTCGGGTACGCTGAATCCTAGACTTTATCAGGGTTGGAAAATTTGGTATACGAAAACTGAAAAAGTACAATGGCTAATTTAGTTCAATCAAGAAATATTCCCAATTTTAGTTTGCTGCATCAAAATACACAATTCCTCTTGAAATTGCCATTAAGGTTTCATATATTAGACCGGTCCTTATTTTAAGTTATAGAATTTCTTTAATGGCAAGCGATAAAAATATAAAATTTGGCATTAAAGAATGCCAAACCCACTTTAAATTTCCCAAAATTTCTTCTATTATTATAAAACAGGATGTGTGTATGTATGTAACGTATGAACTCCAAAACGGCTGGGCCGATGTTAATGAAATTTTCAGGGAATCTTCAGAATTTTCAGGCGGCTGACACTGGGAAGTCTGATTTTTGATTTGCGGTATGCGGCGGGGCGTGGCAAAATCCATATTTTTATATTGCACCACCAATGACAAATATGTACATACTTATAGTTATTTTTTTTTTCTTTTACTATTTTATTTTTTTTTTAAAGCCGTTATCATGTTTTTCAAAACGAGATATCAAACTCTTAAATCGGTTATGTAGTTCCGAAGATTTTTACAAAAAAATGATAATGATCCAATATCAAAATTTTAAAACTTTCGAAATGTTGCATTCAAAAATCCGAGTTTTCGGTTTATTTACATCAAAAACTGTTCACCAAATTTAATCGAGGCAACAATCATCGGTGACAGATTCAAAGGTGAAGACGTACTTATTCCACGAACTCCGATGAATTCCAACGATTTACCATTCCGATTCAAGCGGCTCCAATTCCCTTTGCGTCTTACCTTTGCTATTACCATCAACAAGGCACAAGGCCAATCATTGACTATTGCCGGCATAACTTCGGAAAATTCTTATTTTTCACACGGCCAGTTGTATGTGGCTTGCTCCCGAGTTGGCACGCCAAAACATTTTTAACACCAAATAAAAAAACAAAAAATATTGTCTATCCGCGTGCCTTAATATGAAGTAATAAATAAATATTATTTCCAATTTGCCTTGAATACATGCGTTTCTTTTTTGATTGAGCCCATATCTACACCATATGTAAGTTATTCTGTAAAAAAACTTTATGATAGGTATTCCATGGATTTTTATTTAAAGGCAGTAAAATTGGTTAAAAGCTTAATTTTAATCGTGTGGTAATACAACACTAATGTTTGCTTAGGGCCAGCAACGCGGACCGGATCAGCTAGTAGCCTATAGATCCTTCCAAACCATCAGTAATGTTTCTGCAAAAGTTGCATAAAGATCACCTTAGGCGGCTATAAGGTACAAACAAACAAATAATCATGCACCCTGCAAATAATATTGGACCGCCTGATCCAATATGATTAACTGAACTACTCCATGGACTGGTCCGATGTAATGCAAGCATGGACCATGTCATTGTTAAACAGTGTTTGTAGTGAGACGACATGTCTTCGTTTTTTAACGACATGTTTTCGTTTTTTTAACGAAGTTAAAACTAATCCTCTTGTATATACAATGCAGTAGTTTTAACACTTCTCCTTTGTAACCCAAAGCTGGGTAATATGGTCCTGTCCTAGGACATCGTAATGTTAAATAGACCATGTTTTTTTCATACGCTTGGGTTACTTTTGGAGTAGTCCTAGTCCCTTCTGGGCCACATTTTACACGCGTGTTTGGACTAGTCCTATGATTTGCATGATTTATATATTCTTGCATACATATACATATGTATATAACTGCATAGATATATACATTAGGGGGTCCCAAAAATATATATTTTATTTCATGGGTGATCAAGCATAAGTAAAAAGCTTATAGGGTAAAGTATTTTTGAGATTTTTTTTTTCGAAAGAGGTCGCTCAACTTGAATTTTTTTCCAAAAATCGTGTTTACGGGTCTTTTTTTAATTTTCTCCATAAGCTTGTCAAAAACCACGATTTTCTACACATTTAAGGAAATAATTAAAAAATGCTCAAGCTTTATTTTTATGGGCATCAGGCGCGGATTCAGGGGGGGGGAATAAGGAAATTTCCCCCCCCCCCCTTAATTATAAAACTATGTTTGGTTTATCTCGATAATACAAGAATTCCCAATAGTAATATTTTTTTATATGCACAAAATTTTAGGAAATCCCAGCAAGGTGTTTTTTTTTTGTTTTTTTTATTGAATCTAACGAAATTTTCAATAAGTATCCAATTCTTAATTCTAATAGTTATTTATTAGATATTTCCAATGAAACTTCTAGTTTACTGTATTCAAATACTTATTTTTCTACATTCAATCCCAGCAGGTGCCATCTATATCCAAAGAATAAACGTTTGACTTAAAAATGCGTGCGGTTGAATTATTAATAAGCCTTAGTATATGCAATATTTATGTATATATGTGTTATATAAATCAAAATTCTATTCGATAATTTTTGACGAAAACACAAATTTGTCGGGGAAAACCCAGATTTCCTTATCTTAAAGATATTTCAACGTACAACAAAAAGTTGTTAGGAAAGCATTTATTGGCATTTAGAGGCTTCAAAGGATATTGATAATGACGTTGATGTTCAATTGATGCGAAGGCACTATCATCAATAGTTCTAAAAGCTTCGACAAATTTTAGCCTTGAACTCAAAAATTGTGTAGGAAATGGAACAGATGGGTGTCCTCTGATGTCATCAGAAAATGGAGCTGTTATAAAATTCTGAACAAATGCAAAACAAACAACTTAATTTTAAAAAGCAACAAAGTGCCATTAATACAACAAGTTGTATCATTTGCTAAAGAAACGAAAATTTTTTTTTAATATAATCATCCCAAGCGAATCGCAGTTTAGCAAAGTATTTGGGAGCTAAACTCTCTACAAGATGGTTGGACCGTCACGACTCAATTTTACACTTTGCAACAAGTGAACATCATATAGTAGAAGCTTTGGAAGCCTTATATTAAGGAAATCGCTTAGTACTTTTGAATTCATTTACGGAATAAACTTATTAAGTGTGATGTTTTACAAAAGCACGATATAGATTTTCAAAAAGGCTCAAGCCTTATCAAAACTTAAATCATGTGCTTTGAAGAGGCAAGAAATAAAGCCGAAGAACTATTTAAAGCGATTTTTGAAAAAGTTAAAGTTATCTGCGTTCAAATCGAGGTTCCAATCACATTCAAAATGTTAAAGATTACTACCAAGTAACATTCCTCTTATTGAATTTATTTTAGAAGATCTCAAAACACGTTTCCCAATAGATATCCTAAATGTATTGAACAAGAATACATTTTGTTGTTTTTAATACACTTTTAATCTAATTTTTGTTATACAATTCTGTTTAATAAAGAAATATTTTTATAATATTTGTCATAAAGTTTTTTTTATCAGGGAAATCTTATTAAAAAACGACGTTTAAAATTCTTGCGTTTTGCGTCTTCGATTTCTAGAACACCCCTGATAATCTCCTGTTATCACATAAAACAGTTCTATAAATGAAAAACACTCTTTCAACATCGCAATTTGTAACTGGAGCATATTTGAGCACTAAAAGTTCAGATGGAGAAAGGTTGTCAATAAATTTACCCGTCTCACTTTCATTAAAACAAAATTGTGAGAAAATCGATTAAAACACTTTTTTTAAAATTGAAATGCCAAGCCATATAGATTTTTCAGCAGTATTGAATAATTTTCCACACGTATTACGATCTAAAACGTTTTTTAAACTTTTCAACGAAATCTTTTTTACTGACATCTTGTATTATTTTCCTTAGCACTGTCAATTAAGCCAAAGCTTTCATTCATAGAAATCCCTTTCGTTTGTAACTTCAAGAGGCTTGAGCAGATGCATTGAAAGTACTTTTAACGTCCGATTTTTGCATTATTCAGTAAGCATTTCGAATAGATTCTGCCTCATCTTCGCTAAGCTTATTTAAAAAGTTTTTTCTAGGTTGCAAAAAAATATTCTTTGGCAAGCTGGACCAAAAATTGCTTTTTAAAAAAATAATTGAAGATATGACAAAAAGGCATATGCCATAAAAAAACTTGCCCTACTCGTCAGTAATGCTACGAGAGAGAGGTAATTTCCTACCTGTCATCTAATAAAAACTTGGCTCAGATCAACAAAGACAGAAGAAAGGCTGTACTATCTAAATTTGCCTCACAAGGAAATCATAAATTGCTTATTTAAAAAAATTAATTTATATGGAACTGATCTTATATTTCATTTAACCTTGTTGTTGATTTTTTTTAGTATAATATACAAATATTAATTTTAATAAACTTTTAAAAACAAATTTTTTACTTTTTTGTATCAAAAAAAATTTCCCCCCCCCCCCCCCTAAGACTCAAGCTGGATCCGCGCCTGATGGGCATAGACAATAATTTTTTGCAAAAATACTTTACCTATAAGCTTTTAAATAATGCTTGAACCCCAAAAAAATTTTTTCTTGCGACACACTAATATACATTAATATAAAATAAAAAACAACAAGGGATTTTTGGGTAAAATAAGAGGCACTCGTGGCTTTTTGCTCATACCTTAGTCATTCATAGACCGATCTGGCTAAATTTCAATAGCAAACTTTGAAGGAGTATATGTAACATAAGTATATAACAACCTTTTCCCCATCATATCTGGGGTCTTCGGAAAACTCATTTCAACATACAAACCGACACATGGACAGACCGACATCGTTAAATCAACTTCGCTACTTATATATACCCAGTAAAAAATGTGCTTCAAAAGGAGCAGGTTTTATGTATGAATTCATACCTCAAATCGCTTCAAACCTGCTGATGGAATGCCTGATTTTTGTATGGAGTGTTCCCGGTTTGCAGGACTATTTACTGCTGACAATAAGCGCTTTTTTTAACATGCAAGCAAAGTAGGAGTGCTTTGCTTTTTTAAGGGCTAACTATATTAACATATTCATTGATGTTTTGCTTTTAATTGCTTAAATGCATTGTTTCAATAATTTTCGTAAACCATTTGGGGGATTCACAAGGTAGTCGTAAAGTTGTAAAGTCATATGTCCTAAAATGATTACAAGAAATATATAGGACTACTGTGTGCTACCGCTTATTATTAAGATTTCTACTGTACAGTTATGACAAATCAATAAACACAGCATTAACATTTTTATTTTGTTTAAAATACAACAACATTTATTTTAAACAATTGTAAAATATTATTTAGGACATTATGATGATATGACTGGATAGCACACCTTGTGAATCCCCCAGCTGTTTCTATATTTTATTATTTATCATGTACTGCTGTTTTTCTTTTAAGTGCCTCGATAGGCTAGCTAGTAGTGAGCTAGTCTATCAGCCCCGGGGTTGCGGGTTCGATTCCCAGCAGACAAGCGTACAGCTTCGTGGGGATTTGCTTAGGGAATTTAAAAAAAAAAAAAAATTAAAAAAAAACCCAAATTTTTTTTACTGGGTACTTTAAATGGTCAAAGATCAATATTGTACAAATTACAAAGGGAATGCAAAACTTATATATACCCTTTTAACTTCGGTGAAGTGTATGCATACTTAGATAATTCTATGAAATAGGTAATCCTGGAAAATAATTGTGGTTTTTTAAGTACTTAGGAGACAAAGCGCATAATCGAGCGCTTCAATAGGAGAGCTCTTATTCAGCAGTAAATGATAAAGAATAAAATATACAAAAAGCTGATAGTTTATTGCTGACAACGAAGAAGGTTTTAAAGCAAAAAATATATTATGGCTTACGAAAATGATTGAAAAAATACACTTAAACAAGTAAAAGCAAAACATTAAAGCATATGCTAATATAAATAGCCCTTAAAAAACACTTAAGGAGTGCTTTGTTAGCATGTTTTTTACTGGGAAACTAAAGTTTAGTTCATACATACGAGTATAATGTCTAGAAACCAATTGAGTTTTGGGATTTTATCATAGGCATAAACAGCTCTTTCGGATATGATATTACGGCAAGAAGGATCGCCCGCTTAAAAACCTTAGCGTATGAAATATTGCAAGTTACACAAGGCACGTTATAAAAGCCTTTTCTGTCAGCTGTTTTTTATTTGCTTACTCATTTATACATTGAAAAATGGATTCGGAAATGTATCGCTGAATTTATGTTATTTGTATGGCAACCCAACAAACACGAGGTCAAACCTTTGATATGAAATGACTATATCATTTGACATCAAACACAATTCTCAAATGTTTTTAAATTGTTTGATTTTAACATTTAATTTCAAACTGATAATGATTTGATTAAATGTTGGTAGAAGGTATAAGAAGTGCATCCATATAACATTTATTATAAATTAACAAATAATTAATAATAAAAAACCATCATCGATGACTGCATAGTCGTACATACCTAAAAACGCATTGTGTAAACAAACATAGAACGAACTTATTTATTTACTGTGGGACAAAGAGTAGATGGTTCAAAACATATGTATGTTAAAACTGTTTATCAAAACGTTTTATTATTTAATCAGCTGAAATATTTGTACCATATTATGACCTGAAATAATTTGAAAATTAAATTCTTGCTCTTGTCTTTTAGGTTTCAATCTAATATTGAATAGTCGTCAAAAAAAAATTGTCTTTAGTATGGAAAATAGCAGCATTATTTAAGTTTGTTTTAAATACCATTCACCGCAGATAAAGAGATAAATCATACCGTTTGCAATTTCTACAAAATTGATGCAGAACCCTATAAAGTACAAGTTGGGCAAATTTCAACAGGCTGCTGACACATTGTTGCATCAAGTTATCGAACCAAAGGAATTGTATATGGAAACAAATCCAAGTCAACTTTTAGAAAGCTCCGCGACGATGTTCTGGAGCTTCTTAATTGAGTAGCACGTCGATGGGTAGACTATATTTAGCGTCTAAAAATGATCTAGTGCGAAGGGTCGAACGACAGTTGTTCGTGGATCATTACCTACTGAGCCCAGTGATGCCAATAGTAGGCAATTTACCATTTTTTAGGGATTTTTTGGAAAATTTAATGCGTAGGGAAAAAAGAACAGATTTTTTATTTTAAGGCAAATGTAGGTCATTTTCAAAATAGTTTCTCTTTTTCAATATACACAGAAAAAATTATTGCCGAATTATTTTCAAACAAACGATTGTTTGAAATTTTTTTTAATTTCTACAAATTTTTTTACTGATTCAATTAATATTTTTGTTTGATTTTTATTTAACCAACAAAAATGTTGACAACTTTTCAATAATATAATATACGCGCTATTGGTTTCAATTTTTCATAACTTTGTATGAAATATTTAACGCTCTTTAATGTTGTCGTTTCTTGCATTTTTTATTTGATCGTAAGCAACACTTCTTAATGTGAAATATAAGAACAACAACACAAAACACATACAGTTTATTTTTGGACGCTTTAAAAAAGTACAACAAGAAGAAAGATGATAAAATAGCGCGACGAGGTTATTAGTAAAAAACAAAAAAATATCAGGTAAAAAAAAGGTTTCATTCATTTTTAAACAACAGAAACAACAACAACATTATAAGAAACAAAACAAATTTTTGGTTGGTTTCAAAGTTGGAAAAAAACGAATGAAAAACAAAATCCCGTATTCAATTTTTGAAAACTGTTTACTTTAATACATCAAATACAAAAATAAAATGATGACGAAAAACATATCGAGACGGTCTGCTGCCGTTGTTTGTTACATTTCTTCTTCTTTAGCCAAGGAAAGGATACAGCAACAGTGAGTGATGAAGAAAAACATTGTGTGTATAAACAAGACTTCGTTCAAAAATAATTCCAACAAAACATGTGTCTCAAAGCCAGCCGCCGCTCTGCTTCTGCCTTCATCTTCTCCTTCAGTGATAGCTTGGGTGCGCGTCATTGCTTGTGCAAAAAATTTTTGTTTGATTCAGCAAAATTATTTGTTTGAAATTTATATGAATTTCAGTAAACTTTTTGTTTGATTCTGTAAATTATTTGTTTGAAAAAATCAGTGTTTTTTTTAGTAAACAAAATGCAAATAAATTGTTTGAATATGCGAATTTGTTTGTAGGACCGATTTCAGACAAAAAATGTTTTGATACTACAAATTTTTTGTTTGAATTCGAAAAATAATTTTTTCTGTGTATTCAATTATTTGTATTTAAAAAATTAAGATTTTTGATATACAAATGCATGTAAGTACAAATGTTGTATTTTTTAAACAGCATGAGTTCTAACAGCTTGGCAATCTTCAAAAATTGCCAAAACCATGTACCCGATTATTCGGCGCCTACCTAATACATAATTAGGGTGCTACGAATATTCGCTTTCGCATTTTCGAACTATTCTCTTATTTTTGCTATTTGCTTTCGCACTCATATTCCATTATATTATGTCCTGTGGTTCCTAGTAGGAACAAAGGTCCGCAAATGATGCAAATATAAAAACCGAACATCTAAAAGGGCTATTAGACACGCATACTTGTCTTAAGACATGTATGATTGCATACTTTGGGTTTAGCTATTACACTGTCGAACGTTGACGGCATACTAGGGATGGGCAAGTTGAAAAAATATATCGATATATATCGAATCGATATTTTTTTAGAGTATCGATATTTATTATTTCAAAAATATCGATATATCGATATATCGAACGTATTTTGCTGAAACTATTACCAAATTAAAAAATTCAGTATACCTTTGTACAAACATATTATATGTAATTACATTGTTACTTTTTATTGTTTCATTTTATTTAAAAAAAATTAATAAAAACAAACAAATTTAAAAAAAACAAAAAATTCAATTATAACAAAAGGTAAGAATACAAAAAAAACCATATGAAATAAAAAAAATAAATAAATTACGAAAAATTTCAATGGAAGTAAATAAGTCATGGAAGTAACAACTTTCCTTAAAATTTAAATTGCACCCCAAAAGTACCAACTGGTTTTAGTCAAACCAGTAATCATCAGATATGGACATCAGGAGCACTCTCTGTTTTATTCTTGTATCCGGCTCTGCTTCTTTTAAATGCCAATCATTTTAGATCTTCATATTAGTTTAAAAAAAAATATAATGCATGCCATGATTCCAATTCTTAAAAAACATATTGCTTGGAAAACGGCTAAAATTTTGAGTTCTTAATGAAGACTGACTTTACATAATATCGAATTCGATAGTCGTATTTCAATATCGATACATCGATACATCGGTATTTAAAATATCGGCGATATTTATCGATTATATTTTTTTTAAATATCGATATTTTGATATATCGATATTTTTGCCCATTCCTACAACAAGATACATAGATATTACTTAAGGTATGTTCAGACCTATACAAATATTTGACGATAGAATCCAAAAAAGCGTGACCAGTAAATTTATCAAACTTAAGTGTTCTTATTTATAACTTCTATTTACTTACTCAAGTAAAACTTACTTATTAAGAAACTGTTAAATAATGTTTTCTCTAGCTCAACGTTTTGAAAAAGCAAACAATTCTTACAGAAAACTAGTGGTTGTGTAGGACGTCTAATATTTAATAGGTGTGAACATTGCTTTAGGATTTTTGAAAAACTTTTGTTTTAAAAAGTTTTAGAAATGTAATAAATTTATTATTTGTGATATTCTCAAAAATTTATTTTAAATGAGTTTTCATTTGTAGGTGGTTAATCGTGTCTATATGAATCAGTAGACTTTAACCATATTTTTTAAAAGTTGCAAACAAAAATTATTTTATGTATTTATTTAATTTAAGTCTATGGACAAATTCCATACAGGCTATTTTAGTGTAGTAACATAACAATTTATTTTATTTATGCAAAGAAAGAAAGATTAGAATAACCATTATTGATTTAAATATAATATTACCTTGCTTTTTATGATATTAATGTTCAGAGAATAGTCGATAAAGTTATACATTTCAGTGAAACAGCTGCATAATCTTCTTATTGGATCTGGCTTAGCAATGGAACATCACATTTCATAAGTTTACATGCAAGGTGAATTCATCACAGGTAATCTCGGTACTACAACAAGTACAACTCTTACAAAAACCACAAGCAATTTGTTTTTGTAAAATCATTGTACAACGTCAAAAACAGAAACAAAGATAATAAACAAAATTTTGACATCCAACAATGATTTTAGCTGTAATAAATTCGCCTTGTTTAAATACAAAGCAAAAAACTTTGTAAAATGTTAAATATTTGAGATTTAAAAGCATTTTTAAATATTTCAGCTTAAAATTCCATAACCGATATATTTTTAAGGAAAAATATTATTTTTATTATTATTTTTTAAGTGGTGTGTGTTACGTTATACCCAGAGTTTTTTTCCCCGGAGTTTTTAAATTAATGAATAAAACTTTTTTTTTAAAAAGCGTACGGGAACTAGTTTACAAAGTAAGTAAAATAAATGCCTAAATACTATAAAAATTAATTAAAGGTTAAAAGAGGAACTTGAATTATTATTACCTTACGCTTTTATATGTAAATTTCGTATCATTATGTTCTAGATACAAGATAAAAAGATAACATAAACATAACAATTTAATTCATAAAATAATAATAAAAACAAACAAAAATTGTGGTACTCAAGTTATGAGATCAAAAAGTAAATTCATAAAATAGATAAAATATTTTGAAAAAATATGTTTTATAAGTATATATATTTTAAATAAATATATTAAAAATTTTTAACAGCTTAGTAAATAACATTAAGACACACTAATGCGTTTAGAAAGTCGGCAAAGAGTATATTTCTTATTTCATTTACTTATTACCATGTTTCCGAAAAATTTCGTTTACTTTTTTACTAAGATTGGACAAATAGTTTAAAGTGCAAAAGCTTAAATTGGTTGCATATTTCTAATTCACAGTCCGAAGTAATTTTTCTTTTTTATAACAACGTCTATATCAGTCAAATGTATGTCAAGGTTGATGCAAAAAATAGCATCAAACGGACTTCATCTTACCAGATCCACCTGTAATCTTTAGGATCTTACACGAGTTTGCATAGTTTTTTTTATTTCGGTTTCCCACCACTTCCCGGTTACATAAGCCGTCACAAAATGAAACAAATTTATGTTTATCACCTTTCAAACATATCGTCATATCTCAAAATTTTTTTTAATTTTAAGTTAATTAAGCAAAGTGTTCCTTTGCTATTTTATCTCAAACTGAACCGAAGTTATAGCAAAATATATCTTTAAATCGGTACATTTTGAAAACTTTAATCGCATTTTGCTAAGCTCGATTTTTTTTGTAGATATGATTTTGCTGCAATAGAGGAGCGATATGTTTGGATATCTCCTATTTCTTAGACTTGTCCATGGACAATTAAAATTTACTGCCTGCATCTTATTTTGAATTTATGTTCTTTATTAACTCTTCACTTTACTAAATTTATTAATTATCAACTGTTGCACGGCACATTCTGCTTTTGGTAGATTTATTGCGTCAGTAGACATTGATTTCCCCGCAACAAAAATCCCGGGAAAACGGGAAATAAAATAATTGAATTCCCGGGACGGGAAATCTCGGGAAAAAACCTTAGTTATACCTATTAATATGTAATTTGTAAAAAGAAATAAAAAGACGAAACATCAACAAATTTATATTAGTATTAAGTGAAACAAACATTTAAAATAATTAAATATTTGTGTTAAATTACCGGAAGAATAGAATATATGTATATATGATAATCACACGGTTAATATGTAGAGCATCATTAGGTTTGCGTCGACATAATAAAATAAAATTGCTTTTCTGATGCAGCGCAGGCAGTACTGCATTTAACAATGTGGAGCATACCTATTATCAGGGTTGTTAGGCTTTTTCTTCAAAAATCGTCAAAGGTTATATAAAATAAAAAATAAAATCGCATATGCTTTTAACTCGAGCTATCTTTAAATGATTAATTTTAAACGCTATCACTTTTGCAAATTGTTTTTACTGTTGAAGGTGCTAAACCAAAGGTTCTGTCTATATCAACAGTCTTTTTACCCGACTTTAGTTCCAAACTAATGCATTGTCTTCTCTTTGCACTCATTTTTCTATACAACTTCTTATTTGAACTTATTAACCTAACAGAATTAAATGGAAATTTGCCTTTTTACACGCAACTAGAAACATTCTTCACATGTGATTATGACTTCATCGAAAAATGCAATCGTATGTAGAAATCGAAATCATAAAAACGCAAAGCGGATTTAACCAATTTTTAAAACGCGGACCAAATAGAACAGACGCAAATTAGGGCTCTATTGTGTATTTTTTACAGTATAGATGGCATTTCTATAATTGTAGAATTTGAATAACTAATGCTTCTAATGAAAGCCACCTGGTTTGTGATGGGGGAAGAATTTTTTTTGTTTAATTTCCAAAAATTTTTATATTTCGAAAAATTTATTTTACCTTTTGGACTGTTTCCAATATAATTGTAAATATTTCTTGTAAGTGTTTTATTGATGCCAGAAAATCGTCATCACCCTATTACTCTTAGTCAAAATATCGTCAATCGTCATTTTACTGTATATTCTCAAAAAAATCGTCAAAATGTCGAAAAATCGCCACATCTAACAACCCTGCCAGGGCTGTTAGGCTTTTTTCTTAAAAAATCGTCAAAAGTTTTAACAAAATTCGTCAAAATCGTCACGAACTTTTAACAAAATCGTCAAAAAAATCGTCAGATATTTAAATTTTAATCTGGAGGTCCACGTCATGCGTTTCTCGCTTTTTCGCAGCATACGCAGCTGTCATAAAAGTAGAGACTGTGTAGTAAGTTACATGCACAAAAGCGTAGATGCCTTGAGGAGAAAAGTAGGTTAACTTTCTACTTCTGTAAGCGTCACAAGCAGCTTTCGAACAAATCAGCTGATTTTGACAAATTAAATTTTATTTTTACTTGTGGTGCTGCTGCAAAAAAAAACGTAAGTAAGGTAAGAAAAGCATGCACTGCGTGGAGGCGAAAACGCATGGTATGGACCTCCATGGGGCTACTTTCTATTGCGATGCCAAAGAAAATGGTAGCAAATCTAGCGATTGGTACTCTGTAATGCGATTGCACATTTGTCTTTTGCATCTATTAATTTTTTTCTTTTCGCAAATCATCACTATTTATTTTATTTAAATTTTCCAGTTTCAATTTACATATTTTAGCATTTCACTACTGTCAATCTGCGCATTTTTAATGCCAGTATTGCTCCATTTTCACAAAATTTTGCGAAAGTGATAGAGAGTACCAAGTTGGCATTTAGCTTTCGCATCGCAATAGAGAGTAGCCCCCCAGCTATGCAAATCAGAGGCAATTTATAAAAATTTTTAGCAATAAATTCTATTTATGATAAAAAAAAAGTGATATGGTTACGTTTTATTCTATTGGTTTCAGCAAGTGGGTTTAGATATCATAAAAAATAAGTTAACATATACATAATTATCATGTAAGAAAAAAAAACATTTTTAATAAACAAGATTTTGTATGTCATGCTTAATTCCCAATTTTTATACTTGATAAAAACACTGAAATTTGTTGTTGAAGGGATAAGCTATTCCTATGCGCATTTCACTGGTTGCTTAGGCCATATCATCAGGACTCTTCATCAAATGATTTTAGAAAAACTAAAGATAATAAAAAAAAAATAAAACTGTTAAACGAATAAGAATTATAAGCAACAGTTATACTTGTAACAATATCAAAGCTTTAACAAAAACAACAGCAGTAATCAGTGAGTTTATCTTTAATACATTCCCCAAAATATTTTCATAAAAACATAACACAAATTTATTTATTTCATTTATCGATATTCACAAAAATATAAAAAAAAAATAAAATCTCATTTGCTATGAAATCGAGCTTTCTTTAAATTATTAATTTTTAGCGCTATTTATTTTTACTGTTGAAGTTGCTAAACCGAGGGTCTCGGTATATCAACAGCATTTTTACCTGACTTGAAATGTTTTATAACATCCAATTTCAGTTCCAAACTAATGCATTTTCTTTTCTTTGTACTGATTATGACTTTGGTGAAAAATCCAATCGTTTGTAGGGGCGCATATCGGAATCATAAAAACGTAAAGCGGTTTTAACCAATTTATAAAAAATGACGCACATTGGACCGACGCAATTCGGGGCTCTAGTGTATATTTTTTGCAGTATCAATACCATTCATATACATAATTGTTGAATTCGAATTACTAATGCTTCTAATGAAAGCCACCTGTTTTGCGATGGGGAAAAATTTTTGTTCTGCGGAAGGGTGCATGGGAAATTAAAACCAGTTTTTTCAAAATATGCAAT
This sequence comes from Pollenia labialis, assembly GCA_949318255.1. Lineage (NCBI taxonomy): Eukaryota > Metazoa > Arthropoda > Insecta > Diptera > Polleniidae > Pollenia > Pollenia labialis. The sequence goes on along the minus strand of OX439141.1, from coordinate 29,993,836 downwards.
ATCAGCAATATATGCAAAAATATGCATTCAAAGGAAACTATGCAAAAATATGCACTAACAAATCGATGTCATTTTACTTCGCAAAGATATGTTGTATATGGTAATCTCCGACTGACGAGAACAAATATGCATTTGCATAAAAATCCGTGCCTTGCTAATAACTCAATAGTTGAAAAATTTTAACCAACTGAAATATAATATATATTTAATTTTAGAACTAAGGAGTTTTGCTACGAAGAAAGAAACGAGTTTTGCTACAATCCATATGGGATCGAACTAGTTATGCAATACACTATATACCACCAGGAAAATAAAAATTATGCAAACAGTGCTAAAAAATGTAACAATAGTTCTGAAGAGGAGGGATGGAACTACACCAATTAACATCTATTTCAAAATACTTTTTTTATACTGTTGGTATTAGAATTTTTCCTCTACGGATGTGTAAATTCCCATAAGTCTTATTTAATATAGTTTTCGAGATTGAAAAGTTGAAAACAACACCAACTCCAACTTGCTTAGACATAAATAGAAAAATTTTACTTAAACATGCAGAAGCGCCTTCAGTTTTTACTTGAATAATTTGTATAACTCACTTCGAAGTGAAAATTAAGGTAAAAGAAATTGTTCTAAGCCTTGTATTATTTTTGTGAAATAGCACCCTTTTGTTGTTGGACTTAGTACTGTTTGTCTCAAGGGATTAAACAGTACCAATACCATCATCGGAGGTAAAGAACACCAAGTTCAATTTAATAAGTAAAGGTATGTTGCCTTATATGACGCAATTTTACTATGGATATCATCGACATAAAAAACATATTAGAGTCACATAAAATATTCGAACAAAGGCAAATTTTTAATACAGAAATAGAAGTATTTGTGATTTTTAACATGTTTTTGCGATCTGCCCTAAAGTTTGCAAAGTGTGGCTTGGTGTAGTTTATCTTCCACCTGTAAAGTTAAAAAAAAATATGAATTTTTAAACAAATAAATTGAAATCTTTTTCTTCAGTGTACTCGCCATAGTTTTTTCGTCCCATAGTTATGTATGTATGTATATGACATCGCAACAAAAACATTTTTCAATAAAAGATTTATAAACACCAAATATATACATATGTACAAGCGAAATTGCTTACAAATTTGCATTTTTAAATTCCCTAATTAAAATAAATAATGTGTTAAAAGATTTGTCAAACTCAATTGTTATCTCAATTTTTGAAACTTACCTACTCATAACTTCATAATTTTAAAGCAGAATCTCTTAAAAAAATTTTATTTTGAAAAGTATTAGAAAAGTTTTTATGCCGGAAAATGTTGGAGTCGGAGTCGGAGTCGCGAGTTTTTGTGGGTACTACGACTCCGACTCCGGTACAAAAACCTTAACTCTTTAACTCCGACTCCACAGCCCTGGATATCACTCCTGAAATAATTGAACTGCCGGTGGAGGGTATCAAAGAATCGGCACAGCCGAATATAGCACTATAACTTGTTTTTGTTGTTTATGTAATCAATTTTTTATTATCCCGCTGGGCCGTGCTGCGAAAGAAGCGTGAGCGGAAGGCCTACCCGGCAACGACAACGTGTGTAAAAATGGTATAAGCAGGGCTGCCAGATTTGAAGATTTATCGTCATTTTGACGATTTTTTGTTCCGAAATTAGCAAAGTGCCGATTTGCTGATTTTTTTCTAAAAAGTCACGATTTTTTTCAGTCTCCAAAATCTGAATAAAACATTACATTTTCTGACAATTTCGTTTAGCAGCCGTTGCATAACAAGAGTGAATGGCGGAACGCTTTCTTTCGCTTAGCTTTTACGCTGATGTGCCTTACCAAAGCAAGAGTGTTAACGTTGTGTCACGAACAGTAGTGATAGCTTTGTTTAATAAAACCCACAAATTATAAATAAAAATAGAGATAAAAATGCTAGATTTACCAATTGCTAAATTGTCATTATTAATTAACAATAGCGGCAGCGTTACCGTTGTGCGACTTTAGTTGCAATTTGCAACCTTTTTGACGATCTGACACTTTTTGTGCGACTTTTTTTAACTCGTCTAATTTTGCAACTTTTTCAATTTTTGCCCCTTTTTTGTAAGTGAAATAATTTTTTTACACTGCATAATTTCACATATTTTCCCTTAAAAATATCAATTTTGTTTTAAACATTCCCCGGGATAAGTAACCTCACTCGATTGAGCAGGTTATTATTCTATTCCAGCCAATTTCAACAACTGAACTGTATTGTATTTGCCTTGTTTTGTATCGAGTTCACAGAATTTCCATGCCAACCTAGGATGAATGGCATTAATATTTTAAACGTTTTAAAAACCAATTTTTAATACCGCTATTGATCTCATATCTTTATTTTAAAATGTTATAAATTACACATGCTTTTATTAACGAATTTGAGTTGTTAGAAAGTAAATACAATGATAAATCATACAACTACATTTTTGAAATTACAAATGATAAACATTTTTGGCAAACAGTAGGACGCTTAAAATATGCTTTTAATTAACCACTGTACCTTAATTTAGACAAATAAGCAGCGCATGTTTTAACTTTACCGCACAACAGAGCGTGGGCAGGAAATTTTTTTTTCAAAATTAGTATTAAAGAAAAATAAAATTTTTTTTATTAACCATCGACTTACCAAATATTATTATGTACATCGTTTACCAATACCCACCCGGGTGATACTGCGTGTCTTTAACTAAGCCACCTAAACAAGAGCGTCAAGCGCTTTTTTTTAAACATGAAAATTATATTGTCAACATATTTTCAAAAAAATAAAATGACCAAGCGATCTATCAAATAGGATTTTTCAGACGGGTGGTGTTGAACTCGCGTTCTAAAGGTTTGTTTCGTATAAGCTGTGTGCAAATGAAACGTTTTGACGTTAAGCAGACGCTTGCCGCTCTTATTTAGGTAGCTCAGTAAGGGATGAAGAAAAGTTATCGTCATAAAACTTTTTTCAGTTTTTTTTTTAAATTTTTTCAGTAAGTAAGAATGTCCTTTTAACTGAAGCTAATTTGAAAGAGTTATTAAAGAAATAAAACCGAGATTTTCACCCGGGTGGGTATTGGTAAAGTAATTAAAATGTTAAAAAAAGTGTGAGACGTTAATTTGAAAAACGACTTTTTTGTGCGACTTTTTGTTTTCCAAACGACTTTTTGTGCGACTTTTTCAAAATCCTCAACGGTAACCCTGAATAGCGGCAAACTTCACTATTTAACGAGCTGACAAAATCGGGGTTTTCAATTGCAAAGCGTTCAGGCCGCTCTCTTTAAAAACTAGAAAACGCGTCCCGCTTTTGTTAAGGTACGGCTGTAATATGCAAGTCTTAAAAACATCTTTGATAATTTTCAGAATACAAAAACAACAATGTTACTCTCTCTATAAATCATATTTTCAACAATTATACGGCGAGCATTTCACGAGTTGGAAGAGAATATCTACATAAGTCTCATACGATTCTTGACATAAAAGTCTCGTTAGATTATCTTTAGCGTCTTTCGCTGTGCTATGAAGGAATCTCACTCGTGTTAGTTTTCTCGTGTGAGGAATCTTTAACGATTAAAAAATGCGGTCATCGACGATGAAAGACGCTCTTCATGAGACTCCCAGTAGCTCTTACACGTTTGAAAATGCTAGCTGGGTATCAAGGCGAATTCATAACAGGTTAGTGCAACTCTACAACTACAAAAAGCCCCATGTATTTTGTTTATACAATTTTATGGTTAGTTGTCAAAATTGTTTTATTCCAAATTAAAATGATTACTTTTTTATAAAAGAAATTAATAAACTCACTTCAATCATTCGCAGTTTTGAAATTTTTTTATTATAAAAATAATATTTTTAACACTTTTCATTCAACTTCTTCTCAAAACAAAATCATATTTTGACGTTTCCCCATTTTTTTTAATTCGCAGTGGAAACAGCTGATGAAGCTGATGTTTGAATTCGCCTTGCTGGGTATGAAGTAATTATGTTTTTGCTTAAATGTTTTTTTTAATTAAAATCCACCAAAAATGGTTAAAAAATAAATAAGTTTTAAGTTGTCCGGTTTTTTGACGATTTTTCGAAACAATAAAGACGATTTTTTATTTGTTCTCGGGAAACTGCCCTGGATATGAGTATGGAATGTACCAATCAGGCCTAGTACATCCAAAAGAAGGAGTACAGAGGCCTTCTAGAAGGCTCCCGTACTTCTCATTTTTCCCGCTGGGTACATAAATTTAGATTTGTATGTATGTATGTTGTATTTAAGTAATAAAAGTTTAAGAATTATAATTTCGTTTAAGATATAAAAGCCGATATTTTTTTGTTATTAAATTTTTTTTTTTTTATTTAGTGACTCATTATTTTTATTTATTTATTTAACTTTTCAAAACACAAAAAATTTGAATCCAATTCTTGTTAACATGAAACCATATTGATTTACAATATTTAATACAATTAAAATTATGTTGAATTTGCACAAACTGAATAAATTTTATTTTCTATTTTTCTCAAGGCACCAAAATGACTGACGACTTAAAGGAATGTGTTGAGCTGTGCAAATTAGAAAAATTAGGTTCTTTAATAAGCAATTTAAAACTTGTTGATTTTTTATTTTTTTGTATTGCCGTATGAACACAATTGAACCGTATGAACGTAGAAGCGTGCGACGTAGATAATTTTTCAAATTAGAACGTTTAATATTTTATACAAATGCGCATAAACTGAATATTAAACAAGTTAGAGTGCAGATGCATCCACCGGCAGTTGGAATATTGGGTGCCTATGATAAATTATGAACCGATCTTCACGAAATGTACCTACAGGGATTTAGTCTTATAAATTTCTGACGGACAAAATTTTGTTATAATAGCATTATTTGTTGCTGTTTTAGGATTGTTAAAGTGTTTCTCGAGAGTGGGCTTTATGTCGGGTCTATGATAAATTATGGTCCAATCTTCACTAAAATTTGTATCGTGATTCAAAGACTTATGAAGCTACGACAGAACAAATTCCACAAAAATAGCATTATTCGTTATGGTCTTAGGCGTACTCATTAGGGTGGGTCAAAAAAATGTTTTTTATATTATCGACTTCTAATAGCGTAAATATGTTGTATTTTTGTCTGAATTAGATCCCTGTAAAATGTTATTAATATATTTTTAGTGTAAGAGCCCGCGCTTTCAATTTTGTTAAATTTTGAATTTAGCAACAATATCATTGTATTGCAGAAAAGCATATGACTGTATTTTAACGACGAATAGTGTCAGGGGCATTCATGACTCTGCGCTAAAAAAAGTCAAGAGATGGTTTAATATAGACGAAACTTGAATCAAGACGAGAGATGCCCGGATTTAACAGTAAACAAGATTTTGTGACCTAAAATGATGTTATTCACGCGAATAAAAATTCCTTGGGAGTTTTTTCCCTTTTTCCATTTTTACAATTGAATTAACATAGGAAAAATGGGAAAAGGGAAAAAACTCCCAAGGAATTTTTATTCACGATAGGGGTGATTGATTGTTTTATGTTGCAAAAGAACCAAATTTTTATTTCTTTTATTTGAATTCAAAATGTTTTAAGTTTTAATTAATAATAATTAATGGTAAATAAAATATTAAAATTTAAAAAAAGGACTTTTTTCAAATATACTTAATTCTTAGGAGCTCCTACGTGGGCTCAAGATGAGACTTTTTTTTAACTTTTTTAGCAATTTTTATATGTTTTAACTAGAGTTTTTTCCCCGGAGTTTTTCGATTCCCGGGAAAACGGGAAATTTTTTTAAATTTCCCGGAATCCCGGGATACCGCTCCATATAAATAATACAAAGTAAATTTGTTTTAAATTAATGAAAATAACTTTTTTTTAAAAGCGTAAGGGAACTTGTTTACAAAGTAAGTAAAAGAAATGCCTAAATAATACAAAAATTAATTAAAGTTTAAAGTTGTTGCATATTTCCAATTCACAATCCGAAGTTATTTTTCTTTTTTATAAACAACGTCTATATTAGTCAAATGTATGTCAAGGTTGATGCAAAAAATTGCATCAAACGGACTTCTTCTTACAAGATCCACCTGTAATCTTTAGGACAATGTGTTTTTAAAATTGTATGTTGTAGTATCTTACACGTGTCACCTTATAAACCTATCGTCATATTTCAAAATTTTTTTTTTAATTTTAAGTTAATTAACTGAGCTACCTAAATAAGAGCGGCAAGCGTTTTTATAAACATGAAAATACTATTGCCAATACATTTTAAATAAAATAAAACGACCAAGCGATGTATCAAATAAGATTTTCCAGCCGGGTGGTGTTAAATTCGCGATCAACAGGTTTTTTTCGCATATACTGTGTGAAAATTAAAAGTTTTGACATAAAACAGACGCTTGCCGCTCTTATTTAGGTAGCTAAGGTAGCAAAGTGTTCCTTCATACTTTCTCGTAAAAAAAATCGGTATTTTATCTCAAACTGAACCGAAGTTATAGCAACATACACATATTTATCTTCAAATCGCCACATTTTGAAAACTTTAATCGCATTTAGCCAATTTTTTGGTAGATATGACTTTGCTGCAATAAAGGAGCGATATTTTTGGATATCTCCTATTTCTAAGACTTGTCTATGGACAATTAAAATTTACTGCCTGCATGTTTTTTTGAATTTATGTTCTTTATTAACTCTTTACTTTACTAAATTTATTAATTATCAACTGTTGCACGGCACATTCTGCTTTTGGTAGATTTATTGCGTCAGTAGACATTGATTTACGAACGTACTCACTTCTTGTTATTGATCTAATCGACAACCCATTAACAGATGCAAAGTTTTAGAGAATAGAAAACTAAATTTCAAAGTATAAATAGCTTTTTTCTGAAACTATGAGGAACTTTTATTTCCCGGGATCCCGCAACAAAAATCCCGGGAAAACGGGAAATAAAATAATTGAAATTCCCGGGAATTCCCGGGACGGGAAACCCCGGGAAAAAACCCTAGTTTTAACGTAAGACAAAAAAATATTGCTATTAAATATGATTCGAGAACTTTTATTTTTTCTCATACATCAGTGACCCACCCTAGTACTCATGATTAAATAAACAGGTGGCATTACTACGTCAGATGGTGAGTGAGAAATTATATTGAAAACAAAAACAAATTTTCGTTTTTTATTGTTGTTTTCAATATAATTTCTCACTCACTTACTTGCTATCATTTTCTAAAAACAGGCAGTAATTTTGCATTTTTGTTGTAATGTTGTGTATGTTGCCGTAGCGATGCCATCTACATTATTTCACCAAAGGCGTAATAGTGTTTTCGCAAATGTACTGTTTTTGTACTAATTCCTTTTGCACTCCTAAGACAAAAACAAAATTAAAATTTTTTTTTATATTTAATTTTTTTTAAATATGAGCAAAATCATTTAAAATATGAACTAAATAAATACTTTTTCCAACACAATTATCTTTAATTTTTAGAACTTTTTAATTTTCGGGCATGTTCTGAAAACCGAAATCACGTCAAAATGAAAATAAACAAATTTGGAAAATTCTCCGTGTTAAAAATTTATAAAAATATCTAATACATTTGGGGACCACTTTTCTTTACCTAAACTATTTTTGAAATATTGAACAGCTACGTTAATGTTACACACTTTTTATTGAAAATCTTCGTCGTTTTCAATTGCTGGTGACTGTTTTACAGATAGAAAGTTTTGTTTTTATTTTTATTGAAACTTTTTTTTAAACTATTTTCAGATTTTGTGAAATAAAAATAAACCAAACGCTATGTTTTTTGGATTTTATAGATTAATGGCCAAATTCACCAAGTTCAGGTATAATTAACTATCACTATAAATGTCAAAAAACCTATTGTAACTACATAGTAACAGTTAGTTATAGTTGGCTTGGTAAAATTGGCCGTAAATAATTTAAAAATTTATTAAAATTGGAAAATTATTTTAGAAAATTTTCTCAAGTTCTATATGATTTGTGCAACTATGTTTGTGGTAAAAATTGCTTTAAATACAAATATGTTTAAAGACAACTTTACTAACACAATCAATGAGTTAATTATTTTAAGGTAAAGTTTAAATGCAAATAGAATAATTTCGTATATTTATGAAATGGAAATCATTCCTTCAACGTTACACATTTTTTTTATATAATTGTTGTTGTATGTATATTCAATCTAAAGTTTAAAATATTTAGGTCAGTCAAGAATGAAAAATTATCAAAAAATTTCAATTGATTGCATGTTGTAAAATTCCGTTCTTCATAAAAATAATTTAATGAAAATTAAATTTGATGAACTTAAGCCTTATTAAATATCAAAATTTGGATTAAAAACCATAGAACAGTTCAACAAAATAACCACAATACCAATTATTTTTAATAATTTAAATAACGAGTTATGTTTTTGTAAAAAAAATGTACTGTTTTTTCTTAATTGTACTGTTTTTTCTATTCAATGTACTGTTTTTCCGCATTTATAATCTGGCACACCTAATCATGTCTTATGAAACTATGACTGACCAAATTAAATTACAATATGGAGCATTATGCGTTACGGTTTTAGGCGTATTAAACTGTTTCCCTTGTGGGCTTTTTAATGGATTTATCTTCACAAAATTAAGTTGTATGAATTCTAGTTTGTGCAAAATCTTATATCAATCTGTGCAGTCCGCAGCCATTTTTTAGTTTTTGTAACAAAATTATTAATTTTTTAGGGTGGTTTTTCCACATTTGGATTCATAACTCTTATTCTACCGAACCGACCTTGCTGGATTTTAATCCCAAACTGCTTAATATAACTAGAAGCAATTGGGCACCAATATTTTTTTTTCGAGTTGTTTTAAAGTGACCAGTTTTTTCACAGACAGTGACGGCTAAATGGACATAGAATTACTAAAGAACCCAGAATAGTTATGCATACTTCATGGGGTTTGAGACAAATATTAAATAAATTTTACATGGAATGACAAACTTAGTATATCCTCATCCAACATTCACAACTCATACACATAATAAAAGAAGAAAAAATATGTAAACCATTTAAATTAATCTAATATTTATTATTTTCAAAAGAAAACAATTCGTTTACGACAGAATTGTGCTTAAGTTGAGTATGTATTACGTTCTTACGAAGTACGACCCAATTGTGTTCCCAGCCTTATTTTTATAAATCTAGTGTAGTTTTAATTTTGTAGTTAAAACACGAATTTAAGATGTTATACTTACAAAAAACTATTCATAAGGTCTATAGCTTATAATCTGTTGGGCCACAATGTTGAAAATTTCCGTGGCTGGCATGTCATGTTGATCATTTATTATTGCGGTTATGCGGGCACATTCCCTTATATAATTCTCCAACTCTTTTAGATTAGGGAGCTTGTGGGGATCCTTTGCTTGTATCGACTGTAAGCAATGCCCCGTCATGTTGGCCAGTTGCGATCTGGGAGAACTAAAAACCTCATCAAGATCATACAATTCCAAAGGAGGAGCAGCGGGTTCACTAAAAACCGGAGGAAAAGTCTTGAATAAAACAAGAACGATAAAGTTTATAACTTTTGTTCTAGGTTAAATCCATACCTACCGCCAATTGCAATTGAGGCAGAGGAATTTCAAATTGTGGTTTAATAATCTTCAAAGGTTCATATTTGACATTTAACTGTTGATAGGCACTTATGACATCTTTCAACAAACGATTACTTAAGCCACATAGAGTCATGTCAAACATTTGCTTAAAATCGGCTGGAATTTCCGAACCTATAGAGTCAATTAAGCAGGCCTTGGGTAAATCGGCTATAAAACCTATATCGCTAAAGGTTTTATTGTCATTGAGCTAAATCAAAAAGAAGTCATTAATAAAAAAAATTATTGTCAATAAATTTAGAGAACCAACCTCCACATCATTAAAATCCAAATGGTTAAATGTTATCTCATATGCACCCAATAGTCTCATTATATACTCTAATATGGCATCATTGGTTTTATCGCTGATCAAATATTTATCATGAAACATATAGCCCGATCCTAGGGCTAATATTTTGCCCTGCTTTTCATTGCAATAATAACCCATTAAGGGGCGGTTGAAGGGATATACTACGGGACCAGTAGTCATTAAAACATTAGCTGGATCAGATACATTTAAAGTGGCCCCATAAGGATATTGAAAGTGTAATTTATATTTTTCGTCGCTGAAATTATAGTCAACTGTGTCTACTTGTTGTTTTAGCAAGTAACGCCACATGGATTCACATACCACACCTCCGCCTATGCAACATTCTTTGGGGTGCAAGTTCTTATAGTAGTGAGGACGAATGACGGTATCTAGGAACATATAAGAATATGAGTTACATCTCTATATTTTTTTTAATATTAAAAATCAACTTTTTATAAAAATAAAATCGGTTCTTTATTCTCTAAATGCAGCCGGGTTAATAATTATAATCTGTAAAAATTATTTTTTTTATGGAAATTTATTAACTAAAATCGGCTATAGTCAAAATCGATTTTTTTAATCAAAATCGTTTTTTTTTTTTTTAATTTATATTTTGTCTATAATTTTTTAAATAAGCGTTCAGTCGCAAAAACATGAGATGGCTTTTGCTCTTACCATTATTAATGTAAATGCCATATTGCTCCAAAAAGAAATTGACGTTAGTATTAAACTCGTTTTCTCCTCCCTCACCAAGTACAACCAATATAGAACCTCCAGTTTCAATATAGTTTTTTAAGACTTGAAATTCATCTTCGGTGAAGTGATCTTGAGGTCCCGCTAAAACAAATATTTTCACTTTGGCCAATTTGTCCAAGTTCAGTTCTTGATCATTCCTAAAAAAAGAAAAGATTAAACAATTTATTTACGTTTTTGCCACAAACTTACTGTTCTATATTCCATTGGGACTTTAGTTTGCGATGTAGCATTTTGTAATTATCGGAAATTTGAAAACGTTCATTTTTTGATAAATCAAAGCAAATAGTTGGTTTTGAGGACATGTTTTGTATAATTTAAGTACGAATTATTATATTGGTATTACAAAATTACCTAAAACTATAATACATTTAGTTAGTATACTTATAAAAAAAAGGTTAAATATTACTGGTTGGAAAGTATTTTAAGTTGCTTAGTTACCGTTCTAAAAAAAGGCTGGTTATGCTTTAAAACAATTAACATACAAAAAGCTGCCAGCTTTCACTTAAAAATTAATTTCCTTTGTCTTTTATTTAGCCCAGACTTTAACCGTTTTCCTTCTTTCGTCTCTTAATTTAATAACAATATTCTGTTTCAAAATACGCAGTTGCTTTTTTGTTGATTACGCTAAAGTACAACTATGCTCTTGCATATATGTGCCAATTATACATTTGATACAACCCTGTCCCGTTACTTCTCTGCTAGACAAACGACCGAGTGATTTTTTCATCGCCGCCGTGTGTGGAAATTACGAAATTTTAGTTTTAATCAAAAATATTTTGGAAAACCCACTACATTAATTACAAAAAATGGCTTCAATTTGTGGACGCATGGCTTTGCGTGCTACCGCACGTCAAAATGTCAAATACACTCCAGTTCGTTTTTGCAAAAGTAAGTTCCAAAATGTTCCTTAAAGGTTAAATTTGTCGTCTACAACTCTAGAAAAGATTGTGAAAAACGAGGCTCCTCCTCACTTTGACAGTTCTTGCCAAAGTATTGGAGAAAAAGATTACATAATAAAAATTTTTATGTTTTCCTAAAAGGAAAATTATGTGTTCTATTATAATAAATGAAAAGTTTAATTATATTTCTTAGTGTGACGGAACATTGATTGGTTTTATGTAACACTTAAAAATAAAAGTCAGACGAAATGTATAGAAAAAGAATTAATGCAAATATTTGTTGTCTTCTAATAAACTTACCTTTTAAAGGGTTTGAATTGTATAAAAAATTCTGTAATTTTTTGCATAATTGCCAAAAGTTGAATACATACATGATTTGTTCTGTTGTGCACTATGCAGTTTCATTGTTTATGTAACATTTGTATCATTTTTTGTTTGATTTTTTTATCGCCTACCGACGTCTGTTGAGCCCTGCCTTCTATGATGTTTTTATCGACTATAGGTTGGGGATAATGTAATTTGTAATACTTTTGTAAAACTTTTTGGTTTTTTTGATATGAGTAATCAAACAATATGGTCCCAGATGTATGCAGTTAAAACAAGTTATGGATACGTTTTTTATTTAAAATATTTAGTTATGTTAACTTTATTTTGTAATAGGTATATCATAATTTGTTGCATAAAGGGATCTAGCGAAATGTGAAGTAATTAAATTAAGTATAAACTCCTGTAAAAGAATGTAAACATTATAGGTATATGTATGTAGGTATATATACAAACCATTTCTAATGACCGAAATGTAGTAATTTATGTATATTAGGTGTATTCATTTACTAAACATTGTTACGAATTTGTAATTATTGTTACTGGAAAGTGCTTCAAAAGAAAGTAAAACATTGAAAGACAAAAATATTTCTGCAAATTTTTACTTGCAAGCATTTTTGGCTTAAATCTAGTTTACTGATATCTTTAAATAAAAAGCAATTAACTTATTTATTTTTGTTTGCTTTTTATTTATTTTTTTTTTTTTAAAGCCGTTGTCATCTTTTTAAAAACGAGATATCGAACTCTTAAACCGGTTAAGTAGTTCCGAAGATATTTACAAAAAACCTATGGTAATAATGATCCAATATCAAAATTTTAAAACTTTCGAAATGTTGCATTAAAAAAACCAAATTTTCGATTTATTTGCATCAAAAACTGTTCACCAAATTTAATCGATGCAACAATCATCGGTGACAGATTCAAAGGTAAATTAAGCCGTACTTATTCCATGAATACCGATAATTTCCAACGATTTACCATTCCGATTCAAGCGGCTCCAACTCCCTTTGCGTCTTGCTTTTGCTATTACCATCAACAAGGCACAAGGCCAATCATTGACTATTGCTGGCTTAATTTTAGAAAATTCATGTTTTTCACACGGCCAGTTGTATGTGGCTTGCTCGCGAGTTGGCACGCCAAAAAATTTATACGTTTTTACACTAAATAAAAAACAATGCCTACCCGCTTGCCTTAAGATGAAGTAATAAATAAATATAATTTCAAATTTGCCTTAAATACAAGCATTTCTTTTTTGATTGAGCCCATATCTACAACAAAAAAACTTTATGATAGGGATTCCATGGATTTTTATTTAAAGGCAGTAAATTTCGTTAAAAGCTCCATTTAAATCGTGTGGTAATACAACACTAATGTTTGCTTAGGGCCAGCAACGCGGACCGGGTCAGCTAGTATGAATATATGAAAAAAAGATATTTATAGGTATAAAAAATTTATTTAACCCGTTAATGGTGTCGCAAATTTGACTTTGATCAATGGTGACGCCGGTCTCACGCACCGGGGTTTTCAACTAAGATATTTAATCGATATAAGCTCTTTTATTTCGATATTATAACTCACAAAAGTTTTTAATTAGAGAATTAAAAATAACAATGTTTTGCGTAATACATTTTTTAAAATTAAGAAAATAAATGAAAAATCACATATTCATAAAGCAAAGTAATTTTTTAGTGTTTCGACATTCAAAACTTTTACAAAATAAAAATAAATTATATCAAATCCTTAGTCCTTTAAAATAAGTCCGTGTTTATTTTACCTACCAGGTTAGCAAAAAAATACACAGCGTGTACGTACTGAGCAGCTTCGGCATGAACAGATGGTGGGGAACGTGAAATGCGACAGCTACTCGAAATTGCAACCAAAAACAATAACGTAGAGTAAAGTTATTTAAACTTTTTATCACACACGGTCTCACAGACCAGTTGGTCACTATTGGCAGTGTTGGGCAAAATACATGGTTTGCAGTATTTAAAATACAAAATACTTGCTGGTCATGTATTTAAAATACAAAATACTTTCAGGTTATGTATTTAAAATACAAAATATTTACACATCTGTATGTATTTAAAATACAAAATACAAAATACTTCCATTTATTGTACGTATTTCAAATACAAAATACTTTCACGTCATGTACCTTTATGCATTTAAAATACGAAATAAACTATTTTTATTCAAACCAAAAAATAAATTAGATAAAACTAATAAACAAAACAATTGTTTCCTTTCATAAATATCAGATTTTTGAATGTAGCATAAAACAGTTTCTTGTTGAAGAAAAAATAAAACCTGCTGAAGAAAAAAATCTTTCTACAAGTCCTGATGAGCACAACTTGTATTAAATTCTATTATACTCTTTTTATATTTGGAAAGCTGTCAAGAGTAATAATGTCTTTGCTCTTGTCACTGAGGAAACTGACAAATTCCAACTCCAAATTTGATGTCCTAGATTCACCATTATCCCTATCTACGAAAACAACAAAATCATCGTCTTCTTTACTGGTGCTTCTACTTCTGATACGTTCTTTAGCGATTCTAGTTTTTGGTAGATCATAATGCAAACAATCTTCAATAAACTGAAAAATATATTTTGTAAACTATGTTTTTAAAATACAAAATACTCCCATTTTTATGTATATAAAATACAAAATACAAACTATGTACTTCTATTTATTGTATGTATTTAAAATACAAAATACAAAATACTTGCTGGACACGTATTTAAAATACAAAATACAAAATACTTGCACGTCATGTATTTAAAATACAAATACAAAATACGTATTTGTATTTTAAATACGTATTTCAAATACATGTATTTCAAATACTGCCCAGCCCTGACTATTGGCGGGTTAAAAATTCTTAATTTATTAGGAAGCAGGGATGGGTTTGCGAAAATACAAGAGTATTTAGTAAGCACAATAAACTAGGGATGATATTTCCATGCAAATTAATAAGGGTCTTCATGATATCGTTTATAAGTCTCGTAATCTGTGCAAACTGTGCATTTTTACGCCCTCGTAAATGAACTGTCAAAATTTGTATGAGAATTCATTTACACAAACTTGGTAAATTTGCCCAACAATTTTGTCTCGTAAACTTGCGCTGTTCAATTGTGCATTTATACAAACAGATCTTTAAATGATTTTAACGTCGTTTTCAATGAAAAATCCAAGTGTCTATAAATCACAAACAATAAATTCTAGCAATAATTTCAGTAAATTGGTCTTTTGGCTTTCTTTGAGCATTTTTAAAAGCAAATTTCTCATACATATTAATCACAAATTTAAACACAAATTTTTATATTTTTGAATTTTAATTTTTAATTTATTTTTGTATTTGTTTCTTACAAACTGACATTAATTGTTTAAAATTACACAAAAGTAAAAAAGGGGCTTCATCAAGGTATATTTACACAAGGTAAACTCGTTGGCCCATATGTGTGTCAGCTGTTTACCTAAGTTGGAACACCAATGTCAAATTCCGTGTATATGAGCCAAAATTTGTACATGTGTGCGTTAAATTTATATGAAGACAATTTTGACAATTCCGTTCCACTCGGTTATTTTTATAGAGCAGCATGTCTACACTCCCAAATGAGTCTACCTTGTGTAAATATACCTTGGGCTTCATGAAACAAGACTCGTAAGTTTGCGCATTTGCACAAATGGCAATTTTAAGCGACATCATGAGGACCCTTAATGTTTTTTATCGATAATCTAAGAACAATGCTGACCAATTATCTTTCCGAATCATAAAATTTCCGTTAAAAAAGCATTAAATTATTTTTGCATATTTTGGTGAAAATTATAATTTTGGTTTTAAATGCATGTTTGCATATTTAAAAAATTTTTAGTGACATATTTTGAAATTTCCATATTAAACAAAAAAGTTCTAAAAAAATGTATTAACAAAGTGACCTCAGTACTACAACAAAAAAACAACAGGCATTTTGTTGCTATATAAAAAATGTAAATAAACAAAAAAAAAATTAAGCCAAATGTCACACACGAAGAAAATCACTGCAAACAGCTGCGCTTGTGAGGCCACTTTATTAGTTCATTCTGAGTTCTACACAAAAAAAATATTTCAAAAAAAAATTTTTTTTAAATCAATAAATTAATTTATTTTAAATATCCTTTTCTTTTTAACCGATGCGGCACCTTACATGGTTAAGGCTGTCAATGGGCTTAAAATGTTTTATCCAAAACTGTTACATGTTAGCTACTTGCTTGGCACATGGGTTACACCGAGTTGCAGCGGAAATTGGAAAGCCATATTGATTTATAGGTTTCAAATAGCACCTTTACCACCTCAGCCAGTTAAGAATATGAGGAACCTGGCTAGATGTGTTAGAATACTACTAATCAAAAAACTTGCCTCTTATGCAATTAAAAAAGTAAAAGAAATATTAAATTTAAATAACATTGAAAGTAGTTTAGCATTTGTATTTTCCAACTACGGATATATTGGTGAAATAATAACTAAATTGAAGATAACCTAATAGTCAGCTCAAATGAATAACCAACTTAAGAGGAAGAATTAAACAAGATATTAAAAAAAGATCACCTTTAGTAAGCGAATATTAAACTATGTAGTGCATTTCCGTAATATTGTAATGCATAATTTTGTTAAAACTGTAATGGGAGTTAAAAACTTTATTGTAAGTTTGGTATATTCAAAAAGCTCTATTCAAATACGATACCAATATTGGCCATATACGTTCAGAAATTTAGTGGAAAATTTAATATTAATATGAAAACTTTAAAGGTTCATTTCTCAAAAAGCTATGCGTTTGCGCCACTTGTTTCACTTTATATTTTCTTCTTATTTTTCATTACCCTAAATCCTTGTTTTTTTATCTGTAGCTGCGCCGTTAAACTAGATTTGTTCAGAACTTTTGAAAAAGCTTTTTTATGATTTTGTTTACAAAACAAACATTTGAAAATGTGTAAAAATATAATATGTATTCATAATTTTAAAATTAAAAGTTGTTCATTAACTTAAAACATATAATTGCTGTTAGTAAAGTAAATGAACACACCTATTGTTTTGCAATTATGCCTCCACCATGTTTTTGGCAAAAACTAGAAAAATATGCAAGTGTAAATGCATATTTTTCATGCAAAAAGCATTTAAAGCTTGTCCTGATTATAATCAATAGAAAAACAACATAACCCCAGTTGTTCGATTCGGGTGGCTTATGATCTTATTACAATAGGACCTTCGATTGTTATTTTATCAGTTTGATTTTTTTTTTAAATGCATAACTAGCGGACTCGGCTAACTTCGCCTTGCCCCAATTTTAAGCCTTCCGACAAACCTTAGAGTTATAATACAACACAAATATTTAAATGTGATTTATTTGAATGGAATCAGTAGGGAGCGATTTGATGAACAATGTTTTTCGATTTGTTTTCCGATTTCCACAATTTTCATCAAAATAAATAAATTGCAGCAAGAAAAGTAGCACATTTACTGTCACACAAATTTGGACAAAAAAAATCAATTCCGCAATTTTCCATGATTTACACTAAGAACTTTCTATTGTTTGATTTTGAAAGCCATTAAGGAATAATTTCACACAAAATTTCATACAAGGACTCAATTTTTCCAATTTTCCAACTTTTCCGCAGGGATTTTCAAAAATTCTTCCGTAAAAACCTTCTACTTGAAAATACAAACAACTGACGAACAATTTTACAGAAATCGCTCAGTTTTCAATGTCAAAATTGAATTTTAGAAAACGAGGCGAATTCATGCATACGTTGGCGACAATACAACTTCAATCATTCAAAGTTGTACATTAAGTACAACTCGTACTAAAATCACAAGCAATTTGTTTTTGCAAAATCCAAGGCCCATTGAAAAGGTCTGCGCAAGAAGCCTGATGATCATTGTTTAGGTTCTTTTTAGTTGTCAAAAGTTGTTTACATGTGCATGCATACGTTTGTTTAAGTTAATGGTATGCCACACATACACGTTTTTTCCTTTTGCTTTGTATATGTGGAAGTAAATTTTTGACAACTAAAAAGAATCGTTTTTTGTTTTTGTACAAGTAAGCAGACCTGATAGATGGGCCTTGGCAAAATCATTGTACAATG
Source organism: Pollenia labialis (assembly GCA_949318255.1). Classification (NCBI taxonomy): domain Eukaryota; kingdom Metazoa; phylum Arthropoda; class Insecta; order Diptera; family Polleniidae; genus Pollenia; species Pollenia labialis. The sequence goes on along the minus strand of OX439141.1, from coordinate 29,975,799 downwards.
TCAAAAACAGAAACAAAGATACATAATGAAAATTTTGACATCCAACAATGATTTTAGCTAAAAAAAAAAAGTTATCAGCAGGGCTTTTAAGATCACCTGTAATAAATTCGCCTTGACTTCAATACAAAAGCAACAGCGTTTTCTTGCTTGACATTTGAAAATAACAATTATTTTTGCTCAAAAAAAAAAAAATTTTAAACAGGTATGTGATGGAAGTCGATATCATCTCATCGTCCACACTTTTTAAAATCGACAAAACATTCATTTTGTTTCATTAAAAATAAAGTGTTTTTGCCATGTGACGAATTTCGATAATGCCAGCTAAAATTCGATTTTAAATCCTCTTATTTTATACTACCGAAAAGCGATGATGTGGACCAAAAATTTTAGCAAAACGTTGTTTAAAATCGTAAAAAGTAATTTTTTTATTTCACTCATACATATGTATGCAGGTGAACTCATAAGAGTAATCTCCAAGAAGATACTTTAATTAAGTTCATTGAAACTGATCCTGACCTTTTAATAATTATTAAATGTACTAATGTATCTATTATTATAGATACATATGCAACTACGTACATATCTTTAAAAGCATCGTAAAATAATCTGGTTGTTTCTTTATTAGATGTAATCTTGCATTACGTTTACGAGCAGGTCCTTGTGTTTGAATCTTTGAAAAAACGATTTACTTTTTAAATCGATCGAATTCCATTACATACTGGAATAAATGTCATAATTGTTAAGGTTTCATCATGAATTATATGATCCCTATAAATTATACGTAATACAAATAGAAACATATTAAATTTGTAAATTATCTTATATAGCCCCTTAAGGGAAAACATTAATATCGGGTCTACTTTATACCATCAAACGAGAACTTCATATAAAAAACTCCTTAACTAAAAATTCATTTAAAAACCTTGAAATTGGTAATCGATTGAAACACCAATATCACTTGCCTCGTGAACACAAATTAATCTATTGATAAATAATATTTTTCATTTCATAACAAATGATATTTCAAACCTTTGTTCGAATCCTTCCTAATTAAAGCAAAAAGGATTAAACTTACAGTTTGTATTTTTTTATATCTTTTCCAATTTTAGTGATGAACGACCCCATGGAACACGCTACCGGTCTTGAAAAGCGTGAATTGTTAGCTAAAGCTGCCGGCAATGACAACCCCTTCGATATGAAAGTATTTAAACGTGGTGCTGGTACCAAGGAAAACCCCAACCTGATACCTTCTGCTTTCGATGCCCGTATTGTTGGTTGCATCTGTAAGTATTTTCTGAAAAATTGTGCACAATCAAATCCATTATACAAATTTTCTTTCATAACAGGCGAAGAAGATCAAACCTACGTACAATGGATGTGGCTACAAAAGGGTACTTCCAAACGTTGTGAGTGCGGTCATTGGTTTAAATTGGTTGAAAAGGCTCCCGTTTAAATTTAATATACTTGTAGACACCATTTGTAATATTAAAAAAAATGTCATTCTGTTTTCAAAACTTAACATAAATTAAAGAAATTTAAGTTAAAAGTAACCTTAAACAAAAATAAACCAAAAGGAAAAAACAATACACAAACCAAAAAACAAAGTAAATTTTTTCTCATAAAAGCAACAACTATTGAAATCGATCTTCTTATTCTTTAGCTTAAAAAAGGTAGGCGTTGTTGCATTACTTCTAACTTCATGCCATCAGGTTACTTTTTTCTTTACTAGTTGAAATCTATAAATTATATATAAATGGTTCACAAATGCCATCATTTTTATGATCAATAATATACTACACTTTTTAATTATATGGGAAAAAGTAAAATAGTGAACACGCTTGTTATGTTTAAGGTCAAAAATAATAAAAAAAAAACATGAAAACATTATTAAACAAAAGTGATTTCTTACATTTTCTTTGGAATGAAATAATTATCTTTATTACGGTTGTCGTGGCGTTAACGAGAGAAGAAAAAAGTAAAGTGTGTCACGCTTACAGCGTCTTGCAAGATATTTCCACATTGTAAATAACTGGCATTATTTGAAGCCTTAATCAACTTCAGTGAACACTTGGGCTGCACAAAAGATCTTTTGGGTCATAAGCGAAGGGGTAAAACTCATGTAACGTATTATTGGTTTTTTGGCTTTTCTACAAAATATGGTAATAAAGGTCTTGAAAGATACTTTGATTAAAAGAATTACAGTATAAATAAGAGTTACTCAATCCTTTAATTTTTGTTAAATGATGACTATTTAAAACGCAGCAACCTGTGAAATACTTACGGTCCTTTAATTGTTATTTACTTATTTAAAAAAACAAAAATTACATTTTGCTAAAAATTGTTTTTGTGTAAAATTTACTTTAATCGTTACGGAATTCCTTATAACTTTAAGCACTATAACATATTTTGAAGGGTCAATCTCATTTAACCATTCCGCTAAACTAGATACATATTTGAAAATAAATGCATAAAATATTGTAATTATATTCAGGTATGTTCTAGGTTTAGACTCGAATTGAAAACGAAAAATTTTTTGAATCCGCATAAGTCATAAATTGGTGTTCTCAAATCCGCATGTTTTTGTGTATTCGAAGTTTTTGTTCGAAAAAACTTTTGTTGAACTAAAGATCGCTAATTTGCTAACCGAAGCATGGTAGCAATGTCTAATATTTTCTAAAAATCGTGAAAGCTGTAAAGAATCACAAAAAAAATCGCTAACATGGCTAAAATTCTCGAAAAATTGCAATCTTTTAAACAAACACTAAAATTTATTTGGAATCTCTAAATGGGTTAATAAAACAAAATGTCGGAAAATAACAAAAAAAAATTGCAAAAATAGCGAAAATTCGCGAAAATTTTTAATATTTCAAACCAGCCATAAAATTGATTTAAAGTCCCTAAAACTATAAGGAATGGCAAAAAATCGGTAAAAATATCTAAATTCAAGGAAATTCGCAAAAATTTGCTAACAGCGGCATGATAGCAAAGTCAACTATTTATTATAAATCGTTAAAGCTGTAAAGAATCAGAAAACTTACACGACCAAATCGCTTATATCGCGAACATGGCTAAAATTCGCGAAAAATTGCAAAGTTTAAACAAACCCAAAAACTAAGAGATCGCTAAATCGATTAAAGAAACAAATTGTCTGTAAATAACATAAAACTCGTTAAAAAAAAATTTGGTATAATTACATCAAAATCAAAGGAAAAGTCGACTTTAAATTTAGGGTTAGTAAGGGCCTTTTGCGTTTTAGATAACGATATATTTTTGATTAAATTGGATTAAGAAGATTTTAAGCTAAAAGAAATATTAATTTTTTTGTTAAAAAGGTTATCACATATTACAATAAAAGTCGATTCGGTTTACTTTCACCAACCATTATCTACTCTAATTGAAAACGAATAAAAACATGTGGATGTGAAATGCAGAACACCAATAATGCTAAAGAAATCCACTTTCGAGTGGATTCGGATTCTAGAACACACCCGATTAACTTGTTTTTATTAAAAATCATATAACCTAGGACTTTTTTAACAAATTCTAAATATTCACAAGTTCGAACAAAAATTTTAATAAAGAGTTAAGCAATGTCTTTATTTTTACGTCATTTTTGGAATAAAATTTTCTTGCAAAAAAGATTTTTATCTCGGACTCAAACCCGGAAGCAAAAAGGTTAGAAAACTTCTTTCTATAATTTATTTAAATCTCATTTCATCTTTTTGTCAACAAGAAATGCCCGATCCTTTAGAATTGTGTACAGGCTTGCAGAAAAAAGAAATTCAGGCTTTTATGGAAGGCAGTTGTGATCCTTATCATATGAACGTTTTAAAAAGAGGCAGTGGAACTAAAGAAAAGCCCACCTTGGTACCATCGGCTTTCAGTGGACGTATAGTGGGCTGTATATGTATATAGGTAAAGGGAATATTAAGTAGTTTAATGTTGAAAAATTTTTTTTATGTTGCAGGTAAGGATAATCGTTTTGTGAATTATATGTGGTTGGAAAAGGATTGCCCTAAGCGATGTGAATGTGGTCATTGGTATAAATTAAAAGAAGTAGAACGATTTTCTTAAATTTTTTAGGGAGTTTTTATTTTCTTACTGTTTGAACTCTGTTATTGTATTAAATTGAAAATTTTGTAAGCGATGTCTCCAATTTGCATACAGCAAGTTTTTTGCGAAAATTTTTAGATTTTATACAAGAGAAAATTATAAGGAATATTCTCGAATTCCTTTCTCTTCAGTCATTGGATTTTGCAAGAAAATTCGCTGTATGGAAACTGGAATTATTTCAATAACCATATCTGGTATAAATTTAAATAACTAAGATTTTACAAAATTTGTAACGTCGTAAATGAAAAAAGCTTAAATTTTCATTGTTCTCGTTAGCCCAAAGAGTAGCCTGTAAGTAAATAGCCACTATTTGCTTGCATATTTACCTCAGGATGTGTGCGATTGGGTAAAATTTGATACATTCTTAGCCAATTTGAAGTTAAATGTAAATTCGTTACCTTTGAGCTAGTTTTTAAATCTACATACAACTCCATTAAGACCTGCTTGCATAAACTAAAAATAATTACAGGTCTTGAGGGTTTCACAAAGGGCAGAAGTTCCTTAACCAAATTGGCAGGATGTTCTTTGGCTGCGATAACTAAAGAATCAAATTTTTCCTGCATTAAATTTGCAGCTCGTTTATTTTCCAATTGCCATTTTTGTAATGTAACTGGATTAGATGCTTCCTCAGGTTTAGCAGAATCACCTGAAGTTTCAGAAGTATCTGCAAAAATCCAACAAATATTTTAAATAAAAATATTAAAAAAGAAAATTACACAACTACCTTTGCTTTCATCATTATTTAATTTTTGTTTTTTCGAACTTGGCTCACTAACATTTGCTGCTTCATTTTGTGGTTCCCCGCCTTGATAAAATTCTCTCAAAACCGAATAAATATTCACAGAAATGCATCTTTGCAATTGTTCCTCGGGTAAATTAAGAGCCAAAATGGCTTGTTTTTGTGGAACATTGCCAGGATGCATATGAACCATAATCGCCTCTGTATTGGCACCCATAGAGTTTAGAAAAGCTGCTGGCAATAAACCATTTGAACCACTTTCATATAACAAATAATTTCCAAAGGCAGATATTCCCGAATATGATATTAGTTGAGATAAAGTATCGACCCGCAAACCCATAACTTTATCGGCATCTTGGCGATAGTATATTTCTGTTATTAAACGTATGGTGGGTTGACGTATTTGTATATATTCAAAATATTTTTTTTCTTTTTTCTTTAAATACTTTTCCTGCGAATATTCGGTTTTATAATGAAACGTCTTCGAATTTTCCACTATTTTCTCAATAATCTTGGTGCTTTCATTACATTCATCTCTTAATTTATCAATATCCTGTGGCTTTAGAGCTTGGGAGTCCCCGTCGTCCAGTATATTGCGATTGTCTTCGCCACTAGAGGAAATACCCAACACTTCACGTATATTACGCATTTCCAATTCATTGCACAATTCTAAAGAGTTTAATTTTTGACGTCCCCTATGAGATTTACCTAAATTGTCTTTGGGACACATTTTAAATGTAGCACAATAGGGTTGATCTAGTAAAGCTTTCAGCTCCAGTTGGTCCTTGCCCAACGTGGCTGTGGCATCCAAACTACCAAATTTTTGCAATTTGGTATATTTTTGTCGTTGTATGACAATATAGTCACCTAACTTTATTTTCGGTTGTTCGTCTAAGGTTTTCATTGTAAAATTTAATAATTATTTATAAGAATTTTATACAAAATATGTATAATTTATTAAAAATAAATCACGTTTGTAAACAATCGTAAAGAAATGTCAAAAACACGTGTAAATAATAATAACATCTCTGTTATAGATTTGGGAAGCTGCCCCTACAAGAAATGAATGAGCGAGTAGTCACATTTTTCATTTTGGTGTTAAGAAAATGATAGAAAGAAATGACCGAAATGAAGTGTTCGGTCACAATCGGTCATTTTTTTCTATCATTTTCTTAACACCAAAATGATTTATTTCTTGTAGGGTTATTTCTTTCTATCATTTTCTTAACACCAAAATGAAAAATCCCTACAAGAAATGAATGAGCGAGTATGTAGTCACATTTTTCATTTTGGTGTTAAGAAAATGATAGAAAGAAATGACCGAAATGAAGTGTTCGGTCACAATCGGTCATTTTTTTCTATCATTTTCTTAACACCAAAATGATTTATTTCTTGTAGGGTTATTTCTTTCTATCATTTTCTTAACACCAAAATGAAAAATCCTTACAAGAAATGAATGAGCGAGTATGTAGTCACATTTTTCATTTTGGTGTTAAGAAACCATACAAGAAATGTAAAAAAATAATTAGACCAATTTTTTTGTAAACAAACAAAAAATATTTATTTTAGGTCGGAAGTGTCAAAAAACTTAATATTTTTATGGAATGCCCTGCCCAAGGCCCATTGAAAAGGTCTGCGCAAGAAGCCTGATGATCATTGTTTATGTTCTTTTTAGTTGTCAAAAGTTGTTTACATGTACATGTATACGTTTATGGTATGCGACACATACACGTTTTTTCCTTTTGCTTTGTATATGTGGTAGTAAATTTTTGACAACTAAAAAGAATCGTTTTTTGTTTTTGTACAAGTAAGCAGACCTGATAGATGGGCCTTGGCCCTGCCCTCTCCTGTTTTTAATACTTGACAAAAAGTTTGTTCTTTATCATTATAGCTAATATGTTAATGTTTTTTTATGTTATTTTTCGAAATTTTCTTTTTTAACCGATTTAGGGCTTGTTTCCAATTTTGCAATCGTTCCCGAATTTCAGCCAAGTTCGCGATTAAAGCGATTATTTCCTGTGTTTTTAAATGTTTGCGAAGCTTTGTTGCTCTTTAAGGCAATCGTCGCCGTTTTAAAAATAGCCCCATACATAAACCGAAATCACCAATTTTACAGGGCACTCTTAACACTGTCGATTCAAAAGGGGGAGAAAAGTTCAATGCCTTAAGCCATTATTACTCTTAAGAGAATACAATTTTTTTAAGAAACAAACTCCTAATTGAATTTTATAAATAAAATGTCACATTTTTTAAAAAGAAAGAAACCGCCATAAGTTGTTCAAATATGTATGAATGTATACGAGTTATGTTTGCTATTAAGGAAATTGTACTTTACGAATACTAACTACTTTTAAGGAATTTGCGTTCTATATTTTAATATTAAGGGGGTAATTTTGTTGCTCACTTCACCTTGCGTTGAGAAAATGTTCATATACAATTTTTTGAATTTTCAAAAATTTAAAAAATTTTATATGAAAATTTTCTCAACGCAAGGTAAAGTGAACAACAAAATTACCCCCTAAATTTCATTTGCAGTCTATTTCACTATCTCCACTTATTTCGAAAACATTTGTTTAGCAATTGAATACGTGAAGGCCATTAGCACCACGACTCAGAAGAAAATTGTTCAGAAATACATACTGTTCAGCAGTGCTGACAAAATAGCAAAATGTGAGTGCTATTTTCAAAAAGTGGCACAAAATAGGTGAAAATTATACAAAAGGAAAATACAGTCAAATCCCGATAATTCGTACCCCGATAAATCGTAATTCCCGATAATTCGTAATAAATTGTCGGTCCCTTGAAAAAATCTCGGTAATTCGTAAACTTTCCATACATTTTGGTCCCCTCGCTAATTCGTAATATTTTTTTCAAATAAAATCTTCTTTAGAGTTTACCTGTTTGAATTCGCCTTGGTTTTAATCAAGGCGAATTTAAAAAGGTAAATGCAATAAAACAATAAAAAGTCCTGTTGTTTGTTTTATTGTACAATTGTTGTAATCTCGCGGCTACCTGCTATAAATATACATACCTTGGGTAGAAGTACATAGCAAGCGTTCTTTCGTCGACGTTTTTCGTGCGTTTAAAAACTTTAGCGCAAGTTACACAACACGCGTTACAAAAGCCGTTCCTGTCAGCTGTTTTTTATATACTCACTTATTTGTGCATTGAAAGCGGATTCGAAAGTATGTCAAGATGTATTTATTTTATTGAATTTATTCTTTTTATGTAAATATTGTGTGTTTTCGAATCTCTTCAATAAAAGTTTCTTTCGCGATTCGCAAATTTGTAAAAAAAATTTTTTTAATGTCAGCTGATTACTTGTCAAAAATACACTACGCGTTAAAGAGTTCAAAGTTAACCAACTTTCTGGCGCTAACGCGTCAAAATATTTTTCATGTAGCTTTTTCTATTAAAAGACACTAGTTTAACTTTTTTGACAGAAGTCTACAGAGCGAGCGCGTGTTATGTACTTTTGTTACTTTTGTTGTGTTATGTACTTCTTCCTTAATAGGCGCCTGTAAAAAATGCTGACAAGGCAAAAATTTATTGAAAACCAAAATTAAATTTTTTTTTGGGTTATAAAAGAAATTATTAAGTTCACTTTAATAATTCGCAATTTTTCTCAGACATTTTTTCGGTTATTTTGGCGCAAAACATAAACAAAATTGACATTTACGTATTTTTATTTAATTCAACGTGGAGAACACGTGAAAATCAATAATGAGGTGAGGTCAACTCTACAACAACACTGCTTCTGTGGTCGGGTTGTCAAAAAAATTGCTAGTAAAAAAAATTGGTTTGTTTACATAAAAAACTAGTTTGTATACAAACTTTGACAAGTGGACCACCGAAAAAAACACCATGTGTTGACTTGACCCCACCTTCTAGTCAATTCGCCTTGATTCGGTCCATACCAAGGCGAATTCAAACAGGTAAACTCATCTCTACAACTACAAAAAGCCCCATGTATTTTGTTTATACAATTTTCTGGTTGGTTGTCAAAATTTTTTTATTGCAAATTAAAATTATCACTTTTTTATAAAAGAAATTAATAAATTCACTTCAATCATTCGCAGTTTTGAAATTTTTTTATTATAAAAATAATACTTTTAACACTTTTCATTCAACTTCTTCTTAAAACAAAATCATATTTTGACGTTTGACCATATTTTTTAATTCGCCGTGGAAACAGCTGATGAACGGCTGACGAGATGAGTTTACCTGTTTGAATTCGCCTTGGTTGTAGAGATGAGTTTACCTGTTTGAATTCGCCTCGGTGGAGACCCAGGGTAACATAAGCTGAGCAATAAGAAATATTGCTCTGTTATTCTGCCAACTAGCTGAGATATTTATCTTTATTGTAGACCTGGGGTTATAACTTGATTCTATTTTTTACAAATAGTTAACTAAAAATTATAATTTGTGGTAAATATTAGTAACCTACATATTCATATAAACATATTAAATAAATATTTGATAATGGTTTTTTATATTTATTAATAATATATTCTCAAAATGACAACTATTTTTAATGTTATTAATTTAAAGTGAAAATTTCTGTAATACGAAGCAGCATAAACGTAAACAAAATTACTAAAATTATATCTTCTGCAACTGCTGTCTCATTTTGCAATTTTTATAAAAAAAAAATATATAAAAAATGGCTAAGCATCATCCAGATTTGATTTTTTGTCGCAAACAGCCTGGAGTTGGTAGGTGGAATTTTTATTTTATTTTGCAAAATTTTAACAAAATATATACTTTTATTATTAAAGCCATTGGCCGCTTGTGTGAGAAATGTGATGGTAAATGTGTTATTTGCGATTCGTATGTAAGACCCTGTACCTTAGTACGTATATGCGATGAGTGTAATTATGGCTCTTATCAGGGACGTTGTGTTATCTGTGGAGGACCAGGTGTATCAGATGCTTATTACTGCAAAGAATGTACTACACAAGAAAAAGATGTAGGTTTTTAAAAAGATATATGTAAATAAATAGTATTAAAGTTTTTTTTATCTAAAAATTTTTTATTCACAGAGAGATGGCTGTCCCAAAATCGTTAACTTGGGTAGTTCCAAAACAGATCTGTTTTATGAACGGAAAAAATATGGGTTTAAACAAAAGTAAGTTTAATCTTTTTTTTTACCTTTAACATAATCGTTTCAATTTTTTTTCTAATTACAGCTATTAGCATTTACTTTATACAAGGACATTTTTTTAGCAAAACAACAACAATTTCAATAAAGTTTATATTTTTTATTAATAGACCCTGTAAAAGTATTTATTGGGTTATTTACTATAATTGGTTTGTTTATAATTCATATACCTAGGTATGTAAAACTTAATCTAGGCCCTTTATTCTAAAGAATACTGCAAGCATAAGTTATCGAACTCCGTGGACTTATTATCAAAATTTTTAACAAATTCACTTTTAGGATGGAATTGTCTTAGTTGTTCCCAGTAGCGTTGTATAGTTTCTTGAGATTTTCCAGTTAAGTGCGACAATACCATCATATTGATTAAAGTATCATAATCATTATGCTTTTTGATTAAAGATTCTCTCAAAACTGCCTCAGCTTCTTCGTATCTTTCTAAACCCAAATGAACTACAGCCTGGCCATTCAACAGTAAGGGAGTAGGCTTATACTTTTCACAAAATTCTTGATAAATATGAAAAGCATCTTGCATTTGCTCGGTGCCCAAAGATAACGAAACCCAAGCTTGAGCCAGTTGTGTTAGTGTGTGGTCATCAGAGATTTCTTGCATTTTGCCTACCAATTGCTTAGCCAAATCAACACGATTTAGACGCAATAAACATTGTACAGACAAAGCCATAGACTCCAAATTTGTAGAGCCATGTAAAATTTTTAAAGCATTTTCAAATTGTTGATCGTAGCAGTATACTATGGCGGTTGCGATGTGCCAAATATTGGTTTCATCTTCTTCCCCAGCTACTTTATCAGTAAGTTTTTCCAAAATTTGTTCAATCATATCGGGCTGTTCAAAGGCATCATTGATGTAACGTAAAGCCAATAAGGGAGTATTATTGTTCTCCTTTATATCACTCGTTATTAAACGTCCTGAATCTATTGCCAAGTATGAAAGATACATATATGATAATAGTTCTGTACCGGCTGTGCCCTGCTCCGGCAACACAAAGTTAACGGAGCCCATGAAATTTCCAATATAGTACTCATTGCGGGCATAGAATAAAGTTGAGTTGGTGTCTTCTTCTTGTTGAATTTTGCTCATGTTTGTGCTGGAAAAATTCATCTGTGTTAAACTTTTTAAATCTACAAAACAATTTTTTTTTACCTTTAATATTTAAAAATATTGTAAATATTTTATTCCACTCTATAACATATGACGTGTTAAAATTTTAACAATAAATAATAGGGTATGTTCCAAGGTATATTTACACAAGGTAGACTCATTTGGGAGTGTAGACATGCTGCTCTTTAAAAATAACCGAGTGGAACTGAATTGTCAAAATTGTCTTCATATAAATTTAACGCACACATATAAAAATTTTGGCTCATATACACGAAATTTGACATTAATGTTCCAACTTAGGTAAACAGCTGACAAGCATATGGGCCAACGAGTTTACCTTGTGTAAATATACCTTGGTATGTTCAGTGTGAGAACAAAATGGCATAGAGACAATAGAAAAACAGAGATGTAAAGTAAAATGGAAACTAGAATTTTAACAAGAAACATTGAACATTCATAATACATATAGCCTTAGGCCAATTTAATTCGTATTACATGTTATGTATCTACATATATATTTACTATGAGTATTTAACAATAAAAAAAAAATAAAAATTAAGCAATACACCATCAAGCATCCCAGCGACTCCCTCATCGCGAATAAGAAATTATTAAAATTATTAGAGGTAAAATATGAACCCAGTCAATTAGCATCTAATTAGTTTGCGTGTTATAAAAAGCTTCCAGTTTTCTTTTAAAGGTTGAAATTGAAAATGAGAAGATACGTAACTCTCTAGGCAAAACATTCCATAATCTAGCAGTCTGAACAACCATAGATCGTTCATACGTTGAGTTATTGCTACGTGAAATTATCATTTGAGGATTTCTTATAGTTCTAGTAAATGATATCATTTGTGCAATATTTATTGGATTCTGATATTTGATAATTCTAAATATATAAATTAAGAGACGAAATTTAAGATAATCCTCAAATGAAAATCTCAAGAAACTTCTAACACGGTGTGATACATGCGCCCTCGGTCTCAGTCTATACACGAATCTAACAATCTTATTCACCATACCCTTAATCCTGTTCTTACTACCAATGTTACAACCTGAGTAAACTTCGATACAATAATTAACCTGAGACATTAAAAGTGCATGAGCAATAGTGTGCCTCACACGTAGGGGAAGAAACAGGTTCAAATGGTATAGTCTCCTAAGGGCTAATAAATCCGAGCAAGTTAAACTCTTTTTTTGGTTTAAAATGTGTTTAAACCAACAAATCTTTAAATCCGTAAACATATAAATCATCTTTAAACGCATAAAATTGGGCGTTTAAGCTACCAATACAAACCATATGAATTTGCCAACATTTATCGTAGTGCTGCCACATGTTATTTTTTAAGCTACATACATATAATACATGCGATACTGATTTACTGCTGTTGAGTTTAAACTACATATAAATTTAAGTTTAGTTCAACTAAACCAGCATTTAAAAGTTCACTGCTTTTTTAGCCATAGGTAGGTAGGTAGGTTGAAAGGCTGGTGTGAAGTCTCCTTCACACCCTCACCCAGAGACCAGTATGGTCCATTGTGACGCCTTAATTAGAGAAAGATATGTAGAGAAGGAAAATAGGTGAAATAAACAGCGAAAGCACAAGTCAGAAAAGAAAGATGGATAGAAAAGAATGTTTCGGACCAGCCCCGAAAGAAATCCTGACCAACCAAATTCGACCTACGTGTGGCCAGCACCCAGCCTCCTCTCGCGCAGCCAGGCCATCCCCATTACGAATCCTATCAGATTCTCAAGTCCACAACCCGAGACATCCCCTAATTCGTTCAGGAATCTACTGCCCAGCCACCTCAGCCTGCTGCCCTGCAACCTGGGACAGTGGCACAGAAGGTGCTCAACTGTCTCTAGCTCCTCAGGGTCCTTACACATCCTGCACATATCCGATAATTCGGATCCCATCCTCACCGCCATCCTGCCTATCATACAGTGGCCCGTGATCATTCCTATCATGGTCCTCACGCAGACCCTACTCATGCCCAGCAGCAACCCCGGAATCGGACTTGCTAAGCACCGGCCACAGCGTCCGTGATACCCGGCAGTCCGTCCGGTTCCCCCAGGCCCGATTGGTCGCGCCCAGAATCCACTCCCTGATCCTTCCAAAATAGAAGCCTATTGGAGGTCTAACCGCCTCCATACTGTTAGGGTCCTCCATCTCTGAGCCCTGTCTTGCTAACCCTTCAGCAATTTCATTGCCACCTATGTCGCAGTGACCCGGCACCCAGCACAACCTTAGCGTATACTCCCCTAAGACTTCTTCCAAAGCCCTCCTACAATAATCAACTAGCTTTGAGTTCACATAACAGCCCCTTACGGCCATAAGAGCCGCCTGGCTGTCCACATATATAGTGACCTCAGAGCCCCTATCAATGTTGTCCCTCATCAGTTCCACGGCCCTCAATACCCCCAGAACCTCCGCCTGAAAGACACTACAGTCGTCAGGAAGCCTATATGACCTTCTGATGTCCAGATCCTCAATGTAGACTCCCGCACCCGTGCCCCTCATCTTCGAGCCATCAGTGAAAATAGCAAATCCACTAAATAATCTGCTCCTACCTGACCAGCTCTCCCTAGAAGGCACTATTACCTCCGGCAACCGCCCAAAGCCCACCCTGGTGCCCACATAATCAGTGGAGCCGGGTAGTCCCAGGCAATAGCCACAATCCTCAATCACACTCAGGATCCGTGAGTGACCCTGCGTGACATTCCCTATCAATCCTTACTCCCTCAGTCTAAGAATGCTCCTGGCCGCCATTCCCATCACATACTGCTCAATAGGCAGAAGATGTAGAATGACGTCCAGGGCAGCCTGAGGAGTACTTCTCATGGCACCTGTCATGCCAATTGAAGCCTTAGAAAGAAGGTTCCTACGACTAGCAAATCCCAATGACTCCCACCAAACACAGCATCCATACGTAAGAATGGGTCTAACCACCGAAGTGTACAGCCATCCCACTACTGACGGCCGGAGTCCCCAGCTCCTACCTATCGATGATCTGCAAGCATAGTAGGCATTGAGACCCCTCTTAAGTCTCTCCTGAGTATTTCTTCCCCATGACAGCTTGCTGTCCAGAAATACTCCAAGATATTAAGCACATTCAGACAATCTAAGCCCCAATCCTCCCAGTACCGGTAGCCTGAAATTCTCCACCTTGTACCTCCTAGTGAAAAGAACCAACTCCGTCTTCTCCGGATTAACTCCCAATCCCTTATCACTAGCCCATGCCGATAGTTCGCGCAGCGCCCCTTGCATGATGTCGCTTATTGTCGGCGAAACTTGCCCGACACCAATATATAGGTGTATTTCTTGTTTCGCAAACCCCGCTCCACATAACCAACCACATCATGCAGCGCACTCTCAACAGACCTACCCTTAAGATAGGCGTGTTGAGCACCGCTGACGATGCCGGCGTCAATCTTCGTCCTCAAATGTAGATCAATCAGTCTTTCCAACGTCTTCAATAGAAAAGACGACAAGCTGATTGGTCTAAAATCCTTGGGTTTAGAGTGACCGGTTCTACCCGCCTTGGGTATAAAGACAACCCTAACCTCCCTCCACCTTCTAGGAATGTACCCGTTCAGCACACATACCCTAAACAGTTCCACCAACAACAGGAGTGATGATTTCCCGATATTCTGTAACATCGCCGGAAAGATACCATCTGGTCCCGCCGACTTGTAGGACCCAAAGGTATTTACCGCCCATGTTACCTTATCCAAGGTAATCATCTCCCCCACCGTCTCCCTTTCCTCAACGCCCGAGCCCGACCCAGAGAAGGGGTCACCACATACAGCCTGTTCCCCCGACCCAGGATCCACACACCCCGGAAAGTGAGTCTCCATTAGCAAACAGAGAGATTCAGAGCCAGATTCCGTCCATGAGCCGTCCGGTCTCTGAATAAATCCAGGGACTACCGGGTCCTTGGATAAAATTCTCCTGAACCTAGACATCTCATTCACGGATTCGACTGACTCGCTTAACTTAATCCACGAGTCCCTTTTCGCCCTTCTAATATCTCCCTTATACTTCCCGTAACTTACCCTGAAGTTACTCCAATCTTCCTCCCTACGCGTATACTTCGCCCTATTGAACAGCTTTCTGACAGTGGACCTTTGAGTCCTCAACTCGTCTGTCCACCATCTTCGCTGTGTGCGTCTGCCCGGAAAATTTAACGGACAGGATCGCTCATAGCTACTGGTCAATACACCCGTGAAGGTGTTTACCAGTTGCTCCACACCGGCCGGATTCGACCCCCAGTTCCGTGTAACCCTAAGGTTCCTTTGCACCAGTCCCGAAAACGAATTCCAATCCGTCCTTCTCGGAGTCCCTATACGGACACCCTTTCGACCTCTCAAACATTAGACTAAAGGACAGACGACTATGGTCAGAGAAGGAAAAATCCAAAGCCACCCTCCAGTCCTCTACTAATTCCCTACAGTTCGTCAATGTTATATCTATCACTGCCTCTCTATCCCTAGTTCTGAACGTTGGCGTATTCCCCCTATTACAGATAAAGAGATTGCTGGCAATAATAAAATCAAACATAGACTCACCTCTTTTGTTGATGTCGGCACTTCCCCATTGGGTGTGGTGTGCATTGGCGTCACAACCCAGTACCAGTCTCGAGCCGCTTCTGCCCGAGTGCTCCACCAACTCCCGTACTTTATCACCAGGTGGATCGGTAGCCTCGTACGGCAAGTATACCGATGCCAGTGCCAGAACCGTTCTGTCCCTGGCCTCTCCTGTCACGACCGTGAGGTCCCCATTACTGAAAGAATAAGAAATCATAAATTTAAACTCAGTTCTCGCCAGTATACAAGTTCGTACCTTATCATCCGTGTGGGGTACGAACAAGGTATACCCCGTGACCTTTAATCCAACTACCCGGTTTTTATTAATCCAGGGCTCTTGGATTAAGGCCACGTCCACGTTGTTGTCAATGAGGTGAAACTAGGAAAACTAAATTTGATAGACCCCAACCCGAACACAGCAACCCCTCCCATTGACTTCAGCCTTTTGAGAGACTCCTGGTCTACTGCGAACCTGAATTCTCTCCCTTGGTTCTCCTTACAGCCCAGTGAAGCTATAAATTTCCACTGGCCTGTAGTGAGACCATCGTTCTGGTTGTCCAGTAACCCCAGTATGACCTCCACCGGTTTTATGGGTGGAGGTATCCACACCGTGACTACTGGCCTCAATGGCAACTCTGACGCTAGTATGACGTCCAATCTGGCTTCAGGGAAAGCGCTGCCACACCTGCCAATTGCAGCCTTTAAAAAACCCAAAGGTTATTTGATTGCCGCAACTGACAGTTTTGACACCTCTTGCCCAGTCAGCCCCTTTGAACGATACTTCGTCCGGCCTTCCTTTCACGCTGAAGATTTCGTCGAGTAGTTTGTTCTCTAGCACCTGCCATTTCTCGACACTGATCCTTCCATCGGGATCCATACGATCAATGACAGCCGCCAGAATACCGTCCTTACCCGACGACTCCCTCAGCTTCCTTGACGTGGAGGACTGGTCCTCTCTGGAGACAGTCCTCTTAGTGGTCTCCTTTCGGAGATCCTTAAGAGGGCCGGCACCAGCCTGACTAGTCCTCTTAACCGCTGGAGATTTCTGGTCATCACCAGACCTAACTCTCTTGACAACCCCTTTATTGGGGGCCTTAGCAGAGTTCTGTCGGTGATCACCCGATTTCCCTGCAGATGTTGACTGGTTTGTCCCGGTAATTCCTTTAGTGACTCCCTTTTGGGGGTGACTGTCGGAGATTATCAGATTATCCTCATCGCGCGACTAGTACTGGGTGTTTCGTCCGCAGTCTTAGCTCCTTTAGCCGTGACCATGCTGTCACGGTTAAGAGGAACAGTTGCAGACTTATTACCCTCCTTTTTTTCTTTAGCTCCTTTATTGGAGGATTCCTCAGCAAGGGTTGGTGAGGATTCGTTGTCTTTACTGACAACTTTTGAGTCCTCAGCAGCCCTTGCTGTGTATCCCGCAGGATAGGGAATGCCTAGGATATCACCGACAGAACCGTGGATTCGTTCGAATCTAGCAACGTTCTTCCGGTGCTTCCTCAGCAGATGCCTATCCCGCCCATCGTGCAGTGAGGAGTCTTTCTTAGCTATCTTTTCTAGAAAGGCTAAGGAGGCTCTCACACCACTCTTGGCTTTTTCTAAACTCGTTCGGCTATCTGATGTGACCTGTTCTGTCGCATCCTGCCGAACAATGTGTTTTGATGCACTCGCCAATCCACTTCCCATCTCGAGTGTAACCTCAAAGGCCGCTGGTCCAGCCCTTTGGCCCTGATCATCAGCCGAAATCATTGTTATTTCGTGCTCATCATCAGAGCCCAGAGTTAGATCACCGAGCCTTTCCGAAGCACCTGTTCGAGATTCGGAGCCGACTAGTGAGTCCATCGCGTCCGTCTCTGTCAGTTCTGTTGCTAACTGACTTTCCTGCAGCAGAATATCCCTGTGAATACTCAGCCAGTCTGAGTCCATATCTGACTCAGAGTCTGCCGAGTTGTCAGAGACATTCCCTGCACCGCGTCCTAAGACCGCGTCCTTCTCTTTGGTTTTTTTAATTTCGTCCAGTTTTTGGTCCAACAAGTATGCACGTAAGAAAAAAAAAGACCGTCGCGCGCAGTGACGGCTTGCGCGGACTAGGCCAAGTTACAACTGACCCTTGCCATCGGCATCAGAGGGAAGCTGTTCACGACCAGTTTATTTAACCACTAACTAGCCATCCAGGTCCTCGGCACTGCTGTCAACCACCTTGACCTTAAAAGTGGGGGATGTGGGAAACAAAAAGGGGGGGATAGGATTATAGGTATTGGGATATGGGATGGATGGATGGATAACCCTTAGTCATACCGGCCTTAGAGCCTATGCATTATAACCAGTTTCGGCTAGACTTACCGACTCAGGTTATAAGGCATATACTACAGCCGGCATTTAAGCCACCACATCGCGGCAAGATAGTTATCCAGGTGGTGGCTTTTTTTAGCCATAAGTGTAAAACAAACCCTGGAGCACATGCTATCAATGTGCGGATCAAAAGATAATTTCTCATCTATCACAATGCCAAGACATTTCATCTGACTTACAATATCGATAACATTACCACCAATCCTCAAATCCAAGTCAAAAATGTTCATATCACGTCTATTAAATCTAAAAACCATCGCCCTGGTCTTACTAGGATTCACCTGAAGAACGTTTGCATCCATCCAATCACTCAACGTATTTAAGTCACGGTTAATAACCTCCGACCATTCAATTTGTGATCGCCAATCACCAGACCAAAGTAATTGAATGTCATCAGCAAATGCTAACGGCCTACAACAACTACTACTCATATTAGGAAATAAATCATTAATAAATAGCGTGAACAACATAGGGCCTAAAACTGAACCCTGCGGAACACCTGACCTCACACATTCAAGACCAGAATCTAAGCCATTAAGGGACACATATTGCCTCCAACCAGCCAAATATGACCATATCAACCTACATGCCGACGATGAAAAACCAAAATTACTATTCAATTTGGCAACCAATAGAGAGTGTTTTACCTGATCAAAAGCCTTAGATAGGTCAATAGAAACCAATATACTTACATAACCCCTGTTTAAATTATTTCTTACAGACTCAATCAATTCAGTTAGCAGAAAACCAGTATTACGACCACGACGAAAACCAAATTGAGATTCACTAAGCATCCCATTATCTTGTACCCACTGCATATTAATGTATTTTATATTCGCCGTAAGTAGTTAAAAATACTAATTTCGTGCAGTACAATTCAACTACTCCAACAAATTGTTAACAACTCGTGTTAAAAATGTATCAGAAGATTTCACATGAGATTTTCCGGAGTACAAATCTTACTGGCAGCAATAGCCGCAACCCAGTTTTTGAAGCCGAAACTGGCTTTCCTCGAATGACTTGCATATCGGGATGGTAGCCAAATTGTTTTATAATAGGGGGCAAGGCGAATTCATAACAGGTAAGTGCATCTCTACAACTACAAAAAGCCCCATGTATTTTGTTTTTACAATTTTATGGTTAGCTGTCAAAATTTTTTTATTGCAAATTAAAACTATCACTTTTTTATAAAAGAAATTATTAAATTCACTTCAATCATGCGCAGTTTTGAAATTTTTTTATTATAAAAATAATATTTTTAACACTTTTCAATCAACTTCTTCTCAAAACAAAATCATACGTTTCAAGACGTTTCACCATTTTTTTTTAATTCGCCGTGGAAACAGCTGATGAACAGCTGACGAGATGAGCTTACCTGTTTGAATTCGCCTTGATAGGGGGTTTTGCATTGCATTGTTAGCAGGGCTGATAAAGTTGGTACAATTGTACTTTTTTTGGTACAATTCGAAACTAAAAAGTACGCTGGTACCCCCGTGACTATTTCCAAATTTTTCAAACCTACATATTTATAACTAATATAAAATGGCAACTCGTATTTACTGTCGAATGACTATAAGCGGAGTTTAGTGTTTGGTGCAAATAATCTTGCGAAAATGCAAAATGTCGTGGCTTTTTTATGAAATCTTAGGGTAGCTCTACTTTTTGTTGTTGGATTTACCAATACAGCTGTGATATTTTGCATTTGTACTTTTGCAAGACCATTTGCACGAAACACTGAACTCCGCTATTGTAAATAGATTTTTTTTCATTTGTTTATTGACAATTGCTTATGCCACATTCTAAATTTAGTATCAGCGGCAGCATATAAGCGTGCATTTTCTGATGGTATTGACAAATTTTTAAAAGATATAGGAAACCACTTCTGCAAAAGTTCTACATTGTAGAAGAGACGAATTCCTCTCAATTCAAGATTACTTTGGAACGAACTCATAATATTTCCAAGTATTTGTCAACAAGATGGTTGTAACGTCAAGAAGTAATCAACAGAATTTTGGATCTTTGGGAGACCACTCAATTATTATTTTACTCCGAATAATTTTGAAGGAGATATTACAAGCGCTAAATTAAATTTTCTTTTTGTTGTATTAAATTTTTGTTTTTAAAAATATAATAAAAAATAATTTATAAAATGCTGATTTAGTACAATTGGGGCCGAAAAAGTACGATTTTAAAAGTTCGTTGGTACGATTTTGGTTTTCTCAATTATCATCCCTGATTGTTAGTGTTTACGGCTCGAAATGTCAGCCATTCTTAGAAAAACACTAACAAATCAAAACAAATAGGCTCGAAATGTCAAAATCAGAAGGCGTTTCGACACCACTTGTAGTTAATTCGCCTTGATTCTGATCTATTCAACAAACGTGTTTACTACAGTTTTTTGTTGGATTTTTTAACCACAGCGTAGTAAATTTTAGTCTTATACATTTTTTTGTTGCAGTGTTGTAAATAATAAGCAGGTGGCATCATTACGGCAACAAATACAACATTACAACAAAAATGGAAATTACATCACCGTTTACGTCAAAAAATACTTTAAACAAAAATCAAAGCGTGCCGCTGAACGTGATGAAATAAATAAATTTTTAGCCAATTGATATTTAATTATGGTCAATATCTTATTTATTATAATTTAATACTATCAAAAACTTTAATAAAATACAATAATCACAGCACAGTACGTCGTAATACAATGAATTACTGTGTAAACTAGCCTTTAGATCGTACTATCTATTGAACTAACCAAGGCGAATTCATAACAGGTAAGTCCAACTTTACAACTACAAAAAGCCCCATGTATATTGTTTTTACAATTTTATGGTTAGCTGTCAAAATTTTTTTATTGCAAATTAAAATTATCACTTTTATTAGTATTGTGGTTATTTTATTGAACTATTTATGGTTTTTAATCCAAATTTTTAATATTTTCAATTAGGCTTAAGTTCATTAAATTTAATTTTCATTAAATTATTTTTATGAAGAAAGGAATTTTACAACATGAAAATTAATTAAAATTTTTATTGATAATTTTTCATTCTTGACTCAATCTGGGCTCGAACCCAGGTGTTTACGGACAGGTTACCCTGACATGTTTCGATTGCAACCACTCAATCTCTTCAGAGGGCTTGGCTTTTAACACTCGCAGCCATCGACGACTGCTGACGTCATTAGTCAAACATCAATCCTTAAACCAAATTGTATTCAACCTTTTGGTAGATCGAAATTTGCTTTTGAATGATTATCTATTTTAATTTATTTTAACATGTTATTCCTTTACTTCTCTTTTTTCGTACTTTTGTCAAGAATTCTTCTTGAAGTTCAAAGTACATATATTTTTTGTTTTTTCATTTTTTTGTCTTTCTTTTTCTTGTTGACCTTTTCAGCACAACTTGAAGGACAAATGCAAACATAGAGCTCGTGCCTTAGCTTTAACAATTATTAGTATTGTGGTTATTTTATTGAACTATTTATGGTTTTTAATCCAAATTTTTAATATTTTTAATTAGGCTTAAGTTCATTAAATTTAATTTTCATTAAATTATTTTTATGAAGAAAGGAATTTTACAACATGAAAATTAATTAAAATTTTTATTGATAATTTTTCATTCTTGACTCAATCTGGGCTCGAACCCAGGTGTTTACGGACAGGTTACCCTGACATGTTTCATGTTATTCCTTTACTTCTCTTTTTTCGTACTTTTGTCAAGAATTCTTCTTGAAGTTCAAAGTACATATATTTTTTGTTTTTTCATTTTTTTGTCTTTCTTTTTCTTGTTGACCTTTTCAGCACAACTTGAAGGACAAATGCAAACATAGAGCTCGTGCCTTAGCTTTAACAATTATTAGTATTGTGGTTATTTTATTGAACTATTTATGGTTTTTAATCCAAATTTTTAATATTTTTAATTAGGCTTAAGTTCATTAAATTTAATTTTCATTAAATTATTTTTATGAAGAAAGGAATTTTACAACATGAAAATTAATTAAAATTTTTATTGATAATTTTTCATTCTTGACTCAATCTGGGCTCGAACCCAGGTGTTTACGGACAGGTTGCCCTGACATGTTTCGATTGCAACCACTCAATCTCTTCAGAGGGCTTGCCGTTTAACACTCGCAGCCATCGACGACTGCTGACGTCATTAGTCAAACATCAATCCTTAAACCAAATTGTATTCAACCTTTTGGTAGATCGAAATTTGCTTTTGAATGATTATCTATTTTAATTTATTTTAACATGTTATTCCTTTACTTCTCTTTTTTCGTACTTTTGTCAAGAATTCTTCTTGAAGTTCAAAGTACATATATTTTTTGTTTTTTCATTTTTTTGTCTTTCTTTTTCTTGTTGACCTTTTCAGCACAACTTGAAGGACAAATGCAAACATAGAGCTCGTGCCTTAGCTTTAACAATTATTAGTATTGTGGTTATTTTATTGAACTATTTATGGTTTTTAATCCAAATTTTTAATATTTTTAATTAGGCTTAAGTTCATTAAATTTAATTTTCATTAAATTATTTTTATGAAGAAAGGAATTTTACAACATGAAAATTAATTAAAATTTTTATTGATAATTTTTCATTCTTGACTCAATCTGGGCTCGAACCCAGGTGTTTACGGACAGGTTACCCTGACATGTTTCGACTGCAACCACTCAATCTCTTCAGAGGGCTTGCCGTTTAACACTCGCAGCCATCGACGACTGCTGACGTCATTAGTCAAACATCAATCCTTAAACCAAATTGTATTCAACCTTTTGGTAGATCGAAATTTGCTTTTGAATGATTATCTATTTTAACATGTTATTCCTTTACTTCTCTTTTTTCGTACTTTTGTCAAGAATTCTTCTTGAAGTTCAAAGTACATATATTTTTTGTTTTTTCATTTTTTTGTCTTTCTTTTTCTTGTTGACCTTTTCAGCACAACTTGAAGGACAAATGCAAACATAGAGCTCGTGCCTTAGCTTTAACAATTATTAGTATTGTGGTTATTTTATTGAACTATTTATGGTTTTTAATCCAAATTTTTAATATTTTTAATTAGGCTTAAGTTCATTAAATTTAATTTTCATTAAATTATTTTTATGAAGAAAGGAATTTTACAACATGAAAATTAATTAAAATTTTTATTGATAATTTTTCATTCTTGACTCAATCTGGGCTCGAACCCAGGTGTTTACGGACAGGTTACCCTGACATGTTTCGATTGCAACTACTCAATCTCTTCAGAGGGCTTGCCGTTTAACACTCGCAGCCATCGACGACTGCTGACGTCATTAGTCAAACATCAATCCTTAAACCAAATTGTATTCAACCTTTTGGTAGATCGAAATTAGCTTTTGAATGATTATCTATTTTAATTTATTTTAACATGTTATTCCTTTACTTCTCTTTTTTCGTACTTTTGTCAAGAATTCTTCTTGAAGTTCAAAGTACATATATTTTTTGTTTTTTCATTTTTTTGTCTTTCTTTTTCTTGTTGACCTTTTCAGCACAACTTGAAGGACAAATGCAAACATAGAGCTCGTGCCTTAGCTTTAACAATTATTAGTATTGTGGTTATTTTATTGAACTATTTATGGTTTTTAATCCAAATTTTTTATAAAAGAAATTATTAAATTCACTTCAATCATTCTCAGTTTTGATATTTTTTTATTATAAAAATAATATTTTTAGCACTTTTCAATCAACTTCTTCTCAAAACAAAATCATATTTTGCCGTTTCACCATTTTTTTTAATTCGCCGTGGAAACAGCTGATGAACGGCTGACGAGATGAGTTTACCTGTTTGAATTCGCCTTGGAACTGACAAACTATCTGACATCAGCTGTTTTGCAAGTCGTTTGCTTGTGGCGGCAAATCTATATATATAAAAAGAAGTGTACACTTTGATGTCACCACTAACTGCGGAAACGGGTCGACCGATTTCAACCAAAATTTCAGGGTACGTTGGGGATAGCCTGTGGATGGTTTAAGTTTGCACGAAATCGGCTTCCTACATATTCCCATACAAATATCAACAAAATGCCATCCATTTTGAACTCCTCCGATACGGCTTGACTGATTTTTATGAAATTTTGTATGTGTATTTGTTAGGTATGAGAATAGGGCGTAAAGTATATTTTATATCGCTAATCAACCGGTTTTCCTAAAATTTGGCATGCACGCACTGTTATATCTGAAAGAAAAAAGTGAGTAGAGCGTGAAATAGGGCAAGAGGGGTAAAAGCTCTCCCTCCCAATATCTTCTTAACTAATCAACCGATTTTCTTGAAATTTGGCAGGCAAGTAGAATGAAATATAGCCTATAATTTTTATAATCTTCTTAACTAATCAACCAGTTTTTCTTGACATGCAGACAATGTAACATCTAAATTAAATAAGTTACACGGAAAAACAACATTTGCCGGGATAGCTAGTATACATTAAAATTTATTTATTTACACATATTCATAAAAAAACATTTTTAATAACCTGAAATACAATTCAAAGTGATTCGAATTACATATAATTTTCTAGCGTCTATTTTATTATTATTTTATATATACATATATTTTTTGTTATGTCAGATGAAATCGTGTAAAAGCAAACATTAAAAACATAACATAAAGGAGGTTAGTAGGGAGATGCCTGTACTCGGTCAGTACGCTTTGTGTTTTTATTCGTTGGTTCATTCACAACGATGGCTGCATGTATTTTTTTCTTTTCTATTTCTCTTTGACTCGCTGCTAATAAAATTGTTGTTGTTTTGAACCGAAAAAAGTTAAAACCGATTGCTGCGTGTGATTATATTGGCATCTTTAAAAGGGAATTGAAAAGAAGTTGAGCATCAAAAGATGAAACCTGTAAATTCAGACTAACAAAAGTTAGCCACAGTTTGTACACTTCGTACAACGAGCTGCTAACTAGAATGCCGATTAAGCTTAACAGCTTGTTGGCACAGAGTTAATTCATAACGAACTTTTCTCCATCTGCCAAATTTTAATAAATTAACTCTGAATTTTTATGATGCCACATTGTATTACTCAAAAATGCTAAACGTTTTGCACTAATCAACGCTGAATTTGTCATTTTTTCTTTTTCCCTTCACATATAAAAATCTTTAAAAGTTTTTGAAATTAAAATAAATTAAGTAAAAGAAAGTAAATTAAAAAACAAGTAAGAAAGTATAGTCGGTCAAGCCCGACCATATGAAACCCAACACCACAGTATTTAAAAACAAAATTTCGAAAGTGTATGGCTATATGAATAGGGATATATCTATGTTTTAAATTTCATTTAAATTGGTTTGATATTTTTTGAGAGGCAAATATTGCACCCCATCTCCCATCGTGGTCCCATTTTTTTTTAAATGCATAGCTTATATGTATGTCCGTACAAATATGGATCCATCTATGCTTAAAATTTCATTAAAATCGGTTTGATAGTTTCTGTGGGCAGAAATTGCCCCCTATCTCCCTTCGTGGTTCTACGATTCGGCCCACCAATAGGCTTGGTCCTTGTGCCAATAAGAACCTATGTACCAAGTTTTATTAAATTATCTCCAAAATTGCCAGCCGGACGGACATCGTTAGATCAACTCAGAAAGTGATTCTTAGTCGATCGGTATACTTTAAGGTGGGTCTAGGTCCAATATTTTAAGGCGTTACACACATCAGCACTAATGCATAATACCCTCTCCACTATTGTGGTGTGTGTATAAAAAATCAGTTAATTAAAAAAACCAACAAACTAGTTTGACATTAAACGGCGGTTTTTCACAAGTTAGCAGATGTTTGGCAGCTCGTTAACAAAAGTTTAGCAAATCGTTAGCCAGAGTTTGGTTAGTGTATTATGAATAAACTTTTTGCTAACTTCATGCCAAATTTTCATTATGAATACGGCTGTAGATATGTATATCATTTTTCTCGTTATTTTATTTATTTTAGTATATGTAGTTGTTTCTATTTGTCTAACATATAGGGATCGACAAATTGAAACAATATATTGATATAGAGTATCAATATTTATTATTTAAAAAGTATCGATATATCGAACGTATTTTGCTGAAACTATTATCAAATTAAAAAATTGAATATACCTTGTACATACATATTTATGAACAAATATCCGTACAAGAAGACTACCGGTCATTTTACTAGTTATATGACCGGTAGTTTTGACCAATATATTGGGTAAAGTTTCTATTAGTTTATTAAGAGCAAAATGAAAAAACTAACCGAAACTCTTGTGTACATGAGATTTTGCCTCTCTTTCCAACTAATGAATTCCACTCGACTACGTAACATATATTTGTACTGCTTACTCTCCTGCTTTTTATCAGTCAATGATTACCAAAATAGTGGTTAATGCTAACTAGTTAGTCATTACGTAAATATTGGTTATCACTAACTAGTTATTTATAACGTAAAAATTGGTTAGTACTAACCTCTATAAAAAAACACTTCTTTATTGTTGTTTATTGTTGTTTGTTGTTTATTTAATTGTTTTCCAATACAACAAGATTTATAATCTTATAATTAAAGTAAAGGATTTTTATATATTTTAATAAGTTTTCTAGTTCATAATAAAGATATATAAAAAATTATAAAAATTTAAAAATTTTAAAATAAAGTATACATAAATTAATAAAAATAACAAAAACATGAAGAATCAAAAATCAAAATAGAAAAGTGTTATTATGCGAAATACTTGAAGAGTTCTTTTTTAAAGTGCAGAGCGTTGCTTATAAATTGAATGGACGACGGTAGCGTGTTCCAAAGACGGACAGAATGTACATAAAATTGCCACTCAGATATTAAACTTTGATGTCTGATGTGTATAATGTGATTTAATCTTCTAGAACGTGTAAATTGAATTTTCTCAAAAAGGTATGGTGGTTGACGGGTATATACGATTTTTTGTAGTAGGATCAAGGTTCTTATTTTTAACAAATTATTTATTGTGACTCCATAGAGCTTTTTCGCGTACTGAGAGATATGGTCATATTTTTTCAAATTAAAAACATATCTCAGTATAGAGTAATATGTGGATGTAAGTTTTTTTAGACTTCGTAAGTCACAGCTGGCATATATTTCGCATCCATATAATAATGTAGGTATTAAATAAGATTTCGCAAGTAGAATTCGAATATTAAGTGGAGTAATAGACTGGGTGTTCCAAAGAATTCGTAGCTTTGCAAAAGTTTTTCCAGCAGCAGCATTTATGTGGTCAGACCAGGTGAGTGTGCAATTAAAAGTGATACCAAGATTTTTAGCTGTACATACATTTTCAATTTTTTGGTTATCAAGCATTATTATAGGTTCAACGGGTAACTTAAAATTTTTCTTAGTAATCACCAAACATTTAGACTTCTTGGGATTTATACATAATCCATTTGTATTTGCCCATTCATTAATGTTTTTAAGATCCGCATTCAGTTTTTTCACACAGTTATTTATCTCCATTAAGCCACTACTTATATAAAGTTGAACGTCGTCAGCGTACATGTGTATATTACAGAATTGTAGTGTTTTTTCCAAATCATTTATATAAAGTGTAAAAAGTAATGGCCCAAGTATTGATCCTTGTGGCACACCCTTCCAAATAGGTAACGAGCGAGATGTTTTATTATTTTTGAAAACAGATTGACTTCGTCCTGATAAATACGATGACATTAAACGTGTTGATAAGGGGGAGAAATTAAAAATTTTTTGCAGCTTAAAGCAGAGGACTTCATGGTCCACAGTGTCAAATGCCTTAGAATGGTCCAGCAGAACAAGGAATGAAATATTGCCATCATCAAGTTTACTACGAATTTCTTCAGATACGTTAATTAGTGCGGTTATACAGCTGTGACTGCGTCGGAATCCTGATTGTCTTTTTGTAAATAACCCGTTATTATTAACATATTTAATAATTTGCTGATGTAGTAATCGCTCAAACACTTTTGATAAGAATGGCAGAATAGCAATTGGGCGATATTCTTTGTTTGATTTTAAGATGGGTATAATTTTAGCATATTTCCAGTTTTTGGGATAAACGCTCTTCGTGATGATATTATTGAAAATATATGTAATATAAGGTACGATTAGCGAAATTATAATCCGTAAAAATTTCGGATGGATGTTGTCAAACCCAACAGCATTTGACCACAGAGCATACAGAGGTGTCACGAGACAGAAAATATTGTGTTTTTTCTGTCTTTTTCTGCGAAAGCTGCCCTTTTTTCATTTTTTGTTTTGATTACGCAATTCGTGTTGATAGTAGCGGCCTGTTTTTACACATTGCCACTTAACTACCAAAAAACATTTTCTTTCTCTTTCTTCTAAAGCTGCCCTCGCAACTGATTTGGGCCTTTTTCACACGTCACTTTTTACAGTTCTGTATATTCTGTGATTTGACTTAATAGCAAGACAACTCGACATAACATCTGACTCAATTACGCAATTAAAACTAAAACTATTACCATGAATAGCAGGCCATTGTTCATAATAACTAATATTTGATGGAACATTAGGTAAATGTGTAAACGACTCATTGATTTCATCTATGTCTATTGCAGTAGCATCAACAGGTGTTGGTTTACCAATACCGATTTCACGTATAGTTTGCCAAGTGTTTTTTGTTCCAATTGCTGATGAAAAACGACTAGAATAATACTCAGATTTTGCACTTTTTATCATCCTATTTACTTCTTTTCTTGCATTACAAAAGTCAATATGGAATTCAGTAGTTTTAAAAATTTTCCAACGTTTATAACACAAATCTCTACGAGCAATTGCTGATTTGATTTCTGCATTGAACCATGGTTTTTTCCTAGCGTTTTGCTTAACTGTTTTGACAGGAACACATGTATTAAAAACGTTTGTCAAATTATATTCTAAGAAATTCAATTGATCTTCAACCAAAGGCATATAATAAATAGAGTTCCAATCAATATTGGATAGTTCAAAGGACACCAGATCATTATTCATATTCCTAAAATCATAGAAAGTAGTTTTATCATATAAGTTAAGGTACGAAAGTACAGCAACAAAAGTTATTGTGAAATATAAAAAAATTGCAACAATAAACACTTCTTCAAAATTAGCGCTGCACGCGCGTCCCAAAATAACTGAATAAAATACCTTTTTTTCATAGCAGACGCTACGTTGCATTTCTTACCTGCAAATTCCGTTCACATGAAATGTGAGTCCGTTTATGCTGATAAGCATTTTTTGCCGTGGCTTCTTCTTCTTCCTCTAGAAGTTGTAGAGTTCTTTAGTTTTCAGATTAAAAGTTAGTTCAGCACTGACACTCAAGACTTGCATAGCAAGTAATTGTAATTATAGTTATATTTGGATTTGTTTAAATAAAGTTATTTAATTATTTTTGATTTGTCTAAATAAACGGAAAATGAACAGAGATGAAATTGTGTTTTAATTATATTGACAACAAAACTAATTGACACTCAAGACTTGCATAGCAAGTAATTACAACAAAACTAATTGGCGCCCAACGGGAAAAAAACAGTCACCATTGAAGTGAAAAGAAAAATAACCTTTTATAATAAAAAACAGTGTTTAAAAAAAAATTAAAATTTAAACAACAAAGACAATCACCATACAGTGAGCAGATAAAAATTAAGTCACCATTGAAGTGAAAAGAAAAATAACCTTTTATAATAAAAAACAGTGTTTAAAAAAAATTAAAATTTAAACAACAAAGACAATCACCATACAGTGAGCAGATAAAAACTAAGTCATCATTGAAGTGAAAAGAAAAATAACTTTTTTATAATAAAAAACAGTGTTTAAGAAAAAATTAAAATTTAAACAACAAAGACATTCACCATACTTGTGAATAAAAATTACATTGCTTATTGAAAATTTAAAAAAATTACTACCATACTGGTGCTAAAAACCTAATACAATTCTTAAAAATATAAAAAGCATTCATCACCAAAAAGCAAAAAAATATAACAAAAACTAATCCATCAATCAACAACTTAGAAAAGCCAAGCCGTGAGCAGTTGCAAAGGACCCTTAGTGAAGCCGAGTCTTGAGCAGTTACATTCCAGCCAGAAAAGTTGCATTTAGAACCAGAAGGAGCCAAAGCCGTGATGATTTATTTGTAAGAATTCTATTTTTTATTATTACTATTGATTGCTATCTATTATTTTTTATAAATTTTTTTTTTTTAAAAAAAAAACAAATCGGATCTAAATTTTTGAAATTTCGTAAAATTTTTTTTTATTTTTATTATTGTAACAGTTATTACCTTTGCAATTTAAAGTGAAATTTACGTGAAAAGAATTCTGAGTTGATCTTTGGTTTTTCCCTAGAGTTCATGTCAAGACCACAGGAAGATCCTGAAGAGTTTGACGTTATTTTAGCTAGGCTACAATCACTATTAATTTCTGAAAAAAGAATTGAGAACAAAGAGGAAATGAATTCTGAAAATTTGCAAGTTCTCTTGGACACTGCTATCCAACAAGCAGTCCAAAGAACAAAAGAAAGCTTTGAAGCAACTATTGCCGACCTTACTAGGCGACTCCAATCCTTAGAGCCACCTTCTGCCGTAGAAGCATATAAGGAAATAGAAATAGTACCCAATAAGACGTGTGAGGAAACTCTAGATATAATTAAATCTGTCCCAGAATTTAAAGGCGACCCCACCAGATATGTCTCTTGGCGTCAGGCCGCCACAACAGCCCATAAATTATTTGAACCTTATGTAGGAAGCTCAAAGTACTACCAGGCGGTAGCTATTCTGAGAAACAAAGTCGTGGGTAACGCAGATGCTGCGTTAAGCACTTATAACACAGTCCTTAACTTTAAGGCTATTATAGCACGGCTTGATTTTACTTACATGGATAAAAAATCCATCTTTACATTAGAGCAAGAGCTCTCCACTTTAAGACAGGGACAGAAAACTATTATCCAATTTTACGACGAAGTAGAGCGTAAGTTAACCGCGATCGTGAACAAAATTATAATGTCGAATGAAGGAGATGCCAATTTGATTCAGTCACTGAACCAAAAATACCGTGAACAGGCTTTGCGTGTCTTTGTTTCGGGAGTTAGGAAGCCCTTATGTGACACCTTGTTTTCGTGCAAGCCTGCAGACTTGCCATCAGCTCTGGCACTAGCACAAGAGCTAGAAGCAAATCAAAACCGCTATCATTTTGCTGCCATTTACAGTAATGGTTTAAACAAGGCTTCAATGAGTCCCTCAACACACACAGCCTTAAGACAAAACATACAGCATGTTAAACAGAACTCCTTTGGTCAGCAAAATAACTACTCTCAGCCTCCGCAAAACTTTGTCGGTCAACAAACTACTCCATTTTATCAAAATCGCCCTCAACAGGCATCTAACCAATCACAACGCCATAATGTTGCAAATTCGAATTTCCGAAATTTCGCCCAAAATCCTTTTCAGCCTGTAGGCCAACAAGCTAGTGACTCTCAACCAGTATCCCAATCCCTGGACACTGATGTAAGCATGCGTACGGTGCGAACAAACAACTTTCAGGGTTTTCAAACACAAAAGCGAGGTTTAACATCCGAAAGACAGGTCCCTCAGAAGGTCCAAAGGATTAACCACCTTGGCCAAGAGATGTTGCAAAACGAAGGTCTCGAAACCTTGGAAACACATGACTACGGCGATGAGCCAAACTTCTCTGGTAACCAAGAGCCGTATGAAAACCCTACTTTTTCTGATCCACCTTTCGAAGATGAGATTAATTTTTTAAGGGAGGGTCAGTTCTCCCCTACATTGAGCGAATGATAGGTGGCAAAAACATTAAACTTTTAATCGACACTGGTGCCTCTAAAAGTTATATCACCAATATTAACGGATTAAAAAACATTAAAGAAGTCGAAAAACCATTTTTAGTCAAATCCATTCATGGTGCTGATACAATCAACAACAAAACACTAGTAAATGTCCTAAATCATACTGAAACATTTTTTATTTTACCGAACCTGTCTCTATTTGACGGTATCATAGGTTTTAGCTTCATAAAAAGCATAAAGGGCGTGATTAACACAGAAAAAGACATGATTTATTATAACGGCGGCGAAGAAAAATTGAAATATCTTAAGCTAGATGCAGTGAATTCTTTAATAGAAAATGTCTCTATCCCAAAAAATGTAGAAAAGAAATTTTTCCAAATAATAAACGAAAATGCTGGTGTTTTCGCTAACCCGAATGAAGCCTTACCCTTTAACACGAAAATTTCCGCAACAATTAAAACAAAAGATCAGGAGCCCATATATTCTAAATACCAATCCTACCCCATTTCGATGATAGAATTTGTCAATAAAGAGGTTAAGGAACTTTTAAAAAATGGCATTATAAGGCCATCCCGATCTCCCTATAACAGCCCTGTTTGGGTTGTCGACAAGAAAGGCACAGACGAATTGGGCAAGCCCAATAAACGCCTCGTGTTCGACTACACTAAACTTAATTCAAAAACTATCCCTGATAAATATCCTATACCTGATCCGTCTGTTATACTTTCAAATCTTGGCAAATCTAAGTTCTTTACAACCTTGGACTTAAAAAGTGGCTTCCACCAGATTAACTTGGCCGAACACGACCGGAAAAAAACTGCTTTCAGCGTGAATAATGGTAAATACGAGTTCTGTCGTTTACCATTTGGATTAAAAAACGCCCCGAGCATTTTTCAGCGTGCCATCGATGATGTTTTACGTGATGAAATCGGAAAGTCATGTCACGTTTATATCGATGATATCATCATATTTTCTGACTCTGAGCAGAAGCATATAGATGACATCCAAAACATCTTACTAAAACTTTACCATGCTAACATGAGAGTTTCTTTAGAAAAGTCCAAATTCTTTAAAACCTCTGTCGAGTATTTGGGCTTTGTCGTTTCAACCGACGGTATCAGAACGTGTCCAAAGAAAATTGAAACCATAGTCAACTACGAAATGCCAACAACCTTAAGGAGCTTAAGGTCATTTCTAGGGTTGGCCGGTTATTATAGAAAATTCGTTAAAGACTATGCGGCTATAGCGAAACCTCTGACTAAATATTTACGTGGAGAAAATGGTCATGTGGGGACAAAACATTCGAAGCAAGTTAAAATTGACCTTGATGCTGATGCTATTCACTCATTCAAAAAAATTAAGAATATCCTTTCTTCCGAAGATGTACTTCTCCTTTATCCAAATTTCGATAGACCTTTTGACCTTACGACTGATGCGTCATCCCATGCTATTGGCGCCGTTCTTTCTCAAAATGGTCGTCCAATTACCATGATTTCAAGGACCTTGTCACCCGCCGAAGAAACCTACGCAACCAACGAACGCGAACTTTTAGCTATCGTATGGGCCTTAAAAAATCTTAGACACTATCTTTACGGGGTAAATAATTTAAACATCTTCACCGACCACCAACCCCTAACCTTTTCGATATCTGATAAAAACCCAAACTCTAAATTAAAGCGCTGGAGAGCTTTCATTGAAGAGTACTCGCCAACATTTTTCTACAAGCCCGGCAAAGACAATATTGTTGCAGACGCCCTTTCCAGACAATTTGTTAACATTACAATGGATACCACATCTACATGCTCACTACAAGCTTGTGGAAGTGAGATGTCACTCACCGAAATTATTCCCGCGGTCGAAAACCCAATTAACTGTTTCAAAAACCAGATTTTAATCAATCATGGTTCAGAACAAAATAAAGAAACAAAAATTCTTTTTAAAAATCGCATTCGACATCGCATTTCATATCAAGAAATTGACGATCTTTTAAATACTATTAAGGACTGCATAAACCCAGAAGTAGTGAACGCGATTAATTGTGATTTACATACCCTTGCTCAAATCCAACACCTTCTTATATCGAATTTCCCTTCTGTAAAATTCAGGTACGCTAATAAATTTGTTACAGATATCTTTAACGCAAGTGACCAAATTGAAATTTTAACAAATGAACACAATAGGGCACACCGTTCTGTTTCAGAAAATACGAAACAAGTTCTTCAGGATTATTTTTTCCCAGATATAGCTAAAAAGTTAAAAGAAATTACAGCAAACTGCAAAATCTGTCGGCTAGCGAAATATCAAAGACATCCAAAAAAACATGAGATCGCTGAGACCCCCATACCCTCCTTCCCAGGCGAGATCCTCCATGTCGATATTTACAATACTGACAAGAAATTCTATTTAACATGTCTCGATAAATTTTCTAAGTTCGCTATTGTAAAACCTATACCCTCTCGAGCGATAGTAGACGTTAAACCAGCCCTTCTGGAGATACTTAACTTTTACAAAGGCACGGAAACAATAGTTTGCGACAACGAAAAGTCACTAACTTCACAAACCATAAGATCGTTAATAAAGAATAACTTCGGAGCAAACATTTACGCAACTCCACCCATGCATAGTACCTCTAATGGCCAAGTCGAGCGTTTCCACGGAACACTTGCGGAAATTGCAAGATGCCTAAAACTAGAGTACGCAATAGATGACTCTACAGAGCTCGTCTTAATGGCAACTGCAAAATACAATAGAACAATCCATTCTACTACTAACCATAAGCCCATAGATATAATTCAATCAATTCCAGAAAACTTGAAAGAAAATATTCGTGCGAAAATTCTTGCCAAACAAAAATCAGACCTTGATTATCATAACAAAAAGACAGTAACTAAAACATATAACCCTGGAGATAAAGTTTTTGTGAAAGTTAATAAGAGATTGGGGAATAAAATTAGCAAACTTTTTGTCGAAAAGACTGTCCAACAAGATCTAGGCACAACTCTTAAAATTGATGACAAAATAGTGCATAAAGATAACATTCGTTTCCTCATTGCAGCATCCTAATATTTGCAGTCTTTGTACTCGCTAGTTATGCCACCATCCTGGACTATACTTCTTCACACTATATTCCTGTAGCAGACGGAAATGTTGCAATCTATGAAAATTATGGAATGTTGGCCCATGTAACGGACTTGACAAACTTTACTACCATAGCAGAAGAAACCAGAAATCTAACGGACCTACTACCAAAATCACACATGAGAAAACTGCTAGAATCAGATGTGGACCAAATAGAGAAGACAATAGAATCCCTGCGCATACACCACAGGCACGCACGTAGCATTAACGTTCTTGGAACCGCGCTGAAATACATAGCTGGTACGCCAGATTACGATGACTTTACCGAAGTGCGTAGCAAACAAGATGAATTAGTTACTGCAAGTAATGCTCAGATAATCATAAACACCGATATGCAATCGCAAATAAACAAATTAACTACGACTGTGAACACACTTGTAAGTAAAACTAAGGCTACTGAAATCGATTCAGGATACCTTTATAGTTTGTTAGGCGAAAGAAATAGAGCAGTACTTAGGGAACTAGATAACCTAGCTTTGTCCATAACCTTGGGGAAACTCCAAATGATCAATCCCATTCTGTTAGATAGCTCGGAAGTAAGTTTTGTTTTAAAATCCGAAATAGATTTAAATGTAAGCATTACTGAGATAATTGTAAATTCAAAGCTAAAGATTTTGCAAACCGAAAATGTTATTACGTTTTTGATAAAATTTCCAAAAATTATAAAATTTTGTAATAAAAAATTAATTTTTCCAGTCGTTCATAATAATAAAATTTTGTCATTTAAAGTAAGTGATGTAGCAAAATGTGGCTACAAATATATCATGTTAAAAGATTGTAAAAAGAAATCTACAACTTCATTTTGTAAAACATTTAACCTTGAAAATACTTCATGCCTAGACACTTTATTAAATAATAACACGGCAACTTGTAACACAAATTCCGCGCATAATATGCCACCTCTGAAAGAGATTGACGATGGCATTGTTGTTATAAATAATCAACCCTCCAAAGTGATTTACGAGAATGTAACAAAAACCCTACAAACGGGTACATACCTCATAACTTTTGACAATACCTTAAAAGTTAATTCAACGGAATTCAAAAATTGCCGAAAAATTGCTTTTAAAAGCCCCGAAATTCCTATAGCTCACACTGTTAACTTAACTGATCATACCGCTATCTTATCACTTCAATACCTTCATGATTTAAATATTGAAAACCTAGACCATATATCGCACCTTCATTTGAAAGTAAGAGGAACTTTTTACACCTCAGCCTCTCTTTTTGTTCTTATTGTAATAATATGCGTTGCATACGTTCTCGCCAAAAGGCAACGTAAGGTTGAAATCAACAATATTCTTAGCAGATATGATCAGACGAGGACGTCCGATGCTTAAAGGGGGGAACAGTTAAGGTACGAAAGTACAGCAACAAAAGTTATTGTGAAATATAAAAAAATTGCAACAATAAACACTTCTTCAAAATTAGCGCTGCACGCGCGTCCCAAAATAACTGAATAAAATACCTTTTTTTCATAGCAGACGCTACGTTGCATTTCTTACCTGCAAATTCCGTTCACATGAAATGTGAGTCCGTTTATGCTGATAAGCATTTTTTGCCGTGGCTTCTTCTTCTTCCTCTAGAAGTTGTAGAGTTCTTTAGTTTTCAGATTAAAAGTTAGTTCAGCACTGACACTCAAGACTTGCATAGCAAGTAATTGTAATTATAGTTATATTTGGATTTGTTTAAATAAAGTTATTTAATTATTTTTGATTTGTCTAAATAAACGGAAAATGAACAGAGATGAAATTGTGTTTTAATTATATTGACAACAAAACTAATTGACACTCAAGACTTGCATAGCAAGTAATTACAACAAAACTAATTTATACATACTGCAACTGGAAATTAAAAGTTAGGAATATCAAATCATGTTTGGAGAAACAAGGTACTGATAGTTGGTCATATAAAAGAACTTTTTTCATATCGCTGACAAAAAATAAATCCAATAATGTGCTAGATGTAGAAGTGAAATGTGTTGGTACTGTACAATTTGTTGGAACCAAACCAAACGATTTCATATCATTGATAAGATGACTCTCAACGATTAAATTGGAGTTAAAATCTCCACATACAATAATATCATCATATTCTAAGGTAAGCGTTTCAATCCTTTCCAGAAAAAAATCTGTGCTGTCTCTAGTATTTGGTCTGTATACAGATCCAACAAGTAATTTCCGACCGCCAGCAAATATCTCGATGAATATATCTTCAATTTTATTACGCGAATTATTAGCAGAAGCTCCAACAGGTTTGGAACTACAGCATAGTTTACAATTTATTGTATTCCTGACGTATATAGCCACACCACCACAAGGAGCTTCTCTATCACAACGAAAAGTTTTGTAATCTTTTAAATTAATAATATTATCAGTAACAGAGTCATTGAACCACGTCTCAGTCACGCATACAACATCTACGCCAGAGCTTTCAAAAATATAACGAAACTCATCGATCTTTAACTTCAGACTCTGAGCATTAATATGACACAACTTAATAATTGATTTCTGTTTACACAGTATTCGTATCATATCAGAAGTATTATCTTTGGAACCGAGAACTACACTATCCATATGAGATGACCTGATTAAGAATATAGTTAATATAAGCAACGCTAGCAAAGCAAAGTTTATCATATTCAAACTTAAGTAAAGAAATTACAAAAAAATAAAAATATATAAAGACTTATGTTCAAAAAACGAATAATATTTGGGTAAAGTAATAAAGACATATTTAAAAAAGTAGCTTATAGATGACTGATGCAAATTTATTGTTGACATTATTAAATAGCTGTTAGTAATTGTTTGGAGATTGATTCGCATCCGGTTGGTGCGCATCAGGAAAAAAATTGAGCAGGTCTTCCAAGCTATCAATACGTACAGGATCTTCATCACTATTAAATTTAATATAAATTAAACCACGCATCGTAAAAACC
Source organism: Pollenia labialis (assembly GCA_949318255.1). Classification (NCBI taxonomy): domain Eukaryota; kingdom Metazoa; phylum Arthropoda; class Insecta; order Diptera; family Polleniidae; genus Pollenia; species Pollenia labialis. The sequence continues at coordinate 29,937,875 of OX439141.1, read as the reverse complement.
GATTTTAATCGATTGGCTTTTTTAAGGCCCACTGCAGACTGGAGTATTTTAAAGTTCGACGAGGTTAAATTTTCATTTATGTAAAATGGACGATCACAATTTTCTCCTATGTGTCTTAACAATAGCGGTGTTTTGTTTCGTTTTCGAAAATTAGCAATTGATTTAAGAATAAAATTTTTGTCATACGGAGAGAATAATTTGACCATTACGACAGCATTCGGAGAATTAACTTTATGCTTGTTATTAAAATTTTGAAGACGGTAAATTGACTTAACGGCTGGTGTATTAACATTTAAAGTGTTACATATAGTTGTAAACACTCCATACAAATCTTCCTCGTTTCGGTAAGGTATCCCATTAATTCGAAGATCAGAAGCAATCAAAGAATTTTCTTGTCTCTGTAATTGCGTTTTCAATTTAGATACTTCATCTTTTAAACTTACAATATCATCTGCAACCGTTTCTAGCTTAGTTACGCGTTGAGTTATATTTAAAATGTCAATTTTTAATAAATCGAATCGTTTATCAAATTCTTTTATCATGCGAGTTTCACTTTCATGGATCAGTGTTTTCATTACATCTGCTATTTTTTCAAATCTTTTATCCACCAGATTAATCAATTTGAAGGGTGAATCATTAGTCGACAATCGCGGTGTTTTTGATATGTTTTCAAAAAGAGAGTTCTGTAGGAGAGAATTCTGTAAAGTCTCTCTCCCTCTTTTTGGTGCTGCAGTTAAGAGTTCAGTATTGTCATCAGGGTTGCCGAACATGGTCATTTCCGACCAAATTTGGTCGGATATTTTTGGTTTGGTCGGATGGTATGCCAAGCCTAATTTTGGTCGGTTTTAGAAAATGTGCAACTTGTACTTATTTTAAAAAAATTAAGAACATTGGGCGGAAAGCAGACAATTGCAAATCTCATAGCTTTTTAACTAAACACAAAATTTGTTTTTATTGTTGATGAAACTATAGATGTGGCATTGAAATGTTTTACTTTAGTAGCAAGTTAGTTTGACGGTGTTAGTTTTATAAAGGATAGTTTTGTCATCTTATTCGTTTAATTTTTCTTCTTATACAAAACTTTTTATCAACAAACAATATTCCTTTAAAAAATTTGATCGGATTGGCAACAAACGACGCCCACGCCATGACTGGAACTGTTGGTAAGCTTATAGCCTATTCATCGATTTTGAAAGAAGTCTTCGTTCGCTTAAAGTACATTTAAAACAAAAACAATATTGAATAATTTGTTTTCGTTTTAAATGTTAGTTAAGCGAACGAAGCCTTCGTCCAGAAATAGATTAACAGGCAGTAAATCTTACTTAGCAATGCAAAAAATATAAGGGTTCTTTGTGGTAATATTTTATCTTTTTTCACATAGTCCTAAAAGAATAACATAAATAAGAGAATTTCAGGAATTCCGTTCTGTATTAGGTGTTTCTTATACAAGATGGACTTCTTAAAGGAACATGTTGTAAGAATTATAGAACAGTGGGATGCTTTGATATTGTATTTTAAGTCATATTTTTATAAATTCAATGGTATAAGAGCCGCAAAACTTGCAGAATGTGTGGGTCGGTTGCAGAGCAAGTTATAAACGCGTATCCAATAAGCCAACATTGCATTGTTAAACTCTTTGATACATTTTTAACGTTGTCTGCAATTTTCAAATTATTTTATTTCCCGTTTTCCCGGGAAATAAGAGTTCCTCTTAGCTTCAGAAAAAAGCTATTTATACTTTGAATTTTAGGTTTATATTCTCTAAAAATTAGCATCTGTTGATGGGTTGTCGATTAGATCAATAACAAGAAGTGAGTGCGTTCGTAAATCAATGTCTACTGACGCAATAAATCTAGCAAAAGCAGAGTGTGCCGTGCAACAGTTGATAATTAATAAATTTAGTGAAGCGAAGTGAAGAGTTAATAAAGAACATAAATTCAAAATAAGATGCAGGCAGTAAATTTTAATTGTCTATGGACAAGTCTTAAAAACATGAGATATCCAGAAATAGCGCTCCTTTATTGCAGCAAAGTCATATCTACAAAAAAAAATCGAGCTTTGCAAAATGCGATTAAAGTTTTCAAAATGTACCGATATAAAGATATATTTTGCTATAACTTCGGTTGAGTACGAGATAAAATACCGATTTGTTTCATTTTGTGACGGCTTATATAACCGGAAAGTGCTGGTAAACAGAAATAAAAAAAAACTATGGAAACTCGTGTAAGATTCTACGACATACAATTTTAAAAACACATTGTCCTTAGGATTACAGGTGGATATTGTAAGAAGAAGTCCGTTTGATGATATTTATTGCATCAACCTTGACATACATTTGACTGATATAGACGTTGTTTATAATAAAGAGAGTATTTAGGCATTTCTTTTACTTACTTTGTAAACAAGTTCCCTTACGCTTTTTTAACAAAAAGTTTTTTTCATTAATTTAAAACAAATTTACTTTGTATTATTTATATGGAGCGGGATCCCGGGATCCCGGGAATTGAAAAACTCCGGGAAAAAAATTCTAATATACATAAATACATATCATATAAAATGCATTTAAAAAAAATTGAGGAGAGATAAAAACTTAATAAAAAGGCAGCCATCGTTATTATAACAACGGGGTTTTCTAGTTAATATCGCTAACACATTACGCATGATTGGCACTATCCTAAAAAAACTGTCTTTGTAATCTCAATGGTTTGCTTTTTATTAAGCTTCGTATCGCTAGGAAAAATTGTAATAGGCCCGTTTGCATTTTTATTAAATATTTCAAAAATTTGGTCGGTTTCAAATGATTTTCGTAGGTTATGCAGACAATTTTGGTCGGTTAAAAATTTTTCAAACGGCAACCCTGATTGTCATTATCAAGTGCACTCATGTTTTGCTCTGTAGTTAATTCGCCTTGTTTTATATTATTATGTTGTGTTTTTAATTTTCTACCGCGCTTTGTTTTTGTATGCATTGATGTTTAACATGGTGAAATAATTAGAAGGTGGCAGCACTACAGAACCTATTATTTTTTGCTCAATTCATGGTGAACTTTCATTATGTCAAAATCATTTGTTTGTTTTTTCATGTAATGTCACTTAAATTAATTATTCTTCAAGATAAAAACACAAAATTGAAAATGTAGTGTAAGTGAATTCGCGAATTTTGTGTATGTGAACTGGTTTGGTAGGGTTTGTTGATTTGTGAACCACCAAATAACAGCTAAAGTGGAATATGAATAACTTCGTTGTACCGCTTCATAACTTTTCCACCCAAAACAACAACTTTAAATCACCCGCCCATGCTAAAATTTTGTTTTTAAGAAATGGTTTCTTTAAAAGTTTTAAACCTATTATTACCGGTGTGCCAGAGGAGCATGTAAAGGGTAGACGTGGACGCATCTATATGTCACCTAAAAATGCCATGCAAAGTAGTATGTACCAACAATGTGAACACATGGCAACTTGATTTCGACAGTCGTGAATGTTGAGAGAATCCCTTAATGGGATGCTACTCATCGTGAGTCAAATTTGAAATAGTGTTAAGGCAAATTTATTTAAATCCTCCGTTTAATTGGAGATCCCTTGTCTAATATGCTAGTCAGATTTGCTTTCCAAGATAAAGCCATTACTTTCTGTAATAAGTATTGTTTGCTCTTGATATTTGTCCCCTGTAAAATTGTCTTTTTTAACATTGCCTTTTTGGCTACTACCTGTCTGTTGCTTTTGGTCTTTATTGCCTAAAAACTGCTGCAAAGCCTTCATTTGTATATCAACTAAACATATGACTTCCTCTATGTGTGTGGGCTTACTTTTGCGAAACCTATGTTTCTTACGTTAATCATAATGTCTCTTTTGAGCCATATTATCCGCTAGGGAAATTTCTCGTTGAGCACTAAAATTGCTTTTATGAAAATTATATTACTTTTTGAAATTTTTAGTTTAATTCAACAAACACTTTGCATTATTGTCTAGTTTGTCTATATTTTTTACAACGTCCTCATAGATTTTAAGATTTTTCTCCTTGGAAAACTTCGGTTATAGTTCATTAAAACTGCTTTGTAAAATTTCTCGAAGTTAAAATTCAGGTTTATGACGTTTCATTTAATAAAAACAATAATATTTTGGTGTGGTGAAAATCCATATTTTTGACATAATGGACTATTTTACACAAACAAATTTGCCTGTTTTTGTTGTATTGTTGTACAACAACTCCTAGTGCTGCCACCTTCTAGTAATTTCACCATGATGTTTAATATTCTGTTTTATAAACAATATTTTTGTTCTTAATGTTTTGTTTTTAGAGTTTGCTTTTTGTTTTCTTTTAAGCTCTTTATTATTGATGAAATCTATAGATTATTATTTTGTTTTTGTTAAGAGAGATTATTTGAAATTATGATCTTTGAGTTTTGTTTTTTATTTTTTTTTTATTATTGGTATTTTGTTTTGGTTTATGTTTAGTTAATTTTAATTTATATGTACATATATATGTATGTCCAAGTTTGTATTTAGAATTTTTTTAGAATTATGGTTTTATCTTTGTTTTTACTGATCTGCTTTTAGTTTTTTAACGCAGAAAAAATTGTTCATTATTTTAGAATAAACGATTATTAAAAAATAACTTTAAAGAATATAATTTTCACAAAAATTAAATGATATTTAGGAGCTCTCAAAAAAACCCGCCTTCACTATTTACATTTGCTCGTAAACTCTTTAATTTTCATTTTAAATTAAATTTTTTATTAAAAAAATATGATCGAAGTGCAGTCAGGAAATTAGATTTCAGAAAAGTAAATACCACGTACCATTATTTCGGTGGCTGCTCATTAACGTTCCACTTCTTCCATGGGTCTGGAAATGTAGGTAAACATACGTGTGCCCAATCAATTAATCGTAGATCTGAAAAAGACATTTTATTTTGTTAACAATTTGTGTGCAAAAAATTAAATTCATGCTTGAAAAGCCATCAGGATTTTTAATAATTCTTTTTGTTCCTTAATTATCTGGACCAAATCTTAAACGATTATCCTGGGCACATCCACCACCCGAATGACCGCTACCTGTTGAACGAGCACTCCTTTCAAAACGACATTTTCGCACATACCTCTGTTGTTTCCTGATAATCCAGAACCACGTCCTCTGAAGCCGCCATCAGTACGCCATCTACCACTAGCATTCTGATTACATCTTTTTGGCGGTGTCACTTTTTTATAGTAATTTTTTACTCACTACTTTAGTTACAAATTATAAATTTAATTTAATTGATTTTTTTCTTTAATACCAATCGCAAATATTAAATTTAAGAAATTCACAAATTTTAAAACGCGTATGACAAAAATATATTAAAATATTGGCATTATTTTGAAAATGTTAGTTGTACCATTCTAACATATATGTTAGAGTGGAACAACTAATGTAAAATTGTTGCAAGTGTGTTAGTAATTTTTTTAGTTTTGGTTATGCATTTCTTGTAGGGATATTATATGTAATTACATTGTTACTTTTTATTGTTTAATTTTATTTAAAAAAATTAATAAAAACAAAAAATTCAATTATAACAAAAACAAAAGGGAAGAATACAAAAAACCATATGAAATAAAAACAAGTAAGAGTGCTATATTCGGCTGTGCCGAATCTTATATACCCTTCACCATTGTGCGAGCTGAATACAGAGCAACTAGACAAAAACTAAATAATTTTTACATATACATACATACAAATTCACATTTCTAAAAACTTCATTATAAATTAAATTTAAAAATCTAAAACTGGTAAATATTTTTTTACAATCGTTTTTAGAACATAAAAATTAAAAAAAAAATTCTCTTTGAAAAACCAAGATTTGAACCAGAGGACTCAGGTTTCTAAACTCAACCCCCTAGACGACTGAACCATAAACGAACGATGTTTGAATATCATTAAAACGAAATATGGCCCGTTTAAGGTTTCACAACTCAACTCAGTTGTGTCAACTCAACTCAGCAAAGTTGTAAACCATAATACAAAAATTACAATTCAACTTATTTGAGTTGTGAACCGTTATAGTGGCCTATTGTCACCAAAATGGTTTGTACTAGTTTGTGTGTTTGTTTGTTTCTCTTAGTATAGGCAGTGTTGTCTTACCGTAGATTTAGCTTTTTTGGCGAGTTTTTAAGTAGTAAAAATAATCAAAAATTTCCCGTTTCTATTTGTTAAAATTATTTCGTTAAATAGATGAAATAATAAAGAAGGGTGATAACGAAAATCATATTGGGCATTATGCTAATATATGTAAAGAAATGCAAAGGGAGGGAATAAGAGACAACCGGATTTGAACTTCGCTTTTCATAAGGACCCAGAATATACATATATACTTTATTGGGTGTAGGATCAATATTGTAGAAATTACAAACGGAATGACAAACTTATATATACCCTTTTACCTTCGGTGAAGGGTATAAAAAGAGTAATTTTGGGATTTCAGTTTTTTGGTAATAACTCAGCCATTTTTTAACCGATTTGAAAGATGTATATACCGATGTGTTTAAGAAGAAATTTACCATTTACTTGGGCTATAAAACTTAGACTCGAAAAGATCTTTGGTTCCCGAAAATGGGTATTTAAAAAAAAATTTATTTTGGCCATAACTTTTTCGTATCTGAACCGATTTTTCCGAGTTTTTTATAAAATATGTTCTATAAAATTTTTTTTATATATTTTGGTATATAAGTCATATCCATTGGACATACGGCAGCCCTAAAATGTAGGTTTTTATACAGTTTTTAATTTTTTTTGTACGGGAGGTACCACGCCCACTTCTCCAATCCCGCCCACATTTTGTAGGATGGTGTGTATTGGTAACCTAAATGTATGCACCTGATTGGGAAACTTTGGCTCTTGCCGTTCTCCAGATATACAGCAAAAAGTAATAAAAATACCACAACCACAAGGGATTTTTGGGAAAAATTAGGGGTAGTCGTGGTTTTTTGCTCATATCTCAGCCATTTGTGGACCGATATTTTTGAATTTCAATAGCAAACAATTCCGGACCATATGTGACATAAATGTACAATAACCTGGCTCCCATCATATATGGGGTCTTCGGAAAACCCATTTCAACGGACAGACGGATATCGTTAAATCAACTTCGCTTTTCATAAGGACACAGAATATATATATACTTTATAGGGTGTAGGATCAATATTGTAGAAATTACAAACGGAATGACAAACTTATATATACCCTTTTACCTTCGGTGAAGGGTATAATTAAAAAAGTAAATTACTAAAAATTTAAATGGAAGTAAAATTTGAATTGCACCCCAAAAGTACCAACTTGTTTTAGTAAAACCAGTAATCATCAGATATAGACATCAGGAGCACTCTCTGTTTTATGTGCTCTCCTGTCAATCTGCTTCTTGTATCCGGCAATGATTCTTATAAATGCAAATTCTTAAAAAACATATTGTTTGAAAAACGGCTAAAATTTTGAGTTTTTTGAGATTGACTTTAAAAAAGATCGAATTCGATAGTTGTATTTCAATATCGATATATCGGTATTTTAAACATCGGCGATATATATCGATTACATAGCACTGCGAGTTCATTTTCAAAATGTCGTTGAAGCGTCAACTTGAGATAATTTGTTTACTACTCAAATTAAAAAAAAATTTAACAAAAAACCAAATAGAGTTACCGAGCTAATCATTTAGGGACATTTTTGGGGAAATGGTTTACATTTATTTATACAAGCATTATTTAAACAATATTAATGCTCTATAATCAACAAACTTACTTTTATAAATGCGCGTTTCAAAAAATTCATCATAATAATACATTTAACAAGTTAAAACATAATTTACAATATTACAATAATCCAGTAAATTCGCATTAAATTTTTAACAGGGTAACATTGCTTATCGTTTTGACATTTACTACTTTTGTTCGTTTAAAATACATGGTGGCATTTTTTGTGCTTAGTTTTGGTTTTTGTGTTAAAAAAATCTCAAAAATAAAAAATGAGAGTGCATCTGCCAGAAAAAGGGCAAAAAACTATACTTTGGAAGAGGAGATACTGTTGGTGGATATGGTGGAAAGCAACAAAAGTATATTGGAGAACAAAAAATCAGATGCAGTGGTATGGAAACAAAAAGAAGAGGTATGGAGAAAGATTGCAGAAGAATTTGGAGCAACAATGGGAGTACACCGTCATTGGAAGGCATTGCGTGACAAGTACGTAATGCTTAGAAAGTAAACCCGATCGGAAATGGCAGAACAGAAATCCGAAACATACCGTACAGGAGGAGGAGTATCGACAGCAAAAGTCAGTGATGTATCTGCCAAAATAGCCTCGATGTTAGGCGATTCAGCCACTGGACTGGAAAACTGCTTTGACAGTGATTATTGTAAGTTTTGTACTATATTTAACATTATTTAAAATTTTTGTATATAAACAAATTTTTTCCCAAGTATTTGACAATGAAAATTGCAAAAATAATCAAGAAAAATCTGAGAACGTTGACCAGGGTACTACTAGTAACAAAGAGGTAAGGTTGTGTAAAAACTAAGTGCTAAAATGTTTCTTATAATACAGCGTTTGTTCGTTTGCATTGTTTTTCAGCGCGAAGAAAATGATTCTCCAGAGGAAACTGCGGATTGGTCAAGCTGGAAGCCAGCTTCTTTAAAACAACAAAAATCAAAGAAGCTAGTTTGTGGTACAAAAAGAAAGAAAAATTTTGATGATGAAAAAATGGAGCTAGTGCTGTTACAGCAAACGTTTTATAGAGAAGAAAACATTCGAGCTAAGGAGAAGCATGAGCAGGAGTTGCTTTCCCTCAAGTTGAAGAATGAACTTCTGTGTTTGGAACTGGCAGAAAAGGAAAACACAAATTAATATTAAAAATGTTTTACATATGTTACTGTAGTTTAGACATATTTTTAATGAATTATTTTTTTTACTTTTACGTTGCATTACTTTTTTTATTATTATTTACATATTTTAACTTTTATTTAAGTTTTTGTTGTAGTCTTATTAATTAATCTAGCTTGAGATATCTTAAAAGAATTATTAAGAAATGTTCTCTTTCATCGGCTTAGTTCTAAAAATCGAAGTAAAAACTGTTTATTTAAGAATTTTATCTTTTATAATTAAAAAACTTTTATTTAACAAAAAAAGCAATATTTTGACACCTTTATATGTATCTTTTTGAGGGGCTTAAATAAAATATATAACAATTATTATAAAATAATTTCTTTTAAGTTGATGTTTCTTTCCAAACAAAAAACAGCAACTTAATTAAAGGAAATTATACAGTTATTGTTATATATGTATTTTATTTAAACCCCTCAAAAAGATACACATAAGGGTGTCAAAATATTGCTTTTTTTTGTTAAATAAAAGTTTTTTAATTGTAAAAGACAAAATTCTTAAATAAAGGTTTTTTATAACCTCATGCTCGATTATTTAATTGCATTGTATTAGTTTTAAACCCGCAATTTTTGTGTTAATTAATGAATTTTTTGTTTTATCCTTTTTTAATCGCTACAGCGATGTAATATTTATGAAATACTGAAAATAAAAAAGTTTATGTTTATAAAAGTTTGCAATAAAGAAAATTATTAATAAAAACTGACCTTGCAAAATAGTTTTCTATTAAAATAGTTCTTGCCGCTGAGTTTGCATTGTTGAAAATATTATTTTGTTCCACAGGGTTGTCTGAGACGTTTTCTTCAACGGGTTCTGGTGGCAACGTTTCATCTGGTGGTGGAAGTGGATCGTTTGCAATAATTGCAATATTGTGTAGGACGCCACATGCCACAATAACAGCCATTATGGTTTCTGTAGCTAGTCTCAAACCCATTGACAATATTGGCAGACGTCTCTTCCAAACTCCAAAACATCTTTCAATTGTGTTTCGAGTACGGATTTGCGATTCATTGTAAAGCTTTTGTGGTCTAGTTCGTGGATTTAATAACGGTGTCATCATATAACTACATTGCTTGTATCCCGAATCACCTAAAATAACGTAATTATTGAAATGTCCATTTTCCAAACGGAATTTTAAACGGCTGTTTTTAAATATGTTGCTGTCGAGCCTGGCCATCTCACAACCAAATCCTGAAACAGAAGTTTTGCACTGCACACATCTTGAACGTTAAAAGAGAAATATCCTTTTCTATTACGAAATATTTCTGCGTTATTTCCACCTGGTGATTGGATGCGTACGTGAGTGCAATCTATAGCTCCAATAACTTTGGGAAATTTGGCGATTGTAAAAAACTCTGCCACCACTTCCTGCATTCCTATTGCATCTGATGGAAACTTTATAAAATTTTTCGATAAAGCAGCCAAAGCATAAGAAGTTTCTTTTACTATTCGGCTTGCTGTAGAAACACTTACACCGCAAAAGTCACCAACAGTTATTAGAAAATTTCCACTTGCATAAAATCTAAGCGTTAGTAGCAATTTTGTCTTAGGTGATACAGAATAATATCTGGAAGAATATCTTTTTTAATTTTTGCTAGTAACTATTTGCGTGTGGATACAAACCTCTGACTGTTTGATTCTAAGCATTTGCCAATTTTTTCTAAAATGAATTTGCATGTATTTTTTCTCAATCGGAATCTTTGCACAAACTCCATTTCATTATAGTACACAAAATAATCTATTTGTTCTCGAAATGTTTTTGGTCTTCTATTTTGAGTCTGAAAGCTTTCAAAAATATTTTCTATCTCATTTAAATAAAATAAACGCTGTCTGTTGTCCATTTTTTTAATTTTAAAAGTTTAAATAATTTAATTTGACATAAAACTGTCATTGAAGTTACCATATCTTCAGCAGAAAATATGGCATCTTCAAGTTCTTAAACTTCAATTGTAAAATTACCATGAGGACAAACCTGATGTTAGCTTATCAGTCACTTTTTAGGTTAATGTTAACTTGTAATAACCAAAAACTATTTATTTGTCAGATAGCATCCTAAAAATAACTATTTGTAAGTTGTAATAATGGCCCTTAGTGGCATGCAAATGGCAAATTTCCACTCGCATGCAATTTTTGCTGCCACTGGAGCTGCCATTGTGAAAAATGTGAGTGGATTAGTAAACAAGTGTGAGTGTATTGTGTTTTTCAAACTGGCAATGGCACGTGTAAATGCTGGGTTAGAATGTACATTCGAAGAATATGAAAATGTGTATGATTATTTTTTTTAATATCGATATTTTGATATATCGATATTTTTTGCCCATTCCTAATAACATAAAAGATTTATTTCTAATTTTACTGCCAGGCCCACGATGTCGACAAGAACATTTCTTTCGCATATTTATATTGAAAACAATAATAAAAAACTAAAATTTGTTTTTGTTTTCAATACAAATATACGAAAGAAATGTTCTTGTCGACATCGTGGGCCTGGCAGTTAATTTTTACTTAAATCACTTTAAATTTTCACATATATAACGACTTATATTTGAATTTTGGTTAGCGCATTCTTCTATAATATCAAAATGATCGTATTGTAAAAATTCTTTATAAACAGAATTTAGACCAAATTCCTTAAGTTTTTTATTTAAATCCTGCGATTGTTTTTTAAAACATTCACTGTCATTTTCCGCTGCTAATATATGAAACTTCACTCCCTGCATCTGATATTGATAAAGCAAATCCTTATTAAATGACCAGCAAAAAGGTGACAATTTTTCTGCTTTGACAGCACTTAAATCTAAAATATTATCAGGATTGCAACTCTTTAAGGGCCACAATTCTCGTAAATCATATAAGCCACTTATCAAATATAATTGATCAATAAGTTGCAAACGCTTTAAGGGCAACAGAAATTCATCTTTTAACATTTGCATTGCTAAATGGGCACCAGCAGAATGTCCACATATAGAAATTTTTGGAGCTTTTGTTCTGTCGGCATATACTTTTAACCATCCGTAAAAATTGCATATTTGTTCGGTAATTTGTTTCAATGTAACATGAGGGCATAAATTGTAGCCTACTGCAATAATGCGATAATTATGGTCGATAAGAGGGTATACTAGGGGACCAGAGGAAGATTTATCCAATAACTGCCAAAATCCTCCATGTATATAGACAAAAATGGGAGTGCCTGGTTAAATGGAGGTACATATTATTATATATTAATGCTAACTGCCAGCTTACAACATGTTATTACATATGTATGTATGTATGTTTATCGCACACCTAGTTCAAAAGTGACTCAAGTCAAAAACTTATGATTTATTTTATCAAAAGTGTCACAACTCGAATTAAGACTGTTAAAACACTTTTATGAATTGAAACTTTATACCAAATGAAACAACAACAAAATACATTGATATTTTTTTACAGATAAACAAGTGTATTGTGCATAGTTTAAGCATAGGTATTAACCCGAAACATTAAAATTTTGAGTTGGCACTTTTAAACTAGGCGTGCGATATAATAATGTTAGATGTTTATAACTAAACTTGGTGAAATGGGCCGTAAGTGCTGGATCACACACGTCAATTTGACTCGTCAAGTCTTGAGCATTTAGGAGAGAAGGGAAAAGAGAAGGCCATTTCTTTTCCCCTCTCTCCTAAAAACTCAAGATTTGACGAGACAAAATTGACGTGTGTGAACCGGTACTAAGGTACACAAAAATGAACTTCAAGAGGTTTTTATCGTCACCTTAAATGCAAACGAACGTAATTTCAGAAAATTCGAAATTGAGTTATTAATTAATTTCTGTTCGTTTTGTTAAACTACATGTTAATGCAAACTTTTAGATCCCTGCGTCAAAAAAAGCGAATTTTAAGAAATTTAATAAGCAAAAAATACCTTGTTATTGATTTTGTACAGTTTTTTTGCTTTTCCTGTAAAAAAAATAATAATGTTGTTACTTACGTTTGCATTTAAGGTGTCGATATGTAAATTCAATGGTGAATATAAAATTACCTTCCTCCTGTTTCTTATAGTAAATATCCAATAATTGGTTATCGTTTTCTCCTCCATAACGTACATCTAAATGAGTTTTATATGTTTGGCGGGCTAGTCTGGTGGCTTATAAGAAATGGAAGAAAAATTACATAACAAAAAGCAAACAAAAATCAAAAACTTAATATATGTACATATGTATGTATGTCTAAGCCGCAACCAATTTTAATGTTGATGTCTGTTTTTATAAAGATAAATTAATAATAAATAGATATCATGTAGATATCACTCCTGATAGTTATAATTGAACTGCAGGTGGAGGGTTTTTTAACGACATGTTTTCGTTTTTAAACGAAGTTAAAACTAAGGCTCTTGTGTACACAATGGAGTAGTTTTAAAACTACTCCTTTGTAGTTCAAAGTTGGGTTATATGGTCCTGCCCAAGGACATCGTAATGTTAAATAGACCATGTTTTTCCATACGTTTGGGTTACTTTTGGACTAGTCCTAGTCCCTTGTGGGCTACTCTTTACACGCGTGTTTGGACTGGTCCTATTATTTGCAGGGTATATTCAAAAAACACCCAATACTGATGTTCCGTTTTTAGTGTTATCTCGTCTGTGGCAAAAACTGAAACATAAATAGTAACACAGGTTTCCACAAATATTGTCGGGTCTGTAGGTACCTTAAAAGTTACGGAAAATGTATCAAATGTAAACAAACGGCATCACTGATATGTATAGTATTCTGTGATGGAAATAATCAGTGTGGCCATATCCAAAAATATTTTACAGCTAAATCGGCTTAAAAATAATGCTAAAAAATGCTAACAAAAATCCTAAACTGCCAAAAAATAATGCTAAAGTTTAAATTGTTTTATTTTTTTGTTATTTTAGTTAAAATACCTATAATATAATCTCACATCGTATCAATAAATCAAACTGATTAAAGAATAACAATATAATATTTATGAAGCATAGAAAGTCTTAAAACTATAAAAGAAATATATTTCAGTCTTTATATACGTACAAAAAAAGTTTTTAAACAAAAGGTACCATACCATAACAAAAAATCAAAGGAACTTGACCCATAAATGGGAATTATTTTGTATTTTAATAAAATTTATATAACATGTTTAATAAAATATTTCATTTTATAAATTAAATACGTCATCAAATGAATATTCTTCATCAGCTTCTGAAGAATCGATCAAGATATCATTATAATATATTAACGTCATTCTGTTTCGAATTTTCGTTTTTTAGATATTTATACCACTAAAACCCAATTTTAACTTCCGCGTTGCTATCTGGCAAAACCAAGAACTGCATAGCAAAAGAAGCTAATTCACTGAATGGATTTTCATGTAATGAATTTTTATATCCATATACATTTATCCAGAAATCAACTGTCATATGAATTTGGTTTCAGCCACTGATGTTCCAAAGTTGTAATTTCTTCTACAGTGAAATCAATAATTTCTTCTTTCGTTCGCTTAATTTGCATTTATTAGTTTTTAAACGGTTTTCTAAGATGACATATAAATTGAGCTATAAAATCTCGGCATGTAATTCATATTTGTTTTTTTTCTATTTCAAAAGCTATGCTATCTCCAAGTCGAATTTATTATGGGTGGTCTTAAAAGCCCTGATGTCAAAATTTTTTTTTTATTATCTTTGTTTCTGTAAAATAAAACAATTTCTGTTTATGGCATTGTACAATGATTTTACAAAAACAAATTGCTTGTGGTTTTTGTACAAGTTGTACTTGTTGTTGTACCGAGATTACCTGGAATGAATTCGCCTTGGGTATCTCTTTTCGATTCCAAAAAATTCAAAATCGTAATTGAGGGAAAAAATCGTCTTAACATTAATTTAATGGATCAAACTGATCAAATTTTAAAATCATTGGATATGAAAGGTCCTTTAAAAGATTTTACAGTTTCTATAGCAAAAAGTAGGGGTTTGTATTTGCATTCAACAAAAGTGTGTGGTAGTTTTTCAAAAAAAGATTACTTTAATATTCTTAAATTAAATAATGCTTAAAAATGCTAAATATGTAGTTGAAAAATGCTAAACAAAATGCTAACTGCTAAATGAAAAATTTGCAGCTAAATCAGACAAAAAATGCTAAATCTAGCTGCAAAAATGCCAAAATGGCCACGCTGGAAATAATTAAGCATTCGTTAAAGCGCTAAAGCCACTTTTCCACTTTAAAATACATAAATGTCAGCTCGAATAAGCAGTTTTTAAGCACATTTTTTGAATTAAGGCCCAAATACACTTATCAAAAAACTCATCAAGCATTGCAATGCTTGATAGCATAAGTGAAAATATGTTTGTTTGTGTGAAATCGACGACGCAGGATGAAAAATCCAAAAGATTGGATATGACGACGAATATAACGTCCAGCACACGTACACGAATGAATTCGCCTGCTGCATTCGACAATTGTATTTGGCCCTTTAGAGCGTACTATCTGTTGAACTGACAAACTATCTGACATCAGCTGTTTTTGAAGTCGTTTGGTTGTGGCGGCAAATATACATTTAAATTTATTTATTTATTTACACATATTCATTAAAAAAACATTTTTAATTAACTGAAATACAATTCAAAGTGAATCGAATTACATATAATTTGCTAGCGTCTATTTTATTATTTTATTTTTTTTTTGTATGTCAGATGAAATCGTGTAAAAACAAAAATTATAAACATATTCTATTACATATACACAAACATACATTTGACAAAGCCACTGCAAAATACATGGCGTGTAAAGTACCTTAAGCCGTTACACTGAGTATTGGTAAAACCAAGGTGCACAGTAGCAGCTTCCATAACGTATGTACATCTAAATAAGTTTTATATGTTTGCGGGCTAGTCTGGTGGCTTATAAGAAATGGAAGAAAAATTACATAACAAAAAGCAAACAAAAATCTAAACATTTTTGTAAATAAAATCAAACGCAAGAAAATTATATATGTACCTACGTACAATAAAAAATTTTTAGGGGGCCAGTGTTAGATGGCGTCGAGTTACCTCTATCGGACGGCGCAAAGTATCTGGGCAACTTTCTGGACTGCAAACTGTCTAAGAAGAGAAATACTCAGGAGAGGATGAGAAGGGGACTCAATGCCTACTACACATGCAGGAACTCCATCGGTAAGAACTGGGGTCTGAGACCGGATATGGTAAACTGGATTTATACATCCGTGGTTAGGCCTATACTTACCTATGGATGCACTGTTTGGTGGGGTGCATTGAGAGTGGATAGCTATAGGAAGATGCTCAGCAAGGTTCAAAGGAGTGCTTCTCTTGGCATCACAGGCGCGAGAAGAAACACTCCACAGGCAGCGCTGGACATCCTACTATATCTGTCCCCTATTGAGCATTATGTGAGGAGCGTGGCTGCTAGGAACTTACTTAGACTCTACGAGTCTTCCTTAGTTAGACCTAGGCGGGATGATCACACGAGGATTTTGTATAAAGTGAGGCTGCTTGATCAGGGTATTATTCTCGAGGGAATTTCTGATCATAGAACTATGACCCTGGACTTTAGTGTAACACCACCAGTAGAGTTCCCGGATAGGGAAATCTGGCGTGGGTCCAATGGACTGTTTGAGGGGTGGGCAGTGTTTACGGATGGATCCAAGATGGAAACCGGCACTGGTGCCGGTGTATATATCGCGGACACCGAGGTAAAAAGGTCATTCAGACTCCCTGATGAGTGCAGTGTCTTCCAGGCTGAGATCCTAGCGATCTGGAGAGCGACGGAGGTGATACTGGATCACATCGTGGGCGGTTCTGTGGTAGCAATTTACTTCGATAGTCAGGCGGCACTTAGGGCATTGACGAATTATGCGGTGCGATCGTGCCTGGTCGCTCGGTGTAGAAATGCTCTTAGGGAACTCATGGGGGCATTCAACGTAAGACTGTGTTGGGTACCTGGACACTGCATGGTTGGGGGAAATGAGGTGGCGGACGAACTCGCGAGAGAGGGTTCGAATCTGGACTTAGTGGTAAGGGACAGGGGGGTAAAGCCTCCCCTATGTTACTACTATGGTGTGATACGGGAGAAATTTCGTGATGATGTTAACCGGTCCTGGAGGGACAGAGTGGATTCCAGGATGTCTAGGGCACTATGGTCCAGATTGGACGCGGGGGCAACCAGGGTTCTACTGGGATTAGACAGGGGTGGTCTTAGAACGCTTATAGGGTTCTTGACGGGTCACTGTCCCGTTGTGGCTTTTACGGGCAGATGGGACAACACCATACCGGACTTCTGTAGATTGTGCGAGGATTCAGAGGAGCTGGAGACGATCGAGCATGTACTGTGCCATTGTCCTAGGATGCAGGGTCTCAGACAGAAGTGGCTAGAAGATAGGTTTCACGACGAACTGGGGTGCATCGGTAGATGTAATCCGGCTGATCTACTGGGGTTTGTCAGGGAAATAGTGCGGCTGCTTCTGTTGAGCGGACTGTAGAGAGGGAATTCGTTCTTCGTAGTACCTACTAACTTTCTTATTTTCTGAACTCTATGCACCTCATACTTCTTTTCTTAACCTTTCTCTTTTTCTATTTTCTTTATTTATTTTTTCTATATGTTGAAGGGATTCACAATGCACCGTACTGGTCTCCGAGTAGAAGTGTGCCCTTGGGCACATAACCCTTCTTAACCTAACCTACATATGTACATACATATGTAAGTTTTTTTAAATTGGAAAAATATTGTAAGTACAAAAAATTTTCATAACAATTATCAGACACTAGCAGAATATAATGCATTTTCTGGCCCACTACGGCCTTCGTCAGCATACTTAAAGTCACACTGAATAGTGATACTTTATTAATTTCATGTATTTAACTCAACGATTTTAACAAATAGAATGTGGAAATTATTTATTTTTCATAAATTATTTTTTAATTATATTAACCATTTTTTAAATGTGCTTCTACGAATTTAATTTAAATTTATAAGGCTTTTTAAAATAGTCTTATTCCCTCAATATTTTACATACTTTTAGCTTAAGCCAACTTTTGGTTAACATGAAGCTATAGATATGACTTATTCTTCATAACTTTGTCAAAAACCACGATTTCCTTCACTTTAAAGTAAATCATTTAAAAGAAATATGTTCAAGCTTTATTTTTCTCTACAGAAAATATAAGTTTTTGCAATGAATTTGCTCATTTAGGTAACGTACATTACAATTTTTCGTAATTTTTTCCATAAATTTTGTAAATAACGCTTTATAACTTTTAAATCTCTATATATAAAAATGAAAAATGTTTGTATGTTTGTTGGCTTATAGACTCCTAAACTACTGAACCGATTTTCCTGAAATTTTTACAGTAGCATCGCGTGAGCTCTAAAAATAAAAAAGGCTACTTATTTTTTCGATAGGGGCAGGGGAATTGGTACCCCCATAGGATGCCAATATTAAATATCGCATATCTTAAGAGCCGCTGCACGCATTTTGTTGAACTTTTGGTAGTAGGATCTACTGAGCGCCAAAATTTAACTAAAATAGCAGCGGAGAAAGTGGTGCCCCCCATAGGACGCCAATGTTTAATTTCGCATATCTTAAGAACTGTTATAGTGAGAATGTTCCAACTTTGTAGAAGTCACTCTAATGGTATACTACACTTTTGAAAATAAAAATAAAGCGGGTAGACGCACGGGGGGAAATACCTCCCATAAGATGCATATATTAAATATCGCTCAACTTAAGAACTATTAAAGCGAGAGTATTCAAACGTGGTTAAAGTTACTATTATGGTAAACTATAAATTTCAATATAAAAATGGCTGGGGTAGACAGAGGAGGAGCACTTTTTCGATAGGTGCTGGGGAAGTGGAACCCACCATAAGATGCCAATATTAAGTATTGCATATGTTAAGAGCCGCTGCACCCATTCAGAGCCTTGAAATTTAAATAAGATAGCAGCAGGGGAAGTGGTACCCCCCATAGGACGCTAATGTTAAATATTCCATATCTTAAGAACTGTTATAGTGAGAATGTTCAAACTTGGTAGGAGTCACTCTTATAATAAACTACACATTTAAAAATAAAAATTAAGGGGGAAGGCGCAGCTGGAGCAATACCCCCATAGGATGTATATATTAAATATCGCGTAACTGAAGCACTATCTTAGCTAGAGTCTTGAAACGTAGTTCAAGCCACTATTATAGTGAACTATAAATTTGTAAATAACAATCGGCAGGGTAGAGGAAGGAAGAGCGGTGCCTCCCATAGAACGAAATTATTAAATTCCGAATATCTGAAGACAAATGTCTTCAAGCTTTATAGGATCCACTCTTATGGTAAACTACACCTTTCTTTAAACTACAGAGCAGAATTTTCCAAAAATGTTCACAGTAATTTTCCGATAACCCGGCTCTTATCATAGGCAATTAATATTTTATAATTTTTAAGTGCGGGTGGTACCTCTCATACAATGACAATAATGATTTCTTCATAGTTGGAGTACTGTTACAGTGAAGGTGTTCCAATTTTTCACAAATAGTTTAGATAAAAGTACACAACATCTTCCAAAAGTATCTAAAAATTTAGAGTTGATAGCATGGATGCACAAGTTTCTACCTTTAACCTGTTGCTTAAGTTATTTTTCATTAATTATAATTTTGAAAAAAAAACTTGTCAGCACACGCACTGTTGTGCGGTAGAGTTAATACATGCGCTGTTTATTTGTCTTAATTAAGGTACAATGGTTAATTAAAAGTAATTTTAAAGCTTCCTACAGTATGCCAAAAATGGTTAGCATTTGTAATTTTAAAAATGTAATTTTATGATTTATCATTGGATTTACTTTCTAACAACTTGAATTCGTTAATAAAAGCCTGTGCCATGAATACATTCTTAAATAAAGAGATCATTATCGGAAAAAAAGTTGGTCTTAAAACGCTTTAAATAATAATGCCGACCATCCTAGATTGAACACGATACAAAACAAGGCATATACAATACAGTTCAGTAGTTCAAATTGTCTGGATACAAAATAATCACCGGATCAATAGAATGAGGTTACATATCCAGGGGAATGTTTCAAACAAAATTGATATTTTTAAGGGAAATATGTGAAATTATGCAGCGTATAAAAGTATTTCACTTACAAAAAAAGGGGCAAAATGTTGGAAAAAGTTGTAAAATTTGACGATTTGCAAAAAGTCGCACAAAAAGTGTCAGAGCGTCAAAAAGGTTGCAAATTGCAACTCAAGTCGCACAACGGCAACGCTGCTTACTTGTATTTTAAACACATTTGCATTGCTGCTAACTTTTTATGTAGACTTCCCGTCAAATAGCACTTTAAAACCCGCTAGAAACCGCTAAATTTTTTATTTAGCTAAAAATGTTGTAAAAATACCGCTAATATCTAAATATTATGTGAAATGTTTATACAAATCTAGATATAGAGTGCTTTTTTAAAGGTGTAGTCTTTCAACTAAAATTATATTGTAAGGTTTTTAATTTCACTGACTCTTTTAGTCCCGCGAACGTACAAAATGTGGATATTCATATAAAATTCATGGATTTTTATTGCTTGAAATCTATCCAGACATTAGAGTTAGGTGCACTTAATCTAGTTTTGGTAATGATGCTAAAAAATTTAGACCGTAGACCAAGATTTACAAAAATCGTTAAAGAAAAGAAGGAAGAAATTGCAAGACAATCGATTTGATATTTTACACTATTTTATATTTGATATATACTTACATTTACTTTCTAAGGGACATTAATTTAAAAAGGTTGAATAAACATATGTGCATATATATGGATAACATGGCCACTTCGGCTTTAAAACGTTTATAATTTTTAAAAGTTTTTGCTGGCCATTATTTTAAACATTCATGCTTGAAAACTGTTTACAATCCTAACAAACGAATAGATAATTTTTGTTTCGCTCCGAAGACTTCGCTTAGATTAATACAAATTATTTTTCACTTTTTTAGGAAAACTAGATACCTATAAGGTTTGCATCCCTGAACCTAAATAAAAATATAGAAGAATTTTGGCATATCTAGTTACAAGCTTGCTTATACTAAACAACATACTTATATAAACCCAGGCAAAGGCGTAAAATGGCTCTTTCTTGTTTTTTTTAAGCATCACAAACAGTATTTCTTGAATTCTCGAATTACAGTACGTTGTTTGGAATTAGGTTTGACAACCGTATGGAAGTTTTATCCGAGGGATAATAAAAAATACTTTTAAATTTTGGTTGCTTAAATGCTTTAATATAAACATTGATTTGCTGAAGACAACACCCTTTTTACTATAACTTTGACTATAGATTATATTTTGATCGATAAAAGTTGATAGCACTGGTCTGCCGTAAAAATTGTTTTAAATAAATTCAAGTCCGTTCTCAGTTTTTTTCTATCACGTCTTTTTTTTGGGCAGGACAAATATTTCGCTCGAAATAAGGCGGTTGTGTTAATACATTTCAATTTAACTTCCTAATAAAAAAATTTATAAAATCTGCTTAAAACGTTGTAAAATTTTTAATTGCGGAAACAAATTAAATTTTTACAAAAAAACAATTTTTTCTTATCACTTTATTGCTTTAATTGAAAACAAATCTCTTATTTTGAGATAAAAATTGTAATTTTCAAATGCATGGAACAAAAATTGTATTTTCTAATGATATTAAAAACCCGCTAGATATCCCGCTAACCGCCAAAACGGAAATTTTATCCCGGTGGACACGTAAAAACCGCTAGAATCGCGGTAAACCCGTCAAATTGGCAACAGTGCACATTTGAACTTTGTTCATAAATAAATATAATTTGCTTTTAATTAAAGATTCAACTGTATGTATTTTATTTTTAAACACAATTTGTTTACCTTGTTCCGATGCACTTATAAAATGTTTTATAGCTTCTTCATTAGGCTTAACACAATTTTGAAATCTTTTTGTATATAAACTAGGTGAGTATAGTTTTTCCAAATCCAAATTCATTATTAAAATAAAAAATGTGTCAAGACGAGATTAATTACAAAAATGTGGTCTCACTATGAAAGCTGATAAGCAACTAAATGTTGCAGCCAGTGTTGCCGTTAGGATACGAAAGATACATTTATCGTACCTTTTGATGACTTCATGTACCATGTACACTTAGGTCTGTTTTTTACATATTTTTTTTTTTTTTTTATTAATTTTTTATATTTTTTTTGTCGTATTAAACATTTTTAAACGTTGGCATCACTTATGAATAGTAGTTTTCAAAATTTAATGACGAATTATTTTGAAAAACTGCCGAAACCCTTCCAAATAAAGATTGTATGAATGTTCCGACTTTACCAAATGCTAATGTGTATGTTGTCTTATCTAGCGACGAGGATTTGATTGGGTTCTCTAGCGATGAAAGTGATTTTTCCCCAATTAAAAAGCGGATTAGGACGCTGCCAAGTAGTGATTCCGATAACATGTAATGTTTTACTTTTAAATATTAAATATTAATTTAAGTTTTATAAATATTTTTTTTTTGTCTCTTATTCATTACTAATTTACGTATTAATTTAAATGTATGCCTTTAACTATTTGTTAACTTTCATAAAACTGCTTTATATTGTATTTTTTCTCTTCTTACGTATTTTTTATAATAAATAAATGAATTTTTAATATACAGGCCTGTCATAGAATTCCATTCCGATCGAAAATGGTTTTAATTCCGTATTTTGCTTCTTCAGAAAACGAAAAACGAAAAATTTTTTCGGAATGAAACCACTTTCTGGTTTTCTAAGTGGGATTGGTTGTTTCAGTATTTTATAACCGAAAAAACTACTTAAAACTATTTTTTATGGATAAATAAATGTTTTTTATGATAAAGATTGAAGAAATAACACACTTTTGATTTATTTATTTTACTTTATATTGATTTTATTTAAAACATAATAAATTCTTTATCGTTGCGTTGCCACCTTTTTTTCCTCACAATCCACTTTTTTTCTGCACATTGCCATACTTCAAAATCATATTGTTTTTATGTAAAGTTGCCATATCCAATTGTAAAACCATTTAGCAAAATCGATCGGAATCTGAAGAAGCTAAAACTAAATCGATCGGAATTGAACATACGGCATTAAAACCATTCCGATCGGAATTTGTGACATGCCTGATAATGACTTTTTTTATGCGGTTTTGGTCTAATTTTTACTCCCAGATTTGAAGTTATGCGGTTTTTTAACTTTTCGTAACAAATCATCCGTTTTGTGTGAAAATGGAGTCTTTTTTATGCGGATTTCATTTATGCGTTTTTTGGGAACGCATCTACCGCATAAAAAAAGACCTGAGTGTATAATCCTGACATTTTTCGTATAGTACTTGGTTTAACACTTGTACTTCCATTTTCGAATGCATGTGTGGAGAGAATTTTTAGCCAACTAAAAAACTTATTAGGACCGATCATCGTAACCGACTCAATACTAATACAGTAGCAGCTTTAATTATGGTGAAAGAGAACATTAAGGATGTTTCAACATACGATCCACCTAAATCGATGATTACTAGTAGTGCGAAGTAGTTCTGAGGAAATATGAAAATTGTTTTTATTTTCAGGATATTTATACACATGAATTTTTTTGATATAATCGCCCTAGTATAAACGCCTTAACTCGTATATTATATATGTAAATGAATTTGTTTTGATAACATCCGAAGATAGTTACATATGTATAATCATTTTTAAAGTTTGCCTGATATTTATGACTATTTTTTTTTATTGATGAAAATTAATTTATTTAATGTAATTTTCTTTACAATATTCATTAAATATGAAAAATGTTATGTTAATAAGTGTTAACACATGTAAAATTATAATTCAATTCATATGACATATATGTATATGTCTATTTCAAGTCAATCAAGTGCAACGTATTCAAACAGTTATAATTATGGTTCGTATCAATCGGAAACTTGCTCCTACTCCTGCTCCAGTACCAGTGATGACGAATGTACAAGAGGAGAAATCAGAATAAATGCCAACTCTGAACTTAAACCTGACAGACAACGAATCTCAGGAATCGATCAAATCAGTAGTGGAAATACCAAATGCCCAAGTGATCCCCATACAAGTGCCGGATACTCAGGATATTTTCGCAGAGTTGGGAGTGGCGATGGAAACAAGCGATCTGGCAGTCGGAAGCGAACTCAAAAATGGGTTGAGGAGCACAGCAGTTGTGACGATAGATCCAACAACTTCTTCGATGACGATAATGGATCTATTCGAACATCTGTGGCAAACATCATTTCTTCAAATAATTCTCCCAACTCTAAAAGAAGTAAAACGGTTATGTGTCAAAAAACGCAATCTAGCTTGGAAAAAATTGATCAATCAGATGCTGAATCAAACTATTTCGATCCTCAAGGAGATGAGGACCCAGAGGGTCAGCTTAGGAGTATGTACATTCGAAGCTTTCAAAAGGTTTGTGCAAGGAGGATATTGCACGACATTTACGAATGCGAATTTCTCCAGAGTTGGTGGATTTGATAATCGACACTTTTACCCTAAACATACCGGAGCCGTCTTCATCGTCAGCCATCACCAAGACCACTTCCATGTTGTCCACGACTGCAGCTATAACAACTACACCTGCAGATGTTCGGCCATTGATTACGTCAAATCCCACCCCAACATTGGACGCAGATTTTCTAGACGAACTTCTCCCAGATGGGAGTTCACCATCAACCACTGGTGCCACTTGTCAGTCTATCTCCAGAAGGAAGGACGACAACTTATGTACATGGACATCGCCCGGCGAAATCGGGTACCAGGTAAATTTTAAAAATTTTATTTAATATTTTTTTTTATTTAAGGAAACTTCTCAAAAATCTGCAACGTATCGAAGAAAAATTGGTGGAAAGAGGCGGAAATCCGGTCAACTTTCCTCATAGATTCACCAGTCGATCCGAAGGCGCTCCTCCTTCAACGATTGATATCGGAGGCGGCGAAAAAAATCACCAAGCTGCCAAATGTCAAGGAGGAAAGGGCGACCGGATCGTCCTTTTTCTACGGCAGTACCCCGTATCGCCAATAAGCCACGTCTTTTCATTAAATATATGGCTGCAGAGTAAATATAAGTTTTTCAATAGAGTATCGCCACTAATGATTAACATTAGCTCTGTTCCACATGCATAACGAAACAGTCCTAACTTGCACAAAGTTACCCAAAAGCGTTCCACATAACAATTTTTGTGCAATAAAGAGAGTAATTGAGAGAGTAATTTTTTTCATTTCCTGTACAAATTTGCACGAACTTTTTCTTTGGGTAAGTTCGGACAAGAAAAAACAATCAGCTGTTTTTGTTTACATATGAAACTGATAAATAATTCAGGAAATTTACAAGCAAAAGTTTAGTTTTAATTAAAAAACATATTAAAAAGCAAAATGTAAGGTTTTTGTGAAAAATGAAAGTGTTTAAAACGTTATTGCATACATATTTCCCTTAATCTTTAATATAAAAAAAAAAAACAAAATATAAAAAATTACAATGATGCAAATGTTTTAGTTTTATAACGTTATGACTTTTAAGCGTCTTTTTTAAATCACTTAAATTGATCTTAATTTGAAAAGTAAGGAGCATTAGTATTTGAAGATGTTCAAAAATGGTTTTTTGCGTTCCAGCAATTTTGGGTAGTTTCGACAAATTTAGAGAGTAATTTTCATTTTACTCTCATTAGTCCGAACTTGCCCGAGATCTTGTGGAACACACCAATTATTAAAATTGTAGGTTTATAACGATTTTATAACGAATTAAGTGTTGAGGAACAACATTTAATTTTTAATGCTCCATCGACATCTATCGATAATTATTATATGAATATCGAAGATTCGATGGAAGCATTAGAAAAATTAATCAATTATCAGTTCTTATAAAAAACTAAAACTTTAAAATTTTTTGCATGAGGGTGATTAGTTCCGTTTTCTTGCAATAAATGCCTTACTGTTTGTTAAAATGCCGCAAACTCATTTTTACATCCAGTATTTATAAATAAAAATGCATTTTTGTATTTTTTTAGTATGACATTAATGAAATGTTTAAAAAATATAAATTTTATTTATATTATTTTATGTTTTTGACTTAAATGTTGTTTAATTTTTGCCTTCGTTATTTATTTACTCTGTCTAAATACTGCTTCAGATTTAAAGGATTAAACGCAAAATTTCGTTTAAAACCTTTAACTCAAATCAGTATTGAAAACATAGTAAATTTCTTAAAAATTTTATTTAAAACACAAAATTATATCAAATATTAATACAATTAATTCACAATATGACTTAAAATATTCAAACGACTTTTTATAGAGTTTAAATTGTATATACTTTTTATATATTTAATATAGTATAATTTATATTTTCGTTATTTACAGTAAAAAAAATAAGAATTGCTTACTCAAGACTTGGGAAGGGTCAAAAGAGAATAGTTTTTTTTGTTTTAAAATTTTCTTAATATTAATTATTGATAATTTAGGAATTATTTTATATACAGCTTACAAAGCTTAATTTTAAATTTAGTAATATTACTAAGGAAAAAATATCGTAATAGATAAAAGTAAAAAAAAAACAAATATAAATAACCAATTCTATTTTTGTAAATTTCTTTAAATATAAACATAAATAAATAACAAAATATAAATATTAAATCTGGTATACAATTAATTGAGGCTATGCTATTAAAGGATTTTTAAACTTAGTTTTTTTCTCCACCTCTTTTTAATTAACAATTTGCTTAATTGATAATTTTATATCATGCTAAGATTAATTTTTATTCAAAAAATATGTTGAACAATAATTTTTATTTTCAGTAGGACATGTGTTTTATAGAAAAGACACAAACAAATTTATGCAAGAGAAATTTTTTATACAATATGCAATACATAGTTATATTCAAATCGTATAAGTGAAAACGTTTTGAAAAAGAAAAAATCTATAGAAAATTCTTAAATAAAAATTTATTTAATAGGAAATGCTGTTTTTAACGAAATTTGTTAAAGAAATTTTAGAAAAAAAATTGTATAAGAGAAATTAAAAACATTTTTTAAACAAGTTTTTGTATATAACTTCATTCACAACAAAAGCAACAAAAACGACCATTTTCATATAGTTCAGTAATAATAAACTATAACTGTCAAAAAATATTTTCACTGGCAGTTATAGTAATACATAATTAATTATAACTGAGCTTGGTAAAATTGGCTGTATCTAGTATTTTTTTAATTGAGTCTACTTTAGCAACAATTTGTTGGAAATTGTAAACGAGGTTTATGATCATTTTTATAAGTTTTGAATGAAAATTTAGACATTTGCCGTATTCACAAGACCCCTTGTATCGTTGTATACTAATAGTGAACAATGTATTTTAATACAACATTAAATTGATACAACGATACAATGGGTTTTGTGAATCCTTTCAATATATTTTGAAATTAATAATTTATATGTATGTTATATTGTTCAGGGCAAAATTTTTTTACTGAAAATGTGTGTGATAAAAAAATTGTCGCTTTAATTGTGAACACTCAGTGAAAATGTTGCTTGCATTGAGAATCTGGCTTTAAGGAGAGCTTGAATTGAAATAAGAAACCATTCTTGAATAACAAATCGTTGGCTGAAATGCTACTACGTAACTAACAAAAAATGCGAAATCGGTTTCTTGGTTGAATATAATGTATATCAACATCATCCTCTACAATTATTACTCTCAGACAATAGAAAGTATGTATGTATATAACTACAGGTGCGTGTGCTATTTAAATTAAAAGTACGTAATTACACTAAAGCGGCCCATACACTTGTAATATTATTGTATATGATATCCAGCCATATTATTTCCATTTTTTCCTATATAATGCAATAACTCGTACAGTGGTTTCAATTTAAATATTTCTTAACTTTCTTTCAATTAAAAGGTGAACATAAACTATAGGAATAACATAAACAGCATTGTAAAATGTTATCAACACATTTCACTTTCTTTACGTTGTGCAATAAAAATCAAAATTCTTTTGATTGTTGCCGCCATCGAATATCACATGCACATGCGATATACACAATTGTACAATACGTAAAATTGGACAATTTTATTGCAAGTGTATGAGCCGCTTAGCACTTCTTATTTTCATTGAATCTTAATAATTCATAATAGCTTTTGAATTTTTTTTTAAAGGATTTCTTATCATTGAGCTTTGTAAACAATTCCACCATTCACTTTTTAAACTTATGTACCATGTAAGGTATTGTTCCTAATAAAGACTCATGAAGACATTTTTTTCTATAGGTAAAAAGGTTGGATATCCCTCTGTCAATATGATTTATGGAATAATTTATTTTAAAATAAATTTAACAAGTGAGTATGAGAAACTTCCACAAAGAATTGGAAAGAAAAAAACAGGTTTTAAAAGTTTTCAAGTTGCATTTACAAAGAATATAAGTTTCTTTGGGACATTAATAAAGTATTATTTTAATTCCAGAAATGAATAAATCGTTCTTTATTTAGTAAATCTGCAACTTTTGATAACTAAAACTGCATTTATTTTTCAATATAATATATATAAAATATTGTGTTTCTACTGCAAAATGTTAGTATCATAGTTTTGCATTTCAGCTAACGATATGGGAAATGTTCAAAAGAAAATATTTATTAATTAAAATTTAAAATAAAACAGGCAAGTCAAGGGTTTTTTTTAAATAAGAGAAAAGAATTCAATTGTATCTGAAAAAGACGACTTTTTAAAGATACGCATCACTTAAAACATTGCAGCCCTTTGTTCCTACTAGGAACCACAGGATATAATATATATATATAAAACATGAATCCCTTTAAAAGGGCAACGTTTTAGAGAAGCATGATAATACATCTCACATAAACCCCAAACAAATTTATACCCCACATAGTCTTAAAAAAAATCTCAGCTAAAAAGAATAGAATTGCAGTTTGTTGAAATATAAAAATTTCATTTGTAAAAAAAGCTTTAAAATAAATAAATTTGAATAAAATAACATAAAATTTCAACATCATTATCTTTAACGTTATTATCTTTGTCATCATTTGTGCATGGTCAAATCCAATAAACACTATGACTCCTCATCTGATATAACAATTTCTTCTAAGGATTTATTTGATGACTTTAATTTACTACCAACTTCATTTCTATCGTTATTACCAACATCGGGTTCTAGACTAGAAACGTGAACAATTTTTAAATCTGCAGTTGTTGTTGTAGTTGCAGTTGCGGCATTTATGATGCTAGGATTTGTTGAAGTACTCAGGGTTGTGGTATTTTCATTGTTGAGCAAATGATAAGGGGGCATATCTTTTAGTTTACCATTACGTGTAGGTATTAAAGAGGCAAGAGGAATAGGTGGTGAAAGAGGGCGAGTTGTAGAATCTTTAGTTGTATTTACATTTATGACAGTCTTTGTTGTTGTAGTTGATATATCTAGATTATTATTATTAATTAATAAACTATCTGTTTTAGGGTTACTTTTTATTGTAGAAGATTCCTCATCGATACAATTTTCTATTGTATTTTGATTCAAAAAAAGTTCCCGTGAATTTTGTGGTACTTCCAAACATTCAGATGCGTTTGAGTTTGTTATTAATTCTATGCTGTCATTAAGACTTATCACACTGATATCCTTGTTACTGTTTTCCTGATCTTTTGAAATGATTACATCATTATCAGATTCATTTTCGGAAACATCACCATTAGCTAAACATTCAACTTGCTCATCTATATTTTCATCATCTTCATCCTCGTCTTCCTCATCATCTTCGTCGTATTCCGCTTCCTCCTCCTCTACATTATCCACATCCATTTTACCTTGTCCAGCAGGTTGTGTTTCTTGAGTAACTTCTTCAGTTTTAATTAAATTTAAATTTTTAACATCTTCCTTTTCATCCTCTTCACAAATAGATTCTGACGTTGCACTTTCTGTTGTCCCTTTTTCGCTTTTAATTGCAATTTCTGTGGAATTGTCTTCCGTCTTATCAGCCTTGTCTTCTTCCTCATCTTCAGGCATATCTTGTTTGCGGGAAAATTTTTCTAAGATATCATTTATTTTCTTATGAATTTTAAGATTTTCATTTAATTTTGCCGCCAAAGCAGAATCAGTTTTGGCCGGATCTTTACCATCTCCCGCAAAGTGGGTAACAGTTTCATAAAGATCTGCCTTTCGTCGTGATTGCAGAAGTTTACCCACTTTGATAAAAGCATCTTCAGCTATATTAATTAAATTGTAACAAAATATATAAATTATATAAATTAAAATTTAATTGATGTTTTATTTTTTGAAAGAGAATTGTTTGCTCAATATCACCTCACCTATATTTTTTATTTCAAAGTTCACTAAACCCAAACTATAAGTACGATTACAGTGCTCGAGCATACGCAAAACATCATAATAATCGGGAAATTCTTTAGTGCGGTTGATGAATGCTTGCAGGGTCTTGTTGAATTGTGGTATGCGTGTCTCATTAAATTTTATAGGTTTCTTAACTAAACGATGTGCATTCTTACTTTCACCCGTAAGATCACAAATTTTTTCATAGATCTAAGAAAAGAAATAAATTTTAGGAAGGATTTTTAACAATTTTTGGTATTAAGGGATTTTATTCACTATTATCTAAGACTTTTAACATATTATAAAGATGCGTGTTAACTCACCTGACAAGCTCTCTTCTTAAAACGTTCTACTTGTAGAAAACTAGAATCATCATCATCCCAATCAACTTCGGCTTGCTCTAAAACCTCAATGCGTTTGGTTAAAACATATAGCGCCTTATTTAATTTTCTTATTTGTTCATCTAATTTTTTATTGCCTGTCGAAGTAGAGGCAGTGGCGGAAATTTCAGCAGCTGCTGACGATGTTGATGTGGCAGGATTATTAGTTTCTGAAGTCGTTGTATTTTGAACAGATTTTTCCGTAGAATTTGTTTCTGCAGATAAACTTTCTTTGCTATTACTTTCTTCTTTTACTGCTGTTGTTGCAGCATTGGCAGCTGCTGATGCTGTCTCCTCCACCATCCTAACTTTACGCCTTACTTTAAGTTCCTCCACAATAGTCTTAAGATTAAAATAAACTAAATCCGGTTTAGCCTTTATTGATTCGACAACCTTCCGTATATTTTTGCGAAAACTTTTTGATTTTACGAAATCACTATGAACCTCATAGTAGTATTTAATCAATTTGGATTTTATTAACTTCTCCATATCTTTAGAGGGATCAGCCTTACGACAAGCCTTAATAAGTTCTTCGTATTCAGGTTCTAAAGGAGGTTTAGGGGGCGGTTTATCTGGTTTCTTATCTGGCTTTACATTATTGGCCTCACCATTTGTTTGTTGTCTTGCTTTTTCGGGGGTATTAACCAAATCTACAATTTCCGGTATGTGAGAGTTGGAAACTTTATTTGGTGAGTGGGTAAGATCTAAGACAGTACCGCAATCTTTCCTTGATGTTGGTGTTTGCTGATTGTCGGTGGGTGCTGTTAGCATTATAACGTCGGGAGATTTTTGAGATTTTGGTGTTGTTGGCGATGTCATGGGTGTGTGATGTCTGGACGAAGAAGCCGATAACGATTTCGGCGATTCTTTGGAGGGTGGCAACATTTCAATCAACACGTCCTTATTTAAAGAAATGGGTGTTCTTTGTGATTGTTTATCGTTTTGTGAAAATTGTTTGTGTCTTTGCCAACTTTCGTCGGATGATTTCAGAAGTGTAGTTGGTTTTATTCTTCTGGCATTTTTGTCAGATCGTAAGGGTTGGGGCGAAGGCGTTAACTGAGGCGATGGCGTTTTGGGTGCTGAGGAAGCTGGTGATGCGGCAGGTGATGGCGTTGTTGTGGTAGGTTTATTAAAGGGTAAATGAATTTTAAAATTATTATTTATATTGTTCTGATTAGGATTTTGATGTGCTGTTATTGTTGTATTAGGTGGCAGACTAGCTGGCATTAAGTGTGGGTTAATCATTAGCTGTTCATTTAACCCCATAAATGCGCCCAAATTATGGGGCGGCGTGGCCATCAGTTGCAAAGGCGGCGTTGCTCCTGCGGCAGCCATTGAGTGGACGCTCGTTATCATGGGCATTATGGGTGGCAAAGGTGCTACTGTTGTTGCTGCTTTAGCTGGTGATGCATTTGTCATAGTTTTATAGTTTTTAGCGGTCAAACGTGGCATAGGCTGCGGCGGTGTGGGAGTTTTTCTTTTCCTTTGATTAAATGTTCCCGCTGTTAAATGCGCTTTCGGTGGTGTAGGAGTTTGCCTTTCATTGTTGATCATACTATTCAAAGCCGGATATGATGCTGCAAATGGTGAAACATTTAATGGCGGCATATTAATCCCTTTAGCACCCAATGTTGTAGGACTAAGACGCGGTGTTATGGTGATACCACTAGGAATTAATCTCTGTTTAGAATTTTGATTTTTTGATGCATTTGTGATTAAAGGGGAATGATTGCCAGTTTCGGGAGTTGCTTTTAAACTTGTTTTCTTTGGAGGACTCTAATAAAAGTAAAGAAAGAAATAATACAATTTTTTAATCGGCGATAGTTTCTGAATAATTCCGAACGATTTCAAACGACTTTTTAAACTTTTATCAATTTTTGTTCGATACATTTTGAAGATTTCTCAAAATATACCCTTTAAAATTGTTTTGTATTTTTAACACTATTACCGTCATTAGTTTTGAAGAAATATGTAAAAATGTAAATCTATCTCGAGGGTCATTGGTATCATATAACATAACGAGTGATTTTAAACGATTTCTTGAGGTCAGATAAGGGTGATTATTTTTTTAAAAATTGTGTAAATTCTAGTATAAATATGCTAAATAAATAATTGAAAAATGCCAAAGAAAATTCTAACTGCTAAATCGAAAAATTTGCAGCTAAATGGGGATATAGACCTGGACGATATGTGGTTACAACAGGATGGTGGCACTTGCCACAGAGCCAACGAAACAATGGCTCTTTAGCGTGAGAAATTCAATTACCATGTTAGCCCATTTGGACTTCTTTCTATGGGGATATTTGAAAGAAAAAGTGTACGTTAACAAACCAAACAGTTCAAGAGCTAAAGGATGAGATAATTAGGTACATTCAGCGTTTAAAAAGCTGCAGTTGAGATAGTAAAAGTCATAAAATTGTGCTGCCACTACGACATCTTCATTTGTCATTGGACAAAAAAAAAACTGTTGCCTTACTTTACTTCGGATTCATTAACCCTTAACAACCCAGTATGCTTTTGTAACGTAACTGACCAGTAGTGTCCAACGGACTCATTAAAGCAATTAATGATACTAAAAGAAAAACAAAGACAGTTAACATTAGAAAAAAGTTTTATTTATATTATATACTTAGGTATTTTGTTTTTTTAACTTTAATTAGTTATTTTTTAAGCAATCATTACAAATAATGAGTGCTATTTTTGTCAAGCTAATAAGGCCTAAATTTCTTCAATGTTATTAAAACTCAATTTTATATTACAATATTTGTTTTTTACAGAGTGTTCAGAACAGACATTCCGTTTGCATTTCTCGCAGCACTGTTTGAGAGTTCTAGATATGTTTGAGGGTCAACTGTGACAACACTTCTTTCGTTTTGAATCAGGTTCAGATGATTGACCAGCTCAATATATTTTAATAAACAAGATATTAATGTGTCTATTGAACACTTGTGGGTTGTTGCACTACTTTTTTAGTTTTTTGATAATAAATAATAAACTATTTATGCTACAAATATTCTGATTGCGCATTTCTATTCTCAAGACCATCGGGGTAGAATAGGTAAAACGGCGTTTCTCGAAAATATATACTTAAGCTTTTATAAGCAATGGAATTCAAAAATGTGTCCGCGAGACACTTGTGGGTTGTTAAGGGTTAAATGAAAACAGTCGTAGTGAAGGCAAAAGCAAAAAACAAAAAGTTGTACACAACAAAGAACATCGGCAGTCGACATGTTCGAAAGTGTTTGGTTTGACAGATTGAAACTTTTAAAAAATCACGTAGTTACCGAAGATGGGACGTTGTGTTTTTTTCCGAATTTTTTTTAAATATACCTACATGTGTACATAAATACCTACATACATATGTATTTATTTTAATGCTTAACAATCTTTTTAATTTTTTGAAATTAAATAAAACGTATGTATTTATGTACACATGTATTAAAAAAAAAATTGCGGAAAAAACACAACGTCCCATCTTCGTTAACTTCGGTTTTTATTAAAAGTTTCAGTCTGTCAAACGAAACACTTCCGAACATGTCGAGTGCCGATGTTCTTCGTTGTTTTCAACTTTTCGTGTTTTGCTTTTGCCTTCACTACGACTGTTTTCATTTAATGAATCAGAAGTAAAGGCAATGGTTTATTTTCGTCCAATGAAAAATCAGAAAGTGGAAGAAAAAGCAATTTTTTGATTTTGACTGCAGCTTTTTAAACCCTGGGTACAATAACGACATTGAACCTCAATTATGTCTTAGTCATTGAAAATATGGAAAATACGGCATGACACCGAGCATTTGGCCGATATTTTGTTTCACAGGTATGATTAATCGATTTCGATTCCAATCAAAAATCGATTGTGTTAAAAAAATTAATTTTTCGCAATCGAATTTTCATATGTGATTATATACCTAAATCGATTATTGGGCTTCTAAAATAGATTTTTTATTTTTATCAAAATAAACATTTACAACTTTACATTTTGTTTTGTGCGTACATATGTAGGTATGTTTATGCAGTTTTCCAAGTTTACAGTAAATAAAAATCAGTTGTATTTTACGTGTTAACTTATAAAAACCCTTGGTATACTTCCAACTTAAATAAAGGTCCTCTTGTTCTTCAGTAAACAAACAAGACCTAAACGTATCGTACCGAACCAAACGCTCAAATTGAGCTTCGTGAAATACAACATACTATACTAAAAACACAGCAACCATGGCATTCCTGCGGAATTGCGCTAATATTTTAACAGACCAGTGTGTGAGCGATATTTAAATCTAGTTATTAGCAGAGTGGAAAAACCGAAAATAATTTATCCTAACACATACGAAATTTCCAAACGTTTGTTTTCTAAGTTTACTTAATAGTACTTCGCATAGAAACAGTCGCCACCAAACAAGAACCATTGTCTTAATCCTTTGAAATACCTACTATCCATACATTTACTAATTCGCAATATTTTGAAACTTTTTTAATTTGTTATAAAAAAATTGCTTACATTAAGTTTTTTTATAATTTTAATCAAGAACACAATTTTAATATGTGAAATGTATGTACAAACATACATACATACATATGTACCCGTACTAGTTTCTTTAAATGGAGTCAATTCGAAATTTACACATTTTCAATTTTTGAAGTGGACATACATATCTACCTACTGTAAAAATCTCAACTCAATTTATCTAACGGGTCCGCCATCTAACGTTTTTTTTCCTTTCAACTAGTGCTTATTTCGTGAATGGTAACACTTAGCTCATGTCTGATTTGACAGATTAGTTTAATCCTTCTGATGAACGAATATGGTTGTGTATACGCTTGAACAACGCTGGGAAATATGCGTTTTCGCTTCGCTAAGTAAGCCTGCGATTAGGGTGATCGATCGAATAGTATTCGACCGGTTTTAACCGGTTATTTTACTTTTGCCCAAGTCGAATATTTTAAAATGTCCATTTCTCGAATATCGAATAAACCGGTTATTTTCGTAAAATAAACCGGTTACTTTATTAATGTGTAATTTATATACGTTTTCCTTACTTTTGTTATAAATGTACCCGTAATTTAAGTATTTTTCTAATTGAATATTTGGCAAACTTAAACTTTTTATAAAAAATGTCAAAACAAAATGAAACAAAAGTCAAAAAACATTATGAGCTTATATAAGCGTATGTTCTTGTAACAAAAACCAAAAACAATTTAAAGTACTACAAAAAAAGTTCAGCTTTAAAAGTAATTAGCAATTTGACAGTATTATAAATACTATATATATCTTTATAAAGATGCCATCTCTGGTGATTTTTCGAACTGACTTAAATGAAAATTGTGCTTAAATGGCCCTAAAATGATAAGTTGCAAATGTTCTTTAACGTCACGACTTATTAATCACTTTTAATTAGACTACAAGCTTGACATAATTATACGCCAAGTAAAACTTGACCCTGTTCCAAGTAGTTTTTAAGAGACTGCAAATACTTAACAAAAATATGCTGCCAATAATGAATAAAAAACTCTGAAGTAGTTCTAGCATATCTTCATGCTTAAGACAAGAACATATTGGCGGAATCAACGATATGGGAAAATTCATCAGTTTTATTTATTAAAACACCAAGAACATAAAATAAAATTGAAGGAATCAAAAATGTCCTGGAAGGGTTTAAATTGTGTGATCGACGAATTGACAGATATTTGACATAAAAAGCATGTTCGTTTTACTATTGTTTCTATAATGCTGAAACAAAAAAAAATTTAAATATATAATCCTGGATAAGAGGTTTTGTTTGCCACTTTTCAAAAATATGGCCGAAGTTTACTGCTTCATATAGACATGCTTAACCAGCAACAAATTAAAACTCACAATAAATTTGGGAGAATTTCTCAAATAATAAATTTTTTAAATTCCTATATTTTTAAAACCAAAGTTTTTCAAAAATTCTAAAGCTATGTTCACACATATTAAATATTTGACTCCTAACGTAACCACCAGTTTTCTTAAAGAATTGTTTGCTTTTGCAAAACGTTTGGCTAGAGCAAACATTATTTAACGGTTTCTTAACTACATTATACATAAATGCAATTATCATCTTAGATATACATAAAGATTAGCAAAAAACTAGAAATTGTTTAAAATAATGCTTAAGTTTAATCAATTAACTGGTCACGCTTTTTTTTATTTTATCGTCAAATATTTGTGGTCTGAACATACTAGGCCCTATGCTCCTTATGGGATCGTCGGGAACATATATGTATTTTGTTGGTTCCTTACCTTGAATTGTTTTGTTTTTATTCTAATTAACTTTTTATTACAAAAACTAATTTGATTTTTGTATTTTTATGTATTCGAATTAAAACCGGTTAATCGGTTATTTTTAAAATGCTAAACCGAAAACCGGTTTTTTTAAAAAAGCAACTATTCGGAATATTCGAAAACCGGTCATTGAAAAATGTCGAACAATCGATCACCCTACCTGTGATCGACTTACAGAAGATGCCGATTTTGCCAAAAAAATCATCTTTTCAGATGAAGCTCATTTTGATCTTGGCGGATATGTAAACAAGCAAAATTGTCGCATTTAGGGCACAGAAAATCTGCAAGCATACATTGAAAAGCCGTTGAACCCAAAACGATTCGCTGTTTGGTGCGGATTTTGATCCAGAGGCATAATTGGGCCATTTTTCTTCGAAAATGGACAAGGAGTGGCCGTTACAGTCAATGGCGATTGTTATCGGGCCATGTTGAACGAAATTTTGTTCACAAAAATTGAAGGAGGATATTGGCAACATTTGGTTTCAACAGGACGGCGCTACGTGCCACACAGCCGAAGCTACGGTCGATGTTTTGCGCCCTGTTTTTGAAGATCGCATTATCAGCCGCAGAGCTGATGTCGTTTGGCCACCTCGGAGCTGCGATTTGACACCGTTGGACTATTATTTGTGGGGTGCCATCCAAGATAAGTGTTACGCCGACAAGCCAGAGACAATTGACGCTTTAAAGGACAATATTCGTGAAGCGATTGGTGAAATACAGCAACACACAATCGGTAATGTGCTTAAAAATTGGACCGATCGTGTAGGCTACTGCATGGCCAGCCAAGGCAGCCATTTAAATGAAAATATTTTCCATTATTAACCGGCAGGATTGTACTTTCAAATAAAAAAAGAAATTTGTGAAAATATTCAGTAGTTTTTTTTATAGCATTTTGAAAAAAAAAAGTTATTTGGCGGACCCTGTTGTATTTTGCAAAAAAAAAAAAACAAAAAATGCAGTGATATAAGGTATAGGTGTAAAAAATTATCTTAAACGATTTTGAGGTGCGATTATCGCTTACAAAAATCTAAATTACCATTCCCTATTTCACATATATGTAATTGTCATGGATCCTTCTATAATAATAAAAACTATTAAAACAATTCTCTGAAAACTTGTTGTTTCATTCACAATTACCCAGCAAAAAACTTTGGAAGTTGTTCAAGCAGAAGGGATATTTTCATGAATTCTTTAGCACTTAACTGCTTGAATGAATTTTAAATGCCTTCCAAAATTCGAATAAATTTTAAATAAGTGAACCCATGAAAAATTACATGCAATGCACCCATTCAACTCTTATTTAGGAATTACAATTTTTCACTATAATTTGGTATTCTTTTAGGATTGAACGGGGATGAATGTTTTATACAATTGACTTTAATGATTGAGTTAAATTTCTTTAATATATATGTACATATATTTGCAAAATGCATGTACATAATTCTTGATGAAAGTAATGAAATTGTTATTAAAATGTTATAATATAACAATTAAATCATATTAAGTACTTTGTGAAAACTAATTTGCAATTCTACATACACATGTACATTGTTTACTTTGTAGAACATCATGACTACTTACTTTTCGTTTTCTACGGGTAGTCAGATGTACCTAAAAGAATATCACTAGCTTAAAAACTCAAACAAATTTCGGACGCGATTAAATTAATTTATGTATAATACATTCCCATAATGCATATACAAATTAATATTAATCACCAATGAAAATACGTATTAAAATCATTAAAGATTTATTGCTTTTTATTTACACTCATTTCAGTTAATATTCCGGATCAATGAAAATTCCGCTCTAATCACTGAACTTTCATTGGTTCTAATCAATATTTTAAATGACGAGCCGTTTACCTAAATGTGAACTCATGCTCACCAATGGCACGCTAAATTAAAATCATGCATGTTTCACCAAAAAAGACCCAGTGCTTTATCTTCGGAACCCATGCATTTACTATTTCTTTTGCATGTCTTTTTTTGTGGGTAACATCATGCATTATGAATTAACAAGATTTTGTTTGTCGTGCTTAATTCCCCGTTTTTATTCTTGATAAAAACACTGAAATTTTTAGTTGATGGGATAAGCTATTCCTATGGTTGCTTAGGCCAGATCATCAAGAAACTTCATCCAAAGATTTAAGAAAAACTAAAGATATTATACAAAAAACTGTTAAGCGAATAAGAATTATAAACAACAGTTTTACTTTTAACAATATCAAAGCTTAAACAAAAACAACAACAATAAACAGTGGGTTTATCTTTTCTTACATTCCCCACTACAATTGGTTGGAATTCTCCCAACATTACTGCCCGTCTATACCAGAGATCATTATTGCGACATACATATAATGCAGTAAATGTCAAAATTATGTTTTCTTTAATGTAGACAACAATTTTTTGTACATACATATTTATTGCCGGCAATTTATGTTGCAATAATTGTAAGTCCATTTTTGTTGACAATTATTGCTAACATAAAACGTCAAATTTGGTTGTCAATTAAAAAAAAATAAGCAAAAAGAAACAAATAGAAGTAAATCATAATAGAAGTAAAAGAATAAAATAGTTATCCCTCAAATCACCCTCAAAAAAACTTACGTTAGTTACCCTCGTGTGTGGGTTTTCACACATATGTAATGTCTAATCAAAGTCCTGATTTACGTAATATTAATAATTTATTTATCCAGTTGGTGATCAATAACAATCCATAAAAAAACTTATATAAGCACTAGGGTATTCATTCGATTAACTTTTAATGGTTGAGTTGCCCGGAAAAAGCTTTTTATTAGTAAGAAAAATCAAACTGCGCGCCTAAAATTCGCAAAGGAACACATTACCTAAAACTAGGGTATTCATTCGGTTAACCGGTTAATTACTACCCGATTAACTGACCTGTTAATTTAAAATTGGCAATTTTCGATTAACGATTCAACCGGTTAATTTCAGTCGATTAATCGATCAACCCATGTTACAAAATTTTGAAAATAAGTAGTATTTTAACATAGTTTTTTATGTTTTTAACTAAAATTTTTTTCGACTAATAAACAAAAGGTATGTGTTTAGAAAATATTTTTTCATACAATATATTTCCTTTTAGCAATAAATTCTTAAAATGCAGTACAAAATAAGTAACTAAGGAAATCGGAAATAAATTTTTTCCGGAATGTTCTGTGCTTAGCTTTGCCAGGTCGAGTCAAATGATGACCTAACAATAGCAGAAACTCTCGCTAGGAACACAAACAATCTTTGAACAAAATTTTCCGAAACAATTAGAAGTGATAACAATTTTAAAAAATTAAAACCGGACTGTAATGGCAAAATGGAAGATTTTATATGTTTAGGAAAATCCTGGAAAAAATACTGAGAAATAAGATATTCTGTATTATGGGTTGCTTTCGATTTCTCCAACATCTCTGATAAGTAACAATTTTTTATTTTTTGCTTCTGTTAGTCCAAGAATTGTTTCGTTGGTTATGTTATTGTTTGGTTTTTGCTAAAAAACTCCAAATAATAAATAATTTTTGAATTTTTATTTATTGAAATTGCTTAATTTATAACAAAACTTTGTTAATCGGTTAACCTATTCGTTAACAAAATTAACCGATTATTAACTGATTAAACCAAAACCTCGGTTAATTAATCGAGCGGTTAACCGATTAAAGCAAAAGCCCGATTAAATGAATACCATACCTAATAATCTAGCTTTTGGGAACATGTTGTTTTTGCAGACGAGTCCAAATTTAATATTTTTGGCTCTGATGGTCAAACTTACGTCTGACGTTAGCCAAATACAAAGCTCAAAAATAAAAACTTAAAACCGACAATCAAGCACGGTGGTGGTAGTGTCATGGTGTGGGCTCAGTACAACGACCCGAAACATAAATCAGGCATTGTTTAGTCTTGGCTTATTTGGAACTGTCCCCGCTTGAAGCAAAAACCGGCACAATCACTTGATTTAAATGCGATTGTGTTATTTTATGGGCAATCCTAGATCAAAACATTCGCGCAAACACCAGATCTCGAACCGGAATGCCGCAGGAGGAATGGGAAAAATTAACTCTGCATATCACTAGAAAGTGGAATCCATGCAAAAAAGACTGAATGCTGTAATTGACCAAAAAGGAGGAGATGTGAAATTTTGAAATCAAAACTAACTGAATTAATTACCAAGGCGAATTATTCCCAGGTAATCTCGGTACTACAGCAAGTACATCTCGTACAAAAACCACATGCAATTTGTTTTTGTAAAATCATTGTACAATGTCAAACACAGAAATAATACAAAAACAAAGATAAACAAAAATTTGACATCCAACAATGATAAAGCTAAAAAAAGTTATCAACAGGGCTTTAAAGAGCACCTGTAATACATTCGCTTGCTTAATTACATAT
This sequence comes from Pollenia labialis, assembly GCA_949318255.1. Lineage (NCBI taxonomy): Eukaryota > Metazoa > Arthropoda > Insecta > Diptera > Polleniidae > Pollenia > Pollenia labialis. The sequence continues at coordinate 29,896,533 of OX439141.1, read as the reverse complement.
CTAAATCATGGTGGAATAAGCAGGTGGCATCGTTGCGGCAACAAATACAACATAACAACAACAAATAAAAGCGTGCCGCTGACCGCGATAGGTTAAGTTCCATGGGCAGCCATCGAGAGACAGCTCACTTGGGTCCTTTAATGATCCCTTTGTGATACCCAGCGTCAATGTTCATCCTTTAAAGCAGTTACTCATATGGTGTCAATGCAAAGTCCTCCTAATGAAGAGAAGAAGCGATTTAAGTTCTATCCCATAAAGATCCTCCAAGCAGGCAAACACCGGTTCGCCCAGGTATTTTTCCCTGATGCCCCGCAACTCAGGGCATTGACAAAGAAAGTGAACCACACTCCTCTTCCTCCTCGTGTTGACAACTTCTACAGTAGTCATTGAATTCTAGACCCATTCTTTCAGCATGAGTCCCAACCGGCCTGTGGCCAGTCACAACCGAAATCACTGTCCTAATATGGTCCCTGTTGAACCTAAGTAGAGAATTAGTTCTCCGTTCATCATAACCAGGCCATAGTGTCCTAGATATCAAGCAGGTAGACTCACAGGTCTACCTCGTCTGTGCAACTCTATAAGGCACGCGTTTGATAAGTGACCTACAGTGAGCCATTGGAAGGTCAACGAATTGATCAATGAATTCGTCATCCATGCGAACACATTATTTGTGGGCGCTGACCGTGAAAAAATAAAAAAATATTTAGCCAATTTTTGTTTAATTATGGTCAATATCTTAGTTATTTAAATATAATATTATCAAAAACTGTAATAAAATACAATAATCAGACCACAAAACGTGGACTTTTTGTAAACATAAACAAAACTTTGACATAAACCTAGACAAACAATGCAAGAGCAAACAATCGTCATCTGGCGTAGTGCTGCCAACTGTTTATTTCACCATGATCCTAATGTTTGTTTATGTATACATAGTATTACCTTTAGTATTATGGTTGAAGTTAGCTGTGACTTCTTATGTTCCTTTTTTTGTTTTTTAATTAACAATTTTTAAAAACTGTTAATTTAAGACTGAAAACTTTTTTTCTTTATTTTGTAACATATTCTATAAATCCTCATTTAAATTTTAACAATAGGTCAAAAAACGGGTTTGGACTTAAGAGTGGATTCTGTTACCTAAAGGGCTGTAGATTAACTTTAAATGCATTTTTCTCAAAACTATATTTTCACGCACTAGGTCCTTTTTCTCGGAGAAGGTCACATACATAAGTATGTTTATGAAAAATTTTTAAATTTTTGCAACTTTCATTGTTATCCGACGACTTTTTTGAACCACTGTATGTATTAGAACTAGACATTGTAAATAATTTTAAATCGCACTTTTAATTTAGCAATTTCCGTTTAATTTTGTTTAGGAATTAATTTTTTTTCATCAAAAATAACAAAAACTCTACGAAACAACCTGTTAATAAAGTACAATATTTTTTAACATTCCCGGTATCAAAAATGTTAATGTAAAATGTAAACGAAATGAAATAAAACGCGGGAATTTATTTAATAACAGAACTCTGTTAAATGAGTGGAGATTCTTCATACATTCTCCCCACAATATTTTAATCATAGTTCTGCTACGATACGTCTATTATAAATAATTGCGTGTTATTCAATCACAATTTTTTGGTGTAAACTGTACAACAAACTCAAAAGAGTAATTAACAACAATAAAAAAAGGCAAATACTGCAAAACAAGACGGCCACACTTTAACGAAAAAACAACAAATAGCTTTTTGTATGTGTATGTTAGATATACATATGTATGTATAGAAATGCATAGCACACTTTTGCAGCCTGTTAATCAAACACATAAGCACAAACACTAACAAAACAAGATTTTACATGTTTTGTTTTTATTAATTTTTGGTTTTTGGAGACTTCTATACAATAACAAAAACCAGACATTAAAGAAGAGCGCATAACAAAAAGAGAGCCAGCCAGTTAGTGATGTGGAAAATGCTAAATTGTATTTGCAGACTAGATAAAATAATCGCATGGAAATTCTTTTTTGTTCAATATTACTTTACATTTTTTGAAAAATGCAAATATAAATTGTAATTTTCCCTTCATTTAAATTGTTGTTTATAATCTGTCACTTTTATGTTTTGTTTCTGGTTTGTTTTGTTTAGCGTTTCACAACATATCAACACTTGTTTACTATCCCTCTACACACTCCTTCTTTTATGCACATCACTAGTGCTGTGAATTACTCTCCTTCTGTTTGCTTTGACTTCTACAGCCATTTAAAAGAAAAAGTAATCGTTTAGTTTTAGCGCACCTACACCATCATATACTGAATACAATATCGACACACACACAATTAACATTTTTCCTCTTTTTTTATTCTTTCATTTTCTTAAAATTTTTTCATTTTTAATATTTTTTACCTCATCCTCATCGGACGAATCCAGCACAATAATTGAACTCATTTCAATTGTTTTATGTGTTAATAGCAATTTGGAATAGTTTTTAGTTTCAATTAAATTTAATTGAAAGGTTTTTAAGCACTTTTTTTATTTTCTTTAATTTTCTTTGAAAATTTTTCTTTTGACGGGCGGCACTTATTACACACATTCAACCTCTTCTTTTTCACAAAAACTACTACGACGACGGCGATTATCTGCATACGAAGTCGAATAATTACGACGAATTGCTATATTTTGATATTTTTTTTAATTTTTCCAACAAATATTCTATTTGTATTTGAGAAGTTGAGAGTAAAAAGCATGTGAGTTGACAATAAAAATTACTCATTTTGACATACATAATGGGATTTTTTGTTTACAACAGCGATGTATCAATTGTAAATTAATCGGTTACTTGATTCTGCAGAAGTTTGTAGAGTTACCAATATTTTAATTTAAATGATAAGACAGTGTAGCATACACAAGCTTTTTTCTTAGCAGTGTGACCATTTTGGCATTTTTACAGCTAAATTTAGCATAAAGCAATTTTAGAAATTTTGAGGAATAGTTTAATTGATTAAACTTAATTTTTTAAATAAATAGTTGGATCCAAAAATTAATTTCGCTTTAAATTTAGCTTACCAACGCCGCTACAAAGAAAAAATTTGCATTAGGTTATAAAACATTTTAAAATAAGAAGAAAATAATTTATGGAAAAGGCTCGGAAATGCATAGTTTTCACTACACATATATAAAATATCGAATGAAAATCTTCTCTTAAAATATAACCTAATTATGGTAATTGCATAAATCATTTGCGATTTAGTTATTACAATTTAAAATAACACGAAAATGTAACATTGTAACGTAAAAATTTAATTTATACAATGAAGTTGCATTGACAAAAGTTATATTTTAATCCCAAGATAAAAATTCTTTAGTATAACGGCCCTATTCACAATATATGATTAAATGCTAATCGAAACAATAACCGTTACTTCGCAAAATTAACTGTTCACAATTTACGATTAACACGTAACCGAAACACTTAACCACAGCAGTTGTTGTTAAATATAACCGAACCGGCTAAGTTTTTAATAAAAAAAAAAAAAGGAATATAAAAAAATAAATAGAAAAATTTATTTTGAAACATTTTTTATTTGGAAAGTGTAATGTGATAAATAAAAGTCATTAAAAATGTAAAAAAATAAAGTTGACATATGTGTGTATATGTGCCGGTTCACACACGTCAAGTTTGTCTCGTCAAGTCTTGAGTTTTGAGGAGAGAGGGGAAAAGAAATGGCCTTCTCTTTTCCCTTCTCTCCTAAATGCTCAAGACTTGACGAGTCAAACTTGACGTGTGTGAACCAGCACTATAGGTACCAATTTATAACACAATGTTTACATTACATGATATTTAGGACATGAGATATTCCGAAAACACACATTCACAATCAGCGTTGCCGCTTTGCTTACTTTTAACCAAAATTGGTTACTTTTTCTTAATGTGTACTTGTGTGCTTTTTTCCAGTTTGGTGACTTTTTTCAACTGCAAAATAACCAATTTTTTGTTTTACTTAGTGCTGGTTCACACTCTTCAAGTTTCAGCCGTCAAGAGAGAATGACATTTCTTTATCACTCTCTCCTAAAAACTTAAGACTTGACGGCTAAAACTTGAAGAGTGTTAACCAGCACTTAGGGTAAGACGGTCAAGTTTTGCACTTCTTATTTTAATACCCTCAAACTTGTTTACCAACTCACTTATACTGGGAGGTGCCATGACTACTTTTCCTATTGAACCTACTTTTGCAAGATGTTGTGTATTTTTATCTAAGCTATTTGTAAAAAATTGGAACACCTCACTGTAACAGTACTCCAACTATGAAGAAATCTTTATTGTCATTGTATGAGAGGTACCACCCGCACTTAAAAATTATAAAATATTAATTTCCTATGTTAAGAGCCGGGTTAGAAGTCTTTTGGGGACAAAATTTCATACGCTTTCTTACTTATATATTATTGATTGCTCCTCCTGCACCTAACCCCTTAATTTTTATTTTGAAAGGTGTAGTTTACCATAAGAGTGGATCCTATAAAGCTTGAAGACATTTGTCTACAGATATTCGGAATTTAATAATTTCGTTCTATGGGAGGCACCGCTCTTCCTTCCTCTACCCTGCCGATTGTTATTTACAAATTTATAGTTCACTATAATAGTGGCTTTAATTACGTTTGAAGACTCTAGCCAGGATAGTTCTTCAGTTACGCGATATTTTATATATATGTACATCCTATGGGGGTATTGCTCTAGCTGCGCCTTCCCCCTTAATTTTTATTTTCAAATGCGTAGTTTACTATAAGACTAACTCCTACCAAGTTTGAACATTCTCACTGAAACAGTTCTTACGATATGCGATATTTAACATTAGCGTCCTATGGGGGCACCACTTCCCCTGCTGCTATCTTATTTCAATTTCAAGGCTCAGAAGATGCTACTGAAAAAAAATCAAGAAAATGGGTGCAGCGGCTCTTTACATATGCAATACTTAATATTGGCATCTTATGGTGGGTTCCTCATCCCCAGCTCTTATCGAAAAAAGTGCTCCTCCTCTGTCTACCCCACCCATTTTTATATTGAAATTTATAGTTTACCATAGTAAATAATAGCTTTAACCCCATTTGAAGACTCTCCCTTTAATAGTTCTTAAGATAAGCGATATTTAATATATGCATCCTATGGGAGGTATTTCCCCCCTGCGCCTTCCCGCTTTATTTTTATTTTCAAAAGTGACTTCTACAAAGTTTGAACATTCTCACTATAACAGTTCTTAAGATATGCGATATATAACATTGGCGTCCTATGGGGGGCACCACTTACCCCGCTGCTATTTTATTTCAATTTTGGGTGAAACGGGCTATAGTGCATCCCCACAAGTTGCGACTTGTTGTACAATTCGATCAAGTTGTACAACCAACGTTAGAGGTGTGGTTGGTCATCGGTTGAGTAAAAAATCAATTTGATTTGATCTTTCAAATTGGTACGTTTGATGGCGATTTTTTCTTTCGTTTTTAATTTTCATTCTGACGTTTTGAGAGCAACAGTGTGCGAAGTGAACAATATTTAAGAAAACTAAAACGAAATTCCAATGCACAATTTTAGTAAAGAATATAAAAACTTCCGGAACTATTATATATTTTCTTTCTTGCTCCTCTGCTTACTACACTTCATTTGTCACCACTAGTGCTAAAAAATCGGTACTCATGTTGACTCTTTAAAAATAATTTCTTAATAAAGCTTAATTAAAAGGTGGTTAAAAAATTTTAGCATGTGCTGCGAACGATCAACTGGTCTGTCTATTCAACTCAATTGTACGACCAGTTACAACGTATAGGGGCCGCATAAGGGCCCTTAGACAATATCTTTTGGGCTTATTACTGGGTTAAAAAGTATTTATACCCTGTTCTACTTTGGAGCCTAAGCTCCAGTGGGAGTTAGAGGAATATAAAAAATACCCTGTTCTACTATCAACCTTAAAAAATGACAGATAAACAAGCATCGTCTTAATTCCTTATTACGTATTAACTTAATATTTTTTTCGTTAATTGCCAAAGATGTATTGCAAATACGTATGTACATATGTAAAAGTGTATAGTACAAGTGAATTTTAATGTACATATGTTCGTACATTTTCTGTTATTTTAATAATAAAACTAGTAAATAATATTTTTAGTACAATTAGGGTCAAAAAAGTACAGTTCTTTACTTAATTAAGTATCTTTAGAAAATGTCATTTATCATCCCTGGTCGATATATGTATGTCCCCGTCGGACCTTCTAGCACTGAATGAAACTGGGCTCCTTTATCAGGGTGCAGATTTCCTATTCTACCATAGACGTGCAAATACGTGTCCAATAGGTCATAGACCACTTTCGTAAATATTCTTCCTTTCTTTTGTATATATTTTTCTTGTCCTTTTTGTATGTTAGTTTTAAGTATAGAATTAGTTAAAATTGATTTCTCTTTTTCCCCTTTTTATGGAAATTTTATTTTTAATGTTAAGAATATATAAGAAAACATATGTGATACTGTAAAAATTGCTATGTTAATATAGGCTGTATTGAAAAGTCCAATTAAAATACTTTTGTATGTACCTTGGGAAAAATGTTAATTTTAAGTTTTAAGCTCAAACATGAAATACTTTTTGGAATCAATAAAAATCAAATCAAAATCAAATCAAGTAAAAACCTTATCGGGCATGATGTTGGTGTTTTATCATTTTGTAAGGTGTAAAACGGGTAAGTAAATCAATCATAATAATAATAATTTTTTCTTTCTAATTCGGGATAAAATCAACTTTATAATACTTGAATCAAGCGCATTTTGAGATTGATTCAATCTTAGTTTTACTTAAATCAATCTCATTTTCGGATTATTTCAAGTACGAAATCGGCATTGAATATGGATAGTATAAGTATTTTGCGATAGAAAATCCGTACTTGAATCAATCTCTGTACTTGATTTAAGAAAATCCGCACTCACCGGACTATTAATACCGCTTCAGATTGATTTGAGTACGGATAGATTGATTTTTCTTTTGAGTATATGTGTTCAATGAATCAAATTTCAATTTATAAAGCTTTTTTGCAGTATTAATATTATTAAGCCAACCTTTGGTCAACATTGAAGTATATATCGTTAACAAAATCCATTTTTCTTGTAAAACCTTCCAGTGGTTTTAACAATTGACAATGTTGCATAATGTGCAAACTGTAAAGACCTCACCATAATATGCATAGCCTTGCTTAACCTACTGTCAAAAATTAGCAAAAAGTCTCTCAAATGTAACAAAATATAAAAACATTTGATTCCGTACGAAATGTGCTATTAGATTCGCACCTTGCTTAAGCAAATGACAGTTTCATTAAACTTAGCAAAAAGTTTCCTTAAGTTAAATATGGTTAGCCTCATATAATTAACATGTATTCGCACATTTGCTTAATCCAACTTAAGTACATTGTGGTTTGGTCTTTAGTTAGGTCTTTAAGCATTTGTCATATAATCTTTTGTAGATAAGGCTGTTTTTTTACAATAATATCGCTTCTTATCAATAAAAGGTCGATTTTTTGAATTTTTAAGGACTTTTGCGATTTAGGTAACGATATAATGATCCTATACACTGCCAGAATTTCTTGTATAAATTGAAATTAGATTCATTAAACACATTCGAAAAATAAAAATGGTTAATCAAATTAAAACAAAAGAAATAATTCTCACATTATATTTTTCATTCATTTTATAATGATTTTTTATGTAAAGTTTAACGATAAAAAATTTAAATGATTTTATGTATGCTGAAAAAATTAAACAGATAACAAAAGATGTTATACTCCATAAAAAATAATGCATAAGCCCTATTTCATTCGTATTTTGGCTAGGAAATTACTACATTTAAGATAAAAAGCATTAAAAGTGCTCTCCTGTAAAATTTGTTAACTATAAGTTAGTAAAAACAGCGACGATATGTGTACATTTTTTACATATCGACCCCTTTGCGCGAAATTATCGTATGTTACAAAAACCAAATTTTACTGGACAGCCATTTTTCTACTTTTCTCTGCGTTCGCTTGCATATAAAAATGAAAATATACATTCAATTTTTGGAGCAACGAAGTGGAATTCGCCTACAATATTTTGTCAGGTGACGTGTCTTTGAATGTAGAACAAGATTGCATCAAAAACTCAATTTCAAAAAATTGGCATATACGATAATTTCGCGCAAAGGGGTCGATATGTTTGTGCATAAGACCCCTTTACACTCGGCAAGTTACTTGCGCAACACTTGGTATATAGACGTCAGCGGTAAGTTATGGGTAAGGAAAACAATTTTGTACAGCTTTTGTTGTACTCAGCAAGTAACTTGCGCAACTAACTTGCCGAGTCTGAAAAGGGTCTAAGTAATATTTCGACTAAGCCTAGACATAAGTGCTTGTTTAATCAAACGTGTAGGAATGCAGACAGATCCAGAGAGAATACGTTCAATAATTGGATTTATGACACAAGCCCAGTTACTGACGCGTTATGCAAACAGGCGAGAAATGCATGTGCCAAAGTAATCAGATGTGGACAACTTTTTTACGAACAGCGTCTGCGTGCAAAGGCCCTTGCTGCTCCACGGGCTGGTAAGACCTTTTGTAATTTGGTAAAACGGTAAGAAATAATACTATCCAACCCTTATAATGAATGACCACATTATCACAGACCCGGTTGATAAAGCCAACTTTTTTGCTGACATGTTTGCAAAGAATGCATACTTGCCGGAAAGCAATTTGCTCTAAGCTCTCGAAGGTCATGGAGAGCATGATCAATAGCACTTGGTAAATTATCTGGAGTCCAATTCACTTTTGTGTGATATACAGTGTCTTTCGTAGAAGTTGTTATACGTGTTTTTATAGAAGGGTTTCATCAGAGGAGTTTCATTTAAATTAAGGTGTACCGCAGGGCTCTGCTCTTTCTCCTACACTTTTTCTTATTTTTCTAAACGAGCTCCTTGGTCTTACTTCCAATCCTATCCTTTCACAGATGACAGCAGCATTTGTCATTCATTTTCCTTTGATCATAGACCAAGCCTTACTGAGGATGAATCTATGAGACAGAAATATGAATGACACACTCAATTTTGACCTTATGACAATCTCCGAGTGTGGTTTTGCAAATAGAGTCGATTTTAATGCTCGTAAGACCCAATGTTGCATGTTGACCCACAGTAAGCGTCATCTGTTTTCATGGGAGGTATAGCTTATTGAATCAGACACTCTTGATGTTGTAGGCATGAAAATTCAATGCGATGTTCATTGGAACCAACATGTATTGTAAGTGTCGAAAGAAGCATTCAAGTGTCTTGGTATCTTAAATCGGTACAAGAACTACTTCACTCCATCGAATCTATTCACTATTTATTCCGCCTATATTAGACCGAAAATGGAATACAACTCCCATATCTTAGCAGGTGCTTCAAGGTCTATCTTGAAGGTTCTGGATCGGGTGCAAAGAAGTGCGTTGAAGCTTATCAATGACAGTAGGGTAACTAGCACTATTAACTCTTTAGAGCATCGTCGGAATGTAGGTTGTGCGGCATTGTTCTATGGATATTACCACGGAAGGTGTTCAGCTGAGATGGGCGAACTCATCCCTAAGATGCGGGTGAATTCCCGTAGCACTCGCTCCTTCAGCAGATCACATCCGTTTGTTGTCTACTGCCCAATGTATCGCACAACGCATTACATATAGTAAACAAGTTTTTTGTCTTTATCTTTTGTATTTTTTTCTCTTATCAACCCCTTTGTTGTTTGACAGTTCGTATCACATAACAACAATAAAAAGCCCTGTTGTTTGTTTAATTGTACAATTGTTGTAATATCGCGGCTACCTGATATAAATATACCTTGATGCACTCTATCAAGGTATATTTACACAAGGTAAACTCGTTGGCCCATATGTTTGTCAGCTGTTTACCTAAGTTAGAACACAAACGTCAAATTTCGTATTGTATTGGTTTGTTTACGTTTGCATTTGTTGGTTTTATGCTCTTTTGCTCTTTGTTTTTTGTTTTTGTATACACATCGTTCGCTCTTTTTGCATTTTCATTTAGCATTTGCCCATATATGTACATATGTATATGAGCCAAAATTTGTACAAGTGTGCGTTTAATTTATATGAAGACAATTTTGACAACTCGGTTATTTTAATAGAGCAGCATGTCTACACTCCAAAATGAGTCTACCTTGTGTTAATGTACCTTGCACTATATCTTACCGATAGATTAATATTGATAAATTTTTTTAATGTTTTCAGATTATCTTAATTATTATTTTTCAGCTAATATTTTTTTAAAGTGAATTTATTATTACTAGGTTCGCCCGTTGGTTAAATTTTGACCACTTGACATTTACAGTAATATTAAATCTGTATACAGATTTACGTATGTATTTATATACAATTTTTCTTCAAATTAGTGATACAAAAACTAAGGAAAAATAACATTATTAGCTATTAAGGGTATGTTTCCTTACTTCTTAAAGAAATGTAGAATGACAGCAAAAACTTTATGAAATTAATAAATATAAGAAAAATTTTGGGACAATTGCAAAACTTTCGTAATAAAAATTTTACGTTTGCCATACTTAAATGCAGATTATCACTAAACTTTGTTAATTCGATCTGCACATTAAAAACAGAATTCGTCACCATCATTTTCACCTTACCTATTTTATTTTTCGTCAAATTAAACATACAAAAAAATGTAAACTAAATTTAATTTAACAGTTTAAGTTTTGCCCAATGTAAATAATAAAGATCCAAATAACTTGGATTATATTATTTTTGTAGCTAAAAGTAATTACTTTTATAAAAAAATAACAGCAGTTTTTTTTGTTGGATTTTTCTGTTAACATATAATTAACTTATTGCCTTTGAAATTTTTAGATATCATAATTATGATTTAAAGACAACCAACAAATTTGTAATATATATTGGTAATTGCTTAATTGAATTATTAAGGAATTTCATTTCGTTATACCAAAAGAGTAAACCTCATATGCATTTTCTAGGAATTATCCCGATTTCTTCTGTACCTTTCTCCAGAGTATGTTGATCGCAAGGCCCATTGAAAAGGTATGCGCAGGAAGCCTGATGATTATTGTTTATGTTCTTTTTAGTTGTCAAAAGTTGCTTACATGTGCATGTATACGTTTGTTTTCGTTTATGGTATGCCACACATACAGGTTTTTTCCTTTTGCTTTGTATATGTGGTAGTAAATTTTTGACAACTAAAAAGAATAGTTTTTTGTTTTTGTATAAGTAAGCAGACCTGATAGATGGGCCTTGGTTGATCGCATATACCGTATCTTCTTTTTCACACTATCCACCGGCATGCCTATTTCAGAAGCAAGAAGGGTTAATTATGCAGTTATTAATTTTATCATCATTTCCATAAGTCTGGCTACTTTAAACGTTATTGTAAACATTATCAGTTGTGTACAAACGGCTATTATTTTATTTTATTATTTTTGATTTTGCCTTTTCCAAGGCCCATTGAAAAGGTCTGTGCAAGAAGCCTGATGATCATTATTTATGTTCTTTTTAGTTGTCAAAAGTTGTTAACATGTGCATGTATACGTTTATGGTATGCCACACATACACGTTTTTTCCTTTTGCTTTGTATATGTGGTAGTAAATTTTTGACAACTAAAAAGAATCGTATTTTGTTTTTGTACAAGTAAGCAGACCTGATAGATGGGCCTTGGCCTTTTCTTTTTTTCTTTCAATCACTCATTCTTTTAGTTTGACATTTACACGCAAAGTGGTCGGTTGTGTTTACAAGGGAATATGGGTAGAATTCAGAGTAGTAGTGAACGGAAAATTATGAATGAATGAATATTTTCCAACAAGAAGAATTTCTTAAAGGATTTATAAAGATAAAAATACAATGAAATAATTTGGTAACAAAATGTAAAAAAGGCTTTTTGTATTAAATAAATAAAACAACAAGTGTATAATAAAATCTTACGTGATTTTTCTTTTTATTATTTTACGCAAAAAAGGCAAAACGAAACACGCAAAGCAAAAAAAAAAATTAATGAAAAATTCCAATAGTTTATTAGATTAACTTAAATATTAAACTAACGAACTACGCAGAAATTTATGAGTGCATATGAGGAAACAGATTTAGCGAATACTTCGCTTTTAACAGGAGTCCAGGTGGTGGAAGGTAATAGAGGTAGCTTCTGTAACTCCGGATCTGCCAGCATCAGTAAGGCAGTATCAGTGGTAGCAAGACCAAAAGCTCACCAACGCAGTGGCTTAGTAACAAAACGTCGTAAGATGTCGCGTAGAGCAAATCTTATAGGAATTTGTGGCGTTAGTGGTTTGTGCATTCTGTTGCTTATAGCCACCACTCAACATAGACCCGCTTCATTAGCCTCTTCGTCAGGCAGTGTGGCGGGTGGTGCCTTAGGTGGCAGTGGTGGTAATCTCAACACCGCTTCCGGTGGCTATTCCTCTGCAGGCAATGGTCTTGGTTCAGTCTCCGCATTTGCGGGAGAACATTTTGGTCATGCCGTGCCTCAGCAGACAGCAGTAATGTACAACACGACAGCGAGCATAAACGATGTTGTCGCCCAACAACGGGCTAAAGTGGCCAATGAAATGGAAAACTTTGAATATCCTGGACGGTTTGGGGTCGATGCTGAAAAGCTTTCTGATTTGACACCCGAAACTGAAGGCACACCAGTGCGTAGTATTGTGGTGACAACCTGGAGGTCAGGCTCTACATTTTTGGGTGATATACTTAACGCCATGCCTGGTAACTTCTATCACTACGAGCCTTTGTTAAACTTTGGCATTAAACAGATACGTGATCCGGACGATGAAGAGCAGGCCATTAAGAATATAAAAAATTTACTCTATTGTGATTATCACAACGACATGGATGAGTACTTAAATTATGGAAAAACTCATACGTACTTATTTGAGCATAATGAGCGCTTGTGGGCTGTGTGTAAAGACTTTCCACACTTTTGTTGGCGTCCCAAATTTTTGACACCATTTTGTAAGCTGTTTCCTTTGCAGAGTATGAAAACGGTGCGTTTACGTTTAAGGTCGGCCGAGGCTTTGTTGGAAGATAAAAGGTGAGTTGGAAATACTACATACAAGTATTTTTTTTTCAAAGAAAATAATTTTTATTGAAAATGTTAACTTAATTTTTATTAAGAAATATCATCGACATAAAACTAAAAAAAAAATATAATTTGAAAGATCAAAAAGGGGTTATGATTAAACTCGCAAAGCGAACGTGTAAACTATACCATTTCTAAATCTTAAAATATTTCAAGTCTTAAAAAATGGATAAAAAAAAATTGTTCTGTCTGGTCAAAAAAGTAAATTTTGTTTCAAAAGTAGGAAAAGATCAGAAAAGCCCTTTTTATACCTGATAAGGTACTTTAAAAAAAATAAATATTTTAAAAGCAATCTAAAACGACTTTGGAACGCGGACACCATTTTTGACATATTGCCGGCAAAATCTTTAAAAAATAAATCAGATATGTGCTTCAATTGTCTTGTTGTCTTCACAAAAAATTGCCGGATATTTCCGGGAATGAAAGAAAAAGTTTCCGATTCCTGTAATTGAAAAAGTTTTGAAAATTTTATATCGTACAATAAACTACGGTTTAAACGTTTGTTAAACCTATAGTTTTTACTTTCAGAACTTATGTAGGTACGTATTTAATGTTAGTTTTAGGAATATTTAAACTAATCAGAATTGCAGTAAATTACCGTCGGTAATTTTAAATATTTTGTATCAAAGTTATTTTCGAGAATACAAAATTTATTATTATTAAGATTTCTCTATGACGTGCTAAATTCCCAATTTTTATTTTTGATAAGTACTGATATATTCTGAAACACTACATGTGAATACTTTACTTCAAATCCAGATTTACTTCATATTTATATAAATATCGAAAGCGGAGTTGGAGTTCGTTATAAATCTTTAAGTTTCTTTTACTTGATATACCTATGAGTACTTTTACAATAAAATTACTACCTACATTCCTCATAACATCTGTTTAGTTATTTAAAACTATGAAACTTGACTATGTATTTGTTGTTTTAAAATAAATATGTATTTACTTGATTATTTTAACACAAATATTGAAACTTTTAATACAATTCCATATAAATGACATGTTGAACGCTATACTAAAAAAAATATTTATTTACTAACAATTTTGAAAATAAAAAAGAATAAAAAACACAAGAAAAATTATTAATAGGTGCGTTCGTGAACCCAAAAGTTTTTACAAGTTTTAACTGAACCTTACTGCATTATTCTAAATAAAAACTCTAATACAGAGCGTAAAGTGATAGTTCTGGACTTATAACATACCTATTTACAAATTTTCACCGCAGAAATTTTTGCAGTAAAATTATTATCCTTCTAATCTTTCGAAAATGATGAAAGAATTTGTAGCGAAGTCAACTAAATAAAACAAAATATCGATGGTCCTTGAAAAAAAAATTAAAATTCGAATTGTTTTGAAACTGATTTCAGGATGCTGATTCTGGCAATCTTGATCGAATACTTTTTCGTTTCGAAAGCAATTTTATTTCTAATTCAGTCGATACTGAACGTATCGAAATTATTTTTTCAGTGTTGTGAAAACTTTAATAAATACTTTACAACATTGAAAAAATAATTAGAAATAAAATGTCAAATTTAAATAATTGTCAATAATAAAAAAAAAATTAATTAAAAATAAGCCTAAAGTACAAAATGTTATTAAAAATATGTTTTATTACATTTAAAAGAGGTATTTTAAATTTTCCAATTATTTTAAATTAAAGTGCCGATAATGCCGTTTTTTTTTGAAAATATGCCGATTTCTTATCAAAATCTTCTGACAACCCTGTTTGCGAGTAATTTTTCAGTTTACTCAGTAATTTCTCATTTACTGCATTTTACTGTAAAAGATTTCGAATGCACCCAATTGTCAAATTCGTATGTATGAGCATGTGTGTCAGTGTTGCCGTTAGGATACGAAAGATAAATTTTTCGTATCTTTTGAAGACTTCATGTACCATGTATAATCCTGACATTTTTCGTATCTTTTGAATCTGAACGTAAAATGTACAGAAATAAAATATTAAATTTTAATTTAAAAAATGTTGTTAATGAGCTGATGTTTAAAAATTTAAAAAAAGTAGTTGGTTTAACATTTGTGCTTCCATTTTCGAGAGAATTTTTAATTATGGTGAAAGAGAACATTAAGGACGTTTCAACATACGATCCACCTAAATCGATGATAACTAGTAGTGCGAAGTTGTTTTGAGGAAATATGAACATGGTTTTTTATTTTCAGGTAATTTATTCATATGAATTTTTTGATATAATCGCCCTAACGCCTTAACTCATATATTATATATGTATATGTATAAATGAATTTGTTTTGATAACATCTAAAGATAGTTACATATAATCATTTTTAAAGTTTGCTTACTGTATTTTTAAAAATTACATGCCTAATATTTATGACAATTTATTTAATTTATTGATAAAAATGAATTTATTTAATATAATTTTCTTTACAATATTCATTAAACATGAAATAAAAATGTTATGTTAATTAATGTTAACGTTAAAAATGGATTTTTTTCAAAATGTATCTTTTTGGGAAAAAATGTATCTTTTTGGAAATTAAAATTTATCTTTCTATAAATTTCACTGGCAACACTGATGTGTGTGTTTAAGTGTTTTTGTTTTATATGGAGACAATTTTGACGTTAGGTATTTTTCTAATGCTCTCCCTAAAGAGTCTACCTTGTGTAAATGTACCATGAACGCACCTAATAAAAGAGTAACTGCTAAGTAATTTTCCCACACTTAATAACTTAACAAATAATAAAAAGCAAGTAAACAAAATGTATAAAATAGAAAATCCCTTAGATTGTAAATAATCAATTGCTACGTAAATTATGACAATAATTAGAGCAGTGTTACCACCAGCAAAATTCAAAATTACACTTGAGATAAAGCAAAAGTACCCGATTTAAATGAAATAACACCTGATACCTATAAAATTGAAGTTTTATTTAATAAAAAGACATTTTCAAAGAAGAAAACTGATTAAAAAATAACAATAAAATATTTATTAAACATAAAAAGTCTTAAAACTATAAAAAAATATATGTGACCTTCTCCGAGAAAAGGGACCTAGTGTGTTTTGAAGTTTCATCTTATTCTACACCCTTTTAGGTACCAGAATCCAAAAAAATAAATACGTACATAAAAAGTTTTCAAACACAAGGTACCATACCATAAAAAAAATCAAAGGAACTTGACCCATAAATGGCTATTATTAAGTATTTCAATAAAATTTATGTAACATGTTTTACATTTTATAAATTAAATACGTCATAAAATGAATATTCTTATTCTGAAAAATCGACCGAGATATCATTATAATATATGTTCTTATCGCATATGTATATGAGATCGTACATTTTTTTTAAACTGTCGCAACATTTTAAACCACACCTAATATAAATTAGCGAATTCAATGTCATTAACGTCATTTTATTTCGAATTCTCGGTTTTAAGAGATTTATACCACTAAAAACCTATTATACTTTCCGCGTTGCAAAAGAAGCTTATTCACTGAATGAATTTTCATTTTATGCATTTTTATATCCATATACATTTATCAAGATATTTAACAATTCATATGACTTAAGTTTCTGCCACTGATGTTCAGAAGCTGTAATATCTTTTACAGTGAAATCAATAATTTCTTCTTTAAAATGTTCGCTTAATTTGCTTTTACATATTAGTTTTTAAACTGTTTTCTACACAAAAATGTTAGTATTTGTTAAATTATGAATTTTTTTTTTAAAATCTCGGCATTAAATTCGTATTTGTTTTTCTATTTCAAAAGTTATGGCATCTTTTTTCGAAAATGTTTTTAAAATCATAATTGAGGAAAAAAATCAGCTAAACGTGAATTTAATGGATCAAACTGATCAAATTTTAAAACAATATAAGGGTATTCATTTCAGTTTTTTTATTTGTTGGAAAAATGGAAAAGTGGAAAAATGTAATTTTTGTTACAACAACCACAAGAAAAAAAAATTCCACCAAAAGTTACATTTTTATCACACTATAACCAAGTGTAAAAAAGTCAGGATAAAAAGATGTAATTTTCCACTATAACCGTCAAACGAAATGATGTTGCCATTCATAAAAAATTGCTAATTTTTAATACAAAGTACGAGAAATTACATCTCTTTTTATAAACTCTTGAATTTTACAACTCTGATTTTAAAATTTTTTTTTTATAGTTACAACATTTTAAACATTACTTCTTTCTCATTTAACTTTCAAAAAAAAAACTTATTAATAATGAGTTCAATAAAAAAAGTTATTAAAAAAGAATTAAAAAAAAGAAATGAAATGAATGAAGTACACATTTCTGCAATTTAATATTTCAAAGTTTATATTGTATTGGGTTCATGAAAATGTATCTTTACATACCTTTATTTTCGCAAATATTATCAATTTTTGTTAATGATGTGACAATTAAATAAATTAATTAATTAATTTTTTGCACTTATTTGGCATATTGAAAATATCAATTACCTCCACGAATTATTTGGCAGATTTTTTTTGACAGTTTGTACTTTTTGCAATTTTTTTTCCATTTTTCCAACCAAAAAAAATTTGAAATGAATACCCTTTATGATGTGAAAGGTCTTTTTAAACAGTTTTTATAGCAAAAGAGTAGGAACTAGTATGAGCATTCAGCAAAAAAATTGTGGTAGATTTTCAAAAAAAGATTACTAAAATATTCTTTAATTAAAAAATTCTAAATATGTAGTTGAAAAATTCTAAATAAATGCTAACTCCTAAATGGAAAATTTAGCTGCAAAAATGCCAAAATGGCCACGCTGGTGACAAGTCAATGTTAAAAGTAAATTTATAAGTAACAAATTTGTAAAAATTTTTAGTAAAAAAACAAAGCTATTATAAATATTACCACAACACAAAATTGCAAAGTAGAAAGGGAATATATTTTGCTAACCTCTTTAAAATAAAATGAGTTAAAATGTAAACAAATTAATATTAAAGAAATATGAATTTGAGAAAGCTTTATGTAGTTAAAATGAGCCTCTGAGATATGTTTGAACATCGCTAGATTTCCCGCTTTAGCGGTATTTTTTCCCGCAATTGACATTTCAAAAACGCTAGATTTTACGGGAAAATTTCTAAATTGGCAACAGTGGCGCAAACCATGACCTGTCCCAAAATATTTTCTGTTTATAGAGAAATGAGTGTAAATATCACGTTCATACCTAACTTAATCAATAAATTGTTTAAATATTTTTTGATTTATCAATTTTTCAAGTATGTAATTATAAAAAGTTTTGATACCGATGTAAAAAAAATTGTTTATAACATAAAAAGTTTCATTTTCACATAAGAAGTACTTTTTCAAATAATAAACATACTTTGTTAGAAAGTGTGCACAAGTTATTGATCTTAATCAAACATTTTTTCTAAAAGCAAAACAAACACAATCCATTAACAAGTGACTTTTTTTACGTCAACTAAATACTGCCAAGTTAACAAACAATAGATTTTAATGGTTAATTATAAATCAGGTACATTGTTGTACCAGTACTAGCAAAAAACAAAACAAAGGCCGCTATTAAAACGGTAACAACAGTTTTTATTCTTACTGTCATCATGATAAAAGGAATTATAACTATCAGGAGGCAAAAAAAAAAGAAAAGAAAATATTTCAAGTACAATTTAATTGATCTTGTACATAGATTTAAAATAGTTATATAATTTAATATTAGGGTTTTATAGGTAAATAGACAAAATAAATGGAAAAATTAAAATTTGAGCTTTTGCAAACTTTTTTTTAAAGTTATGATTGCAGTTTATCTCAAGTTTAGTTTTTGCTGTTAGTTTCGTATTTGATTATTCTTCAGTTTTTGTTTATGTTACGTCTACTGGTTTTCGTTCGGTTTCTATTTCAGATTCTTATTCCGTATCTAGTTCAGTTTCTAAGTTATTGGTGATAGTTTATTATTTGATTCTGCTTCAGTTCTTGAATAAGTTAAATGCAGGTCTACTATTGGTTCCCTTTCGGACTTCAGTGTGAGCTCTAGTTTAGATTCCAATTCGGTTTCTAGTACACTTCTAGTTCAATTTAGTTCTAGTTCGGTTCTTGTGTAGTTATTGCTTAGATCTAATACAGTTCTAGTTTAGTTTCAGTTCACCTCGAGTACAGTTCAAGTTTAGTTCTTGTTCAGTGCTATTGTATTTCTAGTTCAGTTCTAGTTCGATTCTAGTTTCAAGAAATTAACTCAAGTTCTAATCTAGTATAACCTAGTTTAAGTTTTAGGTCTAGCATTTCGACTTCTTGATCAGGATCTAGATTAGTTGATAGGAGTGTTCGACCGATTAATCGGCTACGGCAATAAAATATCTACCAGCACCATCAACTAGTGTTGCCAGCGACCAACTGTTTACTGCAGACGGTCAGATTTATTCCAATCGGTTAAGTTACCTCAATGTTATCAATGCTCTGTCATTAGAGCATAAAACTTACTGAGCTACCTAAATAAGAGGGTTTAGCGTTTTTTTAAACATGAAAATGCTATTGCCAAAATATTTTCAAAAAGCAAACCAATCTAGCATTCTGTCACATACGAATTTTCAGCCCGGTGGTGTTGAATTGGATTTTTTTATAAGAAAACTGTATAAAAATTAGAAGTTTTGACATAAAAAAACAAAAAGTGAAAAAAATAAAAATTTTGAATTAATACACTCTTTACGATCAAGCAAATATATTGATAATTTCCTGCTATATTGTTTACTTTTTGGTAATGCAAAATTTGAACTTTTTTTTTGCTGTGACTTTAGATAAGTAAAATTCGGCGTCGGATCGCCCGAGTTTCAGCTACGGCTTCGGTATCGGCCTAAAAAGTGGATTCGATCGGACACTAGTTACTACCCAGCTAGAAAAATAAACCGCCGTCGTTCACATATCTGTGAAAAACGTGGGCAAAAAAGTCGGAATCCAAATTCCGTCAGATTTCTGACCCAAAAATGTATGAAGTGGTTGACAGGATATCTGACAGACATGTCGTGGGAAATTCTGGTTATTTGTCGGCATTTCTGATAGATACCTAAGATTCTTTTTGCTTTCTAACTGATAGCTGAAAGAAATAATTTTATTGCTAAAAATGTAAAAGTACATACATTTTTTAAATTTTACACGTGCATACGTTTGTTTGTCTTGAACAAATAAAATAAAATTAAAATAATTTTCAACTGAATGACAATTGTCATTATTTAAAAAAAAATAATAAGTCTCGTTAGACAAATCTGAATGAAATCCGTCGCAATTCTATTGGACATATCTGTTCATAAATTCCCCCCGATATATCCAAGCGAAATCGATCAGAAATAAGCCAGACAGTAAGTATATTCAATGTCTGACAGAATTCTGAACGAAGTCTCTAACTCTAATTTAGATTCTGCTTTAGATTTAATTTTCAATTATAGTTGAGACACTCACTTATTAGCAAAGATTGTAGGCTAGGATTCTCGTTCAGTTGCATTTCTTATACGAAAATTCTTGATGAGATTTTAGTGTCGATTTTGCTTCAGATTCTGTTTAAGGCTTATTTTCTAATTAAGATTCTTTTCAATCTCTGAGTTTGTATATACATATTAAAAAACCTAATGTATAACAATAAAAATAATTTTTTCTGAATTTCTTATCTTTTTTCGTGTAAGTTAATTTATAACATACATACATAATTAACTTTATTAATAATATTGTTTGTTTAATGAAAAAATTGTTTTAGATAAAAAAATATTCTAAAGAACACATATCGTTACTTCAGTCGTTAAAGAGCTAAGTACAATTAAATAAATTTTTTTTATACAAGGGAGAAAAAACATTCTAAAATATTTAGTTCTCAATATCTTTTAAATCTTTAAGTGCAGTTTTGTTTTATTTTGATTAATCTTATTTTATTCATTTTAAAGTTAACAACCCACGAATGATATTTTCTTATAAAATTTTATATTTAAAGGGGTCTTGCCACTTTTTCTTTACTATTGGACTAACTGTATTGCAAAACAACAAATGTAAACTTTTAAATAGTATTTTTTTCTGCAAACTAGATTTTTTTTATTTACTCCATTGCACTGCATTAAAAACTGAATTATTTTGAAAAATGTGGACTTAACTCTTTTACAACTGAAGGTAACGATATGATATTTTCAGTAGTTTGAATTAATTTGAGAAATAAGTTTAAATAAAATTTATACAATTTAATTAGAAGAAAGAAAAAAACAGCTGTAGATTATTATATTTAAAATTAGTTTTACATAAGAATTTATATTTATTTGTAGAATTGAAATCTTCTATCAAATTTTCATTGCAAAGTTGTGGTTTTTCAATTTTTAAATGTTTATTGCGTGATTTTATTTTTTTATTAATTAAACCGCTGATCTAGCCAGCCTGGTTAGCGTTCGAATCTGCAGACCGTTTAAAGCGAAATTACTGTTACTGCTGATAGTTTGTGTGCTCGAGTCGGTTTAGCGATTGACATTTCAATGATGTATTAAAGAATGACATCGATTGTACTGTCATGTGAAATAAAATCCACAACTTACATACAAGTCTTAAAAAAATGAGTAGTTTTTAATGAAAACCCCTTTATAAATAAATGTGTACATGAATCTTTCGAAATCAAAACATAAAAATGTTAAGAAATTTTTTATTTTTTTGTTGCTGAACTTGTTGTTGTTAAATTAAATCAACAATGCATCAAAAATCCACTTCATAACCACCAGCCTCCATTCAAAATTTAACCGCGTGTAAGCACTCGACGCGACATTTTCTTTTTAACACATACAATTTATTTTCAATACTTAACAATTGTTGGGGGCAAATTAGAAAAATAAAAGCATTTTCCAAAGAAAGTTTATACAAAAACAAGCCGAAGTACAATAGAAATATACATATGTATGTATAACATACTAACAGCACGAGACATTAATTATAGTTTTTGTTATCTATTGTTGGATTTAAGATATTTATAGCGCTGCCAACAATAATTTATTGTCAAATAAAAATTGTTAATGAGATATTTTTTATTGAAGTAATTAAAATTTTTGTGGAAAATAGTCTTAATAAAAGATGTTGTACAAAATCATTTTTAAGCGAAAATTGTTTTGTCTGTTTTTTTATTGAAGCAATTTAATATACATATATAACCTTCTCCGAGAAAAGGGACCTAGTGTGTTAAAATGAAGTTTTGAGAAAAACTCATTTCATCTTATTATACACCCTTTTAAGTACCAGACTCCACTCTTAAGTCCAAACCCGCTTTTTGACACACTAGGTCCCTTTTCTCGGAGAAGGTCACATATGTACATATAAGTTGTTTTTATTATTTTTTTGTTGAGATTTCAATTTTTGGTAAATTGTTTTAGAATCATTTTATTATTATTGAAAACTATGCATTTGAAAGGTATAATTTATTTCACATTTTATACTATCGCTTAAATTTTCCAACAATTTTGTTTAACAA
Organism: Pollenia labialis; assembly: GCA_949318255.1. Lineage (NCBI taxonomy): Eukaryota > Metazoa > Arthropoda > Insecta > Diptera > Polleniidae > Pollenia > Pollenia labialis. The sequence goes on along the minus strand of OX439141.1, from coordinate 29,873,940 downwards.
AAAAGCCACTTATCAATTAGTTATGGAGATTCTGACCTTGAGTAAGAAAAATGAAGTTAAATAGCATGATGGTAGATTTAAAAAATATATTTTTTAAAACCGAAACTTTTCATACGTAATCGTATTCAAATAAATTGTCAAACATGAAACATGACATTTAATTTTTATTAATTTAAAGTTAAATTTTGGATGGTTAACTTTTGCCTAAAGTAATTGAAAATAGTATGTATACATACATAAACAAATCAAGTTAATTCTAATCGTATTCTTTTGAAGATTCAAACCGTACGGTAATGTTTTTTATGACATATTTTATTAAAAGTTATTGCCATGTTAAAAATTTCTGGTTACTCTTTGGTATTTCTGAATCCTAGAGATATTTTTATCTTAACAAAAATTTGCATTCCAAACAAAATTTACTAGATATGTAGCTAATTTGTGAACATTCGAAAAGCATTTTATTCAGGTTTTTTTCTGAAAAAATATTTAGATGTGGTTAAACAAAATACTTTAAATAAATATCTATTATTTAAATTATATAAATTAAAATTTCAAAAGGGGTTTTAAAATGTTTTAAAATTTCGAACATAAGTTCGAATTTTTCGAAAATCGATTTTGGCCACAGAAATCATGTTTAAGTTTAAATAAAATATGAATATTTTTAATAATATATAAAATATCCTATTTTTATAAGGAAACGTTGCTTTTTAACATAATTTCGAATTGTTTTGAACATTAAAATTTTTAGAAATAAGCAACAAAAATTTATTTTTAATTAATATTATGCTATTAAAGGTGTTTTTAAGCAATTTTTGTTCGTATTTTTTCAAAATATCTATGTTATTTACATAAGTTTTCAATATTTGAATGTAAAAAATCTATGTTCGAAAAATTTTACCTAATTTTTTTAAATGCCCAAAATATGTTTCTAAAAAAATTTTAACTTTAATACAAATATTTTTATACATTAATTTAAAGTCGAATTTTCGAATTTGTATTTTTATTCATAAACCATTTATTTAAATTTTAAATGTGTTTTAAGAAGATAATTTTTATTTTGGAATTTTTTTTTAAATTTTTTATGCCGAAAAACTTTGGAATCGGAGTCGCGAGTTTTTGTGGGTATTACGACTCCGACTCCGGCACAAAAACATCAACTCCGACTCCGACGCCGACGCCGACTCCACAGCCCTGCATTTAAGCTTTGTTTGAATAATTCAAATAATTTTTTTTGTTCGTTCGATCAAACGATTAAAGCTTAAAAATTATTCGATTAATTCATGAGAATAACGAAAAAAAAGAAATTATTTTAACAAAAAAAAAAAATAAGTATTTTAAATAAGATACATCCGTCCATTTATCTACAACTATTAAAAATCTTCAATTTTCTTCTTCAGTTTTTCTCAAGTCCGCTATGACTTTTTTCTTTTTTGAAAAGTTGTACGTTTCATCTTTACTCCGTATCGCTGAATTACTTAAAATGTCTCTTCCATTTTTTATTTTTCCATTGGAACAAGTTCGGCATTTTTTGATATCATATTCTTTATATTTTTTAGCTTTTTGTTTATTTCTAATTTGTCAACCGAAAGTAAATATCGCCTTTAACGTTTGATTAAAGAAGAATACTGCTGATACAAGTGCTTGTCAAAGATATGCTTAATAAGAACATAAAGTACATTTTTTAAATACTCTGAATACTCAGCACGGTTTTTGCTTACTAAACATTGAGATAAATTACAATCGGGGCTATGGCTACAATATTTTTTACTTTTCCTACATTTTGTATAAAATCACTAAAAACGTATGAGAATAATGTGCTGTTTTCACAACCCAAGTAATTGAAGGAGCAGTAAAATATAGATGAAAAACACTAAAAAAACTGATTGTTGTGAAAACAGCACACATCTCAACTTCGAAACTTTTATTTTATTTAAAAATTAAAAAAAATTAATCGATTAATTGACATTAATTAAACGATTAATTAGTTATTCGAAAATCGCCATTTTAAAATTATTCGAACAAGAGTTTGTTTTTGTTTGATCGATTAATCGAATTATTCTTAATCGGTTGACAACTCTAGTATGCATTATAAGATACATTAAAAAATGTAGGAGTATTTTTATAAATTTTTTATGTGTAAGGATTTTTAAAAACTCAAAGAAATCTTAAAGAAATTAAATAAATATGGTTTTTAAAAACTTTTGTTTGTTCGCAAAAAATACGATAAAAAAATGTTTTGAATAAATTTTAGGCAAATAATTATTTTTGCGTAAAATAACTGAATAATTGACTTTTTTCTCTAAGATTAGCTATGTTTGAATTTTCGAAATTAATGTTCGAAACTTTCGAACTTAAATTTTTTGGCAAGAAAAATATATTAAGAGATACTCAAAGTATATATGTATGTACTTAAATGATAAATAATTTATACTAACAAGGTTTCGTTTAAATGTGCATAATTCCCAATTCATACTATTGATATACTGAAATTTATTGTTGATGGGCATTTCACAGGTTGCTTAGGTGAGATCATCAGGAAACTTCATCCAAAGATTTTAGAAAAACTAAATCTATTATACAAATAAAACTATTAAATGAATAAGTATTATAAACACTAGTTTTACTTGTAAATATCAAAGCTAGAGTTTTTTTCCCGGACTTTTTCGATTCCCGGGAAAGCGGGAATTTTCATTTAAGTTTCCCGGGATCCCGCTCCATATAAATAATACAAAGTAAATTTTGTTTTTAATTAATGAAAAAAACTTTTATAAAAATACGTAAGGGAACTTGTTTACAAAGAAAGTAAAAGAAATGGTTCAATACTAAAAAATTAATTGAAGATTGAAATAGGAACTTGAATTATTATTACCTCACGCTTTTATTACCTATTATTATGTTTTTTTCCGTATTATTATACTCTAGATACAAGATTAAAAGATAACATAAACATAACAATTTAATTCATAAAACAATAATAAAAACAAAATAAAAATTGAGGTACTCAAGATATGAGATCAAAAAGTTAATTAATAAAATAGATAAAATATTTTAAATAAATATATAACATTTTAACGGCTTAGGAAATAACTTTCTGACACACTCAAAGCGCTTAGTAAGTCATCAAAAAGTATATTTCTGATTTTATTTACGAATTATCATGTTACCGAAAAATTTCGTTAATTTTTACCGAGGTTGGACAAATAGTCAAAAGTGCACCGTTGTAGCATTCTTCGGATTCACAATCAGAAGCAATTTTTTCTTTTTTATAAACAACGTCTATATCAGTCAAATGCATGTCAAGGTTTTTCAAGTTGTATGTTGTAGTATCTTACACGAGTCTTCGGTTTCCCCGCACTTCACTGTTATGTAAACCAACACAAATTGAAAAAATTTGTGTTTATCACCAAATAAACATTTCGCTCCTTCATTACATCATAGTCATATCTCAAAAAATCAAAAATTTTAAGTAACTTTAGCAAAGTTTTTCTTCACACTTTCTCGTATTATATCTCAAACTGAACCGAAGTTATAGCAAAATATATCTTTAAATCGGTACATTTTGAAAACTTTAATCGCATTTTGCCAAGATCGTTTGTTTTTGTAGATATGACTATGTTGCAATAAAGGAACGATATGTTTAGTTATCTTCTATTTTCTTATTTTGAATTAATGCACTTTATTAACTCTTCACTTCGCTAAATGTAATAATTTTCAACTTGCACTGCCCATTCTGCTTTTAGTATAGTTATTGCATCAGGAGACATTGATTTAAATATGTACTCACTTCATTTTACATTGATCTAGTCCGCAACCCATCCACAGATGCTAATTTTTAGAGAATAGAAAACTAAATTTTAAAGTATTAATAGCTGTTTTCTGAAATTACGAGGAATTTTTTATTTCCCGGCATCCCGCAAGAAAAATCCCGGGAAAACGGGAAATCTCGGGAAAAAACCCTAATCAAAGCATAAACAAAAACCAACAACAATAAACAGTGAGTTTCTTTTCTACAGTCCCAACTAAAATTGGTACTAATATTACAAAACTATTTTTAATGCCAAATTTTTTATGTTTCATATTTTTTAACTTTCAAAAATTTTGCCAAAATGTTTTTACTAAAAAAAACATGGTTCAAAACCTTTTCTAAGGGATTATAGTGCTTTTTTTATCATAATATTTTGCTATTTAATTATATTTTATTTTCCTTAAAATTTATTATTGTTATTAGCAGTCGCTGGCAACTCTCTTTAATCGATCATGTTTAAAATTCAGTTTCATTTTTCATTATTTCGAAAGAAATTAAAAAAGCCCATTTTTATAAAAAAAACTTGTTTTTAAATGTCTACATGTTTTTTTTTCTAGTTATGTTACATTTTCAAAGAAAAATTAAACAGCCACCAGCTAAAACCAGCAACTGCTACAGCAGCAAATAGATGTTGCAACAACAAAATGAAAAAAATATTAAAGAATAAAACATGACTTAAAACGTTAACGCAGTTACAGAATAAAAATAAGAAAATTGAGTAAAATTTATTAAGCAAAGTGGTGATAATAATTTACCTAGCTGTATTTCTCTAAGTATTTTAAAACATTTATTTTCATTTCTCTCAAAAATGGTGTAACATAAAAATAGCCATAATTATTTCTATAATTACTGTTGTTAAAATTTTCAAATATAAGTAGGTCTTTCTCCTGGTTTCATTTGCTGGGGTAATTAATTTGATGTTGTAATTTGTACCCATTAAGGAAAAAAAAAAACTAAAAACTTAGACGAATGAAAGTTTCTAGAAACGCTTACCTCATGCCCTAAATATTTTGAGAACACTAATGTAAAGAATTTAATAGGAAAAACTTAAAAGAAGTGATGACCAAAGCAGACAAGTTTTTTGTATTTTAAACAAAGCTTCAAATTATAAATAAACTAAGTAAATCCTCAAAAATAAAAAATTGTTAGTAAACTTTACTTTAATAGTTACAAGAAAGACAAGTTTGACAATTTTGTATTTAGGGAATTGAGAGTGTAGTGGGATTTATTATACCCTTCACCAAGGGTGGAAATGTTCATTCTTATATAATTTGGTCATTCCATTTTGAATTTCTACAATTCCGAGTGGACTCAACAATGCCCGTCAGTTTGTCTGTTGAAAATGGGTTTTGCGAAAACTCCAGATATGATGGGGACTAGATTGTTAAAAATGTATACATATCACATATAGTTTGGAATAGCTTGGTATTGAAAACAACCTTAACCAAAAACCTTGAAATTGTTAGGTCCTTATAAAATATGAACTTTATTTTTTAAGTTTTACCCGAAATTCTGCTAGTGAAAAAGATCAAATTCGGTTCATTTATCACAGAGTTACAAAGAAATAATCAACTCTTCCTTTCCCGACACATTTAATATATCTAAGCTAGGAGAACCAAATTTGGCTTTTACTTGTTTGTAATCGGCATTTAAATAGTTTGACTGTTTTTATACATTTGAGGGATTCACAAGGTCGTAAATAATATTTTACAATTTACAAAAAAAAAAATACTGTTGTGTTTCAAACAAAAATAAAATTTTAATGCTGTATTCAATGATTCGTTAAACCTATACAGAAGATATATTTCTTGTAATTATTATAAGACATATGACTTTAAAACTTTATGACTTCCTTGTGAATCCCCCAATTGAAATAATATTTGTATTTATAACGAAGCTATTTGTATCAAATTTGGATGCTTTCACTGTTACTGTTCTTCAGATATATAGACATCTTTATTGCCTTTGTAATGAAGGTGACAAACTTATCCATCCCATGTTTTGACTGATGGACTATTTGTGCCAAATTTTAAAATTAACTGTTTATTTATTTTTATTTTATCGTTTTATGGGAAATGATAACCAAACTATTGTACAAACTTAAAATACTTTTACTGTTACTGTTCTCAATAAGCTTATATTGTCTTTGTATAGGAGATTCCACTCACATTTCTCCACTCCAGCCCTCTTGTTGACAGATGTTTTGTATTAATATCAGTGTTACCACCTACAAAATTCAAAATTACACTTGAGATGAAGCAAAATTACCCGATTTATATAAAATTACACCTGATATAAAATTTAATTAAAAACTTAAAAGCAATTAATAAAACTCCTAAAATAATGAGTTTAACTTCCTTTATAGTGAGTGCTTTTTAAGCCCGATAGAGCTAACGAAAGGTAATCTGCCAAGCGAACTGTCATACTGCTCTCACTTTTTGCTCAGGCACATCATCATGAATAGATTCATGCTTGAACAACGCCACCAAATTATCCAAATTTACTTTAAAAATCAGCCATCGATTTTCGCAACTTTTATAGGTAACTTCATGATTCAAAGACGAAAAGTTAGAATCATGTCAATAAGACATGAGTCGTATGAACTCAGTCTAAGGGCGTTAAATATTCTTCAAACTAAAGCATTAAAAAGTTGCCAGATAAAAGTAAAACTAATTATAAAGTTAAATATTGGAAACATATCTTTCCCCAGGCTAATTTTTAGTTTGAATAACATTTTTTCAATAAACTTGATGTTCTTAATCACTATGATAGTCATCTTAATCCAAATCTATGAGTCCATTTTGCGACATTCATTACAGAACTTTGGAAAATATATATTAAATGATTGAATACTTTTCTTCAAAAGAAACCGAGACTTTGGTGCAGAAGACTGTGCATTTTTTTATCAACAATATTTAAAAAGAAATAAATGTCATCACTGAAATCGAATCTGGATTTTATTTGGGTATCTTAAGTAATTTTTTTTTTAAATTACACCAGAATTACACCTAAGAGAAATTACCCGCGCTCTACCCACGACAGTTAAAATTATACCAAATTCGGGTAATTACCCACAAAGTGGCAACACTGATTAATATCCGAACTATTTGTAACAAATTTAAAACTTTTATAACAGTTTTTACAGTTTTTACTGAACCCGTTTTCCAGACATGTAGAAATAATATTTTTTTTGTATGAGAGGTGTCAATTCTTCGTTCGAAATCGATGAGCAGCCCATACGAAACGAAACACACTGGTTTTTAACAAAGTTAATTTTTTATTTTATTTGTTACAATAAAAATCTTATGTTTTAACTTAAACTATCGCAGAGCTCTTTCGTATACGACATATTTTATTTTGCCCTAAGTTGTAGTGTTCGTAAAGATAACTGATGGCTTGCCTACATGTAAACACAATACAAACATGTAATTGACCGTGAGAGAAGCACTGATATTTTCAAATCAGTTCCAAAAAATCGATTTCCCTTGCGCTTTATTTATTGTCTTAACAAACGCAAAACGTATCGGAAATTGGAGACTTTTGCAAGATCTTGTGGAATCATTAGAATACGCGGAATGAATAAATCTCCCCCTTTAAATTTTAAAAGTAAATTTTTTTCCTTCTTTTACGGGGCAAGTTAATATTTTTTGTACATATCGTCACCTAAAAGACGAAATAACCTATCTGCAGTTTTCAAAAGTTTACAGGAGAGGGAAAAAACGTTATAAAATGGGAACTATTAACGATATTGAAACGAAAATTACACATTTTGATTAAAATGAAACCAGTAATATCTATCGGTTGAGAAAATTTTGTTTTTCTAATCAAAACTTATGTTATGACACTTAGGTTATTTGGAATTGTAAAAATCTGAAACCAAAATAACCTATCTGCAGTACTAATTAGTATGAATAAATAAAAAAAATTTTAAGAACATGAATATTATTTACATTAAATAATTACAGTAGTTGTTTCTTTTACTGGTTTAAGCAAAAACAAGTACTTAATGTTTGTTTAAATTACACTATGCAACAAAATAAAACTTTTATCGTGATTTTTGATGATTTATTTTTCTCTTTTTTTGTGCGTAACGGTCCTCTAGGTAGAAAAACTTTGTCATTTGTAATATTATATGTTCAAAATTTTGCACACATATGCGTTATGATATAAGGAATAAAAATCCATAAAAAAATCAATTTTGAAATTTTTGCAGATAGGTTATTAGGTCTTTTAGGTGACGATATGTATGTACCTGTTTAAAAATAATTTAACTTTAAATTTGCAGTCGAAATGATTTCAGTCTGAAATTCCGTTTTTCAAAACTAACTTTTTTTTTGCGACATGCCACTGTAATTATAGAAATTCTTACAAATTAAAATTTTTTATTTAGGATTGCAAAACTGAAAAAAAAGTTTGTACTTTTGGTATACCAAAAGTAAAATTTTTACCCGGTTTGGCCCTTCAAGTTAAAATTTGCTTATTCTCTGGTGATAGCTTAAGCCAAAAAAAAAAATATAAGCTTTTTTTTTTGAGTTGATCAAAATGTAGCTAAAATTTCCCTTTTGCCCACTAAAAGGACTATTTTCGTTTTCAAAAAGTGCCTTCGGTCAGACACTAATTGTTCATAAAAAAGGCCTTAATATTTTAAAGATTTTATGCTTTAATAATTTTATCCTTTTATACTTTTATTGTCTTGTCCTTTTAGGAAGTTTCATATTCCATTATTGTTTTTATAAGTTTGGCATACAAATTAAATAGCAAACAACTGTTTCTGTGGCAAGATTTGTTGCAGATTTTATTTTGTTTTTGGAAATTTGTTTGTTTTTTTTTTTCAAAATTTAGTAAGAGGCGTTCGCATTTGTAATTTTCTTTCATTTTTAAGGTTTAGCAAATAGAAAAACCAGCTGCTACTATCATTTCATGGCATTTTTTGCAAAAATTAATAAACCGAAATGTATACTGAATGCTCTTGCCATGTTTATTTTTTGTAATTATGAAAGCAAAAAGTTATATGCAGCGTTACCGTTGTGACACTAAAGTATCACTTTTGACCCCTTTTCATGCCAATGACACTTTTTGTGACCTTTTTTTTCAATTCATCCCTTTGTATCATTTTAACAAAATGTATGACATTTTTGTGAACATAAATATACAAATTGGCAGCATGTCTTAACGTCCAGTGTCATAGTGTCGACGGACAGACACCATTTACAAACAAACTTAAAATAGAAACTTGTGAGTCCATGCTTTTCTCTCTCAATTTGCTCGAATCGGAGCTGGAAGAATGGACTTGAAGTGAAGAATTAATTACAAAATATAGAATAAGTATTTCTAAAAAGTGATAAACATTATTAAAGGTTTTTATAAAAGTAACTTATTTTTTTTGATAAAATGACTAATATTGGAATGTACCTGTGAATTGTTTCTTAGTTTATGTATGCATGTATAATTACTTTTATTTTAGTTTTATGTATTTAATTAATACATACTAATAAGCTTGACCCTATTTTACTTAAAAATACAATTTGTTTGCCCTTTTTTTTCTTAAATACTTTTTTTATTACACTTTTTCGAAATTTTCAACGGCAACTCTGGTTATATGCCTTTCAAAAAGTCTAGGAGAATGAGAGGAAATAAGACGGGGAAAAACGTATTGTTATGTATTACTGTTATTAATATGCCACTCTATTCTTTGAAACACTTGAAGACCAGGACAAGTTTTTGGTGTTTTTTTAATTCATGTCTTATGACGTCTTTTAGTGCTGGATCTTATTTTGGTTATAAGCTACCCCTTAAAAAGCAAATTTTTTAGATGTTAAATGTCATCATTTACTACTTAATACTTATTTATTTATTTTTTTTGTTGGTTTTGGTTTGAAAGGCTAAATATTTAAGCTTTTTTATTACACTAGAGCCCCGTTTTACGTCAATCCTATATGGGTCGATATCGTGAATTGACTACAATCGAGGGTTGAAAACGGCCAAGTGCGAAAATGGATTTAAATAATTATTTTTCGGTTTATACTGTTTCATAAGACCATTTTATGTATTAATAAGCATTGGGCCATGTATATTTAAGGATTTTAAGGATTTTAGCACCCCACGGGAATGACAATAGTCCCACGGAAATGATATTTCTGCCGCACGGTAACGACGGAGCAGAATGTTAATGACATTTTGTCATGTAAATAAAAAATAAAACGTAACAAAAAATATTCGCTTTTCTTAAGCTTATATTATAATCTAATTGATACTCATTTTGAGCTTTTTTGATAGTACCCTATTGCCCGCAAAACAATGTTTGGTGAGGGTAGTATTGAAATTATTTTCTCAAAGTTGATGTATGAAACATCGTTCTCATTTAATTAAAATAATTGGTTTTCTAATGTGCTAGCACAACTTTTAAAAAACAAAACTTTGACATCATTAACCCCAAGGTTTGATTGCCAAATAGCTGCATATGTGTAATGGCGACTGGTAGTAAATTTCTTGGTATTTGGTCCTGTTAGCGTGATAAGTATTTGCGTACCAGTTTTTATTTTTTTTAAACTTTATCTGAATTCTGCAATAAATTGGCAGAAGATTGCAGCGCGTCTTCATCTGAGTCGGAGCTCAAACAACGATAACGACCCATCATCGATACTACTTGCCGGGGAATCAATGCTGCTGTAAAGGGATGTAAAGTCAAGATGTCCTAGATGTTGATGGTAACATGAGGTCGTACAATTAAAACAACTTAAAGATCGTAGCCATATACAGTAGGATTCAATACTCCCTACAACATGAAAAACAAATCAATACACCATATCTGACAATAGCGACAAACACAATAACCTGGTGTACTTTCATCGTCCCACTGACTTTTATTTTTACGTCTTTTTTACTTTGAGAATATTTTCAACCCCATTCTGATTTAATTTAGGAATAACAGGAGCTGGAACTTGATTATCTGGAGGTGGTTCACCCTCTCCTGTGGATAATGTGGGCGCTCCGGGTGAAGAATAGTCCGCCATATATTGTTGTTCCTTTCCCTTCAAATGTTTTTTATTTTTTCGATAATTCTTTGCATTTATAGCCCACTTTTTCCTTTATGCCCTTTGTGCTCTAGAGATCATCTCCTTGATTGGTTTAATAACCTTATCTTTCTTTTTTAATATCGGGCGTTTTCTTTTAATTTTCGTGCGGCGCATTTGGCAGGATCGCTTTTTATTCCTCTGCATTTCTACCTTTTTTTTGATGGTGCCATGTTGTATTTTATGGTATGTTTAAAAATCTTATGATAAATTTCTTTAATAATAACCAAAGATTGAATAATCTCAAATTTACATTATAAAGGTCATTCCCGTGTTTCTTTTACCATTACCATGGTTTAGATTATACCCATGGTAATGACTGCACGGTAATGATGGAAACGTGAGTATTCTTGGATTTAAATGTGGAAATCTTCAAAATTTGTTATAAGATATAATACAATCTAATGAAGAAATAAACAATGAACAAATCAATACCACAAATTTGGAAATTATAATATAAATAACGGAAAAATATACTTACCACGAGAATGACAAAATTTCAGGAACATGCGCAAAAAACACTGAACACTTCAACAGCACTTAAACAACTGACTACATTTTTCACTTCTGTCAATTAACTTTAAAACTAACGGGAATTGTCGTTACATTAACAGTTAACACCTAACCGAAAACCCGGTTTAAATAATTTTTTCTTAATAAACAAATTGGCCCACGGGGAATGACGAAAAAAATTAGCCACGGAGTAAAATGTCTCAAAATCATAAATTTTAAAATAAAATTATATTTATGAAATTAAAATTGACTTGGTTCATTCTTCTTGAATAACTTGACGTACTTCATTTCTAATAAATATTTTGAGATATTAATGAAAATCTGTGTTTTTTGAACACAAAACGATCGGACACACGCCATGGTAATGACGATTTGCACCGTGCGACCAAATTTTTTCATAAAAATATCTAGAATATTTTATTTTGATTTCCGCGTCTGGTTAAAGGACATTTTGATTCATTTATTTCTGTTCTCAGAATTTAAATTTTTTAATATTTTTAATACTAATTGCGTCGGGCCACAGAATGTAGTCATTTCGCGATATCGACCCATATGCGTTGTTTAGACTTGCATCGCTTTTTAAAATTTGGTCAAGCAGCTTTGCGTCATTTTGATTTCGATTTGCGTCGCTACAAACGAATGGATTTTTTTTCATCAAAGTAATAATCACATGTGAAGAATTTTTCTTTTTAGGTGTAAAAAGGGGAATTCCCATGTTATTTTGTTAGGTTAGTTATTCTAATGCAAACAACAGAAAATGCATTGGTTTGGGACTGAAATTGGACGTATTAAAACGTTTCAAATCAGTTGAAAAAGCTGTGATTGTGTAGACGAACACAACCCTTTATATCGTTTGTAACTATATAAAATAACGCTTTATAACCTTTAAAATCTTTCTAAAAATTAAGCAAACCAACAATGCAGTTTTTTGCTTTTGCCTTGACTGCGACTGTTTTCATTTAATGAATCAGAAGTAAAAGCCACAGTTTATTTTTGTGCAATGAAAAATCAAAAAGTGAAAGAAAAATCAATTTATTTATTTTGACTGCAGTTTTTAAAAACCTTGTACATATATAAATTACCTTGAGAAAATAAAAAGGAATTTTAATTGTGACCCATAATAATTTTTTTAATTTTGTAAATTCGAAAAGAAAATCTACTGGCTATCCAAGTGTTATGAAGTATTCAATAAATGAATCTAATATTAATTTCATCAAAAGCAATATGTTTGCCCATTTTTTTGCAACGACATAGTCCAAGCAACAGTACGATACATCATCGAACACCCGTTTTCTCTGATGGAACATCAAGCAATATCAGTTTCTTCTATTAATACTTCCCAGGCTGTTTTATCTTTAAAAACATTAAAATCATCATTGTCTAGTGAACCTGATGGCATCCCTGCTTGCGTTTTAAAACATTTTGCTCATGCTTTGGCTACTCCTTTAGTTATTATTTTAAATGTGTCATTAAAATACGGATACTTTCCCAATTTTGGAGGAAATCCTTTATCACACCGATGTTTAAATGAGGAAACAAGTCGGACATAACGAATTATAGAGGCATTGCAAAATTTAGTGCAAAAATGCTTAACAGAATCTCTTTGGCACTGTGTATCCTCAATGCTGCCACCATACTAGCATGGTTTCAGGAAAGGTTGTACTGCAGGGACAAATATTCTACAACTAACAACTTAAACATATCGAGCTTTTAAGGATGGCCAACTTATGGACGTTATTTATACTGACTTCAGTAAAGCTTTTGGTAAAATCAACCATAACCTACTTCTTAATAAGCTGAATTTATTAGGGTTTACGTTTGCTCTGGTGCCCCCAAGGAAGTCACCTAATCCCTAGTCCCCTTGCTATTTTCGGTTTTCATAAACGATTTGCCGCTTGTAATGTTTTAATGTACGCTGATGATGTTAAGATGTTATTCAGGTATAAATTATCTGTAGATGGGGTTTATTTGCAGCATGATTTAAATAGTTTTTACCCATGATGTCAAAAATTCAAGCTCTTGCGATTTTCTAGAATTTGCACTTTAATGCTTCACTTTTTCCTGGCGGGTATCAAATAGAGTTAGTTAAAGAATTTCTGGATCGTGGTATTCTACTTGATCGTACGTTAGACTTTCGCAAGCATATTACAATGACGATAAATAAAGCTCGTGGTGTGCTTGCTTACATTAAACGATGGTCTAAAGAGTTTTCAGATCTCAATGTAACAAAACAACTATACATATCTCTAGTAAGACCAATTTTGGAGTATGGCTCTATTGTCTGGGATCCTGAAATTAATATGCACATATACCGAATAGAATCTGGTCGTTATGCTAGGAATTTTCCTTCATATTCTGCGAGGTGATCATTAATTAATCTACCTACCTTAAATGTGGCATTTCTAATTAATTTGATTAATGGCGATGTCCTCTCCGACTTCCTTCTTCGTAACATAAATTTTAATATTCCACGACGTTTTACCCTACACTTAATACCTCTGCACCTTCCATTCTTTTTTTTTTACAAATTATTTAGTAAAATACATTAAATTTTTAAAGTAGAATGAATACGGAAATCGTATTGGGCATGCTGCTGGTGTCTTATAATTGAGAATTCTTCTGTAAACAAAGAGCGGAATACAACAAATATGTGTAACGAGTAAGTAAAGTAATAATATTCTCTCTGGTTCTGTGGGGTAAGTGCTTAGGTTAGAATCAATCTAATCTCACTTTCGAATAATTTCAAGTACGAATCGAAATTTAAACGTCTTAAAAATTCTTGAATCAAGCACAGTTTGAGATTAATTTTATCTCACTTTTAATTGAGTCAGTCTTGTTTTCGGATTATTTTAAGTATGATTTGGGGATAAAATATGGATAAGTAAAGTATTTTGCACTTGAGTAGTCCGTACTTGAATCCAGCGTTCTGTACTTGATTTAAGGAATTCCGTAATTACTGTACTATTGACACCGCTTCGTCTTGATTTAGGTACGGATGGACTGATTTCCAAAAGAAGAAAGTAAACCCACTTTTCGCATTCAACGCCTCAACGCCTCAATGCATCCTACGCTTTTGTGCATGTAACTTGTTACGTATAACTACACCGATTCTTTGTACAGCTGCTTTGACAGCGAATAATTGTGTAACGCGTGGTGTGGACCTCTAGCTTTAGGTATTTCTTATATTTTTACTTTAATACTTTTATATAATTTATAATCTATTAGTTAAAAATTAGAAAATTAAAAAATAAAATAAAAATAAAAATAAAACATAAAATAAATTCAAGTATTAAAATTATAAAGTAAATTATATAAAAGTATAAAAAATATGAAAGTAAATTTTTTAACGTAATGAACTACCATGGGCTCTTTATATTTTTAAACTCTAATCTGTTTTTATAATATTTAAATACAGATAAATATTTTTTTCGTTATGCCTAATGTTTTATTAGCACAACATATTTAATGTTAGCCCAAGCAAGTTTTATCAATAAAATATAATTTTTTTGTTACAAATTTAAGTATTTTAAAATTTATGTCGTCTAATCGAATTAGCATATATATTTTTTTTTTTTGGTTATTTATTGGACTTAGAAAAAAAAACGTTTATCAAATTCAATTTCACATTTTTTATTCGCTACTTTAATCAAACAGTGAAAAGTGAAAAAAATCAATCACTTTCACTATTTTTAGCACTTTTAATCTAAAGAGCAGAAGTGAGAGTAAATGTGTGTAAATTTAAAGCAAAAACGTGAATAATTTAATCACCATTTACTGTAAAAGCACTTTTTTTATTTTTTCTGTATTTATTTTTTTGTCTAAACTTAAGACTTTTTCAAAACAAGCTGCCAATATGCTGACAAAAAAAAAATAAGTCTAAAAAGCCGGTTAACCAAGCAAATGTGTTATTTATTTAATTTTTGTTGTTGTTGTTCAAGCCACTAACTGGCTGGACGACACCCCCTGAGCTGGTTACCATAAGAAGTAAAAACAAAGACCCCTTGAGTACCTGGTGTGTGTGTGCGCTCTGGTGGTACTATTATTATTTATTTATGATTTTTCCTTTTTTTTTTTGCCAAAGTTTTCGCTACTTTTTGTTTTTACTATTTTTGTAGATGGTTTTTTGTATTTATGATTTTATTTCAGTACATGTTCATATTAAGTTCAGTGACTTTTTTACTTAAACGTTTCGTTACTTGACAGTCTTGCTCAAAAAGCCAATTATGTACGTACGAGTTGTTATTTACTTATGTTTCACAAAAATTCACCTCTTTTAAATTATTAGGGTTTGCATGTAACTATTCCTTAGCACTCTTTTCACTTAAAATGCCCGCCCTAGATTTCAACGAAAATTAGTCACTTCCCTCTCTCTCTAAAGTAATATGAAGTACATACATATCGTCACCTTAAATTCAAACGGGCGTCACTATACAAAAATTCAAAATGAAGTTTTTATTTGTAGTCCCTTTCATCAAACAACATGCTGACGCAAATTTTTAGCCCCTCCGATAAAAATTGCGATGAAATTCAAACCCCAAGAGCACTTTATTAGAAATCATAATCACAGTTTTTCATCATTACGACACAAGTGACAAATAAAAGAAATAGTGTAGCCTTTATCAAACTAATAAAACGTTTTTAGTTAAAATGCTTATTAAATCAAACTAATTTTAACCAAAGCCTGTTTTATGCATAAAATGCACCTTTAAACTTAAAAAATATTTTATTTTATACTCCAAAACTTTTATGCTTTAATATCCTTTTGTAAATTAATAGATTTATACTTTCAGAAAGTTATACTCTTATTTATTTTTACACTTCTATTCTCTTATATTAGTTGTTATACTATTATACATTAATACATTTTTTTTATATATTTTGCACTACTATACATTTATACCTACATACTTTTATAGTTTAATATCTAAAGGCGCCCGTACACGAGATGTTTTTGTCATCTGACATGTAAAATTTCCCACTGCAAAATACATACATGTCGTGTGTTACCTTTTTAACTTTGCTT
This sequence comes from Pollenia labialis, assembly GCA_949318255.1. Lineage (NCBI taxonomy): Eukaryota > Metazoa > Arthropoda > Insecta > Diptera > Polleniidae > Pollenia > Pollenia labialis. The sequence continues at coordinate 29,857,526 of OX439141.1, read as the reverse complement.
CTGTAAAAGTCAGACGCAAAGTCATTGGACAAAATTTCAATTAGAGCGTGCTCTATTTTCTTCTGACAAACCATCTGACATCACTGTTGTTATTTTGAAAAATTTTTTTTGCTAGAAATCTATGACGCAAGGAAGCCGGCAGCGGCGGTGAACTATAAACGGATTATAGCTGTCTAAGATTGTTATTTTACAATACCGATATATATACCTTGTATATACATTTAAAACAACGTTTAATTTTTATATCCAAAATTGACATCTTCGAATTAAAAAAAAAAATTTTAAGATGGCTGAACTCTTACATATAAAAATTTTTGTGGCGGCCGCACGTTTTTTTGAAATCGAGAACAACTTTGTTTTCTGCGATACAGAGACAATTTATTTTACATAACATCTACGTTTTTTACCGAATATTATAAACCTTATGTAAAACAGCAATTTTGACAGACATGCACAATTGCATGTGACTTGCAAAGTTGACAAGTCAGATGTAGAAAACATGTGCTTTGTACTTTATACATCGCCTAGTTCAACTTTGTTGATATACAGGTTTTCTTTTGTTCCATATCGTATGTCTCCGTTAACGCAAAGTACTAAAGTTGGGCAACTTTTAGCGTACCTTGAGTTATTGAAAATTATCAGTTTTTTTTGATTTGTTTGAATTAAATAAAACGAAATACAAAATAAAATTATATTAAATTGTCTCGGTTTTGATTAAATATCTGTAATCAAAGAATTCATTGTGTGCACGGCCTCCTTTATTACGTTAGTGTCAATTAAAAAACCCGACGTATAAAGTATAACGGATTCTATTTGACTTGGCCTTTATACATTGACACTTTTTATACTTTGGCGCTTTATGCAAAAAAAGTTAAAGTTCACATTAGTTAACCAACACATTAAGCCCAGCAAAAGTGAATGGGTTTTTAATGTGTTGGGTAACTTATGTGAACTTTAACTTTTTTTGTGTTTTATAATTTTATAGTGTTATACTTTTATAATATTAATACATTGATATTTTTATACTTTTATACTATCAAAATTTAATAGTTTTATACTTTTCCACTTTTATAATTTTATTCTTTTATACTTTTATATTTATCAGGGATGTGCTGGAAATCGCAATCGCAAAACGCAAGAATTTTTTTAAAAAGATTTCTGTAATAAAAGAATTTTAAGACAAATATTATACAAATATTTCTCTATTATACAGAATTTTATAACAAAAATTATAAAAATTAGTTTAAAAGTGTATAAAAAACAACTTCCAAATTCTTCCGTAATACATTAATACTTTTATACTTAAATAGTTTTATACTTTTATATATATTTATTTATGCTTTTGTATATAATCTTACAGTTTAACTATATTTTTTTTTACTTTTTTTTGATTTTATACTGATATACCCTAATACTGTTAGGCGTTAATACTGTTATGCGTTTATATTTTTATGCTTTTATATATGCTTTAATGCTTTTATTATTTTATACTGAAATAGTTTTTTACTTTCCTTTTTTTTAACTTTTTAGTGAACGCGTACTTAAAACGTTGAGTGTATAAAAACATTTGAATATAATTTTAGTTAAAATATTAGGAAATTCCTTGTTTAATTCGTTCTCCTCATAATAATGGGGAATGCCCTTAAAAAATAATTGTGACTTCCATACCGGACCTAACGAAACCCCTTCATTGGTAATAACTATTTAGTTATAACTTTGTACTGTATTGAGTCTTGTGTTTTTGTTTGTTAAGCAGCTTTTTGGTAAAAAATTTAAATTATAATGATTACTAAATATTTATATTTAATTAAATGCGCTAAAAATGTGTTTTATTTTCTATTATAAAAACTTGTATCGTTTTGTTTGAATTTAATTTTTCTAAGATTTTTTTTTTTCGTAATTTTGATGGAAAGCAATAGCAATTTTTATTTTTTTGTGAATTGTTTATCATCTGAAGTTTCTTAAAAACTTATTAAGCTACTTGCACGAACCGCTTATTTAAGCCTTGGCCTTAAATAGAGATGGTGATGGTTAAAGCAATTGGATTGGTTGGATACATTAAAGATTTATCTATTGGCGTTGACAGTGGTAGAAGAGGATTATACAACATGTTGTTTGAATGAATGTAGAATATTTCATGCGTCATGTTGACAGTTTTTATTGTCACTTATTATGACATTTTAAGGCAATGCTGTTTTATTTTAAAATATTTTGTGTGACTTTTAATGTACTTATGTATGTATACATAATGAAATGATTTTGAGAAGGGACTCGACATGTTTATTTAATTGAAACGAAAACTGTTGGAAAAGATTGGAAGGGTTTTCATTTAGTTATCTGCTTACGCACGATGAAGGGTGTAATAAGGAATGTTGATTGGATTTTATTTGAGTTTGTTATCTTTACATGTGGAAACAAAGCTGTTCCATTTTTATTTATTTATTAAATTTTTTTTTCCAATTGTTAAGCTTGAATTAAAATTTGCAATAAGGAGCATTTTGCTTAAACCTACATATCGCTCATTTGCTGTAACATCGTTATTACTCAAAAATATAAATTTTACATAAACCGACTTTAAAGTTTTAAATGTACATACAACATACTGGAAAAAAATCAAGAGTTAAGTTTACAATATACAATTGGGGGATTCACAAGGTAGTCATAAAGCTGTAAAGTCGTATGTCGTATTAAAATAATAACAAGAAATATATATAACTGCTGTGGGCCACCGCCTATAATTTAGATTTCTACTCTACAGTTATGATCAATCAATGAACACTGCATTAAAATTTTTATTTTGTTTGAAACACAATAACATTTATTTTAAACAAATGTAAAATATTATTTAGGACATTATGACGATATGACCTGATATCACACCTTGTGAATCCCCCAAATTTATAAGAAACTAGCATTTAACCCGCTACTTCGTAAGCGTCTCCTTCTACTTCGTGGACATAACTGTATGCCAAAGTGTATTTTTCTAGGTTTAAACTTGTTAAAATTCAATTACATTATAAAGTAGGGGGTTATACTTAGTAATCGGGCCTTTTCTTTCATGAACGTATTTATATGACAAAAAAGTACTAAAAAGCCCTCTTACAGATTCTCATTCACTCAGGACATAGAACGTTTAATTTTATGTTTCTGGGTCCAATACTAACGGAAATTCAAAAAGTAGCAGTTAAAGAACAAAAAGTACCAAAAAGCTCCGTCATTAGGGGTTTTTCCTGAGATTTCCCGTCCCGGTAATTCCAATTATTTCAATTATTTTCTTTCCCGTTTTAGCAGGATTTTTGTTGCGGGATCCTCATAGTTTCAGCAAAAAACTATTTATACTTTCAAATTTAGTTTTATATTCTCTAAAAATTAGCATCTGTTGATGGGTTGTCGATTAGATCAATAACAAGAAGTGATTACGTTCGTAAATCAATGTCTTCTGATGCAATAAATCTACCAAAAGCAGAATGTGCCGTGCAACAGTTGATAATTTATAAATTTAGTGAAGTGAAGAGTTAATAAAGAACATAAATTCAAAATAAGATACAGTCAGTAAATTTTAATTGTCCATGGACAAGTCTTAAAAATATGAGATATCCAAAAATATCGCCATTATTGCAGCAAAGTCATATCTACTAAAAAAAATTGAGCTTGGCAAAATGCGATTAAAGTTTTCAAAATGTACTGATTTAAAGATATGACGATATGTTTATAAGGTGATAAACATAAATTTGTTTCATTTTGTGACGGCTTGTATAACCGGGAAGTGCTGGAAAACCGAAGTAAAAAAAACTATGAAAACTCGTGTATGATTCTACAATATACAATTTTAAAAACACATTGTCCTAAAGATTACAGGTGGATCTTGTAAGAGAAGTCCGTTTGATGCTATTTTCTGCATCAACCTTGACATACATTTGACTGATATAGACGTTGTTATAAAAAAGAAAAATTACTTCGGATTGTGAATTAGAAATATGCAACAACTTTAAACTTTTGCACTTTAAACTATTTATCCAATCTCGGTAAAAAGTGAACGAAATTTTTCGAAAACAAGGTAATAAGTAAATGAAATAAGAAATATACTCTTTGCCGGCTTTCTAAACGCATTGAGTGGGTCTTAAAGTTATTTCCTAAGCTGTTGAAAAATGTTAATATATTTATTTAAAATATATATACTTATAAAACATATTTATTTAAAATATTTTAGCTATTTGATGAATTTACTTTTTGATCTCATAACTTGAGTACCACAATTTTTGTTTGTTTTTATTATTGTTTTATGAATTAAATTGTTATGTTTATGTTATCTTTTTATCTTGTATCTAGAGCATAGTGATACGAAATTTACATATAAAAGCGTAAGGTTATAATAATTCAAGTTCCCCGTTCAACCTTTAATTAATTTTTGTAGTATTTAGGCATTTCTTTAACTTACTTTGTAAACAAGTTCCCTTACGCTTTTAAAAAAAAAAAAGTTTTTTTCATTAATTTAAAACAAATTTACTTTGTATTATTTATATGGATCGGGATCCCGGGAAAACGGGAACATTTTTTAAATTTCCCGGAAAAACTCCGGGAAAAAAAAACTTTATCCGTCATGGATTCTTATCCACTCAGGGCATGCATGTTGAATCTTGTGTTTTAAAATCCAACATTAACGATAATTTAAAAAAACCAGTTGTAGAACCAAAAAGTTAAAGTAAAATATCAAATTTTCCTTATTTCCCCTTTTTAATCTTTAATAATATGGACGAGTACTTAGCAGTTTGGGGTTGAAATCCAGCAAAACTGGTTCAGTGGGAAAAGAGTCATAACGTTAAATGTAGCACAATATATGCACATATTGATATACGATTTTGCTGAAATTCCTCCCATATGCCCAATTTGAGCAAACACTTTTGTAATTAATTTTGGTCTGTTACAGTATTTAAGACTATCGTTAATATAAGGCCAAAAGCCCTGTCCGGATAAGTAATTGTTTGTCCAATTTTCAAGACTTTTTTTACTACATGCCTTAAATTTTAATTAACTTCAATTTTCTTTTTTTTTATTTTTTTTTGTACACAATTTATAATATTTCATAAATTAATATTTACCCCTTTTCATTTGTTATCATTTTAATTACCTCTCGGTCAAAATACATTCATAAAATATTTATTATTTTTATATTTTTCCACCTTTTTTTTAATGGAAAGTCATAAGTAAAATAACTTCAGTAATAAACCATCGTATATATTTAGTATTTCTTTAAAAAATAAACAAAATTTGTTTGTTCAAAAGTCTGATTGAAAGAAAACGTTTAAAAATGATGTTCTTTGCAATGGGAAACAAATAAAAACAACGTTTATTATTTTATTTTTCCGATATTATTTTTTTCATTTTAATTTATTTTTGTTTAAATTGTTTTACTATGCCAATCACATTTAACTTTAAAGTTCTGCCTTTCCAAATCAGTAAAATCGAACATTTAACATTTTATGGTTTTGCCCCACAAATTTGAAGAGTTTTGAAATTCATTTATTGATTGAACAAAAAAAAAAAATGTTTTTAAAACTAAACCAATTTTTAAATTTGTTAAAGTTTTTTTATTTTTTTTTTGCAATATTTGCTTTAATCCCAGGTCGCATTAAGTAACTTTTTTTTACAAAGAAAATTTATTTAACGAAAAAATTTCCTAATTTATTTGATCCTGCACATGAAATCAAAAAAAAAACAATTTGTGTGTTTCTTCTGTAATGAAAAATTTCGAAAATAAAATTTTGCCCAATATAAACAAGGTCTAACTCATTTCCCAGTTCATACACGTTTGTAGTTGTAAAATACAATATAAAAAAAGTTTTTAGAAAAGTTTAAAATAAGCAATTTGAAAACTTTAAATAGAAATTTCACTCTTGTATTTTAAGAGAAATTTTATGTTATTAAAGTTTAAAATAAATAAACAGACTGCCTTTCGCACGATGTCGAACAAGGGCTCATTATCGTTCTTATAAGCGCCCAACTAACTATCGACTTGTCAGTCGAAAGGTTAAACGTTTCCAACGTAAATTTTTATACGTTACTGTCAAATAACTATATCCTTGCGCCCGGCCGAAGTCCGGCCATGCGGGGATTTATAAATTAAGGATTTAAAAATTCGAGATTATAAATTTCGGGATCTCAAGCTTCAAAATTTTGAAATTCGAAATTTTAAAATATAACTCACTAAGAAGTGTCATAATGCCCTTATGGCACGTCTTTCAGGGACATTGCTTTAAAAAGTGTCATAGCGACCATTATGACACTTTTCGGTGTGTCATAACGTCCGTATCTAAAAAAATATGAAGGTTTACCGTCCCTCTGTTTTAAAAGACATTAAAGGAAGACTTGGATATTGAAAGAAACCCTGCAGGCGTATTCTGTAATTCGCTTAGTTAAATCTCGATCGTTAAAATGCCTTGGAGAATACAAAATTTTAACATTTAAGCGATGACATTAAAAGCTACAATTGCGGCAAATTAAACTTTTATGGCATTGCCAAATTTAGCAATGCACGTTACAGAATTGCATTCGTAGCCAGAAATCGCTCAATCAACTTTAAAGATTTTTAGCGAAAGAGATTTATACGTGCTCGTGAATGTACTTCATTAAATTTGGCTTTTACACATCCATTTTTCCCTATAATATGCAATAAGTGATACAATGGTTTCAATTAAAATAAGGCTTAACTTTCATTCAATAAAAAGATAAACATAACCATAGAAAAACGTAAACAACATTGTACAATGCTGCCAACACATTTTACTTTCTTTTCGTTGTGCAATAATAATCAAAAGTCTTTTGGTTATTGCCAATATACATTTGCGATATAATTGTATGTACAATACGATAAATTGTACAATTATATGGCAAATGTATGGGCCGCTTTAAGTAAATTATTGTGAGCATAGTTGCGTGTTAGGAAGTATGAAGTTAGTTATTTTTATAATTTCTAAGCCCACTAGCTGAAACAAATGGAATAAAACGTAACCATATCACTTTTTTTTATCATAAATAGAATTTCATGCTAAAAATTTATATTTTTGAATCAATCAATAAAAAATCAGTGCAATAAATAGCCTCAGATTTGTAAAATTTATTAATTCGACGAATTTTTTGACGATTTTTTTTAAATGTTCGTGACAATTTTGACGAATTTTGTTAAAACTTTTGACGATTTAAAAAAAAAGCATAACAACCCTGAACACCATATTGGCCTTTATTCGCCTTTTTTTTTTAATAAATTTACTTTTTATATGAAACAAATTTAACTTTTTTTAATGAACAAACCAACAAGAACTTTCAAACAAATAAAAAGCTCCCACAACAGCTGTTTTCGCAGTTAACACAATTAAGAACAATCGTGTGACTGGGCTGCGGCAATTGTTGTAACCATTTCGCTTTATACCAACTAGCGGCAATTAAATTTGTTTCAAACAGGGCAATCGTGTGATTTCAAAATATTTGATGGGTGCAATTTCATTATTATGCGTCAATAAAGCACAATAAAAATTGTGATCCCAAAATACTATAAATTAAAAAATTGTTTTTTTTCAATTATCAAATAATAAAAAAAATAGTGTGGTCGATTATTCGACATTTTTCAGAAACCGGTTTTCGAATATTTCAACTATATAAATCTTATGTTAATTCGGCACAGGCAAAACAGTTACAACGATTTCTTCCTTTGTTTGTCAACCGAACCTCAATAGGGGAAAAAGTTTCTAAAAGTGGAAATACGAAAAACTAAATTTTTTTCTTTTACTTTTGTGTGCTTCATGTGATAATTTTTAAATTTGCTATAATATTGAACTTAGAAAGAGAATATTAAAGGTGCAGGTTACTGAGTGAATGAGAACATATAAGATGAAAAATGTTGGTACTTTTTGTTTTTCGTCTAGTATATTTTTAACCCTCCGGCGGGTGAGAAGGTCCCTGGGGACCCTTTTTTATTTTCAAACTGAAATTACTCCTTGATGGTCCATGGGAAGTACACCCGATCTCCACATGTATTCCAAGGAAATTTTATCTAGAATCTTTTAAAACAAATTTCAAATACCAATAGTTTAGTTTCTATTGAGATTTAAATGTGTTTAGTACGGGAACGTGTGAAAAGGTCCGCTGGGACCTTGTACTGAAATTTCAAGAAATCGTTAATAAATGCAGTCTTTTGGCTTGTTTTATTGTTTGAACACATCACAAACGTGTTCCTTGATTTTAGTTACTTTTTGAATTATTTTTTGTGCCTTTCCTTGAAACATAATAAACTTTCCGTCCCTTTTTGAATTTTTGTTACCGTCCCTTTTGAGTTTTTTTTACGCATACTCTTACTCTCCATAGACGCAGATGTAGACGCAAATTTTTTTTCTAACGTTCATTATACATGTATAATTAGTAAATATTAATAATTAAAAACAAAAAAAATTTAAAAAAATGCGTTTTCATATAAAGTTCCATACAAAAAGAAATTGGTCCCTGTGGACCTTGTACTTCGTATAAGGGCAACGGATGACTCTACCGTCGGAGGGTTAATTTATGTTAATATTCGACCTACAAAGATAACGTATAAGAAAGAGCTTTTTGGTACTTTTTCGTTCTACATCTTGAACTTTGATTAATATTCATTAATATTAAGCCATAGAAACATAAAATTAAACAAAATTAATTGTACTCACGTAAAAGATAAAATATGAACCGGAGGTTGGTCCCTCGATCCACTAAGACCGAAAAAATAAATGCTCAAAACATATAAATTGATGTCTGTGGCATTTTGACAAAACATCTTAAGTCGAGATAAGATAGCAGAAAAGTTAAAAAAAACTCGGTGAAAAAATCATTTTTATCAAATAATAATGACACTAAAGTAGTCCCGTGATAGGTCTTTGGTGGTAGAGACCGGTTCTAGTTCTAACACTTTATATGAATAAGACCTATCACTTTTACATGGGGTTAACATTGGAGGGGGTCAATTGAACCCATTTGACCAGTCACAGATCTATTTTCAATGAACGTGCTTAGTGTCAGTTACTAAAATGTATTATTATTTACAATGTAGTATTATTTCAATAAAACAAGTCCTAGAATTAAATTTAAGAACCAAATTTTAGAAATTACCAAAAAAATGTGTCACAGCAACAGTTAAGACTGTACTGTATTCATTGCTTTTTTGATTAAACGTTTAATTCATTTGATTAAATTTTTAATTAACACTGATTTTATTTTTAATTAATGCTTTTACTGGTGCACAATTTTTTTCTGTGTATGCATGAAAGGGTTAAACGGTTTTTAAACCTTAGAAATTGATTCAAACTTAAGAAGATAATCGTAAGCTTGGTTGTAAATGCTGCATCTTTAAAAAAAGTATAAATATGGCTTTAAAATAATTTTGGCCAAATATTTGTTCTAGCGAGCCCTATGTGAATTGGTTGGAATTCTTCCAATATTAATTGTAGTTGTAATAGCTTATCCCTTCAACGATAAATTTCAGTGTTTAACCCGGCGTTTCCACATGCAAGTAATTACTTGCAAGTAGTGTATACGTATTATCAACGAAAAATCAAGGAAACAGCCGATTGGCTGAAAGTAAACAAATTGTGTGAATGTTAGTGAAAAAGTTTGAGTGTATTGAGTTTTTCGAACTTGTACTTGCATGTGGAAACGGGAGGTAAATCAAGAATATACAGACCTGTCATAGAATTCCATTCCGATCGAAAGTGGTTTTAATTCCGTATTTTGCTTCTTCAGAAAACGAAAAATTTTTTTGGTTTTCTAAGTGGAAATGATTGTTTCAGTATTTTATAACCGAAAAAACTACTTAAAACTATTTTTTATGGATAAATAAATGTTTTTTATAATATAGATTGAAGAAATAACACACTTTTGAAAAACATAATAAATTCTTTACCGTTGCGTTGCCACCTTTTTTTCCTCACAAACCAATTTTTTCTGAAAATTGCCATACTTAACACAAAAATCATATGGTTTTTATGTAAAGTTGCCATATCCAATTGTAAAACCAGAGTTGTTATAAAAAAACACATTTAGAAAAATCGATCGGAATCTGAAGAAGCTAAAGCTAAATCGATCGGAATTGAACATACGGAATTAAAACCATTTCGATCGGAATTTGTGACATGCCTGATAATTTGGGAATTAAGCCGGACTAAAAAATCTTGAAAATCAAAAATTTTTGAGAATTTTTATATTGAACGGTGTTAGTTTAAGTTTTTTCACTCTTTATTCCTTTTGAATATCTATCTACCTTTTAATGCTGTTGAAATCCAAACACCTCTTGTTCTTCTGTCAACTGTCATAAACATTAGTAAAACTTATAACAAATTGTTAAATTTTTAAAGAATTTTGTTAATCTCTTTTTACTCGAATGTCTATTATTAGATATTAAGGAAGAAAAAAATCGTAACTAGTAATAACAACGCTATGTAAGCATTAACGCTTCAAACAAAATGCTCATTGACCCGATTTTAAGACAGTTGGGTAATAACCAAACGAACAAAAAAAATAAAAAATAAATATGAACAATAAACTCTTCTAAACATCAAAAACAACAATAAAAACCTCAACAAAAGTAAGCTTTAAAAAAAAAATTAAAGTAACAAAATAAAAAGCCAAACCAAAACCAAATTCTACCACAACATTTTGTAGTAAATTTTTCTTCTAGTAAACTTAAAACTTTTTAGACCCTATTTTTCTAACTTGTTATTGTTTTAAATACAATTTTGCTGCACAGGTCATTTCAAAAAAGACTCGACTAGGGAAATGTTATTTTACATGACAGAACATTAACAAAACAGCAAAAATTTATAATGAAAAAAAAAAGAAAAATATAATTTTTTCTACAATCTATTGAACATATGAAATTTTTCCGGAATTTGAAACCATTTAAAAATATTACTTAGAAATACAATCATCAAGATTGTTAATAGAGTGTAAACATATTATAACTACTACAACATACTACCGATACTGCACTGCAAAATACTTTTACACATACAACTGATAGTGGGCTATAAAGAAAAAATTAAGATGAAATTGAAAAAAGGCAGCAGAAGTAGAAAAAAAGAAAAATCCAAACACAAATATCTACCAAGACACTTAAAAAAAAATATACAGTAGAGAGAAAAATATGTTAACTATACGTTTAAGGAAACTAACCAAATAGACTGCAATCGTTGTTATTATATGTATATGTACAGTTTAGCGTTGTTCCTAGAAGAAACATAGGGCCGTATCGGGTTCGTGCATCGAATGGGTTTTGGGCGAACGGGGGTGAATGGTATACTACGTCCGATTCTAGTGCCAGGGATATTGACTTAACATTCAGACTTGCTTTGTTGTATGTGATATGTTCCAAACCAGTGTTCGAAAATAAACACTAAGCCCCGTATTCTGAAAAATGCAACCGCAACGCCAAAAAGAACATTAAAAAACAATGTCAAAAATTTTTCATAATTTTGTTGTTGCTTTCTATGGAAATTCTTACTGCGTTTTAAAATTTTCAACGCCACAAGATTTGCAGCGTTTGAAATTAGAAATTCAATATGAATTTCTGTGGAAAACAACAACAAAATAATGAAACGCTTATAGCGTTTGTGTAGAAAATCATTAAAGAAAATAACGTTTCCATGTTAGTCATCTTTCGAACCCAAAAATAATACTGTTTTTATCAAACTGAACAATAGATGAGAACATTTAATTCCGTTCGGTTTTTTTAAAATACACAAACTTCATTGTGTTCGGTTTGGCTCATTAATGTTCGTCCCTTTTGGCTGGTAAAAAAAAACCGAAACATTTTTTACAAAAACAAAATACACATACGAAAAAAACTAAAATTCGGCAAAATAATTTTACAGAAACAAAACATATACACAACACACACACAAGCTGTTCGTGGTGCGGTCGTTGCTAAAATTTTTTGTTTGCTCTTTTCTTTATCAATATAAAAACAACATTATGGAACATTAAAATATAATTTTTCTCTACAGTATCACTACTGTATATAACGAAGAACAGAACATTATATAATGTTCGGTTCTTTCTTGAAAATAGTTACGAAGGGTTTTAAGGGTTGTGTTCGTCTACACAATCACTAAAAAAAATAGATATTGTTCTTGGGTGTGTGAGCCGAACGCTAAATAATGTTCTGTTTATTTTCGAACACTGTTCCAAACAAGCCTCTCTTGTTGATTACAGGGAGCACCAAGTTTGTAGAATAGTTGATGGGGCTGTCTGCGGGAAAGGGTTGCGCATCACTTCTCCTTACTCCCCACAATCTTGGGCAAAACAGCACACCAATTAAATCAGCAATCGTACCAAAGTACTTCAATCGTGGATCTTAAAGTACTTAAACAGTGGAGTTTTAAAGGTTCCCATCGTAAATCGAAAATCAAAAAGTACTTCTGTTGTGTTCTTTAAGTACTTCAGTTATAATACAAAAGTATTTCGGTGATGGATCTGAAAGCGCCTTTATTGTGGAACTTAAAAGTATTTTTACCGTGGATCATAATATTTTGGACGCCGCATATGTAACGTTACGATAGCTTAAAAAAGAGCCATAAACCCATGTTTTGACAATCGATCAATTTGAAATAGCAAAATGTGTGTTACTTCCGATCTGCGATAGTTACTTTAAAAAATATTCGAGTTCCCTTGCGGAAGATCCTTCGTAAAATGTATGGGCCCATCTGCGTAAACGAAGAGTGTATACGTCGAACGAAACATAAGCAGTACGAGCTGTATGCCGACGTGAATGTACACTCACAATATTCTGCGCGTAAAATTAACTGAATTTGTAATATAAAATAAATGAAAATTCAGTTTAAAACCGGTCTACTTATTTTTCATTTATTTTTAACGAAAAGTTCTTTTAATTTTTACTGTAAAAAAATCAACCCCATGTTCCGTAAAAACAAATAAATTTCCAGTTATTTTATATAAATTAACTATAAAAAAATTAACTGAATATTTCGTAAAAACAAAGAAATATTCAGTTGTTTTATTAAATTCTGTAATTTTCGTTTACTCCACAAAAGAGCCGAATTTCTAAAAAACTTATTTTTCTAATGAGAGAGACAGGCTTGTTTTACTTTTGTTGTACTGACCTCGTTTGTCTACAGAGCGAACAATTATAGGACACCAGCAGCATGACCGATATGGTTTCGCAATTAAAAATTTGATGTATTTAACTAAATCATTTTAACAAATAAAAAATGGGAATTTGTTACACAAAACAAGCACTTCGTTTTTTAAATATAAGTAAAAACTAACTTTTGGTAATTAAATTACATACAATAACTAAATATTCCTTTACATAAAGAAGAATTTAACTTATGGTGTTTTCTTTTCTACAAAAAATGTGCCTTTTTTAAAAAAAATTCAATTTGGTGTCTTTTTATTCTTTTTATTCTAAAAAACTCATGCTTTTCGGGAGCAAAATTTTTAAGAAACAGACAACAAATTGCATTTTTTTTTAAAAAAAGGCACATTTTTTTGTAGAAAAGAAAACGCCATTAATCAACGGACAATATTAACGTCAACTAAAAATCCGTATTAATGTGCACTTAGTTTTTTTAATAACTGTTAGAATCAGCTTGGAATTTTAAATGTTTATTTATTTAAAAATGTTTGAACGGAATGCTTCTTAAAGTCCGTTACTTTAATAATATTGTAGTGTATTTGAGCGCATCAAAATACAGCGATTGCCCTGGCTAGGACATCTCGGTCGAATGGAAATAAACGCTTCAGCTAGAAAGGCGTTAGATGACAACTAACACGGAAGACCGAAACTCCGGTGGAAGGATCAAGTGGAACAAGATGCCAAAAATTCTTGGTATAAGAAGCTAAAGGCAGCATGTACAAGACCGAAGAAGTGCTTGGAGATTATTTATTAAAAAGCCAGGAGCAACAATATGTTGTACAGCCAAATAAAGTAAAGTAAAGAACCCTTATCGTAGAGTTAAAAGTAATTCAGTTGAAACAAAAATTAGGTTCTGTACTCGTCAATCATAAAATACCCCAAACAAGGTACCGTTGAAGCAGTTGTCTCCTATTGATATTAAGTCTGCTTTTACACGTTTCATCTTTTGATGCTCAACTCTTATGTTTTTAGGTGAGAGAAGAAAGAAGAAAGGGGGTTAGTACGGAGATGCCTGTACTCGGTCAGTACGCTTTGTGTTTTTATTCGTTGGTATATGCATAACGATGACTGCATGTAATTGTTTTCTTTTCTTTTTCTCTTTGATTCGCTATTAATAAAATTGTTGTTGTTTTGAACCGAAAAAAGTTGAAACCGATTGCTACGTGTGAATATATTGGCATCTTTAAAAGGGAATTGAAAAGAAGTTGAGCATCAAAAGATGAAACGTGTAAATTCAGACTAAGGAACATTTAAGTTTCTCTCAATTTATTAAAGAATCTTCCCTTAAAACATTTGGCCCTACATTTTCCTTCTTCACTGTTTAGTTAAAGTATTTACTGATTATTTCTTCTTTACTTTCCTACTGAGTATTTAAAAAGAAAGTACTAGTATTTTTTATTTGATTTGCAGTTGCTAGAAAATCTTTGTTTTTGTTTTCTTTTTTTTGGTTCACAAGTTTATGATGGATTTAAAAATAGAAAGGTGTTTTTATGCACAAGTCATAGACACTTTAATGTATGTATACATTAAATTATTTTAATATATTTTTTGTAGCCAAGTTAAGAGGAATGAAAGAAGATTTGGTAGAAACAATAGTAAGTGAAGGAAAAAGTACGTACGTATTACGTTTCATATATTGACACAAAAAAAGAAGAAGAAAAAAAAACGCTGAAGAAGTTAAAGGAAAAGTTTGTAGATATAAAAATTGAAAAAAAAATAAAAAGGTTTTCAATTACTTAATATTCTAGTTAATCGATTGAAAAACACTAGATTTTTTTTTGATATTTAGATATTACATATAAATACATTATGTTAGGTAAGATTAGCGAAACTTTTTGGGATAATGAGAAAGATGTTTTTAAAGCCTAAAATACTACAATTTTAATTAATTTTTAACATGGTTAGGAATACAAGCGCAATCTTAAAAAGAAAGTGTAGATCCTAATGTACGTTTATATGGGCTGTAGTAGACGATATATATTTTTTAGTTCGGCGTGTTTCCTACCAAACATACAGAAAGACGCTGTTTAAAAAAATCGGTCCAACCGTTTAGCCGTTTATTGAGTTCCGGTACCTTATGTGACATTTTAGGAGATAATGCAAGTGTTGCCAAACGAAAATTGAAAATGATGTCACTTAAGCTTATTTTGGGGTAAGGGCTCGATATTTCAAAAAAAAAAAATTAAACAACTTTCCTGCCAATTTCACTTTTTTTTAATGCTAAAATTTCCAAAAATTTTCTATGAATTTTTAATTCCTTTTTTACTGTTTCTTAATTTTAAAAACCATGAACTAAAATTTGCTAATTTGGTTTTCAAATTAAGTTGTTTTATAATTATAAGATTTTCTTTAGCACACATTTCTTTTAAGTAATTTTTTTCCTCTCATTTACGCCTTAAATAAAATAAAATAAAATAAAGTAGAGCAATATTTATCTTAAGACCACCACCAGACAGCTGCTCATTATGGACATAATTTAAAAAGAAAAAGAAGAAAATTCTATGATTTATAGTTATTTTTGACTTGCTGGCAAAGAAAACAGGGTGCTTAAATAATTGATTTCTACAATTTTCATAAAAGCAGAAGCGAAATATTATGATCGGCCTTATTATGAGAGTTGTTTCTAAGTCGAAAGCAATCGGTTTTAAAAATTAGTATGTATTTTAATTGCACTTTAATACAGATAACATTGTAAAACGGTCTACACGGTTGCTTTGAGGAATGTATTTAAAAAAGCGAGTTTTTTACAGCCTAAATTTAGACTTTTAACTTCAAGGCAATTCCATTGTTTGGAAAGTTGCATTTTTCCCTAATTGGGAATTAATAAACTTGAACTGTTTTCATAAAGTAATTTTATTTTTAGAGGTTCTACAGTCTTAATTGAACTTTTTGCAAATCAAATTGAACCCTTTACAAAGCAAAATGAACTTTTTGCAAGTTAAATTGAATCTTTCCAAAGCTTCGATTAAATTAAATTAAATGTACTCCAATGATCATATAAAATATTTATTATGTACAACTTATAATTAATTAATGTTTATAATTTTTAATTGATATTGTTTATAATTTAATAATAATTATTGCAGTTTGTTGGAGTAAAACTTTCAACTGAATTATGAAAAATATCTAGGATTAGGCACAAGTTTCATTTATATATAGAATCGCTGCGACAAAAATTGCACAATGTAAACGGGTACCAATTTAATACAATTTAAGGTTCAATTTGATTTGCAAAATGTTGAATTCGATTTGAAAACGCCTAAATTTGGACCAAAAAAACTACATATGTTTAAATTTCTTATTGTAGGTATTAGGGTGATCAGTCGATTAATTTTTGTTCGATTAATCGAACAATATTGGACGATTTATTGTTTGAATAATTTAAAATTGCAAATTTCGATTAGAGTATTAATCGAATAATATATACCGATTAATCGAATAATAATAAATAGTATTTCTGTTAAATGTATAATTTTTTTAAAGTTTCTAATCGAATAAAAAACCCAATAATAGAAATAATTTAAATTCATTTACTATTTACAAAATGACCGCAGTTTTGAATGTTGTTCTTGCAGAAATATTAGATAGTTAAAGAATGAAGTAGATAAAATTATACATTTTTATGAACTTTTATTACAAGGTCGTTTATTTGCTAGATTTTAAATCCACTTCTTTCGATTTCTAGAACACGCCCGTATCTTTTAACAAAATAGCTCATGCGTTTCCCTCTACACTGATAGAAAAATGCATCTTCATATTGATGATGCCCTAACATCAGAATTGTGACATCAATGTTACTACAAATGGCATCAATGATGCAAAAAGTAACATCAATCCAATCATTAACGTCTTCGTACAATTTTGTCATATTTTACTTGTCATTTTTTTATGACTATAGTGACATCAATTCGATGCCACATTTTGAATATTATTAACATTATTTTTATGATTACAATGTATTATAAGAAGCAAAAATTCCTAAATTCTATTTTTTTTTAAAAATTATTTAGTTAAATACATCAAATTTTTAAAGTAGAATGATTACTAAACCATATGGGGCATGATGACGGTGTCTTATTATTGAGAGTTCTGCTGTAAACAAAGGTCGTAATTCACAAACGTGAAACAAACATATGTAACGGGTAATTAAATAATAATATTCGCTCACTTTGACTTAAGTCATTTCCAATGACTTTGACTTAATGACAAACTGACATTAAATGGATGCTAATGTGTCCTTTCTCCGATGTTACTGCATCATCGCACTGAGGACATGTTCGTCATTTCTGTGATGCCGATGTATCATCCCATTAATGACGTAATTTAATATTGACCCTGATGACACTTTGGCCATGTGATGTTAAGGTTAACAAAGAAAAATGGCCCATAAAATAAATGAAAAATCGCCCAAATGAAGAACCGCCAAATAGAACATGAAAAATTACCCAAAAAGTTAAATATGAAATTTTACCCAAAAGAAACAAAAAAGGGCAAAAAAAATTCCATTAAGAAATTAGGGCTTAAATTTTTTTCCGAAAATGAGACATAAAGATATATTTTTTAAAGGATTTTCTCCTCTTTAATAAAACAAGCTTCTCTGCACAGACGGCCTTCGGCCGGGCGCAAGGATTTTCTCCTCTATGTTATACCAACACCGGCTTCGCTAACTAAAGCTTCTCTGTATAGACGGCCTTCGGCCGGGCGCAAGGATTTTTTCCTTTATGGTATAACAAATACCATTCATAATGAAAAATCACCAAATTTATAAAAACGAAAAATCACCCAACAATTACGAAAAATAGCCCAACAAATTTGGGTAATTTTTCATATGAATTTAGGCCCAATTTTACATGCAATTTTTTTGGGCGATTTTTCATTTTTTTTTGGGACATTTTTCTTTGGGCGATTTTTCCTACAGCCACTGATGTCAAAATACATCAGCGTTATGACGCCTTTTCTATCAGTGTATAGAATGAGTTTGGTTTAAAAATATTTTACGAAGGATTAACCTAATATGTAATGCTAAATGTAGCAGGTGTCCAAAAATATATTAACCTAAATGCTCTTCAACAGCTTCACTAATTTACCACTTACAGAGTGACTATAATATAGTACATGAAGAAGATGCTCCTCCAACAAAATCAAAGGGGGCTACAATTGGTCCAATGAATTAATATTTTAAACAAGATACTTCGATTATTTCTCTTGAGAAATTATTTGCAGAAGCATAGCAGTTATATTGACTCTTTTAAAATCTAATTTGAAGCTAAATTGATAAGTTTTTTTTAAAAAAGAATGTTTATTTACTTAAGTACTATTTTTTTTAATATAATTGAAAAGCAACTCGTAGAGTATACAATTTCTGGAAATAGAATTATTCGATTAATTTAAACATTTTATTCGTTTAATCGAATAAGTTAAAAATGCCAAATATCGATAAATCGTTTAATCGAACAAAAATAAAACCCGATTAATTGAAGACCCTAGTAGGTATTTAATTAAAAAATGGATATTTTACTTAACAAGATTTTGTTTGTTGTGCTTTATTCCCATTTTTTTATTCTTTATAAAAACATTGAAATTTATTGTTGATGGGCTATTCCTATGCGCATTTAACTGGTTGCTTAGGCCAGATCATCAGGAAACTTCATCCAAAGATTTTAGAAAACAAAAGATGTTATACAAATAAAACTGTTAAGCGAATAAGAATTTTAAACAATATCAAGGCTTAAACAATTAACAGTGAGTTTATCTTTTCTTACATTCCCCACTACATTTTACTCATAATTGCTTTTTGAACATTTCTTTAAACAGTTATAACATCTCTGCTTGTAACACTCTGTTGTAGCAAATTATTATAAAAAAACCACCTCATTTATTTTGTAGTTAAAATCTTTTTTTATTTAAAAAAAACTTTATTTAATTTTCAGTAAGTGTGATGGAAAATTAAAAAATATAAGTATGAATTAAGGATGGGAAAAGATCCAGTATATGTTTTATAAAAAGTTAATTCAAATAGGTTAACTTTGAAAAAAATATGATAAAAAACAGTTTTAAAACTTTTCGCTTGTTAAGTAAATTTACCATTACCTTGTATAGTAGTATATATACTACGACTCAGAATTCTCTTTGTTATTCTCCCATCTCTTAAACACTCTTTGGCTAACCTAATTGCTGTTTTATATTGATTACAGCCAACCATCACTGTCAAAGGCCGCCACTCCACTAAATCAGTCGTCTTAAAGTTGCAAGTATGACAGAGTGAAGTTAAAAATAAGCTCTAATGATTATTAGTTAAGCACTTGAGCTAAGAAATACTAAAACAAAAGTTTTATATGTAGAACATTTATAAATATTAAAACTACCATTTATAAATACAACGACTACGCGCGCATGCAAAATATAAAAGGGTGGCAATGAAAGTTTAGGAACACTTTAATTAGAACAATACTTAAAATACGAGTAAATTTATAAAAAAGTAAGGAAAATTTAAATAAATTACACATAACTAAAATAACCGGTTTATTCGATATTCGAAAAGTGGACATTTAAAACTATCCGACTTGGGCAAAACTCAAATATCCGGGTAAAACCGATCGAATGCTACTCAATACAAAATATTGAAATTTATGCTAACAGAAGAGAAACGGAGAATGTTGGACACAGTAAACAGTGGCATTACTACGCCAAATGGCGTTTTTTGCTCTTGCATTGTTTGTCCAATCTAATGTCTACAATTTATGTCTACAAAAAGTCCACGTTTTGCGTTGTGATAAGTATATTTTATTTTTGATAATTTTAATTAAAAATAAATAAGATATTGACCATTATTAACTAATTAACGTTCAGCGGCAGGCTTTGATTTTTGCTTCCATTTTTGTTGTAGTTGTATATGTTGCCGTTGCACTGCCACCTAAATTAATTTACCAAGAAACTGCGTTTTAACATAAATTAGTTTCAGGTTATTAAAATCAGTGCTGCCAACTCTTTACAACCATAAATGGCTATATTTTTCTTAAAAAAAATGGCCAGCTAAGATTTTATTTCAAAACCCAAAAATATTGCTTTAAAAAATTATAAAACTTCTCTTTTACAATTAAGTTGTAAATGAGCAATAATTTCATATATAAAATCAAATTATTTTAAATTAAAACTGTATAGAAGTAACATTTTGCATAGAGTTTTTCTTTTCCCGGACTTCTTCATTTTCCGGAAAAGCGGGATTTATTTTTCAATTTCCCGGGATCCCGAGAGTTCCCGCTCAATACAAATCGATGCAAAATATTATTTAATTTTATTTTTTTTTGAACCAATAACATTTGCTGAGATCAATTAAATAAGTTTTTAAATACTGTCAACTTTTTTATTTCTGTGGCAAAAAGGAAAAAGTGCTTAATATCACCTTAAAATCTTCATGTTCAAAAGTACAAAATTTCATTAATTTTGGTTACCTTTTTTCAATGTGCAATAACATTTGAAGTAATAAAAACTTCCGATCTGTGACATAAGGAGTGTTAAGGAATTAAAACATAAAAAACTATAGCCGTAGAGAATTGCCACCTTTAAAGTTTTTTATTATTCTCCTATAAAACTAAAAAATAGGCTTAATCACTTATTGGCACGGAATAGATTCAAGGCCAACAGCATTTATATAAAGCCAAAAATGTAAAATTTTTCAAACAAATAATTACAAAATATTTATTGTTAAAATAGTTCAGAATAAGCATTTACAGAATCGATGAAAGCCTATTTCTAATTTTAATCAAGAAGATTTCAATGATTAAACACGTTTCTTTTCTACGGATCTAGGTCTTTAAGCAAATTAAATATTCTGTACATTTTTGCTCTTCTTTTTTCAAAATTTTAAATCATTTAACATTATCAGATATGAATTGATATTTCTTTGGCGTTTGGCAATAATGTCTTGAGTCAGAAACTGTAGTTTTTCGTTATGTTAAATTGAAAAATATTTATTTAGTGTATTTCCTTAAGATTAGAAGCAGTTGTGCTAGACTTAAGTGAATTACACAAAACAAAAGAAAAAAAAATTAAATTAAAGCCAATCAAAAACTCAAAATGTGATTTTTTGACATACGACTAAGGTCTATTTCATGACACAACTTATGTACAATTATACATATCATCAGTAAAGTTGCCAAAATTAAATAAAAAAAAATCCCGGGAATTCCCGCATAAATTTTCCGGGATTTTTTCCCGAAAATTGAGCGGAATCCCGGGATTTTTGTCCCGGGAAATCCCGTATGAAAAACACTAATTTTGCAATACCCAAAATTAAAATTTTCAACACAATGGATTTTTTTTTCATTAATTTAGAAAAAATCTTGTACAAATTTTCATATTATTCGAATGTGTATTCTAAGTCAAATTACAATCCTCAAAAGCTTCTATACTTTTAAAATTCTTATTCCTTCAATATTTTCCAAAGGATTGCTAAAGTAAGCCTCGTACCAGAAATATACAAACAAAAACTTCCGATAGTGCAAATAAAATATTCCTGGAAAATATTGAAGGAATAAGACTATTAAAAGTATAGAAGCTTTTGATTATAATTATATTCCTATTTTGACAGAGCGGTACGTATTCAAATTTACTGCTTTTGTTTAAAACTAACGGCAATTTAGCTATTTTTAGGTCGTCCTTGTGATTTTATCTCCATTTCTAATTCTATTTTGCGGGTTTTATTTAGCAAGATAAGTTAACAGTATGCATCTTATTGCGTTAAAGCTACCCGTTAGAAAATGTAACGTTTTACGCGCTGATTTCTACTGATTCGATACCAAAATTTCTACATTGATTAGGGGTAAAAATCTGAAATCTCGTTTTAGTAACATTAAGTATTGTATTATTATTTGCTGTCTAAATTTTTATAATGATTACAAAAGAGAATCTATGTTTCTGAGAAAATGCTTATTAATTACCCTGTTGTAATATTTTTTAAACTACAGTGTGTAAGATTTAACCACCTCAATAAAGTGAATGAACCACAAATCTCTATTTAAAGTGAACACAAATCACTATTTAATATTTTTTTTTTTGCTATTTATATTCATTTATATACTTTTAAATTTAGTTTCATTTAGTTCATATTTTCATGTCTTTACAAAATTTATTTCTCTGTAAATTTGTTCCTCATTTTCGTATGCTGACCCTCGTACAATTGTTTACTAAAATGGAATATTTTATTATGTTTGTTTTTAAAACGCAACATTTGTTTTACAAACAGATTTGTAAAAATGTGTGCCCTGTAGTTTTTGGGACGTATGTATGGTAAAAAAGTTGTTTGACTAGTAAAAAAGGACAAGTTAGGTCGTTAGTTTGAAATGCTCCTTTATATTTTAGTTACTTAACTGGTAACTTATCTGGTTATGAAGTTACTGGTTACATTTTTAATAACACGCTAGCAAAAACTTCAGTTGACAGCTTGAACACGTCTGCTCACAGCATAGCGAAATAGTCACCCTGTGGAAAATTTTGGAAAAATCTTAGCAGCGAAGAGTCCAATTTTAGCATTCATTTGTCAATGTTTTTCAACAGAAAACTTTATTGGAATGGAGAAGGATTTATGAGGCCTCTATGAAGGACTCCTCGAAATTATACAAAATTAAAAACGAGAATACTTTTTTATTTTGGCTAAATTTTGCAAATTTATAGTTTTGCTTTAACAATTCGAGTGGCAAGAGGTTAAGTAATCAATGAAGTCGACAATAAGCCCATTTGTCCCTGCTAAAGAGCAGTAAGGTAGAAATTTTCAACTTTAAATGTTGTTTTGGGAGCAATAAAGATAGTAAGTAAAAGTAAAAACAAATAATTTTTGATAGCAAGGTCGGCGGAAAAGCATCGTAATTTAGTCATAGTTAATCCTATTCTTTTATTACCAAAAAGGCTTAGTAAAGCGGTTAACTGTCTTACACTCAAAAGAAAAATCAATCCGAAGCGGTAGTAATAGTACGGTGAGTTCGGATTTTCTTGGATCAAGTACAGAAAGATAGATTCAAGTACGGATTTTCCGCAAAATACTTAACTTTTCCATATTCAATCCCGAATTCGTACTTGAAATAATCCGAAAATGAGATTGATTTAAGTAAAACT
This sequence comes from Pollenia labialis, assembly GCA_949318255.1. Classification (NCBI taxonomy): domain Eukaryota; kingdom Metazoa; phylum Arthropoda; class Insecta; order Diptera; family Polleniidae; genus Pollenia; species Pollenia labialis. The sequence continues at coordinate 29,834,245 of OX439141.1, read as the reverse complement.
AAGGTTGAATCAATCTCAGAATGCGCTTGATTCAAGAATTATGAAATTTTTTTAATCCGAATTCGTACATAAAATAATCCGAAAATGAGATTGATTTAAGTAAAACTAAGATTGAATCAATCTTAAAATGCGCTTGATTTAAATTATTATAAAGTTGATTCAATCCCGGATTCGTACTTGAAATAATCCAAAGTGAAATCACAAGGAGAATTTTATTTTGACTGATTTACTTACCCATTTTACACTTTACAGAATTTCAATTATAAAACACCAGCATCTATCCGATATGGTTTTCACTTTAATAACTTAATGTACATATTTAACTGAAAATATATACTAAATGAGATATATTAAGAAAGGTAAGAGGGGTTTTAATACACAACCTCTCTAAAAATATGGGCGGGATTGGAGAAGTGGGCGTGGTACCTTCCGAACAAAGAAATTAACGATTTCTGTATATCTGAAGAACGAAAAGAGCTAAAGTTTCCAAATTAGGTACAAAAATCCTGGTTATCTAGCAGCGGGCGTAGCACAAAATAGATCTACAGTGTAACCTCGGTGAACGCAACCAATATAAATGTTGGCTGAGTTGTTGCGCAAACCAAGTCACAAATTTCTAGTCATATTTTTCTATTTAAAAGCTTGTTTTAAGCCAATCAAGAATTTTATAAAAAATAAACTAATATTCGCTTTTAATAATCATATTTATTTGATTGAAATATAGAGTAAAAACAGAAAAACAAAATATACATATAATATAAAATTAATAAAATACACATTCAAATGTATTTTAATTTGTACTGATGGTTGTTATCGAGTAAAAGATTCATGTTTTTAAGAGAAAAATTCTAAAATTTTCGACTGGTTTTTTGTGCTTGTCATATTTTTTGAACTGCAATTTCACGAATCTTTTGCAATACCATAATATCCTCTAAAGAACACCTCTTCTCCTGTGGCCATTGTAAAGTTGCGTTTACAGAGTCACCAATGTTACGAAATTGGGTGTTGCGTTAAGTGAGGGGTTGCGCATATCGAAGGTTGCGTTGAACGAGGCTACACTGTATTTATATCTTAAGGACGGTATTTTTAAAATTTTCTGTTCTTATTGCACCATGGCGAAGGGTATATAAAATTCGCCATAGCAAAATATTGCACTCTTACTTGTTTTGAATAGATTTCATAATAAAGTGCCAATTGATCCTTCTGAAAATAATTTCGAGCCCTTATAGCAAAAATGATGTAACCAACAAAAAATTTTACAAGAGGAGGTTTTTAAATATCTTTGCTCAAGTCTGGGTTTTCGTTTGAAATTGCTTTTGCTTAATTTCGTAACGGTACTTCCCAGAGATATGAGATTTTTAAAGATGATGCAAATAATCAATAATGATCGATCTTCATCAAAAAACAAAAATCTTAAATGTTGTTGGTTACATAATTTTTCGCTATTAGGGCTCGATTTCATGTGGGCAGTACAAATGTCACGGCTTATGACCACAAAGGGTAAAGTAAAGGGTTTATATACTACATCCCCTTCTTATTTTAAATGGGCTCATTAAGTGTACGTTGATTAGTTTAAAAAAGATTTTGAATCTTTTCACAGATTTACCGGGCAATTATAAAAATATATCTTCATATAATTTTCTTAATAAATTTGTATGTATAATGTACATATGTATGTATGTATGTATAAAAATTTGTGTTTCCTCTCTTTATCAACCAATTATTAATAGATGTATGTATATGCTACTCCAGATGTTTGTTTTTTTTTATTTATCAAAACATTAACATATAATTATTTATGATATTCTGATTTATGTACAAAAATAAATTAGTTAAAATGAGGGCGAGAAATATAGAAGAAAAAAAATTATTTTTATAATCAAAAACTTTTTTTAAATGCCTAAATTTAGTACAATTGATAGAAGTTTCATACGTAGTTCGAAGGACCAAAAAGTTAAAAAACACTTCCCCCAACAAGATAATTTTAAAAATGTTTTTCTGATTTTAAAAGTTTTGTTTATATGTATATATGTATAAAAAAAAAAGAATTACTAATTTTTTTTATCATAAAAAATATAAATAAAAGTAAATTTAGTGCCTTAACAACACTTCCCCGTACTGGAATAAATTGTTTTTTCAAAACACTTTCCCGAACAAGAGCGTTTTGAAAAAATTTTTGGGATTTTAATACTTTTTAATGTGAAAAAAAAATTATTAAAATTGTTTTATGATAAAAAAATTTTAAGTTCAAGTAAAATAAGAGCCTTTAAAGCACTAACCGTACTGGAAATTTTTGAAATTAGACTTGGAAACTAATATTATTTATATGTATTGCTAAAGTTTTGCTCTAAAATTACATAATTCAAACATATTTTTGGCATTTGGGGGATTCACAAGGTGAGCTATTAAGTCATATCGTCATAATGTCCTAAATAATATATTACAATTGTTTAAAATTAATGTTGCTGTGTTTCAAAAAATCAAAATTTTAATGCTGTGTTCATTGATACGTTATAACTGTACAGTATAAATCAAAATTATAAGCGGTAGCCCACAGCACTCATATATATTTCTTGTAATTATTTTAAGACATATGACTTGACAACGTTATGACTACCTTGTGAATACCCCAATTGTTAGATTTGTAATTATTAAAAATGCATTTTCAAAATAATTTTGTGGTATTTAAAAAAAATATTAGAAGTTAGGCAAGAAATTTTTGAAAATATTTTTGAAAATTAAATATTCCTTTTTATATACTTCATACCTTGAGTTACAATTTTTTTTTACAATAATAACTCTTAAAAACAGAAACAATTAGAGCCATTAAGTAAATTATTAAAATGCAAATCTCGTTCGATTTTAATTCTACTTCATTTCGATTTCTAGAACATGCCCGATTGTTCTACTTTTCAACAACCTGGGAGAAAAGTGTTTCTATTTTTTCATTATTTAAAATTAAAATTTCTTAAAGGAAAAAAAATTTTATTTGAAAATTGTTTAAATTATTGCTTTTGTTTTCCCAGTTAATTCCTATTTTTCTAATTTTTGTTTTTTATTTCAGGTAAATTTTTTGACAATATCATTTACTTGGTAAGTTTAAACTCTTTTAAAATACTGCCCCCAAAATTCGTTGTCTATTTACTTTTTCATTGCTTGTAAAAATTTAATTTAACATGTGTCCCCTTTTCCACGTGGCATATCTCTGTTCCATGACGACATTTTTCGCTCAAAAAAATCGTATATCATATTTTTTTTTTGGCTAAAATCCAAATGTGTTAAGTTGTTTTTTTATTTCATGAAATCTTACGGCATGCAATGCTTAAAAATATCTTTTTCATTTCATTTCAATGGCTGTTAGTGGTACTTTAGTGTATTTGGAAAGCTGCGGCAGAAAAGTCACTCCCAGAGAAGCAGAAAATATGTGCAAATTCCAAATTTTTGTTCTACATTTAAAAAGAGCTAAATGGAATAAATAAAATTTTTTTAAATAGTGACTAAAGAAACAAAACTAAGTCAACCCACCCACAATTGCCTTTAAAAGATGTTGAGTTTTTAAATTATGGCACTGCCAGAGGATATAGATTCCCTTTAAAGTCAAGACTTAATATGACTTTCTTTTTGTTGTTTATCTTGTGGAATACTTTTTTATTGTGCATGCATATTTTCGTCACGTTTTAAGATTTATGTCAATGTCATGTTTTGTTTTTATCGATTTTCTTTGTAGTTTCAGTATTTTGCGTTACATAAAACTCAAAATATTGTAGCAATAATTTTTTTTGTATATAACGTGTATACCGTTATGGTTCAACTAATTGTTTTATTAGATAAGGGAAAAAGTAATTACGTCGATTTTTTTTCATCACGAACTGTAATATTATTAAAACCAAAATTGTAAAGCTGAATTTGTTATAAAAAATATTGTTATATACACACCACAATAGTGGAGAGGGTATAATGCATTTGTGGTGATGTGTTTAACACTTTAAAGTATACCAATCGACTCAGAATCTCTTTCTGAGTCGATCTAACGATGTCCGTCCGGCTGGCTGGCTGGCTGGCTGGCTGTCCATGTAACCTTGTGCGCAAAGTACAGGCCGCAATCTAGGAGATAATTTGATAAAATTTGGCTTATAGGTTCTTATTGGCACAAGGACCAAACCTCTTAAAAATGGGCCGAATCGTAGGACCAGAAGGGAGAAAGGGGGAATTTCTGCCGCTCAGAAACTATCAAACCGATTTTAATGAAATTTAAGACATAGATAGATTCATATTTATATGGACACATAAGCGTTATTCTCCATGGGTCCCGAATAGGGTGCACTCTCGTAAATGTATTTTAAAATAATGTGGTGTAGGCTATGATATAGTCTTACTTGTTTTTTAAAAGTAGTAAATTTTTAAAAGATAATTTTTTCAGAAACATCAAGTTTATAGAAAATTTAATAAAAACCTCGAATCGTGAATAAAATTTCTCTTTCCTAAAAAATTGTATGGGGGAAAGTTAAATTTTGCGGGACAAAACTGTTAAACGAAAGGCGTGAATATGAAACCTTTTTAGCAAAATTCCATACCAATAAATTTTATTGTAATTTTTTTTTTGTCAATTTCAATTTTTTAATGACATCGAATTTTAAGCAATATTTTTTCAAGATGTTAGTTTTATAGCAAATTTTTTTTTAAACAAAATTTCCTATAAACAGCAGGGCTTTTCTAAAAATATACAAAATTTGCTACAGATAGCAAATTTCCTGCAAAATTCTTCGGTAAATAGCAAATTGTTATCAAAATTTAGATTAATGGGTAATTCGACCAAGAGTGGGAACGACCCCTTTCGATTTTATCCTATTAGGAACATATATGAACGAATTAGCCAAATGTGCTGAGCTTATTTCTTCAAAATCTCGAAAACTACTTTACATACGAAGATGATTTTTATGTCATTTTAAAGAGAATACGGTTTAGCTTATTGAAATTACTAAAAAATAAACCGAAACTGCGCAATTAATAATCAAGTGGGGTATGCCATACATTTGCCCCACCTAGGAGCATCGTTCGCGCTGCAGAGGCCAAATTAAGAATTTTATTAACCCGCCATATTTGCATGGTTGAAATTCCTAAACTGTTCCTAGGTGGGTTAAATACATATCTACCCGCTATCTCCATTCCTTAAGGGGCTCCGATACAAAATGTTCAATGCAGACTAGAAATATATTGAAGAAAAAGTCCCATAAATGCCCAGGAGTCGCCCCTAGGCGAATAAATAGTATAACTGACCGCAACTGGTTTTTTTCCCTAACATTTTCTCGAGACATACTTGCCCCTTATCACTACTCCTTAGGGGCCTCCCATACATATATTGCGTTTTATGAAATTCTTAAATTAATTAAAATTTTTCGTCTTTTGTGGATAAAATCAAAAGTTGGTAACAGATTTTAATTATTTATGGCTTTTTTTGTTTGCAACTTCGTTAATAATATGTCTTAAAAAAATTATGATCATATTATATATTCCAATTTTTTAAGATATTTTAACAAACAAAAATTTTGAAATGCTGCTAAAATAATAATTTTTTTATATTTCTAAAATGACTGCGCCCATTGGAAAAAAACTTAAACTTAAATGTAATTTTATTGCGCAATTTCATTTTTTTCTTAAAAAAGAAAAACAAAAAACACCTCCTTCAAAGTTTCAGGAGTTTTAAAGAACATTTTTTGACTTAGTCCGTTTTTAAAATTTAATATTTTGCAGATATTACTGTTTTCAAAAAAAATTTTTATTTTTTAAATTTTTTGACAATATCATTTACTCGGTAAGTTTAAACTCTTTTAAAGTACTGCCCCCAAAATGCGTTGTAAAAAAAATCGGCCAAATAAAAAAAAAATGGTTTTTGACTTAGTCCGTTTTTAAAATTTAATATGTTGCAGATATTAAAGTTTTCAATAAATCGTTTGTAGCCCAAAGAATTCTCTTTAAAATGACACACAAATCATCTTCGTATGTAATGTAGTTTTCGAGATGTTGTAGAAATAAGCTCAACACATTTGGCTAATTCGGCGAAATTATGACATTTTGAATATGACATAACTTTTGAAAAGAAAAATTTTTAAAATTCTTTTTTGTTCATATGTGTTCCTAATAGTTTAAAAGAAAACTTCTCACCAAATTTCATTAAAATCGAATGGGGTCGTGTCCCACTTTTGGGCGATTTGACATGAAATTACCTTAATAGCAAATTTTTAGGAAATTTTCTGCATATCGTCAGATCATTATTGGTTTGACCTACCGACCATTAAAAAAAAATTGAGTTAGGTTCTAAATCTAAAACCAGTTTCATGAAATTTATAATGGTTTCTAAGATATTAAGCATTAATTTTGCTGCACATCAACTATTTTAAAGTTTATTAAGAACTGTTTTGCTCTTCACACCACTATTTGGCGAATGCAGCAAATCCATCATACAGAAAGGTACAACATAAAATTCCCTCTTGCTTTGCTTCATTGCCGTAAGAAGAAAAAATTTGTTAAGGCAAAAACAAAATTAAATGTCAACAACTCAATACACAGCAGTATGCAGCAAAAAAAGCGACTTTCTTAAAATAAACTAAAAAAAAAGTGGCGTATGCGACACAAAACAATATTTTTCACTTTCATTAAAATACTATTAACTTTTTGGGTTAGAAATTAGCGATTAAATTAACTTTAATCTCCGTATTTACTTTTTGAGTTGTATTTTTTTAAACTTTTTTTGCAAGTTTAAGCGGCCAATGGTGGTGGTTTAAACCTTAACTTAAACTGTCAACATATACATGTTTAACATAAACAATTAATGCAAAAATATAAACAAAAAATAATTTTTAAAATAAATTAAATTGCTAAGCACTTTTATATAATTTTTCCTTTCTATATTTTTTCATTAAAATATTTTTTCTTTAAACGTAAAAAATTTCTACCTTGTAAACAATATTAAATTCGCATCATTTCTTCTTCTTCTTTGAAAACATCCATCTTGCTTTGATAAAAAGTTTACATTTGCATAAAAAAATATTGCCATTTATTTGTGCTCAGTATGGTAACACTACATGGTTTAAGCCACAACCCAAAAATATCAAATTCAATTTATGCTAGATTAACTTAATTCTCAGATTATCTAATTATAGAATTAAATTAAGTTTAATCTCAAACCCAAAAAGTGGCTCTAATTTAGTTTAGGAACGTTCACCACAATGTAAATTTTTCTTAAAAACATATGCCCCAAGCAGTGGTTAAAATATAAATAAATTCTATCGGGTATATTTTCAAAAAAATTCATGTAAACCTTCATTGTCGTTTTACTCTACTACGACTTTTTGGCACCAAACCATTAATGAGCAGACAATATATTAAAATTATAGTAAAGTGTTGTTTAAGAAGCAAGTTTTCAGAACAGTATTTTAGATACGTTTCCTAAAAATTGTAAAACTCTGATCAAATACATATAAATATAAAATTTTTAAATTAATAAAGCATAATTTCCAATAAAAATCGACAATTTTAGGCATAATTGCATTTTAATAGCAAACACATTTTTCCTATAAATAGTAAATTTTCAGCTATATTTGTCCATTAATGAAGATTTATTTTTTTAAATCCTTCTTTAAATAGCAAGTGTTAATCAAAAGTTCCTATAAATAGCTAAGGTTTATTAAAATGTCCTATTAATAGTAGATTTTTAACAAAAATTTTTATTAAAATTACAAGTTTTGTATGTCTGGGTTTACACTATAAAAGTTTTCTTTAAGAAAGTCGAACTTTATATGTGAGAGAGGAAAATAACAAGGTATACTTCTCTCCCCTCTCACCCATAAACACAAACATTCTGAAAGAAAGCTTTCATAGTGTTAACCCAGACTATCAAAATTTTTTTATAAATATAAAATGTTTATCAAATGTCTTATAAAAAGCACACTTTTATGCTGGGTACACACAATGCAATGCATTTACGCAATCTAGCAAATTAAATTTATTTTCATTAATTTTTCATTCATTCCAGATTGCATGAACATCAAAACGCTTTGATATTTTGAGGTTGCACTGAAACAGATTGCATTTAAATTGCACTGTCTGTACACATCATTACCACAATTTCTTATAAAAAGCTTGTAAATAAACTTGTATTAAAATTTTCTAAAAATAATAAATTTTCAGCACAAATTTCTAAAAAACCCAAACTTTTAAAAAAATTTTGTAAAAAAGAAAACGAAATTTTTACAATAAAAAATATCGTAATTCTTTTGTTAAATCCAACAACAAAATACATAGAGTTTCCTTCAGATATCATTTAAGTGCTACGATATTCTGCATTTGCTCTTTTGCAAGCCTGGTATTGAACTCCGCTACTAATATACCAACATTTTCATATAAATAGCAAAATTTTACAATACGAAACAACCCATTTATTTAACAAATAAATTTACATTTGAAACTAATCCTTGTCTAAATCCTCACTTCAAGTTAATTTTAACAAATATTTACGAATCATCTCGAGTCAATGACAACAAAAATATCTCAAACTGTTGTAGCTATTTAACTGTTAAGACGATAAAAAAAACAACAGCAACAAACAAATTGGTTTTACCTGCAACATTTTGTCAACAATTACAAATTTATGCCATGTAATTCATCATTTATTTAGTCAGCTCTTCGGGTGCTGGCAGTGTTACCGTTATGCGACTAAAGTCGCATTTTTGCCCCTTTTTGACTGCCGTGCCACTTTTTTGACCCCTTTGTTTTAAATCCCCTTTTGTATCATTTTGTAGTTTTTTGTGCCCCTTTTGCCCCTTTTTGAACCAAATTATTTTTATACTGTCAATCAGCGCTGCCAGAAATAAGATTTTACCTTATTTTTTAAGATTTTTTAACCGATAAAAGATTTTTTCCCAAAAACAAGACTTTTTGTTTTGTCTAGACGAAGGTTAGGTTCAATTAAAAATACCTTCTTTGTTCCCATTTAAAAATTTTTAAACTAAATACATAATACAATTTAGTATTAGAAATTAAATTTTTTGTAATGTTTTTTGTTGTTTATTTTATGTATTAAATAACATATGAATTGTTTTTATTATTTATAATAAAAAAACTACTTTTTTCCAAAACTAAGAGTTTTTCTTCAAAAATAATATTTTTTTTTGATGAAATTAAGATTTTTTGCTGAAAATATCTGGCAGCCCTGCTGTCAATCAATGAATCCGAGCTCAATTTGAAGAGAAAATGGCATCTAATTTGGAAAAAATTAAAATAATTCAGGAAGGGCTATCTATTAACAATAAAATTTACCTCAAATTTCTAGTATATGTATTAAATATTATGAATAAATTAAACCTTAATTTTCAAAACGAATCATCACAAATTATATATTTAGTTTCATCCACGAAAGATATTGTATTAGAAATTTTTAAAAATTTTTTAAAAAAAGAGTTTGTTATGCAAACAAATATAGAACAAATTGATTTTGTTAAAAGAAACTCTTTATATTTAGTTTCATCCACGAAAGATATTGTATTAGAAATTTTTAAAAATTTTTTAAAAAAAGAGTTTGTTATGCAAACAAATATAGAACAAATTGATTTTGTTAAAAGAAACTCTTAAATATATATATCGGCCACGAAGCCGAGCTAGAAATAAGTACTAACAACATCTTAAGTAGTGATATTGTAGAAATTAAAAACAACATTTTACTTCTTTACCAAAAGCTGTGCAAAGAAATTTTATCAAGAATTAATATTAGCGATAAGAGGCTAAGTTCATTAAAGGTTTTAGATCCAGTATTTATTGAGTCAGCTGAAGACATAAATTACTTTGAAATTGTTACCGTTTTTATTGATATAATTACTAACCCAGATGATTTTGTAAAAGAGTTCAAACTTTTAGAAACCAGATCAAACGATAAAAGCTATAAAGCAATTTTTAAAATAGCTAAGGTTAAAACATTTTGGTACGAAATTGGCAATTTAAAAAACTGTATGGGTGACAATTTATATCAAAACTTGTATAAATTTGCTTCGTATGTTTTTACTTTACCACATAGTAGTGCATCCGCTTAGCGGATTTTTTCTAAGTTAGCATATTTAAAAAATAAAGTGACAATTAGACTGAAAGTAGATTCCTGTCAGTCTATGTTATCCGCTTTAAATTTGTATCAAAATGACTTGGAAGATTGGATTCCAAGTGATGAATTGATTAATAAATATAGATTTACGTGTTCAAAAAAATAGATATTTAATAGTTGAAGAAACAACATAACACTGCAATTTGTAAAAAAATGGATCTGTACCTGATATTAACTATCTTCCTATCAATACTTTTATATGCTTTGTCCTCGAGGTTTTTTCGTAACTTAATTTTTTTGGTAAAAAAGTAAAATAATCCAAGTGCCAAATATTTATGTACATATACTTACATATATGCATATCTCTATCTATTTAAATGTAAAGTTTTTTTGTATCAAATCATATCGACCCCTTTGCGCGAAATTATCGTATATGCCAATTTTTTTAAATTGAGTTTTTGAAGCAATCTTGTTCTACATTCAAAGAGACGTCACCTGACAAAATATTGTAGGCGAATTCCACTTCGTTGCTCCATGTATATTTTCATTTTTATATGCAAGCGAACGCAGGGAAAAGTAGAAAAATGGCTGTCCTGTAAAATTAGGTTTTTGTAACATACGATAATTTCGCGCAAAGGGGTCGATATTATGAACTATTTTTTGTTTTTGTAAGTATTGTTATTACACTATTTTAAGCTAGTTTAATTAACAAGTAATTAGTTTTCGATGAAAATAATTTAATAAATACATACGTTTTTTTTTAAATTTTCTGTTTTTAAAGTTGCCCCTTTTTTTCTCAGAATTCCCCTTTTTGTGACACTTTTTTTTTGAAAATCCCCTTTTTGTGCCCCTTTTTGAAAATTTTGAACGGTAACACTGGGTGCTGGCAACAATAAATGCTACCAAGTTTCAGAAAGCACTGTGTCTCGTTTTAGTGTGTGTATGTGTGTTAATTTGAGGACAATTCATTTTGTCTGTCATTCATTCCGTCTGTTGTTTTATTATAAATGACAAGTTAAGAAACACTGCTTAGTCATGCAAAATATCTACCGAAATAAACTAAATAAATTTCTTTCTATTTAGTTTTACAGTTGGATTTTTTTCTAAAACATTTATTGTCTTTCATTTGTAGTTGTGACTGCATTTTGTCAGATAATTTGTTTATTTATGCAACTCACACTTTTTTTCCTATCGGAGTCGCTACAGCCATCATCAACATCATGAAACGTCGCTTCCTCGAGTAGAATTAGAATTGAGAAGGGCATAAAATTAAACGAAAAAACTTGATTTGCTAAAAACGTTTAACAATTTGTAAAATTACAATATTTGTAATTAAATCGATGTTTTTTTTAAGCTAAGTTCTTGATTTGAAAAAATAACTGTTGGGGGAAAGGTAATGAATGTTAAAAAAGCTTAAGAAAATGTTTTAATTGAACATAATTAAAATTAGGGAAGTAACGATACGTCTTTTTGTCGTTACGATACTCAGAATTAAATATCGCCGATATCGACACCGATACCGATACGCATATCGAATTTGAGTTCAAGTTAAAATTAACAAAACTCAAGTAGAGTTAATTGTTAATTTTACCAAATTACAGTGAGATTATTAATATTTAAAATTGATATTAATAGGATTTTTGTTAGAAAACAAAGTATTCTCAACTTTTGTGGAGATAGAAGATTTCGCAAGTCCGTTTGAGCCAGACCACCAATAGAAATTAGTCTCTGAGATGTGACAACTTAGGAATTTCTGCGCCATTTTCTTTAAGTTTGGGTATAACATGTCATTGCACCAGTAAACAAGTGGATCTGCTTCTCTAGAGCTATTAGAGGATCTAAGGTATCTCTCGACTTTTTTTTTAGCAAATTCAAAGCATAGGACGGAAAGGGGCTCTTCCTCCTCGGATTCTTTTAAATGTTTTTACAAACGCTTCAAAGGCCAGTTCTTTTAGACTTATCAGAGCTTGCGATCGTTATATCAACACTTTAGGAATGCAGAGACATATTAATTATAAGTCGTTTTTTCGATACAATTGAAGTTGATTGTCTTGGAAATATTCGAGCATTGTATCGAAGGTCAAGAATTGTAGAAAAAAAATCGGTTTTATTATTATCTAAAGCCTCAAAGCTTTTATATATAGCTAATGCAAAGTCAGTCGCTTAATTTTTGGACTCTGAACTATTCTCCATCCCCGTTGATTAATTTATTATATGAAACAATTTCATAATTCTGTTTTTATTTTATGCTCTGCTTTTTAATGTGTTATTTATCTTAGTGGCTTTGCAAAAAATAAGCATAAACATTTTACTGTTTGTTCAAAAAGTATCGTCGTATCGCCGATACCGATATATCGGTAAATCTAACGTATCGCCGATATATCGGTATTCGTTATATAACTAATTAAAATATGTTGAATATGTTTGTTTTGGAAAAATGTTTTACGAAAAAAAGCTTTTTAAATGTAATGTAGAAAACGTTTTGAAGTAAAATAAGTTTTTTTTACAAACATAACAAGCTTTTTTTTTTATAAATTTATAAAGGAAAACAATTTATAATAAAATTGAAATACCTATAAACTTCTTAAAAAGACATTTTTAATGAAAAGCTGTTCGAGTGCGAAAAATTCAATTACTTTTTTAATTTGATTATTTATTTTATGCGCAAAAAAAACCCCCTTAAAAAAGCTTTTTTCGTTATAAAAAAGGTGTATAAAAAATTGATAAAATATTTTTACGAGATCATTGATTTCTTAAAACTTTTGAAAAAGTAAATTTTTTTTAACAAGCCTTAAGATCTTATGATAGCTTAAAAAAAAACGTTTCTAAAGGCTTTTAGCTTTCTTTTTTAAGTTTAGAAAAACAATTCACATCTATGTTCCTAAGGCAGTGTTGCCAATCCGTATGTAATTACACATATTGTGTGTAATTTTTACTTCCATGTGTAATTTGTATGAAATTTTACTTTGAGGTTTATTTTTTCATTAACTTTTAACAGTCAAGTTTTTCTTTTCGAACATTGATACCTATTTTGTAATATTTTTCAGTCTCCATCACAGTCACATTGCTGGCTTATCGAAGTGCACCTTTTCTTTCAAATAACCTCCAAGAAAGAAGTCCAACGGTGTCAAATCACATGATCTTGGGGCCAATTGACATCGCTGCCTCGGCCACTGAATTTGTCGCACAAAAGAGCCATTGTTTCGTTAGCTGTGTGGCAAGTGGCACCGTCCTGTAGAAACCACATATCCACATCTTTCAATTCGGGCCATAAAAAGTTCGTTATCACAGTAACTGCCTGACCGGCCTAATTTTGAAAAAAAAATACGCCCCGATGATGCCGCTAGCGCATAAACCGCACCAAACAGTCACTCTTTGTGGGTGCCTTGGTTTTTCGACAATCATTCTTGGATTAGCATTTGCCCAAATTCTGCTTTTTGACGAATCCACTGAGGTGAAAATTTGCCTCATTACTGAAGATGATTTTCTCCGAAAATTGATCATCCACTGTTGCCATTTCTTGTCATTATTCAAGAGGCATTGTTTCTTGAGTCAATTGTAAGCGTTTAAATACAAGTCATTATGAATAATGTTCATCGACAACGAGCTTATTGCAAACAGCAGCAATATTTTCTGCAGTACGAGCATGCACTGGTGTTTTCACATCTCCTACAGACCCGGTTTGCTCAAATTTTAATTTGAACGCCTATTCTCATAATAAGCCTGAATAACTTAAACGCGTTTCTCGACTGTGTATCTTTCCCTGGTTCAAATTCAGTTAGTCTGAAATTGAGAAATGCCAAATGAAATGCAGAAAAAAACTTGACGTTAAGGTGTGGTTCACATTTAACATCGACCTGTTATAAAAATGGATTTATGTTAGAACAAACGAAAATCAATCAATTATTTAATACATATCGTTAATGTTGTAAATAAAATGTTTATTGGTAATCGATTTAATACATCAAATATTTTCTACCCATTTAAAAAATTTAAGGTCAAAAGTTATAAAGTTATTTTTTTGTGTGCTAATGACAGCTTAATTTTACTAACAAAAATTTTGAACGAATATTTTTTTTCCCAAAAATGTAACATACATACATACTACTTTTATCGTTAATAAATACTTGTTTTCTAAAGTATTTTACTATAGTATTTTATATAAAGTGTCATTTTATTTGTACAGATTTCCTTTTCCCTATTCACTGCGATTATTTAAACACGTGTCCTTGATTTCATCCAAACTGACTGTTATTAGCTACATACATAATAATGGGCTTTGTTTAGAATTAAAGTTGTTTTTTCTAAGGACAATATAAAAAATCTTTAACCCAAATTGACCTAAAAATTTGTGTCCCCCAACCTTTTTTCTGCCCCACTAAATAGAAAATAGAAAAGTACTTGTTATTAGACAAAATGTCTACTGCACTTTTTCTTTTTGTTTGTTTGGGGAAATTATTTATTTGTTTTTTCCTTTTTAATCTCTGTACTTTTCTCTGTTTGTATCCTTTTTCTTTGAGTTTAAACAACACACACACACCGTTCACTGCTTTGATTTGACTAGTATATGAGCTTTTGTATGCAGGATTTTATATTTGTGTATGAATGAGTATGTGTGTGTATGTGAATTTGTGTGCTTATAATGAATATACACAAATCTAATAAAATGTTTACCTATTGTATTCGAAAATATTTTTTTTGACCCAAATTTAAATAAAAATAAATTTTTTTAAAAAAAGTTCGTTAAAACCTTTTTTAAAGCATAAATTGCAATAAAGTGTTTTCAAAGGACTATTTTGTTCGTTTATGCATGTCATTATAAATAGAATTTGCTTAAATTCATTGAAACAAAACAGAAAAAAACGGAAATTCTTTAAAAAAGACAGTAATTTTTCAGTTTTAGGTTAGATTGACTAAAGTTTATAAAGGGTGAAATCGAAAACGTCATTTGCCAAGCAAGTCATGCATGCCTCACCACAACCATTTAAGCATTGACAATATCAATTAACAATTCGTCCCTAAATGCAGGGCTTAAAAAACATTCAATGAATCAGAAATAAAAGCAACAATTGTTTTTTTTTTGCCAATGACAAATGAAGGAGTGCAAAAATTGGCATTTTTAACTTTGACTGCAGTTTTTTTAATGCTGCCTAAATGCATAATAAAAGTTGGCGATGTGCAGACAATAAGAAAACTGTGCATACCTTTTTTTACTGTTTCTTACGTTGTATTTAAACAGTTGCAAAACTGCATGACAACAATGTATTTCGATGTTGGAACTCACCCATACTTAAGTTTCTAATTTGCTCTAATAATAAAATTATTGTCCAGTTGGACAGTTTTAGCTCACTGCAAAAATATTTTTGACTCAGTTCTTGTTTAAAGTCTATTTGAGTTTTGGTACACTTTAAGTACAGGAGGCTAATTCTGGCAGTCTTGATCGAATACTTTCTAGATTTGAAAGTAATTTTATTTCTAATTCTTTCTGTTGATACTGAACGAATTGAAACTATTTTTTTAATGCTGTAAAGCATTTTTTTTTAGTTTTCCGAACACTAAAACAATAGTTTCGATTCGTTCAGTATCGATTGAAAGAGTTAGAAATAAAATAGCTATCGAATTGAAAAAGTATTCGACACGACTGCTAGAATTAGCCCCTAGCTCTTAAGTTATTATTTCGTTCGTAATCCGTTCTATTTTAGTTCTAGTTTAGTTGTAGTTCTAATTGAAGTTCAGCTTTAGTTGATTTCTAGTTCAGTTTTAGTTAAGTTCTACTTCATGTCTAGTTCAATTCTAAATCACTTTTTTTTTGTGAATAAATAAATAAATAAATAAAAAATCAACTCTAGTTCGGCTCGTTCAATTCAAGATCAGTTCTAGTATAGTTTCATTCATTTCTAATTCAGCTCTAATTCAGTTGTAGTTCAATTATAACGGGTTGTCCATTAGGTTGTCTCAAAATCGTCTGTCTGGCAAGGCTGTCAGCTGTTAAATATCAGTCACCTGATGTGACATTTATTTAGCGAAAGGTTTGCCATTTACGAATATGGATCGTTTAACAACCGTTTAAAGAACGCGTAAAAATAGTTACAACTTACTACAGAAGTAGTGGCTCAAACGTGGCTCTTTTCGAGCATTACGGGGTGATTATGTTCGTCATAATCGACCTACTGTGCAAAGAATTGGCAAGATTATAAAGATATTTGAAGAGACTGGAAGCTTTGCAGATGTGGTCCTGCCTGCGTACCAGCGCAATATCGCTGCTGTTAGTGAAAGTGAGGCGGATAATCCGGAAATCCAATTTAAAACGTTTTGGCCGTATGATACTCGCCTTTTTTCGACCTGCAATTGAAGATTATGAACTGGACGATAAGTGAGCTCAGCAAGACCACTAGCCGCACAACACGACCAATTCTGGCTTTGTTGTGTGGGAATTTTACAGAACTCGGAGTTTCACGCTTTGGCGACGTCAATTGGCCACCAACATCATGCGATTTGATGCCGTTAGACTTTTTTTGCGGATCGTATCTATGGAGATAATCCTCCAACTTTGAAGCATTCGAAAACCAACATTCGTCAATTTATCGCCGAGATACCGCCCGAATTGTGCGAAAAAGTGGTCGCAAACTATTTTTAAAGAATGGACTGCTGCAACCATTCAAGAGGCGGTCATTTAGATGACATTGTATATCGTACGTTATGGCAGCATGTGTCTTTTATTAAATCTAATTTTAAAACCGAAAAAATGGATAACACTTTAGTTTAGCTCAACTTCATTTCTAGTTCCGTTCTACATGCTTATGTTCTACTTATACCCACATCACAATAGTGGAAAAGGCATTATGCATTGTGCTGATGTTTGTAACACCTTAAAATGTTGGGTCTAAACCCACCTTTAAGTATAAAGATTTCCGTCCGGCTAGATGGCTCTCCATGAAAACCTTGTTTTGCGCATAACAGGTCGCAATTTTGGAGAAAATTCGATGAAATTTGACACATAGGTTTTAATTGGCACAGGGACCATCGATCGGTTCATTATTTGTGCCCATAAACCAACCAATCTTATTGGGTTGTTGGTATTCATAAATAATTAATATTGGTCCAAACTTATTTTACTGGAACCAAAATCATTTTACCAAATTTTATTGGGATATATCCATATTTGACCAAATCTTCCATGCAAATACTACTGCCGAATTTGCTTTTAATACCGTAATTTCCCTGGAAATGTTGGTATTTACATAATACTTCTCAGCAATGACTTAAACGATTGCTACTATGTCAGGACAATGTTGTGCTTGTGGTTTCAAAATTGACCAAATAAAAATCCCCATTCTAAAATCTTAAATAGGTGAAGATATCTAAATAATTTCTGGCACCTAGAACTTTTACATGAATCTTAATCTCATAACATAACTTTGTTCAGGTGGGTCCATGATTGCCCATGGGTCCCAATTAGAAAACGCTATCAAATATTGTTTTTACATATTGTGGTGTAGGGTATCATATGGTCGACTATACTTTCTTACTTGTTTTTATTCTTTTAATGACTTTATCTTTTTTTTAATATTTATTATCGTTTACTTTAATTAACCTTTAGGTTGGTTTTTTCCAATGTTTTATTCATCAATAATAAAGTAATTAACTTGTCTTTTCAACTTAATGAAATGTATCGACAACACTTTTTTTCATAAAAAATTAAAGACTTTAATGTTTTTTTTTTCTTTCCTTTTCTCTCTCCTTTAATACAGTTTAACCTAATAGCCAAGCGTAAACCATAATTCAATGCCTGACCCTCGATTTTGAACATTTAAAACTAAGGTAGGCAACCGATACCGATACCAATACCGTTTAAATTGCATACCGGTATTGATACCGATACCGAAATTAGTTTTTTGCATAAAATACTGGTATGCGTATACCGTTTCCCCTAATCCCGGTATTATACCGGTCCAACAGTTTCGGTATTAAAAAATAATAATAAAATTTTTCAAATAGAAAAAAATTAAAGTTTTTTTACCCACTTACAACTACAATTCGAGTCGGAAAGAACCCAACCAATTGTAGGGGAATGTAAGAAAAGATAAACTCACTTTTTATTGTTGGTGTTTTGTTTTGGCTTTGATATTGTTACAAGTAAGACTTTGAGTGTTTATAATTCTTATTCGCTTTAGGGTTTTATTTGTATAATATTTTTGGCCTTTCTAAAATCTTTGGAAAAGGTTTCCTGATGAGCTGGCCTAAGCACCCAGTGAAATGCGCATAGAAGCTAGCTTTCCCTCAACAATAAATTATAGTGTACACAGAAAAAATTATTTTTCGAATTCAAACAAAAAATTTGTAGTATCAAAACATTTTTTGTCTGAAATCGGTCCTACAAACAAATTCGCATATTCAAACAATTTATTTGCATTTTGTTTACTAAAAAAAACACTGATTTTTTCAAACAAATAATTTACAGAATCAAACAAAAAGTTTACTGAAATTCATATAAATTTCAAACAAATAATTTTGCTGAATCAAACAAAAATTTTTTGCACAAGCAATGACGCGCACCCAAGCTATCACTGAAGGAGAAGATGAAGGCAGAAGCAGAGCGCGCGGCTGGCTTTGAGACACATGTTTTGTTGGAATTATTTTTGAACGAAGTCTTGTTTATACACACAATGTTTTTCTTCATTACTCACTGTTGCTGTATCCTTTCCTTGGCTAAAGAAGAAGAAATGTAACAAACAACGGCAGCAGACCGTCTCGATATGTTTTTCGTCATCATTTTATTTTTGTATTTGATGTATTTAAGTAAACAGTTTTCAAAAATTGAATACGGGATTTTGTTTTCATTCTTTTTTTTCCAACTTTGAAACCAACCAAAAATTTATTTTGTTTCTTATAATGTTTTTGTTGTTTCTGTTGTTTAAAAAAGAATGAAACCTTTTTTTACCTGCTATTTTTTTTGTTTTTTTACTAATAACCTCGTCGCGCTATTTTATCATCTTTCTTCTTGTTGTACTTTTTTAAAGCGTCCAAAAATAAACTGTATGTGTTTTGTGTTGTTGTTCTTATATTTCACATTAAGAAGTGTTGCTTACGATCAAATAAAAAATGCAAAAAACGACAACATTAAAGAGCGTTAAATATTTCATACAAAATTATGAAAAATTGAAACCAATAGCGCGTATATTATATTATTAAAAAGTTGTCAATATTTTTGTTGGTTAAATAAAAATCAAACAAAAATATTAATTGAATCAGTAAAAAAATTTGTAGAAATTAAAAAAAATTTCAAACAATCGTTTGTTTGAAAATAATTCGGCAATAATTTTTTCTGTGTATTTATCAAATATGAAAAACTGGGAGTTTAGCACGTCATACGGAAATCGTATTAATAATAAAAGTTTGAACACTTGTGCAATTGAAAAATATGTTTGTAAACTGGATGCTCTATGGTTGCAATACTGTTTGTAATGTTTTATTACTTACTATGGTCCAATCATAAAATGTCTCATAAGTTCTACAACAACATTGATAGGAAATTTTTAGGTGTGGTTTTTGATATTTTAAAATACAAAAGTTCAAGTATAAAAACTTCGGTCAGCTTTCTAAAGGAACAAATACACTTATCAAAATACTCATCAAGCATTGTGTGATCCCGGCGATGCTGGATGGAAAATGAAAAAATGTAGATATTACGGTTAATATTACATCCAGCACACGTACACGAATGATTTTGCCAGCATGACAAGCATTTGACAAGTGTATTGTTATTGTGATGATATTTTTTTTTAGGTGAAATCAATAAGTAAAATATAATACATAAATACATGAAAAAATTAATAATAAACTACATACATACATATATATACAGGTAACCCTGGATTTACGCGGTTTGTTGGGACCGAAGAAAGCACGTGTAAATCAAATTCGCGTAAAACAAGGTTCAGGGCTGGTACACATTTCGTTTATGGGACCAGAAATTTAACATATCGCATAAATCAAAACATACGATACATACAAAATTTCATTTTTGGGCCTAAAAACCGTGTTAAATCAAGAACTCATAAAAATTATATTTTTTTAATAATTTTATTTATACTTTTTTAAAATAAAAGGATATTGCTACAGTGAAATGTTTAAAGCTTTGTTATTATATTTTTATAAAATAATTGAATCAAAGAGAACAAAAACAATACTTGAAATATATTCGAATATTTAAAATCAATAAGATAAGAAAATTATGGCAATTGTACGTAAAATAGTCAAAAACCAATTAAACTATTCAATAGTTATTAGAATCCTTAAAAGAATAAAAAAAAATGCCCGTTTTCACAACTTACCGATAGCTAAAAGTAGACTTTAACCGGCCTTATGAAAAGTGTTCCATTATTAAAACTTTACTTTAACCTAAAGTGAGCGATAAAGTTAATTAAGATTCATGCTACCTGGTAGGTTAAAGTAAAGTTGAAATAATAGAACAAAGTCTACCTTTAGCTATCGGCAAGTTGTGAAAACGGGCCTAAAAGGTAAAAAAGTAATTATTAGACCCCTTTCAGACTCGGAAAGTTAGTTGCGCAAGCCAATAATCTGGCATAAAACAAATTTAAATTTAGTACTTTTTATGTAAAACCTGGTTGTTGTTGGAGTCGTCATATAATAGTTCTAACTCCAACTCCGACTCCTACTCTAGCCTTAATGCTCAATGTATATGAGACTGATCCTTATTTGGCTTTAAATTCTTTAAAAATTTCAAATCGATATTTTAATTCTAACACGTTCCGTGTCGCATTGAGCTTTAATGTAGCTTTTGACATATCGTCGTTCCGGAGTTATCTTGTCGTATATCACAAAATCAAAAAGAATGAGATAAGACCGTTTCCAGTGGTAAATTTAACAGATCTATCGATCTGCGCAATCCCCATGTCCCTATCTCTTATGGTTAATGAGCTATTAAGAAGCCATTTTGTTGTATAGCCACTTTTGCGAAAAATTTAATGCGTTATAATATCGTATGTAACATAATTGTGGATATACGACAAAAAGCGTAAGAAAACTTTCAATTAAAAAAATCTTGCGTTATCTTGTTGTATATGAACAAGTATATCATGCATGTTAGAAAAAATATACTATCTTATTAATATTGCTGTTATTTTGACATATCGACCCCTTTGAGCGAAATTATCGTATGTTACAAACACCAAATTTTACAGGACATCCAGTTTTCTACACTCACAATATTCTGTACGTAAAATTAACTGAAATTGTAATATAAAATAAATGAAAGTTCAATTAAAAACCGGCCTACCTATTTTTCATTTATTTTTAACAAAAAGTTCATTTAATTTTTACTGTCAAAAATTCAACACCATATTCCGTAAAATCAAAAAAATATTCAGTTATTTAAATTAAATATTCAGTTATTTATTAAAATTTTACTGTCAATTTTTTACTGTCAAATTGATCCCATATTCAGTAAAAACAATTAAATATTCAGTTATTTTATTAAATTTTCGTTTACTCCACAAAAGAGCCGAATTTCTAAAAATACCAGACAGACACCTGTCCGCTTGTTTTTGTTATAAGCGAGAGAGGGAGAATATTTTTATTTACTTACGCAGTTACACACGTTTGTTTTACTTTTGTTGTACTGACCACGTTGTTTACAGAAGAACTCTCAATTATAAGACAACAGCAGCATGACCGATATGGCTTCGCAATTATTTTACTTTTAAAATTTGATGTATTTAACTAAATTTTTTTAACAAATAGAAAATGGGTATTGCTTACACAAAACAAGCAATTCATTTTTTATAGATAAGTAAAAATAAATTTTTGGTAGTAAAATTATATAAAATAACTGAATATTTAATTGTTTTTACTGAATATGGTGTTGAATTTTTGACAGTAAAATTTTATAAAATAACTGCATATTTATTTGTTTTTACGGAATATGTAGTTAATTTTTTGACAGTTAATTTATAAAAGATAACTGAATATTGATTTGTTTTTACGGAATTCGCGGTTGAATTTTTGACAGTAAAAATTAAATGAACTTTTCGTTGCTTTAAATTACATTTTTATTTACTTTTACATAAAGAAGAATTTGACTTAATCAACGGACAAAATTAACTGCAACTGAAAATCCGTATTAATATGCACTTAGTTTTTTGAATAACTGTTAGAATCAGTTAAAAATAAATTTGCTTGGAATTTTAAATGTTTATTTATTTAAAAATGACTGAACGGAATATTTCTTAAATAAACTACAGTCCGTTACTGTAATAATATTGTGAGTGTACTTTTCTCTGCTTTTACTTGCAATATCAAAATGAAAATATACCAAAGAAAGAAGGCCAACGGTGTCAAATCACATGATCGTGACGGCCAATTAACATGGTCATTGAATTTCTCGCGCAAAAGAGCCATTGTTTCGTTGGCCGTGTGACACATTCTTTTGGAACTACTTATTGTTGAGGTCTAAATCCTCAATTTCTGGCAACAAGAACTCCGTTATCAGCTCGCGATAGCAAACACCATTCACAGTAACTGCTTGGCATACCTAATTTTCGAAAAAGTACGGCCCGATGAGAAATGTTGACTTAAGTTGGACAAAAATTAAGGTGTGACTTACAAATAACATCGTGCATTATAGTTGGACCACCCTTTAGTAATAATAAAACTAAACAATATTCATAAATAAGATAATATAATATAAAAACTATAGCTATACGTAAATATATTTCTCACTAGCATAAATTTTACGTTTTGAAAATTATTATAATTTAATTTTCAATATTGGTGAAACACGTGATTGCTGTTTTTTAATATCTTATTTTGACGTATGTCCCACAAACTAAAAAATATTTCGCAAAAAGTGGAGTATACGACAAAATTGAAAACTTTTTTCGGTCGTGACAATGGCATTAACATAAAAATTTATTTCTATGACTTTGGATATTTTTACATAAATCAATAAAGAACTTCAAACACAATATTTGACAAAAATATCGGACTACTTTTTTCACGTACATTTTTGTGTATGAAAATTTGTGATATACGGCAAGATAACTTCGGCACGACGATATGTAAACTAGACCTTATTTTCTGACTTCAAAATTTTTTTAAAGCAAAATGTTTTTATTTTGGAAAATATTAGAAAATTTTTTTAAAATTATTATACCGACAAATTTTATATTCGGAGTCGAGTTTTTGTGGAGCTCCGGTACAAAAACCTCAACTTCGATTTCACAGCCCTGATTTCTATCAAGAATTCATTTAAAGATTTTTTTGTTTTAATTTCTTTCTAACTCTGTAATTTTGTTGGGTTATTTAAAATAGCGAAAAGAAAAAAAGTAAATTTTATGGTAATTAACTGTTCGTATTAAAATTTAGTATCTTTTGTTTTGTTTTCTTTTTCTTGACTCAAATTTGAAGTTGGTTTGTTTGTGTTTGAATAATTTCTATTTATTTTCTTTGTTGTTGTTATTAATGTTTGCTTCAAATGACCCAAATTTGAATTAAACAACAAAATTCAAAATTAAAAAAATAAATTTTTCAACAACTACGTATTATTGCTGCAGTGGCTTGTTTATTTACACTGTCTTGTCTTTTCGTGTTTTTGTTGTTACAGTTCGTTTGTGTATATTTTTTTCATTGTTCTTGTTGTATTTTTAACCTTCGCTTGACAGTTGACATTCCCTGTGTTTTAATTGCTGGGTACTATTGCCATTGTTGTAGTAATTGTTGTGCTTTCATTTTCACACAAAGTTGAAGTCCATTTTTTGTTGTGGATGTTTGTACGAAATTTTGTCTGCATAGGTATTTTATTTATTGTGTGATAATTTTCCTTTAATGTTTAATTAATTATTAAATAAAGAAATGCCCAAAACTAGCGTTTAAAAAACTACAGTTAAAGTGAAAAACAGCCATTTATTTCTTCCACTACTGTATATGTCATAAGTAAAAAAAACGGTTGCTTTTAATTTGGATTCATTAACTACCAGGCCCACGATGTCGACAAGAACATATCTTTTGCATATTTATATTGAAAACAATAATAAAAAACTAAAATTTGTTTTTGTTTTCAATACAAATAAAGGAAAGAAATGTCCTTGTCGACATCGAGGGCCTGGGACTAAATGTAAACTGTCGCTGTCAAACCAACTCTTAAAGCGAAAAGTTGTACATACATTTTTCGTTATTTTGTTCGACAGTTTTTGACTATTAAATCTATATATATAAAAATGAAAAATGTTTGTATGTTTGTTTGTTTGTTTGTTTGTTTGTTGGCTTATAGACTCCGAAACTACTGAACCGATTTTCCTGAAATTTTTACAGTAACATCACGTGAGCCCTAAAAATAAAATAGGCTACTTATTTTTTCGATAGGGGCAGGGGAATCGGTACCCCCATAGGATGCCAATATTAATTATCGCATATCTTGAGAGCCGCTGGACGCATTTTGCTGAACTTTTTGTAGTAGGATCTTCTGAGCCCCGAAATTGAAATAAAATGGCAGCGGGGGAAGTGGTTCCCCCCATAGGACGCCAATACTTAATATCGCATATCTTATGAACTGTTATAGTGAGAATGATCAAACTTTGTGGAAGTCACTCTTATGGTATACTACACTTTTGAAAATAAAAATAAAGCGGGTAGGCGTAGGAGGGGAAATACCTCCCATAGGATCGATATATTAAATATCGCTCAACTGAAGAACAATTAAAGGGATAGTCTTCAAACGTAGTTAAAGCTACTATTATGGTAAACTATGAATTTCAATATAGAAATGGGCGGGGTAGCCAGAGGAGGAGCAGTACCCCTCATAGATAGAAATATTAATAAGAGCCGCTGCAAGCAATTTGTTGAACTTTTGGTAGTAGGATCTTCTGAGCCCCAAAATTGAAATAAAATAGCAGCGGGGGAAGTGTTACCCCCCATAGGACGCCAATGTTTAACAGCGCATATCTTAAAAACTGTTATAGTGAGAAAGTTCAAACTTTGTAGAAGTCACTCTTATGGTATACTTCACTTTGAAAATAAAAATATAGCGGGTAGGCGCAGGGGGGAACTACCTTCCATAGGATGCATATATTAAATATCTCTCAACCGATAAAGTGGTTAAAGCAGTGTAGAGAAGCGCACCGGGTTAAGCTAGTTCATTATAAATTAAACTGTCTTAACTTTTTCAACGAGAACTGAAATAAACCTCTGTAAGTGCCGGTTCACACACGTCATGTTTAACTCGTCAAGTCTTGAAATGGCATTCTCTTTTGCCTTCTCCTCTAAAAACTCATGACTTGACGAGTCAAACTTGACGTGTGTGAACCGGAACTAAGAACTGAAATAGAATTGGATTAGAACTGAACTTGAACTGGACTAGAACCGAACTAGAACTAAACTAGAACTAAACTAGAACTAAACTAGAACTAAACTAGAAATGAACTAGAACTGAACTAAAAAGGAACTAAAACTGAACTAGAATTGAACTAAAATAGAAGCTCAACTGAACTAGAAGTTCATGTTCAGAACTGAACTATAATTACACTAGCACTTAAAAAACTAGAACGGACCCAAAACTTAGGTAGAACTGAACTACAACACATGTCGTCGGATATTGTGTGATATTCGTACCTAATTTAGAAAGTTTGGCTCTTGCTGTTTTCCAGATATACAGAAACCTTCAACACCTTTGTATAGGAGGTGATACGCCCACTTTTCTAATCCTGCCCATATATTAAGAGGGGTTATTTATTGATAGCCCAGCTAAGCGTACCAAATTTGGACAATTTTATTCTTACCATTCGTTAGATATAAATAAATCTATCTTGTACCACGCCGCCTTCTCCAATCCTGAACATATCGAGCTTTAACCGCAAAAATAACGGTAGCGCCAAAATGAAATTTGTCGCTTACGAGAAAATTGTGACCATGATATTTTAGTAGATGATGCAAGAGTTGCCAATAAAGTCATTTATAAAAAAAAACGAAAATTTAAAATGATATGACTAACGTTATTTCTGCGTTTAGGACTCGATATTTTGTCTGATGTTGTCTATTGATAACCAAGATTCTTGTACCTAAGTTTTTTGCTCATATCTCAGCCATTTGTGGACCGAAATTAATTAATTTAAATACCAAACTTTAACGGGGTATATGTAGCATAAATATATAACAACCTTGTCACTATAATTTGTGGGGCCTTCGGAAAACCAATTAAAAAATATACACGAACAGACGCACAGCTTCACTACTTATAAGGACTCAGAACATTTACAGATTATAGGGTCTAAGCTCCATATGGTAGAAATAACAAAAGGAATGACAATCATACATTTATCGTCAGCTCATTATTGGTTTGGCGCATATGCCAAAGAGTCGCAATGGAGAAAAACGACAATGAAGATTTCTGAAAATATACCCGATAGATCTTCCGGCTTAGGTTTTGAAGTAAAATGTAAATTTTTGTGAACTTTCGTTCGTTCGTGAACGTTAGAAGTAAATAGTATTTTATTGGAAGTGAAAATTATTGTTTTGTGCCGCATACGCCACATTTCTAAATTTATTTTTTAAAATTAGCTGCAAACGTACACTTACTGCTGTGTATTGAGTTATTGGCATTTTATTTTGCTGGAACTAATATTCTCTTCCTTACGGCAATGAAGCAAAACAAGAGTGGCATTTATTTTATTGGTGTCATTTGGTTTTACTCTCGCTTTAACTCCTTTTTTATTCTTACGGCAATAAAACAAAGCAAAGCAAGAGTAAAATTTATCTTAAGATTTTCTTTTATGAGGGATTTATTCCAATCGCCAAACAGTGACGTGTAGAGCAAGACAATACTAAAAAAAAACTTTAAGATAGTTGATATGGAGCACAATTAATTCTTAATATCTTAAAAACCATTAACAATTTCGTGAAACAGGTTTTAGATTGCCCCCGCCCCCCAAAACGTAGCTCAATTTTTTTAAAAATGGTCGGTAGGTCAAACCAATAATGAGCTAACGATATGAACGAAGGGTATAAAAACGGATTCTTCTAGTAAAAATTATCGGTAATTCGTATTAACTCTGTTAGCAAATTCTAGTATCTATTAAAAACCAAACTATAAACTTCATTGCTGCAAACAATAGAAAATTGTGTTGAAACAAACAAACTTAACAAATTACTGTATGACGACAGTATGTATAAACTAGAGAGGTAGTAAGAATTATACACCATTAAAGAGAGTAATAGTTAGTTATTTTCTAGTTGTTGCTTAATAAATGTGACAACTTTCTTTTTCTTTTACAGTTACAATTAATGATGACAGTGATAAACATATAATTGTCAACGCTAAATACACCTAATGACAGGCAGACAAACACAGCAATGTTCGAACATACATAAATATTCAAATTAATATTTAATATTTACTTTATAAATAAGTAAATGCAAACTAATTTTCTAATAAATTGCTAACTTTTGTATTGCATATAAAAAATATCAGTTTCTTATGATTTTTTAAAGGGTTCTTTCTGCTTGCTTTTTGAATACATTTAAAATTGAAATCTTCTATATTATACTTACATATATATGGATGTATAATATTGTCAGATTTATGAAATTTGTTGTTTTTCCTAATCAATTTTAAAAATATTTTTTTGAACATGGTAAATATACACTTGTCTTTCAGTTGTCATAATATAATTCTTTATCGAAATCAGAATAAAATGTTCTATTAATGTTTGTTTCCCTTTACTTAACTGTCAAAAACAGTAAGTAAACAAATTTTTTTTTTCTTTTAATAAAGAAAATTTTGTTTTCAAAACAACTGCCAACAACTGTCAATTTGATATAAATGACAGTATTTTCTGAGTTCTTATTTTTCTGTGTTACGATTTGCGTCAGTTTGTAACGGAAATCCGATGAAGACAACATACATACATACAAACGTCGCACAGTGTTTTGTTCCCATATAACGATCCTATATTTGTTATACACATCATAATTCCACATTGTGAAATAATGAAATCGATTATTGGTCTTTTAAAATCGATTTTTTTTTGTTTTTATTAACATTTTGGCAATTCTTAACTTTAATGTCTATTAAACCGATGAAATATGTGCGTTCACAATGCAACTTGAATTTTTTTCAAGTGTACATACGTGTGTAGGTATGTTTATGCAGTTGGCCAAGCTTGAAGTAAAATAACCAGTTGTAGTTTAGTATACGTCCAACTTTAATATATTTCCTCTTGTTCTTCAGAAATTAAAGTCATTGATGGACAGTGAACAAAATGGTCCTAAACGTTTCGTGCCGAAATAAACACTGAAAGTGAGCTTTGTGAAAATCAACATAATATTATAGAAACACAACAGGGGAATCAAACCATGGCATTCCTGTGGAATTGAGCTAACATTTAATCAGACCAGTCTATCTACCGACTATCGATTATTAAATCTATTTACCATTCCCTACCCTCAAGTGTCATTTGAACAAAAATTATCCGAATTTATTCACGATGAGAATATAGTTACTCACTCCTGTGCGCATGACTTTTTTTTAATTCGTTGTAACACAAACGTTCGGTTATAACATATACACTCGCACGATTACCCACAATTACCTTGAATTTTTCAATTTTGCACACGCTTACGCATTACAAACATGTTTTTTCGTTTTCACTCACGCCACGTCAAAATATTTATATTATTTAATAAGAGTTTCAAATATACAATAAAAAATTATAATTTAACTCAATTAACTGAGCAATACTAACGTAGACCTTCAGCCCGTTGTAGTGAAACAGACCAGAGTCTCTGGCGGGAATCGAACCCGCAATCCTCGCACTGATAGACTTAAAAGCCCCTTATCAATTTTGTTTCAAAGATCACAGGACCTTTTTAATTTACATTTTTATGCCCCTCACCACAGATGGAAAGTTGGTTTTAATAAGTTTGTCACTCAGATTTTAATTTTTAGAATATTGATCTAACACCCTGTGCAGCTTTGTTGATTGCAAGTTCAAATTTTGCACTATTTGAATTGAGTGCAGATTTTTGCATTCAATCTGCGTTTGAAAAATTTGCAATATAATAAAATTTTTTTTTGTGAATGTTAAAAAAATAACAATCATCGCTAAAGCTGGTAAAAAAGAGAGCAAACTAATTTTTTTGCAGTTTTATTTAGTGATAGTGCACTGCTGATTTAAATCAATATTTAGTGCACCACCTCCAACTACGGTTTTCACACTGGATTTTCATGCCCAAAACATCAAGAATGTCTAATTCCACAATAGCTATACCTCCTACGGATACAGATGACGCTGACTTCACAGGACGTCTGTGGGTCAAGATGCAGCATTAAAATGGCCCCACTCAGAGATCGTCGTAAGGTCATGATTGAGTGTGTCGTTCATATTCTGCCCCACAGCTTGGTCTATGATCAAAGAAAAATGATTGAAAACTGCTGCTGTCATCTGCGAAAGAATAGATAGGATTGGAAGTCATACCCAGGAGGTCCTTAAGAAAAATGTAGCAGAAAGAACTAAACTTTTGTAAAGTTTAACTGCCTGATTATCATTCCCGATAGAAAACATCGTTTGATTAAATTGTTTTTTGTTCACCGGTAAGCTAAGCGAACGAAATATTCGTTCGAAATCGATGAACAGGCCATTACTTAAATTTGTAATCCCTTTACTGAATATGAAGTTTTTTTAAAGACTATTTTTATTAAAATTATTTTTCTTAATTTCATTCAGTGTTTTCTACAAAAACTTTTATTTCTAAACTTTTTGATGTCGTTTTAATAACAGTTTTTTTTTTAGCTTAATTTAATATTAATGCGCAAAATTAGTGTCCTTTTTATGATTTTTATGTAGGTTTATAATTTTAAGCACCATTTCAAAAGAAGTCTTTTTTTTCCGTCTTAAAATCACTAGAGACCTTAATTTTAGACCATTTTCTGTTTTACGTAGTTTCTCTTTCGTCAATAGTACGTGCTCTTATTTTCTTGTATAATTTATACACGTTGTGTTATTTTTGATTAAGGATCTCTTAGTAATTCAGTGTATTGGTGGTTATGTCCTAGATGTTTTTCACTTTGTTTTTTCGCTGCAGGTCTAAAATATTTAACTGGGTTAGTTTCAATTGTATGAGGATGTGTTATTATTGTGTTGCTAAATCCTTTTTATACGCTTTGTTGCCAACTTATACGAAAATTGATTGTTTTCATTTTTTTATGTGGTTTGGTAAGCACTTTATAACTCCTCCTTCCGAAGTACTTCAAGAGTTCAAGCAAAATTTGACAGCCAGCAAAAAGAATGCAAGAGAACTTTAGTATAGATTATTTCTTAAATGATTATAAAAGTTCAAGGTAAATTATATGTAATAAAATATTTAACTTTTTTGAAAAATTTTTGGAGCGAGTTGGCATAATTATTGTAAGAATATTAAATGGGAATTTTTATCATATAAAATCTTAAAGCTTTTTTTTAATATGTAGTATAAAAGAATTCGTATATGCTATAAATATCTTTCAGCTTAATTGATATGAAAGTTTTATAGTAATTAAAAACTTAATTATATACCCATTTAACTTTATTCGAAAAAGAAAGTTTTAAAGCCAAAGTTATTTATATAAATCAGAATAAAAAATTTAAGCTACATACTTTGGCAAGTTAAATATTTTTAGATTTTGTTCCTTAAACGCTTAAAACATAAACTTTATTTTAGAGCAATTAAAAATAAAAAGCTTCAATCTGAAACTATTTATCTTTAAGTTTAAGGGAACTTTTTAAGCTGAGGTACCTATAAAGAACTAAACCGATTTTCGACAGCAGTTGAATTAGCTGATTTAACAAATTTTCATTTGGTTTTATGGAGCACATTCGATAAATAAAAAAGTATAGTGATTAAGTTTATTCTCAGTAGTACATTTGAATCAGCTGACACATTAAAAGAAAATGCTGTTTAAAAATTTCAAAAACAAAGTTAAACAAGTTCACGGAATTATGGTTGGTTCCAAGCAATTAAGCTTCTGTGCGTTTTCATCCCACCTTTTTACAGATTGAACTTAAATGTAAATCCTTTTTGTCTTAAACGAGTTTTGTTCCCTTAGGAAAACGAGACTTTCGAATAGCTGTTACCGATCTTAGATATGCTATTTAATAAGCGAAAATAAAAAAAAATTAAAAATACTATTTAAGTACATTTTCAACAAGTTTTTTCAATTTATTTGCATCGTTTTTCGTTAAAAAATTTCGCTTCCTTTAAACAATTCGGCGTATAACGAAATTTTTGGCAGTACTGTCAACTCATAACACAAAATTTACATTCGATAGTCGATGCTTGATAGCCAGCGAAAATCCTTAATCGACGGCAACTCATAATAGGGGCCTTAAATTTTTCAGAAGAAGTTTTGGCCATCAGAAAAGCTTTGAATGCATTTTTTATAAATTTAGTTCCTTCAAACTTGAAACTTCAACTTAATTTTAGCACTTTTCCAGTTAAATTTGTAAAAGTTTAAGGCTTTAATCTAATTTCCTCTACATTAAGTTAAAGCTTAACACTATTTGTTGCATGCAGAAATCAGATGAGTTAATTGAAACAACTTTTTACGATTCGTTAAACACTGAATAACTATAATATGCAGGTTATTGTACTGTATACTAAGGAAAAGAAAAAAAAATAGAAACAAGTTTTTAATGTATTTTCTTTTATTTCAAAATAATATTTTAACAATAATAAATCGTAATCTTAAATAATAAAGGTAACAAAAAATGTCTAAATTAAAACTTAGTTTTTAAAGTTAAAAAAAAGTTAAAAGTTTTTGTCACAAAGTCTGCTGTGAGTATTAACAATTCGTTTTCAAAGCTTGAGAAAAGCTTTAAATGTAAAATTATGTATTGAAAAGCTTGTTGAAATCTCTGAAAAAGATAGTTTACTTTTTATATGTCATAAAGCCTGCTGTGAGTATTAACAATTTGTTTTCAAAGCTTAAAAAAAAGCTTTAAATATAAACCAAATTTTAACTTACTTTTTAAATTTATTTCAAAAAAGCTTTGACGAGTTTTTATCACACAGTTTGTTGTAAGTTTTAACAACCAGTTTTTCACGTTTTATTAAAAAGGCATCTTATTTTAAAAGCTTTTTGCATTTTGTCTTAATAAAAATCTTAAAAAGCTTTTATAAAAAACTTGTAATATTTTTTTTTTTTGCTAACTGAGTCCACAAAGATTTTTAAAATTATTTTTTTCAGATTTAGAAAAAGAAATGAGATAGAAATTACAACTTATTCGAAAAAACAGTTAAAAGTAGGGACCGTTACAGTAATATGTTATACCAGAAAAATTTATTTTATTAGAATTATTTTGTGAATTAATAGAAATCGTTATAGTTTCATCGTAAAAAAGGTCGAATTAAACTCATAATTATTTAGCCGTCAAAAAAAACTTAATTGAGGAGTTTTATATATATGACGGAAAAAAAGTTTTATTTTATGACGGCAAAAAAATGAATCCCCCAAAAAGAATATAATTTTTGTTCCATAATTTTTCAAAGGTAATAATTCTAACCTTGTATGTGAATTGGAATGGAATTTGGTTCATTTAGCTTTATATTAAAAAAATCACTGTAGGATATTTTGTGATCACTGGCTTATAATTTATTTAAGATTAGGTTAAGAAGAGGGTAAATGGTAACAATTATGTATATCAAGTAGGGTTTCTACTTTCCTGGACTTTTTCTATTCCCAAAAAACGAAAAAAAAAATCTTCTTCCTGGGAATACCGGGATTCTTTAAATAAAACAAATGAGTTCAAAACAAAAGTTTTTACTTTTTAAAAGAATATACACATAAACACGTCTAAAAAATTAGCTTTATTAATTCCATAGAAAAGCAAAACAAAACCAAATAAATTGATATATTAATATGTACATGCATATTATCAGGGGTGTACTGGAAATCGAATTTGGAAGTTGTTTTTAATACAGTTTTAATCTAATTTTTACAATTTTTGTTGTAAAATCTTTTAATACAGAACTATTTGTATAATACTTGTCATAAAGTTCTTTTATTAAAGAAATCTTATTCAAAAACGACGAATTATTAAAACTATTATTGTCTTTTGATCGGTGCCGGGTGCAGGGAACAGTGTCAGGCGAAAGGGAATGTCCGCTTAAGAAAGGTGTCCCTTAAAACACTTTAATACGCAAAATACCGTGAAGAATAATGATGTGAGTATTGTTGCAATTTATTTCTATATCAGACTACCAAATTTTGTTGTAATCGGTCCAAAACTTTCGTTAAATAAATTCACTTTTGAGTATATTGCCCATAATTTACCTGAGCTCCTATATAAAGTAAGTAAGTTTCATTATTGCATAAAATCGTTTTGCAAAAGGATGTAAAGGGTGGTTTAATTTTAAGGGCCGATGTCGAATGTGAACCACACCTAAACGTCAAGCTTTTTCTGCATTTCATTTGACATTTCTTAATTTCAGACTAATTCAATTTGAACCATGGAAATATATATTAAGGCTTATTATGAAAATGGGCGTTCAAATCAAAATTCATATCGTGCACTTCGTGATTTTTCGGCCAATTTAATCGTCCAGCAAACCGCAGAAAATATTGCTGCTGTTCGCGATAGTGTGGCTGAAGATCCGTCCACCTCAACTCGTCGTCGTGCCCAACAAATGCACCTCTCACGCTCCGCTCTTCGTTGATAAATTTTTATTGCCAGAATGGTGGCAATAAATGGCAACAGTGGATGATACATTTTTGTCGAATATCATCTTCAGTGATTAGGCACATTTTTACCTCAGTGGATTCGTCAATAAGCAGAATTGCGGCAATTGGGCGAATGAGTGATTGTCGAAAAACCAGTGCAACCACAAAGAGTGACTCTTTGGTGCGGTTTATGGGCTGGCGGCATCATCGGGCCGTATTTTTTTCCAAAATGAGGCCGGTTAGGTGTTCGCTATCGTGAGATGATAACGAACTTTTTATGGCCCTAATTGGAAGATATGGATGTGGACGATGTGGGGTTTCAACAGGACGGTGCCACTTGCCACACAGCTAACGAAACAATGGCTCTTTTGCGCGACAAATTCAATGGCCGTGTTATCTCACGTGGTGTCGATGTCAATTGGCCGCCAAGATCATGTGATTTAACACCGTTGGACTTCCTTCTTTGGGGTTATTTGAAAGAAAAGCCAACAACAATTCAAGAGCTAAAGAGTGAGATAATTCGGCACATTAACGGCATATAACCTCAATTATGGCTCAGCGTTATCGAAAATTTGGACTATCGGCCATTTGACCGATATATTGTTCCATGCCAATATTATGATAATTAAAAGAAATGGCAATAATTTCCTAAATAATTTGTGTTTTAAGCTTAGTACTCTGTTCAAATTTGTGGAAAATGTTGAGCAACATTAATTATTTCACACGAAAATTTTGACATGTGTCAATGTTAACTATCATGCGAGTTTGTACAATTAAACGTTGTTATTCCTGCAAAGTATGCGACATTGTTTTTAGTTTGTAAACAAACTCTACACGTATTTTTCTAAAAATGATTTTTTTTAATCAAAAATTTAATAAAAAAAGAAAGTAAATATGGATAAAAAACTGTTACCGGTTGTGTTATTTTAATATATTATTTCTTATTTATTAATCAGTTCATATTTTTTTGCTTTTGCTTAAAATTTCACGTGAAATAAGTGCAGCTTGCATTATTTCGCAGTTGTAAAAAAATGTTGCCATAAACATTTCTTAACTTTTTCACAAAATGAACAGAGTACAACTGTATCAACATTATTTCATAGATATTCCGCATAATTTTTTTTCATATGCGTTTTGACAGCATTTCACGAAATGTTGAACGGAGTACCAGGCTTACGAGACGTCTAGTTTATATGTTCTAAATGAATATCATTTAAATTCTTTTATTTTGAAAAAGTAAATTTTATTTGATGAAGCTTTTTAACGAAATTTCTTTTAAACAAACCCTGGAACTTTTTTTATTTATTATGCCTCATTAAAGCTTTTCTATAAAACTCGTTTAATACTTGAGCGTAAACTTTTGAAAGATAAAAAAACGTTTCCTATATTTACAAAAAAAAAACCGAAGCTAAAAAAAACGTTATCCATTTTTATTTTTTACAATAAAACTTCCGTTTTTACTGATTAAAATCGAAAATTTGTTACGCCAACTGATTTTATTCTTTTTTTTTGTGAGTTTTCAGTTTATTTTCCAACATTTTCTTTTCTTTTTTTTTGCTTTATAATGTAGATTCTACAAGGTAAATTGTAAATGATTACATTTAGATTTGCAAACATTATTTTTTTTGTTTTTGTTCTTCTACCTACCATTCCTACCAACTTAACTCTACATACTTGAAAATTCTAGTTCGATTCAAAACTGAATAATATCGTCTACATCGAGTATGAACGTGTATTGTTTTATTGTTACGTTTTCCCCTTCTTATGGCAGAACAAAAAATAGCTTTATTAAGTTATGGTTTTCAATTATATGCCATGATGAACTCTTGTATGCCACACTTAAGATATTTTATCTTGCAAACAGTTCTCCACTCCTCTACTCCGAATTAATTCCTTGCTTTTTTCATACCAGGCCTTTAAACTACTCAAAAGCTTTCATCTTAGCTGGCAAAGGCAATCCGGCAACCAAAATACCAACCAACCATCACAAATAACAGACAATAGACAGGCAGATCCAACTATATGGTTTATACAATTAATAATTGTATTACGGATTTATAAAGAAAAAGTAATTGCAAAAAATAAAAAAACTGTTAAATGTATAAAACTTAAAGAAACTAACTCGTGCCTTAAAAACTGATACAGATATTATACTTTTTTTTTCTCTTTGCTATTAAAACCAACTTTTCCTTCAGTTGCTAAAGCGTTTTTTTTTTGTCCAATGCAACACTGTGATCTTTCCATAGTTGTTTGTGCTGTTGTAAATTTAAGAAACCTTTAACGTTTCTCTATCTGTCTTGTCAGTCTGTCTATATGTCTTGCCTTTATATCTTTCACCTTTTTTCGTGGACTCCTCTTCTGACTTTCGATGGAAGTTATTTAAATTCTTTATAATAAAGGGTGTAGCGAAAATGAGGGTTATTTTAATATCTGTGGTAAAAAGGAATAAGTGCTTAAGTTCACTTTAGCTAGATTTGAGTTAATGACACGTACTAGACAATTGGCTAGCCACTAATTTCCGTATATGATGTAATGTATTAGTATTACTTTCTTATATCGGGCAAAGTCTAACAGACTTGTATTAAGAAACACGACGTTATAGAATCAATTACGTGGATTATGCACGTTTAATATTCTTTGTACACTTACATAGATTTCAGAGGAAAGCATGGAAGAATATGAAAAAGTGAAACATTCATTCACACTTGAAACCCTAAATATAGCTTCTTAGTGTTCGGTTCGGTAGATTTGTGGAAAACACAAACACTAATAATTTTTGTGTAGGAAATTATAAAAAAATAACGTTTCCGTGTTTGCCACAAAAACAATACTGTTCTTATCCAACTCAACAGAAGATGAGAACATTTTTTTTAAACCACAAACTTCATTGTATTCGTCCTTTTTGGCTGGTAAAAAAAACCAATAATTTTTTACAAAAACAAAATACAAAAATTAAAAAAAGCAAAAAGCCGGCAAAATAATTTTACACAAACAAAGCATATGCACGATACACACACAAGCTGTTCGTTCTGCGGTCGTTGTTAAAATTGTTTGTTTGTTCATATCTTTAAAATATATAATACAATTGTTCTATTTTTTTAGCAAGAACAGAACATTATATAATGTACGGCTCTTTCTTCAAAATAGTAACGAAAGGTATTATGGGGTGTGTTCGTCCACACAAACACTTAAAAAAGTAGATATCGCACGCTAAATAATGTTCTGTTCATTTTCGAACACTGCTTCAAACATCTACTAGCAAACAAAAATGTCGCCATTTTTGAAAAAAACCCTTTTTTTAAATACATTTATTTCTACAAAAGTGCCAAAATTTTAAAAGAAAACACCAAAATGTATTTGGAATATATTTTTTAATAACATAAAAAATATTAAACAAAAAAAAAATTACAAAAAAGGAAAACCTTGGCAAATGGTAACGCTGCTTTCAAAACAAATGCCATTTTGTCAGTGATGCCACAATAATAATAGAATTTATTGCTACTTTTCTAGGGTGGCACTAAAATAATCGGAAGATGTAGAATGGAAAACAATGGGATAGGGACATCTTGAAAATATATTGATTTTTAGCTTTATATATTTCTTGTGGGAAACTTTCAACATCTTCGCAAATTGATCGTAGATGTTAAGCGTTGAAAAGGCCATAAGCCAATTAAAGCCGGCCAGTTTAGTTATTTAGTACAAGTTCCGTTCTAGATCAGGTCTAGTTCAGTTCTATGTCAGTTTTAATTTAGTTCTAGTTAAGTTTTGGTTGAGTCTTAGCTTATTTCTAGGACCGTTCGAGTTCAGTTTTAGTTTAGTACTTATTTAGTGCTTCATAGGTCAGTTTGAATTAAGTTTTCTTTGAGCTTTATTTCAGTTCAAGTTTAGTTTAATTTCAATCCTAGTTAATTTTTAGCTCAGTTCTAGTTCAATTTCTAATTTATCTAGTTTAGGCTCTAACTCTTGTTCAGGCTGTTGTTAAGAATCAACTTCAGTTAATATTTGTTCGCTTGTTTCTAGAGCCACTTTTTTTCATTCAAAATAATTAAATACCCTTTACTTTTAGCTATTTAAGGTTCATTAACTGACAAGAGTGTTTTTTTAACAATGTATTTTAATAGAATAATGTTCACTTTTAGATGAAGATTTTTTTTTAGCCAACACTGCTAAATAAGCCGCTATAATCCGTTAGGTATACAAATAAGTTTATACACTTAAAAAAAATCTTTAAGAAAACTATTTTAAAGATTTCGAGTTTTATAATG
The DNA here is from genome assembly GCA_949318255.1 of Pollenia labialis. Taxonomy (NCBI): domain Eukaryota; kingdom Metazoa; phylum Arthropoda; class Insecta; order Diptera; family Polleniidae; genus Pollenia; species Pollenia labialis. Next base: position 29,796,186 of record OX439141.1, on the reverse strand, counting down.
CAATATAATTTTTTAACAGTGGGGCAAACGGTAGAATTTCAAAGAATTCTCATAACATATAAATTCGATCCCCTCGCCGTTCATTCAAGAATAAAAATTATCAAAAAATTTTAATTCATTTATTTTGTAAAATTTCTTTCTTCATTATAATAATTCGAAAATATCAAAACATTTTTAACAAAAACATAATTCAGTGACAGAAAATAATCAACATTTTAGACTCTTTTAAATTAAAAAAAATAAAATCTGAAGGCAGGCAGGGTTTATGAAACTGCAGTCGAAACCAAAAATTTGTGGACCACTTTTTTGGTTTAAAATGTGTTTAAACCAGCAAACATGTAAACCATATGAATTTGACAACAGTTATCGTAGTGCTGCCACATTATTATTTTCTACGCAGATTTACAGCTGTTGAGTTGAAACTACATATACATAAATTTATGTTTAGTTCAACTAAACCAATGTTTAAAAATGCACTGATTTATTAGGCATTAATGAATCAGAAGTAAAAGCAAGTTTTTTTTTGGGTAACGACAACTGAAGAAGTGGAAGAAATGGCAGTTTTTATACTTTGACTGCAGTTTTTCAAACGTTGTCTGAATGCAATTTCGAATATTTTATATTAGTTAAAATTCTAATACAATGAAAAAGGTAACTAAGATTTACATTAAATAGCTTCTCAACTTGTGCGATTTTAGTTTTGTAATTATTTTTAAAGTAAAGTTTTATTTTAAAAGATTTTGGTTGTCCTGCTTAATTCACAATTTTTATTCTTATTTTCATATTCGAGTAAATTTTTTAACAGTTTTACCCATAACTTTTCTTTGGGTGCATTTTTTAAAACAATGCACCAATGACTGCGGTATAATGTAAATCATTGAAAATTAGTTCATATCTTTCACTCAACTGACTCGTTGTACAGATAAGTTTGCCAACCCGTTATTTTCCCTACAACGTAAACTTAAGTTCCTACCAATACGAAACTATAGGCAAAAGTTTATCTCTTCATAATAAACGATAATACAACTAGAACACAAATACATATATATACATATGTATATCATAAAGTACCCGACGGCTCTGAAGGCTGCAAAAAACTAATTTTTTGGTATAAATTAAAATGCATGTCTTATTATTTTTGAGACTCTAATTTATCATTTGATTTACTACATTGTAATCCAAAAAGGATATCACTTAATTCTATAATTGACTACTTTGGATAGTAATAAGTTGCTAATTGGATAATTTGTAATTTACGCGGCAAGAATTATTTACTAAATATGGCTTGAACCAAGAAAAGTTTGTATGATTCTCGTCCAAGCCAAAAATTACTTAATCTAAGGGTGGGTTTTTAACATGGAGATTAGAGATTTAGCCATCTTTAATCTGTGTTTTTAGTTTTTAAGATGAGGATTAATAACTTTTATTTGCCAGTTTAAGCGGCCAATGCTGGTGGTTTAAACTTAATCATCAAATGTCAACACATACACTTGTATAACAAAAGCAGCTGTTAAACATTTTTTTTAAAAAACAGAAAAATGGATTATCCTAGTAAAGATGAAGACTTTAGTGAATCTAAAACATACGAAAACCTAAAGAAAAGACTATAAGAATTAGTTTTCTTTTTATAAGAATTAAAAAGGCCGAAAAATCTTCTTCTTCTGTATAAAATACTAAGTGTATTGATAACAAGTTGCCATTTTTAAATATTTTGTTGACATTTGTTGTTATGCAGTATGGCAATGCTGCGAGGTTTAAACTACCTCTTAAAAACGGCAAACACAATTAGTACTCGATTAAATTTATTCTCAGATTAATTAATTAAAATTTGCCGCTAAGATTAAACTCGATGTTAAAAAACCACTCTAAATATATGTGTGGCTTGGTTTAAGGCTCAGTTAGCCGGGAGTAACAGTAACGTTGCAAATCAGCTGATTCATTTTGTTGTATGTAAAGCAATTAGAACGATTACAGTTAGCAGTAAGATGTTACGTCTCAATCTGTAAGAAATAGATTGATCTTACTTTTTTACGGTAAGGTGACTGTTAAGGCCCAGTTAGGCGACCGTTGCTGTATCCGTAATGTACCGCACCGTACTGTAAGTACGTTGGTGCACTTATAGAACATTTAAAAACGTGTCATATGTCTTTCCCTTACATAAACAAAAAGCAATAGTATATAAAAACAATACACACAGTGATGGGAATCAAAAATGTTTAAATGGTGACCGCTGTGCAGAAAAAGTACCAAGTAATTTAAATTGCATTAAAACAGTATTTTAATAATATTTATATTATTGATTAACCATAAACAAATTTGTATTTTAGCATATATATTTTAAGTATACATTTATTGTAAATGTGCATACACCAAACAAGGTTTTGATACCATTTAAAGCCTTTTATACGTTTCACCTTTCCATTGTATGTGTACATACTTATCTCAACATACGTATATTTGTATATACATTTAAACAAATGTTGTACTGTTAGTTATTTTGTCACAATTCCATAGCATTACTGAAAAAAGTACCAAAAAAAAGAGCAAAAATACCCGCATTCCAAGAAGCATACAAGCCGCCCATCACTGTTTTACAAATGTCACGTAACAACTGTATGAAATTCTATTTTATACAGAATGGTACGTTGCAACTACGGTACATTACATTCCTATAAGCTTTTGTATTGCGTTTCATATAACAAAAACCGAACAGCTGATTGATACAGTACAGATATGGTACAGCAACGTTCGCCTAACTGAGCCTTTACTGTTACTCCCGGCTAACTGAGCCTTAACCCTTTCGCTGCAAGTTTTTACTGTGTTACTAAAAAAAAACTCCAATTTTTTGCATTTTTATTATAATTGTCAATAAAAACAATCAATACTCACTTTAAAAAAAAAAGTACCCTAAATGTGTTTTTTGGACTGTATCCATATGGATACATATTTCGGTTATGGTAAAGAAATTTTTAATATTTTTGATTAGGCTTAAGTTCATTAAATTTAATTTTCATTAAATTATTTTTATGAAGAAAGGAATTTTACAACAAAAAAATTAATTAAAATTTTTATTTTTTTTATTGATTGAATTGAGAAAGAACAATGAACAATGAAAATTAAATGTAATGAACTTAAGCCTAATCAAACATATTAAAAATTTGGATTAAAAACCATAAATAGTTCAATAAAATAACCACAATACTAATAAAAGTAAAGAAATTTTGTTAATAAAACTAACATAAATTGTGGAATAATAATTTACTATTAGACCCATATAAGCCATACTCCCGGAAAACAGTTTATTACGCCTAAAACCGTAATAAATAATGCTATCAGACAAATATTTAATACTTCACAGTTTTATAAGACTAGAACTCACACTAATAAATTTCGTGATGATCGGTCCATAATTTGCAATAGGCCCCATATTAATAACACTCAGCAGCATCAAACGTAAACTTATTTTATATGTATTGTGTGTATATCATTTTAAACCATAACATGCGTTTGTATCCATATACAATACAAACAATGTTTTAAATATCAGCACAGCTTTTTTCCGGCTTAAAACAAAAAAAACTATTGATGCAAAAAGTTAAAATAAACCTTTTTCTTTACGTTGGATGTGTTTGTTTTTTAAACATGGCCCAGCAAACACAGAAATACGCCATATGTATTGCCAAACGTATTGCCAAGATGAAAAATAGTATTGCGGCAATAATCGAATTCGTATTGCGGAAGATACTTCCTTCGGGAAGAAACGTGTCTCGATAGCAATACTCCTTAGCAATACGAAAGCGATTCTGCTAGATGATAAACTGGCAATATCGCCAGATAACCACATATAAGAAAATAAGAAGATATTGCCAAAATATCATTGGGATTATAAAAAGAAGATTTTGCAATTTGAAAAATATTAATTTTATTTAAAATAAATTTTTTAATCACAAACATGCATATAATTAAATTATACTTAAAATTAAATAATATGTATGTATTTTCCAACAAATTCCTTTAAAATTGCATCCATTATAATTATGAGGGTTCAGTAATATCTGGATTAAGTTGAAAAGGAAACAGATTAATATATTACAGATTTATTTAATTTATATATTTACCTTTTGCAGAATATTTTAGATTTAAAATTTAAATTTAAATTTTTAAATTTAAATTTTTATTTTGTAATACTAATGTGGTTGGGGAGCCATAAAATTAAATTAGAAATAACATATTGTACCTATCTCAGCAAACACAGAAATACTCTATATATATTGCGAAACGTATTGCCTGGATGAAAAATATTATTGCGGCAATAATCGAATTCGTATTGCGGAAGATACTTCCTTCGGGAAGAAACGTGTCTCGATAGCAATACTCCTTAGCAATACGAAAGCGATTCTTCTAGACGATAAACTAGCAATATTGCCAGATAACCACCTATAAGAAAATAGGAAGATGTCGCCAAAATATCATTAGGATGATAAAGAGAAGATTTTGCATTTCAAAAAATATAAATTTACATATAACCACACATTTTTATTTTAATTTAAATTGTTTATTTTATAAAATATAATTGCACATAATACAATTTAGAAAAAATAAATAACAAAAATTGAGAAAGAACAATGAACATCATCTTTATTTACCCCATGTATACGACACTTGAGTTAAATCTTTTTTTGTTTTTCGTAAAAATTTGTCATAAATTTTGCTGCATGTCTCTTGGTTAGTGCTAAAATATCTGTAATGCTTGCTATCGTGGAGATTACGCCCTTTTAATATAATTTTCGAATGGTATACATTAAATGAAAGTGAATGTTTTATGAAAAAAAAAATTTAATTTTTGTCTGTCTGTATTCTTTTTTTAAAAAACTATAAATGAAAGAAAATTAAAAATTACTTTGATTATTTTCTTCTAGATGACAATTTTGGGATATTGCTAAACTATTGCCTTAGGAGATATCTTCCATTTGTTTGCAGGGGGTTATATTACAGGGTGGCCCAAAATTGAATTGGGTTTGAATTTGTTATAAATTTTTATTTAAGAAATAATTATAATTTTTTTTAATACAGTATATAAATGGGAAATATTTTTAGTTTAGTTATGAAAAAAAAATATCTCGCAAGTGGTGGCAATTTTCTGCTTCGCAAATTCGTGCTCTTCCCACATTTTCCATAACCTTTCGCAAAACTTCAGGTGTTATGTTGTTTATTTCGTCGCTTTTATTGATTTTTAATTGCTGGATGGATCTAGGCTTATTAATGTAGACTTTTTCTTTCAAAAAACCCCAAAGAAAACAGTCTGCGGCAATTAAATCCGGTGAACGCGGAGGCCAATTAAAATCACTTGTACACGAAATAATTCGTGAAAACAATAGATCGTTGATTTGAAAAATAAAGCTCAACAATTTGGGCACGTTGTTCAATTGAGTACTGCTCCATTTTAAATTCCCCAAGTCTTCTTTACAAAATACTGAAAAGAAAACAAAATTATAATAAAAAAGTTATAAGCAATTAAACCCCTTCGGTAATTTTGGGCCACCCTGTATATATGTTATTTGAATGATAAGAAAAGCCTTTATTTAAAAAAAAAAAATTTAATATAAAAAAAACATTTGTTTTTTAATGCTATATTTTGCTCAATTTGGTGAAAATACAAGAGTTTTTCAATAAAAATGATTCATAAGATCTTAAAAAACAATAACATGCCGATATATGCCAATTCTTTGACCTGGAGATTGTCAGATGCCTCCAAAGTTGGGTGTATCCATATGGATACAATATAGCGAAAGGGTTAAGCAAAATGTTTCTTTATTTAGGAAAATTTGAATAAACACGAACAAAATTAATTAAAATCAAGAAATTATTTTTATATCTTCGATTTTCCTGTTTTAAGAAACTAAATTGATTACTTTAGAAAATGAACTTTTTCAGTGAATAGGTATCAAAAAAACTGAAAACAAAAATCTAGCGTGAAGTACAATCTTTAAGGCTTGTGCATGGAAAAAATTTTATTTTTTCTTAGTGCCATACGATCTGCAGGGTAGTCAAAAGTGTTTGTTGTTTTAAATATTTTTTTTTCTATTATAGTTGCTGTTATTCTTATATGTATAACGAACACCTTTAGTTGCGCAAACAAAAATGTTTACTAAACGTATAGTTTGTGGTTTATGGCTAATACATGCCTCTTCTATTCTCCGTTGATTTTATTGTTAAGTTTTAGGTTCTTTAAGTTGAAGCAGTACTTGTATAAAACAAAAAAAAAAGTAAGAGTGCCTATATCCTGATATGCCGAATCTCATATACTCTTCACCATGTAGCAATAAAAACAAAGTTATATAAATAAATACCGTCCACTTTTTCTTGATTTCTTCTATAGGTATCGAAGCTTTAAGTACTTAATTTTGTAACTTTTACTGTAACTGATCGATTTTTTATTTGTATAGGAGGTGCCACACCCACTTTTCCAGTCACACCCACTTTTTGACAGATTTTGTGTGTTGGCAAACCCCAGCTAAGTGTACCACATTTGGACAATTTTTATCCTACCACATTTTGTCGGATGTTGTGTATTGATAACCAAGATGCTTGTACCCAATTTGGAAATTTTGGCTCGTGCCGTTCTCCAGATATAATAACAACGGATTAATGGGTAAAATCAGAGCCAATCGTACGTAGTTCTTCCTCATATCTTTATGGACCGATCTGGCAGTATTGACAACCCATTTAAGTGTAACAAATTAAAAAAAAAATTTTTTGTCGGAAGGAACATTGTAGAAATTATAAGCGGTATGACAAAATTATATACATATGTACATATACCCCTTTCACCTGTGGTGATGGGCATAAAAACAGATAAATTATTTTGTTTTTGAACAAGTTTAAATGATATTTAAATTTAAATTTGTAACACTCAATTCACATGAGGGCTTTTACGACGTCGTTTTATCTTGATTCCCTTTTAAAGCAACTTCCAAAATCTCTTTGCGTTCATACGATGTGTTTTGGTTGCATGTCTTTTTTTATTTACAGTGTGGCCTTGATTATCCGTCATTCGATTAATCGGCAGCATCAATTCACTAGAAAAAAAAAACAATTTTTGCATTGATTTAAACTTCCACCTATTACCTCTGTTATCCGAAATTATAAACAAATTATCTTTTTTCGTTTAATTTAGAACAATCAAAACAAATTTAAATAAACGAAGAAATAGAATTTCCCAACGTACTGGAAGCATAATCTGCCAATTACTTTGTTCCTCATGTTTACATAATAATATATTATATATTTATATAAAATATGCAACACACAAAAAAAAAAATTAATAATCAAGAATGCTGCCGGTCCCGTCTGTTATCGACAATCGAGGACTCACTGTATTTTCAACCACACACTTTAAAGTAAGAAAAAGAATAAAACGTAAAAATACAAAGTTAAAAAAGAAATATAAAAAACGACTTGAAAAACACAAAACGAGTCGTTTTGTATACTTACCCCTCTTTCTTCTCTACACCGCTCGCCAATAAACCAAAAGAGACATTGACAAAGCGACGTCGTAAAAGCATCCATGTGAATTGGCTGTAAGGATATCTTTAAAAACTTTCAGTATTTTTCAGAAAAACATATGTATGTTTAAGGGTTTTTTTTATGGTTTTTACACCTTTTCCAATTGTTATTCAGAAAGCGTCAATTGTAATTCAGATTAGTCAGTTATAATTCAGAAAGCGTCAATTGTTATTCAGATTAGTCAATTGCAATTTAGAAAGCATCAATTGTAAATCAGAAGTTGTCAATTCAGAAAGTGTAAATTGTAATTCAGAAATTATGAATTGTAATTCAGAAAGCAAAAAAATTTTATGAACTATTTATTTTTTTATTATCAAAGAAATGCGAAATGTGCAATGCGCATGGGAATGGCTTATCCCTTCAACAATAAATTTCAGTGTTTTTATCAAGAACAAAAATTAGGAATTAGGCACAATAAACAAAATCTTTTAAATTAAATATTTATTTTTATTTTTTATAAATTTTCATATGAATTCGAAAGTGTATTCGAAGTCAAATTACAATTTTAGAGGCTTTTAATAGTCTTATTCCGTAAATATTTTTTATGCACTCTCAGTATTTTCGCTTGTATTTTTCTGTTATGAGGCTTACTTTAGCTATCCTTTGGCAAGCAATGAAGTAAATTGTAAAGAAAATTTATACAACTGTTAGATACCAGCAGAATGTTATGCATTTTCTGGCTACGACAGCATTCTTTGTATCTTATAACTGGATAGTGCCTATTGTAATTTTTTTGTATTTAACTTAATTATTTTAACAAATAAATTCCCAGATTCTATTTATTTTTATTTTATTATAAAAAAAAAAAATAAAAGGAAACCATATGTTATGGGGTTAAGATTAATGTAAAAGGTCTTTGTGCCAAATATTATTTAGATATCTTTTATCTATATTTGAGGATGGGGGTTTATATGGGACCTATGGTTAGTTTTGGATCTACCAGGTCCCAATTTTTTCTTGACATATTATCTACCGTAAAAGTTATCGCTATTTGATATGTTAATGCCAACATTTTAAGGAAGTAATGGCACTATAAGGAGTAGTGTTTGTATGGGAGTTATGGTCAAATATGGACCGATTCCAATAAAATTTGATAAGATGATTGCAATAAAATAAGTTTGGACCAAATTTAACCTAAATACCAATAAGTTAATAAGTTGGTTTATGGGCATAAAGACCTTATTCCGGAATGCGCACAGGGTTTACATGGAAAGCCTGGCAGTCGGACGGACATCGTTATTTCGACTCAGACAGTGATTCTGAGCCGATTGGTTATTCTTAATATTTAAAGGCGTTACAAACATCAACACAAATGCAAAATACCCTCTCCACCATTGTTGTGGTGTGTATAAAAATGTGCACTAAAGAGCTAAATATATTGGTATATATTTCGTTGTATTTTTATTATATTCTGAATTACAATTGACGCTGTCTGAATTACAGTTGGCAATTTCTGATTTGCAATAAACGATTTCTGAACTACATTTGACTAATCTGAATTACAATTGACGCTTTCTGAACTACATTTGACTTATCTGAATTACAATTGACGCTTTCTGAATTACAACTGGAAAAGGTGTAGTTGAGATCCAGTCGGGTTCTTATCTGGTTTTCGATTAGGCCTAGTTAACTTCTAACCTAATTTTGCCATATTTTCAAGTTAAGTTCTAGTTTAGAACTAATGTTGGTAGTTCTAGTACATTTATAGCTACTTTAAATACAGATCTAGCACAGCTTTAGTTCAGTTCTAGTTAAGTTTTAGTTTTAGTTCAGTTCTAGTTCATCTCTAGTTTAGTTCTAGTTCAGTTATAGTTAAGTTCTAATTCAGTTATAGTTAATTTTCAGTTCGAGTTCGAGTTCAATTCTATTTGACTTTTGTTGTTGTTCAGTTCAAGTTAACTTTTTATTTAGTTCTAGTTTAGTTAAGTTCTTTTTCATTACATAATGTTTTATTTTAATCTAAAACTAACGTGCACACACACAAACTCTCACTCCACCAATTAAATTAATAGCATTTTCAAGTTATTTCACTCATTCCTTTAACAAAGTACTTATTAACACACAGGCATTTGGCAAATAAAAACAGTAACAATGACAAAAATATAAAAAAAACAAGTACAACAACAAAATATAGACAAGAGAAATGAATTCAAAACATGAAACCTAAATTTTGTCTTACATACTGGGATTGTAAGTGTTTGTTGTAAACATAACATTTCATACACACAAATGCCTTTAAAAAAAACCTTATGTTAGTCTGGGATCACACTATGAAAGTTTTCTTTCAGAAAGTGTGAGTTTATTGGTGAGAGGGGAAGAGAACATGCTTTTCTTTTCTCCTCTCTCACCCATAAACTCAGACTTTCTGAAAGAAAACTTTCATAGTGTGAACCCAGACTAAAGGAATCCTTGTCAACAGTGTTGCCGATAAACTTTTAACTGCTGTCCCCTTTTAAAATTTTTTAAGTCCCTAAAAATCCGCATTTCAAAACTGAAATCCCCAATTTTTTTTCCTAAATTTTTAAGTTTATAAAAAAATGGGGACAAAATTTTTAACTTTAATTAAAATTATCAGTTTGATTGTCAATTTCGATCCACAATTACCATTGGTAAATGATTGAAGTTTGACTATAGACTGACAGGCGCCGTAGTGGTGCAAACGGTAGAACGGCAAAGAATTCTGATGATGAGAATGCGGTTGTCCTCGAAACAAGTAAATTCGACGCGAGTTTAATCCCGTGGCCACGCAATAATAAAATTAACAAAAATGTTTAATTCATTTTATGTTGTAAATTCCTTCCTTCACTAAAAATTTAATGAAAACTAAATTAAAAAAACTTAAGGCTAATTAAAATTTAAAAACTGCTATCGATGTTTAAAATTTAAATTTTTTCATTTAAAATTGTCGATATTAACGATTCTAAATAAGTGATCATAGATTGTTTTCCTGAACGTTTTATAACAGTCTGTTTCCTCAGAGAAAATCGAGTTTTGAAAAAGAAAATCGATACTGGATGGAAACCAAAAGTGATCAAAATTTATTATCCTTTACGTTTTCAAAAAGGATCCAAATCAAATATTTGTAAACGAAAAATCAATTTTTAAGAAGAAAATCACTAATTAAAAGGTAAATAAAATGTTAACAAATTTCCATCTATCTCTTGCCATAAGGTTTTGTAGAAATAATTGGGGTATTCAAACGGTAGTCATAAAGTCATATGTCTTAAAAAATTAACACGAACAAATATGACTGCTGTAAGCGTAATTTATATTTATACTACTGTGTAGTTATGACCAAACAATAAATACAGCATACCAAATAATATAGTACACGGAATGTAAAAAGCCACATACGCATGTTATTGTGACGTAATTTTGACGACACTACAAAGCCACAGTAGCAAGTTCGAGTTGTGTAATGACGACAAAATTACGTCAGAACCACATGCATATATAGCTTTTTACATTCCGTGTACTATAGGCTAAAGTCTTATTGTTTTAGGATTTTTTTTTGTTAAAAGCACAACAATAATTTTTTTAAACTATTGTAAACTTTTATGATATTATGACAATATGACTACAGTTGTTATACATCAATTGTTTTTAACTAGACAATTGTGTCAAGTGAAAATATTTGACTTTTAATTCATATTCCATTAAAGAAGTTTAAAAATTATACTGGTGTATCACAGAGTTTGTACGAAAGTGAAATTTTTCGCATTTTTCAATTCGTAGCGTTTTTAATTACACCATGCCTGCTATTTTAAAACGAACTAAAAACGAAAAATTGTGGCGTTGTATGTTTTCTATAGAAGGTAAAAACGTTTTCATTTTCGTGCCAATTTGTTTTTTGTGACACACCCTCTGCTAGCATTTGGAAGATCGTTTTTTCAAAAATCATCGGTATGAGTCTATTTGAGTACTTTTGGTGATTAAAAACTGATTAATCACTTGCGCGCTTAAAACAAACAAAGTTTTGAGTTTTTGACATACAAAGGGACAGCTGTGATTATTCGAAGAAGTTTGTTTTGGTGCCTCTGAATTTTTCGATATAAGAGGCCGAGGCAGTGCCCCATAACTGAATACCATAGCACCAGGTTGGCTTTAAGATGGAGTTGTAAAGCAGAAGTGTGCAATCGAGACTAAGAACAGAGTTTCTTCCAATAAGCCAATGAATTAGGCTGGCTTGTAGTTTAATTTGTGCAAATTTTGCCTCTTTATAGCTTTTCCACGTTAAACGGTGGTCTAGTGGTATACAGAGATATTTTAGTTGCGATTTTCGGGTTATTATTTGATTATTGATTTAAATAGGGAGGCATGATTTCCCGCGCAAGGTGAATGTTATATGTACGCATTTTTGCTCATTGACCTTTATCCTCCATTGCTTTAATTACAGTTCGAGTTAAAATAAATTATCCTTCGTGCAAGCTTTGAAAAGCTGTATTATCAGCAAATGTTGAAGTTTGGGTGTAGTTGTTTGTTGGAATATCCGATATATTAAGTATGAAAGTGGGCCCAGGATGCTTCCCTGAGGTTTTCCTCAATTGGCTGAGGACAACTTAAATAATTACCATCTTTAATAATTAACTTATGACCGACTTAGTAGCATTCTAACAGCTAGTGTGTGTTTACTGGTAAGTTAAGCTTCAATTTATGTTATAAGCCTTCATGTCAGACTTTAATAAAAGCTTGAGAAACATCGATGAAGAGGGCGAAACAATATTATCTTTCTTAAAAGGCTTTTCTTATGGCGTTAACTATTCGATGGGTTTGTTCAATTATGCTGTGTTCTCTTCTAAAGCCGAATTGGTGGTTAGGACTACATCTATTTTCATTTAAAATCGGGGTTAATTTTGACACTAACAGCCTCTCAAACAGCTTTGATATATTAGAAAGTAAGCTTATAGGTCTTTATGACTCAACTTTTGTGTGACCCTCGCCTGGTTTAGGTATCATGGTGACTAAGGAAGCCTTTCAGTTTTGAGGATAGTATTCAAGGCGTAGAATAGCATTAAAAATTGATAGAATAATTTTCTTTGCTATGCTGGGTAGCTCCAAAAGCATTTTGTTACTGATGTTATCAAAACCTGGGGTTTTCTTGGGGTTTAAAACACAAATAGCCTTTTATATTTCTTTTATCTCAAATCTTAGGGGAACAGGTGGTAATTCGACCGCAGTATCGTTTTTCAAATGATTAACAAACAGATTTCCTTTTTCAAAATCATTCCTTGCCCAACTTCCGTTCAAGTTTCTTAATGGTGGTTTAGAGCCCACTGGCCTTTGAGATTTGCAGCTGCACGCCATAATGAGTAGTCTGATTGTAGAGTTGCATCAAGTGCCTCATGGTAGGTACACACTATGCAATTCATTTACGCAATCAGGCAAATTTCATTGAAAATTGCATCGTCTGTATTCGTATTTTCAGATTGCAGTCAAGATTTCACCAACACCAAAATATTTTGATGTTGTGGGATTGCATTGATGTAGATTGCACTGTCTGTATCGTGATTTCATGTTTTTATCTGTTTAGTATATTGAAAACAAGCAAGCTGTAAGCACAGATTCTGTGATGTAAGCATCTACCTTTAAAAAAGAGAAGCCGTTTTCTGAGTCTGCAGTAACTTTTTTTTTTTTAATTTTAATTGCGATACGTTCTCTAGAAATTTATTTTATGATGGAACAAATTTTTGGGGATACAAATTTATAATTTGGGTAAAAAGTTTGAGAAGCATCTAGGAACCCTAATTAGAGTTTATGATTGTTTGTAGATGTGTGCGTGCGTGTGTGTTTTTGAGTGGGTGGGCTTTTGTAGGGGAACTTTTAAAGTGCATTAACTAAAAAATAACAACAAGCACAATTGTGTTGTTTTTGTTGCTGTTGTGGTGTGCATGCATTATTGCACATGACAGCTGCTAAAATAAGTATAAAATACCTTAGAATTGACAGTGAGTAACAAAAGAAAAAAAAAATAAAACATTTAGTAACAATAAAAAAAATATTATTTTTTCATGTAACATTTTCTTACTTGTGAACATTTTTTCTTTTCTTTAGTTTTTTTTTTTTATTTTAGGTTTTAAAAAATAAGTAAGTGTTTTCTTTCGTTGTTTTTTGTTACCAAAAAGAGAATGTATTTCAGTTTTGTTTTGTTAATCCCTAAAGAAAACTTTCTCTTTTACATGACAGAAATTCCCCTTTCAAAATATGTAACAACAATAAAACAGCTGAAATAAAAATCTCTTTAAAAGAAATGTAAAATTTCATTTTATTTTCTTTAATTGATGATACTTTTTTTTCTGTAATTTTTGTTTTTCCAATACTGAGTGTATGCGGCTGTGGGTTTTTGAAATCCTTTGATTGTAACTTTAAATTGCCATCAATATTTTTCTTCTACATTTATTGATTGGCCGACAATCTATTTTAGGTTATTACAAAAGGGAATTTAGATTTACTTATGTAACTGTAATTAATTTTTTTTATCGTTTTTAGTCGTTTAAATTGAATTTATAACAGATTGAAACGAGTGTGGTGAAAGTGGAAATGACCATGAAATTGAACATTAAAGAAGTTTAATTATTGAATTGATTTGATAAAAGAAGAAAAAATTGAATTTTTTAATTTAATTGGTTGGGACTTAAATTTTTTAAGGAAAAAGTTATATTTTTTTTATTTATTTTATAAAACCCTACAATACAGATGATTGAAAGGATATACATATGGGTGTTTCCAAAGAAAAGGTCGTTACCGATTTTCGGGGTTTTTTAAATTAAATTCCAACCTACCTAAATATGCCACGAGGATTGTTCCATTTTGGACGTACGAAAGTTCAAGCAACGGCAGCAACCAAAAGAAGTCATAAAAAATGTAATTTCAATACTCTTTTTGACCATTAAAAACGTAACTGTCGTAACTTTATAAATGTTCTGTTTTCAAATGCCGAATTGTAAAATATCTGATTAAATTCTTTGAAATGTTTTGTTTAAGGAACGGATTTATTTTCAAAACCAAAAAATTAGTTACCAAAAATAAATATCTTTTTAAAGTAACGGTCGTTACATTTAAAAAAAAACAGTTTTTTGTGTTTGAATTCATTTATTATGGGTAACTCAAAGTAGCATATTTTTAAAGGTATAAATAAAATTAAAGTTAATGCTTCGGAATATGACAAAAACATTTATTTTATATAATATTTAGCGTAAAAAAATACAAAATAATAATTTAATTTTCTGGTCTATATCCTCAATTTCTGTCCACAAGAAGTCCGTTATTATCTCGCAATAGCGAACACCATTGACGAGTCGAGGTTGACAGCTCTTCTACCGCGAACAACAGCAATGTTTCCGCAGAACGAACTGGGCAGGCATGCACAGGTGTTTTTACATTTCCTATAGACCCGGTTTGCTGAAATTTCTGCACACTTCTCCCGATTGTGGACACTTTTGGTCGATTATGCTGACCAAAAAATCACTAAGTGCACGAAATGCATTTCGTAAAAGGCTTCAACAATCTTAAAGCGCTGCTCAATTGTGTACACTGAAAGAAAAATGCTTCATATATTTAATGAATCATTTTCATAAAAAAAATTTCATTGGTTAAATGAAAATTTTCATTGTCTAAATGAAATTTCATAGTTATAATGAAGTATTTTCGTTAAAATCGCTTCATGGGATTTCGTAATTACGTTAAAAATTTTCATTGGATATATGAAAACTTAAGTTTGTCCAAGTAAACAAAAAATTTCAATTGGGAACATAAAAAAACAATATACATACAAACATAACTTTATTCATAAATTAATACAAAATTACAGTTTCCTTAAAAAAATGTTAAATTGTTAATTAAAAAATGTAAGATTTAATAATTTCATACATCTAATGTAATATGCCATTAAATTTATGAAATCAAAAATTTTTTTATAAAAGCAACATATTTTAATAATTTAAAAAAAAAATAATTTTTAACATTCAATAATAGTCTCAATCTCAATAATTAAGAGTATAAAAATATTTTGAAAAAGGATGCCATCATAAATTTAAATTTTCATTATGACAATAAAAATGTCATCATAGTAATGAAACAAAAACTTGCAATCAATAAATATGTATGTTTTTAGTTTTCTTTAATATGTACATAGTAAAGACAAAAACCATAGTTTTTTTTATTCAAAAATTACACTGCCCCGGTAGGCTAGCTGGTAGCGAGCTAGTCTGCAGCGCCGAGGTTGCGGGATCGATTCCCGCCAGAGACAGAAAAAAATGAGATATAAAAAAAAAGTTAAAATGAAAAAAAATAATTAAATAGAAAAAAAAAAAAAATAGTGAGCTAGTCTAGCAGCGCCGAGGTTGCGGGATCGATTCCCGCCAGAGACAGAGAAAAAAAATGAGAGAAAAAAAAGTTAAAAAGAAAAAAAAATAATTAAAAAGAAAATAAAAAAAAAATTTTTTTACTTTTTTGAAGTATTCATCCAATTAATAATAATATTCATTATTCTAATGTAATGTTTCATTACATACATTTTAATGAAACAGGTTTCATTGATCCAACGAAGCGCTGCATAGGTTCCTTTTTAATGAAATTTTTCATGGGTTTAATGTCAAAATTCTTTGGTATTGCGAAGAAAATTCTTTCAGTGTACCTCTTCATTATTGAATTTTTCAAATAATGAAACAAAGAAATGCCAAATTTAGTTGGGCAAAAAACTTAACGTTAAGGTGTTACTCACAATTATCATCGCGCATTTTAATGGGACAGCCCTTTATTACATTTGTTTGGTTGTTAAGCTCAGCGAAATTAACCTATAATTTCATCAAGCGCCCTTAAAATATGCTGCCGGAATAATGATTTTGCTACGATAGCGCCCATACCATATGAGCAATAGAGTTACAAGCTTTTCAATACTATGTTGAAGCATAGATAAGATTCGGCAATGCCGAATATACCACCTTTACTTGTATTTTTATTAACAATTTTGTTGTTTTCTTTTTTTCAGGTAATTTTGCCTTTTACATATTACACTTTTAAATAAAATTAAAGTAGTAAATAGTTAAGTAAGTACAACATAAATTGATTAAAAAAAATAACAATTAAAATTTAAAAAAAAAAACTTTGAGAAATTAATCGCAAAACTCTTAACATTCTGACTTGATATCGTATAATAGGTGTTCTGTAAATCGCAATCGCAAGAAGCTTGGCGGCTTCAGATCGCAAAAGTCTGCTTAAAACTTTCAAATCGTTCGATTGTCAGAACATTTCCGAATGTCTTTTTCTTAAATAAATAACACTGTGCTAACTGTGACACCTATTTTTTGAGGCAAGCGAGGAACTTGGCGTTTTAACGTAATTCAGGTACGCTAAATCCAGTGGTGCTAACCGTTTTTTTTTTAGGTAAGCTCTTGTTTTCGAGATATACCTTTGTTTCAAAAATGGAGGAGGTTGCACAACATATTTACGCGTAACTCAAAAATAGTTAAGTTTATTAAATAAACTAAAAAAAGAAAAATTCCGCAATAAAACCCTTTAAGAAAGTTAAACTTTGTTTTTAATATGCGCAGTCGTTTTAAAAACACATGGATCGCCCGGTGGCCGAAATTCGACCACTTGACATTTTCTTTTGTAATAAACTGTGCGTTATACAATAAAAACGTACACAAAATGCACTATTCACCCATCTTTGTTCGTGTGTGCAAGATAAATTAAAACGTTTATCAAACACTTAAATTCCAAAAATTTAGATAAATAAATAAATTGTTCATATCCCCGTATTTAATTTATAAGATTTTCAGGAAATGTTATTAAAGTAAAAAGTAGAAACACAGATCTTCTTTAAAAGTCATTAAAAAAGGGTTTCGACTTTTATTTTCTTAAACAACGCTATTGCGCGACTTTATTTTTCAAAATGTCTAACGGTAACCCTGTCCTAATACGTTTATACATGTGCGTTTGCAAGTGCAAACCCTGCAAATAATATTGGACCACCTGATCCAATTTGATTAAATGGACTGGTCCAATGTAATGCAAGCATGGACCATACCATTGTTAAAAAGTGTTTGAAGTGAGGCGACATGTCTTCGTTTTTCAACGACATGTTTTCGTTTTTAAACGAAGTTAAAACTGTTTTAGTTTTTTCAAAAAAACTTAAATATTTGTACAATGTTCTAGATTTACATTATTTCCAATGAGTAGTGTAGGGTACATAACGGTATTAAATGAACCAATAAAGTACCTTTTTCTACAATAATGATCTTAGACCCTATAAAGTACATATGCATGTATATTCTGGGTCCTTATGAGGAGCGAAGTTGATTTAACAATGTCCGTCTGTATGCTGAAATGGGTTTTCCGAAGATTCCAAATCTAATGAGGTCCAGTTTGTTATATATTTTTATGTCAGACATGCTCCGTTAAAGTTTGCTATTGAAATTCAGCCGGACCGGTCCATAAATTTCATTAAATCCCATGTCGTTGTTGTATTTTATACCCATCACCAAGAATAAGAAGGTATATATCGTCACCTAAAGCACAAAAGGCCCTTTCTTACATTTTGAAAACTTGACAGGAGAAGCAAAAACTATTTAAAATGATAAATTGCTTTAAACTGTTTATGATTAATACTTTTTGTAAATACAACCAGTTGCTTTGACAATTGAGCATGTTGGGCCTTTTTTTTTTTGCTAATAAAATCGCTAATTTTTGTCGAAAAATTCCAAAATATTTTGTGATACATTAGAATCAATGAAAAAGTCGATTTTTAATTTTTGGGTAGTTAGGTCTTTTGCGTTTTAGGTAACGATATATACCTTGTATAAGTTTTTTTTATACTTTTTTTGGATTTTTTTTTTAGCGTTTTTACACATAATATATATGTACATGTACAGCACAGTTTATTGAACAATGTCCACCTGTCTGAATGTTTTTCTGTGTATATGAAGAACGGAAAGAGCCAAAGTTTCAAGCATCTTGGTGAAGTGGGCATTTCACAAAGTATATTTATTTATATCTAAAGAACGGCAAGAGCTAAATTTTGTACACATTACGCAGCTTTGTCCATATACATATATATCCATACACAACATCTCTAAAATATGGGCGGGATTGGAGAAGTGGGCGTAGCACAAAATGGATTTATTTTTATTTAAATAACGGTATTTCTTTGCTTATCGCACCTTGGTAAAGGGTATATAAGATTCGGCATAGCCAAATATAGCACTCCTACTTGTTTTAATACCAATCACCGAAAGTAGAAAGGTATATAGGAATTTCCATTGTGACGTGAAATGACAATTGTACGAAAACATTTAAAAATTTTTTTGAACAGCTGATAAAAAGTTTTTGTTTTTGACGTTAATAATTTTTTTTCGCACAATTACTTCGAAAACACAAAAACACGCGGATTTACGAACAGAAAATAAATTGTGCGAATTCAAAAAGTTTTGCGTTTTCAATACGAATCGAAACCTGGAACACACCCGTTTATAACTTTCAGTTCTTATTGCATCATGGTGAAGGATATCAGTATTTCCACAGAAAAGTCTACTTTTTGTCACGTTACGACACCAAGCAATTAGTCTTGTATTTTAGTACCATGTTGTTCAAATTGTTCCCCTCATTCACTAAATGTAAAGCTAGTTGGGCTTTACACTAAAATGCATAAACGTAAATTATATTTTCATTATTCTTTGAGAAACAATTAAAAATGGTTGGTGTCGTAACGTGACAAAAAATAGACTTTTCTGAGGAAATACCCATATGTAAGATTCGGCGTAGCCTAATAAAGCGATCTTACCTGTTAAAGTATATTTTTTGTTTGTTTTGCAAAACATTGTTCACCTAAGTATAATTTTTTTCTGTAAAGTTTTGTAAATTTTTATTTTTTTAAAGCCAGATTCACAGTAGAAGCAATATTTTCACTGGATGTTCACAAGGAAAGCCACATTGTGTCACAAGCATGTACTTTTTCAGTCAAATAAACATTTGCAAACTTCAGTTCAATTTTTATTAAAAAGAAAAATAACGAAATATAGATGAAATACTTTAGGAAAAAGTTAGACAAAAGAAAAAAAAACTTAAATAATTTATAAATTATTTTTATTTATTCCTTTATAATATTTTTTATTAAATAGCCTGAATTGTTTTTGCGACAAACTTTGTGAATTTTAGATATTTTTTAAGACACTTAAAAATGTCGAGTGTTGTTGCTTGAAAAAACTCTTTAAAACTATTGTTTTTCAAATTATTCAAAATTAATTGTGAGTTTTGCAGTTAAGCTGCTATGGCAATTTTAAAGAAAAGTACATTTATCTTGAATATGAATATAATTTTTAGCTACAAATAAATATTTTATATTTTTAAAGAAAAAGGATGCTCACCTTGTTAAAAAAGGGTTTTATTTTTATAAAATTTCTCTAAAAAAAAATAACTAACAGCAAAAAGTAGTTCAGTTAAATTTACACAATTTTATCTTGATAACTTAAAATTTTTTTTTTTTTTTTTTTTTTTTTTTTTTTTTTTTTTTTAATAATATTAAAATTTTACTGTTTAATTTCGTGTTTTACATAAATACGTGTTTTCTTTGTTATATTTAATCATTCATCTTTTAAGTAAAGTTCGTGTTTTTTTGATTTATCGTTCATTTGTGTCTTATTAAAAATAAATCATCAAAAGCCGATGATATTGCATAAACTTTGTTTACTAATCAATTGTTTTTGTATTAATCATATGTTTTTAATTGGCTGTTTATTCTGTTAATTCTGGAACTGTATTATCGACTCTGACTATATTGTGGTTTGTGTATTTGATAAGCTGTAATAGAGCATTACCATTTTTACCAATAAACTTCCTGTGTTGTCAAACCTTTTTTACTAATTATGGAATGTTCAAACGTAAGCTGCCAAATAACTGGAAATGATCGTATGGTGTCCTGCTGGCTGTGCGTGGGGTGTTATCATTTGAAATGCTGTGGCCTAAAAGCACGCGATGCTGACGCTCTTGCTGACCCTCAAAAATCTCTGCACTGGACATGCCCAAATTGCAGAACTATTAGTGTTGAATTTTATAACCTTTTTAAAAACTCTATCTTGAATATGAATATAATTTTTAGCTACAAATAAATATTTTATATTTTTAAAGAAAAAGGATGCTCACCTTGTTAAAAAAGGGTTTTATTTTTATAAAATTTCTCTAAAAAAAAATAACTAACAGCAAAAAGTAGTTCAGTTAAATTTACACAATTTTATCTTGATAACTTAAATTTTTTTTTTTTTTTTTTTTTTTTTTTTTTTTTTTTTTTTTAATAATATTAAAATTTTACTGTTTAATTTCGTGTTTTACATAAATACGTGTTTTCTTTGTTATATTTAATCATTCATCTTTTAAGTAAAGTTCGTGTTTTTTTGATTTATCGTTCATTTGTGTCTTATTAAAAATAAATCATCAAAAGCCGATGATATTGCATAAACTTTGTTTACTAATCAATTGTTTTTGTATTAATCATATGTTTTTAATTGGCTGTTTATTCTGTTAATTCTGGAACTGTATTATCGACTCTGACTATATTGTGGTTTGTGTATTTGATAAGCTGTAATAGAGCATTACCATTTTTACCAATAAACTTCCTGTGTTGTCAAACCTTTTTTACTAATTATGGAATGTTCAAACGTAAGCTGCCAAATAACTGGAAATGATCGTATGGTGTCCTGCTGGCTGTGCGTGGGGTGTTATCATTTGAAATGCTGTGGCCTAAAAGCACGCGATGCTGACGCTCTTGCTGACCCTCAAAAATCTCTGCACTGGACATGCCCAAATTGCAGAACTATTAGTGTTGAATTTTATAACCTTTTTAAAAACTCTAGAGATGAATTTAATAAAATCAATAAGGAATTTCTGCTGCTGCAAACTCAACTAAATAAATTTGGAGAATTATTTACCAAATACCCTAATTTGGAAAAATTTACATCTTCAGCGAATGTTTCGTCTCCTAAACGGAAGAAGACAAACTCCAGCTCTGTTGCACCACATATAACCTCCTCAAAAGCTGCCGGATCTACATCCTGGTCCGATGTCGATACAAATGTAACTGTCGGTTATACCAATACAAACTTCAACATTAATCCCTCTGTTCCTGCTGATGTAAATATCCTTCCATCAGAAATTTACCCTTGTTCTCCTATGGAATCTACAAGTATAAATACGATACCTGCTAACACTGAAACATCAGTTATCCCTATTACGTCTGAAATTCCGCCTGTTGTTATTCATCAAACTCTGAACACTAATAATATTCATCCTCTTAGAGTTATTCCGCCTAAAAAAAATATTTTTATATCCCGTTTAGCTTTTGACACTTCAACTGAAGATATTGAATATTATATAAAAAATAAATTAAATGTTGATGCTGAATTAGTAATCCATAAGTTTAAATTTTCTCAGCCGAGAACTATTGCATCATTTAAAGTTATGGCTCCATCTGAAATATTTGACCATTTGATTGATCCTAGATTCTGGCCTAAAAATGCATTGATTCGTGAATATGTTTACAGAGACAATCAAAGACCAACTAACACTGTTCACTTACCATCCCGCTCAACTAATGTTTCAAAAAACTAATTAACAACTGCGATAATCAATTAAACATCATATATCAAAATGTAAATGGTATTAAATCTAAAATATCTAACCTGTATATCGATAGTTTTGATCTAAACCATCAAATACTTGTATTTTCTGAAACTTGGCTCAATAGCAATATTTTGGATTCTGAAATACTCTGCAATAAATATTTAATTTTTAGACGTGACAGAGTCACAAATACTACTGGTGGTGGAGTTTTGATTGCTGTAGCTAAATGTTTGGAAACCGTCAAAGTTGATAACATTCCCATAGACAATATTGAATTTATTGCAGTCAAAATAAAATTAAACTGCAAAAATATTTTAGTAACGTGTTCTTATATCCCTCCGAATTCGGAACAGATAACATATCTACAACATTTAACTGCATTAAAATCCGTTCTTTCTTCGATTAACCCTGAAGATTTGGTCCTCGTCTTTGGTGATTTTAATTTACCGTTTTTGTCTTGGAAATTTTTAACTGATTCGTTATGTTATTCTCCAACTAATATAAACAATTTTATCGAAGAATTCTTAAACAACATATCGGACTTATGTCTTTTTCAAATAAATGGTGTATTAAATGATTCTAAAAATCTGCTTGATTTGGTATTTGTAAATGAACCTAAAGACTGTACTTTGACTCGTCACCATCCTATTACCAGGCCTGAAGATCGTCATCATCCAACTATTGAAGTCAACTGTTATTATCCATTTTCTGTGAAAACAAATAAAAAATTCAATAATGTAAAAACTTACTGTTTTAAGAAGACTAACTACAGCGATTTAAATTTCTTTTTATCTAATACAAACTGGCTTGAAATTTTGTCATTATCCAGTAGTACTCCGGCAGCAATCGATGTAACTCTTAATTCGTTTTATAATACTTTGTTTCATTATATCGATGATTGTGTACCTAAATACGCAGTTGTTAATAAATCTGGCCCTCCATGGAATTCAAGTTCTCTATCGAGATTAAAGAATATAAAAAATAAATTTTATAAGAAGTATAAACAAACTGGACGACTGATTGATTACTCCAAATATTCTTTATACCGTGCTAAATACAATTTACTCAACCATAACCTTTATACAAATTATTTAAATACGATGAAATTGAACCTAAAACGC
Source organism: Pollenia labialis (assembly GCA_949318255.1). Lineage (NCBI taxonomy): Eukaryota > Metazoa > Arthropoda > Insecta > Diptera > Polleniidae > Pollenia > Pollenia labialis. The sequence goes on along the minus strand of OX439141.1, from coordinate 29,772,889 downwards.
GATCCGAAAACATTTTATAAATTTGTTAACTCGAAAAGAAAATCCGTCGGATTTCCATCTTCGATGAAATACCTCACCACCGAGTCTTCTGATCATATAGAAACAAGTAATATGTTTGCGGATTTTTTTGCTTCAACCTACTCTATTGAGGAATATGATACATTGAAAAGCTATCCGTTTTATATCCCTGAACAACAACCAATTTCATTTCCATTCGTCACTACTGCCAATATGACAACATTATTATTAAAACTAAAATCATCGTTTTATAGTGGACCTGATGGTATTCCTAGCTGCCTTCTTATAAATTGTGCGCATAATTTATCTATACCTTTAACAATTTTATTCAATATGTCCATAAAGCATGGCTACTTCCCGAAATTATGGAAAAAATCTTTTATTATTCCACTATTTAAATCAGGGAATAAATCGAACATAGTGAACTACAGAGGTATTGCCAAATTAAGTGTCATTCCCAAACTTTTTGAACAATATCTTACTGAATATTTAAGTAAACAAGTCTCTTCCATACTTACACCTTTCCAACATGGTTTTCGTAAAGGATGTTCAACTACGACTAATTTATTAGAATTGACAACAATAATTAATAATGGCTTTAAAAACGGATGCTATACCGATGTTATATACACTGATTTTAGTAAGGCTTTTGACAGAGTTAACCATAAACTTCTATTGCATAAGCTGTATTTAATGGGATTTACGAATTGCTGTTTGAATTGGTTAAAATCTTATCTTTTACGTCGTGAACAGCGTGTGTGTTTTAATAATACATTATCTAAACATATTATAGTCAACTCTGGTGTTCCACAAGGTAGTCATCTCGGACCAATACTTTTCTTATTATATATCAACGATCTACCTACCACAATAAAATTTTCCAATATACTTATGTATGCTGACGATGTAAAAATTTTTTCAAGTTGTGCTGACTCCATTGTTCAACCCTACTTACAACAGGATTTAAATTTATTCTTCAACTGGTGCCAGATAAACTTATTGGATATAAATTTAAAAAAATGCAAACATATACGTTTTTCCAGAAAAACTAGACCTATTGGCTGCTATTTTATTGGTGATCACAAATTGGAAGTTGTTAATGCTTTCTTGGATCTCGGTGTATTATTTGACACTAAGTTATCTTTTTTAGAACATATTAACATGTGTACTAATAAAGCTCGTGGTGTATTTGGATTTATTAAACGTTGGTCAAAGGAATTCTCTGACAGATCTATAACAAAACAGTTGTATATAGCACTTGTCAGACCTATAATCGAATATGGCTCAATAATTTGGGATCCATATTACAACGTTCATAGTGATCGCATTGAGTCTGTCCAAAAACAATTTCTGCTATTCATATTACGGAGCACTTACCCAAATCCATCTATACATCTTCCTCCATATAGAACCAGGTTATTGGAGATTCATTTACCAACTTTAAAAAGCCGCCGAACAATGCTGAATGTCATATTTGTTATCAATCTAATTAAAGGCAATATTTGCTCGGAGTTCCTGTTAAACAGTTTATTTTTTAATGTTCCCCAACGCCCTACACGTTATTACCAGCCGTTATCAATTGAATACTTTCAACAAAATTATGCAAATGCTGACCCTTTTCGTCGAATATGTGTAAACTTTAATGATCTGTACAGTATTATTGATATGAATTTGAATATTAATACTATCAAACTGAATTTAATTTTATATTTAAATAGATGATGTTAAATTTTGTAATTTTTGTCTGAAAGGAGGTAATCCATAGACTAAATAAATAAATAAATAAAAATAAATAAATAAATAATTTAAAAGATACACCTCCAACGTCATATAAACAATGTCTTAGAAAAAGAAAACGCTTAAAAAGATTTTTACTTTCTTTATTTATTTGCTTTTTTTTGCCAGAAGAGAAAAACAAAAAACAAATTAACACATATGCGTAAGCAGATATGAATTTCACAGGACTTTAAATTAGTGCATTCGTTTTTAAGATGATAATTTTGTTAACTTTTGTTCAGTAGGGGATGTCCCCTATATATGCAGTGCATTGTGTTGATCAGGAAAATAAGGTTTGGGAAGGAGGAAAGAGGGAATAGTGTTTGTGGACATTTGACTTGAATCTTAATAAATTGTAAGTACCGGGGAAGACCTCTGCGGGAAGTTTATTCCACATACGGATAGTTCGACTGAAAAACGAATTTTCTCTATAATGCGTTGTGCGAAACACAGGACAATCGACTACAAACGGATGTGATCCACTGGATGAGCGAGTATTACGAAGAAATACTCGGGCGGGTGGAATAAGTTCACTCATCTCAGTGGAACACCTCCCATGGTAATATCGATAGAAAAGTGTCACACAACCCACATTCCGACGATGCTCCAATGAGTCAATAGAGTTGGATACCCTACTGTCATTGATGAGCTTCACCGCCCTCCTTTGTACACGGTCCAGAAGGTTCAAAATAGACTTTGAAGCCCCTGCCCATATATGGGAGTTGTATTCCATCTTCGGTCGGATATAGGTGGTATAGATAGTAAGGAGATCGGATGAAGTGAAGTAAGTCTTGCACCGTTTTAAAAAACCTAAACACTTGAATGCTTCTTTCGACACTTTAAAAACGTGTTTATTCCAGCGGACATCGCACTGTATTCTCATGCCCAGAACATCAAGAGTATCCGATTCTTCAATATCAATGCCACCCATTACTACAGATGACATAGTTGGTCCCACGGCCCGTCTGTGGGTCAACATACAGCATTGGGTCTTGCGTGCATTAAATTCGACCCTATTCGCTTGACCCCACTCAGAGATTGCAGCTAGGTCCTGATTAAGTGTGTCATTCATTTTCTGCCTTTTGCCCCCAATCTCAACAAGGCGTGGCCTATGATCGAAGGAATATGAATGACAAATGTTGCTGTCATCTCATTTATTAAAAGTTCAGTTTTCGTTCATATCTACACCTTTCCAATTGTAATTCAGAAAGCGGCAATTAAATGAAAGGCTCACGTATTTTAAGCGATTTTTCTTTATTACATTTATTTTTTTTATACCCTCCACCACAATTAGTTGTGAAGAGGGTATATTAAGTTTGTCATTCCGTGTGAAACTTTTGTATTATTCATCTCAGACCCCATAAAGTATATAAATTCTGGGTCCTTGAGTGATTCTATGTCGATTAAGCCATGTCCGTCTGTCTGTCCGTCTATCCGTCTGTTGAAAACACGCTCACTTTCGAACAACTCAAAAGAAATGAACAAACTTGGTGCCAAATTGCTTGTAGTTATCCTAAGCAGTTTGGGATTGAAATTCAGCAAAATCGGTGCAGTAGGACCAGAGCTATGAATCAAAATGTGGAACCACCACTTAAAAAAAATGATAATTTTGTTACAAAAAATAACATAAGTGGTGGAACAAGGCACGGAATGAGATAAGATTTTTTATTCGACTGGAAATCCATAATTTACCCTAGGCCCTATGTAAACACTACTCCCGGAAAACAGTTTAGTACGCCTAAAACCGATAAAAATCATGCTATCATAACAACATTTGAATTGAAACTGTTACTCAAGCTAGTTTAAATTGCTAAATAATTTAATATATGTAGATCTAAACCTCAAACCAACCAATTTTAATGCTGATGTCTGTTTTTATAAAGATAAATTAATAATAAATATGATGTCTATAGATATCACTCCTGAATTATTCGAACAGTTTATGGAGGGTATTAAAGATTCGGCACAGCCGAATATAGCACTCAAACTTGTTATAACTACAGTTGATGCTTTCTGAATTATAATTGACTAATCTGAATTACAATGGACGCTTTCTGAATAGCAATTAATTAATCTGATTAACAGTTGACGCCTTTTTAATTTAAATTTTCTAATCTGAATTACAATTGCCGTTTTCTGAATTACAATTCACTAATCTGAATTACAACTGACACTTTTTGAATTACAAGTTGAACTACACAAAAAAGTTGAACCGATATGCCACTTTCATCAATTTGTGAATAAACATTGAATTGAGCTGTCACATCATGTATAGCAACAACTGTATTTTTGCTGAACAACACTGTAAAACACAGAAAAAACTAACGGACTTCTGGCAAAAAATAAATATACGTGTGTTGGCGTTTTGAAAGATCACATCGGAATCTTATTTAAAGGGTGGTTTAAGTTTCCCCCTTTTGGTCCGTTCGTGCTACATATCAGTATATAAAACTAATCGCTGATGGTCTAAACGCTGGCTTAGTTGAACTAAACTTGAATATTTATTTAAACTTAACAACTATAAATCAGTGTCCCATGTATTAGATGTTGTTAAAAAACTAACATGTGACAGCATTACGATAAATCTTAACAAATTCATATGGTTTGAACACTGAAAGAATTATGCTTAACAAATTTAATGAATCAATTTCATTAAATTTTTTTTTTTATTAATCCAATAACAAATTTCATAACGGGAATGAAATTTTACAAATATAATGAAGCAATTTCACTAACACTACGAAATTGAGTTTCGTAATTTCGTTAACATTTTTCATTACATTTATGAAAACATAATCAGCCCTATTATGAATAAAAATTCCCCGGGATTTTTTTCCCTTTTCCCATTTTTGCAATTAAATTAACATAGGAAAAATGGGAGTAGGGAGAAAACTCCCGGGGAATTTTTATTCATAATTGGGCTGAATATCTCTTTCAAAAGAAAAATTCAATAGGGTTTTTAAGTCAATGGAAAAAAAGAATCTTTTGTTACTTCATATTTTCCATGATAAATGGCACTAAATCAATGAAAACAAGATAAGATTCTTTGACTTCAAAATACTTATAACCGAAAATATGCGCATAAAATATGCACTTAAAACTCCAAAATATGCATTAAAAAACAAAAAATATGCACTTAAAACTTTAACATTTTCAATAAAAAATCGTTTGGTTTTTTAATTTTATTAAAAAAAAAAATTAAAAAATTCTATTGTTGTTTTTATTCCATTGTTATTCATAGGTGTACTATTTGTTAAAACTTATGATCTCTTAACTTCAACCGAAGTTGAAGCTTACTCGAAGGATACCAATTCATTTGGAGAATATTAATCTTCTAGTTCAGATTCCACATTTGATTCAAGATCAAAAATAGTTGAAATTAGTTTTAATGTCTGAAATCCCATATTTTTTGCAACAGGTTTTGGATTTTTTTCATTTGTCGGACTATTTTTCCTTCTACATTGTTTCCTGTATGAAATCAATAAATCAATATTAACGAATTGGCTTCTAATTTCCCATGTAACAGTTTTGGATAAATTGTTTTAGGCCACTTGGCAGCCTTAACCATGCAAGGTGCTGCATCGGTGAAAAACTGAAGAACCTTTTGCCTTAATCTTAATCCCCAAAAAATTTATTTATTGATTTAAAAAATTTTTATTTTGGAAAATTCTTTTTTTTTTTTGAAGAATTTTTTTTTAATATGGAAATTTATAAAATATGTCACTCAAAAATGTTAAAATATGCAAAAATATGCGTTTTCACCAAAATATGCAATAATATGCAAAAGCAAATCGATGCCATTTTAACGCAAATTTAATGATTCGGGAAGATTATTGGTCGACATAAATATTAGACTATCGACAAAAAACATGCATTTGCATGGAAATCGCATCCCTTCTTATAACTAAAAAATTGTCTTCCTATAACGGTTGTAAAAACGTTTTTTTAATTCAATTTTTAATTTAATTTTAACAATAATGAAATAATTTCATTCCGTTAACGAAATACTGATTTTAGCTCAATAAAGGAAATATCAAGGTTCAAACAACGCGGAGCAAGAGCAAAAAATTCTTACATTCTTTTTTCTTTAATTGTTATTTTAAATACACAAAATTAACGCAGTTGTACAAGCCAGAAAAATGGAAAGAAGGCAATTTAAGGTCGTCGCGGCCTGAAAAATTAATAAAGATAAGCTTATGAAAGTAGAACATAACATAACACAGTACAAAATTTTTCAGGTGATTGATTCGGGACTCAATTCTGGAAATTGCTTATAAAAGGAGACCCAAAAAGAATAACTTCTGCATCATTAGTTTGGTCATGGTACCTCCATAAACAATTTAAAAATTAATTTGAAGTTAATAAGTATCGTATAGAGGAATTTGTCACGTTTTAGGCTCTTTTGTTTGTCATAACTCGAGAACCACTAGTCCGAATAAGCTGAAAAAAAATTAAGAATTATAAATATAATATAAATAATGCAAAATTTCATAAATTTTATGAATCATTTCAATAACGGGGGGGCTAATGTAACATTCTTCATTCATCCAATGAAGGGTAACATAGGATGACTTTTAATGTAATTTTTCAATGGCTTAATGTCAAAATCCATTGGATCTTTGAAGAAAATTCTTTAAGAGTATTGGTAGTTTAAACGCTAGCCCTAAGGGCTAAAAAATCAGAGCAAGTTAAACTCTCTTTTTGGTTTAAAATGTGTTTAAACCAATAAATCTATAAATCACTAAACATAAACGCATAAAATTTGGCGTTTAAACTACCTATACAGACCATATGATTTTGATAAGATTTATCGTAGTCCTGCCACATGTTATTTTTTAACAAGATATAATACATGGGACACAGATTTATAGTTGTGGAGTTTAAACTACATATAAATTCAAGTTTAGTTCAACTAAACCAGCGTTGAAGACATCAGCGATTTATAAGCCATAAGTGTTCTTTACATCTGAAGTATAAGATATGTTTAGAAGCTTTGTAAAAAATATAACGGCAAATAGTTTTGTGAAACTTACTGACCTTCTAATTTTGAATTAAGTTTGAAATTGTTGTACAGTGTAATTAACTAAAAAAAATTCATTTTAATTAAAAATCATAAAATCACTTTTTGTTTTTGTCCATTTTCTTTAACATACTTTTCTAATAGCGTTTTCACACTCTTCAACACATAACATCAGTTTGCGATGATGTGGAATTTTCCCATAAGAATCACGAAGGGCTTAAAATCAAAACTTTTCAACATCTTTACAAGATGATCCAATCTTTTTTGTTCCCTTTTACATCTTTCCATTTATTTTAGTGTCATCCCCAGCAAAGTGGCAACAAATTTTTTATTATTGTGGCAGCACTGACAAAATTACATTTTTTTTTATTGATATTTTTTTTTTTTTTTTTGAAAGCAGCGTTACCATTTTTCATGTTTTTACTTTATTGCAAGTCTTTTTTTTGATGAATTTGTTTTTTTTATTATTAAACAAAAAAAAAGTCAAAATAAATTTTGGCGTATTCTTTTAAAATTTTGGCTCTTTTGTTGAAAAAAGTATTTAAAAAATTTAAATTTTTTTGAGAAATGGTGACATTTTTAATTGATAGTAGATGTTTCATGTGTGAACACATGTTTCACATTTTTAACATCTTCCATGCGTTCCTCCGAAATGCATGCATGTGTACAGTACATAATAAGCTAGCTGTGCTGCCATTTTGTATAATTGCCTACGTATGTAAAATATTTGGTTGCTCTGTTCTTCCGGACAAATTTCCCGAAATGGATAGATTGTTCTGCAGAACGCTGTGAGTAAAAAAAAATTTTTCGGACAAATTTATTGCTTGGAACACATTGGTGAATCCAGGATACGAGTTAAAAAAATTAAGGTTTGACTACTTTAGATTCCTTTTTAGCAGCCACTTGTCATTGTTTCAAGCAAAGTTTTATCTTTGGCCGATTTTAACACCAAATCTGTGCAAAACCAAAGCAAACATATTTAAAATGTAAATTTATACTTTTATATTAAGTAGTGTAGCTGTTGTTGCTACAACTGCTGTTGTTCTTCATAGAAGTTCTAAAAAAGTTTTTTTTTTGTAATAAAAAAACAGTGTGATGTAATTAACCATATTTTTTTTTAAGTCCTAAGCTTTAAAAAAATCATCACAATAATCATAATGTTGCTTAATTAACACATATTTTATTCATAGTAAAACTTGTTTGCTAAAAATCATAATAGTAATTTTCGAGATGATCGGTCCAAAATTTCCCATACAAAGCCCAATCTCGGAAATCACTTTAAAGTAAATTATATAGGGAATAGGGAAGAAAGTAGTACCAAAACGGGAATTAAAATTTTTTTTTTAAACAAACTATCTATAGACGTGACATTTGAAAAGTTGGTTCATTTTACTAGGAAATATCTTGAGGAGTAACAATTTTGTTGGGAGAAACAAAACGGGTTAAGTTTTGTGCTCTTAGTTTTTTTTTTTTTTTTTTTTTGTAAAAATAAAATTTATTTCAAAATCATTTTACTGAAACTTAAAAATAGAGGTGTAAGTTCAAGATGCAATTAATGTGCCTTATGAAGGAGTTACGTTAGGGGAAAAAGCTAAAAAGAGCCAAATGACAATTTTATAATTTTTTAGTTAAAAGCCGTCATAGCACTTAAATATTGAAAAAAAAAAAAATTATCTGAAACTATAAAAATATGTGTAATTTGTAAGAAAAATAAAGGGTGTATAAGAAAACCCTTGGTACGTTTTTCATTAAAGTTTTTTGGCGACTTGTTATCAGAACTTCTGGGTACTGGATAAGCTGATATGGGTTCTGTGTATGTCTAATGAGTGAGTGGTAATTTAAAGACGGCAACTAAAATACCTTCTAAAAATGCTGCTTGAATTTTTTGTTTTAATATAATTCAGAACTGAATTCCTACTTGCATATGAAATCACTAATAAACAGGGAATTTCGTTAGTTGCTGCCAAATTTTATTTTAAAGCCATGTAAAAATTTATTACTTTCTTAAAGTAGTACGAAATTTTATAAAAATCTATTTAATCTCATGGTTCCAATTTACCTATATTAAATTTTTTTTAGTACAAAGAAAATCAGTATGTTTCTCCATATATCGACAAACTGTCTGTTACTTAATGTCAACATAAATTTAGTAGATCGATAAACTGCCCGTTAACGATTTTGGGTTTCTCAATGTACTGACAAAAAAAAACTTTGTTTTTAGTTGGCAACACCTCTCAAAATACATATTATAGTTGGGAGACAGCTGATTGAATTTATCTGTACGGCAAATAAGAGGAAATTTAATAATTGGCAGATGTGTGACAGAATAGAAACAAATTATACATTGCGAAAACCAAATTTCTTTAAAGTAGCCCATACACGATTCAATTCAATTTGTCAACTGAGTCGGTTGTTGTCCAACTCAAAGCGTGTATTACTTTGCCAATTGATTAGTTTGACGGTTGTCAAGTTGGTTTAAGACAATCAAAAGATTTTGATTTTTTCAAGTTGACTACTAAGGGTGGGTTTTTAACATGGAGATTAGAGATTTAGTCATTTTTAATCTGTGTTTTTAGTTTTTAAGATGAGGATTAATTACTTTTATTTGCCAGTTTAAGCGGCCAATGTTGGTGGTTTAACTTAATCATTAAACACATACACATGTATAACAAAAGCAGCTGTTAAAAAATTTTTTTTAGCAAACGAAAAAATGGTTTATTCTAGTAAAGATGAAGACTAGTGATTCTGAAACATATGAAAACCTAAATAAAATAATTATAAGAATTATAAAAGTTTTTTTTTTTAATTCTATTGAGATTCAATTATAAGAATAATTTTCTTTTTATAAGAATTAGAACGGCGAAAATTCTTCTTCCTCTTCTGTATAAAATGCTAAGTGGATTGGTAAAAAGTTGCCATGTTTAAAAATATTGTTGCCATTTGTTGTTATTCAGTATGGCAATGCTGCGAGGCTTAAACTACCTCTTAAAAACGGCAAACACAATTAGTACTCAATTAATTTATTCTCAGATTAATTAATTATAGTTTGCCGTTAAGATTAAACTCGATGTCAAAAACCCACTCTAAAGGTGTTATGATACTAGCTATTTTTTGTATTGGATTTTTTTAGGATTGACTGAATGAAACAACAAATGCGAGAAAGAACAAGAAATACAATTTGATAAAATGTAAACAAAACAAACAATACTGCCCACGTTTTTTCCCCACAAAAAACCGTAATTAAAGTTAAAAATCGCAAAAAAAAAAGTTAAAAACCGTTTCTTTCGATCAAAAACTAAAAAAATTGACAACAGTGCTAACAATTAATCTGGAAATGTCAATTTTAAGTTAAAAAATTTTATATTTTTTTTTGACAGTCTTAGATTATTTATCGATGACACATGTATATTTGTTTGACATTTCAAGATTTTTTATGATATAATCATACTCTTTACACTTAGTCAGTTTTCCTATGCAAATATATTTGCACTGTTCTCCAATATAGAAAAAATACAAAAAATAGCAAGTATCATAACAGCTTAAGGGCTAAAAAATCAAAGTTAAACTCTCTTTTTGGTTTAAAATGTGTTTAAACCAACAAATCTATAAATCACCAAAGAGATAAACCATTTTTAAACGAATAAAATTGACCATATGAATTTGATAAGATTTATCGTAGTGCTGCCACATGTTATTTTGTTAACAACATATAATACATGGGACACTGATTTATAGTTGTTGAGTTTAAACTACATATAAATTCAAGTTTAGTTCAACTAAACCAACGTTTAAACCATCAATGATTTATTAATGTTTTGAGAGTTTCTTTATTAATGTTTTTAGTTTTCTTTTACAAAAAAAAATGTTGTGTTTTAAAAATTGTCTTTTATTTCATTAAATTTTAAAACTAATTTAAAATCTTTCAATTCAGTTGATAAAGTGTGTGACCAAGTATCAATTCAGTTAAAAAACTCAGTTGACAATTGAATTGAAATGTGCAGATTTTCGTTGGGAAAAAGATAATCGCGTAATAAGAAAACGGTCATAAGCCGTTTTTTGTAGCAGATTAAAAAGCGCAGGTTCACAACATCGAGAAACGTGATAAGGCTAAATAAAAATAATATTTAAATCTTCTTTCGAATATAGTATATTTAATAAAGAGAAATAAAGAGCATAATCAATAGTTAACTTTTTAATAAAAAACCTATGAAATGACTTAGAAAGTTATTTTCTTTCATAGCTAAAAGGGAAATATGTAAGTAGTCTCCAGCCGTAGTCTTTCATGAAGAGAATTTATTTTTTAATATTTAATTTTACTTTAATTTAGGACTGCCTCTAAACTTTTTAACCCCACTGTTCTATATCTTAAAATAAGTTTTTGCCAAGGTGGTACCGAAAAGGCATCTGATTCTGACAGTTCGAGCTTATTTGTTTTGATTTGTTAGTGTTTTGCTATGAATGGTTGACATTTTGAGCTATAAGCACTAACAATACAGTGCAAAAACACCTATGCTGTTTCTGTTGTTTTTGGATTGTTGAAGTTCCGACACTACCTGTAGTTTAATTCGCCTTGGTTTTTTGAAGTTAAATATATTTTAAATTTTTTTAAATACTCATCGAAAACATTAAAAACCAGGGTGCGCAAATAACAGTTATTCTTAAATTTTAAAACAAAAACAAGCATATCGTCGGCAGAGAGTGAAAACCTAAATCCATCCAAAGCGAAATCAAAAATTGCTCATTTAAAACCAAAATACATATTCAAAAAAAAAACAATACTAAAATTATAATCTGTAAAGCCTAAACACCATAGTATTTACAGACCAATTCGAAAATAATTTAATCTGCTGTAACATTTTTTTTTGGGCGAATTTAATCTAAATGGCACCAAAATTATATGGCTGACGTACACAAAGAGTCTAATTTGGAAAGAAGTATTTATGGGGAATATATTAAATTAAAGACCGATTCTCGCCATATACAATCCTTGGTAAAATTAAAATGTATTTACCTAATTTGATCAAATTATGTACGAAATTGCAACTTGTACTTTGTGCACAAGTTTAACATGGACAGGCAACCAGCCAGACGGACGGATGGGCATCGTTAAATCACTTCAAAAAGTGATTATCAGTCGATCGGTATACTAAAAGATTGGTTCAGATTTCTATGTATTGCACACATCGCCAAAAATGTAAGTTTATAATTGCTTTTTCCTTAATTTTTGCTTTTATGTAAAATTTTAAAGTTTAAAATAACATTAACTTAATTGACAACCTGCTTTGTCTGCAGTTTAGAGTAAAAATTAAATGTGGATAGCGAAATTAAAGCAACACGTTAGGTCTACAGATAGATATTTAAAACAGAAAAGCCATCTGAATTTCGAAAATTTTTTTTGCTGCGAAAGCTTTCAAGAGGCATCTAAAAATATGTATCAAAATGTGCATTAAAGAGGCTAAATATGCGCTTAAAACTAAAAAAATGCTGCAATAAGGCTATTTTAACTAAATTATGCAAAAATATGCCCCAAACGGTAAAATATGCCAAAATATGCACTAACAAATCGATACCAAAATTCATAAAAAGCTCTAAAACAGACAGATATATTAGTTCTGCCTTCATTGGTCGCACAAGGCAAAACATGCAATTGCATATTTGTGGTTTCCCTGTTGATCAGTGTAAAAAGGTATTAAGGGTCATTGCTTTTTAAAATTTTTGTTTCTATTTTTTGGAGTAAAAAAAAACTTATGTTTGCTTGAAAATACAAAAATTTAAAAATAACTGTTATTTTTTTATGAAAAAAAAGGAATATTTATTACGGTCTCTGTTAAAAACTGGACATTTTAGTGTATTTTTAATTAAAAAAAAACAAATTTTTTAATATTGATCCCCTCCCCATCACATTGTGTTCACGCTTTGTTTATAATTTGCTTTACTGCGAAGATAACAAAATAAAAAGAAAAAAATCAATTATTTTTTTATTTTGATTAAAAATATATTATAAATGATGAATATTACTAAGTAAAAAAAATTAACATAACAACCATTGCTCTAGCAAAAAGTCTTATGTGTTGTATTTTCGAAAAAAAAATTTAGAACATAAAAATTAATTAAAATTTAATGTATGTGACCTTCTCCGAGAAAAGGGACCTGGTGTGTGAAAATGAAGTTTTAAGTAAAACGCATTTCATCTTATTCTACACCCATTTAGGTACCATAATCCACTCTTAAGTCCAAAACCGTTTTTTGACACACATGGTCCCTTTTCTCAATAAAGCTTGCTGCCTTTTCAATAAAATTTTTAGAAACAATTGCACTTAAGACATTTTGTAAGTGCAACAACGAATTCGAATAAATTTGTTCAAAATAACACGGAAGTAATAAAATGCATACAATTTTTTATTACTCTTTATGCAAAAAGTATTTTTTTATATTCCGATAAAATTGGCAATTCATTGAGAATAGATTTATGCTAAAGCTCTGTACAGACATTTGTCAGATCTAACAATATTGTCAGTAACAACCGAGTGAATTGGCCAGGTGTGTCTGTTATCAGAAAATGCATTGACAGTCCATTGTAAGACTGCCAGATGTCAATAATTTTGTCTGACTTTACATTGATCCCGGTGAGATGTAGTTTTAACAGGACTGCGCTAGGCTCCCTATGACGACCACAACAATCGACTTATTAAAATTTGACGATAAAGTGATTCAAGATATGAAACGACCTGTCAAATGGGTTGCAAGGTCGTGCGATTTGTTACTCCTCCATTATATCCTGTATTGCTATGTGAAGTCACCGGTTTATGATGATAAACCAACAAAGCACCAATTTACGCTTTGGAGGCCAATATTGTTCGTTAAACTAATGACGTACGGTAAGCAAAGCACAAATTTGGATATCTAGTTTCGCTTTGTGCAGAAAAGCCGCGGTACCCATATGCCCCAAATATCTGTCATGTGCTAATGCCTTGTAGTGATCTTCTTGATGAAGGACTAATTTAACCATAACATGGTTGTCGCTGACAATAATATTGTTAAATTAAACATAATATATCTAACATTTTCTTTAAATTATTATTGTTTTTTAACATGTTTTTTCTCTGGGTGTAACGAAACTAGAATTTTGCTAAGACTAAACTAACAACTGTTGGTATACAATAGTAACAGCGACGAAGTTATATCAGAACCAATCCCAGATGACGGTATTGAGTGCACACCGTCTATCCAGAATGAGGTCAACACCGCAGTGTCCCGGCTCAAGGATAATCAGGCAGCAGGAGCCGATGGATTGCCAGCTGAACTGTTTAAGACCTGTGGTGATATACTGATAAAGCGTATGCATCAGCTTGTTTGACTTGTTTCACAGCTAGTACGGATTTGCAATTGATCTTAACTGATTCGATATCATCAGTTATGAAAGGAAAGAGCATCTCCGAGCCATTCAGTACCATGCGAGGTTTCCCTTTTAACACCATGCTGGAAAAGTTTATACGAGATGCAGATGTAAATAGGACTGTCACAGTATACACAAAGCAACACGTGCTACTCGCTTATGCCGACGATATCGACATTAAAGGACGAACATTGCCAAGGTATATTTACACAAGGTAAACTCGTTGCTACAACAAGTACAACAAGACAAAAACAACACGCCAAATTGTTTTTGTAATTGGAGCCATGGTGTCAAAAAAAACGCAACACTGTGCCTTCAAAATAAAAACACAAATTAAAAAAAACAACACGTGCGCTAACCATAGAAATGTAAACAAACACAAGGAACCAACATAAATAATTTTTGACACTAGGGTTCCAAATGGGGTAAACAGCTGACAAACATATGGACCAACGAGTTTACCTTGTGTAAATATACCTTGAACATTGCTAGCAGTACCTGCAACCTTTGAGAAAGTCAAGAAGGAATCTACAAAAGTGTGTCTGACAGTAAACTGAGATAACACCAAGTGGATGGTTTCTATCTACACAGCAGAACAGTGAAATTTGAAAATCACAACTTTGTGATAGTCAATGATTTTATCTTTTTCGGCACCACCGTAAACGAACAAACTACATTAGTTTTGAGATTCCTGGCTAATAGATGCTACCTCGGACTAAGCAAGCAGTTTAGGAACAAAGCCATCTCTCGGCCGCAAAAAAAACCTTCTAAAAGACACTGATACTACCCGTGCTATTATATGGTTCTGAAGCATGGGTACTTGCGAAAGCAGAAAACACAGTACTTGGAATATTCGAGAGAAAAATTCTTCGTAGTCTATGGATCAATCTGCGTTGAAGGAGAATATCGGTGTTGTATGAACCATGAGCTATACGCCGACATTGACGTAGGAAGATAAGCGTATTACATTACAGCGATTACGATGCTCCAGCTAAAAGGTAATTGTTCAAGATCGATCAGCCGTTATCGAAGACGATCTAATCGATCTTGAAGACTATTTTATCGACTTCGATGACGGCCTTATCGACTTTGCCTGACGGCCTCCAAACACCTCCATAGTTGGGCTTCGGGGGCGATTAAAAAAAAACAAACCAAAAAAAAAACGATTGAAGTGCGCGCTCGGCAGCAACTCCTTTTTTTACAAAATAAATAAAATTAAAATTTAACAAAAACCAAAAAAATTATTGTGAAATAATAAAACCCGCCTTACGTTTTAAACCCAACAAACCCCCAGTGTTTTCATATAAAAAAAAAACCAATAAGTAAGTAACAAATAAAATTTCTCTTGGTTTATTTGTGCCTTATTCAACGCTGTTGTTGAAATATCACAATTTCCAAAATAATAAGTTGGAAATTGTTCAGTAATTAAAATACGAACATGGTGATGGTTCACGCGGAAATGGAATACCAAAACTCCGTTGGAGAGATGAGGTGGGGAAGACATCTCGTAAACTAGACGTCCTATAGATTAGAGAATAAGCGCAGAAGATTGTAGCGCTTGGAAATCTTCTAAGTTCAGCTACAGGAACCAATATTCTGTAATAGCCGATTTAGTAAGTAAACTATATAAGAAAATAACTGAATTAGAACTAGAATTGAATTAGAACTGAATAAGAACCGAATTAGAACATAGCTAGAACTGAACTGGAATTGACATAGTACAGAACTAGAAGTGCACCAGAACTTTATAAAAACCGAACTAGAACTGAGCAATACCTTTACCCTGCACTGTACATACATACATATTGAAATATTTGTTTTTTGTAAAAATTGCAACAAAATGGTTGAATGAAGAGGTGTTTTTTAAAGGCATAAAACTTTTTTTTTTAAATAAAATTCAACAAATGTAATGACAAAACTTTATTAGCTCACAAATGACATTAATTAAATTTAATCTTTAAAAATAATTTTTGGCATAAACCCTCCACGACTGCCAACGCCATCGTGTCTGTCCAACTATGCAACACTTTTTCGAGTATATCCTCAACAAAGTGATGATTTCACACGCTGTATGGCATGTTGCGCCTTCGTGTGGGAACCATTTCTCCTCCAAAAGAGTTTCAATGACATGAGGTTTAAAACAGTCACAAATAATTTGCCTGTAGCGTTCGCCATTCACGGAAATTTTTGCACCGGTTTCGGATTTTAAGACAAATGGGCCGATGACGTCTTCGGCATGTACACCACACCAAACAGTGATTTTTTTCTTAGAATGTTATGGAGCCTCAAGAGTCTCCTGCGGTTTGTGCTCTCTCCAAAAACGACAGTGTTGCTAGTTTACATACCCCTGAAGCCAGAAATGAGCCTCATCGCTGAAGGTTATATGAGGATAAAAATCTGGTTAAAATTAAGAGCGCCAATTTCGGAAATAAATTTCCTTAATTTGTAAACGTTATTCTGGTGGTATTCTTTGCATAGCGATTTGCCAAATTATACTTAAAAAAATCAAACACAATTCATTAGTATATCAGATAGTTTTATAGTTATCCCTATCGGATGTACCTAGAAAAACAGCATTTAGTTATAGAAAATTCTAAAAGTTTTAATAAAATGCATCGTGTGGTCGGTCTTTGTATCATACTTTTATCTTGCACTGTTGTTTTCAAAAAACCGCATGTTCTTTACACTAAACAATTTTGACGAGTAACAGTTGTTCAACAACCATGAAAATAAATAAAAGTTTTTGTAAAAAATAATTAATAATTTCTATTGTTTAAAATCTAGTAATACGTATTTAATATATTTTTTTTTTTTTTTTAAAAAACATCAATCTTATAATTAAATATTGTTGTTAATTTATTAATTAAATGTATTATTTATCAAAACATATTTTTCAAAAACCTTTCGTTTTTTAATTGGTATTGCTAATTTTTGCAACAAATGACAGATTTCTTGAAATAATTATTTTAAAAGGAAAAATTCTGCAATTTTCTATTCTACAACTTCATTAAAGAAAATTATAAAACTTAACCCTTTAGTTGCAATTTTGTTAATATTTATTTGTAATGTTCTTAAATTATTTTTGTAATTTATGCCACACAAGTTGATGGACGTCGTCGCATGTGTTGGTAATGGAAGATGGGTTGACTTTTATTCCAAAACGAAAAAAACTCATTGTTGTGTCAACATACGGGAAATAAGTCAACTAAATGGATAGAATACCCAGCAAACAAACAATTCAAAAGTGAATTAGAATTTTACTCATATGACTTTTTGTTAAAAAATTACAGGCTTTTTGCTTAAAAAGTGACTTTTTTCTCTTTGAGAAAAGCGACTTTTTTTAGTTTAAAAGTGCAACCTTATAGCAACTTTTCAGCGAAAAAGTGACCATGCGTGACCAATTAAGGCACAAACAATTAAGAGCTTTTTTAAAATGTTGGTAGCGATTTTTTAGTGCATATTTTACCCTTTACAGCATTTTGCAGCATATTTATAAATTAAAAGTGTATATTTAACCTTTTTAAGGCCCTAATTTTGCAAAACACAACGCACTCCAAAGTATTATATTGAAAGCAAAAACAAATTCATAAATATTTTGTAATTTTGTTGTTGCTTTGTACAGGAATTTATTTACCGTTTTAAAATTTTCAACGCCACAAGCAATGAGGCGTATGAAATCTTAAAAACCAATGTGAATTTCTGTTAGAGGCAACAACAAAATTACAAAATATTTATGAATTTGTTTTTGCTTTCAATGTAATTCTTTGTCGTTGCGTTGTGTTTTACAAAATTAGGGCCTAAATCTGTTTCGATAATTGTTGATTTTTTTTACAATTCTTACAAATGTGGACTAAATTTTGCAGCATCATTTTGAAGAATATTTCAATACTAGTTATTTTTTTTTTAATTAATTGCAAAACCAAAAAATGGTTTAACTTTTGGTTACGAGATTTCTTTTCTGTTTACACCCACATAACGATAGATTCTTAACACATAAAAATATTGGTCCTAGAGCCACCATTAATTATACCGGACGCCTCAGAATCACTTTATGAATCGAGCTCACGATGTCTTTCCGTCCAGCTTATTTTATATTCATACAGGTAGTAATTTTGGAGATAATGTTAATGAAATTTGCTAATTGCGCTTAAATTGTCATAAGGGCGAAAACATATTCAAAATGGTGAAGTCGGTCTATTATTTTACGTAGTCCCCAAACAAACTTCTTTTGGAAAAAGTGTTTATTTTATAACCCTTTAATTATATTGGTATTTAGATTAAATTGGGCCTAAACATATTTTATTTCTAAAATTTTTTTTTACCAATTTTGCTATCGGAAGCCCAAAATTGACACAAATAAAAACCGTTTTCCTAAAATCATTTCAAGACGAAAAATCTCTTTTAGAATTTTTATGTCTAGATAATATTTGGCACATATGTATATATTTTGAGTTATTGGAAACGCTTGGATATTTGTCTATAAATACTGGTGTCTGGTATCATATAGTCGGACTTGACCGACTATATTTTTTACTTGTTTATTATGTGCAAATATTACAATAGGCCTTTTTATGTTTTTGGCATATTTCAAAATCTTTAGGTCATATTTTTAAGATTTTATTGCATATTTTGTGCGCATAAAACACGTTTTTAGAGCATATTGTCGTTGTTTTTTTTTGTTGAATAAGTGAATATTCAGTTAGAAAGTGACTTTTTGCTGCAAAAGTTGTTTTCTTGTTTTTGTTTTTTTTAATAAAAATCTATGGCAACGATATATTATTACAATGTAATGTGTTCAGAACTGGGAATATGGTCTTATATACACCCAAAAAAAAAAAATCAATCCATCTGTACTCAAATCAATTCGAAGTGGTATTATTAGTACGGTGAGTGCGGATTTTCTTGAATCAAGTACAGAAAGATAAATTCAAGAACGGATTTTCAATCGCGAAATACATACATAACTTATCCATATTCAATCCCGAATTTCGTATTTGAAATAAACCAAAAGTGAAATTCAGAGGAGAATTTTATTATGATTGATTTACATACCCGTATGTTTTACACCTTACAGAATTTCAATTATAAAACACCAGCACCATTGCCAACATGTATATTACTTTAAAAACTTAAAATGCATATATAACTGAAAATATAAACTAAATGAGTAGCAAGAGTTCTCAATTTTACTTTTTAAACATGAAAATAATGTGTCTTGTTCTGTTGTTTTTGTTGTTTTTACACACAACAAGCAACTTGTGTGGTGTTGCTGTAGTAGTCTACAACAAACTTTGATAAGTAAAATGAGATTAAAACGCTCACTTTATAAGTTTACTCTCAGAGCGGCACTACCAATCAGGGCTGCCAGGTACTTTTTTTCGTTCTCCCCAAATTTAAAAATAAATTTCCCCAAATATCCCCCGATAAAAGAAAGAATCCCCAAAATAAGCCCCTGTAAAAAATACATCATTTTCAACGGATAATTTCAATATTTATTTGAGTTTTACTTGTACCATGTTCTACAAGAGATCATTTTTATCGAAAGGAAATATGTAGTTGTTTTTTTAAATATATATATATATATGTACAGTCGAACTTTCCTATAATGAATTTGCTTGGGACCACAAAATCACTTAATTTTTAAGAAAGTTTATTATACAAAATTAATTTTATTTCCAATTTTATTAAAAAATAATGAGGCTGTTCTAGTTTGGATTACATTCCCACGTGCAGCAGTTTTCCATTTGAGAATTCCTTTATTTGTTTCTCTACAAATACAAGTTTGAAGGCTCATGTATTTAGTGCTTAATCGCTTGCATTCTACATTTTAAGAATTAGGGTTGCTTTAGTCGACCGTAAATGTTGTGCAATGCAATGTAACGTACCGTAACGTACTGTATGTTCCTTAATGCGTAATTTTTATTTGATAAATTATTGCACAAATCAATTTTAAAACTATTTAAGGTGTGTGCTCGCATTTCTAGGTCAAGTAATAATTGGCCCATTAGTGGTCTGGGGCATCATTTATTACTAGTTCTTAACCGATTTTTTTTTTTAAAACATAATGGTATGTTCATTTCGAATTATTTATAATCTAGACTAAAAACTTTTACGACATTTAAAAAATTTTCCAAAAACTTAAATAAGTGATGGTTTTGCCTTGTACACACTATTTGACATTTCAATCGACTTTTCTTAACCCAATCATCACCAAACTTCATATTAAATATTGTTATATACTAAGGAACTAATAAGCCCATTCATTGGCTTTAGAGTTCAATTTAATTTTTTTGAACACCTCTTATACACATGAAGTTGTCCAAGAAAATGCAAATTTTGGAATTTTTGTACATAATCGAATTATTGACGGAGTGACTTCAAATTTGTCAGATATTTTTTTTAATAAAAACGAAACTTTTTTTTGCCCGGTGCTGATTGATATCAAGTGATGTTGCAAAAATAGCTACTGTAATGTGTATGTGACCTACACTATATGTGCATTAAACTTAGTTGTCTTTTATAGAAAAATTAAGCTAAAATTTTTTATTTCCCCAAAAAATCCTAAGTTTTTTTTTAATATCCCCAATGCAATGGGGTTTGGCCAAATAAAATTTTCTGTCCCTTTTAGCAACAAGAAACCCCCTAATTTGGGGTCAAACCCCCTAAACTGGCAGCCTTGCTACCAATGAAAAGTTTATTTTTTTTTACTTGGTTTAAGAATTTTGTACTTATTTTGAGAAATACCGCGATTGATTTTTAAAAGTACTGCCATTTAGGATTGTTTTAAGCACGTTTTGAGTACGACTCGTATTTAACCCTACGTTTCCACATGCAAGTAATTACTTGAAAGTAGTGTATACGTATCAATTACGAAAATCAGAAGAAAAAAAAATAAAAATATTTTGAGTAGCTACACAGGACAGTGCAAGTTCATTTTTCAAATGGGACATCTATAGACTTTCCTCATGGCTACGATATAAATTAATTAACTTTATAATTTGTTCTGTATTTAACTTTTATGAAATCTTTATAAAAAGTTGTGTTTATTTTAAAAAATATGCGAATACAGTATTGCCGTGTTTCCAATATCAAAAAAATGCTTAAAAGAATATTTTGATATAATTTTTTTTTTCTATTTTACTGAAATTTATGTTTAAAAATACGAATAAGATGCGTTGTTGTATAGTTGTGTTCTTTTTTATTTTTAATATTTTATAAATACACAGTAATTAGCTATAAACATAACATTTATTTTACTAAGTATGTACTACTTAATTGATACAAAATTCATCCACGGTTACACTGTTTTTCCATTTGCCATTTTACTTGCGACAAGTTTCAAAAATTTACTTGCAAGCAAATTATGTTGCAACCCAGCGGGAAAACTCAGAAGACCTCCTTACTTCAGGCCTTTTTAAAGGCCTGCTTAGAAATGTTTTTGATTCAATTACTAACTGCTAAAGAATGCCTCGGCTCTTTGGTATAAAAGATATGATACACCTTCCACACTCGCTTCTATGAGAAGGGAGTAGCGAAGGAGTAACATTTTTTTTCACAAGCAAAAGCAAAATAATTTTTTGATTTTTTTTTGATCCCGTTACCATTCTTATGTACCTGCTTAAGATGCGAGAACTGAAGGCCTACTTCGCAATGACAACGTGTGTAATAAAGATATGAGTATGGTAGACAGCGAGTAGGCCTTGTACATCCAAATGAATTGGTACAGCGGCCTTCTAGAAGGTATCCGTACTCCTTTTTCCCGCTGGGAAGCTGAGCTGTAAGTATGAAAAATGTGATGGTGTTAGTAAAAAAGTGTGAGTGTATTGAGTTGTTCGTACTTTTATTTTTATGTGGAAACGGGGGTAAAGTAATTAAAAAATACTTAATTTGATTTTGTGTTTTTCTCTCTGTGTACAATTGCTTCGAACGACTCAAGCTTCAAACAACCTCACTAAATGTACATTACCTTAATTTAAGGAATACAATATTTCTGGCCAGTTTTCCGCCGTATGAATGTTAAATGTTATGGCAAAGATCCTTGTGTTAGTCTAGTAGCTAAGTAAAATTGTTTTAATTTTCAAATCAAAAATCGTCTTAGTCCCAATTTACACTAGGGACATTTCTTGCCGGACAGACGAAGTTTGAGTGCGAGGGGTCTAAAAGGTAGAGTGTGTAGTACATGACTATCTGTACTGGACATTTTTTCATTTCTCTTTCTTACTTTTCGTAGTTTACATACAAGTATTAATTTCTGTCTGACTTATAATGTTTCATATGTAAACGCTTCAGGTAAGATTAAGAGAGAATTCAAAAAATGTCCGGCAAGAAATGTCCCTAGTGTAAATTGGGACTTACTTTTAATGTTTGTTTTTTATTTTTAAATGGAGCTGTACTTTTTTTAACCCAGTATTTTGTTTGAATAATTTTATTTTCTTCTAATTTTCTTGAATAAAAATTCTAAAACTGCAAATCAACTTTTTTTATTTGAATAAAATGGATTGGAATATATTCGGCTTGGAATGTTTAAATATAAAAAGAATCTAATTTGTTTAATATGTATTAAATAAGTTGAAATAAATTTTATTTAAAAATATCGAAACATTTCAGAATTTCATTTAATTTAATAAAACTTAATAACACAACAATTAAAAAAAATATTCTTAAACTTTTATCGATTTTATTTAACTTTTAAAATAAAAATTAGAAACAAAAGTATTTTAATTTTGTATTTAATTCACATCTTACAGCTATGGTTTTTATAAATAAACAGACTATTTAAAAAAATAAATTATATTTTTTTGTTCGCTGGGTTATCTTTAAAAATTCTGGTATGTGTTTATGTATTATTTACCTTGTCACTGATTTCTAATATTGTCGTTGAAGTGTGTGGATGAATGGATGGATGGGGCTTGCATGTGATTTTTTTTATATGCTGCCAACGTTCTTGTTCGTTATTTGTTTCTATTCGTACTTTATTGTTAAAGTTTATTTGATGTGTGTAATATTTGTTGTTGCCAAATTTAAAACATCATTTTGTTTTTGTTGAGCTCTTGACTCAAATTACAATTATGTATTATTATTACATACATATATACATGTGTATGTACAAAATGTTTATTATAAGTAAACCCAGGGTTAAAATCAGAGTTCAAAAAACAGTCGAGCCCAAAAACTGTCAAACAAAAAACGAAAATTTGTGTACAACTTTTCGCTTTTTGAGTTGGTTGGACTGTTTACATTTAATGAATCAGAAGTGAAAGGAACTGTTTTTTTTTTGTCAATGTCAAATGAAGATGTGGAAGAAATGGCAGTTTTTCTACTTTGACGGCAGTTTTTTAAACGCTGCAGCGCGCTGGTTAAAATGTCATATATTTGTTTATAAAAAATCTTTTTATTACCATTAAGTCAGTTCATAACCAAAAAGTAGTTTATTTACCAAAAAGGCACTTTTTTATATCAACAACCTCATTTCTTTTTGTATCAAAAAGCCTTTTTTTTATCAAAACTAATTTGTTTATCATCAAAGGGTACTTATTTTTACCAAAAGTTCCTTTTTTTACCATCACATGGGTTTTTATACCCACACCACAATAGTGGAGAGGGTATTATGCTGAACTGTGTAACCAATTTCTGAGTCGATTTAACGATGTCCCTCTGGCTGGCTGGGAGGCTGGCTGGCTCTCCATGTAACCTTGTGCGCAAAGTACAGGTCGAAATTTTACTAATTTTTTTTCGATGGGGGCAGCAAAGCGCACCGGGTTAAACTAGTATGTATATAATAAAAGAATTAAATTCGATATTTATTAACTACTTTTTATTAAATAATAAAAAATCACATTAGCTGTGTTCATTTACCTCAAATTTTTACAAATTTGTAGCAATTGTTACAAGTAAATGTTAAAAGTACATGTTAGAAAATTTTTTACTAGTAACAATTGTTAAAAATTTGTAACAATTTTTGATTTTTAGTTGAACTGTTTATTTTTAATTTTTGATATTCTATAATTAGGCTTGAGTTCATTAAATTTAATTTTCATTAAATTATTTTCACTGAGGGAAGGAATTTTACAACTTGGAATTTTATTAAAATTTATTGATAATTTTTCTTGGCTGAGCTGGGATTTGAACCCGGGTTGATCTTTACATGTTTCATGAAACACCACTTTCTATCGTCAGAACATCTTTGTGTTCTACCCACTGCACCACAGCGGTGCCCGTTAGCCAACAGTTAAAGATTGATGATTCCAAGTTGTAAAATTCCTTCCCTCAGTGAAAATAATTTAATGAAAATTAAATTTGATGAACTCAAGCCTAATTAAAGAATATCAAAAATTTGTAACAATTTTAAGTAAATGAACAGCTGTTATAATAGCCCAATTCACAATCTTGTGCAAATGGTCTTGCATCGTAGCATTTGCAAAATGGTATAGTAAATACTATAGCATACTTTTGGGGTTATAGTAAAATGGTATAGTGTATTTTTACTCTACACCAACAAAATATACAGGAATGCACTTGCTACTCTTTTGCAAATATGCAACGCCTAAACCAATAATTTATATTTACTCGACTTATGCAACACTTGATTGCAAACCGACAGCTAACACTCAGTGTACCAAGCCGATCTGCAATATGGTATAGTATTTAATAAAATCCCAAAAGTATTCTACAGTATTTACTATACCATTTTGCAAATGCTACGATGCAAGACCATTTGCACAAGATTGTGAATTGGGCTAATGATTTTTTTGCTATTTAGTAAATTTTGCGCTTGAAAGTGCTCATTTGTATGCAATTTGTTGTTTTTGTGCGCTCTCGATATCAATTTCGAATTATGTATTTCACTTCATGTGTGTATTTCCTCACACATATTTTCCCATATCATATCAAAAATATGTAAATAAAAACAAATACTTTAAATTTATAAACAACATTCATATAAATGTAACCGCAAAAATAAATGAAACTTAAATGCAAGATTACATTAAGCAAGTTTTAGTTTTACATAAACAACAAAAATATTTTTGCCTCGATTGATTAAACAATAATACGCACGTTAAAAAGTCTGTGACTTTATTTGATGGAACACAGGTTTAATTTTTTAACGTAGTTTCCTCTGTGCTCCTTTGCCCAACGTTCCTCTAATTTGTTTATCCCTTACACAAAATGAGAATTGTCGAGGTCATGCAAATAGTTGTTTGCTTGTAAGATGGCTTTCGGCGGAGCCATTTTTTTCATTAGGCCTAAATCCGGAAAATATGTTGAAAGAGGAGCATCAATTCGTAGAAGACTAATTCATGAATTTTTGTCTTGGCCAAACTTTTCAAATCCTCATTAAATTGACCCAATAAGTTGGCATAATATTCGCCATTAATTGTTTTAACATTTAAAGGGAAGTCAATATGGATTATACCGCGTGCAGTCAAAAAAACTGGTCGCCATTACTTTATTGGCAGACAAACCCGCCGTTGCCTTCTTTGATGTCGATTCACCCAAGGCTTTTACTGCTCTTTGGTCTCCTGGTAGATCCACGTTTTGTCTATGGTTACGAACAAGCGCAAAAACGTATCTTTATTACGGTAAAACGATGCCAATCACTCCTGCGAAGCTGTCACACGGTCGCGTTTCTGGTCGATTTGAGCAAAAGCGGCATGGGTATGATAAAGCTTGCTGAAAGCTTTTCATAACCAAATGATCCTGCGCCATGCAGCTAAAACATATTTTGATTTTTTTAAATGTTTCAAGTGTAGATACTTTTACTTTTTTCAACGTTCTGCTTAAATAACGCGGTAGTATGCTATCAATGCCTATCAAACACAAACTAAATGACGTAGCTTATAAGAATTTTGACAGGTGTCAAATAACAGATGCCTGTTAAAAGGAGCATTGTTTCCATTGTGTATTTACTTAAGGTAGCCTCGGTATTGTAACATTGGTTTTTATGTGCAGTTTGACAATAAAAATGTACCAAAGTGACGTGCAGTGTTCAGAAAAAAACATTAAATATCGCTCCTTAGTGTTCAGTTCGGTAAATTTGTGAAAAACACAAACTCTTATAGCGTACAAACAATTAAAAAAATAGATATTGTTTCTGGGTGTGTGAGCAGTACACTAAATAATGTTCTGTTTATTTTCAAACACTGCTTTATAAATAAACATATACAAGCAAACTTGTCGAGACCTCCTTCTTATAATTACAATCACATGAATGTTTCCGTTTCAGTCAAGTGGTGGGAAATTCAAAATTAACGGACTTATAAGCTGTTAAATTTATTAAGTTTTAACCTGTTTAGGCTTGTTTCTCTTATTCCTACCTTAATCTCACACTGTTATACCTGTTTCAGACAATGCGACATAACCCTGCAACAATTTTCGTATTTTTTTTTTGTCCCTTTGAAAACTCGTGTACGTTGAGACGTTACATTTTTTGTTGCAAGCCATAAGCTACAATTTGACGTTTAAGTCTTAAATTCAAATTTTATTATTAAATTTTAAACATTAAGTCAAAACATAGTAAAGAGGAGCATCAAATTATTGCTTGATTTTAGATTTCGTGCAACTTTGTGTACCCTGTTCACCCTTCAAGCCATGTCAGATAAATTTTTTGCTTCGCGTTTCGATAGAGATTCGCTTTGACATCCAGAATGAAATATTCATACTTATACGAAACATGTCACATAAAGTACTTTTAACGCAGAGCGAAGTGAAAAGTTAGGCATCTGTCATCTTTTTGCGCTCTTTTACAGTCTGCTAGTATAATTTTTTTTTATTCATTTATTTTTAACAAAGAATTCGTGTGTGTTGTCAAAGTGTTTATTGTGGCATACATCTTTTGCGCTACGCTCTTCTGTCAAAGTAGAAACGATGAAGTTTTATCTGACATGGCCTTTCGTCTTTAAACTTATGCTTCATGAAATATTTCTGTTCGGCATATCCGTTATGTGTTAAACAGGTATCAATGATAAGATAAAATATAATATCCTTCAAAACGGTGGTTGCGATACGACAACAAGAACAACACCAACACACAGCATTGTATTTTATTTGTGGCTTTCGTTAGTCGATTTGTCAAAAACACAAGCAACTTTGTGTGCTTGTGTGCTGTGCTTTTAACGGCACCTGAAAAATTAATTCGCATTGAACAAAATTTAAAGAAAATCCCATAGAATAAAATTATGACAATGGAACTAAAAACTTTACGAGTGTACACGAAAAGATTGTTGCCTTAATTTCGATTGTATAAATGAAAGTTAAAATACATGTTTAACACAAGATACATTAACACAAGGTAGACTCATTTGGGAGAGCATTACAAAAATAACCGACTTGTCCAAATTTTCTCGATATTAACCAAAATTTATTAATTTATTAGTGAGTGACAGTACTACAACAATGCAACAATAGAAAAAACAACAGGCATTTTGTTGCTAGAATTGAGACGGCAAATGTCAAAATGCCTTTTTAAAAAATGTAAATAAACAAAAAAAAAAATAAGACACCAAACGTCAAGAAAAATCACTACAAACAGCTGCGCTTGTGAGGCCACTTGATTAGTACATTCTGATATCAAAAAAAAAAAAAAAAAACAATGTAACCCACACTTACATATTTTGGCTCATACATACGAATTTGACAATTGGGGTTTATGTCTGTCCGCTAATGAGTCATCCTTGTGTAAATGTACCTTTGGTATAACAGCTAAGTTTTCTATATTCATATCTTCTTTATTCTTTAATTTAATTGCAGCCTTAATGTTCACATTATTTTATTGGTGCGGGATCCTCGTGGTACCATGCAGTCAAGACGCCATCGCACTTGGTGTGGCGGTAATCCGGACTGCGAGGATCCAAAATTTTTATGCGAAGACTTAGTGGACGATTATAAATCTGCAGAGGTTTTACTTAAGAAATATCCAGCGAAATTTAGGTAACGTACCAAATTATTAAAATAATATTTTCTTAATAATAACATAACTCTCTATTTATTCTAGAACTTTAAGATATGAAGACTTATCCCTGGATCCATATGATATGGCCCAAGAATTGCTACAATTTTACGGGTTACCTTTTGATCCAATGGTAGAAGACTTTTTGGATACTCACACAAAAGTGAATATTGGTGGTGTTAGTTCAACATATCGTGATTCAAAATCGGCACCATTTCATTGGAAACACGATTTAAAACCAGAAGATGTAAGTCAAAGGAACAAATAAATACTGTATATTGCGAGACTAGTTTGTTCTAGATAATTTGGTTTTAGGTCAGATATATTTGTGTTAAAATTCAGTGTGGTTAAAGTGCCACTTGACTGCTAAATAAGTCCAGTTTTGTTTACGTTTAAATTCAGTTTTATTCCATTTCTAGTTTAGTTCTAATTTGAGCGCTTTGTCCTGCTTATTCAGAGAAACTTAGAAATTGCTCGCGGAAGGAGTTATGGGAAGAGTTTATTATGGAGTTAAATAGAGCGGGACCACAACAAGAACTCCTCTTAAACACTTATAAACTTCTTAATCTAATTATAATATTCGTGGCACAGGTGTGGATACACTACAAGTATAAAGAAAAATTTTGCCAACAATAAAAGAAACATTCAAGCGACAGGGGGAGGGCTATCACAAGAAGAAGAATAGCCTTGAGGATACTGTTTCGCAGCGCTTGTATTGCAAGTCCGGCCAAGTATTTGGTATTGCAAATATTCCACCATCAAGTGACAATTTTACTGAGTCTGTTGAACTGATAATCCAACCAGCAGATGGGCCAACATCTACCACAAAAAGCAGAAGAACTCATCAGGCACAAGAAAATTTCGTTACTCATTAGAAGTTCTTACTTGGCACTGGGAAGTTCAAGAGGGTTGGAATCATCACGAATTTGTCTTCTTGTATTTAGCGCATCTATACAAGAGTTTTCCTTTCGATCATCATAAAATAAATCGACACTTATATTTATTATAAATACTTTTTATTCAACACAACAATTAGAAATACTTTTAGTTTAAAAAATTATTTAATTTTATAAAATTTTCACTTGTCAAACGTTATATTTAAAGTTGGCAAATCGATATTATAAGTTGGCAACTTTATAGCAAACTCAACTAAAAAGAGTTGGGTATCACAATACCTAAAATGAGTTTGGTTGTGCATAAGTTGGGTTGACTCTCACACGACCAAACTGAGTTGAAAGGAGAACCGCAATAGGGGCATTAGTTCATGTTTAGTTTTAGTTAATATCTCGTTCCGTCCTAGTTAAGTTCAAGCTCAGTTCTAGATCGGTTCTAGTTCAGTTATATGTAGTCTATCTCGATTCTAGTGCAGTTCCAATAAATGACCTTTTAGGGTTTGCAACTCTACTCAGTTGAGTTTAACCTAAACAACTTAAGAACTGTTGGTGATGAGTTGGTAATGTTTACCAATTCTTTTTATCGGCAATTACACAGGGTTGATAATAATAATTCAAAAAAAAAACTGTAAAATTTACACTGAACAACTCAAGGGGAATTCGCTAGAAGGGAGTTCAACTCTAGAACAACACTGTCAAATATATTGCTAGCAAAAAAAAGTTTTATAAAAAACTAAGTATGTATGTAGTTTGTATACAAACTTTGACAAGTCTACCACCTAAAATAACACCATGTGTTGACTTGTTTAGTTATGTATAAATCGTAATGGGACATCAGCTTTAATTCAGTTATTGTTCAGCTTAGGCTGAACCAACCTAATTAGGTTTAAATTCAGTTCTAGGTAAAATTTAAGATCATACCTACACTATTAAAAAATCTAGTTAAGATTCTAGTTTTGTTTTAATTTAATTACAGATTAAATACATACAACAATATTGCACAAACGCTATGGAATTATGGGGCTATCGTCAGATTGATAATTTTACCGATTATGCTCGTAGTTTCGATCCTATTGTTATGCCGCCTCCATTTACGTGAGACTCTTATGAAAACACTAAGCAGACAAAACTGCAACAGTAGCACCAGCAACAGCAGCCACAGCCGCTAAAATAATCATCAACAACAGCAACAATAAACATTATCAACTAAAAAATAATATAAAAAAAATAATATACATATGTATGTATGTACATACATATACACATATGTATACATATAAAGAAAACTTTAGAGTACCACTTCTAATCATTTTAAAAATCGTTTATATATTTTTTTAGGTCAAAAAGTTTTTAACTCAACATTTTTTAATCCAATTATCGCTCTAGTTAAAACATTAAAAAAATGAAATTTGCTTAAGATAAATTAATATAATACATACATATTTTGTTTTTAAGTTGTGATATAGTAAGTTTTTAAATTAAAAGGAAATCGGAAATCTCCCTTAAGACATCTCATGTTATATACACTTTAAAATAATAAAACAAAAACATACAGTGAATTTAGTTTAAACTAATTTTTAAAACGAAAACAAATGTTAAAAAAAAAACAAGCTACATAATGCTTCAAGTATTTTAAAGCATTTTTAGGAACGCGAAAAATTAAATTTTTAAATTTAAAGAAAAAATATTTTTTATGTAATAAGAAATATTTTTTTTAATTATAAGATTTGTTAAATTAATATAATAATTAAAATAAAACGTGCAATGATATGATATTATTAAATCTTACAAAAAAAAAAACCCCCGCATTAAATGTATTAATTACACTAGGCTACTAAATAAAACAAACAATTTTACACACTTAAGAAGTGACTTAAGGTAAATTGAAAGAAGGAAATCATGTCTGAATATGTACTTTACAGGTGAAATGGCGATATCTTTCTGATATTTCGTTTAAAACTCAGTTCTAGTACAGTTTTAGTTTAGTTCTAGTTCGGTTTCAATTCAACTTTTTTTCAACTGTAATTTATAATGACTGCTAAAATATTTGATAAGTTCCCAAAAATTTTAACCGCAGCTTTTGCTTACTTTAAGTCATTTGTCAAGTGTTTGTATTCACTGTAGCACAGTGTTTTATTAAACATAAAGAATTTAGTTATTAAGTTTATTAATCATAAGATTATACCATATATAAGATTAAATTAGGTATTATTAATAACTAATTATTAAAAACAAAAGACTTTTATAAGTTTATTAATTTTGTTAAGCAGAGGATGTTGATTTCATCATTTTCAGTTGCTTGGTAATTGAAGCACAACCGCGAATAACGTTGTAAAAGCAACTTTTTGCAAAGTCAGTGCAAGAACGTTGTAAGTTACTAAAAAATAATGCAATCTAATGGTTTTGCAAATTGGAATAACGTTTTAAAAGCCGCTTGGGTAGTGAAAAAACGTTGTAAATGACATCGCGATTGTGTATATGAAACGTTTTTTCACCAAAAAAAAAGTTATAAACTGCAAATTTACATGTTATTTTAAATTCAAATTTCTCAATATTTTGCATACAGGTTTTTACTATCATTAATTTTGATAATCTAAAAAAAAAATAAAAATAAGTAATCCTGCCTTTTAAAAACGTTTTTTTTTTTGCTCTACTGAAAAATAATTATGTATGTTGTCACTTACGTTATTCGCGGCTGTGCTTCGATTGTTTAAATAAAAGTCTTTTCTTATTTGTAAACTTTTAGCTATAGAATTATTAAACGAATTTGTTTTGTGTTTAGTTTATGTTTTTACCTAAATAAATATAAAAAAAAAATTATAAAATTTTTTGTTTATTTACTTTTAAACTTTGAATCCATATGCTTTCTCAATAAAATTAAATCCTCAAAATTTGGGGATAATCCCCTAGTGTGACAGCTCTGTTAAGAACCAGAAAAATAGAGAAAATATAGAGCTCTTTTAGGCTGTTAATAATTCATACAGAGCTGTACACAACTTTGGTTACCTGCATAAAATTGCAGCTAAAGTAAAGTGTTTAAAAGAAGAATAAAAAACGCCTTTATTAATAAATTTATATTTTATAAAATTTAATATTTATACAGGGTGACCCAAAATTGATTTCGGTTTGAATTTGTTATAAATTTTTATTTAAGAAATAATTATATATTTTTTTAACACAGTACATACATATGTATATAGGAAATATTCTTAAGCTACGGTCACATTTATCAAATATTTGACGAAAAAAACGCGACCAACAAGCAAACTAAATAACTATTTCCTTCAATTCAAATATTTATTTAGATTGTAATACCACATCTTACAAAAACATTTTTTTGCTATGTCTAGTAGTATAATTAGCTTGATTTGTGATAGTAAGATCATTTTAAACATCAATAACTATAAACAAAAGAAGGGTTACGCTTATTTGGTCAAATATTTAATAAGTGTGACCGTAGCTTTAGTTTAGTTATGAAAAATAATATCTCGCAAGTGGTTGCCATTTTCTGCTTCGCAAATTCGTAATCTTTCACAGATTTTCCATAACCTTTCGCAAAACTTCAGGTGTTATGTTTTTTATTTCGTCGCGTTTAATGCTTTTTAATTGCTGGATGGTTCTAGGCTTATTAATGTAGACTTTTCCTTCCAAATAACCCCAAAGAAAATATTCTGGGGCGGTTAAATCCGGTGAGGGCGGAGGCCAATTAAAATCACTTTTACGCGAAATAATTCGTTAAAACAATGGATCGTTGATTTGAAAAATAAAGCTCAAAAATTTGGGCACGTTGTTCAATTGAGTACTGCTCCATTTTAAATTCCCCAAGTCTTCTTTACAAAATACTGAAAAGAAAAGAAAACAAAATTTTAATAAAAAAGTTATAAGTAATTCAAACATCTTCGGGCCACCCTGTATATGTATACGAGATGACCCGTCAAACGTTGTTTTGCCATATGACTTACTTCTTTCAGATGTTACAATGTCTGCTTGCTAAATTTTAAGAAACCCGGTTGATTAGCTAAGGGGCATATTGTACGTCCTAAATAATAAAAAATATATGATATAATTCCTTCCAGATGTTACACTATTTGCCTGAAAAATTTTAAGAAAATCGGTTGATTAGCTGAGAAGATATAGGGAGGGCGAGCTTTTACCCCTTTTGCTCTATTTCACGCACTGTTGCTTGTTTCCTTGCAGTTATTACAGTTGATTAGCTAATAAGATATAGGGAGAGGAAGCTTTTACCCTTTTCCCCCTATTTCTTGTCCTAATCCCTATTTCCTTTCAGATAAATCACAAATTTAATGATTTGCAAAAAGGACCGCTCTAACAGCAAGAATAACAGTAACACATACCTATGGCAAAATGCATTTGTATAGCAAGTGAATCGAATGGTAAGTGCACAACTAAAATGACGAATTTTTAAGAAAATCGATTAATTAATTAAGAAGTTATAGGAGGAGGGGCTTTTACACTTTATGCTGTATTTTACGCCGTTAATGTTAAAATGTATAACCTTTTGTTCCTTTAAGACTTGAAACCAGCATTCGAAAATAAACCGTACATTATTTAACGTTCGGCTCACGAACACAACCCTTAATACCGTTCGTAACTATTTTCAAGAAAGAACAGAACAATTGTAGTGATAATGTAGACAAACATTATATTTTAATGTTATCTGATGTTTTTTTTTACATTAATAAAGAAATGAACAAACAAAAATTTTTAGCAACGACCGCACCACGCACAGCTTGTGTGTGTTTTTTGTATATGTTTTGTTTGTGTAAAATTATTTTGCTGGCTTTTTCGGTTTTTTTTCGTATGGGTATTTTGTTTTTGTAAAAAATTTTTTTTTTTTGTAATTTTCACCTAATAAAGCTATAGAGTCATTAAAAACACGAGCAATTGTTTCGTGGTTTTGATTTTCCAACTCAACCGTATTAATTAAGAATTTTTGTTTGCTTTTCTCTTTGTCCTCATCCAAAATTCCTGCAATAACATTGGCAACATAACGCCCTTCGATGTCTGTCGTTTTATCAATAGAAATCCAAAGGAAATTAGAGCTTATTTTGGCTTTTATTTCACTTTGTTGCGCTGTGTATAACTTATCTACACAATTTTTTCGAAAAGTCGCTTCGTCAGGAATGCTTTTATTTATATATTTTTTGAAAATTTTCCAAGTTCTGGATTAGTAAGTTTATAGAGTGGAAAATAAAAGCTTAACATAGATCCATGTTAAACTGATTTGATTTACTTTCATGGTTAGAAAATAGAGGTTGAGATACCTTCTCTGCATTTTTGTCTACCAAGCTGTTGTGTTTCTGACTTTGAAAATGTTGATCCACTTGGGATTTCCTTTTAAAAGCAACTGCTTTGAGGCACACATTGCAAAAAAGATATTTATGCTGGATCTTTTGTCTTTCGCATTTTTTCTGAAAAAAGTATGTAGTTAAACTGTGTATTAATTTAATTGAACAAATATGAATTTAAGATTTAATATACTTACGATAACATTAATTACTGTTAGAAAAATACACAAAATAATGTTCTTTTTTTTGTCAAAACCAATGTTCTTTTCGAAGTATTGGCTGATTTCTTAAACGCAGTACTGCAAAGCATCACAAAAAACAAATGCATTAAAAAGGCATTACAAATAAAAACAATGATCAAATTTAGCAACAGTTACCATGCTATTATGGACTCAAAGCATTATCTACAGAAAAGTTGTGGAGTTTTTGAAGCTTTGCCATTTATTGTTGCATTGCAATACTGTGTTTATGAAGTCAGCCATTATTTTGTCGTTAGGAAGAAATTAAATATGCGACTGTTTTCTTATTTTTTTTTGTCTTACTTCATCATAGTTTTATAAATTGTACAATTTAATTTTTTTTTTTTAATCAAAGAAACAAGATTGCGCATTGCGCAGGTCCGTTATTTTGGTGTGTGACAAAGAAATAGAATTTGTGTATGTGCATTTGTGTGTTTCTTACATTTATAACAAAAAACACTCATTTTTTTCTATGGTGACGTAGATGCGCAGTAGAATTGTTTTTTGTGCGGCTAAGTGCGCAATCTTGTTTTTTTTATTCATGGCAAATACATTGTAGATTTAAAATAAGTTTCTGGAAAATTTACCTATTGATATATATCGCCGATATTTCAAATACCGATATATATCAATCAGGGGTGTGCTGGAAATCGCAAACGCAAAACGCAAGAATTTGGAAGTTGTTTTTAATAAACTTTAAACCTAATTCTTATAATTTTTTGTTTAAAATCCTATTTTATAGGGCAATAGTTATTTAATATTTGTCATAAAATTCTTTTATTGCAGAAATCTTATTAAAAAACGACGTTTAAAATTCTTGCGTTTTACGTTTGCGATTTCCAGCACACCCTGTAATATATCGATATTGAAATACGACCATCGAATTTGATATTTTTTAAAGTCAGTCTTCCTTCATTGAAAACTCAAAATTTTAGCCGTTATTCAATCAATATGTTTTTTTTAAGAATTGACATCATATTTTTTTTTAACTAATATGAAGATCTAAAATTATTGGCATTTACAAGAAGCAGTGCCGGATACAAGATGCAGATTGACAGTAGAGCACATAAAACAGAGAGTGCTCCTGATGTCCATATCTACTGATTACTGGTTTGACTAAAACAATCAAAAACATTTTTAGTTAAAGTTTGTACTTTTGGGGTGCAATTCAAATTTAAAGGATAGTTGGTACTTCCATGACTTATTTACTTCCATATAAATTTTTCGTAATTTACTTTTTTTTTTGATTTTTTGTATTCTTCCCTTTTGTTATAATTGAATTTTTTGTTTTTATTAATTTTTTGAAATAAAATGAAACAATAAAAAGTAACAATGTAATTACATATACAGTAGAATCCCGATAATTCGTAATCGCAAGGGATTGGCCATTTCTTACGAATTATAGGGGTTTTCGATTTAACGGGGTTAAAATAAAATAAATACGAATTAACGGGGTTTTTCAATTGATATACTAAAACGATAAAAAAAACAAAAAACGATTGTTAAAAATAAAATATGGCTATTTCCAAAAAATCGTCAACCACAAAAAATGGAAAAAAATTTTCTTTTCAAGATTTATTTAGAGAATTGCTTATATTTTTTTAATATATGCGTATAAATTAATTGATTCGAAAAAAAGATAAATGGTAAACGAAGTAATACAACTTTTAGCACATACTTGTGTATATTAGAAAATATGCATTTGGAACAACAATACTCTAATCTAAGGCATATTTATGATCTGAAAAACATTTTTTATTAAGTTTCTTATATAAAGGATAAATAGCAGCATAAAAAAATTTTAAATCATGGTGGAAAAATTGTCCCGTTTACAATGTCCCGTTTACAATTTCTTTAACAATTTATTTAAAAAAATGTAATTCATATTTTATTTTGAAATCGAAACCATTTTTAGGGCACATTCGTACGCAACATTTTAAAATTAATCCCAATAAAACATTGTGTCAGGTTTTGCAGAAATCACTGTTTAAACGGTTACCCCATAAAACTCACTTCCGTTTTTTGTCCCGTTTACAATCACTGGTTTTTTGCAATTATCTCGGAAACCACGACAGTAAGCGAAAAATTTCATTTGCGGAAATTAAAGAGCTAATTGAGAGTTAAAAGAATCATTAATTTAAAAAATGAAAATCAGGTTGTTTTTTACAGTTTTGTCAGTATAAACGTGTGCGAATGTCCCGTTTACAATCTTGGAAGTGCCCATATGTATATAATTATTCATGTAACAAACTGATCTTAAGAAAATAAACACACGCACAAGCAAAAACCAACGCAAAAAATAGCGGTGAACAAAAAATCATTCTTTCCATGTTTCTATTGTTTTTATTACGAGTTATAAGTGGCAGTTAGCAAACAATTACGATTTATAAGAGGCAAAGAAGATTTTATTTGAAAAAAAAATTACGAATTAGCGAGTTTGTTACGAATTATCGGGAATTACGATTTATCGGGGTACGAATTATCGGGATTTGACTGTAATATGTTTGTTCATAAATATGTATGTAGATAGGTTAATTAAATTTTTTTAATTTGGTATAGTTTAAGGAAAAAACGTTCGATATATCGATAGTTTTGATATAATATGTATCGATACTCTTAAAAAATATCGATTCAATATATATCGATATATTTTTTCAATTTGCCCATCCCTAATTGATACATCCCAGCAAAACAATGAATAAAATATATTAAAAATTACATCACATACTTTAAGGAATACATTATAAAATAAACAAATATTTAGGAAGTAATTTTCTCAACGCAAGGTGAAGTGAACAACAAAATTACCCCCTTAGTATAAACAATGAAAAAGTCATTAAAGGAAATAGAACACTTTTTTCAAAATATGCAACATAAACATGCATTTAAAGCAAAATATGCAAAATTATG
Organism: Pollenia labialis; assembly: GCA_949318255.1. Lineage (NCBI taxonomy): Eukaryota > Metazoa > Arthropoda > Insecta > Diptera > Polleniidae > Pollenia > Pollenia labialis. Next base: position 29,735,383 of record OX439141.1, on the reverse strand, counting down.
CATTTAAAGCAAAATATGCAAAATTATGCATTTAATGCAAAATATGCACTTACAAATCGACGCCATTTTACTGCAAATTTCTTGATTCGCAAAGATATTTAGTTTGATATTTGTTTGATATCTGCGCTTGTCTGCAGGAAAGAGTCTATGGCGGGAATCGAACCCGCAACACCGGCGCTAATAGACTAGCTCACTACCAGCTGACGACAACAAATATGCATTTGCATAAAAATTCGGGCCTTGATCATTAGAAATTTTGTTATCAATTTCAAAACCCATATAACGTCAAACAAAAGAAAATATGGGAAAAATTTAAAACATGCGTCAAAAATTGAATAAATTATTTTGACATTACATGGGTAAATAATAAAAACTCTCCCTATGCTATATACCATAGTACAATAAGTACCAGGTATGTTCATTAGGAAGAGTTTTCATTATTTACCCATGTAGTGTCAAAATAATTTATTTGATTTGTGATGCTTTTTTTAATTTATTCCATTCTTTCTTTTGTCGATACTACAACAAGTAACAACACCAAAAACACAACAATGTATATTTTTGTTGCTTTCGTTGGCCGATATGTCAAAAACACAAGTAACTTTTGACATTCCTCTCCCTAATTAAGAAAAAAAAAGTAGCACAACGCCACCTGAAAAATGGTACATAGTACACATTTTCATAATTCTGATAAACGTCAGAACCAGAGCTGCCATTTTTGGTTATTTCTAACCAAAATTGGTAATATGTTTTTTCAATGTGGAGATGTAAATATTTTTTTTAATTTTGGTTACTTTTTTCTAAAAAAATGAGTACATACGAACAAGGTATATTTACACAAGGTAGACTCATTTGGGAGTGTAGACATGCTGCTCTATAAAAATAACCGTGTGGAACGGAATTGTCAAAATTGTCTTCATATAAATTTAACGCACACATGTACAAATGTTGTAAGAAATTTGAAATTTTACTGGTTATAACTTGTCGTTTTAAATTTCGCCATATCGCCAAACGTAAATTTCCATCGATACAAATATTTAGAAATCGACACATTAACAGCTAAAAAGCAGAAAACAATTTTCTATTTTTGTTATTTATAACTGGCAAGGCCCATTGAAAAGGTCTGCGCAAGAAGCCTGATGATCATTGTTTATGTTCTTTTTAGTTGTCAAAATTTGTTTACATTTTGCTTACATGTGCATGTATACGTTTGTTTACGTTTATGGTATGCCACACATACACGTTTTTTCCTTTTGCTTTGTGTATGGCGTAGTAAATTTTTGACAACTAAAAAGAATCGTTTTTTGTTTTTGTACAAGTAAGCAGACCTGATAGATGGGCCTTGATAACTGGCATATTTTGAATGGAAATTTTACGAGGGTAACTCTTGTAAAATAAAAAATAAAAAATTAAGAAAAAAAGTCTCAAATAAATAAATTTTTAATTAAGTTTCTCGTTATTTTTTAATATGTAAAAGAATTACATTATTATTTTACTATAAAGTTTATTTTAAATTAAAGCGGCCCATACACTTGCAATATTATTGTAAATTATATGTTTTTGCTTCTGCTGTAAAATTTTCAAAATGTTAAAAAAGGTTTTTTGCGTTTTAGGTGACGAAATATGAAAGAATATATGTAGTATGTACAATAAAGTTTGGGAAAAAGATTGCTGGGCTATTGGAAAGTACTTATTATGCATCGAAGTATTAAGTAAATGACGGATATACATACATATGTATATTTGTTGTTGATTTTAATTATGGATAAAGCCGACTGAACAAGCTCCAAATTCTAAAAAATTGGCTCATATATCTTTAAAAAAAGCATATTCAGGTATGTTCTAGGTTTAGACTCGAATTGAAAACGAAAAATTTTTTGAATCAGCATAAGTCATAAATTGGTGTTCTCAAATCCGCATGTTTTTGTGTATTCGAAGTTTTTGTTCGAAAAAACTTTTGTTGAACTAAGGATCGCTAATTTGCTAACCGTAGCATGATTGCAATGTCTAATATTTTTTTAAAAATCGTGAAAGCTGTAAAGAATCACAAAAAAAATCGCTAACATGGCAAAAATTCTCGAAAAATTGCAAACTTTTAAACAAACACTAAAATTTATTTGCAATCTCTAAATGGGTTAAAAAAACGAAATGTCGGAAAACAACAAAAATAATTGCAAAAATAGCGAAAATTCGCGAAAATTTTCAATATTTTAAACCAGCGATAAAATTGATTTAAAGTCCCTCAAACTATAAGGAATGGCAAAAAATCAGTAAAAATTGCTAAATTCAAGGAAATTCGCAAAAATTTGCTAACAGCGGCATGATAGCAAAGTCAACTATTTATTATAAATCGTTAAAGCTGTAAAGAATTAGAAAACTTACACGACCAAATCGTTCATATCGCGATCATGGCTAAAATTCGCGAAAAATTGCAAAATTTTAAACAAACTCAAAAACAAAGTGATCGCTAAATCGATTAAAGAAACAAATTGTCTGAAAATAACATAAAAATCGTTAAAAAAAATTTGGTATAATTACATCAAAATCAATGAAAAAGTCGACTTTAAATTTAGGGTTAGTGAGGGCCTTTTGCGTTTTAGATAACGATATATTTTTGATTAAATTGGATTAAGAAGATTTTAAGCTAAAAGCAAAATTAATTTTTTTGTTAAAAATGTTATCACACATAAGAATAAAAGTCGATTCGGCTTACTTTCACCAACTCATATCTACTCTAATTGAAAACGAATAAAAACATGTGGATGTGAAATGCAGAACACCAATAATGCAAAAGTAATCCACTTTCGAGTGGATTCGGATTCTAGAACACACCCGATTGTTTTGCTTGTTTACTGGAATTAAATAAAAAAGATTTTAAAAAACATGCCGAAACCAGTCGCTACAAACAAAAATAAAATAATTTTTTACTAAAAATATTTATTTGGGGATTTCATATTAACATTTTTTTTTACTATTTTTTTTTTATTATTTTTAAAATTTGGTCAGAAAAAAATATATTAACTTTTTAAGATTTTGATGTTTAGGTTTGGGGGTTTTTGGGGATGTTTTTTAATTTTTTGCGGACAAGGAAAAAAGTAACCGGCAGCCCTGAGATAATTTAACGAATCTTTCATGTCAAGAATCGTATAAGACTCATGTAGATATTCTCAAGGTACATTAACACAAGGTAGACTCATTTGGGAGTGTAGACATGCTGCTCAATAAAAATAACCGAGTGGAACCGATTTGTCAAAATTGTCTGCATATAAATTTAACGCACACATGTACAAATTTTGCCTCATATACACGAAATTTGACGCTTGGGTTCCAACTTAAGGAAACAGCTGACCTTGCAAGGTATATTTATAGCAGGTAGTCTCGGAAAGCCAGCTGCTTATTTTTTTTTCTTGTTTTGTGATACGAATTGTCAAATGTTGTATAGTAAAAAAGTAAACAAGTTTTTGTCTTTATCTTTTGTCGTTTTTGTCTCTTATCAACCCCTTTGCTTTTTGACAGTTCATATCACATAACAACAATAAAAAGCCCTTTTGTTTGTTTTATTGTACAATGGTTGTAATCTCGCGGCTACCTGCTATAAATTTACCTTGATACCTTGCTTATACTATTGTAAAATTGTTTTTGTATTTTCTTTTCCTACTTTCGTTAGTTTGACATTTACACGCAAAGTGGCCGGTTGTGTTTACAAGAGAAATAACGCAGAGTTCAGTGTAGTAGAGAACAGAATGCTAAAGAATTTACAAACTTTTTACGGTTTACATTAAGACAAGGTTCAGCAACAAATTTATATTACAGTAGTTCCGACTTAACTGCCTTTTGCTTAAGTGCACTTTTGATTAACTGCACAAAATTAATATTTTTTGTCATTTTGTTTAATTCAAATTCCTTTTTTAAGTGCACTTTCTATGACTGCACATTTGAGATAAATGCCTAACATTTTTGAAATTTTAAAATTAGTTTTATACAAAGGGTGTGTGTGAAACGGTAGCAAAGTACTCATGGAAGAAAAATTTTGACACTGCCCTGGGGGCTAGTAGAATTTTTGACAGAACCAAAAAAATTCTGACAAGCACGAAATTAAAAAAAAAAATGGGGAATGTAAGGAGTGATAAACTCACTGTTTATTGTTGATGATTTTGTTTAAACTTTGATATTGTGACAAATAGAACTGTTTCTGTAATTCTTATACGCTTAACAGTTTTAATTGGTTTAATATCTTTAGTTTTTCTAAAATCTTTATGGATGAAGTTTCCTGAGTGCCGGTTCACACACGTCAAGTTTGACTCGTCAAGTCTTGAGTTTTTGGGAGAGAAGGGATATGAAATGGCATTCTCTTTACACTTCTTTCCTAAAAGCTCAAGACTTGACGAGTCAAACTTGACTTGTGTGAACCGGCACGGATAATCTGTAAGAAATGGAGAGGGGGGGGGGAATAAGAGACAACTGGATTTGAACTTCGCTTTTCATAAGGACCCAGAATATATATACTTTATAGGGTGTAGGATCAATATTGTAGAAATTACAAACGGAATGACAAACTTATATATACCCTTTTACCTTCGGTGAAGGGTATAAAAACGAAATTGTTTCTCTGATTGTGAACAAAGCTTAAAACAAAACAGAAAGTAAAGGAAAAATTTCAATAGTTAGCTTAAAAGATTACTCATAAGACAACAGTGCGCAGTAACGCAGAGGATTAAAAACAATGCATCGTAAGATATTGGGTAGAATAAATTTTACAAAAATTTGTGTTGTTAGTGGTTTGTGCACTTTGTTACTAATAGCCACTATTCAAAATCGACCACTACCTGCTTACCACGTTCCCACGACAATCGATTCTACGCACCGGAACCACTTGGAGTTTAACGAACAACGACCAATGATTGCCAACTCAGCAGCACCTGGCTCAACATTTCATATCGTGCTGCAACAACAACCCGCTTACCGAGGTAATCTCAACCCCCTGACTTTTCCTCTGAAGGCAATGGTATTAGTTCAGTATCCGTCTTTACAGAAACAAATGATAGTCAGAGCGTACCCGAGAAGACAAAAGCAAAGTACAACATAACAGCCATTAAAAATGTTATCGCCCAGCAACGCGTCAAAATAGCCGATGAAATGAAAAACTTTAATTATCCTTCTGGACGTTTTGGGGTCTTTGCTAAAAAGCTTTCTGATTTGACACCTGAAACTGGAGGCACACCAGTACGTAATATTGTGGTGAGCACCTGGAGATCAGGCTCTTCATTTTTGGGTGAATTACTAGATGCCATGCCTGGTAGCATCTATCACTTTGAGCCTTTTTATCACTTTGGTGATAAGCTGATACGTGATTCGGGCGATGTAGAGCAGGCCATCAAGAATCTCACAAATTTACTAAACTGTAATGGTTCAGATCATCGGTTCCTATTTAAGCGTAGTAAACGCTTGATTCCGGTGACTAAAGAACTTCCATTCTTTTATAATCATTCCGATTTCTTGGTTCCATATTGTAAGTTGTTTCCGATACAGAACATAAAAACCGTGCGTATACTTTTAAGCACGGCCGAGGCTTTGTTGAAAAATAAAAGGTGAGTTGAAAATAAAGATTTTTTTAAAAAATATTTAACAAAAACAAGGAACATTACTAGGGTATTCATTAAATCGGGCTTTTACTTAAATCGGTTAATCGCTCGATTAATTAATGGAGGTTTTGGATTAATCGGTTAATTTTGTTATTGATCGGTTAACCGATAAATAAAGTTTTTTTTATAAATTAAGTAGTTTCAATTTATAAAAAAATTAAAAATATTATTTATTATATTTGTAAAAATATAACAGTAACATAGAAACATAACAATTCTTGAACTAAAACAAACAAACAAAAAAATAATTCATAACTTTTTAATACATATTTTTTTAATTAACACATATTACCAGGGACCGTAAATAACAGTTATTTCTGAAAATGTGACCCCAAAAACTCTCCATGTTAGAGTCAAGGAACACCTACATATAGTGTCATATACCAACAGATTCGTATTGACGAGCTCATTAAGAATCTTTGGTGATCTTGAGAAAACGATCTCAACTCTCAATTAAAAAGAGAGTTTTATTTTTCCGTCAAAAATAAAACTCAAAACATGTAATAAACTAATTTCTAGACGTTTTACATGAGAATAACCAAAATAATATAAAAAAAAATAAAAATATGAGTTTTATTTTCAGACGGAAAAAGTAAAACTCCTCAAGCGAGTTTTATTTTCTGACGGAAAAAATAAAACTCCTCAAATGAGTTTTATTTTCAGACGGAAAAAATAAAATTCACTTGAGGAGTTTTACTTTTTCCGTCTGAAAATAAAACTCATATTTTTATTTTTTTTATATTATTTTGGTTATTCTCATGTAAAACGTCTAGAAATTAGTTTATTACATGATACAAATACACAAGGTAGTTCCACTTCTCTCTCAGAAATTATTTTTTGAAGTTTATCGGAATTATTTGAAGCTTGATACAAATAAAAACTTCAAATAATTCCAATAAAATTCAAAAAATAATTTCTGAGAGAGAAGTGGAACTACCTTGTGTATTTGTATCATGGTTTATTATATGTTTAGTTTGACGAACATAATTTTTTCCAAATTTTCTGCGGAAAGATTGGAACGTACATATGTAGGTCGCTCAGAACCAATTTAAGAGCAGAGAATGCTCTCTCCACGCTCACCTGGGTTGCTGGAACACAGTAAACAATTTTTGATAATTTATACAAATATGGATAATGTATTTTTTTGCCTCCCAGAACTCGAAAAGAGGTTTATCAATCGATAAGGGCCTAGGTGAAAAATTATCTATTTCATAAAAAGCTTTTCGTTTTTCATCACCATCATCATTTGCATTGCTTTCCAGTTCCCTATCTACGCTTAGGGATTTCAAATACTGTCCCAAAAGCGATGTGTTGGACTGTGATGTATCGCAAACATCTGGCGAAGATTGTAGAGCTTTCTTACTTGTTGAAGGTTGATTATCGGATTGATTATTTTTTGTCTGCAAAGAGAAGAAGAAATGTAATGAACTTTTAGAAAAATACCGATAAAATAAAAGTTAAAAAACTTACACGCTTCTCTAATTGCAAAATACTAACGATTACTTCTTTAAGGTGGGTTCGAGCACACATTAACTTTAAAGGCTCCTTCGATATAATGCAGTTAAGCCGCGGATCGAGATATATAGCTGCAAGAAATGTTGGATTTTGAAGTAAAACTTTCTCCCGCCGTTCCAGTTTTTCTAAAAATTTGGAGCTGTTTGGCTTCGTTTGAACCCCAACTTCATTTCGAGCCATACTTTAAAGAAATCTCCAAAAAATAACTGCTATTCTTAAAGCTTTCGTGTGGCAATGTAAATAGGCTCTAAGAGAGTTAAAAAGCACTCCATATATTCCCATTCTGAGTGACGTAGATTAAGTGCAACATCTACATTTTTTAAGCAAAATGATTTGTAGGCCATTAAGCTTTTTATCATAAAATAGGTGGAATTCCAACGGGTCTCAACATCTATGGAAACATTTGTAAGTTCAGATCACTGGTTTTACTCCTAAAATAATTGTAAACTTATTGTCTAAAAATTTAAATCATAGCAACTTGCGTACAACAAACCTGTAAGTAGGAGTCCGTAAGGCCTTCGCTAAATCTCGAATGCGCTTTAGTAAATCTTTGTTTACCTCATCTAAATAATCCTTAACAGCCAGTTGCAGCGAGTGAGCTGCACACTTTACAGATTGCACTGAGAACATGGATGAAGAAGATCGCTAGAGACGGTGTCAGACTCGCTTTCATTCTCTTCGTCAAATAATCTAACCATTTTTATAAAATTCCGTCCATTATCCGTTGTTATCGTGTACATTTGCTTCTTTTCGATACCAAAATTTTCCAAAACATTTTTAACTTTTTCCTTAAGATATTTAGCTATAAATTGCTTTTAAAGTGAAGTCTATCAAGCAAAAAATAAATTAATGTGTTTACCTGTACGACGCTCCGTTAGCGTTTTTATCAGGGCTGTGGAGTCGGAGTTGATGTTTTTGTGCCGGAGTCGGTGTCAGAGTCGTAGTACCCACAAAAACTCGCGACTCCGACTCCAAAAAAACAACTTCCAAATTCTTGCGTTTTGCGTTTGCAATTTTCAGCACACCCCAGTTATAAATATATGTATGAAGAAAAATATATGTTTTGCCCCAAAAATTAAAATTATTTTTTTTAATTCATAAAAATCCAAAACGGTAAAAAAAGTGTCAAGTCCTATTACTTTCACGTAAAGTCGCATAACCTATGAACAAAATGACACATCCCAGTGACGCACGTGTGTTATACGTACTGAAATACGTATGCTATACTTTGTGTGTACGGGGTACTCGGAAGTGTATATACGTTTTTCGTTTACTTTTATATAGAACATGGCCGCTTTTTCATTGCTTACCATCAACCCACAAAGTGTACGAGAAAGTAAACGAAAAACGCATATACACTTCCGAGTACCCCGTACACACAAAGTATAGCATACGTATTTCAGAGAAAGTGTGTTACACACAATTCTATACCACGATTAGCTTACTTCCTCTCTGCCTGTAGTACTGTTTCATGTACATTGTACAATATGAAGTAAGTGAAAGCATACTCTGTGTTACAATTCCACTTACAATTCTGAGTACTCGGAATATTAGTCACTGGGATAAATCATGAAAATCGATGAACGCATTTTGCTTTTATTCACAATTAATTAAATGAATGAATTTCAAAAATTTGCTCGAGATATCCACAAAATTCTTTGGAAAAAACATTGATGACTTTTTTATTGATTCTTTATTTTGCATGAACATAAACATTCCGATTTATATTACAGCTATTCTTACACAGAAAATATGCAATTTTTATATCTTATCTATGCATGGAAACAAAATTTAGAACATTTTCAATTATTATCACTATCTATCCTCGTTGAAGTTGACGCTTGTGGTTCTGATGACCTTATTTTCTTCGTAGGTTGTTCGTGTTCATGTTCTGAGTCTGCAGCATCATCCGAGATATACGTAATATTCAAGGGCATGTTTTGTTCGGTGTGTCCACAAATTTCAAACTGCATAATTTTAGAACTCCACCAACAAACCTCCGCAAGCAATGCATCCAATTTTTTGCCTTTGAATCGCTTCTCTATTGGCATGGTCACCTGGTGGAACCCCTCTCCTTTTTCGTCCGATTCCTGAGGTAATTGTGCCAAAAAGGTTTCAAGGTGGAAATGCAGGAAATGTAATTTTAACGCCATGGATGCATTGATTTTTTTCAAAATAATACAACAAGTTGTCCACTCGTGTCTGTATGTCATCTCGCTGTACACGGTTCTTTACTCAAACGCCTTCGATGACTTGTTTCAATGCGTCCCATGCACATAGGTAGTTATAATGGTTCGAAAGCATATTTGTGAAAGATTCGCTTTTAATTAATTTTCGTATATCCGGTCCTTTGAGAATACCTGTTTGAAATAATAAAAAAATATTTACGAAAAAATTATTGGTAATGCGAATATATCGAAGTGAATAAATTTAGAAATGATAATATTAAAATACTGACAACGATACTTACCTTCTCTTATTTTAGCTTCACTGAGTTTTGGAAAGATGGATTTTGTACAGTCATAGCCGTCATCAATATCTTTGTCTACCACTTCGATAAATTTCTCAGCTAATCCTAATTTCATGTGGAGCGATGGCAACAAAATATTATCTAGATCCTTCATCAAAGGTTTATTCCGTAATTTTAATTTTTTCTCGAGCTCAGGAGTTCTTGCTTTCCAATCTTTACATTGATATTGATTTCCTGTGTATCGTGAATCCCATAGAAGTATTTTGGAAAACCGCAATTTAATACAATTCCTTGTATTATGTTGACAACCTTTAGATCGCAACAAATCTTCAATTTGTGGACATTGATTGATTTTCTCCAAAATTTCGCCCAATATTTCATACGTTTCCTTCGTAGTTGTGCTGACTCCCAATGAAATTGACGGTTTTTTGTTCGTTTTGTGCAATAGCACAGCCTTCAAACTTAAAACTGAACCATCGAAGATCGCCGCCAGGGATATAATCCATTCCCAATTTTTTCACTAAGCCTGTGATATCATGGGAGTAAGTGAACGTATTTGCCTCGTCAACGGAATAAAATTTCTGAAAATCAGCTTGGCGTTGTCGGTATGATGTTGCGCTGACATTTTGCTGTGTCAGTTTTCTGCTTTTCAAAAATGATGTCAACATTTCGGAGTTTTGTTGTGAATCCATTTCGATTTGTGTTAGCGGTTGTGGTCCATTATTTTCAATATCGGGTGTCCAATCCGCATCATTCAAATTGGTCGGATTGGTGAAAACGGTTTCGGCTTGCAGGGACACAGTATCCAGACTCGGAGGTTTAGGTGTATCGGTACCAGCAGCGCGTTCAACTGGAAGTGTGGCAGTAAAAGCATAAATGTATTCTTTTGTTTTCAATTGTTTTCTGTTTAATCCAGTACTAGAATTTATGCATGCGTAGCACCTGGATTCATCATGTCCAGTCAGGTCTTCCAACCAAATTACTGGCTTCGTAAAAGAAAACTGTCCACCTTTTCCATGTATCCACATTATAAGGGCATTATAACAATTTTTGCACACTTTTGTTTTCAATTGTTTTCTGTTTAATCCAGGACTAGAATTTATGCATGCGTAGCACCTGGATTCATCATGTCCAGTCGGGTCTTCCAACCAATTTACGGGCTTCGTAAAAGAAAACTGTCCACCTTTTCCATGTATCCACATTATAAGGGTATTATAACAATTTTTGCACACTGTGTTCGGCGTAAAATTTGCACCACTTAAATCTGCTTCATCAAAATAATGACAATACGCTGTTTTGAATTCCTCAGTAATCAATTTTTTTCGATCCAATTGGCCTCTTTTAACAAAAATTAATCAATTGTGGGCACTTGTTATGTTCCATATTTGGAAAATATATTATCAGGGTTGTCATAGAAACCAATATTGTCAGAATTGGTTTTAAAACCGACAAGAAAAAATGCTTTGGTGTCATAGAAACCAATGTTATTGGTTTTATGTTCGAACTAGAATTAGTGTAGGTTTTAGGTGTCACAGAAACCAATGTTATCGGTTTTTTATTGGAAATAAACCAAGCAGCTTACAGCTCTTGTTTTTTTATTGGAAATAAATATATTTAGTTACTAAAAGCTTAATTTTGTATTTAATTTTTTTTACCAGTTATATTTTTTCCACAGATAGAAGTAAATAAAATTGATAAACATGCCCGATAGAGAAATATGAGCTTAAAAATTTGCATAACCTTATTTATATAACTAGTTCAGGTGTCCGCCTGCAAGAGCTCTCACTGCATATAATTAATTTAAAATTACCTTTTATTTAATTTAATTTTAGTCTTAATGTTCACATCATTTATTTGGTGCGTGATCCTCGTGGTACAATGCAATCCAGGCGGGCTTTATCATTTTGTCAAATAAGTCCTGAGTGTATTGATATAAAAGTTTTATGCGCAGACTTAGAGGACGATTATAATTCTGCTGAGGTTTTTTTAAAGAAATTTCCAGCGAGATTCAGGTGATGTATTTAAATACAGTTTATTTTACTGTGATTGGACTAAATTATTGAAATAAATTTTCGATTTTTTTCTCTCTTTTATAGAACTTTAAGATATGAAGATTTATCCTTGAATCTATATGATTTGACCCAAGAATTGGTAACATTTTTAGGCTTACCTTTTGATCCAATGGTAAAAACTTTCTTAGATTCTCACACAAAATTAAAAATTGATACTTCATTTTTTTCAACATTTCGCAATTCGAAAACGACACCTTTTAATTGGATACGAGCTTACGAACCAAAAGATGTAAGTAAAACGAAAAAAAACTGTATAATGCAAAACTAGTTGATTTTTTTTGTTTTAAATCAGATATTTTTCTGTTCTAATTCAGGCCAATTCTAGTTCAATTTACTTCTAATTCAATTCTAGTTAAATTCTTGTTTATTTCTAGTTAAGTTTTAGTTTAATTCAAGCAAAGATTCTAGTTAAGATCTCGTTCTAATTCAGATTATTTTTAACATTTTAAGGCCCTTTTTCACAAATGACCGATAGTTTAAAGAAGGCATTAAATGGCCTTATAAAAAGTTTATTAAAATTATACTTTACCCTAAAGTAAGCGATAAAGTAAATTAAGGCACGTTTTCACAACTTACCGATAGCTAAAGGTAGGATTTAATCGGCCGTATAAAAAGTGTTTCATTATTACAACTTTTTTATACGGCTGATAAAATCCTACCTTAGCTACAGGCCTTAGGCCCGCTTTCACAACTTACCAATACCTAAAGGTAGGATTTTATCGGAAATATAAAAAGTGTTCCATTATTACAAGTAAAGTGAACCTTAATTTACTTTATCGCTCACTTAAGGTTAAAGTAAAGTTTTAATAATGGAACCCTTTTTATAAGGCCAGTTAAAGTCCACTTTTAGGTATCGGTAAGTTGTGAAAACGGGCCTAGGTCTTTAAGGTACTAGTAGGGAACCTAGTTCATATTTCTTTTAATTTATATAATTTTTTCAATTCTTTTCAGATTGAATATATACAACAAAATTGCAAAAACGCTCTCAAACTATGGGGCTATCGTATGATTGATAATTTTACTGATTATGTTGATAGTTTCAATCCTCTTATTATGCCGCCTCCATTTTCGTAAGAATCTTTTTTACACGACGCTTACATATGCCAGAACTGGCAAGACAGTACAATCTATGATAACTTTTTCACTAATACAGGCCCACTTTTTCAGCTGTGTTGTCTACCCAACATATTTTAATAAGCTTACCAACACAAACGTTAAGCTTGAATAAGGTTTGAGAATATATTGAAAAAGGCTATCGTAACAATTGTAGAAAAATCAAAACGAAACCCTCGTTATAATATTATACTTATTATATGCATGGTTAATATAAGCTTATCTTTGCAATTGTAGAATAAGCTTACGAAAATAATATTATATTAACTTTAGTATAGAAAAGCTTATTCGCCTCAATATTTGTATACGTTTTTTTATGTAATTGTAGAATAAGCTTTACAAATAACATATTATTTGGTGTTGAAAATAGAAATATTTGTTTGTTTTAATTTTATTTTACTTATATTTATTAAATACTAGCTGTTTGGTCCCGGCTCTGTTCGGGATTTTCTAAATAATAATAAAAAATGAAATACTGGAGAATTAATAAAAATAAAATTAAATATCACGACAACAGAGCCACCTATCGGGAGTTTTTTTTATAAACCGTCAGTCATAAAATTGATTTAAATCCCTAAAAACATAAGGAATGGCAAAAGTTCCATAAAAATGGCTGAATATTCGGAAATTCGCCAAAATTTGCTAATTGCGGTATAATAGCAAAATTTAATATTTATTAAAAAAACGTTAAAGCTGTAAGGAATCATACGAAAAAATCACTTTTTCGCGAACATGGCTAAAATTCGCGAAAAATTGCAAACATGAAAACAAAACCCAAAAATTTATTTAAACTCGCTTAATCGGTTAAAAACATAATGTTGGGAAAAAAAATTTGCAAAAATTCGTGAAAGTTTTCAATATTTCAAAACAGCCATAAAATTGAAAAAAATTCCTAAGACTAAAGAAATTACAAATATTCCATAAAAATGGCAAAATTAGCGGAAATTCGCAAAAATTTTCTATTAGCGATATGATAGAAAAGTTTAATATTTATTAAAAATCGTTAAAGCTCTAAAGAATCAGAAAACTTACAGGAAAAGTTTCGTCTATCAGAGACATGGCTAAAATTCGCGAATTTCCGCTAATTTAGAAATTTTTATGGAATTTTTGCTATTCCTTATAGCTTTAGGGACTTTTAATCCATTTTATGGCTTGTGTGAAATATTAAAAATTTCGCGAATTTTCGTTATTTTTACATAATTTTGCAATTTTCGCGTAGCTTTGTTGTGTTTTTTAATTCAACATAATTATTATTAAAAAGTTGAAAAGGAATTAAACTTTTTCGACACCAATAAGACTGACGACAAAATCAGAGTCAATTTATATCGGTGACATCGTTAACGTTGCGTACGGCATACCAAAAATACTTCGACACTTATCGATAAAACTTGATATTGACAATGGGCATACCGATTTGCAAGAATCGACACAAAACGCTATCGTTTCGTATTGATGACGCTAAATGGAATAAGGGCGAATATCATGTGTTATTTCTCTGTGTACAGTACACATGACATTTTTGATTTAGAACGAGTTCTATTTCTAAGTAGCATCTGATATCAGCTGTTTTTTGTTAACAAAATTGTTTGTGGCGGCACAAATAAATTGCAATTTTCATATTATAATAGTAAATATGTAAATAATAAAACAGATAAAAAAAAGCACAAATTAATTATTAAAAATGTTTTTTTTTTTTGATAGGTGATCATGTAAATTATAAACCTTATGTAAAACTCAAATTTTGACATACACATAAAATCACATATGGGTAGAAAGGTGACATTCCACATGACAAATACACATAATGTGAACATAGCTTAAGGCAGTTAACTTGGAAAGTGATTTCACATTTGCTGACAGTAATTTAAAGTTTTGTTCGCAAAAGAAAAAGTAAAAAAAAAATTATATAGTAAATCGTCAGCTTAATATGCATATAGGGTTTTTTCCTGAGATTTCCCGTCCCGGGAATTTCAATTATTTTCTTTCCCGTTTTCCCGGGATTTTTGTTGCGGGATCCCGGGAAATAAAAGTTCCCCATAGTTTCAGAAAAAAGCTATTTATACTTTGAAATTTAGTTTAATACCTATTCTCTAAAAATTAGCATCTGTTGATGGGTTGTCGATTAGATCAATAACAAGAAGTGAGTACGTTCGTAAATCGATGTCTACTGACGCAATAAATCTACCAAAAGCAGAATGTGCCGTGCAACAGTTGATAATTAATAAATTAAGTGAAGTGAAGAGTTTATAAAGAACATAAATTCAAAATAAGATGCAGGCAGTAAATTTTAATTGTCCATGGACAAGTCTTACAAATAGGAGATATCCAAAAATATATCTCCTTTATTGCAGCAAAGTCATATCTACAAAATGGCAAAATGCGATTAAAGTTAAAATGTACCGATTTAAAGATACATATATTTTGCTATAACTTCGGTTCAGTTTGAGATATAAACCGATGTTTTGTTACGAGAAAGTAGAAGGAACACTTTGCTTAATTAACTTAAAATTAAAAAAAAAATTTTGAGATATGACGATATGTTTATAAGGTGATAAACATGTTGGAAATACGTTAATTTTAATTCAACTTTATTTGTCAATTCCAAAATCGGTTTAACTTAACTTTTGTTTCACTGTATTCCCAAATATGTATAGAATATGGATATAGTGATTTGGGAACTCTTTTTATTTTCACATGACATACAAATTTTATTTTATTTTATATACTTTCAATACATTCTTGTGAACAGTCGAGAATTTTCTGTAACGAGAATTCTTTAATAAAACTTTGCTTAATTTTCAATTTTAATATAAAAGAAATTTGTCTTTAATTTCAAGAGGTTATGGGCCTCCTTTAATTACTTCTGCTGTGTGTTTTTTCCTTTTTTTTCGTTTTGCTGCTGTGGATTTATTGATTTGCTAAAATAAAAATGGCTGACGCAAGACTTTTGATGACGAAATTAAATCGTGACAACTATGAGTTGTGGAAATATCGGATGCAGTTGTTATTGAAAAAAGAAAAAGTATGGGACGTCATTGAGGGTGCGATTCCCGACGCTGCCGATGCAAAGTGGAAGGAACGTGATACAGAAGCATCTATCTTAGTTGGCTTGGCTGTGGAGGGGTCGGAGATTTTCCGTATTGCGAATAGTGTGAATGCTAAAGATGCTTGGAGCATTTTAAAATCATACCACGAAAAATCGACTTTGAGCAATAAGGTAAAATTGATGAGAAGCATTTGTGAGTTGAAACTTCAACCGGATGGTGATATGGACAAACATATTAATCAAATGAAGCTTCTATTTACGAGATTGCAATCGCTTGGCGAAAAATGTCTGAATCGTGGATAATTTCAATGCTATTGAGTAGTCTGCTTGATACTTATGACACATTAATTACGGCTCTCGAGGTAAGGGATGAAAAAGATCTCACTATGACCCTGGTTGAAAATAAATTGCTCGAAGAAAATGAGAAACAGAAAAAGAGAAAATCTGGTGAAGATACCGTGATGAAAGCCACCAACAAATTTCGACCCAAAGCAAATAATAAATCTAAAAAGATCGTATGCCATTACTGCCATGGTGTTGGCCACATCCGTAAGGACTGTTGGAAATTCAAGAATAGCAAATCAGACAATGGTCAGAATGCCAAGGTTGCCGAAAATGATGAGGCTAATTCTTGTTTTGTTTTGAATGTTAAATCAGGAGTCTGGGTAGTTGACTCGGGCGCTACTTGCCATATATGTAGTGTTAAAGAAGAATTTATAAGTCTTGACTTATCTTGGCGTGAAAAGGTGACTGTTGCTGATGGCGGTGTTGCATTTTCTACCGGAAAAGGTTCTTGTAAGATAAAGCTGGTGAATCGAAAGGGTGGTGAAGTGATCATTACCGTTGATAATGTTTTGTATATTCCGTCGTTTAAAGGAAGATTGCTGTCGGTAAAGAAAATGTCTGCGGTTGGTTTTAAAGTTTTGTTTTCTGGCTCAATTTGCAGAATTCTTGACATGAATAATGTTGAAGTTGGTGTGGCAGATTGCGTAAACAATTTATATCAACTTAAAACAGGAAATCGTGAAGCAGCATTGACTGCTGTTTGTAATCTTGATCGGTGCCAACATTATTACCACAAACTTTTTGGCCACAGAGATTTTAATGCAGTGAGGGCTATGCAATCTGGTAAGCTTGAAAATAATAAAATAGTTGATTGTAAAATTCGGAAGACATGTGATATATGTGTTAAATGTAAGCTTTCTCGAAAACCATTTCCTAACAAATCGGAGTCTAGAACTGGGGAAGTCCTTGAGTTGATACATTCTGACATTTGCGGTCCAATGCAAACTGTAACCCCTGGTGGACGAAAATATTTTTTAACACTAATCGATGATTACAGTCGATATACAATCGTATACTTACTTAATGAGAAGTCTGAAATTTTTGAAAAAATTAAAACATTTGTTGAAATGGTTAGAAACAAGTTTGGAAGGGTCCCTAAGTGCTTTAGATCGGACAATGGAGCCGAATATAAATCTAAAAGAATGTTGGACTTTCTTCAAAGCTGTGGCATTAGATCCCAATTTACTGTCCCATATTGCCCACAACAAAACGGTGTGGCCGAGAGGAAAAATAGATATCTGGTGGAAATGTCTCGTTGTCTTCTCGAAGAGGCTGGTTTGTCAAAAATGTATTGGGGTGAAGCCATTATGTGTTCAAACTATCTACAAAACAGACTTGTTACCAGTTCGATTACATGTACTCCTTATGAGAGATGGGAAGGTCGTAAACCCAACATTGCTAATTTCAGAATATTTGGTGCTAAAGCATACGTATTAACTCCTAAGGTGAATAGGAAAAAATTCGACAACAAGTCGGTATTGTTAACGTTCATGGGTTACGACGAGCAGTCTAAGGGATTACGTTTCGTTGATACAAGTACAAATAAGGTCACTGTAAGTAGAGATTATAAATTCGTATCTCTGAACGCCGTAGTGAGGTCGAAAGACAATCGTTATCCAACTACGAACAATGAAAACTTGGAGATAAAAATTTCTCCAACTCGTACTGACGATGTTCCTGATAATTTTGATCAGGATTCATACTGCAGTGATCTTGAATATGTTGAGGCTGTTGTAGATCCAAAAGTGGTCGATCCAGTTGAAGGACCACATGTTATTGAACCGATTGTAAGACGTTCAACTAGATCAAACAAGGGTATACCTCCTTGTAAATACTCTGTAAGTTTGGTTAAATCTGATGATATCGTCGAACCTAGAACGTACAAACAGGCCGTAGTATCAGAACGCAAACTTCAATGGGAGTCTGCAATGAAGGAGGAGATGAATTCGCTTAAAAGTAATGTAACTTGGGATTTAGTCCGTACTCCACCTGATGCAAATATTGTCGGTTGTAAATGGACGTACAAAGTTAAACGAGGAGTAGATGTTAAGATTCAACGCTTCAAGGCCCGTTTGGTCGCACAAGGGTTTAATCAAAAGTATGGCTGCGATTATGACGAGGTGTTCGCGCCTGTTGTGCGTCAACCAACTTTTCGCATTTTGTTGTCAGTTGCTGCTGAAAGAAAAATGTATGTTGAACATATGGACATAAAGTGTGCTTTCTTAAACGGCTGTTTGAAGGAGACAATCTACATGAAACAACCGCCTGGTTTCATTGAAGGTGATGGCAATTTGGTGTGCAAACTCAAACGCAGTATATATGGCTTAAAGCAAGCTGCAAACGTATGGAATAAGGCTCTTAACGACGTATTGATTAATGGCGGTTTTATTCAGAGTAAAGCTGACCCGTGTTTATACAACAAAGTCATCAATGGGGAAGGTGTTTATGTGCTCATTTATGTTGATGATTTGGTTGCTGCTACAGATGAACGTGAAATACGAAATGTCTACAACATGCTTAGTGATAAATTTGAAGTCAGCAATCTTGGTGCCATATCGCAATACCTTGGCATAGAAGTCGTGAAGACTAGTGAATTTCACTATAAGATACGACTGAAACAATATATTGAGGAAATGATAGCTAAATTTGGTCTACAGGATGCAAAATGCTCAAAATATCCACTTGACCCATCCTACGGGAAAAATTGTTCTGAACCATTACTGCGAAATGATGAGTACCAAAGTTTAATGGGGTCATTGTTATATTTATCTGTAAATACACGCCCTGATATTTCTGCAAGCGTCGCCATACTGGCTAGGAAAACGAGTAATCCAACCCATGAGGATTGGAATGAATTGAAGCGTGTGGCAAAATATCTTAAGGGAACATCCGATATGTACTTAAACTTGAACGTTAGTTCTAATAAACGAAACGAACTTATCGGTTATGCAGATGCCAACTGGGCAGAGTGCAGAATGGATAGAAAATCAAACTCTGGTTATATCTTTTTGCTTAATGGGAGTGCTGTTAGTTGGGCTTGTAAAAAGCAAACTAGTGTCTCATTGTCAACAACAGAAGCAGAATTTATTGCGTTATCCGAAGCTGCAAAGGAAGCCGTCTGGATCAGAAGTGTGCTTTTCGATTTGGGATGTCGGCAAGAATGGCCAACAATTATGTTTGAGGATAACAGAAGCTGCTTAAATCTAATAAAAGACGAGAAACTAAGCAACCGTTCTAAGCATATTGATACAAAAGTTCATTTTGTGAAAGATTCCATCGACAAGAAGATAATCAAATGTGAATACTGCCCTTCAGAGGAAATGATTGCTGACATGCTAACCAAACCCTTACCAACAACAAAGCTCGAAACCTTCAGGTTGAAATCAAACGTTTACTAATTTGTAATTGAGGAGGAGTGTTGGAAATACGTTAATTTTAATTCAACTTTATTTGTCAATTCCAAAATCGGTTTAACTTAACTTTTGTTTCACTGTATTCCCAAATATGTATAGCATATGGATATAGTGATTTGGGAACTCTTTTTATTTTCACATGACATACAATTTTTATTTTATTTTATATACTTTCAATACATTCTTGTGAACAGTCGAGAATTTTCTGTAACGAGAATTCTTTAATAAAACTTTGCTTAATTTTCAATTTTAATATAAAAGAAATTTGTCTTTAATTTCAAGAAAACATAAATTTGTTTCATTTTGTGACGGCTTATATAACCAGGAAGTGCTGGGAAACAGAAATAAAAAAAACTATGGAAACTCGTGTAAGATTCTACAACATACAATTTTAAAAACACATTGTCCTAAAGTTTACAGGTGGATCTTGTAAGAAGAAGTCCGTTTGATGCTATTTTTTGCATCAACCTTGTCACACATTTGGCTGATATAGACGTTGTTTATAAAAAAGAAAAATTACTTCGGATTGCGAATTAAAAATATGCAACAACCTTAAACATTTGCACTTTAAACTATTTGTCCAATCTCGGTAAAAAAGTAAACGAAATGTTTCGGAAACATGGTAATAAGTAAATAAAATAAGAAATATACTCTTTGCCGACTTTCTAAACGCATTGAGTGTGTCTTAATGTTATTTCCTATGCTGTTAAAAAATGTTGTTAATATACATATTTAAAAAACATAATTATTTAAAATATTTTATCTATTTTATAAATTTACTTTTTGATCTCAAAACTTGAGTACCATAATTTTTGTTTGTTTTTATTATTGTTTTATGAATTAAATTGTTATGCTTATGTTATCTTTTTATCTTGTATCTAGAACATAATGATACGAAAAATGTACATATAAAAGCGAAAGTTAATAATAATTCAAGTTCCCCTTTCAACCTTTAATTAATTTTTGGGAGTACTTAGGCATTTCTTTTACTTACTTTGTAAACAATTTCTCTTACGCTTTTTTAAAAAAAAAATTTTTTTTCATTAATTTAAAACAAATTTACTTTGTATTATATCTATGGAGCGGGATCCCGGGAAATTTAAAATTGTTTCCCGTTTTCCCGGGAATCGAAAAACTCCGGGAAAAAAACTCTATATGCATATCTGCAAGAACCGCTTTTTAAGTAAATTGAGATTTTGATGCAACATATTTGCGGATTTGTTTGCTTCAACATACTCTATTGAGGAATATGATACATAAAAAATCTATCCATTTTATTTCCCTGAACAACAACCCATTTCATTTCCATTCGTCACTACTGCCAATATGAAAACATTATTATTGAAACTAAAATCGTCGTTATACTGCCTTCTTATAAATTGTGCGCATATTATAGCTATACCTTTAACAATTTTATTCAATTATGCTTATTGTGTATTCCATACAATCACATTTTGGTAATAGATTAAAGAAAATAAGTTCACGTTTTCTTTAATCTATTACCAAACAGTCGTAGGCGTATTTTAAATACGCCAAACACAATAAGGGTGAATATTCCTACAAGCATGGCTACTTACCGAAATTATATCAATTTCATTGGTTCTTTGCATGATATATAAATTGCGAAATTTGGCATTTATAATAGTTACCAGAAATATAAACATGTTGCCAGTTGTGGCTTTTAAACGAAAATGGACTACAAGTGAAATTAACCTTAGGACAAATAATTTGTGTGAAATTCGAAAAAATCTGCATGTGAATATGACAGTTTTGGCTTAAATCCGTTTAAGCGGAATGGACTACAAGCGAAAAGTACTGTATTTATATTTTTAAACGATTCTGTTAGTCGTGTTCAATTCCAATTGACCGGGGAATGTAAGAAAAGATAAACTCACTGTTTATTGTTGATTTTTTTGTTTAAACTTTGATATTGCTTCAAGTATAACTGTTGCTTATAATTCTTATGCGCTTAATAGCCTTTTTCACACTTGTCTACATTTAACATCAATTTGCGAAGATGTTCGAATGTTCCTATAAGAAAAACATAGGACTAAAAATCAAAATATTTCACCATCTTTACAAAATGTTCCTATCTCATTGTATTCCATTCTACATCTTCCGATTATTTTAGTGTCACCACTAGAAAAGAGGCATCACTGACAAAATAGCATTTGCTTTGAAATCGGAGTTACCATTTCTCAAGTTTTTCCCATTTATCAAGCCTTATTTTGCTTAATTTTTTTTTATAGCTAAACAAAAAGAATTCTCAATAGATTTTGGCGTTATCTTTTAAAATTTTGGCACTTTTGTAGAAAAACAGTATTTAAAAAAAATAAAAGTTTTTTAAATTAATGGTAACATTTTTATTGACAGTAGATGTTCGACGTTTCAAGTGTGAACGCTTATTTCAAATTTTCAACATCTTCCATGCGTTCCTCCGAAATGTATGCAAGTGTACAAAGGGTATAACTGTTTATTTGGTTTAATTTCTTTAGTTTTTCAAAAATCTTTGGATGAAGATTCCTGACGATCTGGCCTAAGCATCCAGGGACCATTAATTGTGTCCGTACAAGGGAAATGTTCTCTTAAAATAACTTATTGCCTTCCTTTAGAACACTGCCAGAACCAGGGAACGTGGTCCGTTTTAAGGCAGATTACACTTTCAGAATACCAAATTATATATAAACTAGCTGTTAAGCCTGTCCCTGCCAAGCGGGAAGAAAAACTACTTTAAGGTAAGCCCAAACGTCAGTACCAAATGCTTGGCAATTCTTAGCTTTATTGGTCTTTAGGGGGCTTAAAAATTAGCTGATATGTAAAAAAGCACAATTTTGCTGCACAGCTTTTTCTACTTCAGACTGTGCTCCATTGTAAGGACTATATGCTTGGCAATTTTCAGCTTTCTATGCCATTAGGGGGCTTTAATAAAAACTAAAATTTAAAAAAAACGAATTTTACCACGCCGTTTCCTCTTAATTCTCTGCCCACAGGTCAAAATCCGGATACGTTAAGATTTGTCCCAGGTATTTTTCTATATGCATGCTGATTTTCAGCTTTCTAGCTAGTCAGTGGGCTTCAAAAAGCTCTGGGTGGACAAAAGAGATGAATAAACGAATAAGGAAATTATATATATAATATAATTTTTTATAAAAAATGACCTCAAGCTTAAATAATTAAAAGTAGTTATATATAATATATTTACATATACATACATATAGGAAAGAAAGCAACAACATTAACTTGGTAAAGGGTATTTAAGATTCGGCATAGCTTTTTTAATAAATATTATGGAAAATTGTTTAATTATAATTGGTATTAAATACAATATATATATGTATATATAGTAATATAGGACATCTTTAATTTTTTAACGATTTTTCATTTTCTTCATAAAAAAATGCAATGCCGACAACTGGGTCATAAAGTGCCGAATTTAGGGAAAGGTGTGCCGACTACAGGCGCAAATCGTGTATTTTAGAAAAAATGTAATTACTCAAATTTAATGCAAATATGTTTAAACTCAGTAAATTGAGTCTGAAACTATACTAGCTACTGAGCAATAATAATTCGTTGACATTCCAATATCATGTTCACACTCATCAGAGTACCAGTTTAAATATCAGAAAAAAGTTAAAGTGCCGACTATTGGTGCATTCACCATAGATTTAATTTGAAAAAGCTATTTGCTTATCAACTGACGTTACAAAACGACCATACCTTAAACAAATGTGTTTTTGTTAAATAAATTTAAACATTTTTTTGGAAAATTTGAAGATATTGAAATTATTGGCCTATTAAGGTGTTTAGAGTCATAATATGTATGAATGTATCAAAAAATTAACTGAGCCAACAACTGTGTCAATAACTTTTCTAACTCAACTGTTTCAACAAGAGAAATAGTTAAAAGCCTTTTAAATGTTGGTTAATGTTAGGGCAATAAAACAAAGTTTGAATTTATTTAATTCGATATGTTTCTTTTCACTTTTAAGCAACAATATTTATTTAAAATTATGTTTAGTTTTGAACACATTTTTTTTTTTTTTTGTGTTTTGTTATACCTTTCACCACAGGCACAGAGCACATAGAGGCGTCACGAGACAGAAAATATTGTGTTTTTCTGTCTTTTTGCCCTTTTTGCATTTTTGTTTTGATCATGCAATTTGTGTTTATTGTGACGACCTGTTTTTACACATTTCAACTTCACTAACAAAAAAAAATGATTGAGCAGTTTTCATACGTCACTTTGTTCACCTCTGTATTCTCTTAGCCATAGGTGAAAAAGGTATTCTCATGTATTGAAAATTGACATGGTTTTTGTCACAGACATAAGCAGATATAGCACCTTTGACAGCTGAAAAAGGGTTAAATCATATGTTTAACCCCTAAATATGAGAAACCATAATGAAAAACACAGAATACACAGAACTGTAAAAAGTGACGTGTGAAAAAGGCCCAAATCAGTTGCGAGGGCAGCTTTCGAAGAAAGAGAAAGAAAATGTTTTTTGGTAGTAAAGTGCCAATGTGTAAAAACAGGCCGCTACTATCAACACGAATTGCGTAATCAAAACAAAAAATGCAAAAAGGGCAGCTTTCGCAGAAAAAGACAGAAAAAACACAATATTTTCTGTCTCGTGAAACCTCTGTATGCTCTGTGATGAAAAACAAGAGATATAAAAACTTTTAAGCTTAGTCTAGACCACAAAGCATACAGAGATGAAAAAAGTGACGTATGAAAAATGCCCAAATAATTTGCGAGGGCAGCTTTCGAAGAAAGAGAAAGAAAATGTTTTTTGGCAGTAAAGTGGCAATGTGTAAAAACAGGACGCTACTATCAACACGAATTGCGTAATCAAAACAAAATATTCAAAAAGGGCAGCTTTCGAAGAAAAAAACAGAAAAATTACAATATTTTCTCCTGACGCCTCTGTGTGCTCTGTGGTCTGTGACGATATGTTGAATTAGCAAATGTATGCTTACACTCATATCAAAATGTATTAACAAAGTGACCTCAGTATTACAACAATGAAACAATAGAAAAAACAACAGGCATTTTGTTGCTAGAATTGAGACGGCAAATGTCAAAATGCCTTTATAAAAAATGTAAATAAACAAAAAAATGACGACAAACGTCTCTTTATTAGTACATTCTGACTCATATGCTTAAAAATAATAACAAACGCCTCTATCAGCATATTCAATATGTTAGGTGCCTAGACAATATGTTGAAAATACTAAAATTTTCAAATTCAACATATGCCAGCAAATGATATTTCAACATATACATAAGTTAGCATACAATTTTTGTGTCTACACGATATGTTGAATTTAGTATGTTGATATAAATGTTGAGCATTGAGAACATTTGTTTAAAAATTATACAATATAAATTTGACAATTCTCTTTTCTATACGCCCATGTTCAATTTGAAAACGCCAAACAGGTGTTCAGAAAAACGAAAACGCTAGAAATTTGGCGTCTTCAAACCGCTAGTGTATACTTAAGCGATCTGGTCTATTTTATTAAAACTGCACTTTAAAGAGAAAAGGAAATGGCCCACAATTTCAATTTAATATGTTTTCTATCTATTCAAGGAAAAACTTGTTACATTTTTTTAAGATTTTAATTAAAAAAATGCAATTTAAAAATTTGCTTTGAGTTTGTCAATTGTTTGTCGCAGTCATGGTGAAATTACTACAAGGTGGCAGCGCTAGGTGTTGTTGTACAACAATACAACAAAAACAGGCAAATTTGTTTGTGTAATAAACTCCGTGCTGTCAAAAATTATGTGCAACAACGTTGCCATTGTTTGTCTTTTCCGACAAAATTTGGTCGGATAATTTTCGGCAAGTCGGATGATAGGATAACCTTAGGGTAATGTGACACATTTAATAAATCTATATATATAAAATACTATGTATGTATGTGTGTATGTAACGTATGGACTCCAAAACGACTGGGCCGATTTTGATGAAATTTTCTGGGAATCTTCAGAATATTCAGGCGGGTGACACTGTGAAGTCTGATTTTTGATTTTCGGTCTGGGGCGGAAGGGCGTAGCAAAATCCATAACATAAGAACGGCTTAACCGATTTGAACGATTTAAAATGATCGCCATGGAGGTTTTTACGGAAAGAAAATTTTGCCCCGCCCGCTTTTTTCGATTTACCTAATATCAGAAAACGGCTCTTTACACCAAATAAAAAAACAACAAAAAACATTGTCTTTACGCTGGGCTTAAGATGAAGAAATAAATAAATATAATAAATATAAATTCCAATTTGCCTTAAATACATGCGTTTCTTTTTTGATTGAGCCCATATCTACACCATATGTAAGTTATTTTGTAAAAAAAACTTTATGATAGGTATTTCATGGATTTTTATTTAAAGGCCGTAAATTTCGTTTAAAGCTCAATATTAATCGTCTGGTAATACAACATTACCCTAGAGGGAAGCGAACTGACACCAAAGTAGTCCCGTGATAGGTCTTTGGTGGTAGGGACCGGTTCCAATTCTAACACCTTATATGAATAAGACCTATCACTTTTACATGGGGTTGTCATAGGAGGGGTCAATTGACACCATTTGACCAGTCACAGAACTAACCTCAATGAACGTACTTAGTGGCAGATACTACAATGTAGTATTATTTCAATACAATGTAGTAGTTTTTTCATAAAACAAGTCCTAGAATTATATTCAAGAACCAAATTTTAAAAAGTACCAACAAATGTGTCACAGCACCGCTGTAGACTGTACTGTAATTCATTACTTTTGCTACCTTTTCGTTCTTCATAAACCAGTTAAGGGATTGGTTCTTCTTTCACTGGTCATGAGTCCTTTCTTTTTGTACTTGTTCTATTTTCACAAATCCCAGGACCAGTCTGTTGGACCAATTGACACAAATTTCCCGCAGGGTATTGTTTGCTTAGGGCCAGCAACGCGGACCGGGTCAGCTAGTATACGTATAAACATTGTCAAATTCATAGCTCATTTGCAAAATGAGAAAAAAATATAGTAGTCTAAGGGGAATGTTATTTCTGGAAGGGCGAATAGGAATAGAAAACTAAACATTACAAAGTAATAATTCTGAAACAATTTCGTTATTTAACAAATTGTCCATTAAGGAGAAATTAAATTTATTATAATAAATAGCATTTTTTGACGGTTTTATACCCTTAATCAGTCGTGGTGTATGAAGGATACTACGTTTATCAATCTATGTGAATCTTTTTTTCCCATAGAGTATATATGGACATATGTATGTATATTCTGGGTCTTTAGTTGTTCTAAGTCGATTTAGCCGTTAGGGTTCCAAATTGTTTCAAGTTCTTCAAAGATGTTTTTATTAGGAAAAGAGTTATGCTCCCAAATGTAAACTACCTCCCTAAAACCTTACATAAATTTGTAGCGGAATGCACTGATTGTCATAAAATTTCAACAAACCCCTTTTTATGTCACCAAATATGGTGAAGGTTGGTCCATAATTTACCTACGGCCCCATGTTAACTCAAAATTTAGAAATTTTCATTAGAAGCGAAATAATTTTTAATTTTATTTTTTAGGTATATGAAAAAGAAATATTAAACTAACAGCTATAACTGGTGGTTAATTATAACTGAAATTGCTAAGTTAGCAGTTAAATATATCAAAAATACAAAACTGGTCGGATCAAGTTTGGTCGAATAGGAAATGTTCAGTGGCAACGCTGATCTGCAACAAATAAAACAAAAAATATTATGAAAAAATTACTAAAAGATTCATACTTAATATTTTAATGTTTTTTGAATTAAAAACAATTATTTTTTCGCTTTTTCTTCGTTACAAGTCCTTCGGAGGTTAAAAGAAAGTGGCGTACAAGTCCATATCAAAAATAAACAAATTTTTCAAACGTTCGCACGCCGTGGTCACATACACAATTATTTTCGTTTTTATTTATTATTTAAAAATAAAACTATTAGCACAACTAAAGATGCACATATAAAAACTAAAAACGATTAATTTTTTGCAAATATTTTAATTTTTTTGCACAATTTTCATTCAAAAACCCGTAAAAATTATTTTTTTTAACGCACAACAATTTTTTTTCAATAATGTAAACATAAACAAAAAAAAAAATGACATATTTGGGTTCTCATCACAGTTAAGCAAAAAATTACCAGATGCCCCAGTGATGCCACCTTGTAGTAATTTCACCATGGTCGCAGTAGTTTACTTATGAACATGTAATGACGCTGTAGTCATTTTAATTTTAAATTTATTCAACAGAACTAATTTGTAAATTATTTGTTTGTTTACGTTTTGTTATGATAAAACATATGTTTTCTTCGCTCAAACACAACTTCGAAAAAAAGCAAATCGCCTGGTTTTCAGAACAAGCTGAAATGCGTTTTTGAAATCGTAAGCGATTTGAAAACGCTGCGTTTTCCAGAACATGGACGATTATTTTATTTAAAATGTTAATAAACCATCACTTTTGGTGCAAAATGTTATATCTTTAGTATGTATATGTATGATTATACTGAATAAGTAAGAGTGTAATATTTGACTGGGAGTTAGAATACATCATTAGTGGAATTTATACGGAATCTAAAAATTATCAACTACATTTTACAGTTTTTTCGTTGCAGTTTTATGGTTTCACCCATAGTGAGGGAAGCTACCTTTAATAACGGCTGTGCTCGTCGGAAGGGTGAGTTAATATAAGTTCCCATTAAAAAAAATTAAAATCATATACAGTAGATTTAAAAATCAGGGAGCTAAGTAGATAACATGTGAAATCAGTTGATAAATATATAAACAAAAAAAAAAAAAAATAAAAATAAGCTAGGCTTGAATGAGTATTGTGAAGCTTGAAATGGAAATCGCTACACAAGTTACATATACAAATAATAAAGTCGACGAACTTGCAAATGATGATACAATTATAGACAAGTTCGACGACTTCCTAAATAAAATAGGTCAAAATAAATAAACAGAATTGCGAAATCAATTCTGTTAACTAAACATTTTTTAATATTAATGATGACTACTAATAATTTTGAAATAAACATAAAATAGGTCAAAATAAATTGTGAAATCAATTCTGTAAACTAAACATTTGTAATATTAATGATGACTATTAATAATTTTGAAATAAACATAAAATAAGTCAAAATAAATAAACAGAATTGCGAAATCAATACTAATGATGACACTTAATAATTTCAAAATAAACTTATTGATTTCGCAATACCACAATAGAATAATTAAGTTAAATATTAAGAATTGTAAAGAAAAAGAGTCAGTCTTGCTCTCCCTTCTGGTCGTGATAAAACAAAATTAAATAAAACATTTTAAAACTAAACAAACACTGTGTTTTTTTTTGCACACAGCTCGGACAAAAAAGTTAATTCACATACTCTAAACCCTCCCACCATGCTGAAAATATTGTATAATTGACTTGTCAGCCCTACAAATATTGGTCCTATAACCAAGTTTTAGTACACCGATCGACTTAATCGCTTTCTGAGTCGATGGCTGGCTGGCTGTCCATATAAAAAATGTGAGAAACTTTTCATAATTTCTCAAAGATCTCTTAGAAATTTCTTTTCGGATTGCAGTTTTTGTGTCTATAAACCATGTTTTTATGTTCTTATTAATATTAAATTTAGCCCAAATTATAACTTAAATCTATAGATCCCATACGAGTACCACTTCCAAAAATATTACGAATATCATAACTTCATAAAAATATTGGCATTAAAATAATAGCTTGACTTTTTTTAAAATTTCCTTAAGACTAAAAATATCATTAAGATGTCTGAATAATATTCGGTGTAAAAAACTCTTATATGATTCATTGCTTTATTTTGTTCTATCGGGTCCCAGGATTGCCCATGAGTCCCAAATAAAGTACACCCTCAAATATTTATTTTTATATATGTACATATGTAACTTAATTTCACCATTTAAGAGATTTTTGGGTCGATCATTTCAAAATTCGGTTTCTGAAAAAGCATAAAATGGATAAAATTTCAATACAGTTATTAATTTTTTTAACCGTTTTTAAGACCCGCTTTTTACGGAACCTGTAGTGAGTTTTATGCCGATTATCACAAAATTTCATCGTGTTATTTCTAGTCATTTAAAGCAAAATTGGTCAAAATTTTGCCCCAGAGTGGGCTTTATATGAAGCCTATGGTAAATTGTTAGCCGATATTCTCCAAATTTAGTTGTTTGATTTCTAGTTTTATGAAACTATGAAAACCAAATTCAACTATAACAGCGGTATTCGGTACGTCTTAGGCATATTTTCGCCTCAAAAGCTGTCGTCTTCAAAAACGGGAAGATACCCATTGGAGGGGCTGCCATGGCCAAACCCGACAATTCAACACAGGAAACGGAGCCGAAAACACCAGCAGTATCTGCTTACCCGGAGGATTCAGATCCAAAAAGCGAGGGGACTCGCAAGAAGACAGACTCTTGACGGGCCATGATTGAGGTCATCCAAATAAACCTCCATCGAAACGAGACGGCAACCAACGCTCTGATGTCTAAAATAAACAAAGGTAAAATACACATAACTTTAATCCAGGAACCTTGGACCACTCGGAACAATGTTTCTGGGTTGAACCATTGTTTTTATCAACATTTTTTACTCTGATACAGGGTCTCTCGACACTTCCACCCACGTCGGAGTTGATGAAAATGACTGAGGAGGCGCAAAGAAAAGGTATGAAACTTATACATAGTAGGTTGTGTTGCTAACTCTAACCATGTAGCTTGGGGTAGTACTAACACAAATCGTAGGGGACAGGCCCTCATAGATTTCTTGAATACAAAAGACTTGATCACGTTGAATGTAGGGAATAAGGCGACCTTTGTCAATAGGATCAGGGAAGAAGTATTGGATATAAGCTTTTGCTCTGGGGACCTTAAAGACGAGATCCAGGATTGGAGGGTTTCGGAAGAGCACTCCTTCTCGGACAACCGGTACATAATGTTCAAAATTCTTCGGCCACCGCCGAAGCCGATAAAATTTTGGAACAGGTCTAAGACCGACTGGGCACAATTCGGGGCCAGATTGGGGAACTGATTGGGATTGGGCACATGTCAATGCCGAAATAAAGAGGACATAGACGCCAAAGTGGAAACGCTCTCAAGCGCCTTGGTCGAATCGTTTGAGGAGAGCTGCCCCCTACGATAGCGGAGATCCCCACAGGAGAAGCCGTGGGTAACGGGGGAGACTCTTCAACCGGGCAAGGCGTAAGAAGACCGCAGTATACTGGGATGAATATCACAGTAGGCTAAAGTAATATAGGAAAATTACTAGAAAGGCCAAACGAGACTCCTGGAAACTTTTCTGTGAACAGGTACTAGATAGCGTTAATGACGTTTCGAAGATTAAGAAATTCT
The DNA here is from genome assembly GCA_949318255.1 of Pollenia labialis. Classification (NCBI taxonomy): domain Eukaryota; kingdom Metazoa; phylum Arthropoda; class Insecta; order Diptera; family Polleniidae; genus Pollenia; species Pollenia labialis. The sequence continues at coordinate 29,704,371 of OX439141.1, read as the reverse complement.
TATCTAAACCCATCTTCAACCAGGATCAATGGTCGATGAGACCGAAATGGGCGCCATGGAGGAACCGTTATGGGGGCAGGGAGACCAAAATGGAGGAATGGTCGTAACGATTGAGATGCTCAAGAATGCGATCAGAAGTTTCGATCGGAAGGCCGCAGGGTTGGATAGCATATTCCCGGCACTTTTACAGAAGGAGGTGGAGGAGGTGGTGTCAACTCATCTGTCACTGATATACACTGCGTGCTTAAAATTCGCATACACTCCGGTTAGATGGCAGGTTGCTAGGGTAGTATTTATTGACATGTATAGTTGCTTTATTTTATGATAACAATAAAAGAACGGAAAACTGACAAACCGTGATCAGAATCACAAGTTTGAGAGCCGTGATATACAGATATTCTGGTTGCTTAATTAATTCCAAGATAATTTTACATTTTATTGTAAAAAATTTGTTTTGACACTTTTTTATTATAACCGATGTTTTTGTATTTATCGAAATTTCACCATTTTTGGCCGTTAAGAGTTGGCAAAAAAGGTTATACTACCAATTCATTTCTGGAGCTAAAAAATTAATTTAAAAAAAAAAAATTACATGCAAATAACAGAAGTTAAAATTTTAAGTAATTTTTACTAAATAAAATCCTCACTTAATTATAAAATATTAAAATAAAATTATTTTTTACTTCAATTAAAATAATATGTAAATTTTACATGAAATTTACAGGCGGCAAAGTTGTTCTTATTGGCCCATAAAATGTTCCCTGTATTGATGAAGCATTCGAATGATCGTCGTGTGTTAAAGGCGCCATTGAACTGTGATGACTTTCTGGACTATTTAGCAAGTCGTCATGGGGATGCGATAAAGTTCTCATAGTGTGATTAATAATATCGGGCTGGGTATGATGATAAAATGGATTATGTGGTGTGTTAACGTTACTAGAAGATGGTTGGGCAGATAATTGTGAGAGTGGTCGTTTAATTTGAAGATCTGTTTGATTTTGTTTCAATAAATGTTGATAAATATTATCAAAATTTGGTATTGGTGTAGTTGTTTTCAGTGTTGAAGTTAACATATCATTCTCTAGATTCTTGGCATCAGGGAGACAGGAGGATGTTGTGGCGTTACCGGCCAGCGGTATATATTGTAAATCTAGGGGTGTAGAGGAAGGCGAGGCCAGTGTTAATTTTACAATATTATTATGGGTGGGTGCATTTTTTTTTAGTTTTTGTAAAGATTTTTGTGGTAGTTTTATGTCATTTATGTCTAAGTGTTTTGGCTTTTTACCAAAAGCAAAGCAACCACTAAATTTGGTAACTACCGGTGTTAGATTATCGGCTGCTTTAGTGCTGTAATTTAAAAAGATTATATGTATGTTCATATATGTACAATAAATTATTTTGATGATTGCATTTTTTTTCTTTTTAAAACTTACACAGCTTTTAATGTTTCCAATTTAGGTATGTTTTTCGTATGCGTTTTATTGCCTGAAGCTTCTAGTACAGCTAACTCCTCAGGATGCATTTTTTTCATATGACTACGACAATTTGAACCATTTGCAAAAGTACGTTCACAAAAATCACAGGAGTATGGCTTAAGACCCGTGTGCAACAGCAAATGATTTTTCAAGGCTTTCGCACGCTTAAAGGCTTTGCCACAATAGTCACATTTGTGTTGCATTTCATCTGAATGAACTAAGAAATGACGGTTTAAAGTGGCTCTTGAATTCAGCTGTAGTCCACAAATATTGCATATATGCTTGTTGGGGCTATGAATATCCATGTGGGTCAAAAATTATATATAATATGGAAGAAAATTTCTTTGTTTTTAGCCTGAATTTTCTATACATAATTTTCAAGTTTAATAGTAAAATTTTATACAAAATTTTGTCAGTTCCTCAGATAAATTTTTTATAGAAAATTTCTGTTTGTAACAATTTTTAGTAAATGAACCGCTATTATAATAGCCCAATTCACAATCTTGTGCAAATGGTCTTGCATCGTAGCATTTGCAAAATGGTATAGTAAATACTATAGCATACTTTTGGGGTTATAGTAAAATGGTATAGTGTATTTTTACTCTACACCAACAAAATATACAGCAATGCACTTGCTACTCTTTTGCAAATATGCAACGCCTAAAACCAATAGTTTATATTTACTCGACTTATGCAACACTTGATTGCAAACCGACAGCTAACACTCAGTGAACCAAGCCGATCTGCAAAATGGTATAGTATTTAATAAAATCCCAAAAGTATTCTACAGTATTTACTATACCATTTTGCAAATGCTACGATGCAAGACCATTTGCACAAGATTGTGAATTGGGCTAATGATTTTTTTGCTATTTAGTAAATTTTGCGCTTGAAAGTGCTCATTTGTATGCAATTTTTTGTTTTTGTGCGCTCTCGATATCAATTTCGAATTATGTATTTCACTTCATGTGTGTATTTCCTCACACATATTTTCCCATATCATATCAAAAATATGTAAATAAAAACAAATACTTTAAATTTATAAACAACATTTATATAAATGTGACCGCAAAAATAAATGAAACTTAAATACAAGATTACATTAAGCAAGTTTTAGTTTTACATAAACAACAAAAATATTTTTGCCTCGATTGATTAAACAATAATACGCACGTTAAAAAGTCTGTGACTTTATTTGATGGAACACAGGTTTAATTTTTTAACGTAGTTTCCTCTGTGCTCCTTTGCCCAACGTTCCTCTAATTTGTTTATCCCTTACACAAAATGAGAATTGTCGAGGTCATGCAAATAGTTGTTTGCTTGTAAGATGGCTTTCGGCGGAGCCATTTTTTTCATTAGGCCTAAATCCGGAAAATATGTTGAAAGAGGAGCATCAATTCGTAGAAGACTAATTCATGAATTTTGTCTTGGCCAAACTTTTCAAATCCTCATTAAATTGACCCAATAAGTTGGCATAATATTCGCCATTAATTGTTTTAACATTTAAAGGGAAGTCAATATGGATTATACCGCGTGCAGTCAAAAAAACTGGTCGCCATTACTTTATTGGCAGACAAACCCGCCGTTGCCTTCTTTGATGTCGATTCACCCAAGGCTTTTACTGCTCTTTGGTCTCCTGGTAGATCCACGTTTTGTCTATGGTTACGAACAAGCGCAAAAACGTATCTTTATTACGGTAAAACGATGCCAATCACTCCTGCGAAGCTGTCACACGGTCGCGTTTCTGGTCGATTTGAGCAAACGCGGCATGGGTATGATAAAGCTTGCTGAAAGCTTTTCATAACCAAATGATCCTGCGCCATGCAGCTAAAACATATTTTGATTTTTTTAAATGTTTCAAGTGTAGATACTTTTACTTTTTTCAACGTTCTGCTTAAATAACGCGGTAGTATGCTATCAATGCCTAACAAACACAAACTAAATGACGTAGCTTATAAGAATTTTGACAGGTGTCAAATAACAGATGCCTGTTAAAAGGAGCATTGTTTCCATTGTGTATTTACTTAAGGTAGCCTCGGTATTGTAACATTGGTTTTTATGTGCAGTTTGACAATAAAAATGTACCAAAGTGACGTGCAGTGTTCAGAAAAAAACATTAAATATCGCTCCTTAGTGTTCAGTTCGGTAAATTTGTGAAAAACACAAACTCTTATAGCGTACAAACAATTAAAAAAATAGATATCGTTTCTGGGTGTGTGAGCAGTACACTAAATAATGTTCTGTTTATTTTCAAACACTGCTTTATAAATAAACATATACAAGCAAACTTGTCGAGACCTCCTTCTTATAATTACAATCACATGAATGTTTCCGTTTCAGTCAAGTGGTGGGAAATTAAAAATTAACGGACTTATAAGCTGTTAAATTTATTAAGTTTTAACCTGTTTAGGCTTGTTTCTCTTATTCCTACCTTAATCTCACACTGTTATACCTGTTTCAGACAATGCGACATAACCCTGCAACAATTTTCGTATTTTTTTTTTGTCCCTTTGAAAACTCGTGTACGTTGAGACGTTACATTTTTTGTTGCAAGCCATAAGCTACAATTTGACGTTTAAGTCTTAAATTCAAATTTTATTATTAAATTTTAAACATTTAGTCAAAACATAGTAAAGAGGAGCATCAAATTATTGCTTGATTTTAGATTTCGTGCAACTTTGTGTACCCTGTTCACCCTTCAAGCCATGTCAGATAAATTTTTTGCTTCGCGTTTCGATAGAGATTCGCTTTGACATCCAGAATGAAATATTCATACTTATACGAAACATGTCACATAAAGTACTTTTAACGCAGAGCGAAGTGAAAAGTTAGGCATCTGTCATCTTTTTGCGCTCTTTTACAGTCTGCTAGTATAATTTTTTTTATTCATTTATTTTTAACAAAGAATTCGTGTGTGTTGTCAAAGTGTTTATTGTGGCATACATCTTTTGCGCTACGCTCTTCTGTCAAAGTAGAAACGTCACGCAAAGCGATGAAGTTTTATCTGACATGGCCTTTCGTCTTTAAACTTATGCTTCAGGAAATATTTCTGTTCGGCATATCCGTTATGTGTTAAACAGGTATCAATGATAAGATAAAATATAATATCCTTCAAAACGGTGGTTGCGATACGACAACAAGAACAACACCAACACACAGCATTGTATTTTATTTGTGGCTTTCGTTAGTCGATTTGTCAAAAACACAAGCAACTTTGTGTGCTTGTGTGCTGTGCTTTTAACGGCACCTGAAAAATTAATTCGCATTGAACAAAATTTAAAGAAAATCCCATAGAATAAAATTATGACAATGGAACTAAAAACTTTACGAGTGTACACGAAAAGATTGTTGCCTTAATTTCGATTGTATAAATGAAAGTTAAAATACATGTTTAACGCAAGATACATTAACACAAGGTAGACTCATTTGGGAGAGCATTACAAAAATAACCGACTTGTCCAAATTTTCTGGATATTAACCAAAATTTATTAATAAAGTGACAGTACTACAACAATGCAACAATAGAAAAAACAACAGGCATTTTGTTGCTAGAATTGAGACGGCCTTTTTAAAAAATGTAAATAAACAAAAAAAAATAAGACACCAAACGTCAAGAAAAATCACTACAAACAGCTGCGCTTGTGAGGCCACTTGATTAGTACATTCTGATATCAAAAAAAAAAAAAAAACAATGTAACCCACACTTACACATATTTTGGCTTATACATACGAATTTGACAATTGGGGCTTATGTCTGTCCGCTAATGAGTCATCCTTGTGTAAATGTACCTTTGGTATAACAGCTAAGTTTTCTATATTCATATCTTCTTTATTCTTTAATTTAATTGCAGCCTTAATGTTCACATTATTTTATTGGTGCGGGATCCTCGTGGTACCATGCAGTCAAGACGCCATCGCACTTGGTGTGGCGGTAATCCGGACTGCGAGGATCCAAAATTTTTATGCGAAGACTTAGTGGACGATTATAAATCTGCAGAGGTTTTACTTAAGAAATATCCAGCGAAATTTAGGTAACGTACCAAATTATTAAAATAATATTTTCTTAATAATAACATAACTCTCTATTTATTCTAGAACTTTAAGATATGAAGACTTATCCCTGGATCCATATGATATGGCCCAAGAATTGCTACAATTTTACGGGTTACCTTTTGATCCAATGGTAGAAGACTTTTTGGATACTCACACAAAAGTGAATATTGGTGGTGTTAGTTCAACATATCGTGATTCAAAATCGGCACCATTTCATTGGAAACACGATTTAAAACCAGAAGATGTAGGTCAAAGGAACAAATAAATACTGTATATTGCGAGACTAGTTTGTTCTAGATAATTTGGTTTTAGGTCAGATATATTTGTGTTAAAATTCAGTGTGGTTAAAGTGCCACTTGACTGCTAAATAAGTCCAGTTTTGTTTACGTTTAAATTCAGTTTTATTCCATTTCTAGTTTAGTTCTAATTTGAGCGCTTTGTCCTGCTTATTCAGAGATTCTTAGAAATTGCTCGCGGAAGGAGTTATGGGAAGAGTTTATTATGGAGTTAAATAGAGCGGGACCACAACAAGAACTCCTCTTAAACACTTATAAACTTCTTAATCTAATTATAATATTCGTGGCACAGGTGTGGATACACTACAAGTATAAAGAAAAATTTTGCCAACAATAAAAGAAACATTCAAGCGACAGGGGGAGGGCTATCACAAGAAGAAGAATAGCCTTGAGGATACTGTTTCGCAGCGCTTGTATTGCAAGTCCGGCCAAGTATTTGGTATTGCAAATATTCCACCATCAAGTGACAATTTTACTGAGTCTGTTGAACTGATAATCCAACCAGCAGATGGGCCAACATCTACCACAAAAAGCAGAAGAACTCATCAGGCACAAGAAAATTTCGTTACTCATTAGAAGTTCTTACTTGGCACTGGGAAGTTCAAGAGGGTTGGAATCATCACGAATTTGTCTTCTTGTATTTAGCGCATCTATACAAGAGTTTTCCTTTTGATCATCATAAAATAAATCGACACTTATATTTATTATAAATACTTTTTATTCAACACAACAATTAGAAATACTTTTAGTTTAAAAAATTATTTAATTTTATAAAATTTTCACTTGTCAAACGTTATATTTAAAGTTGGCAAATCGATATTATAAGTTGGCAACTTTATAGCAAACTCAACTAAAAAGAGTTGGGTATCACAATACCTAAAATGAGTTTGGTTGTGCATAAGTTGGGTTGACTCTCACACGACCAAACTGAGTTGAAAGGAGAACCGCAATAGGGGCATTAGTTCATGTTTAGTTTTAGTTAATATCTCGTTCCGTCCTAGTTAAGTTCAAGCTCAGTTCTAGATCGGTTCTAGTTCAGTTATATGTAGTCTATCTCGATTCTAGTGCAGTTCCAATAAATGACCTTTTAGGGTTTGCAACTCTACTCAGTTGAGTTTAACCTAAACAACTTAAGAACTGTTGGTGATGAGTTGGTAATGTTTACCAATTCTTTTTATCGGCAATTACACAGGGTTGATAATAATAATTCAAAAAAAAAACTGTAAAATTTACACTGAACAACTCAAGGGGAATTCGCTAGAAGGGAGTTCAACTCTAGAACAACACTGTCAAATATATTGCTAGCAAAAAAAAGTTTTATAAAAAACTAAGTATGTATGTAGTTTGTATACAAACTTTGACAAGTCTACCACCTAAAATAACACCATGTGTTGACTTGTTTAGTTATAAATCGTAATGGAACATCAGCTTTAATTCAGTTATTGTTCAGCTTAGGCTGAACCAACCTAATTAGGTTTAAATTCAGTTCTAGGTAAAATTTAAGATCATACCTACACTATTAAAAAATCTAGTTAAGATTCTAGTTTTGTTTTAATTTAATTACAGATTAAATACATACAACAATATTGCACAAACGCTATGGAATTATGGGGCTATCGTCAGATTGATAATTTTACCGATTATGCTCGTAGTTTCGATCCTATTGTTATGCCGCCTCCATTTACGTGAGACTCTTATGAAAACACTAAGCAGACAAAACTGCAACAGTAGCACCAGCAACAGCAGCCACAGCCGCTAAAATAATCATCAACAACAGCAACAATAAACATTATCAACTAAAAAATAATATAAAAAAATAATATACATATGTATGTATGTACATACATATACACATATGTATACATATAAAGAAAACTTTAGAGTACCACTTCTAATCATTTTAAAAATCGTTTATATATTTTTTTTAGGTCAAAAAATTTTTAACTCAACATTTTTTAATCCAATTATCGCTCTAGTTAAAACATTAAAAAAATGAAATTTGCTTAAGATAAATTAATATAATACATACACATTTTGTTTTTAAGTTGTGATATAGTAAGTTTTTAAATTAAAAGGAAATCGGAAATCTCCCTTAAGACATCTCATGTTATATACACTTTAAAATAATAAAACAAAAACATACAGTGAATTTAGTTTAAACTAATTTTTAAAACGTAAACAAATGTTAAAAAAAAACAAGCTACATAATGCTTCAAGTATTTTAAAGCATTTTTAGGAACGCGAAAAATTAAATTTTTAAATTTAAAGAAAAAATATTTTTTATGTAATAAGAAATATTTTTTTTAATTATAAGATTTGTTAAATTAATATAATAATTAAAATAAAACGTGCAATGATATGATATTATTAAACCTTACAAAAAAAAAAAAAAACCCCCCCGCATTAAATGTATTAATTACACTAGGCTACTAAGCAAAACAAACAATTTTACACTCTTAAGAAGTGACTTAAGGTAAATTGAAAGAAGGAAAGCATGTCTGAATATGTACTTTACATGTGAAATGGCGATATCTTTCTGATATTTCGTTTAAAACTCAGTTCTAGTACAGTTTTAGTTTAGTTCTAGTTCGGTTTCAATTCAACTTTTTTTCAACTGTAATTTATAATGACTGCTGAAATATTTGATAAGTTCCCAAAAATTTTAACCGCAGCTTTTGCTTACTTTAAGTCATTTGTCAAGTGTTTGTATTCACTGTAGCACAGTGTTTTATTAAACATAAAGAATTTAGTTATTAAGTTTATTAATCATAAGATTATACCATATATAAGATTAAATTAGGTATTATTAATAACTAATTATTAAAAACAAAAGACTTTTATAAGTTTATTAATTTTGTTAAGCAGAGGATGTTGATTTCATCATTTTCAGTTGCTTGGTAATTGAAGCACAACCGCGAATAACGTTGTAAAAGCAACTTTTTGCAAAGTCAGTTTTGTTTTGTTTGCAAATTATCGTTAACTTTACTCTCTTACATTGTTTTAACTTCATGTCATCCAAAATTATGCACCCTAACCTCTTCAAAATGCAATGCAAAGCGGCAGCCATTGCAAGAACGTTGTAAGTTACTAAAAAATGATGCAATCTAATGGTTTTGCAAATTGGAATAACGTTTTAAAAGCCGCTTGGGTAGTGAAAAAACGTTGTAAATGACATCGCGATTGTGTATATGAAACGTTTTTTCACCAAAAAAAAAGTTATAAACTGCAAATTTACATGTTATTTTAAATTCAAATTTCTCAATATTTTGCATACAGGTTTTTACTATCATTAATTTTGATAATCTAAAAAAAAAATAAAAATAAGTAATCCTGCCTTTTAAAAACGTTTTTTTTTGCTCTACTGAAAAATAATTATGTATGTATGTTGTCACTTACGTTATTCGCGGCTGTGCTTCGATTGTTTAAATAAAAGTCTTTTCTTATTTGTAAACTTTTAGCTATAGAATTATTAAACGAATTTGTTTTGTGTTTAGTTTATGTTTTTACCTAAATAAATATTAAAAAAAAATTATAAAATTTTTTGTTTATTTACTTTTAAACTTTGAAACCATATGCTTTCACAATATTTCAAAATTTGGGGATAATCCCCTAGTGTGACAGCTCTGTTAAGAACCAGAAAAATAGAGAAAATATAGAGCTCTTTTAGGCTGTTAATAATTCATACAGAGCTGTACACAACTTTGGTTACCTGCATAAAATTGCAGCTAAAGTAAAGTGTTTAAAAGAAGAATAAAAAACGCCTTTATTAATAAATTTATATTTTATAAAATTTAATATTTATACAGGGTGACCCAAAATTGATTTCGGTTTGAATTTGTTATAAATTTTTATTTAAGAAATAATTATATTTTTTTTTAACACAGTACATATGTATGTATATAGGAAATATTCTTAAGCTACGGTCACATTTATCAAATATTTGACGAAAAAAACGCGACCAACAAGCAAACTAAATAACTATTTCCTTCAATTCATATATTTATTTAGATTGTAATACCACATCTTACAAAAAACTATTAAAAAAACTATAGTATAATTAGCTTGATTTGTGATAGTAAGACCATTTTAAATATCAATAACTATAAACAAAAGAAGGGTTACGCTTATTTGGTCAAATATTTAATAAGTGTGACCGTAGCTTTAGTTTAGTTATGAAAAATAATATCTCGCAAGTGGTTGCCATTTTCTGCTTCGCAAATTCGTAATCTTGCACAGATTTTCCATAACCTTTCGCAAAACTTCAGGTTCTATGTTTTTTATTTCGTCGCGTTTATTGCTTTTTAATTGCTGGATGGTTCTAGGCTTATTAATGTAGACTTTTCCTTCCAAATAACCCCAAAGAAAATATTCTGGGGCGGTTAAATCCGGTGAGGGCGGAGGCCAATTAAAATCACTTTTACGCAAAATAATTCGTTAAAACAATGGATCGTTGATTTGAAAAATAAAGCTCAAAAATTTGGGCACGTTGTTCAATTGAGTGCTGCTCCATTTTAAATTCCCCAAGTCTTCTTTACAAAATACTGAAAAGAAAAGAAAACAAAATTTTAATAAAAAAGTTATAAGTAATTCAAACATCTTCGGGCCACCCTGTATATGTATACGAGATGACCCGTTAAACGTTGTTTTGCCATATGACTTACTTCTTTCAGATGTTACAATGTCTGCTTGCCAAATTTTAAGAAAACCGGTTGATTATCTAAGGAGATATAGGGAGGGCGAGCTTTTACCCCTTTTGCTCTATTTCACGCATTGTTGCTTGTTTCCTTGCAGTTATTACAGTTGATTAGCTAATAAGATATAGGGAGAGGAAGCTTTTACCCTTTTCCCCCTATTTCTTGTCCTAATCCCTATTTCCTTTCAGATAAATCACAAATTTAATGATTTGCAAAAAGGACCGCTCTAACAGCAAGAATAACAGTAACACATACCTATGGCAAAATGCATTTGTATAGCAAGTGAATCGAATGGTAAGTGCACAACTAAAATGACGAATTTTTAAGAAAATCGATTAATTAATTAAGAAGTTATAGGAGGAGGGGCTTTTACACTTTATGCTGTATTTTACGACGTTAATGTTAAAATGTATAACCTTTTGTTCCTTTAAGACTCACGAACACAACCCTTAATACCGTTCGTAACTATTTTCAAGAAAGAACAGAACAATTGTAGTGATAATGTAGACAAACATTATATTTTAATGTTATCTGATGTTTTTTTTTACATTAATAAAGAAATGAACAAACAAAAATTTTTAGCAACGACCGCACCACGCACAGCTTGTGTGTGTTTTGTGTATATGTTTTGTTTGTGTAAAATTATTTTGCTGGCTTTTTCGGTTTTTTTTCGTATGGGTATTTTGTTTTTGTAAAAAATTTTTTTTTTTTTGTAATTTTCACCTAATAAAGCTATAGAGTCATTAAAAACACGAGCAATTGTTTCGTGGTTTTGATTTTCCAACTCAACCGTATTAATTAAGAATTTTTGTTTGCTTTTCTCTTCGTCCTCATCCAAAATTCCTGCAATAACATTGGCAACATAACGCCCTTCGATGTCTGTCGTTTTATCAATAGAAATCCAAAGGAAATTAGAGCTTATTTTGGCTTTTATTTCACTTTGTTGCGCTGTGTATAACTTATCTACACAATTTTTTCAAAAAGTCGCTTCGTCAGGAATGCTTTTATTTATATATTTTTTGAAAAATTTCCAAGTTCTGGATTAGTAAGTTTATAGAGTGGAAAATAAAAGCTTAACATAGATCCATGTTAAACTGATTTGATTTCCTTTCATGGTTAGAAAATAGAGGTTGAGATACCTTCTCTGCATTTTTGTCTACCAAGCTGTTGTGTTTCTGACTTTGAAAATGTTGATCCACTTGGGATTTCCTCTCAAAAGCAACTGCTTTGAGGCACACATTGCAAAAAAGATATTTATGCTGGATCTTTTGTCTTTCGCATTTTTTCTGAAAAAAGTATGTAGTTAAACTGTGTATTAATTTAATTGAACAAATATGAATTTAAGATTTAATATACTTACGATAACATTAATTACTGTTAGAAAAATACACAAAATAATGTTCTTTTTTTTGTCAAAACCAATGTTCTTTTCGAAGTATTGGCTGATTTCTTAAACGCAGTACTGCAAAGCATCACAAAAAACAAATGCATTAAAAAGGCATTACAAATAAAAACAATGCACAAATTTAGCAACAGTTACCATGCTATTATGGACTCAAAGCATTATCTACAGAAAAGTTGTGGAGTTTTTGAAGCTTTGCCATTTATTGTTGCATTGCAATACTGTGTTTATGAAGTCAGCCATTATTTTGTCGTTAGGAAGAAATTAAATATGCGACTGTTTTCTTATTTTTTTTTTGTCTTACTTCATCATAGTTTTATAAATTGTACAATTTAATTTTTTTTTTTTTAATCAAAGGAACAAGATTGCGCATTGCGCAGGTCCGTTATTTTGGTGTGTGACAAAGAAATAGAATTTGTGTATGTGCATTTGTGTGTTTCTTACATTTATAACAAAAAACACAGTAGAATTGTTTTTTGTGCGGCTAAGTGCGCAATCTTGTTTTTTTTATTCATGGCAAATACATTGTAAATTTAAAATAAGTTTCTGGAAAATTTACCTATTGATATATATCGCCGATATTTCAAATACCGATATATATCAATATATCGATATTGAAATACGACCATCGAATTCGATATTTTTTAAAGTCAGTCTTCCTTCATTGAAAACTCAAAATTTTAGCCGTTATTCAATCAATATGTTTTTTTTAAGAATTGACATCATATTTTTTTTTAACTAATATGAAGATCTAAAATTATTGGCATTTACAAGAAGCAGTGCCGGATACAAGATGCAGATTGACAGTAGAGCACATAAAACAGAGAGTGCTCCTGATGTCCATATCTACTGATTACTGGTTTGACTAAAACAATCAAAAACATTTTTAGTTAAAGTTTGTACTTTTGGGGTGCAATTCAAATTTAAAGGATAGTTGGTACTTCCATGACTTATTTACTTCCATATAAATTTTTCGTAATTTACTTTTTTTTTTTTGATTTTTTGTATTCTTCCCTTTTGTTATAATTGAATTTTTTGTTTTTATTAATTTTTTGAAATAAAATGAAACAATAAAAAGTAACAATGTAATTACATATACAGTAGAATCCCGATAATTCGTAATCGCAAGGGATTGGCCATTTCTTACGAATTATAGGGGTTTTCGATTTAACGGGGTTAAAATAAAATAAATACGAATTAACGGGGTTTTTCAATTGATATACTAAAACGATAAAAAAAACAAAAAACAATTGTTAAAAATAAAATATGGCTATTTCCAAAAAAATGTCAACCACAAAAAATGGAAAAAAAATTTTCTTTTCAAGATTTATTTAGAGAATTGCTTATATTTTTTAATATATGCGTATAAATTAATTGATTCGAAAAAAAGATAAATGGTAAACGCAGTAATACAACTTTTAGCACATACTTGTGTATATTAGAAAATATGCATTTGGAACAACAATACTCTAATCTAAGGCATATTTATGATCTGAAAAACATTTTTTATTAAGTTTCTTATATAAAGGATTATAAATAGCAGCATAAAAAAATTTTAAATCATGGTGGAAAAATTGTCCCGTTTACAATGTCCCGTTTACAATTTCTTTAACAATTTATTTAAAAAAATGTAATTCATATTTTATTTTGAAATCGAAACCATTTTTAGGGCACATTAGTACGCAACATTTTAAAATTAATCCCAATAAAATATTGTGTCAGGTTTTGCAGAAATCACTGTTTAAACGGTTACCCCATAAAACTCACTTCCGTTTTTTGTCCCGTTTACAATCACTGGTTTTTTGCAATTATCTCGGAAACCACGACAGTAAGCGAAAAATTTCATTTGCGGAAATTAAAGAGCTAATTGAGAGTTAAAAGAATCATTAATTTAAAAAATGAAAATCAGGTTGTTTTTTACAGTTTTGTCAATATAAACGTGTGCGAATGTCCCGTTTACAATCTTGGAAGTGCCCATATGTATATAAAAATTATTCATGTAACAAACTGATCATAAGAAAATAAACACACGCACAAGCAAAAACCAACGCAAAAAATAGCGGTGAACAAAAAATCATTCTTTCCATGTTTCTATTGTTTTTATTACGAGTTATAAGTGGCAGTTAGCAAACAATTACGATTTATAAGAGGCAAAGAAGATTTTATTTGAAAAAAAATTACGAATTAGCGAGTTTGTTACGAATTATCGGGAATTACGATTTATCGGGGTACGAATTATCGGGATTTGACTGTAATATGTTTGTTCATAAATATGTATGTAGATAGGTTAATTAAATTTTTTTAATTTGGTATAGTTTAAGGAAAAAACGTTCGATATATCGATAGTTTTGAAATAATATGTATCGATACTCTTAAAAAATATCGATTCAATATATATCGATATATTTTTTCAATTTGCCCATCCCTAATTGATACATCCCAGCAAAACAATGAATAAAATATATTGCATCGAAGTATTAAGTAAATGACGGATATACATACATATGTATATTTGTTGTTGATTTTAATTATGGATAAAGCCGACTGAACAAGCTCCAAATTCTAAAAAATTGGCTCATATATCTTTAAAAAAAGCATATTGTTTTGCTTGTTCACTGGAATTAAATAAAAAAGATTTTAAAAAACATGCCGAAACCAGTCGCTACAAACAAAAATAAAATAATTTTTTCCTAAAAATATTTCTTTGGGGATTTTTGGGGATTTCATATTAAAATTTTTTTTTACTAAGGTAAAATGTAACAAGAAAATACAATATAATAGTCTGGTAGTGTATAAAGTCATTTCTGAAAAATTGAAGGAATATGGCTATTACAAAAAAGCTTTATAAAATACATAACTGAAATTTAGCTCATAGAATAAATTCGAATAATAAAAAAAAAAAAAAAAAATGTTGAATATAATATAAAGTAACCTTCGGAAGGAAATAATTCCCAGTTTCTATTTATTTTTTTTTTATTATTTTTAAAATTTGGTCAGAAAAAATATATTAACTTTTTAAGATTTTGATGTTTAGGTTTGGGGATTTTTGGGGATGTTTTTTAATTTTTTGCGGACAAGGAAAAAAGTACCTGGCAGCCCTGAGATAATTTAACGAATCTTTCATGTCAAGAATCGTATAAGACTCATGTAGATATTCTCAAGGTACATTAACACAAGGTAGACTCATTTGGGAGTGTAGACATGCTGCTCAATAAAAATAACCGAGTGGAACCGATTTGTCAAAATTGTCTGCATATAAATTTAACGCACACATGTACAAATTTTGCCTCATATACACGAAATTTGACGCTTGGGTTCCAACTTAAGGAAACAGCTGACCTTGCAAGGTATATTTATAGCAGGTAGTCTCGGAAAGCCAGCTGCTTATTTTTTTTCTTGTTTTGTGATACGAATTGCCAAATGTTGTATAGTAAAAAAGTAAACAAGTTTTTGTCTTTATCTTTTGTCGTTTTTGTCTCTTATCAACCCCTTTGCTTTTTGACAGTTCATATCACATAACAACAATAAAAAGCCCTTTTGTTTGTTTTATTGTACAATGGTTGTAATCTCGCGGCTACCTGCTATAAATTTACCTTGATACCTTGCTTATACTATTGTAAAATTGTTTTTGTATTTTCTTTTCCTACTTTCGTTAGTTTGACATTTACACGCAAAGTGGCCGGTTGTGTTTACAAGAGAAATAACGCAGAGTTCAGTGTAGTAGAGAACAGAATGCTAAAGAATTTACAAACTTTTTACGGTTTACATTAAGACAAGGTTCAGCAACAAATTTATATTACAGTAGTTCCGACTTAACTGCCTTTTGCTTAAGTGCACTTTTGATTAACTGCACAAAATTAATATTTTTTGTCATTTTGTTTAATTCAAATTCCTTTTTTAAGTGCACTTTCTATGACTGCACATTTGAGATAAATGCCTAACATTTTTGAAATTTTAAAATTAGTTTTATACAAAGGGTGTGTGTGAAACGGTAGCAAAGTACTCATGGAAGAAAAATTTTGACACTGCCCTGGGGGCTAGTAGAATTTTTGACAGAACCAAAATAAATCTGACAAGCAGGAAATTAAAAAAAAAATGGGGAATGTAAGGAGAGATAAACTCACTGTTTATTGTTGATGATTTTGTTTAAACTTTGATATTGTGACAAATAGAACTGTTTCTGTAATTCTTATACGCTTAACAGTTTTACTTGGTTTAATATCTTTAGTTTTTCTAAAATCTTTATGGATGAAGTTTCCTGAGTGCCGGTTCACACACGTCAAGTTTGACTCGTCAAGTCTTGAGTTTTTGGGAGAGAAGGGATATGAAATGGCATTCTCTTTACACTTCTTTCCTAAAAGCTCAAGACTTGACGAGTCAAACTTGACTTGTGTGAACCGGCACGGATAATCTGTAAGAAATGGAGAGGGGGGGAATAAGAGACAACTGGATTTGAACTTCGCTTTTCATAAGGACCCAGAATATATATACTTTATAGGGTGTAGGATCAATATTGTAGAAATTACAAACGGAATGACAAACTTATATATACCCTTTTACCTTCGGTGAATGGTATAAAAAAGAGTAATTTTGGGATTTCAGTATTTTAGTTATAACTCAGCCATTTTTTAACCGATTTGAAAGTTTTATATACCGATGTGTTTACCATTTACCATTTACTTGGTTATTTACTTGGACTCGGAAAGATCTTTGGTTCCCGAAAATGGGTATTTAAAAAAAAATATTTATTTTGGCCATAACTTTTTCGTATCCGAACCGATTTTTCCGAGTTTTTTAAAAAAATATGTTTTACTAAAAATTTTCGATATTTTGGTATATAAGTCATATCCATTGGACATATGGCAGCCCTAAAATGTAGGTTTTTATACAATTTTTAATTTTTTTTGTACGTGAGGTACCACGCCCACTTCTCCAATCCCGCCCTCATTTTGTAGGATGGTGTGTATTGGCAACCTAAATGTATGTACCTAATTTGGAAACTTTGGCTCTTGCCGTTCCCCAGATATACAGCAAAAAGTAATAAAAATACCACAACCACAAGGGATTTTTGGGAAAAATTAGAGGTATTCGTGGGTTTTTGCTCATATCTCAGCCATTTGTAGATCGATCTTTTTGAATTTCAATAGCAAACAATTCCGGACCATATGTGACACAAATGTATAATAACCTGGCCGCGGACATCGTTAAATCAGCTTCGCTTTTCATAAGGACCCAGAATATATATACTTTATAGGGTCTAAGATCAATATTGTAGAAATTACAAACGGAATGACAAACTTATATATACCCTTTTACCTTCGGTGAAGGGTATAAAAACGAAATCGTTTCTCAGATTGTGAACAAAGCTTAAAACAAAACAGAAAGTAAAGGAAAAATTTCAATAGTTAGCTTAAAAGATTACTCATAAGACAACAGTGCTCACTAACGCAGAGGATTAAAAACAATGCATCGTAAGATATTGTGTAGAATAAATTTTACAAAAATTTGTGGTGTTAGTGGTTTGTGCACTTTGTTACTAATAGCCACTATTCAAAATCGACCACTACCTGCTTACCACGTTCCCACGACAATCGATTCTACGCACCGGAACCACTTGGAGTTTAACGAACAACGACCAATGATTGCCAACTCAGCAGCACCTGTCTCAACATTTCATATCGTGCTGCAACAACAACCCGCTTACCGAGGTAATCTCAACACCCCTGACTATTCCTCTGAAGGCAATGGTATTAGTTCAGTATCCGTCTTTACAGAAACAAATGAAAGTCAGAGCGTACCCGAGAAGACAAAAGCAAAGTACAACATAACAGCCATTAAAAATTATGTTATCGCCCAACAACGCGTCAAATTAGCCGATGAAATGAAAAACTTTAATTATCCTTCTGGACGTTTTGGGGTCTTTGCTAAAAAGCTTTCTGATTTGACACCTGAAACTGGAGGCACACCAGTACGTAATATTGTGGTGAGCACCTGGAGATCAGGCTCTTCATTTTTGGGTGACTTACTAGATGCCATGCCTGGTAGCATCTATCACTTTGAGCCTCTTTATCACTTTGGTAATAAGCTGATACGTGATTCGGGCGATGTAGAGCAGGCCATCAAGAATCTCACAAATTTACTAAACTGTAATGGTTCAGATCATCGGTTCGTATTTAAGCGTAGTAAAAGCTTGATTCCGGTGACTAAAGAACTTCCATTCTTTTATAATCATTTCGATTTCTTGGTTCCATATTGTAAGTTGTTTCCGATACAGAACATAAAAACCGTGCGCATACCTTTAAGCACGGCCGAGGCTTTGTTGAAAAATAAAAGGTGAGTTGAAAATAAAGATTTTTTTAAAAAATATTTAACAAAAACAAGGAACATTACTAGGGTATTCATTAAATCGGGCTTTTACTTAAATCGGTTAATCGCTCGATTAATTAATGGAGGTTTTGGATTAATCGGTTAATTTTGTTATTGATCGGTTAACCGATAAATAAAGTTTTTTTTTATAAATTAAGTAGTTTCAATTTATAAAAAAATTAAAAATATTATTTATTATATTTGTAAAAATATAACAGAAACATAGAAACATTACAATTCTTGAACTAAAACAAACAAACAAAAAAATAATTCATAACTTTTTAATACATATTTTTTTAATTAATACATATTACCAGGGACCGTAAATAACAGTTATTTCTGAAAATGTGAACCCAAAAACTCTCCATGTTAGAGTCAAGGAACACCTACATATAGTGTCATATACCAACAGATTCGTATTGACGAGCTCATTAAGAATCTTTGGTGATCTTGAGAAAACGATCTCAACTCTCAATTAAAAAGAGAGTTTTATTTTTCCGTCAAAAATAAAACTCAAAACATGTAATAAACTAATTTCTAGACGTTTTACATGAGAATAACCAAAATAATATAAAAAAAAATAAAAATATGAACAAACATCTGGCGAAGATTGTAGAGCTTTCTTACTTGTTGAAGGTTGATTATCGGATTGATTATTTTTTGTCTGCAAAGAGAAGAAGAAATGTAATGAACTTTTAGAAAAATACCGATAAAATAAAAGTTAAAAAACTTACACGCTTCTCTAGCTGCAAGAAATGTTGGATTTTGAAGTAAAACTTTCTCCCGCCGTTCCAGTTTTTCTAAAAATTTGGAGCTGTTTGGCTTCGTTTGAACCCCAACTTCATTTCGAGCCATACTTTAAAGAAATCTCCAAAAAATAACTGCTATTCTTAAAGCTTTTGTGTGGCAATGTAAATAGGCTCTAAAAGAGTTAAAAAGGACTCCATATATTCCCATTCTGAATGACGTAGATTAAGTGCAACATCTACATTTTTTAAGCAAAATGATTTGCAGGCCATTAAGCTTTTTATCATAAAATAGGTGGAATTCCAACGGGTCTCAACATCTATGGAAACATTTGTAAGTTCAGATCACTGGTTTTACTCCTAAAATAATTGTAAACTTATTGTCTAAAAATTTAAATCATAGCAACTTGCGTACAACAAACCTATAAGTAGGAGTCCGTAAGGCCTTCGCTAAATCTCGAATGCGCTTTAGTAAATCTTTGTTTACCTCATCTAAATAATCCTTAACAGCCAGTTGCAGCGAGTGAGCTGCACACTTTACAGATTGCACTGAGAACATGGATGAAGAAGATCGCTAGAGACAGTGTCAGACTCGCTTTCATTCTCTTCGTCAAATAATCTAACCATTTTTATAAAATTCCGTCCATTATCCGTTGTTCTTTTCGATGCCAAAATTTTCCAAAACATTTTTAACTTTTTCCTTAAGATATTTAGCTATAAATTGCTTTTAAAGTGAAGTCTATCAAGCAAAAAATAAATTAATGTGTTTACCTGTACGACGCTCCGTCAGCTCAATGCAACCTAGCGTTTTTATCAGGGCTGTGGAGTCGGAGTTGTAGAGTTGGAGTTGATGTTTTTGTGCCGGAGTCGGTGTCAGAGTCGTAGTACCCACAAAAACTCGCGACTCCGACTCCAAAAAAACAACTTCCAAATTCTTGCGTTTTGCGTTTGCAATTTTCAGCACACCCCTGATAAATTTTGCTACATAATCAATCGCCTGTCATTTGGAAACAGCACATTAATGTTTGCGTACGGTAATTGCTTCTCAAAAACTCTAATTTTTAGAAGGCCGTATGGTAATGAAAAAATAAAAGTTAACATCACTAAGTCTCATATACATATAGCATCAAGATTATAGAAGGAGTCGGAGTAGGAGTCGCACTTAAAAAATTTCAGCATTTGGAGTCGGAGTTAGTACTTTTTTCAGACGACTCCACAACCCTGGTTTTTATAACTATTTTCGATTTATGGTACGTGTGACACTCACGCGACGAAAATTTAAAATTTACAATTATTAGACACCAGCAGAATGTTATGCATTTTCTGACCCGCTACGGCCTTCGTCAGCATTCTTTGTGTCGCACTGGATAGTGATACTTTATAAACTGAATGTATTTAACTCAACAATTTTAACAAATAGAAACTGGGCATTATTTCCTTTCGAAGGTTACTTTATATTAGCTCTGTTTCTTTTCTCTACTTTGGGATCCCTCGGGATCCCAATTTGCACGAAAAGCGTTCCCGTACTTTTAATTTGTGTAAATGAGAGCGAATTTGAGAGAATAAAATTCTTCTACTTCTTGCACGAAACAGCCCAGACTTTTTCTTCGTGCAAATTGTGTAAATTGTCAAACAGCTGTAAAACATAAACAAAACCAAAAAAAAAAGGAAAAAAGTTCATGATCCAAATTCTGGAAAAAGTGTTGTGGAATAAAACAATGAATGCTTAAATTTAAATAAAAAGTTTTGTACTGAAATATTAGGGAAAAATAATGTTAGTTATTGTAAAAGTGTTTGTTTTGTTTTATTTTTAGTAAAAGTAGTTTAATTTTAGAGCCAATATAAAATTTTTCAAAAGTGGCGCAAATTTTTTTGGTGTTGTAAAGACTGTCAAAACACTGAATTTTTATTTTGTGCTTAAAATTTTATTTTTTCTGTTCCCGTACTTTTGTGTAATGTTGTATTTTTATGAGAGAAATTAATGCTTGCTTTCATTTGCACGAACTTTACCCAAAAAGTAAAGAAACAGAGCTATTATATTAAACATTTTTTATTTTTCGAATTTATTCTATGAGCTTAATTTCAATTATGTATTTTATAAAGCTTTTTTGTAATAGTCCTATTCCTTCAATTTTTCAGAAATTACTTTTTTATACAATAAAATTAATCATTTAAGGATAGCTTGAGTTAATAGCATATGTGATTTTATTTTTTATTTACTGTTTTTGTGAATATGGAAAAAGGAAATAAATAAATTTTTGTTATGTATTTATGCAAACATATTTTTTCTTATGTTTCATTTTTAAATGATAAATACATTTCAGCTGACTTGCTGAAATAAATAGAATAAAACTTAACCATATCACTTTCTTCAACGTAAATAGAATTTCTTGCTAAAAATTTATATTTTTGAACCAATCCAAGCAATAAATTGTCTCTTATTTGTAAAATTTAAATATTTGAGGATTTTGTTAAATTTTCGTGACGATTTTGACGAATTTGGTTAAATATTTTGACGATTTTTGAGGAAAAAAGTCTAACAACACTGCTGCCACAATTATACTCCTGTATTCCTTTACAAAATTTACAATTGTTTTTGTTGTTATTTTTTGTTTGCCTCGCTGCAATATTGTTAAATAAAATTATTATTGGAAGAAATAATTGTTCTCTGTTCTATTCCGTTATTCGTTTTGTACTGAACAACATTCACTGAATTTGAAATGTAATGTTGTTTTTGCATATCGTTTGCGTGTTTGTCTGCTAATTCTGATGCACGAGCAATCTCTATAGTTTTAGTTAATGTTCAATCAGATGCTTCTAATAATTTTTTCCTTAATTTACCAAAATTTGTACCAATAACAATGTTATCCAGCATCATACGATCTGAGTCTTTATAACCACAACTTTTAACAAGTTTTCTTAAATCCAAGAAATAAGAATCAAAAGACTCATTCTCATGCTGTTTTCTTGAATTAAATCTAAATGCCTCATATAGTACTTCGTTTTTCTTTGGGGTACAATAAGTTTAATATATTACCACTTGTAGCAATCTCGTATTCACTATCACTACCACTTGATTCCTCCGTTTGTTCTTTCTTTACTTCAAAACCAACTTGAGTATAATCTTCCTTTTTCGCTGTTGCTCTTGTCTTAACCATTTATAACGGCTGAGCCATGTATTACACAGTACAACATATGATTTCGGGACACAATTCTGATAATTGTTTATGAAAGTAGACCCAAAAAGAAAAATTTCTGCATCATTAGTTTGGTCATGGTACCTCAATAAAAAAATTTAAAAATGAATTTGAAGTTAATAAGTATCGTATAGGGGAATTTGTCACGTTTTAAGCTCTTTTGTTTGTCATAACTCGAGAGCCATTAGTCCGAATAAGCTGAAAAAAAATTAAGAATTACAATTCCTTTAATCTGTTCATACAACGTTTTGCTACATAAGCAACAGTTTCGCAGTTATAAATATATGTATGAAGAAAAATATATGTTTTGCCCCAAAAATTAAAATTATTTTTTTTAATTCAAGTCCTATTACTTTCACGTAAAGTCGCATAACCTATGAACAAAATGACACATAAATCATGAAAATCGATGAACGCATTTTGCTTTTATTCACAATTAATTAAATTAATGAATTTCAAAAATTTGCTCGAGATATCCACAAAATTCTTTGGAAAAAACATTGATGACTTTTTTATTGATTCTTTATTTTGCATGAACATAAACATTCCGATTTATATTACAGCTATTCTTACACAGAAAATATGCGATTTTTATATCTTATCTATGCATGGAAACAAAATTTAGAACATTTTCAATTATTATCACTATCTATCCTCGTTGAAGTTGACGCTTGTGGTTCTGATGACCTTATTTTCTTCGTAGGTTGTTCGTGTTCATGTTCTGAGTCTGCAGCATCATCCGAGATATACGTAATATTCAAGGGCATGTTTTGTTCGGTGTGTCCACAAATTTCAAACTGCATAATTTTAGAACTCCACCAACAAACCTCCGCAAGCAATGCATCCAATTTTTTGCCTTTGAATCGCTTCTCTATTGGCATGGTCACCTGGTGGAACCCCTCTCCTTTTTCGTCCGATTCCTGAGGTAATTGTGCCAAAAAGGTTTCAAGGTGGAAATGCAGGAAATGTAATTTTAACGCCATGGATGCATTGATTTTTTTCAAAATAATACAACAAGTTGTCCACTCGTGTCTGTATGTCATCTCGCTGTACACGGTTCTTTACTCAAACGCCTTCGATGACTTGTTTCAATGCGTCCCATGCACATAGGTAGTTATATTGGTTCGAAAGCATATTTGTGAAAGATTCGCTTTTAATTAATTTTCGTATATCCGGTCCCTTGAGAATACCTGTTTGAAATAAAAAAAAAATATTTACGAAAAAATTATTGGTAATGCGAATATATCGAAGTGAATAAATTTAGAAATGACAATATTAAAATACTGACAACGATACCTTCTCTAATTTTAGCTTCACTGAGTTTTGGAAAGATGGATTTTAAACAGTCATAGGCGTCATCAATATCTTTGTCTACCACTTCGATAAATTTCTCAGCTAATCCTAATTTCATGTGGAGCGATGGCAACAAAATATTATCTAGATCCTTCATCAAAGGTTTATTCCGTAATTTTAATTTTTTCTCGAGCTCAGGCGTTCTTGCTTTCCAATCTTTACATTGATATTGATTTCCTGTGTATCGTGAATCCCATAGAAGTATTTTGGAAAACCGCAATTTAATACAATTCCTTGTATTATGTTGACAACCTTTAGATCGCAACAAATCTTCAATTTGTGGACATTGATTGATTTTCTCCAAAATTTCGCCCAATATTTCATACGTTTCCTTCGTAGTTGTGCTGACTCCCAATGAAATTGACGGTTTTTTGTTCGTTTTGTGCAATAGCACAGCCTTCAAACTTAAAACTGAACCATCGAAGATCGCCGCCAGGGATATAATCCATTCCCAATTTTTTCACTAAGCCTGTGATATCATGGGAGTAAGTGAACGTATTTGCCTCGTCAACGGAATAAAATTTCTGAAAATCAGCTTGGCGTTGTCGGTATGATGTTGCGCTGACATTTTGCTGTGTCAGTTTTCTGCTTTTCAAAAATGATGTCAACATTTCGGAGTTTTGTTGTGAATCCATTTCGATTTGTGTTAGCGGTTGTGGTCCATTATTTTCAATATCGGGTGTCCAATCCGCATCATTCAAATTGGTCGGATTGGTGAAAACGGTTTCGGCTTGCAGGGACACAGTATCCAGACTCGGAGGTTTAGGTGTATCGGTACCAGCAGCGCGTTCAACTGGAAGTGTGGCAGTAAAAGCATAAATGTATTCTTTTGTTTTCAATTGTTTTCTGTTTAATCCAGTACTAGAATTTATGCATGCGTAGCACCTGGATTCATCATGTCCAGTCAGGTCTTCCAACCAAATTACTGGCTTCGTAAAAGAAAACTGTCCACCTTTTCCATGTATCCACATTATAAGGGCATTATAACAATTTTTGCACACTGTTGTTTTCAATTGTTTTCTGTTTAATCCAGGACTAGAATTTATGCATGCGTAGCACCTGGATTCATCATGTCCAGTCAGGTCTTCCAACCAATTTACGGGCTTCGTAAAAGAAAACTGTCCACCTTTTCCATGTATCCACATTATAAGGGTATTATAACAATTTTTGCACACTGTGTTCGGCGTACAATTTGCACCACTTAAATCTGCTTCATCAAAATAATGACAATACGCTGTTTTGAATTCCTCAGTAATCAATTTTTTTCGATCCAATTGGCCTCTTTTAACAAAAATTAATCAATTGTGGGCACTTGTTATGTTCCATATTTGGAAAATATATTATCAGGGTTGTCATAGAAACCAATATTGTCAGAATTGGTTTTAAAACCGACAAGAAAAAATGCTTTGGTGTCATAGAAACCAATGTTATTGGTTTTATGTTCGAACTAGAATTAGTGTAGGTTTTAGGTGTCACAGAAACCAATGTTATCGGTTTTTTATTGGAAATAAACCAAGCAGCTTACAGCTCTTGTTTTTTTATTGGAAATAAATATATTTAGTTACTAAAAGCTTAATTTTGTATTTAATTTTTTTTACCAGTTATATTTTTTCCACAGATAGAAGTAAATAAAATTGATAAACATGCCCGATAGAGAAATATGAGCTTAAAAATTTGCATAACCTTATTTATATAACTAGTTCAGGTGTCCGCCTGCAAGAGCTCTCACTGCATATAATTAATTTAAAATTACCTTTTATTTAATTTAATTTTAGTCTTAATGTTCACATCATTTATTTGGTGCGTGATCCTCGTGGTACAATGCAATCCAGGCGGGCTTTATCATTTTGTCAAAAAAGTCCTGAGTGTATTGATATAAAAGTTTTATGCGCAAACTTAGAGGACGATTATAATTCTGCTGAGGTTTTTTTAAAGAAATTTCCAGCGAGATTCAGGTGATGTATTTAAATACAGTTTATTTTACTGTGATTGAACTAAATTATTGAAATAAATTTTCGATTTTTTTCTCTCTTTTATAGAACTTTAAGATATGAAGATTTATCCTTGAATCTATATGATTTGACCCAAGAATTGGTAACATTTTTAGGCTTACCTTTTGATCCAATGGTAAAAACTTTCTTAGATTCTCACACAAAATTAAAAATTGATACTTCATTATATTCAACATTTCGCAATTCGAAAACGACACCTTTTAATTGGATACGAGCTTACGAACCAAAAGATGTAAGTAAAACGAAAAAAAACTGCATAATGCAAAACTAGTTGATTTTTTTTGTTTTTCTGTTCTAATTCAGTGCAATTCTAGTTCAATTTACTTCTAATTCAATTTTAGTTAAATTCTTGTTTATTTCTAGTTAAGTTTTAGTTTAATTCAAGCAAAGATTCTAGTTAAGATCTCGTTCTAATTCAGATTATTTTTAACATTTTAAGGCCCTTTTTCACAAATTACCGATAGTTTAAAGAAGGCATTAAATGGCCTTATAAAAAGTTTATTAAAATTATACTTTACCCTAAAGTAAGTGATAAAGTAAATTAAGGCACGTTTTCACAACTTACCGATAGCTAAAGGTAGGATTTAATCGGCCGTATAAAAAGTGTTTCATTATTACAACTTTTTTATACGGCTGATAAAATCCTACCTTAGCTACAGGTCTTAGGCCCGCTTTCACAACTTACCAATACCTAAAGGTAGGATTTTATCGGAAATATAAAAAGTGTTCCATTATTACAACTTTACTTTAACCTACCAGGTAGGATGAACCTTAATTTACTTTATCGCTCACTTAAGGTTAAAGTAAAGTTTTAATAATGGAACCCTTTTTATAAGGCCAGTTAAAGTCCACTTTAAGGTATCGGTAAGTTGTGAAAACGGGCCTAGGTCTTTAAGGTACTAGTAGGGAACCTAGTTCATATTTCTTTTAATTTATATAATTTTTTTAATTCTTTTCAGATTGAATATATACAACAAAATTGCAAAAACGCTCTCAAGCTATGGGGCTATCGTATGATTGATAATTTTACTGATTATGTTGATAGTTTCAATCCTCTTATTATGCCGCCTCCATTTTCGCAAGAATCTTTTTTACACGACGCTTACATACATATGCCAGAACTGGCAAGACAGTACAATCTATGATAACTTTTTCACTAATACAGGCCCACTTTTTCAGCTGTGTTGTCTACCCAACATATTTTAATAAGCTTACCAACACAAACGTTAAGCTTGAATAAGGTTTGAGAATATATTGAAAAAGGCTATCGTAACAATTGTAGAAAAATCAAAACGAAACCCTCGTTATAATATTATACTTATTATATGCATGGTTAATATAAGCTTATCTTTGCAATTGTAGAATAAGCTTACGAAAATAATATTATATTAACTTTAGTATAGAAAAGCTTATTCGCCTCAATATTTGTATACGTTTTTTTATGTAATTGTAGAATAAGCTTTACAAATAACATATTATTTGGTGTTGAAAATAGAAATATTTGTTTGTTTTAATTTTATTTTACTTATATTTATTATATACTAGCTGTTTGGTCCCGGCGCTGTTCGGGATTTTCTAAATAAAAATAAAAAATGAAATACTGGAGAATTTCGTTAGTAACTTGACCCCAGCGCTATCTACCATCAATAAAAATAAAATTAAATATCACGACAACAGAGCCACCTATCAGGAGTTTTTTTTTTATAAACCGTCAGTCATAAAATTGATTTAAAATCCCTAAAAACAATGAAAACAAAACCCAAAAATTTATTTAAACTCGGTTAATCGGTTAAAAACATAATGTTGAGAAAAAAAATTTGCAAAAATTCATGAAAGTTTTCAATATTTCAAAACAGCCATAAAATTGATAAAAATTCCTAAGACTAAACAAATTACAAATATTCCATAAAAATGGCAAAATTAGCGGAAATTCGCAAAAATTTGCTATTAGCAAATGGAAAAGTTTAATATTTATTAAAAATCGTTAAAGCTCTAAAGAATCAGAAAACTTACAGGAAAAGTTTCTTCTATCAGAGACATGGCTCAAATTCGCGAATTTCCGCTAATTTAGAAATTTTTATGGAATTTTTGCTATTCCTTATAGCTTTAGGGACTTTTAATCAATTTTATGGCTTGTTTGAAATATTAAAAATTTCGCGAATTTTCGTTATTTTTACATATTTTTGCAATTTTCGCGTAGCTTTGTTGTGTTTTTTAATTCAACATAATTATTATTAAAAAGTTGAAAAGGAATTAAACTTTTTCGACACCAATAAGACTGACGACAAAATCAGAGTCAATTTATATCGGTGACATCGTTAACGTTGCGTACGGCATACCAAAAATACTTCGACACTTATCGATAAAACTTGGTATTGACAATGGGCATACCTTTCGTATTGATGACGCTAAATGGAATAAGGGCGATAATCATGTGTTATTTCTCTGTGTACAGTACACATGACATTTTTGATTTAGAACGAGTTCTATTTCTAAGTAGCATCTGATATCAGCTGTTTTTTGTTAAAAATTGTTTGTGGCGGCACAAATAAATTGCAATTTTCATATTATAATAGTAAATAAATAATAAAACAGATAAAAAAAAGCACAAATTAATTATTAAAAATGTTTTTTTTTTTGATAGGTGAACATGTAAATTATAAACCTTATGTAAAACTCAAATTTTGACATACACATAAAATCACATATGGGTAGAAAAGTGACATTCCACATGACAAATACATATAATGTGAACATAGCTTAAGGCAGTTAACTTGGAAAGTGATTTCACATTTGCTGACAGTAATTTAAAGTTTTGTTCGCAAAAGAAAAAGTAAAAAAAAAAATTATATAGTAAATCGTCAGCTTAATATGCATACCTGCAGAACCACTTTTTAAGTAAATTGAGATTTTGATGCAATATATTTGCGGATTTGTTTGCTTCATCATACTCTATTGAGGAATATGATACATAAAAAATCTATCCATTTTATTTCCCTGAACAACAACCCATTTCATTTCCATTCGTCACTACTGCCAATATGAAAACATTATTATTGAAACTAAAATCGTCGTTATACTGCCTTCTTATAAATTGTGCGCATATTATAGCTATACCTTTAACAATTTTATTCAATTATGCTTATTGTGTATTCCATACAATCACATTTTGGTAATAGATTAAAGAAAATAAGTTCACGTTTTCTTTAATCTATTACCAAACAGTCGTAGGCGTATTTTAAATACGCCAAACACAATAAGGGTGAATATTCCTACAAGCATGGCTACTTACCGAAATTATATCAATTTCATTGGTTCTTTGCATGATATATAAATTGCGAAATTTGGCATTTATAATAGTTACCAGAAATATAAACATGTTGCCAGTTGTGGCTTTTAAATGAAAATGGACTACAAGTGAAATTAACCTTAGGACAAATAATTTGTGTGAAATTCGAAAAAATCTGCATGTGAATATGACAGTTTTGGCTTAAATCCGTTTAAGCGGAATGGACTACAAGCGAAAAGTACTGTTTTTATATTTTTAAACGATTCTGTTAGTCGTGTTCAATTCTAATTGAC
Organism: Pollenia labialis; assembly: GCA_949318255.1. NCBI lineage: Eukaryota > Metazoa > Arthropoda > Insecta > Diptera > Polleniidae > Pollenia > Pollenia labialis. The sequence goes on along the minus strand of OX439141.1, from coordinate 29,675,195 downwards.
CGGGGAATGTAAGAAAAGATAAACTCACTGTTTATTGTTGATTTTTTTTGTTTAAACTTTGATATTGCTTCAAGTAGAACTGTTGTTTATAATTCTTATGCGCTTAATAGCCTTTTCATCAATTTGCGAAGATGTTAGAATATTCCTATAAGAAAAACATAGGGCTAATAATCAAAATATTTCACCATCTTTACAAAATGTTCCTATCTCATTGTATTCGATTCTACATCTTCCGGTTATTATAGTGTCACCACTAGAAAAGAGGCATCACTGACAAAATGGCATTTGCTTTGAAATCAGCGTTACCATTTCTCAAGTTTTTCCCATTTATCAAGCCTTATTTTGCTGAATTTTTTTTTATAGCTAAACAAAAAGAATTCTAAATAGATTTTGGCGTTATCTTTTAAAATTTTGGCACTTTTGTAGAAAAACAGTATTTAAAAAAAATAAAAGTTTTTTTTTTAATTAATGGTAACATTTTTATTGATAGTAGATGTTCGACGTTTCAAGTGTGAACGCTTAATTCAAATTTTCAACATCTTCCATGCGTTCCTCCGAAATGTATGCAAGTGTACAAAGGGTACAACTGTTTATTTGGTTTAATTTCTTTAGTTTTTCAAAAATCTTTGGATGAAGTTTCCTGACGATCTGGCCTAAGCATCCAGAGACCGTTAATTGTGTCCGTACAAGGCAAATGTTCTATTCAAATAACTTAATGCCTTCCTTTAGAACACTGCCAGAACCAGGGAACGGGGTCCGTTTTAAGGCAGATTACACTTTCAGAATACCAAATTATATATAAACTAGCTGTTAAGCCTGTCCCTGCCAAGCGGGAAGAAAAACTACTTTAAGGTAAGCCCAAACGTCAGTACCAAATGCTTGGCAATTCTTAGCTTTATTGGTCTTTAGGGGGCTTAAAAATTAGCTGATATGTAAAAAAGCACAATTTTGCTACACAGCTTTTTCTACTTCAGACTGTGCTCCATTGTAAGGACTATATGCTTGGCAATTTTCAGCTTTCTATGCCATTAGGGGGCTTTAATAAAAACTAAAATTTTAAAAAACCGAATTTTACCACGCCGTTTCCTCTTAATTCTCTGCCCACAGGTCAAAATCCGGATACGTTAAGATTTGTCCCAGGTATTTTTCTATATGCATGCTGATTTTCAGCTTTCTAGCTAGTCAGTGGGCTTCAAAAAGCTCTGGGTGGACAAAAAAGATGAATAAACGAATAAGGAAATTATATATATAATATATTTACATATACATACATATAGGAAAGAAAGCAACAACATTAACTTGGTAAAGGGTATTTAAGATTTGGCATAGCTTTTTTAATAAATATTATGGAAAATTGTTTAATTATAATTGGTATTAAATACAATATATATATGTATATATAGTAATATAGGACATCTTTAATTTTTTAACGATTTTTCATTTTCTTCATAAAAAAAATGCAATGCCGACAACTGGGTCATAAAGTGCCGAATTTAGGGAAAGGTGTGCCGACTACAGGCGCAAATCGTGTATTTTAGAAAAAATGTAATTACTCAAATTTAATGCAAATATGTTTAAACTCAGTAAATTGAGTCTGAAACTATACTAGCTACTGAGCAATAATAATTCGTTGGCATCCCAATATCATGTTCACACTCATCAGAGTACCAGTTTAAATATCAGAAAAAAGTTAAAGTGCCGACTATTGGTGCATTCACCCTAGATTTAATTTGAAAAAGCTAGTTGCTTATCAACTGACGTTACAAAACGACCATACCTTAAAAAAAAGTGTTTTTGTTAAATAAATTTAAAATTTTTTTTGGAAAATTTGAAGATATTGATATTATTGGCCTATTAAGGTGTTTAGAGTCATTATATGTATGAATGTATCAAAAAATTAGCTGAGCCAACAACTGTGTCAATAACTTTTCTAACTCAACTGTTTCAACAAGAGAAATAGTTGAAAGCCTTTTAAATGTTGGTTAAATGTTAGGGCAATAAAACAAAGTTTGAATTTATTTATTTCGATATGTTTCTTTTCACTTTTAAGCAACAATATTTATTTAAAATTATGTTTAGTTTTGAACACATTTTTTTTTATACCCTTCACCTCAGGTGGAAAAGGGTATATATAAGTTTGTCATTCCGTTTGTAATTTCTACAATATTGATCTTAGACCCTATAAAGTATATATATTCTGGGTCCTTATGAGGAGAGAAGTTGATTTAACAATATCCGTCCGTCCGTCTGTCCGTCTTACGTTTGATATGTGTTTTCCGGAGACTCCAGACATGATACCGGCTAGGTTGTTTTACATTTATGACACATATAGTCCACCATTTCTTGCTATTGAAATTCAGCAAGATCGATCCACAAATGGCTGAGATATGAGCAAAAAACCACGACTACCTCTAATATTTTCCAAAAATCCCTTGTGGTTGTTGTAATTTTATTACTTTTTGCTGTATATCTGGGGAACGGCAAAAGCCAAAGTTTCCAAATTAGGCACACACATTTAGGTAGCCACTACACACCATCCTACAAAATGTGGGCGGGATTGGAGAAGTGGGCGTGGTACCTCCCGTACAAAAAAAAATTAAAAATTGTATAAAAACCTAAATTTTAGGGCTGCCATATGTCCAATGGATATGACTTATATACCAAAATATCGAAAATTTTTAGTAGAACATATTTTATAAAAAAAATTCAGAAAAATCGGTGCAGATACAAAAAAGTTATGACCAAAATTATTTTTTTTTTTTAAATACCCACTTTCGGGAACCATACATCTCCCCGAGTCCAAGCTTTATAACTCAAGTAAATGGTAAATTCCTTCTTAAACACGTCGGTATATAAATCTGTCAAATCGGTTAAAAAATGGCTGAGTTATGAGCAAAAAACCACGACTACCTCTAATATTTTCCAAAAATCCCTTGTGGTTTTTGTAATTTTATTACTTTTTGCTGTATATCTGGGGAACGGCAAAAGCCAAAGTTTCCAAATTAGGTACACACATTTAGGTAGCCAATACACACCATCCTACAAAATGTGGGCGGGATTGGAGAAGTGGGCGTGGTACCGCCCATAGATCTCCCCGAGTCCAAGCTTTATAACTCAGCTAAATGGTAAATTTCTTTTTAAACACGTTGGTATATAATTCTGTCAAATCGTTTAAAAAATGGCTGAGTTATAACCAAAATACTGAATTCCCAAAAATTACTCATTTTTATTTTTTATAATTAAGTTTGTTAAAATATATACAAGTGTATATAAATGTATATAAATTATTCCTTAGCACGCCGGTATATAAAACAATCAAATCGGTTAGATAATGGGCAATTAATTAGCAAAATACTCCAAAAAGTGGGCTAAAAAACATCAAAATTTGTATACAATCCTACATTTTAGGGCTGCCATATGACCTATGGAAACGACTTATGTATCAAAACATCGGCAATTTTTAGTGGAACATATTTCCCAAAAAATTGGTTGTTAAAACACAACATCCGACATAATGTGGACGGTTTGGATAAGTGGGCGTGGCACAAAATGTAATTATTTATATCTTAAGAATGGTGTTCACATAATTTTTTGTTCTTATTGCACCATGGTGAAGGGTATATAAGATTCGGCACAGCCGAATATAGCACTCTTACTTGTTTTTTTTATGTTTTGTTATACCTTTCACCACAGGCACAGAGCACACAGAGGCGTCACGAGACAGAAAATATTGTGTTTTTTCTGTCTTTTGGCCCTTTTTGCATTTTTGTTTTTATCATGCAATTTGTGTTTATTGTGATAACTTAATTTCACCATTTAAGAGATTTTTGGGTCGATCATTTCAAAATTCGGTTTCTGAAAAAGCATAAAATGGATAAAATTTCAATAGTTATTAATTTTTTTAACCGTTTTTAAGACCCGCTTTTTACGGAACCTGTAGTGAGTTTTATGCCGATTATCACAAAATTTCATCGTGTTATTTCTAGTCATTTAAAGCAAAATTGGTCAAAATTTTGCCCCAGAGTGGGCTTTATATGAAGCCTATGGTAAATTGTTAGCCGATATTCTCCAAATTTAGTTGTTTGATTTCTAGTTTTATGAAACTATGAAAACCAAATTCTACTATAACAGCGGTATTCGGTACGTCTTAGGCATATTTTCGCCTCAAAAGCTGTCGTCTTCAAAAACGGGAAGATACCCATTGGAGGGGCTGCCATGGCCAAACCCGACAATTCAACACAGGAAACGGAGCCGAAAACACCAGCAGTATCTGCTTACCCGGAGGATTCAGATCCAAAAAGCGAGGGACTATGTCTAACTCGCAAGAAGACAGACTCTTGACGGGCCATGATTGAGGTCATCCAAATAAACCTCCATCGAAACGAGACGGCAACCAACGCTCTGATGTCTAAAATAAACAAAGGTAAGATACACATAACTTTAATCCAGGAACCTTGGACCACTCGGAACAATGTTTCTGGATTGAACCATTGTTTTTATCAATATTTTTTACTCTGATACAGGGTCTCGTCCGAGAACTTGTATCCTATGTCATAAAAACTTATGGTATCATCTCTCAACAGGGTTGGCAACGTCGGATGCAACGGTGCTGAAGCAAGGGAGTAGCAATACGTACCTTGCGGCTGTTTACCTGCCCTTCGACTCTCCGACACTTCCACCCACGTCGGAGTTGATGAAAATGACTGAGGAGGCGCAAAGAAAAGGTATGAAACTTATACATAGTAGGTTGTGTTGCTAACTCTCACCATGTAGCTTGGGGTAGTACTAACACCAATCGTAGGGGACAGGCCCTCATAGATTTCTTGAATACAAAAGACTTGATCACGTTGAATGTAGGGAATAAGGCGACCTTTGTCAATAGGATCAGGGAAGAAGTATTGGATATAAGCTTTGGCTCTGGGGACCTTAAAGACGAGATCCAGGATTGGAGGGTTTCGGAAGAGCACTCCTTCTCGGACAACCGGTACATAATGTTCAAAATTCCGAATAAAAAAAGCCGATAAAATTTTGGAACAGGTCTAAGACCGACTGGGCACAATTCGGGGCCAGATTGGGGAACCGATTGGGATTGGGCACATGTCAATGCCGAAATAAGGAGGACATAGACGCCAAAGTGGAAACGCTCTCAAGCGCCTTGGTTGAATCGTTTGAGGAGAGCTGCCCCCTACGAGAGCGGGGATCCCCACATGAGAAGCCGTGGGTAACGGGGAAGACTCTTCAACCGGGCAAGGCGTAAGAAGACCGCAGTATACTGGGATGAATATCACAGTAGGCTAAAGGAATATATGAACATGAATATGAACAGGTAGATAGCGTTAATGACGTTTCGAAGATTAAGAAATTCTTATCCAAACCCATCTTTAACCAGGATCAATGGTCGATGAGACTGGCGGACATAGAGGAGATCATGAACCTTCTAATGGAATCCCATTTTCCCCCGACCGAAATGGGCGCCATGGAGGAACCGTTATGGGGGCAGGGAGACCAAAATGGAGAAATGGTCGTAACGATTGAGATGATCAAGAATGCGATCAGAAGTTTCGATCGGAAGGCCGCAGGGTTGGATAGCATATTCCCGGCACTTTTACAGGAGGTGGAGGAGGTGGTGTCAACTCATCTGTCACTGATATACACTGCGTGCTTAAAATTCGCATACACTACGGTTAGATGGCAGGTTGCTAGGGTAGTATTTATTGACATGTATAGTTGGTTTATTTTCTGATAACAATAAATGAACGGAAAACTGACAAACCGTGATCAGAATCACAAGTTTGAGAGCCGTGATATACAGATATTCTGGTTGCTTAATTAATTCCAAGATAATTTTACATTTTATTGTAAAAAATTTGTTTTGACACTTTTTTATTATAGCCGATGTTTTTGTATTTATCGAAATTTCACCATTTTTGGCCGTTAAGAGTTGGCAAAAAAGGTTATACTACCAATTCATTTCTGGTACTTTTTTGAAGCTAAAAAATTAATTTAAAAAAAAAATTACATGCAAATAACAGAAGTTAAAATTTTAAGTAATTTTTACTAAATAAAATCCTCACTTAATTACTAAAATATTAAAATAAAATTATTTTTTACTTCAATTAAAATAATATGTAAATTTTACATGAAATTTACAGGCGGCAAAGTTGTTCTTATTGGCCCATAAAATGTTCCCTGTATTGATGAAGCATTCGAATGATCGTCGTGTGTTAAAGGCGCCATTGAACTGTGATGACTTTCTGGACTATTTAGCAAGTCGTCATGGGGATGCGATAAAGTTCTCATAGTGTGATTAATAATATCGGGCTGGGTATGATGATAAAATGGATTATGTGGTGTGTTAACGTTACTAGAAGATGGTTGGGCTGATAATTGTGAGAGTGGTCGTTTAATTTGAAGATCTGTTTGATTTTGTTTCAATAAATGTTGATAAATATTATCAAAATTTGGTATTGGTGTAGTTGTTTTCAGTGTTGAAGTTAACATATCATTCTCTAGATTCTTGGCATCAGGGAGACAGGAGGATGTTGTGGCGTTACCGGCCAGCGGCATATATTGTAAATCTAGGGGTGTAGAGGAAGGCGAGGCCTGTGTTAATTTTTCAATATTATTATGGGTGGGTGCATTTTTTTTTAGTTTTTGTAAAGATTTTTGTGGTAGTTTTATGTCATTTATGTCTAAGTGTTTTGGCTTTTTACCAAAAGCAAAGCAACCACTAAATTTGGTAACTACCGGTGTTAGATTATCGGCTGCTTTAGTGCTGTAATTTAAAAAGATTATATGTATGTTCATATATGTACAATAAATTAATTTGATGATTGCATTTTTTTTTCTTTTTAAAACTTACACAGCTTTTAATGTTTCCAATTTAGGTATGTTTTTCGTATGCGTTTTATTGCCTGAAGCTTCTAGTACAGCTAACTCCTCAGGATGCATTTTTTTCATATGACTACGACAATTTGAACCATTTGCAAAAGTACGTTCACAAAAATCACAGGAGTATGGCTTAAGACCCGTGTGCAACAGCAAATGATTTTTCAAGGCTTTCGCACGCTTAAAGGCTTTGCCACAATAGTCACATTTGTGTTGCATTTCATCTGAATGAACTAAGAAATGACGGTTTAAAGTGGCTCTTGAATTCAGCTGTAGTCCACAAATATTGCATATATGCTTGTTGGGGCTATGAATATCCATGTGGGTCTAAAATTATATATAATATGGACGAATTTTTTCATTAGAAAATTTCTTTGTTTTTAGCCTGAATTTTCTATACATAATTTTCAAGTTTAATAGTAAAATTTTATACAAAATTTTGTCAGTTCCTCAGATAAATTTTTTATAGAAAATTTCTGTTTTTAGCGGCCAATTTTACCAAGTTATGTTATAATTTACAATCAGTTTTAGCTGTCAAAAACATATTCACCAGTATTATGTAAGTCATCGTCGACGTCGACATTCATTTAAAATTGCTGTCACATCAAGTCGACGACTACACCACTTCGACGTTAATTTGGTATTATATAAGAGTGTTGTGTCGATGTCGACTAGTTATCGAAAATTTGACAAAAAAAAATCCCATCTCGAATTATTTTTTTTATTATTATTTTTGTTCTTCACTCACTTTTTAACGCTATTTATGCTATTTCCGACATATTTTTTTAACCGATTTAGCTTTTTAAAATAAAGTGTAGAGTTTGTTTCCAATTTTTTTTTCGCAAATTTCGCCATGTTTTTGATTAGAGATATTTTACTGTAAGTTTTCCGATTCTTTATAGCTTTAACGTTTATTAATAAATAAGGGTATTCATTTCAAAGTTTTTTTGGTTGGAAAAATGGAAAAAAGAAAAATTACACTCTTATTGACGTGAACGGTTTTTTTTATTTTTTTTGTAAAAAGTGCAAACATGTCAAAAAAAATCTGCCAAATAATTCGTGGAGGTAATTGATATTTTCAATATGCCAAATAAGTGCAAAAAGTGAATTAATTAGTTTATTTAATTGTATCATCATTAACAAAAATTTATAATATTTGCGAAAATCTTTACATAATACATTTTCATGAAAACAATACAATATAAACTTTTAAATATTAAATTGCAGAAATGTTTACTTCATTAATTGTTGTAACTATAACAAATAATTTTTAAAATCATAGTTGTACAATTCAAGAGTTTATAAAAAGAGATGTAATTGTTCGTACTTTGTATTAAAAATTAGCAATTTTTTATGAATGGCAGCATTATTTCGTTTGACGTTTATAGTGGAAAATTACATCTTTTTATCCTGACTTTTTTACACTTGGTTATAGTTTGACAAAATTGTAACTTTTGGTGGAATTTTTTTTCTTGTGGTTGTTGTAATAAAAATTACATTTTTCCACTTTTCCATTTTTCCAACATATAAAAAAACTGAAATGAATACCCTTAATATAAGACTTTTCTATCATGCCGCTCTTTGCAAATTTTTGCGAATTTCCGTTAATTGAGCAATTTTCACCGAATTTTTGACATTCCTTATAGTAAAATGGACTTTTAATCAATTTGATGGCTTGTTTGAAATATTAAAAATGTTCGCGAATTTTCGCTATTTTTGCATAATTTTTTTTTTTGTTATTTCCCGACATTTAGTTTTTTTTTTTAGCCGATTTAGCGATTTCAAATCAATTTAAGGGTTTGGTTCCAAATTTGACATTTTCGCGAATTTAAGCCGTGTTCGCGAGCGATTTTTTTATTATAAATTTTCTGATTCTTTACATTTTTAACGATTTTTTATAAATATTAGACTTTGCTATCATGTCGCTGTTAGCAATTTTTTGTAATTTTCCGCTAATTTTGCAATTTTTAGCAATGGTTTGCCATTTCTTATAGCTTTAGGGACTTTTAATAAATTGTATGGCTTTTTTGATATATTAAAAACGTAAATGAAACATTTTCGCTATTTTAGCAAATTTTTATGAATTTTCGCGAAAAATTTACTAATAAAATTTGTGCCCTAACTGCTTTTTAATTTGCATTTTTTATTTTAATAAATATGTTTACATTTCATTTAAAATTTTTTTAACTTTCATTTGAGTCGTCGCAAAATTTCCTGTCGACGTCGACTTAAAAGCGCCTTAGAAAATATCAATTGACTGTCAATAGTAATCGATTATTGCCAATAACGACTCACAAAATACCATTACTGTTCAGGTGCCGTCGACTTTCATAATAGGGGTGATTGTTAACTGGAAGTTAAAGTAATACAGTCGAACTTCTATAACTCGAATCATCATTATCCCAAAAAAAACTTCGACTTACGGAGACTTCGAGTTACAGAAAAAAAATTTTAAAAAAATAATCAATTGCAAGCACGTGTATATAGTTTGAATTTTTTATTTAAAACAGGTAGTTACTGAAAACTACATACAAAGCTACAATGAAGTAAAATATTTTGAAATTAGTGACTGAAAATTTATTTTTTTTTGTTATTTTCAGTAAAAAATGACTCTAAATTGTTTAAAGCCTTATAGTGCTCATCAGTTGTAGTGTCATTCGTATTTAAATATAAATTCAATGTTTGGAAAAAATTAAAAATCGTTGAGACCGTACTAGCCGGGATACCATATTTATCAGCTGCATCCTTTTTCTTTAATCCACCTTCGACATCTTTTATTAGTTTGTATTTTTCTTCAATTGACAAACATTTTAAAACACGTTTAGTTGCCATGATAATAAAATAAAATGCGATTATAACATTTATCATCTAAGGCGAGTGACATTTATGCAAAGTACTGATACTTACGCAAAAAACAAGAAGCACATGATGTACAAAAAGGGATTTCCCCGAAAAAAAAGCAAGCAAAATATACAAACCAGCTAAACAAGCAAAAGAAAACAAAATAAACAAACCGAAACAAAAAAGCAAAATCAATAAACCAGTAAACCAAGCAAAAAATTCGAGTTATAGAATTCGTATGTATGTATTTCTTTCGAGTTATGGAGAACTTCGAGTTGTGGAAGTTCGAGTTACGGAAGAAGAATTGTGTTATTTATTCTCTTAACGCTACTGTCAACCTAATTAGTTCGAGTTAAAGAAAATTCGAGTTAGAGAAGTTCGAGTTATGGAAGTTCGACTGTAGTTAGTTTTGACTGAATGTGTGGAAATTGGTCGTAAACCAAATTGTTTTTTTAAAAAAAATTCTCAGATACTGAGCTTATATTTCAAAGGGAAATTTTAAGCTGTTGGCCTAAATGTCCTAGAAAAAAATTAGAAAAATAGAAAATTCCTGTTATTGAGCTAATTTTTTATAGAAAACTAGCTTAACCCGGTGCGCTTTGCTACCCCATCGAAATACATTAAATTTTTTTAAAACAGATCTCGTGTATTGATAACAAAGCATCTTGTACCAAATTTTATTGCTTTTACAGAACCCGCTCTACTGATATGTATGCAGAAATCGCATGTGTTCGTATGGGAGGTGCCATGACTACTTTTCCTATTGAACCTACTTTTGGAAGATGTTGTGCATTTTTATCTAAGATATTTGTAAAAAATTGGAACACCTTCACTGTAAGAGTACTCCAACTCTGAAGAAATCTTTACTGGCATTGTATGAGATGTACCAACCGCGCTTAAAAATTATAAAATATTAATTGCCTATGTTAAGAGCCAGGTTAGAAGAGTATAGGGAACAAATTTTCATACGTTTTTTTTTACTTATATATTATTGATTGCTCCTCCTGCACCTAACCCCTTAATTTTTATTTTGAAAGGTGTAGTTTACCATAAGAGTGGATCCTATAAAGCTTGAAGACATTTGTCTTCAGATATTCGGAATTTAATAATTTCGTTCTATGGGAGGTACCGCTCTTCCTTCCTCTACCCCACCGATTGTTATTTAAAAATTTATAGTTCACTATAATAGTTTAACTACTTTTGAAGACTCTAGCTGAGATAGTTCTTCAGTTACGCGATATTTAATATATATGTACATCCTATGGGGGTATTGCTCCAGCTGCGCCTTCCCCCTTAATTTTTATTTTCAAATGCGTAGTTAACTATAAGAGTAACTCCTACCAAGTTTGAACATTCTCACTAAAACAGTTCTTAAGATATGCGATATTTAACATTAGCGTCCTATGGGGGCACCACTTCCCCTGCTGCTATCTTATTTCAATTTCAAGGCTCAGAAGATGCTACTGAAAAAAAATTTCAAGAAAATTGGTGCAGCGGCTCTTAACATATGCAATACTTAATATTGGCATCTTATGGTGGGTTCCTCATCCCCAGCCCTTATCGAAAAAAGTGCTCCTCCTCTGTCTACCCCACCCATTTTTATATTGAAATTTATAGTTTACCATAATAGTAGCTTTAACTACGTTTGAAGACTCTTTAATAGTTCTTAAGTTGAGCGATATTTAATATACGTATGCATCCTATGGGAGGTATTTCCCCACCTGCGCCTACCCGCTTTATTTTTTTTTTCAAAAGTGAAGTATACCATAAGAGTGACTTCTACAAAGTTTAAACATTCTCACTATAACAGTTCTTAAGATATGCGATATTAAACATTGGCGTCCTATGGGGGGCACCACTTATCCCGCTGCTATTTTATTTCAATTTTGGGGCTCAGAAGATCCTACTTCCAAAAGTTCAACAAAATGCGTGCAGCGGCTCTTAAGATATGCGATATTTAATATTGGCATCCTATGGGGGGTACCAATTTCCCTGCCCCTATCAAAAAATAAGTAGCCTATTTTATTTTTAGGGCTTACGTGATGTTACTGTAAAAATTTCAAGAAAATCGGTTCAGTAGTTTAGGAGTCTATAAGCCAACAAACAAACAAACATACAAACATTTTTCATTTTTATATATATGTATAGATGTATAGATATTAACTTTTGGGTTTTCTAACCCTAGATCTACACTAAAGATAAATATCTCAGCAAGTTGGCAATAACGTCGGCAGAACAACAGAGCAATATTTTTATTGCTCATCTTATGTTTAAGGCATGGGAAAACGTATTTATGTTACTTCAGAATTTTAAAAAAATCAAGGAAGAAGGTGCAGTGTAAAAACTAGCGCTATCTCGCAAAAATTATTTTTATTAACATAAATTCTTTCTTATTTGACTTCATTATTTAAATGAATATTAATTTGTTTAAGCTTGAGGCCTTTTTTTATATAAAAATATTAATTTTATTAATTTTTTTTTGTTAAAGTAAAATTAAAATTTTATATACCTATAAAGAACTTAAGCAAATTAATGTAAATCTAAATAATAAAGATCGAATAAGAAAATAATTATATGTATTAATAAAAATAATTTTTGTAATTTTATTTTAGTGTTTATTAAATTCTTTAATTTAATTCTTTTACTACAATTATAATTAGCTACCATTTGACAAACATAATTTCTTTCACACGCAATATGCTTCTATTTTTTTTTTCTTTTTTGATTCTTTTTTCAACTTACAACCAAATTTGACGTTTTATGTAAGCAATAATTGTTAACAAAAATGTACTAACAATTATTGCAACGTAAATTGGCGGCAATAAATATGTACTACTGTCTACATTAAAGATAACATAATTTTGACATTTACTGCAATATATGTCGCAATAATTATCTCTGGTATAGACGGGCAGTAAACTAGAAAAATTATCTGTTTTTGCGAAATTCTGGAATAAATTTTATACGTTAAACTTTTCTTCGCTATTTTTTAAATTGTCCCAGTTTCTGAGCTCAATTCTTTAAAGAAAATGTATAAGTTTCTGAGCTGAATTTCCTAGATTGTAAAATTTTACACCCACAATTTTACATGATATCCAAAAAAATCTTATCCTGGCCCTATGTTCCTCACAGGGGTTTAAAGAACCGACAAATTTTACGCACCTTTAGCCTTGTCTTATTCTTAAATTTCTTCTTGCAAACATCACATTCGTATGGTGCTATATCTGTATGTATTAACAAATGCTGCCTTAAATTTGAATTGGTTCTTAAGCACAGACCACATTCTTCGCAAATAAATGGTTTTTCATTTTTGTGTTTATATCTGATATGTGTTTCTAGCTGTGCATTTGATGTATAACGATTATCACATTCAGGACATTTTAGAGTTTGTCTTACTTCTAGTGGCACATGAATTCGAACATGTCTTTCAAGATTGTACAGACTAAGTAAAATTTTATCGCAAGCAGGACATGGCCAGTGTTTTTCGCTACGACTTTGAGCATGTTGTTCTTGCACATGTTTACGAAATGAAATATATTTGGAGAAATTTTCTCCACATTCTTTGCAGGTAGCCTCCATTTTAAAGTCTTTAAGAGTGCTTTTCTTTTTCTTGCACTCCCCACTGGAAAAATGGTTTATTTTTTTTCTTTTCTTTTTCTTTTTACTTCTGTCTGGTTGAATTTTCGAAAAATTAAATTCATTCACAATTAAAGAGGGTTTTTGTAGTTCTTCCTCTTCGGAAGTAGAATTACTCAAAGAATTTTGCTCGTTTTCATTGTACTGAAAAGGATCTTCCTCGTCTTCTGGAAATGTATCGTTTAGATTTTTATCAAATACCATTTCTTCCTTCTCTAAGTCGGCATCTTCTTCCATATAGTTATCATAATCCATAGCAATAAGTTTTTCTACATTTTCCTGCTTTATTTGTACTTTAAATTTATTATCATTTGTTGTTGGTTGCACGTTTTCGTTAGCTTTAAAATTATTGAATTGGTTAAAACAATGATCCCTTTCTGGTTCTGTCACATCAAATTTTAGTCGTACCGTATTCAAATCTAAGCAATTAGTGGAGTTTTGTGTTTCTGTCAAATGTGAAAACATCCGCTGGACGCGTTCCACTCGATCATTAAATTTGATCATAGAGAAAACTAACGAAAAACAATTTGTACATAGCATTTTTGGCAGGGAATCTTCCAAGGAAGCCTTAAAGTATAAAAGAAGTTTTAAATATCAACGTACACATGTATGTATGTATATTAATTGGGGTTCTAATATTATCACTTACCTGTACCCAAAAATATTTAACCAATGCTTCTTGAATGCTTAATTTTTTATTTTTACTATCCAAATGCTCTTCATTTTGATATAGAATGTTAATATTATGTTTATTATCCTCTTTGGCACATAAACGACACCAGTTGATCCATTGGTTTGGTAAGGAATCACCTTCAGCGGAATTTACAAAATTTGGCTGCATTTTGTCCATGCCACTGAATAGTTAGTTCATCAAGCAACTTTGATTTTATGTATTTCAAATGTATGATATTTTTATATTTTACATAATTATGATTAATAATTTTTCAAAAATTATGTTTTTTACAAAAAAAATTAATTTTCTTTAAAATTTTTGTAATTTTTCAGGAAAAACAATACTCTTCTACTTAAAACATTTGACATAAGCAGTGTGACCATATTAGCTTTTTCGAGCTAAATTTTTTTTTATTTTTTTCACGTTTAGCTTGAAATATTTTATTTAGCTTTTTTCAAAAGCATTAAGCTTTTTTTTCAATCTGAATCAAGGCGAATTCGCCTTGATCTGAATAAAATAACCGTGTGGAACGGAATTGTCAAAATTGTCTTCATATAAATTTAACGCACACATGTACAAATTTTGGCTCATATACACGAAATTTGACATTAATGTTCCAACTTAGGTAAACAGCTGACAAACATATGGGCCAACGAGTTTACCTTGTGTAAATATACCTTGGAATTGAGACAGCAAATGTCAAAATGCCTTTATAAAAAATGTAAATAAACAAAAAAATGTCGCCAAACGTCACACACGAAGAAAATCACTGCAGCTGCGCTTGTGAGGTCACTTTATTAGTACATTCCAAGGCGAATTCATAATATTTTGATTCTACAAAGTCGTAATACATTGTATTACCGTGTAAACTGGCCTTACACATTTACACATACCTTAACACATACATTTAAATATACCTTGGCCTTAATTATTTAAAACGCAACCGCAACGCCAAAAATTATTTCATTATTTTGTTGATGTTTTCCACAGAAGTTCAAATAGAATTTTCAAATTTTAAAAATTTTGATAATTTTAAAACGCAGTATGAATTTCTATAGACAGCAACAACAAAATTATGACAAATTTTTGACATTGTTTTCGCTTTTAATGTTATTTTTGGCCTAAATGTACCAGCTTAGTGAATTAAGGTACATTTAAGTGCTTAAAGGCTTAGCCGGGAGTAACAGAAACTTAACCTTACCGTACAAAATTAAGACCAATCTATTTATTTCAGCTTGGGACGTAACATCTTACTGCTAGTACTGCAAGTGCTTAAGGAGCTACATACATACATATAAGTTTTAATATTAGGATATGATTCTGAAATATTGACTGTCATTATTATACATATATTATTTGTATTTATTTATATTATTATTTATTCAAACTGTAATACAAAAGCCTTCAGGCCAAAACAAAAAAAACGTTGTACATAGTAGCTACATATATATTATAATACCCAAAAAAGTAAAATTTTATGCAAATGTGCTTAAATGTAAACCATTCTAGTTAAATATTACTTATTAATGCCCTTAATTTCTACAAAAAGATAGCACAAAATTAGTATATATTTTTGATTTTGATTTTTCTTGCATTGTAATTTTTGGCGTTGCAATTTACACGATTAGAGTCTATACATATGTAAGTTGTGTTTCTTTCCATAAATCCATAAATTGCAAAATATCGGCCAATATCTTGTAACATAAACATTTTCAACTTTTTGCAAGTATTTTTTTATTTGGCAAAAAACAGCTGATGCTGTTGTTAAAGGCGACCATACACGACATGTATTAGTCATCTGACATGTCAAATTTCCCATTGCAAAATACATATGTACATGTCGTGTGTTACCTTTTTAACTTTGCTTCCAAGGTCTATCCAATAGGTCTGCTCAAGAAGCCAGATGTTAATTTGGTTTATTCCTCAACGATGTCAAAAGTTGTTTACATTTTCCTTATACATGTATATTTTTGTTTACGTTTTTTGTTTTTTGCAACACATACATGCACACAAAACACATTTTTCCTTTTGTTTCGCCTATGTAGTAGTAAGATTTTGACAACAGCGGGGAATTTTACACAAGCAAAATGCCTGTTGTATTTTGTGTTGTTTTATTGTTGTAGAAGTAAGCAGACCTATTGGATAGGCCTTGTTTGCTTCTGTAAAATTCAGACGCAAAGTCATCTGACAAAATTTCAATTAGAGCGTGCTCTATTTTCTGCTGAGAAATCCATGGTGGAATAAGTAGGTGGCATCGTTACGGTAACAAATACAACATTACAACAAAATTGGAAATACAAAACGTGGACTTTTTGACGTATGAGAAGAAAACAAACTTTTGGTTTTTTGGCAAACTTTTTCACAGTTGAGAAAAAAGTAGTATTTATTCACACGTGCGCTTTGTTTTGAATGTATAATAATATACATGCACATAGTTTTGCGCTTATAAAATAAAAACAAATAAGCGCCCGTATATGTTCGTACTACCAATCAATAGAGCATAAAAATCTGAATCGATATCAATAAAGGTTATTAGATGACACTCTTGAGATAAAGAGTTATAGAGCAGCAAACTTTAAATTTACAAAATATGTGCATGTACAAACTTAGTTTTTCACTAATAACTCGGAAACGATTCCGCGTGCACATATCTCGCTAGTACCGATCGATAGAGCGTAAAAATCTGAATCGATATTGATTTAGTATATTTTCTAAGAGACTTGGGGGGGGATGTTATAGTGCAGCAAACTTTTTAAATTTTCTATATATGTACATATAAAAATTTAGTTTTTCACTAATAACTCGGAAATGATTCCGCGTGCATATATCTCGCTAGTACCGATCGATAGAGCGTAAAAATCTGAATCGATGTTGATATAGTATATTTTCTAAGAGACTTGGGGGGGGATGTTATAGTGCAGCAAACTTTTTAAATTTTCTATATATGTACATATAAAAATTTAGTTTTTCACTAATAACTCGGAAACGATTCCGCGTGCACATATCTCGCTTGTACCGATCGATAGAGCGTAAAAATCTGAATCGATATTGATTTAGTATATTTTCTAAGAGACTTGGGGGGGATGTTATAGTGCAGCAAACTTTTTAAATTTTCTATATATGTACATATAAAAATTTAGTTTTTCACTAATAACTCGGAAACGATTCCGCGTGCATATATGTCGCTAGTACCGATCGATAGAGCGTAAAAATCTGAATCGATATTGATTTAGTATATTTTCTAAGAGACTTGGGGGGGGATGTTATAGTGCAGCAAACTTTTTAAATTTTCTATATATGTACATATAAACATTTAGTTTTTCACTAATAACTCGGAAACGATTCCGCGTGCATATATCTCGCTAGTACCGATCGATAGAGCGTAAAAATCTGAATCGATGTTGATATAGTATATTTTCTAAGAGACTTGGGGGGGGATGTTATAGTGCAGCAAACTTTTTAAATTTTCTATATATGTACATATAAAAATTTAGTTTTTCACTAATAACTCGGAAACGATTCCGCGTGCACATATCTCGCTTGTACCGATCGATAGAGCGTAAAAATCTGAATCGATATTGATTTAGTATATTTTCTAAGAGACTTGGGGGGGGATGTTATAGTGCAGCAAACTTTTTAAATTTTCTATATATGTACATATAAAAATTTAGTTTTTCACTAATAACTCGGAAACGATTCCGCGTGCATATATCTCGCTAGTACCGATCGATAGAGCGTAAAAATCTGAATCGATATTGATATAGTATATTTTCTAAGAGACTTGGGGGGATGTTATAGTGCAGCAAACTTTTTAAATTTTCTATATATGTACATATAAAAATTTAGTTTTTCACTAATAACTCGGAAACGATTCCGCGTGCATATATCTCGCTAGTACCGATCGATAGAGCGTAAAAATCTGAATCGATATTGATTTAGTATATTTTCTAAGAGACTTGGGGGGGGATGTTAAAGTGCAGCAAACTTTTTAAATTTTCTATATATGTACATATAAAAATTTAGTTTTTCACTAATAACTCGGAAACGATTCCGCGTGCACATATCTCGCTTGTACCGATCGATAGAGCGTAAAAATCTGAATCGATATTGATATAGTATATTTTCTAAGAGACTTGGGGGGGGATGTTATAGTGCAGCAAACTTTTTAAATTGTCTATATATGTACATATAAAAATTTAGTTTTTCACTAATAACTCGGAAACGATTCCGCGTGCACATATCTCGCTTGTACCGATCGATAGAGCGTAAAAATCTGAATCGATATTGATTTAGTATATTTTCTAAGAGACTTGGGGGGGGATGTTATAGTGCAGCAAACTTTTTAAATTTTCTATATATGTACATATAAAAATTTAGTTTTTCACTAATAACTCGGAAACGATTCCGCGTGCATATATCTCGCTAGTACCGATCGATAGAGCGTAAAAATCTGAATCGATATTGATATAGTATATTTTCTAAGAGACTTGGGGGGGGATGTTATAGTGCAGCAAACTTTTTAAATTTTCTCTATGGTGAAATCTAATTCTAAATGGTGAAAAAAACATGTAATTTGAAATCAGCGGCACTTAGCGGACTTGTGTAAAATCACAATTACGAAAAAGTTTTCGTCCAAAACACCTTTATTGTGATTTCAAATCACTTTCGCAAAATGTGATTTTCAGAACATGTCTGATATATCCCCAATATAAAATTTCAAGTGCTTAAAATTAAACTGGAAATAAACGAGTTCAAATGTATTTTTAAATGCTGTTCAAGTCTGAAAAGGTTTTACTAATATGCAATTGGTTTCTAAATCCCATTTTGGAAAACATTGGCAGATGGTAACAGCAATACATGTATAATTGACCTTGTAGGTTTTTTTTGCATTAAAAGAATGAAATATATAAATACACACTACAAATAAATATATTAATGAAGAATTTTTTGAGTTTCTTAAATATTTGAATTTTTTATGTGATTTTAGTAATTCTTTTGATTTGTATTTTTTAATTGAATACAATTCTTCCAAGCTTAAACTTTTCTTTATTTGGTATATTTCTTATAAAGGAATTTATCTGTTTTTAATAGTAACAAACTACAGACATATATACATACACATATATGGATTTTTTAATTTTACACTTTTTAGGGTAATTTCTTGAATATAACAACCCCCTATTCCGATTCTTACGATTTTTCTATATAGTAAACAATTTTCCAATTTGCTTTTCTATTAAATGGTAATACTATATTGCACTAATGTTAAGTTCTTAATTTATTTTTTATCTTCATATTTTAAACACTTTTGTTAAACAAAAAAGTGTTTACAACTAATGAAAGTGCTTGATATGGCAGCACTGTGGCAAAAATAAACTGGCAGCTCTGCTTGATCATTATTTGTTTACAAAGTTGATTGGACAGACACATAAAAATATGTAATAATAATTAACATTTTGTAACGCTATAACTTTTCCCCCCAAGCCTCTTGGAAAATAAACTATATCAATATCGATTCAAATTTTTACGCTCTATCGATCGGTACTAGCGAGATATATGCACGCGGAATCGTTTTCGAGCTATTAGTGAAAAACTAAATTCATACATGTGCATATAGAGAAATTTTAAAAAGTTTGCTGCGCTATAACTTTTCCCCCCAAGTCTCTTAGAAAATAAACTATATCAATATCGATTCAAATTTTTACGCTCTATCGAGCGGTACCAGCGAGATATATGCACGCGGAATCGTTTTCGAGTTATTAGTGAAAAACTAAATTCGTACATGTGCATATAGGGAAATTTTAAAAAGTTTGCTGCGCTATAACTTTTCCCCCCAAGTCTCTTAGAAAATAAACTATATCAATATCGATTCAGATTTTTACGCTCTATCGATCGGTACTAGCGAGATATATGCACGCGGAATCGTTTTCGAGTTATTAGTGAAAAACTAAATTCGTACATGTGCATATAGGGAAATTTTAAAAAGTTTGCTGCGCTATAACTTTTCCCCCCAAGTCTCTTAGAAAATAAACTATATCAATATCAATTCAGATTTTTGCGCTCTATCGATCGGTACTAGCGAGATATATGCACGCGGAATCGTTTTCGAGTTATTAGTGAAAAACTAAATTCATACATGTGCATATAGAGAAAATTCAAAAAGTTTGCTGCGCTATAACTTTCCCCCCAAGTCTCTTTGAAAATAAACTATATCAATATCGATTCAGGTTTTTGCGCTCTATCGATTGATACTAGCTAGATATGTATGTGCACGCGGAATAGTTTCCGAGTTATTAGCATAAAACTAAATTTATACATGCACATATTTTGCAAATTTAAAGTTTGATGCGCTATAACTCTTTATCGCAAGAGTGTCATCTTATAACCTAAATTGATATCGATTCAGATTTTTATGATCTATCGATTGGTACTACCTACATAGGCGTGCGCTTATTTGTATTATTTTTATAAGCGAAACCCTATATGCATGCATATTCAAAACAAAACGCACTTGTAACTAAATAGTACTTTTTTTATCAACTGTGAAAAAGTTTGCCAAAACCTGAACAAAAAGTTTGCCAAAAAGTTTGTTTTCTTCACGAAGATGACTTTTTGTAAACATAAACAAAACTTTGACATAAACCTAGACCAAGGCGAATTTACACCAGGTGACCTTATCTTGCTACGTAAGCAACAGCTGTCAAAATGTTATACCGTTCATGTGGTTCTGGAGAATATTTACTAAATTTTATAAGTTTCGCTTAAAATAATGAAATTTAAAATTTATTTAAATCATTAAATTTCAAAATAAACAATTTAAAATTAAAAAGAAAATGAAATATTTGTTTAAATTGTTTACTACTGTGTTGTATTATTTTTGACACAACGTTAAAATATTTTACAGTGTTGTAAACGTTTTCAAAATAAGACCACCTTGTATGAATTCGCCTTGACCTAGACAAACAAGCAGGAGCAAAAAATCGTCATCTGGCGTAGTGCTGCCACCTGTTTATTTCACCATGGACAAACCATCTGACAACAGAAATCTATGCCGGGAAGAACTGGCAGCGGCGTCCACTATTGACGGAATTTTTAGCCGGCTGAAGTTAATATTTTAAAATACCGCTATATGTTCATTGAATAGAAATTATGTACAAAACGTTTCATTATACAAAATCAGTGTTGGGCAAAATACATGGTTTGCGGTATTTAAAATACAAAAAACTTTCAAGTTATGTATTTAAAATACAAAATACTTGCACATCTGTGTGTATAACTATGCGAAATAACATAGACAATGTCAGAAGCAAATTACATGTAAGTTTGTGACGGAATATTATAAAACCTATATAAATCAGCAATTTTAATTGGCCTTGCATGAACGTTAAGCTAAGCAAAATATATATAGCTGTATTCAAGGCGAATTCAAACAGGTAACCTCATCTCTACAACTACAAAAAGCCCCATGTATTTTGTTTATACAATTTTCTGGTTGGTTGTCAAAATTCTTTTATTGCAAATTAAAATTATCACTTTTACAAAAGAAATTAATAAATTCACTTCAATCATTCGCAGTTTTGAAATTTTTTTATTATAAAAATAATACTTTTAACACTTTTCATTCAACTTCTTCTCAAAACAAAATCATATTTTGACGTTTGACCATATTTTTTAATTCGCCGTGGAAACAGCTGATGAACGGCTGACGAGATGAGTTTACCTGTTTGAATTCGCCTTGGCTGTATTATTCTGCCTACGTTATTCCCAACTTGCTGAGATATTGATCGTTAGTGTAGACCAAGGCGAACTCAAACAGGTAAACTCATCTCGTCAGCCGTTCATCAGCTGTTTCCACGGCGAATTAAAAAATATGGTCTAACGTCAAAATATGATTTTGTTTTGAGAAGAAGTTGAATGAAAAGTGTTAAAAATATTATTTTTATAATAAAAATATTTCAAAACTGCGAATGATTGAAGTGAATTTATTAATTTCTTTTATAAAAAAGTGATAATTTTAATATTCAATAAAAAAATTTTGACAACCAACCAGAAAATTGTATAAACAAAATACATGGGGCTTTTTGTAGTTGTAGAGATGAGTTTACCTGTTTGAATTCGCCTTGGTGTAGACCTGGGGTATTGAATTGTCATATTAATTTTAATAAATTGGCAACACCATTCTACATATTTACCACAAATTATAATATGTATTTACATTAGCTTGCTGGTGGTGCACAATATATAATAAAAATAATTTAAAAATCCTTATCAAATATTTCTGTATTTATAAAAATAAAAATGCGTGACAAACATTTAACAAAAACAAACCACACAAATGATAATGACATACACACCCAGTGGTTACGCTGGTGTCGCTTGTGCGCCAAACGGGAACTGGATGAGCAAGAGAGTTTGTCAATTTTTGTACAATACGAATCTGGAAAACTGGATACTGATTTGGCTACATCTGTAGGAAAATATTTCTGGGTTAATGTAAGAGGAAGTAAATGTTTAAAATAAGTTCTTAATATTGATTTTGTACTTACAGATTAAAGCAGACGATGCGATTTCACAGTGCTTGTGCTTGAACTGTAAACAACTTGTCGAGGAGTTAGTTATATTTACCGAACGTGTTAACAAAGTACAAACTTTATTTTGTTTATTGCAAAATATAAAACCAGAAACAGACGAACAGGCAGACAAATTACGTGCTCAATGTGGGCTTGTTGATATGAGCTGGCAACATATAATAAAACCCGAGTTCTTCGAATCACCAAAACCATTATCAATTGACCAAGAAATACAAACGGAAGAGATGACTTGCCCTCAAGATGAAAAACAACATACAGAATCACAAACTTTAAAAGAAACTGAGGAAATAATTAATATTTTACAAAAACCTGACAATAATGAGGGTTATGAATGCCAAACAGAGAACAACGTGCTCGTTGAGTATGTTGGACAGGAAGAAAACGAACTGGAATTTGTTGATAATGATTATATGGTGCCCTCCAATAGTATGAATATCGGTGTTATCAAACAAAATATACAGGAGCCCACTGAAGACGAAGAGGTTGTGCAGGACAGTGATCTTTTTAAAGAGCTTAAATATAAAATAGATGACGAGGAGGATGAAGAAATACACCCAAAAAAATTCAAGATAACTTCTGAAGGGGAGGAAGTAGAGGTAGAGTATCACGATGCACACACTTTGGAGGAAGAGGGCGATGAAGTTATTGAACAATCTATTGAGATTCTAGAGGAGATGGAGGTGCAAGAAGGTGAGGAAGACTATGCTAATATAAGTGATAATCAAAATGAAACAAGAATTGAGGCCTTTGCTTTGATGAAGGGCAAACGGGGGCGACCTATTGGCTCAAAGAATTCACCAACCGATGGCTCCACCGTTCATTTCGAGTGCATGGAGTGTAAACGTAGATATAAAAACCCCAAAGTCTTCCGTAAACACATGAGCTTTTCACATAATATAGTCGTAGACAATTTACCGGATTTCAAAGCGAAATCAAATACCTGTAAAATTTGTGGTAAAGTATATGTAACGCAAGGTAGCTTAAAATTACACATGAGACACCACTTGCCAGACGAGGAAAAATATAATATACTCTGTCCATATTGCAATCGCAAATTTTCCCAATTGGGAGCCATGAGGCAGCATGTTAATGGTATACATCATCAAATGAAACCTTTTATATGTGATCAATGCGGTCGAGCTTGTAAAACAATGGCAGCTTTAACCGAGCACCTACTGGTACACAGCAATGAGTGTCCATTTGAATGTAAAGTGTGCCATAAGGGATTTAAAAATAAATCTAGACTTAAGACCCATATGGACATACATGACAAATGTGTATATAAATGCCCAGACTGTAGCCTTGAGTTGAATACAAAAAGAACCCTACTGCAACATCGTTTAGTGCATAGCGATGAAAAACGTTTTAAGTGTCAATTTTGTGAGGCGGCCTTTAAAAGATCAAAGGCTTTAAAAAATCACTTGATCTTACATACAGGTCTGAGACCCTACAAATGTAATTTCTGCAACAAAGCTTTTTCAAACGGCTCAAATTGTAGGGCTCACAAGAAACGCGCCCACCCCACAGAATTGGCTGAAGACGAGGCTAATGGCAAAGTATCTGAAATAACGCCTATACCAAAATTAGAAGAATTAAAGTCGGCGTAAGTTTTTAATTTTTATTTATGACATGCAAGCACTTAAAATACAATTTTTTTTAGCAAGGGTGTCTTAGTGCAACCACGTAAAGTTAAACGTAATACTGGTGGTTTACCCAATAAATTGCGTAAACTTTTAAAAACGTCTAAAAAACAAGCGCAAAACAATTCCACTGAGTATGAAGATGCTGCGGAAAACGGTGAATCCTTTTCCGATTTTCATTACGAGATTTGTAAATCTGAAATAGATGAAACGGAATCAATTGTTGATAATCCTAGTGAGGAATGTGAGGAAACTGTTATATATGAAATTATTGATGAAATATAATTAAAAAGTTTGGTAACTAGATTTTTAATGAATTTTTTTTTAATAGACTTGTGGTTTTAGTCCAATACTTTTAGTTTAATATTTGTATTTTTCTGTAAAAACAATTTATTAACCAAAAACAAACTGCCTTATTTATAAAAAATAAAACAGGTTAATAAAGGGTTTATGAAACAGAATTTGTATGAAAATCCGATTTATAAACCCTTTATTAACCTGTTTTATTTTTTACAAATTAGGCCGAAAATGTGTAAATATTAAAAATACAACAGCATTGTTTAATTTTTAATTAACACAACGCTAACATTAATGTAATGGCCCTTTGTTTTACCTAGGAATCACAGGATTGAATATTTAACACAAAGTAAAATTAAATTAAAAAAAATCAACAACAGGGTATTTACTAAACATTTATATTATATTATATTTATATCTACCCGCTGTAAAAATGTTGTCAACTTTTTGGTAACAAAACGGTTGGTAAAAAAATTTTTTTTTATTAAAAAGTTTTTGCTTCTACTAAACATTTTTAAGTTTTGAGTTATACCATTTTGTTGATCAAGTGCGACTTATGCAAAATAGCTACTTTATCAATTTAGTATATTCTTTAGAACAAACCTTTTATTTTTAAAAGAACATTTTATTATTAATATTTTTACTTTGTACATGTAATTTGTTTGATTAATATTTTTTAACTTATATAATTTCTCTTAAATTTATCGATTTTGTCTAAAACGGAAACTGTAAGTTGATTTATTACTTCATGTTTGTTTTTGGAAAACTCGTAATTATCTACACTTCTGCGGGAAACATAATGATTTGGCAAATTTACCTGCAAAAAAAAAGAAGTAATTAAAAAAAAAATCCACAAAATTTCAACCAAAGACCAACCTTATGTCTGGCTATAGATTTTAAAATTAACCACAGCACATAAAAACTAAACCAAACAGTGAAATACAAGGGAATATACCAAAGTTTACGGCCAATGTAGAAATAACTGTATTTCTTAACACGTGGTTCCGGTGGTGGCTCTGGAGGAGGAACCTCTGTAGTTGTGGTTGGCGGCTCAATATGTGGATGATCATGATGATGATCATCATAAATAATTTCAGGGTAATGATGATAAATAGGATAGGACGAATATGACGGATAGGAGTGATGGTAGTGGTCATGATCAAATACAATATCTGGTTCACTATGATGATCATGCACAAATTCTGTATCGGGGTTTTTAAGAGAATTGTCATTATGAGGATGGTTCTTAAGCCAATCGGGTGGGGGTGTAGGATATTCCTTTTCCGTGTCATAAGAGTTGTCATCATGGGCTTTATTGTAAAAAGAAATAAAAGTAATTTGTATTATATGTATCAATATTTGAATACTTACCATCTTGAGAATTCATGGAACCAGCCATATCACCTCCCATATCTCCAGCCAAATTAATATTACTATTTCCCTCATCCATAGCACTGGCTGGTAATACGCCAACCGAATCATCTCCTGCGCTGTTATCTAAATCTCCATCACCTCCTCCATCATTATTTTTATTATCATCCATGCTTCCACCATTTTCGCCTGCATTTGCTGGCGGTAAATATCCAGCACTTACGGGACCATTATATTGGTAGGGGCTACTATTACTATTGGCTGTATCTACATTATAGTTTGAATTTTTCAATGGCCCCGATGCTGGCGCAGAATATGAATTCACTGTGCCTGGGGTCAAGGCAACTTTAGTATCTTGTGATTGTGTTGGATAATCAACATTATTAGGAGGAAAGGAATATAGATTACTGGGTGGCACGTATGAGCTAACCACGTTAGAGGCAGAGGGTGTTTTTCCTGCTTGAGTGTAGATAGGGGCATGATTGTGATACACTTGTGAATGATCATGAGAATGACCGTGCGAGGGGCCATGGGAGTGATCGCTGTGGGATTTAAAAGCATGCGAGGCCACACCTTCACTGGGAGCAAAGCGGTCGCGAAAATTACCTAGGAGAAAAAAGGTCTTTTAAAAAGTAATAGTATAATCTAATAATCTTTTAAATTAATTTGTAAGATTCTATACAATTTATCAGTTCGCACATACATACATATCGCTCATTTGCTGAAACGTCGTCAAACTTAAAAAATACATTTCGATATAAACGTGTTAAATTTTTTGATTTGCTTGCACCACTTAGAAAAAATAACGAAACATTCTCTATAAACTTGGAAAGTATAAAAGATAAATTTTATACTAGGGAGGTCGATTATACGAAACGGTGTTCAAATCAGGGCTGTGGAGTCGGAGTTGATGATTTTGTGCCGGAGTCGGAGTCGTAGTACCCACAAAAACTCGCGACTCCGACTCCAAAGTTATTCGGCATAAAAAATTTAAAAAAAATTTTTAAAATAAAAATTATCTTCTTAAAACACATTTAAAATTTATATAAATGGTTTATGAATACTGCTCTTATGTGCTGTTGCCAAATGACAGGCGATGGACTGAGTGCTTTTCATATACATACAGGGGTGTGCAGGAAATCGCAAACGCAAAACGCAAGAATTTTAAATGTCGTTTTTAAATAAGATTTTTGTAATAAAAGAATTTTATGACAAATATTTAACAAATATTTTCCTATTAAACAGGATTTTAAACCAAAAATTATAAGAATTAGGTTTAAAGTTTATTAAAAACAACTTCCAAATTCTTGCGTTTTGCGTTTGCGATTTCCTGCACACAACCCTGATAAATTTTGCTACATAATCAATCGCCTGTCATTTTGAAACAGCACAATAATGTTTGCGTACGGTAATTGCTTCTCAAAAACTCTTATTTTTAGAAGGCCGTACGGTAATGAAAAAATAAAAGTTAACATCACTGAGTCTCATATACATTTAGCATCAAGATTATAGAAGGAGTCGGAGTAGGAGTTGGAGTCGCACTTAAAAAATTTCAGCATTTGGAGTCGGAGTCGGAGTTAGTGCTTTTTTCGGACGACTCCACAGCCCTGGTTCAAATATTCCGAATATTTGCTATTAAGAAAACCGGTTTCCGTTAGGCATTTTAAAAATAACCGATTAACCGGTTTTAATTCGAATAAATAAAAAAACAAAAATCAAATTAGTGTTTATAAACAAAACAATTCACGACGGTAAGGAACCAACAAAATATGTACATACATATGTATGTACATAGATATCAAGCCCTTATAACAAAAATTATGTAACCAACAAAAATAAAATTTTACAGGAGAAGGTTTTTTATATGTATATCTTTGTGAACATATGAAGATTTAGAATTTTTTTCAAAAATTATACAATTTAATAAATTTATTATTTCAGATATTCTCCAAAATTTATTTTAAATGAGTTTAAATTTGTTGGTGGTTAACAGAGATGTAAATGAATCATTCTTTTTTAATTTTAATTCACTAAGAATTAGCTAAATTTTGAATTAATTCATTTCACAGAAAAAATGAATTGAATGAAATTTGAGTCAATTCATTTGAATTTAGCAAACATTAATTGCAATTCATTTGCAATTCAAATGAGTTAGGCAAAATGAATTGACTTTGAATTAATTCAAATGAGTTAGAAAAAATGAATTGCAATTCATTTGACTCGAAAAATGAATTTGTTATTCATTTTCAATTTATTTGAATTGAATTAATTTTGAAAAAAGACTACTGTAAGTAAATGTAAAAAGTTAGAAAAATTAATTCAAATAGATTACAAAAGTAACTTGTAATTCATGTTTGGAGGGCTCAGAGCTAAAGCGATGAATGATTCACGAATTAATTCAAAAATGAATGATTCATTTACATCTCTGGTGGTTAAGCATGTCTTTATGAATCCGTAGACTTCAACCATAGTTTAGAAAAGTTGCAAACAAAACCTCTTAGCAAGGATTGTATATTTCAAATTATTTTGTTTCAGCATTTTAGAAACGAATAGTAATATAAACATGCTTTTTGTATGAAATATCTGTCAATTCATCGAACACAATTTAAAACCTCCCATTATTATTTAATTTTGTTTTAAGTTCATGGTGTTTTTAAATAAACAAAACTGCTGAATTTTCCAATATCGTTGATGCCGCCGGTATGTTGTAGTTTTTAGCATAATGATATGCTTGAACTACTTAAGAGCTTTTAGTGCCTTAACGCCCAATCCGTCCTCGGCAACACAACGAGCTAATCAGCCATATTGTGGTTGTCGTTTTCGTAAACAAACGTGTCGTATTTTGTAGTAGATTAAAGAACACATGTTGTGTATTACTTTAATCTATTACACAGTCGTATACGACAACGACAACCACAATAAGGCCGAATATTTAACCCAATGATTCATTTTGGCAGCATATTTTAGTAAAGTATTATATGCAGTCGCTTAAGAACTACTTGGAACAGTGTCAAGTTTTACTTGGCGCATAATTATGTCAAGCTTGTGGACTAATTAAAGGTGATTAATAAGTCGTGACGTTGAAGAGCCTTTGTAACTTATGATTGTCTTTTAAATCAGTTCGAAATATCACCAGAGATGATGATGTATGTATAATATTTACTGCCTGTTTTAAGAAAATGAAAACAAGTGAGTGATTGAGAAATTATATTTAAAACAAAAACAAATTTTCGTAGCGTACTCGAATTATTAAAGTTTTTCTTGGGATTCAAAAAATTTATTAACAAGGTTTCGTTTAAATGAGCTAAATTCCCATTTCATACTACATTTTGATAAACTGAAATTTATTGTTGATGGAATCAGCTATTCCTATGCGCATTTCATTGGTTGCTTAGGCCAGAAACTTTATCTAAAGATTTTAGAAAAACTAAAGATATTACACAAATAAAACTGTTAAGCGTATAAGAATTATAAACCGCAGTTTTACGTATAACAATATCAAAGCTTAAACAAAAACAGAGGTAAAGGAAAAACATGTAAAATCAATTAGAAATGGATAATCATTCAAAAAAGCAAATTTCGATCTACCAAAAGGTTAAAATACAATTTGGTTTAAGGATTGATGTTTGACTATTGACGTTAGCAGTCGTCGATGGCTGCGAGTGTAAGACGGCAAATCCATCTGAGGAGATCGAGTGGTTGCGATCGAAACATGTCATGGTAACCAGCCGCCTGGGTTCGAATCTCAGGTCAGTCAAGAATGAATGATTATCAATAACAATTTTAAATAATTTTCATGTTGTAAAATTCATTTCTTCATAAAAATAATATAATGAAAATTTAATTTGATGAACTTAAGCCTGATTAAAAATATTGAAAATTTGGATTAAAAACCATAAATAGTTCAAAAAATTACCACAATACTAATTATTGTCAAAAACAACAACAATAAACTGTGAGTTTATCTATTCCTACAGAATTATGTAAACCCGCCGGGTGCCCTGCTCGAGAGTTTTTTCAAACAGCACAGTGTGATTAAAAGTTAATATTTATTGTCTCATTTTATGGATTTCTTTTAAACTTTTGTATGTATTATTGTTTTTGGAATGTATTTTAAAAATATTCGCGAAACATTTGGCGAACAAATTTCATAAAATAGCCAAAAGTGTTGAACAGTATAGTCGCTGTAGTACAACATTAAGAATAGCGCTACAAGCGGTCATAAGTTAAAAACAGCAGTTTCAAAGTAGTGTCAACAGAAAATGTAGTTGTGGTAGTCATTGCAGTTGAAGTTGAAGCGCAAAATACGAAATTTTAAACTCTGCTGTGCTACAGAGCATTCATCAGCTTCAGCTTCTACTGCAACTAATTTATTCTGTTCCAGGCCTAATACTCGGCATTTCGAATACGAATACGAATGTTCGTAACATCATCAATACAAGTTTGTCAGTATATATATGTACATACATATAAGAAATAATTAATAAACCGCGTTTGACAGTTTTATTTCCGAATTCAAAAATTTTTTTTTAACAAACATCTAGAAAGTAGATGCTGCTAACACACGAATATTCTTTTTTTCGGACTCATTTCCTTTTTCTTATAATTATTATTTCTCAATTAAAAAGTGTATAATAACACACTGCTACAAAAAAACACTTTTTGTCAGAACTTGAAAACCGACCTAGTGGGGGGGTTGTAGGCCTAGGTGAGGACATACAAAAACCGTTTCAAACATTTTGAAACACCCTCAAAATTTTGAGTTATTTTCAAAAAACTGTTTTAGGGTAGGTCGTAGCACTTTAGTACCTCTAACTCACACATTTTTTGATCGATTTTAACATTTTAAACAGTTTGGGAAAGGCAAAGAATTAAGCTTTCATGAAATGTATTCATAAAAAATATATTCCAAAAAATTAGGTGAGTTTTTCTCAAAATTTTCTATTTTTTTTCCTAATTTTTCAAATTCAACAAGAGTTATTTTAATTTTTTTCTATGAAAACCTATCTTTATTTGCACTGTATTTAAAAGATAATTTTATGTAGAAAAAAACGAGATATCATTTGTTAAAATCGGCTTATATTTGCGAAAGTTACTAAAGTTTTAAATCTCGCACAAGATCGCAAAAATATGCATTTGTCACAAAATGTGGCTCAGCCGATTTTGGTAAATATTCAATATCACATTCCTCGTTTTCAGATTCATCATCACTTTGTTTATGTAGTTTCATTACATTTAATTGCACTTAATACTGGCTTAGTAACAGTTAACACATTAGCATACTTAATGCTATCACGATTTTTATATTGATAACCAGTGACGTTTGTTTGGCAAAAATAACAGTCTTGTGGTTTATGGAATATTTTATGATGCTAAATCATTGGGAAAGATAATGGTAATGGCTGGCTTATAAACTTTTCGGACTTAGTTTTCTTAAGCATACTGGAACAGCTTGTACAAATACTTTCGGGTTCATAACATTTACTAGAACTGTATGAGCAGTTAAAAACTGTATTGAAGGCATTTACCAAGGCTTTATTTTTCTTCAGATCAAAGCGATGTTTTTTGTCAGCGAATACACCGCAAGCATAACAAAAATTATTACGCTTATCACACACTGCAGAAAAAATTAAACACAATTTAAAATTTGTTAAAGGATTACAAAAATTACAAACTTACTTATTTTAATAAAATTAAATATTAATATCACTTCACTTGTCACAAATTTTAAACTAGTTACACTTTTTTTACTCTTATCTAAAAACAATATCCTTCACCAAAAGGTAGTATTTCAACTTTGCCATTGTGTTGGTAATAAATTCGATTAGTTTATGTATTTATCCAAATATATATGTATAACTAAAAATTGCATATAAAAACATTCTAAACTTTTTTAATGATTTAAAAAAATAGGGCATAATAAACCCTATTCATCTGTATTATCTTTCAGTTCTTTTTTTTAATAAAGACAGATTAACAATAACTTATTAATATGTGGTTTACAGAACACGAGTGCCTTACTCGTCCGTTCAACTTACATTTAAAACAAAATTTTGAATTCGTGTTCTGTAAACCACACATAAGTTAATACCAAAAACGTAACTGTAAAATTGCAACATACAAATTATTAAGTTGACAAATTTGTTTGCATAGTTAATTGCTTTTTTATTCTTATGTTTTTCGCGGGGGGAGAAAGTACTAAAAACAGGTGTCAATGAAAAGTTGAATAACTTATACAATTTTTAGCCGATTTGAAAAATTAAAACCATGTTTTGTTAAGAACTAAATTTTCTTCATACGTTAATATAAATTTTTATAAGCTTTCATATTAAAATAAGCAATGAAAAGCACCTAAAATCAAAAAAGTTTATAATTTTCGTTTGTTTTTGTAGATATTCTTAACAAAAACAATTGTTATAACTTACAAATGTATAAAAAATGCACGTCATTTTAAAGCGTAATTAGTTTTCTTTCCAAACCCGTTAAAAATTAAATTAAAATCGGACAAGAACTGACTGAGTTACAGGTCGATAAGTTGACGAACATCACTGAAAACGGGTTTTTTTAAATAACTTCTGAATTTGAGGGTGTTTCTGAAATTTTTTGGCACAATTTTTTATGCACTCAACAAGACCAATAACCCACGCTAGGTCGTTTTCCAAGTTTTTTTACACTGTAGCACCGTGTAATTGTTCCTAGCAAAACCCCCTGTCTCCTGTCATTTTAATTATCATTCTCTTTGCAATCCCCATTGTGACTATCACCTCATGGCGATATCTCGCAAATATATTTCATTTATTCACCGCTTACCTTTGCCGCGTAACTTATCAATTTCTGCTTGGCTTGGTGGCTTTTGTTGATGCATGGCCTGAGGATAGATAATTTTGCCAACATTTGATGATGCTGCTAACTTTGCAGTAGCTAATGATGATGACAACGGGTATGTTGAGTATGACGTTACGGGCTTGTGAGACACAGGACGTGGTGTATTTTTGATTAATGGCGTGATAAGTTGACCAAAGGGATAACCAGTATGATAATCGACAGCACGACCAGTAGCTAAATAATGCTGCTGTTGTTGTTGTTTCTCTTGCTGCTTTCCGGCTTTGTTATTATAATTTAGTTGTTGTCGTTGTTGCTGGTTATTTATGGGATTTTGTGTCGCCACTTGTGCATTGTTTTTATTGCTATTTGTGTCTTGTTGTGTATCGTAAATGCCATCCTCATTAGAAGTTTCTAGTAATGGTTTTGGTTTAAATGGTGGTACTGGTGTTACAAATAGAGTTGGATCCTGCTGTTGTTGTTTAACCGCTGTTGATGCTGATGCTTCTGATTCTGCTGTATAGGTTGGTTCATTTGATTGTGGAATTGGATAATATGGTTGACCAACGACACTAGTAGCTGTCTTTGTTGGCAAGGGAATAGTTTCAGGTGTTGTAGAGACTACATTTTCGCTTGAATTAAAGCTAAAAAAGGAAGAACATAAGAATAAACTGTTAGAAGGAAAATTGAATGTGCAAATTTTTAAAAATTAGAATGTAATAATTAAAAAGGATACATCTTGTTTAGATGTGGTATTATGCTAAAATTAAAGGTTCAATGTTTAAAAAATATAAAGGATAGTTTTCACAAATTTGTTGTTAAGATTTTGTAGCACCCACAAGGTGTTAACAACTAATTAAAAAAAACTTCCAAATATTTCACAACAAAAAGAACTTAAAAACAAGAAGTAAAATATGTACATACATAAGGAAATGCTGGTTTTGGCATAATTGTTGTTGCTGTTGTATTGCTCTGTAATAGTTAGTGGCGTGATTCAACCGTTACAAATTTTTGTCTTTTTTTTGTGATGTAATAAAGATTTGCAGATGACATGTAATGCTAGGAACACAACTGGGACGAACGACGAATTTCGTCCAGCACGACGAATTATTCGGAAGAAATTCGCTGTATATATTCGGCGTATGAAACACAATAACGACGAAAAAACAAAATGGAAATAAAATACATATGTTGTATAAACAAGAAATTGTGGTACCATATGAACAAAAAATTCTTCACAAACAAAACATTAAGAACAACTAACTAAAATACTTTTTTACTGTTAATTTTTTTTTACAATTTGTATTTAAAATGATATTCAGTTAAAATTTTACAATTTCTAAAGTAAAACGTAACTTTATTTACTAAAACACTTACCATTTTCAAACAATATGGCTACCCGGTACTGATTTGTTCGTCGTTCGCCGGCGTTAGAATTAGAATTAAATCTATTTAAAGTTTGCAGCGTCCGGCGAGTTTTCGTCGGCGCCCTGATTGTGTGCATTTTCATATACACAAATATTTTTTATTTTTGGCGACGAATATTCGCGGCCAAAAATTCGTCGTTCGTCCCAGTTGTGTTCCTAGCATAAGTTAGTTATCAAAAATATACTAATGTGTTAACAAGTAAAATTTGTTATTCGATTAATAAATTATATATCGAGACCCTATATTCAATAAATGCTATCTCAAAAAATTCAATTTCTCAGGAGAGCTTAAAAACTAGTTATTTCGCTTATTATTGAAAAAATTAACAATGTGCCTTCCATAAGTTTGTTTAAATATTGCGGCTAATTTATACCTGTGGAAAAAATTTGATATTTTGCACTTGATTGCGTATTTTTTTGAGATAGCATATTTTATTACATCAAAAAACAAATATTTTTTAAGAGATAGCATATTTTGTCGGAAAATAAAAATACGATTTTTTGAACAATATTTATTAATTAACCATTTAATAAGATGTTTTATTGAATATTAGGTATAACAAAGGAAAAAACATAACAAAAAATGCTAAAAAAAAAGATAATACATAATAAAAACTGATGTTATAATGATTTATACTATTTCTGGCATAAGTTATCGTAAAAGTAATGATATTCTTGCGGAATAACTTTTTTTAATTCTTGTAGATGTTTAAACTTATTTGGTTGTATTGGAAGTGGTCCAGAATGCAAAGGATTTGGTTCCTGCTTGCCTCCATATTTTTTTATTCGACACGGTATATCAGTGTATTCATCGTCGAAATTAATTTTAAATTTGACGTTGCCGTTTGGAAGATAAATAAGCGAACGTAATTGTGATACTGTTGGATCATTTTTGCCTTTGCCAGGTCTTATACTATTAAAACGAAGTAGTTGGCTGTCATTATAATCTTTAAAAAAGTCGTGGTTTAAATAAACTGCATCGAAAGGTTTTTTTATGATCTTGTCATCAATTTTAACGGTTTTTCGAGCTTCTTTAGTATAATGTACATAATCAATAGGCAAATAAACCGAGTTGTTTTTCAATTTTTCTCTATTTTGGCATGAGCGCTATCGCACTCCATCTGGGTATGGCCCTTTTCTAGATACTTTTGCTCTATAATTTTATTATTTTCTATTGAAAAATTGGACAGCGCGTTAGATAAGAAGTTATTTCGGTTTTGATACCCGCAACCATCTGAAAAAATTATAATTGGCAGCTCATCAGATAAACAGTGCGTCTCAAGATGACTTATTATACAAGAAATAAATGACGAAGCAGTTAAGTCGCCATTTATTTCGCTCCACCAATAGTTTGTACACTGAAGGCTTCCAATATTGTACATGGTGAAATTGCGCACTTGTAAGCGTTGTTTATAGTATATAGCTGACGCATTAATATCAGGACAAAGTTTAACTGCTTGAGCATCCATTGTGAAAACATGGCATAATCCATTTTGGGCATCAAGCTTATCTTGTTTTTTCTCAGTTTGAGCACGATCTTTTTTTACCAGATGTTCATTGTATACCTCTGAAGATATTTGTTTCGTTTTATAGCCCACACATGTGTCGCATTCGTCATTGCGAGGTCTAAATATAGCTAAATTTTCTGCATCGAAGCATTTGGAAAATGTAAAATATGACATTGGCTTAACTTTGTTCGTTGAGCAATCAGTAAGGTAAGCATTATATACATCAGCTTTTGATGTAAAAGTTGCAGCGAGATACCTTTTGCTGGTTTTGTTACGACAATAATGACTTTCAACTCGGTCCAAATTATGCAAGTAATTTATTAGAAACGTCTTGGAAACAATGTTTTTAGAATCATTAACACCTTGTTGGTCGAGTATTTCAGGAGATGAAACTGGATTAATCAACCATCCTCTTAACATACCGCGATTTATGGATAGGGTTGATAGGAACATAATCTTACATACCTAAAGAGATTCACATTTGTAGGGAAGTTTAAAAAAAATGTAAATTTACATACCTGCGCTAATTCATTTTTGAGAGGAAGTTTGTACAAAAATGAAGTTTGTTTTTTTGAGTTTTCTGTTGTATTACATTTTTTAGCCGATTGCGAAACATGATCTTTTACAAACACCTTCTTAGCTTCCCAGGAATGCTTCCAAAAATCCTCAAAAATTTTGATTCTGTCCTCTTCCTCAAATTGATGACACTTTCTCAATTCACTATTTAAACAAAATGTTGAAGAACATTTGGGTCCTTGTTTTCTTTGAGGTTTTGGTATGTCTTGATGGATTTTTGTGTCTGATGTGGAAAATCCCAAATATTGTTTGCCTTTCATGCGTTTGATAGAATTAGTTTTACGCATCTTTGAACGAGAGTCGTGTTCTCTTTTAGATCTTTTGGAAACTATGTTTTCTTCATCCGATGAGGACTCATAATCCCTAGCAATAAGTTGTAGAGCATTGCCGTTCCAAGTATCTTCATCCATCATACTAAACCATATTGGGTATTTTATATATTTATGTGTAAATACATTAAGAGGATAACTTACCCAATTTGTAGTTATAAATTTCACGTAAATTGATAATAATTATGAATTATTGTTTAAGTCAACAATTTTTGATTTTTATTACATTTCACATTTGACATTAACCGACATTGACGTCTAACGGAGGTTGTTGTTGTTATTTGTAGATTCAAGTACTTCATTTACCTCTCTGATACACACCACACTCAAAAAAATCGGTTGGAAAATGTAGCTACTACAACAAAAACTAAAATTAGGAAATATATCTATCATTCGTCGCCAAAGGATTAAAAACTGCAATATCTCAAAAATTAGCTATTGGATAAAAAAAATTTCACCAGATTCGTGTTCAGCATGTCAATTACAATGAGATATGATGTAGATTTATAATAAATAAATTTATTTCAAAAATATTGTATTTTTAATATGAGAGATAGCATTTATTTCCAACAAAAAAAATGTATTTTGAGATAGCATATTAACAAAAATTGAGATAAAACGAGAACAAATTATGTTTTTGAGCTGAAATTTATATCACAGATGGGTATTACATAGGGAAGTTATTTCCCATCAAAAACTCATATCGCCAAAAATTTAACATGACATATTTTGAATATAGGCTCTCGATATGTACATATGTAAATAAAACCAAATTTTATCAAAAACAACAATTTTTTTGGACCTTTTTTATTGATTTGTTAATTTCGGAACAAGGGGCTAAAAAACGCGTTAGTTTTAACATTTGTTAAATATTAATTTCACTCGAATTCGATTTACAGAACATAGCCGATCATCATTGCCATGATAAATTTGCATTATTTAATAACAGGGATGTCCTCCTACGTGAAAACTGCAGGTCAGTTTATTTCCGGATGAGATCAAAATGTTTGCAAATACCTGCTGGTATTCTTATCCCGCAGAGCTTTTAATATCGATTTACAAACTCCCTTTGTTATATTAATTAAAAAGCTAACTAAATTTTCACCAGTAAACAACATTTTCTGCAGTAAGTGTTGGAGGCAAATTATGGAAGTCGTGATCGAATACTTTTTCGATTCGAAAGCAATTTTATTTCTTATTCTTTCTGTCCCTACTGAACGGATCGAAATTATTTTTTTAGTGGTGTATAGTATGTATTTATTTGAGTTTTCACAACACTAAAAAATAATTACGATGCGGTCAGTATCGACTTAATAAAAATTTCAAATCGAAAAAGTATTCGATCACGACTGTCATAATTTGCCCCTTGGTTCACACAGGTCAAGTTTGACTCGTCAAGTCTTGAGCTTTTAGGAGAGAATGGAAAAGAGAATGACATTTCCTTTCCCCTCTCTCCTAAAAACTCATGGGTTGACGAGTCAAACTTGACGTGTGCAAACCGGCACTAGACAGGCACGTGGCGTTTTAACCAAATTCGGGTACGCTGAATCCAGTGGTGGAAATCGTTTTTGCTATTGGATAGCTCTTGTTTTCGAAATATACCGTTATTTCGAAAATGGAGGAAGTTGCACAACATATATTCGCGTACCTCACAAAGTACCTCATAAACGGTTTAGTTTTTTGAAATTACTAAAAAACCGAAATTCCGCAATAAAATTACCTTAAAGTTAAGTTTAAATTTTTCTAATACGCGAAGTCGTTTTAAAACATAACAAAAAAAAATAATTTTTAATCAAAATTTCGACATTTTTGTTTGTTTAAAATTCATAGCAATTCAAAAGAAGAACAAATTTAATTTCATAATTTAAGAATTACAAAAAAGGAAATATTTGTATGGTTGAAATTCTTAAATTTGGCCCCTGCATCGCCTAGGATGGCCCTAGATGGGGCTTTTAGTAATTTCAATAAACTAAACCGTTTTTGAGTCACGCAAATATATGTTGTGCAACCTCTTCCATTTTCGAAATAACGATATATGTACATACATATGTATCTCGAAAACAAAAGGTAACACAAAATAAAACGTTTTGCACCCGTTTAGCGTACCAAAATTAGGTTAAAACGCCAGGTGCGGCTTTTCTCAAAAAAAAGTGTTAAATTCTAGCCAAGTTCTTCTTTATATTATTCGAATAAAGCTTAAAAAAAGCAGCTGTGGCTGAAAAAAACAGTTTTTTTAAGTAAAAATATGCAAGACTGTTTTGCAGTTTTTTAAATCTGCAATTTGGGAACACTAACGATGATGATAAAGTCAACTTTTCGGCACTTTTTTCAGGATTTCTTTTAAAAAATTCATATTTTTATACCCACACCACAATAGTGCAGAGGGTATTATGCATATGTGCTTATGTGTCTAGCACCTTAAAATATTGGTAGTATACCGATCGTCTCAGAATCACTTTCTAACGATGTCCGTCCGGCTGGCTGGCACGCTGTCCATGTAACCTTTGTAACAATTTTGAAGATAGTTTGATGAAATGCGGTTCATAGGTTCGAATTGGAACAAGGACCAAGACTATGGAAAATGGGTCCATAATTTCATGTATCCCCGCTGCCGGATTAGGGTCTTAGTGCCCACTATCAAACCTATTTTAATGAAATTTAAAACATGGACAGATCTATAAGCTATGCATTTTAAAAAATAAAGGCAATTTCTACTTTTCCGAAACTATCTAACAGATTTTAATGAAATTTAAAACATATATAAATCTCTCTTCATGCAGCAGTGGGTATGAAGCCCCACACAATTCCCACCTTGCAGCGAGGTTTCGTTTTTCTAGTTTTGTGTTGGGGTTTCTCCACACCGTTTTGGTTGCTATCAGAGCGAAAGATGTAAAATTAGCTTTTATCCGAGACAAGGAAACAGTACCTGGCAGCGCTGCATTAAAATATAATGTAAGTCTACAGTACCACTACAATTGTTCTGTTTTTTAACGGAGAACCGAATCCTACATAATGTTCGGCTCTTTCTTGAAAATAGTTACGAAAGGTCTTAAGCATTGTGTTCGCCTACAAAAACACTAAAAAATAGATATCATTTCTGGGTGTGTGAGCCGAACGCTAAATAATGTTCTGTTTATTTTCGAACACTGATTTAAATAAAAAACACTTTTTTAAAAGAATGAAAAATTTTCGAATTCTATTTTCAAGAGATAATAAAATTTTTTTCAAATATTTAACTTTTTTTACCTCTTTGGAAATATTAAATCAAAATTTAGTGCCTTAAAAATCTTTGGACCTCCTCCATCAATGTCAAGACCGCCTTCTCCATTACTAGTGGAGACTTGTGTGTAGGCTTGACAGTTTTGAAAGCATTGTAATAAAATTAAATAATTTAAAAGCAGTATTGTAAAGACTGCTTTGGTAAATTTCATATTTTAAAAATATAACTTTGATTCACTTATTATTTTTCTCAACTTAACCTGCACGTTTGTTTCTTTATTCTTTTTTTTTTTTGTATTTATTTTGTATATGTATTTGAGTTTTGTTAATATTTATCTTTTTTCTCACTTTTATTTTTTTTTATTTTTTAGTTATACAACTATTTCTCAAATACACTTCCGTTTCCTTTTTTTGTATGCTCTACACTTCCGTTATAATAACATTTTGCTTCGAATAAAGATGTATTTTATTTTAAATTTTTTCTCTATTATAACGGTCGAAATATTGTAAAGCACGTTCACACAACGCTCGAGGTTATTTACAACTGAAATATGAACTTCAAACTGAAATCATTGTATTGGAAAGTTTTTATTTTTATTCTGTCATGTAAAAAACGAAATAAAGAAGTGTGATAATCTCAAGTAAAAGAGGAATGAGAGGTTGGGATGGCAGCGGTATAAGAAGTACAAAATTCTTTGAAACTGCAGAAAATGCCCTGATTTTTACTTAAATCTAGACGAAGAGTTTGTTGGTAGTAGTTGAGTAAGTCTATTTATTCTACATATGTATGTATGTACTTTAACTAAATACTCATGTACTGAAGTATGTACACTAATTAAGTACCCATTAGTTTATTTATCGTGGCTTCCACTTTTGTACGCATTTTCAGAGCCAAACCGCAACTATGTTGGGTGAAGGGGGGTCGGGAAAAGTTAAACTTTTTTCGTAGCATTAAATATTAAGTGCAGTTGTAGTAGTGACAGTTAATGTAAATATCTGTGTGTGTGCTTAAGAAAAGTTTAAAATTGAAATACTTTCTTTAAATCTTGAGTTATTTTAGGGGTTCTATCGAGCACGTGCTAATCGTTTGGTAGCGTTTTTAATACCCTACTGCCACTATTGGTATCAATGTAATCGGTTAATAAATGTTAATTATTCAATGGGAATTTTTGTACAGACTTTATTAAGACTTTCTTTCAAAACAGTTTGAATAAACGAAAAATTGTGCTAGGCAAAGTTTAAAGTGAAATTAAATTTACAATGAAAAAAAGGATAAGAATTTTAATGATAAATGTAAAATATTTTTGCTTGAAGTAATTGTGGTACTAAAAATTTAAATTGTCTTATTAAAAAAAGTTTTTTAAAAATTATATCTGTGGCATTTTGACAAAACATCTTAAAGCTAATTTAAACTAGTACTTCCCTGCACAAGAAAAAAACAAAAACGGTTAAGAAAAATTAAAAAAAAAACAAATAATGTTGATAAAATAAACTAATGCAAATTTGTATATGCCTGTTGCTATAGGGTCTGAAATGTCAAATGTTTTTGTAAAGCTGTAAAAAATGCAAAGGCAATTGCAAGCATAAGGCAATACAATGAACGACAACGATAATGAACGAGAAAAAGATCTCTAGACCAATAACCCTTTGGGTGGAGATTCAAAACAAGTTAAGAACATTATCTACAGTTGCAATAAAATATATTATAGTCCCTGCTTCTTCGAATTCTACAGAAAGGTGCTTTTCAGCTGCCGGATAAATATTAAATAACAGAAGAAACTGCCTTAAACCAAAAAGGGTGAACATGCTTGTGTTTTCACAAAAAAAAAATAATTATTCTCCTTATCAAGTACATTCAGTGGATAGTAATATCGATAGTGAAATCTGAATCTGAAAATATCGCTAGTATCCCAGCACTAATATATAAATACGGGGAAAATATATAGTTTTAAAGGTATTTTTGTGTAGATATGCACAAGATAAATTTTTTCTAAATTTTCAGGATTAAAGGGTTTAAAAAAAGTGTTATAAATTTGATTACAAAAACACGCACATCCATGTACATATAAAAATTAGTTGAGTTTTTTGTAAAGCTTTGTTCATAATCGTTGTTTCTTATTTCTTCCCAAAGTATTTCATGTATTTTCCTTTCATTTTATAAACAAAAATGTAACTAAAGTTTTTTAAAAAGTTGAGTCAACTAGAACTTCAGCAACAATTTGTATGAAATTTTTTCTGACGTTTAAAATAATTTTATTTAGTTTTGAATGAAAATTTCAACATAATGTTGTAAAAATAATAATGAATGCATAATATTGT
Organism: Pollenia labialis; assembly: GCA_949318255.1. NCBI lineage: Eukaryota > Metazoa > Arthropoda > Insecta > Diptera > Polleniidae > Pollenia > Pollenia labialis. The sequence continues at coordinate 29,633,058 of OX439141.1, read as the reverse complement.
TGTGGGTAAAATTTGCAAACGGTTTCTTAATGCGAAATGAGTGTGGTTGAAAAAAAATATTATTGCTCTATTATGAGCACCAAGTGAAAATGTTTCTGGGATTGTGAACGAATCTTTATTCTCCCAAAATGTGTTTTTTTCTTGCATTACCCTGCAGTAATCCAAATATATGGTCAAAAGGTGGTCGATTTAACATTACGAGTGGTCTTAAAATTACTCCATGTTCATACAAACTCTAGTGGACTATTTTTGAAACTACTTCCTGGTATACTCCAGAGGATTAGTTTTAACTTCGTTTTAAAACGAAAACATTTCGCTTAAAAACGTGGTTAAAGAAAATCAAAGTCGGAAACCTATTTTAATGACTTTCAACGAAGATCTGTGTTTCTATTTTTTACTTTGATATTATTTCATGAAAACCTTATAAATTCAATAAGGGGATATGCACAATATATTTTTTTCTTCTAAATTTTTGGAATTAAAGTGTTTAAAAAGCGTTTTGATTTATCTTGCAGACACACGTACAAAGATGTATAATCCAAAACTTTCCTCCGAAACTTCCTCAATTCATCAATTATTCATAATTTTAAAATTAGCAACAGAAATTCATTCGTATGTAAAACAGGCAGACATTTTAAAGAACAAATAGACTGAAATAAAAATTAAACAACAAACTAAAAATATATATGTATAAACATTGTTTTTTGACTCTGGATAAATATTGTTTTCCTTATTTTCCCCCCTAATACCCCTGCTCAGAGAAAATTCTTTTGCTTAAAATGTTCTTCATTAAATATAAAATGTCTGAAACTGCACAAAAAAAAAGGCGAACATATAAAACTATGCCACTACTAAAGGGACTTTCATCCAAACCGAATTAGCCCACACAGCAATACTTGTTAATTAAGTGGCTTGTGGTATGTTGCACAGACATGTTGTGGTTTGGAATTTTTCTCTGTTGTATGTTTGAATCCACTTTTTTGTCAGTCAGTTTTTGTTTTCCCCATATTTTTCTGTTGAACCGTAAAGTTTTTCTTACTTTGGAAATTTATACATTTTTGTTTCAACAAAAAAAAATTTCTATACTACTTGTCAAAAATGTTAAACTTTCCTACATTTTTTTTTGTTGTTACCTCAGCAGGAAAAACTCTGAAAAACATGAATAAAAATAATAACAAAACCGTTTCAAAAAGAAAGAGTTGTGTATTATAAAGGAAAAAGGTATAAAAAAGAAGAAAAAGTTATAAGCAGGTAAATTAAATAAAAAACATACAGAAATACTGAAATGATTTTAACGATAAATGATTGAAAAGAAATAAATTGGAAAAATATGAACCGCAAAAAGCAACCCGAAAGAAATTAAAAATGTAATAAATATCTTAAATGATGTACAATCAATATATTTATTTAAAATAGTAGCATTTTGTCAAACGCAATTTTTTTGGAGAAAAGGTTCTTCATGGACAAAAGAACATATCTATTTTTGAATAGAGCAAATAAAAAAGTTATTTTTGTTGATAGATTCGTTTTTTAATAATTATTATTTTTTTGAAAAAAAAGTATATTATTTTAGACAAAATATAATTTTTTTTCTAAATTACTTCAAAATAACGTTGAATTATTTTAATAGTTTGAAAAAAGAAACTTTAAACTTTTTATTTAGGTTTTTAGGGCTTTTGATCTTTTTCTCACATTGAATCACACGTCCAAAAAGAGTACCAAATGGTACGTAATGCCTTGAAACAGTTATTTTGTTTGTTGTAGCACAACTATACAGTAGTGGTCTGATACTATCGATGGTTTCTGACGATCGTTTCACTATCGATAGTTTTCAATAATTTTTTGTTTAATATTGTTTTATAATGAACTTTCATCGTTTAACAACGCTTGACAGTAACACTATTAAAAAATTTTTAATATTTTTTTAAGGCCCAGTAATTTTAGGTCAAAAAAGTGGACAACCTCGGAATTAAAGGTAATAAGCTGAAAATTGGTATACACACAGAAAAAATTTTTCCAAAAAATTTTTCAATTAAATAATTAATTGGTGTACATTAATTATTCAATTAATTTTTTGTTTGCTGCAATTAATTTTTTTAATCAAAACCCATAAAATTAAATGTTTGTGTATATGTGGTGTATTTTTTGTTTATACAATTAATTTTTTAATTGACTAAATTTGTGTCCAATGACTCGAAAATACAAATCCGTTAATTGATATGATCAATTCCTTTGCAGGGGCAAAATTAGTTAAATATTTAATTGTCTGAACGAATTGTTTAATTGAAGTCGATTTTCTATTTTTTCTGTGCACCTTTGTTTTGTCATTCTAAATGTTGTCTCAAAAGTCGCAAATGCTATCGTGCCCGCTTCTTAAGATATTCAAGGTCAAAGTTAATAAAAATTTTTTTTCCCCGAATATCTGGCTTCTTACTGCCTTAATGAGGATCTACGCCCTTTAAATATAATTAAAAATATGAGTTTTGTTAATTACACCAAATTTTTAGATCCGCGCTATCTTTTTCCTAGCACTAAACATTTAAGAGAAGTTCTTTTGAAAAATAAGTTTGACCAAGCAGAGACTAAGCTCATGAGCATATTGTCTAAAGTATCTCACATTGCAATAACTTGTGACAGTTGGACATGCCATTTTGTCGGTAGAGAATGAAAATTTCAATCACTCATTTTCAAAATTTGTGCCATTTTAATTTCACTTGAACTCGATTTTCTGAACATGGCTGCATGTTGGTATTTGGAAAACAACCACTGTGAAGGGTATAAAAAGGTTTACAAAACAAATTTTGTGTGAAAATATTCCTAAATAAACGTTTGTTAAATTTAACAATCGTTTAAATTCGATCTGCGTAACAGTTAGAACAAACTGCATGTTCAAACAAAACCTTGGTGGTATATGAATTCGGATGTTCGCCGGATAAAATTATACCATCAACGGAGACGGCTTACAAAAACTAATGCGGCTCGGCTCAGCTACTCAGCGCAGATCTCTTCTGTTACGACAGCACAATAAAGACCCCTTTCAGCCAAGTACAACAAAGTCTGTACAATTTTTGTTCCTTACCCCGACCTAACCGCTGACGTGTACAAACAAGGAGTTGCGCAAGTAACTTGCCGAGTGTGAAAGGGGGCAAACATAGCAAGCAAAGTTTTATTAATTAATATTTAAAACAAAAACAAAATTCGAAAATTTGTTTTTGCTTTAAGTATAAATCTCTTTTCGAAATTTTTATCCATATACCCAAGGCCCATTGAAAAGGTCTGTGCTTTGAGCGGAATCAAATGATGTAACTTGGCCCCAGTTTTGCTTGAATTGAAATTTTTAGAAGGATTCCGAAACGGCAAGACTAATTTGTAAATATGAAGGAATTCTGATAGAGAGAGACAGAAAGATATTATGAAGAAATCGGAAATCCGAAACCATTTTATTTTTTCATAGGAGCTAGATGAAATAGTTAACCGATTTGGCCACTTTTTAATATTTTCAATAATTGCTATCAAATTTCCGGCTTTCAAGAGATGGACATGGCTAGATCGCCTTCCTTTCACAAGGATCCAGAAAACATATACTTTACAGGTAGGGTCTGCGATCATTATTTCGATGTATTACAAACGGAATGACAAAATCAATTTACCAGTCACCTTTTTTGGTGGTGGACAATAAAATAAACTTTTTATGCCCAAAGTAAAGAAGCTATTTCAGCTGTTATTTAAAAAAAAAAAACTAAAATAGATAATTTCTTAGAGTTCTTATTTAGAAAAGGGTTTTATTTTATGGTTCGGTTGAAATTGTACTTGGTTAAATATACACAAATTCCGTTTTAGCCTATTGCACAGATATGCTTTCAAAATAGCTTTCGGAAGGTCTTCTGTATTATGTATATCCTAAAGAAAGAAAAAAAAAATATCGCATCTCCTTAAAGAGAGTCCATAATTGGATTTATTATTGGATTGTAGCTTAATCAGAATTTTTAAAATTGTTTTCCTTAGTTCTACATTTGTGCTACAATTTTATAGCAAAACTATCGAAATTTTTTTAAATTATTTCTCTATTGAATCGGATTGTTTGTATCAAGCAAAACCACATCATGTTTGTTGAAAATAAATAAAACAGATTCAAAATGTAATGTATTATTTCTTTCCTATATCAATCTAGTTTCACCAGGACATATTTATAAACTAATGGGCTAAAACAAAAAAAAAAAGGAAATCCCTTGTACACCTTAAACACAAAAATTGTGTTTACTTACTACGAAAACATTAGAAAGTGGCATTTATCTTGTGGTAACAACCTAAATGTGTAAAAGATGAGGCACGTTTAGAATACAACATTCTAAAAAAAAATTATGTATATATCTAGTTGAAAAGCTTATTTAATAAAGCCCTCAAATATAATTTGATGTTTTTGAAATATAAGCCTAAAAGTATACTTGATTTGAATGTTTAGTAAAAGAAGGAAAATGTTTCTACAAAACAAAAATTATAGTTAATTTTAATATTTGTTTACCAAAAATTAAACAAAAAAAACTATACTTTGCTTAAAAATGTTTAACTAAGCAAAATATTCAAATAAATGAAATAAACAAACCCTAGAGTATACTAAAGAAAATTCCTTAAATTAACCTTGAAGTAAGGCTATATGTAATGAATGAAACTTAAAATAAATGAAGCAAATTTTAAATTATTTATTGGCATGAAAAATGATTTTATAAATTGGAAATAACAAATAAAATCCCATTTTAATTTCAATCACAAAGTAACTTTTTGAAGGTGAAAAATAACTTTTTGTGGGGGGAAATGGTACATTTTTGCGTAAAAAGCCATTTTTTGGAAAAACAGTGATTTTTGAGGAAAAATGTGGCTCTTGAGGAAAAAAAATTCCTTCGAAAATCTAATATTTACTTATAATCCTAAATGTAGGCTTTAAAAGAACTTCTCCAACTTTTAAATTATTCCAAAACTATTCTATGAATAGTTGTTTTTAATGCTTAAGTTTAAATTTAAAATTCTATTAAAGAAAATTTAATAAAAATACATTTTTTATTAGTTTTTTAACCCTGTGGTTTGGTTTTTATTTTAAAATTTCCATTCTCTTTTAACATTTTGTTATTAATTTTATTAAATAATTTTTTTTGTTATTGTTTTTATTGTCCTAACACCCAAAAGTTCTCTTTAAAATTAATTAATAATATTTTGAGGATATTTGTTTATTCCAGGGACCGTAACGGTTATAATTTTTATTTTAAAAATTAATATTAATTCATTATTTCTTGAATTTCATTTTTCGATTAGAAAATAAAAGTTATTTTCTGAGTTTTATTTATTTCGCGTAATAAAATTTATTTCTTGGCGTTTCATTTAATCCTCAGAAAATAAAAAATATTTTTGATTTTTATTTTCTACTTTTTGAATATTATTTTTTTTTTACTTAGAAACAACCAAGTAATTTTCTGCACAATAAATCGGTAAAGTTGGTATCGGTATCTTGAGAACGGCCTGAGCCAAAGTTTCAAAAAACGCACAATCATCTTGGTTATCAAAACACAACATCGGACAAAATGTGGATTGAATTGGACAAGTACGCGTTGAACTTCCGATACAGACATTCTAGATTTCTGAATATGTGAGGAACGCCAAGAGCCAAAGTTTCTTTTATGGGTATCAATACACAACATTAGAAAAAATTTGAGAGGTATTGGATAAGAAGGCGTGGCACTTTCCATACAAATACATTTAAGATATTGTTTAAAGTTTCGAAATAAGGTTATCAATTAAAAGAATACCCGGCAAAAAGTGGGTGGGAGTGGACAGGTGGGCGTGGAATTTTCTATATTAAGTCATTCAAGATTTATGTACAAGTATATCTGAGAAACGGCAAAAGCCAAGATTTCCAAATTAGGTACAAGCATCTTGGTTATCGAGTGGGCGTGGCACAAAGTTCAATTATTTATATATAAATAACGGTTTTTATTTAACTTTCTATAATTTTCGCACCATCGTCAAGGGTGTTTAAGATTCGGCATAGCCGAATATAGCACTCTTACTTGTTTTAGCTTAACTGCCTGAGAAAAAGAAAACAAGTGACAGCGTGAGCAATTATATTGAAAACAACAATAAAAAACGAAAAATTGTTTTTGTTTTCATATAATTTCTCTAAAAACAGTCAGTAAGTTTAAAAAAGTATCGTTATTTTCAGTCCCTGGCTTATACTTTTTCAAATAATCTAACCCTGAAACTTTGCTACATATTAAATAAATTGTATTTTTTTGCGATTACAAACAAAAATTAGTTTAATTTAAATTTTAATATATTTTTTATTTATTTTATTGAAAATTATTTTATTTGCAAAGTGACATATGTGTCTAGTGTGAGTATTAGTGTTTTTGCCGATTTGTTGTGCAATTTGCCATTTAAAACGCCTAAAATTATATTACAACATTTTAAACACTTCACTTCACTATTCTACCGCAACTAACTATACTGCTCAATAACAGCTAAAACCGAACAAAAAATTGGAAAAAACAATTAAATTGTAAGTGAAACCACATGGAAATAATAATAGAAAAGCCACAATAAATAAATATTTAATAAATATTATAACACAACACACACATATACATATACAAAAAACATCGAGGATATGTGTGTGATTTTTAATACAAATTGTAAAATGTTCAATTTATTTATTTATTTATTTTTTAATAATTACATTAAAACGATATTTGTTTACAAATTTATTGTAATTTATCCATAATTTTGTTAGAAATATAATTATTAGATCTGCGTCTAGGAATTAAAAATTAAAGATAAAAGAATTAAGGCCAATAGTTTTTTATGGTCTAGGTAATTTTTACGCTCTATAATAGGAAAAATAAAAGTAATTTATATATACAGTACTTTTCGTTTATAGTCACTACTGCTTATAGTCACATTAGCGATATAGTCAACTTTATCTGTTTATTTTGCCGCTATAAGTTAGTTTAATATAAAGTATTAACGCTATAGTCCATTTAGCGATATAAGCACATTTGCCATATATGTCATCTATCAACAGTCATCAAAGGGAAAAGTAAAGCAAATTAATGGCGTTAAAGTCACATTAATAATGTGTACTAAGTTCTTTTCAATTTTCGAAACCACAATCCATCCAAAGATAGAAAGAATTATATTGATTAATTTTGGTCACCAACTCTCTTAAAAATTAGTTTTTGCGTTATCTTGTTATTATTTTAATTATTTTGTATACAGTATGCAGCTCTGTTGCAAAACAATATGCCTGATGTCGGTGTAATTTGTATGAATGTTTTCGGTTATATGCTTCATAGTGACATATATTTGAATAAGCCTTATAGTCACATTAGCGATATAGTCCACGATTTGTCTGCAACTAAAGGATGTGGCTATAAGCGAAAAGTACTGTTGTATACATTTCCATATAGTTTTTTCGATCGGTAATTAGTTGATCTCTCTCTCTCTCTCTCTCGCTCTTTTTATTAAGGGAAAAATTAATTCCTAAAAGTATGCTTTTTGTTTGTAATAGAAAAATTTCTTGGTTTCTCTTTTTAAAGAAGATTCAACACACAATCGATTATATTTTATACATCCATATACATATTAGAAGATCCAACAGATTCTTTACAGTCTCCTTTTTAAAAACTGTCCCTTTGTAGTACAAATTGTGGCAATACATATATTGCTTAAGATGTATTTAACTTTCACAAAAAAGACTATTTTAACTATGAACTAAAATTTATATATATGTATATCTACAGTCGTATTCATAACAAACAGTTAGCCACAGTTTGTACACGAGCTGCTAACTAGAATGCCAACTAAGCTTAGCAGCTTGTTAGCATAGAGTTAATTCAAAACAAACTTGTGTGCATCTGCCAACTTTTCATAAATCAACTATGAATTTTAATGAAGCCACATTTTATTATTAAAAAATTCAACACTTTTTGCATTGCTCATCGCTGGTTTTATCATTTAATTTTTTTTGTTTTTCCCTCCATATATAAACATTTTAAGAAGTTCTTAAAATAAAATAATTAAAAAAGAAAGCAAATTCAAAAAAACAGCAATTAAATCAAAAAAAAACCAACAAAAATGTTTGAAGTAAACGGCTGTTTTTCACAAGTTGTCAAACGTTTGGCAGCTCGTGAACAAGATTTTAGCAGAGTTTGGTTGTGTATTATGAAAAAACTTTGTGCCAACTTCATGCCAAATTTTCATTATGAACACGGTTGCTAGTTATCTCGTATTCTAGTTCTACACTCACAATATTCTGTATGTAAAATTAACTGAAATTTCTGTTAAAACCCGGTCTACTTATTTTTCATTTATTTTTAACGAAAAGTTAATTTAATTTTTATTGTCAAAAATTCAACTCCATGTTCAGTAAAAACAAATAAATTTTCAGTTATTTTATATAAAATTATTATCAAAAAATTAACTGAATATTCGGTAAAAACAAAGGAATATTCAATTATTTTATAAAATTTTACGTTTACTCCACAACAGGCCGAAATTCTAAAAAACAACAGACAGACATATGTCTGCTTGTTTTTCTAATAAGAGAGAGAACATTATTGTGTACTTACCCTGTACTTACCTGTTTCGTTTGTTCACAGAAGAACTCTCAATTATAAAAAGACACCAGTAGCATGACCGATATGGTTTCGCAATTATTTTACCTTAAAAATGTTATGTATGTATTTAACTAAATTTTTTTAACAAATAGAAAATAACTGAATATTCATTTGTTTTTACGGAATTCGCGGTTGAATTTTTGGCAGTAAATATTAAATGAACTTTTCGTTACTCTAAATAAAATTTTCATTTAATTGTACATAAAGAAGAATTTAACTTAATCAACGAATAATATTAACTGCAACTGAAAATCCGTATTAATAGACGGATAGAAAAATGCATCTTCATATTGATGATGCCCTAACATCAGAATTGTGACATTATTGTTACCACAAATGGCATCAATGTTGCAAAAAGTAACATCAAGCCAATGATTAACGTCTTCGTACAATTTTGTCATTTTTTACGTGTCATCTATTTTATGACTATAGTGACATCAATTCGATGTCAACTTTGTATATTATTAAAATTATTTTCATGATTACAATGTATTATAAGAAGCAAAAATTCCTATATTCTATTTTTTTAAATTATTTAGTTAAATACATCAAATTTTTTAAAGTATAATGATTACGAAAACCATATGGGGCATGGTGCTGGTGTCTTATTATTGAGAGTTTTGCTGCAAACAAAGGTCGTAATTCAACAAACATATGTAACGGGTAAGTTAATAATAATATTTTCTCACTTTGACTTAAGTCAATTCCAATGACTTTGACTTAATGACAAACTGACATTAAATAGATGCTTATGTGTCTTTTCTCATTTGTTACTGCGTCATCGCACTGACGACATGTTCGTCATTTCTGTGATGCCGATGTGTCATCCCACTGATGACATTTCATTTTGACCCTGATGACACTTTGGCCAATTGATGTTAAGGTTGACATTACAATGATGAAAAGTTTCATGGGGTCAAAAACGAAGAAACTAGTCATAGTACTGATCTCAAAATACATCAGCGTTATGACGCCTTTTCTATCAGTGTATGCACTTAGTTTTTTGAATAACTGTTAGAATCAGTTAAAAATAAATTTGCTTGGAATTTTTAATGTTTATTAATGTTAAAATGACTGAACAGAATACTTCTTAAATAAATAACAGTCCGTTACTGTAATAATATTGTGGGTGTAGTTTTTATTGTCTAAAGGATTAATTAACAAGTTACTGTCTCTTCGTAGCAAATTATAGCCTTCTCATAAGTTTAAATGTTAAAGTTATAAGTCTTTGTACCTTCTAGTTTTTTAGCCATGAATTTAGAATCCATATTGTCAAGAATTTTTAATTTAAAATATTTCTTTTTAATTAATTAAATAAAATAAATTGAATTTCCATTTCTTTAATTTAATAAGAAGTAAAAGTGCTGCTGTGTAAAACAAAATGAGTTATTTTTATTTATTAAAATTCTTTATCAAATTATGGTGTTCATGAAAAAATCAGATAAATAAAAAAATTAACCAGCTAAAAAAGAAAGTGCCGTTTCATGACCGACATTTTGACTATCAATATTGCTCTAGTAACCATGGCTTGTATAAATATGATTCAATGCTAATTGTTAAGATCAATAAACAAATATGTAAAATCAAAAACTGACTGCTAGAAAAAAGATTACATAGCAATAAGAAAGAGAGAGAGAGAGAAAGTGAACAGAAAACTAGAATATTCAAATTTATTTTAGAAATTATTAAGACACGAGTCACTTCTATTAAAAATATTGGCTCGCTACTTAATGCTAAGTTAATAATTATGTTTAACATTTAATATGAAAAATATTTTTCATGCTATAACCGGCGCCTATCTTAGTATATATTTTATAAATTAATTTGTAAAGTATATTATATATGGTTGGTTGGTTAACGTGGTAGCACGCATAAGTCCAGGCGTGCAGCAAGTAGAGCCGACAGTGGCTCCGTTTTGACACCACACAACTCGTCAAGAAATTGGAACCCCTCGATCAAACTTGACACAGGGGCAATGCCGAGGTGGCTAGAGCCAGCCCGTTGCGTTGAGATATTTCAGCAACCAACCAACCAACCAACCATATTATATATAAATATAAATAAATAAATAAATTTTTCATGCTAAAAGTATGCTGCAGAGAAAAGGAAACATTTTTAATTGAAACTACACGCAGAGAAAAATATGGTTAAAAAACAATGGCAACATAAAAAACTACATATTCTTGGTCTTAACATTTCCTTTTTCACAATTAATAATATTTTGTTTCTATTTAACAATAAAGTGTTTACCTCCCTTGAAACTTTAAATATGGTTGAATATAACATTATAATAATGTGTTAATAAAATAAAGCTACAACCATAGACTTAAACATTTTTATGGTTACTTTAATTCTATTATTGTCAACGGCAACTATATTATAGTTAAATTCATTCATTAAAAATCCATAACCATATTATGTTTGTCTCAAATCTAATATTATGTTTGAAATTGTAATGTTTTAAAACATTGTATAATTAATTTTTAATTTAAAATACTATTGGGGGATTCATAAAGTGTTATAAAGTCATATGTCTTAAAATAATAAAATGAACAAATACGACTGTTGTGAACAATCCCTCATAATTCAGTGTGCTATTTTGAATTTTAATCAGCTGATTAAACACAATAATAAAAAATAAATATTTACCAAAAATAAAAATATTTTTTAACCTTTATTCCCATTTCATATTATGAATAAACTGAAATTAATTGTTGATGGGATTAGCTATTCCTATGCGCATTTCACTGGTTGCTTAGGCCAGATCGTCAGGAAACTTCACCCAAAGATTTAAAAATAAAAACAAATAAAACCGTTAACCGAATAAGAATTATAAGTCCAAGTTTTACTTGTGACAAAATCAAAGCTTAAACAAATTCATGAATTAATAAATTAAATTAGATCCTACCTGATTATTTTCCATTTTTCATTCGAAAATCAATAATAAATTGTATTTTATTTGTTAACCAAACAGCAGACTCCTTAGCCTATCTAATTTGACGCTGCAAGTGATTTGTTACAAAAATTATTAGCCGCAGGTTAAATTCGGATGTTAGCCGGATACAATTTTACCATCAATGGCACAGCCGTTCAGCGCAGGGGCCTGATTTTGGCAGCCGTGATCGAGTACTTTCTCGATTCGAAAGTAATTAAATATATAATTCTTAAGTTTTTAGTGAAGAAGAGAATTTTGTATTTAAAACGATTTTAAACATAAATATGTTTTAATATCAATCCTGAAAATTGGGCATTATAGTAATGATCTTCTGTCTTAAGCCTGGTACTCTGATCAACATTTTACGTAAAATGCTGTCAAACGTAGAAGCAGCGTTTAAAAAGCTGCAGTCAAAATCAAAAAATTGCTTTTTCTTCCACTTTCTGATTTTTCATTGGACGAAAATTAACCATTGCCTTTACTTCTGATTCATTAAATGAAAACAGTCGTAGTGAAGGCAAAAGCAAAACACGAAAAGTTGAAAACAACAAAGAACATGTGAAATAAAATATGCTGCATTTATTTCGTGTGGAATTTAACAGTGTTTAAAAAACTGCAGTCGAAACAAAAAACTGTCGAACAAAAAACGGGGATGTGTGTAAAACTATTCCTTTTTTGAGTTAGTTTGACAGCGAATGTTTACATTTAATGAATCGGAAGTAAAAGCAATAATATTTAATATTAAATATTAAATAAGAAATGGAAAATTTAAATAACACAACCGGTAAGAGGGTTTCAACAATATTTACTTGCATTTTTATTTTTTATAAAAATAAATTACTTTTAGTAAAAAAGATGTGGGGTTAGTTTACATACGCAAAACAATGTCGCATACTTTAAAGGAAAAAAACGTCAACTGGTGCAAACTCGCAAAAAGGTAACATTGGTACATGTCAACATTTTCGTGTGAAATGATCAATGTTGCTTAACATTTTTCAATAATTTGAGCAGAGTACTAGGCTTTAATATCCAGGCAAACACTTGTCGGCAAGACTATCATGTGATACTTATTCATTTAAATATTCAGACGTTAATATTATACATTAGACCGGGTCGAAAACGGCCCGCCCTCCGCTCTTGCTTAGGTACGACTGTAAGAGGACGCTTCTGAGAGGCCTTTGCTTGCCATCGAAACTACCGACTTATATTAAATAATACTATATACATATTACTATAAGAATACATTTTATTCTAAAGATAACCCAATTGAATTACGACAACCGCCTTTTAATAAATGCTTCAGTTTTATTCTCAAGACCATTTTCTTAGACTTGGGTATAAGTATATAGTCTTGACAGTACATAATACCCTTGACAGACATATAGTTTACACACCATGGTATGCATACTACAATTCTTACTGAAAACAGCTAAAAAGCTGTGTTTAATAAGATACCACATTTATACTACGTACATTTTGGTAGTAAATACATAAATCAGCAATATATGTACCACATTTTTCGTGGTTTAATTGTAGTTTAGGTTGATACACATGTAGTATACTATAGTAGTATAGTATACAAATCCTATGCCTGTCAGGGGTGTACGACTGTAGTATTGATTATAATGCGGTGGTTTTATACTTAATACTACTGTCTTATACCTAAAACTATACAGATTAAAAAAACTCGTTTCAAGTTGAATTTTTTTTTTCACTTACTTTAAGCCCGAATAGTAAGTAAAAACTTAAGTGAGAATTTACTTAAAAAGTTCACAAACGTCAATCGCAGAGAGTAATATCTTACGTGTGGACTCTCAAATAGTGTTAATATTAATATTATAATAAATATTACGAGACAGTTGTTATAAGAAATCTACTTTTTGAATATTTTACTTTTTACTTACGATTGCCACCTCAAACTCAAGAGTACCGTCTTTTATTCAAAGCTCTAATTTTATAATCAATACTACCATTACACTTAAATCAGTCTTGTTATTTATTTATACTTAAGTTAACCCTCTTATACAGTCTTCCCAATACCAATGAATTTTGACATTAATCCCATGAAAAATTTCATTAAAAAGGAATCAATGAAGGTTGGATCAATGAAACCTGTTTCATTAAAATGTATTTAATGAAGAAACATTAATTACATTAGTCTGGTTTCACACTATGAAAGTTTTATTACAGAAAGTCTGAGTTTATCGGTGAGAGAGGAGAAAAGAAAAGCATGTTCTCTTCCCCTCTCAGACTTTCTGAAAGAAAACTTTCATAGTGTGATCCCAGACTTAGATCTATGCATATTATTCATCGGAAGACTACTTCAATAAAGTAAACACAATTTTTTTTTTTTTTTATTTTGTTTTTTTTTTCTTTTTAACTTTTTTTTTCTATCTCATTTATTAAAGGGCTGCATGAACAACTTCATTCATAAACATACTGAAATGTTTATTCATTAAAAGTCGTGTTCGAATAAAATTGAGATTACCGAACAAACTGTTGTTTTATTCATGCTGCTATGAACACATTTCGTTTCATGTCGTAAACACACAGAGGTTGTTCAATGAAACCGGCTTTGTTTCATAGTTTTCATTCTCTCTCATTTATTTTTATTAATACTCAATAGCAATGTTGCCACTTCAGTAAATTCAAGTAATTATTTGCATGCGTTGCCCATGTGTAATTTAAATTTTAACACATACTATGTAGATATACCTATGCACATATATGTATAGTATACATATTTGGAATATAAACAATAAATAATATGCAAAATATGTTTTTTTATGTTTGTCATTTGCATTTTTGAATAATACAAATCTTTGAAACATGGCAAGATTTTATTGTCTTGTAATGTACTGTACACGGCCCTGAAATGAAACGAACTCATACAAAACACACACATTTTTAGGTGAAAGATGAAAAACAAAAGGAGGAATGAGTTTATGAGAAATTTAATTGTTAGTTTTGTAAGTGTCTTAGGAGTTTGACCACGTGGTTGTTTTTTTTTCGAAAGATATTAAAAACTTGAAAATGAATGTAAGCAAATATTTTTCTGTTTAAGACAAAAATATTGCCGAAAATTTTTTAATGTTAGTGAATGTTTTTGAAATTAAAATTAAATATATTTAATTTTATTGAAAATTTACATTGAAAACAAACATAAATTTGAGTTTTTATTTCCATAATAATGTATCTCTTTAACTTGTTGCATTTACCCCTCATGGTTATTTCTATTTTTTTTTTAACTTTCCTATGTTTTTATTTTTCTGCAACTGGCAACACTGACATTTAAATCATACAGTTTTTCCATGAACTTATTCGAGATTTGTTCAATGGTTGTTCTGTTTCATGGTTGTTAATGTTCATATTCTCTTGTATAAGCAAATTAACAAATTTTTTCTTATTCGTCTTTTAAATATCGAGTGTTCATTGCTTTCATTTCATAGTGTTTCATCTTACTGAATACGAATGAAGCGAACACAAAATTATAATGAAGGTTTCATGAACATCATTATTAAGTTTCATGCAGATGTTTATCATTTATTTCTTATTATTTTTTTTCTTTTTAACTTTTTTTATCTCATTTTTTTCTGTCTCCGGCGTGAATCGATCCCGCAACCTCGACGCTGATAGACTAACTCACTACCAGCTAGTCTACCGAGGCAATGTAGTTTTTAAATAAAAAAACTTTGTTTTTTGCCATTAATCAACTATATGTCGGTACGTTTGTATGTACATATTAAAGAAAACTAAAAACATACATATTTATTGATTGAACGTTTTTGTTTTATTACTAATTTTAATTTTAATTTATGAAGGCATGCTTTTTCGAAATATTTTTATACTCTTAATTATTGAGACTATAGAGCTATTTGAATGTTTAAAATAATTTTTTATTTCAATTATTAAAATATGTTGCTTTTATGAAAAAATTTTTGATTTTATAAATTTAATGGCATAATACATTAGATATATGAAATTATAAAATCTTACATTTTTAAATTAACAATTAAACATTTTTTTAAGAAAACTATAATTTTGTATTAATCTATATACAGTCGAACTTCCTTATAGTGAACTTCTTTACAATGAAGTTCTCCTTATTATGAACTTAAATCAAGAACACAACTTTTTCGTTCCACTTTCAATGTATTTTGATCTCCGTATAATGAATTTCCATACAGTGAATTTTTCTTTACAATGAACAAAATTTTGGAACCAAAAATACATTTTACGTGTGTTTTTGCCTCCATATAGTGAACTATTTTTTGCAGCTTTATTTTACACTTGTTAGCAACACTATTTATTAAGAAAATAAGAAATGTACCGTAAACGAAAACAAAAAAGTTAATGATTTGACTTTTAACACCAGTCGCCCGAGTTCAGTGAACAAAAATGACGCACCGGAGTAGCAATTTCTTGAAAAAAATTATTAGTAATTAATAAAGTTGAAGAAGGGACACCAAAGAAAAAAGATATAGCTAAAGAGTTTGGAATTCTTCCCAGTACATTATCAAACATTTTAAAAAACAAGTCAGTTATATGTATGTATGTAGTTTAAACAGAAATACCTGATTATTTTAAATAAATAAAAAACAAAAAAACAAAATTTCTTTATAATGAAGTTTCTATATAGTGAAATAATTGTCTGTCCCCGTGGAGATTCATTATAGGGAAGTTCGACTGTATATAAAAATGAAAAATGTTTGTATGTTTGTGTGTTTGTGTGTTTGTTTGTTTGTTTGTTTGTTGGCTTATAGACTCCGAAACTACTTAACCGATTTTCCTGAAATTTTTACAGTAACATCACTTGAGCCCTAAAAATAAAATAGGCTACTTATTTTTTCGATAGGGGCAGGGGAATTGGTACCCCCATAGGATGCCAATATTAATTATCGCATATCTTAAGAGCCGCTGGACGCATTTTGCTGAACTTTTTGTAGTAGGATCTTCTGAGCCCCAAAATTGAAATAAAATAGCAGCGGGGGAAGTGGTTCCCCCCATAGGACGTCAATGCTTAATATCGCAATCTTATGAACTGTTATAGTGAGAATGTTCAAACTTTGTGGAAGTCACTCTTATGGTATACTACACATTTGAAAATAAAAATAAAGCGGGTAGGGGAGGGGGGGGGGAAACCTCCCATAGGATGCATACATTAAATATCGCTTAACTGAAGAACTATTAAAGGGGGAGTCTTCAAACGTGGTTAAAGCTACTACTATGGGGAACTATAAATTTCAGTAAAAAAATGGGCGGGGTAAACAGGGGAGGAGCAGTACCCCTCATAGAAATATAAATAAGAGCCACTGCACGCATTTTGTTGAACTTTTGGTAGTAGGATCTTCTGAGCCCCGAAATTGAAATAAAGTAGCAGCGGGGGAAGTGGTTTTCCCCATAGGACGCCAATGTTTACCATCGCATATCTTAAGAACTGTAATAGTGAGAATGTTCAAACTTTCTAGAAGTCACTCTTATGGTATACTTTACTTTTGAAAATAAAAATAAAGCAGATAGGCGCGGGGGGGAAATACCTCCCACAGGATGCATACATTAAATATCGCTCAACTGAAGAACTATTAAAGGGAGAGTCTTCAAACGTAGTTAAAGCTACTATGATGGTAAACTATAAATTTCAATATAGAAATGGGCGGGGTAGCCAGAGGAGGAGCAGTACCCCTCATAGATAGAAATATTAATAAGAGCCGCTGCAAGCAATTTGTTGAACTTTTGGTAGTAGGATTTTCTGAGCCCCAAAATTGAAATAAAATAGCAGCGGGGGAAGTGTTACCCACCATAGGACACCTATGTTTAATATCGGATATCTTAAAAACTGTTATAGTGAGAAAGTTCAAACTTTGTAGAAGTCACTCTTATGGTATACTTCACTTTGAAAATAAAAATAAAGCGGGTAGGCGCAGGGGGGAACTACCTTCCATAGGATGCATATATTAAATATTCCTCAACCGATAAAGTGGTTAAAGCAGTGTAGCGAAGCGCACCGGGTTAAGCTAGTTTATGAATAAAGTTATGTTTGTATATTGTTTTTTTATGTTCCCAATTAAAATTTTTTGTTTAACTTGGACTAACATAAGTTTTCATATATCCAATGAAGATTTTTAACGTAATTACGAAATCCCATGAAGCTATTTTATCGAAAATACTTCATTATAACTATGAAATGTCATTTAGACAATGAAAATTTTCATTTAACCAATAAATTTTTTTTAATGAAAATGATTCATTAAATATATGAAGCATTTTTCTCTCTGTGTATGGTCTTATAACCAAGGCTTTCATCTTAACCTTAAAGTACCATCAATAATGCGGCCTTAAATTTAAAAATACCCACGGTTATTGTCTTATAATTAGGCCTATTTAATTTGAGACTGTATTTCAGGAATTCATGAAATTTTAGCTAATTGCAATGCAGATAAGGAACATCAATTACTGATGGCAAAGAATGCCATCAATATTTAATTGCATATTATTGCTGTCTTTGCATTTGCATGCCTTATGAAATAGACTTCTAAATTCTAAATTCCATTCCACGTGTTCTCCCTGAATCATTTCAATTTCTTAAAATCAAAAATAACCTTTACAAATTCTTTTAAAATTCACTTTCTTTGGTGTATTAATGTAAATAATTTTTTTCTTGGTCTGCTTGTATAAAATTCTTTTTTTGCATTTTAATAAAACAAAAAAAAAAAAATAATTGTTTAAACATTATCTTTTAATTAACACTTTTCCATTTGCTTTAAAATAGGTTTTATTTTTTTTTATTTCTCTAAAGAATTTTCTAAAGTTTTTGATAAAATTATGGTAACGTTTTAATGCTTTACCGCCTAAGATACAATATTCTAATTGAAAGGTATCGAATTGTTTAGATGTCTGTTTGTAGGAAAGTAGGCTAAGCAAAGTGTTAAAATTAACAATAGATCTTGTGGTATATAAAGTTTCTGTAAGGCCCAAAATTTACAGTCAGTAGTTAGCTAAAACCAATGGCTTAACCAAGAAAATATTATCTCCAGCTTTTTGTTAACCTTTAGTTAAACCATTAAATGTTATTGGTTAACTACTGGCTAGACAACGGCGTGTTTTTTGCGGAAAAGGACTATTATAAATTAACATACATACATATGTAAATAAATTACACAGGGGAACAAAATTGAACCGTTTTTTTGTGCGCCCTGAACTTTTTTTTTTGCACATTTTTATTTATTTGAGGTCGCTAATTTTAAATCTTATCTCCGTTTTTCTCTATTAGCTAGCATTTTTAAGCTACAGGCACTATCGTATTTTTCACTTTTTTCAAAAATTTAAAATCGTAACTTTTCCTTGAGCGATTTTCAAGGCTTGAAAATCACCAAGAAATGACTGTGTAATAAAAGAAAATACAAATTTTGTATGTATAAAAATCATGAAAAATCAAAAACAGGAAAAAGTTAAAGTCTTATTAATTTCACGTAAAGTCACATCACCTGTAAAAATTCCATAAATATTTAGAACAGCAGTAACCACAAACATATTAAAAAAAAACGTTATTTTTGTATGGAAATATTTACCACCGTATTTATAAACGATTATTAAATTTAACAAACGTTTTTTAAGGCAAATTTTCATACAAAATTTGTTTTGTAAACCTTTATTAAATTTAAAAATTGTGTTTATTTTCGAACACTACAAAAGTACAAAATCTATATAGATAAATTGATTTCGTTTGTTTTTCCAAAAAAAAAAAAATATGTAAAATATGAAAAATATGCTCTTACAAATCGATGACAATATTCATTAAAACTCTAACACTGACAAATATATTGTTTCTGCGTTCTTTTGATGCACATATATGCATACTTACGACTTTCCTGATAATATAATTATCCAAAATACATATTTTTGTGATTTATTTAGAATTTAGAGTGATGATTTTTAGTATGACAACTAAATTTTAATTCTTACGTGCACCAAAAATTAAATATGTATTTATTTTTAAATTGCCCAGTTATTTTTTCAAAATCCAGGGGCCTAATTTTGGTAGTCGTGATCGAGTACTTTCTCGATTCGAAAGCAATTTTATTTCTAATTCTTTTAGTCGATAATGAATGAATCGAAATTATTTTTTCAGTATTGTGAAACTCAAATTTATGCTTTACAACACTAAACAAATAATTCAGATTCGTTCAGTTTTGACTGAAATAATAAGACATTAAATTTATTTCGAATCGAGAAAGTACTCGATCACGACTGCCAGAATCAGGCCCCAAGTGAATTTTAAACTTTGTCCGCGAATTTTCGATATTTTTGTACATTTTTTTTTGTTAATTGTTGAAATTTTGTTTTTTTAACCGATTTAGCGATTTCAAATAAATTTTAGGGTTTGTTACCAAGTTTGCAAATTTTTGCGAATTTCCGCTAATTTCAAATTTTTTATCGAATTTTTGCCATTCCTTGTACTTCTAGGGACTTTTAATCAATTTAATGGCTTGCTTTATATATTAAAAATTTCGAGAATTTTCCGAATTTTTTAAAATTTTGCGTTGTTTTTTTTGACAAGCGCCGAAAACCGATAAGCCGAAGTCACTATTAACACTGTTGATTTACATACAAGCATAAAATCTATTACATTTTTTAAACAAATTTCGATCCGAAAGCTTTCGAATGCCGCAATCCCGTTTTTGATACGTGACGAAGTTTTATTCGATACGAAACTTCATTCGAACACGTGTACGACGATTTGGGCCTTGTTAAAAACGTTGTTTAATATTTTTATAGCGGAAACGAATTCAGTTTCGAAAAAAAAATTGTTTCTTCTCACGTTATAACTCCAATTGAAAAAAAATATTTGAAATCTGTTATTTTGTGAAAAAATTAAAAATTTTCAAACACCTCGAATAAAAATTGTATGTATATTGTGTTGATATTAAAAGACCGCTAGATATCCCGCTAACCATCAAAACGAAAATTTTACCGCTTAAATCGAGGTCAGTCCGTCAAATTGGCAATAGTGGCTGGTATATTAAATGCCAATTTCTTTCTTTTGCTCAACAAATTCTAAAAATTTTGTTTTTGCTTAAAATATATTTGTATTTTTGAGAAAGATAGTGTTCTTTCGGCATCGCGAAATTGGCAGTAAATAAAAATTTTGCATTCTCTCTCCTACGGGGAACTGAACGAAATTAATTAGAAAGTTAGTAAAAATCTGAATTTTACAAATTGTCGAGAATATAAAAAAATGGGTATATATTTTTCAGATAAGGATGTTAGTCCGATTTAAAGTATGGCAAGAGTTGAAATAAGGAAATTTTTTGTTCAATTTAGTAAAAAAAAGTTGTAGTAAATTAAAAAAAAATTGTATTCTCCCCGACGGGGAATTGAACCCCGGTCTCCCGCGTGACAGGCGGGGATACTGACCACTATACTATCGAGGATAGATAAAAAGCTAATGAAACTCTTGACACTAGAAATTAAAAAGTTGGGCAAACATCTGAACTTTTTAAATTGTCGGGGAGAAAAATGCTCTTAATTTTTCAGACAAGGATTGAAGCTCGATATCTAATATGGCATGAGTTAAAATAAGGACATTTTTATTCAATATAGTACAGAAAGTTGTAGAAAATGAAAAAAAGTTTATTCTCCCCGACGGGGAATTGAACCCCGGTCTCCCGCGTGACAGGCGGGGATACTGACCACTATACTATCGAGGATAGATAAAAAGCTAATTTAACTCTTGACACTAGAAATTAAAAAGTTGGGAAAACATCTGAACTTTTTGAATTGTCGGGGGAAAAATGCTCTATATTTTTCAGACAAGGATTGAAGCTCGATATCTAATATGGCAAGAGTTAAAATAAGGACATTTTTATTCAATATAGTAAAGAAAGTTGTAGAAAATGAAAAAAAGTTTATTCTCCCCGACGGGGAATTGAACCCCGGTCTCCCGCGTGACAGGCGGGGATACTGACCACCATACTATCGAGGATAGATGAAAAGCTAATGAAACTCTTGACACTAGAAATTAAAAAGTTGGGAAAACATCTGAACTTTTTAAATTGTCGGGGGAAAAATGCTCTATATTTTTCAGACAAGGATTGAAGCTCGATATCTATTATGGCAAGAGTTAAAATAAGGACATTTTTATTCAATACAGTAAAGAAAGTTGTAGAAAATGAAAAAAGGTTATTCTCCCCGACGGGGAATTGAACCCCGGTCTCCCGCGTGACAGGCGGGGATACTGACCACTATACTATCGAGGATAGATGAAAAGCTAATGAAACTCTTGACACTAGAAATTAAAAAGTTGGGAAAACATCTGAACTTTTTAAATTGTCGGGGGAAAAATGCTCTATATTTTTCAGACAAGGATTGAAGCTCGATATCTATTATGGCAAGAGTTAAAATAAGGACATTTTTATTCAATACAGTAAAGAAAGTTGTAGAAAATGAAAAAAAGGTTATTCTCCCCGACGGGGAATTGAACCCCGGTCTCCCGCGTGACAGGCGGGGATACTGACCACTATACTATCGAGGATAGATGAAAGCTAATGAAACTCTTGACACTAGAAGTTAAAAAGTTGGGAAAACATCTGAACTTTTTAAATTGTCGGGGGAAAAATGCTCTATATTTTTCAGACAAGGATTGAAGGTCGATATCTAATATGGCAAGCAGGGCTGCCAGAAATTTTAAGAAAAAAATCTTAATTTCACCAAAAAAAAATCTTATTTTTGAAGAAAAAATCTTATTTTTGGAAAAAAGTAGTTTTTTTTATTATAAATAATAAAAACAATTCATATTTTATTTAATACATAAAATAAACCAAAAAAAAAACATTACAAAAAATTTAATTTCTTATACTAAATTGTATTATTTAGCATTTTTTATTTTTCGAATTTATTCTATGAGCTAAATTTCAGTTATGTATTTTATAAAGCTTTTTGTAATAGTCATATTCCTTCAATTTTTCAGAAATGACTTTATACACTATCAGACTATTATATTGTATTTTCTTGTTACATTTTACCTTAGCTTTCCATTGGAAAGCAATGAGGTATATTGTATGAACAGAAAAATTTACAATTATTAGACACCAGCAGAATGTAATGCATTTTCTGGCCCGCTACGGCCTTCGTCAGCATTCTTTGTGTCACACTGGATAGTGATACTTTATAAATTGAAAGTATTTAACTCAACTATTTTAACAAATAGAAACTGGGAATTATTTCCTTCTGAAGGTTACTTTATATTATATTCAACATTTTTTATTTTTCGAATTTATTCTATGAGCTAAATTTCAGTTATGTATTTTATAAAGCTTTTTGTAATAGTCATATTCCTTCAATTTTTCAGAAATGACTTTATACACTATCAGACTATTATATTGTATTTTCTTGTTACATTTTACCTTAGCTTTCCGTTGGAAAGCAATGAGGTATATTGTATGAACAGAAAAATTTACAATTATTAGACACCAGCAGAATGTAATGCATTTTCTGGCCCGCTACGGCCTTCGTCAGCATTCTTTGTGTCACACTGGATAGTGATACTTTATAAATTGAAAGTATTTAACTCAACTATTTTAACAAATAAAAACTGGGAATTATTTCCTTCTGAAGGTTACTTTATATTATATTCAACATTTTTTATTTTTCGAATTTATTTAGTTTAAAAATTTTTAAATGGGAACAAAGAAGGTTTTTTTAATTGAACCTAACCTTCGTCTAGACAAAACAAAAAGTCTTGTTTTTGGGGAAAAAATCTTAAAATCTTTTTTCGGTTAAGAAATCTTAAAAAACAAGGTAAAATCTTACTTCTGGCAGCGCTGATGGCAAGAGTTAAGATATGGACATTTTTATTCAATATAGTAAAGAAAGTTGTAGAAAATGAAAAAAAGCTTATTCTCCCCGACGGGGAATTGAACCCCGGTCTCCCGCGTGACAGGCGGGGATACTGACCACTATACTATCGAGGATAGATGAAAAGCCTATAAAATTTTTGACCCTATAAATTAAAAAGTTGGGAAAAAATCTGAACTTTTTAAATTGTCGGGAATAAAAAAATTCTCTATATTTTTCAGACAAGGATTGAAGCTTGGTATCTAATATCACAAGAGTTGAAATAAGGAAATTTGTTGTTCAATTTAGTAAAAAAAGTTGTAGAAAATACAAAGGGGGGGTTAATGCTCTATTTTTTCAGACAAGGATTGAAGCTCGATATCTAATATGAAAAGAGTTAAAATGAGGACATTTCTATTTAATTTAGTAAAGAAAGTTGTAAAAAATACAAAAAAGTTTATTCTCCCCGACGGGGAATTGAACCCCGGTCTCCCGCGTGACAGGCGGGGATACTGACCACTATACTATCGAGGATAGATGAAAAGCTAATGAAACTCTTGACCCTACAAATTAAAAAGTTGGGAAAACATCTGAACTTTTTAAATTGTGTGGGGGAGGGGGTTAATGCTCTATTTTTTCAGACAAGGATTGAAGCTCGATAGCTAATATGAAAAGAGTTAAAATGAGGACATTTCTATTTAATTTAGTAAAGAAAGTTGTAAAAAATAAAACAAGTTTATTCTCCCCGACGGGGAATTGAACCACGGTCTCCCGCGTGACTGACCACTATACTATCGTGGATAGATAAAAAGCTAATGAAACTCTTGACCCTACAAATTAAAAAGTTGGGAAAACATCTGAACTTTTTAAATTGTGGGGGGAGGGGGTTAATGCTCTATTTTTTCAGACAAGGATTGAAGCTCGATATCTAATATGAAAAGAGTTAAAATGAGGACATTTCTATTTAATTTGGTAAAGAAAGTTGTAAAAAATACAAAAAAGTTTATTCTCCCCGACGGGGAATTGAACCCCGGTCTCCCGCGTGACAGGCGGGGATACTGACCACTATACTATCGAGGATAGATGAAAAGCTTATAAAATTTTTGACCCTATAAATTAAAAAGTTGGGAAAAAAATCTGAACTTTTTAAATTGTCGGGAATAAAAAAATGCTCTATATTATTAAGACAAGGATTGAAGCTTGGTATGTATCTAATATCACAAGAGTTGAAATAAGAAAATTTTTTGTTCAATTTAGTAAAAAAAAGTTGTAGAAAATACAAAAAGTTTATTCTCCCCGACGGGGAATTGAACCCCGGTCTCCCGCGTGACAGGCGGGGATACTGACCACTATACTATCGAGGACGCATAAAATGTTATGATTACTTTCTGTGTTATTAATTTGATAAATTGAGTTATGAACTTATTTGGAAGGCTATATGTTTAAAGGTTTAGATCGAATAGATCATATCTTGCCTGCGTCCTTCAGCCTTTTTATACCACACCACAATAGTGGGGAGGGTATTATGCATTAGTGCTGATGTGTGTAACGCCTTTAAATATTGGTCCTAGACTTACCTTAAAGTATACCGATCGACTAAGAATCACTTTCTGAGTGGATCTAACGATGTCCGTCCGGCTGGCTGGCTGGCTGTCGATGTAACCTTGTGCCCAAAATAAAGGTCGCAATTTTGCAGATCATTTAATTAAACTTGGTACATAGGTTTTTATTAGCACAAGCACCAAGTCTATTGAAAATGGGCCGAATCGTAGGACCACGAAGGTAGATAGGGGGCAATTTCTGCCTCTCATACTCTATCAAACCGATTTTAATGAAATTTTAAACATATATGGATCCATATTATGAACATAGATAGATCCCTGTTGATATAGCCATACACTTTCGAAAATTTGTTTTTAAATACTGTGGTGTTGGGTATCATATGGTCGGGCTTGACCGACTATACCATCTTACTTCTTTTAACTGGCATGATTTCTAGTGTAACAAGAGGTAAAACAAAAACTTTTTTTTATTGAAATATAGTAAAAAAAAGTTTAAAACAAATCATAAAAAACCAAAAAAAAAAAAAAATGTAAAATTATTCCCGTTGATAGATAATTAAACTCTAAAGTCCCGCGTTAAACCCGGGTATACTAACCACTATGTCACAGAGGGCACATGAACATTAATGGAACATTTTGATATATTTTGAATGTGTATTTCCGTCTCTTTGTCATAAAAGTTTCTAGAACTTTGTAATGTTTGACAAACGGGAATGCCGACCCCTATAATTTCGATGTTATTAGAAGAGTGACGCAAAATTTATCTACTTAAAAGTTTTTGTAAATCATTGTTATTACATATTTAACATGAAAGATATTTTAATAGTTTTTAAATAACATAATAATTTTAATATTCATCACAATTTATTAGTGGTTAATGTTCCATTAACATATTGCTTTATTTTGTTTACTGTGTTAATTTTTTTAACCGTTCAACTTAAAAAATCCCAATGCCGCTAATTAAACAATTTATTATAAAAACTGCATTAAACTGATTAAAAAGTTTTATATAGACAATTGTATTTTTTTGTTAATTTAAAATTCATATACATACATACCTTTTATGATACATACATGCATATTTGATTTTTTTGTGTTTTATTTTTTATAATTTAACATGCATTTATTTTACAGATTTAATTTTCTATAATCAAATTAAAACGGATATGAAAGAAAGCTGGCTGGAATGTGCAAAAAAGGGCCCACCTTCCCTTTAAATGAGAGCTAACAGCTGCTGCAATTCAAAATATTTGCATAGAAATTGTTGCAATTTTCAATTTCAATAGAAAATAAATATTGTTTTTTCCCTTTTTGCTGTTTAAAAAAAGCCATTTACTTAAACCATATTTAAAAAAATTGCAGTAAGAATTATTATTAACAAAAAAAAAATGGGTTTTTTTAAGTCAATAAGTCTGGCAAATAATTACATTTTTTTATACAACAATTACAGATTTAAAATTAAAATGAAATGAATTTGTTACATAAAATGAAATGGAAAAGTCAAAAATAGGAGAGTACAACATAAAATTCTATATGTCAACATAAAATTCTATATAAATGTAAAGATTTGTTAGTTAAAACAAGAAATATTAAGTCCAAAATAGATGTTAATTGTCAAGAAATCAATAAGTTTAAAATGATTTCTTCTTACCCTGACGGGTAATTCATTCGCGTTCTCCTGCTTGATATGCTGGGTTACTGGCCACTTTATTATCGAGGACAAGCTGACCCGGTCCGCGTTGCTGGCCCTAAGCAAACATTAGTATTGTATTACCACACGATTTAAATTGAGCTTTTAACGAAATTTACGGCCTTTAAATAAAAATCCATGGAATAACAAAGTTTTTTTTACAGAATAACTTACATATGGTGTGGATATGGGAAATAATATTTATTTATTACTTCATCTTAAGGCCAGCGGATAGACAATGTTTTTTGTATTTCTATTTGGTACACCAACGTAAAACGTAAAAAATTTTTGGCATGCCAACTCGGGAGCAAGCCACATACAACTGCTAATCCCGCGAAGCTCTTCGCTTGTCTGCAGGAGATAAACCAGAGTCTCTGGCGGGAATCGAACCCGCAACTCCGGCGCTGATAGACTAGCTCACTACCAGCTAGCCTACCGGGGCAATGCAACTTTTTAACTTTTTTTTAGCTAGAATTTCGTTTTATTGTCTTTTTTAAAATTCCCTTAAGAACAAGTGAGAAATACTAGTTGCTCAAGCCCGACCAAATGATATCCGACACCATAGTATATAAAAACTATTTTTGCAACTTTACCCTATTTGGGACCCATGGACCCGCCTAAACAAAATGATGTTATGAGGTTAAGATTCATATAAAAGTTCTTTGTGCCAAATATCATTGAGATATCTTTATCTATATGAAATTTATTTGCCTTTAAGTGAGTTTTGGATGGGGTTTTATATGGGACATATGGTTGATTTTGGACCCACCGGTACAACATTACGTTATGACATAGTAGCTATCGTAAAAGTCATCGAATACCAACATACTAAGATGGTTTATGCACTCAAAAGAAAAATCAATCAATCCATACTCAGATCAATCCGAAGCAGGGCTGCCAGATTTGACGATTTATCCTAATTTTGACGATTTTTTGTTCCGAAATTAGTAAAGTGCCGATTTGCTGATTTTTTTCTAAAAAGTGACTTTTTCAGTCTCCAAAGTCTGAATAAAACATTACATACGTACCTTAACAGGAGCGGAGGGCGGAACGTTTTCTTTCGCTTAGCTTTTCGCTGATATGCCATACCAAAGCAAGAGCGTCAACGTTGTGTCACAAAGAGTAGTGATAGTTTTCTTGTTTAATAAAATCCACAAATTATAACTAAAAATAAAGATAAAAAAGCTAGATTGACCAACAAATAGCTAATTGCTTATATTAATTAAAAATAGCCGCAAACTTCACTACTAAACAAGCTGTCAAAATTGGGGTTTCCAAGTGCAAAGCGTCCAGGTCGCTCTATTCAAAAACCAGAAAGCGAGTGCCGCTTTTGTTTAAGTACGGCTGTAATATGCAAGTCTTGAGAAAATCTTTTCATAGTACAAAAACAACAAAGTCAAACCATCATCAAATGCACCTTTTACGGCTTGCTGTATAAATCATATGTTCTTTAATTATACGGCAAGCATTACACGAGTTGTAAGAGAATATCTACTTGAGTCTCATACGATTCTTGACATGTAAGTCAAGACGATTTAAGAAGCGTCTTTCGTTGTGCTATGGAAGAATCTCACTCGTATTACAGTTTTTCCCGTGTGAAGAGTCTTCTACGATTAAAAAAATACGGTAATCCACGAACAAAGACGCTCTTCATGAGACTTGCAGTAGCTCTTACACGATTTAAAATGCTAGCTGGGTATGAATTATAATTATGTTTTTGTTTTAATGTTTTTTATTTAAAAAATCAAACAAAAATTGTTTAAAAAAACTAAATTTTAAGATGTCCGATTTTTTTTTGATAATTTTTTGAAACGATAAAGACGATTTTATTATTTTATCTCAGGAAACTGACGATTTTCTGACAAATTTATCTGGCGGTTCTGATCCGAATTCGTACTTGAAATAATCCGAAAATGAGATTGACTTAAGTAAAACTAAGATTGAATCCATCTCAAAATCCGCTTGATTCAAGTTTTTAAAGTGGATTTTATCCTGAATTCGCGCTTTAAAAGAAAAAAGCTATTATGATTTATTCACTTACCCGTATTACACATTACAGAATGATAAAAATCCAACATAATGTCCGATAAGGCTTTTACTTTAGAAATCTTACGTGCATATTTAACCATAAATATAACCTAAATGAGAAGCAAGAGTTCAAATTTACTTTTAAACATTTCGTGGCACACATGAGTCTGGCCAGACCTTTCTTCAATGTGTATAGAAAATCAAAACATACGTAAGCCGGAGGGTTACACAAAACGAAAAGTTTAATCTTTTTTTTACTTGTTTTAAGAATTTCATACTTATTTCAAGAATTTCCGGCATTGATTTTCGAAAGTAATCCCATTTAGAATTGTTTTGAGAACGTTTTAGTGTTATTTATATAAGTCGTAACAAAACTTAAATTATCCCGATTGTTTTTCTTTCTGTGAGGGCAACGATTTGGCCCATTTTCAACAGGATTGATCCTAATGCCAATAAGAATCCATGTACCAAATTTCATCAAATTTTCTCTGAAATTGGACCTGCCAGCCGGACGGACTTCGTAAATTCGACTCAGAAAGTGATTCTGCATAATATTCTCTCCACTACTGTGGTGTGTGTGTATTTAAGTATTTAATTTTCACTTCATAACTTTTCTTTTACCAATTTCAAAATATTATAATTCCGCATTTTCTTTAAATCTTTATAATTCTTCTGTCATTAAAAATTTCATTTCCAAGACTCTAATTCCAATTTGAATTTTAAATTTGCTTGTGTTTCGCCTGGCATTACACATTTACAATTTCGCGTAGTTTTAATTTATAAAATAAACTTTCTGACCAAGTGAAATGTAAACAAGAAAAAAAATAATTCAAAACAACATTTCTTCTAAATTAAAACTTAAGAAAATTAATTAAAATCTTAACTTCAGTTGAAATCTTCTTTTCAAACATAAAACTAATCAAATTGTATAAAAGTAAAACCGAGAACATAAAAACTAAATTAAAAACCACAATACAGTTCCAACATTTAAACATTTATAACAAAATGTAGAATAAAAAAAAAAAAAAAAAAAAAAAAAACAGATTGGTGGTCGTTATTTAAAACAATTGCAAAAAAAGAATAGAAAGTATTTAATTTAAACAAATCCACATGCAAAGCAGAGTACTACGACTTCGAACGCTTTAAAACAAAAAAGACTAAAAAACTAATGGAGGAAGTAATTGAAATGAAGTCTATACCTACTAAATGATTTTTAAATATACACAAACTAAAAATAGCAGAAATATAGACTAAACTGCAATAAAGGAACGATAATAGTAACAATTTCAAATTATAGGGTGTAGCTGGATATTTTTTCTAAATGGGCGTTTTGTAATACAATTTATTTTGAATACACTGGAAGAAATTTTCAAGTTAGTAATTAGCAGGGCAAGGAGGTTCTTAAAATCGCAAAGTATGATCATAAAACATACACTAAAAATCACAAAATATGCAAAAAATTCAATTCAATCTTAAAAAGTGGAAACAATAGTTAAAAAAGTATTAAAGCTAAAGATACAAATTTATTTTTATTGTTTCGAAAGTAACTTTAGTTCAGAATTAGTTGTATTTATTAATTGTCTTGTATTCATACGAAATTTTATTAAAAGCAATTGTGTATAATTTATAAACAAAAAAATTCCATTTTTTATATATTCAATAAACAAATTTGACATTCACTCTAACTTTTAACAAAAACACAATACATAGTAATTTTTAAAAAAGGGATAGCTGTATGAATTCGCCTTGGCTATAACTTAAAAAAAAACAAACAGATTTGTATAAATAATATAATGAATTTAAGGAAATTTATTCAAATTTATAGAAAATATGAAATTTTTGCTACTACGAATCATGTCTCTTAACGATTCCAATTAATAATCTATTCTATATATTTCGAGCCAACCTCTGCAGCGTACTTGTTCTGTTTTATTTACATTAAATATTCGTATTTTGCTTCTTCTTAACTGTCTTTAAATTATTTTTAACATTTCCCCAATATTTTTCGGTACTTTCGATTGTCAAAAAATCGAATGTAACAATCAAGGCGAATTCATTACAGGTGGTCTTGAAAGCCATGCTGTTATTTGTTCTTTCTTTTTTGCTTCATCATTGTTGAATGTCAAAATTTAGTTTATTATCTTTGTTTCTGTTTTGTTTTCTTTCTGTATTTGAAATTGTACAAGAATTTTACAAAAACAACTTGCTTGTGGCTTTTGTACGAGTTGTACTTCTTGTAGTACCGAGATTACCTGTAATGAATTCGGCTTGGTAACAATACAGTTTTTACATGAACATGCTTTTGTTCAAACACTCACAATATTCTGTACGTAAAATTAACTGAAATTCTAATATAAAATAAATGAAAGTTCCGTTAATAACAGGTCTACTTATTTTTCATTTATTTTTAACGAAATGTTCATTTAATTTTTACTGTCAAAAATTAAACTCCATGTTTCGTAAAACAAATGAATTTTTAGGATTTTTATTTAAAATAACTTTTAAAAAATAAACTGAATATTCCGTTAAAACAATTGAATTTTCAGTTATTTTATTGAATTCAGAAATTTTCGTTTACTCCACAAAAGAGCCGAATTTCTAAAAAATACCAGACAGACACCTGTCTGCTTGTTTTTCTAATGAGAGAGAGATGACCGTTATGTCATCGCAATTATTTTGCTTTTAAAATTGTATGTATTTAACTAAATTATTTTAACATAAAGAAACTGGGAATTGTTTTTCACAAAACAAGCAAATCGTTTTTTTATAGATAAAAAAACATTTATTTTGGGCGGAATTCGCGGTTGAATTTTTGACAGTAAAATTTTAAATAACTTTTCGTTACTTTAAATTACATTTTCATTAAATTGTACATAAAGAAGAATTTAACCTAATCAACGGACAATATTAACTGCAACTGAAAATCCGTATTTATGTGCACTTAGTTTTTTGAATGAATGTTAGAATCGGTTAAAAATAAATTTGCTTGGAATTTTAAATGTTTATTGATTTTAAAATGACTGAACGGAATACTTCTTAAATAAACTACAGTCCGTTACTGTAATAATATTGTGAGTGAATACAATTCTGGTCAAATGAAAAGTATTATTGTTTAGAAAACTTTAAAAAAAAAAATCTCCATCGATTTAAATTTTACTCGATAACCATGTTCCATTTAAATATAGAAAAATGTACCACATTGCAAGGTGTGTGTAACATGATAGAAATATTACAAATACTTAAGGCATCATTGTTTTTTAGAGCAGAAAACATTATAAAGGCGACCGTACACGACATGTATTTGTCATCTGACATGTCAAATTTCCCACTGCAAAATACATACATGTCGTGTGTTACCTTTTTAACTTTGCTTCTGTAAAAGTCAGACGCAAAGTCATCTGACAAAATTTCAATTAGAGCGTACTCTATTTTCTTCTGACAAACCATCTGACATCAGAAATCTATGCCGGGAAGAAACCGGCAGCGGCGTCCACTATTGACGGAATCATTAGCCGGCTGAAGTTAATTTGTTACAATACCGAGATATGTTTGATCATCTTACCATTGAATAGAATTTATGTGAATATATATATAAAAACCGTTTTATTATAAAATCCTAAATTGGTATCTTTGAATTAAAAGAAAAAAATGTTAAGATGGCTAAACTATTTTACGGCGTAAATAAAAAATTTCATGGCGGCAGCAAGCTGTTTTAAAACCGAGCACTACTTTGGTTTCTGCAATAACAATGCGAAAAAAACAGAGACAATGTCAGAAGCAAATTACATGTACGTTTGTGACCGAATATTATAAACCTTATGTAAAACAGCGATTTTGACAGACATGCACAATTACATGTGACTTGAAAATTTGACATGTCAGATGACAAAAACATGTCGTCTATATGCTCCTTAAGGCCCGTTTTTACCAGGTAGGATGAACATTAATTTATATTATCGCTCACTTAAGGTTAAAGTAAAGTTTTAATTATGGAACACATTTTATAAGGCCGGTTAAAGTTTACTTTTAGCTATTGGTAAGTTGTGAAAATGGGCCTTATACCGTGTTTAGGTATACCTTTTTTATTGAGCCAATATTCAGTTTATCGACGTAATAATCTTTCTGTTCCCATATACACAATTTAGCTAACTCAATTTATATTACAACTTCATACAACATTCAACGTGTAAGCAAAATGTAAGAAACTTTTGACATCTTTAGGGAATAAACATCTGGCTTTTGCACAGACCTTATGGATGGGCCTTTGTTTTGTTGTAGTTTTAGTTGCCAAATGTCAAAACACTTTGTTTAGTAAGTTGTGTTTTGCTCACTAAACACACTTAGGACAGGGTCGCATTTTAATTTTACTCAATATTTATAACAATTTCGAATTAATTGAGCAACAACCAAATTGCAATTTTATATGGATAATTGAGCTCAATAAAGTCATTTATTGCGTAAAACTCAATTAAGGTGCATGCATATCTGAACACGGTATTAGTGTTTTTTATTTCATAAATTTCAAAATTTTGGGACGATAATTTTTTTCTTTAAAGTTTTTCACAATTTTCTCTCAGTGTTTATGACTCTCTCTTAATTTGTTTAATTCAACTTATAGTTACGTTGTTCATATTACATACCCGTAGCTCCTTTTATGCGTTTACCAGTATTTGAGTTGAATTATTTTTCTCCTTTTGCATATATTTGCCTACAAATATAGAATTATTGTTGAACAACAAAAGTAATTTAGATTTTTATCTGCTCAGCTCATTTTCCATTTGGTTTTTGCACGAGTAACACAAAGTGTAAGTAAAGT
Organism: Pollenia labialis; assembly: GCA_949318255.1. Lineage (NCBI taxonomy): Eukaryota > Metazoa > Arthropoda > Insecta > Diptera > Polleniidae > Pollenia > Pollenia labialis. The sequence continues at coordinate 29,599,532 of OX439141.1, read as the reverse complement.
TTACAACCACTTTGTACTTACAGCGTTTTCAAGTACCAGTTACTTTAAACTTTCGTAAGCTGAATGGGTATAAGTGTTATATTGTTATTGTTGTTGTAGTTGTTGTTGTTGCAGGATACTTAAAACGGATATGTACAAATACTTAAATAGTAGTTTAGTTGTTTTTATATACATATTTTGTTTAGAAGGATTAAACTTAGAATGAAAAAATAAATACATGTTTTAGAAAGATTTAAAGTTGATTTTTATTTGTTATGGAAAACTTTAGCTTTTAAGTAAAATGTTTTCTGTTTTGATAATTGATGCATAATTAAGAAAATAATGCCAAAAGAAAGAGATTTTAATGAATTTTAGGAAAAATTTAAGAATTTCTGATAATGAAATAAAATGAAATTTTTTAAAACATTTAACATTTCTTTGTAAAAAAACTAACAAAATATTTTTGAAAAAAATCAAGAAATATTTAGTAAATTGTCATTTTGTTTCAAGAAAGCGAAATGGCATCAGAAATGTTAATTAATGGAACACAATGAATTCTAGTAAAACATTTAACAAATGTTTTAAAACTATAAGGAAATAAGTAAAACATTTAATAAATATTGTTAAACAAATATAATAAAATGCCATTTTATAATTCTAAATAATAAGGGAACAATATGGAATAATTTGAAATGCATAAAAATAGTCAAAAAAGTTTACTATTTCTTCAATGTTCTTAAAAATAACGAAAACGTAAAAAAAACAAAATTTAAAATGCTTTAAAATATTTTTACGAAAAATTTGAGTGGTATGAAATGGAATTTTGTGAAAATATAAATAAATATCATACAAATTATTTCTTAAAAAATTATTATTATATTTATCAATAAAAATGTAAAATAAAGACAATAAATTGTAAGTTGTTTTCAACAGGGAACGAAGTGGAATAGAGTAAAACACTTAAAGTGTGCCCATAAATTTTATTATTTTTATTTAAACAATAAAAAATGAAGATTACAAATATAGATAAAACTATAAAAAGTTATAAAAAATGCAATAATAAATTTATAGAAAGAATAAGGTTGATTTATGCGAAACACTTAACAGTTATAACTAAAATAAATTATAAAGTCCCAAAATATATATATATTTAATAATAAATTATTTTACTTTTTAAATTTGAGAGATAATAAAGAAAATATACAGTAAAATAGAAACAAAATGGAAAGTATTGAAACGCTTTGAACATATTATTAAATAGTTCTTTTAAATATGTAATTGTAAATTGATTTTAAAAATTTCATAATAATAATTGGTATATTAAATTTTTAAGGGAGACGATTTGGCATTGAGTGAAACGTTATACATATTTGTATTTTTCTAAATTAAGTTCTTTATCTATTTGTTAAACCCCGAAAAATTTCTTAGGAACAAATTGAAAAATACGAATACATATTTTAAATATAATAACAAAAAATAGGTAAGGAAAATAGAGTCATAAATTACAGTTTTGCAGCTCACTAAAACACGACAATGTACAAAAAATATTTGATAAGAAACGATATGGAAATTTGAAAAACACTACAAATTACCGAATAAATAAAGATTTATTCGCATTAAAACTATTCAAATAATTAATAATTTTCCATTTTTCTATCATGAATAAAGTCCCATAAAATAAGGTAAAATTTCTTAGAGAACGAATTGGAATTTTGTGAACCAGAAGTTTAAAAAATATTCATGAATTTAAATCAATAAAGAAAAGCGAATTAATGTCTTAAAAAATGGAATATGCGGTCAGATTTAATAAAATTTATTGAGGAATGAAATGGAACTTACACGAAAACATTAAAGGCGTTATTCATAAACAATATTCCATGCTTATAACAGGTTTATAAGACGAATTTTATATAAAAACTTGTTTAATTAACCTTTAATAAAACTGAAATATTTTTCATGAATAAGGGGGTAAGAATTTATCATTAAATCAATATCTTTTGCAGCAAAATAATGAATATAATAATTAATGGACGTAATTTTTTTATCATTATATTTCGAAAACCCAACAAATTTTGTAAAATATTTGTGTAACACAGTTATTAAAAAAATAAGATTTAGAAGACAACAAATCTTGAACTTTTTTAAACATTTGAAACATAGAAACAAATTGGAATATATTGAAATACTAACTCGTAGTTAGGTCAACTTTGGTTTATTAAATTATTAGCAAGGCGAATTCACTAGAAGCACACTGCTTTGTGGTCGGATTGTCAAAAATATTGCTAGTAAAAAAAGGTTTGTTTACATAAAAAACTAGTTTGTATACAATTTTTGGTCCAAACTTCTAGTGAATTCGCCTTGATTATTAGTATGTATTAAAATTTTTTTTTTAAGCCAACAACATAAAAGCCTAGGTACTGAATTTATTGACCCTAAAAAAAAATTAAACAGGTCATATTTTCCTAAATATTTCTCTTCATCCCCACTGTGCAAAGTGTTAATTTCCCCCATATCTTAACAGGTACATAGTTATAATAACACAGAACTAGTTTTTTCAGATTTCTTTAACGTTTTGCATAATATAATTTATTTTTCCTCAAATATGATATAATTTTTCTGCACTTATAGCTCTGTACACTTTTAATTCTATTTGAGTTGTTTTTTTTGCCCCTATTTTTTTCATAACTTAAACAACAATTTATTTCCTTTTAACCACTGACCGGAAGCTGGTTAAACATTTTATACAACATCACAATTTCTAACCTACATTTAAATTCAATACTAAATCTAAATAAAATGTGTATAGAGTTTGAAACGCATACCAGAAGAGCCCACAGTTCTGAAGGATTCCTTTGAACTATAGATGACTTTTAAGTAATTTACAATTTCGCAAACGACAAGTTGCGTTCTTGAGTGAAACGGGTCGTCATCATTTAAAAACAACTGTGCGCATTAAAAAAGACACATGGACCCGGTTGATAATGCAAATTGTTTCGCCGAATTATTCCCAATAAACCGCTACCCGAACTCGAAAGAGTATCGGTAACTATTTCAAAACTATTTTTTTTTTGGGTCGAGCTGTTAAAATTGTTCTTTCAGATCTTAACATAAATAAGTCTCCTGGGCCGGTTGGTATACCTGCACTGTTCTTAAAGCAGTGATCTTCGACGCTAGCCCGTTCCTAAGAATATCTTTTCTCGACTTTATACCATGCGGGGGAATTTTATCGTCTGTTGGAAAGTTGCTAATGTAACGCCAATTCCAAAAAAAAGAGTGCCTAACAACCCTGTAAATTCCAAAGTTATGGAAGGTATGGTAAATCACCATCTTGTAAAATTTTTAAACTCAAATTACCTTCTAAGCGACCGCCAGTATGGCTTCGTAGTGGTCGCTCTACAAGAGACTTACAGGCCCTGTAATTGGAAAAATTGTGCCATTTTGGCAAAAGTAAAATAATTAATTTAGACATTCCAAAGGCGTTCGACAGAGTATGGCAAAAGTTGCTGAATTTGGTGTTGGAGATAATATCGAGATTTCTCAGAGATTGCACTATACGAATTGTTATAGATTCAATGCTCTGTTCTTTCTCCTTTATTCTTTCTTATTTCTTACTATTCTTAACGACCGCTTATGTCCAGTTTTCAACCATATCTTCTCTTTTGCAGAGTACGACAACCTTTTCATGTTTTGGTGCTTTGAGGCAAAAAATGAATGATACGCTTGGTTAAGACCTTATTATAATCCGGAAAGGGTTTCGTGAGAATAGGATCGATTATAATGCGCGGACGACCCAATGTTGCATGCTAACACTTAAAAGCGCTACGGACCTAGGACGCTAGAAATCAGAATATTTTGATGTTATAGGCATGAATATACAATGTGATGTCCGATATACAATGTGATGTTCAAGGTATAGAAAAAAGCATTCAAGTGCCTCGGTTTAAAACTGTGTAAGAGATACTTCACTCCATCTCCTCATCTAACAACAAAACCACAGAACAGGAAGAAAGCACATTATTTTCATGTTTAAAAAGTAAAATTGAGAACTCTTGCTTCTCATTTAGTTTATATTTTCAGCTCTATAAGTACATTCAGTTTTAAAAGTAAAAACCATATCGGCATGATGCTGGTTTTTTATAATTGGAATTATGTAAGGTGTAGAACGGGTAAGTAAATCAATTGTAGGAAAATTCTCCATCTCATTTCATTTTTGGTTTTTTCAAGCACGAATTGGGGATTGAGTTAACTTTATAGCTCTTGAATCTAGCGCATTTTCTTAGTTTTACTTAAATAAATCTCATTTTCGGATTATTTCAAGAACAAATTCGGATTGAATATGGATAACTTTAGTATTTCGCGATTGAAAGTCCGTACTTGAATCAATCTTTCTGTACTCGATTCAAGAAAATCCGTACTCACCTTATTATTACTACCGCTTCGGATTGATATGAGCACGGATGAATTGATATTTCTTTTGAATGTATATCCGACCGAGAATGAAATACAAATCTCATGTGTGGACCGGACCTTCAAAGTATATTTCGGAGCTTCTCGATCGCGTGTAGGAGAGGGCGAAGGATATCCAATTCTATTCACTCCCTTGAGCACCGACGCAATGTGGGTTGTATATGCCGGTTTTATCGTTACTACAATGGTTCGTAATATGCCTTTTTCCTCGAGAGCCCATACTTTTGCGGTTGATTGTTTGGGATTGAAATTTCATCTAGGTTTTTACCGTCTTATTTATAAAAAATAAAACAGGTTTATAAAGGGCTTATTAGACAAATTTTCATGGAAAATCCGTTTAATAAAGCATTTCGATGGCTTAATATAAAAAAGGCGTAACTAGTTTTTTTTTAAGTATCTTTTTTTGTATATTCTGGTAGCTACTGCCACATGTATCTTGATTTAAAATGTTTAAGGCGCCGTAGTGCATGAGAATTTTTTTATCTAGATTTTTTCGGGTTTAATTTTTTTTGTCTTCCCCTGTAAACAAACAAAAAATATAAACCTGTTTTATTTGTTGTAAATTAGGCCGTTAGAATTTAGCAGAAGGCCTGCTCGTTTTTTTTCTCTACGAACTGCTGGGTATATTTTACAGTTTCCAAATGTACATCTTTATAACTGTATATGTGTGTTTGTGCGTCTGTCTGTATTTACGCTTTTGATGTACCCCATATCTCTATATTTATGTGTGTTCTATTAAGTTTTAAATTATCTTTTTCTCACTCTCGGTAGATAGGATTTCCTACAAATACTCTTCAATTCACATTTTTAACGAAGTCCTGCTATCAAACACTCACACATTCTGGTATCTACTCCTCCTAAAAGACTGCCACATTTATTTTGCATGTGTTTGTTTCTATTTTTCTTGTTGGTTGGTCTATTGCGGCATTTTCACACTTGTGTTTGCATTTTAATTGAAAAAGTTTTTCCGTTTGGTTTTCAATTAGATTTGTTTTTGCCTCTGCTTTCGTTGTTATTATTATTCTTTTATTTCTATTTTCAATTGTTTGTTCTATTCTTTTTTCTTTGTTATTTATAACGGGGTTTCTATGTTTTTCTATTTTATTTTATTTTTTGTTTTGTTTTAAATGTTGTATGGTGTTGAAAAGGAACGTATGAAAAAGAAATGAGAGAGGTAAAAGGGGTGGGAAAACAATGTTAAGTGAGAAATAACCAAAAAAGGAATTAATTTTAGTAAAGTATAATTGATTTCGAAAACAAAGATTTGAAAAGGAATTAGAAATCAATAAATAAAAAATAGCAAGAAGAGTAAAATAAATGAAAAAATAAAGCAGGAATTTAAGTTTTACTCAAGAACAATTTTAAGATTTAGGAAACATCAAAAACCAATTATTTCAAATTTAATAACAGAACAATTTTAATTTTGTGTACATGTCAATATTGACATGATGTAAAATTTACTAATTTGTAAAATTTTCATTTAAATTATGAAATTTACAAATGGAAGATTCTTAAAAAATTCTAAAAATTGTTTCCCTTTGTTTACTAATTTATTGTTTACTTAAAGTAAACAATGTACATTTTGTATTTAAAGGCGGTTAAAAGCTATTTTATTTAACAATTTGTTTACAAAGTTTAATTTCCTTTTCATAAGCCAAATGTTCACCTATAGTGTATATAAAAATGACATAATGTAAATTATGTATCAAGTAAAAAGAAAATTGGAAATCAATTTAGAAAAAGTAGTAAGAAGAGATTTTGAAAAACAAATTATTAGAAATTTAAAAAAAATTAAAAAAATGTTATTTATGTTTAAAATTTAATTGTTTACTTAAAGTTAACAATGTAAATTTTGTATTAAAAGGCGATTTAAAGCTATTTTAGGTAACAATTTGTGTACACATTTTCAGGTACAAATTTGTATACAAATTTAGATTTTCTTTTAATAAATCAATTGTTTACCTATAGTGCACATAAATATTGCATAATGTAAAATATGTAAATGTGTGTACAATTTTACATTATTGTAGTAAAAACTTTTAAAGTTAATTAAATTTTTTTAAAAAATAATTAGTATGGTGGTTATTTAATGAACCTTTTATGGTTTTTAATCCAAATTTTTACATTTATAAAGATCATCAAGTCAAATTTTCATTAAATTAAATGGCAAAGACTTTTAAGGAGATATTGTGGTTACTGTCGAAACATGTCGAATTAATCTGCCCGTGAATGTGGGTTCAATCCCGTGGTCTGCCAAGAATGAAAAATTATCAATAAATTTTAATTAATTTCATGTTGTAAAATTCCTTTTTTCATAAAAAAAAAATTTAATGAAAATTAAATTTGCTGCTAAAGTTCATCTGATTAAAATATAAAAATTTCTAAAAAATTATAAAAAAACTGGAGCTCAGTTCAATATTCAATTGTTTACATTGTGTAGTTAATGTACGATTTTTATATATTACACAAAAAATTCTTTAAAATTTTTTTTTTGTAGATTTTGTTAAAACATTATTTGTTTACATTGTGTAAATAATGTAAACTTGTTTGGCAAACTTAATTTTTTTCAAAAGAAATTTGGCAGAAAAATGGCCGAAATATGCAACCAGACACGAATCCGTAATATTCCACCATAACAAACAGCTCTCGACCACATGTTGCAACGCCTGTTCTTAACAATTTAGAAAAAAACGATTGCGAAGTTTTGTTGCTCCCGCCTTATAGACATTTATTTGCATAGCGCTCTCACTGAAATACTCTTTAGTTTAGCAGAGAATATCCGAAATTGGTTTAATTTGTTCTTTGTCTTTGCTTTTGACGGGTACTAGTTTACATAAAATCCCACAATTTTAAGTTGTACACCCAAATAATACTATGTATTATTATTCTAAGTGAAGGGTTTCAACGATTCTGCTTCGGCGAATTTTTATTTTTTTTAACTTGTTAAAATTAAAAACCCTTAAGAATCATTTACAAATTGAATTGAACTTATTCAAATGTAAAACTTCGTTATTTAATTCCATCTCGACAAAAGAAAACTTCAATTAAAATGTCTGTAACAAATATATTTTATTTTTTAATACCACGGAATTAAAATTGAACAAATAAATAAATAGTGTATGTATGTATATGTTAATTTGCCATGTCTGCTGATATTTAATTACAGCTAACGCCTTTAAAACAAAATAAAATTACTAAGAATATTTTCATTTAATTTCCCGTTCAATTCGCAGTGGAATACAATAAAAATTTTCACTTAAACACACACAGACCAGCAGATCGCCTTTCGCCGCCATTATACGCTTATGTTAATTAGCACACAACTATGAAATTAAAGTTGTTTTTAATATTGTTTTATGGGTGTTTTTTTTAATACTTTGGCAACTCTTTTTTTAAATGACCGACTGGAGAATTTTCTGAACTTAAAAGCCAGCGGATATACTTACAAAAACATGTTCTCATGTTTAAAAAAAAATTAATGAATAAAACACACACACATTTACAATGAAAATCCACCCATTAAAAAACAAAAGTGTGCACTTGTGGGCTTCAGTCTTTTTGCTGTTTCCGGCATGATTGACCCATATTGAACTCTGCGTGTGTGTAAACAAATTGAGATAAAATATAAAATTTTACAATATAAACCAAACAATCTTGTTATAACTACATTTATCCGTTTGTTTTTTTTATTGTTTTTTGTAAATTGTTCTTGTTTTTTTTGGGGTTATACCTACCTTATACTGGTTTTTTTTTTTATAAAAATGAGCTTATGGGTAATCAATACATACATTTATATGTAAATTAATTATTTTTTACTTCACTTGTGTGTGTAAAATTAAAAAAATAAAATTGTTAAGCTCAAACATTTTGTACGTTTGATTGTTTTTATTTTAAAAGAAATAAAAAGAAAAATGTGTTTATATATTAAGTTAATTAAAACCAAAACAATTTGATCGTTTAAAAATGAATGAAACAAAAAACAAAAATAAAAAAACAAAATAAAAAAAATTAATAAGAAATTAAATTAAAAAGGCGATTTTTAATCAAGCGCCAGTAACAGTCCTCGATAGTATAGTGGTCAGTATCCCCGCCTGTCACGCGGGAGACCGGGGTTCAATTCCCCGTCGGGGAGGTTCTTAACTATTTTTTTTAAATACTTACGGCCTATTTCACTAATTTATTTAAGTATCAGTTTATGTTTAAAATTTGTGACAAATGTTCAAGCAATATTGTTATTCGTTACGATTTAAGGCGTATACAATTGTAGTTGGAAGATGTCTTTTTAATGGGATCTATGGCAGGTTGTGGCCTGATAAAATTATATAAAAAGTACAATTTTTACCAAAAATATTTTTGGAATGGTCAATATACATACATGGTATGTATTAACATTTGAAAGCCATTTGGGCAGATGGTGCAATCTGGACGTCCAATATTGGTTTACTTTTTTGAGCATTGTTACCCTTTTGGAAAATGAGTTAACTTAAACTTAATTTATGACGAAACAGAAGTTAGTCGGAGGCAGTGTTGCCAGTGGATTTTTCGAAAAATACCTAAACATGCTAAAAAAAAATACGATTTTCCCTACAAGTTGAAAAAATTTCCCCTACGTAAATCCTTACGCATTATTGCCATTAAAATAAAAGTGTCCTTCGACAACTTCTTCTATTTTTTGCCGCTCGTTCTATGCACTTCAACCAATGTGCGGCGGCCGGCTTTGAGACACATTTTCTTGTTGGCAAAATTTTTGAACGAAGTCTTGTTTACCCTCTCAGAAAGTTGGCAATAACGTCGGCAGAATAACAGAGCAATATTTCTTATTGCTCAGTTAATGTTAAAGGCATGGGAAAACGTATTTATGTTAACTCATAACTTTAAAGAAATCAAGGAAGAAGGTGCAGTGTAAAAATTACGCTATTTTGCAAAATTTATATTTATTAATATAAATTATTTCTTATTCAACTTGTTTTTTAAATAAATATTAATTTGTTTAAGCTTGAGATCTTTTTTATATAAAAATATTAAGGGTCCTCATGATATTGTTTATAAGTCTCGTAATCTGTGCAAACTGTGCATTTTTACGCCCTCGTAAATGAACTGTCAAAAATTGTATGAGAATTCATTTACACAAACTTGGTAAATTTGACCAACAATTTTGTCTCGTAAACTTGCGCTGTTCAATTGTGCAATTATACAAACAGATCTTTTAATGATTTTAACGTCGTTTTCAATGAAAAATCCAAGTGTCTATAAATCACAAACAATAAATTCTAGCAATAATTTCAGTTAATTGGTCTTTTGGCTTTCTTTGAACATTTTTAAAAGCAAATTTCTCATACATATTAATCACAAATTTAAACACAAATTTTTATATTTTGAATTATAATTTTTAATTTATTTTTGTATTGACGTTTCTTACAAACTGACATTAATTGTTTAAAATTACACAAAAGTAAAAAAAGGGGCTTCATGAAACAAGACTCGTAAGTTTGCGTATTTGCACAAATGCCAATTTTAAGCGACATCATGAGGACCCTTATTATATTTTATTAAATTTATTTTTTTTGTTACAATAAAATTTATATTTTTTTTATAAAAATGAACTCAAGCTTAAAAAAGTTATAATAAATTAAAGTAATAAAGATTGAATAAGAAAAAATTATATTAATAAAAATAATTTTTGCAATTTTATTTTAGTGTTTATTTAATTTTTTAATTTAATTATTTTACTACAATTATAATTTGCTGCAATTTCACAAATGCAATTTCATTCCCACACAATTTGCTTCTATTTTTTTCTTTTTTGCCTCTTTTTTTCAATTCACAACCAAACTTGACGTTTTATGGTGGCAATAATTGTCAACAATGCCGGCAATAAATATGTACAAAAAATTGCTGTCTACATATATAACATAATTTTGACATTTACAGCAATATACATATGTATGTCGGGCAATAATTTTCTCTCGCGTAGACGGTCAGTTAACACACAATGTTTTTCTTCATCACTCACTGTTGCTGTATCCTTTCCTTGGCTAAAGAAGAAGATATGTAACCAAAAACGGCAGCAGACCGACTCCATATGTTTTTCGTCATAATTCTATTTTTGTATTTGATGTAATTAACTTAAGACTTTTAACAAATTGAATACGGGATTTTGTTTTTCATTCTTTTCTACCAACTTTGAAACCAACCACAAATTCATTTTGTTTCTTATAATGTTGTTGTTGTGTAAAAAAAGTGAAACGTTTTTTACCTGCTTTTATTTTTGGTTTTTTTTTTACTACAAACCTCTTCACGCTTTTTTACCATGTGTCTTGTTGTTGTACTTTTTAAAAGCGTCCAAAAATAGACGGTATGTGAATTGGTTTGTTGTTCTTATATTTTACATAAAGAAGCGTTGCTTACGATCAAATAAAAAAAATGCAAAAAAAACGACAACATTATAGAGCGTTAAATATTTCATACAAAACTATGTAAACATGAAACCAATAACGCGTATATTTTGAATATTTGTCAACATTTTTGTTGTTTAAAAAAATCAAACAAAAATATTAATTGAACCAGTAAGAAAATTTGTAATAATTAAAAAAATTTTTAAACAAGCGTTTGTTTGAAAATAATTCGTCAATAATTTTTTCTGTGCATGCAGTTAATACTTCACAGTCAACTAACTTTCTATAAATTTTAATTTCGGATAACCACAAGTTAGCAAATTTTTTGTTAATTTCTAGGCGATAACAATAAAGTGCACATTATGTTAGCTACGAACTGGTTAACTAATGGTTGGGTCAGCATTAGTTAGTTTGTGGCGCATATATTATATTGGCTCTAATAAAAGAATACAAAATGTACGTATTTTGGCTATATATATTTTATTGGATTGTACACTCTTGTCAGACAGAAAGAGAGAATATTCTTATTATATTACACGCTACACATAGGTTTTTTATTTCACTTTTGTTATATTGTTAATTTATTTATAGAAAAACTCTCAATTATAAGACACTAGCAGCATGCTGCAAATAGAAAATGGGAATTTTTGTTTCTAATTTTACTTCTAAACCATGAAAATATTTTATGTTTTTCTTCTCGTAGTGTTGTTGCTGTTTATATCTGCACCAGCTTTGTAAGTCAAACGCTACACACAGAAAAATATACCAATGTAAAATTAACATGGAAAAATGTTGATTGAGAATCATAGTAAGTTTATGCCTTTTATTTAAATGTATCATTATTTCATATTAATTTTAAATACAAATATTAAAATAATCTTAAATCACGTTTATTTAATATTATTCACTTTAAAAAAAATAAAAAAAAATATTAAAATATAAATAAATATGGATTCAATATTGAATCCATCCACGGATGCTAATTTTTAGAGAATAGAAAACTAAATTTAAAAGTATAAATAGCTGTTTTCTGAAATTATGAGGAATTGTTTATTTCCCGGGATCCCGCAAGAAAATCCCAGGAAAACGGGGAAAAAAATAATTGAAATTCCCGGGAATCCCGGGAAAAAACCCTAATTGTAAGTTTATTGCACGACCGTTATACAATTTTACAGCGTGAATTTAAGTTATTTAAGAACAATTACAGACAAGTTCCATAACCATATCGAAATTAGGCTTGTCGCCCCTCCCTGGTACTGTGCTACTTCCTTCAGGGGTTGTAGTAAAGCATCAAGAAGATTTCTGGTTCTTGAAGTGAACTCCACTGGGAAAAACAGGTTGAGGGAGTACCTATCTGGAATCCGAAAATACTATTCAAAATTTATCAAACTCCCGACAACAGAAACGTGCATAGAGTAGCCGTTGGACGATATCGAAAGAGTTTTCTGTTCTGTTTTATAATCGTACTACCATGAAAACTATTACAACCTAATGATAAAGTTCCTGATAGTTAACGTGAAAAATAGATAAAGTGACCTTTAGGTTTTCTCCATTATTACAACCGTCTTATAAAATTAAAAATATAATTTATATATTGTGGCAACATTTTAGTTTCACCGACAATTTTTGGTATCTTAAAAAACTTAGTGGCAACGACTTAGTTTTATTTATTTCTTTAATTAAAAACAGAAGTACATTTTTGGGCTTCATAATTTGCTTTAAATAGCAAATTGTTTTGTTTTTTTCGTGTTAAATTGTTTTTTTTTTCAAAGTTTGTATAGTTTTATTTGACAAAAAACTGTCATTAAAGTTACCATATCTTCAGCAGAAAATATGGTAGATTCAAATTCTTAAAGTTCAATAGTAAAGTTACCATGAGGACAAACCTGCTGTTAGCAGCTTTTTTTTGGTAGAAACCCAAATTGCGGGCAGGGCTGTCATGAATAGTGAGGAGCGCTATCTATTTGTGGTGGGCATTAGCTGCGAGGACAAATCATGCCGTGGTGCAGATGCTTTTCGAACAAATGCTGCTGGCTTTTCCTTCAGCAGTGGACGTTAGAAAGCTAAAGCTTCTTAATAAGGAGCGAGTGTATAGTTTTTATCGGATTATACACTCAAAACTACAGCTGGTGAGAATGTTGGTCGATCACACACGAGGGAGATTGGTACATGCTTTGTTTCTCACCCAGTGGTTAAGGTTCACCATGAGATAAGGGCATAGGGCGTGATCTTATGCCTAATCTTTTCCACATTTGTTTATTGTCGCATTAATAACTTAAATTAAGCTTTTTATATATATTTAATCGACCAAAACATACTCAAAGTACAAGATTTTATTTATTTTTTTTGGTCTTGGTTAAAGATTTACTGGTGTTACAGTTAGAATGGCCAACTTAAAATACTCAGGATTTAATTGAAGAGGGTAAAGTGAGTACAATTCAAATTCGTAGGTTTTTTCAGAGTTTTATTATCCCCCAAGAAGAGTAGGTTATCCCTTCTCACTTAATTTCTATTGTATTTATTATAAAAACTATATTTAAAGAGTGAACAAAAACAGTTCATTATTATTTACAACAATTTCCCTTTTAAATATTATAAACAAAAAAATCATACCCGAAGGCACAAACTTGTGGTGAAGTGGCCTTATAAGCAGGCCTTAATTTAAAAAAAAGTTCCTCTACTGGGTTTTAAAAATAGATAAATAACAATTTAGCAGGAACGCTATTTTAACTCATGTCTTAAGTTGAATTTTTCCATTAAGTCTGATCTTAGTTTTTTTACTCAAACATTTTTATGAATTTTTTATAATCAAATTTCTATAAATTTTTTTTGAAATATTCGTTAAGAACTGTTAATACGGGCAAACAAAAAAAATTCAAATTTCATTTTAAGCTAAGCAAGAAAGGTCCTTGAAGTCTTTAATTCGAGCCTTTACCACAAAAATAGCTTAAGCGCCATTATTTTAAATTTTATTTTTTTATAATAAATAAATTTATTGGCAACACTTGCATCATCTCCTAAAATGTCATGGTCACATAAGGTTTCGTTACGATTTTTTAGCAAAAACGACTTTTACAATTAGTATTGTGGTTATTTTGTTGAACTATTTATGGTTTTTAATCCAAACTTTCAATATTTTTAATCAGGCTTAAGTTCATCAAATTTAATTTTCATTAAATTATTTTTATGAAGAAAGGAATTTTACAACATGAGATTCGAACCCAGGCGGCTGGTTACCATGACATGTTTCGATCGCAACCACTCGATCTCCTCAGATGGATTTGCCGTCTTACACTCGCAGCCATCGACGACTGCTGACGTCAATAGTCAAACATTTTGGTAGATCGAATTTTTTTTTTTTTTTTTTTGCTTAAGCGCCAACTTTCATACAAAATGTTATGAAATATCCCTGCGGGAAATTTGTGTCAATTGGTCCAAGCGACTGGTCCTGGGATTTGTGAAAATAGAACAAGTACAAAAAGAAAGACTCATGACCAGTGAAAGAAGAACCACTCCCTTAACTGGTTTATAAAGAACAAAAAAGGTAGAAAAAGTAATGAATTACAGAACAGTCTTCAGCGGCAATGTGACACATTTTTTGGTAATTTTTAAAATTTGGCTCTTAAATTTAATTCTTAGACTAGTTTTATTGAAATAATACTACATTGTATTTAAATAATACTACTTTTTAGTAACTGACACTAAGCAGGTTCATTGAGAATAGGTCTGTGATTGGTCAAATAGTGTCAATTGACCCCCTCCAATGACAACCCCATGTAAAAGTGATAGGTCTTATTCATATAAAGTGTTAGAACTGGAACCGGTCCCTACCCCCAAAGACCTATCACGGGACTACTTCAGTGTCAGTTCGCTTCCCTCTAGGGATATTACAAAAAATTGTCTAAAATTGTGTTTTTGTTTCTTAAGCTTTTTTTTGCGGTAAGGGCTTGAATTGGACCCATAATTTTTCCCCTTATCAGTTCAAATGTTTAGTCATTTTAGGTATTCCTGTTTTTGCGTCTTTTTCGATTTTGTTTACCGACTCGAAAAACCATTAAGAATTAAAAATGTTTAATATTCACAAAAGTAACTACGAGAAAGAATAGTTTATGCAAAGAAGCCTTTTTTTGTTTGAATATTTCTTTTGGCCTTTTGTTTAGGATTTGATCTCAGTACTTAGTATTTATAAAGGGGATGAGGAAAGGTTTTTGTAGCTTTTTTGTTGACTACATTTTGTATGGAATGTACTAAAGTGTTTCATTTGTTTTTGTGTAAGTAAGCAAAGTATACTTTCAGGCAGCTTAGGTGTCAAAACAATTTGCATAATAATAGGAACTGACTACCAAATGGTTTTGATAATTTGCAACTGAGCTCTTTTTTAAGGACTTTTTTTGTATCCATTTTATACTATAATAATTGTTACTATTATAACATTTTGTTTTCAACACCTTTTTTGCTTTAAACTTTGGGTTTCATATTTTCTCATTAAGTTTTTCTTTATGCCTCAATTACTCATTTTTCTTTCAGCATATTCTTTTTTATTTTTGAAAAAGAGGATTATTTGTTATTTTGGGTTGGCGATGTTCAGTTTTTGGTTATTAAGTCGTTTCTTTGTTTAATAATTATAATTTTCTTGGTTGGATGAATTGAAGAAAGGGATCTTATGAAAATTGAATTGATTTAAAAAATATACCACGGTGCGCCTTAACTAAAATTAAATAAAAAGGTCTTACACCTAGAAAATGAGTAGAGATTCTGAATTTACAATGTTCATAGATGAGAAAAATCAAAAAACTAAAATAATCTGTGGAGAGATTTTTAAATAAATCCACTTTGAACATTTTTGCGCATGAAGTACGATATTTTGGAAAATATGGCATTGTTTTATATGAATAGAAAGGAAAAAATGACATAATAAGAATGTAGATGAGTTTGTTGTGGAAAGGTTGTTTTTATTATTGCCTACTGCGATTTGAAGTGGTTTGCCGTGAATTTGTGACAACCGCAAAACTGAAGGCTCTCGACCACACTCACAATATTCTGTACGTAAAATTAACTGAAATTGTAATATAAAATAAATGAAAGTTCAATTAAAAACCGGTCTACCTATTTTTCATTTATTTTTAACAATAAGTTCATTTGATTTTTACTGTCAAAAATTCAACACCATATTCCGTAAAATCAAATAAATATTCAATTATTTATTAAAATTTTACTGTCAATTTTTTACTGTCAAATTGACCCCATATTCAGTAAAAACAATTAAATATTCAGTTATTTTATTAAATTTTCGTTTACTCCACAAAAGATCCGAATTTCTAAAAAATTCCAGACAGACACCTGTCCGCTTGTTTTTCTTATAAGCGAGAGAGGGAGAATATTTTTATTTACTTACCCAGTTACACACGTTTGTTTTACTTTTGTTGTACTGACCACGTTGTTTACAGAAGAACTCTCAATTATTAGACACCAGCAGCATGACCGATATGGATTCGCAATTATTTTACTTTTAAAATTTGATGTAGGTATTTAACTAAATTATTTTAACAAATAGAAAATGGGTATTGCTTACACAAAACAAGCAATTTATTTTTTATAGATAAGTAAAAATTAATTTTTGGTAGTAAAATTATATAAAATAACTGTATATTTAATTGTTTTTACTGAATATGGTGTTGAATTTTTGACAGTAACATTTTATAAAATAACTGCATATTTATTTGTTTTAACGGAATATGTAGTTAATTTTTTGACAATTAATTTATAAAAGATAACTGAATATTGATTTGTTTTTGCGGAATTCGCGGTTGAATTTTTGACAGTAAAAATTAAATGAACTTTTCGTTGCTTTAAACTACATTTTCATTTAATTTTACATAAAGAAGAATTTAACTTAATCAACGGACAAAATTAACTGCAACTGAAAATCCGTATTAATATGCACTTAGTTTTTTGAATAACTGTTAGAATCAGTTAAAAATAAATTTGCTTGGAATTTTAAATGTTTATTTATTTAAAAATGACTGAACGGAATATTTCTTAAATAAACTACAGTCCGTTACTGTAATAATATTGTGAGTGCACCCTTAGAATCTTCTTTTACTTTTTCTTTAATCACACGGGACATGATTTGATCATTCGCTTTTAAAGATCCATCTGATATATGATTTGAAACATTTATTACTCGAGATTTCAACCCACATTTATGTGGTTTGCCTTTTCCAATCTCACTGAAGCACCCGTCGCACCGTTTTGTCGCAGACATTTGTTTAGACTTGCCTAAAATAACAAATAAAAACAATAAAATCTGAAACATAAGAACAAACTAACAAAAAAAATATATTTTTTTGCTTTTAAAACTTACCTGGAACTTTTTTTGCAACTTTGCCATAAATTTTAACGGGTATTTCGCGTGCAATTTCACAAATTTTGCATTCACATCTTGATCGCGTAGCCTGCACAGGCTTAAAAATAGACAAATCTGGAGATGCTAATTTCTTTTTTTTCAGACTTCGCTTGAAATACCTTTCTCCTGCACGTACAACACACAGCAGCCGGCAATCTGCGCTCGTCATCATAGTTGTAAACGTGGTTTTTCATGTCAATTTTTAACTGATTCTCTATAATATACATTTGTTTTTGTTTTCGAGAACACAGGAAACACACTTTTCCCCGATTTTGATCGTGAGTCAAAGCTTTAGACGACATCATTCACCGAAAAATTCTTAGACGCGTTTTAATAGTTTTTAGATACCAAACAATTGATAAATAATTCGATCTGCGACGCAACGTTATCGCTAACAACAATATACAATTGATTCAAACCAAAAGAATATTTTGATAACAGACTTTTTGCTAATTTATACCCAATTAAAAAAGTCAAGGTAACTTGATTAGTTTTAAGTTTATAGAGCTCTAAAGTATAATTTCATACATGCGTTATAAAAATGAAACGGTCCTTATATTGAATAAAGAAATACATTTTATTTGTAATACTTTTTTTGTCTATTATTTGGTAAAAAATAAGTATACGCATTGGCCTACTGGGTCTAAAAAAACTCAGTCTGTATATCTTAAACCATAAGAGATAAAAAAAAACTGTTGCACAATTTTCTTAATGGAGTCAAAACTAGTCATTCGTTATTAAAATCGCAAAAATGTTCAAAGTGGATTTATTTAAAAATCTCTCCACAGATTATTTTAGTTTTTTGATTTTTCTCATCTAAGAACATTGTAAATTCAGAATCTCTACTAATTTTCTAGGTGTAAGACCTTTTTATTTAATTTTAGTTAAGGCGCACCGTGATACAAGAAAGTTTAAAAAAAAATTTCAATATAAATGTTAGTATACTTATTATCATTGTAAATAGTCAAGAACTAAAGTTTTTAAATACCCTTTTGCTGCGGAAACTTTGTGAAGTCTCTTTAAATATTTTTATTCTAAGATTTTAGTTCATTTAAGCCATTTTTGCATTATTGAATCTTAAACCTTTTCATACCTTTTAAAATCATATTACAGCCATTCACAATAACATTTTGAATCAGCAGCCGTATTCTGTAATTCACTTAGCTAAAGCTTAATCTCGAACGCTAAAATGCCTTAGAGAATACAAAATTTAAAAATCTTAGCCATGATATTATAAGCTTAAATTGCGGCGAATTAAATTTTTAAGGCATTGCCAAACTTAAAAATGCACGTTACAGAATTGCATTCGTAGCCAAAAATCGCTAAATCAACTTTATAGATTTTTAGCGATAGAAATTTAGCTTTAGCGAACTACGGAATACGACTGCAGGACTCTAAGTAAAGTGCCACCTGAAGGCCTCGTTACTCTACCGTAAACGTTACGGATCAACTATTTCGTTAAATCAAGCCTATTTATTAATAGTTACTCCCACGTAAATGTAACGTTGCTTTACGGATGAACCTGATCAAATTAAAATTTCTTTCCGATTTTCCTATAAGCTATTTAAAAATTTTATGTTTGTTGATAAAGCGAACATTTCATCGACGTACACGATATTTTTATACAAAACACACAAATAACAACAACTAAAATGTATAAATATTTACAAATTTTCTTTTAGGCACATTTCATCAAGTCTACGTATTTTCAGAAACTAGTCGACTGCAACGTTTACATACCCGCAACATTAACGAATGAATAATGAGGCGTTAAGAAATGCCTTACGTCACAGCCGACTTCAAGTTTGGTTATTGAAATTATGCTCGAGTTAAAATATTTCTTTTTATCTTGCTCAATTTAGAAGTAGTTTTAGACCGTCTTTACAATTTAAAATATTATTGCGGTCATTTACAATTCTATATTTTCAATCAGAGCTACTAGGTCTGCTTTTACAATCATACATTTTTCTTGAAGCAAGTCTAAGTTTATTTTAGAATAAGTGCAGTGCTGGTTCACACTTTTCATGTTTAAGCCGTCAAGTCTTGAGATTTTAGGAAACAAGGGAAAAGAGAATGCAATATCATTTCCTCTCTCTACTAAAAACTCAAGACTTGACGGCTTAAATTTGAAGCGTGTGAACCAGTACTAAGAAAAGAGAGGGGTGCATACTTGCTTGTACCGCAAACTTACTTTAATTCTCTTTTATTATTTTATTCCCATTATAGCGTCACATTAAGGAATTAAACACAGCCTGTTTGAGTGTAAACAGACGGACATTTTTGAAAGATAATTGAGAAAATTTGTTTCAAGAAAAATTTATGCGTGTAAAAATAGACTTAGATAAGACCAGTCAAGTTCAAATTAAAAATATTAACTCTTTAAAAACGTTTTAAAATTTCTATTCTGCAATACAATTCAATAATAAAATGCCATTCACTATAACATTTCCAATAAGACAAGTCGTGCCGTCGATCGATTTAACAGAAATTTTTTAAAATTTTCGTTTAAATAAACTCGAATAGTTCACTGATTTTTTAGTTCATATCTTGAAAATTAAATTTAAAATAGCATTTCAAATTTTAGTGCAATTATTCACAATTACATTTCCAATTGGCAGTGATTTTTCGAAGCTGTCAATTGGATTTAAAATTATTTCATAAATATCAAGCTTAAAAAATCTAATTAAAATTGACCGTATAATCGAAATCATAGTAAAATCATTCACAAATACATTTTTAATTATACATGATTTAGGGAATACTAAGTGCCGGTTCACATACGTCAAATTTTACTCGTCAAGTCTTGAGCTTTTAGGAGAGAAGGGAAAAGAGAATGTCATATTTTTCCCTTCTCTTCTAAAAACTCAAGACTTGATGAGTCAAACTTGACGTGTATGTACCGGCACTAAGTGAAGTCATTGATCATTGAGTCACTGCATAAAACAATATTATTTATTCACAATAACTTCGTTTTATACGCAACTCTCTACGTTGAATAAAAGAAAACAAATTTTGTTTTTTTTAATTCGATTTGAAATGATTTAACTAATATATAATTTAAAGATGTTGAATCATTTCGAAAATTGTGTATGTCGGCTAAGAAGAGCCTTTTAGGTTAACCTGAAAATCGAATTTACTACGGCTCTTTGTTTTATAATTTTTGCTATAACAACCTTAAAGTAATTTTTAAGGTTTTTAATTTAACTAGAAGAAATGTCTTAAATCGTTCTATTCTTCAAGTTTTACTTGAAAGCAGTGGAAAAAGTTTCCTGTTCTACAAATTGAAAAAACAAAGAAATAGTGTATTTGTCTTGAATTTATGTCATTCACAATAACATATTTTTAATTTTAATAGAAGAACAGTCGAAAGCAACTGCATTAAAAAAAATGCTAAGTCAAGCCGGAAAATAAATCGAGCGATGACCGACCATTGATCGAATGTCAGTCGACAGAAGCCGGATTAAGAAGCCGGCTAAGTGAAACAGGCAATCACAATAAAAATTAATATTAAATTCAATCACAATTACTCCTTCTAATTTCTGAGACAACTTGAAACTTAGTTTTGGTTTTAAACATTTTGAAAGATTTTTTCAGGTTAAGGTGATTTTTGGTAAAGGCAACTTATGGGAACTTTACGGGCTTCGCAATTGCTGCGAATTTATATTATATTTGGGACACGATCACTTGTGGCCCGGCCCTATCAAAACTATATTTCGTTAAGTCGTTTATGTTCGTTTGAAAGTTGTTTGTATTAAGTTTTGCCTTAATTGTTACATTTCTCATTGACCGAATTCCATAAATATCAATAGGGTTGAGGCCCTATGCTCCTTAAAGGATCGACAAGAAAAATATATAATTTTAGAAATTTTTACGTGCCCTTTGCTATGAATTTTCACAAATTTGGTTAGAATTTAGGGACGAATTGATTGATGATCAGCTAATTTTATTGAATTATCTTAGGAATTGCCATCGGTACCTTGATCACAAGCTTTATACGGACAAACATCGACTAAGAAAGAAATTCTTAGTTAACTAAACATTCGTTATTTATTAAGAATTTATTTTTCTAAAAACGTTAACAAAATCTTGGGCTGGTTGTTTTTGAAATCTCATTTAAACTAGGTTTAGTTAGTCTGAAAACAGAGAAGCCATTACTAAGTTTGTACACAAAATTCTGACGGAACAGCTTAATTTGGATTAAAATTTTGGTCTTTAAAGAAATAATAAAAATAAATCACATTTCGGCGAAAAAATCCTAGTTTTAGACTACTTTAAACTAAGTTTGAACTTAATCCACAATTTTATTATCTTTTGTTTGGAATTTATTTTTTGTGAAAAAAATTCTTGTTGTTCTTTTTGTCCTTGTGGCTTATATTGTTTTAATTATTGTAAAGAAAACCTTAAAATTTGTTTTTTTTAAGATAAAAGAAGATTTTAATTTAATTGATTATATCTTCCCATTTTCCCTCAGCCTTTACAGACCTTTTATTCCAGTCAACCAAAAGAAAAAATTACAAAAGGTTTTTTTTTGTCGATTTTTTCAAAACAGATGAATAAAAAGGCATAAGAAAGGAATTTAAATACTCTGGCCTTTTTCTTATTATATTGTTGAAATATGGCTGGCCATTTCACCAAAAGAAAAAAGTTCAGTGAAAGAGATAATTTTAAGCTGATTATGTCAATAAAGGTAAATTAAATATTTTCGTTCTGAGAAAAATGGGGTGGAATCAAATTTTTGTTTTTATTTATTTTAGGAAAATATTTTAATTGAATAAAAAAAAAGAAAATTATGAAATTAATATTAAAGCAAAAAATTCACTGCCCCGAGTGAGGCTCGAACTCACGACCTTAAGATTATGAGACTTACGCGCTGCCTACTGCGCCATCGAGGCACGTATACGTGGACACTAAATATTGTTCAATGAGAATTTAATTTTTTTTTTAAATCTTATAAAACGAATTATAATTTCATCCAAAGCAAATATGTATATAAAAGCATCCAATAAAAAGTAAAATAACATTTATGTGGAATTTAGGAATAAGGCTTTTCAATGGATCTATGGTTAATTATGGACGAATCGTAAATATTCAGCCATGTCACAGAGTACAATTCCGTTCGAAAACGGAATTCATTCCGTATTTTGGTGCTTCAGAAAATGACGAATCAATTTTTCGGAATAAAACCATTTTTGTTTTCATGAACGGAATGGGAGTTTTCTGTACCTGAATGGCCAAAAAGCTATTAAAATACACTTTCTATCAATAAACAAATATTTTTTCTTCGACTCCGAATGGAATTGTACTCTGTGACATGGCTGATTACATATACATATGTATATACCGCTATTCATTACGGCTTACTTCACAGAATTTATATGGGTCACATAAAAGAAATTATGGGCCATAAATAGCACAATTTTTGGGCGTTTAAAAATGTTTTTCTGGAATGGTGTTTTTGAAAGTGGCCTTTGTATAGAAAATTTGAACTGATTATCACAGAATTTTACAATGTTACTAATCAAAACCTAATTCAAACGTAATGCCTTTCTAATTTAGACCAGACAAGATTCACAATTACAAGTTATATGTATATAAAAAAGGTTATCAAGTACAATAAGCACTCAATAGACAACCAACACTTGAAAAATACTCTAAAAAAATTCCTCCGAATTAAAATCGAATCCTTAAAAAATCGAAAACAGAAGTAATTTTTATAAAAAATCGCCAAGATTTTCCATATTTTTTTTTTCTTAAAAAGTCTCATTTTAAAACATCTTTTACAACTTTCTGGTTTTATCGAAGGATTTAAGTCTGTATACATGAAGTTTTCTACATAAAATTCTACAAATATATAGAGAGTTAATCTTTTAAATGAATTTAAAAAATAAAATAATAACAACAGTCTGGGCGATTCGACTTTACTTTTGAACAGACTCGAGAGAATTAAATTTATAAAAAAATAAAAAAAAACAGCAATAAAATAAAACAGCAGTGCATTTAACAATAAATTGTAAGTCCAGAGCAGAGTTAAGAAAGTATTAAATGACAAAATCGCTTATTTTTTTTGACTTCTCCAATTTAAATGAAATTGAAAAAAATGCTCAATTCACTGAAAAATATTTAAAAAGACGAAATTTTCTCAAAAAAAAAAAATTAAATCGAGTTGAAAAAATCGCTTAAATCAAAACCTCTTTGAATTTTTCAAATAACAATTAAATACTGGCGAATTTTGTTAATAACTTGAACCCAGCGCTCTCTACCTGGTCAACATTTTATCAGGAAAATTATTTTGGTTTAATAAATATATTGTATGAATTTCGGCCAAATCGTACCATAAATTAAAAACAAATTAAATATCACGACAACAGCGCCACCAATCGGGATTAAACTTAAAATAAACCTGGCTGCAGACTAAACTAATCTATTGTCAAGTTTGGTGTCAATCGGTCCAGCGGTCTTGATTTTTAGAAGCACATACACGGCGCAAACGTTTTTATATATGGGTGCTTCCACAGAAAATTACCCCTTATAGCTCAAAAATTTAATTATTATTTTGAATAAGTTTCCGATAGTATCGTACAAAATAAATAAATTTATTTGTAGTTTTCCGAAAGATTAACTTTTATTAAAAGTTTTTATTTAACATTTTTTTATTTTTCGAATTTATTCTATGAGCTAAATTTCAGTTATGTATTTTATAGAATAAATTCGAAAAATAAAAAATGTTGAATATAATATAAAGTAACCTTCGGAAGGAAATAATTCCCAGTTTCTATTTGTTTTTATTTAACTTACAATGTATACATACATACGAACGTATGAATGTATGTTTGTTCGGGTGGAATCTTGCAACTCAATTTTGAAGCAGTTATCTTCAACCGATTGAGCTGAAACTTTGTATACACGTTTAGTTTAGATGACAATGCATGGAAAACTGTATGACGTCATTCTCAATCTAATATGCGCCCACGCACAACATGACGGACTAGTTATTTTTAATGCACTTCTACACTATGGGTATCAAATGAAAGGGCTTGCTAAGAACAACTTGAAAAATAAAGTTCCTACTCTAAATCCAATATGGCGCCCACGCACAACATGACGGACTAGTTATTTTTAATGGACTTCTACAATATGGGTATCAAATGAAAGGGCTTGCTAAGAACAACTTGAAAAATAAAGTGGCCACTCTAAATCCAATACGGCGGGAACACACAACATGGCGGGAACACACAACATGGCGGACTAGTTATTTTGAATGCACTTCTACAATATGCGTATCAACTGAAAGGGATTGCAAAGAATAACTCGAAAAATCAGGTGACGTCACTCTAGATACAATATGTCAGACTATGTTTTTAATGCCTGCTAAGGATGCAAATGTGAGTTTGAAAAAAATTAAATGTAAAAAATCTTTTTGAAAAAGTAGCTAAAAAATAAAAAAATTAATTAAAAGTAAAAAACTTTTTCAAAAAACAAGCTTTTATTTGAATGCGTTAAAATAAAAAAATTAATTTTTTGCTTTACAACTTTTACTATCAACCTATAACGTCATAACACAATTTATATGATATAAAAGCTTGTCGCGTAAGTTGTCGACCAACATCTTTGGCCAGGCTGGAAATGAAATTAATATTTTCGATTAGATTTGCTATTGTAAAGTTACTGTTTTAAAATCATTCCATTCCTTTACATTTAATTTGTTTGTCCTACTCTGCTTGTTTGGAAATGTAATGATTGACTCTCCGCTCTATCTGCAATAGCAACAGTAAATTCAATAGCCAAGAGTACTCTCATCGAATATGTTCTTTATATAGTGACACAATATATATTTCGATATATCTACTAAATACTCCAGTTGCATATGCCAACTGTTTGTGTTGGTTTGAGTTTGTAAGAGAGTGATTGTGTGTTATTGGCACTTTGAGTTAAGTAAATTTGCATGTGTATGAACGTGTTTGAATGCGTGTGTGTGTGTGTATAAGCTTACACAGATTGAATTTTAATTGAACTTTCCGGATAATCTCAGCTCATGCTTGATGCACACACAGTTACAATTTATAAAAAAAATATTTTAACTTCAATAGTTTTTCTTTTTAATTTTTTTTTTATATTTTAATTCTCATACGACACCAAGGGCAGCAAAGCAAACTGCATAAACCGTTCATAGAACACAGATTTAAATACTTATGTATATGTATGTATGCCATTTGGCATACTTTAGAGCTGTGATGGGCAACCAATACATTTTAAGAAGCAGCATATGATTTGTATTGAAGAAATAACACTAAAGCAAAAGCAGAGCGAAAACAAGTTAATGTTTTGTAAATTTTAGATAGAAACGGAGATTTAAAGAGCGCAGAGAGAGATTTATAAATTTATGATTTGGTTTGGAAGATGTAACACTAAAGCAAAGCGAAAATAAGTTAAGCTATTGACACCACGCGTTACACGCCTTTTCGCTGCCAAAAAATAGAATCTGCGTAACAAGTTACATTCACAAAAGCGTAGGATGCATTGAGGCGTTAAAAGTGAAAAGTAGGTTTACTTTCTACTTTTGCAAGCATCACAAGCAGCGTTCGAAAATAACCGGATTTTGGCATATTATAATTTTTTTACTTGTGGTGATGCGGCATCAAAAGCGTTGCATGTAATTGAAAAGTAGAACGCAAGTAAGGTATACAAATTATGCAATGCGAGCGGGTGGAAACGCGTGGTATGGTATTAATGATTAACAATTTTCAGCCCAATTATGAATACAAATTCCCCGGGAGTTTTTCCCATTTTTACAATTGAATTTACGTAGGAATGATGGAAGGAGAAAGAACACTCCCGGGGAATTTTCATTGGGCTGTTTATTTAAAAACAGATTAGAAAGAAAGACTTCAAATAGAGCGAATTTTTATAGTGCTTGAGCCTCACCGTAGTACAAGCAGAATTTTGTGTTGCCCAAGAACTCGTGCCAAAAATTCAAAAATATAGCCACCACTGCTCAGGACACCAACTGAATTCATTTATAAAAATATCTCTGTCTGTGTTTGTTAACTGAGTCCTATGAAAGGACTTTTTAAAAGCATGAGTATTTATATCTGGAGTAAAGTGATATAGACATCATCGGATTGAACTGAAGAAGAAAACTGATGATGATGAAGTGTAAGAGAAGTGCATGAATGTCATTTTGTTGGCGTTATTGTTGTTGTATTGAAATCATATGACTTTTCTGTTTTCATTTGCTTGTTACAATATCCTGGTTACCAAAGGATGCTGTTGCTGTTGCTGTTGCTTTAACTTTTTTTCTTTTTGATGTCGCTGAGCAGCTACTCTATGATTTTATCAGGAGGTTTGTTATACTTGCCTTATTAAAGGTAAGAGATTTAAATTTGAAAACACATACGTAAATGTGACCGGCGAAAAAGGAAAATTACTGAAATGATATTTAAACGATTGACTTTTATAAAAAATAACTGCCAATTTTAATAACAAATCGCTAGGTTATCTTTATGACTTTTTCTAACAGTTATGATTTTAATTTTTGTAGCAGCTAAAAAATAACTATCAAAAATCAACATCCGTTTACACGCTTGTGTTTCTAAAAGTCTGTTGTAGAAACAATAACAGCATTACAAAAGAAGGATTAAACGATTTGCTTGCTTTGTGTAGAAACAACCACTACAAGAAAGAAACAGCAGTAAAAAAAGAAGCTAAAATTCCTAAAATCTATTTGTAAAAACGCTGCTGGTGTCTTATAATTGATAGTTCCTCTCTTAGCAAAGGGCGAAATACAACAAAGGTGAAACAAACTAGTAAAACGGGTAAGTAAATAATAATATTCTCTCTCTCTCTCTATCTTTGGGGTAAGTGTTCAGGTTGTAACCAATTTGCTGATCTCACCGCAAACAAGCTTTAAAGCTGCGAAAGGCAAAATCAGGTCTCCGAGTTTTCTCTTTTCTCTTTTATTACGGACGTGTGTACAGACATTGCAGAGAATTTAACAGATTAATCATATGTAAAATTCCAACAACGCATACAATCGCAAAATGTTACTTGTTAAAAAAACGATTATTTCAAGAAATCAATGAAAATTCTTGAGTCAACAGATTGAGATACATTTTAATTTATTTTACATTTACTTAATTCAATCCCGTTTTGAGATGATTTTATGAACGGGGCACTTGAACAATCCGTACTTGAATCAAGCATTCTGTACTGGATTTAAGGAAATCTGTATTAACCATACTACTAACACCGCTTTGGCTTGATTTAAGTTATCCGTACTTATTGCTTGGGTTTTCTTTTTAGCGTACGGGGTAGTAGTTTTGTTGTACATTCTTAGTCTACAAAATTCAAAGGCATGCCTGTTCTCCCCTTAAAAAAAAAAAATAAACATATTAAAAACTAACCCGCATATTCATGAAAGATATTTTTGATTTATAAAAGGTTTATTGAAGAAAATTCCTATGAAAATGTGTTCAACAAACCTTTTATGTATCAATATTTTTTTTATGAATATCGGGGTAAGATTCGTGTTAAAAACTTCGGAATGGCAGTTGCGCAAAACTTACCCTACTAATTTACCAAACTTACTTAGACTAATTTCCTGAAGAAAGGGATAACAAGTTTAAAAACTTTTTAAATTATTAGCTCATTATTCAAATGTAGCAAAAATAATTACAAATTTTTTTCTAACTTAATTTTTCGAGCAAAAGTAACGCAGACCTTAAGCCCGTTGCAGTGTAACATATGAAAGTCTCTGGCGGGAATCGAATCCGTTGCCCTCACACTGATACATTAGCTCACTACTTACAAGTCTACCAGGGCACCTTAATAAACCTGTATTTAAATATTTTATATACTTTAGAAAACATTCAACTTTAAAGCAAGTATATACTTTTAGGCTGTTAACTTATTCATAACTATTTCCCCTTTTAAGGCTGAAATCAGTTGTTAGTTGGTTCTATTTATTTAAAACTATTAAAATATTTACTAATGCTATATACATGGATATTTCAGACATGTTTTCTTGTATATGTGGGGTTTTAAACAATTTTCAAAACGTTTAAAATTTTCCACAAGTCACATTTTAACATACACATACACACACACACACACACATCCCTACATACTCCAAACCAATTTAAACAACTTATCCTCTTTAGTATTTTTTACATTAAATCCTGAATCTCTTATTTCCTTATTTTCTTCCAATCCTTTGACTCGATTTTTTTAAAGCCTTTGTCCATACATATTTATTTATTTATTTTTTCTCTTTTATTTGATTTAATTTTATATAGCTGCTGCTGTGAAAAGGTACTAGACATCCTTAGTGAAAGAGTATTATTAAGTTCTATGTGTGAGTGTGTGTGTGTTGGTTTGATGCTGCAGCAACTGTCGGATTTATTTTTAAAAATGTAATTTGCATATGTCGCATATGCAAGTTAAGCTTTACAATGATGGTCATACAAATATAACCTGGGCATGTTTTTTTTACTCTCGGCCCTGTAGGAAGTGTCAATTATGAAACTGTTCTGATTTACCATTGACTTCGTCACCAGTACTACTGACCAAATGTAGACCAGAGAATGTTTTGTGCTTTAGACATTAAGCATGCACAGAAAAATTTCTCAAATATTTTTCACCAATCAAATATCAAATCAGTTTAAAATTATTCAAGTGAATTAAATGTTGAATCAAGTAAATTAAACGTTTAATTAAGTGAATTAAACATTTAATCAAGTGAATTAAACGTTTGATCGATCCTATTAATATGTTTACTAGTGCAAATTTAATTAATATCACAATTTTTTTTATTGAAATCAAATTTTATTTTTTCTGCGTGCTGACCTGAAAACTATTGACTTGACTGTTCTTAAAGGACTTAATGGAGCCATCATAGAAACCAGAGATTTACTAGTAAATTTTAATATGTAGTTCTAGTCTACATTTTTGAAAAATGTACATATTTTGTTTAAGTAAGATGTTTATTTAAAAAAAAGCACTAACAAGTAGGTGTGTTCCACAAGATTTAGGGCAAGTTCGGGCTAATGAGAGTAAAATGAAAATTACTCTCTTAATTTGCCGAAACTACCCAAAATTGCTGGAACGCAAACCCCATTTTTGCACTTTTTCAAATGCTAATGCTGCTGACTTTTCAAATTAAGATCTATTTAAGGGATTTTAGACGCTTAAAAGTCATAACATTCTAAAACTAAATTTTTTTATATATTGTTTTTTTTATATTAAAGATTAAGGGAAATATGTATTCAATAACGTTTTTACCACTTTATTTTTTCACAAAAAACTTACATTTTTCTTTTTGATGTGTTTTTTAATTAAAACTTAACTTTTTTTTCGTTGTAAATTACCTGAATTATTTATCAGTTGCATATGTAAACAAAAACAGCTGATTGTTTTTTCCTGTCCAAACTTACACAGGAAATAAAAAAAAAACAATTCTCTCTACTCTCTTAATTGCACAACAATTGTTATGTGGAACGCTTTTGTGTAACTTTGTGCAAGTTCGGACTGTTTCGTTATGCATGTGGAACAGAGCTATTATTTCATAAAAATAACGCGAAATTTTACAGTTTTCAAAAAAGTTCGTTTGTTTCCCAAAGGCAGGCACAAGTGTAGAAGTTTTGTTGACAGTTTCAGCAAAAAATTCACAAAAATAATCGACAAGAGAGCAGACTTGGTTTCACTTGATGCTAGGATTCCTAACGGGAAGCTACTGCCTCTCACTCTCTCTCTCTCTCTGTCTTGTATGTTTGTAAGTGTAGCTGTTGTTAAACCGGAAGCGGATACGTAAAACAGCTTGTTATATATACCATTATATGTAAACATAATACTTACATACATACAAACGCATACTGTCGTTTTATAAAATATAAATGGCAAAAACTGTTTGAATTTTATACTTAAAAATATACACACTTTCATACACCTGTATAAAACGATCAACCATCTGGCCAGGTGTTTATTGAGTTCAGATTTTTTTTTGTCGTTGTGTGTCATGATTTTAATAGAAGCCATGAAAAATATATGTATATTGTGTATATAAAAGTGATTTGAAAATTACTCACGTTTTTTGTAAAAAAAAAATTTTAAGCAAAAAAATCACTGAAATATGGTGTGATTTTTTTAATAAAAAAAAAAACAGAGACAAAAAATATTTAACATTTTAATTAATTAAAATATTTATTGATTTTCGAGCAATAAAATTATCTTATCAACTTGTCAATCAACATTTCTAGTAAAAAAACAAGTGAAGATGCAAACAAAAATAAAAAATTTTGAAACCTTAAAGTACAGAAATTAATATGTTTTTAAAAAAGTATAGCCTACGTATAAGATTCTTTACGAAAATACACTGTTTTGTATAAAAGTGCTTTTTAATAAGAAATAAATTCCTCGTTTTTTATTGGAAAAAAGTACTTTGATATAAAACATGGTCGGCTCGTAAAAAAGGTACATTTACAAAGGGTACTATTTTTATTAAAGGATAAGATCAACCAAAGCTACATAAGTCTTCTATTCCTTTATCAATATTTTACTTTCAATAAAGATATTTTGTTTTGTAAAAAATGTCATTTCGTATAAATCTAATTTTTGATAAGAATCATTTTTGACCTCTGAGAATGTACTTTTATAAAAATCATACCTTTGTAAGGAGTTTTATTTAGACGTATAGAACTTCCGATAACTGTAAAACAAATGCTGTCATATTAATAAAGTGTGATTAACTTTTTTTTAAATATACTTTAGCAAATGCCCATGCAAAGACTAACAGCAATACAACGCTCACAAAACGTGGAAATTTATTTCCAAAATTTGCGTTCTATTTGCCAAACTTATAGAGCACTTCGTCAAGTATACGGTGTTCTTAACCGTTCAGCTGAGCAGTTAATACGCAATACTATTGATCTATTCATGACCGTATTTACTTTTCTCCAAACCGAGCCTGCACCGTGTGCACGAAGAACAATATTCCAAAACTGTTCACCAATTAAAGCATTGAACAAAATTAAAATCCCTTTTAATTAAATGTTTCTTCAAAAGAATTATACATTTAATCTAGTGAATTAATCGTTTAATCAAGTGAATTCAACATTTAATTTATACTATTAATTTGTTCACTGATGCAAACTTTATTTATTTTTAAATTATTATTACAAATTTATTAATTGAAATCAATTTATTTTTTCAGCAACTTGGTCTCTGCTCGTCCACTTCCTGGAAAATTTTGAGCAAATATCTTTGCCAAGAATTAAAGCCGGCGGCCCATCAATTGCGTCGTGTGTTCGGTAAGTGGGCTGTGAATCAATTGAAAGCTGCACCCCACAGAAAAAAAAATTAAATTTATTTAAATTAAAAACTTTGTGACATTA
Source organism: Pollenia labialis (assembly GCA_949318255.1). Taxonomy (NCBI): domain Eukaryota; kingdom Metazoa; phylum Arthropoda; class Insecta; order Diptera; family Polleniidae; genus Pollenia; species Pollenia labialis. Next base: position 29,567,901 of record OX439141.1, on the reverse strand, counting down.
ATTAAAAAGTTAATTAAATTTGCACCAATAAGCAAATTAAAAGTATCAATTAAACATTTAATTAACTCGATTAAATTTTAATTAAAACGGATTTTGTTTTTCATTAATGCTTTAATTGGCGAAATATGTTGGACAATTTTTTTTCTGTGCAGCTTTTTTTCGTGAAATCATCTTCAGCGAAGCCGAATTGTCTTTTTTAGAGAGAGCACAATCTTCATGAGACTATTGAGATTCAATTACATCCCGAAAATTTCATCGTCTTTAAATCCGCAATTCTTCATGACCTTGCAAATCATTTAGAGCAAAAATTGTTCCAATATGTCATGTCATGTCATACTCTTAAATTGCTTTTGAATTTACTTCTTGACAGATTGAGGTACACTTTTTCTTCTAAATATCCCTAAAGAAAGAAGTCCAACAGTGGCAAATCACATGATTGTGACGGCCAATTTAAATCACCACGTCGTGAGATAACACGTCCAACCATCCAGCGATGAATTTGACACTGAAACAAAGAAATATCAAATTAAGTTGAGCAAAAACTTTACATTAAGGTGTGACTCACATTTAACATCGTTCAATATGGTTAACAAGACTCAAAATCTTGTTTCTCTTCAAATACTCCTTCTTCTAAAAAAAGCTGACTCTCATAATTTCGAATGCCAGCAAAGTAGATTTTAGTTTACATTTACCAGATTCCTATTATATATTTTTTCTTTGGACAGGCAGGTTGGTACGTCAGTAGCATGTAGTAAGTGCTTAAATGCCATTAAAACTTTCAGGGTATAATTTGCGAAGTAATATTAAATTAAAAGTGTTGCCTACATTAATGCAAAACTAAAAAATTTATATATGAGAACAAATTTTCAGTTCAACCAAATTGAAAACGCGCGTAAAATCTTTTTCCGAAACTTAAGATTTTGGGTTCTTTTTTTCAAAAGTTACCTTTTATCAATAAAGGTTAAAAGCTGTACTTTCTGAATTTTTTTTAGATATTATTTTTTCTTTTGTTATTATTTCCAAATTGTTATTTCTTTTTATAAGATATTTATACAAAATGTCCGAAAATTATTTAGTTGCCTAAAAGTCTACTTTATGTTTTGCCAACAAATTTGCAATTCTAATCATAACTTGAAAAATTAACATTATTGCATTTTTAATACTAACTTTTTCCTTTTTCTGAACAAAAAAAATTCTCAGTTTCTTTCTGAGTATTCATTCTGTAGCCTAGATTTTTATGTAATTACTTAAGTTTTTAAACCTCCAACTCAAAAAAGAAACTTTAGAAAAATTGTTCCAAAAACTTTCGCTGAGCATTCTTGCCAAGAAACTGCAAGAAAACAACAATAAAAACAAAAAGTACTTATATATCAGAAAAGAAAAAAAAACTGAAATACAAATTGTTTACAAACTCCTTCAGGCAAAAATAACATTCACTACACCTTTCTGGACAACAGCTGCAAGAGGTGCAACAGGGACATTTTAAAGCCCTGAAATCTATAGACAAAAACTGTATATGTAGAAAATATTTATCATTACAAGTTTTGGTTTGAAATCAGCCACAGCAAATCAACATTAAGCAACAAATTCATAGAAAATAGCAACAATCATGTTCTTGGTAAAAGGCAACAATTTTGTTTTTTTTTCATTCTTTTTTCGATTTATTCTTTCTCTCTGCCACAAATGAAAGGTATTAAAGTGTCTCTTAAACGGAATAAGAAATCATGACTGCTGCCACAGCAGCTACTGTTGCAAGAAAACTAATTCTGTTCAAAAAACCAAGAGTCATTAAGGAAAAATAAGAAGCACAAGGAAAAAAATATATCAGGATTTATAGAATTTACCTTTAAGGAACATTAGAATAATGGCAGTGGATTGTAGTATTAGAAGAAGCCCAGTAAAGTGTATTTAAATGTTAAAGTGGGTAAGAAAGAAATTACTTTTTAATCTAATATATTAAGTAAATAAATTTCTTATATTTAGCAGATTACAACACTTTAAGTTTTTTAAGTTTGTTTCAAAGTTTAGAAAAAAAGGAATTATAATATTAAAATTATTTAGAAAAAATCTTCTTAAAAATAAGTTAAGCCAAATATAATTAAAGATTAAAAAAAAATTGTTAAAATTTAAAGCCAAAAAGAAGGCAATGTTTTTTTTTAATAAAGCAATTGCCTAAAACTAGGCTGGAAAGTTTTGATTTATGAATTGTAGTTACAACCTGTTTATCGTCAACGTTCGAAATCGTTAAACTGACAGATAATGTTATGATTACACTAATAATAAAAAGAAACGATTTTTTACATTCCTGCAATGAATTTAATTTTTTTTTATAAACGTAGCGTAGCGCGCGTCTTTCCAGCTACGAAAATCATTTCTTTTAGTTCAAAATTGTCATAGATACAATGTTCGAATATTTTTTAAATAACTTTTATCGATTTTAAGTCTTCATTAAGGAGTTCCATTACTAGAAAATTCCGTACAGTGGAGTTCATAATAATTTTAAACTAATACGACATAAAAGTATTATATAAATATAAGATTACTTATAACTAAAACAATAAATAATTTTTAAATGATACTAAAAAAATGTTTTTTTTATAAAGGGTGGTCGAACCAAAACGCACCATGTTAATTATAAATACAGTCAAATCCCGATAATTCGTACCCCGATAAATCGTAATTCCCGATAATTCGTAATAAACAGTCGGTCCCTTGAAAAAATTTCGTTAATTCGTAAAATTTCCATACATTTTGGTCCCCTCGCTAAATCGTAATTTTTTTTCCAAATAAAATCTTCTTTACCACTAATAAATCGTAATTGTTTGCTAACTACCACTTTTAATTCGTAATAAAAACAACAAAAACATGGGAAGAATGATATTTTGTTTACCGCTATTTTTTTATGTGGGTTTTTGCTTGTGTGTGTGTTTATTTTCTTAAGAACAATTTGCTACATGAATCACAAAGAAAAATGTCAAAGCACACGCATCGTTTTAGTTAATAAATTGAAAACCCCCGTTAATTCGTATTTATTTGTTTTTAATTCCGTTAAATCGAAACCCCGCTAAATCGAAAACCCCTATAATTCGTAATAAACGGCCGGTCCCTTGCGATTACGAATTATCGGGATTTGACTGTAAAACAAAAAGTTTTCTGAGAATTATCTAAATAATTTTTATTATTATAGAGGGATCTACGACAATTATGTGTGAATCAAAATATCGGCCAAATGTTCGCCACGGCTTCGTTGTCATACCTCTACCCGATGGTCCATATTTTCAATGACTTTAGCTCTTGAATTTGTCAATTAACCAATAACATCGCCACGACGTGAGATAACATGGCCATCATGGCGTCCGTTATCATCTCGTGATAGCGAAGACCATTCACAGTAACTGCTTGGCCGACCTCATTTTCGAAGAAGTACGGCACGTAAAAGTACCTTTTACAAAATGTACCTTTTACAAAAAGTTTCTTTTACAAAAAGGACATTTAAAAAAAAGTACCTTTTACAAATATTACCTTTTACAAAAAGTACCTTTTACAAAAAGAACCTTTCACAAAAAGTACCTTTTACACATATTACCTTTTACAAAAAGTACCTTTTACAAAAAGTATCTTTTACAAAAGGTACCTTTCACAAAAAGAACCTTTTACAAAAGGTACCTTTCACAAAAAGTACCTTTTACTTACAGTACCTTTTACAAAAAGAACCTTTTACAAAAAGTACCTTTCACAAAAAGTACCTTTTACAAAAAATACCATTTGCAAAAAGTATCTTTCACAAAAAGTGTCTAACATAAAAAAACTTTTTTATACTTAGTAAATGTATTTTTTAAAAGTTTATTTTCATTATCATAAAATAACAAAGTTTTGTGCGGATAGACCTAAGGTCGCATATAAACCGTCTCTCTAAAACCACTCTAAGACAAAAAAAAAAAAATATCATATAGATGTAGATTTTATTCCACATAAAAAACTCTTGTATGAATCTTACCCTTATAACGTTATTATAATTTCGCAAGTCAATTAGTCTTAAATAGGGTACACTCTCGAAAATTTGTCTGTAAATACTGTAGTGTAGGTTTTTGATGGTCGGGTTTGTCCGACTATACTTTTTTACTTGTTTTCTTTGTATATAATAACTAAAATCATAAGTTCTTGTTTACTTATTATCATGCAAATTTATCAAACATTTTGTTAAAACACGAATATTTTCTAAAGCTATTTAAGTTATTGCAATTCTCAGCATACTTTTTTAAATATTTACAACATTGATTTAAAAAAAAAACAAAACAAGAAAAAAAAACAAATCATTTAAACATATGCTTAATATGCACGATGGGCTTATCCCATGTCAAATATAGTCAACTAAAAAAAAAATACATACATACAATACAATACAGGTAAATATTGGCAATTCTCTCTAGATTTTAAAACATGTGCGTGTGTATTGTGGCATGCTTTTAGGCATAAACAATGTTATAAATGTAACATTTAGTTACATTTTGTAGAGATTTAAAAATTTCAATACAATTTATCAAGAAATCTTCACTGGGTTTAAAAACAAATGTAAAAAATATAGCCTGTTTTCAGGATTTTTCATTTACTTGCCTTGTAACACCTAAACTTTAGTCAAAAAAATACAAAAATTTGCACTCAACATGTGTTGCTACAACATTAAAACTTAAACGCTACAATGTAAAATATTTTCGTTCGGTTTTAAGCGGAAATTACGTTAAACAATAAGAACAACAAGAAATTTAACGGGGGGAATTTGTAAAAGTACCAGCACGTTTTAACAGATACCATTAAACAAAGGCATACCTTAAGGCTTAAGTGTTATAGATAAAGGAATTTTATTTAAGCATTTTTTCGCTTAAGCAAGAAACATTTTTACGTTACTTACTTAAAATAGTAAAACTTGATTTAGCTTAAGGCTAAAAATAAAATAAAATTTCATTTTTGGCTGCGGAACAACATAAAGCTAATAAAAGAATTTAAGAAAATACATAACAAGCCTTAAAGTATGCTTAAATTTTTATTAAATCGACTAAAAAGAAAGAGAAAGTGAATTTTAAACAACAATGAAAAATCCAATAGTGAATTTGTGTGTGCGTGTGAAAACAATAAAGGGTTTATTATTACAAAGTTTGTGTATGTGTGGGGTTGTGTTTTTGTTGTTATTTTGTGGTTACTGTGTGTTAGTGGTTGCAGTTATTTTGAGGGCGTGTTGTTTTTGTTTAACTGGTAAAACTAATTGGTTTTTAGTTACTTTGGTTTTTGTTGCAGTTGCTTGAAGCGCTACACGCTTTTCTCTCGTTACAATTTTGGCGGTTACTGTTGTTGTTATTGCTATTGTTGCTGTTGAAGTTTCATGTTTTGTCGTAAATATTTCTAAAGCATACTTTCAGTTGGTTTGTGTTGTAAATACATCAACATTTTGTTTTACATTTAACGTTTATTATTTAGGTGTTGCTGCCTTGTTATTCATTGTACAAAAGTAAAAATAAATTTTTTTCTGAGGTTTTTTCCCTTCGTGTGCTGCGGATGGTGTTACTTTAATAGCAAAAATTGCCGCATACTTTAATTGAATATGGCGAGAAACAACAGTATTGTAGATATTGCAATTATATAAATCAAAATGTGTGCCATTGCGTTTATTATTATACCCTTCACCGAAGGTAAAAGGTTATATATAACTTTGTCATTCCGTTTGTAATTTCTACAATGTTGATCTTACACCCTATAACGTATATATGTATATTCTGGATCCTTATGAGAAGGGAAGTTCAAATCCGGTTGTCCGCCTGTCTGTTGAAATGGGGTTATCGAAGCCCCCAGATATGATGGGGGCTTGGTTGGTATATATTTATGTCAGGTATTATTATTATAATTTTGCTATTTAAATTCAGCCATATCGGTCCAAAAATGCCTCAGATATCCAAAAATCCCTTGGTGTTGTTAAATTTTTTTACTTTTTTCAGATACGAAAAAGTTATGACCAAAATTATTTTTTTTAAATACGCATTATTGGGAATCATAGATCTTGCCGAGTCTAAGTTTTATAACCAAAGTAACTAGCAAATTTCCTCTTAAGCACGTCGGTATAATCTTTCAAATCGGAAAAAATGGGCAAGTTATGAGTAAAATACTCATTAAATGTGCTAAAAAACATCAATTAAATTTTGGGGCTATCACATATCCTTTGGATACGCCTTATATATCACAAGATCGGAAATCTTTAGCAGAATATATTTTCTGAAGAACTCGGAAAAATTCGGCTCAGATACAAAAAAGTTTTGGACAAAATTTTTAATTTTTTTTTGAAAAATACTTATTTTCGGGTACCATAGACCTTCCCGAGTCCAAGTTATGACCAAAGTACTGATATCCCAAAAATTACTCTTTTTCCACAAAAAGTAAATTATTCCACAAACAGTCACTTATTTCACAAAAGTAACTTTTCCTACAAAGTCACTTTTTCCAGAAAAAGTAAATTGTTCCACAAAAAGTCACTTTTACACAAAAAGTTAATTTTTCCACAGTAACTTTTTTTTTTGTTTATTTTTTTTACAAAGAGTCACTTTTTTTTTACAAAAACTCACTTATATAAAAAATTCCCTTATTTACAATGTCACTTTTTTCACAAAAGTCCCTTTTTCCACAAGTCACTTTTTTCACAATAAGTCACTTTATCCACAAAAATTTACTTTTTCACAAGTCATTTTTTTCACAAAAAGTCAAATTTTCCACAAACAGTCACTTCTTTTACAAAAACTCACTTTTTTCACAAAAAGCCACTTTTTCCACAAGTCACTTTTTTTTACAAAACGTAGGGTTTTCCCCAAAAAGTCAATTTTTTCACAAAGTCACTTTTTTACAAAAAGTAATTTTTTCCACAAAGTCACTTTTTTCACATACGGGCATGTGCCGTAAACCGAAATCATGTGAAATTTAAATCGAACAAATTTCGCGTCACGTTTTCATGAAGAAGTCATTTTCTCATAAAAAATAACGTTTTGTTTAGAAAAGTCATTGGTTCTTCCAAAAAAAAATTATATTTTTTCCATTAAAAAAAAAAGGATTTTAAAAAAAGTTCACATTTTTCCCAAAAAAAATCCCCTTTTAAATGAACAAATTGATAAAATTCTTTAATATGTTTATGTTGCTGCAAGTTCCTCGAAGATTTGCTTGAAATTGAGGATGTAGATTTTCTGTTTAGCGTTAAATAAATTTAAGTGTTGTAAAAGCACATGTTAAGTCTTATCATAAGTGTTATCTTCTACAAGACTTTCCTTGCTTTAGTTTCTTGGAAAATATTCAAAAGGGAAATGTGTAGACTTAATCTATCGATAAGAAGGTCGTTTTAAAAGTAGTAGCGTACGAAGATGCTACGTTGTTGAACTAAAACGTTTGTTTTTTTTATACAAAGGCATACATTAGCTGGCGCAAATGTTAAACGCATTTACGCCGTACTCAGATCTAATTATATTTCATAAGTCAGTTGCGACCGTAATGACGTGGAAAAAAGAAAAATTAGACATTTAAAATTAAATTATTTTTGTGTTAGAAAAAACCACAATTAAATTTTCTTATGCTGTTTTTAAAAGAGTACAAGAAGTACAACTCGTACAAAAACCACAAGCAGTTTGTTATTCTTAAATCAGTGGACAATGTCAACAACAGAAACAACACAACACAAAACAAAACAGAAACAAAGAAAACAAGCAAAATTTTGACATCCAACAATTATAAAGCTAAACAAAAGTTATCAGCTCAGCTTTTAAGATTACCTGTAATGAGTTCGCTTTGCTTACAACAGAATTGTGCATCACGACGACGCACAGTGGGGTAAACCATATGCAAAACGAGACCTAATTCAGGGAAGCCTATAATTTATGATAACATTTTTTTTTTGGATTCTGTGTATATTGACTATTTAAAAAAAGCTTGTGTTTTAAAATTTTAATGTTGTTTTATTAAATAAACTAAAAACTTAAAAAAAATCCATGTAATTTTTTCGAACAATATTTTTTTTTGAAACAAGGTGCATTCATTAATAATTAATTAATTTAAAGTCATCTTCATAATTATCTTCACCTTCACCTTCATCAAGATCATAATCTTCATGTTATCATCCAATATTTAGCAGAACAAGCAAATCAAGTGCTGTTTGTGGTAAATTTAAATGATGTAGTTTTTTTTTTATCATAATTTACTAAATAATCTTCAGTAGCTTTTTAATTTTTGTACCAATCTATGTATTGTTGGGCGCAAATTGTTCATATTAAAATAATCTAATGTCGCATGCAATAAAACATTAACATTTTTAAATCATTGGCTTAAAAAATAACTTAAAAGAGCAAAATTGAACAAAATCATAAAATTTTCAATGAAGCTTGAACTTTTGTCCCCTGTAACTCTGTAATTTCCTGACCAATCTTCACTAGCACTCCATGGTTATTTTATAACCTTTCACTAAAAAGAAAGAAATACATAATCCGTTTAAAATTTTTAAAGATACAGTAAAAATTCGATAATCCGGATAATTACCGCATGTATGTATTTATTAAAAATTATAATAATTCATAGCAAAATTAGGCATAAAAGCATAAATATTAATTTGTACAGTTCAGTTTAAATGAAAAAAATACACATTTACCTACTGCTGTGATTTGAATAAAAAAATAAATAAAAACGGGTGTTATTCAATCCGGACTATAGAGTTGCAATCACTGCGGATTATACAATACGCAATAAGCTGCAAAATTCTGTCGGGATTACCGTATATTCCGGATTAGTGGAGTCCAGATTATCAAATTTACACTCTATTTGCATTTAAGTCACATCACCTTTTTTTAAAAACACAATTAACGGTTATTTTGGAATATCTCAAAAACTGTTGTACTTTTGACAATTCTGATTCAGGGGAAAATTTTACATAAAGATTGGGCTTCAGATTTTTCTGGTCACGACTTTGTTGGAATTTTGTAACGCTGTGTAATCATTTAAACGAAACAAAACAGAAAAAACAAGTTAATGTGTTTCACAAAATCTCAAATATTTTCAAATGGGGGAAAAAAGGGCAAGATTTTTTTTTTGGATTATGCAAGTTAAAATACCAAATTTTAAGAATATATAAAAAGTTTTGCCCAAGTATTCCCACAAACATTTTGAAAATCAACATTTCCTTAAAAAAAACTCAATTTTTTGACCAATTTAAAAAAAAATTAAAAATACTTCCTAAATATTTTTCTTTACAAAAATTTATTAATAAATTAGCTTAATACCTGAAGTTGATGGATCAATTTAAAAAAAAATACTGTTTTTTAAGAAAAAATTGTCTCAAATCGCAATTAAAATATCTTGATTTTAAATTTTTAACAAATATTTCCAAATTATAAAATATTATGCAACTTTGGCAGCATATAACAAAAAAAGTAAACAACACAGATCCACAATTTATACAGGTATTTGTGTTGAATCTTATCTACTTTTATATGGTACCATATACTTAGACGAAAAACTAACTTTATTTTTGAATTAATCCTCGTTTTTGGTACTGTTCACCCCTCTGTGCGACGGCTCTCTTGGGTCCTTATAGCGGTCCCTTTGTGATACTCTTAGCCAGTGACAAGAGTCAGTCAGTGTCAACCAGACTATTCCCCAGAGGTCACTGCGGCCTCGAACCACCCCGACTCCCTGCAGAACAGAGAGATCGATTTCGGTCCCACATTATACACACCGTCCAGACATGGCAATTCCGGTCTCCCAAAATATCTGAATCTAATGTCCCCTAGACTGGGGTATTGGCAGAGAAAGTGAGACACCTTCTCCTCGTCCTCCTTATCATGACAAATTCTACAGTAGTCATTGTAATCAAGACCCATCCTCCTAGCATGAGTCCCCATCACCCAGTGACCCGTAATAACCGATATTACTGCCCTTATAGCCAGGCCCCAGAGTCCTGGCCATCAAGCAGGTATGCTCCTCCTGCCATCTCAACTGGGCCCTTCTGTACGACCTTCGTCTGATCAGAGTCTTGCATCGGGCCATCGAAATGCCGATCAGGCCGTTTACGAACATGTCGTCCAAGAGACAGCCCCGTTTGGCCAAACTGTTCGCAGTTTGGTTACCCAGGCATCCACCGCGATCTCATTTAGAGACGTCCGGCATTCCACTGTTAACATAGATGTCGTGAAGACACCAGCTAGAGCTGCAATGGCAGCCTTGCTGTCCGTTAATATACATATACCTCTCGATATACGAAGTACCTCAGCCAGTTTGCCGCCCGCTTTATGGCAGAGATTTCCGCCCTTTGTGGGTAATTGTGGGTAAATGCAGCGCGTTTTTTGAAACCTACGACGTTACGTCCTACGTTCTTCCGAAACAATTGTGGTTTAAGCATTATTTGGCTGCAAAACTAAATTTTCTGATATTGAAGATGACCTTGGGATATATGTATGTAGCAACTTATCGATCTGCCCTCCTTATCCATTATGTTAAGACAAATCCTAGAATAGTTTTTATATGTGTGCACATTTCTCTCCTCATAAGTGCGTCTAGCATACATTTGTATATGAGTGTGTTTTGATAACAAGTTTTCAAGAAAAGATATCAAAATATTGTTTTGAAAAATTATGCAAATCTTTGGAGAACTATAAATGTTACAAGAAGTTGGTAAAATTCACTGAAATATTGCGGAAAGAAAGAGCATATGAATATTTGAATTGTTTAAATTTGAACAAGAAATTTCTTGCAACTAATTATGAAAAAGACTAGATATTAAATTTCTGTTTTATAACGTTTTAATGTAAGAAATATCATTTCTTAAATAAAGTGTAAAATAACAATTTAGGGTAGAACATTCGGCTGTGTCGAACTTTTGATACCCTTCAACAACAGTTGTTTTTTTTACTTTATTTTTTTACAGAGGATGCCCCTCTACTAAGGCAATGCATTGTGCTGGTATTAGGAAAATAATTTGAACTTTTCAAATATCTTATTTCTCAGTCCTTTTCCAGGATTTCTCTAAACATAAAAAATCTTCCATTTTGCCATTACAGTCCTGTTTTAATTTTTTAAAATTGTTAACACTTTTAATTGTTTCGAAAAATTCTAGCGAGAGTTTCTTCTGTTGTTAAGTCATCATTTGACTCGTCCTGGCAAAGCTAAGCACAGAACATTCTGCAAACAATTTTTGTTCCGAATTCCTTAGTTTCTGATTTTGTACCGTATTTTAAGAATTTATTGCTAAAAGGAAATATGTATATTGTATGAAAAAATATTTTCTAAACACATACCTTTTGTTAATGAGACGAAACAAATAGTTAAAAACATAAAAACTATCTTAAAATACTTATTATTTTAAAAATTTTGTTATATCGTTTAATCGATTATTCGACTGAAATTAACCGGTTTAATCGTTAGTCGAAAATATACAATTTTATATCAACCGGTCAGGTAATCGGGTAGTAATTAATCGGTTAACCGATTAACGGTTAACCGAATGAATACCATAATAAATAGTGAAGAGATTAGACGGAGTAAAGTAGTTCTTGAACCATTTTAGGAAACCAAGACACTTGAATGCTTCTTTCGACACTTGAAAGACATTTTGGTTCCAATGAACATCACATTGAATTTTCATGCCCAGAGCATCAAGAGTGTCTGATTCCTCAAAAGCTATACCTCCCATGGGTACAGATGACTCTGACTCCACAAGACGTCTGTGGGTCAACATGCAATATTGGGTCTTATGAGCATTTAAATCGACCCTAATCGCAAGACCCCACTCGGAGATTGTCGTAAGGTCAAGGTTGAGTTAGAATATTTTAGGGGATAGCATTAAAAAGTTATTGACCAATCCTCATCAAAACTGACGTCAGTACTGTAAATGGTTGCGATGTTGACCTTTTTTCAATTATGGGCCGATAATTTTTTGCGTTATTTTTTTTAATTTTTGATATTCTTCAATTAGGCTTGAGTTCATCAAATTAAATTTTCATTTCCCTCAGTGAAAATAATTTAATGAAAATTAAATTTGATGAACTCAAGCCTAATTAAAGAATATCAAAAATTAACAGTTCAACTAAAAATGAAAATTGTTCTTAGAACTACTGGTTAAAGATTGATGTTTGACTGTTGGCTAACGGGCACCGCAGTGGTGCAGTGGGTAGAACACAAAGATCTTCTGACGATAGAAAGTGGTGTTTCTTGAAACATGTTAAGATCAACCCGGGTTCAAATCCCAGCTCAGCCAAGAAAAGGTTTCAATGAATTTTAATAAAAATTTCAAGTTGTAAAATTCCTTCCCTCAGTGAAAATAATTTAATGAAAATTAAATTTGATGAACTTAAGCCTAATTAAAGAATATCTAATTGACTTAATTTCAAGTGAGATAAAATGCATCACACACAACCTGTGCTTGATTCAAGAATTTCTAAGATGGTTCAATCTTGATTCGTACTTAAAATAGTTCGAAAGTGAAATTAGATTGATTCTAACCAAAACACTTATCCCACAGAACCTGAAAGAATATTCAGCCAACTTATTAAATACAAATTCCCTGGAAGTTTTTTCCCCTTTTCACATTTTTACAATTGAATTTACATAGGAAAAATGGGAGACGGATGAAAACTCCCGGGAAATTTTTATTCATAATTCGGCTGATTATTATTTTACTTACACGTTACAAATATGAATTTCACTTTTGTTGTATTCCGCCCGTTCTTTACAGAAGAATTCTTAATATGGGTTTTGTAGTCATGCTACTTCGAATATTTAATGTATTTTCTGTGAAACTTAGACAGACCAAATTTTAGACGTACTTAAAAGTTTTTCAAGAGTCTGATTTATCTGCACCGATAGAAAAGGCCTCATAACGCTGATGTATTTTGACATCAGTACTATGACAAGTGTCTTCGATTTTGACCCCATGACACTTTTCATCATTGTGATGTCAACCTTAACATCACTTGGCCAAAGTGTCATCAGGTTCAAAATGAAATAATGTCATCAATGGGATGACACATCGGCATCATCGAAATGACGAACATGTCCTCAGTACGATGACGAAGTAACATCGGAGAAAGGACACATTAGCATCAATTTAATGACACTTTGTCATTAAGTCAAAGTCATTGGAGTTGTCTTAAGTCAAAGTGAGAGAATATTATTATTTACTTACCCGTTACATATGTTTGTTTCACATTTGCTGAATTACGACCTTTGCTTACTGCAGAACTCTCAATAATAAGACACCAGCACCATGCCCCATATGGTTTTCGTAATCAAAAATTTGTTGTATTTAACTAAATAATTTAAAAAAATAGAATATAGGAATTTTTGCTTCTTAAAACACATTGTTATCATGAAAATAATCTTAATACTCCACAAAATGTGTCATCGAATTGATGTCACTATAGTCATAAAAAAATGACACGTAAAAAATGACAAAATTGTACGAAGATGTTTGTCATTGGATTGATGTTACTTTTTGCATAATTGATCCCATTTGTAGTAACATTGATGTCACAATTCTGATGTTAGGGCATCATCAATATGAAGATGCATATTTCTATCAGTGTGAAACTAGAGGTGAAATACGTACTCTTTTTAGTACTTTATTTTTTCATTTCTTTTGGAATTTCTACAATATGGTTCTTACCCTATAAAGAATACATACTCTCCATCATTAAATTTATAATACATTTCCGTTTTCCGTCCGCGTGTTTTTGTTGAAATGGGGTTTCCGAAGCCCGCAAATATGATGGGGACAAAGTTGATACATATTTTTATGATATACAATATTAATAATAATTTGCTATTGAATGTCAAAAAGATCGGTCCACATATTAATCAAAAATTTCCCTAAAACCAAGATTGCCTCTAATTCAACCATAAACCTTTACTTTTTTCAGTCTTCTTAAAATCAATTTTTATTTAACTTAATTTAAGCTTTTGATACGATTTTCATTGCTATGGTGAAGGGTTTTTAAGATTCGGCACAGCTGGATTTAGCACATTTTCTTGTTTTCCAATTGTACATTTTTCGCTCCTTAGTGTTCGGTTGGGTAGATTTTTGGAAAACACAAACGCTAATAGTGTGTGAGTAGTAAATCATTAAAAGAAATAACGTTTCCCTGTTTGTCTATAAATCGGGGCTGCTAAGCATGAATAATTTTTTTTTTCTCAAAAAGAGTTTTCGAGATATTTGCGAAAATCGCGGTTTTCTGGAGTTATATTTGATATTTCCAAAAATCTCGAGAGCTGTTTATCTGAATTGTACAAAATTTAAACCATTAAATAAATATGTTTTTCCGTTTTCAGCCAAAATTTAAACCTGGTTTATCGGAAAAAATTCACTGAGTTACATGCCTTAAGATTGGAAGAAAAATTTTTTTTACGTTTTTTCAAAATTCAACCTTTTAGTCCTTCCAATAAGGCAAAAAAAAAATATATTTTTTAAGTCCATATCTTAAAGATAATATTGTTCCAAACATATTTGTAACAAAATGGTTATCATCGGGGGGAAAAAAAACAATAAGTCTAGGTTCACACTATGAACGTTTTCTTTCAGAAAGTGTGAGTTTATTGGTGAGAGGGGAGAGAATAACAGCATGTTCTCTTCCTCTCTCACCAATAAACTTAACCTTTCTGAAAGAAAACTTTCATAGTGTGAACCCAGACTAAGAAAGTTGCAATATAATTAGCAAAAACAAACAAATTTAAATTTTCAATAAGTTTCCTGGTTGTGTTGATTGGATTAGGATTAAGTGTTAAGAGACAATTTAATTTGTTTACACAATTCTATTTTTGGTCAAACATTTTATATTTTTCCTCTTCGATTTATCCTTTTATGTTGCGAAGACGTTTCACGAACTTGCATCCAGCAGTTTTTATCCATCATGATCTGATCCCAATGGCGCTTATAACGATTTCTCATTACTGCAAACGCTCGGTAAAATCTTTTATATTGTTCGTCACAATGAATTCAGTATAAAAAGTGTTAGAAAAAATGCAGTTTCAATGACATGTGTGTTCCTGTTATTACAGGAAATCCATTGAGATATTACGCAATAAAAAATTAAGCTTCAAACGAAGCAGGTTTGTAATGGAGAAAAGTAAGAGTTTTGCTTACCATCTCGCTTACGGAAGGCATGAATTTTATATGGTGAGTTCCTACTTTGAGGAAATACATTTTTAACACAAAAAGCAATCTATTCAACGCATATAAAAACTGGCGAACGTAGCGTTCGTTCACTTACTTTTCTGCATCTCTGTATGTCTCATTACGTAGCGCATAATTGTGCGCTTATTTTTTTGAAATGTTCATTTAGTGCTTCGCAATATGATACAAATTTTTATTGGGTAAATAATAAAGATTTTTTTTTATTTATTTGATATGCAGCTGTGGCATAAAAGTCTTCGTATTTTGAATTTGGTAACTACCATTTCCTAAAAAAACCACTTTCTACTTTCTGGAAATAATTCCATATGTCTTGTCGCGATTGCGATAGTTAAAAAACGCGTGTCTCTGTGTCTTAAAAAAATATGAAGCGCGTAATTTCGAGTTCTCGTTTGACAAGTTTGAGCCACGATGTACATCATAAAGTGCGCTTTGACTCATATTTTATTATTCGTATCACGTATAGAATAAAAACTCAGATTTAAATCTTCTTCTTTTTTATCTGATGCTGGATGTTTTCGCTTTGGAAATGGAAACCAATTGATTTGTATCCGGATAAATAACATAGTCATTTTTCCGCTGTGCACTTTGTTAATTTAGCAATTTAGTCATATGATCAATTGGATCCCTCCTTTTAACTGCATCACCTAATGACAAATACTCCTCCATGCCCTTACCAGATTTAGTTAATTTTACAAAACACGTAGACTAAAGTAAGCCTCGTGGGCATGGCTTATTGATACATCTGGCTAAGTACCGAATATTAAATTTATAAGATTCCCAAAATATTTTGGTTAACTTTCTTTGGACACTTTTTTTAATAATGTTGACAGACCACAAGCAAGCTAAGAGTTATCAAGTGAATGTTAACATATTTCAATATGCTATGTAATTAAGAAATCCAGTATCTTGAAATGGACCGATAAATGAAAACACCCTACCTAAAACCGCAATAAGGTACATAAATATAATATAATAGAGTGGCTAAATTCTAAGGGCCGTTGTTGAATGTAAACCACACTTAAATTTCAAGTTTTTTTTGCATTCAATTTGACATTTCTCAATTTCAGACTAACTCAATTTGAACCATGAACCAGGCTTATTATGAAAATGGGCGTTTAAATCAAAATGCATATCGTGCACTTCAGGATTTTTTCGGCCAATTGATTCGTCCAAATGTACGAACAATCGGCAAAATCGTGGACAAATTTGAGCAAACTGGGTCTGAGGAGATGTGAAAACACCAGTGCATGCTCGTACAGCTCGTTCTGCAGAAAATATTGCTGCTGTTGGCGATAGTGAGGCTAAAGAGCCGTCCACCTTAACTCGTCGTCGTGCCCAACAATTGCACATCTCACGCTCGTCGTTGTGAACTTTATGCAAAAAGACTTGAATTTATACGCTTACAAGGTGCAATTTACTCAAGAACTAAAGCCTCTTGACTATCCCAAGCGTCGTCAATAGTCAGCATGGTGGCAAGAAATGGCAACAGTGAATAATCAATTTTCGAAGAAAATCATCTTCAGTGATAAGACACATTTTCACCTCAGTCAATAAGCAGAATTGCCGCATTTGGGTGAATGTGAATCCAAGAGTGATTGTCGAAAAACCAAAGCACCCACAAAGGGTGACTGTTTGGTGCGGTTTATGGGCTGGCGGCATCATCGGCCGTATTTTTTTCTAAAATGAGGTCGGCCAGGCAGTTACTGTGAGATGATAATGAACTTGTTATGGCCCGAATTGGAAGATATGAATGTGGACGATATGTGGCTTAAACAGGACGGTGCCATGGCCATGGCACCAAGATCATGTGATTTGACAACGTTGGACTTCTTTCTTTGGGGCTATTTAAAGGAAAAGGTGTACGTCGATAAGCCAGCAACAGTTCAAGAGCTAAATAATGTTATTATTCGGCACGATAACGGCATAAAACGTAAATTATGCCTCAGTGTCATCAAAAATTTGTACCATCGGATGGAGGGGTGCCACCGAGGTCGAGGCGGCCATTTGGTTGATATTTTATTCCATACAAAATTAAACCATACCAATGTTATCATATTAAAAAGAAATGACAATCATTTCCTAAATAATTTGTTTTTTATTCGAAATCAACTTCGGCCCCTCTAATGCCAAGTTTCAGAATATATGGGAATATATTTTGAAAATAATTTTTTTAATGGTATTTTTGAGCCATTGAGTTATAAATTTTTTTTTAAGGTCGTACAATGTGTCGTTTACGTTCCAGGTGAGAAAACATCAAGGAGCTCCTTGGGTCCCCCTTGGACATCTAGTAATAAAAACACATTAATTTTTTTGTCATTCTGTTTGTTAGTTTGTATTGAAAATAAAAAGTAATGAAACAAACTAAAAATATTTAGTTTTGTTTATGATAATCATAAACTATTTGAGCAGCATAAATTTAAGTTGGCTTTTTGAACAAAAGCATTGTTTTTGCAAGTGTTTACAATATTTTTACAGCTTCTACGAGCTTTCGAAGCTTCTACAAATATTTCTAGATCTTTAAGCAATGACAAAATAATGGAAATTAATTATATATTGGACGTCAGTAGAAATTTTTTAAAGCATGCCTAGAGGCACTCTTAGGCATTAGAGGGTTAACCGCTTATTATAATAATAAAAAAAAAATTGGTAATGAAAATTCAAAGTCGTATATTTTCATTGAATATGTTATTTATTATTATTATTTATTAAGTTTTTGTAAAACGATAGCAAAATATTATTTACGAACTTTTTTTATTGCCTTACTGGAGCGAATTAAAATGGTGAATTTTTAAAAAACATGTAAAACGCACATTTATTTCAAGTAAAAGTCCAGTAACAGTAAATCTTTATCCGATCGACACTGTTTAGATATCGGCTAAAACAGAAAAAACATATCTTTGCAAAAGTTTAAATCTTGTACAATTCAGTTGGCCAGTTCTCGAGATTTTTCGAAATACCTAAAGCAACTGCAGAAAAACAAAATTTTCGCGTATATCTCGAAAACGCTTCTTGGAAAAAGTAAATGAGTGCCATATTCGTGTTCAGCAGCCCAAACTTAGCTTAGAAAATATCTAATTTTTAAGAGTAATTTTTTTTGTGGCACAGTAAGTTTATTTGGACGCCTTTGAATTTTTTCGATATTAGAAGCCGAGGCAGTGCCCCATAACTGAATACCGTAGCACCAGATAGGCTTTAAGATAGAGTTGTAAAGTAGGAGTTTGCAGTCGAGACTAAGAAAAGATTTGTTTTTTGGATTTTTAGTTTTGTTGTTTTTTGCCGAAAATAGTTTTTTGATATTTGAAATATATTTTTTTTTAAATTGGTAGTAGGCGTGGCACCTGCCATACAAATACATTATAAATTTCTTTATACCTTTAGAACGGCAAGAATTAAAGTTTCAAAATTTGATCCAAATTTGCATTACACAAATTATAGGCGGGAGTGGAGAAGTGGGCATGTCACAAAATAGATTAACTGGCGAAGAGTAAGAGAAAAATTTTCTAATTTTGGTACACATAGCTGGGTTATTAATGCAAAAACTCTTTGAATGTAATGAGCGAGATTGGAAAGGTGGGCATGGCACCTCCCTTACAAAAAAATTCAGATTTCTGTATATCTGGAGAACGTCAAGAGGCAAAGCTTTCAAATAAGAAAAAAACATCTTGGTTATCAATTCACACCGACAAAATGTGGCCGGGGTTCAAGAGGTAGGGGTGGCACAGAAATAGTTTTATTTACATCTAATAGCCTTTTTACACTGATCAACATCTACCATCAATTTTCCACAATTTGCGAAGATGTTTACATCTTTCCAAGAGAAATACATAGGGCTAAAAGCCAACATCTTTCAACATCTGTAAAAGATGTTCCTATCTCATTTTATTCCATTCTACATCTTTCGATTATTTTAGTGTCATCACTAAAAAAGTGGCAATAAGTTCTATTATTATTGTGGCATCACTGACAAAAAAAAATTGGTTTTGAAAGCAGCGTTACCATTTGTCAAGTTTTCTCTTTTATTGCAATATTTTTTTGTTTGGTATTTTTTATATTTTTAAACAAACTGAACTTCAAATACATTTTTGTGTTTTCTTATTAAATTTTTGGCACTTTTGTAGAAAAAAGCATTTTTTTTATTTAAAAAACATTTTTATTCAAAAATTGTGACATTTTTGTTTGATGGTAGATGTTAGATGTGACCAATGTAAACGAGTGTTTCACATTTTCTACATCTTTGATGGTAGATGTTAAATGTTGATCAGTGTAAAAAGGCTATAAAGAACAGTGTCTATATTACTTTTAAATATTAGGACTTTCTTATTTACAAGATTTAAGATGATTTGTAATGATTCATTTGAATCTTTGTTCTTATCGCACCGAATATAGCACTCTTACATGTTAAAGAGAAGTTTATCTTTTGTCTACTTTTCGTCTAAAAAATCTTTGGTTCAAAGAAAATGTTTAAAGCAGTCGCTATTTTCATTAATTAATAAATTTTTCTTTATAACTTTTCGTTATCTTAAGCAAATTGTTTTTTGTTATAAATTTTTTGATTAGCTTATTTATTTTTATTATCTTCCTATTTAAAGCCACCAACTGGCTAATGTTTTAAAAATTTCCAAGTGGATTCTGTCGTTGCTGTTCTAACTGCATATAATTACCTATAGAAAATTGTTGTTATTCTTAAACAAAAGTTCTTATCAACTAATAAACTGATAATTTTGTGCTTATGGCTTCACACGATGCCTGCGTCACTGTTTATAATTGGGGCACTCAGCGCATATAGCCTCGATGGCGCAGTAGGCAGCGCGTAAGTCTCATAATCTTAAGGTCGTGAGTTCGAGCCTCACTCGGGGCATTTATTTTTTTTTATTAGGTTTAAAAAAAAAAATATATAAATATTATTTAATGAAATAAAAAAAGCTTTTTTTATTTTCAGAAAAAATCACGGTTTTTCTAGTGGAAGTGTATATGTATCTGTGCCAATATGGAAAAGTAGCCAACGTCGAATATTGTAGTTTCTTAGTTTTCGTTTGAGTAATAAATGTTTAAAATAAATTTTTAGTATATACAAAATATGTTTCACCTTCTCTATGTGTACCCAGTAAACATTTTTTAGCTTTCTGGAAGCACGAAAGCTTCATGAGCGCTGACTAAGAAGCACGAGAGATGCGAATAAAAAAAAAATAAAAATGATTGAATAACATCGCATAATCCCTTATAAGTGAGCAGATTGTAAGTGAATAATTATTGCATAATCGATATATTAAAAGTTCAGACATTTGTATAACATCAGAATTTTTTTTTGTTTTTTTTTAAGTGACCACTGTGCCAATTTTGGGATTTTTTTTTTGATTTTTTGTTTATATGTAATGAATTTAATAATAAAATAATAAATATTTAATTTTTTGTCCGGTAGTTTTTGTTTGGGCTTAAATGGGTTAAAATCATAATTTTTAAGAAAAAAATCACGAACAATATTCTAAGTGCTTCTGCTATTCCCTTACATGGCAGCAGGTTGCATTGCAATGATTTTAAAATGTGTTTACGGTCATTCCCGAAATATTACCGAACATAGAAATCACATTTTTTTATAACACAATCAGTCATCAAATTTTTTTTTTTAACAGAGAGGATAAAAGTAGTGCTTCCAAGTGGGAATTCGCCATATAAAAATCATGCCTCTTGTAAGAAGGTTTGTAAGGGGGCATTGTGCTTCTCTTACCACTAAGCTAAATTTTTTGCTGGGAAATAACTCAATTTTGCCTTATATCCACCTAATCGTATTGAGGACTTAGTCGAGTACCAACTACCTGAAAGTGATTGTAATCTACTAATGATTTCTTGGCATGAAGAATTTTTCCTTAGATTTTTGCCTAAAGCAGTCAAACTCTAGGCTATTTTGTGTAAATTTATTGAGGGTAAAAACACGATAAGTCTATAATTGACTGGACTGATGAGACAAGACAGGCATTTGGAAACTGTAATACTTCCCTTGGTGAGGCCACGTTACTAGTATTGCCAAACCCAAAGCACCATTGGCCCTTAAAGTAGATGTATCAGGTACCGCCATGGGTGCCATATTGCAGCAACTCGACAACAACATATGGTTTTTATTCTGAACGTATAAACCCAGCACAAAAAAAATATGGTAACTACGCAGCAGTTCACCCTGGGGGTCTATAAAGCTATTAAGTATTATCGTCATATGGTGGAAGGCAGAAATGTTTGTATTTACACTGACCATAAGCCCTTTCAATACACTTTTTTTTATCAGAAATTAGAAAAGCTACACCAGCCCGCTATCTTGATTTTTTGGGTCAGTTCACGGCCGAGATTCGTTATACCTGACAATAAAAACATTAAAGCCGATACCACGATACACGAATAACCGCTCGAAAACATCGAATATTGAATACGCTGAACTTTCGAAAAGTCAAATAAACGACGAGTAGCTATAACAATTTTAAGATGACAATACAAATTTTAAAATTAAAAAAAAATCGAAATTCCTGGTTCGCAACTGGAAATATTTTGTGTGTATTTTCGACCGGTAAAGCACGTTCATTTAGAGCATCAGCTCTCCGTAAAGAAGTTTTTGGATTGACGGAATATTTAGCTAATTTTTTGATAGTTAATTTATATCTATAAAATAACTAAAAATTCATTTGTTTTTAAGGAACATGGAGTTGAATTTTTGACAGCAAAAATTAAATGAACTTTTCGTTAAAAATAAGAAAAATAAGTAGACCGGGGTTTAACTGCATTTTCATTTATTTTATATAACAATTTCAGTTAATTTAACGTACAGAATATTGTGAACAATAGAATTAACATTTTACCAACAGTGGATATCACAATTTGGCGTTCCGCAAAGAATTACCACGGACCAGGACAGGCAGTTCGAGTCGAATCTGTTTCGAGATCTAAACCGTGTCTTGGGGATTACCCATCTCAGAACAAATGGGTGGAACTACCGTATCGAAAGCCTACACTCACAATATTATTACAGTAACGGACTGTAGTTTATTTAAGAAATATTCCGTTCAGTCATTTTTAAATAAATAAACATTTAAAATTCCAAGCAATTTTATTTTTAACTAATTCTAACAGTTATTCAAAAAACTAACTGCATATTAATACGGATTTTCAGTTGCTGTTAATATTGTCCGTTGATTGAGTTAAATTCTTCTTTATGTTAAAGTAAATAAAAATGTAATTTAAAGCAACGAAAAGTTCATTTAATTTTTACTGTCAAAAATTCAACCGCGAATTCCGTAAAAACAAATCAATATTCAGTTATCTTTTATAAATTAATTGTCAAAAAATTAACTACATATTCCGTAAAAACAAATAAATATGCAGTTATTTTATAAAATTTTACTGTCAAAAATTCAACACCATATTCAGTAAAAACAATTAAATATGCAGTTATTTTATATAATTTTACTACCAAACATTAATTTTTACTTATCTATAAAAAATGAATTGCTTGTTTTGTGTAAGCAATACCCATTTTCTATTTGTTAAAATAATTTAGTTAAATACATCAAATTTTAAAAGTAAAATAATTGCGAAGCCATATCGGTCATGCTGCTGGTGTCTTATAATTGAGAGTTCTTCTGTAAACAACGTGGTCAGTACAAGAAAAGTAAAACCAACGTCTGTAACTGGGTAAGTAAATAAAAATATTCTCCCTCTCTCGCTTATAAGAAAAACAAGCGGACAGGTGTCTGTCTGGTATTTTTAGAAATTCGGCTCTTTTGTGGAGTAAACGAAAATTTAATAAAATAACTGAATATTTAATTATTTTTACTGAATATGGGGTCAATTTGACAGTTAAAAATTGACAGTAAAATTTTAATAAATAACTGAATATTTAATCGTTTTTACTGAATATGGTGTTGAATTTTTGACAGTAAAATTTTACAAAATAACTGAATATTTATTTGATTTTACGGAATATTTTTGACAGTAAAAATTAAATGAACTTTTTGTTAAAAATAAATGAAAAATAGGTAGACCGGTTTTTAATTGAACTTTCATTTATTTTATATTACAATTTCAGTTAATTTTACGTACAGAATATTGTGAGTGTAGGAATGGTTAAGAAGCACCAAAAAATTAATATTTCCGTTTTCCAATCCTTGTCGTATATTTTCACTAACTTCCACAAGAGCCGCTACGCAGCTATGACTCTGACGAAAACCAGATTGTGTGTTGGATAGCAAATCATGAGTATTAATATATGTAATCATTTGTTTGTACAAAAGTTTTTCCAAGACTCTCGCCAGAAAACCAAAGACTGCTCTAAGTCTGTTTTCTCCATTCGACTTAGGTTTTGCATGTTTTCAGTTTAACATTATGGTAGTATTAAACAAAAACAAATGACAAATTATAAAATCGATGTCTTCCGATTTCGATGAAATTTGCACCAAAGTTAGTGCTATTGGATAGTAGTTTAGACACAAATAAAAAAAGTCTTAAATTAAAAAAAAAAAATTTTATATATAAAAAAAACAAAAAAAAAAATTTTCAAAAGATTGATCAAATAGCTATCAAAGCTTCCTGGGACAAATTTTGCTAACACCAATAGGTAATCAGTTACATGGATGAGAAAGAACACCTGTATGGAAAAAATGTCAAACCTTGACCCCCTCTCACTCAGAAACTTTTTGACCGATCTTGTTGAAAACTTGTGTCTAAACTACTATCCAATAGGACTCACCTTGGCCCAAATCGGAAGGCATTGATTTCAAAATTGGGTCACTTGACATAAAATCCGCCATAAGCTTTTTCAAATATACAAAAAGTACCTTTTTACAATTTTTTTTTGCTTAAGAAAAATTTAGCTATTTAAGAAAAGAGTATATTCAACTTTCTTTTTGATTTGAATAATTATTTCAAATGATTTTTTATTTTACATGTCTTGACATGCCACATACATACATATTTAATTTTATGAATTTAGGCGTGCCCATATTTTAATATTTGTGATAGAAATTGTCAAAATGAGTACTCTTTTAGCGTTATAATTTAATTCAATCATGAATTAACAAACATTAAATTCTTTATTTTCTATCAGAAAGTAAGAATTTTTTAAAAAAACAACTTTCACCCTAAAACTATACAAATAGAAAAATAATCGCCAAATATTTCACCTGAAAAAAAATCTAATAAAGGTTTTTGGTTAATAAGAAAATAGAATTTTTAAATAAATATATACAAAAATATACACCAGCAGTAGACGTTAACAAATAATTGGCTCGAACCACAAAAGGTGTTAATTAGCCTTAACGAAAATGCGCAGTTCTTGCACCAGGCATGGCAGAAGAGCTCGCTTTAATTAATCTAAGAAACTGGAGCAGTGGAACACTACAGAACCTTAAACACATCACAGTTTACCTTATTTTCTTTTTTAACAATTTATTAACACTTTTCTTACAACTCAAATACCAAATCATTACTCTACTGACTTCTAATGAGTAACTTATGGGCCATTACTAATTGTTAAGACATGAGTCTTAATGATCGTGTTCAAAAATTCTACGGTTTTCTTTTTATCAGATATAGAGAGAAGCTTATTTATTCATGATTTGTGTTTAACACTGAAATTCTTAACATCACACCTTTCGAATGGCATATAGAAGAGGAAGAACATAAAATAAAAAGAAACTCAAAGAAGAGCAAGAATTTTACTAAAAATCAGAACACAATTTTCAAATAGTAAGCGATTTGTAACGAAACAATACGGCACGCGTCTTGACTCGAATAAAGTAAATTTTTTTAATTAAGAAAAAAAGTTTTGGCTAAAGAATAGTTTTTACATAAAAACATCAATTGTAAAATAGTTAAATAAATAACTTCAAAGCTTTTTTTTAAATTATATAATTAATATTATTTAGAGTTAAAATTTAAGGAATCATGAAAAACTACGATTACTACCATGAGAGCAGACCAAAAAACTATAGAAAATATTTGCTTTTGGCTCTATTGGGCCTATTTTGCCTTATTATTATTACATTTGCTTTAAACGAAGTCAGCAATTTTTACAACGATAAGCCCACTGTAATGCATATACTAATAAATGGCTTTGAAAGTTCTGAAAACCACATCTCTCAACAATCAGCAAATGATAAATTGGTTTTAACTAAATCCGAAGTTCAGAAACAAGTCGAAAATTCCGAAGAGCTTTTTAATCTTCGAACAAGCCAGGAAGCTTTAAATAGTGACCGACAAGCTAGAGCCCTTACAGATGAAAAATCCAATTCTACTGATCTTAAGCCCAACTCCTACTATGAAGAACAAACTCCAGTAGTGGTATATTCAAAAACCGATACCAAACCCTCTATAGCCTACCGGCAAATGGAGGAAGTCCCTCCCAAACAAGACATCGATGAACATGAACAAGAACCCTACAGCAAAGCTCCAGATGAAGATTACGAAAGCAGTGATGATTATCTTGGTCAGCCAGAACTAAGATCAGGACAAGAAGAACAACAGTCTTATTACAGGCAACACCTACCACAGGATTCACAGTTATCTCAACCCTACTACAGGCAACCACCACCTCATTCTTATTATAGACAACAACAAGAGCAACCTTATTACAAACAACAATCATTTCCCTATAATCAATCCCCGGTTAATCCTCAGTATTATGATGACTTTGGAGAAGAGTTTCCTGGTCCTAATAATGATGATCAGCAAAATTCAGAAGAGGCTAGATCTACGCAATATCATGATTATCCCAATTATTATAGACAACAACCATACGCCACTCCACCGCCGATGGCAATAGCAGGAAGAGACAGCAATAACAGATTAACAGACGCAAAAAGTGCGAAAGCTCCATCGCAAAATCGGTAAGTAAAATAATTTTTTATTTTTAAGTTTAAAGTGAGAATCATTTAGTAAATATTTGAAAGTCTTTTATTAAAAAGCTTAGAAGCTAAAAAAAATAAAAGTTATTGACTTTTAAAGTGATAATTGTAAATTTAATTAAAAAGCTTATGCAAGTTAAACTTTTAAGTTTTAAAGTTGTTATTAAATATTTAAAGTTAAAACCTCAAAGTGAATTTTTTTTCGGAAATTTGTAAAAAAGAGGAAAGCATTTTAAAAAGAGCTTTAGGGTTTTAAGGTTAAGCAACTTGTTTCTTTAAAAAGTCTTTAGGTATTATGTATATTTTTTTTTACTAAAAAAAGCTTTTAATCTTAAAGCTTAATGACTTAAAGAAAGTTTTTAAATAGCTTAAAATTTGTGAGGAAATATATTTAAGTAAAAAAAGCTTTAAAATATATAAAAATTTTTAACCTGAGAAGTACAAACAGCGTCTCACATTTTGCAAAATAGAAATTGTTTTATGTTTCTTTTGATAGTCTCTTCATAATGTCGCAGTTTAATTTTCCTACACAAAATAATGTAGGAACTGGAATCTACTACCAAGTAATATTCAAGGTACAAGCAACTCAATACATTTCAAAACAGCAATTTTAAATATTTTTAATTAATAACAATGCAAAAATTAGTTCTTATTATGGTATTCCACTACTTATTTATTAACCCATAATATTTTTACACATTTATAAAAACCCTGCGGAAAATTTGTGTCAATTGGCCCAACAGACTGGTCCTGGGATTTGCAAAAATGGAACAAAAACTAAAAAAAATCATGACCAGTGAAAGGAGAACCAATCATTTAACTGGTTTATAAGGACATAAAGGAAGAAAAAATAATAAATTACAGTACAGTCTTCACCAGTGCTGTGAGACATTTTTTTGGTACTTTTTAAAATTTGGTTCTTGAATTTAATTCTAGGACTTGTTTATTTAAATGATGAAATTGTGAAAATTTATGAAGTATTAAAGGAAAAATATAAAAACATTAAGTTGAAATCTTGGCCGGTTGTTCACGCTCATGTTGGCCGATTATACTCAGCTTGAGGTATGTGCAGTGGATTCTATGTGTTTAATGAAGTCATTTAGTTGTAATCATGTCAATTTTAAGTGATTAACAAATCACTTCAATGTATGGTAAAAAATCTCGATTTTGATGTGATAAGAACTTAATCACGTTCGAGTTGCTTAAACGCGTTTAAGAACCCAAGTGTGAACATAGTATAAACGTTCACATTTATACCAGTGTTCGAAAAACATTATTTAGCGTAAAGCTTTCAATTAGAAACGATATCTATTTTTTTTAGTGTTTATTTATTAAACACAACCCTTAACCCATTTTGTACCCTGCGGTACCATTTCTCATTAAATAATTTAAAATATTAGGTAGTGTAATTTAATTAATTTTTATTATTAATTATTTATTTTGGCTTGTTGGCTTTCTGATCAGGACTTTTTTTTACCAAAACCCTCCCCCTTTTAAGGACCCCTCTGTTTAGCAGAAAAATAGACTAAAAATAGGCCATTGTTAAACCAATTTTAACGACTTATATCAAAAAGAAATATTTAAAAAAAATATTGCTTTAAATAGCTAACAATTTAAATGAATTTTAATGTTCAAATTTAAATTGACTTGCTACTCCTGCTGACCGCCAGACAGCCTTGAACGTAGCTGGTCGAGAATAATGCGAATATTAAACATCAACACTGTTCACATTAAAGTTGCAAAAGCTGCAATGTAGTTTAAAGGGGTATAAAGTAAATTTCGATTATAACTCTTTCATGATTTATATATAATGAAAATGTTTGATGCAACTCTAGTTCAGATAAACTTTATTTATGGTTGCAATTCAGCTTTTCAATGTCTAAAAAGAGGATTCCCTGTATGCGTATGCATTTGACTAAGAACATAAAATTGCATTGGTTCGATGGAGAGATAATGCAGAGGTCACTTTGGCTACAAATGATGATCACATGGATCCAATAAAAAATGTAATGCGATACGACTAAAAAAAAAAAAAAAAACGGGTTCCTGTGCCTAAGCCAACCTTTTTGCCAACTATAAAAAATATATGGGCGGTGTTGACTTGCTTGGACAGCGCCTGCGTAAATGCATGGAAATTGCTTTTCATGATTACTGAAAAAAAGAACCAGAAGCCCATGAGTCAAATTGATTTTAAGAACTCAAAAAGCAAATCGCTGCTGCTATCCGCCGAATCAACAAACAACGAAATATCTTCTTTCGATGCAAAAAACGCAAATGAAGAAGAGTTCATAAGCCGCCTAGTATCACTGCCCAAAGTAAATGGTATGCACATGTCTGTATGTGTCAACCACTGCTATCGCCTACGCAAAATATGCAAGAAGTATACTGCATATACTTGCCCTAAAGGCAATGTAAATTTACAGACTTAACACAAAAATTTAATTCAATAAATTAAAATATTTAATAAATTGTTCAATCTTTTTATTAAGTTTTAGGCAGACACTCATAAAAAAAACTGACCCAATCGTACTTAAATTTTGAAGTTCGGTTTTGAATATCCGTCAGTGTAGCTTTCATATTTGCTTATTTTAGGTAATCCTCTTTAATTACGAGATAATATCATTTCATTTCGTATCACAATATATGACATCACACCGAAAAGTTGTTGCTCTAATTATCCCAGTGGTCGAGATCTAGACCAGCAGTTTTCACAGGGAGTCAACGGCAAAAAAAAAAATTATAGAAGTTATTTTTGGCCGTTTTTTAACTAGCGATGAACATTTTATTAGAATATTTAACCATTTATGAAGCTTGGTACAAAATGGGTTAATACTGTTCATAACTTTTTTCTAGAAAGCAACGAACATTATATAGTGTTCTGTTCTTTGTTATTAAACAGAACAATTGTAGTGGTTCTGTAGAAATATAGTCGTCGGCTGATAATTTATTTGTCGTATGTGGATTCCGATAGTTTCGAGTAAATTGAGTTTTGAACTCTTATAAATTTTTACCACACACGAAAAACGCAACACTACATATCTTGAAACCCGTATGAGGTATCGAAAAACTAATTACGCCAAATGAAAGAATCGATCTTAATTCAAAACCGCAAAAAATCTACATACGACATTTAAATTATCAACCGACGATATGTTATATATTGATGTTCTACAGAGTATAATTTTAAAATTGATAAAGAAATGAAATTTTAGCATAGACTACAGCACGAAAAGCTTGTGTGTGTATTGTGTACATGTTTTGTTTGTGTAAAATCCTTTTTCTGGCTTTTTGTTTTTTTCGTAAAAGAGAAACGTTATTTTTTAAATGATTTACTACACAGTAAAAACTCGATTTTGTGTTTTCCACAAACCTACCGAAGCGAACACTAAAGAACGGTATATAATGTTTTTTTTTAACATTGATTTATACTTTCGCTCCAATTCGAATTTTTGTTTAGTTTCTTATTTTGCACAGTACTGGTTTGGATTTTACTTTAATTCCAGTTCTGTACTAAGATTTAACTTGACGTGGAGTTCAATTTCGAATTTAGAATATAATTTTGATTCTTGTTCGAGTTCCAGGTATGATTATAGTTCGGTGCCCTGTTCATATTTTAGTTGATAGTATTCTTATTTTGTTTTAAAATTCAATTTCGAATTCTCAGCCACAAAATGAACAAGTCTTTCAACTATGACAGTTTCTAATTTACTTTTGAATTTGGGTTTAAGTTAAAATTTTAGTTCAGGCTTAAGTTCGGATTTTATTTAAGTTTCTAATTAAGATTCAATTTTAGATTCTTATCAGCTCCGGTTTTGAATTAAAATTAACTACACGTCTAGCTTAGTTTCTAAGTGGGATTTAAGTTCTGATTCTAGTGCAGGTTTAAGTTTCAGTTCAAGTTTGGATTTTATTTTAAGGTCCTGTCTAGATACTAGTTCATATTCTTCTTTAGTTGCTTGCTTTGATTCCACTTTAGTTTCTGATTTACGTTTCAGTTTAGACAACAGCTAAAATTGTTGTGAGAACTAGATTCTAGTTCCGATACCAGCTTAGTAAGCTTAATTCTTACATTCTAGTCAATTATTTAGTTTAGTTAATTTTTTTTGTTATGATTTCAATTCAGTTAATTTATATGATTTTGGATTAAATTTTTGATTTGATTCTTAGTTTTTTCTGAAGGTTCTTAAAATTTTTTTTAAGTAATTTAAATCATCACTATAAATTTTCTTCATCATTCGTAAACGGAAACTTGTTTGCAAAAGAAGCATTAAAATTATAATTTTTTTTATTTTTATTTTCTCTAATAGACTAAATAAACTTAACCCGCATCTAAATAAACTATTTACCAAATACTTTATTTCCCTTTGTCCTTCATGATTTTCTCTTTAATCTGAAAAAAGACAAACTATAAAAAATATTTAATAGCAGAACAAAAAACATTAATCATATTTTCCATTTCAAAAGAAAACTTTTCTACTCAGGAAATTAAATACATTGCCACGTAACCTGCCATAATGCAACAACTTATTGTTGCTGCTGTTTTTGTAGTTTCTGTTTAACTGCCTGGTTTATGTCAAACCATGTTTATGGTTGTAAAAGTGTTTAATAGGAAACACCTTTCTCTCTCTCTCTCTCTCTCTTTCGCTTCTTCATGTATCCTCTTTGTGCACACACAAACACAAATATCAAAACCTTCTTTGTTTATGTACAGGTTAAATACAAATAGTTGCTAACAACAAACGACAGTAACAATAGCAAAAATATCAAAAACAACAACAACAAAATAAATAAAAAAAAATATAAATAAAAAAAACCGACAAAACTAACAATGTCAACAACAAATGTGCCATTATAAAAGCTTATTAAATGCATTATTACACTTATACTCTTGCACAAATTTACACACACTCACACGCCCATACATGCTTTTACACCTACGCAGGCAGACAAATACCCTGCAAATTTTATTGATTGGACCACCTGATCCAATTTCATGAAATGGACTACTCCATGGACTGGTCCGATGTAATGCAAGCATGGACCATGTCATCGTTAAAAAGTGTTTGTAGTGAGCCGACATGTCTTCGTTTTTTAACGACATGTTTTCGTTTTTAAACGAAGTTAAAACTAATCCTCTTGTGTACACAATGAAGTAGTTTTAAAACTACTCCTTTGTAGTCCAAAGATGGGTTTTATGGTCCTGCCCTGGGACATCGTAATGTTAAATAGACCATGTTTTTTCCATACCTCTGGGTTACTTTTGGACTAGTCCTAGTGCCTTGTGGGCTACTCTTTACACGCGTTTTTGGACTGGTCCTATTATTTGCAGGGTAGTATTACAAAAACACACAAACATAGAAAATATAGCAACTTATAAACACAATACATATTACTTCACGCTTAAACGTGTAAGAGAGTGTGTGTGTTGATTCTACAGTTATATTTGTTGTAAGTGTTGCATGCCTCATAGTGCATGTTGCAAGTACAATGCTAAAGGTTTTGCTACTTAATAAAAAAAAATGCACAATAAATATCCTGTTTTAGTACCTACAAAAACTACAAAACTCATACAAAATATTAAAGAGACACTGAACACAAAACTGCAGAAAAAAAATACACAAATAGTGGATGCAATTTATGTGAGTGTTTTTCAAAGAGGATTTATATTTTTGTAGAGAAAAAATATTATTTTAAGGGTCTTATAGCGGCAATAGCAAACAAAGTTTATTTAATGAAAACTATTATTACTTAAAAAGGAGTGCCAATTCTGTAGACTAGTTTAGATTCCCGAATAGATTTTGGACCGGGTTCTAGTTAAGACTTCTTTTCAGGTTCTCCATCAGAATACATATTACTTATTTTAGTTCCAATTTTAGCTTATATATAAATTAACAGCCAGGCCCACGATATCGGCCGCCAACTTATGCGCGTTACAACAAGTCACTTATTATCGTTCTCTTAAGCGGCCCACTAATTATCGATTTGTCGGTCGACAGGTTTTTCGTTTAACAGTTAAGCTATGTTCACATTATGTGAATTTTTCATGTTGAATGTCACTTTTCTACCCAAATCTGATTTCTTGTGTATGTCAAAATTTGAGTTTTGCATATGGCTTATAATTAACATGTTCACATGTTGTTATGTAAACACACATTTGACATAACCTATCAAACATAAAAAATACATACTTAGCACATTCTTTCCATTTTCAATAATTAATTTTTATATTTTCTATTTTTTGTATTATTAATTTACTATTAAATTTTTGTTATGTGTATTATAATTTCAATTAATTTTTGCCGCCACAAACAATTTTATTGATAAAAAAAAGCTGAAGTCCGATGTTTTGTCACTTGCAAATAGAACTCGTTCGAAATCAAAATTGTCATATGTACTGTACACAGAAAAATAACACATGCTATTGTTTGGAGAGGTTCAGACGATATGTACAAATTTAGCATGTGAAAAAGTGACAATCCACATGACAAATACACATAATGTGAACATAGCTTAAGTACACACTATACAATACATTTACGCAACGCATTTTTTATTCATATTGCATGTTTTGACACACACACACACACACACACACACTAACTGCAATCAAAAATAAAATCATAAACGCAATATCAGTTCTGGCTTTTTATATCATAAACATTGCGAGAGAAATACTTTTGAAAAAATGAGTCGTAAGCTAAGTAGTGAATGAATGTTTACAGCTTCATTACTTTTTTTCAATGAACAAAATAGATAAAAACATGAAATCACGATACAAACAGTGCAATCTACATCAATGCAGTCACAAAATATCGAAAGTTTTTAATGCGGATAAAATCTCGAATGCAATCCGAAATCAGGTCATGAATACGAATACAACCGTTGTCATCTACAATGAAATTTGCCAGATTGCGTAAATGCATTGCATAGTGTGTACAAAATATAACGTAGTCATTTTATTAGTTGTCAAATTGCCAAAACTTACTAAGGAAAACATTCTAGATTTTGTTAAAAACAAAAATGCTAAAAAATGTAATTTATTAAGAATCAATGCTAA
Organism: Pollenia labialis; assembly: GCA_949318255.1. Classification (NCBI taxonomy): domain Eukaryota; kingdom Metazoa; phylum Arthropoda; class Insecta; order Diptera; family Polleniidae; genus Pollenia; species Pollenia labialis. Next base: position 29,534,765 of record OX439141.1, on the reverse strand, counting down.
ACAAATTTATATGAAAAATATAGAAAGAAGGGCCAATAAATTTTTTATAATATGCTGCATAGTGTCCTTCATTATCAACGAAGAGCTTTCAAATTACCTTTAATAAAAGCTTTTCAGATGCTTGACAGGTTCAATCGAACTAGGCACAGCACATAAACTTAATAAGGGTCCTCATGATATCGTTTATAAGTCTCGTAATCTGTGCAAACTGTGCATTTTTACGCCCTCGTAAATGAACTGTCAAAAATTGTATGAGAATTCATTTACACAAACTTGGTAAATTTGCCCAACAATTTTGTCTCTTAAACTTGCGCTGTTCAATTGTGCATTTATACAAACAGATCTTTTAATGATTTCAACGTCGTTTTCAATGAAAAATCCAAGTGTCTATAAATCACAAACAATAAATTCTAGCAATAATTTCAGTAAATTGGTCTTTTGGCTTTCTTTGAGCATTTTTAAAAGCAAATTTCTCATACATACATATTAATCACAAATTTAAACACAAATTTTTATATTTTTGAATTTTAATTTTTAATTAATTTTTGTATTGACGTTTCTTACAAACTGACATGAATTGTTTAAAATTACACAAAAGTAAAAAAGGGGCTTCATGAAACAAGACTCGTAAGTTTGCGCATTTGCACAAATGGCAATTTTAAGCGACATCATGAGGACCCTTAATGTCGCCTTTGCTGAACATTGTAACACATTTTTTAAAAAGGGATACGATATTTTTTTTGTGTTTTCTTATTTCTGCGCTTTGCTTCAGGCCACAAATTTTAGACAATATCGCATTTGCAGTAATTACAAAAGGGTTTTTTGTAAGTCATCTGTTTCTTTATTCCATTCTTTTTACTTTAGGTTCTTGTCCCAATCTTTGCGAAACTTTTGTGTTTAGGTTTTTAATAATTTTTTAAAATTTTCTCCTTTTTTGATTTTTATTTTAGTGAAACGTTAACGATCATTTACCTTGTTGCATTTTTTAGATCTAATCCAATGTTAGAATCTTCCGTTTTTTCTTTTTATTATTAAACATTATAAAAATGAAAAATGTTAATAATATCACAAGAACTAAAATATGCTAAGAATTTTTAAATAATGCTAGAAAAAATGCTACATGCTAAATCAGGTTTTTCATGCTAAATGACTTTAAAAATTGATAGATCTAGCATGAAAAATTCTAAGCTGGCAACAATGATTGCACATTCACAATTCCACCAATTAAACTTTAGTTTGTATCTAAAAATCGGCCAAACATATAAATTAAGCCATACAAATACAACTCTGTGCTAAAAAGAAATTAGAAAACAAAAAACAAGCAAAGCAGTAAACAAAAAAATTTGGAATAGAATTTTGTGAAAAATGTTTTATAAAAACAAAATGTATTAACAAAGTTACCTCAGTACTACAACAATGAAACAATAAAAACAACAGGCATTTTGTTTCTAGAATTGAGACGGCAAATGTCAAAATGCCTTTATAAAAAATGTAAATAAACAAAAAAAAAATTACGCCAAACGTCACACACGAAGAAAATCACTGCAAACAGCTGCGCTTGTGAGGTCACTTAATTAGTACTTTCTGTATAAAAATATATAATTTTATTAGTGATGTGCTTAAAAAAAAATACAATTATAAACAAATATATTTATGGCGTTTTCTTTTCTGAGTAAAATTCTGAATCAATTATGCCCAGGGATGATTAATGAGAAAACCAATATCGTACCAACGAACTTTTAAAATCGTACTTTATCGGCCCCAATAGTACTTAATCATTTTTTTTATTAAATTTTTTTTATTTTATTTTTAAAAACAAAAATTTAGTACAACAAAAGCAAAGGGTACTTAAAATTCATTTGTAATTATACATAATAATAAGCTGGGTAAAATTTGTTCGCGTCAAAAGCACGTCGCGATTCTTGTTCTATAAGTCATTCCAAAAAACTTTGCCAAAGAATCCTAAAGTCAAAAATTAATTTCGAGCCCAAGAATAGAGGCAAACAAATTGTATTTGGTCTAGCCAGACCTGTATCATGCGGTGTTTAGGGTCGAAAATCCATTTATTATTATTTTTGAATGCCGCCGAGAGCGTTTTCATACGCTTTTTAGAATTTATCGTCTTTTTTGTGGAAAATTTACGAAGATTTCTTAAAATGCAATCTCGAATCTTAAACGAAAAAAAAATGTTTAAGCGTTCTAAAAATATGTACATACGAGCATCTTCGAATTGCATTTCCAAATTTATTGTGTTTACAATTTTCAATATGTACTGCAGAAACATATAAAAAATTCTATTTAAATAGTGCATGTAAAATCTCCTTCAAAATAATTCGGAGTGAAAAATTAATAATAGAGTGGGCTACCACTGTTCCAAAATTCTATTGAGTTCTTCTTGACGCAACAACCATCTTGTTGACGAATATTTGAAAATATAATGAGATCGTTCCAAAATAATCTTGAATTGAGAGGAAGTCGTCTTTTCTACTATGTAGAACTTTTGCAGAAGTAGTTTTCTATATCCTTTTAAAACTTGTCAATAACATCAGAAAATGCACGTTTATATGCTAAAGCTGATTCTAAATTTAGAATGTGGCATAAGCGATCGTTCAATGAACAAGTGCAAATATCTATTCACAATAGCGGAGTTCAGTTATTGGTCTTGCAAAAGAGCAAATGCAAAATATCATAGCTGTTTTGTTAAATCCAACAACAGAAACTAGAGTTTCCCTTAAATTTCATAAAAAAGCTACGGCATTTTGCATTTTTGAAAGACTGTTTGCACCAAACACTAAACTCCGCTTATATTCATTGGACAGTAAATACGAATGACCATTTTATATCAATTATAAATATGAAGGTTTGAACAATTTGGAAATAGTACCAAATGAGTCACGTGGGTAGCAGCGTACTTTTTAGCTTTGGATTGTACCTTAAAATGTACAATTGTGGTGGCAAGTTTCGAGCCGTAAACACTAACAATGCAATACAAAAAACATCTGTTGTTTCTGTTGGCTTTGAATTGTTGTAGTCTTGCCACCACCTGTAATTAAATTTACCTTGCGCTTATTGTACTTTATTGTTTTATGCCGAAATTTGTGTTCTTTTGTAAACGTAAAATATGAGACACTTCTTAAAAATTAGGAGAGCATTTAAAAATGTTGCCAAGTCACATGTTACACCTATGCAACACTTTATTTTAGAAAAGATAACGCCATTAGTGTTGGTGTGTAAAGAAACATTTCGTTTAATATTTTTACAAAATTCTTCTGCCGACAACCACAACACAAGTGAATGATTTTGCCATTTGTGGTCGCATAATATTTCTGACTGGGCAGAAAATTTGTATGAAAACTGTTGCGTTATCGTTCGTTTGCATGGTCGTTCGACTTGTTGTGTTAAAAATTATTTGTGGGGCGCAAATCAGCTGTTTGTCTAAGAAAATGCGAAGCGGTCGGCAAAGTTTTAATTTTAGTTACAATTCTCGTAAATATCAGAGCTGTAAACTGCAACTGCAATCAATTAGCCTTGAAATCAAAATGATTAAAACCTAACTGATTTCATTCTTTAATTTAAAATTTATTTCAAAATGCAAAATGAAGTCTTGTCAAAATTGCAATATTTTGTGATTGTAATTTTTTTTTTAAATCAATCTTTTAAGAAATCGCGATTGCAATGAAATGTTTTTTTTAAATCACCTGATTTCAATTAATTCCGTTTGGAATCTTGAGGTTGCAAACGAAAATTGACATTGTTGTCAATGTTGTATTTATAGAATAAGTAACTTCATTTGAAAGAAACGAAGTTTTTTATTGCATTCCAATAATATTTGAATAGATTTCCAAAAATGTATTTAATAATTTTTATCTTGTTGATTTCATGATTTCACACTAAAATCATAAAATCAATTTTCTGATTTTGATTACAATTACAACTCTCGTTCAGATTCTTGTTTATACCTTAGTTTAATTTTGAACGAATTGAATTAAAAAAAAAAGTTCTAGTTCAGTTCAAGTTCTGTTTTAGTTCAGTTTTAGCTTAGTTCTAGTTCAGTTCAAAATGTTTAATAATTTGTAACAGTTTTCTAAAATTCCTTGCATTTTTCTTAAACAAATTTAAATGTACATATTTAAAAAAAATCCCATATGAATTTTATTATTCGTGACACTTTGATTACATCACTTAAATTTCATTCTCTTCCATTTCCAACTCCCTTAAAAGAACTCTATAAAATATTTGGCATTTATGTATACATTTTAGCAACATATCACAGTATGTGCAGTTTTATTGTCACATGTGTGTGTGTGTGTGTATTTGTATGAATTTCAAAATTTGTTTCATAATTTATATGTAAATTATCTGGTTGTAATATTTTAGTGATTCTATTACATTTTTCTCTCTCTCTCTTCCTGTGAAAAAATATGTTCATGGTAATTTATTAAATATTTACAACGTATTTTAATCTATTTTTAAGTATGTGCACAAAAATAGGAGTGAAGGAAATTTATATGACTCAACTAGTGACTACCACTATTTGTGTGGCTGTCGAGGATGATGGAGATGATGATGATAAGGCTCATGCCTGCCACTATCAACATCATCATCACTACAGATGCAGCCACATCAAGTGACATGTTTATTTTTGGGCATATAGACATGTGAGTGAGAATGTTTGAATTAGTTTTGAGGTAAAAAAAACCTGCATATGTATGTATGACATTTTATGACAAACATGTAGTAGTGGTAATCGATTATAGTGTAGAATTTAATGTATAATTTATTTATTTATATACATATTTACATGAAAACTACATTAGAATTAACGAAAGTTGTTTTAAAAGTATTAAATATGTTAAAAAATATTTCCACAATTTAACAATTTTGTTAGTAATTTAGCTTTTAGCCTCGTACCTGTAATCACAGATTGTTTTTCTATGTTTTTGCGGTTTCTCTTAAAATTTAGTTCCATTTCATTATAAACTACTTTACACGTATTTTTCCATGTACATATGTACCTATAAAATATGTATCTGCAGTTGTTTGAATGATACATGTGTCTACGCATGTATTTTGTTATAATTTGTTTTTAAGTATTAAAAGCTTTTAATTAAATTTCGTTGTTAATTAAAACCACAATATCGTTATAAAATTTACTAGACAAAATGAAAATATCCAATAAAAATGCTAGAATTTTTTTTTAAAAAACAGCGATTTTAAAACTAAAATCTTAAAAAATGTTGAGCAAAAGAACTAGAATAGAACTGGAACAGAACTAGAACAAGATCTGAACAGAACAGAACTAGAACAGAACAGAACTAGAACAGAACAGAACTAGAACAGAACTAGAGCCGAACTAGAATTGAACTAGAACTGAACTAGAAAAGAAGTGGAACAAAACTAGAACAGAACTAGAACAGAACTAGAATATAACTAGAACAGAACTAGAACAAAACCAGAACAGAACTAGAATAGAACTAGAACAGAACTAGAACAGAATGGAACTAGAACAGAATGGAACTAGAACAGAACTAGAATAGAACTAGAACAGAACTAGAACATAACTAGAATAGAACTAGAACAGAATGGAACTAGAACAGAACTAAAACAGAAATACAATTGAACTAGAACAGAACTAGAACAGAACTAGAACGGAAGTACAACAAAACTAGAACAGAACTAGACAATTATTAGACCTAGAACAGAACTAGAACAGGACTAGAACAGAACTAGAATATAACTAGAACAGAACTAGAACAGAATGGAACTAGAACAGAAATAGAATTGAACTAGAGCAGAACTAGAACAAAACGAGAACAGAACTAGAACAGAACAGAACTAGAACAAAACTAAAATTGAACTAGAACAGAATTAAAACAGAGCTAGAACAGAACTGGAACAAATCTTGAAAACAATCCTGTGTTTAAAGTTCATAAAAATATTTCCTTTTAAATCCTTTATGCTTTGAGAACCAATTTCCTTTCCGGTTTTTGGCATTTCTTGTTGTTAATCTATCCGAAGTAGCTCTTTTAAAAATATTATTTAAACAAATACAAAAGTGCAGTGTAAAAAAAGTATACATGTTTAAAGGGCCGATGTTAATTTTGAATAAAACACAAATTATTTTGGAAATTATTGTTATTACTTTTTATTATGATAATATTGGTATGGTTCAGTCATGTATGGAACAAAATATTGGCCAAATTGCCGGCGCGACCTCGGCTGCACACCCTCATCCGATGATCCAAATTTCCGATGACGCTGAGGCATAATTGAGGTTCTAATGTGCCGAATTATCTCATCATTTAGCTCTTGAATTGTTGCTGGCCTTTCGACGTACACTATTTCTTTCAAATAACCCCAAAGAAAGAAGTCCAACGGTGTCAAATCACATGATCCTGGCGGCCAATTGACATCGCCACGATGTGAGATAACACGGCCATTGAATTTGACGCGCAAGAGTGCCATTGTTTCGTTAGCAGTGTGGCAAGTGGCACCGTCCTGTTGAAGCCACATATTGTCCACATCCATATCTTTCAATTCGGGCCATATAAAGTTCGTTATCATTTCAAGATAGCGAACACCCTGAAAGACATCATTTTGGAAAAAATTACACCCGATGATGCTGCGAGCCCAAACAGTCACTTTATGTGGGTCTTTTGGTTTTTCGACAGTCAGTTTTGGATTATCATTCGCCCACATGCGGCAGTTCTGCTTATTGACGAATCCACTGAGGTGAAAATGTGCATCATCACTAATGATGATTTTCTTTGAAAATTTATCATCCACTGGTGCCATTTCTTGCCACCATTTTGACCATTGCTCTGACGTTGCTCGATTGTGTATCTTTCCATTATATAGAATTATAGAATCCTTTCATTTAATTATTAATTAACAGAAAATAATATTTACGAAGTTTGTTCGTTATATTAACGCACAGTTCATTACATCAGTCATTTATTGTCACCACGAACAAATTCATTCTCAACGTAAATTTTCGTTGTCTCCACGTACCTTTTTGATTCAGTGCGATCGAATATTTTGTCTTTTGTACTCTTTTTAGTATAATGTTTATTTGCTTTTGCTGCATACATTTCCTTAAAACATAATTAAAATTAAATTGTCTTACTCAATTGTCACTTTAGTAATTGGTGTGGCATATAAATTTATATTTTTCATATACGTATGTACGTATGTGTAATTATTTACTTCAAGGACTTTATTACTGAAAAATCTACTTCTTTAATTGCCAATAAATTCCTAAAAGATAACAAAAAAAAAAATAAAAAAAAATAAAAAATGTTCTTTTAAACAATCCTTTAATGTTGCAAGTTGTTGCCATTAACACTTTTTGTTCTATTGATTTTCCAGAAATTTGTGATATTTTAAACCAAAAAATTTTTTTCCAAGAAAACCGAGAAAAACTCATTTAAATGTCAGATTTATTGTTGAATTGTACATCTCTTTGTATTTTGTTTGCATTGTCATAAACACTCTCTTTGTAACAGTGTTTGTGTGTTCATACATACTGTATGTATGGCTTGGTAGTGTAAATATTTTGACATATCCCAATGGTAAAAATACTGAGTAAAGAGGCCAAATAAAAGGCCTTATTTAGCAGACGTTAGAACTTCTCGCCGCATTCCAAAGTTTTTTATTTTTTGCTTAGGCTGCCATTGTTTTCTTCAAAAATATGGTGAAAATTAAATATTTGTGAATATTATTTTACTTAATTTTAAATAAAAATTATTATTTATAAGTAAAATTTATACGTATACAATTAAATTAAAAAAAAAGCTGTGCTTCTTTGTACATAAATGACAATTTTTTAAAATGCAAAATCTCTTTTTATCATCCCAATGATATTTTGGCGATATCATCCTATTTTCTAATAATTGGTTATCTGGCGATATTGCTAGTTAATGATCTAGAAGTATCGCTTTCGTATTGAAGAGAAGTATTACCATCGATACACGTTTCTTCCCGAAGGAATACGTTTGGCAATACATTAGGTGTATTTCTGTGTTTGCTGGGACTCATTCATTTCATTTTATTTTATTGAATTTTATATCAAAAAAATAATTTCATTATTTATTTACATAAATTTTTACAATTTTTTGCCGGTAAAAATGCCTTTGCAGAAAAATTGTATTGTGGACATCCAAAAATATGTCCATTAAAGAAATTTTTGGCAGCAGGATATTTTTTTTGTTTTGTAGAAAAATAAATAAATTCTATTTCAACTGTTTTTCTTTCAAATAATATTTGAGGCAAATTTAAAAATCAAGGAAAATTTTATTGGTTTTTAATTTAAATTAAATTTTAACGAAGAAAACAATTACAAAATATTTGATTACTTTTATTAGAAAAATATTGTGAAAATCTTTTAAGGAGTTTAAAGTTTTAATTGACTAAATTAAATTGATCAAAATTTAAAAGAATCACAATCACTTGTTTAATAAATTTAAGATTGACAACTTATTAAAAAAAAACTGTTAAGATTGCTATATTCGGCAGTGCCGAATCTTTAATACCCTCAATAGTATGAATTGAGGTCATAAATTAGGAGTTTATGCAACATTAAATAACAATCGGTGTAGTCCGCCATCAATTAATATTAGTTTTTCTAACAAATACATCGGTTTCCAAATTTGGATGTATATTTATTTTTCTTATCAAAATAATTTTATACAATAAATTTTTGTATAAAAAATTTTGTAGCGTAAATTAAAAAAAAATTTATACCATAAATTTTTCTACAAAAAATTGTATAACGAAAATTTTTCTATAAAAAAAATTTATAACGTAAATTTTTCTTCAAACAAATTTAATAACGTTAATTTTTCTATAAAAAAATTTAATAAAAAAATTTTTTTACTTAAATTTTTTTTTAAAAAATTTTACTAAATGAGTTTTTCTATAAAAAAAATTTAATAAATGAGTTTTTCTATAAAAAAATTATTTTACATAAATTTTTCAATAAAAAAATTTTATAACGTAAATTTTACTACGATAAAAAAATTTTTCTGTTAAAATAATTTTTTATAAAATAAATTTTCTAAAAAAAATTTAAAACGTAACTTTTTCTATAAAAAAAATTTGATAACGTAAATTTTACTACTACAAAACAATTTTTCTGTTAAAATAATTTTTTATAAAATTAATTTTCTAAAAAAAAATTTTATAACGTAAATTAAAAAAAAAAAAAAAATAATACGTAAATTCTTTTACGAAAAATTTTATAACGTAAATTTTTCATTTAACAAATTTAATAACAACAATTTTTCTATAAACAAATTTAATAACGTAAATTTTTCTACAAAAAAATTTAATAATTAAATTTTGTACCGTAAATGTTTCTATAAAAAAAATTTAAAACGTAAATTTACGCTATACAATTTTTTTATAGAAATATTTACGTTATAAAATTTCTTCATAGAAAAAGTTACGTTTAAAAATTTTTTTATATATAAATTTCCGTTTTAGGGACCCCAATGTAAAAATTCCTTTATTTTTATTGAAATAAAAATATTTTATCATATATTAAGAACCTCTGCAATTCTTTTCTTTTATTGGCCTCAAAAGACAAACGCATTTATGCAGACAATCAGGACAGTTAGACGGAAGTTGAAATATTGCAGTTGTGTATGTGCAACGCATGACCATAAAACCAACATTTGTTTTATACAATACTTAAATACTGTAATAATAATAAACATTAAAGTTATAAGCATCATAATATTAAATGTTATTATTTCATTTATTTACACATACATTCAAGAGTTTGTTAGTTATTTTGTCTGCACTCAATACATTTAAACATTGAACACACACAGTCCCAGCGGGAAAAATAAGGAGTATGAATACCTTCTAGAAGGCCCCTGTTACCCTTATTTTGGATATAAAAGGCCTACTCGCTCCATTCCATACTCATATCTGTACACTCAAAAGAAAAAAGACTCCATCCGTACTCAAATCAATCCGAAGCGGTATTAATAGAACCGGATTTTCTTGAATCAAGTACAGAAAGATTGATTCAAGTACGGATTTTCAATCGCAAAATAGTTAAATTATCCACATTTAATCCCGATTTCGTACTTTAAATAACACAGTACAACAGCCAATCTGGGGGGTGAGAAAATCCAAGTCAGGGTGATGGTACTAGGTCAGTATAGTAAAACCCTCAGAGGGTTTGGCGTTCGTATGTGTCAGTTTTTTTTATGACATTTTAAATTTTTTCCTTATCTTGATGTTTTTGTGTTTAACATAACTCGAGAATCACTTGTCCGATTTTGCTAAAACAAACTGAAAACAAATTAGAATTGCAATTTCTTTAATCCGTTCATATAAAGTTTTTCTTTATAATCAACAGTTTTGCCGGTAAAAATAAATTTGTGGAGAAAAAAAAATATTTTTTTGCCTAAAATGTAAATTTTTTTTCCATAGTATACTTTTAGGCAAAAAATATTTTTTTTTCTACACAAATTTATTTTTATCACGAACTCGTGCTTGAACAAAACCAAAAAAGAAATAAGAAAGAAAAAATTATTAGTAAATCAACCCGTATTACACCTTACAGAATGATAAAAATCCAACATCATGCCCGATATGGTTGTTACTTTAGAATTATTATGTACATATTTAACCAAAAATATAAACTAGAAGAGAAGCAAAAGCTCAAATTCACTTTTTTAACCCTTCGTGGTACACAAGAGTCTGGCCAAACCTTTTTTTCAATGAGTAAGCCGGAGGGTTAACCACAACGAAAAGTTTAATCATTTTTTTAACTTGACTTAAGAATTTTATACGTATTTCAAGTAATTTCGGGATTGATTTTTGAAAGTAATCCCATTAATAATTGTTTTGAGTACGTTTTAGTGTTATTCGTACTTGAATTTTTGCGTACGACTCGTACTTAAAGTAATCATAAAAAACTTGATTTATCCCGAGAGTTTTTCTTTCTGTGTATCTTATCTTTTATACGAAAGAGCGGAGGCCTTCTATTAACCATTCTTTGACAGTTAGAAAATAATAGCAATTGAATCAAAAAATATATAAGCAGGCCTTTAAAAAGGTCTGAAGTAAGAAGGTCTTCTATGTTTTCCCGCTGGGTTATTGCTTTAGAAGAGAGATAGAGAGAGAGAGAGAGAGAGAGAGAGGAGGAGATAGTGTGAGTTTTATTAGACACTTAAGCATGTGAGTAGATACTGAGGGAAAGAAAGTAATGAGCCTTTTTTTTTATTCTCTTTCTTCTTTGTTAAGGCATTTAAAAAGCAGCTTCTTTAGAAATTTTTCAATTAAAATTAAATTTTATTCTTAAGAGTTTTATTGAAATAATTGATTTTTTTTATTCTTTGAAACAACATCTTTTAAACAAAACTTCTTCGGAATTCGATTAAAAAAAGGGACAAAACTAAGGGCTCTTAAATGTCTTTCCCTGCTCTTTTTTTATTCATCCGTCCATTTGCGTTCAGTTTTGTTTTAATATTTTCTGAATTTCTGTTTAAAAAGTAAAAGACCAGCAGTATTAGAATTTTTTTTTTTTGTGTTGTAATAATTTATCATTCATAAACTTATGGGCAGAAGGTATAATTGTTAAAATTAAACTAGAAAATGTACAATAATACCAGTATGTATCCTTGTCACTGGTTTGGCTAAAGGATGTTCTGTTGTCTGCTTATAAGTATTTTCATGTGTGCGTGTGTCTCTGTGTTTATTAGATAATTTATGCAAGTATGTGTAAATTTTACCCAAAGCTATCATTTGTTCATATTGTCAGGATATTTGCAGACTGGTTACTTTTTCTCTTGTTCCTTTTTCACACTACCCATTCTATTTAAAAGCTAATTTATAAAAAAAAAAATTATTTTAAATAGGGAGAAAAAGTAGAAAATAAAAGGTTCATACAAACTATGCAGAAGGGAGTTATTTAAGGAATTTGTTTTGGGATTTAAATTGCTGAAAATTTGTTTAACTCCGGAGCGTATGAGTAATATTTGTTTAGGAAAATTTCAAGTTTGCATTTTCTAAAAAAAAATCTTAAGTATCTTAAATAAAAAAACAATGTTTGCTTAAAATTTTTTATAAAAGAAAATATTAGTTACCCTAAATTTTTCTACAACGAAATTTCGTGTTTTTTAAATTTATTCTTATTAATTCGTTTTAATGTTTTTTTATACCCACCTTTTGCAATTGCGCTGATGCGAGAATGACTAAAAAAAATGATACTGGACCCACCTTTTAGTATACCAAACAACTCAGTATCACTTTCTGAGTCGATCTAACGATGTCCATCCGTTCGGTTGGCTGGTTGTCTGTCCACGTAACTTTGTACGCAAAGTACAGTACGAAATTTTGAAGATATCTTGATGAAATTTGGTAGATAGATTTTAATTGTCACAAGGACGAAGTAAAGAAATGGTGAGTATCGGACTTTCACAAGGCTTCCCTGCAAACATCTTTGCCTATTAACCATCATATTATGTTGGTGCTTAGATTTAATGTAGTCCAAACACATTTTACTTTAATCAAAATCATCCTATTAAAATTTATAGTTATCGTCCCATGTTTCACTTTAGCTCTCATACAAATACTACTCCCGACAATAGCTATTAATGCTTAAACCAGTAATGCCAACTATTGAAAATGGCAAAATTTTTGGTAAAAGTGGCCAAAAAATTGATTTTTTTTAATTGTTAAAGTAATTTTCGTTAACTGAGTAAAAAAATTGCAACGTTTTTTTGGTCTTAATTTGTCTTAATGTAAATGGGTAATGATTATAGCCATTAATTAATTAAAAGATTAATGATTATGGTGGGTGTTCTACCACTACACATCCATATAAGGAGGACTGCTATGTCAAGTCATCTAAGGATCAAGTTGACATCCGGCACACCGGCTTGATGGAAGTGGCTCCGGGCCTATCTGTCTGTACAATGGCGGACAAAATGACCACGGAACTAAGCTTCAATAGGAGGTTCAAGGCAATCATTCCGAGGGCCTGGAGTGATGGAAATCCATGTCGGGGAAATCATGAATTACACTGGTATACCGACGGGTCTAAATCGGAGCACGAAGTGGATGCAGGGGTTTTTGGACCTTATGCACGAATCTCGATGGCGATGGGCGAATCACCGAGTGTGTATCAGGCCGAGATTTGCGCTATTGATGTGTGCTGCAGCAACATTCTTGACAGGGAAATGGTTGGCGGCAATATTGTGATCTTCAGTGATAGCCAAGCGGAAATTAAAGCACTCTCTTCATGGAGAATGTCCTCGAAGTTGGTGGCGGAGTGCCGGGGAAGGCTACAGGAGCTGGGGACAAGGAGCAGATTGACGCTCTGCTGGGTGCCGGGGCACTCAGGGATCCCGGTTAATAAAATGGCTGATGAGCTGGCCAGGGCTAGTTCAAACGCGCGGATGGTGGGTCCCGAGCCCTTCTGTGGGTTGAGTTGGACCAGGGTCCAGTCCCTCATTGGAGACTGGGCTCTGGGAGATACTGGGTATCACTTCCGGGAATGCGCCAGGCAAGGGAATTCATTTCTCCCACAAACGTAATGGGGTCGAATGGTCTCGGCAGACTGGATCTGCGACTGTTGGCGGCTTTTCTGACTGGACACCATACGATCAAGTACCACCTGTATTGGATGGGCCTGGCAGAGGTTTACTTTATCTAGAGGAAGACGAGTCGACGAAACACATTCTGTGGGTGCGTCCCAAATCGGTGCTATAACGGCAAGGGACCTGGTTGGATTCCTTTGCGAAGCGGAGGATTTTTTGGCCAACTTAGGGGGAGTGGGGTCAAAAGACCTAACCTGGTCGCGGTACCCGTCGCTATTGGGTGAAGCCCCCCTGCTTTGTTGAAAAAAATTTCTAATGACAAAATTGATTTCTTTAATGGCTAAACGAGATGAACAATGGCTAAGTCTAGCCACGAACTGGCTAAATGGGAAACACTGACCATAACTTCTTTTTGTATGATAGAACAAAATGTCAAACAAACTGGCGACGATAGCTTCTACATCATGACAAAATGTAGTGCTGCTAGTTCTTAAATTTTCAACAGATACCATAAACCCCGTCCCACCATCAAAATCATTTTAAAGCAAACAAGTTTTAAATAGATAAAGATATCTTAATAATATTCACCACAATGAATTTTACCATAAGTCATAACATATTTTTGCTTTGGCGGGTCCACGATTGCCCGTGAGTCCCAAGTAGGGTATACGTTCAAAAATTAGCCTTTATATACGGGTTTTTAATTCTGTCTGATAATGTGTGTTAGTGGCTGAGTGGTCTAAGATGCTGCATTACGTTAGTTGAAGGGTATTTGAGATGCGGCATAGCCGAATAAAGCACTCTTACTTGTGTTTATATTTTTATAATCAATTATATTTTTCTTTTTTTTTTAAACAAAAAAAAAAAGATTTTCTTTCAAGATAAAAAATCACTTTACAATAATTTTCCCCTTCAGTACCATAAATAATTTGTTTTACGAAATCTTGATAAGACAATAAGAAATTGAAAGAATCTTTTTTAGGTTAAGGGAAAATGCGCGAAAGTTTAAAGCAAAATTTGTCTCCCATCATATAAAATAAATAAGATTTAATCAAGAAATAACTTAAAGTTTTACAGCTGTATTTATAAAAACTTATTTATGATAAATAAATCGTTTTCAAGCAAAAAGTGCTAAAGTTGTATTCATAAACGAAAAATAGTCTATCAAACCTTTAATAACCCATTCATAAAGTAAGACAATTTATTGTTGGATTTACCCTTCTTTAAACCAAAAATAAAGAAACATTTTGATAAATGTTTGCATATTATGATATTATTTTAGTGAAATATGTTTGAAAATAATAGAAAAAATGTTTTATTTATTAATATGGACATGTAAAATAAACTTTACAAAATTGTGGACAACCAATTTAAAGTTTTATGTTATACATATGTTTTAAATGAATATGATCAGAAGGCAAATGTAGATATTCTCTTTAATTATTTATTAAACCATTGCAATTACATAGTTGTTTTTATGCTTAAAACAACGAACTGTTTTTTTTTAAATATTAAAAAATAAAAACAAAAACAAATCATTATAATAGTGATGTTAATAAAGAGTACAGAAGCTTTTTATTCGAATACTTTCTTATCGTATATTTAAAAAAAAAAGGTTCAAACAAAAATTGTTATGAAACCTTTCGGCAACATTTTGTTCAGAAACTAAAATAATATGTATTTTTTTTTGAAAAGAATATTTTTCAGGGTCTAAAACTACAAAAAAAAAATTATAAAAAAATAATTTTATATATGTGAACCGAATAGAAGTTTCATGAATCACTAGCAATAAAATGGCAACAAAAGGTGAAGAAAGTTGCCATACATAAACACAAAATCGCTACAAACACTTAATAGTAAAAAAGCTGTTAATGTACGTTTATGAATACAAAATGCGTTTGATAGTTATTACTAGGGATGCGATTTCCACGCAAATGCGTGTTTTTTTTTTCAATAATCTAAGAACGATGTCGACCAATTATGTGTCCGAATCATTAAATTTGCGCTAAAATGGCATCGATTTGTTTTTGCATATTGTTGCATATTTTGGTGAAAATGCATATTTTTGCATATTTGGGTTTTAAATGCATATTTTTGCATAATTTAACATTTTTAAACGATTTTTTTTTAATTTCCATATAATAAAAAAAGTTCTTTAAACAAATTTTTAAATACACAAAAAAAAACTTAAAAAAAAAATTTTTAAATTAATAAATAAATTCTTTTCGACAAAAGAAACCGATCCAACACCTTACATGGTTAAGGCTTTCGGTGGGTTTAAAATGTTGTATCTGAAACTATTACAAGTAACTTGCTTGTCACATGGGTTATACCGTGTTGCTGAGGAAATTAGAAGCCAATTCGATTATATTGCAATTGTTAATGAAATGTATCCCTTGATTCCCCTTCCACCGCAGCCAGAAGTAACAAGATGATGGGTGGCCAAATGCTTCAGAATTCTATTCAAAAAATTTAATATTTTTTATTTTTCAGTGCATATTTTGGATTTTTTAGTGTATGAAAATCGTATCCCTAGTTATTTCATACTTTAAGCTCAAAATAAGAACTTTTTATGAATATGGCCGTTAGACGATATTTTTTTTTGTATTTTATTTGAAAGTGTAATTTTTTCATAACAAATCTGGGAATTTATTTCTCATTATTTATGAAAATAATTTAATGAAAATTAAATTTGATGAACTCAAGCCTAATTAAAGAATATCAAAAATTTAAAATTAACAGTTCAACTAAAAAATCAAAATTGTTCTTAGAAATAGCTGTGGCACAAGCTCTAATGTTTACATTTGTACTTTAATTTGTACAAATAAAAATGTCGACGAAAGTGGACAAAAAAACATAATAAATAAATGTATTCAGGTTTTCAAGACAAAGTCTTGACAGAAAGAATACGAAAAAACAGAGGAAGAATGAGGCAACATGTAATTTGAAATTTAAGTGATACTAACAGCAAATTTCGAACCACCAGTACTACTGGTTAAAGATTGATGTTTGACTGTTGGCTAACGGGCACCGCAGTGGTGCAGTGGGTAGAACACAAATATCTTCTGACGATAGAAAGTGGTGTTTCTTGAAACATGTAAAGATCAACCCGGGTTCAAATCCCAGCTCAGGCAAGAAAAATTATCAATAACTTTTAATAAAAATTCCAAGTTGTAAAATTCCTTCCCTCAGTGAAAATAATTTAATGAAAATTAAATTTGATGAACTCAAGCCTAATTAAAGAATATCAAAAGTTAATTGTATCCTTTAAATTAATTCTTAAACGAATTTTTTTTTTAAATTCTATAAAAACAATTTTAACTTTTTTTTTAAAAAATTAAAAAAATTCCAAACTAATCCTTAAAAGTGAATTCACAAAAGAAAATAAAAAACCGGAAATTTGCCAATAGAAAACTTTTAAAGACATTAATTTTTCTATACAACCAAAAAAAGCGTAAATAAAAAAAAAACATTTAAAACGTGTTTTTTAATAGAAGACTCGTTAAAACTTAAAGTTTTCTATAACAAAAGATAGTAAATCTGTCAATTTATTTTTAAGGAGTTTATTTTTAAGAACAATTGTAATTTTAGTTGAACTGTTAATTTTTATTTTGAAATTTTTCATCAAATTTAATTTTCATTTAATTATTTTTTTTTACTAAAGGAAGTAATTTTTATAACTTGGAATTTTATTAAAATTTATTGATAATTTTCTCGGCTGAGCTGGGGCTCGAACCTGGGTTGAATTTACATGTTTCAAGAATCACCACATTCTTTCATCAGAATTCTTTGAGTTCTAACATCTGCACCACTGCGGTGGTTAAACGTTTTTTAAGAAAATTTTTAAATTTAACTTGATATTTCGAATTATAGGTACCCTTCACCGGTGGTAAAATGCTATACCGTCGGCTTAATAGCAGGTTTGCATATTAAGCCGTCGATATATAAATTCATCTTAGACCCTATAAAGTATATACATTCTTGGTCCGTTTGAGCAGCGAAGCTTACTCAACGATGTCCGTCTGTCCATATGTCCGTTGAAATGGGTTTTATTATGACGCCAGTTATGACGGGTGCTGAGTTGTTATACATTGATGCCACATGTAGTCCAGAATAGTTTGCTATTGAAATTCAGCCTGAATGCTCATCAAAATTCTAAAATATGACCAAAGAGCCCCGACTGACTCTAATTTTACCCAAAATTCCCATGTTTTACTTTTTTTAGGTGTATCTGGGGAATGGCAGAATTAGGTTTAAGCATGTTGATTATCAAATATTGGACTAGTGGTCGTGGCACTTTCCATACAACTACATGGTCGATTTCTTTATATTTGCAGAATGGCAAAAGCCAAAGTTTCAAATTTATGTGCAATCAACTTGGATATCAATACAAAACAGCCGACAAAATGTAGGCGAGATTTGACAAGTGAGCGTGGCACAAAGATGATTTATTTATATCTACAGAATGATATTTTAATAACTTTCTGTTATCATCATACTAAGGTGAAAGGTATATGAGATTCGGCATATCCAAATATATCGCTCTTATTTGTTTTTTTAAGGTTCTAAAAAATGAATTTTTTTTAATACATTTTTTCTTTAGGTAATTTTTTATTTCATTTAGCCCCATATCTTGTAAAACATCACCACACTTAAACAATATTTTCATGCAAATTTTTGAAAATTTAAAAAATTTTACATGAAAATTATTTGTTAATTCGTCAGATCATTATTGGCTTTTCGCATATGCCAAAAAGTTGGAGTGGTGATAAACGACAAAGAAGGTTTAAATGAAGATTTCGCAAAATGTTTTGAAGAAAAATGTAAATTTAATGTCAACTTTCACGAATGAAGTCAGAAGTTAATGTATTTTATTGAAAGTGATAAATATTTTTTGGCGCCACATACTCCACATTTCTAGAACTTTTTTTAAAAAGAAGCCTTGCGTATACTTATTGCTAGGCATTGAGTAACTTGCTGAAATGAAAATTCTATATAAACAATCTTGTAAAAAGTCAACAATGATTTTTCTTTTATTTGGTTTTATTTTACAAGATCAGTTCCATTTTTATATTTTAATAAATTTTAGAAATATTTACTTTATATTAACAAGTGTTTATTATTTTATAAAAAAATTTTTTTCTTGTTGTCTTTTTATTTGGTTTTTGCTCATGGTCAAATTATTATGTTTATGCAGAAATACAACAATTAAAAAAGCAACACGCACTTTGTAACATGATGAAGATATCAAAAACAATTGCATGAAAAAAACACAACTCTACAAAAAACCAGCAGTCGTTTTACGTCGACCTACTGATTCGACGATCTTTTGCTTAAATAGCCATTTTTCTTACGGCAATGAAGAAAAGCAAGAGTGTAATTTATTTTGTACGTTTTTATATGAAGAAATTGGTGCAATCGCCAAATAGTGGCGTGTAGACACACACTTAAAAACCTTTAAAATAGTGGATATGGAGCAAAATGAATTCTAAATATCTCAGGAACCACAAACATGTTTGGGATTTAAAAATATATACCTCATACCTAACTAATTTTTTTCCCAAATGGTCGGTAGTTCATGTCCTGGATATCGAAATCGATTAAAAAATTAAATCGATAAATAACCGTAGTTTTTTCCGATTTAAAGGGCCGTTAAAGGTACACAAATAGGCATATTTTTTATGAATCTTTCATTTCAATTTCAGTTGAATTCGATTTTTAAAACATTGCTGAATATTTGTATGTATATAAAAATAATGTTAAGCTATACAATTTTCTGTTTGAAATAATTTTGTTTATTTTTTTTATTAATATATATTACGCACAATCAACTCGTAAATTAAGCATAAGTTATGCTTCATGACACTTTTTATTAACAGCTTAACAAACGATGGATGTTTAAAAAAATTATATTGTATATGAAATTGCTTGTAAAGCAAACACTACCCAGCAAACACGAAGTCAAAACTTTGATAGAAAATTAATTTATCATTTGATTTCAACCACTATTGCCAAACCGTGTTTAAAATGTTGATTTTGACATTTGAATTCAAATTGTTAATAATTTTAATATAAAAATTTGACAAACAATGTTTTATCAATTTGTTGTCAAATTGTTATCAAGAGTTACTCTCAAATCGTTTTCATACCTGGTTTGATTTCAATTTCACTCGACCTCGATTTCCAGAGCACGGCTGTATGAGTTAGAATGCGAATAAGAATAAGAAAAAATGGGAAAGTGAAAAGTTCGTTGTATGATCGAGGTGCTATGCAGAACCAATATAATCCTGGAAATAAAGAGGAAAATTTTGTCTTTCCAAAATTTTATGGACAGATAGAACGCTATTGTACTCTGTGACATGGCTGATAAATTGTTTTTCATTTACAATGTTTCACGTTGTATTACTACAATCCACATTTGAAAAACATTTGAGATTAAAGCTTGAAGGTAAGTGGAAAATAAATGCATTTCTCAATTTTAAAATTATTTCCACTGTTTGTAATATCCGACGTCAGCCTTTTGAGAAAGAGGTTGATTTAAAATCATTTTAAGTTTTAAATCAAACCTCCCTGTTTGTTGGGTACATACAAACTCACACACACATCACAGGCAATCGCAAAAAAATTGCAATTTTCCTGTATAAAAAAATAACAACAAGGAAATTCTTACTCATTCTTATTCTCCTTAAGCTTTCACCAACAATAATTACACACATACACAATGTAACAAGCACACACATACATCACACAACCTGCTGGTTTTTATACATTTGCTAACATTTTCTACTGAGAGTATAGAGAATAAGGAAACATGCTGTAGGCGTCATCGTTAAAGAGCAGACATATGTGAGTATGTGTGTTTGCTTATTATTCTTTATAAAAAAATGGTGTAAAACTGGTTTTTATGTTTTCATGTGCGTTTAACACAACAAACATTTAAAAATTTAACTGTTTCCTCTATGAGAGAGAGACTCTTTATAAAATGGTCTTAATAGAAAATACAAAAGTATGAGCTTATCTTCCTAAAAATACAAAAGTTTGCAAGTGTGTGCGAGTTCTGTATCGGATTATTTTTATACATGTTACATAGTGTAGTTGTTGCTGTTGCCGTTGTTGTCATTTGTGCTTTATGATGCTGATGAGGCTTATTTATGATATGTTTGTTGTTGTATTATTGCAGTTCTTGTTTTGTAGCAATTTCGCTATTATTATTATGGTTGATAATGAATTGTTATTGTAATTTATAATAAGCCATATTAAAAAAGTACATGATGTATTTGCAATGACAAACATATGTATACATGCACACATAAACATTTATTCATTTCCAAATAATAATAATAATAAAATGAAAATCATGTTCTATACTGCTAATGGAAAAAGTTCGGAAAACAAAATTTTATAAATAAAAAATACGAAAAAATTAGCACAAAGCCAACAGTCGAATAAAATATTAACGATTTTAAGAAAAATGTAGGAAGTCTATAATTTTTTTACCAACAAATTTTGTTCTGACCACTTTTTCTTTTATTCAAATTTACGATATTTAAATATTTGCTTTATTAAAGTTTCCAGTATTTATAAAAACGATAATAATACGATATAAAGATTTTATAAAAAAAGATTTATGATATTTTTTTTTCTTTATACACAATTTACGAAATGTATATATTTTTCCACAAGAAAATTTACGATTTTTACAGAAATATTCACGATTTTTAAAAGTTTTCATATATTTTATAAAATATATGTACATTTATTTATTTTTTAAAATAAATAATTTACTTAATTAATACTTTTACTTTAACTTAATAATAAATAAATTACGATATTTATGTTTTTTAATACAAATTTACGATGTTTAGATTTTTCTTTATGGCAATTTACAGTGTTTAGATTTACTTTATGGGAAAATTTATGACATTAAACAAATTAACGATATTTTATATTTCTACAAAAAAATTTTTTTTACATATTAAAAGGTTTATGGTAAATATTTATATATTCTTCAATTTTTTTTTGCATATTAAAAGATTTATGATATTTTTATTTTCTTAAAGAAAATTTAAGTTTTTCTATAAAATAAAGAACGAATTTTAAATTTTTCTATAAAAAATTTACGGTATTTAAAGTTTTTAATAAAATTTTACGTTATAAAAACTTAAATAAAAACAAAGGCATTTATGTTTTTCAATGACAATTGTAAACTTTTTATATAATTTTCAAGAAAGCAATTTACGATATTTAGATTTTTTGAAGATAGATTTAGGATATTTTCTTTTGCATATAAAAAACTTACTAGGTTTTCATTTTCCTATTAGAAAATTTACGATATTTTTATTTTCTACAGAATATTTTACGATACACATTATAATTTTTTTTATAGAAAACTACAATATTTTCATTATTCTGTAGAACATCTGGTATGAACATTTATGATATTCTACTAAATTTTCTATGGAAACATTTTAACTATTTTCATTTTCTTCTTTTGTAAGTTGTTGTTTTTATTTTGTTTTTCTTAACCTACTTACAACTACAATTAATTTTGAGAGAATTTCAACTAATTGTAGCGGGGAATGTAAGATGAGATAAAGCCACTGTTTATTGCTGATGTTGTTTTGTTTAAGCTTTGATATTATTACAAGTAGAACTGTCGCTATAAGTCTTATACGTTTAACATTTTTATTTGGTTTAATATCTTTAGTTTTTCTAAAATCTTTATGGATGAAGTTTCCTGATGATCTGGCCTAAGCAACCAGTGAAATGCGCATAGGAATAGCTTATCCCATCAACAATAAATTTCAAGTGTTTTTATCAAGAATAAAAACTGGGAATTGAGCACGAATAACAAAAACTTTTGAAATTAAAAATTTTGTATTCCCAAAAATTGAAATTACTTTTTGATAATTTTCATTTTTAATTTCAAAAGTTTTTGTTATTCGTGCTCAATTCCCAGTTTTTATTCTTGATAAAAACACTTGAAATTTATTGTTGATGGGATAAGCTATTCCTATTGTTGATGTTGTTTTGTTTAAGCTTTGATATTATTACAAGTAGAACTGTTGCTATAAGTCTTATACGTTTAACATTTTTATTTGGTTTAATATCTTTAGTTTTTCTAAAATCTTTATGGATGAAGTTTCCTGATGATCTGGCCTAAGCAACCAGTGAAATGCGCATAGGAATAGCTTATCCCATCAACAATAAATTTCAAGTGTTTTTATCAAGAATAAAAACTGGGAATTGAGCACGAATAACAAAAACTTTTGAAATTAAAAATTTTGTATTCCCAAAAATTGAAATTACTTTTTGATAATTTTCATTTTCTTTTAAAACAAACTCACAAATTTAATTTTTCTTGAAAAAATTTCAAAATCTTATGAATTTTCTTGTGTAAATTTACGATATTTAACATTTTTCTTAGGGGAAATTTACGATATTTTGTTTTCTGGTCGAAAAATTTGCATTATTAGAATTTTTTTTAAATTTTTATGAAAAACCCATTTTTTTTTATTTTTAGAAATATTTAAAAGATTTCCTTTAAAAAAATTTTGATATTTAAAAAAAAAAATTAAAAAAATTTCTATAAAAAAAACTTAGTTTTTTTTTCAATAAAAATTAAAAAGATTTCGATTTTTTGCTAAAAAGTTTACGTTATTTCAATGTTTATTTAGATAAATTAACATTATTTTGAGTTTTCTGTAGAATAGAATTTTATATAGAAAAATTCAACGTTTCATAATTGTAATTAAGAAAAATTTAAACTTTTGGGGGCAGACTGTAAAAGAAGTTTTATTTTTTAGTTTGCTCTAAAAAAAGTTGGGATTTAGGGTCCCTTTTTTGAATTATTATTTTATTTCAAATGATTTGTGTTACTTGGATTTTCTCTTGTATCCCTCGTATGTTTGTTATTCGTATTCCCATTATTAAAATGTGTTACTTTTGTATGTACTTAAAGGTTAAATGGATGTTAAATTAAGGACGAGATATATAGTCTAGAAATGTTATTTAAACACTCTCAAACATGTTTATAAATCCTTGAGTGTCTATCAAAATATTTCTTGTATTCTTTTTACTTTTATTCTTTAACGATAAAACTTTTTGTTGCCAAACATCATGTCAAATGTATTACACTTATAATGCTAATTATGTTTAAAGAATTTCCACACATACTCGTGCTTAAATTTGTAAAATAAGTACAAAAGTTTTTTGCTTATGTCTCATTAAATACACACTGAATCTGTCAAAGGATTATAAAAAGATATTCAAAAAAATAAAAGGAAACATATAAGATATAAAAAGTGAATAGAAAAAATTTATTAAAAGCATTTAAGAGTTGAAGAAGTTTGAAAGGAGAGTAAATTGTAAGATAAGACTCATTAAATTAGCAAGCTTATTTGGCAAGGACTTTATAAATTTCTTTATACGGCAACAGTTAAACTAAATTCCAAACTAAGAAGTTCAGCGCATTAAGGTTTTATATGTCTTATTCTGGTAGTAATTAAAATCAAAGTTCCTAATGCGATATATATTTATATTATGTACATAATTATAAGCTGTTCTTCTAATTTCATAGAAAACTTGTTTCATTTCCTTACAAAAAAAAAGTACAAATTGCCTTAAGTTTGAATATCTTTCACATTAAAACCCATTAAATCCTCTTAATTTTATTTACTTTTCTCATAAATACTTAAAGAAAAGCACACTTTATTCACACATTAAAAAAAAGAAAATAATACACTCTGACGTATGAGTGATATTAATTCATTGAATAGATATTTATTTAAAGAAAATGTACTTTTTTTCAATGGTTTTTTAAAACTTATATAAATCAAAGTAATTAAAAATACTAAGAGATATAAAAGGAATTTAATACCAATATAAAATGGAGGAAACATTTTAAAAGGGCTTAAAAAATATTTAAGAAGCGGATTTTTTTTTAAGAAATTCGATATATGAATCGTAAATGTTTCTTTTAAACTGTCAAAACAATGTCAATATTACAATAAGATGTCAATGTTGTGTAAATTTTTTAATGGAGAAATCGATGTAGTGTAAAGGTTTCTATTGAAATCTCGAAATACGCCACTATAATGGAGAGAGTATTATGCGTTTGGGCTGATATTTGTAACTCCTTAGACCCGCATTCAATTGTACCGATCGGCTTGGAATTTGAATTTGAAAAGGTCAGGTCTCGACTTTAAAATATATTAATAACGTATTTTGTTTTAAAGAAACTTATTAAAACGTGATTTTTGTTAATTGAACACTTGTAATAATTAAAAATTTTCTATAGAAAAATATAAACAGTTTACCTTTTTCTTTAAGCAACAATTGTAGAAATGTCAATCTTTCCAGTAAATAATTGAAGTTAACAGAAAAACATTGTAATAAAGTAAATTATTTTATAAAAAAATGTACATTATTAAAAGTTTCAAATGAAAAATTGTAGTTACATTTAATTGTCTACATAAACATTGTAATAACCAGGGCTGTGGAGTCGTCCGAAAAAAGCACTAACTCCGACTCCGACTCCAAATGCTGAAATTTTTTAAGTGCGACTCCGACTCCTACTATAAACTTGATGCTAAATGTATATGAGACTCAGTGATGTTAACTTTTATTTTTTCATTACCGTACGGCCTTCTAAAAATTAGAGTTTTTGAGAAGCAATTACCGTACGCAAACATTAATGTGCTGTTTCCAAATGACAGGCGATTGATTATGTAGCAAAATTTATCAGGGGTGTGCTGGAAATCGCAAACGCAAAACGCAAGAATTTGGAGGTTGTTTTTAATAAACTCTAAACCTAATTCTTATAATTTTTGGTTTAAAATCCTGTTTAATAGGAAAATATTTGTAAAATATTTGTCATAAAATTCTTTTATTACAAAAATCTTATTTAAAAACGACTTTTAAAATTCTTGCGTTTTACGTTTGCGATTTCCAGCACACCCCTGTATATGAAAAGCACCTGTCATTTGGAAACAGCACATAAGAGCAGTATTCATAAACCATTTATTTAAATTTTAAATGTGTTTTAAGAAGATAATTTCTATTTTGGAATTTTTTTTGAAATTTTTTATTCCGAATTTGTGGGTACTACGACTCCGACTCCGGCACAAAAACATCAACTCCGACGCTTCAACTCCGACTCCACAGCCCTGGTAATAACCTAAGCTATTTGATAAAAATTGCAATAACGTAAACTTGTTTTAGAGAAATATCGAAAGATAGTAAATTAATAAAAAAAAAAAACAATTAAGTAAATTATAAATATCTAAACAATTTACGTTTCTATAAAAAATTTTTAAAAACCTAAATTTATTTATCAAAAAATATCGTCAATAAGTCTAAAGAAAATATCGTAAATAAGTCAAAAGAAAATTAAAAACAACGTTAACTATTGTTTAGAAAAATTAAAATAACGAAAATTTTTAAAGATAAATCTAAACAAAATAAATTAATGTTATTAAAATTTGAAGGTCAAGTTTTTACTCAATAAAATTTAATTAATTAATAAATTTTACAATAATAAGAAAAATTACATAATTTTTTCTATAGAAAAATGGAAACAACGTACATAATTCTAAAGAAAAATGGCGAGAACATAAAGGTTTTTATTGAAAAAATTTACTATCAGTATAATTATCTGTAATTAGTGGCTTCAAGACTATTAAATAAAATATATAAAAAAATCTATATTTATAACGTAACGTAAAAAGTTGCAATAACGTAAATTTGTCTAAAGAAAAATCGAAAGAAAGTAAATTATTGTATAGAAAAATTGCAAGTACTTTAATTTGCCCCATTTAAACATTTTTTAATATCATTAAAAATATTTATTACGTAAGATTTTATATAAAAAATCGAAACAACGTAAATAATTGTAATTTCGGTTAATTCGTCTATAGAAAATTTGTAATAACGTAAATGTTTTTATTGAAAAACTGTAATACGGAAACTTTTCAATTGATTTAATGTAACAACGTGAAGTTTTCTTCAAAATTTTTGAATTAAAAAATTCTAATTACGTAAATTTTTGTAAAGAAAATCGAAATTACGTAAATAACTCAATAGAAAAATGGCGATAACGGTAATTTTTCTATTAAGAAATTGTAATAACGTAATTTTTTTTAATAAAAAGGTGCAATATAAAGAAAGAAGAAAAAAAGAAAATAAATTATTGTATAGAAAAATTGCAATTACGAAAATAATAATGTAAAAAAAATTCTTAACTTATCAATTTTTCTACAGAAATTAAAAAAAACGAAATGTTTTTTAAAAAGTTTTCTAACGTTGTTGTATTACGTTAAAATATTCGTTTATGAATGTATCGATTCTTCATTATTGAACTCTACATGAAATTCGCTTTTTTTCTTTTCATTATTTTACTTGGAATAAATTAACTTATATAATTTCTCTTTTTTTATTAAAACTTTTATAAACAATTTTATTGGAATACCTGCAGCTTGCTTTTATTCATTGTTTTCTACAAAAAGAAAAAAAAATATATAGAAAATGTTATAACCAAATTGCAATTGACTAAAAATGTATGTGAGCAGAATAGTTTAACTCCTTTTACGTTTATTGTACATTTATATATTTTTTATATTTTGTACTTTTACAACGTAGTTTCTCTATTTTCAATTGCATATTTGCAACCCGCTGTGTTCCTTATGTTGCACAACTAAAAAACAGTTACAGTTACAGTTGCATTTGTATTTGCATTTACTGCCAGGTATTTACTAAGTGTCACTTTGTACATTTTTATTTACTACTTTACATACTATTTGCTACCTCTTTTCTCTTTTTCTTCTCAGTGGATGCCTTTCTCTTTTTATATCCTTTATTTATATTCCTGTTTAACAATGTCGTTATAAGGAATGTTGCAATTGCTAATAAAAAGAAATCATTGCA
Organism: Pollenia labialis; assembly: GCA_949318255.1. Classification (NCBI taxonomy): domain Eukaryota; kingdom Metazoa; phylum Arthropoda; class Insecta; order Diptera; family Polleniidae; genus Pollenia; species Pollenia labialis. Next base: position 29,507,286 of record OX439141.1, on the reverse strand, counting down.
TATTTATTGAGCTAAAAGTGTAACAAATGTAAATCAACAAGAGCTGAAATGGATGAATAGAAATGAGGATTTAAAATGATACAGGATTTCTTTATATTTGTATTATTTATTAAAAAATTGCTAAATAATGAGGATAGACAAGAAGGATTGAAGAAAATTGTGGGAAAAAATTCTCAATTACAGCAAAAGTTTTTTTTATTGATAACTCAAAAGTGTTTAAAGTACCTTCTTATAACTTATCGATAACAAATGTTTTCTATAAAAAAAATTATCAAAAGCAAAAGTTTATTTTATAGAAAACTTTGCGATGACTGAAGTGTTTTTTATAGAAAACTTATCGATAACGACAAGCTTCAATGGAAAACATTATTACAACAAAGTTTTCTTTAGAACAGTAAAAAGAAAAAAATATTTAGCTTAAAACAAAAATTTATCGATACCAAAAGTTTTCTATTGAAAAATGTAAGCTTTAATAACTTTTTTGCTGTGGAAAATTCTCGTTATTATAAATTTTCTAGAAAAATTTTTTTAAATTTACAACAAAATTAAGTTAATACCAAAATAATTTTCCTTGTTACAACTTTTTTTCTAGACATAAATATACGTTATAATGATTTTTCTAGAGAAATGCTTACATTTCACATTTATCTATAGATAAACTTACTGTATTGCAATTTCTCTAAAGAAAAATTTGCATTATTGCAATTTCTCTAAAGAAAAATTTGCATTATTGCAATTTCTCTAAAGAAAAATTTGCATTATTGCAATTTCTCTACAGAGAAATTTCCGTTTTTACATTTTTCTAAAGAGCAAATAAGAGCTATTAAAGTTTTTGAATAGAGAAATTTTATACAAACGTTAATATATCTATTAAAACATTAACGTTATTACAATATTAATTTCAGAAAGAAAAATTTACGTTATTACAATTTATCGTTAGATAAATTTACGTAATTAAAACTTTTTTAAAGAAACATTTATGTTGTTACAATTTTTCTTTAGAAAAATTTACAATTTTTGTATAAAAAAGTTATGTTATAAAAATTTCCTACTGAAAAGTTAAAGTTTTTACAATTTTTTTTGTTAAAACATTTACGTTATTACAACTTTTTTATGAAAACATTTACGCTATTACAAGTTTTCTCTTGAAAAGTTTAGGCTATAACATTTTTTCTACAGTTAATTTACGATATTAATTTTTTTTATAAAAATAATTTACGTTATTAGAATTAAGCTGTAACAAGTTTGCGTTTTTTTTCTTTAAAAAAGTTGTGCTATTACAATTTTCCTACTGAAAAATTTACGTTTTTACAATATTTTTTTATAAAAATAATTACGTTATTACAACTTTTCTACGAAAACATTTACGTTATTAAAATTTTTATTTTGAAAATTTTACCTTATTACAACTTTTCTACAGTAGATTTACGTAATTACAATTACGCTGTAAGAAATTTACATTATTAGAACTTTTCTATAAAAAGTTTACGATATGTAAAGTTTTCTATTAAAAGCTTACGTTATTACAATTTTTCATTAAAAAAGTTGTGCTTTTATAATTTTCCTACAGAAAAATTTACGTTTTTACAATATTTTTATAAAAATAATTACGTTATTAAAACTTTTGAAAATTTTACTTTAACAAATTATCTTTGGAAAATTTTACTTCATTACATTTTTTCTACAGAAATTTAACGTTACAACAATTTTTCAACAGTAAATTTACCTTAGTGCAATTTTTCTTTAAAAAATTTACATTATTAGAACTTTTCTGTAAAAAAATTACGTTTTTTGAATTTTTCTATATAAAGTTTACATTGTAACAATTTTTGCTTTAAAAGAGTTATGCTATTATAATTTTCCTACAGAAAAATTTATGTTCTTGCAATTTTTTATTAAAACGTTATTACAATTATTATTTTGAAAATTTTACGTTATTCTTTTAAAAACTTTGCATTTCTAAAATTTATATAAACAAAAATTTAGGTTTTTCGAATTTCTCTATTAAAGCTTACGCTATTAATATATTTCTATAAAAAAATATACGTTATTAACATTTTTCGGTAAAAAAGTTCAAGCTAAATATATTTTTCTGCAAAAAAAAAAAACGTTAATACAATTTTTTTATTAAAACAGTTTTTCATTTACGTTATTATAATTTTTTTTTTAGAAAATTTAACGTTATTGCTATTTTTCCTTATAACAATTTATGTTATTGCAATTTATTTCTTTCTTTTATTAAAAAAATTTCTGCATTTTCATTTTTGAATAAAAAATTGTTGTTTTTGCAATTTTTCTTAAAAAAAATATTTTGTTTTTGTTTTTTTTTTCTTTTCTACAAAGATTTTAATGCAGTTAAAATGTAATGGTTTTGGTTAGAGGTACTGAATTTCATATAAATAATATCAACTAGGTAATATTTTTGATTATGGGCGATTTTTGCTTAATAAATGTTAAGTTTGTACAACTTTGTTCTGCTGCGACATTTTGCTTGTATTTGGCCAGTCTAATTTAAATTTTGAAATTTTATTTATTAAAAAAGCATTTAAATTTTTTAAAGCGATTTGTCTTCACAAAAATTTTTATTAATTTTACTTTTATATATTACTTTTAGAAAAAAGGTCACCTACATTTTATTTCCTATTAAAATTAACTTCATTTTTATTATATTCTAACCGTAATTTTATGTTGATGTTGTATTTTGTATTGAAAAAATTTTTTTTTTTTATTTCATCCACATTTAATAGATCTCTTTTCTTTTGTTGAAATTTGTTGCACGTGATGTCATTTATTTGAACATAAATTACAAACAGAAACTTTTTTGGAAAACAGATTTTTGTTTTTATTGTTGGCTTTTATTTATTTGACATGAAAAAGTTATTAAACTTTTTTTTAAGTGATCAGGGGGAAAAGCATACAAATTTGTGGTGGGAGTTTGGATATAGACTAGAAGTGTATTTTCTACTTCCTCCCATTATAACTCTTTTAATGGGCATGAATGATGCTGTAAAATGTTGGCCACAAAATTCTTGGTTGGTTGTATGATGATTTTTTATGGTTTTTGTTCACAATAAGATCCATTTCGAAATTTTTTAAACCTAATAGCAAAAAATATTTGGAAAAACAAAATTCAATTTAATCAACTTAAAAACGTTTTATTTTTGTAAAAACAATTTTGATTAAATTTTTGTAATAATTCGGATTATTAACAAATATTTGTTTAGTTTAGCACAAAAAAATCCTTTATATTGTTTAAATTTGTTTAAAAAATAAATAGTTTTAGGAAAATTTGAACGTTTGATGTGTTGCCTTGTTTATTATGGCAATTTTAAAATAGAAACTCTTTTTTTATTTTATTATAAGTGTTTATTTATCTTTTAAATATTTGTTATGTAAGCTTGAAATTTTGTACAACAGTTAAAAAATTTATTTTGTTAGTTTTCTTTGGAGAATAATCTCTTACACGCACACACACACACACACACACACGAGTGTCAATGTTTATATAGTATAATCAAAAGTATTTCTAGGCAATTTAACTAAGTAAACAAACAAATACAACAAACTTTATTCTATTTTCCCATATGTAAGTAAATTATAGGAAGGCAGGCTGAGAAGTTATTCTACACAACAAAATTTTTGAGGCAATCTTATCACCTCAAAAGGTAGTTCTTAAATTTAGCCTTAACAAACATTTTTAATCTTGCTTTTAGAATTTTGTTTTGGTATAAAGGCTTTTTCTTAGTAAAAATCTTTAGTTTTATTTTAGGACGGTAGTTTGAGTATAAGACTCTCGTCTTAATATAAAAATTGTCTTATTATATCTTTAGTCTTAGTATAAGACTTTACTCTTACGATAAGACTTAAAAAATCGTACCTTAGAATTAGGTAAAAGTATGTAGCTTTAGGCTTAATATAAGACTTTTGTTTTAGTATACAACTTTGGTCGGAATGTAATGACAGTAAAACTTTTTTATAAACAGAATTTGGGAATAATTTCTTTTTCATAAATTATTTTAATTATACCAGCCATTTTTTTGAATTGTTTAATTTTCTGGACATACAAAAATTTACGTCATTGTTAACCAAAGGATAGCTAAAGTAAAAACATTTAACATGAAGATACAAGAATTCTGACAGTGTTTAGAGTAGGGATGCCAATGGGAAATACCGACATCCCGGGATTTTTTCGGGACTGACAATTTATTTATGAATTATTTTATGAATCCCAGGATTTTAAGTTTGAACAACTTTTATGTATGAAAAATTTGTATGTGTATAAAAATATTCGTTTTTATTGAATTTTTATACTTTCTAATTATTCATTGTCTTTTGGCCGTCTTCTTATTACGCGATTATCTTTTTTACCAACGAAAAACTGCACATTAAAGAAATTTGGTTTTCTCAATGTCTCATTTGTTTTCTATTCTGTCGAAAAGATAACCTGCACACATCTGCCAATTATTTATTTTCCTTTTATGTATTTGCCGTACAGATAAATTCAATCAGCTGACTCCAAGCTTTTATATGTATTTTGAGAGGTGTTGCCAACTGAAAACAATGTTTTTTTAAGGTATATTGAGAAACCCAAAATCGTGAACGGACACTTTATCGGTCTAATAAATTTTTGTTGGTATTAAGTAAGTCTGAGTTCATACGGCTTATTGCCTTATTGACATGATTCTTCCTTTTTCTTCTTTAAACGCCAATTCGTTCAAATGATTCATGTCATGTTGACGACATGTTTTTTATTTTGTGTAGTCATGTGTTTTATTTTTTGGTCGATAAAGTACTTATTAACAAATATTGCAGATTTATGACTGCATTCATAAAAATTTTTAAAACTTAATAAAGGTTTACAAAACTTATTATTTTTGAAAATTTCGTTTAATAAACGTTGTTAAATTTAGGCCCTAATTTTGTAAAACACAATGCAACGACAAAGAATTACATTGAAAGCAAAAACAAATTCATTAATATTTTGTTGTTGCCTCTAACAGAAATTCTCATTGGTTTTTAAGATTTCTTACGCCTCATTGCTTGTGGCGTTGAAAATTTTAAAATGGTAAATAAATTTCTGTACAAAGCAACAACAAAATTACAAAATATTTATGAATTTGTTTTTGCTTTCAATATAAAACTTTGGCGTGCGTTGTGTTTTACAAAATTAGGGCCTTAATAATCATTTATGAATACGGAGTTACATTTCAAGCATTTATGCAATTAAAAATTAATTAAAGACATAAAACCATAATAATAATTTAAAATTTTTTTATAAAGTGAATTTTTTTGTTAAGTTTTCTTTTTTAAAAATAAAAAAAAAAATATATATTAACTTTTGTTTATAAGAAAAAAGTTGTTAATGAATTGTTCTGTTCATTTTGAAAAATTCAAAATAAATAAATAAAGTGTTGGCAATTAAAAAAAGTTGTATATTAAAGAAACATATTGATCGCAAAAAATCCCGGGATCCCGTTTGGCATCTTTAGTTTAGCGTCGTTCCTAAGTATAAGTACATATCTGTAATACCCATGTTAAGCAAAGGCTGGCTTAAGCAAAAAATATGTAAAATATTGAGGTAATAAGGCTATTGTACAAAGCTTTATAACTTGAAATTTGACTTAGTCATCATCATACAGTCATATTGGGAAAGAATGGTTAATATGTATTACTTTTTAGTCTAAATATAAAACTTAAGTAAGTCGTTAGTTTAAGTATAAGATTGAAGTATACGTATAAGACTTAAGTATTAGTATAAGACATAGATCTTAGTAATTAGAATCAAGGCTTTCAGATTGTTTTTACCTCTATCGCCAAACCGGATGTCAGAAATCGCCAAACGTTAATTTTGTTCAGTTTTCGTAACATTTTTTTTTTAAATAAATTTTGCATACAGTTGCGAACCAGCTCTTGACGAGTACGGACGTGTATCAGTGCATAAGAAAAATAAAAAAATAAAAAAAAAATTCGAAGTGAAAAAAAAATATTTGTAATAGGTGAAAAAAAAAAAAAAAAAAAATATTTGTTATACATCCATAATTGAAAAAAAGAACAATAACTCGTGTGCCCGAAGAGATTTGTGAATGAGCCTCACAAATACTCCCAATAAGGAGAGTAGGCCCAGCACAAATAGCAGAAATGCGTATATTGTGGTAAGCTCCCCGAGCGTGAGCAATGAAAACATTCGATACCCAGAATTAAATAAAAATTATTTAAGTGCAAAAATTGCCAGCGCAACTGGTTTTCCATATAGCAATTTAAGTGCAAGTGTGCCCAACCTGAGCAAGTGTGTTGATCCGACCGTAAATATGGTTCAAAGTGTGAAGTCGTGTGAACACAGGAATAATAACGAAAAACCTGGAACATCTCGATCTGCATTAATAAATACAGGAGCTGTGCCAAAAAGTACTAAAGTGCAAACAGGCATGGACAGATATATTACAATAACTAAGAGAAAGGCTAGCCCTAGGTCCACCCAACAGGAGCGCATGGCCAAACAATACAAAAGCTCTAACGTAGTCTCTTTGCCAACAAATGGTAACAGATTCTCTGTACTATCCATACCTGACGATGAAGAAGCAGAATCAGCTAATGGAACAGCCACTAAAGAAGTTAAACCGCCACCCATCTATCTGCGGGAGCAAACATCAAATAGCATAGTCAACATGTTGACTCAACTTGTAGGTAAGAATAATTTCTACGTCGTTTCTATACGACGCGGGCAAATTCAAGAGACCAAAATTCAAGCCAGTACAGAAACGAACTTTCGTATTATATCAAGACACCTGGACGCTGAAAAGAAAAGTTACTATACATATCAATTAAAAAGTGCTAAGGGATTGATTATTGTCATAAAAGGCATAGATAGTTCTGTTCCTACAGAGGAAATAAAAACTGCCGTAGAGCTAGAGGGGTATGAGGTAAAATCTGTTCATAACATTTTGAACAGAAATAAAGTTCCTCAACCAATGCACCGCATTGAAATATCGTTTGATTCATCGGTTCTCAAAACCAAAAATTCAATTCATCCCATATACAACTTGCGCTACCTACTTAACAGAAGAATAACTGTTGAGGAGCCATTAAAACGAAAGGGCCCCTCCCAATGCACAAACTGTCAGGAATATGGGCACACAAAATCATATTGTAAATTGCCTCACGTATGTGTGGTTTGTGGCGACGCTCATAAAACCGCCGAATGTAATCGTTCTAAAGCTGACCCGAATGTTAAGAAATGCAGCAACTGTGGCGAAAATCACACGGCAAACTATAGGGGTTGTAAAGTCTTTTTGCATTTAAAAAAACCTGCTTTTGTTCAAAAATATACTCACTCCCAATATGGTCCGTCAAATGAGCCCAGCCAAGCCGCTGGCTCTATTGCTAGTACTACACAAGCAAATAAACAAAATCAATCATATGCCCAAATCTTAAAAGGAAACCCTAATGCGAAAAATCCCCCGAGTACTTCCACCACAAAGCAACCTCCATACGCTAATGTTCATAGGGAAGGTCTACAAATGTCTTCTGGAAATATGCCTACCTCAATAGAAAATTTAATTCAAACTATGAATAACTTCATGGCCACTATGCAGAACATGTTTCAGGAAATGATGCGAAACCAGAACATGCTCCTGCAAGTTCTACTCAACAAAAAATGAACCAGTTAAAAATATGTTTCTGGAATGCAAACGGGTTATCCCAACATAAACACGAAGTTACAAACTTTCTTCATAGGCATGAAATCGACGTACTTCTTGTCTCTGAAACACACTTTACTCATAAAAACTGCTTTAGGGTAAATGGATACCTTACGTATGACACAAAACATCCCAGCGGACGAGCTTGTGGTGGCACAGCCATAATTGTGCACAAACACATCAGACACTTACCATTGCCAGAGTTCGAAGAAGATTGTATCCAGGCCACATCTATAAATCTTACTGATTTCAAACTAACGTTAACATCCGTTTATTGTCCCCCGAGGCACAAAATTGTATACAATAAATTTCTCAACTTCTTCTCCACATTGGGTCAGAAATTCATTGCTGCCGGCGACTACAACGCTAAACATACATATTGGGGCTCCAGACTTATTAGTCCTAGAGGTAATCAGCTATACAATACCGTAACTGCAAATAATTTTGATGTGGTATCGAGTGGTGAGCCTACCTATTGGCCAACCGACTTCAATAAGCTACCAGACCTTATTGACTTTGCTGTAATCAAAAACATCAAGCGCGATCAGGTACTAGTTAGTTCCTCCTATGATCTTTCGTCTGATCATTCACCTTCAATCCTCATTTTAAAAGGTAACTCCGACGCCGCAGCTGCAAACTTTATTTCCTATCCAAACAGAAACACAAATTGGTTAAAGTATAAAATGTATGTGAGCTCTCACCTATCACAGTGCATTCCCCTAAAAAATTCATCTGACATCCAAATAGCTGTCGACCGATTTACTAAAGTCTTGGATACTACAGCAAGAAATGCAACCCAATATTGATTTAATTTAAATTAATAGTTAAAACAAAAATCGTTTTTATTAATTTATTCAAACGCTTTAAAAGCTTACAAAAAAAAAACAAAAATCTAAATAATTTCAATCCTTCATAAGCCTTAAGTATGAGATCAAACACAACATAAATATCAATTTCATTGCTTCTTTACATGAGGTCTTCACCTGACAATTTTCTGTTGTACCAAACGTCAAAGTCTATATAAAAAAACTAATATTGTTATCCGCGTTTATTTTTTTTTTGTATGAAGTTTGACGTTAATTATGACAAAAAATTGTCAGATGAAGACACCATGTTATGAAATATAAATTGTGAAGTTTGCTAGAAAGGTAAATAAAAACATGTTGACAGTTGATTAAAAAAAATATAAAAATCAGAGTGGACTATTAACATTTTTGCATAAAGAATTATATACGCATGCTAAGAAAATGTGGGGTTAAAACGAAAATGGACCTTAGAACAAATGATTTGTATAAAATTCGAAAAATCTGTATGTGAATATGACAGTTTTGGCTTAAATCCGTTTTTGGCCTTTAAGCGGAATGGACTATAAGCGAAATGTTCTGTATTAGAATTAAATAGTGACTCAATATAAAATTCACTTAAAATGATAACAAAACAAAAATCATGTAAGAAAGTACCGAGATTTTTTTTAATTTAGCAATGATAACAACAAATTACGAACTGTTAAAAAAATCGCTGAAATAATATAAATGGTAAAAATAGCCAAGTAAATCGCCAGTTATATCACAAATCGCCAAGAAAGTCGACATTCGCCAAATGGAAAATCCCTACGCCAAACACGTTTCCAATTCGCCGCGTTTGGCGAGAATTCTCCATATCTGACAGCCCTGCTTAGAATACCTACTTTTTGTCAGGGTATAGATAGGATTTTAATCTTAGAAGACAATTTTTTTTTTAGTGTAAGTCGAGAATTGAGACCAGTGTTGCCAAAACTTGGAGACCAAAAAGGGCTAAATTTACGGGGAAAAAGTGGCTAAAAATGGGCTAAAAAATGGCTAAAAGCTTTTTTAAATAAAAACACATTAAAATTCAATCTTGATTTGATCTTGTTTATAAAACTTTTACTTTGTATATAAAACAGTGTATAAGACTTTGATAAATTTGTAAATGTTTAGATTTTTTTTTAAATCATTTGTTTTGTTATTTTGGACCACCCTTTGTCATGTTTTTTAGCAAACTTTTCACACTATCTTTGTTATAGAACGTTGCTACCATCCAGATTATAAATTTACGAAATATTTATGTAAGTTTGTTTAAACATAAAACATTTTCCTATAGAGGAAACTTTTTTGATTTCGTTAGAAAAAAAAGTATTTATCAACATATAAAAAATGTGAAATAAATGTAAGTAAATTTTGTTCTACTTACTGTTTTGCTTACACATATCAGGTGTTAAGAGGAAGAATGGTGTAAATAACAAAATATGATTTTGCGAATATTTTTTTTATATTTAAAAAACCAAATTTTTATAAATAGAAATGACTCTTTCGTCAATCAGTGGAAATTTTGGAAATGCATTTTTTGATTAAAAGTTTAAGGAGTTATGCAAATTTTATTGTTATTATCTGTGGTCTTAGTATAAGAGTTTTTGTTCCTAGTAAAGTGCTTAATTTAAGTTTGTGAATTAAGCTTTAGTCTTTGTTTTAGTGGAAAACTTAAATTTTAGTAAAAGAGCTCAATCGCCGTAGAAAAGTTAAATTGTAGTAGAAATCGTTAGTCGAAGTATAAGACTTTAGTTTTAAAAGAAATTTAAGTGGTATTAGAAGACTTAGTATAAGAATTCAGTTTTAGAAAATTACTTTATCTGTTGCAGAAGATTTTAGTCTTAGAATAAGTATTATGATTATATAGTCTTAGTTTACAGTTTAACTCATAGAATATCTGAGTATTTTTATGTTTTCTGAGTTAAAACATTTTTGCTGTTTTCGTTACACATATTTAGATGTGTATAAACTCTTGCATAAGAGAAACAAATCATTTAAAAAAACAAAAACTTTATTAAGTGTTTATTAGCAGGGATTTTGAAAATCTAAAATAAACATACACATATTAAAACTATATAAGGATTTTCGTCATTATGAGAGAAAAATAGTGAGAAAGTGGAGTGGGAGGAAGGTAGGGAGAAAATAAGAGCGAATAAAGGATTTAGAAAGTTTTGAAAATTTAGCCGAAATTTAGAATTATGTTTAACAAGGCGTATGATTAACTTAGATAAAAAGGTAATTAAAGAGAATTTAATAAAATGGTTTGGCTTTCGAAAACAGAATTGTAAAAATGGAAAGAGCTATTAAAAATTTAAGTTCGTACACTTTAAATTAAAATTAAGAAGATTAAAGAGTTGGTATTTCGTAATAAAGTTTTCTAAAATTTGTGTCTATAAGCACCTTAATTTAATGCTTATCTTCCTTTCCAAGAAGTTTTTAAATCGTATTTTTTTTATTTCTTTAAAAATTTCGTTGACTTAAAATGTTTGTTGCGTATATGAATTTAAAAAATGTCCAATAGATTTCGAAAAATCTTAACATGAATCATGTATGTGACTGTTTGATTACATTTCAACTAATTTGCAAATAGAAAATTTGAAACCTGTCAACTGGCAAAATACTTGAAGACACATGTGAAATTTACTGATAAAGTTAAAAGCATAAAATTATCAATAAACTATAAAATCACACACACACACAAACATTTGCCAGACTTTCATTTACAAACACACACTCTATATACTGAAAAATTATTAAAGTCAGCCAAATGTACAATACTTCGACTTCCTACTTTTGGCACACTCACACAAGCTCATATCCACTTATAACAAAAAGAAAGCAAAAAAAAAAAAAACTCAGCGCGGATGCGATGCTCGAAATTGAGACAAAGTGTGTTGAATATAGAATTTTGTGTACATATACATATGTATGTATATTAGTGTGTAAGTGCCCTGCAAATAATAGGACTAGTCCAAACACGCGTGTAAAATGTAGTCCACAAGGAACTAGGACTACTCCAAAAGTAACCCAAACTTATGTGAAAAATATGATCTATTTGACATAACGATTTTCTAGGGCAGGACCATATAACCCAGCTTTGGATAACATACGAATAGTCTTGAAACTACTCCATTGTATACACAAAAGGATTATGTAGTTTTAGCTTCGTTTAAAAACGAAAACATGTCGTTAAAAACAGAGAACATGTCGTCTCACTACAAACACTTTTTAACAATGACATGGTCAATGCTTGCATTACATCGGACCAGTCCATTGAGTAGTCGATTTAATCAAATTGGATCAGGTGGTCCAATAATATTTGCAGGGTGAATGTTCAAGTTGATGCTAAATTAGTCAAAAGTAGGGAAATGGTTGGCGTTTTTTTTTGGCTGAAAATTTTGTGTTGTCTACTTGTTTGCAAATGCCAGAATATCAGTCTGAATATATGAGTGTGTGTAAAATGCATGTTCATGTGCAATATAGTAGAAGTTTTGCAACGTTATCATTTCCTTTTCAATGCTATTTTATGAGGGTCTTTTCTGGTTTTAAGCAACGAGGCGTAAAAACTGTGGCTTTATCCAAAAAAGGAAGACAGTAGAAAAAAATGGCTGCAGCAGCGGAAAAAACCCACAACATATGATCTCAAACTAACAAACTTACAGACAGTTATGTGATACAAGAATACAAAACTTTTTTTTTTTTTTTTAGATATACACATCTATGTATGCACAAAGTTCCGGAAACGTTTGACAACCATGACAGACAATAAAATACGTTCGTAAACATTCAAGCATACGAGCAATTTTTCACAAAAGTTTTGTTGAATGTTAATATTGTAATATAATTTAGGGAAAATAAAAAATGATTAAGGAGATGAAAAGTTTACAAAGATCATTGAGTTGTAGTACAGTTAAGTTTAGTTCTCGTTCAGTTAAATTCAGTTCTAGCTATGTTCTAGTTAAGTTCACGTTCAGTTCTAGTTCTAGTTGAGTTCTTGTTCATTTCTTATTTAGTTCTAGCTCAGTTCTAGCTAAGTTCTAGTTCTGTTCTAGTTCAATTCTTGTTCTAGTTCTGTTCTAGTTCAGTTCCAGTTCAGTTCAGTTCTAATTCTAGTTCAATTCAGTAAAGTTCAGTTCTAGTTCATTTCTTATTTAGTTCTAGTTAATTTCTAGTTCTAGTTCAGTTCTGCTTTAGTTCTAGTTCAGTTATAATTCATTTCTTGGTAAGTTCTAGTTTAGTTATATGTTTTTCGCAAAAAAAAAAAAAAAAAAATTTGTTTCAAAAACTTTTCGTATTTCAATAAATTTTTTTCTTTTAAGTGATCCCTTTCCTTCTTATACGGATGACTACGAATATACGCCGCCACACGCTCATTATCCCCCACCTCAGCAACACCGTTATAGAAATCGTCCTATTCCTCAGCAAGTGCAGCAATATCGTACTCCAAGTACCGATGCTACAGCCCAACAAAAAGAAGACTCTGGCCAACAATTGGATTATTTAACCATGTTTAAGTCCATTAAAACCATGTGGGATCTTTACCAATCATTTACTTCATCCTGGAATACTATAGCGGAAAGACGCAATCGTGAGGAGGAAATGGCCAAACAAAAGCACAAGCAAATGCAGCCGATACGCATTAATTCTAAGAAACCTCCAAAATTTTCAACAAGGAAGAATATAACAGCATCTACCAAGAATCCAAGACAAAAAACTTCAGCAACTACTATGATGGGACCTTTAGCTAATAGTGCCGAAATGTATTCCCCTGCGGGAGAGCAAGAAAAGACAGAGCTTGAGCTTAAAAAGCAGCCTATGGCCAAGGTTGAGCCTCGTAAGGGTATGGTGGGCACTAAGGTTAAGAGTAAGGAAGAAGACGGCTTACGAGAAAAGCGACAGGCTGCCGATGGTTCGATGGATAATACAGATGTTGGTGAAGGACGTTATATTAAGGGAGATCCGTTAAAGGGTTATTATGATTTCGTTATTACAGAGGGTTCCTACAAGTTTTGGGCGGTATTTCAGGTGAGATATGAAATTAATTTTAAAACTTAAATAGTGTTCTAAAGACTCTAATATTTAATCCTTATGATGCGAAATTATTAAATTAGAATAAAAACTAGAATCCATTACAGAAGTAATTTATTTCTAAATTGATTTTTGTCTAGAAATAGGACATCAGCAATTCAAATACTTAACCTTTTCTTTTAATTTGTTGAATAACAAATTTTTCATTAAATGTGTTGGAACTGCAATTTTGCATTTTAATTTTTTGGAATCCAGTTCCTTTTACTTATTTCAAAGCATACAGCTGCAACTCCTCAAAAAACTATACAGCAGAAAACTGTCAACATTATCTTTATTTATAGTTTATTCATTTCTTCCTTCCTCTATGAATTCCTTTACTCATTCATTCATTCAACCATTCACATGAAATTAATTTGTCATACATTTCATATACAATATGTTTTTGACCAGAAGGCGGACAAAGTTGTGAATTAACAGACTAACCATAAAAAATATTAACAAAACTGGAGTTGATCTAGAAAATAAACGAGAAATAAAAATAAACTTAAAACTAAACTAGTTCCTGAATTAGAACTGAAACTAGAACCAGAACCGGAATAATAACCGAAATAAGGTCGTGGAACAGAACATGAACTAGAAGTGATCCAAAACTTGAATTATAACTTATATTTAAGCCAAAACTGCGAAATGGTCTAGAAACTTAACTTACGCTGAGCTTGAATTATTTCTAAAGCTTTTATTATTAAGCTTTTGCTCATCTAGAACCTGAATTGGAAGCTGACATGAACTAGAAGACAAGCAAGAACATTAACTTAAATGTGATCCAGAACTTAAACTATTGCTTATATTTGAGCCTAAACTACGAAAAAGTCTAGAAATTAAGCTAGAGCTGAGCTAGAACCTAAATCAAAAGCTCAACTAGAAGCGGTAGTAGAAACTGAACTAAAACTCAAACAAGAACATGAACTAAAACGTGATCCAGAACTTAAAATAGAAATTATATTTGAACCTAAACAACGCAATGGTCTAGCAGCTTAAATAGAGCTGAGCTAGAACCTGAACTAAAAGCTGAGCTAGAAGAAGTATGAGAGCCTGAAAATAAAGCTGTACTAGAACCTGAACTAGAACTTAAGCTTCAATTAAATCCGGAAAAAAAACTTAAAGTTAAAGAAGAAACAGAACTTGCAATGAATTGAGATTTTAAACAGAATCTGAACTGCAATCCGACCTAGAATCTAAATCAATATAAGGTTTGGATTGAAAGTTGAAACTACAGTTTCAATTTCAGATCTTCTTAACATGAAACTGAAATGGAATCCGACCAAGGACTGACCTATGCTCGAAACTTGATCACTTATTTGTTGTATTTATTTTCAGTCTCTCCGTGTTAATGTCTTCGTTGACAGTTGTTTATCAAAATAAGTTTCCTTTCACCATAAATAAAAGAGGAAACAACACAAAAAACGTTTTTAAGTGGCAACATAACTGACAACAGCCACGAAAAATAATTATTACTATAAAAACGAGGAGGAAGAGCAAACACACATTTGTGGATGTTTATGGTGGTAAAAATATTTATATTTTTCATCTACCTCAACTGGAAAATAAATAAATAAAAAAAAAACAGCTCCATTAGTCTGTATCAAACACATATTGTAGTATTAATGTGTAGTAAACGTTTGTATGTGAATGTTTGTTTTTTGCACCTTTTTAAACAGGTGTCATTTTACATGCCTGCCGTCTCTACCATCGGGTGGTTGAGCACAACTCTATTTACAATTTTTGCAAATAACAGACAGAGTTATCTGGCACCTGAAATTTGCCCTTCTCACTCATGTTTTTGCATGTTGATTTTTAACCGTTAGGTTTGAAGGTTCTTGGTTTTTTTTCTCCTGGACAAAAGTCAGTGAACAAATCAGTGTTGACCATACTTTACACTCATTCCGTTACATTTATAAACAACATTAACACATGCATTTTCTATGCTCACATACACATGCACACCTTAAAGCTTTTATATTTATTTCAGTTCAGGTAACCATATACATAATTGCAATAACAAAAACAACAATAGAGCAAAAACAACAATATCTTCACCATAATATGTGGGTTGTTAAAAAGAGCACAATTATGTGTTGTTTTCCTGTGTTTTTTGTTGCAATTCTTCATTGCTTCTTCTTACCTTTCATGTTGAATGAAGTTTGAAAATGAAAACTCAGAAAAAAACATTTATGAAATTTGTCTATCTGTCTTTCTGTCCGTGTTTTTTTAGCAATGCAAATTTTGTGATTTATGGAATGAAGTGATGCAATGAAGGAAATGAGAGAGAGAGAGAGATAAAACAAAGAAATTGTAGAATCAGACTTGGGGGTTGTATGAGTGATATAAAAAGGAAATTTCCAGTTAAATCAAGTAAAGTGTTAGTACTAGCTGCTTTACACTACCACACATTGTTATTGTTTTTTGAAAATAATAAAAGTTGGTTATTTTATTCGACCTTTTATTTATAGAATCTCAAAGAAATAAATACCCAAGCTCAAGGTCATAAGTTTTTTAAATATTTTTTATTTATTTTAAATGCATCCAATATTTCGATATTCCTTGAATATAATCATCAGGGATAGTCCAAAAACTATATTAGTTTATAAAACATCAATACAAACACAAAAATCCCACAAAATTAAAACAGTAATAACAATAACTACAAGAACTTACTAAATTATTTATAAAAAAAAACCCAAAAAAACTTTTTCGTATTGTCTACGTATGTAGTGTTTACTGCCATCGTTATGATTGTACTAAATTTGAATATTGATTTGTCTTATTAACTAGATATCTACATATCGAGCCTTTGGTGCAATACCGTAGTAATTCAAAAAATCGTGAACTGAGAAAAATGCATTTGAAGTTTTCAGCCATATTTTTGATAGCATTTTTGTTTACTAAAGTTATGTTTTTACAAGTTTTTAAATAAAGAGGAATGTTTTGTAGTTAAAAAAAGGTGAACAATTATTAATAATATTAAATATTTTTTTATATTAATATCAATATGGTTGGAAATAGCTAGAGGCAATAAAGACATTTTTAGCTGTAAAATCTGAACAGTTAGAGATGGAATCATAATCTTTTTTTCTTTAGATAGATATTTCCCCAAAGATCATTTCTGCATACCCAGCTCAAACAATTCAAATTTTGAGTTACTACGATATTGCACCAAAGGCTCGATATGTATATGGCATAAAAAGAGTAATTTTTGGGGATTCAGTATTTTGGTTATAACTCAGCCATTTTGAACCGATTTTACAGATTTATATACCGACGTTTTTAAGAAGAAATTTACCACTACTTGAGTTATAAAGCTTGGGCTCGGGAAGATCTATGGTTCCCGAAAGTGGGTATTTAAAAAAAAATTTAATTTTGGTCATAACTTTTTTGTATCTGAACCGATTTTTCCAAGTTTTGTATAAAATATGTTCCACTAAAAATTTCCCAGCGAAACGCCGGCACACGTTTAACTTCTTTTTACCGATATAACTTTCCCCGGTAGTTTGATCCCTTCCCGATTTTAACTGTCGCATAGTGTAATTAATAAATTTAATGAAGTGAAGAGTTAATAAAGCACATACATTCAAAATAAGATGCAACCAGTAAATTTTAATTGTCCATGGATAAATCTTAAAAATAGGAGATATCCAAAAATATCGCTCCTTTATTGCAGCAAAGTCATATCTATAAAAAAAAAAATCGAGCTTGGCAAAATGCGATTAAAGTTTTCAAAATGTACCGATTTAAAGATATATTTTGCTATGACTTCGGTTTAGTTTGAGAAAAAATACTGATTTTTTGTTACCCGAAAGTATGAAGGAACACTTTGCTTAATTAACTTAAAATTAAAAAAATTTTTGAGATATGACGATATGTTTATAAGGTGATAAACATAAATTTTTTTCATTTTGTGACGAAATAAAAAGAAACTATGGAAACTAGTGTACGATACTACAAGATTCAATTTTTAAAACACATTGTCCTAAAGATTACAGGTGGATCTTGTAAGAAGAAGTCCGTTTGATGCTATTTTTTGTATCAACCTTGACATACATTTGACTGATATAGACGTTGTTTATAAAAAAGAAAAATTACTTTGAATTGTGAATTAGAAATATGCAACAACAACTTTAAACTTTTGCACTTTAAACTATTTATCCAATCTCGGTAAAAAGTGAACGAAATTTTTCGAAAACAAGGTAATAAGTAAATGAAATAAGAAATTTACTCTTTGCCGGCTTTCTAAACGCATTGAGTGGGTCTTAATGTTATTTCCTAAGCTGTTGAAAAATGTTAATATATTTATTTAAAATATATATTCTTATAAAACATATTTATTTAAAATATTTTATCTATTTTATGAATTTACTTTTTGATCTCATAACTTGAGTACAACAATTTTGGTTTGTTTTTATTATTGTTTTATGAATTAAATTGTTATGTTTATGTTATCTTTTTATCTTGTATCTAGAGCATAATGATACGAAATTTACATATAAAAGCGTAAGGTAATAATAATTCAAGTTTTTCTTTTAACCTTTAATTAATTTTTATAGTATTTAGGCATTTATTTTACTTACTTTGTAAACAAGTTCTATAACGCTTTTTAAAAAAGTTTTTTTTCATTAATTTAAAACAAATTTACTTTGTATTATTTATTTGGAGCGAAATCCCGGGATCCCAGGAAATTTAAAAATTGAAGTGAAATGCGCATAGAAGCTAGCTTTCCCTCAACAATAAATTTCAGTGTATTTATCAAATATGAAAAACTGGGAATTTAGCACGTCATACGGAAATCGTATTAATAATAAATTTTGTATTCCCGAAAATAACTTTGATAATTAAAAATTTCCCGTTTTCCCGGGAATCGAAAAACTCCGAGGGGAAAAAAACTCTAACAGCCACTCCGTACATCGCTCTTAAAATTCATAGTTGTTGGTATATTGATAATGTTCAGCATCTCCAACATAAAGCGTCGTTTGTAATTTTGTTCGTGTTGTAATGTTCGTACATCAACAAAATTTGGCGAGTGATTTGTACTGGCACAATGGGCTGATAGTGCTGTTTCTTGTGTCGAAATATATAAACTTATAAGTATAAATATTGTTTTTAGACTATCCCTGATGATGATATTCAAGGAATATTGAAATATTTGATGCTTATAAAATAAATGAAAATTCAACATTTTTTATTTTTTCGAATTTATTCTATGAGCTAAATTTCAGTTATGTATTTTATAAAGCTTTTTTTTGTAATACAGTAGAATCTCAGAAATTCGAACCGTCACAAATTCGAACCGTCCAGAAATTAGAACCGGCCATTTCAATGTAATGGACGCTCTGATATTAGAACCTGTGGTTCTAATTTCTGAAATTGTTTTTTTTTTTTGTTTTAATTTCTTTATACTAGGGACAATGTTTTTTATGATTTTGAACTTAATAGGCGAAAAACCAAATAAAACGCTCTAAAATTAGAACAGGGGGTCTAATTTCTGTTTTTTTTTTTGTATTTTCACAACAAATTATTTTTTTCGCTCATTTAAGTAAAAATAAAACGGGGAATTTCCGAGTTTTTGGTGGTGTACATAATTGGCTCATATGCGTATGAAATTTTATATGCTTGTACAAATTTGGGTCAGTTGATAACTGAAGGTCAAAGTGAAGCGTTCATACATGTGAAACATAAAAAAATATATACATACATATGTATGTATATAATATGTTCAATTGATTCACAGAAAAAAATATCAAAAGTTATTTAGTAATTAAAGAAAATTTGTTAAAACTTTTCTTATATTTTTAACAATTTTCTTAATTAACATGTTTGTAAATTGTCATATTAACTATTTCTTTCATTTTTAGAAAATTAATAAGAAAAAAATAATTTTGTGTCAAAAAATTAAAAATATAAAATAAAAAAAAATTTGGATTTTCGATCTAAAATCTTTAAAAGAATAAACGATATGAAGGTTATTGTGAAATTTATACAATCTATACGGTAAGTAACGTTATTATCTAATGATTTATAAATACATTTTAACCATTCATTTATAAATTATAGATTCTGGAATATTACTGATGGTAATGGTGCCAAGATTCCGTTTTGTGCTGATGTATGAACCTCCCAGTGCATCCAGGTCTTAATTTGTGGCTTAAATAGATTATAAGGTTGTTAGTAATGTTATTTAATATGCATATGTATTTTACTAAAAAAAAATAATAAAAACAAATTTTAATTGCATCTTTTTTTTACTTAGTTAACAACAAATTATTTTGTTAATATGACAAACTCACAATAAAAAATTATATTTAACTGTTAACAAATATTTCATTCAATATTACAAACTCATTGTTAAAAATATTTGTTGAGTTTTAACAATTTTAATTAACAAAATAATTTTTTGTATTTACAAATTTAGTTGTTGGTGCCTTTTCAATTAAAAAGTTAATTGTATTGACGAATATGGTATTCAATATGACAATTGATTTGTCGTAATTTTTTTCTGTGTTAAATGTTATTAAATAAAAACTGTTTTGAGTTAAAGTAAAGCTTAAAGAACTATTCATATCTATCACTATTTCATTATATATTTATCATTTTCTGTAAAAAAAATTTCCAGAAATTCGAACTTTTCAGAAATTCTATCTGCCCGGTGCACAAAAGTGGTTCTACTTAGTGAGATTCTACTGTAGTCCTTTTCCTTTAATTTTTTTAGGAATGGCATTATACACTTCCAGACTATTATATTGTATCTTTTTGTTACATTTTACCTTAGCTATCCTTTGGATAGCAATGAAGTATATTGTATGTACAGAAAAATTATTAAAATTATTAGAAAGGAAAACAATTAAAAAATAAAAAAAAGTACTTTGGACTTCAAGAAAAATTCTTGACAAAGAGTACGAAAAAGCAGAAGTAAGGAAGAACATGTAAAATCAATAAGAACTAGATAATCATTCAAAAGCAAATTTCGATCTACCAAAGGTTAAATACAATTTGGTTTAAAGATTGATGTTTGACTATTAACTGCCAGCAATCGTAGATGGCTGCGAGTGTTGAACGGCAAACCCCTCTGAAGAGATTGAGTGGTTGCAATGAAAACATGTAAGGGTAACCTGTCCGTAAAACGTCTGGGTTCGAGCCTCAGGTCAGTCAATAATGAAAAATTATCAATAAATTTTAATTAATTTCATGATGTAAAATTGCTTTCTTCATAGGAATAATTTAATGAAAATTAAATTTGATGAACTTTAGCCTAATTAAAATATAAAAATTTGGATTAGAAATAAAACTTTTGCTTTAGAGATTAAATTTCTTAAAAAAAAACCTTTAAAATCAATATAATAAGTTAGAAAAGCGCCAATTCCATAAATTAATCTTTTACAGAGAAAGATACCAAAAGTAAACAAATAATTGATTTACATTTCCAAAAATCAGAAAAACCTTTTATCTTTGAAAAAAAATAAGAAAAACATCCATTCAAATATTTAAGCAAATAAATTTTAAAGAAAAATCTGTCCGTATAAATGAAACATTTTCAAGTACTTAACCCTTGCACACTGCCCGTAGCCCTCTTTATTATTGCTTTTGACGACTTGAGTCGCATCCTAAATATTAATAAGAAAATTGAGCACTGCATTTATGCAGATGACCAAAAGTTGAGGCAAATGAGAGAATTAAAGAAGAACTTATCAAAACCCTAATTGCCATTGATACACTGAAAGAATTTTCTTCGCAATACCAATGAATTTTGACATTAAACCCATGAAAAATTTCATTAAAAAGGAACCTATGCAGCGCTTCGTTGGATCAATGAAACCTGTTTCATTTAAATGTATGTAGTGAAACCTGTTTCATTTTAATGTATGTAATGAAACATTACATAAGAATAATGAATATTATTATTAATTGGATGAATACTTAAAAAGTAAAACTTTTTTTTTTTATTTTGTTTTTTTTCTTTTTAATTATTTTTTTTTTCTTTTTAACTTTTTTTTCTATCTCATTTTTTTCTGTCTCTGCCGGGAATCGATCCCGCAACCTCGGCGCTGCTAGACTAGCTCACTACCAGCTAGCCTACCAGGGCAGTTTAATTTTTGAATAAAAAAACCATGTTTTTTGCCATTACTATGTACATATTAAAGAAAATTAAAAACATACATATTTATTGATTGAAAATTTTTGTTTCATTACCATAATGACATTTTTATTGTCATAATGAAAATTTAAATTTATGAAGGCACGCTTTTGCGAAATATTTTTATACTCTTAATTATTGAGACTATTATTGAATGTTAAAAATAATTTTTTTTTCAATTATTAAAATATGTTGCTTTTATAAAAAAAATTTTTGATTTCATAAATTTAATGGCATATTACATTAAATGTATAAAATTATTAAATCTTACATTTTTTAATAAACAATTTATTATTTTTTTAAGGAAACTATTATTTTGTATTAATTTATGAATAAAGTTATGTTTGTATATTGTTTTTTTATGTTCCCAATTAAAATTTTTTGTTTACTTGGACAAACTTAAGTTTTCATATATCCAAGGAAAATTTTTAACGTAATCACGAAATCCCATGAAGCGATTTTAACGAAAATACTTCATTGTAACTATGAAATTTCATTTAGACTATGAAAATTTTCATTTAACCAATGAAAATTTTTTATTGAAAATGATTCATTAAATATATGAAGCATTTTTCTTTCAGTGTAACTGGACGAAATTATCTGGTGCAGATATCTCATTTGATAAAACAAGTCATCTGCATATTTGTAGAAAACATAATTGTTTTAATATTAATATAGAGTATAAAAACATGAAGGTTAATAATGTAAATAACTTTAAGATTTTAGGTCTAAGTAAAGCTTTAAGAACCATTGCAGTTTTTTAAAGCAAATTTTAATATCTGGAATAAATATTATAAAATATGCAAATACACCCGCCTGGCGAATTGAACCCAGAATTTTTCTCAGAAACTTTCAAAGTTTTTAAATTCAAATATTTATTTAATGAATTGGTTTAAATTACAAAAATGAAAACTGGAATTTTTTATACACCGATGGTTCAAAAACTATGAAGCATGTAGGATTATTCGTAGTGGACGCAAACTACTCTACAAAAATAAGAGGACTACTGCCCCACCACGCAACTGTATTTGAAGCAGAGGCAGAAGCAATTATTGAAACTTTGAAATTATGTAAGAACTCTTCTAACAAACACATAATCTTCACTTACACTCGTTCTGTTTTCGATGCAACATTTTACCATAAAAACAACAATAAATAAAGTCATAAATGTATAACAACCAAGCTTACATAATATCTGGGGTCTTCGGAAACCCAATTTTAACGGTCAGACGGACGTCGTTAAATAAACTTGGCTACTTAGAAGGCCCCAGAATTGAGATGCTTTTTATGGTCTAACATCAATATTGTAGAAATTACAAACGGTGAAGGGTTATTTAAGCCATAGTAAAAAATCACAGAATTTTTAAAAACGCCAAAATAAAAATAAAGCAAAAATCTGAAATGTTTCAAAAATTCTTCAAATAGAAAAATTTTAAGAACAAAACAACATGTCGCTGCTTTAAGAAAAAACTTTAATCAAATAGGAAAATTGTAAAAAAAATCTTTAAATATAAAAAACGCTAAAAACAAAAACATCAAAAAATGAGAAAAATAAACACATTTTTGACACATTCTAAATAATTCTCTTAACTTATCTTCCTCTACCTTCTTTTTCTTTTCTTTTTTTCCAGGTTGGCACTGCCATTTTGATTATTTACTCCACCTTTGCTGCCATTTACTATTCCAAAGTCAATCCCCTAGTAAGTGATTATGATTATACCGATTATTTAGGAGGAGCGCGTTCTCTTAGTGGAGGTGATCTAGATTTCGTCGACGATGATGGTGGGGAGGTGAAACAAGCTCAAGCAAAGAATTGGCTAGATTGGTTGCCTCGAACTGGACATTCACTAAAATTTATTTTAGAAGCAATAGATAAATTGCCAACCGATCATGCGGCCGAAAAAGAAAATCAAGATGATTCTTATAAGAATAAAAGAAGTGAAGATGAGGAGAATGGGGAGGGTAGAGAAGAATATGATGATGAGTTTGATGTTGAGGATATTGAAGATGCAGACAATTTTAAAGTAAAGAATTATTCAACAGAAAGTGAAATTTCGAAAGAAAGAGAAAATTTAAGCGAATTGGAAACTTTGAAGGATTCAAAACAGGATAATATGGCCATGTAATTGTTAGTTCTAACGATAAGTTTATGTTTTATTGTTTAGGAATTAAAGATAAGGAATATACTAGAAAAAATAATTGTACAAGCATTGTAAAGCTAAGGTCACACTTATTAAATATTTGACCAAATGGTATTAATATAACAAAATGAAAGTAATTATACTGTCAGACACAGCAAAAAACTGACGATGAAGTATTAGTTTGAATCAAAATAAATATTGCAATTTAACGAAATTATATTTTAGGTTGCCTATTGGTAACGTCTTTTTCGTCATATATTTGCCAAGTGTGACCGTAGCTTAAGTGTGTTGTTTCTTTAAAATTTAAAAACTAAAAAAAACTTCAATCAGTAGTGGGCATAGAAAAACTAGAGGAAAGAAAAAAAACTTAGCTTAGTCCCAATTCACATTATACGATTTTTGTCGTTGCGATTATTGTCGTTTCCTCTTTGAGGTCGGTCTGATGTTTACATTGCACGATTATTGTCGTTACGACTTTTTCTTTTGCAACCGAACTTCAATACATTTTTCGTCAAATGAGAGAACGAATGAGCGAACAAAATAAATCGAAGAGTATACTCGCTTGTGCACCCCTTTTAATTCTTCTCTCCCCTCTTGCCTATAAGGTAAAAATCGCAACGACAAAAATCGTATTGTGTGAATGGGCACTTAGTTGTCGTCTGATTGTTGTCATAAATTTACACGTACGGAATTTTGGAAGAACTTTTTTGTTTGTTCTTAGAGAGTTTTTTTTTAGTCTTTTCTTTCTGATGATGGGCAACACACATAGCCCGATATTGAAAATTGTATATGTAAAGCAGCAGAAAATTTTCTTCAAAGAAATAACAACAAACGAACCACAGAGCGAAAACAAGTAATTGATTTGGTAAATTGTATTTAAAAAAGAGAAAGCAGAGCGACTATTTTATAGTGTTCGAGTGCAATTGGGAAAGGGAGAGAAAATAATCTAAATAAGGTGTCAAAACCACCCAGTAGGAAAAGAAGGGCCTCTGTACTCCTTCTTTTGGATATACAAGGCCTGTTCGCTCCATTTCATACTCATATCTTTTTTAAACACGTTGTCATTTCGGAGTAGGCCTTCCGCTGTCGCTTCTTTAGCAGGTAAGTAAAAATGGTAACGGGATAAAAAATTAAAAAATACAACAAATGTTACTCCTTCTCTACACCCTTCTCTTTTAAACGAAAGATCCGAGGCCTTCTTTAGCCGTTAGACAAGAATATAATTGAACAAAAAGGCCTGAAGTAAGAAGGTCTTCAGAATTTTCCCGCTGGACACCCTAACTTTATGACTGTGTTAGTGAAATGTTGCTGTAATGGACTTTTGAGACATAATTTTAAGGGCAAACATGCCGTCCTCTTAAGTCTGTCTTCGAGCGTTTTACGTTTCGTCCGCATCGGTTAATGGCTTGGCGTCGCATAACTGCACCGGGCTAATTTTTTTTTTGGGATTTTTAGCATTCGTTTCTAATCAAATATTTTGAATTGTGCTCTGATGATCTTAAGAATACTCTCATTCTGGTGTTGCATCCTGCGGGGAAATCGGATGCAGATAGTAGCTGGAATTCGGTAGGAATTAAATTTTTGACAGACTTCTTGACATCTAACGATCTTTTGAGATCGTGGCGGCCCAGAGATACTATCTGGTACCACGGAGTCTAAAGCCCCGTGTACTTCGGCACCAGTCTGACTATTGGTTGGGGCCTTCACTTTTCTTAAGGCGAGGTGTTTTCGTGCCCGAGGAGATAATTGTGTGAAAAGAACATTTATTGAGGCAATCAAAATGAGTGGAATGGCTCAAGACTTGATAATGACCGATGAAGGCGTGGATGGATTTTGTGAGCAATCGAAGGCTTGAGGAACCGGTGCTGATGAGAAGTGGAGTGAAATGGTGAAGTCTTAGTAGTATATAAGTGAATGAGTGGTCGAGGGATCGGCTTAAGACCGGTGAAGGCCTGGATTTTGGGAGTGAGCGAAGAGTTGTGGAACCGGTGATGTGGAACGAAGAGTCAAGATCCTAAAATGGTTATTAGTAGAGTGAAGTGGATGAGGCATATGACTTGGAGTTGGTTAGAACTAAGAATCAAGAGCCTAAGATGTATAGAATTTTTTTTCGCAGAAAGATTTTCTCTCAGGAATACTGCCCTTTCACGGTAGGATGCCTTTGGGGACCGCGTCGGCACTATGTAAGGTTGAAACCCAAATCGCGGGAAGAGAGTTCCCAAATTGCAAGAAAGCTCTTCACGGGCTATTGCTTAAATCAGCGGAGATCAGATTGCTCTAGCACCTAAATAAGGAAAGAGTGTATTATTATTCAGGATTATACACAAAATTTCTACGTGAGTTTGCTTTTGGCTCTCATATACGGGTGCGTCTGATTGGCTAAATGGCGGTGCTCATGCAAATCGTTTTCTACATCTGTTTAGTACCAACACATTGAGCACATATTTATAATGGGTTCCTCCAATAGTTTGTGGAGAAGGCTTATCTAAGAGTTAAACGTAGTCTATGACAACTCTATGACAATTTTGAGGCCAAATAGTTTCTTTTCAGTGGCTTTGCTTGTTAAGGGTGTAAGTTAAAGCAAAACCTAACAAATTTAATTATAATTATCTCTTTTCATTACTTGTACTTTTGTTTTTTTTTATCTATATTTAACAAAACTGCAGTTTAACTTTAAAAAGCCTCTTGTTGTACAAACAACGATAAAATATAAAATACTCTTTTTAAGTGTTATTTAAACTCTTTTTTAACTTCCTTTTTGTTTAAAGAGGAAACTCAAAATAAAACTATTTATGGTAAATTTAACAACAGAAACAAAAGTTGTAATTTTTTTTAATTAAAAAAGCATACAGAAGGTGTCTTTATACTGCTTCAATGTAAAAAAACTTATCAAAAGGGGATTTTTCAAAAAAGTTAATTCATTGGGAAAATGTTCTACTAATTGATTACCAAAAAGCATTCATATTGTATCCAATCTAAAGGTAACCAACGATTATAGGGCATTTTTTTATTTAAATTTTTAATTATTGAATACATATTAACTAAGTGCTAATTTTGCTTAACCCTTTACCTTTTTTAAGTTGATTTCTCTTTAAGCATTTTTACACGTCCATGCAAACAAGGACTCGTAATACAGACGAAATTTAAATTAAATCAATATCTGTTTCTGCTACTTGTGTTCTGAATGAAATGATTTTTTTCTATAGAAAAGGAAAAACATTCTACTTGAAATATTTTCAATAAATAAAAATAAAAAAAAATTAATTTAATTGCAAAAAATAAAAAAAAATCAAGCAGCAATCAACATGTATTTAATATGTGGCATAAACATGAGCTTGCATGTTTTTTAAGAGGGTGCAAATGTTTCTAAACCAAACAAAAGAAGGATATATACTTATTGGATTTAAGACGTTACTAGTCAAGTTCTGTTTAATAACACTTTTTCAAAACGTCTTAAAATAAAACTTGGTGTCAAACAAGGATGAACACCCTGCGGGAAATTTGTGTCAATTGGTCCAACAGACTGGTCCTGGGATTTGTGAAAATAGAACAAGTACAAAAAGAAAGGACTCATGACCAGTGAAAGAAGAACCAATCCCTTAACTGGTTTATGAAGAACGAAAAGGTAGAAAAAGTAATGAATTACAGTACGGTCTTCAGCGGTGCTGTGACACATTTGTTGGTACTTTTTAAAATTTGGTTCTTGAATATAATTCTAGGACTAGTTTTATTGAAAAACTACTACATTGTATTGAAATAATATTACGTTGCAGTAACTGACACTAAGTACGTTCATTGAGATTAGTTCTGTGACTGGTCAAATGGTGTCAATTGACTCCCTCCAATTACAACCCCATGTAAAAGTGATAGGTCTTATTCATATAAAGTGTTAGAATTGGAACCGGTCCCTACCACCAAAGACCTATCACGGGACTACTTTGGTGTCAGTTCGCTTCCCTCTAGGGCACTGAGTCCAATTTTGTTCGCTTTATACTTAAATGACTTAGCCGATATTCTTCCGGGTGGTGTGAGTATTGAGGACTTTAATGTTTAAATACTCTTATATGCTTGGTGTATGCTTGTATGGATGGTCTATGATTAACTCTCCAAAATGAATTATACTACACCAAATAACACTATTCCTCTCTGCAAATACTGCAAGCCTATTTTACTGCTAGTTAAAACTCTCAGTTTCACGACTTATACTCTCAGCTGAGCTACTCCTTGCTTGAAATTAATTCCTTAGATCTGTCTGCTAATAGAGGCAAGAGGTGGTCTTCTAGATATAAAAGCTAGAGCTTTCCGAAGCACGTCAATTGGACTCTGCACAATTTGTAACCTAGATGCAACAGAAAACACTCAACATATTATTGGTATCTCTACTGTTTACAATGGATATCGGCTTAAATATTTTAATCAATCCCAACTCAACTTGGAGGAAGTCTTGGACATTCTTAATGGCCAAACTTACAACTACAACACGCTAATTAACTTTTTAGATACTTGCATGAATTACAGAAAATTTATCTTAAGCTCTTGTTTAATCTAATACTCTGCAATCTTATACATCATTTAACGTATGACATTTTAAAGGGTAAACAAATTGACCTTTAATGGTAAAATGAACGCCACAAGCTGTTTGATTACAGACTTTAAAGACTTTGGGTCTTAGAAATAGTGTAAACAACACTTGTTTATTAGCTACGAAAACGACGAATTTTATCCCAACAAAGGATTATTTGCGAAAAGTTTTGCACAATTCTTCAGTTAAAAAAAAGCGGAGCTGAATCACATCGTTTGCTCAACAAAACTTAGTCGAGTATGTTGAATCGATTTTATCTTGCAAGACGGTTTATGCGTTTATGAAAATGACCTGAAAAAAATTTCAAGATGTCAAATAAAAAAAAATAAAAAAAAGTAAGAGTGCTATATTTGGCTATGCCGAATCTTTTATATATTCTTCACATTATGATGGATATATAAATACCGTTCGTTAGATATAAATAAATTAATCCTGTGCCACACGCACTTTTTCAATCCTGCCCACATTTTGTCGAAAGTTGTATATTGATAATCAAGCTAATTTTCCCTAGTTCGGAAACTTTGCCTCTTGCGATGATCCAGATATACAGAAATCTAAAATGTCTTTGCACGGGACAAACATACCACGCCCACTTTTTCAATCGCGTCCGTTATTCTTAAGAAGTTGTATATTGATAACCAAGCTATGAGTTACAAATTCGGTTAATTTTTCTCTTATCGTACATTAGGCATAAATAAATATATTTTGTGCCACGCCCACTTGTACAGTCTTACCCAAATTTTGTCGGACGTTGCGTATTGATAACCAAGATGCGTGTTCTTCATTTGGAAACTGTGGCTCTTAACAATGTCGAGATAATTAGAAATCTAAAATGTCTTCGTAGGACAAGTGCTACGCCCACTTCTCCAAGCCCGCACACATTTTGTTGGATGTTGTGTATTACTTAATAACCAAGATGCCTGTACCCCATTTGGAAACTGTGACTGGACGTTCTCGAGATATTTAGAAATATTCTAATTCTTCTAATGCCGCCCAGATATTGTCAAATGTTGTGTATTAATAACCAAGATGCTTGTTACTTATCTGTAAACTGTGGATCTTGCCTTTCTCCAGATACACAGAAATCCATAATGTCTTTATTTGGGAGTTGCCACGCTCACTTTTCCAATACCGCTCATATTTTTAGAGAAGTTGCATAAAATAACCCAGCTACGTGTTTTTACAATTTTTCTCTACCGTTCTTGAGATATAGAAAAAAACTATTTTGTGCCACGCCCAATTTTCCAATCCCGCTTACATTTTGTGGAATGTTTTGTATTAAAAAAAAAATGTGCATGTGCCGTTTTTCAGATATATAGAAAAAAGAAATAAGAAAAGAACACGGGATTTTTGGGTAACCGATCTGGCTGAATTTCAATGGGAAACTTTAACGGAGTATATGTGACATAAATAAGTAACAATCTAGTCCCCATCATTTCTGCATACACACGGCCAGACGGAAATCGTTAAAGCAACTTCGCTACTCATAAGAACCCAGAACATACAAACGGAATGACGAACTTAACTTAAATTAAAAAATAATATTTTCTTTGTCAACGTAAAACTTCATTCGGGCTACGTACACGGAAAAAATTATCCAGAATTTTTCACCAAAAAAAGCATTAATCACAAATAAAACCTGTTTTAATTAAAACTTTAATCAAGTGAATTAAACGTTTAATTGATACAGTTAATTTGTTAACTGGTGAAAATTTAATTAATTTTTTGATTAATATCACAAATTTTTTAATTGAAATCAATTTTTATTCTTTTCTGTAAAAAAATATTAATTTCTACAATTATTTAATGAATTCAGTTTTATTTTATTTGACTGTACGGACTTATACTTCAAATTATACATCAAAATGTTACCTACGCCGAATGTAAGGTATTTCGTATCATTAATGATATGTACAACGAAATGAAAAAATACTCGCAATGAACAAATTAATATCAGTAATGAACATTTTCATTGCATTAATAAAAAGTGGCCAATGAAATGGTTTCATTCCAGCAACAAAGCGGTTTTCTTTCTTTGAAAAAGAGTACGAAGAGAACTTTACTAATCCCCTTAACTTAAAAATATACTGAAAGAATGTCAAAAAAAAAACTTAGAAAGTTACTGGAGTATCAGACTACAGCATCCGTGCAAAAATATCTTAAGGTGCTCCACAATCTGACTATTCAATTTCTAAGCCCCTCTTGCGGAACTGAAATGGAAGTTTGTCAAGAAATAATGTTGAAAGAGAAAAGCTTTTGAAAAATGTATATGCACCTGCTGAAACCGACATACTATGGCTCTTATTTCGTTAAGTTTTATGAATTGAAAAAAACGTTGTACAGGGTTTGGATGACTATACTTGAAGGATATGACGTGCAAAGTTTTACGTTAAAAAGTCCTCACCTTAAGAATTGGTGGTCATCTAAAATTCGAAAAATTAAAAAAACGACTTGAAACTTGCAAGAGTTTTTTCATTCATTCCGTTTTCTTTGTAATAGTTTTAAGCTTTCAGATGCAAACCCATACAAAATATAGTCACTAGACTTGGAGAATATATATTTACTAAAATTTTGATGTCGCTGCTGGGTGAAAAGTTGCATGGTGTTTTAAAGTGAAACCAAAATTTTCCGAATTTTTAAATTTTTGAAGATTTTACATAGAGTTTTTGCGCCGTTTAATAAAAATGAGTTTTAAGCGCAGAATTAAAAAAACTGCGTAATTTTATAAAGTTTGAGGTGAATCAAGTTGGTGTCAGCGCACCAATAACGTATCACGGACATCACAAACTTAAAAGAAATTAGCGTAAATGTTTTAAAAATGTATCTTTTTTGCGTCTGACAATCTGAATTGCCTTTTAAGTTGTCTAGTTAATTGCGTGATGTGAGTAACTTCGTAAAGGGCACCTCCGAGGCGAAAACGCACTTTAAAACTTTTAAACGCAAAAATTTTATGAACTTTTGAACATTTTTGCAAAAAACAATTTATTTTTAAGCTTTTTTTATATCAAAACATGTCATGGGAACATGTTTAGGTATCTAAATAGATTCTACGCGACGGACTATACTGATAAAGTGCAAAAAAAAAATAATTTTTTTCAACCCTGGCGCGTGCAGCGGCAGTTTTTTCCAAACACATTTCGCTTTGTGACAACTGAAGCGCTGTATCAATTCCACTCAAACGTACATCGAATAGAAGACTTTACTGAGCTTGATACTAAAATTGAAAACGCACCAAAAAATTTTAAGGATTTAAAATTTTATGGAGGAAACAAAATGTTTCTAACCTCAAAAAGCATCCTTGTAGTAAATATAAAATTTGCGCCGTGTAATAAAAATGATTAACGCGAACGGATTTCACATGGTCAAATATCGGTTTATACACACGAAAATCAACATTGATGTCAGACAAAAAAAAAAAAAATTTAAAAAAAATGTCTAGGTGTCGTAAATTTTTGAAGTTGCTCATATACCTACTTTTAATTGATGTTTTTTAAGCTTCGACAAAGTCTGATATGAAGGCATTTCATATAAATTGATGCTTAATATACGCGTAGACACACGCAAACTGCTAGACAATAACTAAGGCGGTCATTATGGGTCATTATGGTATCTCTGAATTAATTCTTGTTTGAAAATTTTCAAAAAACAATAACAACTTATCATGACAGAGTTACATTTTCGTAAAATACTTAAGACTTGGTGGAGTAGTGTATGACGGCCTTAAAGGATATTTTTTACGTTCACCCCACAGGGAAATGGTTTAAGGCCTCTATTCTATTTGATGTATGATATATATCATAAGATATACATAGAGCTAAAAATTAACATCAGTACAAGATGTTCCTATCTCATTTTGTGCCATTCTACATCTTCCGATTATTTTAGTATCATCACTAGAAATGTGGTAATAATGCTATGTTCATACGACAATATAAACCACTTTTTTCACTCTCTGAAACTAGATTGCCAAACATGCTGTTCATACGATTCATTCTTGTTTCATATTGACATTTTTTTGCGTTGTTTGTGTAATTTTATTAAAAATAGATAAAAAAAGTAAGTCCAAATATTATTTAATACTTTTATAAATATTATTCTTTTCTAATTATCACTTTATTTTGTTTAACATGAATTTTTATTTTGTTTTTATCTTGGTTTTGATTTTTTTTTTGAGAGTTAGTTCAGATAAACTAACAATAATTGTTATCAAAATTGGATAAGAAAGTACATTTTTCCTGTTTCGTAGCATGTTTCTAAATGAAACGACATGTTTCTTTCTCAAAATTTTGTATGGCAAACATTTCAATTATGTTTGGGACGCGAAACAGGAATGGGAGAGCGAAACACGAAAACAGCGTTACCTTTTGACAAGATTTCCCTTTTTTGCAATGTTTTTTTTTTAATAGAATTTCAAATACAGTTTTGCGTTTTTTTTAAATATTGGTGCTTTTGTTGAAAAAACGTTGTTTCCCATTTTTTTTTTTTGCAAATATGGTAGAATTTTTGTTTGATGGCAGTTCTAGAGGTGAACATTGTAAACGATAGTTTAATTTTTTCTGAATCTTTGGTGGTAGATGTTGATCAGTGTAAAAAGCTTATTGGTATATATTATAAACTTCTACTTTACAACTCCATATTAAAGCAAATATGGTGCCACGGTATTTGGTTATAAGGCACTGCCTCTGCCTTCAATATAGAAAATATCCAAAGAAGGCAAAATACTGTTCTGCCATCGTGGCATATTAATGACACAAAAAATAAAAACTGATTTCAATTAAAAACTTTGTGATTTAAATATTTACAAAATTTTCTGCAGTAGTGTTGCTAATATAAGTAAACGTTTGATTCACTTGATTGAATTTTTAATTAAAAGTGATATTATTTTTGTTAATGGAATAAATTGGCCAGAATTTTCTCTTCGCATGAAATTATTTATCTACCACAGCCAGTTTAATTGATATTAAAAACATTTTTCTTTGCTTTAACTAAACTTAGGGAGTTATTTTGTAAATCACCTCACCTTGCGTTGAGAAATTTTGCATATAAAATCTTTTGAATTTTCAAAAATTTTATAAAAAAATATTTTTTAAATCAGATGAAGTGATTTACAAAATAAGGCGATAAAAGTTCTGTTAAACAGGAAAAAAAAAATAAACTCTATACCACTTCCCAGGAGTTCCCCGGAATTTCAATTATTATAATTCCCGCTTTCCCTGGATTTTTTTGCAGGATCCCGGCAATTTAAAAAATTGCTTATACATAGTTTCAGAAAACAGCTATTTTTACTCTGAAATTTAGTTTTCTTTTCTCTAAAAACTAGCATCTGTGGACAGGTTGTCGATTAGATTAATGACAAGAAGTGAGTACATACGTAAATCAATGTCTCCTGCTGCAATAAATCTATTAAAAGCTGAATGGGCAGTGCAAGAGTTGATATTTAATAAATTTAGTGAAGTGAAGAGTTGATAAAGAACATAAATTCAAAATAAGATGCAGGCAATAAATTCCCATTGTCCATGGACAAGTCTTAAAAATATGAGATACCTAAACATATCGCCCCTTTATTGCAACATTGCCACATCTAGAAAAAAAAAAATCGAGCTCGGTAATATACTCGGAAAGTGCGGGGAAACCTAAATAAAAAAATAAGGAAACTCGTGTTAAATACTACAACATACAATTTGAAAAACACATTGTCCTAAAGATGACAGAAGGACCTAATGAAAAGAAAAGGTTTGTAAGAAGTAGTCAGCTTCGCCGGGAATCGAAAAACTCCGGGAATAAAACTCTAGTTGTAACTTTTGCAGCACAAAAATTTTAGTACATCCTAAGGTCGAACCTTTGAACCCGTATTTGATTAGTATCTAGTAATGTGATATGATTTAGAATTTAAAAATGAATCGAAAATTATTGTATCGAAATAATAAATTAATAAAAAAGATTCCAAAAAATTTCCGATATTATTTAGTATATTAGGCAGTGTCTAAAATTTTCACGTCGAAGGCTTAATGCGTTATTTTATATCTGAAAATGTACCAAAAAAAATTTACAATGGTGCTGACTTTTCATGTCAAAAAAGGGGAAAAAGAATAAAAAACGTGATTTAAAGCTATTTTTTACGATAAATTTAATTTATTTTATTTAAATAGATTCACTTCAATTTCTTGTATAACATTTATCAGCAAAATATTAATTGTTCTGTTTTAAATTTAGAACAATATTGGTTTTTTTTACGCAACAATTACTTCGTTGTACACGATCTTTGCATACAAACCCAAAGTTCATAGAACATGGAAGATTTTTTAAGAACATATTATATAAAAACACACAACAATAGCCTGATGTCAATGTCGGGCCACTGTCATGCAAAATGGAGGGTATAATAGGTGTTCCGGTTGCAGGCCATGTAAAAGTGATTTCATCTCCAATTCCTCCAACCCAAAAGGAGTTTATTGAACTAAAATTATTTTTTTTTTGGGGAATGGAAGAAAAAATAAACTTATTGTTTACTGTTGTCGTTTTTGTTTAAGCTTTAATATTGTTACAAGTAAGACTGTTGCTTATAATTCTTATTTGCTTAACAGTTTTATTTGTATAATATCTTTAGTTTTTCTGGCCTAAGCAACCAGTGAAATGCGTATTGGAAA
Organism: Pollenia labialis; assembly: GCA_949318255.1. Taxonomy (NCBI): domain Eukaryota; kingdom Metazoa; phylum Arthropoda; class Insecta; order Diptera; family Polleniidae; genus Pollenia; species Pollenia labialis. The sequence continues at coordinate 29,472,182 of OX439141.1, read as the reverse complement.
AGCTTAACCCATCAACAAAAAATTTCAGTGTTTTTATCAAAAATAATAATTAGGAATACAGCACGACAAACTAAATCTTGTAAATTAAAAATGTTGTATTCCCAAAAATTACTTTGATAATATTTTTTTGTTTTAATTGCCATTTATGCGCGTAATTTCTACAAAAAGTAATTTAGCTGTGCATAGAAATCTATGGTGTAAATGTTGGCAAAATAAACGTTGAAACAGGTAAAGAAAACTGTTAGGTACGAACACGACCTGATTTCAGTTTTGTAGAAATTACGGGCATTAATCGTAAATGATAAACTTACAGTGAATGTGCTTTCTCTGCAATTTTAGCAAATTCTTCTGCGCTATCGAAGTATGCAAGTTCCATGTCCAGTTTTCCACATTCAATTGCCGCTTGATTCATAGTATACTATAATTTATAAAAACAATATGTTAGTACCTCATTTGTTCTGAGATTATATCACAACTCTTGAATCGAATTTTCTTACAATTTGATCTACATTAAAAAAATAATTGATGTTATTTATTTCATACAATTGACTTTGTATCCCGATTATGGGAAACACTGCGAGTACAACTGCGAAAAATTTTACTGAATTCATGTTGGTTGATGTTAAAAAACTGTGCAATTCCGAACTCCAGTGCAGATTTATATACGGAAGAGTTGGAGACTAAAAATCAGGTTTTTACAAAAAGATAAGGAATTTATCAAAATGATTTATGTAAAAATGTAAAATGGATACCATAAATGTATGTATGTTAATGTATAAATATTTGTAGATATTTGTTATCTTTGAAAAACATTATTTTATTAAATAAAGTTTTTATGGAGTCTGGATTAAATATGGAATTGTAAATACTTGATTCCAGTGTTCTTGAAAATATTATCTTAAATTAAACAAAAACATTATAAAATAGTTTTAATTTAGAAAAAAAAAAATAATTTTATCTGTAAATTCTTTATCATAGATTAAATTACAAATGTAGTAGAGGTCCATAACAAAACAGAATATATAATTAGGGTTATTAAGTTTTTTATTTCGCTTTTTCACTTCAAATTCTTTTTATTCTACATATAAAAATTTAGAAAACTTCGCTTACCAACTCGCTTACGGAAGGCCTAAATTTTATATGACAAGTTTCCACATTGAAGCAATATATTTTTGACACAAAAAGCGTTTTATTCAACGCACATAAAAAGTGTTGAGTGTTATGGACCCCATACACAATACCATCATGATTGTGCAATCAATTGATTGTGTAATTAACCTTGAAGCACACAATACACCAGCATGCTGGAACAAAATTCATTTTTTAATAAAAATTGTGTGGAAAAGGATGTAATGAATAACTATAAAATTTTCTACCATTTTATTGTAGTATTGGTTTTTTAATTCATATTTGCAGTATTTCTTACTATTAACTTTCCATAGGCAAGGCATTGTTTTAAAAAGTTCAAGTAATATTTTTCTTTGGCATTCATATTTTAAATTTTGTATTTTTTGATGTTTATGCCTTTACGATTTAACTTTTATGAGCTAACTTTACAACACACGATTCAATCATGCTGGTACAATCAAAAATATATCAAACTATTTTTGATAAAGCAACAGCAGCTGGTACAATCACACCACAAGCTCATACACGGTCAATCAGCTGGTACAATCACTTGATTGCACAATCATGATGATGTTGTAAATGGGCCCTATTACGATCAACTCAATTTTTTATTGCTAAAGTTATTTCGTAAAAGGCTGTTTTCCAAATCGTGCGTCCAGAATGTGTAAATACAGTACTGACACTGTGTTGATACATTGTGTACTATTAATTGTAAATTGTATTATTGTCAAAACTTAAAATATTTTTTTGCAGCAATTCTTGAGTTTAATGGTTAGAGGGTTGAGAAGATTACGTTTTGTTTGGTTATTCTCACACTTTTTAACTTGATATACAAAATATAAACAGAAGAAGAGAAAAGCAGGATAAAAATACACAAATTGCAACCCTGGAAACTAATAATCTGGACACTAATGCAATTCCAAGGCAGAATTTTAAAAAAGTCTGGACGATGACTATGCGTTTGTGTTTTGCAATTCAATAACTGCTTAATTTGCTTTACTCTGTGCAGTGACAACTACAGTGTTGCATTTAGGAACAAAATGCATTTTTAAAAACTTTTAGGGTTGCATTCCAGAAAATTTTGTTTTGTATTACTACTGTGGAACAGGCGTTTAGGAAAACAGCCATATTTTCCATTGCAAACCTGCTTCGTAGTCCTTAAAATATTCCTTCTTTTTTAAACATTGCTAAGTGTTCGTTTGCTTACCTACCTGCATCTCCGTATGTCATATTACGTAGCGCTTACTTTTTGAAATGTGCCATTAGAGTTTCGCAATATAAGTAAATTGTTTAGTGGGTAGTTAGTTATTCAATCACCCCTTTCATGAATAACAAGTGCAATTTTTGTTCCCATAAAATTTTTATTCTCCTCGAAGGGAAAATGCCATCGTGAATGTCTAGTGAAACATTTTTCATGCTATCAGTTCTCAGTGAATGCAAAAAAAGATCTTTTGTACAAAAAAATGATAGTTTGATCGTAATGTAAGTTTTTAATATCCAAAATTTTGCCGTCACGTCGTTTTGCATTTTGTTGGCGTTGTTGTTGAGCAATATATCAGTTTGTGTCTTTTTAACGGATATTACCCTTAATATTCGACTTATAAGGAAAACTGAAGCGACGGTCACATTTATTAAACATTTGACAAATGAGCAGAACCACTACTTTCGCTAACAGTTAGTGAGATTTAACATTGTCGTAATATCACAAAATAAAGCTTATTATACTGCTAGACATAGCAAAAACTGTTTTGTTGTAAGATGTGATATTACAATCAAAATAAATATTAGAATTGGAGAAAATTATATATTAGGTTGCCTGTTGGTCACATCTGTTTCGTCAAATATTTGCCAAGTGTGACCATAGCATAGCATGTTCTCATCCCCAGCATAAATAAAGTGGGAAAATCAAAGAGAGAAGTGAAGTGAGTAAATAACAAAAATAATATATTAAAAAGGTTCCGATCAAAATTGAAAAACTCCACATCTTTGAACCAATAAACTCCCTGATCCCAGTAAAAAGTGAGGGGCTAAAAAAGTAAGTGTTGTTAACTTTCTATAAAACAAAAAAATGTAAAATTACAATATTATTGAAATGCAAAAGTCATTATTTTAAAACTAGTTAATTTCGAACCGCAACATTTTCTTAGGTTTCAGATCAAAACGAATTTATTACTATGAATGTCGGATCAAAACGTCATAATTTCCTTTTTGTTTTCTTAGTAACAAACTGGCAGATAAATGAAATTCCTTATAATTTGTATCAAAGCGAATTCAACTAGAGGTGGTGTAGAAACTCCATCTGATTTTGACAGTTCGAGCTATTTTTTTTTGATTTGTTAGTGTTTTGCTAAGAATGGTTGACATTTCGAACCGTAAACACTAACAATGCAATGCAAAAACCCTATCTTTCTCTGTTGTTTTTGGATTGTTGTAGTTCCAAAAAACTATTGTATCACAACAAGATGTAAAAAAATTCCAAAAAATGTTTCCTTACTTTTTCCATCATCCAAAAAATTGTTGTAGTGAACCTTTTGCATTTTGTTATGGAACTCCCTTAATTAAGTTTTGTGCATATGTACATATATTTAATTTCTGTGTTTTGCGTATTATTTATTTCGTTAATTTCCTAAAACGTAGATAATTTCATTAAACGCAAGTAGAAATTCTATTATCGCTGTGTCAATAAATAAATTTTTATGGAATCTGTTCTGTTTCGAAATGTAAACACTTGATTTCAGTGTATTATCTTATAAATATTAAAACAAAAGTTTATAACTTTGTTTTGCTTTAAATGGCAAAAAAACAATTTTATCTTAAATTGTTTTATTATAGATCAGAGTACAAATGTGGAGATCCATAAAATTTATTCCAATATTTGTAAAGAAGTTAAGGGAGCTATGGGTAAAATGGACTGATTCTATTAAAATTTGGTAAGATGATTTTGATTGGAATAAACTAAGTTTGGACCAAATTAAATCTAAATACCAATATAATAAGACGGCTGATGGGAACAAAAGAAGCAATGGACCAAATTTAGCTAATTTTTTTGATTTGTTAGTGTTTTGCTAAGAATGGTTGACATTTCGAACCGTAAACACTAACAATGCAATGCAAAAACCCTATGTTGTTCTGTTGTTTTTGGATTGTTGTAGTTTCAAAAAACTATTGTATCACAACAAGATGTAAAAAAAATTAAAAAAAAAAATGTTTACTTATTTTTTCCATCATCCAAAAAATTGTTGTAGTGAACCTTTTGCATTTTGTTATGGAACACCCTTAATTAAGTTTTATGCATACATATATTTAATTTCTGTGTTTTTGCGTATTATTTTTTTCATTAATTTCCTAAAACGTAGATAATTTCATTAAACGCAAGTAGGAATTCTAGTATCGCTGTGTCAATAAATAAATTTTTATGGAATCTGTTCTGTTTCGAAATGTAAACACTTGATTTCAGTGTATTATCTTATAAATATTAAAACAAAAGTTTATAACTTTGTTTTGCTTTTAATGGCAAAAAACAATTTTATCTTAAATTGTTTTATTATAGATCAGAGTACAAATGTGGAGATCCATAAAATTTATTCCAATATTTGTAAAGAAGTTATGGGAGCTATGGGTAAAAATGGACTGATTCTATTAAAATTTGGTAAGATGATTTTGATTGGAATAAACTAAGTTTGGACCAAATTAAATCTAAATACCAATATAATAAGACGGCTGACGGGAACAAAAGAAGCAATGGACCACATTTAGCTAATTTTTTTGGATTTGTTAGTGTTTTGCTAAGAATGGTTGACATTTCGAACCGTAAACACTAACAATGCAATGCAAAAACCCTATGTTGTTCTGTTGTTTTTGGATTGTTGTAGTTTCAAAAAACTATTGTATCACAACAAGATGTAAAAAAAATTAAAAAAAAAATGTTTACTTATTTTTTCCATCATCCAAAAAATTGTTGTAGTGAACCATTTGCATTTTGTTATGGAACTCCCTTAATTAAGTTTTGTGCATATGTACATATATTTAATTTCTGTGTTTTGCGTATTATTTATTTCGTTAATTTCCTAAAACGTAGATAATTTCATTAAACGCAAGTAGAAATTCTATTATCGCTGTGTCAATAAATAAATTTTTATGGAATCTGTTCTGTTTCGAAATGTAAACACTTGATTTCAGTGTATTATCTTATAAATATGAAAACAAAAGTTTATAACTTTGTTTTGCTTTAAATGGCAAAAAACAATTTTATCTTAAATTGTTTTATTATAGATCAGAGTACAAATGTTTAGATCCATAAAATTTATTCCAATATTTGTTATGGGAGCTATGGGTAAAAATGGACCGATTCTATTAAAATTTGGTAAGATGATTTTGATTGCAATAAACTATGTTTGGACCAAATTATTAAGACGGCTGATGGGAGCAAAAGAAGCAATGGACCAAATTTCAAAGTATCGCAAAAATTGTGACCTGCATAAGAACCGATTGTTAGAATATTTCAGTTCCCACTATCACTTCAGCAGACTTTTGCAGAAATTTACTATGATTCTCAATCAACATTTCGCCATCTTAATTTAACATTGGTATTTTTTAATGTGTGATATGGAAACTATAAATTACATTATGTAACAAAAAAAGAAATGCCAAGGATTAATTTGAATGTGTGCGTTATGGTCCCCTTAACAAAAACAGTCAAAATTTTTAATTCTTTGGATACATTTTTTTAAAATTGTTTTCTAAAATTAAAGCGCGGCGTCAACGCTTTGCAATTGGAAAATACGATTTGCAATTGGAAAATACGATTTTGACAGCGACAGCGCGTTTAATAGTGAAGTTGACCGCAATTGTTAATAAATAATGGCAATTTAGCTGTTTTTTTTTTGTCAATATAGCGGTTTATCTCTTATTTCTATTATGTGGGTTTTATTAAAAATGAAAGTCAACACTAATGTTTGTGACACAACATTTACGCTCTTGTTTAGGTATGTCATATCGGCGTAAAAGCTAAGCGGAAGAAAATGTTCCGCCATCCGCTCTCGTTTAGGTACGGCTGTAAGAGTATAGACTAAAATCTGAACTTGAATCAAAACTATAGTATAACTAAGCTATTACATAACCGATATTGAATTCAACTAAACTTGAACTAGTCTAAGGTCGAGTTGCAGCATTCGATATCGATAAAGGTTTTAATTTAATCAAAGTTATTTTTGGGAATACAAAATTTGTTATAAATATGATTTTTGTTTCCTGATGATCTGACCTAAGCAACCAGAAAGAAAATGTGACATTTTATTTAAAAAAAAGCAATTTGGTGTCTGTTTCTTAAAAATTTTGCTCCCGAAAAGCATGAGTTTTTTAGAATGAAACAAGCCACCCTTTTTGGGAGCAAAATTTTTAAGAAAAAAGCACCAAATTGCATTTTTTTAAAATAAAATGTTACATTTTTGTAGAAAAGAAAACACCATAAAATTTGATGTGCAGATAAGGGGCAAGTATGTCTCGAGAAAATATAAAGGACAACAAATTAATTGAGGTCGGCTTCTGTGCATTTATGGGAATTTTTCTTCAATATATGCATTTCTAGTCTGCATATAACATTTTGTATGGGAGCCCCCAAGGTATATTTATAGCAGGTAGTCTCGGAAAGCCAGCTGTTTATTTTTTATATGCTTGGTTTGCGATGCGAACTGTCAAATGTTGTATAGTAAACAAGTAAACAAGTTTTTTGTCTTTAACTTTTGTCTTTTTTGTCTCTTATCAATCACTTTGCTGTTTGACAGTTCGTATCGCATAACAACAATAAAAAGCCCTGTTGTTTGTTTTATTGTACAATTGTTGTACTTAATCTCGCGGCTAGGAATGGAAATAGCGTGTAGGTATGTTAGAAATAAATGGTTGAGATGAAAAATAAGGTGGGGATGGTCATACATTTGACCCATCTAGGGGCATCCTTGGCATACAAAATGTTGAATGCAGACCAGAAATATACTACATTTTTAAAAAACAAAAATTTCGAAATTTTTATTAAAAAATTATTTTTTTTCAAAAACGAATGCGCATATTAGAAAAACTTTTCTTATTGCGGAATTTCGGCTTTATTAGTTTTTTCAATAAGTTTAAGCGGTCTTGAGTTACGCGAACATATTTTGTGCCACCTCCTCCATTTTCGAAATAACGGTATGTCTCGAATACCAGAGCTAACCTAAAATTCACCATTGGTTACGCGAACATATTTTGTGCCACCTCCTCCATTTTCGAAATAACGGTATGTCTCGAATACCAGAGCTAACCTAAAATTCACCATTGGATTCAGCGTACCCGAATTATGTTAAAACGACATCTAGAACACTGTTATAATACTGTCTGGTCTGTTATTAAAAAATAGTTGGTAAATAGTTGATAGTTCCCATATAAAGCCTTCTTCGGAAATACTCGAAATCGCGGTGGAGGGTAATAAAGAGCCTAATATAGCACTCTCAACAAGTACATAAATTTGTGTATATCAGTTCGTGTGCATGTAACTTTTATGTACGAATTTATTTTTTATAAATTTTTTTTGCTTTAACGTACTTTACTGTAACGAATCTCTTTATTTTGAGTTACTTTTAACATGAATCTTCTGTGTGCACTATTTCCATTTCTCGGTATCCTTCATATATTTTAACGAAAAAGAATTTTAATTAAAATGTTGTATTTTTTATATGAGTGTATATATGCAATATATAATATACAAATTTAAATAAATAAAAAATTCCCAAGCCAAAAAAGAAGTTTATAGAGAAAAAATCTAAAGGGAAACTTAACATGTATATATGTATATATTAGGGCTATAACCAATCTTTTCGCTTAAAAATCCAGGTGAATCCTTTACATTGTCCAGTTATTTCAGTTTTGGTTCCTGGCCACCCTAATATATATCAATATATATGTATGTATATGCTTGGGCAATATAGCCAGCAATACCAGAGTATTAAATGAAATCACCAATAAAAAAACAAAGCTAAAAGTTTTAGTATAAAAGAAATTATAGGAGGTAAAAAAAACATAAAAAAACAAAATTTAAAAAAAGCCCTGGTTATTAGTTGAGCAAAATTAAAAGCTGCACTGATGCAGGAGTTTTAAACTTAAATTTTTACCATATCGAAAGTATCATTTAAAATTCCTTTTAAATTTTTTCATTTGAAGTTTTTGATAATTTAATTAGGCTTAAGTTCAATAAATTTAATTTTCCTTAAATTATTTTTAGTGAAGGAAGGAATTTACAGCATGAAATGAATTAAACATTTTTGATAATTTTATTCTTCTTATCATCATCAGAATTCTTAGCCGTTCTACCGTTTGCACCTGCCAGTCTATAGTCAAAAATGAATCTTTCACTAACAAAAAAAAAAAAAAAATAATAATTATAAAAACATCAATATTATGCAAAATAACATAAAAAAGCATAGCAAATGTGCAGTCATTTTAAGGTATATGAAAAATACATACAGTCATACAAATCTATTAAGGACTTTAAACACATGACAACCATATACTACAAGCTATGTACATTAGGGTGGGTCACTGATGTATGAGAAAAAATAAAAGTTCTCGAATCATAATCTAATAGCAATAATTTTTTGCCTTACGTTAAAACAAATAAAAATTGCAAAAAAAGGTAAAAAAAGTCTCATCTTGACCCCGCGCAGGAGCTCCTAACAGTCGTGCCTAAACAAGAGCGGAAGACGGAACGTTTTCTACCGCTTAGCTTTTACGCTGATATGCCATACCTAAACAAGAGCGTAAACCATGAATCAAAAAAACAAGATTGCGCACTCAGCCGTACTGCGCATCTACGTCATCATAAATAAGAGTGTTTGTTGTAAAAAATGTAAGACACACACAAATGAACACACACAAAGTCTATTGTTTCGTCACACACAAAAATAACGGACCTGCGCAATGCGCAATCTTGTTTATTTGATTCATGGCGTAAACGTTGCGTCACAAACAGTAGTGTAAACTTTATTGTTTAATAAAACCCACAAAATAGAAATAAAAGAAGGAAAAGAACCGCTAGATTGACAAAAAAAAAAACAGCTGAATTGACATTATTAATTAAGAATAGCGGCCAACTTCACTATTAAACGCGATCGTCAAAATCGGGTTGTCCAATTGCAAAGCGTTGACGCCGCGCCATTTAGGGATGCTTCATACAAATTGTATGGGAATGAGAATTTTTGACAGGAAGAAAACGCTTTCCGCTCTTGTTTAGGTACGGCTGTAACAATTAAGTATACATATTTGAAAAAAGTCCAATTTTTAAATTTCAATATTTTATTTACTATCAATTATTATTAATTAAAACTAAAAACGTTTTGAATTAAACTAAAAAAAATATAAAAATTTGGTTCTTATACAACATAAAACAATAAAATCATTTTTGGCCACAAAATCTTGTTTACTGTCAAATCCGAGCATCTCTCGTCTTGATTCAAGTTTCGTATATATTAAACCATCTCTTGACTTTTTTAGCGCAAAGAGTCATGAATGCTTCTGACACTATTTTCACGAGCATTAAAGTCGTTAAAAAACAGTCATATGCTTCTCTACAATACAATGCTATTGTTGCTATATTCAATATTTAACAAAATTGAAGGTCAAAGCGAGGGCTCTTACACTAAAAATAAATTAATAATATTTTACAGGGATCTAATTCAGACAAAAATACAACATATTTACGCTATTAGAAGTCGATAAGAGAAAAAACATTTTTTTGACCCTCCCTAATGTACATGCATGTGTGTAAAAGTTTTCTCGATAATTATTATATATGTATGTATGTAAGTATAAGTAAATATGCACATTTTGCTCCCCAGTTGACCAGCTCTGCAAGACGCTTTCACGACAATATTGATTCCTAAACGACATTTGAGAGACAGCCGGATGAAATCGTCAACTATATTTTCAAACAAGTGTTGTGAAAATCGTGTACGACAATATCGCCTTTCTTGTCGTTAATTCAATTCAAAATATTACATAAAGGACAATGTCGCCTACTTTGTCGTCAAGGACTGCATTCACGATAATGTCATCGCAAATTCTATAAATAGTAATTTTTTTTAAAAGAAATATTTTAGTCCTCTTTAGATGATAAAATACAAAAAAATACAAAAAAATTACTGAAAACCACTTCAAAAACACTCCGTCTTCTTCAACTTCTCCTACTTCAATGAATATGGTTTTTTAATCCTTAAAATATACAGTTTTGCAGTTTTTGTATTTTATATTACCGTCAAAAGGTTTTTATACATGAAAAATTATAATTATAGAGTTTGATGGAAGACAACACCAAAGACAATGTCGTTCATGATGTCCCCCATTGATTTTTAGGAAAGGCAACTTAGAAGACAATGTCGACAATGCCAATTATACTGTCCCGCATTGATTTCGATAGAAGACAACTTAGAAGACAATGTCGGCTATCCTGTCGTTCATAGGTTTTTAAAGAAGCAACACCTAATACAATATCATAGATTTCGATGGAAGGCAATGCGGCTCATCCTGTCCTTTATAAAGTTTGATAGGCGGAAATTAAACAAGACGTTGTCGCTCATACTGTCGAATACGGCGATAGGGGACAACTCGTGCATACATCATCGATGACGATGTCTTCAACGAAAATCTGGTCCACTGGGTCTTGCTGTTGTAATAATAACGATAAACGGATATAACAAGAGAAGATATTAAATATATCATCTTAATATTATTTATCTACATCAGCAGTCTTGTTGTCATCATCATCTATTTCATTGACAAGAGCAACATTAATAATGAAGACAAGAGCAATATAGAGAAGAACATTTATAAAACCTCTACCACCATCAGCACCGATATCAGTTATAAATTGCTATGACAGTACGGGCAACTACAAGTTAGGGGGGTTTTACTCCAGCCATTTTGCTCCTTCTTTCTATTTCTTTCACGAATTGTAGAAAAACACATACATACATATTCACAGTCAAATTACCGTATTATCATATTTTTTTTTATATGAACGTGCAAATTAGTATGTTGTATACGAGGTCCGCAGGAAAATGGCTTTAAATGAAATAAAAAACAAATATATTGGAATGCTCAAAACATTTACAATTGAGGTAGAATCTGATCGGAAATATCAGCAGCAATTTAAATTACAACCTGAACTTTTATCTGAACTAGAAGCTTATTTTGCACCTGAAAATAGCATTTTATTTTAAGTCCAACCTACACTGATAGAAAAATTCATAATTTCATAAATTCAAATGTTACTAAAAATGGCATTAATGATGCAAAAAGTAACATAAATCCAATGACTAACGTCTTCGTACAATTTTGTCATTTTTTACGTGTCATCTATTTTATGACTATAGTGACATTTAACTCTATGCCACATTTTGTATATTATTAACATAATTTTCATCACTACAATGTATTATAAAAAGCAAAACTTCCTATATTCTATTTTTTTAAATTATTTAGTTAAATACATTAACATTTTTAAGTAGAATGAGTACGAAAACCATATGGGGCATGGTGCTTGTGTCTTATTAACTTTGACTTAAGTCAACTCCAATGACTTTGACTCAATGACAAAATGTCATTATATTGATGCTAATGTGTCCTTTCTCCGATGTGACTTCGTCACCGCACTGAGGACATGTTCGTCATTTTTGTGATGCCGATGTGTCATCCCATTGATTACATAATTTTATGTTGACCCTGATGACACTTTGGCCAAGTGATGTTAAGGTTGACATCACAATGATGTAAAGTGCCATGGCGTCAAAAACGAAGACACTTGTCATAGAATTGATGACATAATACATCAGCATTATGACGCCTTTTCTATCAGTGTAGCACCTGACCTAAAACGTTAACTAGAACCTGAACTGGGACCTAATCTTGAGCATGACTGAGGATTTTAATATAAACTAAAATCTGATCTTAAACCCGAACTAAAACTGTAAAATAACTGAACTCAGTATATAATAAAAAATTTTTATGATGAGAAATTTTTATAAAAATTTTTGGTAAGTTAAAGGTCAAAGCACTTTAGTTCAAAAACAATAATGTAATGATTATTGTACATTAAGGGAACAATAAACTTAACAATGGCTTTGCGAACATGTCAAACTTTTACTTTTGTACAAATATTTTTTATTGTTAATTGGGGTGTTCGCTGTTTGTACAAACATTTGAAACAATGTTTGTAGAAATAGTAAAATTTTTTAATATTTGGAAGACATGTTGGATATTTGTCAAACTTTATGTGGCGTCTAATGCCAAAGGTATTCATTTCAGCGAAAACTTTGCAGAGTGAAGACGTTGAAAAAGAAGCATTTAAATAGTTTTAAATAGTAAACTCAATTTTTTAAGCAGTATTGCTTCCCACAAATCACTTTTTACTTTTAATCCTTTACCTTTATTTAAACACCAAACGGAAACAATGTGTGGGTTTTCCAAGCATTTTGTATGGTTTATTATGCCCTTTAGTATCTGGGCTTTAACCTTTACGTGCTCGCGATTGTATACTTACGTTGACGGTTGGAAGATGAAAAAGCACCAATACCTAAATGCATAATTATAAACACGCATGAATACAGAAACGTGCACAAGAAAGCAAAACGTAAAAATAAATACTAAATTACATGTTTGACGTGCCGCATTCGAAAAAAATTGAGGTGAGTAAAAGAGTGAAGTGAATTTCCACACATTTTATATGGTGTCTGCATTTGTAGACTACCGGCCAGGAGATGGTCATTTCGAAAAGAAGAGTCGGGTGGATTCTGTAAATAAGAAGAGGGTTTCTAAAAGTAGATAACTTTTAAAATGGCCCTCGTTTTTCTTTTGCAGATACCAATTCGCTTGTATGCGCATGTAATTGTGTACTTAAAAGCAATACGCTTTTAACATTAAATTGAAAATTAAAATAAAATAACCAAGATCGAAAAAAATTCAAGGAAAACCAACAAACACTAAAAAAACCCTGAATAAATAAATATGTAGGAAACACTAAAAGATAGAGCAGATGAAAATGACAACGCTAGAGCCGATGATAATGATGTTGCTGAAGGTGGTGACGATGTTGTTGATAAAAAAATGTGCATACCTGGAAAAACAACAAAAATGTATCGCAACTCATAAGAAGAAAGCACTTTTAACGACATCATTTACTTAAACATGTGTAGTCCCTCTTAAAATGACAGGCACACTGAGCAGATAAATTCATAAGTTTTAACCCCACGATGACTGACAAGGTACCTAAAGTCCGTATGACTCTACATTTTTTATTCATTAATTGATATAGAATTGATAAAAAGAAAGAGCAAACTATAAAAAATGTAAACAAAGTTTTCTTAGTTTTTTTTCAGGGATGGCGTTGAGAATTTTTTAAATTGTACCAACAACCTTTATAAATTGTACTTTTTTACCCTAATTGTACTAAAAGATTTTTTCAGTTGAAATTAATTTTGTTTATGTTCTTAAAAAACACCACAAAAAGGTATTATAAGTCTTAAGGGCTAACTATAATGTTCTTAAGCTTACATACGCTAATGTGCAAATACATATAATAAAATGTACACAACTATAATGTACTTAAGCAACTTTTCGTTAAGTTTCGTCAAGTGTCATTTGCTTAAGCAAAGAGCGAAACATATCGTACTTTGCTTAAGGAATCAGCTGATTCTTGGTTACATATTCAAAAATATTTAAAAAAAACACCCACAATTGCATATTTTAGTACTCTTTTATTTTTGTGTTTATTGGTTTTAAAATTAATAAAAATAAACATACTCATGGAAGTATATTTATTAATTGTAGACACTAAAATAATGTTGTCAAAGAACTGATATTTTAAGGAAAAAGTACAAATGTTTGCAACTAAGCGTAAAATTTATTTTAGTTCAAAAAGTACAATATAGTCACCTAAAAGCCAGCCTAAGCATATTATAGTTAGAACTTTAGTTTAAAAAGTATTATTAAAAAAGTACAATCGAAACAACTTTGCCATCTCTGTTCTCTTAATTTTATTAAATGTTGCCAACTTTTTGTTTATGAGAAACCTAAAAACAAAAAGCGGAAAATCGCTGAATTTGCCCATAAACCACAGATTCAGCAACACTTTTAATATTTCAAGATTGAAATGTCAATTTTACATCCATTTTTTTTACATTGCTTCATTTTTTTTATCGATAACTTAAGTAAAATTTTTTAATACAGCTGAACCCTTCACACTTGGTCAATTTTTCTATTACTTTATATTTGCACTGTTCACCAAAACTTGAACAATGCATTAAACATTTAGTGTCATAAGGGCTTAAAGACCTTTAATTTTTTTAAGATTCCATTACATTTATTTATGTAGTGTAATGAAGCGTTTTAAAAAGGTTTCACATGATTTTCCCGCCTTTTCTCCATTTTTTTTTAGGATTTAAGGCATTTACTACATAGATGATCGACAAGGTCCTTTTCAAAATGCATGATACACTCTGCAATAAACATTCGTTCAATTACAACTAATTAAAAATTATAAGGTTGTGTTTTTTCGCGAGCATATTTTTGTGCATTTTTTGTAAATATTTTCGGTACTTTTCTTTGCATATCAAAACTTGCTCTGGTAATAATGTGCAAATCCGCTATATTAATACATGAGGTCCCCGAGGACCCTATCGGTTATTGAGCGTTGAAAAACTTGCTGGTTATCTAAGGGTTAAAGTATAATAAAGAAAACCAGCAACAAGCCGTTGTTGCTTTTTTATGGCATAAGAGCAAAGTATAGGATAAAAACAACAAAACAGTAAGGATAAACATATAATATGTGTGAGTATGGCTCTGTATGTGTTTGTGTATGGAGAAGGAAAAATGTAGTTAGCATTTAAAAAGTTACCTTTAGAGGCAAATTATTGCAAAGATTTCAAGAACTTCAACATGACCAACTTAATGCAATTAAAACAACAAGCATTTATTGATTGCTGAAAAAAAAATATACAAATGATTTTTATGGAAAGTAATTAAAAAAAAAATTTCCAAATAAAGTAGTTCAAATTCTTTATAGAAATACAGTTTTATACAGAAATTTTTCTTTGAAAAGCAGTTTTATACAAAATTTTTTTATTAAAGAATATAGTCTTATACAAGGGGGGGGGGAAGGGGACGGTAATGTTGGATGCTTGAGAAAGTATATCGGGTGGCTGCAATGATGACCACGGGATCACTCCGCTTGACACCGACGAAGGCGCTGTTTATTATGCTGAGCTGGCTGCCGGTTGACATCACGGCCGAACATTAGGCCCTGACTCCGCTACTAGACCGGGGGCGGTGGGTCTTTGGTCTACGCGGAACTATGGTCATGCCAGGGTCAGGCTTCACGCATCAGCGGGGCTGGGCTATTGCACTCCGGAACCCTTTTTCGGTGCTTTATTCACAGTTTATCGTGGTAATGATGATGAGCTGATCGATAACACGCGATCTCTGGAGCCGGCCCTAAGGGTCTATACCGATGGTTCCAAATGGGCGATAGAGTAGGTGGAGGTTTCTTCATCGAGGAATTGGACATTAGGGTCTCTTGTCGGCTGCCAGTTGGCAGTAGTGTGCGGAAATCTCTGCCATAAAGCGTTCGGCAAACTGGCTGAGGTACTATCGTATATTGAGAGATATATGTTTATTTACGGACAACAATGCTGCCATTGCAGTGGAATGCCGGATGTCTCTAAATGTGATCGCGGAACATTCCAGTGTTACGCTGACATGGGTACCAGGGCGGACAGTCTGGCCAAACGAGGCTGTCTCTTGGACGACGTGTTCGTCGATGGCCTGATTGGCATTTCGATGGCCCGCTGCAAGGCTCTCATCAGAGGAGAGTCGTACAGAAGGGCTCAGGAAAGATGGCAGGGGGAGCATACCTGACTGATGACTAGGACTTTATGGCCTGGCTATGACGCGGGGAGAACGCGCGTACTACTTGGTCTCGGTAGGGACCGGATAAGGACAGTAATGTCGGTCATTACGGGTCACTGGGTGATAGGGACTCATGCTAGGAGGATGGGTCTTGCTTATAATGATTACTGTAGGATTTGTCATGATCAGGAGGAGGAGAAGACGGTGTTTTACTAACTCTGCCAATGCCTCGGTCTGGGGAGCATTAGGCTTAGCCATTTTGGAAGACCAGAATTGCCATGTCCAATGTGGGACTGAAATCGATTTCCCTGTTCTGCAGGGAATCGGGGTGGTTTGAGACTGCAGTGACCTCTGGGGGATAGTCTGGTGGATACTGGCTAACTCTTGTCACTGGCTAGGGGTATCACAAAGGGACCGCTATAAGGACCCAAGTGAGTCGCCTTCGTGACGGCTGCCCGTTTAACCTAACCTAACCTAGTTTTATACAAAATAAAAATTCATTAGAAAACTGTCTAATACCAAAAAAAAATTCCTATTTAAAATTGTTGTGTACAAATTTTTTTATAAAAATTTTTTGTAAAAAACAGTGGAATAAAGCAAATTTTCTAAAGAAAACCATCTTGTTTAGAAAATTTTATAAATACATAAAAAGTCTTATACAGAACAAAATTCTTACACAGAAAGTTTTTTAAAGAAAAATGGTATAAAATTTAAACAGAAAATTTTCCTTAAGTCTTATACAGAAAATCGAAATCATATACAGACCATCATCTATAGAAAATAATCTTACACAGAAAAATTTCTAAAGAAAAATAAAATCAATAATTAGTATTGTGTTTATTTTGTTGAACTGTTTATGGAATTTAAATCCAAATTTTGATATTCTTCATACAAATAATTTAATAGAAATTTGGCTAATTAAAAATGTTAAAATTTGGATGAAAAATAAAATATTTCCTATTGAAAATAATTTTACACAGTATTTTCATTTAGAAAATTTTCTATAAAAATAGTGTTGTAAAAAAAATTTTTATAGAAAAATTTTTATCTATATATATAAAATTGTAACGTTACTGACTGACCCAGTTACGAATTTTCCGAGTAGTGAGAATTGTAAGCCAAAGAGTGACACAGAGTTTGCTTCAACTTACTTTGTATTGTACAATGTACAATACGAATGTACACATTCAGAGAGAAAGTAAGTTGAATGTGGTATAGAATTGTGTGTAACACACTTTCTCATTGTACAAAGTATCCTAGGCGTAGACGCTGTTGCTTACTTTTTAAGTACAAAGTGTGTGATGGTGGGCTGCCAATAGAAAACAAGAAGAAGAACAAGAAAAACTTTGAAAGTGTTTATAGTTTTGAGGTAAAAAGCACGCGTTGTTTTACAAAATAAATTTTTTATTAATTATAACTAAAAAAAAAGTATAAAGATGTTGGAAGGATTTAGTAAGCGTCATTTACGTCTTCTCGGCTTATAAATACGAAAAGTACATGAACTTAATGGTAAGTATTTCTAAATTTCTTACTTTTTAATATGGCTTTAACCAAAATTAATTTTTTACAGAATGAAATCAACAAACTGAGTACGTTCTCTTAACACAAGGAGTTGCTCCACCTAATAATGGAACCCATGAACTTAAAGGTAGGTATTTATAACAAAATTTTCACTCCTGTTCTTTTTAATTATTATAGATATTTTTCCAGATAAATGTTATAAAACGAATTTTGAATCCTGGAGGATTGCAGAAGAATTTTCATCGGCTCGTTGACAACAATGGAATTTTTTGTTATTATGTTACGATGGCGTGAACGGGAAAAAAGCATTTAAAGATTATAAATCGTTGAATTCTGCAAAAATAATATAAATAATAAGTGAAGTACCAAAAATACTTTTTTTTATTTATATTAAATAGTATGGTACTTGTTTTAATCTGTTAAATGCCTCTTATAACTCTTAAACTCTTACATTTCAAAATTTTTATATCAAAATTTTGAAATTTAAAGAGTTTTTGAGATATAAGAGGGATTTAGTAGCTTGAACAAGTACCTGTAAAAAAGTGGGTATATCTAACATTTTCCTTAGGGTGTATTTAATGTACATTTCCATATACTCAGTATATGAACATATACTTTATGTTAACTACAGCACCGTATACTAAGTATATGAGAAAATACTTCATTTTGATTACAAAACCATAACACAAAGTACATGGAATTGTATGAAGAACGGATACTTTCTCGTATACTTTGTGGGTTGGTGGTAATCAATGAAAAAGCGGTCATGTTATTTTAAAAGTAAGCCTAAAACGTATATAGAGTTCCGAGGACTCTGTACACACAAAGTATGCTATACGTATTTAAGTACGTACAACAAACGTTCGTTACTGACTGACTTACTGATTCATCATCGCACAGCCTAAACGCCTGAAGCTAACAACTTTAAATTTGCACCAGAGATTGGCCACTCTCCAAATCGATCCACTAAAATGGGATTTTAGGAAATTCAATTGTTTAGTGGGTAAAAAAAGGGTAAAAACGGGAAAATACGGTAACCTTATATCTCCAAAACAAAAGAGATACAAAAAAATGTAATACATATCGTTGTTCTTTAGAAAAATAAGCGGACAGGTGTCTGGTACTTTTTTGATATTCGACTCTTTTAGGGAGTTAACGGGTTAAACCCCATCTATCTTTTGAACCAATAAACATAGAACCAAAGTTTATACCACATTCGAAACTTATCAAAAAATACGAATAGGAATCTGGTACTTTTTCGAAATTCGAACATTTAAGGGGTGAAAATCGTAGCTATTTTTGGTACTTTTTTACAAAGTATTTCCCTCCATTCTTTGACATATTCGTACTAAATTATGGGCTCCCACTACAATACCGAAATTTTTGATACTTTAATGGGGGGAATATAGTACCAAAACAGGAAATACGGGAAACTTGATATTTTTGTTTAGCTTTTTAGAACCAAAACTGGAATTTTTTAACTATCGTTAATATTGGACCTAGAAACATAAAATTTAACATGTAATGTCCTTAGTGGATAAGAATCTTTGAGCGAACTTCTTGGTACTTTTTTGTTCTTTAACTGGTACTTTTTGAATTTCCGTTAGTATTGGACGTAGACACATAAAATTCGAGATGCAGTGACCTGAGTGGATAAGAATCTATTAGGGGAAGTTTTTGGTACTTTTTTGTTCATTAACTGGTACTTTTTGAATATCTGTTAGCATTGGACCTATAAACAAAAAATTAAGCAAGCAAAGTCTTGAGTGAATGATAATCTGTTAGAGGGATCTTTTTGGTACTTTTTTGTTCATTAACCGTTATTTTTTGAATTTCCGTTAGTATTGGACCTAGAAACATGCAATTAAACATGCAAGGTCTTGAGTGAATTACAATCTGTTAGAGGGATCTTTTTGGTACTTTTTCAATTTTAACTGGTGAATTTTTTAAATTTTCGCTAATATTGGTCTTACGAACATAAAATTTAACCTGCAAGGTCCTGAATGAATGAGAATGGCTAAAAGAGCTTATTGATACTTTTTGGTTCTAAAACTGGTACTTTTTGAATAACCGTTATTATTTTTAACTTAGAAAAATAAAATTCAAGATGCAATGCCCTGAGTGGATAAGAATCTATAACAGGGAAGTTTGTGGTACTTTTTGTGTATTAACTGGTACTTTTTGAATTTCCGTTAGTATTGGACCTAGAATCATAAAATTCAATGAGAATCTATAAGAGTGAATGGATGGAGTGGATAAGAATCTATAACAGGGAAGTTTGTGGTACTTTTTGTTCATTAACTGGTACTTTTTGAATTTCCGTTAGTATTGGACCTAGAATCATAAAATTCAATGAGAATCTATAAGAGTGAACTTTTTGGTACTTTTTTATTCTTAGACTGGTACTTTTTGAATTTCCGTTGGTGTTGGACCTAGTAAGATAAAATTAAACATAAAAATTCCTGAATGAATGATAACCTGTAAGAAGGCTTTTTGGTACTTTTTTGTTATTTGGCTGGTACTTTTTAATTTCCGTTATTATTGGACCTAGAATCATTAAATTCAACATGCAATGTCCTGAGTGGATAAGAATCTATGAGGGAACTTTTGGTACTTTTTTGTTCTTTAACTGGTATTTTTGAATTTCCTTTAGTATTGTACCTAGAAACATAATATTCAAGATGCAATGTGCTGAGTGGATACAAATCTATAAGAGGAAAGTTTTTGGTACTTTTTTGTTCATTAACTGGTACTTTTTTAATTTTCGTTAATATTGGTCTTATACACATACAGTTTAACTTTCAACGTCCTTAGTGAAGAAGAATCTGTAAAAGCGCTGTTTGGTACTTCTTCGTTTTTTAACTGGTAGTTTTTGAATTTCCGTTATTATTGGAACTAGAAACATAAAATTCAATATGCAATGTAATGAGTGGATAGGAATCTATAAGAGGGAATTTGTTGTTACTTTTTTGTTCTTTAGCTGGTACTCTTTTAATTACCGTTAGTATTGGACCTAGAAATATAAAATTAAACTTGCAAGGTTCTGAGTGAAAGAAAATCTGTTAGAGGGTTTTTGGTACTATTTTGTTCTTAAACCGGTACTTTTTCAATTTCCGTATTTATTGGATCTAGAAACATAAAATTAAACATGCAAGTTCCTAAGTGCTTGAGAATTTGTAAGAGGAATTTTTCGGTACTTTTTCATTCTCTAACTGGTACTTTATTTACTTTTTTAATTTAAAATTAATTTTTGTGCATTAAATAAAAAGAGCAAATCTTGTACTTTTAAGAAATTCAGCCGTTTTAGGTAGTAAACGGGTAAAGCCTGTATTTTGGAATTTTTTGTCCACCATCTAGCTTTTAAACCAATACGCATAGAAAAAAAGTTATATAACATTTGTAACTTATCTAAAAAATACAAATGCATATTTGTTACTTTTAAGAAATTCGAACGTATTAGGGATGCAAATTGTTCATATGTTTGTTACTTTTTTCAAAAGATTTTTTCTCCAGCTATTTATCTTTCACCGCAGAGCATAAACATATAAAGCTAAAAGGTTAACATTTGGACCGAAGGTTGGGCTCTCGCCAAATTGATCCTGCTAACCTCATACCTCCTAAACTAAAAGAGTTAAAAAACATTAACACTTATTGCGCATAGGAATAGCTTATCCCATCAACAATAAATTTCAGTGTTTTTATCAAATAATAAAAATTGGGAATTAAGCACGAATAACAAAATCATTTAAACTTATTGTTGTTCATTAGAAAAATTCGCTAACTTCATATCTCCTAAACTAAAAGAGATACAAAAAATTTAATACTTATTATTGTTCATTAAAAAAATAAACGAACAGGTGTAAAAGGACATATAAAAATTGTATCACATTTGTAGCTTATCCTAAAAATACAAAACTAATTTGGACCGTTTTTGAAATTCAAACGTTAAACAACATTTTTCTCTATCTATTTATCTATAATATAAAATTGTAAAATTACTGTGACACATAAATGGGGTGAAAAAGTTATCAAAAATGATAATACGGGAAATTAACTTCCTTTCATTTGCTTTTGTGTTCTACGAGTGGTACTTTTTGAATTTTCAATAAAATTGAACTTAGAAACACAAAATTATAAGTGCAAAGTCCTGTGTAAATATCAACCTATGAGATAACATAAACTTTGGCATATAAATATGTTCATGAAAGAAAATGGCCGGATTACAAAGTAGCGGGTTAAATGCAAGAATTTTAACAAGTTAAAATCTATAAAAATAAACTTTGGCATAAAAATATGTCCACGAAGTTAAAGGAGACGCTATATAGAATCGTTTATTTTCTACACAATAAAAAAAATCTTCCTGACAAAGTTTTCTAACAATCTTATTCTAAAAATCTAATTTTACAGAGAAAAATATCTCCAGAAATATTATCATATACAGTAAAATTTCACTAAAAATATTGAACTACCGATCATTTTTTAAAAAATCGAGTTAGGTATGGAAAATATATTTTAAATACCCCTTTCTGAATCCAAAATCTGGTTCGCCAAATTTTTTATGTTTTCTGAGATAAAAGGCATTAATTTTGCTCTATATCAACTATTTTAAAGTTTATTAAGTATTGTTTTGCTCCACACGCCACTGTTTGGCAAATGCAGAAAATTCCTCATGCAAAATCGTGCAAAACATATTTAACTCTTGCTTTGCTTCATTACCGTAAGAAAAAAAGAAGCTAAAGTCAAATCAAAACAAAATGACAACAAGGAAACAAATTTCACTAGTTCTTCGCTTCATTGCCGTAAGAAAAAAAGTAGTTAAAGCAAAAGCAACATAAAATGTCAGTAAATAAATACACAGCAGTAAGCATGGTGGAATAAGCAGGTGGCATCGATACGGCAACAACTACAACATTATAACAAAAATACAAATTATATCACCGCTTACGTCAAAAAATACTTTAAGCAAAAATCAAAGCGTGGCGCTGAACGTGATGAAATAAATAAATTTTTAGCCTATTTTTATTTAATTTTGATCAATATCTTATTTATTTTAATTTAAAATTATCAAAAACTTTATTAAAATACAATAATCACAAAACAAAACGTGGGCTTTTTGTAAACATAAACAAAACTTTGACATAAACCTAGACAAACAATGCAAGAGCAAAAAAATCGTCATCTGGCGTAGTGCTGCCACCTGTTTTTTTTCACAATGGCAGTAAGTAAACGTATGCAGCACAAAAGGCTACTCTTTAAAGTAAATTTAGAAAAGTGGCGTATGCGGCACGACACAATAATTTTCACTTTCAATAAAATGCTATTAACTTCTATGTTCGTTAATGAACGTTCAAAAAAATATTAATTCTTCTTCAAAACATATGCCAGAAGCAGTAGTGAAAATACAAAATAAATTCTATCGGCTATATTTCCAGAAAACTACATGTAAACCTTCGTTTTTGTTTTCCTCCACTTCGACTTTTTGGCATATGCGCCAAACCTTTAATGAGCTGACGGTATATAAAACATTTTCAAAAGAAAATAATTCAATTTCTTAACTTCTTCTATGGGAAACAGTCTTACAAAAGAATTTTCTATAGAAACAATAGTATGAAGAACTTTTTATATATAAGAGTAAATTGTCCTATACAAAAAATATTCTTTAGCGTTTAAAAAACTGCAGTCAAAGTAGAAAACCTGCCGTTTCTTTCACTTCTTCATTTGTCATTGGCCAAAAGAAATACTGTTTCATTAAGTGTGAACAGTCGCTGTTGCAAACCAACTCAAAAAGCGAAAAGTTGTCCACAAATTTTCGTTTTTGGTTCGACTGCAGTTTTGCAAACCCTGATATACTTTACAAAATACATAGTCTTATATCATAACAATTTTTTACAGCAAATTGTCTTAAACAGAAAGTTTTCTATAGAAAATAATAAATTCCTTTCTAGAAAATATCCTTTTATGCGAAAAGTCTAACTAGAAATTTTCAGATTGGTTCTGTTATCCGAGAACATTGCAAAGTATTTATAAAAATTTATTATTTTAACGTGATCACTTTACGTTTTTAAAAGCGGCTTAACTGGTTGGAAGGCAACCATGAGAATGTATAAATTGAAGGAAACAACTACAAATAACTCTGTGCAACAGACGCTCGCAAATACATTTCTGAAAACACACACACATGGCACAAACTTGCCTCCTCTGAATTCTCCTGTTTGCCTGTTGCCACATTCATTTATTTATTGCAGTACAAGAGTATTTTACATGTTGATGTGGTATAGATTGTGGCAAAATTGTCGTTTTTATATATTCCACATTCTGGATGTTGTAAGTTGTTTGTATTATTGTATTTTTTGTTTTGTTTATTTTGTATATTTTTTCTTTCTTCCATTCTTACTTCATAATATTTATTACGAATGTTGTAACGTGAATGCTGCAGTCTTGTTGAACGTAGTTTTATGTTAAATTTGTGGCTGTAGAGAAGGTAGAAGAAGAAAAAAAAACAGAAACTATTTTTACAATTGCATTGTGGTCTCATTGCAAGCAAAATGACAATAAAATTATATAAACATATTTTTAATACAGGCTAAAATATGCAAAAATATGTGAATTTCATTGTAGTCGTACATAAACATTCATATTTATACATTTGTATTTGTTTAAATATGAAATGTGTGAGTGGAAAACCCAGTAAATCTTAAGTTTGAGCAATAGTCAGAACCATAACTCGAACCAGTATTTGAACCAGATTAGAACTAGAACAAAGCTTGGAATGAAATAGAATTGAACTGGAGCTAACACAGAAAAAAATACCAATGTAAAATTAACATGGAAAAATGTCAATTGAGAAAAAATTTCTGCAAAAGTATGCCCTATATTTAAATTTATTATTATTTCATATTAATTTTAAATGAAAAATATTAAAATAATGTTAAATCACGAGTATTTAATATTATTCACTGTTAAAATAAATGAAAAAAATATTAAAATATAAATAAATATGGATTCAATATTGAATCCATAAAAAAAATCTGTTTTATATTAAAATCAAAAGTTTATCTTGTTAAATTAACATGCATAGATAGTTAAGTATGATAATTTTTGTATTTTCATTATTAAAAATATGTTATAAAAAGAAGACAATTCCCGTATTCTGTTAATTAAATTTATTTAGTTAAATAGTACATCAAGTTTTCAAAGTAGAACGATGACGAAAACCATATCGGGCGATTCTGCTGATGCTTCTGTTGACAAAGGAGAATACAAAATAAGTGAAGCATGTGTTACAGGGGTAAGTGTATTGAATTATTCTTAAATAAATGCATATGTTGTCTCTGAAGCTTCTTCACACTGTTAAAACACACTCAAAAGAATTTGATTCTACATGAATTTCACGTTGTTTCAACTTGAAATAACTTTCATTCAACGTTAAATTAACATGAATTATAGTTATTTTAAAAGAAAAAAATGTTGTTCGCAAGTTATTGTAAAATCAGGTTTAAAAAACATGAAAAACTTATAAAGCAAAATCAACACCGAACAATTTTAAATCAACCTTGTTTTCTACATTTTTAACTTGATTTTTTTCTGTGTGCTGTACTAGAGGGAAACTAGAACTGAGCTAGAACTAAATTAAAACAAGGCTAGAACTGAACTAGAACTGAACTAAAACTGAACTAAGGCTAGAACTGAACTAGAACTGAACTAAAACTGAACTAGAACTGAACAAGAAATAAACTAGAACTGAATTAAAACTGATCAAGAACTGAACGAGTATTGAACTAGAACTGAACTACAACTAAACTAAAATTGAGCAAGAACTGAATTATAAATTAACCTGAAATAAAATAGAAAACAAGGCTAGATCTGAACTAGAACTGAACTAAAACTGAACTAAGGCTAGAACTGAACTAGAACTGAACTAAAACTGAACTAGAACTGAACAAGAAATAAACTAGAACTAAATTAAAACTGATCAAGAACTGAACGAGTATTGAACTAGAACCGAACTACAACTAAACTAAAATTGAGCAAGAACTGAATTATAAATTAACCTGAAATAAAATAGAAAACAAGGCTAGAACTGAACTAGAACTGAACTAAAACTGAACTAAGGCTAGAACTGAACTAGAACTGAACTAAAACTGAACTAGAACTGAACAAGAAATAAACTAGAACTGAATTAAAACTGATCAAGAACTGAACGAGTATTGAACTAGAACTGAACTACAACTAAACTTAAATTGAGCAAGAACTGAATTATATATTAACCTGAAATAAAATAAAAATGTCTTAATCCCAACAAAAACGGAGGTTTGATTTAAAATTGATAATGACTTTAAATCCAAAAATGCCTTTATTTTCAATTTACTTTCAAATGTAATTCTCAAATATTTTTCAAATATGGATTATAATACAATGTAGAACATAGATAAAGAGATTTTATTTTTTTTTTAATTAAAATTCATTATTAATTTAAATAAACTGTGAGATTAACGTTCGGCGCCATAGCAAAAAAATTAAATAATGTTTTTTCCGTCCTTTAATTCTTGCAAAGATGAAATTTTGAGGTTTGTAGCACCGCGATTATACAACAAACTTAAAAATTTCCGAACTTTTGCGATTTATTTTTTTAAATCGTATTCTTAATCATTGTAATAACTCACGAATAATTTTTATTTTTCACAAGAAATAAATCGTTCTCTTGTAAAACACATTTAACCACGAAGTAAAAATTTAACTTTAATCGCCATTTTAGATGTTTACATTTTTTTTTAGCTTTATTATTGCCAAGTTTAGTTTTGATTTGAATTTAACATTTGATAATAAATGTTTATTTTCAAATCATCATCAATTTGAATTTAAATGTTTAAATCAAACATTTGAAAATCGTTTGAGAATTGTGTTCGTGTTTGATGGACACTTTTTTTTAATTAAGAGTTACAAATACAATTATAAATTATATTCTTACTTAATTATCTGAACAATAGTAATATAATATCTGAAGGCCTTGTAGCTATAGCTATACTTTTAGCATTAAATTATTTATATTCAAATGTTAAACCTTAATAAATAAAAGAAATAAATAGTAATATAAATCCTGCCCGTTGTATTGAAAAATACCGGAGTATCTGACGTTAATCGAATCCGCTACCCTTCTCACTGATAGTATCAATTAGCCTGCCCCTTCAGCTTGAAAAGTCTTTAAACCTGAAAAAATTTACTGGGTTTCCAATTTGCATTTATGAGTATGTTGTATATATTATAAAAAAGGTACACAGCCATACACCTACTCATACGTTTATTTTTGAAAACCCTGCAAATAATAGGACCAGTTCAAACACGCGTGTAAAGAGTAGCCCACAAGGGACAAGGACTAGTCCAAAACTAACCCAAATGTATGGAAAAAACATAGGCTATTTAACATTACGATGTCCTAGGGCAGGACCATATAACCCATCTTTGGACTACAAAGGAGTAGTTTTAAAACTACTCCATTGTGCACACGAGAGGATTAGTTTTAACTTCGTCTAAAAACGAAAACATGTCGTTAAAAAACGAAGACATGTCGTCTCACTACAAACACTTTTTAACAATGACATGGTCCATGCTTGCATTACATCGGACCAGTCCATGGAGTAGTCCATTTCATGAAATTGCATCAGGTGGTCCAATAATATTTGCAGGGAACTTACACACAAATACACATACGTTCGCAAACACACTTATGCAGACAAATTCATTTGCAAACAGCATCAAATTATGTTTAATGGCATGATTATGGCAGTAGGAATTTCTTTTCTTTCCTCCAGTTTTCTTTTTTTTTTTTGTCCTTTATTGTTTACTGTTGGTGTTGTAATTGCTGTTGTTGTTGTACTCTTAGTATCGCTGTCGTGCTTATTAATGCATATTGTTAGGGGAAAACATGTTTGCGTTGCTGTTGATGCCTGATGGTGGTTGAAGGTTGATGGCTCGGTTGGTTGTAAAAGCGGCTTAATGTTTCTTAAATGCGATTAAAAATAATATTTTGATATGTTTTTATCGTCAGAAAAAAAATATTGCGAATATGTTCAACTTAAGCATATTGATGGCAAATGTTGAGTTGCAAGCTATTTTTTGGAGAAATTTAAAATTTTCAAAGAAATTCTTAAAAGAGAAAGAATACACGTCTGAGGTTTTAAAATTTGACCGTAGTTTTTTAAAGGTTCTTGTCAAGTTAAAAAGAAATGTTTTTTTTTTATAAACGGATAGTTCTTTTAAAGTTCTGCATATTGAATCTTTTTATGTTATTTTACAAAAATTATTAGGCAACAAAAACATGTGTATATAATAATATATAATAAAAAAAAATAAATAAATGAAAACCTAATGCATATTTTAAGGCGGCTTTATACAGTATTGCCCAGTATTGCTTCTTAACAAAAAACATTTCACGTTGCGTGAATTTTATATGAAAATTTTCTCAACGCAAAAGGTGAAGTGAACAACAAAATTACCCCCTAATTCTTTGGAAAACTAATGAGTCGATTACGGATGGCAACAAAACTGAAGTTGAGTTGGCAGCAGCAAAATAAGGCAAGGCCGCGGTTAAATCAGATTAAATCAGGATGTAAGCCGGATAAGATTATTCCATCAACGGTGACGGCTACAAAAAATAATGCGGCTCGTCTCAGCCGCTCAGCGCAGGTCTTTTCTGATTAAATACGACAGCACAATAAACATAGCGAGCAAAGTTCTATTAATTTTAGACACCTTTTGTTTACAAAGAAACAACAATATTTTCAAACCATTGTAAAATGTTAGAACATTATGACAATATGACGTGATAACCCCAATTATGTAATCATTTTAAACAGTAAAGCATTATTGCAACAACAAGCTTGAACGAAAATTCCTGTTTTGTTACTTTATTATTTTATAGCTTTTTCTGTTTTTTTTTTTGGAAAGGAGCAGGTAGGAGCAGCTGAATTTTTTTTACTTTTAGCTGCAACTTTAAGCTGTAATTTGACATCTTTCGTTAAACAGCGCTCTTCAGCGCTAAAAAGATGCAGTCCACTGAAGTTGATGAACATGGAAATTTTGATGTTATTTATATTTTGTTCAACGAAATTTTTTATATGGCACTTTTTCCAACTTTTTTTCATGCAAATCTCATCTATGAAAATTGTAATTTACGAAAATATACAACAAAGTCAAATGATAAGTTTACTGTGGTTGTACCAAAAGATTGAATATACAGTAAATATGCATGCCATGTTAAAAAAGCGAACATATATGAACTTTGGGCGAGTCAGTCCAAACAAATAATAGATATATCAGGCTTTTATTACGGAATCATAGTATACAGATACCTGACAACAAAATATAAAAAAATTATCCAAATCGGCGAACATGAAAAAAATTTATTAATGCCGCTCTTCAACCATTGTGATGTTAAAAGATAAAATATTTGTTTTTGTTTTATATCAAAGCAAAATAATAATAATTTAACAATAAAAAATCAGCCAAAAAAAAACTATCTACTGACCGCTTCCGTGTTATTATTCATTAAATTTTTTATACATATATTTTTTTCTCGACGCGGGAGTAAGTGCCGGTTCACACACGTCAAGTTTGACTCATCAAGTCTTGAGTTTTTAGGAGAGAAGGGAAAATAAATGGCATTCTCTTTACCCTTCTTTCCTAAAAGCTCAAGACTTGACGAGTCAAACTTGACGTGTGTGAGCCGGCACTAAAGCACGATTCACCCATGCGACAGTGTTGCCAAGTTAGGGATTTTCATCCCAAATTTGGGGTTTTCCTTTGCGTTTAGGGTCAGTTTTAGGGACTAAAAAGTAGTTAGGGGAAATTTAGTGTGTATAAATAGCATTTGGGGATATTTTAGGGTTGATATTATTAAATATTTCCAAAATTGCAAAAAAGGATGGAAAAAACCAAATGAATTTAAGGGTGATTATTTAATATAAGTTTCATTACAAGTAAACGATCAAATATTAGTAGTATACAGGGACCGTAACGGTTATAAGTGATATGAAAAAAGTTATTTTATAACAGTTATTTTAAGAATTAAAAAAAAACACAATCTTTAACAGTTATTTTTCAACGTAAAAATAAAAGGTCGAAACAAACTCTTAAAAATGAAGTTTTATTTTGCCATCATAAAATAAAACTAATTTTTGGAGTTTTATTTTTTCCGTCTAAAATAAAACTCATTTTTGGAGTTTTATTTTTTCCGTCTAAAGTAAAACTCATTTTAGGAGTTTTATTTTTTCCGTCTAAAGTAAAACTCATTTTAGGAGTTTTATTTTTTCCGTCTAAAATAAAACTAATTTTTGGAGTTTTATTTTTTCGGTCTAAATTAAAACTCATTTTAGGAGTTTTATTTTTTCCGTCAAAAAATAAAACTCGTTTCAGTCTTATTTTTTCCGTCTGAAACAAATTTGCATATTAATACAATTTATTTTGCACTGAGTTCATTGCAAAAATCTGATTTTTTTCAATTAACAAAAATTACAACTGATCACTACCACTTGTCTTAATAACAACTCAACTGAGTTGAGTTGTAAACCGTAACAGCGGCCAAAATATAAAAAGAAGTGCTACGAAAAACCCTTAAATATAAATGTAAAAAATACCGTGATAAACCGGATTGGGTGTACTTTGTGTAAGTGTCAAATCTTTTACCGGAAAAATTGGAAAAAATAATGTTTGTTAAATTAAACAAATAAAAAAAAGGCTGTTAAAAAAGAAGAAAGTAAACAAATAAATTTTAATTAAGACAAAAAATTAATCTTTTCAATAGAGTTTTATTTATGAAGGCGAAATGTGTTTTATTTTAGACGAAAAAAAATAAAACTCCTAAAATGAGTTTTATTTTTGACGGAAAACATAAAAGTCTTTTTTTTAAGATCACCACAGATTCTGAAAGAGCTCGTCAGTTAGAATCTATTGATATATGACAATATAAGCCTCCGTTGGCTCTAACATGAAGAGTTTTTATGTTTAAATTTTCCGGATAACTGTTATTTACTGTCGTTACTGGCACTACCATTTTCGAACGCAATTGTCGTGCGAGCATTCTCAATGTTTAGTATCATAAAAAATAAAATAAGAAACCAACTGGAAAATTCAACAGTTGAATGTAAAATTTCAAGAGTTAAGGCTTAACCATAATAATCATAGCCTACTCTCAAAAATTAACAAAAAGTCCCTCAAATGTATTTAGAAATACAAAATAAAAAAAACATTTGATTCCGTATGGAATGAGCAATTTGATTCGCACCTTGCTTGAGCCAAAGAGAGTTTCATTAAACTTAGCAAAAAGTTTCCTCAAGTTGAAAATGGTTTTCCTCATATAATTAACATGTATACACACATTTGCTTAAGCCAACTTAAGCACATTATGGTTGGGCCTTTAGGTATTCTTTAAGCAAAGAATGCCAAATTTTTATTCTGTCTTCTGAAAGCTTAAATTATTTAATTATATGAAAACATGCACGTGGACGAGAGGGATGAAAATGTACTAGACGTTTTTAATGAGTTACAATAATATATTCTGTTTTTGTAAAAGCTTTTTTATGTAAGTATATGTTAAAATATAGTTACATACAGACATATGTAAAAAATTAAATGATATAAAGTGGTATGTATGTTAAAAAAAAATATTTTAAAACTTATTCTATTTAGAAACTGGGAATTATTTTTTTTTTTATTTTTTCTCAGTACAAATTTAGGGGGTATTTTTTGGATTTGGGGTAATTTCTTTAAATTTACTTGGCAACACTGCCATGCGATCCGAACAATCGGCCTTAAGGCCCGAACGTTGCTGTACCGTATCTGTACTGTATCAATCAGCTGTTCGCTTTTTGTTATATGAAACGCAATACAAAAGCTTACCGAAATGTAATGTACCGTTGTTGCAACGGACCATTCTGTATAAAATAGAATTTCATACCGCTGTTACGTGACATTTGTAAAACAGTGATGGCACTTTTTTCAGTAAAGCTATGGAATTGTGACAAAACAACTTACAGTACAACATTTTTTTATATGTATATACAAATATTAAGATATGTATGTACACTTACAATGGAAATGTGAAACGTATAAAAGGCTTTAAATGGAATCAAAACCTTGTTTGGGGTATGCACATTTACAATAAATGTATGCTTAAAATATATATGCTAAAATACAAATTTGTTTATGGTAAATCAATAATACAAATATTATTAAAATACTGTTTTAATACCATTTAAATCACTTGGTACTTTTTCTGCACAGCGGTCACAATTTAAACATTTTTGATTCCCATCACTGTTTGTATTGTTTTATGTATACTATAACAAAAAGCAATTGTTTATGTATGGGAAAAACATACGACACGTTTTTAAATGTTCTATAAGTGCACCAACGTGCTTACAGTACGGTGCGGTACATTACGGGTACAGCAACGTTCGCCTAACTTTGCCTTTATTGTGGTTGTCGTTGTCGTATACGACTATGTAATAGATTAAAGTAATACACAACATGTGTTTGTTTACGAAAACGAAAACGACAACCACAATAACATAGCGTCTTCACCTGACAATTTTTTGTCATACCAAACGTCAAAGTCATTTTTTTTTTAATATGAAGTTTGACGTTTGGTATGACAAAAAATTGTCAGGTGAAGACGCTATGTAAGGCTGAATATTTTTGCCTGGACAAAATTTTATTTGTATTGAGCAGGGTATATTTATAGCAGCTAATCTCGGAAAGCCAACTGTTTATTTTTTATTTGCTTGTTTTGCGATACGAACTGTCAAATGTTGTATAGTAAACAAGTTTTTTGTCTTTATCTTTTGTCTTTTTTGTCTCTTATCAGCCCCTTTGCTTTTTGACAGTTTGTATCGCATAACAACAATAAAAAGCCCTGTTGTTTTTTTTATTGTACAATTGTTGTAATCTCGCGGCTACCTGCTATAAATATACCTTGGTATTGAGTTTGACGTCTTACTTTTAAGAGAGAGAGAGAGAGAGAGAGAGAGAGAGAGAGCAATGATTTTGTTCGGCAAGTTTTTTCTTGAATTGGTTTAATTTTAACAAAATGAACTTAGATGCCACTTTTTTTCAATTTGTACATAAAAGTTCAATTGAGCTGCCACACATGCTTACATTTTTCGTTTTATGCTGAATAATAAAATATAAAAAAATTAAACAAAAAACCAGGAAGAAAATGCATTTACGTATGGGCAATCGTTCATATAAAAATACTTATTTAAAACAAAATATATGGACTGTATTTGCTGTAATATTTTTCTAACTTTCTTACTTTCAACCTTTTTTGATAAATTTGTTTTGCTAGTAAATGGGTTTTATGCAATGCAATTAAAAATAATACAATTAATTTTCTTCTTTCTTTAACACACTTTTATAAAAAAAAATTAATGGTTTGCTAGCTGTGCTGCCACTCTGTATAATCGTTTACATCTTTAAACCATATGATAGCTCTGTTTTTCCGGACCAAGACGAATTCAACTACAGGTGGTGTTGCAACTACAACAATCCAAGAACAACAGAAACAACATAGGGGGTTTTGCATTGCATTGTTAGTGTTTATGGCTCGAAATGTCATCCATTCTTAGCAAAACACTAACAAATCAAAACAAATAGGCTCGAACTGTCAAAATCATAAGGCGTTTCGACACCACCTGTAGTTAATTCGCCTTGGTCCGGACACTTTGTAAAAAATTATTCTCCGGACGATAATATTGTTCGGAACGCATGGGTGAACCAAGCTTTACAGAACATGGGAACATAATTTCGGTGGCGCCTCCAGTTGACAATTGCCCTCAAACAAAATAGACCACAGGGATGGGAACACGGCATGGAGTGAATTAGGATATGTATAAAAATCTGTGATCCATCCCTTGTATTTTCCACCCAAAACCTTTATTTTTTTAACATTTATGGTTTTTTTTTTATTAAAGCTGTATATGGCGAAAGGAACACTAAATTTGTAATCTATTGGCTACAAATAATAAAAAAATTTTAATGATTTTTTTTACATTTTGTCTTATGATTCGTATTTCAGTGATTTTTTTTTCTTATTTCTTCCATTTACAAAATTTTAATAACATTTTTTAAAACAAATCACGTTCTGAAAGAACAGATGAAGAAGAATTAAATGAATTGCTGAGAAAAAACTAAGAGGTAAAAGCTTAAGAGGTTCACATTTCATGTTTTATAAATGACATAACAACTTTTTTTTATTCAGTTCGTTCTACATTTCATTAAAATGAACAACAATTGTAATAGAAACAATTACTAAAAATTGTTTTATTGTTATGTGTGTATTTTAGAATTGTTAACAAAATAAAAAGATATGGAAATACAAAAATAGATTACTAGCACGCCATTAGTTAAGTAAAATTACAGGAACAGCAAAAAAAAAAAACAAAATACTTATGAATAAAAAGCGAACAAAAACGCAAGACAAGCGTAACGAAATAAAAGCGCATGCGTAACATGAAGTAATCGCCAAATGAGTTGATATCTTAATGCAATTTACGACTACTTGTTCCAAATTCATTTTAAAAAGACTTTTTTTCTTTTTTAATATAAACTATCACAGATGTTCGTTTCTATATATTTTTTTTCTTTTAACTCCTACAAGGGGCATATGACCGCTTAGCGATTAAAGGCTAATTTAAATTAGATTTCCTATGCTAAGTTTCGATTTTTAATTAAAAATCTAAATGATTATTGGTACTTACTAAAAGAATTACTCTTAACTATAGAATTTCACACAAATTTTAGTCATCCGCTGTGCATTGCAACCCCGATGTGCTTTCCTACCCCGCAGGTAATCACCAGATATATTTACAAAAAAAGATAATTTAGAGTTTATGGTTGGCTTTATGTCCCTGTTTAAATACAGCTCACCTTTTGACTAAATATTTAGACAAGCTTTATATACATTTCCTGTTACCATTCTCCAAAATTTATGATATCTAATTTGTCTTCGTAAATGACAACACGCCCACTCCTTCAATACCGTCTGCTTAATATCAGGTGTTGTGAATTGCTAATTAAACTATTTGGAATTTAGAAACTTTTGCTGTTCTATATCTTCAGATATACAGAAATATATTTCATACCCTGCCCACCTATTCAATGCCGCCCACTTGATATTGAAGCGATTTTCACCTTATTTGGAAACTTTTACTGTTCTCCAGATATCCCCCTGGGGCTTGTAGGGAAACATTTGAAGAATATTTCACTTTTGGTGTCACTTCCTTCGGGGATTTTAGGTGCAGTCAGTACCTGGAATTCGGCAGAGTTCAAAATTTACAGATCTCTTGAGATCGCGACTGACCAGAATCTCCTGGGACTTTGGTCCAGCTGACTATTGTTTGTGACCCTTATTGGAATCAGATGGTGGTTGGGGAGTAAACATCTTGTGGGAAAGTTTAAATTTCTGGCGGCTCACCCTAGGTGCTATTCAATAAATACTGGTGGCATACCAAAAAACAGCAGAGTAAAGCTCTAGCTCTTAAGCAAGGAAAGATTGTATAATTTTGCCGTGTTATACACCAAAATTTCAATACAACGGCAGTCGGTAAACGCATTGTTTGTCAACCAGTTGTTGAGCCCCCAGGAGGTTAGGCCTGCCTGACAGGTACTCATGCCAATCTTCTCCAAATCTGTTCTCCAGATATACGGAAAACTATTTTTGCTACTCTCACTTCTCTTATCCCGCATACATTTTCCCGGATGTTGCCTTTTTATACCCTTCACAACAGGTGGAGGAAAAGGGTATATATATAAGTTTTTCATTCCGTTTGAAATTTCTACAATATTGATGTCAGACCCTGTAAAGTATATATATTCTGGTTCCTTATAAAAGTAGCGAAGTTGATTTAAAGATGTCCGTCTGTCTAGCCGTGTGCCTGTCAATCTGTCTAACCGTGAAAATTGGGTTTCCGAAGACCCCAAATATAATGGACACTTGGTAGTTATATATTTATGTCACATATAAATCGGTATTGTTTGCTAATAATATTCAGCCTGATTGGTCAACAAATGGCTGAGATTTGAGTAAAAAAACACGACTTCCTCTAATTTTGTCCAAAAACCCCTTGCTGTTGTTTTTTTTTGCCATTATTTTCATGTATATCTGGAGAGCGGCAGGAGCCAAGCTTCTTGGTTGTAAAAACACAGCATCGCATAAAATGTGTGCGAGATTGAAGAAGTGGGCGTGGCACTCCCCATACAAAGACATCATAGATTTCTGTATGTCTGGAGAACGACAAGAGCGTATTTATATAACTTTCTGTTAATTTCGCACCAAGATTCGGCTTAGCCCAATATATCATTCTTACTTGTTTATACTAAATTTGGAAACTTTTACTGTTGGCTTTCTTCAGATGTATAGAAATCTATATTGTCTTTAAATGACAGGTGCCAGACCGACTTGAAATTTTAAACTTTTCCATTTTCCATAAACCTTTGCGTAGCAATAACCTACGAACAAACCCGCACAAGGAAGTTTTCAATTTGCACAAATCGTTTCATGTTTTAAACATCCGCTCAAACCACGATCCATTTTTATACACATTTTAGGGTCAGTTTTTTGTGGAAATTTATTTTTAGTCTTATGGTGTATTCATTTCTACAAAAAAATTTGCCTTTTTTTTTTTTTAAAAAATTAAATTTGGTGTCTTTTTCTTAAAAATTTTGCTCCCGAAAAGGGTGGCTTGTTTTATTCTAAAAAACTAATGCTTTTAAGGAGCAACATTTTTAAGAAACAGACACCAAATTGCATTTTTTTTTAAAAAAAGGCACATTTTTTGTAGAAATGAATACACCATTATTGTTGTATTTATTAAGTATTTTTTTTTCTTGGCGCCCTTATTCTGTCTAAGAGGAGTGACAAACATTTGTACGTGCTTCCTGTTTACAAATTCGTGTCATTCATTTGCAATTTTATTTATAATAAATATTTCATTACACTTCTTCATTTATGTATGTTTTATTTCATATCTACACTTTGAATTCAATATATTCTTGACTTTATGCATTTGTGTATATTTTATTTTAATTTTTTTTTTTATAATTTTTTATGTTTAAAAAAATGTTTATCAGTATTATAAGCGTATAAGTAACGAAATTTGTTCTTGCTAGTATTGATTATATTAAAAGTTTAAACATACCCTACATTGATGGTAAGGGTCAATGTGGAATAGATGCTACATAGTGTAACGACTAAAGCTACACGCAGAGAAAATTAATTTTTTTTATATGGCCACCTTAAAACAAACTATTTCTAACGAACAATTTTTGGAAATGTTATGGTAAACAAACCATATTATTGAAGCCCGTAATCATATAATGGTTAAACTGGGTCTTCTACAAAAAGCCACTACCATATCGTGGTTGCCTCCGAACATGTTATGGTTTATAATGGGCATATCACATCTTGGTGATTTGTCGAGTCCAAAGCGATAAAGGTAGCTTCTGTAGTCGCCACAGCCCAGAGAGGGATTTTGATGACAAAAAAGTAATTTTTTGACTATAACTTCCTGTAGAGATATGTTTAACTAATGCCGGCCATACACTGCACAAGCTCTGACACTGCGTAAACGAAACTTATTGCACAAACTACACAAGTAAACTGTGCCAATATTGTATTTTTAATTTAGAAGCGAAGAAAACAAAAAGTGAAAATAAAAAAAATTATTTAATTTTTTTTTTTTTGTAGGATTAGGCTAATAACCAGACTGTTTTTAATGCTGCATTACTAAGGGGATTTTTTGCAAAATTCTAGGAGTCCTGTTCGGAATATGTATAATGAAAATTCCGACAAAACTGGATATTTTTAAAATACACTACACAAGTTCACTGAACAGTTTTAAGGCCCAAATACATTGATCAAAATACTCATCAAGCATTGTGGTAGTATTAGGGAAAATATGATTGTATGTGTGACACCGACAACGCTTGATGAAAAATCAAAAAATTTAGATATGACGGCGAATAGTACGTTTAGCACACATACACTTTGAATTCGCCGGCTGGACAAGCATTTGACAAGTGTATTTGGCCCTTTACAAACTTGACTAAATATCTAAATTGTTTTAATTTTTACACAGTTCCCGGTGTAAATAGTAGAAACACTGTCATACAAATGCATTGCACGGTGCTAGACTCGAGCACCGAACTTGTGTGGTGTATGTCCGGCGTAAGATAAAAACGCTATTGGTTTTCCTAAAACGCAACAATTTATGCCAGAAAAAATCTAGTGAAGTAACTCAAATATTTTATAACAAAACTGATGAAAATTTTCTTGATGAGCGAATTAAAATGACCTTATGAAATTCAGCGTTTGACGTCTTCCTTGGAAATAAAAGAAGGTCCGTCTTGTACCTGAAACCAAGTTTAGTCTAAATTTACACATTTCATCTTTTGATCCTCAACTTCTTTTCAATTCCCTTTTAAAGATGCCAATATAATCACACACAGCATTCGGTTTTAACTTTTTTCGGTTCAAAACAACAACAATTTTATTAACAGCGAATCAAAGAGAAAAAGAAAAGAAAAAAATTACATGCAGCCATCGTTGTGCATATACCAACGAATAAAAACACAAAGCGTACTGACCGAGTACAGGCATCTCCGTACTAACCCCCTTTCTTCTCTCTTCTCTCACCTAAAAACATAAGAGTTGAGAATCAGAAGATGAAACGTGTGAAAGCAGACATAGGATGAGGGTGCACTCCTTGAATTTACCAAAAAATATTTATGTGCTGTTTTCACAAAAGTGAGTGCTTTTCATATAAATTTTACTACACGTTCAGTCACTTGTGTTGTGAAAACAGCACATTCAAAAAAACCATTTAGTTTAAAGATTGATGTTTGACTATTGACTGCCAGCCATCGTCAATGGCAGTAAGCGTGAAACGGCAAACATTTCTGAAGAGATAGTGTAGTTACAACACAGAAAAAAAATATCTCAAGAAATTTTTGAACAACACAGTTTGTTAAAAATAAAATTTTAGGTCAACAAATTATTTATTTGATTCAATGAAAAAATTAATCAAAATTGCACTTGGCAAAATAGCACTTAATAAAACATATTAAATATTTAAATATTTCTTCATATTCAATATAAAAAAAGAAGTAAGAAAGTATAGTCGGTAAAGCCCGACCGTATGAGGCCCTACACCACAGTATTTTAAAACACATCATGCTTATGTGTCCATATAAATATGGATTTATCTATGTTTATAAGCTTCATTTAAATTGGTTTGAAAGTTTGTGCGGGGCAGAAAATGGCCCCTACCTCCCTTCGTGGTCCTATTTTTTAAACAATGCCTACATTTTGTTTCCATATAGATATGGTTCTATTTATGTTTTAAATTGTATTAAAATCGGTTTGATAGCTTCTGAGAGGAAGAAATTCCCCCTTTCTTCCCTCGTGTTCCTACGATTAGGCCCATTTTAATAGGATTTGGTCCTTGTGCCTTTAAGAACCTATGTCCCAAATTTTATCAAATATTCTTCAAAATTGCGACCTGTACTTTGCGCACAAGGTTACATGGTCAGCCAGCCTGCCAGCCAGCCGGATGGACTTCGTTAGTTTAACTCAGAAAGTGAATCTGAGTCGATCGGTATACTTTAAGGTGGGTCTAGGACCAATATTTTAAGGTGTTACACACATCAGCATAAATGCATAATACCCTCACCACTATTGTGGCGTCGGTATAAATATTTGAATCAAAGTAAAGACAATATTTTTAAAATGTTTGTCCATTCTTTAGCTAATAATTCTCACTCGCTTTAAAGTTTTATTTATATAATATCTTTAGTTTTACAAAAGTCTTTGGAAAAAGGTTTCGTGATGATCTGGCCTAAGCAACCAGCGAAATGCGAATAGGAACTAGCTTCTTTCCCAACAATAAATTTTAGTGTACTTTTCAAAGAATACAAATTAGGAATTAAGCACATCATCATTAATAAATAAAGATTCGATAAACATTTTGTTTGATTTATTCAACATTTCCAACAATTTGTTCTAACAAATCACGAAACATTTTATCGAAAAAAATTATAGTGGGCAACAACTTTTTTTATTGACTCAATAAACTTGGTTGTTGACTAAAAATTCAACAATTATACCTACCAGCTTTTTATATCAATACCGCAAAAATCGTCATCGTAGAAAATTCAACAAATTTTGTTATCAAATATGCGATTTTCGTATTTTAATATGAAAATTATTTATTTTTGTATGTCGAAACATGTTAAATCAACCAGTCCTTGAACGTGGGTTCAGTTTCCCGGTCAGTCAAGCATGAAGACTTATAAATAAATTTTAATTCATTTCGTGTTGTAAAATCCTTTCTTTATAAAAATA
Organism: Pollenia labialis; assembly: GCA_949318255.1. NCBI lineage: Eukaryota > Metazoa > Arthropoda > Insecta > Diptera > Polleniidae > Pollenia > Pollenia labialis. The sequence continues at coordinate 29,432,218 of OX439141.1, read as the reverse complement.
ATTTAATAACAATTAAATTTAATGAACTTAAGCCTGATTTATATTTGGATTTAAGACCATAAACAGTTCAATAAAATAACCACAAAACTAATTATTTCTGAAAAAAGTCCCGAATATTGCAGTGCTGGCTTGTGATAAAATCTGTTGCATACATCTAGGCTTCTACATTTTTAACGATATTGCACTTATTAATTATCACAACAATTTGTTAGTAAATGACTGACAGCAATTCTAAAGAACAACACAACGAATTAATTAAAAAAAATATTTGATTTAAGTAATAAAAACATTTGAATTGATAATCAAATTTAAGAAAGCAAAAGTAGTATAATAAAACATTTCAAACTTAAAAAATTTATACTGTGAATTATCAAAAATATGCGTGGGAAATCGCTGTTACGTTTGTCAAAGAATATAACTCGTACTTCATGCCTGTTACTGACCATAAACTATATAAAAAAAGTCCATTATATATGCAGCAGTGTACTCTAGTGGTATGCTATTATCAAAGTTTGGAATGATGTATTTGAAGAAATTATAATACAATTTTTACTTGTATGTTGGCGGTGGGCGTGGCTGATGTTTATGAAACATGACATTCATAATTTGTTTATTATAGAGAAAGTATTTACTGAATTTTAAGACTTTTGCTTGAAAAGGAAAAGGTTTTTGGTGCTCTATATTTTGTTTATACTCGAATAGAAAAAGTTTTTTTCGAAGAAACTTTATTTGAATTGCATAAAAGGTGAGCGGTAGGCGTGGCTGATGTTTTCAAAACTTGTGTATTTAATTTTGAAGACATTTGTTTTAAAAGGAAAAGTTTTATGCTAAAAACCCTTCTTTGGAGGTTGGCGGTGGGCGTGGACGATATTGATGTTTTTCCATTTTTTCTTACTTTAGGCAATTTAATGCCCGGTGCCGCCTTTCAGTGATCTAAGACCACTCCTTACATTTATTGTACAAAACATTTCGTAGGTTGATCATTTAAATGTCGCATGTGGATTTTTTGCGGGTTTGAGTTAAGAATGATTCCTTAGGTTTTCCAACCTGATCTTTCATTTGGCGTAATCAGTTTGTCGATACCTCATACGGTTTTCGAGATATGGAGTGTTGAGTTTGTCGCATGTGGTTCGCATAACATTAAATACATGAGGCTTCCCAACAATTCTCTATAGGGTAGATCAGAACAATTATGCGAACTACGTGGAAGTTGTAATCCTTTTTCCATTGGGGTTTCTATTGTGTTACAGTTGAGCATTCCAAATTTGTTTTGTATTTTTTCAATAGATGCTGATTGACTTAATAACATTTTCCCATTTTTCTGGTCGTATTCTATTCTAATCCCAAGGTAGTAAGTTAACAATCCACAATCGGACATCTCAAACGTCGATACTAACTTTTGTTTCAAAAATGTAATTTCCCTTTCGTTATCTTTAGCAATTAAAATATCATCTACGTACAACAATAAAAATATCACACCTTTGTGGCTATTTCGAATGTAGAGGCAGTAGTCATGCTGAGATCTTTTGAAGCCTAAGTTTATCAAAATTGAATTAAATTTCTTATTCCAGGATGTCGGACTCTGCTTTAAACCATATAACGACTTCAGGAGTTTTATGACCATCCCAGGTTTCGTTTTAAAACCTTCAGGAATCTCTAAATATATAATTCGCCATGAAGAAAAGCTGTCAAGTCATCTGGTAAAAGTTAAAACCTTTTTCCACACCAACTGCCAACACTGTCCTCAGTGTTGTTAATTTTGCTACTGGTGAATACGTTTCTTGATAATCAGTTCCAAATTTTTGAAGGAACCCTTTTGCAACAATTCTTGCTCTATATCGAACAGGATTTCCATGCTCATCCGTTTTAATTGCAAACACCCATTTTGTTTTTATTAATTTCTTCTCCGGGGGCCTTGGTACAATTGACCACACATTATTTTTGTTCATCGATTCTAATTCTTGATTTATAGCTGATATCCATTTTACCCGCTCAGGATTTTTATTTACTTCAGAATACGTATTTGGCACAGGAATAGTACTAATAGCTTCAAATAAAGTTTGATGGAAATCACTAAAATTTGAATTCTTTTGTTTAATACGTTCACTTCTTCTGAGGCCTTGTTTGACAACTTCTTCTCTTGCTTCATCGTTTTGTTTTGTAAAAGGCACTTCATTTGTGGCATTATTTTCATCTACTACCAATGACTCTACATTTGCCTCAATAACTGGAGTAAAATTACCAACGTTATCTACGAGAGAAACGGCATTATTTTCTTCTTTCCCATCTTGATCGTTTCTTTGTATGGTTAAGACTGGCTTTTCTTGCTTATCAAATTTTTTAAATGGATATTCAAACTCATTAAATTTGCAGTTCCTTGCTAAAATCACTTTGCGTGTATCTTTGTCCCATAATCTGTAACCATTGTGACTATACCCAACCATTACATATGGTTTACTTTTGGCTTCAAGTTTTTTTCGTCTATGTTGTGGTTCCCATGCGTATGCAAGACATCCAAATATCCTTAATTTTCTAAGATCCGGTTTAACACGGCACCACAATTCTGCTGGTGTATTATTACTTGCTAGAGATTTTGTTGGACTGCGGTTTATGATATATGTAGCTGCATAAACAGCTTCTCCCCATAAATACTTTGGTACATCAGCCTCAATCATTACAGCACGCACTTTTTCAATAAGCGTTCTATTGAACCTTTCAGATACACCATTTTGTTGAGGTGTATATGGTATCGTTTCCATTTTTTGTATTCCCTTACTTTTACAAAAATTGACCATAGCATTTGAACTATATTCACCACCGTTATCAGTTGTTAAGATTGATATTTTAGCTCCAAACTTTGCTGAAACTTGAGCTTCATACTCCTTAAATTTTTCAAGTAATTGAGATTTTGTTTTTAACAAATATACACACGCGAAATGAGTGTAGTCATCTATAAAAGATACAATATAATTAGAACCATCATATGCCATTGGAGAAAATGGTCCGCAAACATCCGAATGAATATGTTCAATAACCCTATTCGCTCTAGTTCTGGTACCAGAAAAGGGATTTCTAGGTTGTTTGCTCTGGATGCAAACTTCACAAAACTCTTTAAGATCAACAGGAGGTATCCCAATAACCATATCGTTTTTAACTAATTTATTCAGAGACTGATTTCCAATATGACCTAACCGCTTATGCCATAGTTCTCCACATTCAGATTTTGTTAAATTACACATGGACCGTTGTATTCTAACTTTGATTTCAAATAAGTTACCTACTCGTTTTGCCGTTGCAATTTTTAAACGATTTTTAACTAACTCTGCATTATTTTCATTGAAGTTAGCTTTTATCTGTGCATTTACTATCTTGTTAACAGACATCAGATTGTCGTGAAAATCTGGACTATAGAGAACGTCTTTCGGTTTTAATTCAAACCCTTTATTACTTAATGCATGCACCTCTCCAATATGTTTGGCGACAACAGTTTCTCCATTAGCAATTTTAATAGTACGCTCCTCACTTAATTCTTTTAAAGAATAAAACATGTACTTATCTTTTACAAAGTGGTCTGAAGCTCCAGAGTCAAGAGTAAATAATACTTCATTCCTTTGATGTTCATTCTCTATGTTACTTTTACTATTAGCCACAAAACTTACACCTTCTTTTTTAGCTGAAAGCTGTAAAATTTCCTTCTTGTTCTTGAACCATTCTATGTTTTTTCTTTGCTTCTTCAGCCAGGAGTCGAATTTTAATGCTATCCAGACTTATTTCTTCGCTCGGTAAGCTTTCTATTGCTGTCACTACAGCATAATAAGACTCAGGGAGCGTTAAGAAAAATTTTGAAACTAAATCGGCACTTTCTGGTTTTGCTCCGGCAGCTTTTAGATAACGGATTAAGGACTCGAACTTCAATATGTGGTTGCTCAGATCTTCACCACCTTTTAGTTTTAAACACGCTAGCTCTCGTTGGAGTGTTGTAGTGAACATTTGTGTATGTTGATAAGTAGCCTTCTTAGTAAGTACTGTTCAGGGTTGATACCTCACCCAAGCCCAGATGCCCCTGAAAAGATAGTGTGAAAGTCTTCATGTATTAAATGTTGCACTACATGATGTTTTTGGTAGCCAAAGTGGACAAGCCATTTATGTCTGGGTGGAAAGGTATGTGACGTTATGATACCAAGATGGGATTAGTAACACCATCCTGATACGGTTTTTTCTGTTGTGCCCATCAACAGTACAAGCCCAAGGGGAAGGTAATGAAATCTCTCCGTTTTTTTATACATATATAGCAGGGCTGTGGAGTCGTCCGAAAAAAGTACTAACTCCGACTCCGACTCCAAATGCTGAAATTTTTTAAGTGCGACTCCGACTCCGACTCCTACTATAATCTTGATGCTAAATGTATATGAGACTCAGTGATGTTAACTTTTATTTTTTTATTACCGTACGGCCTTCTAAAAATTAGAGTTTTTGAGAAGCAATTACCGTACGCAAACATTAATGTGCTGTTTCCAAATGACAGGCGATTGATTATGTAGCAAAATTTATCTGGGGTGTGCTGGAAATCGCAAACGCAAAACGCAAGAATTTGGAGGTTGTTTTTAATAAACTTTAAACCTAATTCTTATAATTTTTGGTTTAAAATCCTGTTTAATAGGAAAATATTTGTTAAATATTTGTCATAAAATTCTTTTATTACAAAAATCTTATTTAAAAACGACTTTTAAAATTCTTGCGTTTTACGTTTGCGATTTCCAGCACACCCCTGTATATGAAAAGCACTCAGTCCATCGCCTGTCATTTGGAAACAGCACATAAGAGCAGTATTCATAAACCATTTATTTAAATTTTAAATGTGTTTTAAGAAGATAATTTTTTTTTTGGAAATTTTTTTTAAATTTTTTATGCCGAAAAACTTTGGAGTCGGAGTCGCGAGTTTTTGTGGGTACTACGACTCCGACTCCGGCACAAAAACATCAACTCAGACTCTTCAACTCCGACTCCGACTCCACAGCCCTGATATATAGTATAGTTTAAAAGCTATACATAGGTGATATATCTATATATAGGATGGATATATATACGCAGACAAAATTCTCTAAAAGTTTTCACAAATGAAAGCATTAATCAAAAATAAAATCAATTTAAATTTAAAATTTAATCAAGTGAATTAAATGTTTAATCAAGTTTATTTTATTTACTGGTGCAAATTATATACATATTTTTTGAAACCATTTTTATTTTTTATACACGCAGAGAAAAAACGTGGTTAGAGTATGGTTAAAAAAAAACATATTATGGTCCCTGCAATGGCAACAAACATACTTTTGTTGTTTTAAACAAAACTTTTTTCACGATTGATAATATTTTGTTTCTATTTAATCTTAAAGTGTTTACCTCCCTTGAAACTTCAAATATGGTTGAATTCAACAATACATTGTTTTAATAAAATAAAGGTACAAACATACACTTAAACATATTATGGTTACCTTAACCATATTATTATCACGGCAACCATATTATGGTTAAATTCATCCATCGAAAAGCTATTACCATATTATGGTTGCTTCCAAACATGTTATGGGTAATTTTTAATATGTTTGAAGTTATAATATTTTAAAACATTGTATGTTTAATTTTATATTTTAAATAATATGTTCAAAAAGCAACTACATTCTGGTCGTTTGCGTTTTACTTGGTTTGCTTAAAATTCTCTATCATTTTATTTTAATTATTGATTAAATTGCACAAATTTACGTAGAATAAAATAGTAGAAAAGAAAAAATGTTAATGGAATACTGGCTGGAATTTGAATCAAAGGGGATTTTTTTATAAAAGTGGAACATAGGAATAAAAAATTAAATAAAATTATAATTTGACAGTACAAACAAATAAAAAAATTGGATGAAATAAATAACCATGTTATGATTAACATTGACCATATTATTGTTAATTCTGACCATAATATGGTTACTTGTGTCAAAATTCAGAGAAAATTTGAAATTTTAAACATAATATGGCTAGTTTTGATCATTAATATGGTTAATATTACCCAAAATATTGTTAATAATGACCATATTATGGTTGATTTCGGGAAAATGTTTGTTGATTATAACCATACTATGGTCATGGTTAAGCATAATATGGTAAACGGTAAACATAAACATTGTGTGTTGCTCTTAGAATATGGTTACCTCCAACCATATTTTTTTCTACGTGTATAAATAAACTATTTGTGATATAAGTTATCAATAGGCTGTAGGTGATATAGTCATTACTCTAGGGGTAATAGCCTTAAAAATGGATTAAGATAATCTTAAGGCTATGTGCACTTTATGCTTTAAATGTATTTGATAGGCTATGTGTAGTCTTTTTACTATGGACTTGAAAGAATATTTTATAAAGTTTTAAGCAATTACTGCCTCAAGTCTTTCTCTCTCTCTCTCTTTCTCTCCGTTGTGCTTCCTTTCTTCTGCTTTCAGGTATTATTCTTATAGGAACGTGTGGCACTCAATCAACATTTTGGCTTATCGCACTTCTTTCATTCTGTGTGTTTGCTGATATGTATTGATGTTGCCGAAATTCAAATAGTCACTTATACTGTCAGTATAAGGACATCTCGTAGATGTTTGTATGAGTTTTATTGGTTTTTGTTTTGTTTACTCTAACAATATAGTGCGAAAGATGTGAATGACGTGGTATTTTTATTATTTCATTATTTATTTTCGTCTTTTTTGTTTGTTTTTGGCAATGACGTTAGTGCTCATGACTTTGGGTATTTATTATTTTTTCCTTGGTAAATATGTTAAAGTCAACGAAATTAAAGAAAAAAAAACGAGTCATACCCCTACTCTTGTTAAAGAGATTTTTATGTTGAAGAAGAAAATATTAAGTCATTGAATTATTAAAAGAATGAATAGAAATGTCATATGTATATGGGAGTTCCTGCGAAAAGTCTACTTTTTTTAACGTAACGCCAGAAGTAATTTAAATTGTTTCTCAAAAAATGTTATTTGTATAGTTTACTTTTTTATATTTGGGTTAAAAGTGCAACTATGTAGCTCTACATTAAGTAACAAAAGGGATAACGGTTTAACAACATGGTCCTAAAATACACCCTTATTTGCATTCTGGCGTAACATTAAAAAAAGTAGACTTTTCGCTGAGAATGCCCATATGTACCTTTAAACGAGCAAAAATTTATAAATTTTATTGCTTGAAAATAAATCTGTATAAGTCAAAAGTTTACGTAAAAAAGGTTTTATATCTGCAAACCCTTAGCGCCGATTGCTGTAATTTTTTTTCTGCATATATTGCTACTTCATTACTTTGTATACTTATGTATATAAAACCCATTTTTACAAATTTGACTTCTACGTTTAATTTTTTTTACATTTTGTGGTACAATTATCACGAAAATTAAAAAATCGAAATGCCCATATGCAATGGACAATAAAAATAAAAGTTCATTTCTTTCGAAATAAAACAGGGCTCAGTACTAATAATTGGATATAAATATGTACATGTGTATATGATATAAAAATTATTTTGATTTAGCAGTTTCCTACTTAGAAAAGTTTTAAGTATAAAAAGTTTTCTTTAAGTCGAAATTTCATCAAAACCATTAGTTTTTTATAGTCCAACTCTCTATAAATTAATACCTCAATTTTTACTTGTTCAAATTCATGACTTTTTAGTTAATGTTTGTTATGTCTTGATAATAAGAAACAAATTAAATTGAATAAAAATGTGTTTTTATTTTTATTTTAAAGATTTTCTAAACAATTATTTTCCACATAAATATGTTTTTTTATTTAACACTAATGTGCTGTTTTCACAACACAAGTGACTGAACGTGTAGTAAAATTTATATGGAAAACACTCAAAAAACGGAGTGCTTTTCATATAAATTTTACTACACGTTCAGTCACTTGTGTTGTGAAAACAGCACATAAGTACAGGTTTTATACAAAATTATACACATGTTAGATACATAAAATTTCATAAAGAAACACGCAGGCGCACACACTCGCACTGTCAGCCAAACAAATTATCAACATAGAATTTTAATTAGCTTCTATGATAATTAATGCATTTGTTGGTTTGGAAGGCATGAAATCAAAAGAAATATGTAAAACTGTGATAAAATTGTAAACATAAGGCCTGGAACAGAATGACAACCGCAACTACGTATACTGTTGACCAGTGTTAAAAAAGCTGCAGTTGAGATAGTAAAAGTCATAAGATTGTGCTGTTACTTCGACTTCTTTATGTACCATTGGACAAGAATAAACTGTTGCCTTTACTTTTGATTCGTTAAATGAATACAGTCGCAGTCAAGGCAAAAGCAAAAAAAAAAAAAGAAAAGTTGTAAACATAAAATAACATCGGCAGTCGTCAGGTTCGGAAGTATTTGGTTTGATACACTGCAACTTATGTATTTATTTTAATGCTTAACAATCTTTTAAATTTTTTTTTTTTATTTAATAAAACTTTAAATAACATTATCGTTTTCACTTATCTACATACATATGCATGTTATTTCTTTGGTGTATTAGGTTTGTATATTAAAAGTTCTCTGAATTTTAATAAAGTCTATTTAATTTCACTAGCGAAATAATTTTTGTTATGTACAAAAATAACAGTAAAACAAAATGCAAATACATACAAATATACATAAATCAAACAGCAGTTTATTTTTTACTGCCAACGAGCGATTAAAGACATAATAGGATAACGGTCTTCAAGCTGCAAAATCAATACAAAACAAAAACACAACCTCCCATCTTCGTTAACTTCGGAATTTATTAAAAGTTTCATGCCCGTTTTCTCATTACACGATTAACTTTTTTCCCAACGAAAAACTGCACATTGAAGAAATTTGGTTTTCTCAATGTCTCATTTGCTTCTATTCTGTCGCAAAGCTAACCAGCACTCATCTGCCGATTATTTATTTTCCTTTTATTTACCGTACAGATAAATTCAATCAGCTGACTCCCAACTTTTACATGTATTTTTAGAGGTGTTGCCAGCTTAAAACCATGTTTTTTGTCGGTATATTGAGAAACCCAAAATTGTTAACAGACAGTTTGTCGGTCTAATAAATTTATGTTGACATTAAGTAACAGGCAGTTTGACGGTACATTGAGAAAATGGTCATCAGTCTGTCAAACCAAACACTTCCGAACATGTCGACTGCCGATGTTCTTTGTTCTGTAGAACTCTTCGTTTTTTTGCTTTTGCCGTGACAGCGACTGTTTTTATTTAATGAATCAGAAGTAAAAGCAACAGTTGATTTTTGTCCAATATAAAATCAAAAAGTGGAAGAAAAAGCAATTTTTTTATTTTGACTGCAGTTTTTTAAACCCTGCTGTTGACACTACTTTGAAACTGCCGTTTTTGTACTACAACGACTATTCTGTTCCCCACTTAAAGTTTTTTAAGAGAAAAAAAAACGCTCTTAAGACAGGCCTGACATATTTGTCGATTTATCGGCATTTTGCGGATTTTTTGCCTCTAAATTATCAAAGTGCAGATGTGCCGATTTTTGCTCAGAAAATGCCAATTTTTCGATAGACACCTAAATCACGGAAAATTCTTGTTGGTTTTAGTATATTTTATTAATTTATTAATGTTCTGCAACACTTACATTTTTAAATTTTTTTTGGAAAATGTTTAACTTTTTAGCTTATAAACTTTTTATTATAATTTTTTTTCTTTTATATTCAGTATTTTGTAAAGAAGACTTGGGAAATTTTAAATGGAGGAATACCCAAATGAACAAGATGGAGCCACAGCGCACACTGCAAGGGACACAATGGCTCTTTTACGGGACATCTTTGGTGAACGAATTATTTCGCGTACAAGTGATTTTAATTGGCCTCCGCATTCACCGGATTTAACCGCCCAGACTGTTTTCTTCGGGGTTATTTGAAAGGAAAAGTCTACATTAATAAGCCTAGAACCATCCAGCAATTACAAAGCAATATACGCGGCGAAATAAACAATATAACACCTGAAATTTTGCGAAAGGTTATGGAAAATGTGTTGGAAAGAGCACGAATTTGCGAAGCAGAAAATGGCCACCACTTGCGGGAAATTATTTTTCATAACTAAACTAAAAATATTCCCATTTATATACTGTATCAAAAAAAAAAAAACTAATAATTATTTCTTAAATAAAAAGTTATAACGAATTCAAACCCCTTCGGTTATTTTCGGCCACCAATTATAAATATTGAAAGAACTAAATCCATATAAAATCAAGTAAGAGTGCTTTATTCAGCAGTGCCGAATCTTTGCTACCCTCCATCGACAGTTCAAATATTTCAGGAGTGACATCTATATGATATCTATTTTTTATTAGTTATTCTTTATAAACACAGACGTCAGCATTAAAGTTGGTTGCGGTTTAGACCTATTTTAAATTATAATTTTATCCAGCTTGAGTGGAACTTAAATGATTTTCAGGAGGGAATTTATATTGGAGCCATGGTAAGTTATGAACTCAAGTTCTGCAGAGTGATATCTGGTATTAAAAAACATAAATTTGAATACAGCGGTGAAATAAGTTTTAGCGTTTACAGTGAATTTCAGAAGGCTGCAAAATATGGAATCGAAGGTAAATTATGGACCTTATATTACAAAATTGCAAGAAATTTTTTCGTGTCAAATGAAACTAAGTTGGAAGACATGTTACGACAATATTTATATCTGCTACGGTTTTAGGCGTATTTAATTAATTTACCAGAGTGGACTTTATATGGGGCTTAAACTAAATTATGGACTAATCATCACGAAACTTATTAGTGTGCTTTCTAGTCCTATAAAACTGTGAAGTTTTAAATTTAATTCTGATAGCATTATTTATTACGGGTTTAGGCGTACTAAATTGTTTTCCGGGAGTAGGTTTTGTATGGAGCCTACGGCAAATCATGAACCGATTTTAATGACATTTCTCAGTGTCATTTCTAGTCCTATAAAACTGCGACGTGCCAAATTTTGTAATGCTACAGTTTTCCGTGAGTAGGGTTTATATGGGGACTAGGGTAAATTATGGACGGATCTTCACGAAATTTTACAGCCTGATTTCCAGTCAAATAAAACGAATTTTCACAAGATCTTATATCATTCCGTGGAGTGTTTCACCATTTATGTTAGTTTTTGTAAAACAATTTTAAATTTTTTAAGGTGGTGGTTCCATATTTTGATTCATAGTTCTTATCCTACTAAACCGATTTTGCTGGATTTCAATCCCAAACTGCTCAGAAAAACTACAAGCAATTTAGAACCAAGTTGGTTTATTTCTTTTGAGTTTTTCGAAAGTGATCGTGTTTTCAACGGACATGGCTAAATCGACTTAGAATTACTCAAGGAGCCAGAATAGATTTACTTTATGGGGTCTGAGATGAATAATAAAAAATGTCTCACACGGAATCAGGGCTGTCAGATGTGGTGATGTTTCGCCAAACATGGCGATTTATAAACCTAATTGGCGACGCAATTTTGTGTTTGGCGACAAGGCGATTTTTTGGCGAAATTGAAAAAAATTGGCGATTTCTTTAACGCATTTTATATTTTTTTCATATTTATATGAACAAATTTATGAGTACTGGCTAAGATTTTTCTTGGAATTTTTAAAAAATTTTATAATCGTAAAACGACTGCTGTATTTTAGGTGATAAATTGATAATATATGTATTGACAAATACATTAGATTGAAATCATTAAAAAAAATTGTTTCCAAAGAAATTTGGAATAATGCTTAAGCTTTCTTAGATTTTCGCACATTTTCTTTATCAGAAGTTATCACTCATTGGATCTTTACCGAAAAAACTTATTTTGCAAAATAAAATTTAAAAACTTAATCGTTTTCGATTTCATATGAAATGGGATTTTTAAAATAAATAAATGTACGCTGGGTAGCATGCAAAAAAAGTTGAATTAATAGCGAAAGAAAATCGGAAAATTTAAAAAAAAGCTTTGCATTGATATAAGGTTCTTTAAAATATTATCAAGCGTATTTTTCAATGTGGAATACAGAACGAAAAAAATGCGCAGTTTTTTTTTTTACATTTTGACTTTTTTACGAAATAAAATAAAAATTTTCTTTTAATACCTGTATTTTTACAAAAAGAAAGCAGGTCGTGTTCGTACCTAACAGTTATCTTTATCTATTTCTACGTTTACTTTGGCTGCGTGTTTTTACCTTTCCTTTAAAATATAGCAGCATTTACACCATAGATTTCGATGCACAGCTAGATTTTTTTTTGTAGAAATAACGGATATAAGCCTTAATTAGAATATTAAAAATAATTATATATTCTCTTGAAATTTTTGAAAACCCTGATTATTTATAGAATATAAAACGAATCTGGGTTAGAAGGTAGTTTTTAAAAATTATTCGTTTAGAAGGCTGAGTTTACTTTAAGTATTCCAGTTCAATTCCCAATATTTATCCTTTGCTTCAAATAAATACAAAATTTTACCATATTCTGACTTCTATTCTCATGGAAAATCACTCCTAAAAAAAGGTTTTTTTGCATCAAACTCTACTCATTTTGCATACTTGATTTTTAAGATAATCAGCCTTCTTATGACAATTGCACTATTTAAAATAGCAAAAGCCAGATCTCTTAAGATGTTCCAAAACTCGTGCGTTTTGCTTGCGATCTGTCATAGTTTTTTTTGCTAAAATTCTAGTCCTCTTCAGAATACTATTGCAATTTTACATCGCTAAACTGCTTGCGATTTCAAGTCAGAAACACAAATGTTAAGCGTTTTGCAATTGTCTATTATAATATAAACACTCTACTAGAATAAGGCTAAATATGGAAATTTAAAAAAAAAAGGTAAAATACACTTGTTTACTCTTTTTTATATAAAACTTTAATTTGTCTATTTTTGGCGAATTATTTTTACCAACAACTTAAAAAAAATAAATTTTTGGCGATTTTTGGCGATTTTCAATATGCTAATTGGCGATGAAGGTGAAAACAAATCTGACAGCCCTGCACGGAATGACAAACTTTGTATACCCTTTTCACAAATAATTGTGGTGGAGGGTACACAAAGGTCTCATATTGAAGTGCTTTATTTATCTCAAGGCGAATTAACTACAGGTGGTGTCGAAACGCCATCTGCTTTTGACAGTGCGAGTCTATTTGTTTTGATTTGCTAGTGTTTTGCTAAGAATGGTTGACATTTCTAGCCGTAAATACTAACAATGCAATGCAAACCCCCCTATGTGGCTTCTGTTGTTTTTGGATTGTTGTAGTTCCGACACCACCTGTAGTTGAATTCGTCTTGATTTATCTCAAAGTGTCTCTTCTGCCTTAATCATTGTAATTAATTGAGTTTTATAAAATCAAACGATTTCTGTATGGTCTTTTTTATAGTTATTGTAATAACATGGACTTTTACGTTCTCTTTTTATACCCTCCACCACAATTAGTTGTGAAGAGGGTATATTAAGTTTGTCATTCCGTGTGAAACTTTTTTATTATTCATCTCAGACCCCATAAAGTATATATATTCTGGGTCTTTGAGTGATTCTAAGTCGATTTAGCCATGTCCGTCTGTCTGTCCGTCTGTTGAAAACACGCTCACTTTCGAACAACTCAAAAGAAATGAAGAAACTTGGTGCCAAATTACTTGTAGTTATCCTAAGCAGTTTGGGATTGAAATTTAGCAAAATAGGTGGACCAGAGCTATGAATCAAAATGTGGAACCACCACCTAAAAAAATGATAATTTTGTTACAACAAATAACCTAAATGGTGGAACAAGGCACGGAATGAGATAAGATTTTGCAAAAATTTGTTTTATTCGACTGGAAATCACGCTGCAAAATTTCGTGAAGATCCGTCCATAATTTACCCTAGGCCCCATATAAACACTTCTCCCTGAAAACAGTTTAGTATGCCTAAAACCGTAAAAAATAATGCTATCATAACAAAATTTGGTACGTCACAGTTTTTTAGGACTAGAAATAACACTGTGGAATTTCGTGAAGATCGGTCCATAATTTACCTTAGGCCCCATAAAAACCCTACTAACGAAAAACAGTTTAGTACGCCTAAGACCGTAATTAATAATGCTATCATAACAAAATTTGGTAAGTTACAGTTTTATAGTACATACTAGAAATTACACTGTGAATTTTCGTGAAGATCGGTCTATAATTTACCCAAGGCCCCATCTAAACCCTCCTCTCGGAAAACAGTTTAGGCGTAAAGCCGTAATAAATAATGCTATCAAAATAAAATTAAATACTTTACTCCTCACACTAATAAATTTCGTGATGCTCGGTTCATAATTTACTATAGGCCCCATATAAAGCCCACTGAGCTGTCGGTGGAGGGTGTCAAAGATTCGGCTCAGCCGAATATAGCACTCTAACTTGTTGATCTTTAAAAAGCATTTACAGGAGTTTTTTTTTATAAACATTTGGATTTGCCTAAAAAATTTAACTTGTTTCGAAACCTTTTACAAACTTTTTGCAAATCAAAGTAAATTTTTGTAAAAATAACTCTGTTAACTTTAAAAACCACTGTTTTTTTACAATTTCTGTATTGAATTTTTAAGCAGGGCTGCCAGACGTGAGGATTTATACCCAAAGTTGGGGATTTTATGCGAGCAAAAAGGACAAAGAAAGTCATTTGGTGATTGGGGATTTTTTCGGGGATTTAAAAGAAAAATTCGGGGATTTCTTGGGGATTTTATACATTTTAAATATAATGTTCCCTTCTTTTTCTTTGTTTCGTACATAATATATGAAAAAAGTAGCAAAACTTGTACCGTACTCTTATCAACAACTAATACAGTGTAAGGGTCTTAATTAAGATGACCATTTTTGTTAAGTGTGTAAAAGGTGCTTAAAAACTTAAAAAATTCTCGAGTGAGTGTTTTAAAAAGGAAGAATTAAAAAAGGAATCTAAAACCGTTGTCAACACAGACAATTTTTGATTTTTTAAAAACAATTTTCAAGCAAATAAGTCTATCCCAAAAAAAAAATCGTTCCCTGAAACGCAAAAGGCCCTATCTAACGAAAAATTAAAAATCAACGTTTTCATTACTTCTGAAGTTTTGCATTAGCATTAATGTCCACAAACAAATTTTTGAATCTTTTGACCAAAATTTGTGATTTTTTTTATCAAAAAACAAAAGGCCATATCTATAAAAGATACTATGGTAAACGCTAAAAAGCCTAAATGACAGTTTGCATAATATGTAACATTGTCAATTGTCAAAACAACTGGAAGGTTATTTCAAGAAAATTAAATTATAAACAGCTTAAGGTGATTTATTAGTTTATCATTTTTAATAGTTTTTGCCTCTGCTGTGAAATTTTTAAAATGTTAGGTAAAGCCTTTTGCTTATTAGCGGAAGAAATATAAAAGACAATATAATAAAGTTTGGGAAAAATAATGCTGGGCTATTGGTAAGTAATTATTGTGCTTCAAAAATTCTTATAAATTGTCTCATATGTCTTCAAAAACAGCATATTGCTCTGCTTGTAATTCCTCACTGGAATCGCATAAAAAGGATTTAAAAAACATCGAAATCAGTCTCTACACACAAAATAAAATAATTTTTTACTAAAAATTTTTATTTGGGGATTTTAAGGGATTTCTATTAAAATTTTTCGTACTATTTTTAAAAAAATTCTAAATTTGGTCAGAAAAAAACAAAAGAATATATTAACTTTTTAAGGTTTTGATTTTTAGATTGGGGATTGTTTTTAAGTTTTTTGGGGACAAGGAATTAAAGTACGTGGCAGCCCTGTTTTAAGAGATATTGAGAGAGAAAGAGAGAGAGAGAGAGTAAGAACGTTATAAACAGGGTTGCCGTTTGAAAAATTTTTATCCTACCAAAATTGTCTGCAAAACCTACCAAACTCCTTTGAAACCAACCAAATTTTTTAAATATTTAAAAAAAAATGCAAAAGGGTCTATCATCATTTTTAAAATTTTTTCAGTAGCGATACGAAGCTTAATAAAAAGCAAACTATTGAAATTGCAAAAACAGTTTTTTCAGGATTGTGTCAATCATGCGTATTGTGTTAACGATATTAACCAGAAAACCCCGTTGTTATAATCACAATAGCTGCCTTTTTATAAAGTTCTTATATCTCCTGATTATTTTTTTTTAAATGAATATAGGCCATTTTGCATGTTATATGATATTTTTTTTGATGTATTTTTGATATAAAGCAACATTTTTATTGAATGAAGCTATATTGTTTTTGTAATTTGCAATTATAGTAAAAACAAAAAAGTTAGGCTATTAAATAATTGACGTCCTACGCGTTACCCCTAGTTTTATTAAAAGTTTATTTGCTGGTCACGTTTAACTTTAACAAAATGTATATCAAAATTAATTTCATAACGCTTATTAACTAGAATAATAATTTATTGAACTGATGCAATAGCACATACACTGATAGAAAAATTCATCTTCATATTGATGATACCCTAACATCAGAATTGTGACATCAATGTTACTACACATGGCATCAATGATGCAAAAAGTAACATCAATCCAATGACTAACGTCATCGTTCGATTTTGTAATTTTTACGTACCATCTATTTTATGACTATAGTGACATCAACTCGATGCCATATTTTGTATATTATTGCCATTATTTTCATGACTACAATGTATTATAAGAAGCAAAAATTCCTATATTCTATTTTTTTAAATTATTTGGTTAAATACAACAAATTTTTTAAGTATAATGATTACGAAACCCATATGGGGCATGGTACTGGTTTCTTACTATTAAGAGTTCTGCTGTTAGCAAAGGTCGTAATTCAACAAACGTGAAACGAACATTTGTAAAGGGTAAGTAAATAATAATATTCTCTTACTTTGACTTAAGTCAATTCCAATGACTTTGACTTAATGACAAACTGTCATTAAATTGATGCAAATGTGTCCTTTCTACGAGGACATGTTCGTCATTTCTATGATGCCGATGTGTCATCCCATTGATGACATAATTTCATTACGACCCTGATGACAATTTGGCCAAGTGATGTTAAGGTTGACATCACAATGATTAATAGTGTCATGGTGTATAGACCACTAATAAAATATGAATAAAAATTTAATAACTTAAATTTGTACAACTTTTAAAAAAATAGTATTAAACTTTATAAGACATAGACTAAGCTTCATACATCCAAATACTTTGCAGACAACGTAAAAATGTATCAGAGCTTAACAATGCATAGTTGACTTTTTGTTTACGCGTTGATAACATGCTCTGCAACCGACGTTTTGTAACTCACCCATACTTTCTGCAACATCTTCCTTTAAGAAGTCCATTTTGTATAAGAAACATCTAATACAGAACAGAATTCCTGAAATTCTTTTATTTATGTTATTCTTTTAGGACTGCGAAGTAAGATTTACTACCTGTTCATCTATTTTTGAACGAAGACTTCGTTCGCTTAACTTACATTAAAAACGAAAACAAATTATACAATATTGATATTGTTTTACATGTAATTTAAGCGAACGAAGTGTTCGTTCGAAATCGATGAATAGGCTATAAGCTTACTAACAGTTCCAGTCATGGCATGAGCGCCGTTTGTTGCCAATCCGATCAAATTTTTTATAGGAATATTGTTTGTTGATAAAAAGTTTTTTATAAACAGAAACATTTTAACGGCATATGACTTGGTAAGCTCGAATAAGATGACAAAACTATCCTTTATAAAACTTACACCGTCAAAGTAACTTGCTACTAACGTAATACAGTTCTATGAAATTTGCAATTGTCTGCTTTCCGTCCAATGTTCTTAATTTTTTTAAAATAAGTATATGTTGCACATTTTCTAAAATCGACCAAAATTAGGTTTGGCCTACCATCCGACCAAACAAAAAATATCCGACCAAATTTGGTCGGAAAAGACCACGTTCGACAACCCTGGTTATAATTTATTTTTTTCTTATGAATGAACGGCTTATTTTTTAATGCTAAAAGACAGGTAACCAACATCTTTTACCTGTTTAGCCTAAAGTTAATTCAGTGAAAGAACTTGAGTCTTTATCTCTTTTGTGCTCTTGTAATGTTATTTAGTTTTTTAATTACATTTATGCTCTTGTACATTACAGTTTAATTTACAATTTTCTCTCTTTTATTTTCTTTCTTTGAATCCAGTTGGTAAAAAGAAACCTTCAACTTGAACTTGTTTTCTTGTGGCCATTTTAGCCAATGCATTTAAAACAGAAATTCAAGAAAAAAAGACAAAGAATCTGGTTTTTGGACACGCACGCTTGCGCTCAGTACTCTTTCGAATACGAATGCGTTAACAACGTCAAACGGTTACAAAACGGGATAAACAAGTGGTGGCTTAAAAAATTTTACAATAAAAAGAAAATTAACTGAAAAATAAGAAGTGTTAAGATATAAAAATAAGGAAATTAGAAAAATTTTATTATAAAAATAATTTTTTTTTAAAATCATTTGATTTTAATTGTTGGTTGCAAACATTTTGTGATTACAGAAAAAAATTTGCTTAGTTTTTGTTAAAATTTTCAATGGATGTTAAAAATTTCTTGCATTTTTCTGGGGAATATTTTTCATTATTGTGGTTTTGCTAAAGGTAAGTTGTTGTTGTTTGTTTTTCTACATTTAAATTTATGGGTTTTGAAAAAAGAGTTAATTTTCTTTTTTTCATTAATAAAAATTTATTTTTTTATTTAAATAACTTTTTTAATTATTCTCTCTAACAATTTTTTCCATGTAATTTGAGAGCATTTAATTGAAATATTTTCCACCGGTATTTTCACTTAACATACGTGTATTGTATGTATTTTTGTATGCGCATACATTAGTTTAACATGATTCTTATTAACCCTTCAGTGCTCATGGTGCTTTTTTAGTTTTAAAAATATAAAGCAAAAAAAAACTAGAAAATTTTATAACTTAAAAGACAGACAATTTACAAAATTGTCTAAATATATAAAAAGTTTTCTAAAAAATATAAGAAATTGTTTTAAAAGAAACGTAGAATATTTTGTTAAATAAAAAGATGGAAACAATTGTGACAGCGAAATATTGGATAAATTATAAATAAATATATTTTGCATAACCTGACCTTGAGCTTGATTAAAAAATAAGAGGAAATAATATTAAAAGGTCGAAGAAAATAGACTAAATAATTTAAAAGACAGAAGCTTTTGAAAAAAAATATAGAAAACTTTGTAAAATAAAAAAAAATATAGAAGATTTTGCAAAATTAAAAAAAAACTGAACATTTTACAAAAATTAAAAAAAAAAACATAAAATTTTGTGAAATTTTCTACAAAAAATTTGCCGTCTTCACAAAACCCCTTATATCATTGTATCGATTGTATGTTGCAAAAAACAATGGTGACAACGTCATAACTCAAAAAATGAAAGTTTGGGGATACAGATGCAGAATTGTACGATTTTTTGAAACCCCACGAGAAAAGAACGCTTAAAGTTGTAAACCTATTTCGCTGATTATTTAATATGAATTTATGTTACTATGCATGCGCATTAAACAAACCATCATTTTAAATAATGCTAAAGATATCTGGTTCCACCAAACTAATTTTTGGACATTCAAACAGAAAATCAATGTCAGTTATTTTGTTTTTTTTTTTTTTTGAAAAATGGAGTTATCTAGTTTTTCCGAAATTAGGGGAACTTAAGTAATGATTTGTGAAAAAACATTAACTATTTGACTCGGTACGTTAATTTTACCCGGTTTTTTTTACGAAAAAATGGAGTAATCTAGTTTTTCCAACAAACAGTTTTTTTTCCTTTTATCTAAAACTAGCATTAATTTCGATACTTCGTGAGCGTCTCCCTTATTTTCGTGGACATATGTATTTATATGCCAAAGTTTATGTTTCTAGATTAAAAAACGTTCAAAAACATGTCTAATTTTATGTTTCTAGGTCCAAAACTAACGAAAATTCAAAAAATACCAGTTAAAGAACATAAAAGTACCAAAAAATCATTCACAGGTACTTATCCACTCAGTACGTTACATGTTTTATTTTATGTTTAAAGGTAGAATATTAACAATAATTAAAGGATAGACCAATTGTAAACCAAAAAGCTAAAGAAAGGAATATAGTTTCCCGTAATTCCCCCTGTTATCACCCCATTTCAGTATCAGAAATTGCAATATCGCAGTAGGAGCCCGTTCGAATTTCGAAAATGTACCGAATTCGTATTAGGAATTTTTAGACTAGTTTCGAATGTGATATAAATTTTATTTCTATGTTTGAAAGATAGGTGGGGTGACAAAAAAGTTTCAAAATACAGATTTACTCCGTTTACTCCGTTTATTCCCTAAAAATGCCGAATTTCGAAGAAGTACCAGACACTTGACCGCTTACCGTTCTAAAGAACAACAAAAAGTATTAAATTTTTTTTGGAATCTCTTTAAGTTCTAGAGATATAAGGTTACCGAATTTACCCGTTTTTTACTTTTCTCTCTCCTAAACATTTAAATTTTAAAAAATCCCGTCTTTGTGGATCAATTTAGGGAGCGACCAACCTCCTGTCAAGTTTTTAGCCTTAAGGCCCAACCAGAACATGCATGTAATAGCTTAAGCAACTGTCAAAGATTAACGAAAAGTCTGTCAAATGCATAAGCAAATAAAAAAAGACTTTTAGGTGGCCATAATGTACTTAATATCTATTTAACCATTGTTGCATTTTTGTGCAATTTTTTTGTTTTTTTGCGAGTACTTTAAACTAAAAAGTAACAAAAAGTCCAACCGTGTATTTGTTTATTTTATGCTATTTAATTTGTAAAGAATTTAAAAATAGATAATTTGTGAGTGTCTTAAAAAATGGATAATAAATTAAAATATGTTAATTCGTCTTCTTTTTCCATTTTAATTTATTTATTTATTTTATTGTTATACATACACAGCTGTTTTCGTACGGAATGTGCGTTCAGCTTGTCACTTTGCTTAAGCAAATTACATTAAGTAGGTACATTGTAGCTTTCCATATATGTTTAATATGTATTCGCACAGCTACTTAAGTTGACTTAAGCGACCTCATTCATGTTCTGGTTGGACCTTTAGACTTTTGGGCTATGCCATGATGAGTCAGTCAGTAACTTTACAATTTTATAAACATATATAGATAACCAAAGTTTTTGACTTTTTTTTTTGTATAAACTCAATTAAAAGCTTTACGCTTTATGATTTACCCTTCTTGATTTAATAAAATTCATAGGCCTGTTTTTGGGACGTGTATTTACGTTATTGAGTGCCCCGTAGGCTAGTTGGTAGTGAGCTAGTCTATCAGCGCCGGGGTTGCGGG
Source organism: Pollenia labialis (assembly GCA_949318255.1). NCBI lineage: Eukaryota > Metazoa > Arthropoda > Insecta > Diptera > Polleniidae > Pollenia > Pollenia labialis. The sequence continues at coordinate 29,410,889 of OX439141.1, read as the reverse complement.
TTCGATTCCCGCCAGAGACTCTGGTTTCTTTCCTGCAGACAAGCGTAGAGCATCGCGGGATAAGTTTAGGAAATTAAGAAAAAAATAGTTGCTTAGTTAAGCTGGCCAAAAACACTGTCTTAGCTTTGAAACAGAAAAATAAATAAATTATTATTGGTTATGTCGAAAGGTTTTTCGAAGCTACTGTACCACATAGGGTACGTTAGATCTAATACTCGATAAGATATCGGATGTTCGGCAGTCGTATTCTATAAATCAAGAACATCAGAAATTATATAATATGCATATAAAGTATATTCTTCGAGTTATCGGGAGTTGCAATTTAAAGGTTCAACATTTTGACCCCAAGAGCTTGTGACCCGAATTTGTTCTAATTCGTTCTTCCTCTATTAGTTTTCGAGACAACGTCGTTTTAAACTTCTAATTTTACTGGTTTTTTAAACACTTTGGAGTTACCTTGTTTTTACAAAAAATTGGTATTTTTCTGATTTTAGTTTTTCAAATAACCTTTAAATGAGAAACTATATCGAAATTTCGATCTGACAGAGTGATAGTTAATGAAATACGCTTTCTATTTTTGCTGGTATCTTAATTTTTGCAAAAAGTGGAGTTAATAGGTTTTTTCATACGGCCACAGATTTTATACTTTCGCCGTTTCAATAGAACTTATCGTAATTTTTTTATTTTTGGTTAGAGCAAATTAAAAACTTCAACTGCGATTGTCCCGAAACGGATTTTTTTGAGTTATGACGTTCTATTTGTAAATGAGCGTTATTTATTTTTATACAACATTCAATCGATACAACGATATGAGGGGGTTTTTGAATACGTCAATTGAAATCCATAATATTTATCTGTGTCATTTCGACAGAACATCTTAAGTCAAATTAAAAAAATTTGAAGAAAATTTTGTTCATCATACGAATTTTCATTAGAATAAAATATTTTTGCTTCTTTATTAAAAGGTACTTAATAAACTTAAGTTATTTTTCTTGGGCGAGTGTTTTATAAAAGAAGAATTTAAAAAAAGGATCTAAAACCGATGACACACACAATTTTTGCTTTTTTAAAGACAATTTTCAAGCAAATATGTCTTCCACAAAAATAAGTAAATATGAAATACAATATAATAAAGTTTGGGAAAAATAATGCTGGGCTTAGAATTTAAGTATTAAATAAATGACGGATGTATGAGGGGTATAGATGCAAAGACTGCAATGTACACATTTATAGTTTTCGTAATAAATAGTAAAAACCTCTAGCTCAAAGTATATTCATATTTATGTATTGTATATTATGCTATTCAGTATATTTATGTATTGTATATCATGATATTCTGGTAATGTAATATTTATTAATTGGAAGCATTCATTAAATACAACTAAGAGGTATTATTAGTTACGTTTGTGAAAAAAGTGGACATTGAAGTCTTTGCACCTATAACCCTCATATGTACTATTTGTATTGCTGATTTTAAGTATGGCTACAACCGATTGAACAAGCTCCAAATTCTTTTAAATTGGCTACTTCGTCTTCAAAAACGGCAAATTATTCTGCTTGTAATTCCTCACTGGAATCGCATAAAAAGGAAAGGAAAACATACCGAAGGCAGTCGCTACATACAAAATAAAATAATTTTTTTTTACCAAAAATTATTATTTCGGGATTTTTGGGGACTTCTTATTAACATTTTTCTTACTATTTTTAAAAGAAATTTATAATTTAATCAGAAAAAAAATATATAAACTCTTTAAGGGTTTGTTTTTTAATCTGGGGATTTTTTAAAATTTTTGGGAACAAGGAAAAAAGTACGTGGCAGCCCTGTAACTATAAACTAATTTTTTTTTTCGCTAACTATCTTATCTCGACCTAAGAAGTCAAAATGCCACTGAAAAACCTTTTTAGGGTTTAAGATCAATATTTTAGAAATAACAAACGGAATGAAAACTTTTTTTTTAACTTTTTATAGTTAAAAAACATTTAAAATTTTGTTACATTAAAAAATACACATTAAATAATTTAATTTAAATTTTAAAAACTTAAAAGAAAACTAACATTTTAAAATTTTGTAACATTTTCTTCAAAAATATAGAATATTTGTAAAAATGTTTAATGTTTTCTACAAAACAGCAAATTTTGTAAAAATTTTCAAAATTTTCTGCAGGTTTCTTCAAAAACCAGTTAGCGTAAAACCGTAACGAATAATTATATTATAATAATTATTGGTAAGATACTGGTTAGTCCATAATTTTCCAAAGATCTCTTATAAATTCACCTAAACTCGTAACGAATAGTGAATTTTTCTTGAAAGTTGCCATTAATCTTTTTACGGCTAGACAGAAATTGTAGTGCTAAATTTTTTAAAGATCGGTCACTACTGAAAAGTGTTTCAACAGACGCAAAGAAAAATTTTTTCATATTGTCACCGCTAAAACAAAAAAATGTTCAACGTCAATATGTGTTAGCATATAATGGATACTTTAAGGCATATAATTGTTACGGGGAACCATATTATTTTTAAATCCGGATCCGGTAACACACCACTAACTCTTTTAACGATATTTTAAGAGAAACATGTTGTAGCTGCAACTAGTTGTCAAATAACCATACAACGAATATTATTTGTCGTAAGAACTAATTTAATCTTCGTTGACCACGGATCCAATGTAAAGTCTAGTTTTCGACATTCTCAATAAACAAATATTATTATTATTAAACAATGTACATATAAAAATTTATATTCGTATATTATTTAAAATATTTTTCATGTTTTCCACAATTTGTTAAAATATTTTTTGGTTTTTTTTCACAAAATTAAATTACAACTTTAAGTAATTTAGATTATGTAAGTTTCCCAAAGTACTTAGAAAATAAAAAAGATACCAAAAACTTAAATCATACTCGTGTATATGGGAAAACTTGCCAGACTTTTGTGCAGAAAAGCTTGTTATCATTAGAATGCAATGAAAAGGCAACAGAAAGAAGTTACGAAAAACATCAACTATAATGTTGAGTAGATGTAAACCAAACTTAAGACACCAAGAAAAAAAATTAATAAAGATACAAAATGCTGAAATTCTTTGTTAACAGTTAGAAACACTTTTAGAAACATTAGGGGCTTTCAGAGAAAAAAAAAACAAAATAGACGAATAATTTTTAAAATAAAAAACATAGATATTCAATAAAAGAACTTTAAAATTTTAAAACTTCTGTTGTTTGTTGTTAACTAATTTTCCTGATTTCTACAAAAAGTCTTTGAACCTCCCTAATATGTTTTTATTTATCAAACTAAAAACAATTTTTTTAGGATATTAAAAAAATGTTGCCGGTGTATTAAAGCGGAAAATGCGTAAATGTTGTTGGCGTTATAAAGGAAACAACATACACTTCAACATTTTTCTCCTTTAAAAAAAAAGGGAAAATAAACTTTATATCTAGTTAAACTACAAAAAGAAAACTACTCGAGAAAAGTTTTCTTCTGAAAAAAACAAGAGTTTTTTCTTTACTATTTTCACACATACAAGCCATTCTTCATGTAGGTAGAAAATAAAAACTTCGTTCAGAAAACAAAAAAACAAGAACAACATAAAAAGTATCAGGAAAAAAGTACTTTTTTTCTTCAAACACTCGTAAGTGTTTTAAGCGCAACAAAAATTGAAAAAAAGTATAAAAATAAGGTAAAGTGTAAGTGATACTGCAGCTTATGCAGAAGAAAAAAATCTCAAGTTAAAACCATCATGCGAGTGGTAAAGAAGAAGTAGACAAAAAAGGAGTATTACGCTGGTTAGTTACATGGTTTCCACAAACACGACACGCTGAGATGTGGGGCGAAGAAGAGCTTAAGGTTCAGCGAAGCAAAGGTAACAAAGTAAAGCAGACAGAGTCTTATTTTTAGTTTTTATGTGGGAACAATTTAAAAAAAAAATAAATAAAAAATATTAAATGTTAAAGCATTCAATTTAGTTTTAAGATTTTGCAACGGAATGATGCTGCTTACAATAATTTCGAAAATATATGTATATAAAAGTTAATGAAAAATGTGTATGATACGTGTTTGCATTTGATAAAAAGAAATTTGTAAATGTTAAGCAACATGTTGCTGGCAACCATCATGAGTCTGTGTTTCAATGCGTTTTAAATGGAAAATCAAAACGCGTGTTAGACGTAGGGTAAATTTAATAATGAAAACATTTATTTAAAATAAATAAATTTGTTAATGATTTGCAACATATTACTAGCAATAATTCTTATACATATTTCAACATGCTGCTTTTATTTTCAAAACAAACATTATTTTTCTTCTGCCTTAATTTTATTAAAGAAGATTTTATGGACATCTTTAAAGCCAAAAAGTTATAGTAAAAATTGTTACGATTTCACGCAACATGTTGTTAGAAACTTTTTAAATTGACTTATGACAGAAATTTAATAAAATTTTTAAAAAAATAGTTAATATACTTAAATTGGTTTAAAAAAAACGGACTTGTGTATCAAATTTGGAAAGATTGCAGCAACATGTTGCCGGAACACTTATAATTTCCTATCAGTGTTCGAAAATTAACACTAAATATCGCTCCTTAGTGTTGGGTTCGGTAGATTTGTGGAAAACACAAACGTTAATAGTGTTTGTGTAGAAAATCATTAAACAAATAACGTTCCCTGTTTGTCATCTTTCGAACACAAAAATAATACTGTTTTTATCCAACTCAACAAAAGATGAGAACATTTAATTCCGTTCGGTTTTTTTCAAACACAAACTTAATTTTGTTCGGTTCGGCTCATTTATGTTCGTCGTTTTTCGCTGGTAAAAAAAACAAAATACACATTAAACAAACATATACACACACAAGCTGTTCTTGCTGCGGTCGTTACTTAAATTTTTTTGTTTGTTTATGTCTTTATCAATGTGAAAAAAGAAACATTATAGAACATTAAAATATAATGTTTGTCAACAGTATCACTACAATTGTTCTGTTTTTTTTGACGAAAAACAGAACATTATAAAATGTTCGGCTCTTTCTTGAAAATAGTTACAAACATTATTAAGGTTGGTGTTCATCTACACAATCACTAAGAAATAGATATCGTTCTTGAGTGTCTGAACCGAACGCTATGTAATGTACTGTTTATTTTCGAACACTGATTTAAAGTACAATTAACTTTTAAAGTTGCTAATATCAACAAATCATGCTTACCACATACTGCAGTCACATGTTGCCAATGTAAAAAGCAACATGTTGCTAACGAATTTAAGTGCCTTTTTCAAAAAGGGGTTTTAACATTGTTAAAATCCTCTTTAAGTTTACAGCCAGTCTTTAAATTTTTTAACTACAAAGTCCATTTCAAATCGTTTTTTGCCCTTTTTAATTGTTTTCAAAATTTATCTTGTCTTATCGACTCTTTAACTTCCACTTTTTCTCTTCTTTAAAAACTCTTATATATATACCATAATATTTACGGTCTTCCTCTTGTTTTGTGGCATGCATCTTTACTTAAAACATTCGTCTGTGTGTATTTCTAGATTTTTAGTTTTCTGTAGTTTTTTTTATTGTTTTCTTCCTTTTTTAAAGCTTGTTTGTTAGTGGAATTTATGTACTTAAAAGTTTACTCGCTTTATGTTGAATGCAACAATGCCAAGACCTCAATGTTTGTACTAAACTTCCCTTTGCTTTCCTTCCTTTTTGTATCTTAAGAAACGGCATTAAAAAAAGAAAATAAAAAAAAATCTATGCGAATTCTTTGTTGTTGAATGACGTCGTGCACTTGAAATAAAAGCAGCAAAGTTTTGAAAAATGAACAAAAGTTTTATTTCTTCTTGTGTTTTTTTTTCTATTTCAGTTTTTATTATTTATTTTCTAATAAAATCACGAACATGTTTTAGCAAAACAACGTTTGAAATGTGTGCGGAAATTTTAAAAAGACTATACGAAAAGCTTAAGCTGTCTTTAATTTCATCAACTTGCATTGAATGTGAGCATACAGAAAATAAAATTAACACAACATGTTTCTGGGAATTTTTTTTGTTTTTTTTTTTAATTGGAAAATATATTTTAAATTGGTATACAAGTACTATTTAGTTGATTCCAATAAATGTGTTGCAGAAATGTTTTTCCCAATAAAAAAAAAGATTGCCATTACTAAATTTTGTACTTCATGGTGTACATTTTAACCTCAGAAATATTTTGAAAAAAGAACAAGTACTGACGTCACATGTTGCTGAAGCATGAGTTTTTATACAGAATTGAAATGCTTACTTTCCCACAGAATAGTTTGTGCTAATTGTGATGTAGTTTTGCTCTAGAAACATATTCCAAAACTTAGTTAACATTTTTACTCTAGCAACATATTTCGAAAATCAATGCTTTAATTGAATTAATAAGGGTAACCACGGTGGTCTTTCGCAAATTTGCAATTTGTAAATTTTGCAGTGCATATTATGATTGATCGTGAGCATACCACTTTTATTTTTTGTGCAAATGTGCTATTTTTCTAACAATTTATTCCGGCAACACTAAAAACTTCTGGCAGCCCTGTAATAAAAATCTGCATTTGTTTACAATTCTACACAAAGCAAATTAAAATAAATGTTTTCTTTTTAATTAATTTAAATATAATTCTCTATTTTATATTAAAACCCACGAAAATGTTAAATTTATAAGTTTCCTTAAAAACAAAATGACACTTAATATGTCATATGTTCTTGTTTCCATTTTTTTTAATTTTTGTTCACAAAGAAGACAAACAAACATTCGTAATCGCAACTTGTTGCTAAAACCTCGGTTTCATTAAGAAAAAAAATCCGTAAGTTTTTACATAATAAATAATTTATAGTTAACACGTGTTTTAACTTTTGCAACATGTTTATAAATATCTTGACGCGTCAATTAAACCTATTAATTGAAACTCAACAGCAAGAAAAGCTCAAACTTACAAATGTTTTAATTGATATGATCAATTTGTTTGCAGGCGGAAAATCAGTAAATAATTTAACTAATAGTACAAATTTCTAACAAATACGTTAATTGAAGTTGGTTTTTAATTTTTTCTGTGCGTAGCACGTTAAATACCAGAACAAAAATTTTTTTTCTTTCTCTAACAATGAGATCAATACTTTTGTAAAGCTTAGTTAAAGCAAAATGTTGCTGAAACATACATATTTTTCATATTCAAAATTTTAATTTAATTTGTTATTTGGTCTTAAAACGAACTTTTTTTTGTCAACGAAGAAGACAAAAAAAATTCAGCAACATGTTTTTGGTACAAGTTTATATAAGTTTTTTAATTAAACGATTTGTGCGTAATTTTTAATTGCTTTACAAATTTGTTATAAAAGTGGTTATTAAAATATATAATTCCTGTTACTTTAACATGTTGATGACACTTTTTTTTGAATGCTGCAGCAGAATTTTTATAAAAAAAATATTGCTTCAGACATCCACACATTTGAGATTCTTCGGTTTAAATTGCTGCAACATGCTGCTTAAGTTAAGTTTTAATAATTTTTATTTCTAATAAATTTCTTAAAATGTTTACTACTTTTTGTTAAATTTAATAAAAAAAAATTTAGCATTGGCTTAACTTTTAATTCTTATGTAGCAGCAACATGTTGCTAGGCTAATTAATAAGCAAAATTGCCATATTTAACGATACTAGAACACGATTTGGTAGAACAATTTTTAAACAATTTAAGGTTTAATTATAAGTATCCCAAAGAAATTTCAATATTTAACATAACTATAACTTTTCATTAGCTGTATAAAAGCATTATGAAAAACATTGTCTGCCGCATAAAACTCATTAAATTATTTGTTTTGAAAATTAATTTCTAATAAATATCCATCAACATTCAAACATTACGACTAGAAAATATTGTTTAACTACACGAGAACATAATTCAAATAGAACATAACACAAATCGAATATAAATTGATGAAACACATACACTAGAGTATCTATAAAATGCAAAAACCGCAAATGGATACAAAATAAAATTGCCCACATTGATAGACTTCATACATACATAGTGAATGTGAATGAATACGCGCGCTGCAAAAATAGAAACAGAACAGAGTCAAGTAGCGGCAGACAGACTGGCACATTTCTATCACTCAATTCAATACATTCAGTGTGGAAAAGTCTCGATGTAAGAGTTTGAGTGTTTATTTAATAGAAACAAACAATAATTTCTTCATATATTTAAAATAACAAAATTTTTTTAATTTTGTATGGATTATTTTTTTCTTCTCTGAAACAAAATTATTGCAAATTTTTTATTTTGGTCAATTTTTTTTTTTGCAAAATTAAATTAAGAAAACGGGGTGTTAAAAGACTTAACATTGAAACGTGTAATATAATGGCTTACTGACCATTAGTAAACTTAAGAGTGGTACAAAAACAAAAAAGCATTAAAAAAACAAACCGTTAAGAAGCTAAAACATGTTGCTCAAAAGAAAAGAAGATACAATTTTAATTATTTTTCTTTTATGGAAAAGATTAAGAAATCAATCTGTAGTAACTGTTTAATATTTTTAATTTAATTACTAGCAACTACTTTTATAAATCTAAATTTTAATGATATGATGAATAGTTTTAAAGACTCGTAAAAAAATAGACAATAGATTTCGAATTATATGAAAATATAATCCAGCAACATGTTGCATTAACATTCTCTAAGAATCTAGTAAATAATGCATAAGTAGGAGATTCACATTTGTTTGATTGACAGTATCTACTATAAATATTAACCTTCATTTTTGTAAAAAAAACATTTCAGGTTTATAAAAGGTTTATGAAACGAATTTTCTATTAAAATTTGTTTAATAAACCTTTTATAAATCAAAAAAACTTTTACGAATATGGGGGCAAGGCTTTAATTTAGCAATCTGTTGCGGTTGATTGACAGTAACTTTTATAAATATTAATCCCCTTAATTAAACCCCCTAATTAAACAAATATTCATATGGATTTTGATTTTATAAACCTGTTATTAATATTAAACATTTTTATGAATAAGGCCTTAAGACTTTACTTTATTAATATGTTGCTGCAACATGCCTCAAGTTTAAAAAAAAGTTTTTAAAATTCCTTTCTTCATAAAAATAATTTAATGAAATTTAAATTTTATGAACCAAAGCCCAATTAAAAATATCAAAATTTAGATTAAAAAATAATTAATTTTTCTTACAATTTTTTATAAAAGATATTCCTTAGAAACATATCAAAACAACAAAACTGCGCAAATACTTGACATTTTCTAGCAAATCTGATCCAGTGCCCATGTTCTGTAACTTTCGCGTCCGAGAAACTTTCGAATGAAATGTGTGAAATGAAACAAAAATGCCATATTTTGAAACAAACAGCTGTTTTTCCAACTAAACTGTGTCTGTAACTTTTTTTGACGAGTACTAGCTGCCACGTAAGGAAATTACTCGCCAATTCACAGAAAAAGTGTGTCTGTAACATTTATGTGAGAAAAGTTCCCGCTATTATATTTTGTTCTTGGCACAGTTTTCATTATTTAATTATTTTGGTTTTAACATTTTTTTAAAATTGTATACGAATTTTTTCAAAGCTCGTTTCGCCGCCGCACAGTAGCTGAAAATTTCATTTCATTGGTCAAAAGTCCAATTTTTGTTTGTCACCGATTTTCAAAATTTTAATTTTATTTAAAAGAAAACATACTAAAACTAAGGTAGCCAAAAAATTAGGTAAAAATATTGGTAATTGTGATCGTTCCATGTTGTTAAACACATCTTTTTTTTAAATTCAGAAAAAAGTGAATTTTTTTTATATGTGTCGATTTTTACTTATTTGGTGATTCTTAAAAAAGTCAATACGCTCTTTCTAATGCAGCAACCCGCAGTTTTCTAACTGCAGTTTTTTTTGTCATAAGTAAGCTTTAAAATACACTTTTGATTAGAAATAAAATTAACTTGTTAACTTCAAAATCGTTTTTCTCCAAAACTCATTTTTTGCCCATAGGTCCCTTGAAACTGCCACGCATTCTATCCGAAAGAATTTATTATTGCTCAAAAACTATCATCATAATGACCTGCTAGCTTTTTTGATAGGTTGGTAGTCTTGTTATCTTTAAAAAAGTAATATGTGCGACCATTGTGTTATTTATATTTGAGATGTAAAGACATATTTTTTAAACTACTATATTTTTTTTGTCAAATTTCAAAATTTATTATTGTTACACTATCAGAAAATCGTATAGCTGCCCTGATTCATCCTTATCCGTTACACTACGTTCACACTAGCGAATTTTTTTATAGCTGAATAAAGAGCTTAAACACTGGGGTTTTAGATTTTTTTGAGCTTCATCAAATCGGATGTCAAAAATTGCCAAAAAAAACGTCAAACGTCAATTTTGTTCAGTTTTCGTAAAAATTTTTTTCTTTAAATTAAATTTTGCATACAAAAAAAGGCTAGTAAAATGTTTCAGTCAAAAATCGCCAAAAAATGAGAATAATAGGACCAGTTCAAACACGCGTGTAAAGAGTAGCCTACAAGGGACTAGGACTACTCCAAAAGTAACCAAAACGTATGGGGAAAACATGGGCTATTTAACATTACGATGTCCTAGGGCAAGACCATATTACCCAGCTTTGTGTTACAAAGGAGTAGTCGTAAAACTACTCCATTGTATACACAAGATTCCATTTTATCAAAATGGATCAGGTGGTCCAATATTATGTGCAGGGTGGCAATTACAGTTTACTAAAGTTGTGTGTATGAAGTGGACGATTTTTCAGCCAATTTATCTGGCAGCGCTGATTATGAAGTTGTGTGTTTTATCTGTTGTGTTAAAACGGTAAATGGATGAGCTAAATGATTAAATGGACTACTCCATGAACTGGTCCGATGTAATGCAAGCATGGACCATGTCATTGTTAAAAATTGTTTGTAGTGAGACGACATGTCTTCGTTTTTTAACGACATGTTTTCGTTTTTAAACGAAATTAAAACTAACCCTCTTGTGTATACAATGGAGTAGTTTTGAAACGAACGAAAAAACGATTCATTGCTGATCTCTGTTACAGACACACTTTTTTCACTTTTCGAGAAAGGATGGAATATTTTGTCTCACATCTTTTCGATGCGAGAAGTTCTCACTTAAGTTAAAGAACATGGTTACAGGTTCATGTTGCTGCTACATTGCCTAGAACCAACTATTATTAAGAAAAGATAAAATGGTAGAAAAATAATTAAAATATTTCACGACATTAAATTAGGTATATAAACATGTTGCAGCAATAACTTCTAATAACTACATGCATATGCTTTGAAGTAAATATAAGTTGTCGACTCTTTTTTTTTCAAAAAATTGGTTCGGCAACATGTTACTGTTAAATTCATTTTACCAAACCTATTACAATCAATTAATAAGATTTAATAATTTTGTGATGTTTAAAAAAAAAATTTATAATTTTTTGTATAGAAAATCAACATGTTGCTGCAATGTTAACTTGAAAGAGTATTTAACAATATTATTTGCCTTAAGAAATTTATAATTTGCATAAAAATATGCAACATATTTTACATAAATCAGGGTCCGATTTACGACGCTCGATACCGCGCGAAGTTACAATACAAAACAAATTGGAAATGATCGTATTTTGGCGCCAGTATTTATATTTGAAAAAATATGCTTAAGCAACATGTATCAGAACAATTTTTATGAAAGAAAAGCTAAGTTTTCTTTAATAGTATAAGTATTTTTAATATCTTGTTCTTTTTTTCGAAAATATTTAAAAACAATTTGCTGCAAAATTTTTCATTGCAGCAATTCGGTTACATACGACCATTAAATTTAACAAACGTATAAGAAATTTGTTCATTAAATGTTTAAGAAGTTTGTGTTCCATCTTCATGTTTCTGCAATATTATCTATATTTAAAGCCTAGTACTCTGTTCAAATTTGTGAAAAATGTTAAGCAACCTTAATTATTTCATACGAAAATTTTGACATGTATCAATGTTAGCTATCATGCGAGTTTGTACAATTTGACGTTTTTATTCCTGCAAATATGCGACATTGTTTTGCGTATGTATTTAACTAAAAATAATTTTTTTTTAATAAAAAAGAAAGTAAATAAATATGAATAAAATACTGTTACCGGTCGTGTTATATTAATTTTTAATTTCTTATTTAATAATCAGTTCATACTTTTTTGCTTTTGCTTAAAATTCCACGTGTAATAAGTGCAGCTTACATTATTTCGCAGTTGTAAAAAAATGTTGCCAGAAACATTTCGAAACTTTTTCACAAAATGAACAGAGTACAATTCTATCAACATTTTTTAATAGGTATTCCGCACAAGTTTTTTTTCATATGCGTTTTGACAGCATTTCACGTGAAATGTTGAACAGAGTACAAGGCTTAAGGGGTTTTTTATACACAAGCAATTAATGCTTTATTTCTAAAAAATATATTTAAATGTGCTAAAGCAACATGTTACTGCTATAAATTTTCTCATAATGAATCATCCAAATAAAACTAGTTTTAAACTTTTTTATATTGATTTCAAAATTACATAAATACTTTTAAAATTTCTCTTAATTCCAAAAATACAGTTTGGTAATTTTAATTGAGAGAGGTTGCTTTAAACGCACCCAATCCCTTTTCCAAACCAATCTGACTCACAATTTCTTCAATTTCAGAATAACTGATAAATTAAATAATTTTGTTTTAGGCAGAGGAAACAACCAAAATAAATCAATCAAATTTGCAAATTAAAAGCAAGAGAAAAGCCATTTTAAAAATGTTTAACATCGTCATCCATATTGAATTCAATTCTTCAGCTATCTTTTAAGCCAGTTTCAGTATGAAAATCATAAATACCCGATATGCAATACTCTTAAGTAGAAGAAGGCTAAAGGAGAGAATGAATTAAATAAAAATGTTCGATATTTTTTAAGAACTAAGTCCCTGTCCAGATTTGCAATTTTTGTTGCAGCAATTCTTGAGTTTAGGGGTGAGAGAAGTGTGAAGAATGGGGAGGGGTACACAGTTTCATAAGCTTTGCAATATTGTTTTCGTATGTAATTCGCACTTTTCAATATCAGGTTGGTTTTTTTTTATATATAAAATTAGCCTAACCCGGTGCGCTTTGCTACCCCCAAATACCAAAATTACCAAACTTAGATACTTCTCCTTTTGTCCTCGTTTAGATATTTGGACATTTTTATTGTCCTTTTCCAGTCCAGCTCGTTTCTTGCCAGATATTTTGTATTGATAACCGAACTTATTGTTCCAAATTTGAAAGCTTTTGCTTTAACGCCGGGTAATCCGGAAATGACTGTGAAAATTTCTGGAAGTTTAGTTAAGTAGTATCTAGGGTACAAACACAGAAACGAACACATTTTAATTTGTTATACATATTTATTGCTCCTGCTGCACCTACCCCCATAATTTTTTTTAAAGGTGTAGCTTGCGATCATAAAGCATAAAGACATTTGTCTTCAGATATGCGGTATTTAATATTTTCGTTCTATGGGGAGTACTGCTCCTCCTCCGTCTGCACCGTCCATTTTGATTTTAAAATTTATAGTTAACCATAATTGTGGCTTTAACCACGTCTTAATAGTTCTTTGGTTTCGCGATATTTAATGTATGCATCCTATGGCGGTTATTGCTCCCCCTGGGCCTACCACCTTTTTAAATTATCAAAGGTGTAGTTTACCAGAACACAAACTCCTACCAAATTTTGAATATAACTTAAATACTTTAACAGTTCTTAAGATATGCGATATTAAACATTGGCGTCCTAGAGGAGGTACCACTACACCGTATTTCAATTTTGATGCTCAGAAGGTCCTACTTCAAAAAGTTCAAGAAAATTGGTGCAGCGGCTTTTATGATATGCGATACCAAATACTGGCATCCTATTTAGGTTACCACTTCCCCTGCCCCTATTGAAAAAAGTAGTGAATTTTTTTATTTTTGGGGCTTAAGGAGCTTAAAAGCCAACAGACAAACATTTTTCATTTTTATATGTAAATATAAAAGGGAGTAAAGGAATTGCTAAATTAGAATTTCAAAATGCAATTTCAAAGCAGAACTTTAAAATGCAATTCGTTAAAAAAGGTAACGCCACTTAACCAAGTATTTGTTTGATTTGAATCTCTTTGTTCAAGGTATATTTATAGCAGGTAGCCGCGAGATTACAACAATTGTACAATAAAACAAACAACAGGGCTTTTTATTGTTGTTATGCGATACAAACTGTCAAAAAGCAAAGGGGCTGATAAGAGACAAAAAAGACAAAAGATAAAGACAAAAAACTTGTTTACTATACAACATTTGACAGTTCGTATCGCAAAACAAGCAAATAAAAAATAAACAGCTGGCTTTCCGAGACTACCTGCTATAAATATACCTTGTCTTTGTTTAACAAAAGATCCAGTTTGTTTTCGTTCTCTAGTTGATTTATGTGGCGAACACTGTTACTTTTGTTAGTAGTGTAAATTGTATAAGAAGAGGATTATGTTGCTAGCAGGCTAGGCTGCTGGTATGTTGTTTATATTTTTGTGGGTCTGCCGTCCGTGCTTCTGCCGTAAAATTTTTTAATTTAATGTCATTCGCTCATTCATTAAATTTTTAATTCTTTCATTAAATTGTATTGCCTTTTTTTGTTCATTTGCTTTGTAGAATTTTTGCTTGTTAAAGAAGATTTAAACAAAATTTCAATTTTTTATTTCTCTGTTGTTTGTTAATAGTTGTAATACCACTTTCACAGAAAATTGTAAAAAAAAAATCATAAAAATGTTTAACAGAAATAAACATTGGAACTTGTTTTTTTTAAACTTTATTACCTGACCACTAAGAAATATGAAAATATTTGTTATTTTTTTTTTGTAATTTGAAGTTGTTAAAGTTTTTGGTTGTTTCTTGTTGAATTTCTAAGGTGGGTCAATTGCCTTTACCTCTACTCAGGCAAGTCATCATGGGAATATTTAAAACATTTTGACGCCCAAGGAGATTTGTTTCAACAAAAAATTTTGTTAAATTATAAACAATTTTGTTATTTTATAGAAATCAAGGAGTTGTAAGAAAAAAAATTTTCTATAAATTTTAGGTCAGCAAACACCTTGTAAAACTGTTTTAAATATTTTGCCCACAACCGGAAACCAAAATTATGATTTTTTTGTAGTGCCCTTTAAAATTACTGTCTATTCTTGACACAGAAACATGCAAAGAGTATTAAGCGATAAACTTTGGTGGTGCAATTCTTAAAGAGATTTTAGAGCTACCAATGGTGCCTACATACATAAATGAAAACAAATGTTATAATAAAATTCCCTACAGATGTCATCACCTTTTTATTCTTCCTATGAAAGATTAGTTCATTGAGAAAAAAAATTTTAAATTGCATTTGCTTTTTACTCTAAAAGACAAAATTTTTAGTAACATACATATGCGAATTGCCAGGGTTTCACACAATTAAGGAGCCTGATAAAAAGCCATCGCTCGACAAACCTTTGTATAGGAAAGCGAAAACTTTCTGAATCCGCTCTTGAGTTATGCATTGTATGCAACCAGTAAATCGTCTAAATGGTACTCCAACAAGTCTAATAGTATTCCATCAAGTCAAAGCGAGTTATACACCTGAGGTTTTTTACCAGACAAAAAGGTTGAAAAAGTGGCGTAACAAACGATTGCATATGGTAAATGTTGAATGTTGATAACACTGTGCTCGAAACTTACACTTTTTTTAGACAAGCTAGGCACTTGGCATTTTAGCCTAATTCGGGTACGCTGAATCCATTAGTGCTAGCCGTTTTTTTAGGTTAGCTCTGGTTTTCGCGATATACCGTTATTTCGAAAATGTTCGCCGATTGCATAACAAAATAGGGTACGTAGCTAAAAAGTTGCGATAAGATGTATGGAGCAGCCTCTTCAAAAATCACAAATTTTAGAAAAAAAAATTTTTTAAAAAAACCTAACCATAGAATTTTAAAAAATTATATTGAAATATAGTGGTAATTCAAGCCCTTTTTTGCTGTTGAACTGTGTTATCAATTCTAATGTAAAAAATTTTGGTTGAAAACGCAAAAGGAAACCGGGTACGTAGGAGCGCACACAAGTTTGCTTGTTGGTCCCGTTTTTTTCGTCAAATATTTGACAAGTGTGCCGTAGCTTAAGACTATAGATAAGCTTTTATGGCCAAAATCACTCTTATATGAAACTTTACGCCAAAACATGATTTTGTTCTGGTGGGTGCATAGGCTGTCTATAGATACCAAATAGGATACACTCTTAAAAATTAGTCTGTAATTAATGTGGTGAGGAGTATCTTTGACCGATTATACTTTCTAACTGGTTATTCTTTTCTTAAATCGTTATGAAAGAAAATTGCGATAAATTTGTCGTGCCTGAAAAGTATATCAATTCTATATAACTTCCTCTCATTCTCGTTTCTACGAAATTAAAAAATGGGCAAGAAAACTTGTTATGTGTAGTTTAGAAAAATAACTTGCTTAAATCTCACATAATAACTTGTCTCTAAATTTTAATTTAAATTGGAAAATCAACATTTCGCAGACATCGTTTAAAATTTAAATAAATATGTTTTAACCAAATTACAAAAAATCAAAAAAAAAATTAATTGAACAGATTTAAGTTAAAAACGTTAACATTAAAACTGCATGTAATATTAATTTACAAGAAAGTATGAACATGCAAGTGCGTTAATGATCGTATAGTTTAGGTTGATCATAACACTACACATAATGGCCAATTCTATATGAATTTGAATACTTAGTAAAAAATGAAAAATTAAATAGTGCTATAGAAACAAAAAGTAAAGATGCAGATTTTTATTACAAAAAAAAAATACATTAAGTATATCATTAACACTTAAAACCAGCGTTCTTAGTTTTGCGATTCATCCCCAAATTGGGTATTTTTTTTTTTAGCAAATTGGGATACAAATTTCGTGAAAATCCCGAGGGGGTTTTTGGGGAAAAATCACTTTTTCGCTGGGGATAATATATTATTTATATAGGTACGCAATTTGTGAAATGCCAAGACCGGTGTGGTCAAGCCGTTGGTACAAATTAAAGTTTTCTTTTGGTCCGTAGTTTTTTTTGTCATACCAAGACGCTGGCGGCTTGCTAAAATAATTTTAAATTTGCTTTCTGTACCAACACGTAACGATTGTTTCTATAATTAATATAAATAAAACCAGAATTCGCAACATAATGCAGTATGAGTTATTAGAAGTTCTTCTTAGAATAAATACACGCTTGACAAATAATTCAGTTTGCTGTGACAATTTTATTTCATCCTCTCACATGCTGACACTTTTTAATAGAAACAACATGTAAAACAAAATTGGATTGGCTGCTGAACCAGAAGTTTTTGACATGAATAAACATTAATGCATAATTATTTATGTTGTGCGTCTTTTTAAGTTACTCGAAGAACAAATAAAATTAGTTTTAATAATTTAACATTATTTTCTTTTTTCGGAATTGTGGGGATTTTGGGGGATAAGAAAATAGCTATTTTGGGCATTTATGGGGATAGAAATTCGTAAATTGGGGATACGGTATAAAATAAAACTGGGAACCCTGATTAAAACCAGAGAAATGCTACACTATTAGAAGATGCATCTACATATTGACGATGCCCTAATATCCTGCTGGTGTCTTAATATTGATTGTTCTTCTGTGATTGTGATTGTTCTTCATGTGAAACAGTTAAGTAAATAATAATATTCTTTCTTTTTGACTTAAGTAAATAGCAATGACCAAATTAACTGATAAACTGTCTAGTGAGTCCTTTCTCCGATGTTACAGAGTCATCTGACTAATGACATAATTTCAATTTTAAACCCTGATGACAATTTTATCTAGTAATGTCACAATGATGAAAAGTGCCAAGGGGTCAAAAACGAAGCAAATTGTCATAGTACTGTTGTCAAAATACAATAGCGTTGTGTCGCCTCTTCTATCAGTGTTTATTCGGCTGTGCCGAATCTTTGATAACCTTCAATTTTGGACCAGACTTCAACAAATTTTCGGTGCGTTTTCTTATCTTATTAAACGATGGCATCGCAAATTTAACTGCAATGGCGGTATACGTTTTAGTTTCAGGTTTACTAACGGGTTTTCCGAGAGTTTGGGCTTTATGGACCTCTATTCTCGAAATTAAGTTGCATCATTTCTAGTCATATAAAACGAATGTGTGCAAAATTGAATGACAATCAATACAAAATTTACATAAATTGGGGGCGAACAATTTATGTAAATTTTTTTCTTTTAACAGAAATATCATCTTTTTAGGGTAGTTGTTTCACATTTGGGGTCATAACTCTTTTATTGCTAAACCGATTGTTCTGTCTTAAATTGCCGGGGAAAACTAGAAACAATTTGACATAAAAATTGTTCTTTTATGTTAAGTCTTCCGAAAGCCACATATGGCCTTTTTGTCAATAATAAATTTATTAGAACGATAAACTGTCCATTAACGATTTTGGGTTTCTCAATATACCAACAAAAAACATTGTTTGTAGCTGGCAATGCCTCTCAAAATACATGTAAAAGTTGGGAGTCAGCTGATTGAATTTATCTGTACGGCAAAAAAAAAGGAAAATAATTAATTGGCAGATGAGTGCTGTGCCCATGTTCTGTAACTCTCGCTTCGAGAAACTTTTCGATTGAAATGTGTGAAATGAAGCAAAAATGCCATATTTTAAAACAAACAACTGGTTTTCTCATTAAACTGTGTCTGTAACTTTTTTTTTTTGGCGAGTACAAGCTGCCACGTAAGAAAATTACTCGCCAATTTACAGAAGAAGTGTGTCGCTAACATTTTGGTGAGAAAAGTTCCCGCTTTGAACTGTCAAATAAACTCACGAACAAAAATGGCGCGAGAAAAAATTTTAATACTAAAAACCAATTAAAAATGCAAAATGCAAACAATAATAATATTTTGTACTTGGCACATTTTTTCATTGTGTTATTATTTTGCTTTTAACATTTTTATAAAATATACGAATGTTTTCAAAGCTCGTTTGCAAACAACAAACATTAAAGTCGTATTTTACACTATTTGGTATAGAAGACATTTGTATTTTCGCCGCCGTCGTTGAAAAATTTTCAATTTTAGGAAATTTTCGTCGGCGTCAACGATATGTGTTACTGGAGTTCTCAACGTCTGCAATGTCACATCGGCTTCGAGTGCAATGTTACGACATTTATAACGTAACGACGAAATTTCTTTTGTAGTTTTCGACATGAGTTACAGACACACTTTTTCCTCACTTTTCGAGAAACGATGGAATATTTTGTTTCACATCTTTTCGATGCGAGAAGTTCTCGCTAAAGTTATAGAACATGGGTACTGGTTAGCCTTGCGACAGAATAGAAGCAAATGAGACATTGAGAAAACCAAATTTCAGGGATCAAACATTTTTTGTGAACATGTTTTTAGCTTAATAAAACGAGCAAAAATCAATCAAAAATCAATTTCGAATCTTTTGATGATATGTTGTTTTGCATTTTAGATGACGATATATACTTGGTGGGTTCTTAGACGAATATTAAAAAGGTTTCACAGGGAATGACAAACTTAGTATGCCTCCATTCACCACTAGTGGTGAATTCTATAAAAAAAATAATTTTCTGGAAAAATTTTGCAAAGAAAAAACTATTTTAAATAATTTTACTTAAATGGCGAAAAAGTAATAGAATACAAAATCAAATATTAGTTAATGTTAGTTACAAAAGATGTTTGTATGTATGTAGGTTTTTTTTTTAATTTCGATTAACTTAAACTTCCAAGTCATTTGAGTTTTAAAAAGAGGTCTTTAAGCTAATCTTTTTTTGTCCACAGTTACTGTATTAATCGCTGAAAACACCAATCTGTCAATCATTTTCCCTAGAAAATAAATAAATAAATTTTAAAAAGAAAAACATTAAATTAAAGGCATTTAAAAAAAAAATTAACCTTAAAGAAGACATTGCTATTGCATACATTTTTTGTAATTAGTCATCACCATTGTCAGTACGGGGATTTTTTTTACAAACAAACTGCAGTATACATTTGCCATAATGTTTAATGCAATAGATTTTCTTTGCCTGGCATTTCTGCTCACCTGAAATGCGGTCAGCCAATTGACAGTTTGGCGTGCTACTAAAAGCAAAAAACATTTTGCGATAGATTGTGTGGTTGGTTTGATGGTTTGAGGTGTTTGCTAGTTGGTTGTATGTTAAGCTGGACGTCATCTGTTTGCTAGTGGACTTTGAAAATTAACACAATAACAGTTTAAGTAATAATTATTATATTATTACTTATCATTTAATAACATTCAATAGTTTTATTTAACTATACGAACTTAGCCAAACTATCAGCTAACCATCCATTGGTCAATACACAGCCATGTTCGCCACCTAAAAATGGTTAAAATACTAGCGGTAAGTATTAACAAGTGTTTGTAAATAATTTAAACCTTGACTGACGCGTTTGTCAGTAGGAGTACATTTGGTAATTATGAAAAAAGGTCGTTAAGATCATTTCATTCTGCTAGGTCGTAAGGGTGTCCCTATCTATAATTTTTTCCATTTAATTTTCAAAAGATCGTTAATCGTATTTCGTATTTGGTTAGATATGGACGATGGAAAAGTTTCTGTCTATAAAAATACTGGATGCATAAAATTACACACTAATTTCTGCAAAATGGGAGATTCCCAAAATGCTCTAATTGACCGCATAAAAAGCAGTCGCTGTCAGGCAATTTCGTATCATACAAATCGATCGATCTAGTTTGTGATACCAAAAAAGCTAAAAATAGCCCAACAGAGTTTTTGAACTCACTGGATTTGCCCGGCATGTCGTTACACCTTTTACGACTGAAAGTTGGATCACCGTTTATTTTACTTCGGAAACTGAACCCACAACAATGACAAGTAATAAGTCACAAGGTCAAACGATGTGACTAAGAGTTTTGAAAACCATGATTTCCACACGGACAATTATACGTGGCATGTTCTCGCTTGGCCAAATCATCGAGCTTATTTGTGTTGGCTAAAGAAGGACAACACTTATAGAAAAAGCCCTGATGAATTTTGACATCAGTACTATGACAAATTGTCTTCGTTTTTGATCCCATGACACTTTTCATCAATGTAATGTCAACCTTTAACATTACTTGGCCAAATTATGTCATCAATGGGATGATACATCGGCATCGCAGAAATGACGAATCGGAGTCAGTTTAATAATACATGTCATCAGTTATAAAAAGTTACGAAAAGGAATCATCAGTCTCAATTTAATGACAGTTTGTCATTGGTTTTCGTAATCATTCTACTTTGAAAATTTTATGTATTTAACTAAATAATTTAAACAAATAGAATATGGGAATTTCAGCTTCTTATTTTACTATTTAAACATGAAAATAATATTAACAATACACAGAATGTGGCATCGAATTGATGTCAGAGTCGTCATAGCACAGATGACACATAAAAGATGACAAAATTTTATGATGACGTTCGACATTGAATTAATGTCACTTTCTTCCTCATATATGCTATTTATAATAACATTGATGTCACAATTCTAATCATAGTAAGGTCGCAAGATAAATACTCTTCCCTCAAGAAAATTACTGCTGGTGTCTCCCAAGGCAGCCTATTAGGACCGCTTCTATATATAATATACACAGCGGATATGCCAACAAACCTGAGCACGCATACCTCTACATTTGCAGACGACACAGCATTTATTAGTGTTAACCATGACCCAAAAGTCGCATCGCAAAATCTGCAGTCCCACATCAATGAACTAGAGGCATGGCTAGAAAAATGGAGAATAAAAGTTAACCCGGCTAAATGTGCTCACTTAACTTTCACGCTCAGAAGACAAACGTGCCCAGCAGTAAAAATAACATCACTGTTCCGGTAGAAAACCATGTTAAGTACTTGGGAATTCATATAGATAGACGCTTGACCTGGTCTCGTCATATTGAAGCGAAAGTAACGGCTATGAAACTTAAAGCAGCTCAACTACATTGGCTTCTCGGTGGAAACTCAAACTTGTCTTTAGACAACAAAATTCTTTTATACAAGTCCATCATAAAACCAATATGGACATATGGCATCCAATTATGGGGTACTGCATGCGCATCTAACATCCAAAAGCTTCAAAGAAGACAGTCTAGAATATTACGACAAACTGTCTGCGCCCCATGGTATATACGTAATGATTTTATCCACAGAGATCTCAACGTCCCCACTATCCAGGAGGAAATTAAAAAATATTCAATAAGCTACATCGATAAACTAATGGCCCACCCAAACTACCTCGCTCGGGGTCTGCTTCAGTTCGAAGGTCACCAGAGGCTAAAAAGAACCGATACTTTGAGCCTAACTAGAAGACAGTTTTAAAATTTGAATACAGCAGTTAGTAGTTACACTGGTAACAACTAATAAACAAAAGACAAAATTTTTAGTAACATACATATGCGAATTGCCAGGGTTTCACACAATTAAGGAGCCTGATAAAAAGCCATCGCTCGACAAACCTTTGTATAGGAAAGCGAAAACTTTCTGAATCCGCTCTTGAGTTATGCATTGTATGCAACCAGTAAATCGTCTAAATGGTACTCCAACAAGTCTAATAGTATTCCATCAAGTCAAAGCGAGTTATACACCTGAGGTTTTTTACCAGACAAAAAGGTTGAAAAAGTGGCGTAACAAACGATTGCATATGGTAAATGTTGAATGTTGATAACACTGTGCTCGAAACTTACACTTTTTTTAGACAAGCTAGGCACTTGGCATTTTAGCCTAATTCGGGTACGCTGAATCCATTAGTGCTAGCCGTTTTTTTAGGTTAGCTCTGGTTTTCGCGATATACCGTTATTTCGAAAATGTTCGCCGATTGCATAACAAAATAGGGTACGTAGCTAAAAAGTTGCGATAAGATGTATGGAGCAGCCTCTTCAAAAATCACAAATTTTAGAAAAAAAAATTTTTTAAAAAAACCTAACCATAGAATTTTAAAAAATTATATTGAAATATAGTGGTAATTCAAGCCCTTTTTTGCTGTTGAACTGTGTTATCAATTCTAATGTAAAAAATTTTGGTTGAAAACGCAAAAGGAAACCGGGTACGTAGGAGCGCACACAAGTTTGCTTGTTGGTCCCGTTTTTTTCGTCAAATATTTGACAAGTGTGCCGTAGCTTAAGACTATAGATAAGCTTTTATGGCCAAAATCACTCTTATATGAAACTTTACGCCAAAACATGATTTTGTTCTGGTGGGTGCATAGGCTGTCTATAGATACCAAATAGGATACACTCTTAAAAATTAGTCTGTAATTAATGTGGTGAGGAGTATCTTTGACCGATTATACTTTCTAACTGGTTATTCTTTTCTTAAATCGTTATGAAAGAAAATTGCGATAAATTTGTCGTGCCTGAAAAGTATATCAATTCTATATAACTTCCTCTCATTCTCGTTTCTACGAAATTAAAAAATGGGCAAGAAAACTTGTTATGTGTAGTTTAGAAAAATAACTTGCTTAAATCTCACATAATAACTTGTCTCTAAATTTTAATTTAAATTGGAAAATCAACATTTCGCAGACATCGTTTAAAATTTAAATAAATATGTTTTAACCAAATTACAAAAAATCAAAAAAAAAATTAATTGAACAGATTTAAGTTAAAAACGTTAACATTAAAACTGCATGTAATATTAATTTACAAGAAAGTATGAACATGCAAGTGCGTTAATGATCGTATAGTTTAGGTTGATCATAACACTACACATAATGGCCAATTCTATATGAATTTGAATACTTAGTAAAAAATGAAAAATTAAATAGTGCTATAGAAACAAAAAGTAAAGATGCAGATTTTTATTACAAAAAAAAAATACATTAAGTATATCATTAACACTTAAAACCAGCGTTCTTAGTTTTGCGATTCATCCCCAAATTGGGTATTTTTTTTTTTAGCAAATTGGGATACAAATTTCGTGAAAATCCCGAGGGGGTTTTTGGGGAAAAATCACTTTTTCGCTGGGGATAATATATTATTTATATAGGTACGCAATTTGTGAAATGCCAAGACCGGTGTGGTCAAGCCGTTGGTACAAATTAAAGTTTTCTTTTGGTCCGTAGTTTTTTTTGTCATACCAAGACGCTGGCGGCTTGCTAAAATAATTTTAAATTTGCTTTCTGTACCAACACGTAACGATTGTTTCTATAATTAATATAAATAAAACCAGAATTCGCAACATAATGCAGTATGAGTTATTAGAAGTTCTTCTTAGAATAAATACACGCTTGACAAATAATTCAGTTTGCTGTGACAATTTTATTTCATCCTCTCACATGCTGACACTTTTTAATAGAAACAACATGTAAAACAAAATTGGATTGGCTGCTGAACCAGAAGTTTTTGACATGAATAAACATTAATGCATAATTATTTATGTTGTGCGTCTTTTTAAGTTACTCGAAGAACAAATAAAATTAGTTTTAATAATTTAACATTATTTTCTTTTTTCGGAATTGTGGGGATTTTGGGGGATAAGAAAATAGCTATTTTGGGCATTTATGGGGATAGAAATTCGTAAATTGGGGATACGGTATAAAATAAAACTGGGAACCCTGATTAAAACCAGAGAAATGCTACACTATTAGAAGATGCATCTACATATTGACGATGCCCTAATATCCTGCTGGTGTCTTAATATTGATTGTTCTTCTGTGATTGTGATTGTTCTTCATGTGAAACAGTTAAGTAAATAATAATATTCTTTCTTTTTGACTTAAGTAAATAGCAATGACCAAATTAACTGATAAACTGTCTAGTGAGTCCTTTCTCCGATGTTACAGAGTCATCTGACTAATGACATAATTTCAATTTTAAACCCTGATGACAATTTTATCTAGTAATGTCACAATGATGAAAAGTGCCAAGGGGTCAAAAACGAAGCAAATTGTCATAGTACTGTTGTCAAAATACAATAGCGTTGTGTCGCCTCTTCTATCAGTGTTTATTCGGCTGTGCCGAATCTTTGATAACCTTCAATTTTGGACCAGACTTCAACAAATTTTCGGTGCGTTTTCTTATCTTATTAAACGATGGCATCGCAAATTTAACTGCAATGGCGGTATACGTTTTAGTTTCAGGTTTACTAACGGGTTTTCCGAGAGTTTGGGCTTTATGGACCTCTATTCTCGAAATTAAGTTGCATCATTTCTAGTCATATAAAACGAATGTGTGCAAAATTGAATGACAATCAATACAAAATTTACATAAATTGGGGGCGAACAATTTATGTAAATTTTTTTCTTTTAACAGAAATATCATCTTTTTAGGGTAGTTGTTTCACATTTGGGGTCATAACTCTTTTATTGCTAAACCGATTGTTCTGTCTTAAATTGCCGGGGAAAACTAGAAACAATTTGACATAAAAATTGTTCTTTTATGTTAAGTCTTCCGAAAGCCACATATGGCCTTTTTGTCAATAATAAATTTATTAGAACGATAAACTGTCCATTAACGATTTTGGGTTTCTCAATATACCAACAAAAAACATTGTTTGTAGCTGGCAATGCCTCTCAAAATACATGTAAAAGTTGGGAGTCAGCTGATTGAATTTATCTGTACGGCAAAAAAAAAGGAAAATAATTAATTGGCAGATGAGTGCTGTGCCCATGTTCTGTAACTCTCGCTTCGAGAAACTTTTCGATTGAAATGTGTGAAATGAAGCAAAAATGCCATATTTTAAAACAAACAACTGGTTTTCTCATTAAACTGTGTCTGTAACTTTTTTTTTTTGGCGAGTACAAGCTGCCACGTAAGAAAATTACTCGCCAATTTACAGAAGAAGTGTGTCGCTAACATTTTGGTGAGAAAAGTTCCCGCTTTGAACTGTCAAATAAACTCACGAACAAAAATGGCGCGAGAAAAAATTTTAATACTAAAAACCAATTAAAAATGCAAAATGCAAACAATAATAATATTTTGTACTTGGCACATTTTTTCATTGTGTTATTATTTTGCTTTTAACATTTTTATAAAATATACGAATGTTTTCAAAGCTCGTTTGCAAACAACAAACATTAAAGTCGTATTTTACACTATTTGGTATAGAAGACATTTGTATTTTCGCCGCCGTCGTTGAAAAATTTTCAATTTTAGTAAATTTTCGTCGGCGTCAACGATATGTGTTACTGGAGTTCTCAACGTCTGCAATGTCACATCGGCTTCGAGTGCAATGTTACGACATTTATAACGTAACGACGAAATTTCTTTTGTAGTTTTCGACATGAGTTACAGACACACTTTTTCCTCACTTTTCGAGAAACGATGGAATATTTTGTTTCACATCTTTTCGATGCGAGAAGTTCTCGCTAAAGTTATAGAACATGGGTACTGGTTAGCCTTGCGACAGAATAGAAGCAAATGAGACATTGAGAAAACCAAATTTCAGGGATCAAACATTTTTTGTGAACATGTTTTTAGCTTAATAAAACGAGCAAAAATCAATCAAAAATCAATTTCGAATCTTTTGATGATATGTTGTTTTGCATTTTAGATGACGATATATACTTGGTGGGTTCTTAGACGAATATTAAAAAGGTTTCACAGGGAATGACAAACTTAGTATGCCTCCATTCACCACTAGTGGTGAATTCTATAAAAAAAATAATTTTCTGGAAAAATTTTGCAAAGAAAAAACTATTTTAAATAATTTTACTTAAATGGCGAAAAAGTAATAGAATACAAAATCAAATATTAGTTAATGTTAGTTACAAAAGATGTTTGTATGTATGTAGGTTTTTTTTTTAATTTCGATTAACTTAAACTTCCAAGTCATTTGAGTTTTAAAAAGAGGTCTTTAAGCTAATCTTTTTTTGTCCACAGTTACTGTATTAATCGCTGAAAACACCAATCTGTCAATCATTTTCCCTAGAAAATAAATAAATAAATTTTAAAAAGAAAAACATTAAATTAAAGGCATTTAAAAAAAAAATTAACCTTAAAGAAGACATTGCTATTGCATACATTTTTTGTAATTAGTCATCACCATTGTCAGTACGGGGATTTTTTTTACAAACAAACTGCAGTATACATTTGCCATAATGTTTAATGCAATAGATTTTCTTTGCCTGGCATTTCTGCTCACCTGAAATGCGGTCAGCCAATTGACAGTTTGGCGTGCTACTAAAAGCAAAAAACATTTTGCGATAGATTGTGTGGTTGGTTTGATGGTTTGAGGTGTTTGCTAGTTGGTTGTATGTTAAGCTGGACGTCATCTGTTTGCTAGTGGACTTTGAAAATTAACACAATAACAGTTTAAGTAATAATTATTATATTATTACTTATCATTTAATAACATTCAATAGTTTTATTTAACTATACGAACTTAGCCAAACTATCAGCTAACCATCCATTGGTCAATACACAGCCATGTTCGCCACCTAAAAATGGTTAAAATACTAGCGGTAAGTATTAACAAGTGTTTGTAAATAATTTAAACCTTGACTGACGCGTTTGTCAGTAGGAGTACATTTGGTAATTATGAAAAAAGGTCGTTAAGATCATTTCATTCTGCTAGGTCGTAAGGGTGTCCCTATCTATAATTTTTTCCATTTAATTTTCAAAAGATCGTTAATCGTATTTCGTATTTGGTTAGATATGGACGATGGAAAAGTTTCTGTCTATAAAAATACTGGATGCATAAAATTACACACTAATTTCTGCAAAATGGGAGATTCCCAAAATGCTCTAATTGACCGCATAAAAAGCAGTCGCTGTCAGGCAATTTCGTATCATACAAATCGATCGATCTAGTTTGTGATACCAAAAAAGCTAAAAATAGCCCAACAGAGTTTTTGAACTCACTGGATTTGCCCGGCATGTCGTTACACCTTTTACGACTGAAAGTTGGATCACCGTTTATTTTACTTCGGAAACTGAACCCACAACAATGACAAGTAATAAGTCACAAGGTCAAACGATGTGACTAAGAGTTTTGAAAACCATGATTTCCACACGGACAATTATACGTGGCATGTTCTCGCTTGGCCAAATCATCGAGCTTATTTGTGTTGGCTAAAGAAGGACAACACTTATAGAAAAAGCCCTGATGAATTTTGACATCAGTACTATGACAAATTGTCTTCGTTTTTGATCCCATGACACTTTTCATCAATGTAATGTCAACCTTTAACATTACTTGGCCAAATTATGTCATCAATGGGATGATACATCGGCATCGCAGAAATGACGAATCGGAGTCAGTTTAATAATACATGTCATCAGTTATAAAAAGTTACGAAAAGGAATCATCAGTCTCAATTTAATGACAGTTTGTCATTGGTTTTCGTAATCATTCTACTTTGAAAATTTTATGTATTTAACTAAATAATTTAAACAAATAGAATATGGGAATTTCAGCTTCTTATTTTACTATTTAAACATGAAAATAATATTAACAATACACAGAATGTGGCATCGAATTGATGTCAGAGTCGTCATAGCACAGATGACACATAAAAGATGACAAAATTTTATGATGACGTTCGACATTGAATTAATGTCACTTTCTTCCTCATATATGCTATTTATAATAACATTGATGTCACAATTCTAATCATAGTAAGGTCGCAAGATAAATACTCTTCCCTCAAGAAAATTACTGCTGGTGTCTCCCAAGGCAGCCTATTAGGACCGCTTCTATATATAATATACACAGCGGATATGCCAACAAACCTGAGCACGCATACCTCTACATTTGCAGACGACACAGCATTTATTAGTGTTAACCATGACCCAAAAGTCGCATCGCAAAATCTGCAGTCCCACATCAATGAACTAGAGGCATGGCTAGAAAAATGGAGAATAAAAGTTAACCCGGCTAAATGTGCTCACTTAACTTTCACGCTCAGAAGACAAACGTGCCCAGCAGTAAAAATAACATCACTGTTCCGGTAGAAAACCATGTTAAGTACTTGGGAATTCATATAGATAGACGCTTGACCTGGTCTCGTCATATTGAAGCGAAAGTAACGGCTATGAAACTTAAAGCAGCTCAACTACATTGGCTTCTCGGTGGAAACTCAAACTTGTCTTTAGACAACAAAATTCTTTTATACAAGTCCATCATAAAACCAATATGGACATATGGCATCCAATTATGGGGTACTGCATGCGCATCTAACATCCAAAAGCTTCAAAGAAGACAGTCTAGAATATTACGACAAACTGTCTGCGCCCCATGGTATATACGTAATGATTTTATCCACAGAGATCTCAACGTCCCCACTATCCAGGAGGAAATTAAAAAATATTCAATAAGCTACATCGATAAACTAATGGCCCACCCAAACTACCTCGCTCGGGGTCTGCTTCAGTTCGAAGGTCACCAGAGGCTAAAAAGAACCGATACTTTGAGCCTAACTAGAAGACAGTTTTAAAATTTGAATACAGCAGTTAGTAGTTACACTGGTAACAACTAATAAACAATAAGTAGAATTAAGATTTTAATACATATTGTAAATTTCGATAAGAAAGATTCAATAATAAAAATAAAATTTTTTAAAAAAAAAAAACAATTCTGATATGAGGGCATCGTCAATATGAAAAAGCAGTTTTCTATGTGTATATTAACAAATATCGTTCACTACTCAATTGCTTTTCGATATTAAAATGAATTCTATTTAATTCAATTTCCTATTTTAAGGATAAAAGGATATATTTAAATTTTGTTGTTGTTGTTTTTTTTTACCGGCGATCATCGTCTTCGGCAGAACATTCCCCTCCCTTTCTGTCATAAATCCCATCTCCCCACACTTAAAAAACATTCGATAGTTTTTATTAAACAACCAAAATATTCACTCGTAATAATTTGTATTGCAGAACAAACAACGTTTGGCGGGCCAGCTAGTAACTTATAGATTTTATAAAAATTTCTTAATGATCTTTTTTTAATCCAAATAAGCTTTATTAGTTTTATGTCATTTCCAATCAATTATCTTTTGAAAAACGCTAAAATATTTCTATAAAATTTACCCACGTTAGAACTAAATAAAACTTTCATTTAGTTTGGTATTGGATTTTGTTTTAGCACTTTCACTTGAACACATATAAATAGATACTTGAATATCTATTTATATTGAGGTTTTACTTTTTCCTAAAGCTAGAAATATACATTTTTTTCTTCAATTTCTCAAGCTTAAAAAACATCTATACATGGTTTTGGTTTTAACCATTTTGTTAACGGTTTTTTTAACTGTTTTATGGTTTACCATTATAATAATATATAAAGCATCATTCATATGCATACATACTTATCTAGCTTCATATATGTGTAGGTAAATATTTATCAGTTAATAGTTAAGACAGACTTAAACAATATTGAAGACCATAGAAAATTGATTGGGGTTCAAACAATAAAACACCGGCATGAAGTGAATGAAGGAAATGGGTTTGCTTGTTTCAAGAATTTGATGAACTTGTAAGCTTAGGGAATTTTAAAGTACATATGCTACCCAGTTGGCCACGTCTTTAAGATTTATTTGCAAGACAACAGTAAATCGTGGAAGACATACTGAGGACAACTCAATACGAATCGTTGACAAAATTTTTTATACAAATGGCGGCAAGGTCACACAAGATGGGATGAGCGACAACGTCTTTAATAATTTCGTCGGCGACTATATACAAAACAATTGGGGGATTCACAAGGTGTCATAAAGTCATGTGTCTTAAAACAATAACATGCAAAAAAAAAGACTATTGTGAACAACCCCTCATAAATTAGTGTGCTATTTTGAATATAAATCAGCTGATTTAAAACAAATATAAAAAAATAAATATTTTCCTAAAAACAAAATATTTTTTAATTCTAAACCATGAATAAAAAAATTTAATTAGGTATTTCCTGACTATTTTCCATTTTTCAGACGCAAACCACAAATAAATTTTATTTTGTTTGCTTACCCGGCGTTTCCACATGCAAGTAATTACTTGCAAGTAGTGTATACGTATTATCAACGATAAATCGAGGAAACAGCCGATTGGCTGCAAATACAAAAATTGTGTGAATGTAAGTGAAAAAGTGTGAGTGTATTGAGTTTTTCGAACTTTTACTTGCATGTGGAAACGGGGGGTTAGTCTGCTTTTACATTAAACGATTTTTGTCGTTGCGATTATTGTCGTTTCCTCTTTGAAGTCGGTCTCATATTTACATTGTACGATTACCAAACATCAGAGTCCTAAGCCGTTCTTATTTGACGGCGCAAGTGTTTTGTTGCAAAAATTGCTAGCCGCAGGTTGAATTCGGCGGCTACAAAAACATAGCCGCTCGGCTCAGCGCAGGTCTTTTCTGATTAATATCGACAGCACAAAAAAACATAGCAAGTAAAGTTTTATTAATTTAAGACACTTTTTGTTTACAAAGCAACAAAAATATTTTTAAACCATTTTTAAAATGTTAGAACCTTGACCTTGTGATTACCCCAAACATCTCCTATACAATAACATATTTTTACTTAAGTATTTGTTTGATCCCGGCGCTGCTCGGGATTTTCCAAGTAACAATTAAATACTGTAGAATTTTGTTAATAACTTGAACCCAGCGCTATCAACCGGGTAAAAATTTTTGCAGGAAACTTAATTTTAGTTTTAGTTCAACTGTGATAAATTACTAATGAAAAACCTGTGATATTTATTTACTTTTTTATTTTTATTTTTAAATAATTTTAAACAATTTCGTGTTTTATGTTGTAAAACTTGTGTGTTTTTTATTATTAAATGTAAATTTAACAAAGACTAAATATTTAATAAACTGAAAAATCCCAGATGAAGTTGGAAAATACCAACGAAACGTAGGATGAAAAAATTATAAATAAATAATCTTTTATTTAAATACAAATGACCTTGAAAGCCTGTTTAGATAAATTCTAAGAAAATAATAACAAATTAAAGAAAAAGGTCGATTAATAATTAATAAGTAATATAGATTAATTTTGTTAAATTAATATATTTTTTTTGAATTTCAGCCAAATCGTACCAAAAATTAAAAAAAAATTTTAATATTAAGACAACAGCGCCAACTATCGAGATTAAAACTTGGCTCTACACTTAACTAATTTATTGTCCTAGTATTTTGTCAATTTATACCCAGTTGGCTTCAAGACAACATGGGCGACCCGTACAAGACCCATAGTATATCCCTGACGACATGTTGGCGTCAGCCCATGCAAATTGTCGACGACTTAATTCGTACATGACAATGTGAGCGACATTGTCGTTAATGATCATATGGGTAACAATGTGGTTTAAGTTGTCAATGGCGACTTTTTACTCATTAAGCTGTTAATGCCCGCTTAGCGACTTAAGATTGGCCGATATATCCTGAATAAGGGGAGCGGGTAAAGGGTGTACCTTAAGGATATAGATACTAAAAGGTCAAACAGGCTTCCAGACGACTGCAGTATATTTTTAGCAAATACTCTAGGGATTTCGAAGGCCGTAGAGGTAGCATTGGTGGGGCTTGACGGTCAATATATATGTGGACAGCTCTTAGGGCCTTGATGGGCTGTGAATTCCAAACTATTCAATAATTGTAGAAGAGCTCTATGGAATATATTGGGAGAGTATGTAGTGAGTGTATGCTACGTACCTGGTCACTGCAACACCACCGCTTATGAAAGAACCGATGAGTTTGGGAGACTAGGCTCAAAAATAGGGGATACTGGCAGTGTGAAAAAAGTCAGAATGGGTTCTGAACTTAGCATATGTAGCAGGAACATTAATCTGTTTGTGCTTCTTGGCCCATCAAATCACGTATGTATGTCCAATTTCACAACACTTTTGGTTTATTTCAATTACGAATTCGGGATTAAATCAAGTCTATAATTATTAAATCAAGCGTATTTTGAGATTGATTCAATCGTAGTTTTACTAAAATCAATCTCATTTTCGGATTATATAAAGTACGAATTTCGCGATTGAAAATCCGTACTTGAATCAATATTTCTGTACTTCATTCTAGAAAGTCCGTACTCACCGTTCTATTAATACCGCTTCGGATTGATTTGAGTGCGGATGGATTGATTTTTCTTTGTATATTCATGCATCCCAGTAATGCATTTTTGCACAGGCCCCGTGTTTCCAACAAACGGTCAGAAAGGAATGGCTAAATCGATTAAGAATTATCGTGATTTTAGGCTTCCAGGAATTACTAAAAGGATGGTCTTTATCCTAGAACAGATATCTTTAATGTGTTTAAGTGTTGGTTAAAGAAATCTTTTGTTGTATTAAGAGAAAAATCTTTACTGACTGTGATATCTTTAAAGCAGATCATACACTACTCCAGCATGCTGGCACAAATAGGTAAAGTTTTATCGTGTTCAATGCACAACCCAATAAATACTGGTGCATTATTGATTTCTTCAAAAATTTTCTACGGATGAGTTGTTGACACTAGTGCGCTCCGCACCAAATTTTTTTTTTATTTTGAAAAAAAAAAAAAAAACAAAATCGAAAACTCAAGTAAATTCGTGTTTTTTTTTATTAAAGAATTGTTATAAATGGTGAATCAGTTTGTTATTTAAAGTTCAAAGCGCAATAAGGCATTCAAACAAATTGCGTTTTATCATATAATGTTTTTATTGCACACACAAAAGGAAATAAAAATTGACTTCAATTAAAAAATGTGTGATATTAATTGATTTTGCACCAGTGAACAAATTAATGGTATCAACTAAACGTTTAATTACCTTGATTAAACATTCAAATTACTTAATTATTGTTTATTGTTGATGTTTTTCTTTAAACTTTGATATTGTTACAAGTGGAACTGTTGCTTATAATTCTTATAAGCTTTACAGTTTTATTTGGTTAATATCTTTAGTTTTTCTAAAATCTTTGGATGAAGTTTGCTGACTGTCTGGCCTAAGCGCCCAGTGAATTGCGCATATGAATAGCTTATCCCATCAACAATTCGCTTGATAACATTTTTAATTAAAACTAATTTTATTTATGATTAATGCTTTAATTGGTGAACAATTTTGGGGAATTGTTTCTCTGCAGATGTTTACTTTTTTACCATCTTTTCTTAACTGAGCTAATTGCACCATACACAATATCACAAATTGGTACCATCAGCAAAATATCAAACTCTGTTTGAAATCGCTACAGCAATGCTTAAAATTCCAGGAAAAGCACAGACACGGTCAATCGGCTGGCATAATCACTTGATTGCGCGGGCATGCTGTAGTCGTGTATTGGCCTCTAACGATATATTCGTTCTTAACTTCAAAACTGTTTCCACCTGATTTAACAAAATTTCTTCATGGTTTTAAATATATAACTATATTAAAAATATTTATTTCAGTTATAGTTATAGTCGGGGCAAGTTTTTAAATGCCCAAAAAATTTTTAAAGATATCAGAAAAAAATCTCATAAAAACATGCCAACAATCATACACGAATGTGTTAACTATGCTCAAAATTCTTTTACAAGCAGAATGCTTAAAAAAACTTGCCCTTGTAATAATATTACAACAATAAATAACTAAACAATTATGTTTTAAGCGCAAAAAAATCTTTAATTTTAACCGGTTTTTACTTTTAGAAAACTTTGTACAAATTAAAAAAAGCCATGACACTGACAAACGACAGACTGATGGACAAATAGACAGACAAACATATCTCATATTGAAACAGAAAATAAAAATAAGTTTAAAACTTAATTTTTTTTTTTAATCTAAAACTCTTAATCTTAACGAGCGAAAGTGCTTAATTACCAGACAAAAGACTACTGGAAGTATCTGCATTCCATTCCAGTATTTTAAAATGTAAAACAAACAAATTAGTCAACTAATAATAAAATTTGCCATTTAATGTAAAATGAAAAAAAATATTTATCAGACAAATTTTCAGGTTTATTTGTTGTAATTTCACCAACTTTTTGTTATGAAAATTACAGAAAAAATCTTGAAAAAAAACATAAATAATTAAATGCGTTCACGAAGACACGGATTAAGAAAGGAAATTAAGAAAATTTTTAGAAAGAAATGAATTTCTTTTTTTTAGTGGGAGTGAGTTGAAGTTTAATTTTCCCCCTTTTATATAAGAATTATTTTATTTTCTATAAAATTTGCAGTTGTTTACAAAAAATGCAATTGTTGGTAAATTGCAAACCGGAGATGACTTTGATAGTACAATGAGACATTATTTATTAAAGTTTGATCTTTAAAGGTTAAAATAAAAACGAAATAAATCTGACGTTTCTAAACAATTTTTCCGTTTTTGACAAAGTTTGCCATTTCGGAAAAGTGATGGAAACTAGAGGCAGACGACTTAGGAGGCTCCAAATAATGGCACTTACGACTTACGCTCTTTAGAAGATATTTAACTAGAGATAAAAAATGATAATTATTTAACCGATCTTGGACTGATTTTTTCTCTTAAAGCGAAGCAATTTACACCCGATTTCAACCCTACTTTTTAACCTGTTTATCTGATGGAGAACCCGAAAAAACCCGCTGTGACTTGGTGGAGTACCATTTAGTTGAATTTCTGATGGAGTACCACATTAATCTGAGATTGATTACTGTTGAAGACCATACAACTCGGGACGGGTTTCATCTGGCAACTCATGGATTTCGGGCCAACAAAAAAAAAAAAAAAAATAGCGTCTTTCTTAAACCCTCGAGTGAACAATGGTCGGAAATCAACCGCAAAATAAAAGTTGACCCACCCGAAATACGATGTTAATTGTAAATAAAACAAAAATTGTTCAGAGAATTATCGAAATATTTTTTAATTATTATAGAAGGATCTATAACAACATATCGGCCAAATGCTCTCCACGGCTTCGGTAGCATATCTGATGGTCCATATTTTCAATGACTCTGAGACATAATTGAGGTTTAATGTCGTTAATGTGCCAAAATAACTTATCCTTTAGCTTTTAAATTTTTCTTGCCTTATTTACTTTCACTTTTTCTTTTAAATATCTCCAAAGAATGAGATAACACGGGCAGTGAATTTTTCGCGCAAAAGATCCATTGTTTCGTTGGCTGTATGGCAAGTGGCAAATGGCATCATCCTGTTGGAACCAAATATCGTCCAGGCTCATATTCTCAATTTCTGGCCACAAGAAGTCCGTAGTCAGCTCGAGAAAGGGAACACCATCCACGGTAACTACTTTGCTGCCCTCATTCGATGTTTCGGCTTTAGACTTGCCAACTGGCCAGTTTTCGCCGGGACAGTCCAGTTTAAGAGAGGAATGTCCCGTCGATACTATGAACTTGACGCCATTTGTCCCGTTTTTTTTAAATTAAATTTTTTAAATGTTGCTAAAAAATTATCTTTTTATTTTGCTTAAAAGTAATTTTATTTCGGAATTTTGGTTTTTGTTTTTGGAATTTCAATATACAAGCCTCCTCCATTTTCGAAATAACAGTATATCTCGATTTTTTTTTTAATTTGTCTATGGGTTTTTATTGGTGTCCCGTTTTGGCAATTTTAAAAGTGGCAAGCCTAATCGGCTTATCAACAATCAATCGTGGATTTTCATTTGCTGAAATTTGCGCATAATCCTCGATTATGCTGACCAAAAAAAAAAAAATCACCAAGTACACCAATTTCATTTTGATTTGAACTAGGGTGATCGATTATTCGACATTTTTCAATAACCGGTTTTCGAATATTCCGAATAGTTGCTATTTTAAAAAAACCGGGTTTCGGTTAAGTATTTTAAAAATAACCGGTTAACCGGTTTTAATTCGAATACATAAAAATACAAAAATCAAATTAGTTTTTGTTATAAAAAGTTAATAAGAATAAAAACAAATCAATTCACGAAGGTGCGGAACCAAAAAAATACATATATGTTCCCGTCGATCCCATGGGATCCAATGCATATGGAGCATAGGGCCTCACCAGTAAATGATTAAACTTAAGCATTATTTTAAACAATTTCTAGTTATTTGCTAAACTTTATGTCTAAGATGATAATTGCATTTATGTATAATGTAGTTAAGAAACCGTTAAATAATGTTTGCTCTAGCCAACAGTTGCTGGTTAAGCATGTCTATATGAAGCAGTAAACTTCAGCCATATTTTTGAAAAGTGGGAAACAAAACCTTTTATCCAGGAATATATATTTTAATTTTTTTTTGTTTTAGCATTATAGAAACAATAGTAAAACGAACATGCTTTTTTGTGAAATATCTGTCAATTCGTCGATCACACAATTCCAGGACATTTTTGATTCCTTCAATTTTATTTTAAGTTCTTGGTGTTTTAATAAATAAAACTGATGAATTTTCCCATATCGTTGATTACGCCGGTATGTTCTTGTTTTAAGCATGAAGATATGCTAGAACTACTTAAGAGTTTTTCATTCATTATTGGCAGCATAGTTTTACTTGGCGCATATTTATGTCAAGCTTGTAGACTAATTAAAAGTGATTAATAAGTCGTGACCTTAAAGATCCTTTGAAACTTATAATTTTATGGCCGTTTAAGCACAATTTTCTTTTAGGTAGGTAGGTAGAAAGGCTGGTGTGAAGTTTCCTCCACACCTTCACCCAGAGACCAATATGGTCCATTGCGAGGCCTTAATTAGAATAGATAAGGTGAAAAGGAAAAGGTAGATGAAAAAGAGAATGACAGCCCGAGAATCAGAAAATAGATATAGAAATAAAGGAAAGACCAAACCAAAATTCACACTACGTGCGGACAGCGCCCCGTCTCATCTCGCGCAGCCAGGCCATCCCCATTACGAATCCTATAAGACCCTCGAGTCCACACCCCGAGACGTCCCCTATCTCGCCCAGGAATCTACTGCCCAGCTACCTCAGCCTGCTATTCTGGAGCCTGGGACAGTGGCACAGAATATGCTCAACCGTCTCCAGCTCCTCCGGGTCATCACACAACCCGCACACATCCGATAAGTCGGATCCTATTCTCAACGCCATCCTGCCTATCATACAGTGGCCCGTGATAACCCCTACCTCCTAAGTACCGGCCACAGTGCCCTTGATACCCGGCAGTCCATTCGGCTCCCCCAGGCCCGGTTGGTCTCATCCTGAATCCATTCCGTGATCCTTTTAAAGAGGAAGCCAATTGGAGGCCTAACTGCCTCCAATTTTCTTTTAAGTCAGTTCGAAATATCACCAGAGATGACATCTTTATAAAGATATATGTATATATATATAGTATTTATAACACTGTCAAATTGCTAATTACTTTTTAAGCTGAACTTTTTTTGTAGTACATTAAATTGTTTTTGGTTTTGTTACAGGAACACACGCTAATTTAAGCGATTTGTATTAAAATTGCTCCTAATGTTTTTTCGACTTTTGTTACATTTTGTTTTGAAATTTTTTATAAAAAGTTTAAGTTTGCCAAATATTCAATTAGATAAATACTTAAATTATGGGTAAAATTATAACAACAGTAAGGAAAACGTATATAAATTACACATTACTTAAGTATCCGGTTTATTGTGCTAAAATAACCGGTTTATTCGATATTCGAAAAATTGACATTTTAAAATCTTCGACTTGGGCAAAACTAAAATAACCGGTTAAAACCGGTCGCAAACTATTCGATCGATCACCCTAATTTGAACGCTCATTATCATAAAAGGCTTCATCAATCTTAATGCGCTGCTCAATTATGTACCTCTCCATGGTTGAATTTGTGAAACACTAAAACAAAGAAATGTCATA
Source organism: Pollenia labialis (assembly GCA_949318255.1). Classification (NCBI taxonomy): domain Eukaryota; kingdom Metazoa; phylum Arthropoda; class Insecta; order Diptera; family Polleniidae; genus Pollenia; species Pollenia labialis. Next base: position 29,372,158 of record OX439141.1, on the reverse strand, counting down.
TTAAGTTGGGCAAGCAACTTGACGTTAAAGTGTGACTCACAACTAACATCGTGAATTATGGTTGGAACACCCTTAATGATCCGACATACAGCTGAAAAAGTCTAGCCAAATTCGTTCTTGGCCTTTAAAAAAATTGTCTTTTCACATTCATAACTTGATAAAATAATTAAAGTTCTTAAAAAAAATTGTCATGCTGGCAGCACCTTGTCACGTTCGAATATGGCTGGTACTTACACAAAAAAAAAAAGGGTTTTTTATTTAAAAAAAAAAGTATAATTTATTTTATGGCTAATTATATTTTAGTTGTGCTGTTTGTGCAGTTCTTTTTCCATAAAGCATACAAATAAAAATAATAAACTCATAATAAATTTGTTGGCTAAATTACTGTTAACAGATTGCCGGGTATTGTTGTTGGTTTTTTTTTAAAAACAATTATTTTTTTTATAATTCATAGCGGTTTTTGTTACCTCAACCTAGCGGTTTATTTAAGTGTTTTTCTTTTTGTTCTGTTGCCTCTATAGCGAAAAGCAGCACCCAAGAATAACCAGCTAAACATTAAGAAAAGACACTCGAAACGAATTACAAAACAAAATAAATAGTCATCAAGAAAATATTATCATGTTCATAAAGTTTAAAACTCAACGTCTTTTAGGCCATTAAAGTAGAAAATCAAAAAAAAAAAAAAAAACCCCCAAAGAATAAACTTATAGAGAAATTAACTATAAACTTGGCTAGAAAAAAGAAAGAAAAAGATAAAAAAAAGAACAACAACCAAAAACTCACACGCTTAAAACATGAAACTGTCATGCATGAAGCAGACCTTAAATATTGTCAAAAAGAAAAAAGTAACAGAAACTCATTTTATGTTTTTGGCTTAAACATAATAAAAAATATAAAAACAAAGAGAAACTGTTATTAAACTTGCAAACAAAAACAGAAAGAAATTAACAGTAGAAGAGTTTTGTGCGGTGTTTGAAAATAAACATAATACCTATACTGTTCTTTTGTGTTCGGTACGGTAAAAGTATGGAAACCACAAACGCTAAAGCTGGAGGTCCATACCATGCATTCTATACGTTGTTGTTAATTCATCTGTCAAAAAGTAGAATCCGTGTAATTGCATGTAACAATTTACACAGCAAAATGCATATACATATGTACATACAAACGTATGAACCAAAGATGGGGGTACTGCACTAGTTTAGCTGTTTCAACTCACACTTAGTGTAGTGCAAAAATATTGCAATCATTTTGTTGATGTTGAGTGATTAATTGAAAATTTGCAGCCTCACTAAGCATGAGTGATAGTGAAATAATTTGCACTAAAAAAAAAAATTGTTTGACTTAAAAAAAGCAATCATCAGTTCATTGCTACTTTTTCTTCTTCACTCATTTGAGTGCAACTTAAACTGTTGCACTAAATTTAAAACAAAAGCTTGGTTTTTCATTATTAGAGCTAATATTATACCGTTATTGACAAAATTGCATTTCGTTTAATGTTCTTTGCTTATGCCTATCCTCAAATCAAATCAAAAGCCATGCCCATACAAAGTCTCATTTTGTAAATTTTAATGATACAATATTTGTATGCAGCATTTTTGATTGCAAGTCCAAATATTGCACTATTTGAATTGAGTGCAGATTTTTGCAATATCACTAAAAATTTTCAGTGGTACTTGGGGATTTATCGGCAAAGTTGGGGATTTTATGCAAGCAAAAAGACAAAGAAAGTCACTTGGAGATTGGGGATTTTTTTTTGGGGATTTAATAAAAATAATCGGGGATTTTTTTGGGAATTTTGCACATTTTTAATATATTTTCCTTTCATTTAATTTTTACGCTTATTTTTCTTTGTTTCGTATATAAAATATGACAAAAAGTATCGCAGTTTTTATCTTACTATTTTCAACAACTTATACGGTGTAAAGGGTCCTAATTAATATTAATATTTTTGTTAAGTGTGTAAAAGGTACTTGATAAACTTATGTTATTATTATTGAGTGAGTGTTTTAGAAAAAAAGACAAAACCAAGGCCCATTGAAAAGGTCTGCGCAAGAAGCCTGATGATCATTGTTTATGTTCTTTTTAGTTTTCAAAAGTTGTTTACATTTTGCTTACATGTGCATGTATACGTTTGTTAACTTCACACATACACGTTTTTTCCTTTTGCTTTGTATATGTGGTAGTAAATTTTTGACAACTAAAAAGAATCGTATTTTGTTTTTGTACAAGTAAGCAGACCTGATAGATGGGCCTTGGACAAAACATAAAATTTTTGATTTTTTAAAGACAATTTTCAAGCAAATATGTCTTCTCCAAAAATAAGTAAATATAAAGCTTGGGAAAAAGAATGCTGGGCTATTGGTAATTATTTATGACGCATCTATGTACTAAATAAATGACGGATATATGTATTTTTATTGCAGATTAAAAGGATGGCTAAAACCGATTGAACCAGCTCCAAATTCTTATAAATTGACTCATTCGTCTTCAAAAACTGCATATTGTTCTGCTTGTAATTCGTCGTCTGCCGGCATTAGGAAGATTCCGTACGGTTCCATGTTGTTAAAAATTTGGAACCAACTGATTTAAAAAATTGTCTCTACAAAAATCCCTACAAATTTTAAATAATAATATTTCAGTACAAATAAAACCATTTGAATTAATGTATTTTAATTTTATTTAAAGTTGTTCCCAGCTAGCATTTGGGTGATAATTTTTGGTAAAAGTCCCCTTAATGAGTTTTCTCAGATAATTTTTGATGACTAAAAACTGATTTATCACTTGAGGGATTAAAAAATGATTCATATATGATTTATTTTCGAACAAATAAAAAGATTGGAAAAAAGAGGCCCACAAATTATTCTCAATTAATGAAAATGAATTAAAGTGCGAAAAATACAAGAGCCATTATGCTTTTATCGGAGCAAAAATTAAAAACAGGACGATTAAAAACTAATTTAAAATAAAAAATGATGAATATAATATAAAGTAACCTTCGGAAGGAAATAATTCCCAGTTTCTATAATCAAAAACTATATAATTTACAGTTCTCACCATGAGAAATAAATTCCCAGATTCTATTTATTTTAAAGAATTTTAAAAAAATGTGTAAGCTTTTTACAAAAATTGAATAATTAAAACAAATTTATTAGAAATTAATTAAATTTAATCATTTAATTAAAAACTTTTATTTTTCAATTAAAAATTTCTCTCTAAATCCTTTTTCACATTTCATTTTCTGCTTTTTTGAAACTTTCTTATTGGCAATGATTTAAAAAAAAAATTTTAATAAAAAAAAGTTTGTTTTAAACAAATTAAAACATTTTAAACCTCAATTTATATTAAACGCATATTTTTTACGAAGCTAAATAATGAAAAAAAGAATAAAGAAAAATATATGACATAAATCATTAAATTCGAAATTCACTAAAACTTTGTTAATGACATTAACTTGAAAAAAATGTAATTCCTTTACGTTTAATGTATTTTCTCGTTATTTTTTTTCTATGGTTTGCAAAAGTAAAACAAAAATTGAAATAATTTTATAACAAAATTTATCTGCTTAAAATAAGCGAAGGAAACATACAAAAACTTGACGAGGTATAAACAAAAATATATGAACGAATGACTTTAAGCGATACACAGTGGGATATATTTGAAAACTAAAGGGAAATAATTGTTTAGTTTTCATATGGACAAAACGATTTGAATAAAATTTCCCAAACTTATATAAAAAGTGAAATATAGCTTGCGATCTGTATTTGGAACTTGTGTGTGCAATGGAGATGGTCCTGGTCCACCAATATTACAAACATAAGCTACAATATGGAAAAAATAAATGCACAGGCGGAATTGCTTTGCAGGTATTTTTTTTTAAATATAATACAATTTTGATGAAATGGTTTTAAACTTAAGTTAAAGCATAGTCCAGTTGTAAATTTGAGTTTTGTATGTAACATGGAGATGACCCTTAAAACCTTCAAAGACAAACACATACAGTGGAATAGTTTAACATGGATTTTTTTTTTTAAATAATACAAAAACTGGCAACATACTTTATTTTTTGCGAGAACAATAAAGCAAGTTGTTTTTGTTTTCATTTTGTTTTTTCTTAACCAACTTACAACTACACTTAATGTTGGAAGAATTCCAACCAATTGTAATGGGAAATGTAAGAAAAGATAAACTCACTGTTTATTGTTGTTGTTTAAGCTTTGATATTGTTACAAGTAAAGCTGTTGCTTATAATTCTTATTCGCTTAACAATTTTGTTTGTTTAATATGTTTAGTTTTTCTAAAATCTTTGGATGAAGTTTCCTGACGATTTGGCCAAAGCCACCAGTGAAATGATTTTATCAAGAATAAAAATTGGGAATTAAGCACGATAAACTAATTCTGATAAGCTGATGAGCTGGCCTAAGCAACCAGTGAAATGCGCATAGAAGCTAGCTTTCCCTCAACAATAAATTTCAGTGTATTTATCAAATATGAAAAACTGGGAATTTAGCACGTCATACGAAAATCGTATTAATAATAACTAATTCTTTTAAATTAAAAATTAATAATTATTAAAAATTAAATATTTTATAAATAGAATTTAAATTTAATATGTTTAATGGACGATTCCAAAACCTTAAAAAAAAGAAGACCTTGATATTAAAATGAAGATGACAGATAGACACTTTACAGATTAAAAACTTGAACTCAAAAACACAGGGAGAAATAAATTTACAGAAATAGAGAATAGAGGTAAAGTCAAGATAATGTTTCAAATTTAAAATTTTATATATAAAGGGTGGTAAAGTTTTAAAGGCCGATGTTGATTTTGAATGAAACACAAATTTCGATGACGCTGAGACATAAATGAGGTTCTATGCCGTTAGTGTGCCGAATTATCTCATCCTTTAGCTCTTGAATTATTGTTGGCTAACCGACGTACATCTCTTGTTTCCAATAAGCCCAAAGAAAGAAATCCAACGGTGTCAAATCTCATGATCTTGGCGGCCAATTGACATCGCCACCACATGAGATAACACGGCCATTGAATTTGTCACGCAAAAGAGCCATTGTTTCGTTAGCTGTGTGGGAAGTAGCACCGTCCTGTTGAAACCACTTATCGTCCACAGCCATATCTTCCTAATCGGGCAACAAAAAGATCGTTATCATCTCACGATAGCGAACACCACTCACAGTAACTGCCTGACCGGCCTCATTTTGAAAACAAAGGTCCGATGATGCAGCCAGCCGATAAACCGCACCAAACAGCCACTCTTTTTCGACAATCACTCTTGGATTATCATTCGCCCAAATGCGGCAATACTACTTATTGACGAATCCACTGAGGTGAATATGTGTCTCATCACTGAATCACGAAGTGCACGATATGCATTTTGATTAGAACGCCCATTTTCATAATTAGCCTGAATAACTTAAACGCGTTGCTCGATTGTATATCCTTCCATGGTTCAAATTGAGTTAGTCTGAAATTGCGAAATATCAAATGAAATGCACATTCACATTCAACATCGGCCCTAAACAATAGGAAGATTATAGGAAACCCTTAAAAATAAACATTTCGAAACAAGATACTGAATTTTAAATACACAGCGGAGAAATAATTTTGTAGTTTTAAAATGGTTAAATATATATCGTCACCTAAAATACCAAATAACATAACAACATTTTTTATAAGTTTACATGAGAAGCAAAAAATTTAACAAAATCAATAACAACAAGGTGTACTTGGCGTTTGAATTTCTCTAAAAAAGTCGCTCTTTTTGATCGCAGGCGTCGAAAATTTTTTGTGAACATATAGTTTAATAAAAGGAACAAAAATCAATCAAAAAGTGAATTTCTAATATTTTGATGATACGTTGTTTTCTAATTTAGGTGGCGATATGAAGAATTTTTTTTCATAAAGGCTGAAAAAAAACAAACTTGTCAATACAGGCTAGAAAAATATTGAAAGAAGAGTCCTATAACAACCTAGGATTCGCTCCTTAGGGAGTCAAACGGTCATACATTACCTCCATTGGTCTTTCGTCCTTTATATTTTCTCAAAACATACTTTTCCTTTATCTTCTCCCCTTATAGGGGCTCCCATACATATATGACCGTTTATGAAATTCTTAAATTTAATCAACCATTTTCATCTTTTGTGAATAAAATCAAAAGTTGTAGACCGACAGATTTTAATCATTTGTTGCTTGGGACTTAATATTCTATTCGTGCGTTGCTGCAGTTTCCGTTTTTTAATATCGTTTGAAAAACAACTGCTTAACTTTTTATGTTGTCAGTGTAGAAATTACGTGCGTTAGAAAAACGTAAATTTGTTTGTTTTTCTGCGGCAAACAGTGGAAGCTGTAAATCGGCATTATTGAAACCCAGGGCTTAAAAAGCTGCAGTCAAAATCAAAAAATTGCCTTTTCTTCCACTTTCTGATTTTTCATTGGACGAAAATAAACCGTTGCCTTTACTTCTGATTCATTAAATGAAAACAGTCGTAGTGAAGGCAAAAGCAAAACACGAAAAGTTGAAAACAACAAAGAACATCGGCACTCGACATGTTCGGAAGTGTTTCGTTTGACAGACTGACACTTTTAATAAATACCGAAGTTAACGAAGATGGGACGTTGAGTTTTTTTCCACAATTTTTTTTTTTAATACATGTGTACATAAATACATACGTTTTATTTAATTTCAAAAAATTAAAAAGGATGTTAAGCATTAAAATAAATACATATGTATGTACACATGTGTTATTTAAAAAAAAAAAAAAAATTTAAAAAAAACACAACGTCCCATCTTCGGTAACTACGGAATTTTTTAAAAGTTTGAGTCTGTCATACCAAACACTTTCGAACATGTCGACTGCCGATGTTCTTTGTTGTGTACAACTTTTCGTTTTTTGCTTTTGCCTTTACTACGACTGTTTTCATTTAATGAATCAGAAGTAAAGGCAACGGTTTATTTTCGTCCAATGACAAATGAAGATGTCGAAGTTGCAGCACAATCTTATGACTTTTACTATCTCAACTGCAGCTTTTTAAACGCTGTTTAAACCAATATATTCTGATTTTGTTAAAACCTACTCAAAAGTGAAGAATAATTTGAATATGCATTTCCCAAGTCCCGTGACACCCTTTACAAAACGGCTCTTCGATATTTAAAACTTTAACACAAAAAACCTTTTTACTTTTGATATGCGATTTTTTTTAACCAAATTTATTTTCCCCATTTTTTTAAATTCTCTACTGTGCATTAGAAAATTATTGTTTTTTTTTTTGCTTGTTTGTGCATAAACTTGCAACATGCATGATGAGGATGATGATGATTATTTGCAGAAAATACAATTTTCCACATTAGTTATAATTTTCTCTTTTTTTCCATCTCTTATGTTCTTAGTTTTTCCATTGAGGTTTTGTTTTTTTTACATTTCTCGAAACATTTTAAACAATTTTGTTCTGTTCTATTAAACAAACTGACGAGTTGTTGCTGGTTGTTGCAATTGCAATTGGTGGAAAACTCACTCGATGATGATAATTGTGATGGTGATGATGATATGGATGGAATCATTTATTATTACAACTTGTAGGATTTTTTTCTCTCGTTTTTCATTCGTGAAGTAGATAAATATTTTTGTTTTACTTTTCTTTATTTTTTACTCACTGCAGCAGATATTTTTATAGAAAATCATATTTACCCATGATGATATTGATTGAACGAATAAATATAACAACATTTATGAGACACAACTTTTATTTATGTATTTCAAGCGATTTTCCATTTTTTTTTTTTGCAATCTGTAATCAAATGAGGAATACAGGGAATAAATTACTTGCAAAGCATAAAGTTTTTTGCAACTGGAAATTGTGGGGAAATATTAGAAAGAAAATGTTTAGGAAATAAATGTTTGATACATAAAACGATATAAAAAAAGTTTATGCGGATTTTGTACCTTTAATTATCGAACCTTTTAAGAGTTAACACATTTCAGGCTTAAACGAAGATTAATGGCCTGTTCGTCGATATCGAATGAAGACTTCGTTGGCTAAACTTTCATGTAAAACAAAAACAAGATTTTTGAATATGTTTTTGTTTTAAATGTTTTACTTAAAACTTGGTTCTAGTTTTTCTTTAAAATTATTAATAATGCAGCCTTAGCCTTTACTGCAATCTTGGTTTAACTTTAGTCGACAATTAAAAAGGCTATTATTTGAAACTGGCTTAAGTTTTCGGCATTATATAAACTTAGGTTTAAGCCAAGCTTTAAAACATAATCAAAATTCAGGCTGAGTTAACTTTAAATATTAACAATTGGTGATTAATAAAAGATTTAATCAAAGTCTAACTTAGGGCTAATAAATCAGTGCAAATTACACTATCTCTTTGTTTTAAAATGTGTTTAAGCCAGCAAATCTATAAAGTCGTAATTAAATGTTAACCATATCTAAACGCATACAATTGTTCGTTTAAATTATCAATAAAGACCGTATGAATTTGACAATGTTAATCATAGCAACTTAAACTAAGTTTAACTTTAAGCTTAACTGGAAACTTGAAATGGTAGTACACGTCCAGTCTTAATTTAACTTTGACAAACAAACGTCAATTAAGGCTTAGAGCCACTTTTTGGGTTTGAGATTGAAGTTAATTTAATTCTCTAACTACGCTAGAGGGAAGCGAACTGACACCAAAGTAGTCCCGTGATAGGTCTTTGGTGGTAGAGACCGGTTCTAGTTCTACCACTTTATATGAATAAGACCTATAACTTGTACATGGGGTTGTCATTGGAGGGAGTTAATTGACACCATTTGACCAGTCACAGATCTATTCTCAATGAACGTGCTTAGTGCCAGTTACTAAAATGTAGTATTATTTCAATACAATGTAGTATTTTTTTAACGAAACAATTCCTAGAATTAAATACAAGAACCAAATTTTAAAAAGTACCAAAAAATGTCCTACAGCACCGGTGAAGACTGTACTGTAATACATAATTTTTTCTACCTTTTTGTTCTTTATAATCCAGTTAAGGGATTGGTTCTTCTTTAACTGGCATGAGTCCTTTCTTTTTTTACTTGATCTATTTTCACAAATCCCTGGACCAGTCCAGTTGGACCAATTGACACAAATTTCCCGCAGGGTAGCTAATCGGAGTATTAAGTTAATCTAGTATCAATTGAATTTGATATTTTTGGGTGGTGGCCTAAATCATATAACCCAAAAAGTGGCTCTTAGGGCTAATAAATGAGAGCAAGATAAACTCTCTTTTTGGTTAAAAATGTGTTTAAACCAAAAAATCTATAAATCGCTAAACATATTAACCATCTTTTACCGCATAAAATTGGGCGTTTAAACTACCAATATAGACCATATGAATTTGATAAGATTTATCGTAGTGCTACCACTTGTTATTTTTTTAACAACATGTAAAACATGGGACACTGATTTATAGTTGTGGAATTTAATTTCCATATAAATACAAGTTTAGTTCAACCAAACCAGCTTTTAAACCATCAGTGATTTATTGGCCATAAGTTGAACTAACTCTCAGTTTAAATAGAATCCTAAGTTTATCTCTTAAACTAAGTTATAAAGCTTCGTTCACGATAGACAGCAAAATTTTCACTTTGTGTTCATTATAGAGCAACAATTTTTTCGCAACCACACATATTTTCAATTATGAAAACGTTTGGAAATTTATCGCACACCAAAATTATATATTTATTTTAATTTTTTAAAACATTTTATTAAAATGTTCATTCAAAACTAAATAAAACTATTTTAAATGATGTTTATATTTTCATACAAATTGTTGCTGAAGTAGACTCAACTTTAAAAAAAAAAAAATGTTGTTTGTAAAATTTAAGGAAAATATATGGGAAGAAATAAGATAGAAGCAAAAACGAAATTTTTGCTGCCATTGTGAACGAAGCTTTATAAATTATAAATACGAAAATCTAGTTGAACTTAATGTACACATTCACTGTAGACCAAAATCTCTGTTAAACACCCAACCCAGCTCATTTTGAAAAGTTAAAACCCCAAATGGGCAAGAATCGTTTTAGTTTGGTTTGAAAGCACTAAATTTACTTGAATCGTAGGCTTTTTAAAATTTTTAACTGGAATATTGGAAAATCCAACTTTCCTTTATTTCTTTTCAATTTTTCTTTGCTTTTTTTAATTGGCTCAAAAAAATTGATCACAATTAAAGCACACAGTCATACATTTTGAAGTTGGTCTTACCTTTTTTAATGTCCATTTCTATTTTTACTACATCCTTAATAATCCAATATTTTTTATATTATCCTTCCCCGTATTTATTGATATTAATAAACGCAGTCAAAGTACGTATAAAAACTGTTTAAAAGCATTTATCCTCGTTTAAAAAATAAGTGTCCATAAATTGCAAATATTGCAGACTTTTACTCCAGTCATATTAAACGATACAGATCATAAATATAAAAATAAATTTTTTTTATTAATTTTTTTATAAATACAAATAAACGTACGTACAATTTAAGTGTTTGCGAACAAACAGTTTAATGGGACCTTTTATAAGTATAAATAAATGTTATTTTAATACTCATATTTACTGCGGACTAAATAAGACTCTGACTTAATAAGGATGCCAAAAAAGAAGCCCCATTAGGAAATTATGGGTAAAAAAATTTGAGAAATTTGTACGGAACGTTTATGAGAAAGGTGAAGGGTTTGTTTTATTATTTTGCCTTTTTTTTTTGCAATAAATTGACTTTTTTTAATTATTAAAATTGTTTTAGTTTTTGAGAAATATATGATAAATTTTGATAAAGGACTTTTTTGCTAAAACTGCGAATTTCTGTGAAAAATGTTACTTTTTGTGAATAAGTGACTTCTTGTGGAAAATGTGAGATTTGTGGCAATCATAAGCAACTTCTTCAATAGTGCCACGATGGGCTAGCTGGTAGTGAGCTAGTCTATCAGCGGCGGGGTTGCGGGTTTGATTCCCGCCAGAGACTCTGGTTTCTTTCCTGCAGACAAGCGTAGAGCTTCGCGGGATTAGCTTAGGGAATTTAAAAGAAAAAAATAAGTCAGTGAACAACTACCCTCAAGTTGTTCCTACTGTCCCTCTTTTAACGTATAATTCAGTCGATTATTGTTGCAAAAATATAAAAGAATTTCGTTTGCATACAAAATTATTAAATATGGCTCAAAATATTAAATATGGGTATCAAAAGTACTTGTATAAAGTATTAATTTTGAACCTTAAATAATAATATCGATGCCTTAACCTGCGAACGTACTAAACATATCAAAATATCAAAGTAATTTAGTGGGAATACAAAAACATTTTTCTATTAATTTAATTTAAATACAGTGTAAATTCGTTAATTCGGACTCCAATAATCCGGAATATTCGGTAATCCGGAAAGAATTGCGTATTTTATAATCCTATAATTGCTATGAATTATTATAATTTTTAATAATTACAAACAAGCGGTAATACGGATAATTCTCTACTCCGGATTGGGGTATGCAATCAATTATCCAGATTATTTTATCTGTACCTAATTTTAACGAAGTGTTATGCAGTGACTTGCAAATGTTTTAAGTCAACAAAGAAAAAAGAATACGTCAAACAGGTATGTGATGGAAATCGATTTTAAAAACGAAACGATTTGAAACCGAAAATATCGTTTTTAGTATCTTTTAAAATGGATTTTAAAAACATGCTCCTTTTATTTTCAGTCTTCATTCTTTTAAATTTTATTTTTTATACGTTAACTGCATTGTATTCTGAACGAAAACTTAATCCTTTAATTCAGAAATGAATTTTAAAATCCCTCGAAATTCATCACACCTTTTAAAAACGTTCGTTTTGAAATCCATCGATTTCCATCACATACCTGATAAGTCCAATTTAAAATTCGATGTTTGAGTATTTGATAGCAGAATAGTGTTCAAAAAGAAGTTGTACGACTTTGTGATAAAATAACTTTTGCACTTAATAATTATCATCTGGTTCATTTTATTTTGGAATAAGTAGACAAAGTCTGTTCGAAACAAACAGAGTAGATATTGTCCAGAACGTACTAATAAAGTGACCTCACAAGCGCAGCTGTTTGCAGTGGTATTCTTCGTGTGTGACGTATGTCGTCATTTTTTTTTTGTTTATTTACATTTTTTATAAAGGCATTTTAACATTTGCCATCTCAATTCTAGCAACAAAATGCCTGTTGGTTTTTCTATTGTTTCATTGTTGTAGTACTGAGGTCACTTTGTTAATACATTTTTATTTACTCTCGGTAGTTAGTAGTATACGTAGTAAGTCGTATTCAGCCGACTGCCGGTGCCTCCGAATTCCATTGGTAGCCGACTGAATACAAACCAGTATTTAACTCGTAGTTAATCGTATTTAGCCGACTGCCAGTGCCTCCGAATTCCATTCGGTAGCCGACTGAATACAAACCGACATTAAACCCGTATTTAGTCGTATTTAGCCGACTGCCGGGGCCTCCGGATTGCATTCGGGAGCCGACTTAATAGAAACCCGTATTTAACGTATTATAAGTACTGTTTAGCCGACTGTCGATGCCTCCGAATTCCATTCGGTAGCCGACTAAATTCAAACCAGTAGTCCACGCATTCTTACCAGTAGTGAATACGCACCAGCACTCACCCTGTAGTTAGACTTGTTCAGCCGACTGTCGGTGCCTTCACAGAAAAAAGTAAAAACCGGTTTTAATCACCAAAATAATTGAAACAAGCAAAAAATTGTTTAATTTTGCACCTATCACCGAAATGATTATACCAATTACTCAAACTTGCAAAAATTGCAAAACAGTGATTTTTTTCCAATTAAAAATTTTTTATATTTCAATTACAAAAATAATTGAAAAAATTATTAATATTAAACAATCTTTTAATTGAATGAATTAACAAAGTATTTAAAAAAATATCAATATATTAATTGAATGAATTACTGGCGTAATTGATTACAACACAGAAATTTTTTTTTAATTCCCCAAGCTAATACCGCGAAGCTCTTCGCTTGTCTGCAGGAAAGAAACCAGAGTCTCTGGCGGGAATCGAACCAGCAACCCCGGCGTTGATAGTCTAGCTCACTACCAGCTAGCCTACCGGCGCACTCAACTTATATGAAAATAAACGTAATATATACGTTCTTATACTATGTTTGTGTTAGCATTATTTCAACAAAGTTTTCAATTCAAACAACAGAGTTGATTGATTCAATTAAACATTTACTTAAAATAAAGCTTAAAATCAAGTAAAATTTTAATTGAAAAAAAAAATTTTTTTTAATTCAATCAATAAGAACGTTATTAGATTTATTTTAAAATTCAAAAATCACCATTAATTGAAAAGAAACTGCCAATAATTTTTTCTGTGTTCGAATTCCATTCGGTAGCCGACTAATACAAACCGGCATTCAACCCGTAGTTAGTCATATTTAGCCGACTGCGGGAGCCTCCGAATTCCATTCGGTAGCCGACTAAATACAAAGCAGTATTTAAGGTATAATAAGTCATGTTCAGCCAACTGCCGGTGCCTTCGAATTCCATCCGGTAGCCGACTAATACAAACCGGGATTCAACCCGTAGTTAGTCGTATTTAGCCGACTGTCGGTGCCTCCGAATTCCATTCGGTAGCCGACTAAATACAAAGCAGTATTTAAGGTATAATAAGTCATGTTCAGCCAACTGCCGGTGCCTCCGAATTCCATTCGGTAGCCGACTGAATACAAACCAGTATTTAAGGTATAATTAGTCATGTTCAGCCAACTGCCGATGCCTCCGAATTCCATTCGGTAGCCGACTGAATACAAACCGTATTTAACCGAACCTGATTAACCCGAACCGTATTTAGCCGAACGCCACGGCCTCCGAATCCTCGTAATGTCCGAAGTATTTTACCCAGTATTTAACAAAACCGTATTTAACCGAAACTGATTACGCTGCTTCAGCACCCACTCCCCTCTACAGCCGTGCCGAATCAGTCGTAGTTCTAAGTATTTAGCGTAGATTAAGATTTCGTAAATAAAGCTTCATACTCCCCAAAGATTTTCATCGAGTTATTCTGCAAAGATGAAAATTTACAAAGCAGCCCATCCCACGTATATAATGACCTTCGAGCTCCCAGAAATGTTACCCCTTATCAATTCTACGGCCTTCAAACCCCCTAGATCCTCCGCAAAATAATACTTCAGTCTTAAGGAAGCCTTTTTGACCTTCCAATATATATATGTTACCTCAAAAAAAATCACTGCACCCGTACCCTTATCTTCGAGCCGTCAGTAAAAATATCAAGTCCCTAACAAAACCTGCTCTTAATAGACGGTAATTCCGCCATCGGCAAATGACCAAAGACGACCCCCACCAATCACAGCATTCATACTTACGAATGGGTCTCATTAACGATTTGTATAATCATACTTATTCGGACGGCCTGAGTCCCCACACTGAAAAGAAAAATCAATTCATTAGTACCAAAATCAAGCCAGTGTTTTCATTAGTACAGAGGGCTGCCAGATATTACGATTTCTCGCCAAACGTGGCGATTTCTCGCAAAACGTGGCGATTCTGAAACGTGTTTGGCGGTGGGATTTTCCATTTGGCGATTTTTATTCGGCGATTTGTAATAAAACTGGCGATTAACTTGGCTATTTTTACCATTTATATTATTTCAGCGATTTTTTTTTAACAATTTGCCATGTTTTGTTGTCATTACTAATTAAAAAAAAAAATCTGGCATCTTTTTTTACGAGATTTTTGTTTTTTTATAATTTTAATTAAATTTTATTTTATTTCACCAACTGTTTTTAAATATCAATACATATAGCAACAGTTCTACTTGTAATAATATCAAAGTTTAAACAAAACAACATCAACAATAAACAGTGCGTTCATAAGTCTTATACGTTTAACATTTTTATTTGGTTTAATATCTTTAGTTTTTCTAAAATCTTTATGGATGAAGTTTCCTGATGATCTGGCCTAAGCAACCAGTGAAATGCGCATAGGAATAGCTTATCCCATCAACAATAAATTTCAAGTGTTTTTATCAATAATAAAAACTGGGAATTTAGCACGAATAACAAAATCTTTTAAAATTTAAATTTTGTATTCCCAAAAGTTGAAATTACTTTTTGATATCAATACATATTAAAATAAAGACTTTCATATAATTTTGTTTTTGTTTTAACATGAAAAACAAAAATTGATATTTAAATACAATTGGTGAAATAGGCACTCAGTCACTATTTAATTCTAATAGTACCTATGTATGCAGGTCAAACACCAGTAATGAAACCGAATAGGCTGAAGTGTGCGATGTTATAGACGTGTGTACTTAATTTAAAAAAAAATTTTATATTGAAGAAAAATATGTTACAAGAACTGAACAAATCGACATTTGGCGATTTCTGACATCCAGTTTGGCGATGGAGCTCAAAAAAATCTGACAACCCTGTTAGTACAATTAGTACGGATTTCCTTAAATCAAGTACAGAATGCTTGAATCAAGTACGGATAATTCAATTGCTCTGTACTTTAAATAAGCCAAAAACGGAATTGACTTTGTGAAACTCAATTTGATTAAAAAAATTGTAAACATGTTTTTGAAGCCAGTTTTCTGTCTCTTCTAAACATTTTTGATTTTTGAGCTGTGTTTGTTTATGATTTGTTGTGCGATATGTTATTTGTTCCATACAAACTTTATTGACACTGATATAAAAATATAAGTAGATATACATAAATGTGCCAAGATTAAAATTACATTAACATTTTTCTGTGCAGCACAATGACACATATTTAATGCTCCAGTTTTTTTTTTTACTTAATTTAATGCAATCAATTGTTTATTATATTTTCTCTAACGTTTAAATAGACTTTGCCAACTTTACATTTCAACTCGTAGTTACAATTTAAATTGTCATCAGTATGGGTTTTTTATGATTTAAGTTTTATTTTTTTTTTAATGGCAACATGCGGTTTTCCAGACTGCGTTTTATAGTCAGATAGATATTTTTTGTTTCGTAGCAAATGTTTTTTATTGCTGTCTTTCAAATGTGTAGGGCCTTTTTGTAGCTTAAGCATGAGTATGGTAATTTGGCATAGAAAATTATAAACATTAAAATGTAATAAATGTACAATGAGGAAGAAAAAATGAAAAAGAGAATTTAAGGAAAAAATTAAAACTAAAACGTGACCGAAACACAAACAGTTATGGGAAATTATGTAGGTAATATGAACAAAATAAAGTTGTCCTAATTAACTATAAATATTTATGGTATAAAGGGCAAAAAAACAACACAAGCAGTTTGACAACAACAACAATATGTTTGTGTAAACATGAAACATTTTTTATATATTATATTGTCTAAGTGTTTGTGGGGTTTATTTGACCCTTAAGATCTACGAAACAAAAATATGCTAAATAAATAAAAAAGAAATCACTGAAATACGTGGGCAGACAGGAAAAAATTCACGCATATAATGATGAACAGCCGCTGCCGTTCGTTTGTGTTTTCAACGACAAACAGCTGATTTGCGACCCACAAACAATTTTCAGCAAAACAATTCGATCGACAATGCAGGCAAACGATAACGTAACGACTTTCATACAAATTTGCGGCCTTCTAAGAAATATTATGCGACCACATATCGTTAGATTGTTATTGGTTTGACCTTAAGACCATTTAAGAAAATTAAGTTAGGTATGGGCTATATATATTTTTAATACCCCTTTCTGAAAAGAAAACATCGTTTCTGAGATATCAAGTATTCATTTTGCTCCATATCAACTATTTTAGAGTTTATTCAATATTGTTTCGCTATACACTCCAGTTTGGCGAATGCTGCAATTTCCTCATACAAAAACGTACGAAATGGATTTCACACTTGCTTTGCTTTATTGGCGTAAGAAAAACAAGTACAGGGTTAAAGTGGAATCAAAATAAAATGATAGCAAGAAAATAAATTTTATTCTTGCTTTGCTTCATTGCCGTAAAAAAGAAAAGTAGTAAAATAAAACAGTAAGCATACGTTTACAGCACAAAAAGCTACTTTTTATAAAAAATATTTGGAAATGTGGCGTATGCGGCACAAGACAATAATTATCACTTACAATAAAATACAATTTTTTCTAAGTTCGTTCATAAACGTTTACAAAAGTGTAAATTTTTATTCAAAACATATGCTAGAAGCAGTGGTAAAAATACAAAACAATTCTGTCGAGTTATTTTCAGAAAATTTCATGTTAACCTTCATGGTAATTTTTCAACACAACGACATTTTGACATACGCGCCAAATCAATTATGAGCTAAAATGAAAATAATTTGTATAATTTTTTGGCCTTGCTAATGAAAGATTTAGCTGTAAAATTTTTGAAATCTGGTCACACTGGTTAGTTGCCCGCTTAAGAGAACGATAACTTGGGGTCTTCACCAGACAATTTCAAACTTCTTATAAAAAAACGGTGATAAAAATTAAAGAGTTTTTTTTTAATATAGACTTTGACGTTTGGTATGACAAAAAATTGTCAGGTGAAGACCCCATGTAATGAGTGACTTGTTGTCAGCCGCCTCATTTTTCGATCGACATTGTGTGCCAGGCTGTTTGATATAATTTTCATTTTAAATTTCTTGCTTCAAGAAAACAGGTATTACTTTGACATTTTGTAGCCACAAGGAATAGACAAGCATCAGGGGTAAATAGTCATTACTGATAGATACTGATAATTTGTTTCTTTTTATTTTTAGAAAAAAATCTGAAAATTCTTTTCTAATTAACTGGGTAAGTTAAGAACCTAAACAAGTCAAACCAGTAGTTTAGTAGAGAAGGGAAAAAAGAGTGTCATTGCTTTCTCTCTCTCTCTCTCTCTATCCTAAAAACTCAAGACTTGACGGCTAAAAATTGAAGGGTTCTTTTAGTCTCGTAGAATCGTGGCCCGGATAACGCATGCGCACACAATTGTACTATTTGGCAAAAACCAAAAATATATATAATTTGCTTAAGCTCGCTATAAAAAATTTATAAACAATTATTTTACGGTTCCGACAGTTTAAGGCAATAAATTTCATGGTATTTAGCAAAGACCCAACTACAAGAAAACGAAATGTCTACAAAGAAAATCAATAGAAAGAACGAATAAACCGCAAAACTAAACAAACTATAAAATAAACTACTGAAATTCTAAGCTTTAAATTCTTTTCATTTAAGTCTTTTTTTTCCATAATTTTCGGTGAAAACATCTTTAGCCTACAAAACTCTTGACCATAAATGATGACTGATGACAAGCGGTTGATGAGATTTGTAGAATAAGCCACAATTCTTCAGTTAAAATTTAGCTGTTTTTTTTTCTTGTTTTTGTTTTAAACAGAAACGTGAATAAGAGAAAGATTTAAACAAGAGTTAGTCTAATAGGAGAAGCGTTAAGAAGAATAATTTAATTCAAAGTGGCTGACTTTAAGCAGCTTTAGATAACATTTTTAGTAAGAAAGTGAAATCTTTAATTTTGTTTGCGGTTTGCTAGATTTAATATTCAGTTAATAAGCCGTGATTGTTTAAAAGTGCTTTTTAAAAATATATTTTGTTATAATTATGTAGGTCAAACTATTGTTAAGATTAATATTTACTACAAATTCTCTTTATAACCAAAATACTTCAAATTAAATAAGATACAAAGTTCTAAATCCAATATAAGATATTTTTTGTATAAGACTAGAGTTTTGTATAATAGTTTCAGAAGACCTCAATTTTTATACTCCCCGCCACAATTAGTTGTAAAGAGGGTAGCTATACTAAGTTTGTCATTCCGTGTGAAACTTTTTTATTATTCATGTAGATAACTAGATGCAATTTGACACCAACATTGTTCTCTTATTTTAAGTTTTTCGAAAGTGAGCGTGTTTCCAACAGAGAGGCGGACAGATAGATGAACATGGCTAAATCGACTTTGAATAACTCAAGGAGACGGAATGTATATAATTTATTGGGGTCTGAGATTAATAATAAGAAATTTTCACACGGAGTGAAAAACTTAGTTCACACGGTTGGAGGGTATAAACAATTCAAAATTTGTGCATAAAAAAATTGGAAAATTTAGGTAGAACATTTTTCACCGAAAAGTCGGAATAATCGGTGCAGAAAAGCTATGCCGAAAATATAATTTGTGAAAAAAAAATTAATATAAAAACATCAAAATTTTTATAATTTTTAGGGATCTAGTAAGACCTACGGCAACGTTTGATATATCAAATGTTAAGAAATTTTTGACAAAAAATAAAACTAACCTAAAACAGCAAAGTTATGACTCATTTTATACCATCCACCACTAGTGGTGCATGAGGGTATACGAGGTTTGTCTCTCCGTGTGAAACTTTTTTTTATATTCTTTTAAAACCCCATTAAGAAACAAAATTTGAGTAATGCTTATAGCATTTTTACACTGATGTGACCATATTTTCATAAGAAATACATAGCGCTAAGAACCAACATCTCACAACATCTTTAAATGATGTTCCTATCTCATTTTATTACATTCTACATCTTTCGATTAATTTAGTGTCATCACTAGCAAAATGGCAATAAGTTCCCCTACAAGAAATTAATGAGCGAGTAGTCACATTTTTGATTTTGGTGTTAAGAATATGAAAAATGTGACTACTCGCTTAGTCATTTCTTGTAGGGTCTATTATCATTGTGGCATCACTGACAAAAAGAAATGGGTTTTGAAAGCAGAGTTACCATTTATTTTATTTAAACAAATTGAACATCAAATACATTTTTGTGTTTTCTTTTTAAATTTTGGCACTTCTGTTGAAAAAAAATTTTTTTTTTATTTTAAAAACACATATTTTTTTCCAAAATCTTTGCTTGATGGAGTGTTTCACATTTTCTACATCTTTGATGGTAGATGTTAGATGTTGATCAGTGTAAAAAGCCTATTAGTCGATTTTATGGTTGCACATTTTAAGACTTTCTTTGTTACAATATTTATTACCGATTAATATAGGGTGTTCAATTAATCGGGTTTAATTTTTGTTCGATTAAACGATTGATCGATATTTGTTACAAAAAGTAATATGTTTGATGGCGAAATGAATGGATTGATATACGACTCGTTTTATATGTCTAAATCCTACTTAATTTCGTGAAGATTTTTCTTTAATCCCATAAAAAGCCTACTCTGGGAAAAGAGTTTGGTACGACTAAAACCATAGCGAATACTGTTATTGTAATAAAATTTGTTCTGTGGCATAAAACTATAAATCATACATACTATCAACTTTCGTGAAGACTGGGTTATAATTGTTTATGGGCCCGTAGAAAGCCCAGTCTTGGAAAACACATTAGTTCGCCTAAAACCGTAGTAATTATAGATATTGTGGTAAAATTTGCTCCAATTTCGCTTTATTTGCAAATAATACAGTGCAATTTTTTGATAATCTGTCCATAATTTACCATACACTGTGTTGAAGGGTATTAAAGAATCGGCTTAGCCGAATATTTATGCACTCTTACTTGTTTTTACTAAATATGACACAATCAAGCCGCAATTTGCCATCCAGCCGTTGGGCATTTAAAAACAAATAAATAAGTTTCTACAGCGTTTATTTAATTGGAGAGTTTTTTTTTCCTTTAGTTTTGTAAAAAGCCAACCATTCAGAAGTATTTAAATATTTTTGCTATTTACATTTGCAGTTTACATTTATATGCTCTACTTTACATAAATATACTTATGAGTTGAAAAATATCTGTCGACATTTTCTACAACAGAAATACATAAGTCTGTATACAAAAATTAAATGAAAAAAGGAATTTAAATTGCTTCTACAACATAAAAGCAAATATATAAACACATAAAAACCAATTAACACCCACACACACATCCACATGTATGTTATAAAAAGGCACATACATAAAGAAGACCACTTCGAACAGGAAGTGGAATTGAAAGTGTGAAATGAGTGGTTCTCATTTTCAGTAAAATGTTTGTTAAATATATGTATTCATTCACACATTAGAAAAACAAAAAGCGGAAATTGAAATCTTATTAGAAAAACCCATACTCAAACACTTAAACACACACGCAGCCACACATACATTAGAACATTAGCAACTAACATTATTACATTAGATACTCATACAATGACATAACATTTCTCTCTATCACTGATGTCGACATCAAACAATTTGAAAACTCATAAAAAATTAATTGAATTTTATGTTTTTCTAACAGTTTGTCTTTCCCTCTTTTTTCCCAGCACTTGCTGGAAAAAACTGAAAAAATAAACTTCTTTTTTTTAACTAAAAAGTTGCCAAACCAGGAAAAACGTACGTAATAAATTATTTGAATTGAATGCCTCTTTGAAGCGAATAGACGCAAAAGGCAAAGAAAATTGTTAAACTTGTTTAGGAGCAAATTATATTTTATTTGATTTTTTTTTCGAATCCATAAGCAAAACTTTAAAGTCTGACAAATTGCAAAAATTTAAAATTTTGATAAGTCCATTAATTTGTTCCCCACAAACTTGAACAACTTAACAGCTACTTGATGTGGCTGCAGTATCAGGTAGAACAGCAAGTTTTTATTTTCAAAGTGCCATCATTATAACTATAAGAAGTATTGAGATGTTACCCAGAATATACCGTGTCATCTTTCTAATACAACAACAAATCCAGATATTTTTTTACACATGTCTTCATCTTATACGTTTTTTTTTTAAATATATTAAGTGTAAATTTTTTCATGGTTTTTTTGACGTTGTTGCTGTTTTTTACTCTCTTGAGAGTTGTGGGAACATTTTTAAAATTTAACCTTAAATCATGATCAATATTAAAGTTAAAATACCCTATCCAATATTAAAAGCAATACTGGGTTTAACCCATAAAATGTTACACAACATTTTTACAGAAATTTACAAGTACAGAATTAATTTCTAGCAAAAATTATCAATATACATTAAATATCAATAACTAGTTATACATTTATAAAAAATACTTGCCTAATGCACATGCATTGAGCAAAACGAGATATAAATAAAAAAATATTTTTTCGACACAAAAATTATCACCTTCTAAAAATGCCTTGCCAATCCTGTAATAATAAGGGTATTCATTTCAGTTTTTTTTTATATGTTGGAAAAATGGAAAAGTGGAAAAATGTAATTTTTGTTACAACAACCATAAGAAAAAAAATTCCACTAAAAGTTAAATTTTTGTCAAACTATAACCAAGTGTAAAAAAGTCAGGATAAAAAGATGTAATTTTCCACTATAAACGTCAAACGAAATGATGTTACCATTCATAAAAAATTGCTAATTTTTAATACAAAGTACGAAAATTACATCTTTTTTTATAAACTCTTGAATTGTACAACTCTGATTTAAAAAAAAACACATATTAAGAATGAGTTCAAAAAAAAAGTTATTAAAAAAGAATTAAAAAAAAGAAATGAAATTAATGAAGTAAACATTTCTGCAATTTAATATTTTCGTGAATATTATCAATTTTAGTTAATGATGTGACAATTAAATAAATTAATTAATTCACTTTTAACAATTATTCCTTTCTTCATAAAAATAATTTAATGAAAATTAAATTTGATGAACTTAAGCCTGATTAAAATATTAAAAATTTGGATTAAAAACCATAAATAGTTCAACAAAATAACCACAATTCTAATTATTTTTAAAGCTAGGGCACGAGCTCTATGTGTACATTTGTCCTTCAAGTTGTGCTGAAAAAGGTCAACAAGAAAAAGAAAGACTAAAATGAAAAAACAAAAAAAATGTACTTTGGACTTCAAGAAGAATTCTTGACATGAGTACGAGAGAACAGAAGTTAGGAAAAACATGTAAAAAAAATCAATTAAAATGGATAATCATTCAGAAAAAAAAGCAAATTTCGATAAACCAAAGGTTAAAAATACAATTTGCGAGTGTAAGACGGCAAATCCATCTGAGGAGATCGAGTGGTTGCGATCGAAACATGTCATGGTAACCAGCCGCCTGGGTTCGAATCTCAGGTCAGTCAAGAATGAATGATTATCAATAACAATTTTAATTAATTTTCATGTTGTGAAATTTCCTTTCTTCATAAAAATAATTTAATGAAAATTAAATTTGATGAACTTAAGCCTGATTAAAATATTAAAAATTTGGATTATTTGGCATATTGAAAATATCAATTACTTCCACGAAATATTTGGCAGATTTTTTACAAAAAAAAAATAAAAAACCCCGTTCACGTCAATAAGAGTGTAATTTTTATCTTTTCCATTTTTCCAACCAAAAAAAATTTGAAATGAATACCCTTAATGCTTTTTGATATTTGACGAAAACAATGACAAAAAGTTTGTTCTGCTTTATTATAAAGGGTGGTCCAATCATAATGCTCGATGTTTATTGTAAGTCGATAACCTTTACGTCAAGCTTTTTGCCCAACTGAATTTGAAATATCATTATTTCAGTGTTTGACAAATACAGCCATGAAGTGGTGCACATTGAGCAGCGCGTTAAAATTGTTAAAGCCTTTTACCAAAATGGGCGTTCAAATCAAAATGCATTTCGTAGATTTCGTGATTTTTTTGGTCTGCATAATGAATTCATATACAAGCAGAATAAGTGCATTTGGCCAAATGAGAATTCACGAGTGATTATTGTAAAGCCGATGCATTCACAAAGAGCAACCATTTTGTGCGGTTTATGGGCTGGTGGCATATTGGGCCATACTTCCTCGAAAATTAGGTCGGCCAAGCAGTGGACGATATGTGGTTCCAACACGATGGCGCCACTTGCTACTCAGCCCACAAAACAATGGCTCTTTCGCGCGAGAAATTCAATGATCGTGTTATCCCACGTTGCACAGCAGCTTAAAATCTTTTTCATCGGCCAAAAATCTGTAACTTTTGAACCGATAGTGATCATTTAGCAAGAAAAGACTTCTTGAACTTTCTAACAGTGTAAATTTTATTAAAATTCGTTTTTTTAATTGCGCTGTTTTCAGAACATTTTAATATACATAACTGCAAAATTTCATTATGATATCTTTATTGCTATCAGATTTATAGTCGTTTACACTATAGAAATAATAATTTTGATGTTTGACACCCTATTTATCAGACATAGATAGAGATATCTCAATGAAATTTTGAATTTATGTAGACCGAAGAGATCTTAAAACAGTGAACTTAAAAGCATCCCCATTTTTGATTAAGAAACACCCCAAATTCCCAAAAATGCCAAAACTAACACTATTTTCCTCTCGATATTGATCAGAATTTCCCAGTAAATCATGGAGATATTAGAAAACATTACTGTCAGGGATGATAAAATCAATAAGGTACCAACGAACTTTTAAAATCGTTCTTTTTCGGCCCCAATAGTACTAAATCTTTTTTTATGAATTTTTTTTTATTTTGATTTTTAGTTGAACTGTTAATTTTTAATTTTTGATATTCTTTAATTAGGCTTGAGTTCATCAAATTTAATTTTCATTAAATTATTTTCACTTGAGGGAAGGAATTTTACAACTTGGAATTTTTATTAAAATTTATTGATAATTTTTCTTGGCTGAGCTGGGATTTGAACCCGGGTTGATCTTTACATGTTTCAAGAAACACCACTTTCTATCGTCAGAAGATCTTTGTGTTCTACCCACTGCACCACTGCGGTGCCCGTTTAGCAAACAGTCAAACATCAATCTTTAACCAGTAGTATTGGTGGTTCGAAATTTGATGTTATTATCACTTAAATTTCAAATTACATGTTTCGCGTAAAAAGCATATCGCGATTTTGTTCTACATATAAGTCATTCCAAGAAACTTTGCCAAAGAAATCATTGGTCAAAAATTAATTGGAGCCCCGGATTTTAAAAATAGTTAGTTTTCCAAAATATTCAAGAATAGAGGCAATAAATTGTATTTGGTCAAGCCAGACCTGTATCATGCGGTTTTTAGGGTCGACAAATACATTTATTTTTGATTGCCACACGAGCACTTTTGTTCACTTTTTAGAATTTATTATATTTTTGCAGAAAATTAACGAAATTGTTGTGAAAATGGACGAATATTTCTCAAAATGCAATCTCGAATTTTAATCGAAAATAAAACTTTTAAGCGTTCTAAAAATGAATTTCCAAATTTATTGTGTTACAATTTTCAATATGTGCTGCAGAAACAAGAAGGGAGTAGAAGTCCGAATATAACAAAATTAAATTTAGCGAAATAATTCGGAGTAAAATAATAATAGAGTGGGCTCCCACTGTTCCAAAATTCTGTTGAATAATTGTTGACGAATATTTGAAAATATAATGTGATCGTTCCAAAATAATATTGAATTGAGAGGAAGTCGTCTCTTTTACTATGTAGAACTTTTGCAGAAGTTGTTTCCTACATCTTTTAAAAACGTGTCAATATCATGAGAAAATGCACACTAATTTGCTGCCGCTAATACTTAATTCAGAATGTTGCATTAGCAATCGTTCAATGAACAAGTGCAAAAATCTATTCACAATAGCGGAGTTCAGTGCTTGGTGCAAATGGTCTTGCAAAAGAGTAAATGCAAAATATTATAGCTGTTTTGTTAAATCCAACAACAAAAATTAGAGTTTCCCTTAGAATTCATAAAGAAGCTACGACATTTTGCATTCTCGCCAGACTATTTGCACCAAACACTAAACTCCACTTATATTCATTGGACAGTAAATACGAGTTGCCATTAATATAAACTGTAAATTAACTATCGCATGGCATTAGTGCGTCAATAAGCCAAGAGCAATTCAAGAGCTAAAGGATTCCATAGATAATTCGGCATTAATACTATTTTGTTTAGGAAATTTTTCTATCAGATTTTTTTCTGTAGAATATTTGCAATGAAAGAACTTTTTTTTTATAGAAAATTAAATTTTTATTTAAAAAAATTCTTAAATATTTCCAAAGAGAATTACAAGTATGAAACCAATTTCTATTGAAATTATACGGTATAATACGATTTTCTTAACAAAAAATATTCTGCATGAGAATATTTTCTACATAAAGAGTTCTGAGTTAGACTGCTTTCTAAAGAAAATTTTTCATATTATATAATTAAATTTTATTAGAAACTTTTCTGTGTAAAACATTTATAGAACAAATTTCCAAATATGATTTCTTGGTTATAAAATAACCTGTATAAGACTTTTTTTTAACAAAAAACTTTTAATGTATAAAAATTATTGACCAACAATTTTTCGTATAGAGAAAATTTGTATAGAAAATTCTTTGTATTAGAAAAATTTTTATAGAAGACTTTTTGTAAAACATTTTTTGCTAAGAAGATATTTTGTATGAGACTATTTTTCTATCCAAAAAAAGGCGTTTCTCCTTCTACGTGTACCATCATCGCATTTTTTCTTATTTATCGCTAAAATACTTTTTTGTTCGCCGACAATCATTTATTCTATTCATTCCACATTTTACGCTGTTAACAAGAAAAAATCCAAAAGACGAACTTTTCAATAAGACATTTAGTTTTTTTTCTTCGTTTTTTTTTGTGTATTCCTCCTTTGCTCAATATAGAAATTATCTATCCAATAGCTTCCCTATGTCATTGTCAATTTTCGATATACCACATATCTACAAAAACATAAGATTACACATTTAAAGGAACATGTGTTTGTGTGCGAATGAAAATTCTCTAACGAGTATAAATTTTCAGTTTTGAAATGCTGATGCGTCAATGTGAGTGAGTGCTATAAACACACAAAGATCCGTCTCTAACTCATCTTGTTGAAACTATTTTCGAATAGTAGTAGGAGTTGTGGAGTTTAAAGTTTGCTCTTTGCGGGTGTGTTTAACAGGAAAATTGATGAAATTGATGTCGTGTCATGTCTAATGTCAAATGAGCTGCTGCCGGTTACAGTAAATGCAACTTCAATGTTAGAAATAAAATAAACTAAAAGAAAGAAATCGGGGAAAAAACTTAGAAATATGCTGTGTAAATTACAAGTTTACAAGTTTGATACAGACAAACTACCCTGCAAATTATATTTGACCACCTGATCCAATTTGATTAAATGGACTACTCCATGGACTGGTCCGATGTAATGCAAGCATAGACCATGTTATTGTTAAAAAGTGTTTGTAGTAAGACGACATGTCATCGTTTTTTAACGACATGTTTTCGTTTTTAAACGACTTCAAAACTAATCCTCTTAAGTATACAATGGAGTAGTTTATAGACTACTCCTTTGTAACTCAAAGCTGGGTTATTTGGTCCTGCCCTAGGATATCATAATGTTAAATGGATCATGTTTTTTCCATACGTTTGGATTACTTTTGGAGTACTCCTAGTCCCTTGTGGGCTACAGTTTACACGCGTGTTTGGACTAGTCCTTCTATTTGCAGGGTAAGAACTAAGTGTACATGTGTATTCCCCTAAATATGTACAGAAATTATAGGGGGTCGAACGCAAAAGTTTTATGAAAATAATCTTAAATAAAATTTAATAGAAATTTCATGTACAGAAACTTTTTTCGATAGCAAATATCCTTTGCAAGAAGATTTTTTTAAAAAAAATCGTTTCTATACAAATAACCTTAACAGAAAATTTTCTATATAAAAAAATGTTGTAAAGCTTTTAGTTTTATACGAAAACTGTTGTAAAAAAATGGTCTTGTAGAATAAAATATGTTCACACTTGAGTTTTAAACGCGTTTAAGCAAAAAGTTGATTAATCTAAACAAAGCCGTTCACATTACATTTGAGATGATGAAGATGCCAGATGATTAAGAAAAAAAAATCACAACAAACAAATTTATATTTATTTAAAGTATTAAAAATGGATAAAAATACTTTTATTAAGTTATCAGAAGATTATTTTAATTATTTTAATGATGGAATTGTGAACATTTTTGAAGTATTTAAGGAAAAAAATAAAAACATTTAGCAGAAATCGTGGAGTTGCTTAAACGCGTTTAAGAACCAAGTGTGAACATAGTACTATACAAAATATTTTCTAAAGGAAGAGTCTTATAAAGATTTTTTTTACAGAAAATATTCGCTAGATAAACACATAACGCAGAAAATTTTCCATAGAAATGGATCTTATACAAAATCATTTTCTATAAAAAAAAGTCTTAAACAGAATTTTTTTTACAGAAAATATTTTCTACATAATAATCTTAAGCAAAATAAAAATAAAAAAAAAAGATAATAATTTCACACAGAAAATTTTCTGTAATGATATCTTAGTCTTATACGGAAAGTTTTCTGTATTTATAATCTTATCTTTAACATAAAAAAATTTCTTTAAAAAATAGTGTTATACAGAAATTTTTTTACAGAAAATGTTTTATAGATAAAAATCTTATGCAAAACAAATTTCGTAAGGCTTTATACGAAAAGTTTTGTAAAGAAATTGGTATTCTAGAAAACATTTACTGAAGAAAGAAGTCTTTTACATAAGATAGAAAATGGTTCGGTTTACAAATTTTTTTTAGACAAAATGTTTTCTAGATAATACAACTAAGCAGAAAATTTAATGTAACTAGAAATTGATACTATGTAAAAAAATTTTTTAGAAAATAGAAAATACACAAATTTTTTTAGAGAAAATTTTCTCTAGTTAATAATCTTTTATAGAAAATTTTCTATAGCAAATGATCTTATAAAAAAAATTTCTTTACAAAATATTCTTTCAATATTCAAACATTTTCTATTCAAAATAATCTTTTACAAAACACACAAAAAAAGTTTATACAGAAAATGGTTCTAAACAAAAAATGTTTAATTAGTTCTATACAAAATGTCGATAAATAATTTTATACAAAACTTTTTTAAAAAAATTGTTGTTAAAAGAAAATGTATTAAACAAAACTGATTTAAACTCAATATTTTTGTTAAAAATATATGTTAATACAAAAAAAAGACTTAAATAACTTTTTTAACCATCCCTGCCATTTTATGCATTCAAACTCCTTGTAAGTATCAGAATGTGTATGGCTGTGACATCTTTGTATTTATGTATTATAATTGCACATTTTGCAATATATCGTGAATTCTTCTTCTCGATATTTCCTCTTTTTCCACTCTTCTCAACAACATGTATATATTCTATACTTCGGCTACAACAATTCCTACAGCAATATAAAGCAAAATCATCATTTTATATGTCAAATTTATTGATTCGTTTTGATCGATTGCCTTTAGTGTCAAACTGTGTAAAAATGTGCAAAACTGTGTAATTGTTTATGCATGTGTATAAGTAACCCTGCAAATAATATTGGACTACCTGAACCATTTTGATCAACTGAACTACTCCCTGGACTGCTCCAATGTAATGCAAGCATGGACCATGTCATTGTTGAAAAGAGTTTGTAGTAAGACGACATGTCTTCATTTTTAAACGACTTCAAAACTAATCCTCTTAAGTATACCATGGAGTAGTTTTAAGACTTATCCTTTGTAATCCGAAGCTGGGTTATATGGTCCTGCCCTATGACATCATTATGAGAAATATACCATGTTTTTCCCATACTTTTGGGTTACTTTTGGACTAGTCCTAGTCCCTTGTGGGCTAAATTTTACACGCGTGTTTGGACTAGTCCTATTATTTGCAGGGAAGTGTGAGAACTCACAAACACTTAAACATGGTTGGTTGTGTGTAAGCAGATGTAAGTGTTAAAATTTATACTCAAAGGTATGTTTAGCATTGATATACAACCAATGCTTTCTTTCTTAAAACATTTTAGAAAAAAGAAGAATAATGAATACCTGGGTTAAAGTTTTCAGTTTTAAATCATTTAGATATTGAATATTTATTACCGAGTTAAAAAAAACCCCTTGATCGTTATGTTAAGTAAATAGAGAAGTTACTTTTTTTTAAGAAAATATGAACTTAAATTGATTTTTCACTATCAGCAAAGGATTATTAGAAAAATGTATGACGTGGCTTTTTGGGATTAGGAGCTTGTAATATGAATAAGTTTTATAAAAAGAGGCAAAGACTAATACAAAAAATTTTGTATAAAAAATACTCTGTTAAAGAACATTTTCCATACAAAAATATTTTTAACAGAACAATTTGTATAGAAAATAGTTTTAAAAGAAAAAACAAATCTACAGAAAATCTCGTAATTTTACAAAGAAAATTTGAAAAGCAAATATATTCACAAATTTGAAATTAAAATTTTCAATATAAAATAGTTTTTTTTAAAAAAACCTCCCTTAAAAAACTGAAATGTGCTAAAAAAAACTACTATAGCAAAAAGATTTATACTGAATTTTTTTTTTATAGAAAAAAGTATTATAGGAAAAACTTTCTATAAAATATATAATTTTATGAAGAACAATTTTTCTAGTAAACATCTTATCCGATGAATTTTCTATAGCAAATAGTCTTATATAAAAAAAATTTTATAAAAAAAGCCTTTTGTTACAAATTTTCTAAGGAAAATATTCGTATATTAAAATTTGTTTTATGCTTTCTATAAAATACAGTATTTTATGAAAATTTTTTTGTACGAAAATTTTCTTATAAGAAAAATATTCTACAGAAAATAGTCTTAAACGAAAAAAGTGTCTACAAAAAATAATCTTAAACGAAAAAAGTGTTCTACAGAAAAATAATTTCTATAGAAAATAGTCGTATACGAACATTTTTTTATAGAAAATAGTCTTATACGAAAAATTTTCTATAGTTAATATCAGGTGAATTTTCTGCATCAAAAAGCCAAAAATAAAAATTCTATATAAAAAAAATCTTGTTCTAAAATTTTAGCATTGAAAATAGTTTTATACAAAAAAATTTTTGTAAGGAAAGTTATTAAGAAAAAACTTTCCATAGAATACAGTATTTTTATTAATATTTTATTAATTTTTTACGAAAAATTTTCTACAGAGAATAGTGTTACACAGTTTTTTTTTAATTGTCTTATACTGAAAATGTTTCATCATATGTGGTAATTTTTTTTATAGAAATTAGTCTTATACTGAAAATTTTCTACAGAAATCGATCTTATACGAAAAAGTTTTTATAGTAAATAATCTCTCCTTTAAGCTTGCTATGTAAAATAACTTTATACAGATTTGTTTGTAAATAGTCTTATGCTTGAAACTTTCTGTATAAAAATAATTTTATCCGGCAAATTTTCTATAGAAAATAATTAAGACAACTTTCTATTGAAGCATTAAAATTGGTTGCGGCTTAGACCTCTTTTAAATTATTGACCGACAATCAGAAACTTGTATGCTTTTTTTTTTAGCAATTTAAACTAGGTGGAGTAAAATATCATGATTCGTAACAGTTTAAGCCGAAATTAAATGATTTTCAGCAGGAAAATTTATATTGGAGCCATGGTCATTATAAATAACGGTTTTAGGCGTACTAAACTGTTTTCCGGGAGTAGGATTGATATGTGGCCTAGGGTAAATCATGGACCGATCTTCACGATATTTCAGAGTGTCATTTCTATTCCTATAAAACTGTTACGTGCCAAATGTTGTTATGCTACCATTATTAATTACGGTTCTAGGCCTTCTAAACCGTTTTCCGGGAGTAGGGTTTTTAATGGGGCCTAGGGTAAATTATGGACGGATCTTCACGGAATTTTACAGCGTGATTTCCAGTCGAATAAAACAATTTTTTGCAAAATCTTATACCATTCCGTGCATTGTTCCACTATTCATGTTAGTTTTCAACAGAAAGACAGACAGACAGCAGACAGACAGACAGACAGACAGACAGACAGACAGACAGACAGACAGACAGACAGACAGACAGACAGACAGCCAGACATACAGACAGACAGACAGACAGGCAGACAGACAGACAGACAGACAGACAGACAGACAGACATACAGACAGACAGACAGACAGACAGACATACAGACAGACAGACAGACAGACAGACAGACAGACAGACAGACAGACAGACAGACAGACAGACAGACAGACAGACAGACAGACAGACAGACAGACAGACAGACAGACAGACAGACAGACAGACAGACAGACAGACAGACAGACAGACAGACAGACAGACAGACAGACAGACAGACAGACAGACAGACAGACAGACAGACAGACAGACAGACAGACAGACAGACAGACAGACAGACATACATACAGACAGACAGACAGACAGACAGACAGACAGACAGACAGACATACAGACAGACATACAGACAGACATACAGACAGACAGACAGACAGACAGACAGACAGACAGACAGACAGACAGACAGACAGACAGACAGACGGACAGACGGACAGACAGACAGACAGACAGACAGACAGACAGACAGACAGACAGACAGACAGACAGACAGACAGACAGACAGACAGACAGACAGACAGACATACAGACAGACAGACAGACAGACATACAGACAGACAGACAGACAGACAGACAGACAGACAGACAGACAGACAGACAGACAGACAGACAGACAGACAGACAGACATACAGACAGACAGACAGACAGACAGACAGACAGACAGACAGACAGACAGACAGACAGACAGACAGACGGACATGACTAAATTGACTAAGAATTAATCAATTAATTAATAAAAAAGTTTTACACGGAATGACAAACTAATTGTGGTGGAGGTTATGAAAAACTTTTAGTATAAAACTATTTTCTTAAGTAAATTTTTAGCGCAATTATATTTCTTAGAGAAAAATTTTTGTAAATTTTCTGTAACATATTGTCTTATACCGAAAATGTTCTATAATATAGTCATTTTCTAAACAAACTAGTCTAAAAATGTTCTATAGAAAATACTGAGTTTTTGTACCGAAACTTTTTTATTAAAAATTGTCTTTTTCGAGAATAGTCTTATTATTATAAGTCTTAAGCATAAAATTCTGTATGAAATTGTTCATAGCTATTCTAAAGATTTTAAATAGGCAGGCTGCTTTTAACAAATTATTCAAATGTTTATATGACAGCATTACTTTGACTTTATAAGTATAAGAGTGTGTGTTAACAAACTATAAAACTACAAACATAAATAATTCTACTTAAGTCAGGGTATGCAAATCAGGTCAACACTATCTTTTTTTGTGTTAATGATAGTTATTTTTGTATTTATTTTGATTATTGTTGTCTTGTTCGTAGCAGTTGAAATTCGTTCGGAAAGAGAAACACCAGCAACTACACTACTGTTTGTTGCTCTCCAACATTCGGATCAGTTGAGGAAATAAAAAACGCCTCCAACTTTAACTGACCATTTTATAATGACAGTGAAATTTCGTTGTTTGTTTTTTACTTTTTCTTTAGTTTCTTTGTCTTTTGTGTCTCTTTTTTTATTCTTTTTTTTTTAATCAAACAAAGATTTTCTTGTTATTTGTTTTACAATGTTAAAGTTCTTTATGAATTTGTGTTGTTTTCATTTTTGTGGCATATTCCAAATAAATTTTTTAAATATTTTACGTAGTTTTTTTCTGTTAAGAAACCAGTAAAACTTTTACTTTTTCCCATTAAGAATCCACAATCTAGTAAATGATTTTATGCATTTTAATTTGCTGCTGTGGCTTTTTTGCCTTATACTTTGCTCCACAGTGAAAAACTTGTGGTACAGTATGCTTAAAGTGTGATTTTTTGGTTTGAAGTATTTTTGAGTCTTTTCTTGAATAATTTATTTTAATTACTTTTTAGAATTTAAATGAGAATGAAAGTTGTAATGAAATAAGTTTATGAAAATGATACTGAGTGGGAAAAGAATAAATAAGTGGTGGGTAATTTAATGCTTGAACAATAATTAAATTAAAAAAAATTTTAATAATCTCAGACTTTTGTGATTGTAAAAGTAAATATTGTAGGTAACCAAAAAATTTTTAAGATAACTACCAGAAATTTTTAAACAAACCGATTAGACTACTGAAGTTATAAAATTTTTACAGTTATTTAAGAACTCGATAGAAATATTTATTAAATTTACTAAAATTCAAAAAAAAAAACCCTAAAAATTTAAAAATATTTCATTTTCAGTGTTTGCCACAAAGTGTCTATTCTATTTATCTAAAATTTCAACACCAGTAAAAAAAAACTTGAAAAATTATTTAAACTTAATTTTCATTTAAATTTATTTACATGTCTTTTACACATAACAACTTTTGGGATCCAGAATTCTCACATCAACTAAAAAAATCCAATTTGTTCACTTTTATCTAGAAAATTCCAAAAAAAACTCTCAACAAAATACAAGTTTCTAATTTTTATTTCATTTTCATTTCCATCTCTTGATTCTCTCTTTAATAAACAATTTAAACATTTAATAGGAACTTTACTTTAAAAATGATTTTTCTTTTTCATTTGTTAAGCAAATAAAAACCTGTTTGTCCACTGGCCATACAGTTTAACAGGTATTTGAA
Organism: Pollenia labialis; assembly: GCA_949318255.1. Classification (NCBI taxonomy): domain Eukaryota; kingdom Metazoa; phylum Arthropoda; class Insecta; order Diptera; family Polleniidae; genus Pollenia; species Pollenia labialis. The sequence goes on along the minus strand of OX439141.1, from coordinate 29,337,787 downwards.
AATAGTTAGACAAAAAAAAAAACTAGCATCTTTTCCAAACACACACAATACAATTTAAACTTAAAAAAAGTGTTGTCTAGTAATATTTACCCAACAAACACGGAGGTCTGATTTCAATTTGAAAATGATTTGGTATGAAAATCATAGCATTCTCAACAAAAAGGGGAAATTATTTTCAAATTGAAAAATGGCTTTATTTTCAACTTACTTTCAAACGTTTTTCTCAAATGGTTTTTCAAATGTGGAACATAAATAAAAATATTTTATTATATACTAGCTGACCCGGCAAACGTTGTTTTGCCATAAAACTTATTTCTTTCAGATGTTACAGTGTCTGCATGCCAACTTTTAACAAAACCGGTTGATTAGTTAAGAAGATAATACAAATTATAGGCTATAGTTCCTTCCAGATGTTACACTACTTGCCTGCCAAATTTCAAGAAAATCCGTTGATTAGTTAAGAAGATATATGGAGGGGGAGCTTTTATCCCTCTTGTTTTATTTCACGCCCCAAATAATAAAAACTATAGGGTTGAAGTAATTTCCAGCTGTAACACTATTTGCCTGCGAAATCTTAAGAAAATCGGTCGATTAGTTAAGAAGATAATGGTAGGGGGAGCTTTGACCCTTCTTTTCCTATTTCACATCCTATTCCTTATTTCCTTTCAGATGTTACAGTGAATGCTTGCCAAATTTAAAGAAAACCCGTTCATTTGTTTGAAATATATAGGGAAGGGGAGCTTTTACCGCTATTGCCCTATCTCACGCCATACTCCCTATTTTCTTTCAGATGTTACAGTGCGTGCATGTCAAATTTTAAGAAAACCGGTTGATTAGCTAAGAATATATAGGGAGGGGGAGCTTATGCCATATTTTGCGCCCTCTAGCGATATAAAATATACTTTAAGACCTATTCTCATACCTAACAAATACACATACAAAATTTCATAAAAATTAGTCAGGCCGTTTCGGAGGAGTTCAAAATGGATGGCATTATTCGAATGTGTATGCTAAGTCAAATTACAATCCTCTAAAGCTTTTATACGTTAATAGTCTTATTCCTTCAATATTTTGCATTCCCTATCAGAATTTTTGTTCGAAAAAAATGAAAATTTATATTCAACATGAGAAATAAATTCCCAGATTCTACTTGTCAAAAATATTTTATTTTTTTTAATTTAAATTCGTTATTTATTTAAATAAATTGTGAGATAAACATTCGGCACCATAGCTTAAATATGAAATAATGTTCTTTTCGTCCTCTAATTCTGTCAAGGACGAACTTATTGGCACCCTTTTATTTTGAGGATTGTAGCACCGCGATTATACAATAAACTTATAATTTCTTCACTTTCCCGTTTTATTTTTTTAATTCGTATTTTTAATCATTGTAATTACTCACAAATAATTTTTATTTTTCACTAGAAATAAATCGTTTACTTGTAAAACACATTTGAAGTAAAAATTTAACTTTAATCGCCATTTTTAATGTTTACATTTTTTTCGCTTTAGTATTGCCAAGTTTAGTTTTGGATTGAATTTGCCATTTGATACTGATTTGATGTCAAATCGATAAAACATTTAATGGCAAATATTTAGTTTCAAATCATTATCAATTTGAATTTAAATGTTAAAATAAAACAATTTAAAGACGTTTGAGAATTGTGTTTGATGTCAAATGATAAAGTTATTTCATTTCAAAGGTTTGATTTTGTGTTTGTTGGGTAAGAACTAGAAAAAGAAGTTACAGGATTTAGTTGCAAAAAGGCAATGACCAATTTTGCATTTTTTTAATTTAAAAAAGTGAGAATTATCCTACAGGCTGACAAAAACTTTAATATTTGAATAAAAAGAGAAGAATTTAAAAGACCAACTTAAGCGAATAGTTAGAAAACGCCCTGTAAACATATTTAAAAAAAAGGAATCAAAACTATTAAATGAACTATTTCTATATGAGGTTTAAAGTTAGTTCTGAGTTTATTCTAATTCAGTTTTAGTTCAGTTCTAGTTCTAGTTTTTTTTCTAGTTCAATTCTAGTTCAGTTCTAATTCAGTTCTAGTTCAGTTCTAGATCAGTTCTAGCTAAGTTCTAGTTCAGTTCTAGTAAAGTTCTAGTTAAGCTCTAGTTCCATTCGAGTTCAGTTCTAGTTCAGTTCTAGTTCTGTTCTAGTTTCGTTCTAGTTCCGTTCTAGTTCCGTTCTAGTTCAGTCCTAGTTTAGTTCTAATTTAGTTCTAGTTCAGCTCTAGTTCAGTTATAGTTTAGTTCTAGTTTAGTTCAGTTCTAGTTCAGTTCTAGTTCAGTTCTAGTTCAGTTCTAGTTCAGTTCTAGTTCAGTTCTAGTTCAGTTCTAGTTCAGTTCTAGTTCAGTTCTAGTTCAGTTCTAGTTCAGTTCTAGTTCAGTTCTAGTTCAGTTCTAGTTCAGTTCTAGTTCAGTTCTAATTCAGTTCAAGTTCAGTTCTGGTTCAGATATAGTTCAGTTCTAATTCAGTTCTAGTTCAGCTCTAGTTCAGTTATAGTTCACTTCTAATTCAGTTCAAGTTCAGTTCTGGTTCAGTTCTAGTTCAATTCAAGTTCAGTTCTGGTTCAGTTCTAGTTCAGTTCTAGTTCAGTTCTAGTTCAGTTCTAGTTCAGTTCTAGTTCCGTTCTAGCTCAGTTCAGCTCTAGTTCAGTTCTAGTTCAGTTCAGTTCAGTTCAGTTATAGTGCAGTTCTAGGCAGTTAGATTTTATGCTAAAGTTCTATTTTAAAAATTTATCTATTTAAGTATTTTTGCATAAATCTTCAATAGTTATTTTATTCCTTAACAATTACATTTGTTTTTATTTTCATTCCAGGTTTAACTATAAATTACGGTGTCAGTGTCTGTGGCAATTTATTAGATAGTGATCAATGTTGATAAAGTTTTTTGTTTTTCGAACAGACAACAGAAAAAAACAAAACATCTAAAACAAAAAACTCATCGTTCTTCATCATTTTGCAACACGATATCCATTACATTTAAACATTATAGATTCTGTGGCGCTACAAAATAACAGACAACTGAAACAAAAAAGGCAAGAAAACAACACCAACCATACCGAAGGAGGCAACAAAAACCAACTCGTAACTGAATGCAACAGCAGCAGCGGCAGCGTCATTAGTTAATTAAACATTGTTTTTTTCGTTTTTATTTTTTTGTATGTGTGTGTGCGTGTTTTTGTTGTGGCAACACATAACTAATAATTTTACCAATACAAAAACACATTGCTGCCACACATCCAGCCACCCAATAATCATGCAACAAAAGTTGGCAACATCATACTAAAGTGTGAAAAGAAAAGAAAAACAAATTTTCCTTTTTTCCGGTTGGTTTATTTAAAAAAAAAAAAGTAGACTGAAAGCAACATAAAACAGAGAACATATTTTGAATATGGGAATAGCTGTGGAAAATTGATCGCTTTTTTGTTGTTGGTGTGGATGTCAGCAAAGACAGACATTTAGCAACAAAAAAAACACTGAATGTCTATTTTAATGCAACTCTTCATTATTATTATTATTATTTTTTTTTCTGCTTTAAATCCAGAACATTTTTTTTGCTTAACGAAAATTTAAACCTACAAAAAAGTTCAACATTAAGTTTGACTCTAATAAAAGTGACATTTTTTCTTTTTTAAAATAAAAGCCGTTAAAAAGTTTTTAAAACAAACATCAATTTTTGCTATAACTTTTTTTATCTAAAATAAAACTACAAACACATTTAAACTCAATCAAAATGGATACAGTTTATGGTACAAAAAAATATTTCCAAAGTTTATCAGGTGCCAGTGATATTTATCGGAGTCCAGCTTGTCGAGCAGTGGTAAGTTTATGAACTTTTTTATTTTCCATAAAAAAATAATTTGTTATTAAAGTTTTATATTATTGTGTGTTTTTTTTTTAAAGAACCATGTAAAACTTAAGCCTTTCAGCTATACTGTGACACATAATATGTTTAACTTTTTGAAAAAAAAAAAAAATAATAAAAATATTATAGTTTTTCTGCATAAATTTATTTAATTTCATTAAAAGTGCCCAGAACAACACACATGAGCGTTTTATACAATTTATGGTTTTAATAGTTTATTATTCAAATTAAATTAAGTGCATGGCAAATTTGAAACAAAATTATAACTTTTGTTTATTAAAATATAAATAAAAAAATGGGGAAAAAAACTATTTAAAATAATTATTATGAATTTGCTATAGAGTAAAACTGATGACAAATAAAAGCGAAAATTATAAATGAGGATCTCCATAATAAAACGGAACAATTTTACGGCGGCATGAAATAACCCCCCACGAAAAAGTCTCCAAAAAAATCATGAAATAAACCCCCATTTTTAAAGTGAAACACCAACGAAATGAAATAACTCCCCAAATCAAATTGAAGTAAATCCCCAAAAAAATTAAATAAATCCCCAAAAAAAGTTGTTGTTGCCTGTCATATATTTTTTTGGGGAGTTATTTCATTTCCGTTTTGGGGACTTATTTCGTGGGGAGTTATTTCATGCCGCCCAATTTCACTTTTACAACTTTTTGAATTTAAACCAACAAAAAAAAAAAAATGAATTTAAGCCAGTACGATGCGCCATTGATGTGTGTTGCAGCAACATTCTTGATAGGGGAATGGTTGGCGGCAGTATTACGATTTTCACTGATAGCCAAGCGGCCATTAAAGCACTCTCTTCCTGGATAACGTCCTCGAAGTTGGTGGCGGAGTGCCATCAGGCTACAGGAGCTAGAGGCAAGGAACAGAGTATTGCTCTGCTGGGTGCCGGGGCACTCAAAGGTCCCGGGTAATAATGGGGCTGATGAGCTGGCCAGGGCTGGTTCTAACGCCCTGTTGATGGGTCCCGAACCCTTCTGTGGGTTAAGTTGGGTAGGGGTCCAGTCCCTCATGGAGGACAGGGCCCTGGTGGAACATAGGGGATACTGGGTATCGCTTCCGGGAATGCGTCAGGCAAGGGAATTCATTTCTCCCGGGAATGTAATGCGGACGAATGGTTTCGGCAGACGGGATCTGCGACTGTTGGTGACTTATCTGACTGGTCACCACTCGATCAAATGCCACCTTTATCGGATGGCAGAGGATCAGGAATGCAGACTATGTCTAGACGGGGACGAGTCGACGAAGCATATACTGTGTGACTGCCCGGCGCTGGCATCGGCAAGAAGGAGGCCCTAGTTGGGTTCCTTTGGGAGGCAGAGGGTCTTTTGGCCAACTAAGTGGAGTGGGTACAATAGACCTAGCCTGGTCGTGGTACTCGTCACTGTGGGGGGACCTCCCCGCCTTATCATTATAAAAATAAAACCAGTAAGATTTATGAATGCATGTGAAATTGTTGCGTTAGTTTTAGTCAAAAAAGCATAAAACTTAAAATGTGATATCGTTGCATTTTGTTATAAACCTCCTCAAATGCATAAAAGCACTTACACTAAAATCTGACTTAGAACCTGAACTTTGAACTCAACTAACATTTGAAAAAGTGAGAACTAAAATAAGAGGTAAACTAAAACTTAAACCAAACTTTTTAATTAAGCTTCAAGCAGATCTTGAACCAAAACTGTTGTAGTTTCAGTTTTAGTTTCAACTAGGACTAGAACTTTAACTAACAATTCAACGATAACATGAATTTGAATAAGAACAAAAGCTTGAATTAGAGCTAAGTCTGGGTTAACACTAAGAAAGTTTTCTTTCAGAAAGTCTGATTTTATAGGTGAGAGGGGAAGATAACATGCTTTAATTCTCTCCCATTTATCAATAAACTCAGACCTTCTGAAAGAAAACGTTCATAATGTGAATTTAAACTAGTTGTTGAACTACAGTCAGAAATAAACATTTTTCGATATTATCACCTCCAACAAAACTATTTAAAACACAATTTTTTTTACCATATTATGGCTATTTGAACCATATTATGTAGTGTCACCGGCAACCATATTAGCACTGCACCAAGTATCCACAATCATATTATGATTGTATACAAACATGTTGTAACATTGTTATGCTTACCGGTAATGATAATAATAATGGCTGTTTTTCAACTGTAACATGTTGCTCTTGAAAAAAAGGAAACTGTTGATATGAATTTGAAGCCATATAATTGTAAGTAGCAAGCAAGTTATTGTTAGTATTAAACATTACATGTTCGGAATCAACCATAATATGGCTATAGCTTCTAATGAAGGATTCATTAAACCAAAATGTGATTGGCGGTGACAATTATATGGTAAAAGTAACCATAGTAAGTTCAAAAATCTTTTGTTAAAAAAAGTATTCGAGGTTGATTGTGTGCACAGAAAAAAATAAAAATGGATATCAATTAAAAAATTTGTGATATTAATTAAAAAATTAAATTAAATTTGCACAAGTAAACAAAATAATAGTAAGGGTCCTCATGATGTCGCTTAATATTGCCATTTGTGCAAATGCGCAAACTTACGAGTCTTGTTTCATGAAGCCCCTTTTTTTACTTTTGTGTAATTTTAAACAATTAATGTCAGTTTGTAAGAAACGTCAATACAAAAATTAATTAAAAATTAAAATTCAAAAATATAAAAATTTGTGTTTAAATTTGTGTTTAATATGTATGAGAAATTTGCTTTTAAAAATGCTCAAAGAAAGCCAAAAGACCAATTTACTGAAATTATTGCTAGAATTTATTGTTTGTGATTTATTGACATTTGGATTTTTCATTGAAAACGACGTTAAAATCATTAAAAGATCTGTTTGTATAAATGCACAATTGAACAGCGCAAGTTTAGGAGACAAAATTGTTGGGCAAATTTACCAAGTTTGTGTAAATGAATTCTCATACAATTTTTGACAGTTCATTTACGAGGGCGTAAAAATGCACAGTTTGCACAGATTACGAGACTTATAAACGATATCATGAGGACCCTTAGTGTTAATTAAACATTAATCGACCTGATTAAATTTTTTATTCCATTAACTAAACGTCTAATTCACTTGATAAAATTTTTAATTAAAACTGATTTAATTTTTGAATAATGCTTTAATTGGTGAACAATTTTGGAGAATTTTTTCTGTGTGGTTGTATTTTACACCGGAAAAACAAACCACTGTAAAGGCCAACATAAATGAAAGAATTTATGCGATAATCTATAAAAGTATTAATATGCTCTTTTTTAATATTTTATTTGATTTTCCAATTTTCAAATCAATCTATAGTTTCAATTGACTATTAAAACAAGAAACATCTGTTCTTTTTTTAACGCATTTTCAACTTCTTATTAATAAATACACGCAGAGAAAACACATTTTCTATATAACCACGTTTAACAAAACTAAAGTAATTGCGGTTATTGTGGAATACCAATAAATTTTAGATTGCCAAATTTTAAGTTTTTGTCTGATGCAAATATGATTTAACGATCTACATTCCACATATGTTAAGCTACCACAAAGCCACTTCCGAAAAATATAAAACCCAAACTTTAAGAGATATTTAGGAAAATATTAGAAATTCCATTAGACACGATTTTAGAAAAGGTTCAGTTAATATGGTACACTTTATGCTCGTAATGTGGTATAGTGAACTTCTTTACCAGCTCATAGTATTTTCTTTAAAAGTAGTTGTGTTTTATACAAATTTCAACCTTATTTTAATTAAAAAAAAAAATACAGATAACAAAAACAATTCATGTAAACATCACACAATTTGTTAATGTTTTATTTGGAAGGTAATGTGCTACACTATAACAAATTAGCTGACTTAAGGTATTCCACAATATGTGCACTTAGGATTAATGCAGGTACTATTAATTTATTTTAAAATATTAACTACAGCTGTTGTGCAATTGAATACATTATTTATTCATTTCGTACTGGCTTATTACTATAATATTTCGCTTAAGAACTTAAAAAGGCAACCTTTTAACAAAATATCTGTTTGTAGAACAGGAGCGCAAGACTCGTTCGCTTAACTAAGTCTTGGTTCACACTATGAAAGTTTTCTTTCAGAAAGTCTGAGTTTATGGTGAGAGGGGAAGAGAACATGCTATTATCCTCTTCCATCTTATCAATAAGCTCAGACTTTCTGAAAGAAAACTTTCATATTGTGAACCTAGACTAACATTTAAAGAAAAAACACATTTTGAAATTTTGTTGTTGTTTTAAATGTAAGCTTTTTCTAGTTGTCAAAAATTCTCATGCTCATACAATTTGTGTGAAGCATCTCCAAATAGCGCGGCGACAACGTTTTGCAATTGGAAAATCCGATTTTGGCATCGCGTTTAATACTGAAGTTGGCCGCTATTGTTAATAAAAAATGTCAATTTTTGGCTATTTTTTGTTTTATGTGGGTTTTATTAAACAAGAAAGTTAACACTACTGTTTCTGACACAACGTTTACGCTCTTGTTTAGGTATGGCAGATCAGCGTAAAAGCTAAGGTACGGCTGTTAAGCGAACGAGTCTTGCGCTCGTGTTCTACTAACAGGCAGAAAAACTAATTTAATAGCAGCTCCCAAAAAAAAGTTGCCTACACAGCTACTCGAATTTTTTGTAACTGACACTTTGTATGACGTGCAAAAATAAAACAGATCAAAGCTCATTTGAATTTTTGAGAGCTACAAACCATTAAGATTTGTTCCTTCCCAATAAAAAATTGTGCTTCAAACGAAGCAGGTTTGCAAGGGAGAAATGTAAGAGTTTCGCTTGCCATATCGCTTACGGAAGGCATGAATTTTATATGGTGAGTTTCTACTTTGAAGCAATACATTTTTGACACAAAAAGTGCTTTATTCAATGCATATAAAAAGTGGTGAGTGTTGCTTTCGGATTAACTCACTGAATGTCTTTTAACAGTTATTTTTTAGTATTGATTCGTAGTAAGAGAATGCCGTGGCAGTTAAAATGTTAGTTTTTTTTTATAAAACTTGCTATGAGTTCTTTCGCTTAAGGCCAGTTTACACGGTAATACAATGTATTACGACCTTGTAGAATCAAAATTCTCTCCGTGCTTAAAAGAAAAAAAATAAAAATCTGTTGTATGTATTTTTCATGTTTACACGGATGGTACAAGTAAAACCAAAAATAATAACAAAAAATCAGATGGTTACAGTTTTACAATTTTAACAAAAACAACATAAAAATTTCCTGAGATGAATTTAGTTGTTTTTGTAATTGTATAAAAATGCTACCACCTTCAATGTATTCTGTTAAAATACACCTCTGGTGTGATGAAAATACATAAGTTTCTAAAATGGTTTAGAAAAAAATCATTTACCGACCGCTTGTCAGATTTTGTGTTCGTATTCTCTCTTACTCAATACATTTTGCTTTTACATGGAATGATTTTTCTCATTCTACATAGTGTCGTAATACAATGTATTACCGTGTAAACTAGCCTTTAACTGCATCTCTGTATGTCTTATTGCGTAGCGCATAGTTGTGCGCTCATTTTTATAAATGTACCATTAGTGCTTCGCAAAAAGATAACATTTTTATTGGGTTGTTAGTTTTAAAAATAAGTACTGTATCACGTTACCCGTACTTACTTTATTTTTAAAGAAACAATTTTAAACAAGTTAAGTTCTTCATCAAAAAGCCAAAATCATATTATTTTTGCACAGAAAAAATTATAAATTTTCTCTAATCACCAATTTTATACCAAATTCATTCAAAAGATTTTTTTATTCTTGATAAAAACACTGATATTTATTTTTGAAGGGATAAGCTATTCCCAAGGTCCATCTATCAGGTCTGCTGACTTGGACAAAAATAAAAAACGAATCGCTTAAGCTGTCAAAAACTTACTACCACATACACAAAGCAAAAAGAAAAAAACGTATACATGCACATGTAAGCAAAATGTTAACAACTTTTGACTGCTCTAAAGAACAAAAACAATGATCATCAGGCTTCATGCGCAGACCTGTTCAATGGGCCTTGGCTATTCCTATGCGCATTTCACTGGTTGCTTAGGCCGGATCGTCAGTATTTTAATTAAAAAAATTATCACGCAACTTTGCCGTTTCAAACAATGTGTTGATTGATTTTGACAATTTCGACAACAACTTCACAAGTTTAAATTATTTAATTTTAAACGAAATTAATTTTTTTTTTATTTAATTATTATTTTAATTCAAAACTTATTTCAAAACAACTAAAATGTTGATTAAAACGAAATTACATTTTTAATTTTCGTTCAACAAAAAAAAAATAATTGATTCTATTATTACATCAGTTTAAATACTTTTTAAATAATTTTTTTAATTGAAAAAAAACTACTAAGAATTTTTTCTGTGTGCTTCAAAGCATGAAATAATAATAAGTGCCAATAATATGGTAGAATTAACCAAAATATGTAAATTAAATTTTTCTTTAAAAATACTTTTGTTAGCAGTGACCATATAGAAAAAATGTGTTTTCTTTAAGTGTAGTAACAATAAGTCATGCAAAAACATACCTGTTATCAATAAGTTGCCCCCTCCTTTAATAATTTTTTCAATGTTTCTATTACTTGTTTTTTTTTTTTTGTTGAAGGCCTGCCTTCCTTCTGTAGAATGTTTCAAGCAAAAATTAAATCAATTATTAGGATTTTGTACTGTCTTCTATTATATAAAACAAAACGACTATAGTAATTTGAACAAGTAGACTTTGATCTTTTAAAGTAAATCAGAAATGTATCAATAATCATTTATTACACGATACACACGTACCAAAGTCATCATCAGTAGCAGCAGCTGCATTATCATCATCATTTTTAAAGTGGCAGCAGCATTAGCAGCTTCTTCAATCATCAAAAGGTTTGCTAACACTAACAAAAAAATAAAACACGGAACGAAACGCAATTAAATGAAAAAGAAATAATAACAACTGTAGCAGGGTGACTATTCAAGCATTTCTATTTATGTCCATCTGTCCGTCTGTCTGCTTTTTATCCGTCCGTCCATCCTTCTGACTATCATCGTTGTATCTTGAGTTCTTTGTTGGCAGCTTTATTCCTTTCTTAAGCAACCTCTTTGAATTGCCCATTTTACCTTTTTTTTCTGGGAAGACACGTTATTATGTTTTTTTTATTTATTTAATGCAAGAGTGTTAATAAAAGCAAGCAATCCTAGAGATTATGTAGACTAAACTTATGAACAGATGTTCTAGAGGAAGATAATTTTTTCCAAGTTTTTTTCTCTTCCTTTAGCTTAAGTATTTGTTATTCATTTGTATATAATTCCACTACCACGATGGGTGAATGAGAATATATAAGATTTTTTAAACCGTATGTAACACTAAGAAATATTTGTTCATCTTATGGGGCTTATACCATGCCCTTGAGTAATTCTTGGTAAATTTAGTCATATTTGACTAAATTCAATTCTCCTGAGCAGGAAAAATCGTTATGAATTTAGCTACTGACCAAGCACCCAAAAAAACTTTCCTTAAAAAACGCTTTATAAAAGGCTTTTTTCTTTCTGGTCGTATTTAACGTTGGCATTTGTTTAACTTTAGATTATTCGAATTTAGATTTAAAAATATGTCCACATTATATTTTGAAGATAAAATCTTTCATATGTCGCCCATTGTTAGCTTCGAGCTGACGTGCTCTTTTCACGTCCCCCCAGCGTCCTCACTCCTTCTCGGATTTTCGCCTTAAGGCTTACCTTACCCTTTTTTCTCCATAAGCCCCTTTGGGAGCATATGGCTTGCACTGCCACAAATGTTACTGTACTAGTTCTTGGAGTATCGATCAGTCTTTTGTTATTTTGCGTTGTATCAGTTAAGAAGATGATTGGTATGTGTAGCAGGTTCTAGGCAGCCCCATCTGTCGCTGCCTAGAAGCCCACCGTCTATTTTCTATATGTGGTGGTGGTGGAGAACCTTGCTACTCTTTGATCCCCACCTATTTACCAAGGCGGCTGTCTGACCTTTGCCATGGTGTTATCCTCTTATCCAGGGGGAAGTGTAGTCAAGGGCCGTCTTGGAAGGATTATTTGGAGGACGATTAAATCCACTTTATTTTGAAAAATCAAAAACCATTGTAAAAATTTATCGTCCTTTGCCAGGGATCGAACCTGAAGTGCTTGATTTTGTATGCAAGCAAGTAAACCACTACACCACGCCAACACTTAAACCTTACCTTTTAGATAATCACAAAGAAAAAATCTGCAGCTATTAAACCGTGCGTCTTAGTGAGTCCATTTCATGTTTAACAATCATTCTTGGATTTTGAGAGCACCATATTCTGGAATTTTGTTAATTCACGTGACCATTAAGGTGAAAATGCCCTAACCACTTATTATTCTTTGTGTCTGAGTAATCGAATGCTGACTTTCTAAATAAAATTTAACAATTTAACAATTTTTTTAAAGGTAATTTTAAACAGAAAACCAAAAAAGTAACAATCATTTATTTACTTATGGGTATTGCTATAAAATGTTATATAAATTCGTTCTACAAGGTGGCGCTAAAGTCATTCTCCTATCGGAACATTCTATACTTGTAAAAGGCGTCCCCGCCGCGGTGTGTGCTGCGCCTCTTAGGTGGCATCTTGAGGAGTTGAATCTTTTGGTGTTACAGCCACTGGGGAAAACTGGCTTAGTTAATTTAATTACCAAAGCACATCCAACCTGTACACAATGTATATTATACATTTTTAACAGGTGTATGGCTTTACATCCAAGTGACAGAGCTCCTTGGGGTACAATGGATTTTAGGGGTGCAAAGTTGTACATTAGTGTTTAACTGTGGTACTACGGGAGTCAGTAGACCCCAGTGGGTGCACACCGGACTGACTATTGGTGAGGTATACGTTAGTATGCTTCTTGCGAGAAATGCTGCCTGTCATTGAAAATAAACTATCGGGCAGCACGTCGTTTTTGTAGTTAAACCCAAAATTTGCGTGTAGGGTAACGTTAACTCGGAGGATTGATTTTTCACCCCCGCGGGCATGATTGGTTCGTGGATGGATCCCTTTGCTGTTGATATTCAACAGTAGCTGCTGGGATTGATAAATAGCCGTGAAGGTTAGATTATTCCGGCTCCTTAACAAGAGGTGGGTGTATAATTTTTGATAGGAGTTGCTCCTTTTGTGTGCAAATGATCCTTAATTCACACCTAATATGCCTGAGATCCACCGTGAAGTGAGGTCGCAAGACAGGTTAATCGAATTAAATATTTTTGCAAGTGGCGGTAAATGTTAGTTCTACTTTCACATTTGTAAAGTACACAAATACAAAATACACGTCGATAAGAACTGGAGCTCTATACTCCTCAAGAACGCGTAAATATTGTTTTGATTTTCTAAGGGCTGCATTTCCTGGTCGCCTAATCTCTCGTCAGTCATTCTATACTTAAAGTAGCTAGTCTTTGTTAAAACTTTTCAGACTCTTTAATGTATTTAAAGAGAATTTTGGCAAGAGTGATGAAAAATGCCATTAACCAGGTTCGTTTGGTTATTATTTTTGGCTGCGGCTGCTTGCCCGATGTAATTTTTTACTACTTAATAATAATAAAAAAAGTTGTTGACATTAACTACACAGCCATTTTTTTTTACCAATTAAAGCTTGAATAAAAAATTAAATCAGTTTTAATTAAAAAATTTAAATAAGTAAATTAAACGTTTAATTGAAACTATTAATTTGCACCAGTAAACAAATTCACAAATTCACTTGATTTACATTTAATTCAATTGATTAAACGTTTAATCCATTTGATTACATTTCTAATAAAAACAGATTTAAATTTTGATTAATGCTTTAATGGCCGAAAAATTGTTTTTCTGTGTAAACACAATTCAAATGCGAAATAAAGTTTTTCATTTATTAAAAAAACGGCTGCAAAAGAAAGCTTTTCATAGAAAAGTGATTTAGAGGTTAAGCTTCATCGGCCTTAAACTCCGAAACTGGTCCCGAACGACTACGATGTAGTTTGGTTTAACGCTTTCACCAAAATACTCTTGACTTTAGAATTTGCTTGAGCAGTTGTAGGGTCAGCCATTCTGTTGCAAAGCATAAGGTTAAAGCTACATATATTTCACTGATCTTTTAAAATAAACGCAAACAATTTGCCGTAAATCCAGCATTGTCAAGTTATGACTAGAAATCGTGATGCCAGATTTAAAAAAGATTTCTCACAGTTCCCATACAATTTTGTACACCCGAACAAATTTTAATTCTTGGTTAAGGGTTTAAAAGATTCGGCACAACCGAATGTATCACTCTTACTTGTTCTGTTTGGTTGGTTAGATGGCTGGCATTATTGGTGTACTTAAAGCTTATCGTCTCCTTTATTATTTCTTGTTTCTTTATAATTTTTTTGTTGCTGTTGTAGTGTGTATTATATGTAATGATGTTGATAACAAAACGCACTTTTTTTCAATGAAAACGTTACGAAAATCTGGAAAAAGTGAAAGAATTCTATTTAAGTTATAAAAAGTCAAGCAAAATAAGAATCTTTTAGATTCATTGAGAGTTGACTTTTTGTACGGGCAAAATAATAATCATGAAAATGGCCATGATTGTTGGTGTGGGTATGAAAAGTATGAAAGTGAAAAAATGTACAAGATGAGGTGTATGAAAATGGAGGTGATTTCGTTGGCGATAAGTGTCTAAAGTCCTTTAGAGATTGATTGTAAGGCAAGTAAGAACGTCGTCGTGCTTGTAGCAAAAGTCTGTTCTGTTTTATCTGATTTCTGTTCAGTAGTCAAGAGTAGTTCAGCTCTATTAGTATTCAGGTATTGTGATGTAATTTTAAAATTATTAGGCTAAATCAATTACCTTAAACTTAATCCTTAGAACCTTTTTAGTATAAGGAGGGTATACAATATAATTTTTCTAAACGAATATCTTTCGTCGGACTTTCTTACCAGATTCAGGCATCGTTCCTTTAAAAAACCATTAAGTTTTTTTGAGGAGACATCCTCTTTATTTCAATGCTCCCTTTGTTGTCCGGTCATGAGTGATTACACAGCTATTGAATAAGGAAGTATTCAACCTTAACTTTGAATAAAATTCTTTCCTAAGCAAAAATTATTTTTTCCTAAAAAAATTTTTATTAGGAACTGATTCTCTAATTTTCGTTGTTTAAAATTACAAAAAAAAAATTAAACGTACTCATACAAATGTTTGGCGTTGTTTGCTTGTAAGTAAAATTGTTTAAAAAAGATTTTTTTTTTACTTTTTGTTCATTTTATTAATATGGGTAATTCCATGTCAAATCGACCAAGACTGGGACCCGACCCCGTTGGATTTGAATGAAATCTGACGAGAAGGTTCCTTTTATCCTATAAGGGACATACATGAACAAAAACAATTCAGGGATGACAAATGTGAAACCCAGAATCGTACTAACGAACTTTTAAAATCGTACTTTTGCGACCCCAATAGTACTAAATCCTTTTAATAATTTTTTTTTATAAAAGAAAAAGTCTTTTGTTTCGATTAGCCTTAAAACCGTTTTCATATATAGTCGTATATTTCGTTCCTTTGTTTTTTAATATTTTGGCATTAAAAAAATTTCTTTCCACGATCGGCAAAGAGTCTGAGATGAAAATATTCCTTTGGTTATTCTACTAATGGTGTATTCTTTTCTACAAAAAATGTCACATTTTATTTTCGTCTTATGTTCGTTTGCTCTATAAAAGGGCAGCTTGTTTTATTCTAAAAAAATTCACCCTTAAATGTCATAAGGTTTTGCTCAATCGAAAGTGTTGATAATATGTCCGTTCGTTTACTTTTCCAGTAAAATCCCAGTAAAATCTAGTAGGTGAGTTATATGGAAAATTTATAAATTTATATGTACGCGAACGCATTTCAGTAAAATCCAGTACAAATTTTGGGGTAAACGAACGCAGCTAATGCCTTGCAAAAAGATGGCTTCTGTTTATATCTGGGGTTACCAGACGAAGTTGGGAAAAATCGCCTCTAATCAGGACAGTAAAAATTTTTAGTTTTAAAAGTTATTTTTTCTATTATTTTATAATAGAAACAAAAGAAAGCAATACATTGTTAATGGTAGGCTGTCAGTGATATAAAATTAAAATGGATTCGGTGTTATAAAATTGTTTTTGAAAAAAAAACGTCAAATCAAGAAATCGTAAAAACATGATGTTAATAAATCGGCAATCTGGCAAAGTTATTTTCTTGTTTACATATTTTATGACAAACAAACTAAAGAAATTGGAATTTGGTCATTCATTTTGTTCATTTATTTATTTATTCAATATTAATCTATTAACAAATTTGGCTTTATGTACATATTTTTTTATATATTGAGGAACAAAGTTTTTGTCAGCTGTTAAAAACAGGGCAGTCCAATTTTGTGTTTTGTTCTCGTCAAATAAAAACTTGCGGTATAACATATTCGGCAAGACATTTTATTCATGCACCTTTTAAAATGTGGTATTTTTGTTTTTGTAGAAAAGAAAACACCAGAAGCTCTGGGAACATTACATTAACTGATTAAATTCATTTTTCATTGTGGTCACTTTCGACCAAAAAACATATGTAAATATTTTCGTTTTTTAAAGCATCTATATCCGCCTAAGCTCGAAACTCGTTATTAATAGTGGCATAATTTGCACATAATGCACAATGTTGGTTGTGTGTTACACCTTAACGTCAAGTTTTTTGCCCAACTTTTTTTATTTTAATTATTTATATTACAAATACAATTCACATGGATTATAGACCTCAGCGCCTTGAAGGCAATATTAAGGCAAGCTGGGATTTTAGGATATAAATAATTTAATATTTTTAAATGAAATAAAAAGAAATTCAAAATTAATTAAGACTTTGTACATCCATATTAACATTTGTACAAAGTTAATGCTAAAGATATGTAGAAGTTTATTTGAGAAGTTCTTCAATGTTGGATCGAAGATATTGTTTTAAGCAATTTAAGAAATCATTAGGATCTCTTGAAATCGTTAAATTTACTAATCGAAGAAATTCTTCTTATATTAATTTACCCAATGTTAAAAAAAAATCTTGAAAAATTTAATGAATGATGATAAGAATTAATATCAGAAAAATGATGATTTTTATCCATAATGAAAAATTAAAAAAAAAAACAAATAATGTAAAATGTTTGTTAGTACCTACTTCAGTAAAAAGTATTAGTGGAATATCAACAATAAAAAGGCAAGAGTTGGTATTCAAGAAGTAAAGTAAATTAAATTTTATTTAATTATATTTAAGGTTTTTGATTTCAATTTATATGACCTTACCTAACGATGAAAGTTATCGGAATGAATATAATTTAAAGTGCAAAAAATTACAATTTTAATTAAAAAAGGTTACAACCATGGAATTGTTTGTTCTTAAATAAAACTTTTGTTAATATGTCTGCTGCATTTTCATTAGAGGTATCGTAACATACACATACTCCTCCCGAATACAATGATATCGAATATCAATGTGCTTACTTCGCTTGTGTACAGCACGATTTTAAACCATAAAATTATCACTTTGGTTGTCGCAAAATAATGTGGTTGGGTTCGTGGAACGGCGGTTACGGTGAAAAATTACATCTTTTGTACCTTGGCACAAAGCTCCCATTGTACTTAATGCCACTACAGGCTGCTTACGAGCCTCCCAAGCAACAGGACCACCACTTAGAAATATAACATGACCAGAATACGATTTCATATCGGTTGAGTCAAAGCCCCAGTCAGCATCTGTGAAACATTCAAATTGGTTAGAATTAGAATATTTAATTTTAGCGTCTGGATTCTTCTTAAGATATCTCAAAACTTGTTTTTCAGCTTTAAAATGATAATAATTTGGATGAATTTTAAACTGAGATAATCTCGATACCACGTGAATTAAGTTAGGTCTAGATATTGCTGCTAGATACATTAAAGCGCCTATTAAGCTTTGATAGCCTTTGACGTCCAAATTATCGCATTTTTGAACACACTTCTCAAGCACAGTTACACTAGGCCACGGTGTAAATGCTGGTTTGCAATCTGCCATGCCCCATCGCTCCAAAATTTCATTTGTATATTTGTTTTGGTGAATTTCAATATTATCTCTTAAGCCGTCTCTATTTATTTCCATTCCTAAATTAAATAAAATTGGACCACGACCAACCGCTTCTACAAGATTATTTAATTCCAAAATAATATTTTGCATGTCCACTTCATTTGAACGTACAAGCAGCATATCGTCCACATACATTGCAATAATGTTGATACTAGAACCATCTCTTTGAATGTATACGCAAGTATCTGATTTACATTGCAAAAACCCCATTTTTAACAAAATTTCATTTACCTTTTTGTTCCACTCACGTCCAGCTTGCTTTAATCCATATAAAGCTTTTGTGAGTTTGCACACCTTTGAGGGATTACTTTTGTCTTCAAATAGTGGGGGTTGTAACATTTTTTTTTTCTTCATTATTTATTTATTGAATCTTCATATAGTAAATATGAACTCACAATAATTAATCAAATCTTAACCTAATACTTTATTTTATGTCCTGCCAGTGCCAGACAAACAATTTTTTTCATCACGGGTTCTGTTCACTTATATATGTAGGTGTTTATCGCTCATCTAATTGGACAAGTGCTGCAGTGTCTCTTCTTCTTAAGCGAGTGTGGCCGCTATCATTTAAAATATTTCGAGCTAGTGGGTTCGGATGCAGTTCGAGCCTTTTTAAGTATTTTACTGCATATTTCGTTATCACAGTTTTAACTAATGGAACATTGAGATCCTTGTGAATATTTGAATTTTTAACATACCAAGGGGCAGCTGTGATTATTCGAAGAAGTTTATTTTGGCGCCTTTGAATTTTATCGATATTAGAAGCCGAGGCAGTGCCCCATAACTGAATACCATAACAGCAGATTGGCTTTAAGATGGAGTAGTAAAGTAGGAGTTTGCAGTCGAGACTAAGAACAGAGTTTCTTCCAATAAGCCAATGAATTTGTATGGCTTTTAGTTTCATTTGAGTTAATTTTGCCTCTATATGGCTTTTCCACGTCAAACGGCGATCTAAATGTATACCGAGATATTTGACATGCGAATTTTGAGGTATTATTTGATTATTGATTTTAATAGGGGGACATGATTCCCGCCGCAAGGTGAATGTTATATGTACGCATTTTTGCTCATTTACCATTATCCTCCACTGTTTTAGCCATATTTCTAGTTGAAATATATGATCCTGTAAATAACGAGATGCTTCATAACTGTTTTCGTGGACGCTTAGAAAAGCTGTATCGTCTGCAAATGTTGAAGTTTGTGTGTAGTTGCTCGTTGGCATGTCCGAAGTATAAATTAAGTATAATAGAGGCCCCAGAATGCTGCCCTGTGGGACTCCAGCGCCAATTGGCTGAGGTGAACTAAAGAATTTTCCTTCTTTAATAATAAATTGACGACCGACTAAGTAGCTTTCTAGCAGCTTGTGTGTGTTTGCTGGAAAATTTTGCTTCAATTTATGTAGTAAGCCTTCATGCCAGACTTTATCAAAAGCTTGAGAAACATCGATGAAGAGAGCGGAACAATATTTTCTTTCTTCAAAGGCTTTTCTTATGGCGTTTACTATACGATGGGTTTGTTCAATTGTGCTGTGTTCTCTTCTAAAGCCGAATTGGTGGTTAGGTATACATCTATTTTCACTTAAAATTGGAGTTAATTTTGACACTAACAGCCTCTCAAACAGCTTTGATATATTAGAAAGTAAGCTTATAGGCCTATATGACTCAACTTTTGTGTGATCCTTTCCTGGTTTAGGTATCATGGTGACTAAGGAAACCTTCCATTTTTGAGGATAGTATTGAAGACGTAAGATAGCATTGAAAATTAAAAGAATAATTTTCTTTGCTGTGCTGGGTAACTCCAAAAGCATTTTGTTGCTGATCTTATCAAAACCAGGGGCTTTTTTGGGGTTTAATTCACAAACAGCCTTTTCGATTTCTCTTATCTCAAATCTTAGGGGAACAGCCGCTCTAGCAGGAACAGGTGGTAACTCGACCGCAGTATCGTGAGATATATTTGGGGTAAATACGTTTTTTAAGTGATTAACAAACAGATTTCCCTTTTCGCTATCATTTCTTGCCCAACTTCCGTTCAAGTTTCTTAATGGTGGCTTAGAGGCGACTGGCCTTTTTAGATTTTTAGCTGCACGCCATAATGAGTAGTCTGATTGCGGAGTTGCATCAAGTTCCTTAAGATATTTTTGCAGAGAAGCTGTTTTTTGAGTCTGTAGTAACTTTCTTAGCCTTTTTGTACAATCTTTTAATAAACTCTTTAGTTGAGGGGATCTGTGCAATTGCCACTCTCTTCGAACTCTCCTTTTTTCAGACAGGAGACGCTCAACATCTGTGGAATAAATTTTAATATTTTTAGCTTTGTTTGGGGTATTACTGGAATGTTGCACAGCTAGCTTCAGAAAACTGTCAAAATTAAGAATAGCGCGATCTACGTATTCCGGTGTACTAAGCAGAATATTTTCTGTGCAATGGGTGCTGAGATATTTTTTATATTTTAGCCAATTGATTTGTGTAGCTGGCGTCGCTAAGTAACCAGTTGGAGATACAATTCTATTGGGGTTCATTAAAGTAACAATTGTTGGTGTGTGGTCGGAAGATAATTCTAAGGAAGCTTCAACATAAATCGTTTCTAAGGGAATATTTTTAACCACGCCAAAATCGATGACATCTGGTATTTTTTGCTGATCAGTAGGCCAATATGTTGGTTGTCCGCTCGCTATCACATTCAAATCCATTTTAGAAATAGTATTAAATAGAACACGACCCTTTGGTGTTATAAGTCGGGACCCCCAGAAGGTATGTTTAGCGTTATAATCGCCAGCGGCCAGGAAACAAGGTCCTAATGATTTAAAATAATTATAATATTGGCCTTCAGATATTGAATATCTAGGTGGGGAGTATAACGATGAGATTACTACGTTTCTTTCATTCTTCAACGCAAATGTTTGTTGCTTGAAGATAATCTTCACAATGATCACCCATGAGGTAGTGTTTGACTCTGGTTTTTATTAAAATGGCAGAACCTCCACAAGCTCTATCTCGAGGGTCCTTGGTATCATATAGTGTATAACCATTAATTTTAAACGTATTTCTTGAGGTCAAATGAGTTTCAGAAACCATCATGACATCAATTTGTTTACTTTTAAGAAAATATTCTAATTAATTTTTATGTTGGCGGATGCCGTTTGCGTTCCAAAAACAAATTTTTAAACAGTTCATGGTTTATTAAGTACAGCTTGCAATAACATCGATTGCATTCTAAGAATCTCCTGCATCATATTACCCATTGTGTTTGTAAAATTATTTACTGTTTGCACTAATGTTTCCATGGTTTTTTCTAAGCGACTTAAATTAGAAACTGGAGTTTCGTCATTACTTGGCGAGGCCCCTTGCATTGGCACATGGTTTGATTTTAGGACGTTAGCGTAAGAGGTCCTGTTATTACCAGGCTGGGGGGCTTGAATTGCATTTGTGTTTACTTGGTTTGCAACCTGCATTTGAGGGGTATTTGTTTTCGGTGCAACCGTTTTCTTAACGATATTATATACAGGGCATCCTCTATAATTGGCAGTGTAACATGTAAACCTCATCTTCGTTTAAATACGCTGCAATATCTATGGCATATAAATTTAGCTGTTAACGCCAACAACAATCTAATAGTAGAATGACGAACACTTGGTGCGAATGTCTCCTTATAGTCGATGTTCGGTTTTTGAAAACACCCCTGCGCAACAAGCCTTGCCTTGTTTTCTGCACTGAACCATCTGGTTAAAAAAAAAATAAAATTCATTGTTGAAATTAATACATATTAGCTTTTTTTTACAAAAAATCTTTAAAATTAGAAAAAAATGAAATTCTAAAGAAAATCTGTAGCTCGTTTCTGTGTTTCTCGCATCGTAACATTTTTCAAATGAAGTGTGAAACAAAAAATTCCATCGTTTCTCGATTTGTGAGAAAAAAGTGTTTCTGTGTTTGAATGCGAAAACACACAACACAGATACTGTTTTAACTGGAATATTTCCAGTAATTAAGTGTCAAATGAAAGCGAAACGTCAACAAAAGAAATAAATATAATAAATATAGGGCTGCCAGATTTGACGATTTATCTTTATTTTGACGATTTTTGCTCCCATATTAGCAAAGTGCCGATTTGCTGATTTGTTCTTAAAAAGTGACGTAAGCAAAAATAAAATCAACAATATTTTATAACTTTGTTGTAGATTTCTATAAAAGCTCATATTGAATTTTCAAATTTCAAACACTTCATATTTTGTGGCGTTGAAAATTTAAAAAACAATATGAATTTCTGTAGAAAGCAACAACAAGTTTATATATTTGATATTTAATCTTCTTAGCTTATATGGACACTTTTGTGCCAAACCATTATTTCGGCAAGAAAAAAACGTTGTTTGTCTATAACCCGTTTATTTACGAACCGATTTTTTTTTAATTTTAACTACCATTTATTCTACTAAGTCTATTTTATGTGAAAAAGTTAAGTTAATAGTTATAAGAATAGGTAAATTATAGATTAATAGGTAAAAATTAGAGGCAAACGTGTTTTTACTCATATCTCAGCCATTTGTGAACCGATATTTTTAAATTTCAATAATATCCTATTTGGACTACATACGGTACAAATATAAAACAACGTTGTCACTATCAATTCTAGTTTTTTTTCGCAAAAATAAAAACCCTAACTAAATATTTGTAATACTGCTATCAAAGCTGATTTAATTTAAAAAATTGTCATTTCTTGGTATTTGTATATATCTATTTTAAATATGCATGTATGTTTATTTTATTAAGCTTGACTTTTTTTTTGTTTTTATAAAAACATTTATTTTATTTTTTATTAAAATTTTAAATTGTTATTGTAATTTGACATAGAATACACATTCAAATTCAAGCTTAATAAAATAAATATAAATTTAAAAAAAAAATAAATTTCGAAAAATAGACAATTTATATGTACATATGGATGTATAAAATACCCATGAACTTTAACTATGTTTTTGTTTGATTATGTTTTAATAAAACATCAAACAAATTTTGTTTAATTTTAAATCGTCCGATTTTTTAAAACAAAAAGACGATACTTTTATTTTTCTCAAGAAATTGACGATTTTTACACAAATTTATCCGGCAGCCCTAAATAGAACCAAAACAAGAAAAAGCTTAAAAAATTTTAGTTAACAAAATACTGATAACCATGATGTTTTATTTATTTTCATCATTTAAATTGTGCATTCATTATTTAAATTCTCTTTATTTTTTATTTATATTAAAAAAATAGTATATACACATTTTTTAAATTTAAAATATCTATAATTTGTTTTTCTCGCACCAATTTCAAATCTGACTTATTTTGACAGTTCTTGTAAGAAACTTTTCGCAAAATATTGTTACAGAACCACTTTTTCTCACATCCATCCAATAATTGCTGGAAAATTATTAAAATGACAGATAATTCTCGCAACGGAAAGATACAGAAACACTTGTGCGAGAAAAAAAAATTTTTGTTTCAGTTTGCACTGTTTCTGTTCCGATTCACTGGTTTCATGCGGAAAATTTAAAGATGCGAGAAATACAGAAACGGGATACTGAAGAACTAAAAATCAATTAAAATTCAAAAAAAAATTTTTAAAAACAATAAAAATTAATGAAATAAAAAAAAATTTAAGTGCCTGTCCCATGATATAGAACGAAAACATCGTTCACCTAACTATCATTTAATACAAATACAACATGTTAAGTATTGTTTTTGTTTTAAATGTAATTTAAGCGACGAAATTTTCTCTCGAAATCTTGGAACAGGCATTAAATTTTTTTTTCAAACACCAAGAAATTCTCAAGATTAACTTGAATTTTTTTTAAAAACAGTGAAAATCATCTTTAATAAACCGCTTAAATTTAAACTCAAATCAAATTTCGCTAAAAACCACTAAAATTCTAAAGAATAACTCAAAATTTTGAAAAAAAATTGCGTAAAAAATTAAAATTTTTCTAAAAATCACTGAAAAATTTTAGTTAGGATTTACACAAAATTAAAACAGTTTTTTTCAATTTACTTTTTCAATCTAATTCTTTTGATTTGATTTAGTTCAACATTAGTGGTACCACTATTATCACATAAATAACAAACAAACTCCTTGTATTTACGCTTACCTAATGTTGTACATATAACATGATAAACTTGATTTCTCGCCAAACGTGGCGATTTTCAAACTTGATTGGCGACCTAATATTCGATTTGGCGACATGGCGATTTGTTTTTGGCGATAATTTAAAATTGTTGGCGATTTTGTTGGCCATGCATTTGTTTTGAAACTCGTTAAATTCAATACGAAAAATTACATTATTTTTATTCTAGTATTTTTATGTATGAAATTTTAGGCTTTTATAGTCAGTATGTAAGTATATGAAACTAAATTATGTTATTGCTGTAGTTCTTTCTTTGGCCCGAGTGATGAATTTATGAATGTTATTTTTGTCTGGCCCTATTAGCCTTAATTTCTTCAATGTAAATAAAATTAAATTTTTAATTACAATATTTTGTTCCCGACGTTTCTTTGATTGTTTGTTGACTTTTTCAAGGGATTGTCTATTTAAAAATTATAAAACAATAAAATAAGTAGATACAATAATGTAACACATAAACAATAAAGACTTACAAAAAAAAAAAGTTTTTGATGTTTTCAGGATCATACGAATATAAAACATATTTTAATAATTTTTATGTTATGTTGAAAAGTCTGACGAATATATTGAAAATGCAGACAGAAGAAAATTATTTTTCATATTAAAAAAAAACATGAATAAAGCATGAATTACCTATTTCAAGTTTACGAACATTTCTCCATTATAAAATGTGGCAAATTATTATCACAAACAAAATTTGTTGTTATTTAAGATATTAATGAATCGTTACGTACTTTTGGATGTTTATGAAACACAATGGACAAAATGACCGTTTGTAATTGGATGATATTCCATCTTATTTTAATCAGTTTTGGCCAAAAGTCTAAAGCTATTAGGACACGTCAGGTACGTACCATTTTAAAGAACTTGCTTTGGCTGTTCATTATATGGTGCTAAATCCAACTAGTAGTGACTGTGTTGAAAATGTATTTTCAATAACGAACTTTACTAAGACTCTCCTTCTAAATAGAATGCAGTTCTTGACGCGGTGGTACGAGTTATAAATTACTATATTAATGTTAATGCTACGTGATGCACTTCTTTTGTACCTTCATTGAAAAAAATTAGTTCACTTACAATGTATTTCAAAAAAGAAGACAAAATAATAGAACTCCACTACATACATACATATATCCAATATTTGTTTAATACTTACCACAAAAATTCTTTCTTTGCTGCTTTTAGTAGACTACTATTATCTATTTAATAGGGCAATGCTCCTTTTTTGTCTTCACTAATCATTTTTACTTGGTTCTAAAAAAAAACTGAACAGAATATATATTATGGCGACTTTTTTAAAATTTTTGGCGGATTTTAGCGACTTGGAACAAATTTATTTTTTAAGATTTATAAAAAATATTTTTAATAATTTAAATCATCTATATGTTATTGTCAAAAAATTAAAAATAAAGGTTTTGGCGATTTTTGACATTGAATTTGGCGAAAAAGGTCAAAATCAATCTGACAACCCTGGTTATCTCACGTCGTGGTGATGTTAATTGGCTGTCACGATCATGTGGTTTGACACTGTTAGACTTCTCTCTTTGGGGATATTTTAAAGAAAAAGTGTACGTCAATAAGCTTAGAAACATTCAGGAGCTCAAGAATGAGATTATTCGGCACATTTACGACATTGAACCTTAATAATATCTAATAGTCATTGAAAATATGGACTATCGGCAAGAGGTATGCCACCGAAGCCGTGGCGAGCATTTTAATTAAGATAATCTCTGAAAACGTTTTGTTTAATTTACATTAACATCATGCTTTTTGGTTGGATCGCCCTTTAATAGAAAAATCTGCTAACTTTAAGAACTGAAAAAGTTTTTAACAAGGTTTCTTTCAAATGTGCTAAATTCCCATTTCATACTATTGTTTTTTAAACTAAAACTGTTTGCTTTTTTTTCCCAAGTAAATCAAAAACTAAAGTAAGCTGCCAGTTTAGTTTTTTTAAGCATTGCTCTTGCCATTTTATTATTAAAGTATTTTTTGGGAACACAAAATTTTCAATTAACAGGATTGTGTTTGTCGTGCTTAATTTCCAATTTTTATTCCTGATGAAAACTCTGCTATTTATTGTTGATGGAATAAGCCATTCCTATGCTCATTTCACTGGTTGCTAAGGCCAGATCATCAGGAAACTTCATCCAAAGATTTTAGAAAAACTAAAGATATTAAACCAAATAAAACTGTAAAGCTTTTATTCTAGCGAAAGTTATAAGTTTAATTAAAAACCATCTCGTTGTTTTTAATTAATCATACGCAATCTTACTCTATTATTAATTTTTCCATATAGAGGCAATGCTTGTCGCATATATACATATATATGTATATCATCACCTTAAACGCAAAAGGCCCTAAATAACATTTTGAAAATTTTATTGTAGAAGAAAAAAACCATTTAATATGATGCATTTATAAATTGCATTAAACTGTTTACAATTACAATTTTTGTTGTAAAATGTAATACCGTGTTCAGATATGCACCTTTATTGAGTTTTACGCAATAAATGACGTTATTGGGCACAATTTTCCATATAAAATTGCAAATTAGTTATTGCTCAATTAATACGAAATTGTTATTAATATTGAGTAAAATTAAAATGCGACCCTGTCACAAGTGTGTTTAGTGGGCAAAACATAACTTGATAAACAAAGTGGTTTGCCATTCGGCAACTGACATTTCAACAAAACAAAGACCCATGCATCAGGTCTGCGCAAAAGCCAGATAGATGTTTATTCCTTAAAGATGTTAAAAGTTGTTTACATTTTGCTTGTACATGTTAATTTTTGTTTACGTTAAATATTGTATGTAGTAGTAATATAAACAATGATTTTTTTTAACTGTCCAACGCTAATTGAGTTAGCTAAATTGTGTATATGTGAACAGAAAGATAATAATGTCAATAAACCGAATATTGACTCAATAAAAAAGGTATATCTGAATACGGTATTTCAGTCGTTTTGAAAATTAACAATCTTGGATATTATATAAATTGTTAGTTAGGTCCTTTAGCCTTTTATCATATTATCACTTGTAGATAGCGTCGTTTGTTTTCAATAAAAAGATTCCAACATTTTTAGTGGACATTTGTGTTGATGCTTTACATCTGATTAAATGAAAAAGTTACTTGATAATTTTTTGTTAGTTAGGGCCTTTTGCATATTAGGTTACGATATATATATATATATCATGTCCTATTGTTCCTTAAAGAAACAAAGGGCCACAATTGCTTGTCGTAAAACTTCCAAATTGTTTTTTGCTTATTTTTTTTTATAATAACAAATAAAATAAGTTTTATATTTTAGCTTTTGTAAACTTAATTTTGAAATGAATAAAAATTCGTTTATTTGGAATATCATTTTTAAATCTTTGCTATTATTTTCCAATTTCAATGTTTATTGTGGAAATTATTTAGCAATTTCTTATTTGAAATAACAAAAAAAAAAAAACTTTTGTTATGCAAAATTTCAGTTCCTTTTATCAAATTTTATCGAAAGCCGTATATTTTTCATCAAACAAATTTCAATGTTTCTTTTTGTATTTATTTGCAAAAAAAAAAAAAAAAAAAAAACATACGAAAACAATCTTTCATCATTATTTCACCTGAATAGTTCTTTATTTTGTCACCTTTTCTTTGGTCCCCTTTCTAAAACAACTGACCAAACATAAAAGAACTTGCGTTTATTTTGCACTTAAGAAATAAAAAAAAGTAAATTTAAATAAACTTTTGTGTTTTTTTTCAGACAAAATTTTTTTTATTAAATTTCCATCACCTTCAGTTAAAAAGCTTTTATGTCATTGGCTAGATGTTAAGGATTTAAAGGTTGGTTTTTTTTCTTTCATGTGGTGGAAAAAGGTAAACTACATGTAAATCATTTATTTAGTTTTCTTTCTTTTCCTTTTTTTTTTTTTTTGTGATTTTGGTTGAATATTAAAACGTATTCTCGTTTATTTCGTTTCAATAAAATATTAATACAAAAGGAAAGACGAAATAAAACGTGAAAGGTATAGAAGGAAAACAGTACGTATATACATATACATATATGTATGTGTTACTAACCCATAAACGGCAGATTACTTTAAATAAATTTTTTGTGAAGAAAAAATCTTCATGTACTCAGTATTCATTAGAAAAGCTCCCCATCGCCTCCATAGAATGCATAACAATTTCGCAAGGGACGACCTCATTGACTCTTGATTTACTATTGAGGCAATATTATAAAAAACAAGTGAGAGTGCTTCACGTAGGAAAAAAATATGGTTGGAGGTAACCATATTCTAGGAGCAACATACTATGGTTGGATTTTCAGCAATGTTTATGTTTGCAGGTTACCACGCTATGTTTAAATATGACCATAGAATGGTTGAAATTAACAAAAATTTTCCCGAAATCAACGATAATATGGTCAAAATTAACCATATTTTGGTCAATATTAACCATAATAATGGTAAAAATTAACCATAAAATGGTCAAGATTTCTGCCCATTTTTTGCCAAGATGCTTGTACCTAATTTGGAAACTTTGGCTCTTAATGTTCTTCAGATATATTTGCACACATAAAATCAAATTAGAAAACCACAACAACGAAAGATTCATGGGTAAAATTAGAGGCAGTCGTGGTAGTTTGCTCATATCTCAGCCATTTGTGGAACTATCAGGCTGAGGTTTAATAGCAAACAATTCCGGAAAATTTGCAATATAAACGTTCTAGACCTCACCACATATCGTGTCTTCGGCAAAACCTAGTTCAATGGACACACGTAGAGAGAAACATCGTGATTTGAACTTCTCTTCTCTACTAATTAATACCATTTTGCCTTCGGTGAAGGGTATAAAAACATGAGCAGACTTTAATAGGAAGTTAAAATTTTAAGCATTGTTTATTTTTGGACTTATTGTGATTATTTATTTAGAAGTTTAAAAATAAAATAAAACACAATGATAAATGTAAAGAATTTTTTTGTAAAAAAAAAAACGGGAATTATTTCTTATATTATATCCTTTATACAACATTTTGTTTAACGAAACGACAATTTAGAAAAGTTAATCCGAATTAATAAAATTAAGTCTAAAATAGTCAGTGCTGAACAGTTTTTACTTCTCCTTAAAGTATACTTTTATAATAACTTGCTTTTATAATTGATTGCTTTTAAGCTGATAACTTGCACTCTATAAGTAATTAGCTTTAAAGCCACACACCTAAATGCTTTACTTATCCCATTTTTAAGGATTAATTAGTTTATATTAAATTTACGAAGATTCAAATAATAAATAATAAAAAAAAATTTTGTTAACTCTATTTCTTTGCCTACTTTGGGGCTTTTCTAAAAACCACTTTCTGCTGCCTGTTTTAGGGCTTATATGTATTTTATCCCCCGTATTTATAAATGATCATTAAATTTAACAAACGTTTATTAAGGCAAATTTTCATACAAAATTTGTTTTGTAAACCTTTATTAAATTTAAAATTTTTTTATAAATACTGGCATAAATCTTTAATTTTCTGTCTAACCTTACATTTCTTAAGGTTAATATTTAGTTTAAAGTAAACTTTTTAACATCTTCTCTATATTTCAGATTTCTATGGCATGTAGAAAAAAAACGCTTCTTTTCAATAAGAAGGATAAGCTCTATAACGTCAATAGACATACATGTACTTATATTCAAATTTATAAAGAAAAAGTCTACTTTATTACTTTAGTTTGGTACTAAAGAAAGCAACAAAAAAAAAAAAAAAAACTGAGACTCTCTGGGTCTTTTCATACAAATCAGGGGTTTTTTTTAGAGAATAAAAGATCGCATTATGTCAGAAAGTGTGTGCTTAAAATATGTCTGCTTTTTTAAATGGAATTCAAATACAGAGAAAGACTGATTTTTTTATTAAAAAAATAAAATTGGTATGAAAAAATGGTATATTTATTTATACGCAGTAAGTATTTTTTTTTAGCTGAAAAAGTATATAAAAAGTGAATAAAGTAAAGTATTTTTTTTTTTTGAGAACTAAACAAGTAAAAATGCTGTAATCGGCTGAGTCGAATTTTCGATACCCTCCATCCAGATTATTTCATAGCGTAATAACTCGTTGGGGATTTTAGGCGCATTAAAGTCTATTTCAAAAGCACATTTTAAATTAAATTTAAATTAAAGACCAATTTTTTACAAACAAATAAAACAAATTTGTGTTGCAAAATTTAATGCGACCCGATGCTTTCCGTCACCAAATTCTGTTAGTTTTTGTAACAAAAATATAATTTTTTTAGAGAGTTTATTCCACAATTAGGTTCATAACTCTTTTCCTACAAAACGTATTGTGCTGGATTTTAAGCATAAAACTTGTAAGAAGGACTAGAAACAATTTGACACCAAAACTATTCTTTGCTGTTGAGTTATACTTAGTTTTTAACAGGGGGATAGGCTGATTGACATGGGCAAATCGACTTAGAATAACTCAAGGTCCTGGAATAAATATCCTTAGATGAATATTAAAAAGGAATGACAAACTTAGTATACCACCTCATTCACCACTATTGAGGGTATAAAAAATTTAAGTAATACTCTAGACAGTGAATAAAAAATTTGTTTAAGGGGTTTCTGCGGGAAAATGTGGGAAATATGAGGTAAAAAAAAAATTTTACATAGAATTTTATATAAAGGGTGGTCCAACCATAATGCACGCTGTTAATTGTGAGTCACACCTTAACGTCAACTTCATTTGACATTTCATTGTTTCAGTGTTTGACAAATTGAGCGGCGAGTTTAGATTGTTGAGGCCTTTTACGAAAATGGGCCTTTAAATCAAAATGCACTTCGTGCACTTCATGATTTTTTTGGTCAGCATAATCGACCAAATGTTTCCACAATCGGGAGAAATCGGGTCTGTAGGAAATTTGAGAATACCTGTTTCGTACAGCTAATGGGCTGACCGGCCATCGGGCCGTACTTCTTTGAAAATGAGCACAGCAAAGCAGTTACCGTGAATTGTGTTCGCTATCGCGGGATGATAACGGACTTTTTGTGGCCAAAAGTTGAGGATATTGACCTGGAACAACGAAACAATGGATCTTTAGCGAGAGAAATTCATAGAGTTTCGCGCCAAACAAACTGAAGGATATGCATTTCTTATACGTGTATGTCCTTATAAGGATTTAAGATTTTTTGTTGATAAATGAACCCACTCTAATAAATTTTTCTAGAACATTTGATCTCATTAGAAAACGAAAACTGAAATTTATGTCGCTATTTTCGCGGTTAGGGCTCGATATATTTTTAGGCTAATATATACTCACATACATAAATTTTCAATGATACAAACAATTAAAATATTCCATACAAAAATATAAAAAACAAGTGCAATTTGATGTTCTGGAAAAAGCACAAAAAATGCCACTTTTGGTGTTTTCTTTTCTAAAAAATAATAATTCATTATAATTGTGTAATATATACATATATTTATCAGGTAACACGCACCCTAACAAAGTGATAAATTTAAAATGGAACAAAATAATACCTAAGTTTTACACTCAACACTAATGTCTAAGTACACATTATCAACACTAATGTTAATTGATTTGATAGAAAAACATAAAAATAAGCATCACTGTTACTCATGTAAACTGTCAGTTATGTTAATGATCTGTTTTTATTATGCGGGGAAGTCCCGAAAAGTAATCGCTATAACTTACACTTGCTGTTGGTTGTGAATGCTGAATGTTCTCTCGACAGTATGGATGAGGACTCACAAGACGAAAATATAAAAAAGTGTTTATTTGACACATCGCTTAACCCGCCTGCTCTTCAACGCATTGCCAGAAAAATGATTTTTTATTGTTTCCTTAGTTATTAGATCTAAATTAAGGATTTTTGAAAATTTCTGACTTTTTTAATTTTCAGGTGACTAGAAATTGAAAGTTGCTTATAAGCAACTTTGGGCCGTTGAGGACGTATTTCACATTATGAAAATTAAAACAAACTTTTCTATTTGTTATTCATTCTTTGACCAACTCTATATGTGCTTTGATAATTTTATTACGATTGTTTTAAATAAAACGATGATTTAAATTCAAGCTGCTTATAAGCAACTTTGGGGTCGAAAGGGTTAATAAATTGGAGGCACTTTTTACTCAAAATAAACAGGAAATTCAATCGAAAATTACACAATATTTCTTTAAATAAAATCTTTTAATATGTTCATATGAGCAACTTCAAAAATTTACGACACCTAGACATTTTTTTTTTGTCTGACATCAATGTTGATTTGCGTGTGTATAAACCGATATTTGAGCATGTGAAGTCCGTTCGCGTTAATCATTTTTATTACACGGCGCAAATTTTACTGTGGTTAAAAGTTAAAAATTAAAAAAAATATAAAAATTACAGTTTTTGTTAAAATTGAAAAAGGATAACGCGTGTGGATAATACCCCTTAAGGGCTTTCTATTTGTAAAAGCTTGAATACTTTTTAAAATACACTGAAAAAAAAAATATATAATATAAAACAGAGAATAGAATTAAATTTAAATTAATTAATTCAATTCAATTCAATTCAATTTATTTCATATTTAATATGTTTACATGACAATTTTAAATAATAAGTTGTGAAGAGTTTAAGATTAGTATCTTTTTCTGCTTAATTATAATATATTTCGCTAGTTATTATATACATTTATATTGACAAAATTATATTGGAGGTAAAAATTTAGCAAAAACCTATTTAAGCCTCTTTTTTTTAATATTATGTATTTTATATTTTTTTTTAGATTTTTTATTTTTATAAAAACACTTATTCTAAATCTTAACTACGTAAGTTGAGCTAGCTCATTAATATGAATATAAGAAGAGTTTTGGCACCTGATATTAAAATTTTCATTAAGTCTTGAAAGTCTATCTTTAACTAATTCTATATCTGCAAGAGAATGGAGGCGAGCTGTAGAATAAAACCAAGGGAGGTTGTATATTAGTTTTAATAATTTATTTTGCGATATTTGCAACTTGTTTAAGTGACAGTTAGCACTGCTCGACCAAACAGGAGCTGCGTAGTAAATAACGGCGTGAAATATTGATTTCAGTATTAACATTTTATTGCTAATGCTTAAAGCAGAATTTCTATTTATAAAAGGGTACAGCATGCGTGTGAGTACATTTACTTTATTTGTTATATAATGAATGTGGTCTTTGAATTTCATTTTGGAGTCCAGTATCACTCCAAGATATTTAACTTTCTCTTCCCATTGAATAGAGCAATTATTAAACATAATATTGCTTTGCGGTAAAAAACATGATTTACGCTTCCTGGTAAAATATATTGCCTGTGTTTTGTCAGAATTTAACATTATTTTCCATTTGTTAAAATAACATTGTAATTCACTTAAAGCTCTCTGCAGGTTAGTTAATACATCTATCGAGAGTATTTCGGAGCTGAGCACCGCTGTGTCGTCTGCAAAGACTGACACAGTGCAGTAATCTAATTGGGGGAAATCTGAAGTGTACAAGTTATATAGAATTGGAGACAAGCAAGAGCCTTGCGGACAACCTGCTGCAATAGAATACGAATTCGAAGAAGTCGAACCAATATAGACTTTGAAGGAGCGTGATTTGAGAAAACTTTGAATTATCTTTATAAGTTGCATTGGAAATCCAAAATTTACCATTTTAAAAATCAGGCCGTCATGCCATACTGAGTCAAATGCAGCTTTGACATCTAGTAATAGCATACCAGTTGATTTTTGAGCAATAAAATTTTCGTTAACTAAGTTTCTTATTCTAATCAGCGGATGGGCAGTATTGTGTTCTCGGCGAAAGCCAAATTGCTGAGGAGGGATTATATTATTTATTTCCAAAAAGTTCACTAACTTCTCTTTTATAATTTTTTCAAAAATTTTACTAATAGAGGATAATAGGCTTATAGGTCGGTACGATGAAGGTATATCAGGTGGTTTTTTCGGTTTTCTTATAGGAATAACTTTGGCTTCCTTAAACTCATCAGGAAAATAACAGATTTTTAAACACCCATTGATCATAATAGTCAAGAACTTAAGAGCTTTGCTAGAAAGCTTTTTTAAACAAATATTATTGATCCCATCGATTCCAGGGGATTTTTTGCTTTTTAGTGATTTAACAATTGCAGAGACTTCTGAAACATTGATTAGAAAATCATCTGTAGGAACTGTATTTGAATTTCTTAAAGATTAGAGAGCATTGTGGACCTGGGAATTCGTATATATATCACCAGGATTAGTAGAAATTGAGTGATTCAATGCAAATGTTTGAGCCAAAATTTCACTTTTTTCCCGATTAGTTGTATAAATATTATTATTTTGCTTTAAGATCGGAATATTTTTTGATTTCTTCCTTAGAATTTTGGTTAAGTTCCAAAATGGGGAAGAACCTTTATCAAGGGTTGAAAGTAAGTAATCCCAGGATTTGTTTCTATGTTTAGTTATTTCTACTTTGATTTTTTGATTTAATAATTTCATTTCGTGTTTGTCATTTACATCTCTGAATCTTTGCCAGTCTCTCCTGATACTGTTTCTTCTTCGAATTAAACTCTTTAAGAATTGTGGTAATGGTTTGTTCTTTTGTGAACATTGTTTTTTCGGTACACTAAAATCCGCTGCATTATTAATAGCAAGCTTGAAATCTAACAACAGCTTATCAATATGTTCAGTATTTTCGATGTGACTTAAATTAGGTAAAGTCAGTGTTCTGTTTAGCAGCCTAGAGAAGCGTTTCCAATTTGCATTTACAAAATCATATTTGAAACTTGTACTAGTGTTATAACAGCTATTTAACATTATTTTGACTGGAAGGTGATCTGAGCTTAAATCGTTTATGACTTCGGCGTGAGACAATAAGCCAGGCACATTTGTTAAAAATAAATCTAATGTAGAGCCCTGTCTGTTTGCACTAACAGGTAAGTATGTAATGTCATTTGGATACACTATACCAATGTCATATGAGTCTAGCTTTTCGTACAAGATGTTTCCCCATCCATTGGCTCTTAAACACCCCCATAACTGATGTCTGCAGTTAAAATCGCCGCCTAATAAGTATCTGTCGCCTCTACTTAGTTTAAAAATATCGGAAGCAAACTTTCTTTTTCTAACTCCGTTATTACCCATCAATCCACCAGGAAAATAGCATGAATACATATGTATACTATGTGAAGTAGTAAAAATTTTTATACCGATATTTTCAACCAGGTCAGTGTTTACAATTGGGAGTAACTGATGGGGAACATCCTTCTTCACTATAATTGCAACCCCACCACCTCTCGAATTTACTCTGTCATTTCTGTATATCTTAAATTGATTATGACTTATAGATATATCTGGTCTTAGCCCTGTTTCTGTTAATAAACAGATTTGTACGTTACGAGAAATTAAGAATTGAAATAACTCTAAACTTTTGTTCCTAACACCTCTTGCGTTCCAAGTTATTATACAGATGCCATTGTTACTCATTATGATAAAAATTTAATAGCTAGACTGGTTACAACTTCAAATTGCTCAATCTTTGACTTACAGTTTTTAAGATTAGTAATTAATTCTAATGTTATATTCTTCATTTCCTGAAGAGTGAAGAGATCATTACTGTTGTTGCTTTGGTTGCCATTGTTGTTTCCATTTCTTTGGGTTATCCAGATACTAGACGGCGTGTTCGCGCTTTGATGTAGTGTGTTTGGAAAGTTATTATTGTAGTTGCTGTTTGGCTGATTAACGTAACTGTTGCGTGGACGACGTTGTTGAACAGGCTGAGAACGTTGTCTCATACTTAAGTAATTGACCTTGCTTGGACATTGGTCAAACGTAGATTTGTGTGATCCATTACAGTTAGCACATCTGATTGCAGCATCTTTACATTCTGAGGTCTTGTGTGATCCAGCGCAGTTGGCACAGAAGGTTTTAACCTTGCAACGACTAGAACCATGGCCGAACATTTGGCAGTTATAACATTGGGTGATTTGTGACTTGTTTAATTTCTGATATTCCCATCTTACTTTAAGGAAGTTTAATACAGAATAATTCTGGCGTAGTTCTTTCAGTGTTATAGTTTGCCTTTGAAAATAAACTACGTATATTATATACTCCGAATTGTACGATGAAGTCTTGGTAACGATTTTTACATCCAAACATTTAAGTCCCATATCGGTCAACGTTTTCATTAGAAATTTAGGATCTTGTCTATCAAGACCAAATAGAAGAGCTTTGTACGGTTTTTCATTTTTGGAAGAATAAGTAAAATACTCATATTTATCACCGAGTATATTAAGCATGGACTCATAATCAGCTTGAGCTTTAAGAAATAGTTTAAGACCAATCGAAATTTTTCTTATGGCATAATCTGACACTTTAACTAATTTACATAGTTCATGTACTTCTTCTATTTTGCATTTCAAAATAGTAATTGGAGGAATGTGAACTTTAGTAGTCTTTTCTACTATCACTTCATCATTATCAATTTTATCGTCATCAATTGTTTGAAGAGGAGAAAAGTAGTTGTTGGATTGTGTATCATTAAATCCATTATTATTTGTTTTAGTTTTTTTATTTTTTTTTGAACGCTCATTGCGTTATCATTGTCACATATTCGCAGCCGCTTAATTTTGTTCTATTTAATTGTTTTTGGTTGAAACCTGTTTTTAATATTGGAATTTTTTAAATATTGTATTGTTGTAATACAATGTATTGATTGATTGCAAACAAATTTTATTCTCTTGTCCGGTATACACAACCGAATTCAACAAGTCAATTAGCACGAAAAAAAAAAAAAAAAAAAAATATAAAAAAAAAAAAAAAAAAAAAAATTTTTTTTCATCGTGTATGCATATACAAATTTATTTAAAATTGTTAAACATTTTACAAAATTACGGCTAGTATAAAACTTTTAAAATGTATAATCTGAAACCAAATCAAATATTTCATACAAGGATGCTTTTTGAGGTTAGAAACATTTTGTTTCCTCCATAAAATTTTAAATCCTTAAAATTTTTTGGTGCGTTTTCAATTTTAGTATCAAGCTCAGTAAAGTCTTCTATTCGATGTACGTTTGAGCTTCAGTTGTCACAAAGCAAAATGTGTTTGGAAAAAACTGCCGCGCACGCGCCAGGGTTGAAAAAAATTATTTTTTTTTTGCACTTTATCAGTTTAGTCCGTCGCGAAGAACCTATTTAGATACCTAAACATGTTCCCATGACATGTTTTGATATAAAAAAAGCTTAAAAATAAATTGTTTTTTTGCAAAAATTTTCAAAAGTTCATAAAATTTTTGCGTTTAAAAATTTTAAAGTGCGTTTTCGCCTCGGAGGTGCCCTTTACGAAGTTACTCACATCACGCAATACACTAGCCAACTTAAAAGGCAATTCAGATTGTCAGACGCAAAAAAGATACATTTTTAAAAAATGTACGCTAATTTCTTTTAAGTTTCTGATGTCCGTGATACGTTATTGGTGCGCTGACACCAACTTGATACACCTCAAACTTTATAAAATTACGCAGTTTTTTTAATTCTGCACTTAAAACTTAATTTTATTAAACGGCGCAAAAACTGTATGTCAAATCTTCAAAAATTTTAAATTCGGAAAATTTTGGTTTCACTTTAAAACACCATGCAACTTTTCACCCAGCAGCGATATCAAAATTTTTTTTAGTGGATATATCCTCCAAGTCTAGTGACTATAATTTGTATGGGATTGGATCTGAAAGCTTAAAACTATTACAAAGAAAACGGAATGAATGAAAAAACTCTTGCAAGTTTCAAGTTGTTTTTTTAATTTTTCGAATTTTAGATGACCACCAATTCTTAAGGTGAGGACTTTTCAACGTAAAACTTTGCACGTCATATCCTTCAAGCGTAGTCATCCAAACCCTGTACAACGTTTTTTTCAATTCATAAAACTTTACGAAATAAGAGCCATAGTATGTCGGTTTCAGAAGGTGCTCAAAAAATTTGAAGTAGCCCATATGTATTTAAAGGAATTTAAAATAACATAAATACCGAACGATTTTTTTTTGTTGTGTATTTATTACAAAATTCTCTAACTTGAAATTTCTGTAAGCCGAACTTTTTGGTCGGGCTAATGAAGTTTCGTGTTAAAGAAGTTCAACTGTATAATAATGTCTAATAACGGTAGAGATTTTCTTAAAGTTAATTTCTTTATAACGTTAATTTTTAAACACAGTACAAAGAAAATAGCATAATTTTATCGTACAGAAAAATATTTAAAACTTTTAATCCAAAGTACTAAAAATAATAAATACCTTTTGGGCCTCTAAAAAAAGATCATTATCTCTTAGTTAGAACTGAAATGTCGTAAGTTTCTCTTTTGATTCTTAATGGCGGACACTTGGTTTATTAAACGACAGAGAAAATTGAAAAAACTATTCACTCAGGTTTACTTTGTCCATCAACAATTTGTTTTACTTTTTTTTTATAGTTACCGCAACACTTTTTTAAGATTCATCCAGAGCATTACTAATACATACTTTAAATAAAGTGTGGGCTCATATCAAAGAAGAATGTCTTTTTTACCAAAGACTAACTTCAAAATTGTGGTACTTCTTTAAAATAAATTTTTACTAATTTTATTTTCCTAGTACAAACATGAATTAAGTTTGATTTTTCTTGTAAAATATTATAAAAAATTAGGACAAGTTAGGCGACCTCTAACAGCGGGAAACGCATTAAACATAAAAAAATGTTCTTCCTACATGTAATTTATTAAGATACGAATACAGTACAGTAATTGTTTTAAACATTAGAACAACATTGTTTCACCTTATTTTTGTATATGGATCAAAGTACATACTGTGTGACGTTTTGTCATCCATCTCACAAAACCTGCATATCTTGTAACATTCATGCGATACTCATTATAAACTGATGGTATTTAAAACGACAGTGGCCCGTAAATAGGCCAACAAGCAGTCTTAGTTCCGTGTTATCAAGCAGAAGTAGTTTACCTGCTTTGCCACGGGACAGTGTCACAAATGTCTTGGACTGCCTTAATCCAGAAGTGGACGTCCATGTGTGAAGAAATTCACGTTCAGATCGTTTTCCAAATAAGTAAATGTCTATTGTGTTTTATATTTCAGGTCTAAAAAAAAATAAAGCTGTCCCATAGGCGTTTGATGCATAAAGGAGTTTAATTAGCAAACGATATTGGCAAAAAGAAAAGTTTGCTTCATAAAGCCTGATAAGACTTCTGCAATTAAAAGATCAGCAAGATAGTAACTGCACCCCAAGAACACAATGTCAAAAGGGGGGCTTGTTGAAAATGTGATCTTTCGCTTTTTCCCGGACCACATTTTGTCTTGATTTAGTAGCTCAAATGTTACTCCTTATATCATAAAACTTATTAGCTTTTAGGTTTCTTTTACGGCCCCTTTATTATAAAAAGTCTATTGCAATTTAGACAAATTTTTTGTACTCTTTCGAAAAAACTTTTCTTTTTTTTTTGGCTGGCTTTTTTTGTATTGGTACTGCTTACTTTTGGTGTTTGTACCCAAGCTTATTTAATGTTTAGACTAAAGGTGTTGCATTCAGCCATTCTTGGCTGAATTACATTTAAAACACATTTAGGTTTTCTTTCAAATACATTTTCTTTTGGAGTGGGGAAAAATTAAAAAAAAAAAAATATTTAAATGGGATGTTGTCTATTGGCACGTAGTTACTTTAATTCAAAATTATGTGGCATAGAAAAAATGCACTGACACTTTGATGCTTTACTTCGCTCAATATTTCCTGGGCTGCTTTTTAAACAGAGGTTTCGAAACTTTTTACTTAAGGGGCCTTTTAAGAATTAATTTTTTTTGAAGTTGGTTCATAATGCACCGTCTTCTTGCTATAAATTGATTTTTTTTTGTTTCTGAAAATATAATACTTTCTTATAAAATTAACGTATAAAAAAATGGCATATTAGGTTTTAGCTAATTAAGTTGTTCTGAATCAGATAAAAATAATTAAGAATTAATGGAATTTAGAGCACAAAAAACTTCCAACAATTTAAAAGTTTGCTAAGTGCACCTCATGGTCTGGCTGGACCCCAGGTTTCTTTTTTGAATCTGATACTGACAAAGTTTAATTTGCTTTTTCTGTTAAAGTGTCGTTAACTCGAGAGAGGTATTTTTGCTGTTGGAGTGTTTAAACTTTCTAACACGTTTTTGCTTTGTCGACGTTTTTGCGGTGGTACCAGGTTATTTCATTTGATTCGGCATCACGAGAGCGGGATCTGTTTCCTGGACGTTGAAAAACTTTGTTTTTAACTCAGCCAACTCTTTGACAAGTAAGCTGATCTGTTTTGCAGAAGCTTTGTGGCACAGAAATTGCATTGACGTGTGGTGAATCACTTTCCTCAAAAAACAAGAAACAAAAGAACTCGTTTTTGATGCGGTAACTGCAACAAAGCTACATATGTCCCTTCAACACGGCAGACAGACAAAAACCTATATTTGCAATGATGAATGTAACAGACAAGACTTTCTTTCGCGTACATATTTAGATGTCAAAGCTAATGTTTCTAGGTTTAAAAAAAAGTACCAAAATTGTTCATATTTACGGTTGTCATTTACTCAGGCCCCTGTACCATAAGTAGAACTGAAAATTTCAAGTAAAAGAAATAAAGAAAGAAATTTATTTTCCGTATTTCTCCTTTTTATACATTGGGGGAAAAAACAATTGACGAATCAAAATTATCAATATTGTAGTGGGAGCCCATAATTAAATACGTACATATGTGTATGTCAATGAATAGAGATAAATGTTTTGTAAAAAAGTACCAAAAAGGTAAAATGTTCACCCCCTAAACGTTCGTTTTTCAAATGAGTACCTTATATTTATTTGTATATCCAAAATAAGTTACGAATGTTATAAACCTTAATTGTTTTGCTGTGTCACTTGATTGGTTTAAAATAAAGACAAGGTGACCAAAAATTTGCAAAGAAAAGGTTTAACCCGCTTACAACCCAAAAAAGCCGACTTTCAAAAAGAACCAGACACCTGCCCGCTAATTTTTATAGTAAACATCAATAAGAAATACATTTTTTTTGCATCTCTTCTAATTTTGCCCTATTTTTACCCCTCTTAGTGGATCGATTTGGTAGGGGACCTACCACCGAACCAAATCGCAACTTTTTATCTTTAGGCGTTACTACCTGTCTCCACTATCCATCAACTTAGCAAGAACAGCATGTCGCACATGAATTCTACTCGTGTAGACTGTTCATGTTCATGTTAAGGCTGTGCGATCATCAAACCGTCAGTATAATTTTTATGCGCACAGATTCTTTCAGCCACCCAATACTTGTGAAAGTCTTACGTCCTCCATTTGGGAACCCTTGTTTTAAACTAATCAACATAATGGTAACAAAAACAAAAACCAAAATCAACAGGATAATTCTTGTAATGATGAGTGAGTCTGATTGTGTTAATGAGTTCTTCAAAAATTGTTTTTCTTTTCCTTCTCGCCTTCGTTGTTAATACTGCCCATACATTTGTATGTTTGCTTGGATGTAAGTGTTGGAGTTAAAGTACTTATTAACAAAAAAATATAAGAAAAAAATGAATAAATAAAAAGAGTGCACTTAAAAGCAATTCTAGTTCCATATGTATGTATATTGTTAGCATCAAGAAACACCAAGTCGTACAACACTATAAGCTAATAACAAGACCCTTAAGATATGAACAGCAACACTATGCCTCAAGAGCGTAGTATGAAGAACAACCAGCAATAGTAATAATCTAAATACACAAAATTCCGTTAGCAAGAGTGAACACCCGGAAGTAGAAGTGAAAATTTGAAAAGAAACTCCAAAAAAAAAACTTCACTACAAATTTTCAAAGTTAAAAGCAAAAATTTCCTCTTCGTTTTAGAAGAACATGTTAAAACATTGAAGTGAAATATTATAATGAAAAGAGGAAAAATATGTAAAAATTACTGAAAATGAAAATTTTCCTTGAACATGTTGTTGCCTGCTTTTTTTTTTTTTTTTTTTGCTTCAACACAAAATCTTCAAGCAACAATGCACGCAAATTTTCAATGGCTCGTTAGCATGTTTTTTTATTATTGTACAATTTTTTTTCCATAAGACCCAACTCACATGGAATAGATTTTTTTTGCAACTTAAGTTATTTGTTGGTTGGCTCCACAAGCCATTTGCTATATGCAACACGTTATTCAAAAACAAGTGCTACACTCGAATGTGCCGACTCTTTAAATCGCTTCACCGGCATGTCGCGACACTTGGAATATTTCAAGAGCGGGGTTTATATGGTGCCTAAGGTAAATAATGGACAGATCTTCGCGAAATTTTGTGGTATGATTTCAAATTATATAGAACGAATTTGTGCAAAATCTTACATCAATATGTGCATTCCGCCACTAATTAGGTTAGTTTTTGTAACGAGCGGTGGTTCCACATCCTTCTCAACAGATTTGTCTAGAAGTCAATCCCAAGCTGCTTGTGATTTTTGACAGCAATACTGCTTTTTTCTATTGAGTTTTCGAAAGTGAGCGTCTTTTCAGCAGGCGGACAGACGGACGGCCATGGCTAAATCGTCTTAATATTACTGAAGGACCTAGAATACTTATACTTCGCTGCGTCTTAGATCAATGAATATTAAAAAAGTCTCACATGAAATGACAAACTTAGTATACCCTGTTTGCAACTAGTTGTGGAGGGTAAATAAATCTAATTTGGAAAACGGCAATAAACATGACCAAATTACTTGAGAATTTTTTTTAATAAATTGCATGTCATGTTTAGTTCGAGCTTGGTTCTTGCTCAGTTCCAGTTTAGCTCTAATTGAACTCTCGTTCATTTCTAATTTAACAGAAACGTGTCCCCAGTTGGTCGCATTATCATCTT
Source organism: Pollenia labialis (assembly GCA_949318255.1). Lineage (NCBI taxonomy): Eukaryota > Metazoa > Arthropoda > Insecta > Diptera > Polleniidae > Pollenia > Pollenia labialis. The sequence goes on along the minus strand of OX439141.1, from coordinate 29,294,750 downwards.
TTTCTCATATTTAAAGAATTTTGTTTCCAGTAGTTCCGCTAAGATATCAATTGTAAATCCAGGAATAAAAAATACAGCAAAATCAACATCATAAGTTCAAAGATTTTTTCTTTAACTCCCATACGTTTGTCTGCCCATTCAAAAAAAAAAAAAAAAGCAAAAACTCTTGTCCTCAAAAGGTTTAATCCTGTTCGGGCATAAATGAGCACAAGAACAATTTGTCGCCACTGAAAAGCGAATTTGCTAACAGTTGTTTAAGTACTTTGCAAACAATAACATGCAACTGGCAACAATCAACAGCACAGACTGCAGCAACAGCAATAAAAGCTTTAATAAATATTCACAAACTAAGCCACAACAATAACGAGCAGACTAACAGTAATTTACATACATGATAGCAAAAAGGATAACACAAAAACAGCAACAACAACAGAAAACAACTATAAAGGATAAAGCCGATAGAGAGACACGAATAAAGCAAAAGATGTGGCAGAAAAAAAACCTTCATTTAAATTGCATCTTTAGAGAGTTAAAGTTATTCTTTTTTCTTTTTAGAAATTATTAAGGATTTCCTACGATACTGTGATTTTGAAAATCATGTTTTTACGTTGTTGTCTGATGTGTTCGATTGTGGTTTGTTTTTTTTTTGTTTGCTTAAGTTGACTTTAGAGATTTTATATTGACAGAAAAACTAATGAAAAAAAAACCATAAGGGAAGAACATGAAAACTCTTAGAAATAGAAGTTGGGGGAATTAAAAGAATTTATTTTAGATAAGGGAAATATTTAAGGTCTGTCACCGATTTCGCACGAAGAATTCGTTCGCTTAACAAACATGTTAAACTTAAAAACCATATTTTTTAATTTGGTTTTCTTTTAAATATAAAGTAAGCGAACGAAATCTCCGTTCGGAAAAAGATGACCAGGCTGTAACAGTCAATAAGAAAAAAGTTTATGTCCGGACAACTTACAATAGAGATCTAAGGCATAACTGAACTAGAACTTAAAGCTTAACTAGTAATGAACTTGAATTGAATAAAAACTAAGCTAGAAATGAACTATAACTGAACTAGAACTGAACTAGAACTGAACTAGAACTGAACTAGAACTGAACTAGAACTGAACTAGAACTGAACTAGAACTGAACTAGAACTGAACTATAACTGAACTATAACTGAACTAGAACTGAACTAGAACTGAACTAGAACTGAACTAGAACTGAACTAGAACTGAACTAGAACTGAACTAGAACTGAACTGAACTGAACTAGAACTGAACTAACATAAAACTAGAACTTTACTATAACTTAACTAGAATTGAATTAGAACTGAACTAGAACTAAACCATAACTGAACTACAACTGAACTAGAGCTGTACTAGAACTGAACCTAAACTCAACAAGAACTAAACTATAACTGAACTAGAACTAACTGCAACGGAATTAATATTGAACTAAAATTGAATTAGAGCTGAACTAGAACTAAATAATAAATGAACCAGAGCTGAACTACAACTGAACTAGAGCAGTACTAGACTTTAATTAAAACCAAAATTGCACTAGAACTGAACAAGAACTTAATTAGCTATGAACTATTACTAGACTGCAATAGAAATTGCACTATAATCTGGGCTTGAATTTAAATTGGAACTTAATTTGTATTTAATTCAATTAGATTTCTAGTTGTTTTGAATTACAAAATATATTTAAATTTTTTTACCCCTGTGAACCCAGTTTAACTCATCTTAAAGTCACCACACATTTATCACAAGCTTTGCACTGTTAAATATTATTTATTTTCTTTAGCGTTTTTCTGCAGTTTTTTTATGTGTTTGTGTTTATTTATCCTTCTGAATGTATGTGTTCGCAACTGCGGAAATGCCAGATTATGTTTGCTTTTATGGCATTAAAAAAAAAACGGCAAATACCAGTAACAAAATGCATGAAAAAGAAATCAGACTTTGTATCTAGTACGACTCTGTAGTATAATTGCAAGGATGTTGGGCTTGTGCAATGTATTCCGCATTTGTTGACTACAAAAAATGTTCTAAAAAAATCCAAGAGATAAAAAAGAAGGAAATGTGAAAAAAAAACATGAAGCTTTTTGAATCTTCAATTTAAGATAAGATGTGACAACAAGACGAAAATGAAGTGATTTTTTTACAAACTAAAATAAATGCAAATTTAAAAAAAAAATAGATTTGAAATTCTTTACTAAATTAACAAAAACAAGGAACGAAATCAACAAATGATAAAAAATTGTATGTTGCTTTCGTAGTTTTAGCAAAAAATTTAAAAATAAAACTTCTCGTCACATAATCTGCATTAAAAAATATTTTCATATGCATTAAGTCATTATAATAGTGGTACGACAAACAATTTTTACTTTTTTGCTTTTCTTTTTCGTAAAATTTTTTTTTTTTCTAGTTGCAAAGAGTGAGGAAATTTGTAGGAAAGAGGAAAAATTACTGCATCACGAGAAAATTCAATCAAACTTGACACCTTGCATGACCCCAAATGTCAATCTAAAAAATATTAAACTGAAAACGTGCTGCATAAACTATTTAAACGTGTTGTGTTGAACAGCCAAAAAGAAAAAATCTTTATAACAACTAGAACACTGAACACAAATTTAAAAAAGCCCTTAAGCAGCTATGGAAAAGAGAGTTTTCCCAGAAAAAAGGGAAAAATAAATTTAGAAATGCTAAATATTAAAAATTTATAGATTGGAGTTCAAAGATGAACAGCGGTAGAATAAGGTGATAATATTTGAAATCAAAAGCATAATTTTGAACCTTAAACACAGTTTTAAAACAAAAGTTCAAGCATCAACGCCAGCCAGTACACTAAGAAGCTGAGTGTTTTAATTCTTTAGCATATATTTAGGCTTTAAAAATGGGCTTAGTTCATTTATAGCTTTCCTCATTTACGGCTCACCGATAATGCACTTTTTACGACTGTCAGTAATAAAACAAAACGTTTGGTCTTTAAAATCTAAAGCCTATTTAAAAGCTTTAAGATGTAATTAATATCAAATAATAGCCATTAGGGGCTATTTTTAGGCATAATGAACACCCAAACTTATTGATTTCTGCTTTTTAACTTAAATTGTAACAGTAATACATACATCAAGGCGCACAGTTCTTAAGATCTTGGGTCTACTTTAAGGCTCCAAAAGCTTTAAAATGTTTAAGAAAAATCAATTCATTTTCTTTTGCTTTCTTAACATAAAGACACTGAATATCTTTAAATATTGAGGCTTATTTTTATGCTCAAACTAAAAGGAATAAACATTTGAAACCTTTTCAACATTTGAAAATTAATTTACTAATATTTTTATTCATACAAGTTATCCTTTAAGCATATGTTTATGTATGTAAAAAGAGAAAAACAAGCAACTGCCTGACATGTTGAATTTTAAAGATTTGTAGCACACTCTAAGGCTTTAAATTTTCGAATTTCTTTCTTGTTTTAAAAACGTTAAAACGTAATTACTAATTCCCCAAAGTTTTACTTATTTTTTTGGATGTTTTCGTATTATATGGCAATTAAAATTCTACAGCATACTTTTAGGCTTACTTAATCACTCAAAAATTCTCTTTTCTTTAAAGAGAAAGATATTAATTTTATACCATCCACAACAAGTTGCGAAATGGGTAAACTAAGTTTGTCATTCCGTGTGAAACTTTTTTATTATTCATCTTAAAAACCCAAAAAGTATAAATATTCTGGGTCCTTAAGTAATTTTAAGTCGCTTTAGCCATGCCCGTCCGTCTGTCCATCGATTTACCCATCTCCGACGCTCACTTTCGATATAGTTATTGCATTTTTAGTCAACAACCATATTTATTGAGTCAGTCGAAAAAGTTGTTGCCCAAAATAATTTTTTTCAACAAAAGTCTACGTGATTTGTTAAAATAAATTGTTAGAAATGTTGACAAAATTAAACAAAATGTTTTTCGAATCTTTATTTATTTATTAATTATAATATGCTTAATTCTTTATTTGTATTCTTTGTTAAATACACTGAAATTTATTGTGGGAAAGATGGTTGTTCCTATTCGCATGAAATGAACAAAAGTTGTAAACTTTGATTCAAATGTTTCCTTATTGAAAATGAAGAAGTATTTAAATATTTCATTACACTATGGAACATTTTTGGGATTATTGTCTGGGGGGTGAGAAATTCCAAGTCAGGGTGATGGTACTAGGTCAGTTTAGTAAAACCCTCAAAGGGTTTGGCGTTCGTATGTGTCAGTTTTTTTTATGACATTTTAAATTTTTTCCTTATCTTGATGTTTTTTTGTTTAACATAATTTAAGAACCACTTGTCCGATTTTGCTAAAACAAACTGGAAAAAATTTAGAATTACAATTTCTTTAATCCGTTCATATAACGTTTTTCTTTATAATCAACAGTTTTGCCGGTAAAAATAAATTTGTGGAGAAAAAAAATATTTGTTTGCCTAAAATTAAAATTTTTTTTCCATAGTATACTTTTAGGCAAAAATATATATTTTTTTTTACCACAAAATTATTTTTACCGGCAAAACTGTTGATTATAAAGAAAAACAAGTGGTTCTCGAGTTATGTTAAACAAAAAAACATCAAGATAAGGAAAAAATTTAAAATGTCATAAAAAAAAAACTGACACATACGAACGCCAAACCCTTTGAGGGTTTTACTATACTGACCTAGTACCATCACCCTGACTTGGAATTTCTCACCCCCCAGATTGGCTGTTGTACTGTGTTATTAAATATGTTTTATTGAGTGCTATTTTCCAAAGCGTAATTTTGATACATTTTTTCATTGAATCAAATAAATAGTTGGTTGACCTAAAATTTTATTTTTAACAAAATTTTCTTGAGATTTTTTTTCTGTGTAGCGAACAAAATATTTTTAAAATAAATTTTGATCTGTTACAGATTAATAAGAATAGAAATCACCCTGTCAACATTCATGAAGACCGGTCTATAGTTTACCATAGGCCCCATATTAAGTACACTCGCATAAAACGCTCTAGTACGCCTAAAACCGTAACGAATAATGCTATTTTAATAAATTTTGGTCTGTCTAATTCTGTAAACCTAAAAATCAAATTGTAGCCTACCATAAAGATTCCACTCCAGAAATATTCTAACTGTTGGAGGAGGGTATCGCCGATTCGGCACAGCCGAATTTATTGCTCTAACGCTCGTTTCACCCATGCGTTCCGAAGAATATTTTTGTCCAGGAAAAATTTTTTATAAAGAGTTTGAAGTTTTACTTCTGAGAGAGAGAGAGAAATAATTTTAAACATTATATGGCCAACATAACCATATAATTGTTGGCGACAAACATATTATGGTTAAATTAGTCCTCCGTCAAGAACACACAACGATATTATGGTTGCCTCTGAATATGTTATGGGTAAATATGACAATAATTTGTTTTTGAATTTACAATAGCATTTTCCTCTTTTTCAAGGATAGCATACTATGGTTGAAAACCAACCATGATATGGTAAGTGTTTAACAAATTTTAGTTATTGTTCATAACATGTTTGGAGGTAACAATAATATGGTTGGGACATCTTGATGGAGGCCTAATTTAACCATAATATGGTTACCGTTGACAATAATTTGGTTATATTAAAAATAAAAACATTTTCTTTAATAATAGTTTGGTTGAAGGCGACCATATTTAAACATGTTTTTTTTCTGGGTGTATAAGAAAAATACTATATAATTAAAAATCATAAATCACTTTCCTTTTTTCGTACGTATTCTTTAACACACCTTTAGAAAACAATTAAAATTAAGTGACTTGCTAGTTGTGCAGCCATTTTGTATAATTTTTTAAATTTTTCCAGAACGATTTTCCGAAATGGGTGAATCGTTCTGCAGTAAAAAAATTATTCTCCGGACAACAATATTGTTGGAAACGCATGGATGAATCCACCTTAACTTGTTTTTTTTCAATTAGAAAAGCTATATTCTAAGACTTTTAAAGTTTTTAGTCTGTAGCCTATTTAAGTGTTTAATTCAAGAAAAACTGCTTCTTTCAAAGTCCTGCCTTTTAACGTTTTTGTTATTACCAGAAACGAAAAAGAAAAAAAGACCACTCTAAAGTGAGTCAAGCCAAACCAAACTGTGTACAACCCAGGGGTCAGGTTCAATGCAATCACATAATCACGTGATAATGTGTGGTTACCAAATGAGTTTTTCTTTTTGGCTAAACGTTGCAGCAAGGAAAAGGACACCAACGGGGACGTTAGAGACTCTAAAAGTGCACAACAATTTACTGAATTATTAAGAATTTTATGCCTGGGAAATTTCGTTATATTGTAAATCACATGCCATTGACAAAAAGAAGTATGTTTTTTAACGCAGCGGAATTTTATTTAATTGGAGGATGTGTTCAAGTATATTTTAAAAGATATTTAAGCAACAGAAGTAAAAGTGCTGTATTATTAAACGAATTTAAATACAGTGGCTATTTCTTACATTAATTACTTCCTATAAATAAAAAAAAAATCTGGTGCAAATTTGGTTTTCCTAGCACCATGGCTAACGTTGTTGTGCCAAAGCCATTATTTTGTTACTTGAAAGAAGTTCTTTGTCTATAACTCGATTATTCATAAATCGATTTCGTAAGTATTTACTTCTTGTATTTCACCGAATATATTTAAGTTGAAAGAGAGAATTCGATTTTAAGAAGATTTTAAAAAGTACAGGATTATGGGTACACAGATCAAATTTAATTTTCATTAAATTATTTTTATGAAGAAAGGAATTTTACAACATGAAAATTAATTAAAATTGTTATTGATAATCATTCATTCTTGACTGACCTGAGATTCGAACCCAGGCGGCTGGTTACCATGACATGTGGATAATCATTCAAAAAAAGCAAATTTCGATCTACCAAAGGTTAAAATACAATTTGGTTTATCCATCTGAGGAGATCAAGTGGTTGTGATCGAAACATGTCATGGTAACCAGCCGCCTGGGTTCGAATCTCAGGTCAGTCAAGAATGAATGATTATCAATAACAATTTAAATTAATTTTCATGTTGTAAAATTCCTTTCTTCATAAAAATAATTTAATGAAAATTAAATTTGATGAACTTAAGCCTGATTAAAATATTAAAAATTTGGATTAAAAATCATAAATAGCTTAACAAAATAACCACAATTCTAATTATCTCAAGAAATTTTTAGGTCAACAAACTTTTTATTTGATTCAATGTAAAAATTTATCAAAATTGCGCTTCGCTAACTAGCACTCAATAAAACATATTTAATAATGAAATATTTCTTTATATGCCGATTTAGTATACTTTTGTGGGAAAGTTTAAAAAAAGAGGATACTAATGACCCTTTAAAATGAGTCTTAGAGAGTTAATATATTCCAAGCAAAGAATCGCCATACAATTCTACTAAATACATTTGAAATAATCTTTTAGCGCAGAAGTACATTTGGAATATTTTTTTGTCTTGTACCGAACGCGTTTTCAAAAAATTCTAAAACTTTGGGGGCCGATATTTCAGGAACCCGAGCTAACTGTTCAAAACCCTTTGGCAGATTTGCTCTACCAATAGTGTAGTTTCATTTCGTGTTTCAAGCATTGAGGCTGGCGGCGATGACCCCAATTTTGTTGCACTGTGTTATTGATGTGGTCTATGCCTTCTTGGATTCGCCTATTCAGATGAGTGATAATAAGAGTTTTTTTTAATTGTTTTCTATTCCCGCTCTACCAGGAATTCCCGGGAAATTTCGGACAAAAACTTTTTTAAACTTTAGTAGATCTATGCTGTTTTATCCAGCCAAATTTTGTCACATTATTAAAATTTGTTGCGGTTTAAGGTTTATTGATCTGGTTTTCGAGTATGGGTTTTATATAGAGCCTACTATACACCGATCTTCACGAAATTGAATTCCAGTCTTATCAAACTGTAATAGGCTAAATTTTACAACAATATTATTAATTTTTACAGTGTTAGGCATACTAAATAGTTTCTCTGAGAGTGCCTTTTATATGGGGCCTATAATAAGTCATGACTCGATCTTCACGAAATTCAAAGGTCCGATTTTGAGTCCTATGGAACTGGATTAGATCAAATTTCACCACAAAACATTACTCGTTATTGTCTTTGTACCGGGTCTGAGGTAAATAATGGACAGATTATGAAGAACTTTAATGGTGGGATTGCCTAGACAAATAAAACGAATTTGACAATCGGTGCATTCAGCCAAAAATTCATGTTAGTTTTTTTTTAAATTTGTTTAGGATGGTTGTTCCTCATTTGGGTTGCATAACTCTTTAACCACTGAACCAATTCTGCTGGATTTCAATCCAAAACTGCTAAAAACAATTTACTTTTCATTCGTTCGGAAGTAAATAGTGATTTAAAAATACGGACGTAGCTAAACCGACTAAGAATTACTCAAGGCCCCAGAATATTAAAAAAGGTTTAACGCGGCATAACAAACTTTGTTCACCTTAATTCTTCACCACTGCTGGTTAAGAATATAAAACTAAATAATAAGAGTCTGATAAATATTTCTTTTTATATTAAACATTTTTATTTTCCGAAGCAATTCAATGAGGTAAATTTTAATTTTATAAAGCTTTTTTGTAACAGTTCTGTTACTTCAATCTTTTACGTACTTTTTTGCTTATGCCAACCCTTGGCTAACATTGAAGCTGTAGATATGTTAAGCAAAGGTTGGCTTAAGCCGTTTTTGAGAGAATTCGTTTAGAAAAATTGCAACATAGATGATGCAAACCAACGTCATACATTAAGAGATTAAAAAAAAAAATGGAAATAATTCTGGATTTTCTAAACGGTTACTCCGATTCGACTAAAGTTGTAGAGGGCAATTTAGGCTAAATCTAAAGCTTATCATGAATTCATTAAGTTTAATGAAGAATACTAAACGAAGGTAGGACAAAATTACCAAATTTCAATTTCCGAATTTGGATGTTTCCTAAGCCATAGGAGATACACAATGAATATCGTTTACTGTTTTACAGAATTCGACAAAAACATTGAGTGATAAAAAAATTTTAGAACCGGGCTAAAATCAAGAATTCTGGATCGCTTTTAATTTTTGTAATAGCCAAAGTGGTCCATTTTGGGAACGTATGGTGGCCCTCTTGATAGCTCTAAAGACCCTTAATCCAAAACTTGGGCTGGAATACAAGTCCTTAATTGCCAACTTATATTCCAATTGGGCTTACCATTTAGAAAAATCCAGAATTCTTTTTGTTTTTTTCCAAACTCTCCCGTTTTTTTTTTTTAATTTCCTAAGCTAATCCCGCGAAGCTCTTCGCTTGTCTGCAGGAGAGAAACCAGAGTCTCTGGCGGGAATCGAACCCGCAACCCCGGCGCTGATAGACTAGCTCACTACCAGCTTGGCTACCGGGGCACCATACCATACTGTACGTTAGAATTTTTGAAACAAATTTTCTCAAATTTTTTTTGTGGGCAATTTTCTAGGCTATTCTTTTGATTATTAGCGTATTTTCAATTAAGGTCCAGCGTTAGCCGAAAACAAAACGAAATATAAAAATTTCTTGATCTTTGACCCCGCGAAACTTTCTTAGCGGCGGGATGTTGCTTAGAACCACAAAAGAAATCTTCGTGCGAAAATCTAGCTTTCTCTTAACTATTCCGAAGTTCGAAATTTTATCGTGGGGAATAACCGCACTATAAAGATAATTCTTATTAAAATTGCAACAAAAAAATGGTTTCATGAAAATAAAAAATTTTTTTTTTTATAAAAGTAATTTCTTTAATATTTTTTTATTTTATAAAGACTTTTGGCCTGCCTGTTTATACATTTCGAACGTTAACTTTGTTTGTTAAACGAACATGTAAAACCAAAACCATATTTTATAATTTCTTTTTGTTTTAAATGTAGGTTTAGCGAACGCTGTGTTCGTTCGTAAATAGATGAACAGAAAGTTTACAAATAAACATGAAAAAAAAAATATTTATTTTTCCAGATTAAATTAAATCTTTATCCTATTAAATTAATACTTGTTTTAAATTGGTTAATAATAGATTCCTTTTTTACTGAAAGCTTTTTTCAAGTCTTTTAATTTGTCTTATTTAATTTAATTTTTTTTTTTCTTCTTATTTTATTTTTATTTTGTACAAAATCCTTTTAAATTTTGTTGTGCTATTTAAATTTGATTCTTTTTCTTATATTATATTTTTCAATGTAGTTTTCCCTTTTTAATTTTTTTTAAAATGCTTATTTTTTAACAAACAATTTAAGCTCAACAGTCAGCCATTTATTATTTTCGTTAAAAAAACACACCCATACATACACAAAACATTTGTTTAGAGGAATATTAAGGCAGCAGTTGAAACAGAGACAAAATGTACACCCATAAACAAAAACAAACAAGAACCTACACTCATACATTCACACAAACATATCTATATACACTAAAAAAGCACAGCAAAGTTAAATGACAACAGACCAGCAAAAACAAAACAACACAAATCCCTTTTTCCGTTTTACGCAATTGACATGTTAGGATTTCCGTTGCAATATGCAACAGTAAAAATAAGGCAAGTAAAACAAACACGTACAAACACATTCCCAGATTTTTGCGCTTTATACAAGCAAACAACATCTGTCTGGGTTTGTGCAACTGTTTTATCAAAAAAAAAAAAGAAGTAAAGAAACATTTTTACTGTATGTACATGTTTCAAAGAATGTGTTGTGTAGGAAGGCAGTGACAATAACAAAATAAAAACAACAAGACTCTGTGATATACAAAGTCACAAGCACCCACACACACAAACTTCCATGCTGGCATACAAACTAAAGGAACTTAAAAAACAACCATTACAAAAGAGATACCAAAACCCCTATAATAAAATGACAACAACACAAATAAACGAGTGCAACAAATGGGAAACTCGTAAACAAGGACGTGTAATGATAAAATTATGCATGCATTTCTTAAAAAAAAGAGAGCACAAAATATTAAACAAACAACAAGAAAACACAAACAGAGTTTAACAATCGCAGCAAAATCAACGGTATTTTCTCAACACTAGAAAACTCATTCTCCTTAGATTATGCTACACAAATTAAAAAGGGGTGTGTGGATTGTGTTGTTGTTTTGTATTTTTAAGCAGCTTTTTTTAACTTCTGTTTCCTATTTTATATTCCCTTAGTAAACTTGAACTTTTTCATTAACGTTAAATATTATTTTTCTTTGTTACTCTAACATTTTCTCCGTTTAGTGTTTTCTACAGGGATCTTATGAAAAGTAGAAGAAGGAAACTAAATAATTGTACAAACTCATAGTAAAACTATTATGTAGAAAAAGTTGTTAAGAAACAAACATACATACATGCATCCATACATATATATAGAGGTATGTATGGTAAAACATATCTTCACCTGAAACACAAAAGGACCTATTTAAGATTTTGAAAATTTTATAGGCGACGCAAGAACTATTTAACATGATAAACTGATAAATCGCCTTAAACTGTTTATAAATAATTTATTTTTTTTTTTTTTGTAAATCCTGCCAGTTGTTTTGACAATATGGCGAATTATGCAAACTCTTAGTAAGATCGTTTAGCGTTTAGCACAAAAGCGTTTAGCACAAAAGCGTTTAGCAAAAAATAGGGCCTTTCGGGGTTTGCTAATAAAATCGCAAATTTTTCTCCAATGATACTTATGATTTTGTGGACATATGTGTTGATGCAATATATCAGAATCAATGAAAAAGTTAATTTTTAATTTTTGTTTAGTTAGGACCTTTTGCGTTTCAGGTAACGACATGTACATTTTATAAAGACATATGAGTGCATGTATACTTTGGTGCAAAAAAGAAAATAATTTTATAAAATTAAAAAAACAAGCACATGAATTTTAAGCTCATTAGCTTAAGAAAACAAATTCGATTGTTTTTTTTTCGTACACTCAAAGAATTTTTGGTTTTGTAACGAATTCGTATTAACAAGTGTATAATTACATACATTTTTTACAGGCTTAGCTGCTCCAATTAAAATAAAAAAAAAAATAATTCGGGTGTTGAACTTCTTCGATTATCCTTCTCTAGATATTAAGACAATTATATCGTCCTTGAATGGGAGATTCTACGTAAGTTTCTTATTTAGCTCGCTTTTTGACAGATGTTTTGTATTGATAACCAATCAGTTTGATCAAAGTTTCGAAAGTCTAACTGTTACCGTTCTAAGAATACCTGATTTTGTTAAATGTCGCACTTGTTAAACAGTAGTGTATGAAATTTTTATTTTTTACTTTTTGGGAAAATTCTACACGTTATATTCATATCTACCCGCTGTAAAAATATCGTGATATTTCGTCAACTTTTTTGTACTGGTAACGGTTGGTTCAAAAATGTCTTTGCATATGCCTTTAACGTATGTATAAGTAACATTAAAAATGGGTTTGACTCTACTGAATATGTTTAAATCTTGTGTTAACACAGTATTGTTAAACAAGGGCGATATGTTACTACATTGGAGCATTTTTAGCGTTTTGTTTTTGATGCCGCCAGCTTCTGGTGGGTTTTTGCATAATTTGTTGGCGTGATTCCTTGTGCTGGCTTTGTATATGAAGTGCCACGCCCACTTAACAAATTTTCAAATGTTTATAGTCTGTGTCTATTCAGTAGTTCAGTAGCGCGATTCACTAACTTTTATAACGATAATCGTATCGATAAAATAAATAAAACGAAATTTTATCGAATATGGTATTCAGTAACATTTTCAACGATATTCGTTGTCGTTAAAAGTCAGCTGTTACTTTTAGCAATTTTTGTCGATATTTTAGCGACAATAATTTAAGTTGTGTTTATTTAATCGATAAAATGTATTTTATGTTTAAAATAACTTACAAACAAAAACAAAATTCTAAAAGCTTTTGTTTTAAATTTAAATCGGAATTTTTCCTATAAAAATATAGATGGATATTGAAATTTTAATTAAATCGAATAATAACATATTTTTTAAATCTCTGTTTAATATCAAAGTAATTTCGTGGGAATACAAAAATTTTGTTTATCGTGCTTAATTCCCAATTTTTATTTTTGGTTGCATAGGAATACCTTATCCCTTCAACAATAAATTTCAATGTTTTTTTCAAAAATAAAAATTAAAAATGTTGTCATTTCAGCAAAAATAAAATCATTTTCTGCCTGGACCACAATGGCCAAAAGAAAATTTCTTTTGTGTATATACAGTGAAAACAAAATTGAATTTTTGTTTTTTGTTATTGCTTTCAATATAATAAGTATACAATATAACTTCGGCTAAATTTATTGATTTCAATACAAAATTTTATTTATAGTAATTTTTCATATCTCCTGTCGAAGGAAGTATTTTAAATTTAATAAAATCAACATTTTGTACAGAGAAATAAAGCATGTTTATTTTTTTTGCAAAATATTATTAATTTCCAATGGTTTTTTTCAAACTTCTTAGCTGGAATTTTGTATTTGCTTAAAAATTTTCTAACCGAAAAAACTACAAAAAACCCCAAAAAAGTAGCAAATTAATTAGGAAATCTGGAAAAATTATATTTAAAAAAAAATTTAACGCAAAGTTCTCTAATATCGTGTACATTTTGTCAGATGTTGTGTACCTTATTTGGAAACTTTTGGTCTTTCCGTTCACCAGATATGAAAACAGAGACGGACAGACGGACATTGTTAAACCAACTCTGCTGAACCTACATGTACGTATTTGTTATGTGTAACAAAACGGAAAAAAGTCTAAAGCTACGGTCACACTTATTAAATATTTGACCAAATAAGCGTAACCACTACTTTTGTTAATAGTTAGTGAGATTTAACAAACTCTTAATGTCCCAAAATAAAGCTTATTATACTGCTAGACATAGCAAAAAACTGTTTTCTGTAAGATGTGGAATTATAATCAAAATAAATATTGGAATTAAAGGAAATTATTATTTAGTTCGCTTGTTGGTTCCGTTTTTTTCGTCAAATATTTGACAAGTGTGACCGTAGCTTAAGCGAAATAGGGCGATAGATATTACATATAACAACAAGGTATTTTATGGGAAAACTTAGAGGCAGCTGTGGGTTTTTACTCATATCTCCGCCATTAATGCACCTACCTGGCTGAATTTCATTTTCGGACTATATATGATATAAATGTGTGACAACCTAGTCACCATCATATCTAGGGTCTACGGAAAACCCATTTCAACGGTCCGACGGACTGACGAACGTCGTTAAATCCACTTCCCTATATCCTTATATTTATGGCATATACCTTCAAATCACTTAACAGAAAAAACGTTACTGCTGTCAAATTATCAGCCCAATTATGAATACAAATTCCCCGGGAGTTTTTCCCCTTTCCCATTTTTACAATTGAATTTACATACTTTTATCAAAAAAATCAAGAAATAAGAGTTATTTTTGATTTTTATATTTTTAAATCAAAAATAAGAGTTATTTTTGGTTTTTATTTTTTTAAACGAAAAATAAAAGTTATTTTTGATTTTTATATTTTTATATTTTTAAATCAAGAAATAAGAGTTATTTTTGATTTTTATATTTTTAAATTAATAATAAAAATCAATTCAAAGCTCTTTTTTATTTGTTGATGCCGTATGTATTATAATATGCTGCTTCATTCAAATTTCTATATGAATATAATATATTATGTGACTTATCCATTATCAGCTATAAAAACATGAATGCATAGAAATAGCGTATAAGTTTTGGCTGTGAGAGAATTCACTAATTCTCAATAAATTTTGTGCAAAACTCATAGTTTTATAAGATTATCATACATGGGTATTTCTCTGAAATGGTCCACCGTGACTTAAAAAATCAAAGCGCTCGCATAATTTTTTTTATTAATTTAATTAAGTTGGATTAATTTTGTAGTATATTTTTATTTTTTATTCTTCATTTTTGAATAAAAGTTGAATTTTTTTGTTAAAAACTTCTGAAAATATGTAAAATTACTAAAATGTGTATGAAGGTAAAAAGTGTCACGTGCGTAATGTCACGTGCGTAATTTACAATTTATTTTTTTCTTCGCCAACCCATGCATAGTTGCTTTTGAACAAAACATGATTATAAAGGTCCATTACTAACCTTTATAAAAACATTTTTTCCGAAATAAAAACCTCCTACAATTCACTTACTTTCGCACTTTTTCTTACGGTCCTAAAAGGCACTTCTATTTTTGTCACGTGAGTAAGTCAACTTTGATTGCATGGCATTTGGGTACCCAGTGCTCAATTTACCATTATATATACTTTTTAGAAAGAACTCATCACAAACAATGTAACGATTCTTGAATTCATTCTAAAATTCCAATCCACTTCTATTTTTTTAATATTCAAACACAATAAAACGCGTACAAATGTCGCGTGCATAACCAGAGAAACACCCACATACGATTTAGAAATATAAATTTTTTTTTTTGGCAAAAATTCATTTTGAGTTGGGAAAAAGCCCAACCCATTATAGTAGGGAAAGTAAGAAGAGATAAACTTACTGTTTGTGCTGTTGTTTTGTCTTAGTATCAATATCGTTGAAAATAATACTTGAATGTTTGTAATTCTCATTCGCTTTACAGTTTTGTTTGTATAATATCCTTAGCTTTTCCGAAATCTGTGGAAAAAGGTTGCCGGATGATCTGACCTAAGCCACCAGTGCAATGCGTTTGGATTTGAACGCCCATTTTCGTAAAACGCTTCAACAATCTTAAAGCGCTGCTCAATTGTGTACCTCTACATTATTGAATTCTGCAAACACTGAAACAAAGCAATATCACATTAAGTTGAGCAAAAAACTTGGTGTAATATTTAATTATAAATTTATAAGTTTGTATGTTTGTTAGTGTGTAAGTGAATGACGTGAAACCCGCTTAATGGACCTGGAAAGAATTTTTTTTTTTTTTTTTTTTTTTTTCAATATTATTTATTGAATCTTCATACATTTAATATGAACTAACAATAATTAATCAAATCTTAACCTAATACTTTATTTTATGTCCTGCCAGTGCCAGACAAAAATTTTCTTTATCACGGGTTCTGTTCACTTATCTAGGTGTTTATCGCTCATCTAATTGGACAAGTGCTGCAGTGTCTCTTCTTCTTAAGCGAGTGTGGCCGCTATCATTTAAAATATTTCGAGCTAGTGGGTTCGGATGCAATTCGAGCCTTGTTAAGTATTTTACTGCATATTTCGTAATCACAGTTTTAACTAATGGAACATTGAGATCCTTGTGAATATTTGAATTTTTAACATACCAAGGGGCAGCTGTGATTATTCGAAGAAGTTTATTTTGGCGCCTTTGAATTTTTTCGATATTAGAAGCCGAGGCAGTGCCCCATAACTGAATACCGTAGCACCAGATAGGCTTTAAGATAGAGTTGTAAAGTAGGAGTTTACAGTCGAGACTAAGGACAGAGTTTCTTCCAATAAGCCAATGAATTTGTATGGCTTTTAGTTTCATTTGAGTTAATTTTGCCTCTATATGGCTTTTCCACGTCAAACGGCGATCTAAATGTATACCGAGATATTTTACATGCGAATTTTGAGGTATTATTTGATTATTGATTTTAATAGGGGGGCATGATTCCCGACGCAAGGTGAATGTTATATGTACGCATTTTTGCTCATTGACTTTTATCCTCCATTGTTTTAACCATATTTCTAGTTGAAATATATGATCCTGTAAGTAACGAGATGCTTCATAACTGTTTTCGTGGACGCTTAGAAAAGCTGTATCGTCTGCAAATGTTGAAGTTTGTGTGTAGTTGCTCGTTGGCATGTCCGAAGTATAAATTAAGTATAATAGAGGCCCCAGAATGCTTCCCTGTGGGACTCCAGCGCCAATTGGCTGAGGTGAACTAAGAAAATTTCCTTCTTTTATAATAAATTGACGACCGACTAAGTAGCTTTCTAGCAGCTTGTGTGTGTTTGCTGGAAAATTTTGCTTCAATTTATGTAGTAAGCCTTCATGCCAGACTTTATCAAAAGCTTGAGAAACATCGATGAAGAGAGCGGAACAATATTTTCTTTCTTCAAAGGCTTTTCTTATGGCGTTTACTATACGATGGGTTTGTTCAATTGTGCTGTGTTCTCTTCTAAAGCCGAATTGGTGGTTAGGTATACATCTATTTTCACTTAAAATTGGAGTTAATTTTGACACTAACAGCCTCTCAAACAGCTTTGATATATTAGAAAGTAAGCTTATAGGCCTATATGACTCAACTTTTGTGTGATCCTTTCCTGGTTTAGGTATCATGGTGACTAAGGAATCCTTCCATTTTTGAGGATAGTATTGAAGACGTAAGATAGCATTGAAAATTAAAAGAATAATTTTCTTTGCTGTGCTGGGTAGCTCCAAAAGCATTTTGTTGCTGATCTTATCAAAACCAGGGGCTTTTTTGGGGTTTAATTCACAAACAGCCTTTTCGATTTCTCTTATCTCAAATCTTAGGGGAACAGCCGCTCTAGCAGGAACAGGTGGTAACACGACCGCAGTATCGTGAGATATATTTGGGGTAAATACGTTTTTTAAGTGATTAACAAACAGATTTCCCTTTTCGTTATCATTTCTTGCCCAACTTCCGTTCAAGTTTCTTAATGGTGGCTTAGAGGCGACTGGCCTTTTTAGATTTTTAGCTGCACGCCATAATGAGTAGTCTGATTGCGGAGTTGCATCAAGTTCCTTAAGATATTTTTGCAGAGAAGCTGTTTTTTGAGTCTGTAGTAACTTTCTTAGCCTTTTTGTACAATCTTTTAATAAACTCTTTAGTTGAGGGGATCTGTGCAATTGCCACTCTCTTCGAACTCTCCTTTTTTCAGACAGGAGACGCTCAACATCTGTGGAATAAATTTTAATATTTTTAGCTTTGTTTGGGGTATTACTGGAATGTTGCACAGCTAGCTTCAGAAAACTGTCAAAATTAAGAATAGCGCGATCTACGTATTCCGGTGTACTAAGCAGAATATTTTCTGTGCAATGGGTGCTGAGATATTTTTTATATTTTAGCCAATTGATTTGTGTAGCTGGCGTCGCTAAGTAACCAGTTGGAGATACAATTCTATTGGGGTTCATTAAAGTAACAATTGTTGGTGTGTGGTCGGAAGATAATTCTAAGGAAGCTTCAACATAAATCGTTTCTAAGGGAATATTTTTAACCACGCCAAAATCGATGACATCTGGTATTTTTTGCTGATCAGTAGGCCAATATGTTGGTTGTCCGCTCGCTATCACATTCAAATCCATTTTAGAAATAGTATTAAATAGAACACGACCCTTTGGTGTTATAAGTCGGGACCCCCAGAAGGTATGTTTAGCGTTATAATCGCCAGCGGCCAGGAAACAAGGTCCTAATGATTTAAAATAATTATAATATTGGCCTTCAGATATTGAATATCTAGGTGGGGAGTATAACGATGAGATTACTACGTTTCTATTTAATTCTTCAACGCAAATGTTTGTTGCTTGAAGATAATCTTCACAATGATCACCCATGAGGTAGTGTTTGACTCTGGTTTTTATTAAAATGGCAGAACCTCCACAAGCTCTATCTCGAGGGTCCTTGGTATCATATAGTGTATAACCATTAATTTTAAACGTATTTCTTGAGGACAAATGAGTTTCAGAAACCATCATGACATCAATTTGTTTATTTTTAAGAAAGTATTCTAATTCATTTTTATGTTGGCGGATGCCGTTTGCGTTCCAAAAACAAATTTTTAAACAGTTCATGGTTTGTTAAGTACAGCTTGCAATAACATCGATTGCATTCTAAGAATCTCCTGCATCATATTACCCATTGTGTTTGTAAAATTATTTACTGTTTGCACTAATGTTTCCATTGTTTTTTCTAAACGACTTAAATTAGAGACTGGAGTTTCATCATTACCTGGCGAGGCACCTTGCATTGGCACATGGTTTGATTTTAGCACGTTAGCGTAAGAAATTCTGTTATTACCAGGCTGGGGGGCTTGAATTGCATTTGTGTTTACTTGATTTGGTACCTGCATTTGAGGGGGATTAGTTTTCGGTCCAGCCGACTGCTTGACGATAGTATACACAGGGCATCCTCTATAATTGGCAGTGTGATTGCCGCCACAGTTACTACATTTTTTTACGTTGGGGTCGGTTTTAGACTTATCGCAAAGAACTGTACCATGTAATTCACCACATACTACACAAACAGGGGGTAAATAGCAGTATGCCTTAGTATGACCATATTCTTGACAGTTTAAACATTGAACGGGACCATTTCTTTTGTGTGGCTCTTCTATAGTTATTCTTCTATAGAGAATATATTTCAAATTGTAAATAGGATGCGTTTCGTTTTTTTTAAGCTTTACGTCGCCGGGTTCAAACTCCACTCGAAAAAGTGGTTGGGGATTTTTTTCTCTATTTTTAATATTTACTACATGTTTTATTTTGAAGCCTTTTTCTTCTAGAAATGTTTTTACCTCTTCAGGGTCCACACATGAGTCAATTCCCTTAATCACTACCTGAAGACCTTTACTGCTCTTTAGTTGGTATGTATAAAAGTTTTTTTTAAGTGCTTCAAATTTGGTTATTATTTTGCGAAAATCATTCTCATGATTGACTTGTATTTTAGTCTCGTTTACATCTTTTACTTGAGATTTTTCCATTGCGTCTGTGTTTGAATTCATGGTAACATTTGTTACTAAAATTGTTTTTGCCGAAGCGGCAACACTTGCAGGCACTAGCGAGAGATTAATATTTTTTAATGTCTCAGCATCAACCGTCTTTGTAAAAACAGAGGGCGAAAGGGAACGTGTACGAGCAATTGGTTTAGCCGTTAGGTAGTTAATATTGTTTTGTTTTGTTTTATTTGTTTCAGTATTGCACTCTTTAGCATTAACTGTTACGTATGCATTTCTTTCATCTAGTTTTATTGTTGTTACATTGTGACTACTCATGCAAAAAGGAAAGAATGTTGTCCAGATTCAAATATAGTTATTTAAAAGGCAAATCGGGTACAAATAAGTACATTTTCTTTTTTTTAATAAATTTAGTTTGCAGATTGTATATTGGCAGGAAAGGGTACTTTTTTTAGGGATAAAATTGGTACTTTTTAAGGGGTAAAAACGGGATAGGTACTTTTCTATTTTCGATAAATTTGATATGCATAAAGATAATAGCCTACATTAACATACAGTGTACTTTCTGGGAGCCTAAATTGAGGAAGAGCTGGTACTCTTAGTACTGTTTTACTTTCGAAAAGATGTTTGGTTGTTTTTAAGTTTGTAAATCAATCACGCGAAAACTGCTTAATGGACTTGAATTAAATTTGGTAGACGAAAAGAATGTGATCCAGCTTCAAATAAAGTGTACTTTATTAAAGGCAAAGCGGGGAAAAATAATTTCTATGGTACTTTTTCTTTATTTAATAAATTTAATGTGCAAATTGTATATGGTTGGATTAGAGTACTTTTGAAGCGACAAAATTGGTAGTTCTAAAGGGATAAAAAATGGGACGGAAATGGTGTTTTTTTATTTTGATTAATTTGATATTCATACAGATTACAGTCCACATTAACATACATTGTACTTTCTGGTACTTTTGGTACTTTTTGACTTTCGAAAACATGTTTGCTTGTTTTTTAGCCTGTGACTCAATTTCGCGAAAACCGCTTAATGGACATGGATCAAATTTGATAGACGGAAAATATGTGGTCCAGGTTCAAATAAAGGGTACTTTATAAAAGGAAAATCGGGAAAAAACAAGTACTTTGGTATTTATTCTTTTTTTAATAAATTTTGTCTGCAGATTGTATATTGTCAGGATAAGAGTACTTTTTTAAGGGATACAATTAGTACTTTTTAAGGGGGAAAAACGGGACAGAATTGTTACTTTTTCTGTTTTTGATAAATTTGATATACATACACACTACATGCCACATTAACATGCAAGGTACTTTCTGCGGGTGTAAAATGAGGAAGAAGTGGTACTATTAATAATCTACTACCTTAAGTACTATTTTTTTTTTTCAAAAAATTTGATACATAGAAAGCATTAGGCCCAATTTGAAATATGGGATACTTTTTACTATTTAAAAATGGGAAACAATTAGTGCTTTTCTCTTTGAAATAAGTTTGGCATAACTCCTATAAGGTTATTTATAAAAATATTTGAAAATAAAATAAGTAAAGATGTAGAAAACTGCATAAAATATCCCTTTCCTTAAATCTTGCTGTAATTTTAGAGTGAACGAAATCATGGGTAAAACCTCGTTTATAATAATTACGCGCCTTTTTAATCGAATATTAGTTATCACTATGAAGTCCTTCCAAAAAATCTCTATTTTGCCTTAAATTCCCTTAATTTTTATGTATGCATCTCTCTAAGTATCTACTACTCACTGAGAAAGTTATAAACTTTGCACTAGCCGGTAAAACTTTTTTTCAAATTAAAAAAAAAAATAGCATAATTCAACTTAAGTTCAACTGTCTAAGTTTGAAAGCTAAACTATAATAAAACTACAATTTCGGAGGAATATGAAAAAAAACACACTAAAACAAAATTATAAAATAACAATAAAAAAGAAATTGTTTAAAAACAAAAAAAAAATAACTAAAACAATAACAAAAAAGAAAAACAAAACAAAACATAAATAAAAAGTTTTTCTGCAAGGAAAACAAAAAACAAAAAAAAATTGTTTTTAAGAAGGTTGCATTTCAAAGGATGTTGTGAAAATCAGGATACCATTCTCAAATTTGCCAATTAAACTTCTAAAAACTGATTTTAAGTCAGTTTTCAGGCTCTAAGATCTGTCAACTTTGTTCCATTTTTCCTTTTAAAGGACTTGTGTTATTTTATGATCTGTTGAACTGAAAATCTACTTTCGTTTGTAATCTTGATATATTTTCTGTTTAACTTTTTTTTTATTGTTGTATTTTGTTTATTTCTGAAGTGGTTCTCAAAGTTATGTTTGCTTTTTGTTTTTTGCTACTTTCATTTTATCTCAATATGCAGTTTCTGTGGCAAAATTTTTTCTAAAAGAAGTGAAATATATTCGAAAACTTGATATGCTACCACTTCTAATTTAAAAGCACTTACATTTACTTAAGAAGATACAAATAGTACATCAACATAGAGATGTGTATTGTCAAAGCAGAGAAGGGCAGGCGTGAAGAGAGAATAAAAGATTTGAGAGACCTCATATTGCAACCCTTTTAGAGAATTTCTTTTATATTCGTTTTAACTCAATTCATTTTCTTATCAATAGGTTTTCTGTATGACGTGCTAAATTCCTTATTTTTACTGAAATTTATTGTGGAAGGAAAGCTAGTTTCTATGCGCATTTCCAAAGATTTTAGAAAAGCTTAAAATAATATCATTTTCTTTTTTACTTTACCACCGAACTAATCTGAAAGCCTTTCGCTGCTTTTTACGAAAACACATTCACCTAACTTACTTTCTGTTTAAATGTGTACTTAAAACAAGTATTTCATACAGGTACTCAAGTAAAAAGTACTTTTCGGTTTTATATTCTTCTATTTGTACATTTTTCACAAGGTACTTGTACTTGTTGTTGAATATTTTACTGTGATTTAAATTTTAGTTTGTTCGTTGTTTGTTAAGCAGAAATAATTTTATGACAAGTTGTTTCTGATTGTGTTTGTTTTTGCACAAATTAAGAGGCTTTCAAGAAATAGCAAAATCTTATCGTCTGTTTATGAAACTGATATCGAATTACTGAAGAAACTTTAAAATAGAAAAGGATGTTATAGATATGCAGATAAATTTAATTGTTTAGTATCGTCGGCTTAGAGTGTAAACCTGCTAAATAAATTTTTCAGATTATATGATATTTTGATACCGTTCGAGAGATAAATAGACGCCGCATCGACTCAGAAATCATTTGCTTTAAATTGGTACTCTATAGAATATTAGAAAATAAATAAAATATTTATAGGGCAAGATTCATAAACTAAAATTAGGAGAAGTTAGAAGTTTTTTATGTGCCCAGTAAAATTGTTTGAAGTTAGTTAGCAGGTCTAAAGGGTCAGTTAGGCGAACGTTGCTGTACAGTATCTGTACTGTATCAATCAGCTGTTCACTTTTTGTTATATGAAAAGCAATATAAAAGCTTACCAAAATGTAATGTGCCGTAGTTGCAACGTACCATTCTGTACAAAATAGAATTTCATACCGTTGTCACGTGACATTTGTAAGACTGTGATGGTCGGCTTGTATGTTACATGGAATGCGGGAAGTTTTGCTCTTTGTTTTGGGTACTTTTTTCAGTATATCTATGGAACTGCGGAAAAACAACTTACAATACAACATATTTCCATATGTACAAATATACATACATATGTTTAGATGTATAAAAGAAACAAATTCATACACACACACAATGGAAATGTGAAACATATAAAAGGCTGTAAATGGTATCATTTTAAATTTAAATAAATGGTTTATGACAGGCGATGGACTGAGTGCTTTTCATATACAGGGGTGTGCTGGAAATCGCAAACGTAAAACGCAAGAATTTTAAAAGTCGTTTTTAAATAAGATTTTTGTAATAACAGAATTTAACAAATATTTAACAAATATTTTCCTATTTAACAGGATTTTAAACCAAAAATTATAAGAATTAGGTTTAAAGTTTATTAAAAACAACTTCCAAATTCTTGCGTTTGCGATTTCCAGCACACCGCTGAAAAATTTTGCTACATAATCAATCGCCTATCATTTGGAAACAGCACATTAATGTTTGCGTACGGTAATTGCTTCTCAAAAACTCTAATTTTTAGAAGGCCGTACGGTAATGAAAAAATAAAAGTTAACATCACTGAGTCTCATATACATTTAGCATCAATATTATAGTAGGAGTCGGACTTAAAAAATTTCAGCATTTAGACTCAGAGTCGGAGTTAGTACTTTTTTCGGACGACTCCACAGCCCTGATCAAAACCTTGTTTGGTGTATGCACATTTACAATAAATGTATGCTAGAAATATATATGCTAAGATACAAATTTGTTTATGGTAAATCTATAATATAAATATTAAATTATTAACGTTTTTTACATACACAAAATACTGTTTAAATACCATTTAAATTACTTGGCACTGTGTGTATTGTTTTATGTATGGAAAAACATATGACACGTTTTTAAATGTTCTATAAGTGCACCAACGTGCTAACATTACGGTGCGGTACATAACGGGTACAGCAACCTTCGCCTAACTGGGCCTTAAGGCGACGATATGCTAAAGACTGCCCACATATTTTATAAAAAAGACAGCAGCCTTTTCTAATATAATAAAGAACTTCTTGTTTTATTTGTTATAGTAAAAATAACCACTCAATTTTCTTTACATAAAAAGATGAACTTTTTCTCATGTTTTTCTCATTTCATGTTGTAACAGAAAATCTAATTAAATTACACTACCCAACAACATTTTGGACTGGAGCAAACAAATCTCATTCGTAGGGTAATTTGGTGGGTTGAATTCGCATCTGTAATTGGGTTTTCTCTATCACGCCAGGTTTTCGAGATACAAAAAAAAATGATTTTTATTCGTTTCTTACGTAAGAAATCACTTGTTTATTTAAAAATCAATGAATTTTCAAAAGTAAATGGTGTTATTTGAACGTCGTTTGTATTTTGTTGGATCGGTTTCACATATTAGAGTCCAGCAATTACCTTCCAAAATGCTTTCGTCTCAATTTTCATTAAATCGTGCTCACTGCACCTTGTTTTATTTTGGAAAAAATTTAAATGCGAATGAAGAATATGCAAAACATTGTCGGTAACCACGGTTTGTCCAAGTTTCTGACTGCGAAACCAAAATAATGTAAATATGCAGAATTTAATGATTCTGATATGGCATATCCTTTTTTCCCACCCAGTATTCACCACACAAAGCAAAAATAGCTTGAATCAGTAACACACGATCTCCCTGACATGCTTCAACGTTTCTTTTGTGAAGACTTGGAATGAATGTGGGCTTCTATCAAATAAATAATTGTGAAACTGTAGTCTCAGCATTGACTGTTTTACAGTATTGCCAGCATGCGATAAAAAAAAGCGAGTCGTGATAGCCCAATTTGTATGCCAGATGTTTCTGTAAAAAAACATGCATCGCTTTTGCAGTAAATTTCTTTTTCCAAATTTGTAGACCAGTGTTATTAAATGGAACTATAAAATATTTTTTTTGTGTTTTTTTTTGTGTTTAAACCTTAAAGTTATTGGCCAACTATTTAAAGGTGAATGGCCAGAGTATCACATGATTTTGGAGCCTCATCCACAAGTCATCGGACGACCTAAACTTTCGTAAAGGAAGGCAAGAGCTTCCAGAATAGGCTTCACAGTATTTTGGCTTCCGCCAGAAATGCCCATCGGACACACGCGTACAAGATGTGAGGCTAAAAACTATTGCATGAGGGTAATGTTGAAAACACCGCAAAAACTCGCTACAGAGCGAGATGAAACGAAAAAACGAACGAACAGCAGACATAGTTGGACTGTTTGCCTTTTAGAAACAACGACAAAGTGGCGCGAGTTGCTTTCCCGTCCAAAGCAGCATTTTATTATTAAATACAGTGACCATATCTGCATAAATTGGCGGTGGTTGCCAAATTTTTCGCCATTAGAATTTGGTTAAATTTTTCGTTACAGAAAGAAGGGCAACATTTGTTGCTTAAGATGAAAAAATTGGTCAAAATTCTTGTATTTTAAAAATCGTTGCCATATTTGAAGTTGCATCTCCACGTTAACATAAATAAATTTTTGATTCTATTAACCACATTTTTTACAGTGGGAATAAGTGCTAAAGAAAACAGTTTATATATCGAGGCATTAAAGCAACAAAAAAAAGCTTAAGCGACATTATTTTCAATTTTAATTTATTTGTTAATAAATAACTTTATTGGCAACACCTGCATCGTTTCCTAAAATGTCATGGTCACATAAGGTACCGTTACGATTTAGCGACAACTCTCATACAAAATTAACATAAAATAAAATAGGAAAAAACCTCTCCTGTATGCTCCCGTCAAAATTGTTAAGGTTTCGTTAATCAGATCTTTTTTGGACGAAAGGGTGATTAGCTTTAAGCATTCGAGTCTGATGTTGGGGTTGCCAACAAAGCCTATCAGACAGGCTTCTTTGCCGTTGACCTATAAAAGTGTTGGTTCATCCGCCTTCTATTCACATTTGACCATGTAGAGGAGAAAAGGGTGCCCTTTAAGGGGACCAAAGAAAACATTGCCTAAAATTGCGGTACAGTTAATTATTTTTTAAAGGATAAACAGTTAAAAGAAAATGTTGGGCATAAAACTGGAGGTCGACAGTTCACGTTTCCCCCTCCATGCATTGCATGTTTTTTATACGTTACTTGCGTGCTACGTTTAAAATTACCTGCAACGCATTTTATGCGGCATTATCACAAGTAAAGATAAAATTGTATTTTTCAAAGTTAGTTTATTATTTCAAACGCTGCCTGTGACGCTCGGAAAAGTATAAGTTAAACCTACTTTTCGCATTTAACGCCTCAATTCATCCTGTGCTTTTAAGCGGGTTTCTTGATGCGGAAAGCATCACGGATTATACATTTTTGACAGCTGCGTAGGATGTTAAAAATCGTGGATTCTGGTGATACATATCAACTTTTTACAAATACCGTTGCAGGAAAATGTGGCCTTATTATTGGCTACTAAGCTTTGCCACATGTTTCACTTTTGATAAATGTGAACACAATTTCTGCAATTAAGAAGTGCTGGTTCACACTCATCACGTTTTAGTCGTCAAGTCTTAAGGTTTTAGGAGAAAGAGGAAAATAAGAGGGCAGTCTCTTTAACCTTCTCTCCTAAAAACTCATCACTTGACGGTTAAAACTTGAAGAGTGTGAACCATGTAGTTTGCTTAAAACCGTCAAAATGTGAAACCGCGGTTTCAGTTTTCGGTTATGAAAATACCAAAATCTAGCTTTATACATCAACATATATATATTTTTGTACTTGTATGTAATACATTTTTTTTATTTGTTTCAATACAGGTACTTTCTCTCTAAATAATATTGGACCACCTGATCCATTTTAATAAAATGGACTACTCCATGGACTCGTCCGATGTTAAGCAAGCATGGAACATGTCATTGTTAAAAAGTGTTTGTAGTGAGACGATATGTCTTCGTTTTTTAACGACGCGCTTTCGTTTTTAAACGACTTCAAAACTAATCGTCTTGAGTATACCATGGAGTAGTTTTAAAACTACTCCTTTGTAGTCCAAGGCTGGGCTATATGGTCCTGCCCTAGCACATCGTAATGTTAAATAGACCATGTTGTTTCCATACGTTTTGGTTACTTTTGGACTAGTCCTGGTCCCTTGTGGGCTACTCTTTACACGCGTGTTTGGACTGGTCCTATTATTTGCAGGGTTATATTAATACTTAAGTGTATAGTTAAATGGGCCTGGCCAAGCATTTTTTTCGACTTTTTTCCAGTTGTGCTTCAAACGAAGCAGGTTTGTAAGGGAGAAATGTAAGAGTTTCGCTTACCATACCGCTTACGGAAGACATGCATTTTATATTGCGAGTTCCCACTTTGAAGCAATACATTTTGGAAACAAAAAGCGCTTTATTCAACGCATATAAAACTGGTGAACGTAGCTACCAACTTTACACACTGTATGATTTTTTAACAGTTATTTTTGATGTACATACCTGTTTCGTAGTAAGGAAATGCCGTGGCACTTGAATTATTCTTATTTTTTAAAGAAACTTGTTAAGAGCTCCTTCAATTACTTTACTGCATCGCAAAATGATGAAATTTTTTATTGGGAAGTGTAAACACCGCGGGCGTCACAATTGGCCAAATGTAAATTTTGTGCATATTATATCCACCTGGGCCTAGCCAGGAATATGTACTGAAGCAAATACAATTAAAATGAGACGCCATAATTCTTTATTTACTGTTTTTTCGAAGAATTATTCCATTTTTTTCCGTCAAAATGTTCCTGCTACAGCCATAAAACTCCATACGTTATAAAGTAGTCCCAGCCTTGCCCAGGGGTTCGTTAGTTCAAGGTTTTTCTATAGCCACAAAAACTCCATACAAAATACTTGTGGGACCACAGTTTGTAGTTGGTGCCACACAAATTAGGTGTCTACTTAAGAGTTAAAAAGGTAAAATTTGTTACTCTTAAAGTGATTATTTTGAATTTTAAGAATTTTGATATACCTTGCCATTGTTGCAGGCTGTTATGTATAAAGTTTTTGTATATGAAGTTCGAGTATTATGTATAATTTGCAATTTGTTTAAACATAAATATATTGTTAAAGTAAAAGCTAAAACTGAGTTTTTTTCGGTTTTTGGTTTCGGTTTTTAGGCATTTAAAACCGCGGTTTCGATTTCGGTTAAAACCGAACAGCAATCGCTAGTGAACCAGCATTAAGTCTCCAGTTATTGTATCAGCGATTAGGTGGCCATATTTTACGTTACGAATCATAAAAAAAAGTAGCCACACTTTTCATTTAACATGAAGAATCAAGATATAATTCCAGCGATATTTGAAATCCGCCAATAATATATTTTCAGAAGCAGTTGCATTAGAGTTAAATGACTACATTTTTCATAATTCCAATATTTGGCCAGATATTGTACTAGATCAAAAATTGGCCACTCTTCATAGAGAAGTTGCAGTAAATATCGTTGGGGAGAAAGGTTGCAACATTATCCACTTTAAACGAACCACATATATTTCTTTCTAGATACAAAAGACTACATTTTTCAGAATTTAAATTTGTGCTCAGATATCATGCCACATAGCAGTTGCCATAGTTGCAAGCATGCTTTTGATGACAAAATAAAGAAAAAGCGAAATTGCTTGCTACTGAAAAAAGTGGTAATTTTTCGCAATGGGAAAATTTACAACACATATTTTTTCTGTGTAACAACATTAATTGTTATATGCTACAAAAACAAATGGCCTAACATTTCGTTACCAAAAAAGGCAATATTTCCCCTCACTTTATACAAAAAAAAAATTGATACTAAAATAGAGATGAAACTCTCGATAAATTTCTTGTTACTAAAAAAACTCAACAAAATTGCTGTTGAAAAAGTTGCAATGGAAAATATCTTGAAAGAAACGGTGACAACATTTCTTATGAGCTTGGACACAGTTTGCTTATAAGTCTGGGTTCACACTATGAAAGTTTTCTTTCAGAAAGTCTATGTTTATTTCTAAAAGAAAACTTTCATAGTGTGAATCGAGGCTAACAGAAATTTCTTGCATGTTAAAATTAAATCACCATAGTTACGCAGAAAAAATGGCCAAGACAACATAGTTAATAGCGAAAAAAATCACGTTGCCTCTGAATACAAATATCGGCATAGTTCTCTCTTAATAACAATGGACACATATTTCTTTGAGGAAAAAAGTGGCTGCACAAAAAAAAAAGATTTCTGATTATTGATAAATTGGTCATATGTTGGGCAGAATGAAGTTTGTATATTGAAGCGTGATGGCATACAAAATAACGCTTCATGTGTAAAGGGGCTTTCTTATTTGATACAGAACAAAAAGGTCGCATCTCTAAAAAAAATTAAGGAAGGCCAGGCCACATTTTCCTTGCTGCCAAAAAAAGCAAATTGCTGGTCAACTACAGCTATTCCAGCCGTAGTGATATATCTGGGTCTACACCTACTGATATTTTTTTTTTTTTTTTAAACGTCGAATTGGGATAACTTAACAAGAGCGGCAGCGTTGTGCCATAAATAGTTATGATAACTTGACCTGTTAAATGAAATTAACTAGATTATTAAATATAAAAAACAAGTAAGAAAGTATAGTCGCTCAATGATATCCAACACCGCAGTATTAAGCGACAAATTTTCCAGAGTGTACCTTATTGGAGACCCATGGCCTGTCTGAATACATTATGTTATGTTATAAGGTGAAGATTCATGTAAAAATTCTTTGTGTAGAATCTTGTTTGGATGTCTTCATCTATATGAGAATAATTCTGAACATACCAACACAAAAATGACCCAGATTGGACGCAGGGGAAACCAGGGTTCTACCGTGATTTAATAGGGCTGGTCTTACGACACTTATAGGGTTCTTGACGGGTCATTGTCTTATTAGGGCTTTTACGGGAAAATGGGACAGTACCATACCGGTACTGATTCTGAGGAGCTAGAGAAGATCGAGCATGTATTGTACCACTGACCTAGGATGCAGGGTCTCAGACAGAAATGGCTAGGATTTCACGACGAACTGGGGTGCTTGCTGGATGTAATCCAGTTGATCTAATGGACTTTGCCAGGGAAATAGTGCGGTTGTTTTTGTTGAGGGGACTGTAGAGAGGGTAATAGTTCTACGCGGTACCTACTAACTTTCCTAATTCTTTCCACCTAACCTACCAACACAAAATCTGAGCACAACATTTAGAAACAATTTATGGCACTAAAAGGAGTTGTTTTTAAATTCAAGTAAATTTAGTAAGATAACATAGATTGCAATAAGTTTGGACCAAGTTTTATATAAATACCAACATAATAATGTGGGCCGGAAAGAAGCTTGTATTAGGGATTTGTGAAATTATGGATTGTCACCAGTTTTGGTCCTTCGGTGTCTTCGAAGAATACTTAGAATCTTTTGGGCTCGTATGATACGTAACAAACAACTTTCGACAAGAGCAGAAGTAAATTACATAAATATTGAAATACGGAAAAGAATATTTGTTTCGATCGGTCATACACTTCGAAAACCTGCTGAGGAGTCTTGTAATCGCGCTCTTGACTATCACCCACAGGTAAGCAAGAAAAGAGGTCGTCCACATTGCAAAAAGTAAACCAAATGGCAGTCAGCCTAGGAGGTACATTTAACAATATTAGTGATTTCAAGGAGGCAGCCCGTAATCAATTAGATGACGAGCAAGGCATATTATTATTACTATTATTTCAGGTCGTTATAGTTTACGCAGGAAGTCAGCCAGCTGGACGGACGGACATTGTTAGGTCGATTAAAAACGTGATTATAAATCGATCGGTATACAGCAGGCATCAATATTTTAAGGTGTTATAAACATCAGCATTAGCGCATAATACCCTTTACACTTTTGTGGTGTGTGTAGTAAAGCAGCAAATTTGTTTGAGCGATTTTGTAAATTTGGGTTGTATTTCAGTTCTACCATAACTGAGAAACATATTTTGGCGGTTTATTTCTTTTTTAATTATGACAAATGCTTGAATCAGATGGTGGAAAATTGCGGTTGACGGTGCTAATCACATTCAATGTGCAAACTGCCAAACAGTGGTAGCAGACAGAATTGAAGTCTTTATTTAAATAAGTAGGAAAAGTATAAAAGTCCCAAGTTTTAAAATCCTAAAACATCAAAATCCCGAATTTCAAAAGTCTGAATCTCAAAATCTCGATCTTTATATTCCCGAATTTTTAAATTCTTAATTTTAAAATCCCGAAAACAAAAATAGGATTATCAATTTTACTTAGGCGGCATTTATGCCAAACTTGGTAGATAAGAAAAGATGTTAGAAATTAGACATAATTTCTGTTATTAATGTGCTGTTTTCACAACACAAGTGACTGAACGTTTAGTAAAATTTATATGAAAAGCACTAAATTTTTGAGTGTTTTCCATATAAATTTTACTAAGGCCTTATTCAGAAAAAATATTTGGGGTTTATAACAGGTTTATTAAAAGAATTTCCAATGGAAATCAAAAATATTTTTCATGAATATGGGGGTTAGTGTTTATTTTTTTAATTTTCTTCTATTAGCATTTTAAATTTTGCTATTATGTAAACAAATGAGCAATAAAAAACATGTCATGATATGACATGTCTCAACAACAATAAAAAAGACATGTCTCAAAAGTCAACATGTAAAAGGATTTTAATAGCATTTTTAAATGAAAATTAAAAAAGTCATGTTTCAAAAACCATCGTATAAATGCCGCCTTATCCATACACATGTCTTTTGAAATATCCCTGTAAGCATTTTTGATTGAAAAATAATCTAATTATAATTAGTTAGCAAAAATCAATCAATTTTTTTTTGCGGTGCGCCTTAACTAAAATTAAATAAAAAGGTCTTACACCTAGAAAATTAGTAGAGATTCTGAATTTACAATGTTCATAGATGAGAAAAATCAAAAAACTAAAATAATCTGTGGAGAGATTTTTAAATAAATCCACTTTGAACATTTTTGCGCATGAAGTACGATATTTTGGAAAATATGGCATTGTTTTATATGAATAGAAAGGAAAAAATGACATAATAATAATGTAGATGAGTTTGTTGTGGAAAGGTTGTTTTTATTATTGTCTACTGCGATTTGAAGTGGTTTGCCGTGAATTTGTGACAACCGCAAAACTGAAGGCTCTCGACCACCCTTAGAATCTTCTTTTACTTTTTCTTTAATCACACGGGACATGATTTGATCATTCGCTTTTAAAGATCCATCTGATATATGATTTGAAACATTTATTACTCGAGATTTCAACCCACATTTATGTGGTTTGCCTTTTCCAATCTCACTGAAGCACCCGTCGCACCGTTTTGTCGCAGACATTTGTTTAGACTTGCCTAAAATAACAAATAAAAACAATAAAATCTGAAACATAAGAACAAACTAACAAAAAAAATATATTATTTTGCTTTTAAAACTTACCTGGAACTTTTTTTGCAACTTTGCCATAAATTTTAACGGGTATTTCGCGTGCAATTTCACAAATTTTGCATTCACATCTTGATCGCGTAGCCTGCACAGGCTTAAAAATAGACAAATCTTTAGATGCTAATTTCTTTTTTTTCAGACTTCGCTTGAAATACCTTTCTCCTGCACGTACAACACAGCAGCCGGCAATCTGCGCTCGTCATCATAGTTGTCAACGTGGTTTTTCATGTCAATTTTTAACTGATTCTCTATAATATACATTTGTTTTTGTTTTCGAGAACACAGGAAACACACTTTTCCCCGATTTTGATCGTGAGTCAAAGCTTTAGACGACATCATTCACCGAAAAATTCTTAGACGCGTTTTAATAGTTTTTAGATACCAAACAATTGATAAATAATTCGATCTGCGACGCAACGTTATCGCTAACAACAATATACAATTGATTCAAACCAAAAGAATATTTTGATAACAGACTTTTTGCTAATTTATACCCAATTAAAAAAGTCAAGGTAACTTGATTAGTTTTAAGTTTATAGAGCTCTAAAGTACATATAATTTCATACATGCGTTATAAAAATGAAACGGACCTTATATTGAATAAAGAAATACATTTTATTTGTAATACTTTTTTTGTCTATTATTAGGTAAAAAATAAGTATACGCATTGGCCTACTGGGTCTAAAAAAACTCAGTCTGTATATCTTAAACCATAAGAGATAAAAAAAAACTGTTGCACAATTTCTTAATGGAGTCAAAACTAGTCATTCGTTATTAAAATCGCAAAAATGTTCAAAGTGGATTTATTTAAAAATCTCTCCACAGATTATTTTAGTTTTTTGATTTTTCTCATCTAAGAACATTGTAAATTCAGAATCTCTACTAATTTTCTAGGTGTAAGACCTTTTTATTTAATTTTAGTTAAGGCGCACCGTGTCATTTGTTCTAACAAAATATTACAATTAAGAATCTCAATTTGAGAATGAGTATATTTTGACAATTGTGTCTTGATTTTAAAAACGAATATTATTAGGAGCAATCACAAACAACACTCCATGGAAATCAATGGACCTAATTTTTTGTTACAAATTTTATGAGAAAAAAGTAGTGACCAGATTTTTTTTTGTCTGAAAAAAGGAGTCGAATTTTATATTGTGGAAAAAGTGACTCCATTTCACACGGTAAATAAAATGTGATCAGATTTCCTTCTATCGAAAAAGTGGTAATGTTCTTCCCCTAAGCAGAAAAAGCCCATATTACTGGTTGTATAAAAATTGTTCGGTTCACAAAAAAGATGCAATATATATATGGGTGTAGAAAAAGCTGAATGCATTTCTTATTGTAGATAAAACCAGCCAGCTTTCAGGGTCAAGAAAACTATTATCATATCTCTTGCTACAGAAAAAATTCAACATGAAGATGCAGCAAAAAACGAACACGTTTTTCTATGAATTTTTAAGGCATAAACTTTACTTACATCTTATTATATGTAGTTTTGTAGTTTATTTTTAATTTTCCCTTTTGCAATTCAAATTCTACGCAGTTGTAGCATGAATAAATTTTTATTCAACATAAATTTGCAAATTTCCTTCATTTGAATTCTCCTCCTCCTTTTTCCTTTAACAACTAATCATTATTATTTTCTTTGGCGTTTTGTTTTTTCTTTTATTGTTTGTTGTCTTTTTCTTTTTTAAATACGACAACAAAATCAAAATTAATGTTATAAATACAATTTCCACAAACAATTTATAAAAATCAACAACTCACTAACTACTTGCAACATGCAACAAAACAAGCTTAAACTGTTAAAAAGTATATACAAGTTGGCACAATGTACTCGGAAGAAAAACTCCAATAAAAAGACTAGAATAAATATTATAATATTGAATAATGATCAGTGAAAAAAGACGATGAATAAGAAAAAGTAACTTAAGATAAAAATCAAATACGTAAGAAGAAATAATACTGGAAGTAAAAAAACGGCAACAACTTAACTTGCAACAAAGTACAAAATAATAACTAAGATTGTCATACAACTAAAGAGATTTAAATGAAAAACCAAAAACAACAACAATATCTTCCTGGCTGCATACAATATTTTCCCAGCAAAACAAAAATGGTCGTCTAAAAAGCAGGCTGCTGGCTTGGTTGTCTGGTAGTCAGCTCTTCTGATAGACGGACTGACACTAGTGTTCGTTGACTTCTTAGACTTTTAAAGGGTCTCAGGAACTTTGTTTCGTTTATTATTTTTTTTTTGCAGTTCGAAGATTGAATTATAATAAAATAAAACTACTGAGAAAGAGCGAAAGAAAGATACAATACACTAAATTAAAGCAGACAGCAAATCACAGTAGACTTAAACAGACAGTAGCACCACTTAAGCTTAAGAATTAAGAAAAATATAAGGAAAAAATCTGAAGATGAACAGAACAGTGGGGTTCAGCACTAAAAAATTTATATTTTTAACATTAGACCAAAAATAATTTTTTAAAGAAAAAAAAAAAACAAAAAAAAAAAAAAAAAAAAAAAAACGTTAATAATTATGGATCGACAACAGATGGCATAGCTTTTATACATGGTTTGTGTCTTTGATAATCTTTACTTAGTCTGGGTTCACATTATGAAAGTTTTCTCTCAGAAAGTTTGAGTTTATTGGTGAGAGGGGAAGAGAATATTCTTTTTCTCTCCTCTCTCACCTATAAACTCAGACTTTCTGAAAGAAAACTTTCAAAGTGTGATCCCAGACTTATATCCTTTGTACAGTTGCCTTCATTTCGGAGGAACGCATGGGTGGTGTTGAATATGTGTAACAGGCGTTTACACTTGAAACATCTAGCATCTACAATTAATAAAAAATGTCACCCTTTCGGAAAAAAAGTTTATTTTAACAACTTGACAAATGAAAACGTTGTTTTCAAAACAAATGCCATTTTGGCAGTGATGCCACAATGATAATATAATTTATTGCCACTTTCCTAGTGATGATACTAAAATAATCGGAAGACTTAGGGCTAAAAAATCACTGATGGTTTAAACGTTGGTTTAGTTGAACTAAACTTGAATTTATATGTAGTTTAAACTCAACAACTATAAATCAGTGTCCCATGTATTATATGTTGTTAAAAAAATAACATGTGGCAGCACTACGATAAATCTTAGCAAATTCATATGGTCTGCATTGGTAGTTTAAACGCTCAATTTTATGCGTTTAAAAATGGTTTATCTCTTTGGTGATTTATAGATTTGTTGGTTTAAACACATTTTAAACCAAACAGAGAGTTTAACTCGCTCTGATTTTTTAGCCCTTAGAATGGAATTCTATGAGATCTCTATGTATTTCTTATGGGACAATTTTAACATCTTCGCAAATTGCTGGTAGATGTTAGATGTTGACAAGGGTAAAAAGTCTAGAAGCGATGGAGATCTAGCTTTACGGAAATACAGAATAAGGCTACAGGTAAGAAGATTATAAATTAGAGGCAGTTGTTCATATAGATCGTAGTAAAACCCAAAAATCTCTAGGGTTAATTGTGCTCAACTCGCGTTGAACTTCATTTCAAGATTTTCGATTTACAACAAATGGTTTTTTAAAAATAATCTGAAGCATAATAAATTGTATGTGAAGTCCGCACAGCCAGCCAAAAAAAAACGGATACTACTAATATTCAAGGCGTGACGATGACAGGGAACTTTTACCGAACATACTCTTGAAGTGAGTGTTGGCCAAGAATAACCAGCAAAATGTGAGCAGATATAAATCCCTCATATTCCATTATGACAATATTTTGACTCAACTGTCGTATAGTCCAGGGCCCAGTTTCTCAAAACGACAAGTTACAAATCTTTTTGCTTTTTTTTTTAGGAACTCAAAACGACAAGTTACAAATCTACAAGTAAAATACAATAAGTCTTGCTTGTAGATTTGTAACTTGTAGTTTTGAAAAGCAGGGTCCAGATCTTTGCCCCGTTTGACTACCATTTGTTTATATCGAACACTCTTACGCTTCACATCAGCGGGGTATCCGAACTTTTCTTAATTCATCTTGGCCTAAAAAAATTTACAGTTTATTTGGCGTTTTATCCAAAATGGCGGATAATGGTCATAGCTAATTTTATATACACCCAATATATTTTAACAGTCTGTCAACAGGGACAGTAGTTAACTTTGACACCGTGACACCTGACTGGAGGTTAAACAAATTTTCTTTTTCATACATTTTCGGATCGCTTAAGATATTGTCTATTGAAAAAATAAATTTCTTTTCGTTTTAAAAAATTTTTCCTATTTTTCATATGCATTTCTGTCCACTGTGAGCAGCTACTAAAACTTGAAAAAAAATGAAGAAAGTATTACAGTAGGAAAAAAAAATTAAAATATATAGAAAGACAACAAACAGGAAAAAAGCAAAATGATTTTAAAAATAACGTACAGCTTGAATGTTAAGTTAAATAACTACACCATTTCCAAACATCTACTCCATAAAGTCAACAAGTCAACATAACTTTTCTATTGAAAATGACTTTAAAGAAGATGCACAAAAATTCACAATTCAGACTAAAAAATAAATGGGAATTGGTTATTTTTATTTTAAGAAAAATGTGGCCAGAGAAAAGAAAAAGTGGCAATTTATTCGTATTTGAAAATTTCTTGCTGAAGGAAAAATTTGACACGTTTTTTGCTCTAGAAAAAAGTAAAGTAGAAGACGGCCATAATTTTACTTCTACCAAAAGTGTGATCCTTAATTTCTTTTGTCTACGTTGTCTGCTAAATTGTTTCTTTTACGTTTTTTTATACAATAAATCTATATCTACGACTTAAACGTAGTTTTAAGTGTTAAATCTACGTTGTTTACATGTAGATTTGCGTTATTTTCTTTTTCTTTTTTTTTTTTCATTACAAGTTGGTGTTGTTGTTAATGTTGTTCTGTTCTTTCATTTACAGCAAGAGCAACAATAAGTCGACAACATGTAATTTAAAAGTTGTCTTTATAGTTCAGTTAAAGAAAACATAAAAGAGTTTTAATATAAAACTTACACATTAATCTAGTAAAATGGAAAAATTACTTCAGTTATTTTTTTTTTTGCGTGAAAGAGTAAAAAGCAAATAATAGTCTAATTATATGAAATTTCAGTAAAAAAAAAAAAAATTAATCATTGTATCACTTTTTCTATATAAAGTTGACCAACAGTTTTTCTATATAAAGGAGAGTTGGCAGCACTGGTTTGTATAAGCAAAATACTTAAATACACTTTTTTCTATTGAAAAGAGACTTGAGCTCACTTTTTCATCAGAAAAGAGAGTTGGCAGCACGAACACATTTTTTTTTAATAGAAAGACAGCTGGCAAAGCTTTTTCTTTAGAACGAGAGTTAAACACATTGTTTTCTATAGGAAAGAGAGTTCAACACACTTTTTTGTCTTATAAAAAAAGAGTGGAACACACTTGTTTTATAGACAATAAGTTTGTTATTCCTTATCGAATAAAAAGTTAGCGAAACACAACTTTTTCTATAGAAAAGAGAACTGAACACACTTTTTTCTATATAAAAGAGAGCTGAACACACTTTTTTCTATAGAAATGAGACCTGAACACACTTTTTTCTATAGAAAAAGAGTGTTGAACAGGAAAAGAGATTTGAACACATTTTTTTTATATAAAAGAGAGTTGAACACACTGTTTTTTATAGAAAAGAGATTTGAACACACATTTTTTTATAGAAAAAAGCAGTTTACTTTTCCTATAGAAAAGAAAGCTGACCACATTTTTTTTATAAAAAATGATTTGTTCGCTCTTTTTTGTATAGGAAAACAGCTCAAAATATATTTAATAGGTAAAATTTAATTTCCCAAACTTTTTCCTAAATAAAAAACTCCTGCATTTTCCACTACTTAATATTTGTCCCCTTTCTGCTGCCTACTTTGCAAATTTGCAGAGTTTTTTGATAATGTAGACTTTTTTTACAGAATTTTTCGTTTTATCGCTTTTATTGTTAATATTTTTTTTTTTAATATTTTTAATACAGGAGTATTCATTCGTGTGATTTCTGTGCTACACTCACTACAATACAATATAAATTTTTTTTTTAATAAAACTGTGAGAGCATAAGAATTTCTGACACGCAACATCCATATGACAATATAACTGTCAAAATGACACTTGTAGATAAAATAACAAATATTGTTTACGTATAAAAAAAAAATATGCCAACACTGTACAGAAGGTGGAACAAAAAAAAAAATTGTAAATAAAGAAATGAAATTATTGAAACGTAAAATGACACAAAGCGATTTTTTATTTTTGTTGTTTTCAAAAAAAATACTTAATTTACTTCAAGGGATTTAAATGGAAATTCTAGAAAATGAGCCTGGAAATAAAAAATTTACCGAAAATATCAAATTATCGAAATATCTTTAAAATCGTTAGGAATTAAAAACTTTGCAAAATCGGGACAAACTAACTCTTCAATAATCACTTAAATTAGAAATGCCAAAGTCATTGAAAAAATCTCAGGATAAACTTCAAAACTTAAAAATGTTTTTATGTTGATATGGATAGATATCTTAAGTTTTATAAAAGGAAAAATTATAAACTAAAATACATATGTTTTTAAGTCGCTTAAACATAAGCTTCCATATCTTTAAAAAATGAGTAAAAGTTGAGTAAAGAAAATCAAAAGTTTTTTTAAAAAAATTTTTTTTTTTCAATATTATTTTTTTGAATCTTCATATATTAAATATGAACTAACAATAATTAATCAAATCTTATCCTAATTCATTTTTTTTCTGTCCTGCCAGTGCCAGACAAAAAATTTCATCCTCACGGTTTCTGTTCGAATATTTTCTTAAGCAAGTGTGGCCGCCATGATTTAATATATTTCGAGGATTTGGGTGATGTTCAAGTAGTCCTTTTAAATATTTTACTGCATAGTTTGTCATCATAGTTGGATGTTTGAGTTTAAACATGCCAGGGAGCGGCTGTGATTATTTGAAAATGTTTATTTTAGCGTCTTTGAATTTTTTCGATATGGGAGGCCCAGGCAGTGCCCCATAGTTGAATACTATGGATAGAATTTCTTTCAATAAGCCAATGGATTTTAATGGCTTTTTGTTTTATTTGAGTTAATTTTGCCTCTACACCCAGAGAAAAAAATGTTCTAAGAAAATTTTAAACATATCATGTTTCATATAACCATATTATTGTCAGCGACAGCCATATTGTTGCCTCCAAACATGTTATGAGCAATAACAACTAAAATTTGCTTAACACTTACAATAGCATGGTTGGTTTGCAACCATAGAATGTTGCTCTTGGAAAAGAGGAAAATACTATTGCAAATTTAAAAACAAATTATTATCATATTTAACCGTAACTTTTTAGAGACAACCATAATATTGTTGTCAGTTCCTGATGGAGGACTAATTTAACCATAATATGATTATCGTTGACAATTATATGGTTATATTAACCATAACATGTTTAAAATTTTCTTTGAATATAGTTTGGTTGCAGGTGACCATATTTAAACATGTTTTTTCTCATATGGCACTTCCACGTTAATCGCCGATCTAAATGTATACCGAGATATTTTACATGCTAATGTTGATATATCATTTGATTTATTTGGAATAAAAAATAAACAGCTTATTTAGAATCAAAACTTAAATAATAAACAAAATCAATGTTTTCAATATTTAAATGCAAAAAATTGCTTAAAATATTGGAAATCGTGAAACTAGATAATCACTGTTGCCAATTTGACGGGTTTACCGCGATTCTAGCGGTTTTCACGTGTCCACCGGGATAAAATTTCCGTTTTGGCGGTTAGCACGATATCTAGCGGTTTTTTAATATCATTAGAAAATACAATTTTTGTTCTAGGCATTTGAATATTACAATTTTTATCTCAAAATAAGAAATTTGTTTTCAATTAAAGCAATTAAGTGATAAGAAAAAATTGTTTTTTTGTGAAAATTTAATTTGTTTCCGCAGTAAAAAATTTTACAACGTCTTAAGCAGATTTTATAAATTTCCTTATTAGGAAGTTAAATTGAAATGTATTAACATAACCGCCTTATTTCGAGCAAAACATTTGTCCTGCCCAAAAAAAAAAGACGTGATAGAATAAAACTGAGAACGGACTTGAATTTATTTAAAACAATTTTTACGGCAGACCAGTGTTATCAACTTTTATCGATCAAA
The DNA here is from genome assembly GCA_949318255.1 of Pollenia labialis. Taxonomy (NCBI): domain Eukaryota; kingdom Metazoa; phylum Arthropoda; class Insecta; order Diptera; family Polleniidae; genus Pollenia; species Pollenia labialis. The sequence continues at coordinate 29,253,858 of OX439141.1, read as the reverse complement.
ATATAATCTATAGTCAAAGCTAAAGTAAAAAGGGTGTTGTCTTCAGCAAATCAATGTTTATATTAAAGCACTTAAGCAACCAAAAAATAAAAGTATTTTTTATTATCCCTCGGATAAAACTTCCATACGGTTGTCAACCCTAATTCCAATCCACGTACTCTAATTCGAGAAATACTATGTTATGAGACATCGCCATCACAGAAATGACGAATCGGAGTCAGTCTAATAAAAGATTTAAAAAGTAAGATGACTCAGTAGCATCCGAGAAAGCACTCATAAGGCTCAATTTAATGACAAACTGTGATAAAATTGAGTCATTGGGATTGACTTAAGTCAAAGTAGTAGCAATTAAATATTTTTTAATATTTACAAAACTCTCCAGTAATGCTTTTAATATAAGTAAATGTTTAATTGAATTGATTATATTTTTAATTAAAACTGATATTATTTTTTAATAAAAGTTTAATTGAAAAAAATTGGGGAGAATTTTCTCTGCGCATTTCGTTATCCATCTACAACATCCAGTTTAAGTAATATTTTAAATATTTTTATCTTGCATTATCTTAACCTTAAGTTCTGTTACGCACATACAAAACAACCTGTCACACTACCTTATTAGAGAGCGACTAGTTTCCACTTTCGTTTCAAGAAATCGATAGGTTTATCTGTTTTGTATTATAACTTTTGTAGCGTACACTTTTATTACTTAAAAAGGTAGAACCTTAGAACCCGTATTTGATTTGAATCTAGTGATTAGATTAATTTGGAAATTAAAAACAAGTGGAAAATTAATGTATGTAAATATTATATTAATAAAAACGCTTGAAAATAATTTCCAAAATAGGCAGTACCTAAAATTTCAACGTCGAAGGCTTAGCGCAATATTTTTTATCTTAAAATTAACCAAACAAATTTACAATGGTGCTGACTTTTCATTTCATGTCTAAAAATGGGAAGAGAGTATAATTAAAACTTGATTTATAGTTATTTTTTAGGATAAATTTAATTTATTTTACCTGTATTTAAATGAATTCAATACAATTTGTTGTATATCATTTATATTCAGAGTATTAATAGTTCTGTTTTAAATTTAGTAAAATATTTGACTTTTTTCCGCTACAATTCCTCTATTGTACTCGATCCATACATACACAGAAAGAAAAACACTCGGAATAAATCAAGTTTTTTATGATTACTTCAAGTACGAGTCGTACTCAAAAATTCAAGTATGAATAATACTAAAACGTACTCAAAACAATCCTAAATGGGATTACTTTGGAAAATCAAACCCTGAACTTCTTGAAATAAGTATAAAATTCTCAAATCAAGTAAAAAAAAATTAAACGATTTCCTTGTTGTGTGTAGAAACAACAGAACAAGAAGAAAAACATAAATTATTTTCATGTTTAACCCTCCGACATACGCATGTTTTGATTTTTTATACACATTGGAAAAGGTCTGGCCAGACTCATGTGTACCACGAAGGGTTATAAACTAAATTTGAACTCTTGCTTCTCATTTAGTTTATAATTTTGGTTAAATATGTACAAAAGATTTTTAAAGTAAAAACCATATCGGTCATGATGATGGGTAAGTAAATCAATCATAATACTATTTTTTTCTTTCTAATTTCTTTTTATAATACTTCAATCAAGCGCATTTTGAGATTAATTTAATCTTAGTTTAACTTAAATCAATCTCATTTTCGTATTATTTCAAGTATGAATTCGGGATTGGATGTGAATAGTTTAAGTATTTTGCGATTGAAAAATCGTACTTGAATCAATATTTCTGTACTTGATTTCAGAAAATATGTACTCACAGTACTATTAATACCGCTTCGGATTTAATTTAGTATGGATGGAATGATTTGTCTTTTAAATGTTAAAATCCATATCCAGTACCACAATTTTCATTGACCAAAATATTTTGATACACTCCTACACAATAATAGCCATAATAAGGAAAACCAGAGAACCACAAGGAGGGTATAATTGCTTTCTTTTCCTCTTGAAGTCCATACAAAATCATTTCCATCATCAACAGATGGCCTTTTAAAATTTTAAACGCCTCATAACTTTTGGCGTTGAAAATTTTAAAACGCTGAAAGCAACAACAAAATTACAACATATCCATGCCTTTGTTTTTGCTTTCAATGTTATTCTTTGGCGTTGAGTTGCGTTTTATATAATTAGGTCCTTAATGTTCATTTATATCTGAAAATATAAACTAAATGAGATGCAAGAGTTCTCAATTTTACATTTTCAACATGAAAATAATGTGTCTTTGTCCTGTTCTGTTGTGTTTGTTGTTTCTACACGACTTGCGTTTCTTAGCTACTTGTGCGGCTACGCGTATGCACGCATAAAAAATACAAAGCTGAGAGATGAGACAAATAGGTTATATGAGATTGAAACGTTCACCAGGGCTGCCAGACTTGGGGATTTCATGCGAGCAAAAAGTACAAAGAAAGTAATTTAAGTATTGGGGATTTAAAAAAAAAATCGGGTACTTTTTGGTGATTTGATACATCTTATATATAATTTTCCCTTCTTTTATTATTTACGGTTATCTTTCTTTGTTTCGTACATAAAATATAAAAAAAGGAGCTAAACTTTTACCTTCCTCATATCATATATGAATAAACTGTGATGTAGATTAGTTTAGAATCAAAAAAATTGGCCAATTATTCAGTCGTCAATTTAAATTGGCGAACCTCAAATCGTTCATACAAAAATTTGAAAATTTCAAAAACAATAGATTGAAAAACGCCCTTTTGAGGTACTCGCTCACCCCTACACCTAGTAAAGGTACTGATAAGTCTACAAGATCACAACTTTGTAGATAACTTAGATTTTCTTATTTTTTCAAAAGAGGAAGTTACGCTTGTTTACATGGCGCAGAAATGAGTTCTGTCGCATCTGAGAGACTATTTTGCACTGAAGGTCTGATTCAAAAGGATTTGCCAAATACGAAAACAAAAATCTTATTGAAATTAATTTTAAATAATAATGATAATCACTTACACATTTTTTTGTTTATCAATAGTATGAAATGGGATTTAGCACATTTAAAAGGAACCTTGTTAATTAATTTTTGAATCCCAAGAAAAATTTTGATAACTTATATGCATGTGGCAGTGTAAATAAACTGAACTGGCAAATTAAAATAAAGTAATTTGTTTTTATTTTTGTTATTTCTTTACCTACCAATTATAGTCGGGACTGTAAGAAAAGATAAACTCACTGTTTATTGTTGTTGTTTTGGTTTAAGCTTTGATATTGTCATAAGTAAAACTGAGGTTTATAATTCTTATTCACTTAACAGTTTTATATGTAAAATATCTTTAGCTTTTCTTAAATCTTTGGATAAGGTTTCCTGACGATCTGGCTTAAGTGAAATGCGCATAGAAATAGATTTTCCCATCAACAATAAATTTCAGTTTATCAATAGTATGAAATGGGAGTATAGCACATTTAAAAGAAACCTTGTTAGTTAATTGTGGAATCCCAAGAAAAACTTTGATAAGTAATTAAACTTTTGGCAATTTTACAATGAATTCTAATTCAATTCGTTGTTTTTAAAATCTTATAAATACCATTTTTAAATATTAATAATCTCTTAAACAGTAATTTTGTATAATAAAAAGAGAACTCTATTTAAGTTTTGTTTATTTTACCTTGAATTTAAATTTTATATTCGTATCAGTATCGGTATCGGTATCGGCGATATTTCCTTTTGAGTATCATCGTATCGGCAAAAAAGCGTATCGTTACATTCCTAGTCAAAATGACGTCACGCAAGACCAAACTGTATAACATTTTGCATTCAAGACAACGCACAATAGTTTTTGTCTACGTCACACGAAATCAAATAATCTTGTTTGTTTGATATTTGGTTTAGTATGTAAACCAGCTTTTCTGTTAAAAAAAAGTAGTTTTTGTTTATTTAATTGCATTTCTTATCAGCTGTTTTTTCTCTTGATCGGCATTTAGATCTATTTGCTGTTGTTGGCTTCAAAATATGTTAACACACTTTTTTTTTTTGATTTGAGAGTTGTAGGTAAGTCATTCACCTTAACGTTTTGTAACTGTGGTTATTTTAAGTTTGTTGTTTTATCTGGTTAGACTATAATTAGTTTAGTAGTAACAAAAAATTATAATGCATACATTTTTTGACTTATCACGGTTTTGTGAAAAAACCACCACCAAAAAATAAATTATTTAATAAAAATGGTAGATAACGTTTTGGCTTGAACTGTTTCTCAATCTCAACACTTGTTTGACTTTCGTTAAAATGAGTTTTGTTATTGTAATAATTTTTTTTTTGTAAGGTAAAATATGTAAAACTTTTATTTATTTAATATCAGGGTATTTTGTATCTGTGACCCAAAAGTTGTATTAGATACATAAATAAAATAAACCGTTACATTTTATTTAAATTGTTATTCAAAGAGCGGAAGAAAGACAAATAGTTTAAAATATAAATGTGCTGAAGGTTTTTTTCTTGTTAAAATATAAAACGAAATTCTTTCTAAAAAAAATTATATACATATTTAAATTACGAAAGCCAAACAATAAGATAAAACATATTTAAATATTTGCATATATTCATATATAACTTATTTATTATATTTGCTACTATCGGTATTTATCGATAGTTCAGATTGAACTATCGATATTAGGATCGACTAAATACTTGTACTTGAGTAGAAAAAAATCAATTTTATGTAAAAACACAAGCATGCCCATTTTATTTGGTTTAAGGAAGTTTCTCTTTTTATTTTACATTTCACCGGCTGCTGAAGGAACCGAAGCCCTGCTACATAATAAATTTTATTGCAATTTTAGATAATCTCCTAAATTTGTTTTGATTCTCTATTGTAAAGCCTTATACTCGCAATTACATATGCATTTTTTTTACAATATTACAAAAACATTTGACAATTCAGTCCCTTTGTAAACATACACAATTTTTGACAAGGGGGTCTCTACACAGAAAAAATTTTTGCAAAAAACTATTCAATTAAATAATTAATTGGTGTACATTAATTATTTAATTAATTTTTTGTTTGCTGCAATTAATTTTTTAATCAAAACCCATAGAATTAAATGTTTGTGTATATGTGGTGTATTTTTTGTTTATACAATTAATTTTTTAATTGACTAAATTTGTGTCCCATGACTCAAAAATACAAATCCGTTAATTGATATGATCAATTCCTTTGCAGGGGCAAAATTAGTTAAATATTTAATTGTCTGATCGAATTGTTTAATTGAAGTCGATTTTCTATTTTTTTTGTGTAATTAGCCGTTCAAAAGAGTACAGTTGAGCTCTTAATACCACATCCTATTCTTCTTGTTTTTTTTCCACTTAACTTATCCCGCAAAGCTCTATGCTTGTCTGCCGGAGATCAAATTCGAACACGCAACCCCGCCACTGATAGACTACCTAACTATCAGTTATAACGATAACATAACTGTTATTCAGCGCCCATAAACTGTGATTATGGTTATGCTTTAACATGTTTATTTTTAATGTATTTGAAATAATAATATCGATATCGATATTTTTTCTATCGATATTTTCGAAATTTTAAGACTATCGATAGTACTATCAATAGTTTCCCAGTTTTCAATTATAGATTTTAAGTTTTGAAAAATCTATCAAAGATTAAAAATATAAATGAAATAAAAAACTGGCTAATTCTTGTTTCATCTTAATTCAGTTTTAGTTAGGTTCTAGTTCAGTTCTTCTTCAGTTCCAGTTCAGTTCTGCTTCAGTTCTAGTTCAGTTCTAGTTCAGTTCTAGTTCAGTTCTAGTTCAGTTCTAGTTCAGTTCTACTTAAGCTCCAGTTCAGTCAGTTTAATTTCAGGTTTTTATTACGATTTTCGTTTAGAATCTAGTTTAGGTCAAGTTTAAAATCTAGTTCAGGTTTTAGTTAAAGTTCAAGTTTTAATTTTAGTTCAATTCTAATTACGGTTATAGTTCACGTTCTTGTTCACATGTACTCAGAATTTCTCCATCTCATCAGGGGTCTGTGATATTTTCGCTTAAATTAAAAAAAACCCTGTTTTTCACCATATTCGAGACGTTATAACTGCGCGAATAAATGTATATGGCTCAGGTCCATTGCTTAAAAATTTGTCGGTCTGTGAAATGCAAACAAAATAATTAAAATTTTTAATTTTTAATTTAATTGAATTAAGAATTTTAAAGTCACCAGATAATTGTTTACTTTTAAATACACCAAATATTTTCTGATCAAGTGCCACACTTTCATTAGCACACACTCTTCCTCTTGCTATTGCAGCTACAAAATTTAAATGTTGCATAATAAATCTAAAGAAACTTCATTTATTTCAAACATCCAACTTTGACTGAGTCTGGATATGATTAGTATCTGTTTTTTTTTTAAGAATCCATATCACATACAAACATTCACACAAACTTATTTTTAGAGGGTAAACTTCTCCCGGCAGAGTAATTTAAAATAGAAACTAGATGAGGAAAATAAAGAAAAACGGCGAAGTCAAATTAAGAGAAACAAGAAAAATTAAAACCGTTAGCTGGAGAAGGAACGAATCAAACAATTTCACACTTTTGCTATCATTTATAAATTCTTTAAATTATATTTGTTAGTTTATATAACCAACAGTATTATGCATAGGAATTTATGTATTTAAAAACAAGTTTATTTTATGTTTGCAAATAATTTAAGGTTCGAATACATTTCGAGTTCTTTTTCAGATTCCAGTGTTGGGTGCTATGAAGTGCAAGTTAAGGTCTTAGTTCAAATTATGGTTCAGTGTCTAGATCTACTTAATTGCTATGATCACATTTAGGATTTTAAACGCGTTGAAGCAAAATGCTAATTAAGATAATCAAAGCCGTTCACATTGCACTTGAGTTGATTGAGATGACAGTTGGTAAATAAATAAAACACAACAAACAAATTTTTATTTCTTAAAAGTATTAAAAATAAATAAAAATATTTTAATAAAGCTATTAAAAGATTATTTTAAACACAATTATGAATAAAAATTCCCCGGGAATTTTTGCCATTCTCCCATTTTTGGTATCTAAATTTTGATTGTAATAAATATGGGGAAAGAGAAAAACTCCCGGGGAATTTGAATTCATAATTAGACTGATATAGAAGAAATCGTGGTCGATAGTACACCTAAGAGGTACGTTTTTTGTGGCCGATGTTAAATCATACTCAGTTTGAGGTATGATTTGCTTTTAATCATGTCAATTTGTGGTGATTAGCAAATCACTTAAATGTATGGAAAATCATCTCGATTTTGATGTGAACACACCTTGTGTGAACATAGCATCAAACTGTGTTTTTTAGTAGATGTTGTAGTTTTTATTCCTGCTCAGGTTTTATTTCAGGTTCAGGCTCAGGCTCAGTTTTTTGATTAGGCTCTAAATTAAGTTTAAGTTGAGATTACAATTCGGGCGCTATTTCTTCTATTAAAATTTAGTATTTTTGTTTTATATTGTATTTTAGTTTAGGTTGTACGTAGTTAAGTTCATGTTCAGGGTATTGTGTAGCCTCCTGAAGGGGTTCTAGTTGTGATTTAAAATTAGGTTCTAGTCTACACAGAAAAAATTATTGCCGAATTATTTTCAAACAAAGGTTTGTTTGAAATTTTTTTTAATTTCTACAAATTTTTTTACTGATTCAATTAATAGTTTTGTTTGATTTTTATTTAACCAACAAAAATGTTGACAACTATTCAAAAATATAATATACGCGTTATTGGTTTCAAGTTTTCATAATTTTTTATGAAATATTTAACTCGTAAGCAACACTTATTTATGTAAAATATAAGAACAACAACAAAAAACACATACATACAGTCTATTCTTGGACGCTTTAAAAAAGATCAACAATAAGAAAGACGATAAAATAGCGTGACGAGGCTTGTAGTAAAAAAAACAAAAACAATAGCTGGTAAAAAAACCCGTTTTTCTCTTTTTAAGCAACAACAACAATATAAGAAACGAAATAAAATTTTGGTGGGTTTCAAAGTTGGTAAAAAATAATGAAAAATAAAATCCCGTATTCAATTTTTTAAAACTGTTTAGTTAAATAAATCAAACACAAAAAAAAAAATAAAGTGATGACGAAAAACATATCAAGTCGGTCTGCTGTCGTTTTTGGTTACATTTCTTCTTCTTTAGCCAAGGAATGGACACACAAGAAAAACATTGTGCGTATAAACAAGATTTCCTTCAAAAATTATTCCAACAAAAAAAATGTGTCTCAAAGCCAGTCGCAGCCGGCCGCTCTGCTCTACCTTCATCTTCTCCTTCAGTGATTGCTTGGGTGCGCGTCATTGCTTGTGCAAAACTTTTTGTTTGATTCAGCAAAATTATTTGTTTGAAATTTATATGAATTTCAGTAAACCTTTTTGTTTGATTCAGTTAAATTATTTGTTTGAAAAATCAGAGTTTTTTTCAGTAAACAAAATGCAAATAAATTGTTTGAATATGCGAATTTGTTTGTAGGCCCGATTTGGGAAAAAATTTTATGTTTCTACAAATTTTTTGTTTGAAATGGACAAATAATTTTTTCTGTGTGGTCTTAGACCGTATTTTTGTTAAAAGATGAATTTATATTCTTGTTCAGGTTGTTGTTCATGTTCGTATTTCAGTTTTTAGTTCTATTTAAATAAAGTGTTTTAGTTCAGATTGTAAATTATTATTATTTTTAATCCTATTTAAGATTCTAGCTTAGGTTTTTATTGAAGTTCTATTTCAAGTTTGATATCAGTGTATAGTTCAGTTATACTTTAAATCTCTTTTAGGTTATGATAAGTTTCTAGTTGACGTTCTAGTTGAGTATCTAACTGAAGTTCTAGTTGAGAATCCAATTCAAGTTATATGTAGATCATATTCCAGTTCAAGTTACATTTCGGACGAGTTTCTAGATCAGCTTAGGTTATGAGTTTACTCCACTCACTAGCTAAATTACTGTTCGACCAAGACCTTTATTAAAACCAATCTATTACTGCAACTTACAACTCTCTTGATGATTGTGATTGTATGTGGATACTTATATACGTATGTACATAAGAAGAAGATGAATAACAGCAACATTACTTAATTTTATTGTGTGTGTGCAACAAACATACTCATCATACCAAGAACACACTCGTAATTGCAACTTTGTGCAAAAAATAAAATAAAAAACAAGAGGGAAATACTTTTCAGAAGTACGAATATGAAGAGTGTTAAATAGATATGTACGTTGTATTCATTCAAGTTGTATATCAAATACAAAAATATAATAGTCAAGACATAATGATGCACTTTACACAGCAGCAAACGTATGCTTAGACGATGGATGGTTGACTTGATGGATGGATGGATAAATGTTTTGGTTGATCTTTTTTTTCTTTTAATTTTTTTTCTACTTATTTTTTGTATATTCCTTGTATACATCAGCTTGATTTATTTTCTGTATGCAATTTAAAACCAGCATACCACAGATTAATGTTGCTTAAATTTAGAGGAACAAAATGTGTGCGGGATGTGTTAAAAGCTGGGATTAAAGGAAACTGTTCAGTGTTAGAACAATGATGTTCGCATCCATTTAAAGCCGGTTTTAGTTTAAAGTAAACCTCAACTAATTAAATTTATTTCAATTGATTCAAGTTGATTTTAGGTCTAATTTTGAGCTTGGCCGTATGTTCTAGTTGACTGTTCACTATCGTTAATTTTCTGATTTTGGCTTTAGATCAAATCCTTGTTAAGGCTGTAATCCTCTTCTTTGCAGTTTAGGTTTTTTTTTAGGTTGTAGCTAAAGTTTTATTTCGGGATCTGTTCTTGGTTTAGTCTCTAAGTTTTGTTTTAGTTCTAGTTCAGGTCCTAACAATAGTTCTGTTTGTTGTACAGGTTATGGTTTTGTATCTAGTTTGTTTCTGGCCAAAGTTTAGATTCTAGTTGAGATTCCAATAAAATCTAGTTCAGCTTAAGGTTTTAAGTTTCTCAGTTAGATTTTTGTTAGGTTTTGATTACAGATTTTCCTTTAGTTTCCAGTTCAGTTACTAATAAAGTTTCTCTTGTATCTTTTGTTAGGATTTTGGTTTAGGTTCTTGTCTAGATTCTTGTCCAGATTGAGTTTAGATTTATGTAGACTTGGCTATAGTTCCACTTTTGGATTTTAGTGCAAGTGCTTGTTCCTATTCTACTTTGGGTTCTATTTTAAAACTCCTATTTAGTAATTTCCATTAAGGGTGCAAGTTACTTTTTTGGCATTAGTTGTACAAGATGTTTTAGTTTTGCCTAACTTTGATTATATCCCCTCCAGTCATTAAGATTAATTTTAATGTTGCCATTTGGAGTTCCTTTCTGCTCTTGTTGTTTCTATTTTTTCTAATAGAACTTTGGCTGTTAGTTTGTTTTGTATGGATTTACGACAATGGCATACTCTGCTATTCACTAATACACTGATGAATTGTACTTTAGAATATGGTGTACGTACTTATGTGTGTGCTGTAGTATCCCTGCAAATAATATTGGATCACCTGATTCATTTTGATTAAATGGACTACTCCATGGATTGGTCCGATGTAATGCAACCATGGACCAAGTCATTGTTTAAAAAGTGTTTGTAGCGAGACGACATGTCTTCGTTTTTTAACGACATGTTTTGGTTTTTAAACTAAGTTAAAACTAATCTTCTTGTGTATACAATGGAATAGTTTTAAGACGACTCCCTTGTAATCCAAATGTGGTCCTGCCCTAGGACATCGTAATGTTAAATAGACCATGTTTTTTCCATACGTTTGGGTTACTTTTGGTCTTGTCCTAGTCCCTTATGGGCTACATTTTACACGCGTGTTTGGACTACTCCTATTATTTGCAGGGACATACACTGTGTTAGTACAAACATGTACATACATTCGCAAATATTATTTTTACTCTCGATGTTGTTATTTTAGAGTGGGGCATTAAAAAAGCAAAGGCTATAGAAATAACATATGTAGGTAGTTTTTTTTTTGCTTAAACGTTCTTTAAGTTGCACAGATTTCTGTACATTCGAATTCTATTTAAATGTGAGCCGAAAACTGTGTAGTCAATGTAGCCCATGTTAAAATAAGCCATGATTTACCAGTTTGATTAAGATAGAATTAAGAAGGTGACGCATATGCTATAATTTCCATTTCTGTAGATACGTGGATAAGCCGGCTTATTACATCTGGGGTATCGCAAGTCCACGTATAACACAAGAAAAAGCATTACTCCCATTCAAAGTAGCTTATGATGAGGTCTTACTTGTTTTTGGAAAACGCCGCGCGGGTCAAACGACTAATTTAAAATGCGAGAAATATCAACTGGGGACGAATTGGGATTGGAAAACATGTGGCTCCAACATAATGAAGCAACGGCGCATACTGCACGACCAGCCTACGAAATTCTAAAGTCTGCATTTTCGGGTCGACCAATCTTTCGTTTAGTGATTACCACTGCCCGGCAAAATCGTCCGATTTTACTATTCCATAATTCATTTTTTTGGGGTTTCTTGAAGTCACAAGTCTACGTCAACCAGCCTCAGAATCTTGAAGTCCTCATAGAGGATATCCGTCAAGAATGTGGAAACCTTTCGCTGAAAATTAAGGCAAGAGTATTGGAAAATGCAATAAATAAGGCCCTTATGGTCATCCACATTCTACTTGCGCTTTACAATTTTAAACATAAATAGATGTAATCCAAAGTTTTTTCTTAATTAAAAATATTACAGTCAAAGAACAGCGGGTGAGAAACTTTTGTGCCTTCTGTTGAAATAAAAAAGTTTAAATTCTAAATAGTGTTTATCTGTCTGAAACTTTTTATTATAAAAAGCTTATACTTTTTAGCGATTTTTAAGTTTACTTTTAATTTAGTAGTTTGGATCATGAAGAGTTGGCAACGTGTATAAGATCCTCATACTGTAAAAATCTTTTTAAAACAATGATTATGCTGAAATTAAAAACATCTTAAGAATAAGAGTTTTTAATGATTCAATGGAATGAAAAAAACCCCGTTTTTTTATTCTCCTGCTATTTTTTTGTCCTCTACTAATTTTTGCTTTACCCATTCTTTTAATTTACATTAATCTTATGTTGTAAATGATATTCGCACTTGTTGTAACTATTCTGCTTTACCACAAAAAAAAAGGAATATCGTCGTCATCATCAGCATCATCATCACATTGTTAACTAAAAGATGCTAAAACGCTTTGTATTCTTTACTTGTGTCTGTCGTAGCTTTTATTATTAGTTCATTGAACCTGTCATACTATTTTAAATAAAATACTACTCTTCATTGCTCTCAAATAAATGCTACAAACATTTAAAAATAAAATATAAATATAGCATGTTAAATATATGTATGTGGCAGCTGTTGGTTAGTCGGAGCTAGAATGGTACTTGGTGTTAAAGCTAAAGCAGTTAAAGCTTTTTGTTAATGTATTTGTATGTGTAGCTGTAGTTGTTGTTGCTGTTGTTTTATTGTTATTTTTACAGTCTATAGACTACGCATCCATCTAAACAACTGTCTCAATAACTCGTCAGTTAGATAGTATGTTTTTTTTTTGTTTGTTTCTTTTGCTATTTGTAGCACATGCTTTAATATCCGTAAGGCTGTCCACTTTACTTTTTGCATAAGTCTTGCTTTTCTTCTATGTTTGTCTGTCTACTTAATTGTCTTTCTGTTTGTTTTTATATGACTCTGGAGTTTGTTTTTAGGGTAAAGAAGAGAAATAGAAAATATATTTGTGGGATTATTCTGTAACTATCAAGAGGTGTAAAAAATCTTATCAATTTGTTTTCAATTTGTGTTCGAATTCAGGTTGTCAGTTTAAATTTAGTTCAGTTCTAGTTGAGTTATAGTGCAGTTTTAGTTCAGTTTTTGTTCAGTTCTTGCGAAGTTCAAGTTCAGTTTTAGTTCAGTTCTAGTTCAGTTCTAGTTCTAGTTCAATTCTAGTTCTAGTTAAGTTCAAGTTCAGTTCAGTTCTAGTTCAGTTCTAGTTTAGTTATAGTTAAGTTCTAGTTCAGTTATATTTCAGTTCTAGCCCAGCTCTAGTTCAGCTCTTATTCAGTTCTAGCTCAGTTCTTGCTTAGTTCTAGTACAGCTAAAGTTTAGTTTTAGTTTTGATCTAGCCCAGTTCTACTTCAGTTCTCGGTCAGTTCTAGTTCTGCACTACTTCGGCTCTAGTTCAGGTTTGTTTCAGTTCCAGTTTAATTTAAGTACCGTTCTAATGCAGGTTTGATTAAGCTCTAGTTTACTTCTAGTTCACTTTAAGATCACTACTACTGAAATTCTATTGTAGTCCTAACTAAGCTTTTTGTTAAGGTTACGGTAAAGCTTAAAATTTCTTACGCTCAAGTAAAAGTTTTGTATGGCATAATTAGGCAAAGTTATGATTGCAATACGGATTTAGGTTAATGTTCCTGTTCAGAGTCTAACTTCTGTTTTGGCTTAGAAAAAACCACAGTTCACCCTTATGTTTTATATTTAGCTTAAGTTCATGTTTTACTTTTAAGTAAAGCTTAGGATACTGTTCTTCTTTTCTTCAGCATAAAGTTGTAGTTGTTGTTTGAGCTCTTGTTCTAGTTATTGCTTACTTCAGGGTTTGAATCAGATTAAGGTAATGGATTTAAGCTGTAGACTTAGATAAACAATTGGTATTTTAAATTCGACCTAACCAAGCATTTCAAAGCCTTTTGAATTTATTATTTTCCTAACTTGTTGGTTGGTTGGATACTCTAACCGACAGTTAGTATAACAGACTTCATTGCCTGTTCTTGCCTTTGCCTTCTTGTTTATTTTTATTATTCCTTTGTTCCTCTCAATCATCATCACTTTTTGTCATCATCATAATCATCTTCATAGTCATGGTTATCGTCGTCTTATTTATTCTAGTAATAGAAAAACGTAACAAGTAAACAAATAAAAAACAGTCTGAATGCTCATTCAGAGTTTTGTGGTTTTATAGCATCAAGTGTAAAAAGCTTGAGCACCTACTTCATCCAACCTACCATCTATTCATATGCAAGCAACCATCCATCCATCCATCTGTCTATTCTTTTGTTTTTATCGTCTAGTGAAATTTAATAATATTTTTTTTTTTAATCTCAACTCATGTTTTCTTTAGAATGCACAGAACAACACTCTTGTAATAAATACAATCTACAGTTTTGTATGCGATTTACGCAATTGCGTTTATTTGCTGATGTTTTTTTTTTTGTTGTTTAACTTAAATTCAGTTTTAGTTGAGGGAATAGAGATGTTTAAGAAAAGTCTCTTTTACAAAATGGGATATAAATGCAGGCAAGGCTGAAAGGTTTTCGTGTTGGAGGCTCTACTCCTCTGGAATTTTTTGTAGGAAAATGGAGTTTTTTTTTTATGTAAAAAGGTAGTTTTTGGCAGAAAGGTACTTTTTTAGAAAAGGGGTATTTTCTTTATAAAACGATTGAGTTTAGATGAAGAATTACCTGTTATTTACCGATTACTTTTTAATAAACATTAAATATATAATTTGTTTTTACTATGGTTTAATTTTGATATGAATGATTATATTTTAAAAGTACTTTTTTATAAATTGGTACCTAAATAAAAAGAGAAATTTTTCCAGAATGCGTTTAACTTTTCCTAAAACGTTCACGTTTCTTTAAGAAGTTATTTTTGGTATTTGTTGTTAATAAATGTTCTGTTTTTTGAAAAATTTATTGTGCTAAACGAATTACATTCTGTTCGAAAGGATACTTTCTGTTGGAAAATTGTTGTTTTGTTCTGCACTTGTGTAAAGGGTTCTTTTTATTGGAAAGGTTAATTTAAAAAATAACATTTTGTTTCGAAATGTATTTCCTCATATTCAAAGGCTACTTTTTGTTCAAACACTCATTTTCGATATAAAAATTTATTTTTGTTCGAAAGTGTACTTTTTTTTTTGAAAAAAAAAAGGATTTCCGTGCAAAATCAAAACTTAAATTTTGATCATACAAATTTTTCATTTTAACACAACACTGTTGAAATGGAGATGTCTACGTAAAATGATATTCGTTTTTTTCTAAAAACGCTTTTGATATGAGGAAATTTTTGTTACAAATAAATTTTTTTCTATGAAAATAAATTTTAATTCTCCTAAAAAGGTACTTTTTGCTTAAAAAGCTTTAGCATGTCAAAAAAGGTAAGATTTTGATAAAATTTGCTGGAATACACTTTAAGTTTGAAGAGAGTTACAGTTTGTGTTGTTAAAAATACTTTTTATGTTTAATGCTGCCATATTTTTCGATGACAATGCAATGGTACGATTTTTTTAAAATTTAAATTTGCTTAAAAATAATTTTTGTTGTAAAATGGGTACTTATTTCTAAAAGAAATGTGCCGTTTAAAAATAAAAAAAAAACACGTAATAAAGCCCAACCATATGATACCGTACACCACAGTTTTTGAAAACAAATTTTCGAAAGTGTGCCCTTTTTGCGACCCAAGTAGGGGAATAAAAATTAAAAATACATTTCCTAAATACATTTCCTACTTGTAAATTGAACATACTTCTTGAATCTTATCGGGATCAGATCGTTATTTCATCTTGACTGCGTAAAAGTAACACGTTCAAATAGATACGTCGGCTCGCCAGTATATCTAATTTTATGCAAAAGACTTAGGCATCGAATAATTAACGCACTGCATAAAGTTTACTTTCATAGGATGTAACATGAGGGAAACGTCCTAAGTTTATAACATATCTTAGAATGACATTATATGTAGATGTTAATATTCTGGTGCTTTTTTGGTCACAGCTTGCAAAAACCTCGTTGTCATATATTAAAGCTGGAATAAGATATGTCTTAGCCAAAATCATACGTATGTTGAACGGGGTAGAGTGTTGAATTGCCCAAAGCGAACGAAGCATCTCAAATACTTTCCCTGCAGCAGTGTTTATATGATCTGACCAAGTTAGTGAAGAATAAAAATGACCATTCCTTTCGCTGCGACTTCAAGATTATATTGGTTTCAATGGTTATTTGTGTATTACTATTTAGTTTGGAGCCGCCAGCACATCGTTTTGTCGTTACGTAGTAGCTAATGTAAAAACTATTGTCGGCAATCTTAATGTTAAAACCAACATTTGTAAGAAAGCTATTTTCGTGAGTAGTAGCAATTTAATGTGATCCAATATGGACCGATTCTAAAAAAAATTAAGTTAAATATCTTAGATTGATAAAAATAGCTTTGGACCACATTTAATCTTAATACTAACATAATAAGATGGCATATGGACACAAAGACTACTTATATAGCGGAAAGAAGCTTGTCTGGGGGCTTTGTGAAATTATGTTCCGATTGTCACCATTTTCAATACACAGAAAAAAATAAAAATTCATTTCAATTAAATAATTTGTGATATTAATTAAAAAATTAATTACATTTGCACCCGTAAATAAATTAATAGTAGCAATTCAACGTTTAATTTTAAATTTAGATTAAATTGTTAATTAATACTGATTTTATTTTTAATAAATGTTTTAATTGGTGATAAATATAGGAAATTTTTTTCTGCGTAGGCTTGGTCCTTCATCAAATTATTTTCAAAATTGCGTTCTGAACTTTGCGCACAAGTTGTACATGGACAGCCAGTCAGATAGACGGACATCGTTATAAGGATTCAAGAACTGATCGGCACAGTACCGTCTCCACTATTGTGGTTTATAGAAGAAAACAACTTTTTGTTGGTAAAGGAATAGGTAGCTTGAAAAAGTACAATTTATTAGAAAAGTTTACTTAAAAAAATACTTTTTATTAAATAAAAGTACTTTTAAATGATTTTGTTATTCGTGCTTAATTTCCAATTTTTATTATTTGATAAAAACACTGAAATTTATTGTTGATGGGATAAGCTATTCCTATGCGCATTTCACTGGTTGCTTAGGCCAGATCATCAGGAAACTTTATCCATAAAGATTTTAGAAAAACTAAAGATTTTAAACCATATAAAACTGTTAAGCTAATAAGAATTACAGCAACAGTTCTACTTGTAGCAATATCGAAGTTTAAACAAAATCATCAAAACAAAACTTTTAATACTTTTATTTTTATGTAAATTAAATAATTTTCTTCTGCCTCAAAAACCGTTTTGTATTAATTTTTAATCCTTGGCATAATTATTGTTTGTTATCTTGTCCTAAGAATATTGTTAAAGGCCGTTTTACACTATCCCACAAAGTCTTAAGTAATTTACGAAAATGCAACCCTGTCATGATAAGTTGTTATTGTTTTTCGAAAATGTTCAAAGAATAATTAGATCAGGGAAGCATTTTTGAAAAATACGTAAGACTTTGTGGGATAGTGTGTAACGGCCTTAAGTTGTATTTTGGGTTTTTTTTTATGAAATTCATGTTAAATTAAAAAAAAAAAAACTTTTCCAACGGAAAAATTACAGTTTGTATACTTGACCTTACATTACTTTTCTTTAAACTTTTCAGTTTACTTGCTCTGAGTTTTATTTATATGCTTTATAAGAATGTTTGTTTTGTGGCGTTTTTCGTACCAAGACACACTGCTTTTGTTTATTCATTATAAGACTCTACGTAATGTTTACTATTCAGTGTGTACTGAAGTGCACGTGTTTTATATTAGTAAATTTTTGTCAATGTACTTTTTTCATAAGTAGGTACCTGTCAGACGGGTCACACCTTTGTTAGTGTTAGTTTCGGTTTAAGTGTTTAACTGACTAGACAGTTTTTGTTTGCCTTTATGAATCATTATAAATATTTGTCCACAAAATTGATAGTCTAAACTTTAGACTCTAAAGGAATGCGAAGGCATACAGACTTCTTTTGTTTGAAATTCTGGTCTGTTGTATATTTGATAAGAAAATACTGTTTGTTTTTATGTCTGTCAATATTAATATATTCCAACAATGTTGCAATATTTATTGCCAAATTGAATAGATACTGATAAAATAAAGAGTTTTGTTTCGGATTGAAAACATATTTTCTAAAATTAATAATAATAAAGAAGTCTGAGGAAAATTGCAAACATGTAAGACGGATAAGCAACAACAAATAAGTTAACGGAAATGTATTTTTTCTAATTAAAAGGTACAACAGCTTTTATTAAAGCTTAATATTAAGTCAAAAGTACCTTTTTTGGCTAAAGATTAATTCTGAATATTTTCGAATATTTATGCCTCATTAAAAAGAATTTTCATTTAAAAATTTAAATTTATGATTTTAAATAAAAACAAGATACATTCGGCTGTGCCGAATCTTTAAAACTTACCCTCCACCGACAATGAATATATTTCAGAGGTGTGCCCAATATGGGATCTATAAATTATTAATTAATCTTTATAAAAACGGGCGTCAGTAAAAAAATTCGACGCAGTTTAGACCAACATATGTGACCTTCTTCTTTGAGAATCTTATTCTACACCCTTTTAGGTATCAGAACCCACTTCTAAGTTCAAACCCGTTTTTTGACACACAAGGTCCCTTTTCTTGCTTTTATTTCTTGTCATATAAAAGTTAATTAATACGAGGGGGGATTTATTGAGGTAAATTATGGACCAATACTACCATAATTCTGTAGTGTTTTCTGGAATTAAAAAACCTTAATTAAAACAAATTTCGATAGTGAATTTTTTTATAGCGTTTTATGCTTTAAAGTGGTTTTCAGAAACGGAATTCATTCCGTATTTTTGTACTTCAGAAAATTACGAAAAAACCGTTCGGAATGAACCCATTTTTTGTTTTCATGAACGGAATGGAAGTTTTCTTTATCTGAAAGGACAAAAACAACTATCAAAATACACTTTCTGTCAATAAACAAATATGTTTTCTTCGATTCCGAACGGAATAGTTCTCTGTGAGACGGCTGATTATTTCGCATTCGTAAAAAACTGTTGCCAGAAACATTTTGTAAATTTTTCACAAAATGAGTGGAGAACAGAGTTCGAAAATAAACAGTACATTATTTAGCGTTCGGCTTACACACGCAAGACCGATATCTATTTTTTGTGATTGGTGTTTGTGTACACAAAAGTATACTAAGACGGCAATTTTAAGGGTTAAAATGTTCTACGAATATTTTCTGCATCAAATGTCACGAGGGGTCCTCTAACACCAAAAGTTCGTGCAATGTATCTAAAACAAATTGTCAAAATTTCAGGCATTGAACTTTTTTAATTTCTTGAAAAGACGTTTGGTACAAGTCAAAAAATATACTAAATGTACTTCTGACCTAAAAGACTATTTCAGATGTCTTCAGTAGAATTGTATGGCGATATAATAATTAACACTCTAATGGCGTTTTCTTTTCTGAGTAAAATTCTGTATTTATTCTGCCTTTTACATTTTTTTATGTTCTTTTCTGAAAAACATGTGTTATTTTAAAAGTGTTAAGCGTTCTTTTCTGATATGTTCCCTTTAAAATTAAAAAAAAATGCTCATGTTCAACACTCATTTTAATTAAGGGAGTGCAGCACTAGCACAAGGTGAATTAAGTACAAGGTGGTGGAAAGTATCGAGATGTAAACACCAACAATGCAATACAAAACACATGTGTTGTTTCTGTTGGCTTTGGATTGTTGCAGTCTTGCCACCACCTGTAATTGAATTAACCTTGCGCTAATTGTACTTTATTGTTTAATACCGAAATTTGTGTTCTTTTGTAAACGTAAAATATTAAACACTTCTTGAAAATTAGTGGAGCATTTAAAAATGTTGCCAAGTCACATGTAACACTTATGCAACTCTTTTTTTTAGAAAAGAAAACGCCATAACACTAATTTTAAGTGGTAATTTTTGTCCTTTTTTAACTTCTACATTAAAACGGCACGTTAGAGGGTTAAAATATTCTACGAATTTTTTCTACAACAGATTTCACTAGGGGTCTTCTAAGACCAAAAAAATCGTGCAATGTTTGTAAAACGGGTTTTCGAAAAATTAAAAAAATTCAAGGCCCGGAATTTCGAAAACCTGTTAAACATACATTGTACGATTTTTTGGTCTTAGAAGGCCCCTAGTGAAATTTGATGCAGAAAGTATTCGTGGAACATTTTAGCCCTTAAAAGTGCCGTTTTAGTATACTTTTGTGTAAGAGCTGGGAAAAAGGACAAAAATGACCCCTTAAAATGGGAGTTAGAGGGTTAATAAATCCTAAGAAAAGAACCGCCATACGATTCTACTAAAGACCTGAAATAATTTTTTAGCTCAGAAGTACATTTAGTATATTTTTTTTTTTTGACTTATACCAAACGCCTTTTCAAAAAATTCAAACAATTAAGTTCCCATATTTCGGGAGCCCGAGGTAACTTTTCAAAACCCTTTGGCAAATTTGCTCTTCTAGTAGTCTACTTTCATTTCCTGTTGCAAGTGTTGAGGCTGGCGGCGATGCACAGAGTTATTTTCGCTTATTTTTCTTTGTTTCGTGTATAAAATATGCAAAAAAGTAGCAACAACATTAAGATTACCATTTTTGTCAAGTTTTTTTATGTTTTTATTTTGAGACATATATCTTTATTACACCTTGTGAATCCCCCAATTGTTTTGCTCATATTTAGATGCCTACCAGTGTTATCAATTGACATCTTCTTTGGTTAATTTGTGTCGACTATATAATTATTCTCTTTAGAAATGGTTTTTATATGTATGTTTGTCATTTGTTGTACTGCAAAAAGACAGAGAACAACTGATTACTTATTGAAGTTGAATCAGGCAATCGACTAGTTTCCTATGAAAACTGATAAAAGTTGGACAGTTAAGCAAAATTTTGTATTTGTTTTAATTAAAGCTTTAGATATTTAAAAGAGGTATGCTTCCCTTATTTATCATCATTATTATTATTAATAGTTGTAATATTTAATTACATTTAAGCACAAAGGGAGTAAACATTTTGTCTTAATTACTTAGAGAAAATATAATTGAAAGAAGTATAAATTTAAAGAAAAACTATAATGAATAATAAAAAAATGAGAGGTAGAAACAACTTTACAAAATATAATTTATTACAAGAGTTATTAAGAATTATTCTTTATTACATAAATGTAATAATCATGAGGAATTATTTTTTTTAATGATTTTGCAAAAAAAAAAATCATTTTTTTTTTGGAAATTTTGGTAAAACTGGTTGTCGGCATAAAAAATCCAACATAAAAAGCTTAAATCATTTTGGGAAACTAAGTTCATTTAGTAAACAATAGTAACTTCTTGGAAGAAAGGCTGACCTTTAAGTATGTAAAACATTAATTGTCAAAAATGGGTAAATATTTCTTAAGGTCTTGTTTGAAAATATTTTTTTCCTCCTAAGCCAAAACAAAAATTAAAGTTAATTGCCACGTTACCAAATAAAATGACTAAACAAAATTTTTTTTTAAGACCTTCGAAACGTTATTGGCTTTGTGGTTCTTTGATTAATTTAATCACAAACAATAACTAAACAATTAACAACTGACCATAATTTATAGCCATTACAAACATTTCTAACAAATTTTGATTAATTACTTTTCTCTTTGCAGTCCAATGATTACACCTACCAAAACACTTTGGGCAGGCGTTCCACTTTGGGTGCCTACTATCACATGAACAATCAACCCTCGTATAGTAATGAACACAGTATAAATAATCAATATGGCTACAATACATGGGGTATATGGCGGGACGGTCGCAATCTGGCACCCTCAACTTTTTCGGCCAAACCTCATGCCCATTATCAAAAGACAAGGTCATTTTCAATTATTTTAACAACAGCAGCTTTTATAGTTTTACTAGCGGTAATATCAATAGCGGGATTGGCTTTTTACTTTAGTTCCGTAAAAGGCAATATGGAGGATCGTAAGTAGAACCCCCAAGAAATATATACTATTTGTTTTTTTTAGTTGCACGAGAAATTTAAATGATAATACAACGCAGAAATATTGTTGGAATCAAATTTTTTTATTATAATATGGTTGTTAATTGCATGACAATTATTTTTTAAATACGACATCCGGCATATGTTTCCCCCGGTTACGAGTTACATGGAGCATGATGGAGCAGTCCAATTTATGACTACTTTTTCCAATAAATATTGCCGTGTGATGTTATTTGTGGCTTTAATATCGGTTTCCAATGCTTCAGGAGTTGCTGGTAACATATCCCCATAAAAAGTTATCCAGAGGCGTTTAATCGCACAAACGAGGGGTCAGTGAACAGGAAAATAAAGTTGTCACCGAATTGATTTGGCAATAAATAATTGTTAAACGCGCAGCATGGCAAGTATTGTTGAAACCAATTGACGTTGATGTTTAGCTGATTAGTTTTTGGAATCAAAAACTCAGTCAGCATGGCTCCTTGCTGATTTCGAAACAGCAGCAATATTCTCTTCGGAACGCACATTTTTTTGTCTTTTTAATGGTCTTGTATCGAGATGAGTAAAATTAGTGTGCAAACCATCAATCACTGCACAATTTCCTTGCTTACTAGGCCGAAGTGCTCGATGAACTTTGTGAACAGATACATTTTTTTTAAAATAAATTTCCACAAATTGGAAGACATTGTTTTAGCATTTAACGATTCATGATGACTTGCCAAGCCTTACTAAACAGAAATGTCAACACAGTTTGACATTCTCAGCTGTTAAACCAGTTTTATATATGGATAGTTCTCATGCAGCTAAAAAAACACCCGTTTCATATTTACCCATTTTATAGTTAATTAACGATATTTTTTTATTCTCAGCTGTTTTGGGCTTTGAGGGCTCATTTCGGATAGCCAAGGGTGATATATTTTCAACGGGCCTTAAATATAATCACACCTCATCTTACAAACAGAAAATCGAATTTTATAAGCGCTTTGTGGAAAGAGCATTAACCGATCAGGGTTTGCAACCTTTGCGCACAGATGTGTGGGGCTTTGGTGAGGGTCCCTTGATAAAGGTTAATTTTAGAACATTTTTTGATGTGCGAAAATTGCCGCAGTAAGTTTTTGTTTTAATTAACATAACTTTATTGTTTTAATCAAATTATTAATTTATTTTTCAAAGAAACATACACAGCGTTGAGGAATATGTTAAAGAAGCCATTTTCTTAGAAACCACGGCTGTTAAGTCTCTTTATCGATCTCTACGCATAGATGCTGATTCAGTAGAAATAAAACGAATTTTAGATGAGCAAGTTGTTAAATCAGCCTCACTGTTCAAAGAAGTGGTAAGTAAATGAAAAGTTCAAAAAGTAATTTTTGTTTAAAAATTATATTATTAAAACACAATTGTTGTATAAGTACTTTTTGTTCAAAAGGGCACATTTTGTTTATATGATTTGGCTATAAATAAAGTACACTCTGAAACTGTAAATGCTTTTTGTTCGATATTATGCTTTTTATTCTAAACCTTATAATTTGTTCAAAAAGATAGCTTTAAACAAAAAGGTACATTCTTTTTAAAAAGGTACCTTTAGGTCAAAACGGTACTTGTTGCTCAGTACATTGATTTTGGTAAACAAAAAAATAATTAAAATTAATTTCAATTATAAATTTGTGATATTAATAAAAAAAATTAATTAAAATTGCACAAATAATTAAATGTATAATTAGCTTGATTAAACGTGTAATTCACTTGATTTAGTTTTTAATTAAAACTGATTTTATTTTTTTCTGTGTAGAAATGAAATATTCTTTTCAACATTGTTGATATGAGGATATCTTTAGATGAAAAACTAAACGCATTGAAACAGACAATTTTACGCGACATTAGGACAAGTTTCTATCTAAATGTAGTTTAGCTTCAAATATATCCATATTGGCCTAGGGTCGCTAAGCTAATTTTATTAAGAAATTATACTTTTTGTTCAAAATCATGCTAACTGATAAAATATTTACACCGTAATTAAAAATAATCTGTTTTTATAAAAAAACTTAGCTTATTTCAAAAGGTACTCTTCGTCCAAACGAGTACTTTTTGTGCAAAAATTCTTATGTTTGAAAAGTATTATTTGTTCGAAAAATTTCAAAAAATACTGTTGTTTAAAATAATTTTTTTCGTTTATTTTTGCTTAAAAATAGTTTCTTAACTCAAGACTTGGAAAGATGGTACTTTTCTTTAAAGTAACTTTTGTCAAAAGACAAATATTTTACTAACACAATTTTTTTTCTTTCCAGCATACGGTACCGACCAGTCAGACGCAGCTCGAAAAACGTTTAATGAAAAAATCCGGTAGTCCTCCAGCCCTTATTAACAAACCTTCTTCTTCCAGTTCGGCCAAAGGACGTGCACCAACCAAACCTCACTCCGCTGATGATGAGCCTGACGTAGATATAGAAAATGCACCTGTTATACAGGGATCTTTTGAGGGATCCTTTGAAATAACGAAAACAGATGCAGATATTGCACTTAAGAAGACAACACCTTCAAGAGGTCATACCATGGGTACGCTTGCACCTAAAGCAGTAACGCCCTATTCCTTGAGAGTTAAACCCAAAAAGCCCGGTATAGAAAAGCTGACTACAATCGTGCCACAGCAACAAACTTTTACGAGTTCTAGAGGCACAACGACTACTTCAACAACAACAACAACTTCTACTACGACCACCACCACTACTACGCCGAAACCAACAACTTCCACAACGAAGATAACTACAACAACAACAACACCAAGGCCTACAACTACGAGCACCACAACAACAACTACTACCAAGGCACCATCTACTACAACTTCAACGACGACAACAACCACCACAAAAACGCCTACAACTTTGGCTTCTAGCAAAAGCTCTTCTTCAATGCCAACATCTCCTCAATTAAATCACCAACATTTTCCAGCTCACACCTCTCCTTCGTCTTTGCATTCTTTACCCCAATTAGATCAAAATCTATTTACTTCAGTGCCTGTGTTAGACACCCAACCTTGGCGTCCTATTCACCGAGAAGTACCAGAATTTTTAGCTGGACCACCACCCTCATTCCCTACCAAAACTCTACCTACTGTACAAATGCCTACTATCTCGACTTCCCAACCTTTATTTCCACCAATAGGACCTGTGGTAAATGAGGAACCTCCTCGCAGGCGTATTGATGAAATTGAGTTACCCTTCTTGCCTGAAGAACCCCGTCCTCCTATACCTGCCTTGGATGCCTTTAATAGTGGAAAACCGATAATAGATCCTTATAAGCCCAATTTCTATGGTCAAGGCTTTAGGAAACCCGATCCTACCATGGAAATGAAAAACTCCCAAGAATTAGTGTTCTATCATAGTTTTGGCAATCCTGTATTTATGCCTGGCTCGGAAGGTATTGAACGTTTGGGTACTGGAGCTTCAGTGCAACCTCACCCATTACCAGTGCCCCTGATAGATGATGTAGTAATACCTCCATTTAAGCCATTAACTCCTGGTTTGGTGGCTAAAGAGAAGCTTCCATTTGATTTAGACGCGAACAATGAGAAGTTTGAGCATTTGGGAGATGGTGTAATAGCCAAGAAACAGGAAAATACAACAGCCCAACCTGGTGCTAAAGTTAGTACCTTAGATAGTAACAGCAAACAGGAACCTTTTGACGTGAACACTGAGGCCTTTATAGAAACTTCCTCTACCTTAAAACCCAATGATGATTTAATAGATACTTCTTCAGCTACTTCCGAGTTAGCGGATAAAATTGGAGAGTTCTTTATGGATCTTTTAGATTTACCAAAAGATGATGTTGGCAAAATAAAAGAAACATCTTTGGAATCCAGAATTAATCTAGAAGAGGAAGGACATGATTTTAATAATGGCAGTACGGAGACGAATAAGGAAGAGGATATTAAAGAAACTACTTTAAGATTTGTCGCTGATGATTCGACAGAATCAACAACTGCTGAAAAAATTTCCTCCACAAGAACTTTACCAATGTCTTCAACTAAAGGCACCTCGAAGCCCAATTTCTTGAATCTTAAGGAATTAATCTTGCAAAGAAACCAATTGAACAACCAAAATCTAAAAAAATCTAGCAGTGAGGTCTATCGTGATACTACGAAATCCACTAGCAGCACTCCTTTCACTACAACAACTACTTCAACTCCCAGAACAACAACTCCTACTCCAAGGCTTTCAACCACCACTACCAAACGTTACAGAATCAAACTCTCACAAAGTAAACCTTTAACAATGTTAGATGATTCCACTTTATTTCCTACCAATTCTAAATGGGAGTTTGTAAATAGCTCTGCTGCCTCTCAGGTGGGTCACACTGGTAACATGCGCAAAGTTTTTAACACCACTTTGCAGGCTTGGGTCTCGGAAGATGTGGAAAAGACTGAAAATTTTACCCTTGATGACTTGAAGACTAGAATCAATAATGCCACCAATATACAAGATATTTCTTTAATCTTTGATACCTTAGCTTCCAAATTGGGCATTACGCCTAGTGTTCCAACTAAGGTGCCACCATTTTCTTACAATAAACTTAAGCAGACACAAAAGTATGAATTAAAGGCAAAACCAACCACCAGTACCACAAGAGCTACAACCACATCCAGAACAATTACATTGGCTGGCAGTCCAAACAAAAAAGTAGACACTTCATCGGTGATAATAGCACAATCAACCACACCTACTCCTTATGGCGACTTGGTGTTTGAACGTAAAGAACCGTTCATAAAACCTATGTCTAGCTTCATCGATGATTCATCTGCAGAAGGTCTAGGCGCTGCCATACCCGTAGTCGGAGAGGCCGAGGTGGAAGTTATTGATCCCACTAAGTATGAGGAAATGTTAAGATCTTCTCAATTTGCCGATGCCACCACTACGGAAACTACCCACAAATTGGTTACTCTCTTACCCGTAAGATCTAATTCAGGCATAAGAACTTATAAGCCTTTTGCTGAATCAGCTAGAAGTAACACAGAGACTGACAGCTCCACAACTTCCGTTTCTTCCTCCACTATTTCATCATATCCTGCGAAATCGGCTAATTTCTCAACTACATTGCCGACTATCTCGCCAGGTGCCTCACCATCAGTTTCTCTTTCCCCACAATCTTCTTCGTCATCAGCTACTTCAACTACTGCTAGAAAAAAGTTAGGTAGTAAAACGGATCCATCTTCCTTTAGAGCTGGGATAACACGCAGAAAAATTGCTAGCCAAATGAGGAGATTTCCACCTCCAGAGGCGGTCATAAGAGGTGGCTTAAAAGTAACCGTTAAATAGAGAATAGACTAAGAAGAGAAAACGAGGGGATTAAATATAAGTGCAAGGAATAAAGTTTCAACTATTTTAACTATAATGACTCGAAAATGATTAAAATCCCTTATATATTTCCATTAAGGCTTTTCATGATTTAGCTGAAAATTACGCCGTCGTAATTTTGACTCGTAAACTAACGCTGTTTAATTGTGCATTTATGCAAACATATTTTTTCGATTCGACCATCGTTTTTAAAGAAAAACTTTTATGTTATAAATAAATTGATTTCAGTACAACCTCTGTTCTAGTTTTGTTATAATTCTGTCCCAGCTATGTTCTAGTTCTGCTTTGTTTTGTTCTAGTTTTCGTTCTCTTCTACTTCAGCTCTATTTTTCTCTTGTTCTTGTTGTGTGCTAGTTATGCTCTAGTTTTGTTCTAGGTCAGTTTAAATTCTGTTCTTTTTTCCTTTAGTTGTATTTTAGATCTGATATATTTTTGTTCTAGTTCTGTTTCAGTTCTGTTTCAGTTCTGTTCTAGTTTTGTACTAATTCTGTTCTAGTTCTGTTCTAGTTCGGTTCTAGGTATGTTCTATTTCTGTTCTAGTTCAGTTCTAGTTCTGTTCCGTTTTAGTTCTGTTCTAGTTATATTATAGTTCTGTATAAGTTCGGGTGTAGTTCTGTGCTGTTCTGTACAGTTCTAGTTCTGTTAGAGTATTGTTCTAGTTCTGTTTTAGGTCTATTCAAGTTCTGTGCTAGTTTTGTTGTAGTTCTGTTCTAATTCTGTTCTAGTTCTGTTTTAGTTCTGCTCTAGTTCTGTTCTAGTTGTGTTTAAGTTATATTCTAGTTCAGTATTAGTTCGGGGTAGTCCTGTGCTGATCTGTTCAGTTCCAGTTCTGTTAGATTATTTTTCTATTTCTGTTTTAGTTCTATTCAAGTTTTGTTGTAGTTCTGTTTGAGTTCTATTTAAGTTTTTATCTAGTTCTGTTTCAGCTCTAATTCTTTTCTTTTTCTGTATTAGTTTTGTTTCTGTTCTAGTTCTGTTATTGGTGTTTTCATGTTAAGGTTTTTGCTAATATAGAATTTAGTTCTAGCTCTGGTTCAGGTTCAAGTTCAAACAGATTTTTTCGATTCTACCATCGATTTTAAAGAAAAACTTAAATGTTAGCAAATCACATTCACATTGGCATTCTTAATGCATTTCAAAAATACAAAATTTCCCGTTTTACACACAAATTTTAACTTTTATTTTTTAAGCTCTATTTTGTTTTCGTATTGATATATTTTACAAGCTGACATTAACTGTTAAAAATTACACGAAAGTTAAAGGGGGGACTTCATAAAACAAGTCTCGCAAGTTTGACAATTTGCACAAATAGTAATTTTAAGCGAATTCATTAAAACCCTTAATAATCTTTTTATCTTTTAAGTAAATTGATTTCAGTACAACCTCTGTTCTAGTTTTGTTATAATTCTGTCCCAACTATGTTCTAGTTCTGCTTTGTTTTGTTCTCTTCTACTTCAGCTCTATTTTTCTCTTGTTCTTGTTGTGTGCTAGTTATGCTCTAGTTTTGTTCTAGGTCAGTTTAAATTCTGTTCTTTTTTCCTTTAGTTGTATTTTAGATCTGATATATTTTTGTTCTGTTTTAGTTCTGTTCCAGTTCTGTTCTAGTTCTGTTTTAGTTCTGTTCCAAATCTGTTCTAGTTCTGTTCTAATTCTGTTCTAGTTCTGTTCAAGTTCTGTTCTAGTTCAGTTCTAGTTCTGTTCTTTTCTGTTCCGTTTTAGTTCTGTTCTAGTTCTGTTCTAGTTATATTATAGTTCTGTATTAGTTCGGGTGTAGTTCTGTGCTGTTCTGTACAGTTCTAGTTCTGTTAGAGTATTGATCTAGTTCTGTTTTAGGTCTATTCAAGTTCTGTGCTAGTTTTGTTGTAGTTCTGTTCTAGTTCTGTTTTAGTTCTGCTCTAGTTCTGTTCTAGTTGTGTTTTAGTTATATTCTAGTTCAGTATTAGTTCGGGGTAGTCCTGTGCTGATCTGTTCAGTTCTAGTTCTGTTAGATTATTGTTCTATTTCTGTTTTAGTTCAATTCAAGTTTTTTTGTAGTTCTGTTTGAGTTCTATTTTAGTTTTTATCTAGTTCTGTTTCAGCTCTAATTCTTTTCTTTTTCTGTATTAGTTTTGTTTCTGTTCTAGTTCTGTTATTGGTGTTTTCATGTTAAGAAATTAGTTCTAGCTCTGGTTTAAGTTGAGATTGTTGTCTATTTTGTTTCTTTTCTGCGCTCTCTTTTGATTTATTTTTGTGGAACAACTTCTTATATCTTTTAAGATTTGTAATAAAATTTTATTCCTGTATAACATATTCCCAAGGAATGACTAACTTGTTCTGGCATTGCCTTAAAATATTAAAAGAAGGCAATACAAGAATGACATGGTTTTTGAGGGGGAAATAAAAGAGTAAATTTATAGGAAAAATAAAAACGTATCCTAGGTTTAATTAAACAACAAAAAAAAAACAAATTTTGATAAATACTTAAACTTAAATTATAATTGACATTTTACCATAAATTTTTCTAAGACTTTACTCGTTTTGTTATACTTTATGATAACATGTCCTTAATTAACGATACTTGTTCTTAATTTACATTGAATTTAAAACATTATTTAATTTTAGAATATTTTAAAACTTATCGTAAATACAATGAATGTTGCGTCTTTTTATTAACCTACGAATAGTATATAATTATTAGAACTTAACTAGAATTTTAATAATAAGTAGTTACCCAACGGTAAATATTGAAAGGACAGCAACTGGCAGGCCTTTTTTAAAACCTCTATAGATCCGCTTCGTACGATATCCTGCCTTCAGAAGTATGCTTTCTAAAAGGCATAAATTTATTTTTGAAAGACCTTCCAAAATATTTGGTACACATTTGCTACTCCCTTTTTTAGGAGAAGAGAAAGGAAGTTCTTCAGTTTTATTTATTCTTTATTTTTTGAGACCTTGCTTACTCCCATGTTTGAGAAGGGAACGTAGTGGTAATTAAAGGGAGTGTGGAAGGGCCTGCTCCCAATGACAACCTGTGTAAAAATGAAATAAGTATGGCATGTAGCGAGGAGGGCTTGTATCTGCTAAATAAGGCCTTCTTTTAGGCCTCTTTACTCATTCAAATTACCAATGGGTATTGTTAGTTTAAGTAGTATTTTATACAGACATGAAATTTTATATAAAAACATGCTTACATATATATTTATATATATCTATATGTACTTATACATATTTACTATAAATATAAATTAACAAACATATGTATTAACCAGGAGTAAATATAAGATTTACTTTAAGCAAAAAGCTTTCATAACATTTTTCTTGTGTATTTATTAATATAAATTTTAAGATTATTTTATACGAGTATTAAAAATTTTTATATTATGTAAATTTTTGTAAAAATAAATGATAAATAAAAAAAAAATATATTTTATAATAAAAAGAAAATAGTTGGAAAATTCCGGGTGGCCCAACATAAAAAGGGTCGTCCAACCGGAACGCACGATGTGAAAAGTTAATAAAAAAGTTATATATGTATTATTATAGAACAATTGTCATCATGTGTGAAACCAAATGTCAGCCAAATGCTCGCCACGGCTTCTGTGGCATACCTCTATCCCATGGTCCATATTTTCAATTACTCTGAGAAATAATTGAGGTTCAATGTCGTTTTTATCTCATCCTTTAGCTCTTGAAATGTTCTGGACTGATTGACTGGTACACTTTTTCTTTTAAATATCCTCAAAGAAAGAAGTTCAACGGTGTCAAATCACATAATCGTGACAGGATAATTATTAACGTCACGAAGCGAGATAGCACGGATATTGAATTCCTTGCGCAAAAAAAACATAGTTTCGTTGGCTGTGTGGCAAGTGGTACCTTACCTGTTCGAACCACACACCGTCCAGGTCCGTATCCACAATTTCTGGATCGCCAACACCAATCACGGTAAATGCTGGCCGACCTAACTTTCGAAGAAGTATGGCACGATGACGCCGCCACTGACTGAAAAGTGTGTCTCGAAATGCATTCTTGCTTTCGCTGCAAATATTTGGACGTTTATCGTTGAGAGAAATACCAAATCTCGATAGTTCGTTATACCACGAAAATTTTTTATAAGCGGTTTTTCCTTTTTAGCAATTATTTTTTATCAGAAGCAAAAAACTTTGTTTTAAGACGTGCATACAAATGTTCAGACTGATGGCACTTTTACACGGTATGTATTTTGCAGTGGCTTTGATAGATGTAAAATATATCGATGGCTTAATATAAAAAGGCGTTACTCGATTTTGTGTTTCTTTAAAGGGAAAGAACAAATCATAATTGGATCGTTAAATTTAAGATACAAAAAAGTTTTAGTTCAATTTTTAATAAAAAGATGCAACAATTTTAATAATAAAGCCTTCTGAAATTTTAAAGCACGATGCGTTTGGCATTTGTCTACCACAATAAACAGAAAAAGTTATTTAAGAAAAAAATTAGTTACGCCTTTTTTATATAAACAAGTACGGTAGGTTTATAGTTTTTGCTTTCACACGTTCGCTTTGGGTTTTATCTGATATATTCTAAAATCTTTTATAACAGAAAATAATATCGTTAACTGAAACGCAAAAGGACATAACTTACCAAAAATTAATTTTTTATTGATTCTGATGTATTGCACCAGCACAACTGTCTTCTGCATAATATGCAACATTGTCAATTTAAAAAAAAAAAATGGGGTTTAGAAGAAAAAAAATAATTAAATAAATAATTTGTGTCGTAGCCAGATTTAATAAACTGAAAATCCCAGATGAAGTTGGAAACTACTAACGAAACGTAGGATTAAAATTTAAATAAATAATCTGTTATTTAAATAAAAATGACCTTGAAAGCCTGAGCCAAAACTGGCAGCCGAAGTCGAAGTAGAGAAAACTGGGAACCGAAGTCTGGTTCTATTTTAGCTTCAAGTTCAAGTTCCATGTCAGATTCTAATTCAAGTTGATGGTATTTTTACGTCCTTGTTTAAGAGGTTTTCCGGTTTTTGGTTCTAGTTCAAGTTTAAGTTCTTGATCATGGTATAGTTCTTGTTCTATTTTATATTCTAGTTTGAGTTAATATCAGTGCAATGAAGGTTAACCATGAATCTCAGTGCATAATATATTGTATAAAGTAATAATTAATGATTTTTGTTTAACATTTTCTCAGTTCCATGCTGCTTAATAAGACTCTTAGTCTTGTGTATGGAGCAATTCAAATACATATCATTAACAATAAATAATTTGTATTATTTATTATCGAGGAACCATTTTATGTTAACTGAATTTATTATTATTTTAGGGGGCCTACTCTCTATTGCGATGCGAATGCAAACGAAAGCATTTAGCTTAAGACAACAGCTTGCTTCTCTCTATTTGACGTATGCAGACTTGTTTAAAACCAAATTTGTCGCAAGTTTCATTTCCTAAAATTTTTATTATAAATATTAACGTCATTGGAACTGTAGAAACCGAGATAAACGCTAAAAATTGTTATTTGTGATCTTTGCCCTTGATTTTATGAGACTTGTAACGTAGTTTTGTCGCTGGCTGGGGTACTTCAGCTGTGTCCAGGGCCTACTTACTGAATCCACGAACCTTAAGGGAAAACACAAAGGATTTACCCTTTCGGGGTTAACAACAATCTCTTATTGATTAGTTTGCAATTTAATTACAATACTTTGTTAAATTCATTTAAAATAAGTTACTTGCAGCATAGCAAACAGGCAGGAATTCGGCGGATTCTCCTCAGCTAGTGTATTCGGGTCGTAATCGGGTGGGGAGTCTGAATCGGGTCCCTTGAATACTCGGCGGTGTTGTGGCGCCTCGTTCTCAGCAGTCGTTACAGTACTACAATTTGTTCTTATGATTAGGTATCTTAATATTACAATTCATCCTTATACACTAAGTTCTCTCCTAGTTAAATCAGTAGCTAGATTTAACTAGTACCGATGACCGATGTTACATTACAAAAACTGTTGACCGAAGTCGCAGTACAAAAACTGTTGACCGAAGTCTCAGTAACGAAACTGTCAACCGAAGTCGCAGTTTAAGGCAACACCTGAGTAAATACAACCGTCGTGCAAAAAAAACGGGGAATAAGTCGACTTTAGTATGGCAAGATCTTGGGTGCAATGAAATCAGCACGATCGTCTCTAAATTTAATCTATTCATTCAACATTATTCGTAAACTAAATAGGAATTCTTAAGCGAAGTGGTATAAAAAAATTACATTCAAGGGGGTTATGTGTAATTGAAATTAAAGTAAATTATAATATTTTATTAAAATAAAGTAAAATGTTTGTATAATATTAAACTTCCTAAAGTATTAAGATAAAATATATGAAATTAAATATAAATAATTAGTATATGGTTTATTCAGAATATAATCATATGTGGTGTAGATTTTGGGGAGTGTAAATCTACGTTTTAGCCTTTTAAAACAACTTTTAGAACACGAAAATAAAGGTGTCTACACTCAACAGAAAAATCAATCCATCTGTACACAAAATCAATCCGAAGCGGTATTGATAGTACGGTGAGTACGGATTTTCTTGAATCAAGTACAGAAAGATTTATTCAAGTACGGATTTTCAATCGTATTCAATCCCCAATTCGTACTTAAAACAATCCAAAAATGAGATTGATGTAAGTAAAACTAAGATTGAGTTAATCTCAAAATGCGCTTGATTCAAATATTATAAAGTTGATTCAATTCCGAATTCATACTTGAAATGAACTAAAAGCGAATGAAATAAAAAGGATAATTTTATTACGATTGGCTTACTTATCCGTTTAACACCATACAGAATTTCTATTTTAAAACACCAGCATCACTCCCGATAAGGTTTTAAGTTTAAAAACTTTATTTTTTTACATATATAACCGAATATTTAAACTAAATGAGAAGCAAGAGTTCTTAATTTTACTTTTTAAATATGAAAATAATGTGTTTTTATCTTGTTCTGTTGTTTTTGTTGTTGTTTATACACACAAAAAAGCAAATCTTTTTTTTAGCTACTTGTGTGGTGTTGTTGTAGTGTCTGCAACAAACTTTAATAAGTTAAATGAGATTTAAGCGCTCACTGTGTAATTTTACTCTCAGAGTGGCTCTACGAACATGGCTAAGGTATTTTGTAATTATTTTAAGAAATTCCTGGATTGATTTTCGAAATTAGTACCATTTAGGAATGTTTAAAGTATGTTTTAGCGTTATTCGTACTTGAATTTTTGAGTACGACTCGTACTTAAAGTAAATCTGAAAAACTCAATTTATTCCGAGTGTTTTTCTTTCTGTGTACGGCTTTACAGTTTTTTATCTCTCGTTCAGCAATGGAACTCCAAACATGACTGGCATAAATACTTTTACATTTTTCCATAAGAAATCGTATTTAATTAAAAACAAAGTATTTCTTCATCTCAAATTAAAAAAAAAACTTTTCTTATTAATTTTTTTTAACATTCCTTCTGTGAAGTTTATATAATAATCATAAAGTTTACAATTACAATAAAGTATTTAAGCTTTACTGTCTGACATTATCTTCGAAAAAAAAACTACTAAAACTTTACCACTATCACTTCAAACACAACCCCATCTCTTTTTGTGTCTGTGTTCGAATTCTTTGTGTAAAAAGTAGATAAAACTAAGGAGTTGATAATGTTGTTCAGGAGTCATTTGTAGATGCCATTGGTAACACCTGACACTCTCGATAGTGCTAACTAGCTGTCAATGATCAAATGATGGCAAAAAGTGCATTCAAGTTTACACCAATTTCCCAACACCACTACATTGCCACTTAACTGTCAGGCACTAATGTTCTGTTAGTGGTGTGGCTGCTTTTTTGCTTCAAAAAGCATTACACTGTGCGAGTAAGTGTATCGAACACAGATAATGTCAGTTACACTATGCAGCATGTTGGAGTTGAAATTTAAAAAAAAAAAAAAAAAAAAAAAAACAATGAAATCGGAAAAAAGTGTTTAGCAGTAGAAATTGAAAGTCCTGGGTAACAGATGGTCTTAACACCAAAAAAATGCCATGAAATGTTAGTATTTGCTGCAACTAGTTTTCGATGTTAAAGAGCAAAGCCATTGAATGATGTGGCAAAGTAATAAAATAAAATTTCCTTTTGGAACCCGGAGGTCATGGTGGTTTCTACAAAATGGCAGAAATTAATAAATAAATAAAACAATAAATTTCAGTGTTTTTATCAAGAATAAAAATTGGGAATTAAGCACGACAAACAAAATTTAGTAAATTTAATAAAAAAAAGTTCGTAAATTTGAAAAAAACGATTAATTGGAAATTTAAAAAAAATTTTTTGAAGATGTGTTTAAATTATCTGTATTTATAACCACTTTTTATTTGATTTAAACTAACTTTTTCCCTTAAAAAAACAATTTAAAATAATCCCTTGAAATTAATTTTCCCATAACTCATATGTCACATTTTTGTTGCAACATGACACATGTTGCAGAGTAAAACCACATGCCACACAAAAGTGGTGTATGTAATTTATTTAAAATCAATAAAATTCTATTATAGTTTTTTTCTAAATAGTTTTACAAAGAAATGTGACTTTTTCTTTAACTTTTACTTACACATCTACTTCCTGTTTTTTTTTTTTTTTATTAAGAAAAAGTCCTTTTGCTATTGTGTGTGTGCGTGCGTGTGTGTTTTTTTGTGTTAAGCAAACATGTGCAAATACTGTGCATAATTAATGTGTCTACAGCAGTTATATTTACAATTTTGCGGCTTCTTTTGACACTAACCCAGACGCAAACTAAACTAAAGTTATTTATACATATTTGCTAATACTAATGTAAACTTACAAACACCAAAAAACACATTTGAATTTGTTAAAAGTTTTAAGGAAAACTAAATAGTTTTTCGGCTTTGCTTAACAAGAACATTGATTTCGTGGAAAAGGTCTTAAGAGCCAGTTTTTTTCAAAAAAAAAAAATTTAGTTGTTATACGATGCATTCATCATACATATTTTCCCAAGGAATATTTTTTTACACTTTGAGATAATTATTTGTCAAAACAAGCAAGGTTTATTTTATGACTGTGTTTTAGAACCGCACCTTAAATGGGACGTTGGGACAATATGCCTACGGGTTTTGTATGGCGAAATAATAAAATTTTATTTCTTTAAACACAATGCCCCTTATCATCTAGTCTTATTGAATCGGGTAGCTTTCTGTCTATTTCTTCTTAGTTTCATTTCGTTTCGGAATGGAAGGTTTGAACTATATATGTATCTTGTAAACGATAAAAAATCATTGGCGTCGTTAGCATGTCCTGCTGGTGAAAGACGGTGTAACTGATATGCGTTATCAACACTCACATTTATTGGTAACATCATCATTTGACAATACCATCTCTTCAGTCTTAGAGCAGTTCTATATTTTCCAACATTTCGATCGAGTGGTTTAACCCGTGAAGTTGTTATACAATTGGAAACAATGCGGTTGATCGACGTCCACCCGTTTATTAGTACTCCACCTTTTTACTTTAGAAGCTTTCTTCTGTAACTACATCTATAATAACTTGTATAACTACTTTTTTCTGGATGTATTTAAGTAAAAAAATAATGACTTACTTTTCAATCCGTTTATTTTGGGACATCCCTTGTAAAATTCATTGGTTCTTTCAGTATAATTGTAAGTAGTGCTTTTATGTTTTTCTGATTACTCAACACATTATTTTGTAGGCGAAGTTTTTACTGGGGGTTTTTGTGTATAACAGTTTCTGTTCCAAGCTTAGATTTTGAAAGAGAAACGAGTATTTAGCATTAGGCCCAGAACAGACAGTTAACCGCAACTGCAACCACTTTCAAGCATTCCCCACACAAGCCACAACGTTAGTCGTTCCATATTAAGACGAAATCATTGCGGTTACCTTTATGAACTGATGAAACGCAAACACGAGTTCCCTGCAGTTCGGTTGCGATGCAATTGATTTTCAATGCGTGCCAAAAAGGTTTCCAAATGGCCAAAGCATATGCGGTCTCTCAAAAGGAGTCAATGTGTGTAAAATGAATTCAAATATCAATTTCTTAGAAAGATTGGTTCAGATTTGAGTTCGCAACTATTTTTCTACTGAATCACTTGTGGTGCAAGGAGAACTTGAAACAATATGGCATCAAAATCTTTATTTTCTGTAAGAGCAATTGGAAGTAAGTATTAGGGTATTCACACGATTAACCGTTGTTTGATTAGTCGAATTATTTTGGGCGAACAACTGCTCGAATTATTTAAAATTGTTAATTTTCGATTAATTCATAATTCGAATAATTTATGTCGATTAATCGATAATTAGTATTTTCACAGTATTATTTTTCTTTTCTTTTATGTAAAAGACAAGCCTTTTATTGTTTCTTAACTCAGAAACATTTGCTACGAGTAACAATTTTTTAAAATGTTGTTACGAAAGTTAAATTATCTAAGAATTATTTATAGCTTTAAGTTAACTTGCAAGTTATAGTTTTATGTCAAATTAGTTACTTAAAATTAACCTGTATAATTTTCAACACAACTGCCTAAAAGTTTACTTAGATTATAACAGTTACTACATGAATTTCCCAGTCATTTCTAGAAATGGTTTTAGAACATAATAAATTGTTATTACCGGGAGGTTCAGGAAAAGTCTAGAAATGGTTATGAAATATAAAAAGGGGTGACCCATGAATAATTAGTTTAGTTTGCTTTTAGACACTATACGGTTCGGTTCGAAACTAAGTCTGCTTTCACACGTTTCATCTTCTGAAGTTCAACTCTGATGTTTTTAGGCGAGAGAAGAAAGAAGAAAGGGGGTTAGTATGGAGATGCCTGTACTCGGTCAGTACGCTTAGTGTTTTTTATTCGTTAGTAAAATTGTTGTTGTTTTGAACCGAAAAAAGTTGAAACCGATTGCTGCGTGTGATTATATTGGCATCTTTAAAAGGGAATTGAAAAGAAGTTGAGCATCAAAAGATGAAACGTGTAAATTTGGACTAACAATTATCCAATAATTGTAAACGTTATAATTAATTTCAATAAAGTTTGTTCAGTTGAATAAGTGTTTTTATTTATATTGATTTTCCATTAAAAGAACTCAACGGCTTATTATAAAGGGGGAAATTCGAAACGCGTTTATTAAAGGAAAAACGTAACAATATAGTATTGTGCAAAGACTGAAACCAAAGAGTTTGGGAATTTGAAATTTGTTCTCAACCCTGCAAGGTTGCTCTTCGTGTTGGTACATTAAGGTTACTCTTCGTCGAACCGACGACTTTTTAAAAAAAAAATTCTAGCGACACAATTTCTAAAGTAAAAACTATACAAAAACATCTTTAGTTAAGCATTTTATTAAAAAACAAATAAGAGTGCTATATTCGGCTGTGCCCTTCACCATTTTGCGAGCAGAATGCAGAGCAAATAGACAAAAAAAAAATTATTTTTACATATACATACATACATATTTACAATACTAAAAACTTCATTATAAATTAAATTTAAAAAGCGAAAATATTTTTTTTTTTTTTTTTTATATTTTTTAAAATCGTTTTTGAACATAAAAATTAAAAAAATTTTGTTTTTGAAAAACCAGTGGACTCACAGTTTCTAACCTTAACAAGCCTCCTCGACAACTGAACCATGAAGGCACGTTGTTTGAATATTATTAAAATTAAATATGGCCTGTTTTATTGTTCACAACTCAACTTCTCTCCTTATAAGGACGCAGAATATATATACTCTATATGGTCTTAGATCAATATTGTAGACATTACAAACGGAATGACAAACTGTTATATACCCTTTTCCACCTGTGGTGAAGGGTATAAAAAGAGAATTTTTTAGGATTTCAGTATTTTCATAATAACTCAGCATTTTTAACCGATTTGACAGAATTATATACCGACGTCTTTAAGAAGAAATTTGGCAGTTAGTTGGGTTATACATCTTGGACTCGGAAAGATCTATGGCTCCCGAAAGTGGGTATTTAAAAAAAATTTTATTTTGGTCATAACTTTTTCGTATCTGAACCGATATTTCCAAGTTTTTCAGAAAATATTTTCAACTAAAGATTTCCGATCTTTTGATATACAAGTGATAACCATAAGTCGTATGAGAGTAAAAAAATCAAAACACAATTTTTGATATTTTTTATAAGGGAGGAACAACGCCCACTTCTCCAATCCCGCTCACATTTTGTTGGATGCTGTGTGTTAATAACCTAAATGTGTGCACATAATTAGGAAACTTTGGCTCTTGCCGTTCTACAGATATACATAAAAAAGTAATAAAAATACAACAACAAGGGATTTTTAGAAAAAATTAGAGGTAGTCGTGGGTTTTTGCTCATATCTCAGCCATGTTTGGACTGATCTGGCTGAATTTCAATAGCAAGAAATGGTGGACTATATGTATGTGACATAAATGTTAAACAACCTAGACAACAATCGGAAAACACATTTCAAACGTAAGACGGACAGATCTATCTCAAAATTTGATACGAATTTTAGCACTTTTTGTGTTTTCAAATTAATTATTTTCTAAAGCCAACGTTATTGAAAAAAGAGCGCAATTTGAATACACATAAAAAAGTTAGATGATGAAATGTAAATGAGCTTCGTCGATTCGAGGAAGAGTAACATTGCAGGGTTGGGATTGTTTAGTACAGACAATGATTCAGATGAAGAAAATAATTTTTTTTGAAAAGAACGAAAGCAACCTTTTTACCAGACCTTAACAAGATTATAAAAATTTTAAAAAAATCAATAAGAGATACAAGTGGTATAATGATAGACTTCCAATTTTTAGAAAAGGCGAGAAAAAGAAATAACCCGAAAATAACTTTGAAATTGGATATGTTTTACAACGCTTTACTTTAAATCTCTCCAACGTCAACAACAAGTGAAATTATCTTTTCTTAATGAAGTTTCATCAAAACAAAAGAAAGATTTCTTTTAAAACATGTACTGTTAACGCTACTCCCAAAACACCATAATTTAATTTTATTTTAATCTTGCAACACTATTTTAACTCCGAAAAAATTTATAATACGTAAGTTAATGTCATTTGTATTTTTTAACGAAAGTGAATTGTCAAGAAGCATCTTGGCGCCTTCGCCATTTTTTTACCTTGGTTAAAGTTTAATTGCGACGTGATACTGAAGGCCAAGAAGATTTTTTTATATCCAGTAATTTTCATACCAAAAAGTATGTAAAAATTATTTAGACCTACTACATATATATATATTTGAAAATATTGTTTAATTGTTTTTAAAGGAATTTTAATATAAATACAAGTGCATGATACATCAAGTCTTTTATTGAGCCTTTGTATTTTATTCAAAATCCCGTGGAAATTGCTGGCTCGGCTGAAAGCCTTCTTAACATGTACATTTAAATTCTTTTTTAAAAAGATTATTTTAGAAGATTTTATTTTTATTACATGAAGAACCTTCCGTTAACTTGTTGTTACTTTTTTAATAAAATTCTTATGTTGCAAACTATAATTTTTAGTCTTTGGCCTAAAGCAAGACAAAATTAAAATTAATCGATTAACCGAATATTATTTAATTGGTCGATTTTTATACGATTAAAT
The DNA here is from genome assembly GCA_949318255.1 of Pollenia labialis. NCBI lineage: Eukaryota > Metazoa > Arthropoda > Insecta > Diptera > Polleniidae > Pollenia > Pollenia labialis. The sequence goes on along the minus strand of OX439141.1, from coordinate 29,213,077 downwards.
TTTTACCTCGAATAACACTACGTGACAGTTTTTTGACCAAATGTAGCTGACACCTAGTCTTTAAGTAAAATTGTCCGCTAAGTCCGAACATGAAGTCAGAATTTTCAAAAGCAGAATAGTTTTCGAGATATTCCGAAATTATTAAGGAAACTATCTTTCACTAGAAAAAAGGAAAAACATAGCCCATTTAATATTTTTGCATTTATGTAAGTCACATCATCTTTTTTAAAAACACAAATAACGGTTATTTTGGAATATCTCGAAAACATTTCTACTTTTGACAATTCTAACTTTATTTTCGGATTCAGAAAAAAATTTTAGGATTCATTCGCTCACGACTTTGTTGAAAATTTGTGACACATTGTAATTAAACGCACGATTAATCGATTAATACAAAACATCGATTAATTGAATACCTTAGGAAGTATGTTTTCAAGAGACGGACAGACAGATGGATAAATATATGTGACAGCGCATAGAGAAAGGGACCTAAGGGTAAAAAAATCAATTTTCACTTTTTTTTTGATGTGGATAACATCTGATCATCGAATGAGACCGATCCCAAAAAATAGGAAAATAATTTCTTTAAAAAAAAGTGTTTCTGTTTACGAATAATTCATTGTATTTAATTTTGACTAAAATACATATAAAATTTTTATGGAAAAACTTGAACCTTAAGCTTTTTTTGAAATTTTATTTCCATCTAAAATCCACAACGTGAAAATGCATTTTCACTTACTTAACAAAAGATTACAAAAAATAATCCAATAGTGTTGATATTGTCTCGCCATTTTCTTGTAAGACTTTGACTTAAAGTTTTTACTAAAAACAAAGTGAACAAAAAGTTTTCACTCATTGTTGTCTTAGCGCTTGCTTAATCCATGATGTTTTTCGTATGCTTTACAAACCAAAAAAAAAAAGAAAGATTGGGGAAAACAATGTTTGCTATTGTTCTAGCGATTTTGTCCGGAGTGTTAATACATATTAATATTCAGTAGTTAAATAACGTTTATAGCTAATTAGATTGTTTCACAATAAATACATAGAGATTTTTTAAACACACACACACTGACATTTGGGAAAACAAACACACTTAGGAAACTCACAGAAACATAAATCTCCTACAAATAAGATGCTGAGTTTAAAACAGAAAAAGGCACAGAGAGAGAAATAATTTAATATAAATGAAGTCGTGTTGATTTAAACTGTTTTAAGCTGATATACCGCCAGAAAACTTTTGGTTAATGTCGCCAATCTTAAAAAATCTTAAAGATCTTCAAGATTAATTTTTGTTTAAATTATTTTTATGAAGAAAGTCATTTTACAACATGAAAATAATTAAAATTAATATTCAGAGATACCAACTATTCAATAGCAAAACATGCCGACCGAGCAGTCAAAAAGAGCTAAAAAGTGCTCAATTTAAAAATCGAAGATTGTTCTGTCTTAAATCCATTTATTATTGATTTTTGCACTTTAAACTCATTTATGTTAAAAAAATTTAATAAACATAATAATGTTTAATAAAATTACTACTTAAAAATTGTATACAAATATTTACATTACAATATGTAACATTTCAATAAATATAATTAAAAATATGAAAGTCATTTTCAAAATGTGTTTTATTCTTCTTCTGGTCATATGTTTGTTTTTTTTTATAAAATTTTGACTTTTTATATGTTTAAATTGAATTTGTTTTTATAAAAACGCTTGCTTTGCAAATATTATTCATTGCTAAAAATTTAATCTTTTGTAAATACAGAGCTAACGGGTAAAATTACAAACCAGGAGTAGTTAAAAAGAACTAAATCGGGCCCCATAATTCTGGTGTTGCTTTCTACAGAAATTCACATTTTCAACGCCACAAAATATGCAGTGTTTTATTTGTTTTTTAATTTTCAATGTCAGCTGCTTCGCGGTGCCACTTTCTTAAGGAGGAAGTACAAAACACGCGTTAGTGCGCGAGCGCTCTGTAGACTTCTAAAAAAAAATTAAACTAGTGTATTTTTATAAAACAAGCTACATGCAAAATATTTTGAAGCGTTTGCGTCAGAAAGTTGGCTAACTTTGAACTTTTTAACGCATTGCGTATTTTTGACAAGTAATCAGCTGACAATAAAAAGAATAATTTAACAAATTTGTGAATCATGAAAGAAAAACTTATTGAAGAGCTTAAAAAAAACATACAATATTTATATAAAAAGAATAAATTCAATAAAATCTTGATATACTTTCGAATCCGTTTTCAATGCACAAATAAAAACAGCTGACAGGAATGGCTTTTGTAACGCGCGATCTGTAACTTGCAATTTTTTATGCGCTTAAGTTTTAAAACGCACGACAAACGCCGACGAATTAACGCGTGTTATGCACTTCTACCTTTATATTTTGTTGTATGAAGAAATTTTCTACATTTGAGGTGGCACAAGTGATGCCATTTATCTGCATTTTGCAGTTTTTATACCCAAAAATTGCAAAAGTGCAGATTTGAATATTTTGGTTTTAAAATTGCGGATTGTTTTAGCTCGGTGGAAACTTCTTTATATTGTCACATATGTTTAAACTATTTGCACTTTTTGCATTGATAAACGAAATAAATTAACCAATCATGGAGGAACCGTGTGGAAAGGATTGATTTGTAGGAATTCTATTCACAATCGATTACTTAAAAATTACATTAATACCGCCGGACTTATGTCATCTGATTTTGCACGAAATAATATGCATATGTACCTACGTATATGTTCATATCTGGTTACGTATAAATATCTTTAATAGTTTCAAGCTTTAATCTCTTGTAAATTTTCAATAAGACCCTTGATAGTTTAAGCAACATGTCAAGCAATTAACTTTTAGTTTGTTGTTAAAAATAACCGAGACGTGATTAATTACTCGTGTAAAATATCCAAAAATTGTCAGCCATGAGTCGAATTAAAGTCGAACAAATTTTTAAAACTTTTCTGTGTTAAAAGCAGTGTTCGAAAATAAACACTAAAAATCGCTCATTAGTGTTCGGTTCGGTAGATTTGTGGAAAACACAAACACTAATAGTGTTTGTGTAGAAAATCATTAAAAAAAAATAACGCTTCCCTGCTAGTCATCCTTCGAACACCACAAAAATATTACTGTTTTTATCAAACTCAACAAAAGATGAGAACATTTAATTCCGTTCGATTTTTTTTAAAAATCCACAAACTCCATTGTGTTCGGTTCATAATGTTGGTTGCTTTTGGCTGGTAAAAAACCAAACTTTTTTACAACAACAAAATACACTATGAAAAAAAACAAAACAAAAAGCCAGCAAAATAATTTCACACAACCAAAACATATACACAATACACATTAGCGGTCGTTGCTAAAATTTTTTGTTTGTTTATTTTCTTATCAATGTAAAAAAGAAACATTATAGAACATTAAAATATAATGTTTGTCTACAGTATCACTAAAATTGTTCTGTTTTTTGACGAAGAACAGAACATTATATAATGTTCGGCTCTTTCTTGAAAATAGTAACGAACGGTTTTAAGGGTCGTGTTCGTCTACACTATCACCAAAAAAAAAATAGATATCGTTTTTGGGTCTGTGAGCCGAACGTTAAATAATGTACTGTTTATTTGCGAACACTGGTTGAAATATTATTTCCCTTTTTAATACCTCGTACTTCGAAGACCACTTACAGATATGTAGCAAAACTACTTCTAAAACTACCGTCGGTTTCAAATTCCAGAACATTGGCCGTATATTTTGAAATGAATTATTATATATTTTACATCAAAATGTAAGAAACGTGTTTTAAAGATTTCTTAATAAAATATTATGGTTTTTTGCTGATTTTAGCTTAAAAAGTTTTGGCAATACTGGGTGGTGCCCAGTTAAAGTCGGTTCGATTTAAAACATACTTTAATTTCGATTATAGTAGCAAAATAATTATTATTATGGTCTTAAAAGATTTTGTTAGTCGTGCTTAATTCCCAATTTTTATTCTTGATAAGAACACTGAAATTTATTGTCGAAGGGATAAGCTATTCCTATGCGCATTTCACTGGTTGCTTAGGCATAGTTTTTTTAAATCTTTGCAAGTGGTTTTTGTTTTCATTTTGTTTTTTCTTAACCTACTGACAACTACAATTAATGTTGGAAGAATTCCAACCAATTGTAGTTGGGAATGTAAGAAGAGATAAACTCACTGTTTAGTGTTGTTGTTTAAGCTTTGATATTGTCACAAGTAACGCTGTTGCTTATAATTCTTATTCATCAATCAAAGAAACAAGATTGCGCAGGTCCGTTATTTTTGTGTTTGACGAAACAATTTTTGTGTGCATTTTTGTGTGTTTTACATTTTTTATATATTTAGTCTATGATGACGTAGATGCGCAGTAGAAATTTTTTTTGTACGGCTGAGTGCGCAATCTTGTTTTTTTGATTCATGATTCTTGTTCGCTTAACAATTTTGTTTGGTTAATATCTTTAGTTTTTCTAAATCTTTGAATGCAGTTTCTTGTAGGAATGGGCAAAAAATATCGATATATCAAAATATCGATATTAAAAAAAATAATCGATATATATCGCCGATATTTAAAATACCGATATATCGATGTATCGGTATTGAAATACGACTATCGAATTCGATATTTTTAAAAGTCAGCCTTCATTAAGAACTCAAAATTTTAGCCGTTTTTCAAACAATATGTTTAAACTAATATGAAGATCTAAAATGATTGGGATTTATAAGAAGCAGTACCGGATACAAGAAGCAGATTGACTGGACAGCACATAAAGCAGAGAGTGCTTCTGATATCGATATCTGTTGATTACTGATTTAACTAAAACCAGTAGGTACTTTTGGGGTGCAATTCAAATTTTAAGGAAAGTTAGTACTGCCATGACATATTTACTTCTATTTAAATTTTTCGTAATTCATTTTTTTTGATTTCATATGGTTTTTTTGTATTCTTCCCTTTTGTTTTTGTTATAATTGAATTTTTTGTTTTGATTGAATTTTTTGTTTTTATTAAGTTTTTTAAATACAATGAAACCATAAAAAGTAACAATGTAATTACATATAAGTTGTTTGTTCATAAATATGTACATATGTTCAAAGGTATATTGAATTTTTTAATTTGGAAATACATAGTTTCAGCAAAATACGTTCGATATATCGATATTTTTGTAATAATAAATATCGATACTCTAAAGAAATATCGATTCGATATATATCGATATATTTTTTCAATTTGCCCATCCTTAGTTTCCTGAAGATCTGGCCTAAGCAAACAGTGAAATGCGCATAGGAATTGCTTATCCCTTCAATCTTTTCAATTAAAATTTAGTATTTCCAAAAATTACTTTGATAATTATGGTTTTATTTTAAAGTTGTTTTTAAAGAGAACAGACTTTAGAGTTTGACTTTGATTATTTTTTTTTTAAATAGTTTTGTTTGAGGCAATTTTTTTTTTCTCTGGGTGAGTACAACTTGGTTATGAATAATGCGTTCAAATACCTAAGAGAGAAACGGCAAAATAGTTATCGGTCTGTTATCATATGTTTACTTAAGTTAAGGTAGGATTTTAGTCCTTTTCCTTTTAGCAGGATAATAACTAGTTCTTAACTCTTAACCTTACCGATATCAATTTTGCAAATGGTATTCCATGCTTTTTTTTAATCGATTGCAACGGAAAATTTTGAGGAATATAAACTAGATTTTGCTTTTTAAATTAACTTGTTAGTCCGCCTTCGAGCACTTTTGAACTCTTTGAGTAATTGAGGTGTTTTAAGTCGCTTCCATTTTACACCACAGCAAATTATAATATTAGGCGTCATAGTTTCTCATAGATTCCACATAAAGCCTCCTAAAATTCTCTTACACTGGGTAGCGGGCATCTAAGATTTGGTACAGCCGAATATAGACTCTCACTTGTTTTATCCTTAATATCTATATATATATAAAATAGGATGTGTGTATGTATGTAACGTATGGACTCCAAAACCGCTGGGCCGATTTTGATGACATTTTCAGGGAATCTTCAGAATATTCAGGCGGCTGACACTGTGAAGTCTGATTTTTGATTTTCGGTCTGCGGGCGGAGGGGCGTGGCAAAATCCAATTTTCTATATAATTTGGACGATTTTTTCTTTAAAATGATCGCTATGGTCCATCTTAGGTTTTTACGGAAATAAAATTTAGCCCCTCCCACTATTACGCACACTTTTTTCGATTTACCTAAAATCAAAAAACTGCTGCATCGATTTGACTAATTTTTCTTTTAACTGTACGTATTAATCCATTTTCCGTTTTCATCGAAAGAAAAAATTACCACGCCTACTTTTACGCCCACTTTTTCTATTAAGCGCATAATTTGAGAACGGCTTGACCCGGTCCGCGTAGCTGGCTTAATTTTGGAAAATTCATGTTTTTCACACGGCCAGTTGTATGTGGCTTGCTCCCGAGTTGGCAGCCCAAAAAATTTATACGTTTTTACACCAAATAAAAAAACAAAAAATATTGTCTATGCGCTGGCCTTAAGATGAAGTAATAAATAAATATAATTTCCAATTTGCCTTAAATAGATGCGTTTCTTTTTTGATTGAGCCCATATCTACACCATATGTAAGTTATTTTGTAAAAAAAACTTTATGATAGGTATTCCATGGATTTTTATTTAAAGGCCGTAAATTTCGTTTAAAGCTCAATATTAATCGTCTGGTAATACAACACTATTGTTTGCTTAGGGCCAGCAAAGCGGACCGGGTCAGCTAGTTGCTTATAAATATTCGTATAGTGTTACTGCCGATAACGTTCGGTCCTCGATGTCGTTGCTTACCTTTCACTATTCCAGTGCTGAAAATGTATAATATATTTGTGTCTGCTTCGCCGTTATAATCATGTTGTTAAGACAATGCAAATTATTTGTTGTAGTTGCAAATATGCCATGTTAACTACATGTATGCATAGATTAAGTTGGATTCTGCTAATACTGCTGCTGTTACCCGGGACTTTTTTCCAAACAACATCTGGCGTGTTGTGTGTGGCGTATTTCCGTGGCAAAATATTTTGTTGGTTTTTCTTCTGCTGCTGATATTTTTTGTGCATCTTTGTCAAGTTTATTTGGCTGCTGGTGTGTATGTATGTGTTTGCTTGTATTCAAAAGTTTGTGTCTCTAAATTATGCTTCATTTACACTTGAATATTTTTAGAAATTGTTTTTATTAAGCTGCAATAGAATACAGTGGGATAAAAATAAAATTAAACAAGAATATAAAGTAAAATATGCAATAAATAGACCTTGAATTCAACTTGAAATATACCTTTAATCGAAGCTTGCATTAAAGGCTAAACAAAAAGCTGAATAAGTACGTTAAATAATGCTTGATGTAGGATTCTAAACTAAATTAAATCCATAGCAATATGCATTAGGATTTGGATCCTTAATTAGCAACCGACCTGAAAATTAAGCTAAATTCAAATATGAAAACTTATCTTGTATCCGAACTAGAAACTAATTTATTAGCCGAACTATAAACTATAGTTTTTTTTTAAATCTAAACTGAAAACCACACTAGAACTTGTACTAAAACGGAAGCTTAAAATTAATTTAAAATCCATTTGGAGCCTAGATTTAACCTGTACAAAAAACTATTCTAAAACCTAAACTGTGAAGGGCGAAAGAAGCGGAGAAAAAATATGTCTCCATATTGTGGTCAAATAAGGCCATCAAACCATATTTATGATAGCTTGTGTCATTTATTAACAATAATTTTAATGTTTACACAAATATTTGTATGGTGGCTTGTGCAATCATTGCACAATTGTCTTAATACGTAAAAATGAACAATAATTTACATAGTTCTGGGCTATCATAATATGATTGTGAACTGATTTAATTCGTCTTTATTTACTGCAAAAAATAGTATGATTAGAGTAACAATAATATTGAAATTATTGATGTTTAAAATAGGCTTAAGCCCATCAAATTTAATTTTCATAAAATTATTTTTATGAAGGAACGTGCAATTAATTAACAAAAAACTCCAGGCATCATGAGAAACGGGATTTCGCGTTGGAATCCTTATCCCATATCAAATCAATTTTTTACTCTTGGTATAGCAACGCAAAAGCAGAAGATGAAGAAATTTAAAGTAGAACTAAAACAAGAAAAAGAATCCGAACTATTAAATGAGCCATAGCCGGATCTAAAACTTATGCTAGAACTTGTTATGATCTAGAAAATGAGCCAAGACTACATTAATATATATCTAAGCTGCTGCTTTCACTAGAACTTTAGAACGAGGCCGTTCTGGAACCTGAGATTAAATAGTAATTCAAACCTGATCTTAAACTTGAAAGTTGTCAAAGTTTTTCTTGGCATTCAAAAATTAATTAGCAAGGTTTCTTTCAAATGTCCTAAATTCCCATTTCATACTATTGAAAAACTGTAATTTATTGTTGAAGGGGTAAGCTATTCCTATGCGCATTTCACTGGTTGCTTTAGCCAGATCGGCAGGAAACTTCATCCAAAGATTTTAGAAAATCTTAAGATATTATACAAATAAAACTGTTAAGCGAATAAGAATCACAAGCCTCAGTTTTACTTGTAACAACATCAAAGGTTAAACAAAAACAACAACAATAGACAGTGAGTTTATATTTTCTTACAGTCCCAACTACAATTGGTTGCTTTTTTGCCAACAAAAACAAATTTCTTTATTTCATTTTGCCAGTTCAGTTTATTTACTCTGCCACATGCATAGTAGTTCTTGAAAATTAACATGAACAAGGACTTGAATTCAGACATGCACTACTAATGAAATAAAAATCTGAAATGAAAAATAAATATCAACCAAAATTAGGACCTTAAAAAGAATTTAATTTATATTCTACGCTAAAATTTACTAGAACCCGAACCAGTTTCTGAATTCATACCTATAATGAAGATTTGGTCACACTTAATAGACGCCCACAGCATAACCATTATTTTTTTATTAGGTTTTTGTTTATTTCTACATAACGTTTGCTACATCAAACAGCATTTTTAAGTTAAATAATTTTATTTAACAACAATTTGTTTTAGGAATAAAGTCAAATAAATTAATTAAAACTTTTTTCAAATGATTATAATTGTTGATCATGCTTTTTTAAGATTTTTCGTCAAATATTTATTAAGTGTGAACGGAATGTTCGTTAAGTCTTAATACAGTCGTCAAACATTGCTTTAAAGCTAAACAAAAATGTAACTAGGCAAAATGATCTGGGCAGTAACTACTTAAAATAAAAAACAAAAACAGTTTTTTTAGTGTCCGAAAATAAACAGAACATTATTTACCGTACGGCTCACATACCCAAAAACGATATTAATTTTTAAGTGTTTGCGTTAGTGTTCGAAAATAAACACTAAATATCGTTCCTTAGTGTTCGGTTCAGCAGATATGTGGAAAACACACAAACGCTTATAGTGTTTGTGTAGAAAATCAGTAAAATAACGTTTCCCTGTTTGTCATCTTTAGAACACAAAAATAATACAGTTTTTATCCAACTCAACAAGAGATGAAAACATTTAATTTCGTTTTGTTTTTTTTAAACCACAAACTTCATTGTGTTCGCTTCGGATCATTAATGTTCGTTCCTTTTGTCTGGTAAAATGTTGCTAAAATTTTTTGTTTGTTAATTTTGTAAAAAATATAAAATAAAAAAAATAAATGTAAAAAAACCAACATTATAGAACATTAAAATATAATGTTTGTCACAGTGCCACTACAATTGTTCTGTTTTTTAATGAAGAACAGAACACTACATAATGTTCGGCTCCTTCTTGAAAATAACTACGAACGGTATTAAGGGTTGTGCTCGTCTACACTAACACTGTTTATTTTCGAACACTGGCTTGTGTATTAACACACACAACCCTTAAAGCCGTTCATAACTATACATATACATAGTGTTCTGTTTTGAACATTAATGTGCTGAGCCGAACACAACTAACTTTATGTCTTAAAAAAAGAAACAGAATGCAATAAAATGTTCTTATCTTTTTGTTGTGTATATTATAATTTTTGTATTCGAAGATCAAGTTATTTTTAATTATTTCCTTAAGAAACACTATTAGCGTTTGTGTTTTCCACATATCTACCGAACCAAAAACTAAAGAACAGAATATAATGTTTATTTTTCAATACAAGTTTCTTCAATCCAGCCCACAGTGCATGATATGTTTTGAAAGTATTAGTTCTTGTGTTTAAATGCATGTGCATTTTTAAGCAATTCCTTTTGTATTATATTAGCATACTAATTAGTTAGATTTTGCATAATGTTGAACATCATAAGTGAACACAATGTCAGTTGTTTGATAATTGCAAGTATATTGTCTAAGTTCATTGCAAACTACACATGAACTACTTTATAAAAGTCTAACATATGGAAAGATATGTTTAAAGGAAATTGATTATACAAATTTCCAAAGATTACGAGGGTATGAAAGTTATTAGTCAGTTAAAGATAATAGATAACACGGAAGAAGGAAACTAGTTGTCAAATTACTGCCAGATGTTAGCAAAAGAAAACTTGTGAATTAAAGATTTTAAGTTAAAGTTAAATTTAACATCAAAAAGTAATTTCAATTTTTGGGAATACAAAATTTAAATTTCAAAAGATTTTGTTATTCGTGCTGAATGTAAGACGAGATGAACACACTGTTTATTGTTGATGTTGTTTTGTTTAAACTTTGATATTATTACAAGTAGAACTGTTGCTATAAGTCTTATACGTTTAACATTTTTATTTGGTTAAAATCTTTAGTTTTTTTAAAATCTTTATTGATGAGGATGCTGATGATCTGGCCTAAGCAACCAGTGAAATGCGAATAGGAATAGCTTATCCCATCAACAATAAATTTCAAGTGTTTTTATCAATAATAAAAACTGGGAATTTAGCACGAATAACAAAATCTTTTGAAAGTTAAATTTAACTATACAAATTCCTAAGAACTTTAATTAAAGTTTTTTACTTTTAACTACTCGTAAATATTATTGTCACTTCAGTAAGTTTGCTGGCAATTTAATTAACTTTAACTTTTGTATCATTCCCTTTTCTGCAACAATTGTTGCAAGCTAAAAAATATTAGAGAGAATGTCTTTGACTGACAGAAAAGCAACAAAAAGTAATAAACTACTAACAGGAAATACGCAGTTCCAAAGTCACAATACAAAAAAAAAAAAAAAAAATGAATGACTTAATATAAACACCAAAGCAGCAAAATTTTTTAGTAAAATCCTTGCAAGCGTCAAATATATAGAAAGACAACAAAAGAAGCAGGAACTACAAACTGACAAAGTGAAAATACTCATGAGACAGGTGTCACTAGGGGTCGCAGCAGCTAATTAACTTGCTAGACAACTCACGAAAAATGTCAAAAGAAACTTAAGAAATAGTGAGAGAGAGAGGGGGGAGAAATAGCGTAAATAAAATACTCTGGCAAGTAGGAAACAAACTCCTTAAATTCTAATATACATTAATTTAAATTGATAGCATCTTTACAAATTAAAGTTATTAAAAAATTTATAGCATATTTTTAGGCCATAAAAATAATATATTCCCATTATGTTTAAAATAAACACAGTTTGCAATTTAGGTCATTTATATGCAAAATATCCAACCGTTTATACAAAAGTTATTTATTTTTTGTTTAACTAACAATCAGGCTGTTTAACTTTTACAGTTTACTGACCTACTAAAAGCATTCTTTATTTTAAACGAGTTATATATATCGTCAGCTAAAACGCAAAGGGCCCTATCAAATCATTTGAAAATTGTAGAGGAGAAGCAAAAAACTATTTTAAATGATAAATATATATTGTTTTTGCCATTTTTCTTGTAAAACCCACCAGTTGTTTTGCCAATTGACAATATTGTTTCATATTATGCAAACTGTTCGTAAGGGTTTTAGCGTTTATAATAAAGGGTGTTTTTTCTGCATTTTGTTTGATATTCCCAAATTTCAGACGAACTCAATTTGAACCATGGAAAGAAACACAATCGGGCAACGCGTTAAAGTTAATCAGGCATATTATGAAAATGGGCGTTCAAATCAAAATGCATATCGTGCACTTCGTGATTATTTCGGTCAACTTAATCGTCCAAATTTGCGTACAATCGGAAAAATCGTGAAAAAATTTGAGCAAACTGGAACTGTATGCGATGTGAAAACATCAGTACATGCTCGTCCAGCTAGTACTGCAGAAAATATTGCTGCTGCTCGCGTTCACCTGCATAAAGACTTGCATTCACACATTTACAAGGTGCAATTGACTCAAGAACTGAAGCCTCTTGACCATTAAAAACGTCGTCAATGGTTAAAATGGTGCCAAAGAATGGCTGCAGTGGATGATAAATTTTCGAAGAAAATCATCTTCAGCGATGATGCACTTTTCAGCTCAGTGGATTCGTCATAAGCCGCGGATTGCCGCATTTGGGCGAATGATAATCCAAAAGTGATTGTCAAAAAACCAATGCACCCACAAAGAGTGAATGTTTGGTGCGGTTTATGGGCTGGCGGCACCATCGGACCGTAGTTTTCCAAAATGAGGCCGGTCAGGCAGTTACTGTGAATGGAGTTCGCTATCGTGAGATGATGGCGAACTTTCTATGGCCCGAATCGGAAGATATGACTGTGGTTTCAACAGGGCAGTGCCACTTGTCACACAGAAAACGAAGGAATGGCTCTTTACCGCGACAAATTCAATGGCCGTATTATCTCACGTGGTGGCGATGCCAATTGGCCGCCAAGATCATGTGATTTGACACCATTGGACTTCTTCCTTTGAGGTTATTTAAAAGAAAAGGTATCCGCCGATAAGCCAGCAAAAATGCAAAAGCTAAAGGATGAGATAATTCGGCACCATGCTTAATTGAACCATATCAATATTATCATAATAAAAATAAATGATAATTTGTGTTTTATTCAAATTAAAATTTATAAACTTTTGTTGACAGGGCCGTTTGTTTTTAGCCCTCCCCCAGCACTATTGGTGAATGAGGGTATGCTTAGTTTGTCATTCCGATTGAAACTTTTTTGCTATTCATCTCAGACCCCATAAATTGTATATTCCGGCTCGTTTTAGCCATGTCCGTCTGTTGAAAACACGCTCACTTTCGAAAAACTCAAAAGAAACGAACAAAGTTGGTGTCAAATTTCTTCTAGTTATCCTAATCGGTTCCGGACTGAAACCCAGCAAAATCGGTTCAGTAGGATGAGAGCTATGAGTACAAATCTGGAATCGCCACCTTAAAAAATTTTTAATTTTGTTACAAAAACTAACATAAATGGTGGTATAATGCTCGGATTGATATAAGATTTGGCACAAATTCGTTCTATATAACTAGAGATTTCCTGAAGATCTGTCCTTGCTATTGAAATTCAGCAAGATCGGTCCACAAATGGCTGAGATATGACCGAAAGACCACGACTACTTCTAATTTTTCCCAAAAATCCCTTGTGGTTGTTGTATTTTTATTACTTTTTGCTCTATATCTGGGGAACGGCAAAAGCCAAAGTTTCCAAATTAGGTACAGACATTTAGGTTGTCAATACACAACATCCGACATAATGTGGACGGTTTGGATAAGTGGGCGTGGCACAAAATATAATTATTTATATCTTAAGAATGATGTTCACATAATTTTTTGATCTTATTGCACCATGGTGAAGGGTATATAATATATATCATATATAGCACTCTTACTTGTTATAGAGAAAATGTTATAATTTATAGATCCCATATAGAGCCCACGCCTGAAATATTCCAACTGTCGGTGAAGGGTATCAAATATTCGTCACAGACGAATATAGCACTCTTACATGTTTGTTAAAAAATCGCTTAATTTAATCAAAAGATTAAAAAAATTTGCGCGGTCATTTTTGTTGATGCAATTTATCATGGTATATGAAAGAGTAAATTTTTAATTCTTAGTTAGTGCCGTTTGCGTTTAAGGTAACGATATATAAATTTAACATAACTCATATTTAGTATTTTCCCCCATTTTAAAGCTCAAGCTGTAGTTGATATATTTTCCAACAAATATCCTTGACTCATTAAATATTCTATGATTTATTTTTTAAAAGGCAAAAAATTAAGAAATAATTTTATAATATATTTGCAAAATCTTTATAAGTTATAAACAGTATATTGTTAAATGGAACGCCAAAAAAAAAATATATATACATATGCAATTAGTTATATACATACTCATATACATAAGTATATATGTATTTCCAAAAAAAATTTTTTACTTAAATGAAAGCGGAATCTTTAGGGATCAGTTTTGGTAAGAATAAAGGACAAGGAGCAAAATGTTTTGGAAAAACAAGGCAAAAGTTTTTTCTGTTTACCTAAAAATGTTCTGAACTAGAAAGCGAAGTACGACTAGAAGAAGACATAAAACTAAAATATCAAATAGAACCTGATCTTAATGGTACCTGAAATGAATTGGAACTAAAGCTTAAACCAGAAATACAAACTTGAACCTGATCTTGCAGCTATACTGTAACTTGAACTACAATCAAAACACAAAGTTAAAAGTTAACTAGAACCTTAACTTTAAACTAGTGCTCAAAAATAAACCGTTCATTATTAAGCGTATGCTGTACACACCCAGAAACGGTGGTACGCAGCCCCTAATTCTGTTTATTACAATTCTTACGAAAGTATCAAACATTATCTTGTGTTTTGTTTATCGTTGTTAAACAGAGCAATTGTTGCGATTCGTTAGACATATTTTATATTTTAAAGTTGCTTAGTGTTTTTTTTAGTGTTCAAAAATAAACAGAGCATTATTTAGCGTACGGCTCTATACACCCAGAAATCATAGCTATTTTTTTAACGTTTGTGTAGACGAACACAACCCTTATACCATTCGAACACAATTGTTCGGTTCTTCGTTATAAAACAGAATAATTGTAGTGGCTCTGTAGCCATAATTAATAAAATGTTTTTTTTTTTCATTGATAAAGAAATGAGCAAACAAAAATTTTTAGCAACGACCACAGCACGAATAACTTGTTTGTGTATTGTGCACATGTTTTGTTGTGCAAAATTTATTCGCTGGCTTTTTGTTTTTTTCGTATACATACGTATTTTGTTTTAAAAAAAAAAATTATGGTTTGTGTTTTACCATCCAAAAGGTTTCTAATCACAACTGAAACGAACGAGCATTAATTTGCTGAACCGTACACAACGAATTTTGTGGTTAAAAAAACCGAAAGCAATTAAATATTTAAATCTATTGGTTGAGCTGAAAAATAACAGTATTATTTTTGTGTTTGAAGATCACAAAAAGAAACGTTATTTTTTGTAATTATTTACTGCACAAACAATTTTACCATTTGTGCTTTCCACAAATCTACCGAACCGAACCGAACCCTAAGGAACGATATTTAATATTTATATTCGAACACTGGTTTTTTTTTATTGATGAAGAAATGAGCAAACAAAAAATTTCAAAACGCTTCTCACTAGTATTGTTGCTGTTGCTTGCCAATTTTCACGAGATGTGGTCAAGTTTACAACAACACTGCTTCTGTGGTCTGGTTGTCAAAAATTGCTAGTAATAAATAGCGTTTGTTTACATAAAAAACTAGTTTTAATACAAATTTTGACAAGTCGATCACCGAAAAACCACCATATGTTGACTTGAACCCACCTTCTAGTGAATTCGCCTCTCACGAATGGATTGTGTGCGTATCGTTTATTGTTTTGATCAAAATGTGTTGTTGGATGATTGTTTGTTTTTTCGTTAAAAACACAAGTGTGCATATTTGGTATTTTTTGTACCATGCCAAACCTGCACTACTGACCTCAACTGAAACGTACGAACATTAATGTATTGAACCGACCACAACGAATTTTGTGGTTTTTTACGAAAAAATTAAAGCAAAAAAAGGTTTTCATCTTTGTGTTCAGTTGGATAAGTACATTTTTTTTATTATGAAAAAAATCAAAAAATATTTCTAGCTTCGACCCCGAATACAACCGCTGAAATTTTTTAAGTCCTACTTCGTATCCAATTCCGACACCGACTCCTACTCTTACATTGATGCAACATGTGTATGAGACTGCCAAGCGGGAAAATGTTATCAATAGGAATCAAGCAAGTACTTAATATACATATAGGTATCTTGTGCAATATTTGATTCCAGAATTCATTATTCTTAACACAGAACATGTCCTAGGTTTGTAATAAATTATTTCAATGTATCCTGCGAATGAATTATATAATTAAATCCTTGATAATAAAAATTAGTAGACGACATACGGCAATAATGGATTTTTATTAAGAAAATATGTAAAAGAAAAATACCAATAATACGAATGAACAGAAACGATTCGTTTCTTGTTCTGCAAGTGTGGGCATATACGCGGTAATCAATTCATAATTATTTTTTCTGATATAATTACCTTCTCGATTCAATTCCAATGAATGCATTTTTATTCATTCGAAAATAATACATTATTTTTTTTAATTATTTATGTAATCAATTCCTCATTTTTCCCGACTTTTTATTAATGCAGTTTCTTTTAAATGGTTACATATAGCAAGAAAATTACTGTGGAAAAATTTCAAATCGGTGTTTAACTTTTGCATCGCCAATTTCGAAGAATTTTTATTTTGGTATATATTAAAAAAATTTTTACAATTTTTTATTCTGAAAAATTTTGGAGTCAGGGTGGCAAGTTTTTCAGTTCCGTAAAAACAAATGAATTTTCAGTAATTTTATATAAACTAGTGTTCGCCTTATGGTCAAAATTCGACCATAATTGTTTTTTGTAAATATGAAGAAAACATAATTCATCTAAGTATATATGAATTTATTTGTTTCGATTTGACGAGGGTCCAACCTCCGGTTCATATTTTATCTTCTACGTGAGGTGATTTAATTTTGTAAGTTCAGTATAAAAATACCAATTGAAAAACAAAAAAGTATCAAAAAGTCTCCTTTATATATTGTCATCCACTCAGGACGTTGTACGTTTAATTTTATGTTTATATGTCTAATATTAACGAAAATTAATCAAAGTATCAGATGTAGAACGAAAAAGTACGAAAAAGCTACCCTTACATGTTCTTATTCGCCCAGTTTAATGTATAATTGTATCTTCATAGGTCGAATATTAACGAAAATTCAAAAAGTTCCAGATGAAAAACAAAAAATACCAGCATTTTTTATCTTATAGGTTATCACTCACTCAGGATCCTACACCTATAATATTATGTTTCAAAGTTCTATATTATAGAAAATTTAAAAATTATCACATGAAGCACAGAAAAGTAAAAAAAAAGAAATTTAGTTTCCCATATTTCACCTTTTTTCTCCCCATACAGGTTCCGTTGACAAACAAAGGAAGAAAGCGTTCTTAACTGTTTTGCCTGGTCTGATTTATATATTCGAAATATACGAAAACCGGTTTCTGAAAAATGTCGAATAATCGAGTACCCTAATTTTTTATTATTTGATAATTGAAAATAAATTTTTATTTATTTATTTTGCATTTGTGTTAGTAACAATTTTGAACGCTTATAACTCTGAAATTATTGGACAGATTTAAATAAAATATACATTGTGCACTTCTTTGAGTAAATAGTAGGGTGATCGATCGAATAGTATTCGACCGGTTTTAACCGGTTATTTTAGTTTTGCCCAAGTCGAATATTTTAAAATGTATATTTTTCGAATATCGAATAAACCGGTTATTTTAGTAAAATAAACCGGTTATTTAAGTATTGTGTAACTTATATACGTTTTCCTTACTTTTGTTATAAATGTACCCGTAATATAAGAATTTTTCTAATTGAATATTTGGTAAACTTAAACTTTTTATAAAAAATGTCAAAACAAAATGAAATAAAGGCCAAAAAACGTTATGAGCAATGTAAATACAAATCGCTTATATAAGCGTGTGTTCTTGTAACAAAAACCAAAAACAATTTAAAGTACGTCGAAAAAGTTCAGCTTAAAAAGTAGTTAGCAATTTGACAGTATTCTAAATACTATATAAAGCTTTATAAAGAAACCATCTCTGGTGATATTTCGAACTGACTTAAAAGAAAATTGTGCTTAAACGGCCCTAAAATAATAAGTTGTAAAGATTCTTTAACGTCACGACTTATTAATCATTTTTAATTAGTCTACAAGCTTGACATAAATATACGCCAAGTAAAACTTCACCCTGTTCTAAGTAGTTTTTAAGAGGCTGCAGATAATACTTTACTAAAATATGCTGACAATAATGAATGAAAAACTCTTAAGTAGTTCTTGCATATCTTCATGCTTAAAACAAGAAAATACCGGCGGAATAAACGTTGTGGGAAAATTCATCAGTTTTATTTATTAAAACACTAAGAACAAAATTGAAGGAATCAAAAATGTCCTGGAAGGGTTTAAATTGTGTGATCGACGAATTGAAAGATATTTCATACAAAAAGCATGTTCATATTACTATTGTTTCTATAATGCTGAAAAATCCTGGATAAGAGGTTTTGTTTGCCACTTTTCAAAAATATGGCTGAAGTTTAATGCTTCATATAGTAATGCTTAACCAGCAACAAATTAAAAGTCATTTACAATAATTTTGGGAAAATATACCAAATAATAAGTTTATTAAATCCCAATATTTTTAAAACCAAAGTTTTTCAAAAATTCTAAAGCTATGTTCACACCTATTTAATATTTGACTCCTAACGTAACCACCAGTTTTCTTAAAGAATTGCTTGCTTTTGCAAAACGTTTGGCTAGAGCAAACATTATTTAACGGTTTCTTAACTACATTATACATTATACATAAATGCAATTATCATCTTAGACATAAAGTTAAGCAAATAACTAGAAATTGTTAAAAATAATGCTTAAGTTTAATCAATTTACTGGTCACGATTTTTTTTGATTTTATCGTCAAATATTTGTGGTCTGAACATACCTTAAGTCTTATCTATGCATTGAGGCCCTTTGCTCCTTATAGGATCGACGGGAACATATATGTATATATACATATATATATGTACTTTGTTGGTTCCTTACCTTCGTGAATTGTTTTGTTTTTATTCTAATTAACTTTTAATTACAAAAACTAATTTGATTTTTTTTTTATGTATTCGAATTAAAACCGGTTAACCGGTTATTTTTAAAATGCTTAACCGAAAACCGGTTTTTTTTAAATAGCAACTATTCGGACTATTCGAAAACCGGTTATTGAAAAAAGTCGAATAATCGATCACCCTAGTAAATACCTCTTAAATGATGTATATTTTGTTCAAATCGGTTGACATACAGAGGAGGAAAGTGTTCTTAACTGTTTTGCCTTAGCCGATTTATATATAGATTAGCTACCAAGACGAATTTACACCAGGTGACCTTATCTTGCTACGTAATCAACAGATGATTACTATCCTGGTGTCAAAATGATATACCGTTCATGTGGTTCTAGGGAATATTTACTAAATTTTATAATTTTCACTAAAAATTATGATATGTAAAATATTTTTAAATTATTAAATTTCAAAACAAACAATTTAAAATAAAAAGAAAATAAAATATTTGTTTAAATATTTTACGTTAAAATATTTTACAGTGTTGT
This sequence comes from Pollenia labialis, assembly GCA_949318255.1. Classification (NCBI taxonomy): domain Eukaryota; kingdom Metazoa; phylum Arthropoda; class Insecta; order Diptera; family Polleniidae; genus Pollenia; species Pollenia labialis. Next base: position 29,193,458 of record OX439141.1, on the reverse strand, counting down.
AAACGTTTTCAAAATAAGACCACCTTGTATGAATTCGCCTTGTAAGCTACCAAAAAATTGACTACAAAATCCGTGAAAACAAATGAACAATCAGTTATTTTATATAATTTAACTACTTAAAATAAATTTTTACTTATGTTAAAAAACGATTTGCTTTTCTTGTATAAAAAAAATACCCATTTCATATTCCGTAAAATTTTTTAGTTAAATGAATTAAATTTTTAAAGTAAAATAATTGCGAAATCATATCGGCCATGCTGCTGGTGCAGGGATGCCAACTTTTTGAGAGCAAAAAGCACTTTTTGGAGCAAAAAAAGCTTAAAAAAACAATCAGCCATTTTTACAATTTAATTAAACACAAAACAAGTTGCATTCGGCTGTGTCGATTATTAAAAAAAGGCGACGGCGTTGATGTGGAACCATCTTCATTTAAAATTTAATAATAAATATCTTTACATTTGTAAATAAACATTTTTAAATGTAAACCTTGAAGATAATAATAATGTATTATTATCTGCAATAAAAATAATATTATCCAAATCATTTGCATCAACATTAGCTGAGTTTAAATTGGGCCATAAAACAGTTTTAAAGAAATACACATTTTGATTTTTTCTATGTGTTATTGGAAGAAAGATCTCTGCAGACATTAGATGGTTATCATAAGGAATTGAATTAACAGAGTATAAGGATAAGCAGTTTCAGATTTTGGATTTACTGTTGTTCATCGAACTAAATGCTCTTTAAACTTCCGCGTTAGAGTAACTATGGCAATCTTAATATTCTAAATACAAAATTGGACAATTAAAATCGTCGACTTCTATCCAAAAAAGATTTGTTCATTGTTTATTTTTCCTCTCAAAATTCCCAATATTTTCCAAGCCATTTACTATTTTTGAAACAGTGTCAACATTTTTAAAAAAAGTCTACCGAAAACTAATACATCGTTTTTATTACAATTACTTAATATATTGTCAACCCTAAATAGTGCAACGTTTTGCAAAATTTCCTAACTCTACTTCGTAAATAAGGTTTTTGGTAAAACGAATACAACTTTCTATTATCACTTTTTTTTATCATTTTAAATATTACAGGGCTTCTCAAAATTCTACCCCAAATAGCAAAGCTCGTCTAAATCATCCTCTATATAAAAGAATTTTAAAAAGCCCTAAAGGCACTAACGAAAAATTGAAAAAGCACCAAGTTAGTGCTTTTCCATAGTCTGGCACAAAGGATAAAATTGTGATGTTTTGAGGCATAAAAAGCACTATAAATAGTGCCGAAAGCACTAAGTTGGCATCACTGTGTTTTTTTTACGGAAAATGGGCTTATATTTTTGACAGTAAAAATTAAATGAACTTTTCATTCAAATGAAATGAAAAATAAGTAGGCCGGTTTATAACTGTAGTTTTATTTACTATTTTATATTACAATTCAGTTAATTTTACGTACTAACATAATATTGTGAGTGTACTACAACTCCATATTCTGTTGACACTACATGAAACTGCCGTTTTTAACTTATGAAAGCTTGCAGCGCTATTCGTAAGGTTGTACTACAGCGATTGTTTTGTTCCCCACTTAGTAAAGCAAGGCAACACAACCTCACCGTGATTTTTTATTATCTTTTGATGACCTATGTGCACTCATATCATGCTACTGAAATAAGGCTAGACGATCACAGGAGATCATCCTGCACACAATTGATTCGTTTAAAGTGAGAATATTCCGAAAAAAGCCGAAATATGCAACTTGATAAAAAGCTGTTATAACAGCAATACAACAATGGAACACATGCTGCAGGATCAGTTAAATATTATTAAAAACAATTTTGGTTGAAAAGTTTTGCCTTACCCTCTTTAAAGTCCAAAACCAGCTTCGATCGACTTCCATTTGTTTTGATCAATGCAGTTTGCTCATACTGGAATGCGCTGCTCATCATATTCTATTCTTTCTTGGTCTGACAACAAAGTTGAACTGCTTTTGGCGTGGAATCTGTATGTTACCAGAAGGATCGAAAATTAGTAAAGATCTTTTTCCATTCTTCTACGATATATAAATGTTGTTAAAAAAAAACATTTAATATCAAGCAATACTTTTTTTTAGGTTATAGATTAAATAGAACCAGTTTCAGAATCTGAAATCCCACATCGACCAGCACTACAACTTGAACAAGGACTGAAATCTTAACTAAAACAAAAAAATAAAACTTTAAGTAGGAAACAAGCTCAATCCTGAACTTGAGCTCAAACTGGATTCTGCCAAAGTATATTCTTTCTCTTATCCAATATTTTTAAACAAACAATTCATAAATATCTGCAAGCGTGCAAGACAGTCTACAATTTTACTTATACATTAGAGCTTTATAAACAATTACATAACATTTGCTGCGCAGCACACTGGGGTAATCAGCACTGCTTTATGAGATGAATTAAAAAAAATCGAGTTAAAATAATTAAATAATAATGGATACCAGTTAAAAGAGTGCGAAATTTTACACAAAATTTTTGTGGAAAAGAAAACAAAAACTCCTAACAGTAAATGTCCAGTGTAATTGCGATGTTGACTTTTTTCAAATATTGTTAAAAAAATAATTTTTTTTTTTTGTAAAAAAACATTATTTTTTGAATTTATTTTAATGAAGAATTCTATTTGTCGAAAGAAATTTTCTTTCGTTAAATTCAATGACCAAACAGCGAGCAAGAAAGTGAAAACATTGAGAGAAACTAAAATGAACATTTGGGTTGAAAATGCTGACGGTTAAATACTATTGAAGATGTTTTCAACAGGTTTTATGTCAGCTGGCATCAAATAATATCTGCGCAAAGACAATTTTCAAAGAAAAAAATTATTAACTTGCCCAAAGAAGCTGCAGATGTTTTAAAACTTCAATAGTTGTTTGAGATAGAAATAATTATACAGACTACAGAAAAAAATAATCAGTAGTTTTTTATCAATTAACAAAATTGTTTGATTAGTAGTTATATTTGATTAATGTGGTAATTGAATCAAGTATTTTTTTTGTTAAATGAAAATTAAAAATAAAATTTTGATTTTATTTACATTTTAGTTGTTTTGAAATAGATTTTTAATTTAAATATTAATTAAATAACAAAAAATCTCAATAGATTTTTTCGTTTAAAATAAAATAATTTTAACTTGTAGAATTGTTGTTGGGAACTTTCAAAAACTGAGCTCTATTTAATTAAATCAATTAACACATTATTAATACGATTTCCGTATGACGTGCTAAATTCCCAGTTTTTCATATTTGATAAATACAATGAAATTTATTGTTGAGGGAAAGCTAGAAACGACAAAGTTGATTGATAATTTTTTTTAATTTAAATAAAAAAAAAATCATATACTGAAAAAAAATATTTACAATTTAAAATTTTTACCATTTTTAGTAATCAATATAATCATTTTGGTAATAGATGCAAAATCGACATATTGTTTGCTTGATTGTATGAATTTGGTGATTAGAGACAATTTTTAATGTGTTCTATGATTGGAAACAAGATGATCCTAATCTATTTTAGAAAGACAAATATCGGTTGAAATTTTTGTACTAAAAACTTGCCATGACATCCTTTTACTGTAACCATAATAACATTTTCACACAAATCAACATATAACATATAACAATTTTCCCATAATAAATATTGAGAACTAAAAATCAATATCGTTACAAGATGTTCCTGTCTCATTGTATTCCATTCTACATCTTCTAATTATTTAAGTGTCGTCACTACAAAAATGGCATAGGAATAGCTTATCCCATCAACAATAAATTTCAGTTTATCAATAGAATGGTAATAAGCTAGCACAATACCTCCTACATACTGGACATACAATTAAGTTCGATGATGTTAAAATTCTAGATGAAGAAAACAAAGAGAGGAAGAGATACACAATTGAAAGCCTTAGAATACAACAACAAATTAAGAAAACAATAAATTTGAAGGAAGACACGAACAACATACTAAATGCGAATTATATTGTTGCCTTCACTTAAGCTGTGAGATATTTTAAGTTTAAAGTAATACATATTTAAATATTTAAATTCGATCTACCAAACGTTTAAAATATAACTTGGTTTAAGGATTGATGTTTGACTATTGACGTCAGCAGTCGTTGATGGCTGTGAGTGTAAGATGGCAAATCCCTCTGAGGAGATCGAGTGGTAGCGATCGAAATATGTCAGGGTAACCAGCCGCCTGGGTTCGAATCTCAGGCCAGCCAAGAATGAAAGATTATCATTAACAATTTTAATTAATTTTCATGTTGTAAAAATTCCTTTCTTCAAAAAAATAATTTTATGAAAATTAAATTTGATGAACTTAAGCCTGATTAAATTATTGAAAATTTGGATTAAATAATCATAAATAGTTCAACAAAATTACCACAATACTAATTATTATTTAAATTATTATATTTGTCTGCTCCTCGGTACATCTAAAACTTTTTTTATGTGATTAAATTTAAAATTGTTTGTTTATGTGTTACATTATTGTACTTATTTTATTGTTATATAATTTTTAAATAGGCAATCTCTTGAAAAGTTCGACGAACAATCGACGAAACGTCGGGAACAAAATATTGTAATTAAAAATTGAATTTTACTTACATTGAAGAAGTTTAGGCCCTATTAGCTTGACAAAAATAACATTCGGGAATTTAGCACATTTAAACGAAACCTTGTCAATTAGTTTTTGGGTCAAAAGAAAAACTTTGAATTCCAAATACATTTTGGTGTTTTCTTTTCAAATTTGGTAGTTTTGTAAAAAAAGTGTGTACTTAAAAAAATGGTTTTTTTCAGAAATGGTAACTTTTTTGATTGAAAGTTTTTGTTATATCTTTTAAGTTGGAATGCATGTTTCACATTTTCAACATCTTGTATGAGCTGCTCCGAAAGGCATACAAGTGTACAAAGGGTATAAAGGTCTGACAATATGAAAATATAAATAGCGATAAAACTCCTCTAAAGTTAATAATTTTTTATAAAATTTTGACTTCTGGCAGTTCGTATGTACGAAAAAAACACAAATTACCTTATCTAATTGTCTGGTTGCATTAATCTCACAAATCAGTACTTGTTACCCCAGTGTGCGCAGAAAAAAACTATTTGCATTGCATTTTACATAGATGGGGGTAGTGTACCACTCTTTTTGCAGTTTCAACTAACACTTAGTGGTAGTGCAAACATATTGCAATCATTTTGTTGATGTTGAGTGATGAATTGAAAATTTGCAGCCTTACTAACCATGAGTGATAGTGATGTTAAAAAAATGTGCACTCAAAAATAAGATTTAAAAAAACCAATGATCAGCTTATTGCACCTTTTTTTCTTCACTCACTTGAGTGCAACTTAAATGGATAAATTAATTTTTAAATGAAACCCTGGTTTTTTAATGATTAAAGCCAATAGTTATACAGTTATTGACAAAAGTTCATTTGGTTTAAAGTTCTTTACTTATGCATATCCTCAAAAAAAAAAAATCAAAACGTTAAATTTTTTAATTTTTAGTGAGACAATATTTATTTGCAGCTTTTTTGATTGCATGCCCAAATTTTGCACTATTTGAGTTGAGTGCAGATTTTTGCATTCAATCTGCGTTTAGTGTAGTTAAAAAAATAACAATCACCACTAAAGCTGGTAAAAAAGAGTGCAAACTAATTTTTTTTCAGTTTTATTTAGTGATAGTGCACTGCTGATTTAAATCAATATTTAGTGCACTACCCCCAACTATGGTATTTTATTATATAACCACACACATTCACACACACATGCTGACAAATGTAAATACATTTTACCAATTTGTATTAAAATATACATTTAATATGTATGTATTGGTTGGTCCACTTGTGGTTTTGCACTTCGGTTACTCGAAATTGTTGCAAAAATTGTGGAAAATACTCCTTAAACAAGCAGCAAAAAATTTGTGTCGTTGGCATTGGTTGTAAGGAGGATACCTAATATTATTTGTTGGTATTGTTGTAAAAGAAAAATTACTCAGACTCTGTAGATTGTAGCAAAATAGTATCTGCAAACTTATACTGACTGACACACTCAAACGACTTGTCGGTTTCATATAGGAGTCTCAGTGTGTAATTGCAAGTTTAACACGGTTAAACAATTCTCATATTCCCATAGTGAGTTGTAAAGATAGTGTATTAATTCTTGTTTAGTTCGGCTGAACTTAATCTGTGTTTTGTTATTTGGGATTAGCTGAATTCTGTATTAGTATATAAAATTGTATGTAAATTCGAAATTTAAATTTTCATTAACATTAACATAAGTTTTCTAATGCGCCTCATTGATTTTTCAAGTAGAGTTCTTTTCCAAAAAGATTTATTGCTTTTTTTGCTTCTATTAATTTCTTTTTTCATTAAATTTTTTTTATAATTTTATATTTCATTAAACTTCATTTAATTTTACTTAAAATTATGACTGTCATCTATTAAAAGCAAATGAGGGCAAAAAAAAAACAGCTTGGTTTTTTTTCTTATACTACAGGGAGAGAAATTGATGCCTTACACAGAAAAAAACATAAGTTGATTTCAATTAAAAAATTTGCTATATAAATTAAACAATTTATTAAATATGCACCAGTAAACAGTTCAAAGTATCAATTAAATATTTGTTTGATATTAAGAGCATTTTCTTCAGTAATGTTGTTGATGTAACACACATACAAAAATTAATGTAAAATCCTCGAAAAAAGGTTGATTTTACAATAATATTAATTCTAACAAACCGAATAATCAGCTATTCTTGAGGATCTCAAGTCAATTTTGCAGGCCTATTTAAGGGCGCAATTGTGTCTTGAATAAGCAATACTAATTTGCATGGAAAATTGCAGTTACGTTGATATTGAACCAGATATGCGATATTATTACTGGCGGTGAAAATGGCATTTATTAAGAAAACTCAAAGTATAAGACATTGCATGTAAGGCTCGGTAAAGCAGAAAAATCGACGGCAAATGCGAATATACATGAAGCCAAGGTAGTGCTCTGGCCTAGGGGGGACTAGAAGGAATTTATTTGTTATAAGCGACTGGAATTGAGCCATACGAAAAAAGCATTACAAATAAAATGCGCCTAGACATAATGCCGTTATATTTCATTATTTCAACGGTCGGCCATATGATGCAAGACATGGTAAAATTATTTCCGAATTTAGTGGCTGCGAAGATTAACCTTAACTGTCTTTTTATTGACATCTTGCCTCTTTATGGCTTATAAATCACTGACGGTTTAAACGCTGGTTTTGTTAAACTAAACTTGTAATTTAAACTCAAATCAACTATAAATCAGTGTCCCATGTATTATATCGAGCCCTTATAGCAAAAATGATGTAACCAACAAAAATAAAATTTTACAGGAGAAGGTTTTTTTTTTAAATATTTTTGCTTCAATTCTAGGGTTTCGTGTGAAATTGCTTTTGCTCTTATTTCGTAACGGTACTTCCCAGAGATACGAAATTTTTAGAGATGATGCAACTGATCAAAAGTTATCGATTTTCATCAAAATATAAAAATCTATAATGTTGGTGGTTACATCATTTTTCCTATAAGGGCTCAATATGTTGATAAAAAAAATAGCATGTGGCAGCACTACGATATCTCTCATCAAATTCATATGGTCTGTATTGGTAGTTTAAGCGCCCAATTTTATGCGTTTTAAGACGGGTTACATGTTTATCCCCATATTCATAAACGATTATTAAAATTAACAAACTTAAACTAAGGAAAACATTTAAATTTTTTTTTTATAAATACAGGTGTTAGTGATTTATATATTTGTTAGTTTAAAAACATTTTAAACCAAAAAGAGAATTTAACTTGCTCTGATTTTTAAGCCCTTAGACTTTCATTTGGTTGGATCGTTGCACAGCGCTCTTACTGGAATACCTTTTACTTGGAAACAGGGTATCCGAAATTGTCTTTAGTCGTTCTTCGCGACACAAAATAAAAAGTTCTTTCGGCATCGAATGTATATACTACCAGAAAGGTGGAAAACGCTTTATTTAAATGACTATAAATACTTTGAATAAATTAATATTGTTCGAATGATTTAGAAAATTTGTCAAAAATTAATATTTACGTCATTAAGCGAAAAATTCTTTTCGTAAACCATAAAAAATGTCCTAATATTTACGAAAACTAGAACACATACCTATTCCCTAATTAGCAAAATGTAGCTACGAATGTCTCTCTCGTTATATGTATGTAGTATAAATTATTTTCAGTGTACTTAAAGTGTTTGTAGAAGCAGTTTTCTACTCTTTTATGTTCCTTTGGCTGAAAAAAGATTGGGGATGGAAATAAAAAATGAAAGAGTCATAATTACAACTAAATACTTTAAGTCATATTTTTTTTTTTATTTCTGACAAGGGTTAATTTTAAATAACTAAAAAAGGGAAGTTACAAGAAATTAAAAGTACCCTGTAATAAAAAAGAAAGAAAACTGTATTATCTTTGTGCTGACGAAATTATGGTTGAAGTAATCATAAAAAAAATTCAGCTAAACATTTTTGTCTATCCATCTAACCATTTGATATCATATCATATCATCACTTCTCCACGTGTCGAGGAATCTTAAAAAAAACACTTCTCTCTATCCTTCTAGGGAATGGATACAAAATATCGAGTCTAAAAATCTATTTTTGATATGCGAAATAATTCTTTCTCTTTCATACAACTACATTTAAAACAAAAACCTTATATTTAGAGTTGGAGGGCATCGCTGCTATCGTCACTGTTTAACAAGTGCTGACGAAACTCTTCTGCAAAATGTTGGAACCATTCTAAGAACTATGGCTTGTAGTTTTGCTATTGATACAGATGCAATAAAAAACATACTACTGAAAAAATTCGGCTAGATTTTTATTTATATGAAATCTAGCCTACAAAAATTCTTAATTCATGTAGCTGAAATAACAAAATCTGTTTCTTTGTGCATTGTAATATTTTCAGAGGAAGCAATCGAGTCAAGAAATTATAGGGAGTTGCACACCAGAAAAATTTTACGCGAATTAAATATGTTGGCGTCTGTTTTCATGTTTTCATGTAGTTTGTGGCTTAGCTGTGCTATTAACGCCACCTGAAAAATAAAAAATGAAAAATGAATTCGCCCCGATCACTGTTTTATAAAACTTCTAACCAGCCAGACGCCGGCTATTTAATAAAAATAGATGAAATAAGAAAATAAAATTGTGAAATAAAATAAAGAAATTAAAAATAAAATAATTGACAAACTAAAAGAAAGTACTTTTTTATTTAAAAGGATACAAGGCGACAATTTAAAGTGCCAGTGAGCCACAAAAAATAAAGGTTGGTTTTTGAATACCGCCAACGTTTGTGTCTGTGTAAACCAGACACGATCTACCGAAACAAGTTATTGCTTGAGGTCCCCGGACAAAGCTCGATTGTGCCACTATCTACCCAGTGCATTCATCCAAAACCAGGTAACCCCATTTGCACCCAAACAAAATATGAGAGAATTAGTAAAAATGTTGCTCTATGGTTCAGATCCCGCTTTATCATCGAAATCATCAAAAATATAATCTAAAGTTTATAGAAGAAAAAAAAATGTTTTCGTATGCATGTGCTGAAAAATAAAAAATCTTAGCTATTCATTTTACAGTGCGAGAATGAAATAAACAGTTATGCATGTATTATTCATGATAATTTATCATTAATGTATGAACTATAGTATTCACACATAAATATTTATGAATCCTGATATAAGCACATTGATCGTTTATTGTTAAAATCTGGTATCCAAGAAGAGTCAGAATCCGAATGTGACTAACCGGGTCACGTTGCAAACAAAATTTAAATTTAATTTAATTACTAAAATTGTTTAAAAAGTAAAATGTAAAAGGGTAATTTATGTCTTATTTAAAACCTATGTTGGAATATTGCTGCATGTAGGGTACTTTTCCATAGCAATACAAATATAATTAAAGAAATAAAACTGATACAACTGTCGGCTAAATAATTGTATTGTCAGAAGAGTTCTTTTCTAACAACATCTAGCGCCAACTGTATTAATATTAGCTACCTAATTCTTAACGGAGCTCATAGCCTACATCCTTGAATATAATTGGAATTGCGACAATATTTTTACAATATTTTCACGAGCAAAAATATGTTCGATGTAATAAAACAACAAAATTTGCAGACAAGTGAAGTGCAGTTTGATTTAGATTCTAAGTATTCTAATGAATTACCGAGATATACTTTTGGCAACTTTTAAGGTTTCCATTGAAACAACATAATCATTACTTTAACTTTGATTTCAGCAACTGTCCAGTTATACATGTTTGCGAATAAACTTAATACAACTCATTAAATCATGTAGCATATTTATATCTTTATATGAGCATGAAATTTGTTCTTCCCTTTTTTCCCAATACTTGCCATCTTGTAAAAATCAAATGAATTTTTACAAGAAAACATAAGTACAACTCCTTCTTGAACAGATGATAAGAATCCCCAGCACTTGGTTGCCTTTGTTGATTCCCAGCATTTTTTTTTTTTTTTTTTTGTCAAAGTCCTTTTTATTTAAATATCTTGCACAAAATTTAGAGCGTGGCACTTTGCTAAACTACGCGTTTTAAATGACAACTTTTTTTTTTCAATTTACTTTTATTTTACACTTTAATTATTCAAAAGATAATTACAAGAAGCCTGAAGGAAAAAAAGAATGCTTTTTTTTAAGCAAATATTTTTTTTCTTGTCTAAAGTTTTAGTTGCAAGAAAAAGTTTTTGGAAATTTTTTTTCAAGAAACAAGGAAAAGGAAATGTTCGAAATCTTCTTAAAAAACAACAAGTTTGGGCAACTTATTTTTTATCTTAATATTTTGGTCGTTGGTTTGTTTGCATGTCCTGGATTTAAATTAAATTACAATCAAGCTAAAAGCAGCTTAAAAAAATAGAAATTTATAAAAATTAGGCCAAACTGATAACAAGCAAATAGTTTCAACTACATTTTTTTCCATCGGGGAGAGCTTTAAACTTTTATCGATAGCCCTGTTTGTTATTTAAGGAGAGAACGCTACAATTTCTTTGAAAACGAAGAACTTTTTTCGGGGACAACGTGTTGCAAGTAGTTTTTGTTGACTATCTGTAAACTTGTCCAACAAAATAAATTAATTTTTATGAATATTAAAAAATTGATACAGAAATAAATTAAAGCTTAAACACGTTGCATAGACATTAATAATTAGTTTAACTATATAAAAATAAGAAGATAAAATAGACGTGAGTAAATAAAATAATAAGTGCATTTAATTCTGGAGTTAGTTATAGTTAAAAACCTTAATCAGATTATGCTTCAGTTCTAAAACCTTAATCAGATTATACTTCAGTTTTAGTTGGGGTGTCAGTTTAGATTTCGTTAAGATTCCATTTCAGGTTTATGCTCAGATTTCCGCTTAGATTTTAGTTCAGGTTTTAGCTTAGATTCGCTTGTTTGAAAATTATTTATATTTTTACAAAAATTTTGTACAGTTTCAATTAATATTTTTGTTTGAATTTTATTTAACGAACAAAAATGTTGACAACTATTCAAAAATATAAAATACTCGTTATTGGTTTCAAGTTTTAATAAATTTGTCTGAATTATCTATGTTGTCGTTTGTTTGCATTTTTTTTCTTGATCGTAAGCAACACTTCTTTATGTGAAATAAATTAACAACAACAAAATACACATACAGTCTATTTTTGTACGCCTTTAAAAAGTACAACAATAAGAAAGGTGATAAAAAAGCATGACGAGGTTTGTAGTAAAAAAACAAAAGTAGGTAAAAAAATCCCATATTCTTTTCTTATTAAATTTTTTTTTGTTAAATATCTCAAATTTAAAAATAGAATGATGAAAAACATATCGTCTGCTGCCGTTTTTGTTTGACATTTCTTCTACTTTAGTCAAGGAAAGGATACAGCAGCAGTGAGTGATTAAGAAAAACATTAAGTGTATAAACAAGACTTGGTTAAAAATTTATTCCAACAAAAAAATGTGTTCAAAACCAGACGCTGCTCTGCTCTGCTTGGGTCACAGATTACTAAACGGATATGTCACGAAACTGAAGATTTTGCGTTTTTTTGTCTCTTTCTTCGAAAGCTGCCCGTTTAGCATTTCTCTTTGCATCATCTTTTTTTGTCGCAATACAATGCACACAAATTTGTAAAGTTGAGATTTACATGAAAAACTTTTAAAATTACCACAATAAGAGTAAATACTAGTTATATAATTAAGTAAATAACATAATACAACAAAATAATCAGGTATGTTCTAGGTTTAGACTCGAATTGAAAACGAAAAATTTTTTGAATCAGCATAATTCATAAATTGGTGTTCTCAAATCAGCATGTTTTTGTGTATTCGAAGTTTTTGTTCGAAAAAACTTTTGTTGAACTAATGATCGCTAATTTGCTAACCGAAGTATGATAGCAATGTCTAATATTTTTTAAAAATCGTGAAAGCTGTAAAGAATCACAAAAAAAACGCTAACATGGCTAAAATTCTCGAAAAATTGCAAACTTTTAAACAAACACTAAAATTTATTTGAAATCTCTAAATGGGTTAAAAAAAACAAAATGTCGGAAAATAACAAAAAAAAATTGCAAAATAGCGAAAATTTGCGAAAAATTTTAATATTTCAAACCAGCCATAATATTGATTTAAAGTCCCTAAAACTATAAGGAATGGCAAAAAATCGGTAAAAATTGCTAAATTCAAGGAAATTCGCAAAAATTTGCAAACAGCAGCATGATAACAAAGTCAACTATTTATTATAAATCGTTAAAGCTGTAAAGAATCAGAAAACTTACACGACCAAATCGCTTATATCGCGAACATGGCTAAAATTCGCGAAAAATTGCAAAGTTTAAACAAACCCAAAAACTAAGAGATCGCTAAAGCGATTAAAGAAACAAATTGTCTGAAAATAACATAAAAATCGTTCAAAAAAATTTGGTATAATTACATCAAAATCAATGAAAAAGTCGACTTTAAATTTAGGGTTAGTAAGGGCCTTTTGCGTTTTAGATAACGATATATTTTTGATTAAATTGGATTAAGAAGATTTTAAGCTAAAAGCAATATTAATTTTTTTGTTAAAAATGTTATCACATATTACAATTAAAGTCGATTCGGTTTACTTTCACCAACCCATATCTACTCTAATTGAAAACGAATAAAAACATGTGGATGTGAAATGCAGAACACCAAAAATGCTAAAGTAATCCACTTTCGAGTGGATTCGGATTCTAGAACACGCCCGAATATACCTTAATAAATTTTTTTCACAAAACACAACGTTTGTTGAACTAATGCTTTTGTTTAATGTGGTTTGAGTTTTGATCACGCCATTTGTGTTGATTGTTGCGGCCTATTTTTACACATTGCCACTTCGATACCAAAAACAGCTTTCTGTCTTTTTCTTCGTAAGCTGCCTTCGCAACTGGTTTGGGCCCTTTTCACACGTCACTTTTTACATATTTGTTTAGTTATCTGTGCTTGGGAGCGCTTTATTGCTCGTGCAAAAACAGTTAATTTTTTTGTTTGATTCAGCAAAAAAATTTGTTGGAAATTTATATGAATTTCAGTAAACTTTTTGTTTGATTCAGTTAAATTATTTATTTGAAAAAATCAGGGTTTTTTTGCAATAAACAAAATGCAAAATAAATTGTTTGAATATGAAAATTTGTTTATAGGACCGACCCAATTCAGACAAAAAAATGTTTTGATTCTACAAATTTTTTGTTTGAATTGGAAAAATAATTTTTTCTGTGTAGTTAAAAAATATTCTAGTTCACTCCTAATTAAGGGCTACTTAGTTCAGTTCTTGTTAAACATTAATCGAGTTCTATCTGGTTCTCTTTAAGTTCAATTTTATATCAGATTAAAAGTACGGGTAGTTTGATATTTAATTAATTTTCTAAAATCAAACCTTTTGCAATTATTGAATTACTCCTTTTATTTCTTTTTTTCGCTTGGATCAGCACTCAGGGGATGACCCCTACTAATGCATTGCATTGTGTTGGAACTAGGAAAATAGGTTATGGTAAGCAGGAAAGAGGCAGTAGTACTTGTGAATATTCGACTTGAATTTATTCATGTAGAAAGTGAGAGGGAAATACTTCTTGAATTAGAATTTTAAGCTTTAAAAATTATTTTTATATTTTTTTTCTTGTTTGCAATTCAAACCAATGTTTAAAATTAATTATTTAAAACAATTTATTTAAATCTCATTAAAACATTCCAAAACTATTTCAACTTACCGAAAATGTCAAATCGATTCTGCAATTGGCTTGTAAAGTCTGAATTCCTACAGAATTTTATTTTCATGACATTAACAAAAGCAAACATTTCAGTATGTATGTATACAAATTTTCAATGAACGTTATCGTACTCATATACGTACATACATTAATGCATGCATCAGCCTTCACATGTGAAGCATACCATTACTACTAATGACATGTTTTATCTTGATTTCTAACGACCAAAAATTTGTCAAAAATTCACTCTCTGATATTTATTTGGCCAAACATCAGATGGCCTTTTTTGGTAGCAGAATTTAGTAGAGCAGAGCAATTTCTACATATACTTATTTGTCACTCCAGCAATACAAATTAACACTCTTCTTTGCTTTTCGGTTTCATTGCTGGCTTTTTCAATTAAAAGTCGATATACGATACTAATTGCACACAAAATCTTTTCTCTTTATTGGAGCACAACTTTTGCCATCAATCAAAGTTGTAATGGAGAGCACAAAGTACTAGAAAATAAGTGAGGAGATGGGCGAAAAATAAGAAAGGTACCTGCTGTTCAGATATCTGTGCAGTGTAATGGACTCAAATGGTGTTAATTTTGTCAGTTACATGACAAAGAAAGCAAAGAAATGAACTTAAAATGAAAAGAAGGAACAAACGAGTGAATTTTTTATTTAAATGTTAATTTGGAAAATATTTTCAACTCTTTTTTAATTGGTTATAAAAAAAGAAAAAAATTATAAATACAGAAAGATATTATGCAAATTAAGGTTGGACTACCTAGACATGAAAAGTATACAATTTAGTTTTAAAACTGTTTAACGTTTTTCTTAAATTTCTGGTTTAGATAAAAATTTTTAAGTTATAGGTAACTATTTTTGGTCAAACTTTAAGATTAAGCTTATGTTCGTGCTCATTTTTTGGTTCAAGTCTTAGGAAATTTTGTATGTTCTGTATCCTTGTTCAAGTTTTGGTTAAGGTTTTATTGTGCGCATTGATTCAGGAATTTATTCTGTTATAGCTCAAGTTAAAATTCGGATTTGCTTTAGGATTCTGGTACTCTTTGCAGACAAGCTGATTAGAGGATTCAACTATTATATAAATTGTTAAAATTTATGTTTGGTCGAGCTTATTTTTCAGGTTTTTATATCAGGTTCTAGTTAAGTGTTAGATTATTGTAGATTTGTGGACAATCTACTCAGGAATAGGGTTATTTGCTCCCATAGATAGGTGAGACCAGTGTTCAGAGACTGGTGAACAGGGGTACTCCCCAAGGAGAAGTTCTATTCCCACAATTGTTGAACTTGACTATGAACACCATATTGATGAAGATGGACGACATGAGGATTATAATTGTGGCGTATGCTGATGATGTTGCGGTGGCTATTACAGGGAGACATTTTAACTTAATGTCTCAGTGCATGGAGGCTGCTGTGAAGGTATTCACACCTGGAGTGCATCATGCGGGCTGGGTGTCAATCCTTCTAAGACGGAACTGGTACTCTTTTCGAGGAAGTACAGGATTGAAGGTTTTAGGCTTTCGAGGTTAAATGGAACTGAGCTTCAGATTTCTCACAGTGCCAAGTATCTAGGCGTGGTTATAGATAGCAAGCTGTCATAGGGAATGAATGTCCGGATGAGAGTGGAAAAGGCAATAGTTGCCATATATGCGTGTAGGTGCAATCGGCCGGAAATGGGGCAATGGAGCCGAGGTGTGTCAGTTCGGTCTTTAAGGCTGTAGCAAAACCGACTCTGTATTACGGGGTCGCTGTATGGTGGACTGCACTGGATAAGAGCAGGAACCACGTGATGCTTGAGATGGTACATATACTGGTTGCGTTGATGATCACGGGATAAATGCGATCTACTCTCACGAGGGCACAGCTTACGACGATAAACTGGCTCCCGGTGGACATCACGACCAGACAGATGGCTCTTTGCTCAGCGACACTGCTGAATGAGGCGCACGGTTGGTCGGCCCGTGATTATTGTCACGCCGGGATAATCAAATGTTCGATTGTCCCTGATCGAGTGGACTATTGCACCCCGGGGCCTTTCTTTGGTGTGGGGTTCGTGACACAACTGGCGCACTGCAAAGTGCCGGCGGGTACTTTCCATGGACCTACCCTAGGGGTTTATACTGATGGTTCGAGGAAGGGTGAAAAGGTTGGCGGAGGTTTCTTCATAGAGGAACTGGATGTGAAAGTTTCCTTTCATCTGCCGGATGGATGTAGTGTCCTGCAGCGAAGATCTCGGCTATAAGGCAGGTGGGATCGGATATCGAAAGATATACGTATGTCTACTGACAGCAAGTCTGCCCTTGCTTCCCTAGCGGGTGTCTTCACGACATCTAGGTAAACTGTAGAATGTCGGATGTCTTTGTATGAGATTGCGAGTCTTATAGAGTTGCACAGACGCGGTGGACCTGTGAGTCTACCTGCTTGATATCCAGGACACTATGGCCTGGATATGATGAACGGAGAACTAGCTTTCTACTTAGGTTCAATAGAAACCAGATTAGGACAATAATATCGGTTGTAACTGGGCACTAGCCGGTGGGGACTCATGCTGGAAGAATTGGTCTAGAATTCAGCGACTACTGTATGCGTTGTCAAAACTAGGAAGTAGAGAAGACTGTTCATCACTTTCTCTGACAATGCTCTGGATTGCGGGGCATCAGGGGAAAATACCTCGGGAAACCGGTGTTTGCCTGCTTGGAGGATCTATCCGGGATATAACTTAAATCGCTTTTTCTCTTCATTAGGAAGATGAATTGGATAGACTTTGGTGTGACCCCAATTGAATAACTGCTTTATAGGATGGACATTGGCGCTGGGTATCACAAAGGGACCAATAGAGGACCCAAGTGAGCTGTTTCTCCATGGCTGCCCATGGAACCTAACCCAACCTAGTGTTAGATTTTTGTTCAGGTTCTCTATAACGCTTTAATCCTGATTCTAGTCCGTGATCTTCCACGAAATTTGTATCAGGTTTCGCTTAAATTAATGTTCAGTTTGAGTTTTTTCACACAGAGAGAACTCATATTTTTATATGGTCGTTGCTTCTAGATTTGCCACTAAATTTAACCATAAAAACGTTGCCGGTGACAATATTTTGGATAAAGTAACCATAATATGTTTCAAAATCCTGTTCAGGTAGGTACTTGTTCAGATTTTCTAGCTTTTCTTTTTTTTCGGGTTTCAGTTCAGGTTTGAGTTTAGGTTATAGTCCAGTAGTGCGATTCTCTTGCTTTTGACGAACCGACAATCGTAACATTTGTCGCAATATAATTTTGCTTGCAGTAACGATGGTGTGATTCTATAATTTCTTTTTAACGATCTGTATCTGTATTTTTATGTTCATTACTTTTAATATCAAATACTTGAAAGCTACTTAAACACAAAATACACTATATTGCTTCAATAAACATTACATGACTGAATGATTATCGCTTAAAAAACGAAAATATACTGCTTAAAGTAACAACGGACTCTAGACGAGAGCGACTACCGTTAAAAATATCACTGAATAGCAAATTCGGTACATTTTTGTTATATATATTTTAAGATACAACTATCGTAAGAAAAGTTAGTGAATCGCATTATAGGTATGCATTTAAACATCTACAGCCGTATCCATAATGAAAATTTGTCATGAAGTTAGCAAAAAGTTTATTCATTATGCACTAACCAAACTCTGGCTAACTATTTACTCAACTGTTGTTAACGAGCTGCCAAATGTTTGCCAACTCAAACAATTTTGTTGTTTTATTTAATTAACTAATTTTTTTTTAATTTACTTTCTTTTATTTCATTTATTTTAATTTGAAAAACTTTTAAAAATTTTTATATGTGAAGGGAAAAACAAAAAAAAAATGACAAATTCAGCGATGATTAATGCAAAACTTGTTGCATTTTTGCATCATAAAAATTCAGAGTTGATTTACTAAAAGTTGGCAGATGGAGAAAAGTTCGTTATGAATTAACTCTGTGCCAACAAGCTGCTAAGCTGAATCGGCATTCTAGTAAGCAGCTCGTTGTATGTAGTGTGGCTAACTTTTTGTTATGAATACGTTAAAATACATTATGTTTTCAACAGAATCGGTTAATTATTTAAGAGTGTATAGGAGAGGGTGCTTTTAACCCCTTTTGCTTTTCTGTACGCAGTAAATTTTAAAATTTTATTTTCTTCGTGAATTGAAACTATCATCGGATAATTTGTTAAAAAGCCAAGGGTAGAGGGAGTTTTTACCCCTTTTGCCCTTTTTTACTCCCTAATTGTTGGAATTTCCAACAAGTTACATCTTAAAGTGCCAAGTTTTAAGAAAACCGGTTGATTAGTAAAAAAGATATAGGTAGGGGGAGCGTATATTCTTCTTACCTTTTTCCCGCCCTAAATAATAAAAATTATAGGCAATAGTTCCTTTCAGATGTTACGCCATTTGTCTGCCAAATTTCAAGAAAATCGGTTGATTAGCTGGCGACTCAAGTTGCCAATGAGCGTTAATCTGTAAGGTTTAAGTCCAGACACTAATTAATATTTTATTAGTTAAGTAGGTTTTATTTTGGGATTAAGTTTAGTTTTTTTATAATTTCCTAAGCTTATCGCGCGAAGCTTTATGCTTGTCTGCAGGAAAGAAACCAGAGTCTCAGGCGGGAATCGAACCCGCAACCCCGGCGCAGATAGACTAGCTTGCTACCAGCTAGTCTACCGGGGCACTTAAGGACGTTCTGGTTCTTGTTTTTCTTAAATATAAGAGTTCTCTCTTATGGCCAATTTTCAGGATTGATATTAAAACACATTTATTTTTAAAATCGTTTTAAATACAAAATTCTCTTCTTCACTAAAAACTTAACTGAATCTTAAGTCACCGATGTGGTACACTTAATTTCAACTTAAGTTTCCATTTTAATATTTAAGCAAGGTGGCCTCAATATCACAACAATACAACAACAACAGGCAAAGCATTAACAGTCAGCTGTTTTTTCAGACCACCTTGTAGATAATTACACTTTTTTATATTTTTTTTTTGCATTTAGTAGTGCTACCATACTTGTATCTTAATTAAATAAGACTTTTCAAATAAAACTCAAAAAACCAATCTGTTTTAAATACGATTTAAGTTTGTTATGAAAATTAACTTAATATAGATTTAAATACTATCCTGAAAATTGGGCATTAGTGTCTTATTTTTATTCTACATAGTTTAATTGCTGGCTTCAATATCAGTCTTAATCATTGATGTTTGATTTAAATCTTGTTTAACAATTAAATCATTTCTGTGTCCCCGAACAATTTGCATATTCAAGTGTATTCAATGAATCCCCGTAACAGACATGGCTTTTGAGACCGAAAAGCAGCCATAGACAACAACGCCAATAAAACATGATTCTACTGGTCTTAATATTTGAGGTCAATAAGAGTGAAATGTTACTGAATGTATAAATTTTTGTTGAAATCAACAAAAAACAAAAAAAAAAACGCAACTTCTGGCAAAAAACCCAGTCTCTAACCAACTGCACATACAGTTTTTCTTGTTTGCCATAGAATTTATGTTGTTTCAATAACCGCCTCTGCTTTTGGCTGGTTTGTGGATTTTCGTTTTAAGTCCTGTTGGTTTTTTTTCTCCTACGCCGCTTGTTATTTAGAGTTTGCTGACCAGTTTTTTCATGTTCCTCCTGCTTGTAGGAGTTTGTTTTTCTTCCTACAAAATTTTTCGTTTAGTAAAGTTGGGTTATAGTTTGCTTTTCTCCTTTAAAAATTTCCATTTCTCTTCATTTGAATTGGTTGGTTTTGCTTGAATCAAATGTAATTTAAGGCATTTTTAAATGGTTGTTTGGCAACTTTTTCCCGGTGATTATTGAAGGTTTCTTTTTTTTCTTGAGATTTTAGATTTTCATACGTGCTTAGAGTAGTTCTTAGAAATTATGTTCTATTTTTGGAAAAGTTCTGTTGCTATTTGAGTACGTATGTTATCGTGGAAGAGGACATGAGTGTTTTGCTGAAAACTTTCTAAATCAAAGAACATTAATCGTTTAGCGGAAAAGAGCAGACAATTGAAAAACAAATTGCTTTAGCAAAATTATCGACAGTTGAGAAAAAATGGCTTCAATTTAAGTAAATCTCTAAATGATTAGATTTCGTTTGGAATGAATTAGCTGAAAATGTCTGCCAAAAAAGCCAAAGTAGTGGTCTTCTAAAATTCTACCTGACCACACAGTCAAAATTCTCGCAATTTTTTGCTAATAAAACTCTTAAATAAAAATAAAATCAGTTTAAATTAAAATATTTAATCAAATTAATTAAAGGTTGTTTACCTTAATCAACAATAATACTACAGAAAATGTTGTTAATATTAAAAAATCCAATCCAAACCAATCCAATCCAATCAATCCGAAGCGGTATTTATAGTACGGTGGGCACAGATTTTCTTGAATCAAGTGCAGAAAAATTGATTCAAGTATGAATTTTCAATTGCGAAATACTTTATTTATCCGTGTTCAATCTCGAATCCGAAATTGAAATAATCCGAAAATGAGATTGATTTAAGTAAACAAAGATTGAATCAATCTTAAAATGCGCTTGATTCAGTTCATTATAAAGTTGATTTAATCCCGAATTCGTACTTGAAACAATCCGAAAATAAGATTGATTTAAGTAAAACTACGATTGAACGAATCACAAAAGGCGCTTGATTCAAGTACTAAAAGTAGAATTCGTACTTGAAATAAACCAAAAGTGAAATTAGAATTAGAAATTTATTATGATTGATTTACTTGCCCGTTTAACACCTTACAGAATTTAAATTTTAAAACACCAGCATCATTCCCGATATGGTTTTTACTTTAAAAACTTAATGTACATGTTTAACTGAAAATATAAACTAAATGAGAAGCAAGAGTTCTCAATTTTACTTTTTAAATATGAAAATTTTGTTATTTCTATACACAACATGTAAATTGTTTTTTAACTACTTGTGTGGTGTTGTTGTTATGACTGCAACACACTTTTGTAAGTTAAATGAGATTAAAACGCTCACTTTGTAATTTTACTCTTAGAGTGGCACTACCAACGAAAAGCTTAATCGTTTTTAACTTGGTTTAAGAATTTTGTACTTATTTTAAGAAATTCCGGGACTGATTCCCGAAATTTATGATATTTAGAATTGTGTTAAGTATGTTTAAGTGTTCATCGTTCTTGAATTTTTGAGTACGACTGGTACTTAAAATAAGTATAAAAAACTTAATTTATTCCAAGTGTTGTTCTTTCTCTGTACGATTTTTCAATAAAACAATGATAAAAGCGACTTTTTTACGCTATTTGCTTACTTACTTAAAACTACAAAACAACAAAATAACAAAAAAAAAAATAAGAACTCAAAATTTTAAAATTCATCATTTTTGTGATTGTTTTCCATAAAAGTTTTACTACACGTTCAGTCACTTGTGTTGTGAAAACAGCAGTAAAAAATTTTTTTAATTTTATCAAATTTTTTTTTTAGGAATTTTATAATTTGAAATTTAGCAAAATTTATTGATAATTTTTATTCTTGGCTGAGCTGGGGATCGAACTCTGGTTGAATTTCCATGTCTCAAGAATCAGCACATTCTTTCATCAGAATTCTTTGACGTTCTAACCTCTGCACCACTGCGGTGCCTGCCAGCCAACAGTCAAACATTAATTATTAAACTGTGGTACTGGTGGTTCAAAATTTACTGTAGTTATAATTTTCAAATTTTATTTTACATGTTGCTTCCTTTTTTTTTATTTCTTAGTATTCTTTATGTCAAGACTTTGTCTTGAAAACCTGAATACTTTCGTCGACATTTTATTTGTATAACTTGAAATACAAATATAAACATTAGAAGCACAATAGCCATTTTTAGAACAATTGTGGTTGTTTTTTATTTGAACAGTTAAACAAAAATTCCTTTCTTCAGTTAAAAAAATTTAATGAAAATTAAATTTGATGAAATTCAAGCCTAATAAATTAACAATTCAACAAAAAAAAAAAAAAAAAATCACAATTGTTTTATTTAAATTTATTTTATAAATTTTCATATTTATTCGAATGTGTATTCCAAGTCAAATAACAATTTTAAAAGCTTTTATACATACTTTCAAAGTCTTATTACTTCAATATTTTTCTATGCAAATTTTATAATAATAAATGCTACTCACCATGGGAAATAAATTCCCAGATTCTATTTGTTAAAATTTATTTTAATAAATGAAAATATTTGTTTACTGGTTAAAATATAATTAATTTTTATACCCTTCACCGCAGGCGCGGATTCAGGGGGGGGGGAAATAAGGAAATTTCCCCCCCCCTAAATTCTAAAAATAGTTTTTTTTTGTTTTTTTTATTGAATCTAACGAAATTTTCAATAAGTATCCAAAACTTAATTCTAATAGTTATTTATTAGATATTTCCAATGAAATATCTAGTTTACTGTATTTAAATACTTATTATTCTACATTCAATCCCAGCAGGTGGCATCTATTTATATCCAAAGAATAAACGTTTGACTTGAAAATGCGTGCGGTTGAATTATTAATAAGGCTTAGTATATGCAATATTTATGTATATATGTGTTATATGAATAAAAATTCTATTCGATAATTTTTGACGAAAACACAGATTTTTCGGGGAAAACCCAGATTTCCTTATCTTAAAGATATTTCAACATACAACAAAAAATTATTAGGAAAGCATTTATTGGCTTTGTTGTAAACGCATTTGAAGAGGCTTCAAAGGATATTGATAATGTGATATGCCAATTGATGCGAAGGCACTATCATCAAAAGTTCTAAAAGTTTTGACAAAGTTTAGTCTTGACTTAAAAAATTGTGTAAGAAATGGAACAGATGGGTGTCCTCTGATGTCATCAGAAAATGGAGCTGTTATAAAATTCTGGACAAATGCAAAACAAACGCCTTGCTATTCCCATAAATCAAACAACTCAATTTTAAAAAGCAACAAAATGCCATTTATACAATAAGTTGTATCATTTGTTAAAGAAACGTCAAATTTTTTTATATATAATCATCTCAAGCGAAACACAGTTTTAGCAAAGTATTTGGGAGCCAAACTCTCTACATTATGCGAGACAAGATGGTTTACATTTTACACCTTGCAACAAGTGTACATCATATAGTAGAAGCTTTGGAAAAAATATCTGAGTGGAAAGGTAGAGATACTTCATTAAAAGCCTTATATTAATGAACTCGCTTAGTACTTTTGAATTCATTTGAGGAATAGTATCATTTTACAAAAGCACGATATAGATCTTCAAAAAGGATCAAGCCTTATTAAAACTTAAATCATGTGCCTTGAAGAGAAAAGAAATAAAGCCGAAGAACTATTCAAAGCTATTTTTGAAAAAGTTAAAGTTATCTGCGTTCAAATCGAGGTTCCAATCACATTCAAAATGTTTAAGATTACTACCGAGTTGTAGGTTAAATTCCTCTTATTAAATTTATTTTAGAAGATCTCAAACACGTTTCCCAATAGATATCCTAAATGTATTGAACATACCTAAACTTCTACCTCAAAGTGTAATAAAGTCAAATACAGATACACAACTTTTAAAATCACAAGTAGCTGATGAGCTGATTATGTTTGATAAATGAGATAGATAAACACCTACTAACATCTAAACTTGAGTCTGAACTGTTGCATTTGCAGCAAACATGGAAAATATCTGAAAATCTATCAGATAACGTTGTAGATGCTTTAATAAACTGTGATGAAGATATCTACCGAAATCTAAGAAAAATATTTCAAATTTTCGTTTCAATGCTCGTCAGCAGGGCAAGTTTAAATGGGCACGAAAAATGGCTGGCAAAATGCACGAAAAAGTATAAAAAATGGCACAAAATGGCAAAAATAAACATGTTATTAAAGAATCTTTTTTTTTATTGAGTTTTTTTTTGTAAGTACAATAGTATGTTTCTTCAAATTGTAAAAAAAAAATACTGGGTGCAAAACGCAAGAATTTGGAAGTTGTTTTTATACACTTTTAATCTAATTTTTGTTATAAAATCCTGTTTAATAAAGAAATATTTTTAAAATATTTGTCACAAAATTTTTTTTATCAGGGAAATATTATTAAAGAACGACGTTTAAAATTCTTGTGTTTTGAGTCTTCGATTTCTAGAACATCCCTGATAATTTCCTGTTATTACATAAAACAGTTCTATAAATGAAAAACACTCTTTCAACTTCGCAAGATGTAACTGGAGCATATTTGAACACTAAAAGTTCAGATGGAGAAAGATTGTCAATAAATTCATCCGTCTCACTTTCATTAAAACAAAATTGTGAGAAAATCGATTAAAACACTATTTTAAAATTTAATTGCCAAGCCATATTGATTTTTCAGGAGTATTGAATAATTTACCACATGTATTACGATCTAAAACGTTTTTTAAACTTTTCAACAAAATCTTTTTTACTGACATCTTGTATTATTTTCCTTAGCACTGTCAATTAGGCCAAAGCTTTCATTCATAGAAATCCCTTTCGTTTGTAACTCTAATGGCAATTTTCTCAATGTACCGTCAAACTGCCTGTTACTTAATGTCGACATAAATTTATTAGACCGATAAACTGTCTGTTGACAATTTTGGGTTTCTCAATATACCGACAAAATACATGGTTTTAAGCTGGCAACACCTCTTAAAATACATGTAAAAGTTGTGAGTCAGCTGATTGAATTTATCTGTACGGCAAATAAAAGGAAAATAAATAATCGGCAGATGAGTGCTGGTTAGCTTTGCGACAGAAGAGAAGCAAGTGAGACATTGAGAAAACCAAATTTCTTTAATGTGCAGTTTTTCGATGGGATAAAAGTTAATCGTGTAATGAGAAAACGGCCATAAGAGGCTTGAGAAGATGCATTCAAAGTACTTTTTACGTCCGATTTTTGCATTATTCAGTTAGCATTTCGAATAGATTCTGCCTCATATTCGCTAAGCTTATTTAAAAATTTTTTTCTATGTTGCAAAAAGGTATTCTTAAGCAAGCTGGACCAAAAATTGATTTTTAAAAAATAATTGAAGAAATGGCATATGCCATAAAAAACTTGCCCTACTCGTCAGTAGTGCTTTTAGGGAGAGGTAATTTCCTACCCGTCGTCTAATAAAAACATGGCTCAGATCAACAATGACAGAAGAAAGACTGTACTATATAAATTTGCCTCACGAGGAAATCATAAATTGCTTATTTAAAAAAATTAATTTATATTGAACTACTCTTATATTTCACCTTATTGTTGAGTTTTTTTAATAAATATACACATATTAATTTTAATAAACTTTTAAAAACAAATTTTTTACTTTTTTGTAGCAAAAAAAATTTTCCCCCCCCTAAGGCTCGAGCTGGATCCGCGCCTGCTTCACCGAAGGTAAGAGGGTATATATAACTTTGTCATTCCGTTTGTATGTTCCACAATATTGATCCTACACCCTATAAAGTATATATATTTTGGGTTCTTATGAAAAGCGAAGTTCAAATCCGGTTGTCCGTCTGTCCGTCTGTCCGTGTGTATGTTGAAATGGGTTTTCCGAAAACCCCAGAAATGATCTGGACTACGTTGATGTATATTTATGTCACATATACTCCGTTCAAGTTTGCTATTGAAATTCAGCCAGATCGGTCCAAAAATGACGGAGATATGAGCAAAAAACCACGACTACCTCTAAATTTTTCCAAAAAACCTTTGTTGTTGTTGTATTTTTTTTATTTCTGTATATCTTGAGAACGGCAAGAGCCAAAGTTTCCAAATTAGGTACACACATTTAGGTTGCCAATACACACCATCTTGCAAAATGTGGGCGGGATTGGAGAAGTGGGCGTGGTACCTCCCATACAAAAAAAATTAAAAAATGTATAAAAACCTAAATTTTTGGGCTGCCATATGTCCTATGGATATGACTTATATATCAAAATATCGGACATTTTTAGTAGGACATATTTTATAAAAAACTCGGGAAAATCGGTGCAGATACAAAAAAGTTATGACCAAAATTAAATTTTTTTTTCTAAAATACCCACTTTCGGGAACTATAGATCTCCCCGAGTCCAAGCTTTATAGCTAAAGTAAATGGTAAATTTTTTCTTTAACACGTCGGTATATAAATCTGTCAAATCGGTTAAAAAATGGCTGAGTTATGGGCAAAAAACCACGACTACCTCAAATTTTTTCGAAAAATCCCTTGTGGTATTTGTATTTTTTTTATTTCTGTATATCTTGAGAACGGCAAGAGCCAAAGTTTCCAAATTAGGTACACACATTAAGGTTGCTAATACACACCATCCTACAAAATGTGGGCGGGATTGGGGAAGTGGGCGTGGTACCTCCCGTACAAAAAAAATTAAAAATTGTATAAAAACCTAAATTTTAGTGCTGCCATATGTCCTATGGGTATGACTTATATATCAAAATATCGGAAATTTTTAGAAGGACATATTTTATAAAAAACTCGGGAAAATCGGTGCAGATACAAAAAAGTTATGACCAATATTTAATTTTTTTTTTTTAAATACCCACTTTCGGGAACTATAGATCTCCCCGAGTCCAAGTTTTATAACTAAAGTAAATGGTAAATTTCTTCTTCAACACGTCGGTATATAAATCTGCCAAATCGGTTATAAAATGGCTGAGTTACAACCGAAATACTGAATCCCCAAAAATTACTCTTTTTTTATACCCTTCACCGAAGGTAAGAGGGTATATATAACTTTGTCATTCCGTTTGTATGTTCCACAATATTGATCCTACACCCTATAAAGTATATATATTTTGGGTCCTTATGAAAAGCGAAGTTCAAATCTGGTTGTCCGTCTGTCCGTATGTCCGTGTGTATGTTGAAATGGGTTTTCCGAAAACCCTAGAAATGATCTGGACTAGGTTGATGTATATTTATGTCACATATACTCCGTTCAAGTTTGCTATTGAAATTCAGCCAGATCGGTCTAAAAATGACGGAGATATGAGCAAAAAACCACGACTACCTCTAAATTTTTCCAAAAAACCCTTGTTGTTGTTGTATTTTTTTTATTTCTGTATATCTTGAGAACGGCAAGAGCCAAAGTTTTCAAATTAGGTACACACATTTAGGTTGCCAATACACACCATCTTGCAAAATGTGGGCGGGATTGGAGAAGTGGGCGTGGTACCTCCCATA
Organism: Pollenia labialis; assembly: GCA_949318255.1. Taxonomy (NCBI): domain Eukaryota; kingdom Metazoa; phylum Arthropoda; class Insecta; order Diptera; family Polleniidae; genus Pollenia; species Pollenia labialis. Next base: position 29,165,973 of record OX439141.1, on the reverse strand, counting down.
CAAAAAAAATTAAAAAATGTATAAAAACCTAAATTTTTGGGCTGCCATATGTCCTATGGATATGACTTATATATCAAAATATCGGAAATTTTTAGTAGGACATATTTTATAAAAAACTCGGGAAAATCGGTGCAGATACAAAAAAGTTATGACCAAAATTAAATTTTTTTTTCTAAAATACCCACTTTCGGGAACCATAGATCTCCCCGAGTCCAAGCTTTATAACTCAAGTAAATGGCAAATTTATTCTTAAACACGTCGGTATATAAATCTGTCAAATCGGTTACAAAATGGCAGAGTTACAACTGAGTTCACTGAACGTGATTCGGATTGTTATTGCAATATAAATGACATTTTGCTCTTACTTTACTGCAATGTTAAATTAACATGAATTATAGTTATTTTAGAAGAAAAAATGTGGTGCGCAAGTACACCTATCCCTCGATTTACACGAAAGATGCGTTCCTGAAAATATCGTATAAATCGAAAAGGAAAATATTTGTATGAGAAATCGTGTAGATCGAAAAAAGACCCATATACGATTTAATTAAAATTTTGTTAAGAAAATTCATTTATTTAAAAGTAAATTAAATTATGTACGCTTATAAAAAATAATAAAAATCAATACATTGTATTTAAAGTATTTAATAAAACAGAATAAATGGAACTCATAAAAAATATTACATGTCAGTTCATTAAAAGAGACAATTAGAAATATATATATTTTATTTATAGTATATGTATGTATCAGTGATCAATTCCAATTAATTCTTCATCAGTGTCTTCCACCACTAATCGAATCTTTTTGGTAGGCGACATATCACTTTCGTCACTAGATAATATTTCATGTGTTTCTGGTTCAATAGTTGATAAATTGGAGTTAACATCAGTTCGTGGAGATTTGTAAATATAATTTGTTATTAAAACTTGTGTTGGTTTATTGCTTAAGTCCTTATAAACCTCCTGATATTGGGCTAAGCCCTGTGAAATATGTCGCTGGAATGCGAGGGCTCTTTCAATGTTTGGGTCATTTTTTAAAAAATTATTTCCCAATTTTCGGCCTAATTCAAGCCCTTCACTTACATTTTTTGTTGTCAGTGCTACCGTAACTCCTTCATCGGAATCGCTGTCGTTTGTTCGATCACCATATTTATTAAATCTTCAACATCGTATTCCTTATTTATCATCAATTCTTCAATATCACCTGCACACAAGTCATCAAAACCTTTTCCTCCCAATGTATGTGCCAGCTGAACTATTTCAGAATATTCATGCTCCAAGGATTGACAAAATAGGATAACATTTTCTCCTGCATCTGGCCACAAATGTTTCCAACAACCTTTGAGCGATGACTGCTTGAGTGCAGTGTAAGCCAATGCAATATGCTTTACACAATCTTATATTGTAAATTTTTTCCATTATTTTTTATTACAGATAAGGATTCATCATTAAATATATGTAGTTTGATTTTTTCAGTGTTATTTAAATTGTCTTAATTATTTAAGATAAAACTATGGTAGCACTATATGTATACTAAATATATACAAAATATCATAAAAATGTGCATTTGTATACAAGGTGGTCTCAAAAAACAGATGGTTGTTTTTGCTTTGCCTGTTGCTGGTGTATTGTTGTGATATTGAAGTCACCTTGCTAATTATACACAATGGAAATTTAAATTTATTTAGTGAAATTAGTATTATTTATTTAAAACGATTTAATATATAAATATTATTTAAAATCAACCCTAAAACGTATATATTATCGTTATAAAATAACTATTTTTTATAACTTTGCAGGATATATTTTATGAAAAAAAGAAAAGTAATTTTTGCTAAAAATATTCAAAATAAAAAATCGTGTAAATTGAGGTAATTTCCACATCCCTCAATGTAAACGAAAACCAAAAAAATCGTGATAAAGTGAAATCGTGCAAAAAAAGTATCGTGTAAATAATAAAATCAGGTTGAATTAACATGAAACACGTATGAAGCAAAATCACCACCGAAAAATTTTAAATCAACCTTGTTTTCGACGTTTTAACTTGATTTTTTCTGTGTGTAACTATGACATGCAGGACATCTCAGTTTAAGAATTTACGGTACGGATTGTATAAGAGATTTTTTTTAAAAAATATCCATTTTAGAAGAACAAAGATTTTTTGGAAACCAAACCAAAACAGTAAAAAAGTTTTCTCTAAAAAAATATTGAAACGCAGTTTGCGACTTTTATCATACTTTTAAACAAATATTTACACGGTCGATTTAAAACAGTAAACAAAGTAAACAAAATAACGAAAACAAGATTGTAAAATAAATAAACAAAAACATAGCAAGTGGAAAAAAAGAAGAGATTAAAAAAAACACTAAATAAACTAATTAAAAACAATTGTGGCATTACATAAAGATCAAAACAATGTAATAAAACAAATGACAATGAAAACAAATATTATAAATAAATAAAATAAAGTTGTCAAATTATTAAAAAAAAGTGCGTAGTTTTTTGTTATCTGAGCCTTGAGCCCTAAAGTGATCATAAAAGTCTTGGTAAATTTCCTAAAAGATATTTTTTTTAGTTAAAATCTTTGAAAAACATTATTTTGATAAATAAAATTTTATAGCATCTGGATTAAGTTTAGAAATATAAAATCACATGACTCCAGTGTGTAGTCACTGGAGAAGTTAAGCTACTATAAAAATAATTGAATGAAAAACATCTTTGCCTTTAAATGATTCATATTCATTTCATCTTGCTTATGTTTAATCATTTTAGCATTATCTCTTATTAAACGTTTAGGAATTCTTGTATATGTTTGGCATAAGTAGAATTAGTCTATATTTTTATGTCTACCCATACAAAAATATGCACGTATATTGTTTTGTTTTTCACATGCAACATCATCGAATATCATAATTGAATTGTTTTGTGCTTCATCAGGAGGAATTACAGAATCATTATTAAAAAACGTATAAAACCCCATTCCCTTAATTGGCGATATTAATTTTTTTAAATAATCATACTTTGGTTGGAAAAGTGATTTTTAGTATAAATAGATGTTTTTAAATTTCAATTCATTAGAACTTTCTAGTAAGCTAATCATAACGTTAGTCTTTCCACAATTTGAAGGACCAACAATTAGTGCACGAATAGAATTCGGTAATATAGAACTATGTCTAGTTTTTGATTTTATATTCGTTGAAGAATCAGTAGGGCGAATAAAAATATTTTTATGTTGTTCAATTAAACGCATCTTTATAACTGAATGAAATAATGAAGCATTATGCTTCCTTATAGGATAAAATAATATAAATTTTTACTGTCAAAAATTCAACACCATATTCCGTAAAATCAAATAAATATTCAGTTATTTTGTAAAATTTTACTGTCAAAAATTCAACACCATATTCAGTAAAAACGATTAAATATTCAGTTATTTATTAAAATTTTACTGTCAATTTTTTACTGTCAAATTGACCCCATATTCAGTAAAAACAATTAAGTATTCAGTTATTTTATTAAATTTTCGTTTACTCCACAAAAGAGCCGAATTTCTAAAAAATTCCAGACAGACACCTGTCCGCTTGTTTTTCTTATAAGCGAGAGAGGGGAAATATTTTTATTTACTTACCCAGTTACACACGTTTGTTTTACTTTTGTTGTACTGACCACGTTGTTTACAGAAGAACTCTCAATTATAAGACACCAGCAGCATGACCGATATGGCTTCGCAATTATTTTACTTTTAAAATTTGATGTATTTAACTAAATTATTTTAACAAATAGAAAATGGGTATTGCTTACACAAAACAAGCAATTCATTTTTTATAGATAAGTTAAAATTAATTTTTGGTAGTAAAATTATATAAAATAACTGAATATTTAATTGTTTTTACTGAATATGGTGTTGAATTTTTGACAGTAAAATTTTACAAAATAACTGAATATTGATTTGTGTTTACGGAATTCGCGGTTGAATTTTTGACAGTTAAAATTAAATTAACTTTTCGTTGCTTTAAATTACATTTTTATTTACTTTAACATAAAGAAGAATTTATCTCAATCAACGGACAATATTAACTGCAACTGAAAAAAATATGCACTTAGTTTTTTGAATAACTGTTAGAATCAGTTAAAAATAAATTTGCTTGGAATTTTAGATATTTATTTATTTAAAAATGACTGAACGGAATATTTCTTAAATAAACTACAGTCCGTTACTGTGCAGTAAACAATTTTAAGGTGTACGGAAGCCAGAAAAGTACAAGAGCGCTGATATATGCGCTGGCTATTACATACTACTTAGAAGCAACAGGGAAGCGAAAACCATTGAAGTCAATTTTTAATTTAAGTAAATGAAAATTATTTAATAGCTTCGCAAAATCCCTTATAAGTAAGCAGGTTGTAAGGGATAGTTGAAATGATTTTTTAAAAGAAAAAATGTACGACCAAAGTTCAAAGTGCTTCTGTTAATCCCTTACATGGAAGCACGTTGTATTGCAATGATTTCAAAATGTATATTATCAAAGTTATTTTCGGGAATACAAAATTTATTATTAATACAATTTCCGTATGACGTGCTAAATTCCCAGTTTCTCATAATTGATAAATACACTGAAATTTATTGTTGAGGGAAAGCTAGCCTCTATGCGCATTTCACTTAGGCCAGCTCATCAGGAAACCTTTTCCAAAGATTTTAGAAAGGCCAAAAATATTATACAAATAAAACCCTAAAGCGAATAAGAATTATAAACACTCAAAGTCTTACCTGTAACAATATCAAAGCCAAAACAAAACACCAACAATAAACAGTGAGTTTATCTTTTCTTACATTCCCCTACAATTGGTGTTTACGATTATTCCCGACATGTTGCCGAAAACAAGAGATGCCTTAAATTACTTCTTTTTTATTACGAAATCAGTCAGCAAATTGCTTTTGAGCAGCGAGGGCTCAAGCAAATTGAACAAAGGTGATCATTTTTAAAATTAATAAACGAAAAATTAAATAGAAACTACACATAAATAATACAAGTAACTGTAAGGCCCGTTTTCACAACTTACCGATAGCTTAAAGTAGACTTTAACCGGCCTTATAAAAAGTGTTTCATTATTAACCCGGCGCCGGGGGGGTGGATTTTAGCTACAAGGACATGGGGGTTGGGTCATAATGACCCACTTATTAAACTTGAGGTTGTTTGCTATATTTACGAAAAAATATATACAATTTAGAATGAATCTAACCTTATTAAGGAAATAAAACATGACTTTGTTAAAAATAACATATTTACTTTTATTTTTAAACAAAAAACATTTCATATTAAAAAAGTTAACAAAGGAGGCTTCTTCTAGCTTAAATATAATAAACACTTATTTTCTTATTAGTCTTTAAATTAAATTGACATTTTTATGCCTTTATGACTAATTAATGCTTATAAAAAAATAAGAAAAATCATTTTGAAGGATTTGATATGCAAGATACATAAAATACAAATGGCGCAAAATAGCTACGTTGACTGTGGGGATGGGTCATATTTACCTTTTTTAACTTTGAGCACGTGTTACTCGAAGTACAATCGTCATGCAACTGATTTGAAATTTATAACATTCAGAGAGATTCAATATCACCAGCTACTGAGAAGAGCGTAGAGAAGAGAAGTACATTTTTAAAACCACAATCCATTCGAAAAGTGACGGGTAATTTTGACCCATCCCCCCCGGCGCCGGGTTAAAACTTTACTTTGACCTAAAGTGAGCGATAAAGTTGATTAAGATTCATGCTAACTGGTAGGTAAAAGTAAAGTTGTAATAATGGAACACTTTTTATACTGCCGATAAAATCCTACGTTTAGCTATCGGTTAGTTGTGAAAACGGGCCTAAGTGTTCTTTTTAAATACAATAATACATACATACATTTTTAAGTTTATTATTTTTGTGTGGTCAATTACTAGATTTCTGATAGTGATGTAGGGTCTGATGCGGAAAATATATTTCTGGACAGAGAAGAACAAACGCCAATGAATACCTCACTAGCTTAAGTGCAAGCTTTTAAAAAAAACATAATATATAAAATATAATACAATAATAACATGAAAATATACGACTGTTGTCAACAACCCCTCATATTTTAGTGTGCTAGCTATTTTGAATTTAAATCAGCTGATTTATTATTATTTATTTATTTAATTATTATTTATTTACAATAAATTTAATTATAATGAATTAACATACACATATTAATTGATAACCTTGCGAAGCCATTAAGGCTTGTCTGCAGGTATGGAATAAAAGTTAGATATGTTTAAGTTTTGGAGCATTCATTGCTGATGAAAAGATAATAAATTAAAGTTTTTCTTTCCTATTTTTTATTTTAAAGTTAAATTTAAAGTTTTACAGCATTCATTGCTGATTAATAAAAAAGTTTTTAAATATTTGATTTTTGTTATTAAAATTTGCTGTATTCAGAATTTCAAGAGGCAGTTTGTTAAATACTGTTGGTAGCATTACGGAAAGAGTGTTTTTCCCATAATTGTTTTTGTGTCTATGTACACAGTATCTACCCTCAGTATTCATACGAGTCTGGTGATTGTGTTCTATTCTTTTGAGAAACCTGGAGTCATTATAAAATTCTGTTGCTATTGTAGTAAAAAATAAGCTTTTGACGTTTAATATGTTCAGATCCTTAGCAATGTTGATATTTGATGCGTTGTTGTTGGTATTTGCAGAGCTGTTGGTAGATGTTGTGTTGCTGTTGGTAATTCTAGGGATGGTATCAGTAAATGTTGCTCTGTTTGCGTTGGTTGTTTGATCATAGTCGCTGGAACTAGTTGCTGTAAGGTTGATTGTGTTGCTATTTTGTGTGTAGTTGATGGTGTTTGTTGGGTTGTTATTATTGCTGACAATGTTAAGACCCATATTGCTTATAGTCATGAATCAAAAAAAACAAGATTGCGCACTCAGCCGTACAAAAAAAATTCTACTGCGCATCTACGTCATCATAGACTAAATATGAGTGTTTGTTGTAAAAAATGTAGGACACACACAAATGAACACACACAAAGTCTATTGTTTCGTCACACACAAAAATAACGGACTTGCGCAATGCGCAATCTTGTTTATTTGATTCATGGCTTATAGTGATGTTTTGGGTATGGTTTATATAGCGATTTTTTTTAGAATTTTTAGCAGTTGGTGTTGAGTTATTTAGTAGCTTATTACAAAAAGTTGAGTTTCCCCAGGCTGTAATGCTATGGCGAAGATGTGATTCCACTAATGAAAAATATGCTTGTCTTAGCACCATATTGTTGGAGCTGTAACTCAAATGATGTAGAATAAATGAAGCTTTTCTTAGTTTTTTTCGAAGTTCATCTACATGTACCATCCATTTAAAATTATGGTCTACGCAAACGCCTAGGTATTTGTATGTGTTGACAATTTCAATTGTAGTAGAACATAGGTCCTCATTGTAGTCAAAATCTGTAATTTTTCTTCTGTGCAGACATTTTGTTGAGTGGAACCTTATATTAATTTCCCTATAAAGTATATTTGTCGGCTTAATATGCATTAGCTTGGTTTTTGATGCATTGATTATTAAACCATGATCGTGGCACCATCGTGCAGCAGTATCAAGCTGGTGTTGCATTATTATTGTTGCGGTATCTATGTTTTTATGGGCCACTACTATAGCAGTGTCGTCCGCATATGCGAACGTTTTGCATGTTTTTAGTTTCTTAATAAGTTCGCTAGAATATATTAAGTATAGTATGGGACCTAATTTTGAGCCTTGAGGTACACCAAAATCCGAATTTGTTTTAATACTTAAATTGTTTTTTACTTTTACGTAATATGTTCTGAGTGTTAGATAGTTTTTAAACCAATCTAAGCATCTATCACGTATTCCAATTCTTTCTAACATTATTATAAGCTTACTATGTGTAGGGTATCGAATGCTTTGCTGAAGTCGATAAATAGTGTTAGGCATTGATTTTTTTTACTAAGCTGTTCGTTTATATAGTTTGCAAAGTTACCAAGAAGAGATTATTTGAAATTTTTTTATATAGTCTGTCAATCTGCTGCACACGACTTCTTCCATTATTTTTTCAATAACGGATAAGATAGCTATTGGCCGATAATTATTAACATCCGATTTTTTACCGTTTTTTTAAATAGGACGAACAAAAGATACTTTAAGTACTTCCGGTATTATTGCATTGTGAAGTATTGTATTTATTAGCTTGGTAATAATTGGTGTCATTTCCACAGCATTGTTTTTAAGATCAATTGGTCTGATTCCATCGTATAAAACAAATATAAAAAATAAATAGGTATGTATTTACCAAAAATAAAAATATTTAGAAATTCTTATCCATGAATTAATATATTAAATTAGATCTTCCCTGACTATTTTCCATTTTCAGACGCAAACCACAAATTAATTTTATTTTGTTTGTTTACCAAACATCAGAGTCCTAAGCCGATCAAATTTGACGCTGCAAGTGTTGTGTTGCAATTCGGATGTTAGCCGCATAAAACTATACCATCAACGGCGACGGCTACAAAAACTAGTGCGGTTCGGCTCAGCCGCTCAGCGCAGGTATCTTCTGATTAATTACGACAGCACAACAATAAACATACCAAGCAAAGTTCTATTAATTTAAGACACTTTTTGTTTACAAAACAACAACAATTTGATAGCACACCTTGTGAATACCCCAATTATATTGCAGTTTAGTATTAAATATCATATCACAATTTACAATGGATGTATTTTAAGTTTATTTTTTATAAGTTTATTTAGTAAATAAAAATAAAATGTACAAAACTAAAAAAAATAGTTATGTTTTCATAGGCATGAATAAAATGCTTCCAAAAAGCCAGCACAGTAATAGCATTGGGTAAGGTATGAAATCGCTATATTAATAGAAACATGAAAGAAACGCTTCCTGTATACGGTATAGAAGCAATTAATCAAAAGTATGAAAGTTGCGGTTTTTGGAAGCTATTCCTTCACTGAATAATGTAAGCCATGAAAAACGCAATGATTTTACAAAAAAGTAGTGCTTCCAAGTAGGAATTCGCCATATAAAAATCATGCCTCTTGTAAGAAGGGTTGTAAGGGGGAATTGTGCTTCTCTCCCTTACAAACTTGCTTACCAGTAAGCACCATTTTTTACTGGGGTGCTATTGAGATTGCATGCAAAACCATTAAGAAATCATTAAAGGGGAAAAAATCTGAAATCGTATTAGCTCTTTTAAAACTTTTTCATTAATTTTTTTTTCGTTGGTTAACAATGCGTTTTGTTGTTGTTGTATTATCTTGAAAGGTTGATTATATACTAATAATGGTATGTAATATACTCTCGAATTTATAATGTTATAAAATAATCAAACTGCTTTCTATATCTTCCATTATTCAAATCATCATCTTTACAAATTCTTTAAAAAGTGTTTGGATGGTTTTTAGTTATCCCGGTAGCGTTTTTATGCTTTCTTGTTTCTGCATGAGCCTCCAGGCCACTAAATTTAGAGACAATATCGCATTTGCAGTAATTTCCAAAGGTTTCTTATCTGTTTCTTGCACCCAGTCTTTTAACTTTACGTGCTTAAGCCAATCCATGTGAAACTTTTTTAAATAGGATTAACTAATTTTTGAAATTTTTCTCCTTTTTGGATTTTTATTTCAATTTATTTATATCCACATTAATATAGATGGGATTCTACAGGTTATTTACCTGATGTCTGGGTTAATACTGGGTAAATACCGGGAATATTCTTTTTTTGGAATTTATTTTTAAAAACAGTTCGGTAAAAATTTCGCCAAACACCGAACTTTTGCCTAATATAATTTTTTGCAGAACTCCGTAACCGAAACCGAAGGTTCGGCCGGATACTACACGTTATCCATCCAAGGAATCTTTTAATTTATAAACTAACTGATTTTACTTTTATCTCAAATAAACTTGGTAAAAGTCTGGAATTGATTTTTAAGGCTTAACTATGACTTGCAGGATATTTCAGTTTAATATTTTACGGTACGGATTGTATAAGAGATTTTTTTTAAAAAATATACATTTTAGAAGAACAAAGATTTTTTGGAAACCAAACCAAAACAGTAAAAAAGTTTTCTCTAAAAAAATATTGAAACGCAGTTTGCGACTTTTATCATACTTTTAAACAAATATTTACACGGTCGATTTAAAACAGTAAACAAAGTGAACAAAATAACGAAAACAAGATTGTAAAATAAATAAACAAAAACATAGCAAGTGGAAAAAAGAGATTAAAAAAAAACTAAATAAACTAATTTAAAACAATTGTGGCATTACATAAAGATCAAAACAATGTAATAAAACAAATGACAATGAAAACAAAAATTATAAATAAATAAAATAAAGTTGTCAAATTATTAAAAAAAAGTGCGTAGTTTTTTGTTATCTGAGCCTTGAGCCCTAAAGTGATCATAAAAGTCTTGGTAAATTTCCTAAAAGAACAATTGTGGCATTACATAAAGATCAAAACAATGTAATAAAACAAATGACAATGAAAACAAATATTATAAATAAATAAAATAAAGTTGTCAAATTATTAAAAAAAGTGCGTAGTTTTTTGTTATCTGAGCCTTGAGCCCTAAAGTGATCATAAAAGTCTTGGTAAATTTCCTAAAAGAACAATTGTGGCATTACATAAAGATCAAAACAATGTAATAAAACAAATGACAATGAAAACAAAAATTATAAATAAATAAAATAAAGTTGTCAAATTATTAAAAAAAAGTGCGTAGTTTTTTGTTATCTGAGCCTTGAGCCCTAAAGTGATCATAAAAGTCTTGGTAAATTTCCTAAAAGAACAATTGTGGCATTACATAAAGATCAAAACAATGTAATAAAACAAATGACAATGAAAACAAAAATTATAAATAAATAAAATAAAGTTGTCAAATTATCAAAAAAAAAAGTGCGTGGTTTTTTGTTATCTGAGCCTTGAGCCCTAAAGTGATCATAAAAGTCTTGGTAAATTTCCTAAAAGATATTTTTTTTAGTTAAAATCTTTGAAAAACATTATTTTGATAAATAAAATTTTATAGCATCTGGATTAAGTTTAGAAATATAAAATCACATGACTCCAGTGTGTAGTCACTGGAGAAGTTAAGCTACTATAAAAATAATTGAATGAAAAACATCTTTGCCTTTAAATGTTTCATATTCATTTCATCTTGCTTAAACATACTAATCATTTTAGCATTATCTCTTATTAAACGTTTAGGAATTCTTGTATATGTTTGGCATAAGTAGAATTAGTCTATATTTTTATGTCTACCCATACAAAAATATGCACGTATATTGTTTTGTTTTTCACATGCAACATCATCGAATATCATAATTGAATTGTTTTGTGCTTCATCAGGAGGAATTACAGAATCATTATTAGAAAACGTATAAAACCCCATTCCTTTAATTGGCGATATTAATTTTTTTAAATATTCATACTTTGGTTGGAATAGTGATTTTTAGTATAAATAGATGTTTTTAAATTTCAATCCATTAGAACTTTCTAGTAAGCTAATCATAACGTTAGTCTTTCCACAATTTGAAGGACCAACAATTAGTGCACGAATAGAATTCGGTAATATAGAACTATGTCTAGTTTTTGATTTTATATTCGTTAAAGAATCAGTATTGCGAATAAAAATATTTTTATGTTGTTCAATTAAACGCATCTTTATAACTGAATGAAATAATGAAGCATTATGCTTCCTGATAGAATAAAATAATATAAAATGGAAATATGTTTTAAAAACAAGGTTAATTGCAATAAAACCGTCAAAGGAGGAGGAGGTTTAATTAATAAATTAATAAACTCAATTCCTTTCGAATTACATCTCCCTGGTTATCAATATTGTGGTCCTGGAACGAAATTATAAAAACGTTTAGAACGAGGTGATAAAGGAATAAATCTATTTGACGTTGCATGCAAAGAACACGATATTGCTTATTCAATAAGTAAAGATTTAAAAATTAGACACCAAGCTGATAAAATTCTTGATAATAGAGCTTGGGAACGAGTACTTTCAAAAAATAGAAGTCTTCCAGAAAAATCATTTGCATATTTGGTTACTAACGCAATGAAAGCAAAAACTAAATTCGGTATGGGTATGACTAAGCAAAATCAAAATAAGTTAATGGAAGACAACTATTCAATTCAACGATAAAAGCAACAACAAAAATTTTGAAAAAAGCAAAACCAACAGATCGTAATAGTGCTATTAAGATTGCACGCAAAACCATTAAGAAATCATTAAAGAGGAAAAATCTGAAATCGTAATACCACGTATAATACGTGTTCCAAAAATTGGAGGTGTTTTACCACTTATATCAATATTAACTGCCTTAGGTGTAATTGGTACCCTATCGAGTGGAGCTGCTAACATAGCAAAAGCAGTTAATGCAGCAAAGAATGCTAAACTTCAACTTGATGAAGCGACTAGACACAATAAGAATATGGAAGCCATAGCAATGGGTAAAGGACTTTATCTTAAACCATATAAGAAAGGATATGGATTAACCCAAAAGACCATTGACTGATATTGATGTACAAAAAGATACGATCCAGATGATAAATCCTTCAAATCATCGTCAGTTAGCGTATTGTAGAGATATGGCAAGCTCAACTTTTATTGAGCTCCCATACTTTGTTATCACTCTACTTGCATTCATAATACTGTGTTTAGATGACATCACAAGATCCTTAATATGAATTAAGGATTTGTTGTAGCTCAGAGTGTTAAATTTGGTTACTAAGAGGGTTCGATTTTTCACAACCGATCACTTTAGTTTCTTTTTTTCAACTGAGATTTATTAAATAATTACTTGAAAGTATTTGAATAAAAAGAAGAAAAAAATCACATCTATAAACCTAAAAATTCTCTAATGAAGCGATCTCCTTCTTTATCCAAATAAAACCCGTAATTTGCCTTTAAAATGATTCTATCACCCTCTTCGTCTTCCAAAAAATACTCAATTTCCCACCAAAAATCGAAGTAAGCCATTTGGTTGTTGGGGATCTCAGAAAACCAAACATTTTTAGTTTTTGTTTTCTGTTTGACTTGTCACAGCTGTGTCAGCTCTATTCATGTATTTTCTAAGTTGCAAATGTTGTTGTTGTTAAGGATAAGGAGGAGTAGAGTACGATAAGGAAAAATATTAAGGGTCTATAAGTAAAACCATGAAGTTACTTTCTCCTTTTTTAATATAATTCTGAGAATTTATGTATGTATATCTAACTGGTAAATTATGTAAACAAAGCTAATGAGCAGCTGGTTGCTGTTGATATAAAAAAAAGTGGATGGAATCTAACTTTTCACATGAATAACCGGTATCAATCCCAACATACCATAAAGTAATCAAACTACAATACAATTTGAGAAAAAGCTTATATTAACAGTGTTTTCTAAGCTTTTCTTAATATCACTTAAGATAATATTTATAAAATATTGAATTCACAAGCAGCTTTAAACAATGCTTGAGAAAATCTTATTAAAACAACTGTTTCTAAAGTGCAACAACTGTTTTCAAGGCAAGCGACAGCAAGTGCCGTTACATTTTGCTTTTTTCTTGAGTAAATTTGTTGAAAGTGATTTTCGTGTCAACTTAAAGTTATAAATTTTGTAGTGAGTGGACGTGAAATTTGAAAATAATAAAAGAGTGGGTAAAAAACTCAATACATATATAAATATATAAATAAAATATTAAAAATGCCTAATAAATACACCAAATTTTATAAAAAATTGTTGGAGAAAATTATTAACTGACGAATTAGGTGAACAGCTATGCTGGAAAGGTACAGACACTAAGAAAAGCGTTCGAAATCTAAGCACAACAAAGGCAATAAGAAGTAAGTTTAATAAAATATTTTAACTAAAAGAAAATAATCATAAAATTTCTACATTTCATAGATGCAGCTTTGTCAGTGGGCCTTACAGAGGACACCCGAACATTCGTCCAGTTTGCGAAAAATCGCATTAAGTTGAGAAATAACTATAAAAATAATAAAACTAAATAATTTATTAAATAATTTTTAATAAATATAAATTAAACAAACTTAAAAGAAAAAACAAAGATTTTTATTTTTCAACGCAAAATAATATAGAATTTGTGAAGCTTATTCTACAATTATATAAAAAAGCTTATAAAAATATTAAGACGAATAAGCTTTTCTATACAAAAGTTAATTTAATATTATATTCGTAAGATTATTCTACAATTGCAAAGATAAGCTTATATAAATCATACATTGGTAATATTTTAACGACGGTTCCGTTTTGTTTTTTCTACAATTGTTACGATAGCCTTTTTCAATATATTCTAAAATCGTTTTCAAGCTTAACGCTTTAGTCGGTAAGCTTATTATAATATTTTTCTTAAGTCATTTGGTTTGTTGGGATCACACACCCACACACACATACACAACCGATCAATAGTTATTTAGACCTTTAATCTGTTGTAGTGAAACAGATCAGAGTGTGTGATGATAATCAAATCTACAACCCTTATACTGATAGATTAGCTCCGTACCCTATTAAGGGGCGTATACAAAAAGGTACTAGAAAATCGATACAGCAAAAATCATAGTTGATAAGTCTACTATCCTAAACACGCACAAAAAACTGTAAAAACTAAAAATAATTATTATTATTCCACGATCAGTTTTATCTTTAATACGAAAACGCACAAGTAAAATTATCATCCATCACATAATTTTTAAAATCTCCAAGACTGACACGTACACGAAGAAATACCACATCTAACAAAAATTTCACACCTCCTAAATAAACAACTTTCTTTACACGTCATGTCCCTTTTTTCCTATTCGTATTTCTCATATGAAAAAAAGAGGTTCACAGAATGTGAGTCCCCCTACTGGCATGCTCCCAACTTTATATGGAAAAGTTGAATTATAATCCTCATATGAAAAAAGAGGTGTACAGAATGTGAACACCCCTACTGGCATGCACCCAACTGTGTATGTATGAAAAAGTTGAATTGGAACAATAAAAAATCGCTAAATTTTTTAAATAATAATTAAATTTAGCTATAAATCGCCAAAAAACCACCCTTTTTTTAAATAAAATTATTGAAATACTAGCATTTAACCCGCTACTTCGTTTGCGTCTCCTTTTTCTTCGTGGACACATTTTTATGCCAAACTTTATTTTTCTAGAACCAAACTTGTTTTAATTCTAGCATTTAACCCGCTACTTTTTAATCGGGCCTTTTCTTTCATAAACATTATATGCCAAAGTATATGTATTTTAGTATTTAGTATTTTTATTTAATTGTTTTCCAATACAACAAGATTTATAATCTTATAATTAAAGTAAAGGATTTTTATATATTTTAATATGTTTACTAGAACATAATAAAGATATATTAAAAATTATAAAAATTTTAAAATTAATTATACATAAATTAATAAAAATATCAAAAACATGAAGAATCAAAAATCAAAGTAGAAAAGTGTTATTATGCGTAATTCTTGAAGAGTTCTTTTTTAAAGTGCAGAGCGTTGCTTATAAATTGAATGGACGACGGTAGCTTGTTCCAAAGACGGACAGAATGAACATAAAATTGCCACTCAGATATTAAACATTGATGTCTAATGTGATTTAATCTTCTAGAACGTGTAAATTGAATTTTCTCAAAAAGGTATGGTGGTTGACGGGTATATACGATTTTGTGTAGTAGGATCAAGGTTCTTATTTTTAACAAATTATTTATTGTGACTCCATAGAGCTTTTTCGCGTACTGAGAGATATGGTCATATTTTCTCAAATTAAAAACATATCTCAGTATAGAGTTATATGTGGATGTAAGTTTTTTTTAGACTTCGTAAGTCACAGCTGGCATATATTTCGCATCCATATAATAATGTAGGTATTAAATAAGATTTCGCAAGTAGAATTCGAATATTAAGTGGAGTAATAGACTGGGTGTTCCAAAGAATGCGTAGCTTTGCAAAAGTTTTTCCAGCAGCAGCATTTATGTAGTCAGACCAGGTGAGTGTGCAATTAAAAGCGATACAAAGATTTTTAGCTGTACATATAGTTTCAATTTTTTGGCTATCAAACATTATTTAAGGTTCAACGGGTAACTTAAAATTTTTCTTAGTAATCACCAAACATTTGGACTTCTTGGGATTTATACATAATCCATTTGTATTTGCCCATTCATTAATGTGTTTAAGATTCCCATTCAGTTTTTTTACACAATAAAGTTGAACGTCGTCAGCGTACATGTGTACATTACAGTATTGTAGTGTTTTTTCCAAATCATTTATATAAAGTGTAAAAAGTAATATCCCAAGTATTGATCCTTGTGGCACGAGCGAGATGTTTTATTATTTTTGAAAACAGATTGACTTCGGCCTGATAAATTAAAAATTTTTTGCATCTTAAAGCAGAGGACTTCATGGTCCACATCTAGGTTTTAGCAAAAAAATTCCAAAATTTTTCATCTCAAAGGTTGATATTCACACAGGGCTTTACACCTACATATAATTTTGTGTTTCTAAGTTCAATATTATAGAAAATTCAAAAAGTATCACTCGTAGAACACAAAAGCAAATGAAAGAATGTTTACTTCCCGTATTATCATTTTTGATGCTATTTTCTCCCTATTTATGTATGAACAATTTCAATGTTGTAGGAGGAGCCCATAATTTTGTACGTTTTTGTCATAGAATGAAGAAAATGTTTTGGTTTAAAAGATAGATGGCGTGACAAAAAGGTTCTAAAATACGAACAGGCTTTTCGCGCTTACTCCCCAAAAGGACCAAATTTCAAAAAAGTTCCAGGCACCTGTCCTCTTATTTTTTTAATGAAGAACAATAAGCGTGAAATTTTTTGGATCTCTTTTAGTTTTGGGTTTTTGAGGTTAGCGGGATCGATTTGGCGAGAGGCAAGCCTCCGGCCCAAAAGTTAGCTTTTTAGCTTCAGGAGTTGAGAATGTGCGATGTTGAATCAGTCAGTAACTTCAAAAAAGGTCCAAATGTATTTTGTATTTTTTAGATAAGCTACGAAGTGATATCATTTTTATTTACCCTTTTACACCCCAAAAAGGGCGTACCTCAAAAAAGTACCAGACACCTTTTTTAATGAACAATAGTAAGTATTAAATTTTGTGTATCTTTTTTATCTAAGGAGATATGAGGTTAGCAAATTTTTCTAATGAACAACAATAAGTGTTAATGTCTTTTATCTCTTTTAGTTTAGGAGGTATGAGGTTAGCAGGATCGTTTTGGCCAGCACTTATTCACTTAAGAACTTGCATGTTTAATTTTATGTTTCTATATCTAATAAATATGGAAATTGAAAAGGTACCAGTTAAAGAACAAAATAGTACTAAAAACATCTAACAGAATCTCGTTCACTCAGGACCTTGCATGTTTAATTGTATCTTTCTTAGGTCCAATACTAACGAAAATTAAAGTTAATAAATAAAAAAGTAACAAAAAGTTCCATCTTATAGATCCTCATCCAATCATGACATTGCATGCTGAATTTTCAAAAAGTACCAGTTCAAGTTGCCATTATTTATTAACAATTGCAGTCAACTTCACTATTAAACGGGCTGCCAAAATCGTATTTTCCAATTGCAAAGCGTTGACGCCGCGCTTTAATTTTAGAAATCAATTTTAAAAAATGTATCCAAAAAATTAAAAATGTTGACTGTTTTTGTTAAGGGGACCATAACGCACACAATCTAGGATGCTCCTAGATGGGTCAACTGTATGACCAACCCCACTTTATTATTTATTGCCGAATTTCGGTTTTTTTTAGTTATTTCAATAAACTAAACCGTTTTTGATTTACGCAAATATATGCTGTGCAACCTCTTTCATTTTCGAAATAACGGTAATTCTTGAAAACAAGAGCCAATCTAAAAAAACGGTAAGTCCCACTGGATTCAGCGTGCCTCAATTAGGGCAAAATGCAAGGTGCGCGGCTGGTCTGTTTTTTGCAACTAGCACAGTGTACTTATTGCTCAAAATTACAATATTAAAATTCTATTTTAAGATTATTTTTTCAAAGGTTGCGAAAGAAAAAAAATCATATCTTAAAAAAGAAAAAAAACACCTCCTTCAAAGTTTCAGGATTTTTTAAGAACAGTTTGGGGTATTCAGTTTGGGGGATTCAAAAATCAGCCAAATAAAAAAATAGGTTTTTGCTAAGTCCGTTTTTAAAATTTAATATTTTGCAGATATAACATTTTTCAAACAAATTATTTCTTTTCAGTATATGGTTTGTAGTCCCAAGTATTCTCTTTAAAATGACATTTAAATCATCTTCGTATGTCAAGTAGTTTTCGAGATATTGAAGAAATAAGCTCAACACATTCGGCTAAATCTGCGAAATTATGACATTTTGAATATGACATAACTTTTGAAAAAAAAATTTTAAAATTTTTTTTCGTTCATATATGTTCCTTATAAGATAAAAGGAACCTTCTCACCAAATTTCATTACAATCGGAATAGGTCGTGTCCCACTCTTGGTCGTTTTGACATGGAATTACCCATATTAAAATAACCTTAAATCACCTGTTTTATATCAAAATCAAAAGTGTATCTTGTTAAATTAACATGCATACATACTTAAGTATGTGTGTGCATTTTTTCATGTTTAAAATATGTTAAAAAAAGAAGACAATTCCCGTATTCTTTTAATTAAAATTATTTCGTTAAATAAAACATCAAGTTTTCAAAGTAGAATGATGACGAAAACCATATCGGGTCATTCTGCTGATGCTTCTGTTAACAAAGAAGAATACAAAATAAGTGAAACGGTAAAATCAACTTTGTTTTCGATGATTTTACGTTAATTATTTTTTCTGTGTGATAGTGGGATCTGAAATATTCTAACAATCGGTTCTTATGCAGGTCACAATTTTGGAGATAATTTCTTCCCATCAGCCGTCTTATTAATTTGGTCCAAACTTAGTTTATTGCAATCAAATTCATTTTACCAAATTTTAATAGAATCGGTCCATTTTTACCCATACCTCCCACAACAAATATTGGAATAAATTTTATGGATCTCCACATTTGTACTCTGATCTATAATAAAGCAATTAAAGATAAAATTGTTTTTTGCCATTTAAAGCAAAACAAAGTTATAAACTTTTGTTTTAATATTTATAAGATTATACACTCGAATCAAGTGTTTACATTTCGAAACATAGAACAGATTCCATAAAAATTTATTTATTGACACAACGATACTAGAATTCCTACTTGCGTTAAATGAAATAATCTACGTTTTAGGAAATGAACGAAAAAAATAATACGCAAAAACACAGAAATTAAATATATGCATAAAACTTTATTTAGGGAGTTCCATAACAAAATGCAAAAGTTACACTACAACAATTTTTTGGATGATGGAAAAAATAAGTAAAAATTTTTTTTTGAATTTTTTTTTTACATCTTGTGATACAATTGTTTTTTGGAACTACAACAATCCAAAAACAACAGAACAACATAGGGTTTTTGCATTGTATTGTTAGTGTTTACGGTTCGATATGTCAACCATTCTTAGCAAAACACTAACAAATCAAAAAAAAAAATAGCTCGAACTGTCAAAATCAGATGGAGTTTCGACAGTTTGTTACTAAGAAAACAAAAAGGAAATTATGACGTTTTGATCCGACATTCATAGTAATAAATTCGTTTTGATCTGAAACCTAAGAAAATGTTGCGGTTCGAAATTAACTAGTTTTAAAATAATGACTTTTGCATTTCAATAATATTGTAATTTTACATTTTTTTGTTTTATAGAAAGTTAACAACACTTACTTTTTTTAGCCCCCCACTTTTTACTGGGATCACGGAGTTTATTGGTGCTAAGATGTGGAGTTTTTCAATTTTGATCGGAACCTTTTTATTATATTAATTTGTTATTTACACCCCCCCCCCCCCACCGGGAATAAGTTTTCCCTCGTAATTTCTTCCTGTTTTACGTATTTGCGATCATGAAAAACTCTGAAGAAAAATTTTTTTTTAAGGTAAATCAATGAAGAATAATAGCTTGAAAAATATTTGTTGCAAAAAATTCCCCTTTTTGTGAATAATATTTTCCCTCGTAATGGTTTTTTCTTTTCATGTATTTGCGATCAAGAAAAAGGAGAATATTAACCTGAAAAAATGTTCGCTACAAATAATTCTCATAATTTGTTCACTTCTCTCTTTGATTTTCCCGTTTTATTTATGCTGGGGATGAGAACATATTTGACGAAAAAGATGTGACCAACAGGCAACCTAATATATAATTTTCTCCAATTCTAATATTTATTTTGATTGTAATATCACATCATATAACAAAACAGTTTTTGCTATGTGTAGCAGTATAATAAACTTTATTTTGTGATATTACGACAATGTTAAATCTCACTAACTGTTAGCGCAAGTAGTGGTTCTGCTCATTTGTCCACTGTTTAATAAATGTGACCGTCGCTTTAGTTCTTCTTATAATTCGAATATTAATGGTAAGATCCATTAATAAGACACAAACTGATATATTGCTCAACAACAACGTCAACAAAATGCAACACGACGTGACGGCAAAATTTTGGAAATTATAAACTTACGTTACGATCAAACTATCATTTTTTTGTACAAAAAGTTCTTTGATTTATTTATCATTCTTCTTTTTTACATTCACTGAGAAATCATAGCATGGAAAATGTTTCACTAGACATTCACGATGGCATTTTCCCTTCGAGGAGAATAAGACCTTTATGGGAACAAAAATTGCACTTGTTATTCACGAAAGGGGTGATTGAATAACTAACTACCCACCCACTAAACAATTTACTTATATTGCGAAACACTAATGGCACATTTCAAAAAGTAAGCGCTACGTAATATGACATACGGAGATGCAGGTAGGTAAGCAAACGAACACTTAGCAATGTTTAAAAAAGAAGGAATATTTTAAGGACTACGAAGCAGGTTTGCAAGGGAAAATATGGCTGTTTTCCTAAACGCCTGTTGCATTGTAGTAATACAAAACAAAATTTTCTGGAATGCAACCCTAAAAGTTTTCAAAAATGCATTTTGTTCCTAAATGCAACTCTGTAGTTGTCACTGCACAGAGTAAATCAAATTAAGCAGTTATTGAATTGCAAAACACATACGCATAGTCATCGTCCAGACTTTCTTAAAATTCTGCCTTGGAATTGCATTAGTGTCCAGATTATTAATTTCCAGGGTTGCAATTTTTGTATTTTTATCTTACTTTTCTCTTCTTCTGTTTATATTTTGTATATCAAGTTAAAAAGTGTGAGAATAACCAAACAAAACGTAATCTTCTCAACCCTCTAACCATTAAACTCAAGAATTGCTGCAAAAAAATATTTTAAGTTTTGACAATAATACAATTTACAATTAATAGTACACAATGTATCAACACAGTGTCAGTACTGTATTTACACATTCTGGACGCACGATTTGGAAAACAGCCTTTTACGAAATAACTTTAGCAATAAAAAATTGAGTTGATCGTAATAGGGCCCGTTCACAACGTCATCATGATTGTGCAATCAAGTGATTGTGCCAGCTGATTGACCGTGTATGAGCTTGTGGTGTGATTGTACCAGCTGCTGTTGCTTTATCAAAAATAGTTTGATATATTTTTGATTGTACCAGCATGATTGAATCGTGTGTTGTAAAGTTAGCTCATAAAAGTTAAATCGTAAAGGCATAAACATCAAAAAATACAAAATTTAAAATATGATTGCCAAAGAAAAATATTTCTTGAACTTTTTAAAACAATGCCTTGCCTATGGAAAGTTAAAAGTAAGAAATACTGCAAATATGAATTAAAAAACCAATGCTACAATAAAATGGTAGAACATTTTATTGTTATTCATTACATCCTTTTCCACACAATTTTTATTAAAAAATGAATTTTGTTCCAGCATGCTTCAAGCTTAATTACACAATCAATTGATTGCACAATTATGATGGTATTGTGAATGGGGTCCATAACGCTCAACACTTTTTATGTGCGTTGAATAAAACGCTTTTTGTGTCAAAAATATATTGCTTCAATGTGGAAACTTGTCATATAAAATTTAGGCCTTCCGTAAGCGAGTTGGTAAGCGAAGTTTAATAAATTTTTATATGTAGAATAAAAAGTATTTAGAAGTGAAAAAGCGAAATAAAAAACTTTATAATCTTAATTATATATTCTGTTTTGTTATGGACCTCTTCTACATTTGTAATTTAATCTATGATAAAGCATTTACAGATAAAATTATTTTTTTTATCTAAATTAAAACTATTTTATAATGTTTTTGTTTAATTTAAGATAATATTTTCAAGTACACTGGAATCAAGTATTTAGACTCCATAAAAACTTTATTTAATAAAATAATGTTTATCAAAGATAACAAATATCTACAAATATTTATACATTAACATACATACATTTATGGTATCCATTTTACATTTTTACATAAATCATTTTGATAAATTCCTTATCTTTTTGTAAATACCTGAATTTTAGTCTCCAACTCTTCAGTATATAAATCTGCACTGGAGTTCGGATTTCACAGTTTTTTAACATCAACCAACATGAATTCAGTAAAATTAATCGCAGTTCTACTCGCAGTGTTTCCCATAATCGGGATACAAAGTCAATTTTATAAAATAAATAACATCAATTATTTTTTTAATGAAGATCAAGCTGTAAGAAAATTCGATTCAAGAGTTGTGATATAATCTCAGAACAAATGAAGTACTAACATCTTGTTTTTATAAATTATAGTATACTATGAATCAAGCGGCAATTGAATGTGGAAAACAGGACATGGAACTTGCATACTTCGATAGCGCAGAAGAATTTGATGAAATTGCATACAGAGCACTTCTGTAAGTTTATCATTTACGATTAATGCCCGTAATTTCTACAAAACTGAAATCAGGTCGTGTTCGTACCTTACAGTTTTCTTTACCTATTTCAACGTTTATTTTGCCTACATTTACACCATAGATTTCTATGCACAGCTAAATTACTTTTTGTAGAAATTACGCGCATAAATGGCAATTAAAACAAAAAATTATAATTAAAGTAATTTTTGGGAATACATAATTTTTAATTTACAAGATTTAGTTTGTCGTGATGAATTCCCAATTTTTATTTTTGATAAAAACATTGAAATTTTTTGTTGATGGGTTAAGCTTTTCCTATACGCATTTCACTGGTTGCTTGGGCCAGAAAATCTAAAGATATTATACAAATAAAACTGTTAAGCAAATAAGAATTATAAGCAACAGTCTTACTTGTAACAATATTAAAGCTTAAACAAAAACAACAACAATAAACAGTGAGTTTTTTTCTTCCATTGCCCAAAAAAAAAATTGTTTTAGTACATCAGCTTACTTTTGGGTTGGAGGGATGCGCGAGGGAAACACTTTTACATGGACTGCAACCGGAACATCTATTTTACCCTCGTTTTGGGATGAAGGTCAACCGGCAGAAGAAAATTGTGTGGTGTTATCTTTCAGTTATTTAAAAACTCATTCATGTAATGTCTTAATGGGGTACATATGTAAGGACCATTTACAAGAAAGTAAATTTTATGTTATAAATAACATTAATTATTTTTTTTATGGCAAAGCAAATGTAAGAAAATTCGATTCAAGAGTTGTGATATAATCTCAGAACAAATAAAGTACTAACATATTGTATACATTTTAGAATACTTTGAATGATGCGGTAATTGGATGTCAAAAACTGGACATGGAACTTGCAACTATCGATAGCGCAGAAGAATTTGATGAAATTAAAAAAATAGCATATTCAGAGTAAGTTTATCATTTACGATTAATGTCCGTAATTTCTACAAAACTGAAATCAGGTCGTGTTCGTACTAGGGATGCCAGTCCCGAAATCCCGAATACCGAAATCCCGGGATTATTCTTAAAATTTAAGTCTCGAATCCCGGGATTTTTTATGTAAAAATCCCGAGATTTTGGATTTAGTAATATGTGGTATATTTTTTTTAAATACAACTATATTTAAATAAACGTGAGTCACCCTGGGTTAAAAATAACTAAAAATTTAATATTAAATCATACTGGCAATGATTTTAATTTTTAACTGGTTACAAAAAGAAGTCACAAGTGAATAAATGTTACATGCAATGCATTTTGTACACCAGAAAATAAAATCATAAGATAAAGTTCGATGTGGTCTTTTTTCTACGTGAATGATAATAGAACTGCGTACGCACAATGCAAGTTGTGCAAAAAGGTGTTAAAAACTTTAAGAGATTCTACCAAAGGTCTTTTGACACATTTGCTTAAGTTTATTTTATTAGATTAATACTTGCATATCGTTACTTTAATATAGAAAAGCCCTAACTAACATTTCCCTTACTTTACAGGAGAACAAAAAACCTAATATAAATTGTAGTATTGCAGCTGGGATTTTTTTTCAACGCAGTTTTTTTATTAAACTGTTTAGAGAATTTAATGAAAATCTGCGTTTAAAAAAAATCGCGACTACATGACTATAATTTATATTAGGTTTTTTGTTCTCCTGTAAAGTAAGGGATATGTATATAGTTGATATACAATAAATTAAATATTGTCATGTAGCATATGCACATGTATCTAATTATTAACGATACCACCCAGAAGTGTTTATTGCGAACATTGCTTTCGTCGGCAGCATATGTTTTCAATAAAATAAGGTATCGATTATCAGACGTCATTAGTTTGTTTTAGAAGCTTTTTAAAATATAAGTTTTAATACATAATTTTTCCATATTACTTTAAAAGAATACATTAAACTGTTGTATTTTGTAATGAGTTTAATATTCTTCATGAATTTATTTGTTTTAATACTTATAAATAAACATTTTACTTATTATAAAAATGTATATGAATTTAAAAAATTGGTATTTATATATGAAATCCCGAAAAATCCCGATCCGTCCCGGGATCCCGTTTTTTTGAATAAAAAATCCCGAATCCCGGGATTCAAAAAACCTGGTCCCATTTGGCATCCCTAGTTCGTACCTAACAATTTTCTTTACCTATTTCAACGTTTATTTTGCTTACATGTTTTTACCTTCCTTCAGTTTTCCCTCAAAATATGGCAGCATTTACACCATATTTCTATGCACCGCTAAATTACTTTTTGTAGAAATTACGCGCTTAAATGGCAATTAAAACAAAAAATTATTATCAAAGTAATTTTTGGGAATACAAAATTTTTAATTTACAAGATTTAGTTTGTCGTGCTGAATTCCCAATTATTATTTTTGATAAAAACACTGAAATTTTTTGTTGATGGGTTAAGCTTTTCCAATACGCATTTCACTGGTTGCTTGGGCCAGAAAAACTAAAGATATTATACAAATAAAACTGTTAAGCAAATAAGAATTATAAGCAACAGTCTTACTTGTAACAATATTAAAGCTTTAACAAAAACGACAACAATTAGCAGTGAGTTTATTTTTTCTTCCATTCCCCAAAAAAAAAAATATTTTTAGAAAATCAGCTGGCTTTTGGGTTGCTGGACTTGGCGATGGAAACACTTTTACATGGACTGCAACCGGAACACCTATTATTCCCTCGTTTTGGGCTAAAGGTAAACCGTCATCAGGCTATTCTTGTGTGAAGTTATATAATACGTTTTTAACCAATGATGACTGTTCTACTAGCTCTAAGTACATATGTAAAGAGCGAGTAAAACAAAGTAATTGTTGCGTTAAAAAAACCAATATTGTTCTAAATTTAAAACAGAACAATTAATATTTTACTGATAAACGTTATACAAGAAATTGTAGTGAATAAAATAAATTTATCGTAAAAAATAGCTTTAAATCACGTTTTTTATTCTTTTTCCCCTTTTTTGACATGAAATGTCAGCACCATTGTAAATTTTTTTTGGTACATTTTCAGATATAAAATAACGCATTAAGCCTTCGACGTGAACATTTTAGACACTGCCTAATATACTAAATAATATCGGAAATTTTATGGTATCTTTTTTATTAATTTATTATTTCGATACAATAATTTTCGATTCATTTTTAAATTCTAAATCATATCACATCACTAGATACTAATCAAATACGGGTTCAAAGGTTCGACCTTAGGATGTACTAAAATTTTTGTGCTGCAAAAGTTACAACTAGAGTTTTATTCCCGGAGAAAAAAATTAAAAATTGTATAAAAACCTAAATTTTAGGGCTGCCATATGTCCTATGGGTATATCAAAATATCGGAAATTTTAAGTAGAACATATTTTATAAAAAACTCGGGAAAATCGGTTCAGATACAAAAAAGTTATGACCAAAATAAAATTTTTTTTTTTTAAATACCCACTTTCGGGAACCATAGATCTCCCCGAGTCCAAGTTTTGTAACTAAAGTAAATGGTAAATTTCTTCTTCAACACGTCGGTATATAAATCTGCCAAATCGGTTATAAAATGGCTGAGTTACAACCGAAATACTGAATCCCCAAAAATTACTCTTTTTATACCCTTCACCGAAGGTAAGAGGGTATATATAACTTTGTCATTCTGTTTGTATGTTCCACAATATTGATCCTACACCCTATAAAGTATATTTATTTTGGGTCCTTATGAAAAGCGAAGTTCAAATCCGGTTGTCCGTCTGTCCGTGTGTATGTTGAAATGGGTTTTCCGAAAACCCCAGAAATGATCTGGACTAGGTTGATGTATATTTATGTCACATATACTCCGTTCAAGTTTGCTATTGAAATTCAGCCAGATCGGTCCAAAAATGACGGAGATATGAGCAAAAAACCACGACTACCTCTAAATTTTTCCAAAAAACCCTTGTTGTTGTTGTATTTTTTTTATTTCTGTATATCTTGAGAACGCCAAGAGCCAAAGTTTCCAAATTAGGTACACACATTTAGGTTGCCAATACACACCATCTTGCAAAATGTGGGCGGGATTGGAGAAGTGGGCGTGGTACCTCCCATACAAAAAAAATTAAAAAATGTATAAAAACCTAAATTTTTGGGCTGCCATATGTCCTATGGATATGACTTATATATCAAAATATCGGAAATTTTTAGTAGGACATATTTTTTTTAAAAAACTCGGGAAAATCGGTGCAGATACAAAAAAGTTATGACCAAAATTTAATTTTTTTTTTTTAAATACCCACTTTCGGGAACTATAGATCTCCCCGAGTCCAAGCTTTATAGCTAAAGTAAATGGTAAATTTTTTCTTTAACAAGTCGGTATATAAATCTGTCAAATCGGTTAAAAAATGGCTGAGTTATGGGCAAAAAACCACGACTATCTCAAATTTTTTCGAAAAATCCCTTGTGGTTGTTGTATTTTTATTACTTTTTGCTGTATATCTGGGGAACGGCAAAAGCCAAAGCTTCCAAATTAGGTACACACATTTAGGTTGCTAATACACACCATCCTACAAAATGTGGGCGGGATTGGGGAAGTGGGCGTGGTACCTCCCGTACAAAAAAAATTAAAAATTGTATAAAAACCTAAATTTTAGGGCTGCCATATGTCCTATGGGTATATCAAAATATCGGAAATTTTAAGTAGGACATATTTTATAAAAAACTCGGGAAAATCGGTGCAGATACAAAAAAGTTATGACCAAAATTAAATTTTTTTTCTAAAATACCCACTTTAACTATAGATCTCCCCGAGTCCAAGCTTTATAGCTAAAGTAAATGGTAAATTTTTTCTTTAACACGTCGGTATATAAATCTGTCAAATCGGTTATAAAATGGCTGAGTTACAACCGAAATACTGAATCCCCAAAAATTACTCTTTTTTTATAATTAACTTTGTTAAAATATATGTATACAAGTATATATAAATGTTTATATATAAATATAACTTAAGTAAATGGTAAAATTCTTCCTATTTAAAAATATCAAATCGGTTAGACAATGGGTAATTTATGAGCAAAATACTCCAAAAATGGGCTAAAAACATCAACATTTTTATAAAAACCTAAATTTTAGGGCTGCCATATGCCCTATGTATATGACTTATATACCAAAATGTCGGAAATTTGTATGAGTTATAACCGAAATACTGGGGTCTAATCACCGCATACGATATCGAGCAAAATCCATCGAAATTATTTATTTTGGTATCTTGAAACTCGATATCGAATGAAATGTATTGAATTTGAAATAATACCATTTGACATCGAGTAACTCGACATTACATTTATCGAGTTTTCATTCGATACGCCAGTGTCTACCGTATGCAGGGGTGATTAGACCCCTAACTTCCCGAAAATTACTCTTTTTATACCCTTCACCGAAGGTAAAAAAGGTATAAATGTATGTATAACTGTAATTTCTACAATATTGATCCTACACCCTATAAAGTATATCTATTCTGGGCCCTTACGAAAAGCGAAGTTCAAAACCGGTTGTCTCTTATTTAAAAAAAAAATATTTACCAGTTTTATTTAGTTTCTGTCTAATTGCTATGTATTCTGCTCGCACAATGGTGAAGGGTATATAAGATTCGGCACAGCCGAATATAGCACTCTTACTTGTTTTAATTAATATCACAGATTTTTTAATGGAATTCAATTTTTATTTTTGTCTTCTTTTAATCAATTGGCAGCAATTAAAAGATGCCGCGCCGCGCCTCTGTTTTTTCAATTTTCCAAAAAAAATTTTTGCTTTAAATTTCTTGTAAAGAAATATAATAAAAATAAAAAAGAGTTGCAATAAATAACAAAAAATTTCTTCAATTTGTTTTGAAATTCATACAATATTCCTCAACGCGTATACAAATTGTAGCAAAGTCAACGCTACCAAACACATCCACACATACAAATCTCCAAAAAAAAACTGTCAAATCTACCAGGCATACGATTTTGGTTAGTAAAGTTGTAGTTGAATTTTTGGCAATATATAAAAAAAAACACAATAGAATTGGAAACCTGTCCAGTTGTTATAAGAGCTTTGTTTCAAATGCCTCAAGCTTCAATACAAATTTATCCCAACACAAACACACATCCAAAAATACACTTTTACACACACTCACCCTAAAACTAGACAAATGAAAGTATTTTATGCAAGTGTATTTGTATACGAGCCTCAGTGTGTTTTATTTGATTGGTGAAATGTGGCAGTAGTGATGGTGGTTTAGAAACACATACTTTCTGTTTTTATTATTTTCCTTTTCGATATTAAAGCTATTTTTACCATATTGGTGACAAGGGGATTTCAAATCAATGCTGAGTTGATTTAATTTTTTTTTTTATTGAATTTCATTTTATTCCTTTTCTGGTCCAAGTCCAAGTACGATGGTTTATCGAGGTAATAGAAAATTGATATTTTGTAGTATTTTTTATTTTCGCCATAGCGACTGCAAAAATAAATAAATTATTTTCATTTGTTTGTGGGGTGAGATGAAAGATTCCCTGAGGTTCATGCTTAATTGCAAAAAAAGCATGAGACACAGGAATAAAGTTAATGGAAAAAAGTTTTTAAAATGAAACTTACTTTAAGGAGTTTATAAAAGAGAAATTCTTTTGAAATAAGGTTATGCAAAAGGAGACATAAAAGCAACACTAAGCCTCGACCTAGAACTGGAACATAAATAAATTTAAAGTGAACTGGGTGCTTCAGTTAAACTTGAGCTATAATCTGAACTGGAATATAGACTGGACTCTGAACAACAATAATAAATTCCAAAAAAGTAACCTACTCTAAAAGTTCACCTAGACGCTAAAGATGGAGGTTTGTATCAGTAATAGAATATGAGATAGAACGAAAATCGATTCCCAATCCTGCACTTACTTTGAATCTGAGGTTGCATCTAAACTAGAATTTAAACAGGTACTATAACGTGAGTAACAACGCAACTAACCAAACACTTAACTAGTACTGAACTACAACTGACCTAGAACTGAATTAGAACTGAGCTAAAGCTGAACATAACCTGAAATTGATTAAATATTGACTTGGTCTCTCATTATTTTTTATTGATAAATATATTGTTCGGTTTTATAAAGCCAATTTCATAACTGATGGAAACTTGTAAAGCCCAGATAAAAAGTAAGAACTATGAAGCCAGTTAAAAGTTTGCCGCTCTTATGCACCTTTCTAAATTGTGAACTGGGAGGGCTGAGGCTAGGGGACATGCTGTAAATCCTTTGAAGACCGAACTGGTCCTATTCACACGGAGATTTCGGCGACCTTTTATCCTGAATAACACCGATATAAAATTCGCGAGGATTGAAAAGTATCTGGGGATGATTCGCGACGACATTTTGACCTTAAACAGAATGTTACCGATCGATTTAGGTAGGCAACCGTTACTCTGAACTCCTGCAAAATGACGTTTGGCAAAAATGGGGATTAAACCAAAGGATATGTCCAACGTTCATCCAATCCTTCTATGCGGCATAGTTAGATAGACATGCAGAAGGCCATAAACGGCGTGAAGCAGAGGGTCTTTTGTGCAGTCCGTATAGTTAACCATGTCAGGTTCATGCAACGTATGAAGCCAATTAAACTGCCTGGTGAATGATCAAAAATTTCAGTTGATCAGCTGCCCAACAAAAAATGTATGCCTGGTAGCCTCTTAAGACGGGACTGCAGTAGAGCATACTCGTATGGTGGCCGGTGTTCGATAGAATGACCCACTTAGGAAGACTGTAGAAGGTGCAGGAAGCGTGAACTTCTACAGGGATGGTTAAAAGTCACGAGAAGGAGAGGCTTTAGGAGAACAATCAGAACACCTATACCTCAGTTTATAGCGAAGACATTCGGATTGCTGTAGCGTTTTAAAGGTGGAGATACCTGCGATCAAGGAAGCTGTTGACTGGCTCAGACTCTCTGCCATGTCGACGACAGCTGTGGATATTTGCAATTATTGCATTCATCCCTATACGAGGTGACTGAGCAGTTTGATAGGAGGCCCAGGGCACGGGAATATACTGGAGAACATAGGCTTGCTAGACTTGAAACTACCTGAAGGGTTTCACTGGATCCCAACTCTCCTGCAAACGCGAACTGCGGCGACAATACAATACAATTGTATACAATTGCATGGCAATGCTGCACCCTGTTATATTATTATAGTCGATCCCCGCAGTTCTCCCGTAAGGGTAACAGGCAAATCATGTCTCCACTATCGATGACTAAGAGGGGCGTTTCACTTTTGTTAACCGTTGTCACTGGACACTGTCTTATATAGAGGCATGCACAGAGTCTCAAAGCCGGACACTATGATTACTACCGCCGCAACTGTGATGACGAAAGGGACGAGGAGAACGTAGAACACATTTTCTCCCACTGCCCTGCACTGGCGTGAAGACGACTGACCGAAATAGGATCTGCCACCTTTGATGAATTGTGCGATATCTCCCACGTTGAGCTGGAGCGTATTTAAGTCTTCGTTAAAAGTTCAGGTATGCTATACATTGGGGGTTATGTTTAGTCCAACATCATGCTATCACAATGGATCAGTCTAAGCGTGCCAGGTGGATACTGACTGGCATTTATACCCAGCCTTACCTTACCTAATCTCACCTAACCCAAAAAGTTTGCTTCAATAATGTTTGCTTATAGATTTTTATACCCTTCACCGAAGGTAAGAGGGTATATATAACTTTGTCATTCCGTTTGTATGTTCCACAATATTGATCCTACACCCTATAAAGTATATATATTTTCATAAGGACCCAAACCGAAACGAACCGTCTGTCCGTCTGACCGTCTGTCCGTGTGTATGTTGAAATGGGTTTTCCGAAAACCCCAGAAATGATCTGGACTAGGTTGATGTATATTTATGTCACATATACTCCGTTCAAGTTTGCTATTGAAATTCAGCCAGATCGGTCCAAAAATGACGGAGATATGAGCAAAAAACCACGACTACCTCTAAATTTTTCCAAAAAACCCTTGTTGTTGTTGTATTTTTTTTATTTCTGTATATCTTGAGAACGCCAAGAGCCAAAGTTTCCAAATTAGGTACACACATTTAGGTTGCCAATACACACCATCTTGCAAAATGTGGGCGGGATTGGAGAAGTGGGCGTGGTACCTCCCATACAAAAAAAATTAAAAAATGTATAAAAACCTAAATTTTTGGGCTGCCATATGTCCTATGGATATGACTTATATATCAAAATATCGGAAATTTTTAGTAGGACATATTTTATAAAAAACTCGGGAAAATCGGTTCAGATACAAAAAAGTTATGACCAAAATAAAATTTTTTTTTTTTAAATACCCACTTTCGGGAACCATAGATCTCCCCGAGTCCAAGTTTTATAACTAAAGTAAATGGTATGGTAAGTTTCTTCTTCAACACGTCGGTATATAAATCTGCCAAATCGGTAAAAAAAATGGCTGAGTTACAACCGAAATACTGAATCCCCAAAAATTACTCTTTTTTTATAATTAACTTTGTTAAAATATATGTATACAAGTATATATAAATGTTTATATATAAATATAACTTAAGTAAATGGTAAAATTCTTCCTATTTAAAAATATCAAATCGGTTAGACAATGGGTAATTTATGAGCAAAATACTCCAAAAATGGGCTAAAAAACATCAACATTTTTATAAAAACCTAAATTTTAGGGCTGCCATATGCCCTATGTATATGACTTATATACCAAAATGTCGGAAATTTGTATGAGTTATAACCGAAATACTGGGGTCTAATCACCGCATACGATATCGAGCAAAATCCATCGAAATTATTTATTTTGGTATCTTGAAACTCGATATCGAATGAAATGTATTGAATTTGAAATAATACCATTCGACATCGAGTAACTCGACATTACATTTATCGAGTTTTCATTCGATACGCCAGTGTCTACCGTATGCAGGGGTGATTAGACCCCTAACTTCCCGAAAATTACTCTTTTTATACCCTTCACCGAAGGTAAAAAAGGTATAAATGTATGTATAACTGTAATTTCTACAATATTGATCCTACACCCTATAAAGTATATCTATTCTGGGCCCTTACGAAAAGCGAAGTTCAAAACCGGTTGTCTCTTATTTAAAAAAAAAATATTTACCAGTTTTATTTAGTTTCTGTCTAATTGCAATGTATTCTGCTCGCACAATGGTGAAGGGTATATAAGATTCGGCACAGCCGAATATAGCACTCTTACTTGTTTAATTTGTATTTGATTAAAATCCGAATAATTATTGATGAATCAATTAGGACAAAAAATCAAATTGCCAATGTCAGCAACGTTAGTTCTTCATATTGTTTCACTAGAAAACACAGAGTTAGAAAAAGTTTACCCATGAAAAAATGGACAAAAAAAATGCATGTAAAAAGCTGGCCGGACTAAGCAAAAAGACTGACAGATGACCATGAAAGAACAAAGAAATCTAAAATTTTAATTGCCAAGTCAATTGCATGTTAATTAAGGTTTCTACCAATTTAAAGCCATCCGCCTCCTGTATTTGCCTAAATATATATCAGGGACAATTTAAAGTCTTTTCTTACTGCAGATTTTCAAAATAAAAAATAAGCAGTAAAATGAAGTCAGTTTTTTTCTCATTTCGTACTAAAGTTTCTGCCTGTTTCAAGTATTCAAATGTCAGCAATTTTTTCTTTAAGCCTACTGCTGTGCCCAAATAAAAATTTTTATTTAACTGTTTGTCCTGTTGTCTATCGGTATATTTAAGTTACAACCGAACAAAGAGTGGGAAGTTTTCATATTTTTTTTAAATGGATGTCTGTATGTATGTGTAAAAAAAAAAATACAAAAGTTATAGTGTGTTCGGCAGGATTCATTGTAAATATGTAACTCGTTTTTCTATTGTTAAACATTATTCTTTTGTAGTTATTGTTATACTTGTTTGTTATTTGTTTTTGTTGTTATACCATTCCCATGGAAAAAGTGTCAACCCAAAATGGAGACAACAGATAAATGTATGAATTCGAAAAATTAAATGAATACACAAAATGAGAAGAGAACTCAATACATATAAGTATGGACGAGTTTCATTTCTTTCTCCTACACTAAATAGTATATGAATATAAACATCTTTCAATCCATTTGTAATTGGTTTTAATATAAAGCTTTTGATTGTTAAGATTTTGTTTGTCGTCCCAAATTTTACACTGAAATTTATTGTTGGAGGATAAGCTAGTTCCTATGCGCATTTCACTGGTTGCTTAGGCCAGATCATCCGGAAACATTCTCCCAAAAATTGTACATAAAATTTAGCAAACAAAACTGCAGAGTTAATGAGAATTACAAATACTCAAAAAGTCTTATTTCCAACGATATCAAAGCTTTAAATTAAACACCAACAATAAACAGTGAGTTTATTTTTCTTACATTCCCCACTTCAATTGGTTCGAATTCTCCCAGCATTAATTGTAGGTGTAAGTGGGCTAAGAAAAAACCAAATAAAAACCAAAACAAATTGCTTTGTTGTTTTCGCAAGAATATCAGAATAAAGCAGCTTGCCAGTTTTAGTTTTTTTAAGCCGTACACTTGCAAATTTATCGAGAAGAAAAATTGAGAATTATTCACGACAAACAAAATCTTATTAATTAAAAATTTTGTATTGCCAAAAATTACT
The DNA here is from genome assembly GCA_949318255.1 of Pollenia labialis. Lineage (NCBI taxonomy): Eukaryota > Metazoa > Arthropoda > Insecta > Diptera > Polleniidae > Pollenia > Pollenia labialis. The sequence continues at coordinate 29,131,362 of OX439141.1, read as the reverse complement.
TTGATAACTGAAACATTTTACGACTAAATTCGTAATATTGCATCATAATTTTTTTTCCTTAACCATATTCGTATCATGTTAATCATAAAAAGTTACAATGTAATCGTATTTTTGTCATGTTGATCATAGTAAGTTTAGAAGTAATCATATTATGATACAGTGGTGCTGTATTGTGACCATAAAAAATAAATTGAAATTTTTTGAATCGATTTTTTATTTTGTGTCACTTGACAATTTTTATTAAGTAAACACAATTTCTATCCGGGGTGTTCTGGCATATAGACCCGTCTTAAATCCCTTCTAGAGTTTCGTCTGTAGTCTTATCTACATATAAACAGTAGCGCTTACAGTCTTGTCCAAAGGCTTGTCTATCTATAAGTTCGTTCTTTTATATCGCTTAGGGCCATTATTACAACTTGCCAATAGTTAAATGTCGGATTTTCCCGGACCGATAAATAGCTTTGCATTATAAAACCTTCATTTATTATGTTTTTATCTATTAAATATTATTATTATTGAAAATAACAGCAATAAAAAATGGAAGTTGTAATAATGCAAAGCTTTTTATCGGTCCAACAAAATCCGACTTTTAACTATTGGCAATTTGTAATAAGGGCCCTTAGTCTCTTCTAGGGTCTCACGTATGATCTATTTTAAAGTCTCGTCTAAAGTCTCCTCTATATTTCCGTCTTAATTCCTAAGGTCGTCTTGAATATGTTCTAGTGTCTTACCTACGACCTTTTGTATAGCTTCGTCTAAATCCCCATCTACAGTTCCGTCTAAAGTTTTATTTGTTGTCTCTTCTATAGCCTTGTCCAAAGGCTTGTATATATATAATCTGCTCGTTAATGTCGCCTTTAGTATCTTTTCTCTAATACGGGGTGGGCCATAAGTCACTGAACATCCATACAAAATTCGGTAAATTTTTCTTAAAATATTAAGCTGGTTGTAATGTCTTGTGGCAGCATTACATGTACCATTTGTATCTTGTAAGGAAACAGTTAAAACTTTTTTTTTTTCATTATTTTCCACAGTAGAGTTCTGGACATTAAAAGCGGAGTGGCACGTTTGCGAATCGATGTTTAGGGGTTCTCATTTACGCTCTCCCGAACTCGTTCGATATTATCTTTGCTTTGTGCTTCAAGGGGTCTTCTTCTCAGAGATAAGTCACTAACAGAGCCCAATGAGTAAAAACGAGCGACTAGATGGCATATTAGATTTCTTGATGGTGCATTTCGGGTGTTAAAAGTTGTTTTCGAAATATTCTTTGTGCTTGACTTCTGGAAATTTTGACTAGCGAAATAAAACTCAAACATTTTTGCTCATTCCTCAATCGCATACATGGCTACTAAATCTCCCAAAACTTGTTTCCAATACTGTAAAAATAACAAATCGTCGGCTTAATATGCAAACCTGCTAAGTCTATTTCAACACATTTTAGAGGAGAGACAAAAAACATTTTATTTTTCCTATTTGCTGCTTGAGAGGAAAACCCAAAAATATAGTTCAAGACTCAAATTGAAGAAAAACTATATGCTGGTTGACGAGGCGCATCTTTCTCTACCACACGGCATCAAAATCTCAATTCACTTCAAAAAGTTGATTTAGCAGGCTTGAATATTTAGCCGAAGAAAGGAACAAATTACAAAATAAAAAAAAATTATATCTAAACTTAAATGTTCAGTGTTTTATGGCCCACCCTGAGAAGATCTCGTCTGCAGCCTCGTCTATAGACTTGTTTACATTCTCGTATATAGACTTGTGTTTGGTCTCGTTCTAAATTTTGTATACAATCTCGTATATCATCTCGTCGAATGTCTCTTCTATAAGCTCGTCTAGAAACTCGTCTAACGTGTCGAATATAGACGCGTCCATAGTATTTTCAATGGTTACGTCTCAAGTATAGTAAATAGTCTCTTCTATAGGCTCATATATAGTCAAATCTATAATGTTGTACTAAGTTTCTTTTAAAGTCTGATCTTAAATCTCACCTATCTTGTCTATTTTTCATTTTGAATCTGGCTTAAAAACTCCTCTATAGTTTCGTCTAAAGTGTCAGTTTAAGTTTCTTGTCTAGTCTGTAGTCTCGTTTCTAATTTCATCTCAAGTCTAGTATACAGCAAACTTTTTAGCCTGGGTGGTATTTCCATCTATAGTCCCTTCTGTTGTATTATTATGACTTGTCATGTCTAAGCTACTCTCTTCTCTATTCTCATCTAAAGTTTTATCTATAATGTTGCTTTAGTCTCATCCAATTGCCCGTCGCTCCTCTTACTTTTTATTTTTCAGCCTGCGCCCATGTTCTGTAACTCTCGCGTCGAGAAACCTTTCGATTGAAATGTGTACAATGAAACATAAATGCCACATATTTAAACAAAAAATGGGTTTTCTCACTTAAGTACGTCAGTAAGGAAATTACTCGCCAATTTACAGAAAAAGTGTGTCTGAAACATTTTTGTGAGAAAAGTTCCCGCTTTGAACTGTCAAATAAACTCACAAATAAAAATTGGCCGAGGAAAAATCTATACACCAAAAACAATTTAAAATGCAAAGAATAATAATAATATTGTTTTGTTTTTGGTACATTTTTTTATTGCTTAATTATTTTGCTTTTGACATTTTTATAAAACATACGAATGCTTTCAAAGCTCATTTACAAACAACACACATTTAAGTCGTACTTTGCATTATTTGGTATAACCGACGGTTGTATTTTTGTCGCCGCCGTTGAAAAATTTTCAATTTTAGTAAATTTTGGTCGCCGTCAACGATATGTGTTCGATGGCGTTCTCAACGTCTGCAATGTCACACCGGCTTCGAGTGAAATATTATGACATTTATAACGTAACGGCGTAATCTTGTTTGATTGTTTTCGTCATGAGTTACAGACACGATTTTTTCTCATTTTTCGAGAAACAGTGGAAAATTTTTTTTCACATCTTTTCGATTCGAGAAGTTCTCACTAAAGTTACAGAACATGGGTACTTGTTCATTGCCAGGTCGTTAGCCAGTTAAAAAATCGTTTTGAAAACGTGTAGTGTTAACATGGTTCTCTTTAGCAGCCTGTATTACTTTGAGTTGTTATTCCTGCTACAGCATAATAACGAGACAGTTTTAAACAATTTGGCTTGGGGACATAAAAGACAACAAATAATACTGTCTGTTACCGTTTCGTTTAAAAGCAATATCGGAGAGATAAATGTAAAAGAAGCCCAATGCCTAGAATTGGTAAAAAACAATTGCAATAAAAATATGTTTTGTCAATTTTTGTATTTTTTTTTTTGTATTTTTAATTTGCCAACTTTGTAGCACTTGCACTTTGGGAACGATTTAATGAATTTTATTGATTAAAAAATTGATTGTAAATAAATTGCAAAACCAAGGACAAAGGAATACATGGGTATGTTTACATTGCTGGAAATGGAGTAAATGATAATTGGGGGAGTAGGAAATGGACATATAAATATGGAGGTACGTTTTTAGAGATTGGTAATCGATTGATATGATAAGAAGGGATGCGATTTCCATCCATGCAAATGCAAGTTTTTTGTCGATAGTTTAAGACCGATGTCGACCAATTTGCGTTAAAATGAATGGCATCGATTTGTTTTTGCACATTGTTGCAAATTATAGTGAAAATGCATACTTTTGCATTTTTAGGTTTTAAATATATATTTTAAAATCTTCCAATGATTTTTTTTTTAACTTCCATATTATAAAAAAAAGTTCTAAAAAAAAGCAGTCGTTGATGGCTGCGAGTGTAAGACGGCAAATCCATCTGAGGAGATCAAGTGGTTGTGATCGAAACATGTCATGGTAACCAGCCGCCTGGGTTCGAATCTCAGGTCGGTCAACGATGAATGATTATCAATAACAATTTTAATTAATTTTCTTGTTGTAAAATTCCTTTCTTCATAAAAATAATTTAATGAAAATTAAATTTGATGAACTTAAGCCTGATTTAAATATTAAAAATTTGGATTAAAAACCATAAATAGTTCAACAAAATAACCACAACTATAATTATTGTTAAGGCTAAGGCACGGGCTCTATGTGTACATTTGTCCTTCAAGTTGTGCTGAAAAAGGTCAACAAGAAAAAAGAAAGACAAAATGAAAAAACAAAAAAAAAAAAAAAAAAATGTACTTTGGACTTCAAGAAGAATTCTTGACATAAGCAGTGTTACCGTTCAAAATTTTCAAAAAGGGGCACAAAAAGGGGATTTTCAAAAAAAAAGTGTCACAAAAAGGGGAATTCTGAGAAAAAAAAGGGGCAACTTTAAAAACAGGAAATTTAAAAAAAAACGTATGTATTTATTAAATTATTTTCATCGAAAACTAAACATAACAAAAAATACACTTCATATTTATAAAAAAATACACTATAGGTATATAATACAAATATAATATATCGTGAAAATACATGTCTTCTTTGCAAGTAAACGATAATGAACTGTTGCATAAAATTTTTATTTCAATTATTTATACAAAAGAGTTACTAATTACTTGTAAATAAAACGAGCTTAAAATAGTGTAAAAACAATACTTACAAAAACAAAAAATAGTTCATATTATGATTTGATACAAAAAAACTTTACATTTAAATAGATAGAGATACATATGTATATACATATGTAAGTATATGTACATAAATATTTGGCACTTGGATTATTTTACTTTTTTACCCAAAAAATTAAGTTACCAAAAAACCTCGAGGAAAAAGCATATAAATGTATTGATAGGAAGATAGTTAATATCAGGTACAGATCCATTTTTTTATAAATTGCGGTGTTATGTTGTTTCTTCAACTATTAAATATCTATTTTTTTTAAAACGTAAATCTATATTTATTAATCAATTCATCACTTGGACTCCAATCTTCCAAGTCATTTTGATACAAATTTAAAGCGGATAACATAGACTGACAGGTATCTACTTTCAGTCTATTTGTCACTTTATTTTTTAAATATGCTAACTTAGAAAAATTCCGCTCAGCGGATGCACTACTATGTGGTAAAGTAAAAACATACGAAGCAAATTTATACAAGTTTGGATATAAATTGTCACCCAAACAGTCTTTTAAATTGCCAATTTCGTACCAAAATGTTTCAGGCTTAGATATTTTAAAAATTGCTTCATAGCTTTTATCATTTGATCTGGTTTCTAAAAGTTTGAACTCTTTTACAAAATCATCTGGGTTAGTAATTATATCAATAAAAACGGTAACAATTTCAAAGTAATATATGTCTTCAGCTGACTTAATAAATACTAGATCTAAAACCTTTAATGAACTCAGCCTCTTATCGCTTATATTAATTCTTGATAAAATTTCTTTGCACAGCTTTTGGTAAAAAAGTAAAATGTTGTTTTTAATTTCTACAATATCACTACTTAAGATGTTGTTAGTACATATTGCTAGCTCGGCTTCGTGGCCGATATATATATTAAGAGTTTCTTTTATATGCAGAACATCAACAAAATCAATTTGTTCTATATTTGTTTGCATAACACACTCTTTTTTTAAATTTTTTTTAAAACTTTTTAAAAAACAATATCTTTCGTGGATGAAACTAAATATATAATTTGTGATGATTCTTTTTGAAAGTTAAGGTTTAATTTATTCATAATATTTAATACATATACTAGAAATTTGAGGTAAATTTTATTGTTAATATAGCCCTTCCTGAATTATTTTAATTTTTTCCAAATTAGATGCTATTTTCTCTTAAAATTGAGCTCGGATAAAAACATGCTGTAATACAGACCACTGCTCTAATGTTCTGCTAGCAACGGAAGCAAAAGATAACCATCTAGTGTCACTTAGCCTTTACAACCTATGCTCCGGGACATCAAAAATGCTTTGTAGTTCCTTGAAATCTTTTATAAAAAAAATTTGGTTCAAAAAGGGGCAAAAAGGCACAAAAAACTACAAAATGATACAAAAGGGGATTTAAAGCAAAGGGGTCAAAAAAGTGGCACGACAGTCAAAAAGGGGCAAAAATGCGACTTTAGTCGCATAACGGTAACACTGGACATAAGTACGGAAAAAACAGAAGTTAGGAAAAACATGTAAAATCAATTAAAATGGATAATCATTCGAAAAAGCAAATTTCGATCTACCAAAGGTTAAAATACAATTTGGTTTAAGGATTGATGTTTGACTATTGACGTCAGCAGTCGTCGATGGCTGCGAGTGTAAGACGGCAAATCCATCTGAGGAGATCAAGTGGTTGTGATCGAAACCTGTCATGGTAACCAGCCGCCTGGGTTCGAATCTCAGGTCGGTCAAGGATGAATGATTATCAATAACAATTTTAATTAATTTTCATGTTGTAAAATTCCTTTCTTCATAAAAATAATTTAATGAAAATTAAATTTGATGAACTTAATATTTTAATCAGATATTAAAAATTTGGATTAAAAACCATAAATAGTTCAACAAAATAACCACAATTCTAATTATTATTCTAAAAAAAATTTTAAATATACAAAAAAACCTTCCATAAATTTTTTTAAAATCAATAAATAAATTATTTTGAGCTTTGCTTTGAATGTAAGAATTTCAAGATTTCGACAAAAGACCCAATGGGTCTGGCTTGAAGCTTCAGAACTCTATTCAAGAAACTGTAGGTAATTTATGAATGTCAAAAGAGATTGTTGATACTGATGATTAAAAATGTAAAAAAAAATATTAAGTTTATAAAACATCAAAAGTCAATTAGCATTTGTATATTAGAATTACGAATAAATTAGTGAAACAATAACTAATTACGAGGGATTAAGTTCACTTAATACTCAAGTCAAATTAACTGATATTGCAGAATGTAAAATTAACAATGTGGAATGAAGAATAGCGCGACAGATTAAAAAAAATCCCAAATGTTTTGCAAGAAAACTGAAGGATCTCAGAAAATAAAATTAATTTTTTTTTGATCTGATCTGATCTGATATCAAAGTGGCATATGAAAATATTTTTTTTCAAAACGCATTGGCTTTCTTCAAGTCCAAGACAAAGTTTTACTGTTAATAAAACAGTACTTGTTTATTTAAACAAACAAAAATTTAAAGTAGTCATTTAAGTTTTTTTTTAAAGATATTTGAATAACAATAGACTGGAAACTAGCTTAGACATTTCAGTGTTTTTATCGGCAATGGGAATTGGGAATTAAGCACGACAAACAAAATCTTGTTAATTAGAAAATTTTTATTTTTAGTTTAATTGAAAAACGATTTTTTATATGAATGTGCTCATATTTTGAATTTTTTAGTGCATATAAATATCACCCCTAGTAATAACGTATAAGTAATACTTTATTCTTAGAATAAAATATTTAGTATACGCCCATATACGTGAAATTTTCAACCAAATCCCTACTAATGCTCGTAATTTCCACAAACAGATTTCTTGTCGTATTCGTACCTAACAGTTATCTTTACCTACCCGGTAATGCTATTGTGTTAATTTTAAGCGCAAGTTTTGTCTACGTGAATTAAATATCGAAAATCGATAGTCTAAAATATCTTTCACCTTAACCCGTAGGCAAGAAATTTCATAAGTTTATCTAAAAGCCCTGACTGTAAGGCTTGCATTAATACAATTACTACGTTGGAGAGCAGAAGAACTATGCTTAGCGTTTCATTTTTATTCAACCTGCAGTGAATGGTGCAGTCTGTTCCTACTTCATACTCAGCAACATAAAGTTTGATATTCCTGTTCGATCAACTCGTTTCTACATTCCAATCTATTTAAGAGTCTTCCAAACTCATTATGCTAATGATGATCCTCTAAGAAAATTGTGTAAACATTATCATGGTTTTTATTTTGTTATTGATTGTTTCTGTTAATGTTTAAGTCATTAAACGTAATATGATTTTGTGCCTTAATCAGTGTAATTAAATGGATGCCTCAATATTTTTTTTATTTTGTATATTCTGTAAATTTTTTTATAATTGGTCTGTAAGGATTTATTTCGTAGACCTTAAATGCATAAATAAAAGAGAAGCAGGATTTCAATAAAATGATTTCATCTGGCTTATTAGTATTATTTAATTATATTAAGACAATATTGAATATACGTCTGGGTTTAATATTTTCCCTTAATTTTTTTTTTGTAAAAATTGTATTTACCTTTTTCCTTGACTTCCCTAAAACATAAATTAGTATCTTAAATTTCTATATAATTTAATTTTCCCACCCGTTCTCTTTGTCATTTTATGACTTTGTCTTGTACAAAGTTTTGAAGTTTTGTTAATAAAATTTCATAAATTTAATTACCACTTTCGGGCAAAAGCATAACTTGTTTAAAGTTTCTAAATGCTGGTTACAGAAATTCTTAAACAATGACGAAAACAACAAGTCTTAAAACAATAGTAAGCAAACCATTGTTTCCAGAGATATCAAAAGCGGGAGGGGGAAAATAATTTCAGCATAACTTCTGTTGTAATTTTTGCAAAAGGAAAGTAAGTTATTTATAATGTTGTTGAAATATTTTGCATAAAACAACGTATGTGTATGCAAAAAAAAAAAAAAAAACAAATAGAAAGCAGAAATAAGAGAAAACTTTTAACAAGTTTTTACTTACTCTTTAAAAAAATATTGCATGTAAAACTAAAACTGATGACTGAAGCTGTAAACACAAACGTTAAAAAGATTCTTAGATGTAGAAGGGTAGATCATTAATTACATAAAGTTAGGGGAATCCTTCTTCTTCTTCTTCTTCTTCTGTTATCCTTGACTCCCAGTGGAGCAAAGGTCCTCAGTCATCCTCTTAAGCCAGACGCTATTGAGAGTTTTTAGCAGATGTCATTCTATGAGAAGCTTGCTGCTGGCAGCTCCTCTATCAGCCTTCTTCACATTTTAGCTGATATACTTCACAAAATCAAAGCTTTGGTTCGCTGCGTTCGTCAGATCAACGTTTTGTATGCGATTTTGTATGCAAGTTTTGCAACCCTAAAGCAGGATAAACTTGATGGTTGAATTGCATCTGCGTATCTTTGAAGTGGTTGATATTTGCCGATATCTCCAAATAGATCGTAGCATGTCCATTGCAGCTTTTACGTTATTTATACGCGCTTTGCGTTCATTACCACCACCCTTTGTGAACACCATACTGCCCAGATAGTTTAATATGCCACATTCAACTTTCAACTACTACATGTTAAAAAATGTTCGCCATTGAAACCAGACGTTATCTTAGCTCTCCAGACCAACTGCAAAAGACACAAGCCCAATGGCCCGTAACTTGGCTCAGAAGACATAGGTCATCGGCATATTCTATGTCTTTCCCCAAGTTGATTGATGATTGTCCATTGGATACAGGCAGTGTTGCCAAAACTTGGAGACCAAAAGTGGCTAAAAAATGGCTAAAAATGGGCTAAAAAATGGCTAAAAGCGTTTTTAAATAAAAACTCATTCAAATTCAATAACAAACCAGAAATAATTCATTTAAAGTTGTTTACGATGAAATTGTTAGTTAAGATTTCTTAAATAAGAATAAACGTTATTTAATATTCTGAAAAATATTTAAAAAATAAAATCATCGATAAATTTTATGTCGTTATTGTTCATCTCATAGAAATCACTCGTGCCTATTAGTTTTAAATAATTTGAAGGTAAATAGTAATCACGACAACATTTACCCAACCTTTTGATTCCAAATCTACAATAAAAAACAAGTAAAAAAATATAGTCGGTCAATCCCGACTTTATGATACCCTACACCTCATTAGAACCTGTGTACCAAATTTTATTAAATGATCTGCAAATTTGCGATATGAACTTTACGCACAAGGTTTACATAGACAGCCAGCCAGCCGGACAAACATCGTTAATTCCACTCAGAAAGTGGTTTACGAAAAGATGGGCCAATATTTTAAGGTGTTACAAACATCAGCACAAACGCATAAAACCCTCTCCACTATTGTGGTGTTGGTATAAATATTTCATTGATAAAATAGAATTAACGGTAGCTAAATGTAATCTATTTCTCAAATTCTAACGATGTTTACTTGGCGAAATACCCTCTCTACTTCAGCATTAGACCATGGAAGTGAGAGCAACTTTATAGTAAATTCTGAAATTTCTAAAAAAAATTTGCTGCCGCCAGCATCTCTTTATTGAAATACTTGCAACCAGAACGAAACACCGATGTTTGTGTTGATCCGTTTTATAAATTTAATATTGGAATACTGTTCCTTTATTTTGAAAGATGTTTCATCATCATCGTTTATAGAGATTTTCAACATATGTAAAAGTTGTGATTTAAATTAAAGCCATTTTAATTATTTAAAATGTTTATTTTGCTTTTATATATTTTTATAATAAAATAAAAATTATTCTTTTAAAAGAAAAACGGCAAGAAAAATTTTATGGCTAAACCAGTTGAAAAATGGCTAATGACTAAATGCATTTTTTAATGGCTAAACAGGGTGAAAAAAATGGCTAAATCTAGCCACCAAATGGCTAAATTGGCAACACTGGATACAGGGTTTGCCATTCAAAGCCGAAAGCATTTTCTCATCAATGACGAGGATGAAAACTTTGGCAACAAGATTCATCATTGCTTTACACCAGTAGTAATTGCAATTGCATCTGGCAATCTGAGTTGTATATGATTTGGCATTTCAAATTTGAGTACATGGACCGGTTGAAATTAAGAATTTTCATTGGCATTCTACGCCTCTTTAATATCCTTCATAGAAAACGCCTGTTAAATAAACAAGAAAAAAATAAAAATTTAAGATTTACAATTTCAATATCAATAACTTTTCAGCCTGAACTCGTTACTAAGAATATTTTTCATTTTATACACATACATACATGCAAATTTTCCAAGCCTTATTATACAACTGCAACAAAATGTTGCATACTGTATCATGCCTTTAAAATTGTGTTGGTATATCTACATGTTTGTACAAACTGGCCACTTGACTTTTATAGTTTTGCTTTAGTTACTGCCTTAAACTAAGAAAGGGAGCTGTTACAATTTAGAAAGTTAGATTTTTGCTAACGAAGTTAACCATCAGTACAAACTACGAACAACCAGAGCAAAAAACAAAAACATTTTACTTATTTGATATAAAAGAATAAAAGTCGGTATTATTATGGCAACGTGTTCAACATATTTGCAGACAGAAAAAAAAAACAAGACATATCAATTGTCATATTGAATACCATATTCGTCAATGCAATTAACTTTTTAATTGAAAAGGCACCAACAACCGAATTTGTTATTATAAAAAAAATAATTTTGTTTGTTAGAATTGTTAAAGCTCAACAAATATATTTCACAACGAGTTTGTTATATGGGTAATTCCATGTCAAAACGACCAAGAGTGGGACACGACCTCTTCCGATTGTAATGAAATTTGGAGAGAAGGTTCCTTTTATCTTATAAGGAACATATATGAACGAAAAAAAATTTTAAAATTTTTTTTTCAAAAGTTATGTCATATTCAAAATGTCATAATTTTGCAGATTTAGCCGAATGTGTTGAGCTTATTTCTTCAATATCTCGAAAACTATTTGCCATACGAAGATGATTTAAATGTCATTTTAAAGAGAATACTTGGGACTACAAACCATATACTGAAAAGAAATAATTTTTTTGAAAAATGTAATATCTGCAAAATATTAAATTTTAAAAACGGACTAAGTCAAAAACCTATTTTTTTATTTGGCTGATTTTTTTTTATATAATACCCCAAACTGTTCTTAAAAAATCCTGAAACTTTGAAGGAGGTGTTTTTTTTCTTTTTTAAGATATGATTTTTTTTCTTTCGCAACCTTTGAAAAAATAATCTTAAAATAGAATTTTAATATTGTAATTTTGAGCAATAAGTACACTGTGCTAGTTGCAAAAATCAGACCAGCCGCGCAGCTTGCATTTTGCCCTAATTGGGGCACGCTGAATTCAGTGGGACTTACCGTTTTTTTAGATTGGCTCTTGTTTTCAAGAATTACCGTTATTTCGAAAATGTAAGAGGCTGCACAACATATATTAGCGTAAATCAAAAACGGTTAAGTTTATTGAAATAATTAAAAAAAACCGAAATTCGGCAATAAATAATAAAGTGGGGTTGGTCATACATTTGGCCCATCTAGGAGCATCCTACGCGCGCTGCAGGGGCCAAATTAAAGAATTTTATTAAACCGCAATATTTGCATGGTGGCGCGTAGGATGCTCCTAGATGGGCCAAATGTATGACCAACCCCACTTTATTATTTATTGCCGAATTTCGGTTTTTTTTAATTATTTCAATAAACTTAACCGTTTTTGATTTACGCTAATATATGTTGTGCAGCCTCTTACATTTTCGAAATAACGGTAATTCTTGAAAACAAGAGCCAATCTAAAAAAACGGTAAGTCCCACTGAATTCAGCGTGCCCCAATTAGGGCAAAATGCAAGCTGCGCGGCTGGTCTGTTTTTTGCAACTAGCACAGTGTACTTATTGCTCAAAATTACAATATTAAAATTCTATTTTAAGATTATTTTTTCAAAGGTTGCGAAAGAAAAAAAATCATATCTTAAAAAAGAAAAAAAACACCTCCTTCAAAGTTTCAGGATTTTTTAAGAACAGTTTGGGGTATTATATAAAAAAAAATCAGCCAAATAAAAAAATAGGTTTTTGACTTAGTCCGTTTTTAAAATTTAATATTTTGCAGATATTACATTTTTCAAAAAAATTATTTCTTTTCAGTATATGGTTTGTAGTCCCAAGTATTCTCTTTAAAATGACATTTAAATCATCTTCGTATGGCAAGTAGTTTTCGAGATATTGAAGAAATAAGCTCAACACATTCGGCTAAATCTGCAAAATTATGACATTTTGAATATGACATAACTTTTGAAAAAAAAATTTAAAAATTTTTTTTCGTTCATATATGTCCTTATAAGATAAAAGGAACCTTCTCACCAAATTTCATTACAATCGGAAGAGGTCGTGTCCCACTCTTGGTCGTTTTGACATGGAATTACCCATATCGAATAAAATATTTGTTAACAATTAAACATTAATTAGTATTTGGAGTTTGTCATTTTAGCAAAAAATATTACATCTTATTGATTTGAATAAAAAATTTGCATTTAAGAGTTGTTTTTATTAATTTTTTAGAAAAATATATTTAAAGTAACATTATACGCTATTTCAGCAAAAACAGACTTATTCCTGGATGCACTAGGAAGTTGCGGCATCACCACAAATCGAATTTTTGACCCCATTGTTGGTAATTTTTGAAATACTAGAAAACATACATATAAACATAAAATACCCTTTTAAATTTCTTCATGAATCATTAAGTAATAACTTTACTCACCCTGTAGATTGAATCAACTTCTCAGTAATCGAATAGCCATTTAATCTCGAAAATTGGTTTTTAAATGCTGTGGGGTTGCGTTTCATATGGTCGGGCTTGACCGATTATACTTTCTTACTTGTTATAATTATAATAAAGGAAAAATTACGTTAAAAAATCAGTAAGCATATTCTTAAAATGTATTGCGTTGTTTGTGTTTTGGATATGACTGGGGAGTTGATTCCAGAGACGTACGCTTAAAACAAAAAAATTGGCATTCAGATGCATGGCTTCGATGCCTAAATTGAATAATAGATCCTCCACTACGCGTTCTGGTAAATAGTATTTGGTTAAAAAGGTATTCTGGTTTTATTGTCATTATGGTTTTATGGAGAAAAATGAGACAACTAATTTTTAATTGGTTATTGAAAGATAAATCCATAAATCTAATTGAGGATTCCGAAACTCTGTCAAATCTTTTTAAACCAAAAACATACCGAACAATGTTATTATAAGTGGTGTTGAGCTTGCTCTTATAACGGGTCCGCCATCTACCGTTTTTTTTTCAACTAGTGCTTATTACGTGAATAGCAACACTTAGCTCATGTCTGATTTGACAGATAATTATTTTTATCCTTCCGCTAAACGAATATGGTTGTGTATGCGTTTGAAAAACGCTGGGAAATATGCGTTTATTCTTCGCTAAGTGGGCCTGCGATCGACTTACAGAAGATGCCAATTTTGCCAAAAAAAATCATCTTTTCATATGAAGCTCATTTTGATCTTGGCGGTTATGTAAACAAGCAAAATTGTCGCGTTTGGGGCACAGAAAACCCGCACGCATACATTGAAAAGCCGTTCCACCCAAAACGAGTGACTGTTTGGTGCGGCATAATTGGACCATTTTTCTTCGAAAATGGACAAGGAGTGGCCGTTACAGTCAATGGCGTTCGTTATCGGGCCATGTTGAACGAACTTTTGTTCATATTGGCAACATTTGGTGTCAACAGGACGACGCTACGTGCCACACAGCCGAAGCTACACTCGATGTTTTGCGCCCTGTTTTTGAAGATCGCATTATCAGCCGCAGAGCTGATATCGTTTGGCCACCTCAGAGCTGCGATTTGACACAGTTGGACTATTATTTGTGGGGTGCCGTCAAAGATAAGTGTTACGCCGACAAGCCAGAGACAATTGACGCTTTAAAGGACAATATTCGTGAACTCATTGGTTAAATACAGCTGCACACAATCGATAATGTGCTTAAAAATTGGACCGAACGTGTAGGCTACTGCATGGAAAGCCGAGGAAGCCATTTGAATGAAATTATTTTCCATTATTAACCGGAAGGATTGGACAGCCAGGCAGCTCTTATGGCTGTGAGGGGCTGTTATGTGAAATCCAGGCTGGTTGATGATTGTAGGAGGGCTCTAGGGGGAGCCTTAGGGGAATATGCGTTGAGGCTATGCTGGGTGCCTGGTCACTCCAACATAATCGGCAATGAGGTGGCTGATGAGTTGGCGAGACAGGGCTCGGAGATGGATGATCCTGACCGGGTGGAGGCAGTTAGGCCTCCAATTGGCTTCCTTTTTGGAAGGATCACGGAATGGATTCTGGATGCGACCAACCGGGCCTGGGGGAGCCGAATGGACTGCCGTGTATCAAGGACACTGTGGCCTGTCATGAAATAATGAATAAAGTTTAGTTTTACTTAGACTCGCAACATAACAACACACGTCTTTATTTAGCTCGCACATGATATGGTGTCAGAAGTGCTCAAAAGGAGTAAATAAGAGAATAAGAGAAAAAAAAAAACAAAAACTGATTGCAGTAATAAATGTATATAATATAATAACACTGGGATATGACAGAAGCACAAGTGCAACAGTCTGTGCAAAACGTAGTATATATACCCAGATCAATGGCAAATTTAAAGCCACCGAAGAATTTGTTTATTCATCATGATGGCGATATGGCTGCTGAGTGGGCAGAATGGCTGGACGAATATAATAATTACTATGTAGCGTCCAAAATCGATTCGGAAACCGAAACAGTACAGGTTGCGAATTTAAAAGTAGTTTTGGGCCGTGAAGCAAATAAGTTGCTCCGTAATTTAGGTCTAACGGACGCCGAATTGGGCAGTAGATTAACTATAATAGAAAAACTGACTAGTCACTTTGCGCCACCCAGAAATAAAACATATGAGCGTTGTCAGTTTCATCGTATAAAACAGCAAGCGACGGAACCCTTTGAGGATTATTATCAAAAATTAAGAAGACAAATTAAATACTGCGCTTATAATAGTATGACAGACGAATTTTTGGTAGACCAAATAGTGCTGGGAATTTATGCAGACAGTACAAGGAAAAAACTATGGATGGAAGAAAATCTTAACTTAGACAAAACTATTAAAATATGCAGAGCGGCTGAAATAACAACAAAACAAATGCGTGAGATAAATGGTGACGAACATAGCGGTGTTGTCAATACAGTAAAGCAGCAACAACAACAAAATGAAAAAATGTACAAATGTGGTCGGTGTAATAAAGTGCATCAGAAAAAAAATTGTTTAGCGTATAACAAAGAATGCAAAAAGTGCGGAGTAAAAGGGCACTTTGCGGTCGTTTGCAGAAGCAAAGATAAACATGCAAAATATCATAATAAACAACATACAACTAAAGCTGTAAATACAATAGAGAAAAGTGATGATGAGGAAGACGAAGAAGAATATAGTTACATAGGCGAAATAAAAGATGGAAATAATTGTGACAACAAATGGTACGCTACTCTTAATATTGGGCGACATGATTTGCGGGTGAAGTTGGACACAGGGGCCGATTGCAACGTGTTATCATTGAATGAGGCTAAACGAATTAATGCCACTATTGGGAATACTAAAACGTCGAATTTGATAGCGTATAATGAAAATTTTATTAAAGTAATGGGTGAGTGCAGATTAAGATGCCAAATAAAAGGTCAAAATAAGATGGTCATATTTAAAATTGTAAAGGACAATTTCCAGTCAATACTAGGCCGTAATAGTTGCGAACAACTTGGCTTAGTGGCGCGTATTGATTGCGTACAAACAAAAAAGCTCGGATGTTGTAGAACATTCGAATACGATATTGAGTTTATAGAAAATGCAAAATTTCGTATATTGCCTCCAAGAAGAATTCCCTTGGCGTTAAAAGAAAAAGTGAAGAAAGAACTAGACAATATGGTTCAGATGAAAGTAATCGAGCCAGTAAGTGAGCCATCGCCAGCAGTAAGTCCAATGGTAATTGTTCAAAAAGGGGAGAAAATAAGAATTTGTATGGACCCAACCGAATTGAACAAAAGTGTAAAGCGTTGCCATTTTCCTCTTAAAACGGTTGAGGAAATTGCAGCAAAAGTAAGTGGCTGCAGATATTTTACTAAACTAGATTGCGAAAAGGGGTTTTGGCAAATTAAAGTGACAGAACGGACAAGCAAATTCTTAACAATAGCTACGCCATGGGGAAGATATAAATATTTACGTCTCCCATTTGGCATTTCTTCTGCACCCGAAGTGTTCAGTGAGGTAATGTCCCGTGCTCTGGAAGATATTGACAACTGCGAGGTGGCCATGGACGATATATTTTTATTCGCAGAAAGCCGTGAAAAATTAAACAAAATTACTAGGCAAGTAGTATCACGTTTGAGTGAGATGGGATTCACGTTGAACAAATCAAAATGTGAATATAATAAAAGTTCGGTTAAATTTCTGGGGCACATTTTCACTGAACACGGTTATAAAGCAGATGACGAGAAAATATTAGCAATAAAAAGATTACGACAGCCAACGAATGTTAGAGAGTTGCAACGTTTGCTTGGGATGGTAAACTATCTTGGAAAATTTATCCCCAATTTATCTGAAATTACAGAGCCCGTAAGAACATTGCTGCATAAAAACGTTGAATGGCATTGGGATGACGCGCAGATAAAAGCATTCGAAAAAATAAAAAATGCGCTGTCGTCAACTCCAGTTTTGATGTACTTTAACGTTAATAAGCCAGTTACGTTATCTGTCGATGCAAGTAGTACAGCTATTGGCGCGTGTTTATTACAAGACGACAAACCGGTGGCATACGCAGCTAGGGCTTTTAGTCAATCGCAACAAAATCAGCCACAGATAGTAAAAGAGGCACTAGCCATACGATTTGGGTGTAAAAAGTTTCACGAATATGTATACGGCAAAGAGCTGCAGATTGAAACCGACCATAAACCTTTGGAGACGATTTTTAAAAACCCGATACAAAATGCACCACTGAGGCTGCAAGGTATATTATGGGACATAGTACAATATTGTCCGAAAGTTAAATACGTTAAAGGCAGAAACATACCAATAGCTGATACACTAAGTAGAGACATCGAAGTTGATGAAACTGAACCTGAACTAAAATGTAAAGTAAGCACCATAGCTTCGACAACGCTAGATGCGGTAACGTACACAAAATTTCAAAAATCGATTGACAACGATCCGGAGTTAAAAGTTCTTAAAGAGTATGTCATGAAGGGCTGGCCAGAAAAAACATCGAAAGTACCAAGTATCATTAGAAAATATGTCACGTTTAGGCATCAGCTTACGTATGATGAAGACTTACTGTTTAATGGCGATAAAATCATTGTACCAAAAAATCAAGTAGATGAATTATTACCACGACTACATGCTGGTCACCTCGGTATTAACAAAACTCTATCATTGGCAAGAAAGCAGTTATATTGGTATGGTATGACAAAAGATATTAAACTGTTTGTTGAAAAATGCAAAGTATGTCAACAAACACAAAGAGCTAACAGCACCGAAGAGTTAATTATCAAAGAGTTACCGGAGTATCCCTTCCAAATTGTATCGGTGGATCTTTTCCATTTTGAAGGTGATGACTTCTTGTTAATAGCAGACCATTACTCTAACTTCTTCGATTTTCGAAAATACACTACAGCTTCATCAGCAGAAACGATATTATTTCTGAAAATGTGGTTTTCGGTTCATGGAATTCCAGAAGTGCTGGAAAGCGATGGCGGTCCACAATTTACGTCTAGGAGATTTAAGCAATTTGTTGAAAATTGGCAATTTAAACATAATATTTCGTCTCCGTACTACCCAAAATCTAATGGTTTTACAGAACGCAATGTCCAAAATGCAAAAAATCTGTTGAAAAAGTGTTCAATAGATCGTACGGATGTATACAAAGCATTGCTAAATTGGAGAAATACGGATCGTGATAATATATTAAAATCCCCGGCAGAAAGATTATTTAGCCGTAAAACACGTACAACAATTCCAACGAGAAAACAACAACTTTTACCCAAAATTGTTACCGGAGTCAAGCAACGGTTGAAACAACTGCGGGAAATGCAAAAGAAATATGCCGACCGAGGTGCAAAAACTAGGGCATCACTACAAGTAGGTGACACGGTTGTTATGCAAACTGGTCATCGAAATTGGTCCTCAGCATCTATAATTAACAATACTGAACATCCACGATCGGTAATAGTTCAAACTGACAACGGTAGAACTTATCGTCGGAATACGTTTCATTTACGAAGATCGTTGGCCGGTAGGGTCAATCCTGAAGAAGATGAAACAATATTTGGTGAGGAGGATAAGACCAACAACATACCAATTCAACACACCACTACGGGTGACAACAAAGGATCCTCTGAAGAAAATACAGCTCGATCCACAGTGGAGGTAACAGGCGAGCAGGTCCAAAGAACGCGTAGCGGCCGAGTGGTGAAACCAGTTCAACGTTATGAGGCTTAAAAATTAAAATATAAATTTTAATTAACTTTACACATACATTTTTTACTTTAAATCTATTATTTTTTAAATCAATATTATAAATTTAAAACCAATATTATGAACTTAAAAAAAAAAAAAAAAAAAAAAAAAAAAGAGATGTCATGAAATAATGAATAAAGTTTAGTTTTACTTAGACTCGCAACATAACAACACACGTCTTTATTTAGCTCGCACATGGTACTTAGGAGGTCCGATTCGAAATCGCTGCTGGGCAAGAGTAGGGTCTGTGTCAGGACCTTGATAGGGATTATCACGGGCCACTGTATGATAGGCAGGATGGCGGTGAGAATGGGATCCGACTTATCGGATGTGTGCGGGTTGTGTGAGGACCCGGAGGAGCTGGAGACGGTTGAGCATATTCTGTGCCACTGTCCCAGGCTCCAGAATAGCAGGCTGAGGTGGCTGGGCAGTAGATTCCTGGGCGAATTAGGGGACGTCTCGGGGTGTGGACTCGAGGGTCTTATAGGATTCGTAATGGGGATGACCTGGCTGCGCGAGAGGAGACGGGGCGCTGTCCGCGTGTAGTGTGAATTTTGGTTTGGTCTTTGCTTCATTTCTATATCTATTTTCTTATTCTCGGGCTGTCATTCTCTTTTTCATCTACCTTTTCCTTTTCACCTTATCTATCCTAATTAAGGCATCGCAATGGACCATATTGGTCTCTGGGTGAAGGTGTGGAGGAAACTTCACACCAGCCTTTCTACCTACCTACCTACCTACCTACCGGAAGGATTGTACTTTCTTATAAAAAAAGAAATTTGAGAAAATATTCAGTACTTTTTTTTATAGCATTTTCAAAAAAAAAAGTTATTTGGCGGACCCTTTTTATAGAGGAACATCTAGTAAAGATTTCAGATCCGTATAATAGAGTAGGCAGAAGCTTAGTTTTTGCTAACAAAGTTCTTATATTTAGGGGCTGATATGTTGCGTGGGCCATAAATTACGTAAACTACCACATACCTGATTAAAATGGTCTGACTAAGTTAAAGTTTTGTTGAAAATTACACCTAAATTACTTGCGGTATTTACAAGTATGTCCAATTGAAACATTAAATTAATTTTCCATTCTTGTGTTATTCAAAGAAATTGCCAAGAATATTTGCAGAAGCCCACACAAAAATATTGTTCGTCAGAATTCAGTTCATTTAACTTGGTGACAATTAATTTCTTGATACTATAGTTCGCCAAAAACTTTTTAGTTTTAAGCAAAATCAAAAAAAAAAAAACAAATTTAATGTGTTTTCAACGGTTTTAAATTCTTCTTTTTTAAAACACTCACTCAAGAATAATAACATAACTTTATTAAGTACCATTTTCACATTTAACAAAAATGGTAATCTTAATTAGAACCCTTTACACAGTATAAGTTGTTGATAAGGGTAAGGTACAAATTTTGCTTTTGTTTATCAGGGGTGTGCTGGAAACCGCAAACGCAAAACGCAAGAATTTGGAAGTTGTTTTTAATCAACTTTAAACCTAATTCTTATAATTTTTCGTTTAAAATCCTGCTTAAGAGGGAAATTTTTGCCTAACATTTGTCATAAAATTCTTTTATTACAGAAATCTTATTAAGAAACGACATTTAAAATTCTTGCGTTTTACATTTGCGATTTCCAGCACACCCCTGTATATATTTTAAATACGAACCAAAGAAAAATAAGCGTAAAATATAAAAGAAGGGAAAATATATTAAAAATGTGTAAAGTCCCAAAAAATCCCCGAATTTTTTTTAAATTCCCAAAAAAATCCCCAACCCCCAAATGACTTTCTTTGTCCTTTTTGTTTCTATGAAATCCCCAAGTCTGGCAGCCCTGTATATATCCCAGGGCCTCTGGTGTCGACATCTGAAATTCTGGAATGGTGAAATTTTCAAGTTTTTTCTATTCTTTAAGGTTCAGCTAGTGCCAATATTGTATCTCAAGCAGTCTTTTTTCGGTTCGAATGGGTTAAAGGCTAACAAATCTCATATATGTAGATGAAGATGTCTAAATAATATTCGCTAGAAAGAAATTTAACAAAATTCTTAACCTTATAACAAAATTTTGTTCTGGCGGGGTCTATGATTTCCAATCGGTGCCAGATTTGGTGCACTCTCGAAAAATGTTGCTTATATGCTGTGGTCAGTGATTCCAGAAGTGAAGATTTATCTGCATTTTGCCGATTTTTTTTACCCCAAAATGCAGATTTGAAGATTTTTGGTTTAAATTTGCAGATTTTTTAGCTCGGTGGAAATTTCTTTACATTATCACATACGTTTGTACTATTTCCAATTCTTGCATAGATAAACGAAACATATCAACAATTCATGGAAGAGTCGCCTGAAAATAGATTAATAAGTAGGAATTTTATTCCCAAAATATTACTTAAAAATTAAAAATTTGCCTATATTACTTATTAATCGACCTTTTTCTTGAATTTGTTATTAGTTTCTTAGAATTTTTCTAAACAGGCTTTCAAGGTCATTTGTATTTAAATAAAAGATTATTTATTTAGAATTTTTTCATCCTACGTTTCGTTGGTATTTTCCAACTTCATCTGGGATTTTTCAGTTTATTAAATCTGGCAACGACACAAAACAAAAATAAAATAATATTAAAGGCTGTTACACACTATCCCACAAAGTCTTACGTATTTTTCAAAAATGCTTCCCTGATCTAATTATTCTTTGAACATTTTCAAAAAACAATAACAACTTATCATGACAGGGTTGCATTTTTGTAAATTACTAAAGACTTTGTGGGATAGTGTAAAACAGCCTTAAGTAACAACTACAATAAAGTTCCACATTACAATAACCAAACTTACATTCACTCTTTGTTAAATTTACATTTAATAATAAAAAAAAAAAGTTTTAGAACATAAAACACGAAATTGTTTAAAATTATTTAAAAACAAAAATAAAAAAGTAAATAAATATCACAGCTTTTCATTGGTAATGTATCACAGTTGAACTAAAACTAAATTATTGCGATTGTGTAATTTGCATTTGTGCCGTCTTTATCCTCCTTTCTATTTATTACGTTGTTTGATTTTTCCTGTATTCGAAGACATTCAAGAGTGTATCGTTTGTTTGTGTTTTTCTCTCTGTTTAATATTTTAACTCCTTCAATATCAATATAGTGTCCAGTATCAAAACAATGCGTTGACAATGCTGTTGTTAATTTCTGTTTGTTTATATCAAATTCTTGCTTTGCTATTCTCGTGCCTAAGCTTCGTTTAGTTGTCCCTATGTATATTTTCCCACATGTTTCGTCTTCTTTGCCCACACATGTAATTTCATACACTACGTTGCTTAGTTCGTTTTTATCAATTTTGGTTTTTGTTTTTGTAAATAATGTAGAAATTGTTTTGTTGGGTCTGTGTGCTAATTTAACTTGTTCATCTTCTATAATTTCTCTTAGTTTTTGATTATCGGTAAGTTTTGGTAAGTATGATACCCTGTAGTATTTAGTGTTGCCAGATGTATTGTTTATGGTAGTTACCCTTGGTTTTTTGTTGCTTAGTTTGTTCAATAAATTATTTATTATATTTTTCGGATAACTGTTTTTAGTTAGGATGTCTTTTATTTTAAAAATGTTTTTTGAAACAAATTGTTCATTACTCATTTTCATTACTGTTGTTATTAGATTTGTTGCAGTATTTATCTTTTAAATTAAAGGTTGTGTTGAATTAAAATTTAACAGGCGTCCAGAAGCTATCGTTTTAGTATATGAATTACCCTGACCTATTTATATATCGCCGGAATTATACCAGCTGATTTGTATATATATGTATATGTACGTATATATTTATATGTACTTATGTATACATATCTTTAATAGTATTAACATTTGATTTCTTGTAAATTTTAATAAGACACTTGATAGTTTTAATAACATGTCAAGCAATTAACTTTTAATTTTGTATTTAAAATAACAAATCCAAAAATTATCAGCCATTTTAAATACAAATCGCATTCGAACATATGTACTTTTAAAACTTTTCTGTATTGAAAGTTCAAAAAAATAATTCCTTTTTTATACCTCGTACTTCAAGGACCATTAATAGATGTTTACCAGAACTACTTCTAAAACAAACATCGATTTCATTTTGAAATTACTTGTTTAATCTTTTTCTAAATAAACAACATAAACAAAATGTAATAAATGTGTTTTGAAAATTTTTCAAATCTATGCCCCAAGATTTGCAGATTGTTTGTTGAAATATTATGGGTTTTTGCTGATTTAACATCTTAAAGTTCTGGCAACACTGACTGTGGTATCGAATTTTTCTTTATTCAATCCAAGACGATTTGTTGAAGTTGTTTCTTTATTCGTTTTTCCACGGAAAATTTAACTTTTTTTAGTTTCTAGGAGTTTCAATGCATTAAGTATTGTTATTTTGCCTTGATACAGTTTCGTTTATCGGTTGTTGTTGTTGTTTCAGCGTAAGTAGATTATTGGTCTTTTGTAGCAGGTCCTAGGAGAATGGGCTGCCATTTGTCCCGTGTATTTGCTGAGGCCCTATGCTCCTTATAGGATCGATGGGAACATATAACAATGCTTATCTTTGATTCCTACAATTTTTCCAGGCATTTTCGGCTGCCTGACCTTTGCCAAGGTGTTATAAACTTTTCCAGAACGAACAGTGATCAGGAGGCTGTTTGGATGATTTATTTGGAGGAGGGTTAAAGCCACCTTACTTTTTTAAACTGATGAACATTTTTGACCGACTGTACTACAATCCCACTGGTTTTCGTTTAAGTTTTCAGAAAAAAATTTAATATCGTTTTTGTTTTGTTTCATAAAATTCTGTGACAGCTACAGAGAGTTTCTTTCAATTGCGGACAAAATTCTTAAAATAGAATATGCCCAGCGGTAAACTCTTGGAGGCCTTCTTTTATAAGGCCTTCTGTAAGATCTTCTTATTTAGACCTTTTTTTAATATCGAGTACTCAAGCTCGCTTTTCTTCACAGGAATATCTTGTGGAAGGCCTCCCTACTCCCTTCTTCATACATAGGCCAACAATGAGATCTGCTAAAGAAGGCCTCCAATCAGGCCTGCTGACGAAGGGAACGCAGAAGGACTTTGCTGGCTAGGACATCATGTGGATTTCAAAAGGCCTGCTTACTACTTCTTTTTACCGCTGGGTACAAACAAGTGTATATACCCAGCGGTAACTAGAACGAGTAAATAGGCCTGATAGAAGGCCTTATTTTTTTACACAGGTTGTCATTGGTAGCAAGCCCTTCTGCAATCCCTTTAATATAAAGTCCGATTTCTTTCCAAAGATAGGGGTAAGGAGAGTCACTAAAAATAAAAAATAAATGAAACTAAACAACTTCCTTTCTCCATTCTTAAAGAAGGGAGTAGCGAATGTGTTCTGAATAGTTTACAAGGTGTTTCAAAAAGAAATAAATACCGTAAGTAAGGCATTCTTCTGAAGGCAGGATATAATAAGAAGCGAATCTTTTAGAAAGGAGTGTAGAGGCCTGCCACTTGCGGTCCTTTCAATATGTACCACTGGGTATTTTTTCAGAATTGTTTATGTATGTTTGTTTGCACTAACTAAAAGAGAAACACAAGAGCCTTTATTAAAATAATAAAAAAATAATGTATTACTGTTTCCAAAATAAAAAAAATAAACAATAAAGACAAAAATCCCAAAGATAAATAAATAAATGTGTAGTTAACAAATAAGAGCTTTAAATTATTTTATATATGTATTTATAATTGACTCTTTTACATATGCTTTGTTTTCTTTCGTTATTGTGTGGCAAAAAAATTCTCTTTGTTCTGTAATCTTAAGTTTTTTTTAATTTTATTTAAGATTTTTATTTGTTATTTTGAGAAAAATTCATTATCTAAATACAAACATACATTTTATTTTTACAATTTAGTCAGGCATAACATTTTGGAAGTCTTTTTAAAAGTGTTATAAATTTTTCTTTTAAAAATATTTGTTTTATTATTACTACAAAAATATGTTAAACAACAAAAGATTAACTTTGTATTAAGAGAAAGATTTTTTTTTAATTTTGTATTTATTTATGTTTATGTTCTTGTAATTTAGTTAGTTATGTTCTTGTATAAGAGTATTAAAATAATAAACTCATAGTATTACTTTAACTTCTAGTTATTTATGACCTTTTTTAAACAAAGTGTGTGTTAAAGCATTATGTGCAAGACAAGTCAGTTTAAGATAAAAATATTTTAGAAGAAGCACGAAGAAGTGCTTTATTCGGTTGTGCCGAATATTTAAAACGCTACTGACAGTAAGAATATATAAGGACTGCGCTTAATTTTTAAAAATTATAAGCCACTTTAAATTAAAACTGACTTCACAGTATATAAAGGCCTGTTCGTCGATTTCGAACAAAGACTTCGTTCGATTAAATTACATTTAAAACAAAAACAAATTAAAAAATAAATTATAAAATATTGTTTTTGTTGTAGATGTTATTTAAGTGAACGAAGTCTTCATTCGATATCGACGAACAGGCCATCAGAGTCTATTTAAAAACTAATTTTTTTATGGGGCCTAGGGTAAACTATGAAATAGTCCTTAAAAAGCTTATCAGGGTAATTTTTGCTTCTAAAAAACCGGTAAAATGGTATTAAAGCAGTTACCAAAATAATTCGTAATGTTAAATTGAAAATTATATAATTGGCCTTCTTTTATTGATTTGTTGCCTGAAGAGCAAATAATTTCAATTAGTACAACTGCTGTCAATCATAATTATTTCCTCTTTAGTCATTAAGTCAATTAAATAAACTTCAATTTCACATTAGGAATACATTGAGAGTCTGACCTAAGACCTTTTCGCCGAACTCCATAGATGAAGTTTCAAAATGAATCAAATTAATCGCTTGCTCTTAATCGTGTATGTTAACTAAGAAAGTCTTTAATTTGTGCCCGCAATAAAATATATTTTTAATGGGTTCTTAGATGAATATTAAAATGTTTTAGACAGAATGACAAGCTTAGTATACTCTCGTTCACCACTAGTGCTGAAGGGTACAACAATTGTGAGAGCTTAAATATTGTGGGCCACAAGTTTATCTATAGAAATTCATGTGATGCACCAGTTTTCCTTTCGAAAATCTTGTGGGTCACGCAGTTTTTTATAGAAAATCTTATAGGTTTCAGTTTTTCTATAGAAAATCATTAAAAGCACGAGCATCACAAGTTGCTCTATAGAAAATCTTGTAGGTAATAAGTTTTCGAATGGAAAATATGGCGGGTCGCAAGTTTTTCTATACAAAAATGGTGGATAAAATTTTGTGACCCACAATATATTCTAAAGAAAATTTTGTAAAGTCCAAAATTTTTTTATAAAAATCTTTAGAAAATCTTTTTGTTCTACAATTTTGTATAGAAAATCTTATGCTATTAAAGTTTTACCGAAGAAAATGTTTTGCTACTAAATTTTTTTAAAGAAAATCGTTTGGTACTAAAATTTTTGTAAATTAAATCTTTTGGTACTTAAGTTTTGCTATAGAAAACCTTGGTAAGCAGATACATACATATATAGGAAATGTTTTGGTACCAAGGTTTTTTAATAGAAAATCTTTTGTTGTCGAAAAAATCTTTTAGTACTAAAATTTTCATATAGAAAATCTTTAGCTACTAAAGTTTTTCATAGAAAATCTTGTAATTCAAAAATTTCGAACGGTAATCGTATGCTTTAAACGATTTTCTATAGAAAAACTTGTGAGCCACAAAATTTTCTATTTAAAATCTTTTAAAGCATACGATTTCCGTTTGAAAATTGTATGGGTCACAAGAATTTTTAATAGAAAATCTTTTAAAGCATAAGATTTCCGTTCAAAAATTTTGACCCACAAGATTTTCTATAGAAAATCGTTTAAAGCATACGATTACCGTTCGAAATTGTGACCCACAAAACTTTCTATAGAAAATCTTTTAAAGTATAATATTGCCTTTGAAAATTTTATGGGTCACAAGATTTTTTAATAGTAAATCATGTAACCCTTTAGTATTCCTTTCAAAAAATGTTTGAGGCACGAGTTTTTCTTTAGAAAAAAATTGTAAAACTTATGTTTTTCCTAAAATATATCTAGAGGGTGACACGTTTTTCTATAAAATATCTGAAAAAATTGTAAAGCAAAAGTTTTTCCATAGCAAATCTTTTAAAGCACAAATTTTTCTTTGGTACTAAAGTTTTTTAAGGAAAAATTTTAGATACTTAAGTTTTTTTTCTGGTGCTGGAGTTTTTCTACATAAAATCTTTTAGTTCTAAAATTTGCCTATAGAAAATCTTTAAGTACTAAAGTTTTTCTTGAGAAAATCTTTAAGTACTAAAGTTTTTCTTGAAAAAATCTTTTAATACTAAAGTTTTTTATAAAGTCTTTTGGGTGCACCGTTTTTCGATAGAAAATCTTTTGGTACTAAAGTTTTTCTATATTAAATCGTTTGGTACTAAAGTGTTTCTATCTGTTTGTACTAAAGTTATTTTCTAGGAAATATTTTTGTGTTAAAATGGTTTTTTCCAGAAAAAAATATGGAAAATTTTTTGGTACTAAAGGTTTTCTGCAGAAAATATTTCGGTACTCAAGTTTTTCTAAAAGTCTGGTAGGTCTGAATTTTGTTTATAGAAAAGTTTTCGTTATTTTTTTCCTAATAATTATTGGTACTGAAATTGTTTTGACACCATGGTTTTTCTAAAGAAAAGACTGATATTACATATTTTTTCTGAAGTTTTAAAATATAGAAAATCTTATGGGTTTTAAAAGTTTCTGTGGAAAATGTTTTAAAACTAAAAAAAAAAAAATCGTTGAAATATTTTTGTTGGACAGGATTTTTTTCTGCACTTTTTTGTAGGATTTTTTTATGTTAACGAACTCTTTTTTTTAAGTCGTTAAGTTAATAAATCAATTTTTTAAATGGTCACCCAACAAGTTTGTGTTTATTGCAACAGAATCGGTAACTCAACAAAAATAAAATTAATAAAAAAAACTGAGATTCTGCAGTTTATATGCAGCTGTGACAAACTTGTAAAAATATAAATATTGTTTTTAACAATTTTTGCAAACAAAAAAAATGTGAATGTGAATGGCTAAAGCTTACGTACACCAAACGATTAACTGAAGGCATATGTGTAATAGTTGTGAAATAGTGATATCCCAACAATTGTTAAAGCCTGTAAATATGCAATTGTTTTTTTTTTGTTTTGCTAAAATTTATACATATATTATTAACGCTGCTACTGCTGCTGCTTATTAAAGTGCCCCAAATATAAAAAAACTGCTGTGAGAATATTATTTATACAACAAATAAAGCCGCACATTGCGACGATTATGTATAACCACAAATTATTGTTATTATTTTTTTAATATAATTTTGTAATTTATGTACTTAAAATGCTGCTTCGAAAATATTCATTGTGACAATTTTATAAACAATTTCTTTTGCTCTTTAAACATTCTGCCATTTTTTTTTTGGTCCAGAATTGCCCGGAAAATTAAAAGTCAGTTGGCATAATTATAGTAAGTATGTTTAATTATATTATTTGATATTGCTGGGAAATAATAAAATAGTAATACACTCAAAAAAAAATCAATCCATCCGTACTCAAATCAATCCGGAGCGGTATTAATAGTACGGTGAGTACGGATTTTCTTGAATCAAGTACAGAAAGATTGATTCCAGTACGGATTTTTAATTCCAAAATACTTAAATTATCCATATTCAATCCCGTAAATGAGATTGATTTAAGTCAAACTAAGATTGAATCAATCTCAAAATGCACTTCATTCAAAAATTATAAAATTGTTTTAATCCGAACTCGTAGCTCAAATAATCCGAAAATGAGATTGATTAAGGTAAAACTAAGATTGAATCAATCTCAAAATGAATTTGATTCAAGTAATATAAAGTTGATTTTATCCCGAATTCATGATTGAAAAAAACAAAAAAAAAGAAATTACAAAGAAAAAATGATAATGATTGATTTACTTACCCGTATTACACATTACAGAATGATAAAACTCCAACATCATGCCCGATATGGTTTTTATTTTAGAAATCTTATGTACATATTTAACCAAAAATATAAACTAAATGAGTAGCATGAGTTCACATTTAAAAAAAAAAACTTTGAAAAGAAATTAATTTTCAAAAGTAATCCCATTTAGGATTGTTTTGAGTACGTTTAAGTGTTATTCGTACTTGAATTTTTGAGTACGACTCGTACTTAAAGTAATCCCAAAAAACTTGATTTATCCCGAGTGTTTTTCTTTCTGTGTAATAATTAATTGCTTATATAATATTGTAAATGGACACTATTCACAATTATCAGCAATTGGTTAAAATTAATTAATTTCAATTAAATAATTTTGGTTTATTTCGTTTGACATTTAACAATAAATTGTAAAATATTGCCAAGCTTTTTTTTTGTTAATAAAAAAGAATTTATATAATTTTAATATTTATATAGGCATATGTTTGCTTGTATGCGTACATATTTATATAATAAATGCTGTAAATATTTAATCATTAAAATATTTGTGAAATAATTGCTGGAAAAATATTAAAATACTTATTAAAAAAAGTAGGCTGTAGTTCGGTTTAGTGCAATTTGAAAGAGCTCAAAATATGTTTTTAGTTAAAAAAAAATTTTCAGCCACATGTTAATTAAGCTTAATTTAATTAAACATTTCATTCAAAAATATCAAATAACTTTGTATACCTTTCACCACAGGTGAAAATGGTGAACATAAGTTTGTCATTCCGTTTGTAATTTTCACAATTTTGATCTTAGACCATATAAATTATATACGTTCTGGGTCCTTATGAGTGTCGAAGTTGATTAACCGGTGTCCATCCGTCTGTATGTCTGGCAGTCCGCTTGTTAATTGCAATTGGTTTTCCGAAGATCCCAGAAATGATTGGATTCAGGGGCTTATATTTGTATATAACCTATGATGCTCCCTTTAATTTCGACGTTAAAATTAAGCCAGAGCGGTCCCTTGATGACTCTGGTAAAGAAAAAAAAACCACGATTACCTCTAATTTTTATCATAAAGCCCTCTGTTTTGTTTTTTAATTAATGTGTAGACTTTGTTTATCTTTTTTCGACACATAACAAGTACACTTGTCATGTTCATGTATTGTTTGCCTCTTTAATCTTGAAATGTATTTTAAACGAAGAAATGTATTAAACATTTTCAATTCTTTTGTAATTCTTTTTAATAAATTGTGTTAGTGGGTTATTGGTATAAGGCGCTGCTTTACGACAGGTGAAGGATATTACGGCCTTGGCACAGCCGAGTTTATCACTTTTACTTGTTTTTTAAATCTATTTATTTTGCTTCGGGAAATTTTTCATATAAATTTACAGCATACAAAATCGATAAAAATTACAATACAATTTAAATTGATGAAAGGTTTTGGAAATTAAGGGGCATAATTTCATACAACTGAAACTTATTTTAATCAATACCTATAGGTAACCATTACAGTTTTGCATTTGATTTAATGAAGGTGGCAAAATAAGTGTACAATGAGATATTTGACTTTGTGTCCTTTTTCTTGAGTGCAACCTGACTTTAAAGGGGTAAAGCTACAGCCAAAATTTGTATCTTGTCCGCGGCTTAAAACTGTCAGATCTCCTTAAGATCACGGCCCACAAAAGTCTGAGCTGGTGATGCGTGAACTAATTGTCTTTAGGACCACATGATTGTGCTTAAATGATTGTTGTGAGGTGACTGTAGCTAAAAAGTAAATTAAGGTGACGGAGATCCTCTTCGCCCGCTGGCGGTTGTGCTTTTAAGGTGGTGTAAACTATAAAAATATCATAAAATAAGAGAATAATGTGTTAAATTTCCCAAATCATTAAAAAATGTAGAAAACCACCATACTACCCAACAACAGCTGTAATAATCAAAAATTTTTCTTTCTTACCAGCCCCAAAAATAGGCATTACAATTTTGTTTTAATTATAACCTAAAAGTATGCACCAAATAAATATTATATGTTTATACATAACATTTCAATTGCTGTTGCTGTATTTTCATTTTTATTGTTTTCAATTGAATATTTAATTGTTTATTTTAAACGCACAACAAAAATTTTGTTTTTTTTCCAATATGTATTTATGAATATTTTAATTTTTTTTTTTTATTTCTGCTATGTTGTTGTACTGCTTAAACAACTTTTCGTTATTTATTACGATTTCCCCCCCCCCCCCCCTCCCACCCTTCCAAAAACAAGAACGATTTATAATTGTGTATGCTTTGTTATTGATACGTAAGTATGTATGTATGTGTTTTAATGTGAGTGTAAGTGTTTATAATGATTTGAACAGTGTTCGAAAATAAAGCGAACTTTATTTTTTTAGTGTTTGTGTATTTGTACACAACCCCTAATTCCGTTCATTACTATTTTTACGAAAGCATCAAATATTATGCAGTGTTCGGTTTTTTGTTATAAAACAGAAAAATGCTAGTGATTCTGTAGACATTAGAGTATCCAATTATTTGACTTTCGGTTTTGTTCGAGTAAGAAATTAATCGATTTTTTAATTAAAAATTTGCTCGATTAATCGAGTAAGGTTTTTAAATTGTTAGAATTACTCGAATAATTCAAATAATTTTATCCAATAGGGGAAAAAACATAAATCTCTACATGAATTGATACTTTTCTTATATTAATAAACAAAAAAAAAAAACAATAATACAAACATGTAGCTTAACAATAAACAATTAAATAACAAAATAACAAAATCAAACAAAAAATCAAAAATGTCAAGTTAAAATCAGTTTTATATCTCAAACTGAACCGAAGTTATAGCAAAATATATTTCATTAAACCTGTATCTAAAGGTTCCTTTTGAAAACTTTAATCGCGTTTTGCCAAGTTTCATTTTTGAGATATGACATTGTTGCAATAAAGGAGCGATATGTGTAGACCTTATTTCTTATCAAGCGCAATGATGGTATTATATTAGTGAATATGTGTATGTATGGATGGAAAATAAAATAAAAAAAATTATATAAAAAAAATTATAATAAAATTAGATGACAGCGAATATTGTGTCCAGCACACGAACATTTACGAAGGAATTTGCCTGCTGGACAAGCGTTTGAAATGTGTATTTGGCACTTAACAGACTATAAAATTATCTGAAAGCCAAGGTTAAGTACTGTAATGTTTATTAGCAGGCGGGAACCAATAATTTTTTTCGATTTATAATTCGATTTATTCCTAGAAATCGAGTGAAATTGAAGTTGGTGGGCATTTTTATGTCACAATTTCTTAAAAATAACTTAATATTTCAAAAAGTTTTATACTCTTAAGTTTTTAAAATTACTTGGGTTGCAATTTCACTGATAACTTATTACATTTTTGTAATCTCCTTTCATTTTTTACGATAAATGGTAAACTTTATAAGAAAAATGTGCTATTAAAGTGCCAAATTTCTAACGTATGGTATTTGACGTTTATAATGATATACATAATTTGTCTCTCACACAACAACATCTAAAAAGGTTCTGAAATATGCTCAAAAGCTTGTGGGATAAAAATAAATGTAGAAGTTAAGAGGTTAGTTTTAAATAATATTAAACAGTTGGAAATCTAAAAACAAATATTTTGTATTTAAAAAAAGTAGATATTTTAAAGATATTCATCTTAATCGATTTATTGACATAAATTGTTCGAGTTATTCGTTATTCGAAATTGTCTGTTTTGATTATTATTATGGAAGAAATATTCCTCAATTTATCGAACAACGATTAAGCGAGTGGATAGTCTAGTAGACATACATTATAATTTAATGTTTTTAGTGTGTTTTTACATTGAAAAATAAATGAGCAAACAAAAAATTTTTGCAATGGTTCTCACTAGTGCTGTTGTTGTGGCTTGACCACAATTAAATATTCTCAATATTGTTTTAGTACAGTATTTTTTATTGTGTATATAGGTCACAAGCAGAGAAACATTTTTTTTAAAGGTATTTACTACACAAACACTTTTAGCATTTATTTTTTCTATATTTCAATCGTGCCGAATACTAAAGACTGTATACAATGGTTATTTTCGAACACTGAAATTGAATGTGTTTTATTTTACTACTTTTTTTGGTTCAATATTGTTTATTATGACATTTAACAACTGCAGAGGAGACAATTAAAAAGTTATAATTTATAAAATCAATACAACATACCGAAATGAGTTGAAATTAAACCATAGGAATTTAAACTGGACATAAGATTGTTATTAAATATTTTGTTCTTTAATAACAAACAAAAAAATTTCATGTTAAGGTTTTTTTACTGTTGCTGTACTTGTAACAACAACATACATACTTTTACACATGGGTGCAAATAGTAATTTTTCCCTACAAAAAGGCACTTTGACACACAACATTTACGTTTACACACCAAATCACTTAAAGTAACTTTTTACACAAAAAGTCACATGCTACACAAGAAGTCATTTGTTACACAAAAACTCACTTTTTACACAAAAAGTTACATAGACAGACAGTCAGTTTCTACATAAAAATTAGCTATTGAAAAAAAAAACATAAGAGAACCTCTAAATACAGGCATCAGTATCAAGTGCTATTCTTTCCTCAGACTTTCTGAAATATAACTTTCATAGTGTGAACCCTAACGTAGAAAGACAGTCAGTTAGACAAAAAGTTAATTGGACAAAGGTTCAGTTAGCCAAATAGTAGGTTTTTACATAAAAATAGGAATAGCTTATCCCATCAACGACAAATTTCAGTATTTTTATCAAATAATAAAAATTGGGAATTAAGCACGAATAACAAAATCATTTAAATTAAATTTTATATTCCCACGAAAATTATTTTGATAATTTACTTTTTTTACAAAAAGTTACTTAGACAAATGAAATTTTTTTTACAAAAATACACTTTTTACTTAAAAAAAAGAAGCTTTTGCACATATATCCACTTTTTATACCCTCCTCTACCAGTGGTGAATGATGATTTACTAACTTTGTCATTCCGTCTGAAGATCCCATAAAGCATATAAAATCTCGGCCCTTTAGTAATTCTAAGTCGAATTAACCATGTCCGTTTGTCTGCCTATCCATCTGTCCGTCTGTTGAAAACACGCTCACTTTCAAAAGACTAAACAGAAAATAACAAAATTGGTGTCAACCTCTTTCTTGTTCTCCTAATCAGCTTGGGATTAAAGTAAAGCATAATCGGTTTAGCAGGCACAAAGTTAAAAGCCCAAATGTGGAACAACCTCCTCCTTAAAAAAATTAATTTTTTGTTACAAAAACTATATTGAAAAAAATAATTAACCCATTAGAGGTCCAACAAAAACTGGCCAACATTTTTTAAGTTCAATTTTATTTATTGATTAAATGAGTTTTGAAAAAATATAAAATGGAAAAAATATATTAAATATTAAAATTTTTTTTTAACTGAGTTTTTGGGGTGTACTCAACTGAATACATTGACCTCTTTTGCATGAAAATTTTCAGAACATTGTTTTTAAGCACTTCTGATACTGCCAACGAGCTCTAATATGGCAAAAAAAATTGTTTTGTAGTTAAGGAGGATAGTGTTCAGCCCCATCTTGAGATTAATCTGCAAACATTGACCGATACGTTACTCTAACACTTTTATTTCGTGCAGTACAATTCAACTACTCCAACAAGTTTTTAACAACACGTGAACAAAATGTATCAGAACATTCCACATGTGAGTACAAATCTAACTGGCAGCAATAGCCTGTAGCAAAAGCCGCAACCCAGTTTTTGAAGCCGAATCGAACTGGCTTTCCCCGAATGACTTGCTTATCGGGATGATTTTCTTTCAACAAGGCAAAATATTATAATATTGAAACGTCAGGTTTTAAAAAGATTGGCTTATATTTTAGAGAAACCATACAGAGCCCACTCCTGAAATACTCGAAATATTGTTGAAGACACAGCCGAATATATCACTTTTACTTCTTTTACAACCAGTTATA
This sequence comes from Pollenia labialis, assembly GCA_949318255.1. Classification (NCBI taxonomy): domain Eukaryota; kingdom Metazoa; phylum Arthropoda; class Insecta; order Diptera; family Polleniidae; genus Pollenia; species Pollenia labialis. Next base: position 29,096,286 of record OX439141.1, on the reverse strand, counting down.
GCCCAGTAAAAAATGTGCTCCGAAAGGAGCAGGTTTAATGTATCAATTCATACCTCAAATCGCTTTAAACTTGCTGATGGGATGCCTGATTTTTGTATGGGGTGTTCCCGGTTTGGAGGACTATTTTCTGCTGACAATAAGCGCTTCTTTTAACATGCAAACAAAGCACTCCTAAAGTACCTTTTTAAGGGCTAATTTAATTAACATATTCATTTATGTTTTTCTTTTACTGGTTTAAAGAACTTTTTTCAATAATTTTCGTAAACCATAATATATTTTAATATTTTTCGCTTTAAAACCTGCTTCGTTGTCAGCACTAAAATAGTAGCTTTTTGGAATATTTCATTCTTTATCATTTACTGCTTTATAAGAGCTCACTTATTGAAGCGCTCAATTAAGTGCTTCAAAAAATCAAAATTTTTTTTACTGGGAGTCTACACAAAAAAAAAAATCAGAGCGGAAAGCATTTTCTAGCTCTCAAAAATTCTCAAGCCCATACAATTTGTATTAAGCATCCCTAAATAGCGCAGCGTCAACGCTTTGCAATTGGAAAATCCGATTTTGACAGCGCGTTTAATAGTGAAGGCCTCTATTGTTAATAAATAATGGCAATGTAGCTATTTTTATTCAATCTAGCGGGTTTTTCTCTTCTTTTTATTTATATTATGTGGGTTTTATTAAACAAAAAATTAACACTACTGTTTGTGATACAACGGTGATGCTCTTCTTTAGGTATGGCATAACAACGTAAAAGCTTAGCGAAAGAAAACGTTCCGTCTTCCGCTCTTGTTTAGGTACAGCTGTTAAGTTTTTAAATAATTTACATTTTTTTGCAAAATATGATGAGTTTTTCATCTTGTTAGATGATATTATTTATGTTGTTTTCTTAGAATTTGTTTTCTCTTGTATCGGTGCATTAAATATTAAATTTAGCTCTAATTGCAATAACACACAACTTAATTTACTTTAAATTTCCCCGGTTCTCTTCAACTCTCTCGCTTTCTTTTTACCCATTTCACATTTATTTTGGTCTCAAAACTACTTTCCAAATACACATGTAATTGTTAGACATGACATTCAAATGTACATTTAAAGCTCTGTGTTTGAATGCCTGTGTATGTATGGATGTGCGTTTCTCTACCACAAAAACATAACCACATACATACATTTTGGTTTTCAAAGTGGTCACACAAGCGTATATAACATTTACCACGCACTTCAAACAGGCAAAATGAATTAAAGGTGGGTGTGGAACAAATCGCTGGCAACTTTGCCTGTTTAAATTTAACGTTTTCCAAAAGCTGTATTTTGTATGTTCATTGGACTGCGTTTAAGTACTAATGCTGGCAGACACTGTCCGCGGTATTTTCCAACTCAAAATAAACCAGCAAAAAATAATATAAAATGTTAAAAGATTGTGAAGAAAAAAACTGATGCAAATTAGTTTATGCATAAGCGAATTTGATATTAAAAAAATGAGTTATTTTTTCAAGAAATTTGCTTTTGTTATAAAGAATATAAATCGATGGTGTTTTTCCATTTCCTTTATATTTTTGTTTGAATTAAATTTTAAATAAGATACAAAAATAAAATAATTAATAAAAAGTTAAAGCTAAAAGGCCCATCAGTTAACTAAAAATGGGCATAAATAGCACAGGTTTTAATAATATTTAAGCTAAACAGTACAAGTATTTGGCATGTTAAGTCATTCGGTTGAATTCTGTAATTGTTAATGAAATAAAGTTACAGCGGAAGGTAATTTAGATTTTGTTAATTGGTTTGGCCTTCCATTGAAATTTGTATTGAATTACTTCAAGCTGTTTTCAAATGTGCTTTCTTTAATCAAATTGATATTACAAACATTTGTGTAATACTTGTTTGTATACCTTAAAGCTTTTACCAACTTACACATCAGCCGTTATCAGCGGGTAAAGCATAATAATATTTTCTAGCTAAGCTAAGCTGTAATGCTGCAATGACAAACTTAAAAAAAGATCATAAACTCTGCGTCATGATCCGTAATGTGAACTTAGCTTGTTTAAAAAGAACTCACAAAATGGAAATTTAAATGGAAATAAATTGACCTAAAATAATAAAAAATTAGCATTAATTTTACTGCTACTGAATTCTAATATCTCCGAAAATATAAAAAAATTAATCTTTATATTGATGAGGCCCTAACTTCAGAATTGTGTCATCAATGTTATTACAAATGGCATCAAAAAGGCAAACAGTGACATCAATCCAATGACAAACGTCATCATAAAATTTTGTCATATTTTATGCGTTATATATACCAGGGCTGTGGAGTCGTCCGAAAAAGTACTAACTCCGACTCCGACTCCTACTCCGACTCCTACTATAATCTTGATGATTAATGTATATGAGACTCAGTGATGTTAACTTTTATTTTTTCATTACCGTACGGCCTTCTTAAAACTAGAGTTTTTGAGAAGCAATTACCGTACGCAAACATAAATGTGCTGTTTCCAAATGACAGGCGATTGATTATGTAGCAAAATTTATCAGGGGTGTGCTGGAAATCGCAAACGCAAAACGCTAGAATTTGGAAGTTGTTTTTAATAAACTTTAAACCTAATTCTTATAATTTTTGGTTTAAGATCCTGTTTAATAGGAAAATATTTGTTAAATATTTGTCATAAAATTCTTTTATTACAAAAATCTTATTTAAAAACGACTTTTAAAATTCCTGCGTTTTACGTTTGCGATTTCCAGCACACCCCTGTATATGAAAAGCACTCTGTCCATCGCCTGTCATTTGGAAACAGCACATAAGAGCAGTATTCATAAACCATTTATTTAAATTTTAAATGTGTTTTAAGAAGATAATTTTTATTTTGGAAATTTTTTATGCCGAAAAACTTTGGAGTCGGAGTCGCGAGTTTTTGTGGGTACTACGACTCCGACTCCGGCACAAAAACTTCAACTCCGACTCTTCAACTCAGACTCCGACTCCACAGCCCTGATATTTACTATGGCTACAGTAAAATCAATTCGATGCCAAATTTTGTGTATTATCTAGAAAACACTTTACTTACAATCCTAATGTTAATGACTTCCTGAATGCATTACTTTGTAGCTTTGTTCGCCACTTTTTGGATTATCCGTTATATAATAAATAATAACTTTATTTTTTTATCTCAACTAAGTCATAATTATACATTACAAAAAATAATTTGATACAATTTTTTAAATAAGTTATTATTATTTACGATTTTAAATAATTATTTAAAGATTTCTCATGAATAAAAGAACAATTTTGGTTAGTGTGTTTTAAGCTTTTTGGAAGTAAATTGGCAACAACTAATTTTTTGCCTCTTTTTGTAACTACATATTTTTTTATAAAACTTTTAAGTATAAAAGAAAGATATTATATTTTATGTTATAATTGGCCATATTATTAAAGATTACTTTTGCGATATCGCGAACAAAAAAAAGTACTTTTTATAGTTAAAAAATAAGTAGTCTTCTGCTAATTTTGTAAGCAAGACTTTGCTTGGCATTAAGTCTGCGTTTATACGGCTCATGTTTTATTGACATGATTCTTCCTTTTTCTTCTTTGAACATGAATTGGCGTTCAAATGATTCATGTCATGTTGACGGCATGTTATTTATTTTGTATAGTCGTGCGTATGCATGCGTGCTTTTTTGATATTGAAAATAAAAACAAAAACAAAATTAAACAACGAATGAAAAAGCAAAGCGTACTGACAGTACATGCATCTGTGTACTCGTTTCTTTCCCCCTCGTCCCTCTCGCCTATAAAGTAGCAATCATGGCATTAAAACATGAATTAAAAACTAAAATTAGAAGAAAAAATTCCCATATTCTATTTGTTTAAATTATCTATACATAAATCGGCAAAAGCAAAACAGTTAGGAATACTTAACGCCTCTGTTTGCCCAACAACTAGAACAAAAAATTCACTTTTTAAAGGTATTTACTTACAGAAGTGCACAATATATATTTTTATTTTATTAATATATGTTCAAAATTTTCAGAGTTATAAAGCTTCGTTCACAATAGGCAGCAACATTTCCACTGCTAAGCAGTAACTGGTAAGAGAGCAACAATCTTTTTCGCGACCATAAACATTTTAAATAAAGAAACCGTTTGCAAATTTTGCCCAGAACAATATCACGTATTTATTATTTTTTTGGAACATTTTATAAAAATTTGTATTCAAACAAAAAAAAAATTATTATAAACATCATTAAAAATTGCATACCAATTGTTGCTGAAGTAGAAGTTGACACAACTTTTAAAAAATTCTTTAGATACATTTTTGTTTGAAATATGACAGAAAATTATGTAAAATACTTGGAGAAGAAATAACTAAGAAGAAAAAAATTGTTACTTTGATTGTGAAAAAAACTTAAGCGTTAAGCTGCTACTTATATGTGTAATTCCAAAGTGTTGAACGTGACAGTCGTACGGATCGAAAATGCAATAATATTTTAAGCAACAAATATTTTTCCGTTCTTTTAACCCTTAAATTATAGCATTGTTATCTATGCTAAATTTTATGGATGGCGCGATTCTAGGTCAAAGATATTGGAAAAAGAAGTAGCGGTTCGAACGTGAAAAAAATAGAAGTAGTTTTTGTGGCCATGTATACAAAGCCGTAATTAAGCGAAACCTGGAACAATTTTTTAGTCAAACTACTTTCAGAATTTTACGTAGCAATGTAACATTAAAATGTCTTTGGTTTGATTCAAAAATCTTCTGTATTTTTTTTTTTAACCAAAATCTGGGTCGATACGTGACATTTCGAACGTGAAATTTTTCCATAATAATTAAACTGAATAATGATTAAAACAAAACAAAAATTTACCGGTTATCCGAATAACATTTTTCTCTTCGAACTCTTCCTTTAGATTACAGACCATGTAAGAAATTTTTTTTGGAATAATTTTTATCAAATATCACCTCTTTTAAGGAAGATAATATTAAAGAAAACATACAATAAAACATTCTCACAAATAAGAAATTACGTTTGCACCACTTTGCAGTCTGATTGTTCATCTAAGTGAACAAATTTATCGGTAAATTAATAAAATTAGTAAAATCTAAATATTTCTCTATAACAATATCGTAAAATTATCAGCTTTTAATAACATTTAAATTTTCGGTCACGGTGGACCTTTTGACGGAAATGCCCATATGCAAAACACAATCATTTTTTTTTTTCAATTACACAAAGTTTTTTCTATCAAAAAAAAAAAAAAAAATATGGTGATCGATTATTCAAAATTCTTCAGAAGCCGGCTTTCAAATGTTTCGACTATAAAATTCTTATGTATATAAATCGGCAAAGGCATAACATTTAAGAACACCTTCTTTCTTTGTTTGTCAACCGTACCTGAATGGGGAGAGATAAAGTATCAAAAAGGGGATATACGGGAAATTAAATTTCTTTCTTTTACTTTTCCGTGCTAAATGTGATAATTTTTCAATTTTCTATTACATGAACATAGAAACATAATATTATAAGGGCAGGGTCCTGAGTGAATGAGAACCTCTAACATGAAAACTGTTGGTACTTTTTGTTCTTCATCTGGTACTTTTTGAATTTTTGTTAATATTAAATCTATAAAGATACATTCTAACATGTATGGTCCTGATTTAAAAGGAAAATCTAAGGCGGAGCTTTTTGGTACGTTTTCGTTCTACTTTCTGATAACTATTTAAAACATGCATTGTCCTGATTTAAAAGGAAAATCTAAGGCGGAGCTTTTTGGTACGTTTTCGTTCTACTTTCTGATAACTATTTAAATATTATTTTGAACTTACAATGTTAAATTCAACATTTACGGACACATGTAGAAGATAGCACATGGACCGAAGGTTGGTCCCTCACCAAATCGATCCACAAAGACGGAACAAATAAATGCTCAAAACATGTTTAGGGTGGTTAAATTTTAAGGGTCGATGTTGATTTTGAATTATTATTATTATTGTCATTTCTTTTTATTCGGGTAATATTGGTATGGTGCAATTATGTATGGAACAAAATATCAGCCAAACGGCCGCCGCGACTTCGGTGGCACACCTCCATTAGATGGTCCAAATTTGCGATGACGCTGAGGAATACTTGAGGTTCTATGCCGTTAATTTTTGACAATCACTCTTGGATTATCATTCGCCCAAATGCGGCAATTCTGCTTATTGCCGAATCGACTGAGGTGAAAATATGCCTCATCACTGAAGATGATTTTCTTCAAAAATTGATGATCCAATCTTGCCATTTCTTGCCACCATTCTGACTATTCTGTAAATGCAAGTCTTTATGCATAATGGTCATCAACGACGAGCTTGAGAGATGCAATTGTTGGGCACGACGTCGAGTTGAGGTGGAAAGCTCTTCAAATCACTCTATCTATTTTCTGCAGTACAAGATATACGAGCATGCACTGGTCTTTTCACATCTCCTACAGACCCGGTTTGCGAGTTTTCCGATTGTACGATTTGGACGATTAAATTGACCGAAAAATCACGAAGTGCACGATATGCATTTTGAATTGAACGCCCATTTTCATAATTAGCCTGGGGTCTAATCACCGCATTCGATATCGAGCAAAATTGATCGAAATTATTTATTATTTTGGTATTATGACTCTCGATATCGAATGAAATTTATTGAATTTTAAATAATAGCATTCGATATCGAGTAACTCGACATTACATTTCTCGAGCTTTCATTCGATACGTCAGTGTCTATCGTATGCAAAAAAATTCGATAGTTTATTCGATACGATAGTATCGAATGCGGTGATTGGACCCCTGACTACGATTCGTCATATCTGTAATGCCGATGTGTCATCCCATTGATGGTGTAATTTCACCTGATGACTATTTGGCCAAGTGATGTTAAGCCTGACATCACAATGATAAAAAGTGTCATGGGGTCAAAAACGAAGACTCTTGATAAAGTACTGATGTACTGACGCCTTTTCTATCAGTGTATAGAAACTTAAAGCACATTTTATTTCGAATCATTTGCTGGTAATTTTTATCCAAAACGGTCAAATCGTTCCCAAGTTTATTAGCACAACCGCCTTATTTCGGGTGAGATATAAGTTATGCCCATAATAATGAATAATGTAAACATTTTGTCTACCGTTTTACATGATAGAGGGCTTATATTGTTCGTAATATACCTGGCTTTCTAAAAAACTACAAAAATGTAAAACGTTTGCCCTAATAAAGTTTTTATAAATTTTCGAAAACAAAAAATAATACTTATTTTGCATGAAAAACAACACTCATCGTGCCTAATTTCGATTAACTCTGGAAATTTTTGTAAGTGATTTGAGCAAAATCGGACAAATCGTTCTCAAGTTATGATGAGATTCATATGCAGAACCGCCTTATCTGTGGCGAAATACTACTCCCGCCCATAAAAGCTAGACGTGATAGAAAAAAATCGAAAACGGATTTAGATTAAGCACCATTAAGTCAATTAAAGTCACATAACAGAGTTCTTACTCCCTAATTTTATAGTATTTTGCCGACCAGTGTTATCAATACACAACCTTTCTAAAAAATGGGTGCGATTAGGGAAACGGCGGGGCATTTCACATACAATAATATTATAGATTTTTGTTTACCTGGCAAGAGCCAAGGCTTCCAAATTAGATACAAACATCAAATGTGGGCGGGATTGCAGAAATGGGCGTGCCACAAAATTGTTTTTTTTTTAATATCTTAAAACCGATAAGAGAAAAATGATCTACATATAATATTACACAACCTCTATAAAATATGGACAAGATTAGAGAAGTGGGTGTGGCACTGCACATACAGAGACAAAGCAGAAAACCGATATAACTCAGAAACGGTAAGAGAAAATTTAAAAATTATTTTTTCTAAATTATTGAGGATTAATTAATCTTTCAAACAGCATTGTTAGTTTTTTATTTTAGTTTAAAAACATCGATTTTCCAACAATAAACATCGATGTTAAGAAACATCGATAAAAACACGATACATCGATGTTTTAACATCGATATTATAAACTACTTTATATTAATACTTATGGACTGCTCAAATTCTTCTTTGCTACTGAAAATCTCAAACCCCTTTATAATATGCATAAGCTTCTGTCAAAAATTAACAAAAAGTCTGTCAAATGAATTTAAAAACACAAAAATAAAACCAAAAAACATTTGATTCCGAACGGAAAGTTTGATCAGCTTTGCACTTTGCTTAAGCAAATGACGGATTCACAAATCTTAACAAAAGGTTTCCTTATGTCCAATATAGTTTGACACATATTATTTACATGTATTCGCACAGTTGCTTTATCCAACTTAAGCACACTTGTTCCCACAGTCTCCAAAATTTTTTTAACATTTCTTTGTTTATAAAAAGGGGTTCCCTCATTGCAAACATGCTCATACCTATGGCGTTTTCTTTTCTGAGTAAAATTCTGCATTAATTCTTTCTTTTACTTTTTTTTTTTACTTTTTAATAATTTTAAATAAAGGCTTTAATTAAAAAAAAACTAAAAATTGTAAAAATGTTATAAAAAAAACAATTGATTTAATCAAAATAATAAATGTACGATGTCAATGTTTTTTAGTTTTGACGCCGATGTATCGCCGATATATCGTCCATCAAAACATCGATGTTAACATCGATGTTTATGAGCGATACATCGATGTATAGAAAACATCGATGTATCGTTTGCATCCCTATGTAGGGAACTTAAATGCGCAAATTCATTGCAAAAAATAAAGCTTGGATATTTTTCTTTTAAGTTGTTTCCTCAAAAGTAAAGAAAATAGTGATTTATAACCCGATTTTTTGTTGCCAATTATTCGACTTTTGCCATCTCTAAACCTCTTCCGAGAAACTTAGTCTAAATTTACACGTTTCATCTTTTGATGCTCAACTTCTTTTCAATACCCTTTTAAATATGCCAATATAATCACACGCAGCAATCGGTTTCAACTTTTTATGGTTCAAAACAACAACAATTTTATTATAGCGAATCAAAGAGAAAAAGAAAAGAAAAAAAATTACATGCAGCCATCGTTGTGCATATACCAACGAATAAAAACACAAAGCGTACTGACCGAGTACAGGCATCTCCGTACTAACCCCCTTTCTTCTTTCTTCTCTCACCTAAAAACATAAGAGTTGAGCATCAAAAGATGAAACGAGTGAGAGCAGACTTAAGAAAAAATATCAAAAATAGTTAACCCCTTCAGTTTTCAAATTATGCTTGAGATTTTTTTTGCGACACACTAGTGCAAACTTCTCTGTTGTGCTGTAATATTTGCTCGGAACATTTAAAATATCTTAAATTTGTTACCCAGCATATAAAAACCCATTCACTTTTCCTATGCTTAATGAGTTGGTGAACTAACATGAACTTTAACTTCTTTTTTTTGCAAAAGAGGGTTAATTTTTATTAGAAAAATCTCTAAGAAAAAATTACTTACTCAGGCAGAAAAAAACTCTTTCACAAGATCAGCTCCATATTTCAATTCTACGCGACGCTAAACGACTTAAAAATTAAAAGTCCCTGCAAATTATTTGAGAAAAGTTAAAAAAAATAACTTTTAATTTTTTTTTTTAAAGTGTACAAAAAAGCTTATTTTTTTTGACAAGAAAAATTATTAACAAAATTTATTCGATGGACTCTTAGCTAAAATTTTGCCTTGTATAGTTGGAGGCTACCACAAAGTTTAAAAAAGCTGTTGGCCAAAAACTGAAGATGTCACCTTTGTTGAGGGCCCACCGATTACTAGAATTTTTAAGGGCCCATAAAAAAATTGGTAACCAAAATTGCCAAAATTACTAAGTATAGGAATTTACAACCCCTGGTAAAACAATCAAGTCTATACCGTCCAGTCCGTGCGTTTTGCGAATGGTATCTATTAAGGTAGAAGTACATAACACGCGTTCATTCGTCGGCGTTTGTCGTGCGTTTAAAAACTTTAGCGCATGAAAAATTGCAAGTTACACAACACGCGTTACAAAAGCTGTTCCTGTCAGCTGTTTTTTATTTGTTTACTTATTTGTGCATTGAAAACGGATTCGAAAGTATATCAAGATTTATTTATTTTGTTGAGTTTATTATTTTTATATAAATATAGTATGTTTTTGAAGCTCTTCAATAAATTTTTCTTTCACGATTCGCAAATTTGTAAAACTTTTTTTGTATTGTCAGCTGATTACTTGTCAAAAAAAAACACAACGCGTTAAAAAGTTCAAAGTTAACCAACTTTCGGGTGCTAACGCGTCAAAACATTTGGATGTAGCTTGTTCCATTAAAATACACTAGTTTAACTTTTTTTGACAGAAGACTACAGAGCGCGCGCGCACTAACGCGTGTTATGTACTTCTACCTTTAGTCGCAAAGTGTAATTAAATGAATCTTTTGTAGTACCGCTAGTCAACGTAACAACTGTTTTCAATAGAAAACAGCATTCAGCAGTTGTTCGTTTAATTTAATTTGAATTTTCAACAAACATAATTAGCTAATCAACATTTTGCGATCTAAATAAACGAAAAAAAACTAGTGTATTCATATTGTAAATATTATACTTACTTGCAACTACAAACTAAAGGCAGGTTTGCAAGTCAATTATAAAGCACATGCACATAACCCACATCCTTATCATTTTTGCATTTCATTTAAATTCAGACAAGTAGATAAAATAAGCGTTCAATATTCCTGTATTTTCCGATGACTGGACAATTGAGTGGGAATTGCAAACAATGCACTTTAATGACCGGCTTGTTAGCGGTAGATTGAAAATTTGTCTACCATATGCTGGTTAATCGACAGTTTTGATGGATTAATTATTTTACCTTTACAATGTGATTTTACAGCTAAAAAGGGTAATTAGTTGTTCTTGTTGTCATATATTAGAAGAAAAGCGATTTTGATTGTAAAAGCACCAAGATTCCATTTAATAAGCCAAAGAAAAAATACTTGAATTATTTTATCCTTTTTCCATACTTTAAAGAGAGAAAATGTGGGTGTTTTTATGTGATATACAATCCTTTAATGCTAGTTTGTGTGTGTTTCGCAAGAACTTGCTACATATTCATTCCACCTTTATGGTTTAAAAACACTGAAAAACTGAAAAGATTCACAAAAAATCTAATGGCATTTATGTCAATTGGACTTCACAACTGGAGCATAATTAGAATCAAAATGGAGTAGACTTTGATTGGAGTTAGTGTAGACTAGACTCAAGCCAGAGTTAGAGAAGATTTAGTGTAGAGTAAGAGTGGAGAGAGAGTAGAGTAGAGTTAAATTGGAATAAGTATATAGTACGAGTGATGTTATGGTACAGTTCAAGGCGAGTTCACTAGAAGTTGGGGTCAAGTCAACATATGGTGTTTTTTTCGGTGGTCGACTTGTCAAAGTGTGTATACAAACTAGTTTTTTATGTAAACCAACCTATTTTTTTACTAGCAATATTTTTGATAACCCGACCACTGAAGCATTGGTGTTTGCAGAGTTGACCTCACCTTCTAGTCAATTTGCCTTGGTGAAGTTCAACTAGAATTAGAGTAGAGTAAGAGTAGAGAGCGAGTCTAGTTTGAGTAGAATTAGACTGGAGTAAGAGTAGAGTTAAGTTTAAGATAGAGAAGATTTGGGTTTTTTCTAGAGCTGAGTTAGAGAACATTTAAAATAGAGTTAAATAAAGGGAGAAGTGTTACACAAGGATTTATACTAGAGTCAGTGCACTACTAGGATGAAACAAAACTTTAATTTTTCTTAGTGTCCATTAAATTTTCTCTCCCACCTGCATCACATACATGTTTCTTGCTTAAATGATTTAGAGTATGGCACGTATACCAACAAGTATGTACATACAATTTTATGACTACAATATACAATGTTGTACTACCTCCATATGAAACTCACGTTTATTACTCATGACTGTATATGCCTTTAAGTGTTTGTAGATTTAACCTCGTTTCTTATGTTATTAACAGAAATTCTATACCATGATAATCACGTTTTACACTTTGGCCAGCAAACATACATTTCAAATACACACATGTATAACATAAACACACATACCTAAATAAAGACCCAGTTTTGTAGTTTCTAATAATAGTTATTGTGCAAATGTACACCAACATGCATAGCTTACATCCCCTCATACACATACTTACATACATACATATGTATGTATAAATTTTTTTAATTTTTTTTAATGCGTGTAGTGAATGTGTGAATTTTAACATCTTTCCACACTTTGCAATAAACACATTTATGATCGAATGTGGCCGCCCCTTAAGACCACATTGAAATGCGTTTTGTTATCTTCGGTGCAGTGAATTATCAATCTTTGTGGCTATAAATTAAAGCTTGTTAGATCAGCGTTTAAGATAGTGTTTAAAATAGAATTTAATTAAATTTCAATACAGGCATTGATTAATACAATGAAAATGGTTTTATATACCAAAAAGAAAAATTAAATGAAGGCACAGGTGACTTAGATATCATTTATAAACAAAACTACTCTTGCTATAAAACCAAATTCAATTTTGCCATTAAGAAAAAATCAATTCTTTTAAAACAACTTTTAGTTTTGACGGATTTCCTTGAATATTTTTTTTTTTTTTTTTTTTTATTAATTTCTTTATTTACAATCTGTTTATACAACAATAAGCAAATTTCATAAAACTTAAAAAAAATAACAACTGTTATTGAACTATAATTCAATAACTCTCCAACTTATTTTTCTTATATTTATAATATCTTATCAATATATGTATATGTTAGTATATTATATTGTAAATTATGTAAAGGGAAAATCTAAAATATGCAATCTTTTAAGTCTACGTACTTCTTCTGTTTCGTCGAGAAGGGTAATGGCTAATATGTTAGTATTATTGCTGAGTCAAGAAAGGTATCTGGAGATAAACTTTTGTATGGTTTCCTTGACTGTTGGTATATTGAGATTATTGAGATCATTATTTCCTTGAATATGACAATGGTCTTTATCAACTGTAACCTAAATCCTACGCCCACCCAAAGAAAAAACTTGCATAAAAATATGGTCACCTCCTACAAAACTATTTGTAAAGAAAATTTTTAATATATTATGTTTAATTTAACCGTATTGTTTTCAACAAAAACCATATTTTGTTTTTTTTAAATGTTTATAGTAACTAAAATATTGATGATATTAATTAAAAATAAAAAAATAGTGTAGTTGCCATGCCGAACTATATTTTTTCTCTGCGTGTACTTTTTTCTCTGCCTATACTAAAAATTTACTTTTAATCTTTTTTAACTATGCTCTACAGTAACTCTACTCTAATTCTAATCTAACTCTACTCTAACTCTACTCTAACTCTACTCTAACTCTACTCTAACTCTACTCTAACTCTACTCTAACTCTACTCTAACTCTACTCTAACTCTACTCTAACTCTACTCTAACTCTACTCTAACTCTACTCTAACTCTACTCTAACTCTACTCTAACTCTACTCTAACTCTACTCTAACTCTACTCTAACTCTACTCTAACTCTACTCTAACTCTACTCTAACTCTACTCTAACTCTACTCTAACTCTACTCTAACTCTACTCTAACTCTACTCTAACTCTTCTCTAACTCTACTCTAACTCTATTCTAACTCTACTCTAACTCTCCTCTAACTCTACTTCAGCCATCGGCAACCTATACTATTACATTTTGCGATTATATGCGTTGTATGAATTTTACGTATGTTGTTGTTAATGTTGTTAAATTCTCTGCAATATGTGTGCACATGTACGTAATAAAAGAGCATACAAGAGAATAAAAGAGAAAAGAGAAAACGCGGCGCCCTGATTTTGCCGATGGCTGCTCTACTTTAACCCTACTCTACTCTTCTCTTATTTTAAACAGTTAAATAAATGGAAAACTCTCTTTCTGCATCGCAAGATGTAACTGGGGCATATTTGTACGCTTATAGTTCCAGTGCTGCCATAACTGTTTGATAAGAATATGCCAAAACTTCATTTAATTAATTATTTAAATTAATCTTTTAATCCGGTATAACGATCTACAACTTTTATTAAAGTTTTCTACAAAATCTTTTTAAAGATGTCAGTTTAATATTTTCCTTAGCAGTGTCAATTAAGTCTTAGCTTTTATTTATAGAAAGCCCTTCTGTTTGGAACTTCAAGACACTTGAGCAGATAAACTGAAAATGCTCTTTTATGTACATTTACTCACTTTTTACGTCCGATGCTTGCAGCATTCATTTAGCATTTCGAATACATTCTGCTTCATATTCCCTATGTTTATTTAAAAATTTCTTCAGGTTGCAAAAAATGCATTTTTTGGCAAGTTGGACCAATAATGGCTTTTTAACGAAATAATTAATGGAAAAATGGCAAATATGGCAAGAAATGACACATGCCTTAAAAAACTTGCCTGGTCATCACAAATTTTTTTAAAAGGCTGTGAATGTAAATTATCACAAAATTATGTTTCTAAAACGAATGCGTATCTTAGAAAAAAGTTCACCTTTACTTAAGGTAATTTTATTGCAGATTTTCGGTTTTTTAGTCGTTTTTGAGTTACGCGAATACCAATATGTTGTGCAAACAAGAGCTAGCCGAAAAACACGGTATTTCTTTCTTCATAAAAATAATTTAATGAAAATTAAATTTTATGAACTTAAGCCTGATTAAACAAATATTCAAAACTTGGATTAAAAACCATAAATAGTTCAACAAAATTACCACAGTACTCGAGTTATGTTAAAACGCGTAGCGCCCGGGTTGTCTAACAACAAGTGTCAAATTTCAACACAGTATAATGAGACTTTTTTTAAATTTTTGCTTGTTTATTTTATTAATTTAAAAAAAAATTAAAAAAAAAATGTTCATAAATGCATGAAGAACAATTCTGTGGCATTTTGACAAAACATCTTAAGTAAAATTTCAAAATTTGAAAAAAATGTTGTTTAACTTACAAATTTTCATTCAAAAAACATTTTTGTTAACATTTTTAAATGTTTGTATTACTAACGAAATTTTTATTTCAGTTTGGTTTATTTTATTTGTTAATCACCCCTATCGTGAATAACAAGTGGAATTTTTGTTCCCATGAAATTTTTATTCCCCTCGAAGGGAAAAAAGCAATCATGATTCATGAATCTCATGTGAAAAATTTTTCACGCTATCAGTTCCTGTGAATGTCACAAAAAAGAAGAAAGATTAGGAAATATTAAAAATTAATGAAATATATGTATGTTCAAAAATATTTACGTATATATATTTTAAAGAAAAGTGAAAATAATAAAGCTAAACGATTAGTATTGGAGGGATAGGTTGATTGCAACGTTAGTTTTTTGCACTTTTTAAATTTTATGTAGTAAAATATTTCCCAAAATTCTGCCACCACGTCTTTCGAAAGCTTTACAAATCCGCCGGCAATCAACCTCTTGTTTTGCATTTTGTTGACCAATATATCGGTTCTGTTCCCTAGCAAAAATAAAGTGAGAAAATCTAAGGGAAATGTGAACAAATTACGAGGGAAAAAACTTTTCACAGTAAGGGGAATTTTTTCACGTGGACGTTTTTTTTTTATTTTGTTTTTATTTATTTATTTATTTATTTTTTCACGTGGACGTTTTTTCACGTTATTATTCTCTTTTGAATGACCTTTTTTTCATGGGAGTTTTTCATGATCGCAAATATCTGAAAAGGGGAAAAATTACGAGGGAAAAATTATTCACGATAGGGGTGAATAAAAATGATTATTTCATCGAGTTTTTTTTTTAAACCTATTTTGCTATCTAATCTCGACTTTTTATATTTTTATTTGTTGTATTTTGCATATGCCGTGTGAACAGCGTATTTCGCATTCGTAATTTAAAGGGCGAATAACGTGATTCAAAACGACGTGCGAACATAGTATTAGTTAGTACCATGGTAGAGAGAGTTGTCATTATTTACCCATGTAATCTGAAATGGATTTATTTGATTTTTGACGCTCGGCTTAAATTTTTTCCTATTTTTTTTTTTTTTGTTGATTTTATAAAGGTATCTATTTTATTCATAGTTTTCAAAAGTTCTTGCTCTTTATTAAACTATTTATTTTGATTTTCAAATCTAAGTCGTTTAACATTTCTCCCACGATCAAAAAACTTTTACTTTTTTCTTCGTTTGAACACAAATTGGGAAAAGATAATTTATTTAGTATTCCATTTGCATTAGCAGTTTATTTATAATTTACCATTACTTTTGACATTTATAAATCCATTATGTGTACGTAAAAATAAAAAAAAATTTGTTATAAATAAATCTGTAGTTTGTTTAATTTAATGACATTCTACCAGCAATATCCTATTCGTTAAATTTGCGCAAACACAATAACATATATTAATATATAGTTTATTTCATATGTGTGTGTGTGTATGTGCGTACATTTTAAGCATCCAGCGGTAAATTGAAGGAGTAAAGAGGCCTAATAGAAGGCCTTATTTAGCAGACACAAGCCCTTCTCACCGCATTCCATACTAATTTATTTTTTTTACGCAGGTTGTCTTTGGAAACAAGCCCTTCCACACTGATTTCAATATCAACTTCGTTCCCTTCCCAAAGAAGGGAGTAATGAAAGTCACGAAAAATAAAAAATAATTACAACCGAACAACCTCCTTTCTCCCTTCTTAGAGAGTAGCGAATGTGCTCTGAATATTTTGCAAGGTTTTGCAAAAAGAAAGAGGCAAGGATATTATACGAAGATAATCTTTTAGAAAGGAGTAAAGATGCCGTCACAAAAGGCCTGCAAACTTGCGGTCCTTTCAATGTTTACCGCTAGGATGCTTTTTGTAGTTGTATATGCCTGACTGTGTGCAATATATACACACACACACAAACACACACATGAGTTTTATTGTGTTGGATTAAGTATTGCTGTTGGTTCATAAAATACATTTAGTATTTGTGTTAATTGACACATTGATGTCCCATTCAATACTAAAATATATAAAAACACCTACTAAATTATGTACAATGTCAAGTGAAGAGGCACACGAACACACTCTACAATTCGTAGATAATTTTGCAGTTAAAATTATATTATTTTTCCACACAGCCACCAACATCCCAGTAAAAAAAAATTAGGTTGTTTGGAAGCTCTTAAGAGAAAAAGAGAAAAAGAGCATAATCGAGCGCTTCAATAAGGAAACTCTTATACAGCAGTAAATGATAAAGAATAAAATAAACAAAAAACTGATATTAAAGTGCGGACAAGGAAGACGGTTTTAAAGCGAAAAGATTAAACATGTATCATGGTTTACGAAAATGATTGAAAAACGACATTTAAACAAGTAAAAGCAAAACATTAATGAATATGTTAATTTAGTTAGTCCTTAAAAAAGCACTATAGGAGTGCTTTGTTTGCATGTTAAAAGAAGCGCTTATTCTCAGCTGAAAATAGGTCTCCAAACCGGGAACACCCCATACAAGAATCAGGAATCCCATCAGCAGGTTTCAAGCGATTTGAGGTATGAATTCCTGCTCCTTTTAGAGCACATTTTTTACTGGGCTATATGTAATGTAAAGGTTGTTATCAATCCGCCTCTGTTCGCATTAAAACAAAAATTAATATTTAGTTTGAATATCTATGCAGATAAGACTTAAGAGATCAACAGACTATAGAAATAATAAGAGACTTAAAAATAGACCAGACTGGCTGACAAGATAATAGACTCGAAACAAGATCGAGGTTGTATTAGAGACTAAACTCGAAAATAGACTAGAGACCAGGCCAGAGACTCTACTAGAGACTTGCTTAGCTGATATAATAGAGCGACTAGACTAGAGGAAACTAGGCTAGAGGCTAAAAGAGCAAAGAACGGAGATTTAACTAAAGATGATACTAGAGACTAGATCTGATACTAGATAAGAGCCAAGTTTAGAGCCTAAACTAGAGACCAATACACTTTAGAAGCGATAAGGGACATTAATAGAAACCAATAGATAAAAAGACTATAGGAACGATACGATTTTTTGGGGTGGGTTACGGTTTGGCAGTTTTCGTTAATTTTCTGATGCACTTTCTTGTAATTAATTACTATTTATATGGTCATTATTATTGTTGCAAATGTCGTGCAAAATGCAAGCATTCCTCATGTGAACTTCCGTTCCACGTCCGACTTTTCTAAATTTGGTCTAAGTTGGCCAAACGCTTTCTCGACGACGCGACGACATTTACCTTTACGACGTTTACCTTTCATTTTGACAAATCTTATAAGGAAAAAGCTCCATTACAAATGTTGATAGTCTAAATGCTTAATCCCCTATAAGCAAAACGGGAAGTTCTAATCCGTCTATGACTTGTTTATGTAGCATATATACTTCATGAGTTTCATGCAATAGTTTCAACTTCGACGCTTCAAATATTGATAAATATTTAAATAGGTAAACCGATATCGATAATCCACACTCGCAAAGAGTAGGGAGTGTGCCCTTGTAATTGTAAAAGTCGATAGCTTCACTTTTGATGGGTTTAACTTCAATCTGAGATCCAACAATGGCTTTATAACATTGTGGAAACCATAAACGCTCAAATCCAGATACAATTTCAATTTATTTTAAATTTGTGGGAGCATATGCATCAAGTGCAACTTTCATTAAACATATGCTTATGTCACTGCATACATCAACTACAATTTCTCCGACGGTTGATTTTCCAACACCAAATAAACTGTTAATTGTTCTGAGTTCCGATGAAGAGCCTAATGCGTACAGGGCTATGCCTAGTCGATTTTCCAGGAGAATCGCATATCTCCAATATGTGTCGCAAACGTTTCAACGATTCCACAAGGTAGTCGAAAGTGGGTTTGCTCACACGAAACTAATTTTAAAAAGACACCTCGTCTTATTTTTACACTTCAACCTCTCAAAAAAAAAAAAAAAACGCTTCAACCTGATAAATAATAGATGGCGTGAATATTTAAAACAAATTTCTGTTTAATGTAATTAAAACGTTCACACATGTCTAAAAACGTCTGTATTTTTTTTCCTTCTTTCTTAGCAGAATGCTTTTTATTTTAATGCGGTTATACACAATTAGCGCATACCGTTAGCGCATTTTCTTTTTTAAATGCTTTTATTTAGCTTCACTTCGGAAAATCAAATCTTGTAACGTTAATTTTACCGCCTTTTACTCATATACACGGGCATAGCCAGGATGAAATCTAGAGGGAGGGGCAAATTTTTTTTTGGAAAATGCTTTTCTTTAGCTTCACTTCGGAGCATCAAATCTTGTAACGTTAATTTAACCGCCTTTTACTCAATGCAAATGAACGAAACTTTGCAGACATTCATATTCCCGGTGACAATAAACGAATACATGGGCGTAGCCAGGATGAAATCTAGGGGGGGGCCAGCATTTTTTTTGTGTTATATGCTTTTCTTTAATAATTCCAAGCAAATTTATTTTTAACTGATACTACCAGTTATTCAAAAAACCAAGTCCAATTTCAGTTGCTGTTAATATTGTCCGTTGATGAAGTCAATTTCTTCTTTATGTAAAATTAAATTTAATTAAAAATAACGAAAAGTTCATTTAATTTTTACTCTCAAAAATTCAACCGCGAATTCCGTAAAAACAAATAAATATTCAGTTATTTTATATAAAATTTTTGACACTAAAAATTAAATGAACTTTTCGTTAAAAATAAATGAAAAATAAGAAGACCGATTTTTAACGGAATTTTCATTTATTTTATATTACAATTTCAGTTAAATTTACGCACAGAATATTGTGAGTGTATGAATAATGCCTAGACTAAAAACTTGATTAGAGAAAGGACTCGAGACAAGGAAAGAGACTAAAATATAGACCCAAAGAGAGACCAGGCTAGAGACTGTGTTCTAGACAACTGCTGTTTAGACAACATACTTTACTGTTAACAACATTTGAGACTAGATTGATGACTTGTTTACTGGATAAATAAATTCGATCATAGTGGCGTATTAGCTTACAAATATAATTTTTTAAGGTTTGAGACATAAAACTTTTGGAAAACTAGATATGTAGAAAAGGTCTTAAATAAAGTTACGATTTTTGCTACAGTTAAGCCATGTTAATTAAATTTGTAGCTGCTTTATTATTCGTTCCTTTTCATCTTAATCGATTTTATTTTCTAAACCTTAACTTATTCCATATATTCACATACACATACACACACAAAATTTATTAAAACCAATATACATAATAAATTTCTATGTTTTCTAATATTCAATATATAAGAGATTAACATGTACTTTATATTGCTATATTTTGTTAATTTAATTAAATAAATAAACAAAACAAATAATGAAAGAATAAATCTGATACAATGATGGTAAAGTAAATTTAAATGTAAAACAAAATCAATATTTAAGTAGAAATTTAATACTTATTTTTTTTTTTTTTGAAAGAAAAACTTAAAGAAATATTTAAAATTACATAGTTAAATTAGAAGGAGCAAAAAAAATTTTAATTGATAATTAAATTTAATAATAAGAGAGAAATTAATTTGGTTAAAAAAAAAAAATTATAGAAGTTTTAACTAGAAGTTTAACTTAGGCCACACATTATAGAAGAGCAAAATATGGACAAGCTTTAGCAAAAGATCGGGGCCTTAAACAGAGACAGGCAAAAAGTCCTTAATATCAATTGAAGTAGAAACTTGCCAGTGACAGGACCTTTGGAAGGCCTCTATACTCTTTTCTTAAAGATTTATTTCCTATGCTATCCTGACTTTAGAAATATGGCTTCAAAAGGGTATACATTTATTTTGAAAAGACGTTCCAAAATATTCTTTAAGAATCGAAGTAGTTAAGCTTAATTTTATTTTTGTTCTTAGTGACATTCCTTATTTTTTTTGGGAAGGGAATCTTCGGTCTCGTTACTCTTACATAAAAGGCTGCGGATTAGCTGCTCTGTTCTGCTTATAAAGCTTATGCATAAAAAGGTGCTCTTACGTAAACCTGACGTTGCGTTGCGGATAAACCTGATAATATTAAAGGAACATTTTTTCCGTTTTTTTTATGTGTCAGCAGTAAAAGAATTTTATGTTTATTGATAAATCGACGGAGCTGGAGTTTTTTTTTTATAATTTTATTTAAAAAAACACAAAAAGTTTATTACAAAAATATATAAATTTTGACAAATTTTTTGTTTTCTACCAAAATAAGTTTCGTGGGAATATAAAATTTAATTCATATGATTATGTTATTCCTGCTTAATTTCCCAATTTTTTCTTTGATAAAAACACTGCAATTTATTGTTGATGGGATAAGCTATTCCTATGCGCATTTCACTGGTTGCTTTTGCTTTCGAAACAAATACAAATTTGTCAGTGATGCCAAGAATATAATTTATTGCCACTTTCCTAGTGATTAAATTAAATAAGTTGGAAGATGTAGAATGGAAAACCATGAGATAGAAACATCTTCTAAAGATGTTGATTTTACTTCTTATGCGAAAATTTCAACAGTTTTAATAGAAATAAAAGAATTTTAAAACCCTGAAATTTTTACACATTGTTAGGTTTTTTGTCATATCTTTTTCTTGACTCCGAAAAATGTTTACAGGTTTTTTATTTGGCCCCTGAAATTTTTTTAAATAAAATCAAGGATGAGGTGTCAAAGTATGATCATCGATATGTGGAATAGTCTTTGATTGGCTGCGACTTAAATTTGATTGTTTTATTGCCACATGGTTTCTATTTTGCAATTTTACTACTTATGGCCTTTCTTCTGAAAAACCTGTCCAATATTGTTTTGAAAATGGACTACAGTTAATAAATCTGTTTTAAATTAAATAATAAATTTATGTTTCTTTTCATGTGGTTTTGTTTTTTTTTTTTTTTTTATTTTGTTTAGTTGCCTGGCATAAATTGATTAATTCTCCAAGAAGAATATTTAAATATTTTAACATTTTCAACTTACTAAAACCCATTTCAATTATTTATGCAAAAGTCACATGGGGAACTCTTATATAAGTATTGATACATAAATTATAACTTACAAAATTAAAACATGAAATTAAGATTAAAGATTTAGAAAATTAAATGTAAAAATGATCGTTGTTACCTTTTCTAAACCCACAAATATTTCCTGAATATTTAAAGAGCTTTAAAGAAAAGTGGTGGCTACAAAAAAACGGAGCAATAAAATAATCATTTCATTTTATAGACTCGTTTCGTAATTTATGCAAGTTTTTGCTTTAGAGGAAATCTATTTGATAGGCATATATAAAAAAAAAAAAAAATTAATGTCGAAAAAGGATAAGAAAAAAGAGAAAAAAAGATTAAATGGGTCAGAGGGCTTATTGCGTTTTATATCTTTGCAATACAATGGGTTAAACTCAATTTGGGTACACTAAATATAGAACCATAAACTAAACTTGAGGATACTTTGGATAATAAACTTATGATTAAATTGAAGGCTAAAAAGGTAATTAACTAGAGGCACTTGAATAAAGATTTGCATAAAATTCTGATAGATAGTGTATAAAAGGGAGGCCAGATATACAAGGCAAAACTGGTGACTAGACTAGAGACTAGAGAATAGGCCAAAAAATTTACTAAGGACTAGTCCATAGTATTGACTATAGTCTAGATTAGGCAAAAAAGTAAGACCGGATACTAGACTAGACAGTGGACTAGAGGCTAGACAAGACACAAGATTAGAGACGAGCCAAGCTACTAGATTAGTAAATAGACTAATCAAGAAAATAAATTAAATACTAGACAAGAGACTTGGATATTGACTAAAATTGAAACTAGACTAGAGACTAAAATAGAGACTAGAATAGAGATATGATTATACATTATACTAAGGATTCGACTAGCGACTAGACTAGAAACTATACTAGAGACTAAACTAAGGAATACACCAGACTAGAAATATGACTAGAGACTAGACTAGAGGCTAGATTAAAAACTGGACCAGTGACTGCAGTGTTGACTATTGGTTATTGGTACTACTACAGTTACAATATTATTACAGTAGTTAGACTGTATTTTATTTAAGAAGTATTCCGTTCAGTCATTTTTAAATAAATAATAAACATCTGCATGAAACTTAATAATGATGTTCATGAAACCTTCATTATAATTTTGTACTCGCTTAGTTTGTATTCAGTAAGATGAATAACTATGAAACGAAAGCCACAAACAAACACAAATTAGTTGGTTTACTTAGGGCCATTATAACAACTTGCCAATAGTTGAAAGTCGGATTTTGTTCGACCGATAAAAAGCTTTGCATTACTACAACTTCCATTTTTTATTGCTGTTATTTTCAATAATAATAATAATATTTAAAAGATGAAAACATAATAAATGAAGGTTTTATAATGCAAAGCTATTTATCGGTCCGACAAAATCCGACTTTTAACTATTGGCAAGCTGTAATAATGGCCCTTAAAAATTTTAAGGGCCGATGTTAAAGGTGAACTACACCTAAACGTCAAGTTTTTTTCTGCATTTCATTCGACATTTCTCAATTAGAGACTAACTCAATTTGAACCATGGAAGGACACACAATCGAGCAACGCGTTAAAGTTATTCAGGCTTCTTATACAAAACGGGGCGTTTAAATCAAATTGCATATCGTGCACTTCGTGATTCAGTGATGAGCCATATTTTCACCTCAGTGGATACGTCAATAAGCAGAATTGCCGCATTTGAGAGTGATTGTCGAAAAACCAAAGCACCCACAGAGAGTGATGGTTTGGTGCGGTTTATGGGCTGGCGGCATCATCGGGCCGTGTTTTTTTTTAAATGAGACCAGTCAGGCGGTTATTGTGAATGGTGTTCGCTATCGTGAGATGATAACGAACTTTTTTTTTTGTTTTTTTTTTAACAACTTAAAAACTAACTACAATTTTTATATAAATAAGCAAAAAACAATTAAATTTAAACAGTAAACAAATTTAATAATTTATAAAAAGGAATAAAGCAATAAAATTTTTTAATAATTTTATATATTTTTATCTTAAGTAATTATGTTTCAAAGTGCTATGATGAAAACGGTTTACAATTTTCCTTAAATTATCAAAAAGTAATTTCAATTTTTGGGAATACAAAATTGAAATTTTCAAAAGATTTTGTTATTCGTGCTTAATTCCCTGTTTTTATTATTGATAAAAACACTTGAAATTTATTGTTGATGGGATAAGCTATTCCTATGCGCATTTCACTGGTTGCTTAACCTACTTACAACTACAATTAATGTTGAGAGAATTTCAACTAATTGTAGTGGGGAATGCAAGATGAGATGAACCCACTATTTATTGTTGATGTTGTTTTGTTTAAGCTTTGATATTATTACAAGTAGAACTGTTGCTATAACTCTTATACGTTTAACAGTTTTATTTGGTTTAATATCTTTAGTTTTTCTAAAATCTTTATGGATGAAGTTTCCTGATGATCTGGCCTAAGCAAACAGTGAAATGCGCATAGGAATAGCTTATCCCATCAACAATAAATATCAAGTATTTTTCCTTATATTTTTGTGCGTTACTTAAAAGATAGAAATGCCACTCAGAAATTAAACTTTTGTATCCAAACGATCTAATTCTTTTCCAACTGCTTATGTCAGAAATACAAAGTTTTCCGTACTGGTGCTCAAAACTTAAACTCTCATGTTCAGCAGATTATCTAAAGAAAGGCTATAAAGCCGAGATGAAAACAAAGAAACACTAGAACGCCTTTTAAGTCCATACCCATACAGGACTATGTTGTTAAACGCAACGTTCAATTTCGCTTTATGTGAATATGAATGTGGACGATATGTGGTTTCAACAGGACGGTGCCACTTGCCAAACAGCTAACGAAACAATGGCTATTTTGCGCGACATATCCAATGGCCGTGTTATCTTGCGTGGTGGCGATGCCAATTGACCCTCAAGATCATGTGTTTTGACACCGTTGGACTTCTTTCTTTGGGGGTACGTCGATAAGCCAGCAACAATTCAAGAGCTAAAGGATGAGATAATTTGGCACATTAACGGCATTTAACCTCAATTATGCCTCAGCGTCATAGAAAATTTGGACCATCGGATGGAGGTGCGCCGCCGTGGTTACCACGGCCAGTTGGCCGATATTTTGTTTCCTAAATATTTTGTGTTTTATTCAAAATCAACATCGGCCCTTAAAAGAGAATATGAACACTTACAACTCTGAAACAAACCAACCACTGAATAAATGTCGAATAAGTTCATGAAAAACCACTTTGATTTCAACGTCAGTAATAAAAAGGAAAACATTAGGAAAGATACAAATTCAAAAGTAATCATGAAGAGTAAAAGCAACAAGATTATGAAGTACATATTAATATTAAAATAACAAAAAAAAAAAAAAAATTTTATATTTAAAAAAAAAATTTATTTTATTTTCAAAAACATTCACCACACAGAAAAAATGTTTTGCCAAAAATTGTTCAATTAAATAATTAATTGGTGTACGTTAATTTTTTCCATTAATTTTTTGTTTATAACAATTAATTTTTTAATCAAAACACATACATTTAAATGTTATGTATTTATTAGTTTATGCAATTAATTTTTTAATTGACTAAATTTTTGTATCATTGTACAAATCCGTTAATTGATATGATCAATTCTTTTGCAGGGGCAAAATTTGTAAATAATTTAATTGTCTGAACGAATTGTTTAATTAAAGTCGATTTTCTATTTTTTCTGTGCAACTTAAAATACATTTTTCAGCAATATGTTTTGCTTAGAAATATAAAGAAAAGTATTTACAAAAGAAAAAAAAAACATAAATTTACTAAAGTGGCGACTTTGTTAATGAGCAGGGAAACCAAAATTATGCAATTGCAACCCATGAAGGAAGAAACAATATAACGGATCCGCCATCTAATTATTTTTTTCAACTAGTGCTTATTTCGAGCTCATGTCTGATTTGACAGATTTTTTTATCCTTCCGCTGAACGAATATGGTTGTATATACGCTTGAACAACGCTGGGAAATATTGCGACATTACTTTGAAAATCATGCCTGCGATCGACTTACAGAAGATGCCGATTTTTCCAAAAAAAAATGTAAACAAGCCAAACTGTCGCATTTGGCGCACGCATACATTGAAAAGCCGGTGCACCCAAAACGAGTCACTGTTTAGTACGGATTTTGGTCCAGAGGCATAACTGGGCTATGTTTCTTCGAAAATGAGCAGGGAGTGGCCGTTACAGACAATGGCGATCGATATCG
Source organism: Pollenia labialis (assembly GCA_949318255.1). NCBI lineage: Eukaryota > Metazoa > Arthropoda > Insecta > Diptera > Polleniidae > Pollenia > Pollenia labialis. The sequence continues at coordinate 29,070,050 of OX439141.1, read as the reverse complement.
GGCCATGTTGAACGAATTTTTGTACACAAACATTGAGGAGGAGGATATTGGCAACATTTGGTTTAACATGACGGCGCTACGTGCCACACAGCCCAAGCTACACTCGATGTTTTGCGCCCTGTTTTTAAAGATTGCATTATCAGCCGCAGAGCCGATGTCGTTTGGCCACCCCGTAGCTGCGATTTGACACCGTTGGATTATTATTTGTGGGGTGCCGTCAAAGATTAGTGTTACGGCGACAAGCCAGAGACAATTGACGCTTTAAAGGACAATATTCGTGAAGCCAATGGTGAAATACAGCTGCACACAATCGATAATGTGCTTAAAAATTGAACCGATCGTGTAGGCTACTGCATGGCCAGACGTGGCAGACATTTGAATGAAATTATTTTCCATTATTAACCGGAAGGATTGTACTTTCAAATAAAAAAAGGAAATTTGAGAAAATATTCAGTAGTGTTTTTTTTATAGGATTTTCCAAAAAACAAAGTTAACTGACTGACCCTTTATTTATACGTTTTAGAACTTTTTATGAATTTTGGCATCGATTTGTTCGAGCATATTTTTGCATATTTTACCGTTTGGAGCAGTTTTTGCATAGTTTGGTTGAAAGAGCCTTTTTGCAGGATTTTTTTTTTTGGAATTTTTACCGTATATTTTGCCTTTTTGAGGCATATTTTGATACATGTTAAATTTTTTAGATGACCACAAGAGCTTTCGCCACATCAAAAAAATTTTATTTTGCAATATTTTTGCTTTTCTGTTTTAAATATCTACCTATTTAAATATCTCTCAATGTGTTGCTTAAATTTTACCACGAACATTTCATTTTTACTCGTTAAAAATTAATGTTATTTTAAACTTTACAATTTTATATATAAGAAAAAGTTAAGAAAAACGCAATTATGAACGTTTTTGGCGATATGTATAATATGTATAATTTTAAAGGGATAAAGCGATATCCAGCCGTCCGTCTAGCTAGTCATGTTAACATTGTGCGCAAAGTACAAGTTGCAATCTTTTAGAAAATTTGATAAAATTCAATAAATACACTTTTTAATTGTACTAAGGACGATATCTATGTAAATGGTGCGCATCGGTCTACAGTTTCACATATTCCCCATTAAAACTGCTTTCCGAATTAGATTGATAAACCATTTGATTATGTTGGTTGTTAGATTAAATTCTTTGCACAAAGCTCCCGTATATAAATAGCTTTAACTTCCTTTTAAATGTATATTTAGCTTTTATTTGACCTTGTTTAATTTACAACTGTTTTATTTTTTAAATCAAGCTCTAGGCCTTTTTAAATGTTCCTTTAAAATGTTTATATTAATTAACAATTTAGCGACCGTCCCTAAAATGACTTTTAGACAAAAAATCTGGATGTTAATATCTAGATAATATTCGGCACAAATAACTCTTATATGAATTTTAACCTCTTAGCAAAACTCTGTTTTTGTGAGTCGATGACGGCCCATGATTTTCAAAGAGGGTAAAATCTTGAATATGGAGTTTAACTACCGAGCTAAGGCTTTACCGATTATAATTTTTGGATTATTTTTATTAAATGGAACTTTTATTAAATTGTTAAATATTTTGTTTTCAAATTAGCAATTTTTGAGTTTTTTGGGGCATATTTTTTAACAATTTTTAGGGCATATCTTCAAGTTTTCACTGCATATTTATCGCGAATAAAACGTGTTTTTTAGAGCATATTTCTGGTTACCCTGCTTATAAGTATTTATAAAAAAAAAACAATAAAGCTATTGAAAACTGTAAAGCAATAGTGATTTCATGGAACAAATCCTTTGTGCTTGCCATATGAAACGAAATGTGTTTAGCAGTAGCATGAATAAAACAACAGTGTGTTCGGTAAAAGCTAAATTTTATTTGAACACGAGCTTCAGTGTAAACATTTCATTATGTTTATGAATGAAGTTGTTCATGCAGCCCTTTAATAAATAAACATTTAAAGTTCCAAGCAAATTTATTTTTAACTGATTCTAACATTTATTCAAAAATCTAAGTGCATATTAAACGATTTTCTGTTGCATTTAATATTGCCGGTTGATTAAGTTGAAGTCTTCTTTAAGTGTGTGAAATTTAATGAAGAGGTTATTTAAAATAACTAAAAGTTCATTTAATTTTTACTGTCTAAAATTCAACCCCACATTCCGTAAAAACAAATAGATTTTCAGTTATCTAAATATATATAATTGTAAGGTTACTGACTGATTCATCATAGAACAGCCTAAACGCCTGAAGCTAAGAACTGGAAATCGGGATCAGAGATTAGTCACTCCCCAAATCAATCCACTAAGAAGGGATTTTTAGATATTCGACCAGGTGTCTGGTACCTATTTTCAATTCAGCCTTATTAGGGAGTAAACGGGTAAAACCTGAATTTTGGTACTCTTTTGACACCCCATCTAACTTTTGAACTAATAAATATAGAAACAAAGTTTATACCACATTCGAAACTTATCAAAAAAATACGAGTACAAATTTGGTACTTTTTCGAAATTCGAACATATAAGGGGTAAAATCGTAACTATTTTTGGTACTATTTTTCACTACACATTTTTCTCCATTCATTGTCATATTCGTAATAACGTATCGGCTCCCACTACAATACTGAAATTTTCAATACTTTAATGGGTGAAAAAATATTACCAAACAGGGGAAATACGGAAAATTTGATGTTTTGCTTAAGCTTTTTGGTTCTACAACTGGTATTTTTTTAATTATCGTCAATGTTGGACCGTTAAACATAAGATTCACCATGCCATACCCGGAGTGGATAAGGTACTTTTTTGTTCTTTAACTGGTACTTTTTGAATTTCCGTTAGTATTGGACCTAGAAACATAAAATTCAAGATGCAATGTCCTAGATGGATGAGAGTCTATAAGAGGGAACTTTTTGGTAGTTTTTATTCATCGACTGGTTCTATTTTTAGTTCCGTTTGCAATTTGATCCTTTTGGAAAGTAAACGCGTAAAACATGGGCCCTATTCCACAAAACAACTTATCAACTTTTCACTTTGCACTTATCAAATTTCATTTTTTGGCAAAGTGATAAGTGTTTCTGTTCCACAACATTCTTTGCAAATCTCACTTTGTACTTAGCTAAAACTTTGCTCTCTTTGCACTCTTTGCAAATACTTTGCTCTCCTTGCAAAGTCTTTGCATTCTCTTGCAAAGTCTTTGCGTTCTCTTGCAAAGTGAGTCTGCAAAGTGTTCCACAAAGGATTTAATCGTCTTTGCAATTCTGTCTTATCACTTTTCACTTTGCATTGCTAAATATTAAGTGTTAAAATGAGCCGCAAAGTAAATATGGGAAAAAACTTGCAGTATTAAATGTTACTAAAGAAAAAAAAAATATTTTATTTGCTAGTTTTATGCATAATAAAGTAAGTATTTCTTCTAAAATTGTTGTTAATATTTAAAACATATTTAAGTTAACTTGGATTTGATTTAATCGAAAGCACTCTTTAAAATTAAAGTTTTGTAGTCCCGAAAAATTAATTCGGTCTCTATAATTTCTTGATATAGCAACCTCTTCACTATCGTCGAACAAAAACTCACGTCTTAACATTTTGAAAGCTTCACTAGTTTTAATAATATGAATTTGCAAAAAGATCGTTTACTTTGCAAATTTTTGGCAAACTTATCAAAATTTGCTTTGCAAAAATAGAATTTACAGTTTTTGTGGAACGCAACAGCATAATTATTTGCAAAGTCTTTGCAAATTACACTTTGCAATAATAACTTTGCACTTTGCATAATAGAACGTACGTGGAACAGAAATTAAAAAGAGAATTTAAAAAAATTGCAAAGACTTTGCAAATTTCACTTATCAATTTCAACTTATCACTTATCAAATTTAATAGTTCTGTGGAACATAAAGTTTTGCAAATTGACGAAAAATTTGATAAGTGCAAAGTGAAAAGTTGATAAGTTGTTTTGTGGAATAGGGCCCTGTTCATATTTTGGAACATTTTTGTCACGCCATCTATATTTTAAACTAAAACATTTTCCCCATTCATTGACATATACGTTTTAAGTTATGGGCTCCCACTACAACATTGAAATTATTGGCACATAAATGGGGGAAAAAAGTATCAAAAAGGACAATACGGGAAATTAACTTTCTTTCATTTGCTTTTGTGTTGTACGAGTGTTCTACGAATTTAAATAATTTGAAACCTAGAAAAATAATCTTCGGAGGAGGCGCTAACGAAGAAGCGGGTTAAATGCTAGTTTTATATAATTTAACTATCAAAAAATAAATTTTTAGTTATTTATAAAAAACGATTTACTTGTTTTGTGTTAAAAATTCCCATTTTATATTTGTTAAAATTATTTAGTTAAATATAAATTTTAAGTTAGTAAAATAATTGCAAAAACCATATGGGTCATGCTGCTGGTGTCTTATAATTGTAAGTTCTTTTGTAAACAAAGGTGTCAGTACAACAAAAGTTAAACAAACATGTGTAACGGGGAAAGTAAATAATAAACCAGCGGCAAAAAACAAGAGAAATTGATTACATAAAAACCTTAAACAATAATGCATTATTTCCGAAAGAATAAAAATGCATTCATTGGAATCGAGAAGGTAATTTTATCAGACAAAATAAATTGGCATTGATTGCCACGTGTATTCCCACATTTGCAGAACAAGGAATTTATTGTTTCTGTTCGTGACTATTTATTATTCGTGTTTTTATATATATCGTTATTTTTGCTGCCTTTATGTCGTTTGATCATAAAGGATGCCTTATTTAATTCATTCGAAGGATGCATTAAAATAATTTATTACAATCCTAGGACATGTTCCGTATTAAGAATAATGAATTCTGGAATCAAATATTATACAAGATATTTATTACATTCTCGATTTCTATTGATGCCATTTTCCAGCTGGGAATATTCTCTCTCTCATTAGCAAAACAAGCCGACGGGAGTCTGTTATTTTTTAGAATTTCGGCTTTTTTGTGGAGTAGACGAGTAAAACCTGTTTTATATAAAATTACTGAATGTCATAAAAGAACTGAATGTTCTTTTGTTTTTACGGAATGTGGGGTTGAAATTTTGGCAGTAACAATTAAATGAACTTTTAGTTAAAAATAAGTAGACCAGTTTTTAACTGAATTTTCATTTATTTTATATTTAATTTTTAAGTTAATTTTACGTTAAGAATATGGTGAGTGTAAAGATTACGCTACAGGCTTAATTAGAGACAATATTATAGTTTAACAGAAAACTTCTGGTAATTTTTTCTAGAATTGGCTTAGTTTTTTAGCTCTGTTTTGCTATTTTACGTTTAGTGTCTATTTCACCAAACAAAAACCAAATTATATAAAAATAATTAGTATTGTGGTTATTTTTGTTGAACTGTTTATGGTTCTTAATCCAAATTATGATATTTTTAATAAGGCTGAAGTGCATTAAATTTAGTTTTCATTAAATTGGTTTTTATTAAGAAAGAAAAATTGCAACATGAAATTAATTAAAATTTATTGAAAATTACTCATTCTTGACTACCGCGGGGCTCGAACCCAGGCTTTCACAGACAGGTTACCCCTACTCGTTTCGATTGCAACCACTCAATCTCTTCAGATGGACTTGCCGTTTAACACCCACCGCCATTGACGTCGGCTGGCAGTCAATAGTCAAACATTAATCCTTAAACCGAATTGAATTTAACCTTCGGTAGATCGAAACTTGCTTTGAATGATTATCAATTTTAATTGATTTACATGTTCTTCTTTACTTGTGTTTTTTCGTACTTTTTGTCAAGAATTCTTCTCGAAGGCCAAATTAAATTTTTTGTATTTAATTTTTTTCTATGAAAATCTTTATTTAAATTTGAATTGCAATTTAAATACAGTTGGTGAAATTTGCCCTTAAAGTTAAATTTTTACTTAATATACTTTTACCCCTTGGAGCCTATAAATTGCAATCTGCAATCTGCAATATTCTTACTAATAGTTTAAAGCAAAACTATATAAACATTTATATGTCTCAAAAGATATTCTAACGTAAGTTTATATTTAAAAACACACTTATAGCACTTTCACATATGTTTGTATCTACACACATTCACATCTGTTCGTATTTCGTATGTATGACCACACAAAATAATCAAGTTTAGTTTTGCTCGATTGGTTTGAACCGCAATATCCTTTAACAACAATTTGTATGTGTACGACTCAGAATGCGGTCACAACGGTATCGATAGATTGATATTTACAAAAATTTTAAAGCAATAAAAACAACAACTTCAGTAGAAACAGTATAAAATGTGGGGAAATTTCTATTAAGAAAGAGGCAGGATGAAAATGATTTTTTAAAAAAAAAGTAAAAGCGTTTAAATTTTATTTTTTTTTAGATTAAACGTATTTTCCATTTTGAATAACATTTTTTTATTTATGCCCTTTTTTGCAAAAAAAAAATGTTTGGAACTTCGCATATCTTGCATGTAAAGAAAGTGCGTTGTCGTTTTTTCCACCTTTTTTATCTTTTGAACATTTTACGCATCGGCGTCGCGTTTTTTCCTTCAATTGGCATAATAAAAAACACCATAATTGACGTCTAGATTTTTTTTTTTCTTAGGCACCTTAGTTTTCTCTAGCCCAGACTTAATCATATCCTCCGCCAAAGCAATAATAATATCAATAAATGGAAGGTTGGGCAAGTGATGCGTCTCTTTATATATTATCCAGGCGTTGACACAGGTAGTTTGGAAAAGTTTGTAAAAGACCTTTTTCCACCAATTTGTGGACTTTCTGTTGATGTCGTAAAGTTGCAACATTTGGTCGGACAAATCGACCCCACCCATGTTTTGCTGGATGTCCAATTTCTCCACAATTTAAACAAAAGGGATTGGTTTGTCCGTTTCTAACTTTGCACTCACCAGGGTTATGAATTTCCGAACATTTAACGCAAGCCTGAGTTCTATTACAATTTATAGAGAATTGTCCCCACTGTTGGCAACGCCAACATTGAATTTCCTTAGAATTTGCCTTTGGTAACTGCCAAGACACTACCTGACGTAATACAAATCTTATATGGGATAACTCATTTACAGATTTTCCGGCAGCAAGTGTAACTTAAAATAAGCCTGTGTCCAAATTATTTTTTCTGGAAAAGATAGTTTTAAATTTTGTAACACTGTCAATGGTATGTGGTATTAAAGAATCTAATTCTTTCTTGATATCAGTTAAGTCAGTATCGTGGTACAATCCTCTTAAGACAACATTTTTTTTTCGTAGTTGAATTGGCGTAAAAAATCGATATTTTTTCTTTGAGTTGAGACATCATTTCTTGATGAACAGAAGCATATTTTAAATACAATTTGCTTTTAAAACGCGACTTGTTTATAATTTTAAAATCGATATTTTTAGAAGTTAGTTGATTTACCAGATTTTTTATATCCAAATTATAAAGAAAAATAGGTGGACAGAATTTCTCTTTTTTTTTGTCACTTTTATTTTTTGCAGAGTTCTTATCTCCCTTTTTTTAATATCATTAATATTACCTGTCTGCATATTAAGATCACCCAAGATTGCGAATCTATTACTATTATTAATAGTATCAAAACTTGACAGATTCAATTGTATATTTTGATTTTCGATTCCATTAATCCGTTTTCTTTTGTTAGGATTTTGAATTTGAGGGCCATGTGCACCAACAACTGAACTAGTGTCATTAAATCCCATCCAAAATAAGGAGTCGGAGTCCGTAGGACCAGGATAAACATTAGCATTTTGCAATATTTCATTATTGTCTATATTAGTTTTAAGTCCATATATGGATGTTGACATTTATCTGGAGGGACCTTTAAAGGGTCTAAATGAATGGATTTTGAATCCATGGATACAATATAAAAAAAAACAAAAATATATATATTTCTATTTGTTTATTAGTTAATTAAATTTATTTTTAAAAATTTTCATGAATAGAAATGAACTGTTTGCTATAAAAGTTCAAATAGAACTCCACCAAAATAAAAAATCTTAACTTTAAACATTAAGCTTCTTAAGCAATTTTTTTAAGTATCTTACATTTGCTACCAATAGAATTTCATCGTAACTCTACTGCAGCTGAACATGTTTAAAACAAATGCAACCCCTGGCCCTTGTAAATATAAGCTGAAATGCTTTTAACAAATGTCAGTTGTTTTTAAAACTAATAAGCAAATACAAAACACTTATTTTACTTGCCTTAACAATTAACTTTTATACAGAAACTAAAAAAAAAAAAAAATCAAAAATTTATTTTCAGCCGTTCATTACTTTTTTTTATTATTCGATTTTTATGATTGAAAATACAAATTAAATACACCATAATATATTATAATATATTTTATGGATGTATCCATTCAAAAGTTACAGATTTTTGATAAGAAAATTACTAACATTTTCCACTTTGCCTAGGAGATATCGGTGCATCCCTACGTATAATGGCTTTTTATTAATGCTATACTTTAATATAATTCATACGCCACAAACATTTTAATTTTTTTTTTCTAAAAAGTATACTACAGTTTTTGGTAATACAATTAGTATTTTTGCGTATGGAAGTTTTTGAAAGTTATACATTACTTATACGCGCTGTGGGGTTGTACTCTTTTATTAAATGCTCAAAAGTATGCAATACTTTTTTGATAACTATGAGCATTTTATACTAAATATTGATCATACGCATTGTGCGATATAGTTTTTAGCAAATGCAGTTCTAATTTCAATAATATAAGACAAAGTTGATTTTAAAATTCATATTCTTCTTAAATTAAGGTCTGAAAAGAAAATATGTTAATTGGTTGTTAACCTTATATCAACAAAAACGAACAAAGAGTCTTTTGCGTTGGCCCCGTTGGCACACATATGCTTGCTTTAAAGTACTACATACATAAACATATGCCAGTGTATTTGTAAGGATATCCTGTAATGGATCTTGTGGTTTTATATGAAAATTAACTGCACGTTAATTCAACACTTAACTAAAGCAACAACAACAAAATACAAGTTTTGTTTTAACTACATCAAAAAGGCTGATTGGAAAGCTAAGTGGAATTGAAATATGCAATTAAAAATAAATATTTCTCAGTAATTTCTTATCATAGATAATAAAAGTTATGTTTACTACTCCAAAATCTGATGTTTTTTAGTAAATTCTATGAAATTAAAATGCATATCAAAATTAAAAAAAAAAATTAAAACAGTTTGTATGTCAACTGTAATTTTTTGTTAAAATATTAATGCCTGTATTCATAACAATAATTTACATTTAATAAAGGTTTACAAAACAAATTTTGTATGAAAACATAAATTGATACTTTTATCACATGGTTATTTTAGAAATTTTATAACCTTTCACTAAATGGAAAGAAATGCATGATCCGTTTAAAATGTTTGATGATATTTGCATTTCAGTCACATCATCTTTTTTAAAAGCACAAATAACGATTATTTTAGAATATCTAAAAAACTTTTCTCCCTTTGACAATTCTGATTTCATTTTTGGATTAGCTGGCAGATTCATTTGGTCACGACTTTGTTGAAATTTTGTCACGTAGTGTTATTTGAAATATCGAAAAACCCGTCTGCAAAAAATACAGTATTTATACCAGCGCTGTGGAGTCGTCCGAAAAAAGTACTAACTCCGACTCCGACTTCAAACGCTGAAATTTTTTTAGGGCGATTCCGACTTCGACTCACGACTCCGACTTCTACAATAATTTTGATGCTAAATGTATATGAGACTCAGTGATGTTAACTTTTATTTTTTCATTGCCGTACGGCCTTCTAAAAATTAGAGTTTTTGAGAAGAAATTACCGTACGCAAACATTAATGTGCTGTTTCCAAATGACAGGCGATTGATAATGTAGTAAAATTTATATGAAAAGCACTCAGTCCATCGCCTGTCATTTGGAAACAGCACATAAGAGCAGTATTCATAAACCATTTATTTGAATTTTAAATGTGTTTTAAGAAGATAATAATTTTATTTTGGAAAATTTTTTTTAAATTTTCTATGCCGAAAAACTTTGGATTCGGAGTCGCGAGTTTTTGTGGGTACTACGACTCCGACTCCGGTACAAAAACCTTAACTCCGACTCAAACTCCACAGTCCTGATTTATACATTAAAAATATCGAAACAAGCTATCAAGCGCGATGGTAGTACATATAAGTGAACATGTGTTTGTATGTGTCACACCGATTATGTTGGATGGAAAATCAAAAAATTTAGATATGACAGCGAATATTACGTCCAGCACACACACGTACATACACGAGTGAATTTGCCTGCTGAACGAGCACTTGAAATGGCCCTTAACAGACTATAAAATGAACGGAAAGCCAAATTTTAGTACTGTAATGTTTGTTAAAAAAAAAATATATAAATAATTTTTTATAATTTTTTCGGTTTATAATATGCAATTGTATTCCGCCTGTTTAACTTACTGTTTATGGTTGGTGTTTTGTCTAAGCTTTAATATCGTTTGCAAGTAAGACTTGAACGTTTGTAATTCTCATTCGTTTTATAGGTTTATTTGTAAAATATCTATAGCTTTTTCAAATTGTTTGGAAAAATGTTTCCTGATGATCTGGCCTAAGCAACCAGTGACATGCGCATAGCAACCAGCTTTCCGTCAACGATTAATTTTAAAAATTTGGGAATTTGGCACGTTTTAGAGAAATCTTATCTTATAAGAAATTTTTATATTCCTATAAATAAATTTGATAACCCGAGTCGAAACCAATAACTGTCAAACAAAAGAAAACGAAAATTTGTGTACAACTTTTCGCTTTTTGAGTTGTTTGCCAGCCACTGTTTACATTTAACTAATCAGAAGTAAAAGCAACGGTTTTTTTAGCCAATGACATAAAAAGGCGTCGAAGAAATGGCAGTTTTTTTTACTTTGGCTGCAGTTTTCTTAAAGCTGGTAATTGCACAGATAACTGAATTGCAGTCCTTTTGTTGAAAACAGTTGGCCAACCTGAGTTATATGCAAATTTTGGCAATAATTATATTGTTGAAGCCAGTTCAACAACGATTAACAATTGTCTTTGAGTGTAATAAGCTCTCTTTGTGCAAATTGTGGTAACAAACATCATTCCATGATTCGCCGTGAGCGACCCCATGACGTCACATCTAAGAAGAAACTAAGACTCCTGTCAAAGAGACTAGTCTTATAACTGTCGAAGGAAGTAAGCGGAACACGAAGGTAACGGAACAAAAGACGATCCCAATAATCTCTCACCTTTACTGGTTGAATGGCAGCATTTACTTCTTATTGTCCAAACATAATCCCGCCCCTCGTAAGAGTTTATTTTATCTATAAGGGGAATCCAATGTGGGCCAATATGCTGTTCGATCTAAAGAGTGAAGATTCCTTTTTAAAAGGTTTGCAAGTAGCGTTTAAAAAACTGCAGGCAAAGTAAAAAACTGAAATTTCTTCCATTTCTTAATTTTTCCTTGGCCAAGAACAAACTGTTGCTTTTATTTCTGATTCATTAAATGTAAACAGTCGCTGCCAACTTAACTTACAATTCAAAAAGATGTACAAAAATTTTCAATTTTTGCTCGACAGTTTTTGGTTTCGACTGCAGTTTTTCTAAACCCTGGTTGCAAATCTATTCCCGGAATTCACAACCGATTATAATTCAATAAAAATAAACGAAGTTCAGTTATGTTCATTTTAATTTAAAGTTTAGTAGGTTTTAGTTGGCCTGAAATTATATTTTAACTGAAAGTTAGGAATTCAAAGAGGTAACATTTTCATTATCTAAATAAATAATCATTTCTGCACAAAATAAGAATTTAATACATAAATTCCTTTGTGCAAATGATTTTTTTTCGTAAAAACTTTGTTTGAATTTTTAAGTTTTGGATAATTTTTTTTTATGCTTAACACTTTTTCAATATGGGGAATTAATGTTGAACTAATCTAGAACATGCATAAGGTCATTAACAGGTTAGAATTGAATTTTCATTAAAAAAGTTTCGAAGAACTTATAAAAGAAAAGTTTCCCTCTAAAATGTTTTTCCTGTTGGTTACGATATTTTTGCGGACACAGTTTACCTGTTAGAAATGCAAAATTAATGTATGTAGATGATTTAAAAAAATTGTCGTTACTTCTATTCTTTGGTTAACTACAGCCTCAAACTTTAAGTGGTTACTTCATCGTTCTAATTTCTTATACAATTTCTCTATGTGCCTCTCTCTCTCTCTCTCTCTCTCACTCCAAGTGAATGTACCTTAAACCCATTTTACCTCAAAAAATTTGCTTATAATAACACTGGTTTTATTTAGACCCTTAGCCTGCTTTCTCTAAGCATAACGTGTTTGCTGAGGTTTAGGCCCCTTTAAATATGCACGCATTTATTTCAAACAACAAATTCATTAAATGTTAACTTTGATGCTTAAAGATATTACAAAAATTTCTCCTAAAGGAAGTTTAACTTAATGCAGCCTTTTTAAACTTGCAACATATAAAAGTCAGTTTGTATAACAAGAAATATAAGCAAGTTTGTATAGCATATATTTAGGCTTTTTGTAACACAAGCACATACACATTGCTTAGTATTAATGAAATACTTTTGTGCGTGTATGTAGTTTACCTGTAGAAGAACTTTAAATGAGCTCTTGGTATGCGTGTTATTTTGTGGTGTATTTTTTATTTTTTTTTGCTTTTACAACGGAAATGTATTTTTTCCTGTTTTACTTGTAATGCATTCCGGTGCGTAGACAAATTCTTTAAGCTTATAAAATATGTTTATGTCTAGCTTTAAGCATTTGCGGAATAAAGATTTTAGTGATCGAAATCAAGGTAATTTAAGTAATTTTTTGAAAAATTTAACGGGTGGTCCAGCCATAATGCACGCTGCTAATTGTCAGGTTTTTGCCCAACTTAATTTGACAATTCTTTGTTTAAGTGTTTGACAAATTGAACCATTGAGAGGTACACAATTGAGCAGCAGGTTTAAGGTTGCTTAAACGTTTAAATCAAAATGCATTTTGGGCTCTTCGTGATTTTTTTGGTCAGCATAATCGACCAAATGTGCCCAAATGGCGTGTCTGTAGAAAATGTGAAAACACCTGTGTATGCTCGCCCAGGGCTGGCGGTGTCATCGTTCCGTACTTCTTCGAATCTGAGATTGACCAAGCAGTTACCGTGAATGGTGTTCGCTATGACGAGATGATCATGGACTTCTTGCTCTCAAAAATTGAGGATGCTATCTCACTTCGTGGCGTTGTTAATTGGCCGCCACGATCATGTGATTTGGCACCGTCATCTTCTTTCTTTGGGGATATTTAAGAAAAAGTACGTAATTAAGCTAAAAACAATTCAATAGCTAAACGATAACATAATTCGGCACATTAACGACATTGAACCTCAATTATGTCTCAGTCGTTAAAAATTTAGACTATCGGATAGAGGTATACCACTGAAGCCATGGCGAGCTTTTAGACGATATTTTGTTCATTTTATTGATATTTTTCCTAATACTTAGTACGCGGGAATCTGCGGCTGTATATTGGAACAAGTTGAAAACAAAAACATTTTTATTTTGTAATTAACAATAGTTTTTATCTTTTTACACATTATAATTTTAAAATTCTTTGAAACTGATAATGAGTGCATACAATACACAACAACGCGTCAAAATTGTCATATTTCTCTATTTTGTCAAATATTAGTTTTTCATTATTTATTTATTGAATCTTCATATATTAAATATGAACTAACAATAATCATAACCTAATACTGTATTTTATGTCCTGCCAGTGCCATCTAATTGGATAAGTGCTGCAGTGTCTCTTCTTCTAAAGCGTGTGTGGCCGCTATCATTTAAAATATTTCGAACTAGTGGATTCGGATGCAATTCGAGCCTTTTTAAGTATTTGGCTGCATATTTCGTAATCACAGTTTTAACTAATGGAACATTGAGATCCTTGTGAATATTTGAATTTTTAACATACCAAGGGGCAGCTGTTTGATTATTCGAAGAAGTTTATTTTGGCGCCTTTGAATTTTTTCGATATTAGAGGCCGAGGCAGTGTCCCATAACTGAATACCATAGCAGCAGATTGGCTTTAAGATGGAGTAGTAAAGTAGAAGCTTGCAGTCGAGACTAAGCACAGAGTTTCTTCCAATAAGCCAATGAATTTGGATGGCTTTTAGTTTCATTTGAGCTTATTTTGCCCCTATTTCCACGTTAATGGCCAATCCAGATGTATACCGAGATATTTTACATGCGAATGTTGAGCAATTATTTGATTATTGATTGTAATAGGGGGGAAAGATTTCCGGCGCAAGGTGAATGTTATATTTACGCATTTTTGCTCATATACCATAATCCTCCATTGTCTTTGCCATATTAGTAGTTGAAATGTATGGTCCTGTAAGTAACGAGGTGCTTCATAACTGTTTTCGTGTACGCTTAGAAAAGCTGTATCGTCTGCAAATGTTGAAGTATGAGTGTAGTTGTTTGTTGGCATGTCCGAAGCATAAATTAAGAATAATAGAGGGCCCAGGATGCTTCCTTGTGGGACTCCAGTGCCGATTGGCTGAGGTGAACTTAAGAAATCTCCTTCTTTAACAATAAATTGACGGCCCACTAAGTAGCTTTCTAACAGCTTGTGTGTGTTTGCTGGTAAATTTTGCTTCAATTTATGTAGTAAGCCTTCATGCCAGACTTTATCAAAAGCTTGAGAAACATCGATGAAGAGAGCGGAACAATATTTTCTTTCTTCAAAGGCTTTTCTTATGGCGTTTACTATACGATGGGTTTGTTCAATTGTGCTGTGTTTTCTTCTAAATCCGAATTGATGGTTTGGAGTACATCTATTGTCATTTAAAATTGGTGTTAATTTTGAAACTATTAATTTCTCAAACAGCTTTGACATATTTGATAATAAGCTAATAGGCCTATATGACTCAACTTTTGTATGATCTTTACCTGGCTTTGGTATCATGGTGACTAAGGAAATCTTCCATTCTTGCGGGAAGTATTCAAGCCGTAAAATAGCATTAAAAATTAAAAGACTAATTTTCTTTGCTATGCGAGGTAGCTCTAGAAACATTTAATTGCTGATCTTATCAATACCAGGTGCCTTCTTAGTGTTTATGTCATAAACAGCCTTTTCGATTTCTCTTATCTCAAATCTTATGGGAACAGCTGCTCTAGCAGCAACAGGTAGTAACTCGGCCGCAATATCGCAAGATATATTTGGAGTAAATACGTTTTATAAATGATTAATAAATAGAGTTCCTTTTTCATTATCATTTCTTGCCCAACTTCCATTGAAGTTTCTTAATGGTGGTTTAGAGACAACTGGCCTTTTGAGATTTCTAGCTGCACGCCATAATGAGTAGTCTGATTGTGGAGTTGCATCAAGTTCCTTAAGGTATTTTTCCAGAGAAGCCGTTTTCTGAGTCTGCAATAACTTTCTTAGTCTTTTTGTACACTCTTTTAATAAATTCTTAAGTTGCGGGGATCTGTAAAGTTGCCACTCTCTTCGAACTCTCCTTTTTTCAGTCAAGAGCCGCTCGACATCTGTGGAATATATTTTAATATGTTTTGTTGTTTTGGGAACAATATTGGAATGTAGAACAGCTAGTTTCAATAAACTGTCAAAATTGTCAATAGAGCGATCTACATACTCCGTTGTACTGGGCGGAATATTTTCTGTACAGTGGGTACTGAGATATTTTTTATATTTTAACCAATTAATTTGCGTAGCGGTCATCGCTAAGTTAAAAGTCAGAGATACAATTCTACTGGGGTTCATTATAGTTACAGTTGTAGGTGTGTGGTCGGAAGATAATTCTAAGGAAGCTTCAACATGGATCGATTCTATGGGGATGTTTTTAACCAAGCCGAAATCGATGACATCTGGAATTTTTTGCTGATCAGTAGGCCAATATGTTGGTTGTCCGCTCGCTACCACATTTAAATCCATTTTAGAAATTGTGTTAAATAAAACTCGACCTTTTGGTGTTATAAGTCGTGATCCCCAGAAGGTATGTTTAGCGTTATAATCGCCAGCGGCCAGGAAACAAGGTCCTAATGCTTTAAAATATTTATAATATTGGCCTTCTGATATTGAATATCTAGGTGGGGAGTATAACGATGAGATTACTACGTTTCTATTAATTTCCTCAACGCAAATGTTCGTTGCTAGAAGATAATCCTCACGATGATCACACATTAGGTAGTGTTTGACTCTTGTTTTTATCAAAATGGCAGAACCTCCACAAAGTCTATCTCGATGGTCATTGATATCATATAGTGCATAACCATTAATTTTAAACGTATTTCTTGAGGTCAAATGAATATTCTAATACATTTTTATGTTGGCGGATGCCGTTTGCGTTCCAAAAACAAATTTTTAAACCGTTCATGGCTTGTTAAGTACAGCTTGCAATAACATCAATTGCATTCTAAGAATTTCCTGCATCATATTACCCGTTTTGTTTGTACACTTATTTACCGTTTGCACTAATGTTTCCACGGTTTTTTCTAGACGACTTTAATAAGAAACAGGAGTTTTATCATTATTTGGCGAGGCACCTTGCGTTGGCACTTGGTTTGATCTTAGGACGTTAGCATAAGAAGTTCTGTTATTACCAGGCTGCGGAGCCTGTATGTCATTTGTGTTCACTTGATCAAATATCAATTGTAATTAAGCAGCGAAAATATCGTCAATATTAGTGATATAAGTGATCGGCCGTTCTGGAAGGAGGAACACAACGTGGATGCTGTGCGGCTGAGTTTTTAAAATTATCCATGTGTCTCAACTCATCGTCATTTCGGCCAATTGGGCATTTCCAGAGAAAAGTTAAAAAAGTTTTAATAGTTATAAAGGTAAAAAAGTTATAAAAGTAAAAAAAAAGCGAACAAAAAATTATAAAAATTCAAAATGTTACCAACGTTCCCAAAGTTATAGAAGTTATAAAATTTATATTTATTTTCAAAGTTATATAAAATAGCAAAACTATGAAATTTATAAAAAACTAAAAAGTTTTGCAAGTTAATAATATTGTAAAAGTTTTTCAAGTTTTAATAAATTATCAAAGTTACAAATTTTTTAAAAGTTATAAAAAAAGTTACAATATTAAACGAGTTATTAAAGTTATAAAATAGATATTAAAGTTAGGCAAAAGTTTACTTTATGGGGCGTACGAAAAAAAAATAAAAAAAATATGCTACCCGATTCAGAATAAAAAAAGAAAAAAAACCAAAATTAAAATTTAAGGGGGTTGAGGCCCGTGGGCCCCCTGGATCCAAAAAACTGCCCCGCCCACTTAGTGATATGTGTGGGTACTTAAATTAAAGGTAATTGTACAAGAAAAACAAAAATAATAAAATTTAGGGCAGGCGGGACTTTTGGGACACTCTGGGTCAAAAAAAGTGCCCCCATGCACTCACATCTATGTGTAGGTACACAAATTAAAGGTAGTTTGCTCACGATTGTACATTTTTTGTTTTATTTTGTATTTTTTAATGTTTTATGTTCGATTTGAAAAAAAAAAAATTTTTTTGTAACTAATAGCCTATTTCCGATATGCTAAAGAATTATTTTCTGCGTAGCCGTCCTTCGGCCGGGCGCAAGGATTTTCTCCTCTATGGAAAAACATAAACCGGCTTCACTAACTAAAGCTTTTCTGCATAGCCGGCCTTCGGCTGGGCGCAAGGATTTTCTTCTCCATGGTATAACAAACACCTGCTTCGCTAACTAAAGCTTTTCTGCACCTAAAAGATTTAAAGGTTAATTTAAACCTAGACAGGAAAATAATATGCGAACAGGAAAACAAAATACATATTTGCAATCGTGAGCAAATTACCTTTAATTTGAGTACCCACACATATCACTAAGTGGGCGGGCAGTTTTTTGGGTCCAGGGGCCCCACGGGCCTCAGTCCCCTTAAACTTTAATTATGGTTTTTTTCTTTTTTTATTCTGAATCGGAAAGCATATTTTTTTTATTTTGTTTTTCGTACGCCCCGTAAAGTGCACTTCAGCCTTAAAGTTATAAAGTTTATAAAAGTTGAAAAAGTTATCAACCATAAAAAAGTTTTAAAATTTTTTCAAAATTTATATAACTTTTAAAATTTAACAAAGTTTTAAAAGTGACACAATTTATTGAAATAAGAAAAGCTTTAAGGGCCATTATTACAACTTTCCAATAGTTAAAAGTCGGATTTTGTTGGACCGATAAATAGCTTTGCATTATTACAACTTCCATTTTTTATTGCTGTTATTTTCAATAATAATAATATTTAATAGATGAAAACATAATAAATGAAGGTTTTATAATGCAAAGCTATTTATCGGTTCGACAAAATCCGACTTTTAACTATTGGAAAGTTGTAATAATGGCCCTAAATGTTATTAAAATTATTAATGTTACAAATTTAAAAGAGTTATAAACATTACGGAAGTTATAAAAGCTAAAAAAGTTATTAAACTAGAAAAAGTTAAAAGAGTTAAAGGAGTTCAAAAAGTTATAAACGTTACAAAAGTTTTAAAATTTATAAAATTAATAAATGTCTTAAAAGTTATAAAAATTAACGAAATTATAAAGTTTATAAAAACAATACAAGCTAAAAAAGTGATGCAAGTTATAAACATATAAAAGTTTTGAAAGTTATTAAAATTATTAAAGTTCCAAATTTTATAAAAGTTATAAGTTATAATAGTTATAAAAGTTATAAAGGTTGTAACAGTTCAAATAGTTATGAACGTTACAATAGTTTTAAAAGTTATCATTTTTATAGTTATAAAACCGATATAAAAGTAATAAAAAGTTTACAAATTGAAAAACTGAAAAGTTATAAAAGCTGAATATTCAATACTAGTTTTTTTATTTTTTATATTATTCATCAACAGGGTTGTGCAATCACTCTTCTTGCTCGTTATATAATCTAAAATAAAAGAGTTGTTTAAAAAAACTTGTTCAATCTTTTTATACCAGCACTTAACCAACCAGCAGCTGTCCTTTTTTGTTGTCATATCTACTGCAGAAAATCACCATACAAAACACTTGTAGCGAAGATATTTTTATTTCCTACAAAGTGCCAAATACTCATTGCACATGGCTGGCAAAATATTCCCTAACAACTATTTGCACTTTTCGATATATTTCCTTCTACTTTTCGCTTGCCTCACAAACTTTGAAAGTTTGCTAAGCATAGTGTGGAATTATCGAAGTGGAAAACTAAAGCTAGAGGATTTAAACGTCTTAACAATTGTAGCTTAACAATCTAACAATAGAATGGAAAACAAGCAGGACTAAGGCGTGTTAGACAATACAGTATAAGGATAAAAGTAATGAATACAACTTATTGTCTAGTTTCAGTTATTTTAAAGAGAGGTTGGGGTTTGGAAGGGGCGATATAAAAAGCAAACAACAGCCGTTATTAAATATATAACTGTCCAATATTTGCAAAAAACCTGCTGTCTTGCCAACAAACTTACATTTTATTGTTGGTCTATAGAGTGCAGTGTAGTGTTCAGTGAACAAATTTCGATATAAATTCTTGTAGTTTAGCAAGATTCTCTGATAAAATTGTAAAAGGAAGTTGTAACAAAACAATGACAACGACAAAAGGTAAATGACCATAGTGCAGAAATAAATACTTTTTATTTAAATTCAAGTTAAACAAACTTATTGATGTGTATAAAATTTATATTAAAATTGTTTTTTTTTCAAAGGAAGAAACAACAGAAAACTTCACAAACACTTAAACTTGACTTTATCATCGAGTGACTAGATGGGATATAAGAAAAAAAAAATTAAGGAAATAAAGAAGCTAAAGATAAAAGAGAAAAAAGTATTTACTTTAAAATATAAAAAATAAAGTGTTTTGAACAAGGACTACAAAAAATGTGATGGTTTTTTTTATTTAAAAAAGAACTTGGTGAAAAATTTAAACAATTTTTATGACGAATTCGGTTTAGTACGAATCTTCTAATTTTTTTTTATCCCCGTCTCTCTCTTAATTTTCGGTTAAAATCATGAATTTTCGGAAAAAGTGCGACTTGTATTGATCGAAAAAATATACATATTATTTTTTAAGGTAAAAAAATTTAGTTTTTCAGGGTAACATTTTTTTTAAATGAAAAATATGTAGTTTTCAGTCTAAAAAATTTAATTTTTTTCGAAGTGAAGAAATTCCGACTTATTCCAGGGTAAATACGTTGGAATTTTTCAAGGATGACATTTTTGGTTATGATAACTTTGACTTTTTTAGGGTAAAAAATTTCACATTTTTCTGAAGTGGATTTTTTTTTTTTTTTTGAAAATGAAAGTGACTTGTTAGGGACAAAAAAAAAGTTCCACATCTTATGTTAAATTTATTGGGTAAAAACAAGCTTGACTTCTTTTACGGTGAAAATTGTTTACATAAAAATTATAATTTTTGCCGACCCAGAAGAGTACGACTTTTTTTGTCTTAAAAAAGCAGTTTTTGAATTTTATTTTATAAAAGATTTTTTTCTGATTGCATATATTTCGACTTTTCTTTATATGAAAAAGTGCGACATATTTTTTTTTTATAAAAAAGTGCGACATTTTTTTTCTTTAGAGAAAAGTGCGACATTTTTTTCCTGAAACGTCATATTTTTCCAAAATGAATAAAATATGTTTTTTTTAGGTTAAAGACCTTATTTTGAAGTAAGATAAATTAACTGCCTAGCCCACAATTTCGAGAAGAATATGTCATTCCTATTTGGGGGATTTCATGTCAAGTGCAACAATTTTTAAATCGTTGTCTCCGATCTTTAATCTGTTCATACAACGTTTCGCTACATAAGCAACAGTTTCGCTGTTATAAATAAATGTATGAAGAAAAAAAATATTTTTTGCCCAAAAAATTAAAATTTTTTATTTTTAATTCATAAAAAATCCAAAACGGTAAAAAAAAGCGTCAAGTCCCATTACTTTCGCGTAAAGTCGCATAACCTACGAACAAAATGACACATAAATCATAAAAATCGATGAACGCGTTTCGCTTTTATTCACAATTAATTAAAGAAATGAATTTCAAAAATTTGCTCGAGATATCCACAAAATTCGTTGGAAAAAACATTGATGACTTTCTTATGATTCTCAGAATTAAAAAAAAGTAATAAACAAAAGGTTATTTGATTTTTATGATTACGGTAGCAAAGTAATTAATGTGAGTGGACAATTAAAAGGAAAAAAGAAAAGTGCACTTTTTACGTTAGTTGGATTTATCCGTTAGTAAGTTTAGCCACCTTGACCAAACTAATGATGCAAAAGTTTTTCTTTTTGGGTCTTCTTTCATAAACAATTATCAGAATCGAGTCCCGAATCAATCACCTGAAAAATGTTGTACTGTGTAATGAAACACTTTTTATAAGGCCGGTTAAAGTCTACTTTTTGCTATCGGTAAGTTGTACATGTTGTGAATTACTATCATTACTATTTCCGGGAATATTTTCTATGCACTATTAGAATTTTCGTTTGTAATTTGACTTAGAATACACATTCGAATTAATATGAAAATTAAAAAAAATATTTTTCGTAATGTATCTGATTTTTTCTAATTAAAAGACTGTATAATTTTCAACTTTGCTTTGCATTAATTCTACGTTTTCCCTCAAAGTCTCACACTTTTTGAAGAATTTCGTTGCTGATAATTTTTTACTTAACAATCGCTTAAGCAAACATTAAGATAAAAAAAAACCAAAAAATAAATCTTATTAATTCCTTAATTCAAGAAATAAAAATGTCTTAAGACGTTTATTGTTTGATTTCTAATTTCTATTTTGCGTGTAGGTTTTGTTTTTTTTTTTTTTTTTTCGAAAATTAGCAAGTAAAAGAAACACGAAAAATCATTTTAAGAATTAACTTTTAAATAAACACTCCTTTTACTTATTATTTCAATAACAAACTGTAATGGCCATTTTCTCAATGTACCGACAAACTGCCTGTTAATGTCAACATAAATCTTTTAGACCGATAAACTGTCTGTTTACAATTTTGGGATTCTCAATAAACCGACAAAAACATTGTTTTAAGTTGGCAACACCTCTCAAAATGCATGTAAAAGTTGATAATCAGCTGATTTAATTTGTCTGTACGGCAAATTAAAGAAAAATAAATAATCGGCAGATGAATGCTGGTTAGCTTTGCGACAGAAAAGAAGCAAATGAGACATTGAGAAAAACAAATGTCTTTAATGTGCAGTTTTTCGTTGGGAAAAAAGATAAGCGTGTAAGGAGAAAACGGCCATTAGAGTGTAAGCCACAAGCCACAAAAAATATACATAAATTGATAAAACTAAAACACGCGGCGTTTTCTTAAGGATAAAGAAACGAAAATGCGTGTTTTAGCAACATTTGCTGACACAAGCCAAAATAGAAACATAACAAGCAACATACATAAAATATAAGGAATATATTAAAAAAAAAACGAGGATAAAATATGAATTAAGCAGCAAGAACTGTTTCAACTAAAATATTTGTTTTACATTAAGTGACTTGCACCAAAAAGAAAGTAACTATTTCAATTAAGGAGCACCATTTTTCACCAGCAATTTACTATTCACATTTACTAGAATTTTTTTTTTAAGAAAATGTCAACTTTTTCTCAAAAGCACAGTGCTTTCCACAATAAACCAGTTAAATTATAGTAAATTTTTTTTTGGCCACAAACTAAATGTGGCTTAAACGACCCTCGTCTTATTCTAACCACAAACGAATTTTACACATCAGCAAACTACAACAGCAGTAATAACAAAACATTTACTCTTTTTGTTAAAAGTGTTGTTAAGTTTACTCTTTTCGTTTTATTTTTCTTGTTGCTATTTTGTTCTTGATTGTTGTAAAAATTACCAAGAAAACATACTTAGAGTTAAGCTTAGACTTATAAGTTTTGTAAAGGAATATGAATAAGTCAGCATATGTGATTATAACATGCATGTAAATATAACAACGTATACAAATACAAACACACGGGCGAACAACAGCAAATAATACAATCAACACCATCACAACTATTGCCACAACTACAACGGCAACATGTTAGAAATTGGTTGAGGTTTTTGTTTTCTATGATTTTTTACTTCAACGGCTGTTTGCATGTATTTGTTCACACACATGTTTCCTTTAGTTAAGAAACTTTATTTCTTGTTTCTATTTTTTTCTCATTTTAGCGCTTAAATTGTTGTGGTTTGAATAAATTTGTTGTTGATTGTTTTTGTTAAACTAAAGTGAGCTAGAAAAAAATTTCGGAGGGAAATGGATCTTAAAGAGAAGCCACCCAATACCAGTGCAATTAAAACGCACTATGCTAATTGTAAATAAAACAAAGAGTTTTCAGAGAATTATCTAAATATATTTTATTATGATAGAAGTACCTATTACACTTATAGTGCACATGTGAAGCAAAATATTGACCTTTACATTTGTATTTGCTTCTAAATAAAAACAACATTTAAAATGTATACCTTTTATTTCAATTTAAAACTTATTTTAAAGTTTAGGCTCTAAAAACTACAATTATTTAAATCATTTATTCTACAGCAATAAAATATTTCATTGTGTCCAATGACATTTCACAGTAGTAATAAATTGTACAGCATACAACAGGGCGCACCCCATGACAATACCCATACATAAAAATACACACTCAAACATTAATTCCTACGTTTGTTGTGTTTCATTTCTTCATCCTTTTGTTCCACTTTACACATGCCAAAGGCAAACAATTGACTGCAGTGATCTCCTACTTTCTCGTATTTTTATTATTTTTAATAAAAAAAAAAACAAATGTTTGTTAAGCCCGCATTATGGCCTATACTATTGTTAATTTACCCAAAACCGAATGGAACGGTTCCAAAAACAAGGAAGCTGTAAATAAAATAAATAACTGTTTTTTTTACGATAAACGAAGGTTTTCGTTGCTTTTATGTTCTGGTAGTTGGAAAGAGGTAATGAGTCTCATGTTTTTGTTTAACCAAAATATCGAACAGCAACACAAAATCCAATATATTTTTTTGTTTGGTTTTTGTTTTTGTAATTTTTACTACCTTCCATGGCTGCAGAAAGTTCTAAAATATTTATGTTTTTATTTTTGCGCAAACAAAAATTAAAAAAAGCGATATTTAGCAGCAAAATGCCTTACGAAACAACGATTGGTACTAACAAACAGTGGTTCTAAAATCCAATAAAAACGGATTTTTGCAAAAAGTTTCTCATCAAAATAACTTACTCACTTTCTGTCAAAAAAAAAAAAAAGTAAATTTTCTTTCTTTTCCACTCAAAGTCACTTTTTATTCTTATGATGCCCGTACACCCAGAGAAAAAACATGTTGAAATATGGTCACCTCCAACGAAACTATTTTTAAAGAAAATTTTAAATATATTATGTTTCATATAACCATATTATTGTTACCCACAACCATATTATGATTGAAGCCGCAGTTTGGATGCAAACATAAACACTCTACAATTCACGCTGTACACACTTTAGTTTCAAACATACTAGCTGTCACGTAAGAAAATAACTCGCCAATTTACAGAAAAAGTGTGTCTGTAAAAAGTTACCGCTCTGAACTGTCGAAAAAACTCACGAATAAAAATGGAGCGAGAAAAAACTTCAACACTAAAAACAATTAAAAATACAAAATGCAAAGGATTATAATATTTTGTTCTTCGCACATTTTTGTATTGCTTAATTATTTTGCTTTCAACATTTTTAGAAAATAAACGAATTTTTTTAAATCTCGTTTGCAAACAACAAACATTAATAGACGCACTTTACATTATTTGCTATAGAGCCGACGGTTGTATTTTCGCCGTCGTCGTTGAAAAATTTTTAATTTTAGTAAATTTTGGTTAACTGACGTTCTCAACGTCTGCAATGTTACATCGGCTTCGAATGCAATTTTGTGACATTTAATACGTTACAACATAACTTATTGTGATAGTTTTCGACATGGGTTACATGCACAGTTTTTTCTTACTTTTCGAGAAACGATGGAATATTTTGTTCTACATCTTTTCGATGCGAGAAGTTATCACTGCAGTTACAGAACATGGGTACTGGGGGTCGATTCTGGTTCTGTGAAACTGTGAAATGAAAACTTTTTTCACATTTTCATAGAGTTTCTGATTCTCGTTTAGTGAAAAAATGATAAATAAATTCGAATGTTTTCATATGAGAAGAACAAATGGAATGAAACAAATTGTTTTCACATTTTCACAGTAATGTGATTCTTGTTCTGTGTAACAGTGCAAAGAAGTGTCACAAACTTTTCATTTATGCCATATTTTTACACTTTCATTTTAACGGTGAAAAATAATTTTAATTAAATTATTTAGAGAAAAATATGGACATTGCTAAAGATAAATAATAATTTAAAAAAATAAAAATTATAATCTTCTAAAAAGATTCGTATTTACAGATTTTTAACTTACTATATTCATATAAAATTCCAATTTTTAATTATATGTATAACTACAAAACATTACTGACGAAAAACGTTAATAATGTTTTCTTACATTGTAACATTCCGAATTTATTTCGATAATTCCATTAAAACTAATAATCCTAACATTTCTTAAATTAATTATATTTTTTGTGTATTTGTATAATTTTACACTTGATTAAATGACAAAGTAGATATTTAATTACCATCGGCGGTGAAGAATTTAGGTTTAGCGACGGCTTAAAGTAAATTTAAAGCCGCCTTCAACATGTTTATGATTTATATTTAATAACATATTTCTAAGTAAATCTTTATTTGGCCTTTTATTTGTTAATGATTTCACAATTTTTTGGGCTTATGGTCGTTTTTTTAAGCTTTTGCTTAACTTGCAATGAATGTATGTTTGGGTGGAACCTTGCAACTCAATTTGAAGCAGATATGTTCAATTGACTGAGCTGAAATTATGTATACACGTTCAGTTTGGATGACAAAGCATTGTAAGCCATGGTGGAATAAGTAGGTGGCATCGTTACGGCAACAAATACAACATTACAACAAAATTGGAAATTACATCACCGTTTACGTCAAAAAATACTTTTAACAAAAATCAAAGCGTGCCGCTGAACGTGATGAAATAAATACATTTTTGGCCAATTTTTATATTATTATAGTCAATATCTTATTTATTTTAATTAAAAATTATCAAAAACTTTATTAAAATACAATAATCTCAGCACAAAACGTGGACTTTTTGTAAACATAAACAAAACTTTGACATAAACCTAGACAAACAATGCTGGAGAAAAAAATCGTCATCTGGCGTAGTGATGCCACCTGTTTATTTCACCATGTTGTAAACTATGAAACGTCATTCTAAATCAAACATAGCAGCACAGCCAAAATGGCGGTCTAGCTATTTTTAATGCAATCCTATAATATAGGTATCAAATGAAAAGGCTTGCTAAGAATAACTCGAAAGCTTAAACGAAAGAAATTAAGGCTCAGGCCCACGATGTCGACAAGAACATTTCTTTCGTATATTTGTTTTAAAAACAACAACAAATTTTAGTTTTTTACCTGGCCTGGCAGTAACTTTTACTTGAAAATTTTACTAGCAACTAATAGAGGCATTACCTTATTTATAATTCATTGTCCAAATTTTAAATTTTTGTTGCAGAAATTCATGATTTTATTGGTGAAATGAGTTCCGCTCCCAAATTTTCTCACCACTCTCACAAATAAACTCAAGAATTGCTGCAACAAAAATTGCAGGTCTGGACCGGCACTATGATATTAAATCTTGCCAATTGTAATTACACAATTTACACGATGTAAAAAATTGTCGCGAAATTTACTTGTGTAGAAAAACAAGTAAATTGAATAACTTGATGTGATTGATTTTAACTATTAAAAAATAAATTAAAAGTAAAAAACCTTTTTCAAAAACAAGCTTTTATTTTAATACCCTAAAAAGAAACTTCAAAAGTCAATAACATTATTTTCGTAGATGTCAGTTTTATGCCAAAATTATTTACTGCAATAAATATTTTGGGGCAATCAACCCAAAAAACTCATTTGTCAACTCATTGATTGATCGATTTTACATTCAAACTGCTCTTGTTTTTTGAATAAAAATTTGTTTCCGTTAAAAAATTGCTGTTGTTTTTATATATTAACACATTTTATGTAAAATTTTTTCCTTTCCTATTTCTTGCGCGCACTTGGGCAGGACATTGGGGCCAACCTCTTTCAGATGCAATATCGTTCATGAAAGAAACCCAAATGCAACAAAATCGGAATTTTCGGTTTACTCATTATTTATTTTAAGTTATTTTAAGTTAAAAAGTATGAGAATAAAAAACAACAAAAACTCTTTTACTGAAAAAATTTAAATTGTATAAAACAAGAGGAGCCTTAAAATTTTATTTTTTCCTCTCTTCAAAAAAACTCTTTTAGCAAAAATAAATGCTTGCAGCTCAAGCATTAAAAAAACTCGTTTGCGGCTTAGCGCCGTTTCAAAATCCTATAGTTACAAAAGTTTCACAGCTACAATGGAATGAAACACTTTTTCATTAAAAGAACGGGAATCGCATTTTGAGTAAATGTGAAGTGCTATTGTGAAAAGTGCTCTTGAAAACGAAAATGAAAATTTTTTTTCATTTCACAATTTCACAGAACCAGAATCGACCCCCTGGTTTCTTTTTGTAGAAATTACGGGTATAAGTATGTAGCAAAGTTTATTCAACGATGTCCGTCCGTCCATGTGTATGTTGAAATCGGGTTTCTGAAGACCCCAGCAATTATGGAGAATTCAATTAATCGATATTCAATTAATCGATGTTTTGTATTAATCGATTAGTCGGGCGAATAATAATTCGGAGTAAAAATCAAATCAAACTATTTAATATTATTCGGTTAATCGAATAATTTTAATTTTGTCTAGTTAAGAAGTTTAAAATTAAGACCAAAAATTATATTTTTAACATACAAATTTTATTAAAAAAGTAACAACAATTACATCATGTAATAAAAGAGGAAAACTTTTTAAACAAAAAATTTCATTAAAATGTAATCTTCTAAAATAATCTTTGAAAAAGAGTTAGCAGGTTAAATGTTTATATTTCAAACGATTTCTTTCTTTTGCTTTGATGGAACTTGATTTATATAAGATTCTTTCACTTTTTAATGCATATCGAATTTTTCTGTTATTTTTCTTGTCTTTTCTAAAAATACGTAGTCTTCCATTATACCACGTTAATCTCTATTTGGGTTTTTAACCATTTTAATAAATTTAATAGTCTGGTTAAGGTCCGGTAAATCATCATAAAAAATCATCTTCTTCATCTAAATCATTGTGTTAAAAGTCTCGGCTTGTTTTTTAACATAAAAAGAAAAAACTAATACAATAAAAAAACAAATTTTCGATTAATCGACATAAATAATTCGCTAATCGAAAATAAGCAATTTTAAATTACACTGGTCTACAAATTTGAAAAAAAAAATTGACTGCAGAAAAGAAGCATGTTTTTAAACTAATCTGGCATAAAAATTTTACTATCACGTCTTGTTCATTATTTATCGCATGATGGCAATACTGTAAAACAGCCAAACAATTTTACAATTATTTCATTGACAGAAGCCCACATTATCAAAGTTATTTTCGGGAATACAAAATTTATCATTAATACGATTTTCGTATGACGTGCTAAATTACCAATTTTTCATATTTGATAAATACACTGAAATCTATTGTTTGTTTATTCTAAGTCTTCATAATAGTAGCGTTTAGACATATCAGGGAGATCGTGTGTTACTGATTCCAGCTATTTCTGCGTTGTGTGTGGGGAATATTTGGTTGGAAAAAAAATGATATGCAACATCAGAATCATTAAAATATGCCTTTTTACATTATTTTGGTTTTGCATTCGCAAACTTGGACAAACCGTGGACAACGACAATGTTTTGCATACTCTTCATTTGCATTTAGATTTTTTTCCAAAAAGAAACTGGGAGCGTGCTCACCAAGGTTAAATGAAAATTGAAAGAATTTATCAAGGATTTAGAGGCAAAAGCATGCAAAAGCATGCTGGTCTCTAATACGTGAAATCGAACCAACAAAATACAAAACACGAAAATTCATTGATTTTTTAATAAACTAGTAAATTTTTATGCAAGAAACGAAAAATTCTTTTTTGTATCTCGAAAACCAGACGTGATAGAGAAAAACCAATTACAGATTCGAATTCAGCCCACCAAATTACCATAGAAAAAAATATATTTGTTTTCTCCAGTCCAAAACCTTGTTGGCCATTGTTATGAACAGTTAATCGCTGAAAATTATTCGATTAATCAAATAACGGTTAATGGTTTGAATACCCTATTACAAACTGATGTCCCTTATTATACGTTAAGATTTGTGTTTGAAAATCAGCCAGATCGGAGCATCATTATTGGTTAAAATATGAGCAATTAACCACGACTGCCTTTAATTTTACCCATAACTCCTTTATTGTTGTTGTTTTTTTATAATATTTTTTTGTAAGCGACATTAAATTTAATTGTGGTGTTTTTCAATAAATTACTTTATTGGCAACACTTGCATCATCTGCTAAAATATCGTGGTCACATACCGTTACCTTTTTTTTAACAAAAACAATTTTATCTTAAGCGACAATCTCATACAAAACTATATGAAATAAAATAAAAAAAACCCGTCTTCGTAAAATTCAGTTTTTGTCACTTAAGCTTTTTTGCAGTAATGACTCGATATCTGGAGAACGGCAAGCACCAAAGCTTTCAAATAAGGAACAAGCATCATGGTTATTAATACACAACATCCCACAATTATACAAACTTGGTGCATATAGCTTTTTTATTAATACACAACCTCTACTCATAAGAATATGGTCGGGAATGGCGGAGTGGTCGTGGCGCCTCCCGTACAAAGACATTTAAAATTTCTGTATATCTGGCGAACGGTAGAAGTCAAAGTTTCCAAAATAGGTTCAAGTATCTTGGGCTTCAATACACAACATCCGATTAGATGTGGGCGTGATTGGAGAAGTCAACGTGGCACAATATAGATTTTTGTTGTGTATCTTATAATGTTATTTACAACATTGTCTGGTCTTATCGTCTCATGGTGAAGGCTTGAGTCGGCATAGCCGAATATAACACTCTTGATTGTTTACACAAATGTCCCTCTCTTTTTTCAATAAAGAACTGCACTTTTTATAAAAAAAATTGTACAAAATTATTATTCTTTTCAATTTTTTAATAAAAGATTTTTTTATACAAAAAGGTTGACTTTTTACAAAAAAATGCACTTTTTACAAGAACTTAAATATTTCCGCAAGAACATCACTTTTTTAACTACAAAATTTGATTTTTCCAACTATTTCTACAAACTACTTGACATCAAAAAAGCACACTTTTAACACAAAAACTTCACTTATTGTTAAAACAAAAAAACTGTTCTCCAATAAATTGCACTTTTCTCATAGAAAACACATTTTTTTATAAATAATCTTGCATTTTTCTCTCAAAAAATATGTTTCTTTACAAAAGTATGTATTGTACCTCTTATACAAAAAATTTATCATTTCTATCTTCTTTTTGAACCACTGTCCGTTGGATTTGCTATTTGTGCTCCTGTTGTTTTTCTCTCCATCCCTGGCCACATAGTTTACAAGACTTTCAAGTCATACTTTTCCAACTGTCTTTTAGTAGAATTGCAAAGAAATTTATGTTTACGAAAAATATTTTGTTGTGCTAAAAGTCAATGAATTGCAACAAATTGGTTGAGTAGAATAATATAATATATTTCGCATTTATTTTTCTTCAAATAAATATTATTTGGTTCCTATAGCTTGAATCCATAAAACATTTATTCACATACCTGTGTCTTTCTGACTATTGAGTTTGCAGTGGTAGGGGAAAGCATGAAACCCAGCAACACTGATTGCTCCAGACTTATTTATTTATGAGCCTTGAGAGGCTTATTGGGTTATTAGTTCACCAGGGGTGATTTTGATTCGTATATCTTTTCCAAAGGTTAATTTTCACTCTCGTACTCGTGAGCACCTTTTATTTTCTTCAATTTTTTCAACTTAATGCTGGAATTCTTGTTACAACGAAAAAAGCATTTCATTTCCATCATGGATTTATTGTATTGTTTTAGTATTTTACTTTGAAGGCGTAATAAATTGTAATTAGTTGCTGCGTCTATTTTTGTTCAACGAAACGACTTTATATTCGTTTTAAAAGAAACAAAAAAACAAATGCGGTTTGCTGTGTCTTTTAATTTATTTTAGCATTTATTTATCGTTGTAATTAGTTAAGGTTAGTGGTTTAATTATGTTCGACTAAGTAACACAACAAGAAGCAACATTTATGCCTGCTGTAAGTTTAGAAAATAGAAGAAACATTTATAATTAGAAGAGGTTTAGAAAACGTTGCTGGAGTTTAAATAAAATCAGGCAGCTGTAAATCAATTCTCCTGAAAGTTTGTTAAGTATAAAATTCGTTAAAAAACAAAATGATTTATTGTAAAAGCAAACCATTTTCAAAGGACAAATTGCCAAGTACATACATATTTTTCTTAGAGGAATTATGTCTAAAACACAAATTGTTGTTAGAAAATATATCGATAAGTAACACAATTTTCTATTATAAATTTTAATAGGAACACAAATTTTCAACAAAAATGTATCGCTTTGTTTTAAAAGATTTTTATAGGAAATTAATCGATAACACAAGAACATAAAAAAATTATTAAAAACACAAATTTTATTGATAACACTTATTTTATATAGACAATTTATCGATAGCAAAAATGTTTCATAGACAATTTATCGAGGAAACGAATTTTCTTTAGCAAGAAAATTAATCGATAACACCAGCCCTTAAAAAATTTTATTAAAAACACAAATTTTATGCGGCAAAGTTATCGATACTTAGTTTTTTACATTTATCGATTGCAAAAATATATCGAAAACACAAATTTTCTTTAGCAAGTTCATCGATAAATAACACAAATTTTCTGTAAAAAATTAATCAAGAACAAAAATTAAAAAAAATTTATCGAAATTATTAACATATGGGTCTTTCCACAGAAAATTACCCCATAAAGCTCAAAAATTAAATTATTATTTTGAATTTGTTTTCCGCTAACAGTATACAAAATAAATGTGTCTGTCATTTTCCGAAAGATTAACTTTAATTTTCGTTATACTAACAAAAATATGCTACTTTGGGTCATCCATAATAAATGAATTCAAACCCAAAAAACTATTAATTATTTAAAATGTAACGACCGTTACTTTAAAAAAAATCAATTCCTTAAACAAAACATTTCAATGAATTTAATCAGATATTTTACTTGACTTATCCTTCGCCAAATTTTACAAGACATGATGTTTGTTTCGGACATTTGAAAACAGCTCATTTATAAAGTAACGACAGTTACTTTTTTAATGGTCAGAAAAAGAATTTAAATTACATTTTTTATGAATTCTTTTGGTTGCTGCCGTTGCTTGAACTTTCGTAAGTCCAAAATGGAGCAATCCTCGTGGCATATTTGGGTAGGTTGGATTTTTTTTTAAAAAATCTCCAAAAATCGGTAACGACCGTTACTTTGTAAACACCCATATACAAATTATTTTATTTAAACAAATCAGTTGCAGCAAATTTCGATCCACCAATAATGATTTAAAAAATTAAAGTTTAACTATAGACTGGCGGCCGCTGCAGTGGCGCAAGCCGGAGAACTGCAAAGAATTCTGATGATGGGAGTGAGGTTATTCTTAAAACATGTAAATTCGGTTCAGTCAAGAACAAAAATTATCAAAATCAAATTTGAATCATATATCATGTTGTAAAATTCCTTCACAAAAAAAATTTTATATAAATTTAATTTGATGAAGTTAAGACTAATTTAAATATATGAAAAATAAATGTTAGTTAAAATACAACAGGTTAATAAAATGTAATTTTTATAAAAAAAATTTATAGACAAAACAAATTTTTTATAGAAAATTTATTAATAACACAAATTTGCTAACAGATATTTGTGTCGATAGCACAAAATTGTTATTTGAAAAAGTTGTAAAAAGTTCAAAAGTTATAAAAACACATTAAAGTTGTAAAATTTAAAAATACTAGTGTGTGCCTTGTGGTCGAAATTTGACCATAATGATGTGAATGAAAATGTGAAAAAACATACATACAGTGTTGGGCAAAATACATGGTTTGCAGTATTTGAAATACAAAATAATAAATACTTGCTGGGCATGTATTTAAAATACAAAATACTTTCAGGTTGCATATTTAACATACAAAATACTTACACATCTGTACGTATTTCAAATACAAAATAAAAAATACTTCTACCTCATGTACATGTTGTATTTAAAATACGAAATACACAATTTTTATTCAAACCAAAAAATACATTAGATGAAACTAATTAGCAAAACAATTGCATCCTTTCATAAGTATCAGATTTTTGAACGTACATAATAGCACCAGGCAAACAGTTTCTTGTTGGAAAATAAATACAACCTGCTGAAGAAAATAATCTTTCTACAGGTCCTGATGAGCACAAACTTGTATTAAGTTCTATGAATACTCTTTTTATATTTGGATAGCTGTCAAGGGTGGTTATGTCTTTGCTCTTATCACTGAGGAAACCGATAAATTCCAACTCCAAATAAACTGACAAAATATATTTTGTTAACTATGTTTTTAAAATACATAATACTCGCATTTTTTATGAATTTAAAATACAAAATAAAAAAAATACTTGCAGGACATGTATTTAAAATACAAATACAAAATACGTATTTGTTTTTAAATACGTATTTCAAATACATGTATTTCAAATACTGCCCAGCCCTGCATACATATAATTATACATGAATTTACATATTTCGAGCAATTGTTTTTTTTTCGTCTTAGTGGATTTATTTGTCGAGGGGCAAACATTCGGTCTAAATATTATCTTCCACTTAAGTACGTGAAAGTTTAATCAATCAAAAACAATCCCAAATAGAATAACTATCAAAAATCAATCCCAGAATTTCATGAAATAAAAGTATAAAACTTTTAAAACATGTAAAAAAAGATTAAACTTTTCGTTGTGTTTAACCCTCCGGCTTACGCATGTTTTGATTTTCTATGAATTGAAAAAAGTTCTGGCCAGACTCATGTGCACCACGATGGGTTAAAAAGTAAATTGCAACTCTTGCTTAAATATGTACAAAAAATGTCTAAAGTAAAAACCATATCGGGCGTGATGTTGGTGTTTTATCATTATGCAAGGTGTAAAGCAATCATAATACATTTTTCTTTCCAGTTTCTTCTTTAGTTTCAAGCACGAATTCGGATTAAAACAATTTTTTAATTTTTGAATTAAGCACATTTTGAGATTGATTCAATCTAGGTTTAACTTAAATCAATCTAATTTTTGGATTATTTCAAGTACAAATTTGGGATTGTATATGGGTAATTTAAGTACTTTGCGATTAAAAATCCGTACTTGAATCAATCTTTCTGTACTTGATTCAAGAAAATCCGTACTCACCGTACTATTAATACCGCTTCGGATTGATTTGAGTTCGACTGTATTGATTTTTCTTTTGAGTCTAAAATTTAATATTTGTTTTACTTTTTTAACTGCATAAACATCGCTATCAACAAGCTCTTCTAATATTCTTAAGTTACTTAAAGTTTTTGAATAGAATTCTGCAGCATCCAGCCAGGCCAACAGACTGGAAGGGGAACCAAGGGATACATTTTATTTTAAACTGCAATATTATCGAATTGGCTTCTAATTGCCTCTGCAACACATTATAACCCATATACCAAGCATGTAACTTGAAGATGGTGTGGATACAATATTTTAAGCCCATTAGATGCCTTAACGATGTAGGGTACTGGAATGGTTTAAAATACAAGGATCTTTTGTCGAAATCTTGAAAATCTTGTAATTAAGGCCAAGCTCCAAAAAAAATAGATTTATTGATTTTAAAATTTCTATGAAAGTTTATTTGTGTATTTAAAATATTTTTTAAGAACTTTTTTTATAAAATGGAAGTTAAAAAAATCACTCGGAAATGTCATAATATGCAAAAACAAATCTATTCCAGTTTAACGCGAATTTAATGATTCGGAAAGATAATTGATCGACATCGTTCTTAGATTTTTTCTTTGCATGGAAATCGCATTTACAAATAGTTAAAGCTTTTTAATGGGTATATAAATTATTTAAGTTATAAAAATCCTAATATTTATGAATGTTTAGAAAGCTATGAAATTTATACATTTAGTGACAATTATAAAAATTATTAAAGTTTTAAGAGAAATTAGTTATTAAAGGCAATTCGTAATATTGAAGTCAATCAATTGATGAATTTAATTTTTGAATTTATAAATGTTAGTTTTAAGGTAATTAAATTAAAAAAAAAAATTAGTAAGTTATAGAGATATTTTTAAAACTTTAACAAGATATTAAATTGTCAAAAGTTATAAAATTAAAAAAAATTAAATTATATTTTGTAAAAGTTATAGAAATAATAAAAGTTATAAGATTAAAACAAATGGTATAAATAGAGGTAATGCAAATTATAAAGACTAAAGAGTTATAAAAGTTATAACAATTATTTATAAAAGTTTTAAAAGTTTTAAAAGTTATACAATTTCAAAAAAAAAATTGATTTTTAGTAAAATTATAAAATTAGTAAAAGTAAAAGTTTCTCAAAATTGTAAACAAACTAAAAGTAAAAATTAATAAAAATCTTGTGCCTCCGAACCTTATTTTATGAATTTTTTTATGTATATTTGGCAGGTATGAGAACAGGCCGTGAAGTATAATATAATCATTAGGACGTCCCTATACAGAAAATTTTTTCCTATTTGTTTTGCCAAAATTTCTTGTTTATATTAAAGATAAATACCCGTATTCATAAAAAATTTTGAAATTTTGCAAAGGTTTACAAAACAAATTTTGTATGAAAATGTTGCTTAATAAAAGTTTGTTTAATTTAATAATCGTTTATGAATAAGGGGGATAACCTAAGTTGAAGCTATTGTTGTGAGTGGTTGTTTCTTGTTTTTGTTTTTTTTTTCTTCAGCGGTACATTGTTCTTGTTGATAGAGATCCCATCCTAACACACTTAGAATACATTCGTTGTTTTTTTATTAAACAACCAAAATATTCACTAGAAATTTAAATTAAATGGCAGAACAACCTTTGCCCGTCAGCTAGTAAAATATAAAAATACAAATAAATCTAGTAGAAGTATTCAAATTTCTCCAGGCTCTTAACAACTATTTTTATTAAAAGTACTTGAAAAAAATTTGCTTTCATTAATCAATGTCCTAATAGCTTTCAAAGTTTTTAGTTTAATGGTAAATTTGAAATATTTTTAATTAATTTTTCTTACAAAGGGTGGTCCAACCATAATGCACGATTTGAATTATAAGTCAGTTTTTGCCCAACATAATTTGATATTTCTTTGTTAAACCATGAAAAGGTACACAGTTTGCGGTAGGAAATGTGCAAAATGTGTTTGGTGCGGTTTATGAGCTGGCGGCGTAATCGTGAATGGTGTTTGCTTTCTTGGGATAATCATGAACTTCTGGTGGCTACAACTTGAGGATATGGCTCTGCACGATATGTGGTTTCAACAGGATGTTGCCAGTTTTCACACAGCCAACCAAACAATGGCTCTTTTAAGCAAGAAATTCAATAGACGAGTTACCTCACGTCGTGGCAATGTTAATAGGCCGTCACCATCATATGATTTGACACTGTTAGACTTCTTTCTTTAAGGATTTTTTAAAAAAAAGTATACTCCAATAAGCCAAGAGCAATTCAAGAGCTAAAAGATGAAATAATTTGGCACATTAACGACATTGAACCTCAATTATGTCTCAGAGTCATTGAGAGTATGGACCATCGGGTATAGGCATGCCATCGAAGCCGTGGCGGGCACTTTTAGTTAGAACACCCTTTAATATAAACTTTAAATAGCTAAATGTTATTCCACGGATCTTTTATCATGAGACACAATCTTTTGTTGTAATATATCTCCATTCTCCCTTAGGATTTCCTTGCGTATTTCAGAAGTAATAACAAATGAAGTTTGCAAATAAATTTAATACATTAAAATCTTTTTGTTCTCACCTGCCTGGTTTACAATAAATACCGTTAAAATACCTTTATTGTTGAAATGTTTTTTTCTTCTCTTTTATGTCTTTATTACACCCTCCACCACAATAAGTTGTTTAGAGGGTATACTAAGTTTGTTATTCCGTGTGAAACTTTTTTATTATTCATCCCATACCCCGTTTTTTTCAAAACTTTTTTTCACACGCTTAATCCCTTTTCTCGGAGAAGGTCACATATATACTTTATGTGGTCTGGGATGAATAATAAAAAAGTTTCATACGGAACTACCATGCCCGTCTGTCTGTTTGTCTAACCGTCTGTTGAAAACAAGCTCACTTTTCAAAAACTTAAAAGAAATGAACAAACTTGGTGTCAAATTGCTTCTAGTTACCGGTCCAGTAGGATAAAAAATGTGGAACCACCACCTTAAAAAATTGATAATTTTGTTAAAAAACTAACATAAATAGTTAAACTACACGGAATGATATAAGGTTTTGCAAAAATTCGTTTTATTCGACTGAAAATCACGCTGTAAAATTTCGTGAAGATCTGTCCATAATTTGCTATAGGCCCCTTTTAAGCCCACTCTGGTAAATTAATGAAATACGCCTAAAACAGTAGGAAATATAGATATTGCGGTAAAATTTCTTCCAACTTAGTTTCATATGGCCAGAAAAAATATCATGCGATTTTGTGGTTTCGGTGAATAATTTACCTTAGATCCCAAATTTAGCAGCCTTCTGAAATTCACTGTAAACGCTTAAACTAAATTCACCGCTGTTTTCAAATTCATTGAAATTAATGTTTTTTAATGCCAGAAATTACTTTGCAGAATTTTGGGATGATTGGTTCTAAACTTACCAATATAAATACCCCTCCTGAAAATTATTTTAGTTCGGCTTAAACTCGAGCTATTGAAAATTTCTAAAAAAAAGTATAAAACTTTCTGATTGTCGGTCAATAATTTAATAAATTTCTTTAATGCTGATGTCTGTGTTTACAAAGATAAATTAATGATTAAAAGATATGATGTAGATTTCACTCCTGAAATATTCGAACTGTCTGTCGGTGGAGGGTATCAAAGATACGGCACGGCCGAATATAGCCCTCTTAATTGTTTGTTTCTGAAGGACAGTAAAGCAGAAAATTGTTTGTTGTTGTTTGCCTCTTGAACTGTTTTTGTTGTGCACGCAACAACATCAGCAACAATATTTGTAAAGAATTATAACAACAACAAATATTCGAATAACATAATATCAGTTTTCATGTTTTCTTGTAATTTTGCGGTCGATTCATTTGAATTTCCAATTGTTTGTTTATTGTGTCCTTTTGTTGTTGTTGTTGTTTAATATTCGATACAGACATTTTTGTTGCTGGCACTGCTACCGTGAAAATTGTTGTTATTTGTATTATAAATTCAGATGGGATTTAATTTGGATCTGTTAGAGTGTTAGTAGGGTTTTTAGACGCACAAACACAGAGGGAAAATTCAGAAGACCTTCTTACTTTTATATTTTTTAATTTAATTACTATTCTTGTCTAACTTTAAAATAAGAAGACGTTGGCTATTTCGTATAAAAGATAAGATTCACATTTCACACTCGCTTCTATGAGAAGGGAGTAGAAAAGGAATACCATTTTTTTTTAGCACAAGCAAAAGCAAAGGAACTATTTTTTTTTTTTGATCCCGTTATCATTCTT
Organism: Pollenia labialis; assembly: GCA_949318255.1. NCBI lineage: Eukaryota > Metazoa > Arthropoda > Insecta > Diptera > Polleniidae > Pollenia > Pollenia labialis. The sequence goes on along the minus strand of OX439141.1, from coordinate 29,031,198 downwards.
ATTGATCTGCTGCGGAAGGCCTACTCCGCAACGACAACGTGTGTAAAAATTATATGAGTATGGAATGGAACGAGCAGGCCTTGTACATCCAAAAGAAGGCCTCCTGGGGAAATACACATATACTCACAACAAAAAAAAAAAAAAAAACTTTAACCATCAGAACAATATGTGACAGTTTCAGTTCAAAGGGACCTATGGGCAAAACATGAGTTTTGGAGAAAAAAGATTTTGAAGTTAGCAAGTTAATTTTCTTTTCTTATCAAAGGTGTATTTTAAAGCTTGCTTATGACAAAAGTAATAAAGTAAGAAAACTGCGGTTTGCTGCATTAGAAAATGCGTACTGTCTATTTTAAGAATCAATAAAAAAGTAATACTCGATTTTTCATCCATAGGTCCCTTTTAACTGAAACTGTCACATATAAATAAATAAGTTATTTATTTTGTATTAGAAACTCTACGTAGTAAAATAATTAACGAGGCGGATTTGGAAAAATTATTATTAAGAAAAATAATAATATGAAGACTCTTTAAAGCGTTGGACCATTTGATTTTCTTGAAATTCTAAATCACTCTCGTACATTTTCTACATCAATATCGAATTTGGTTTTTATATTTTCTGAATGTGTAAGAGAAGTTTTGTTTAAATGTTTAAAATGTTCTACATTCACTTTGTATAATCCCTTTTGTTGTTTACTTATTTAATACAAAAAGAAAAAAAACATATACAAAAACACATGCCCAACAGTGGGGAAAATAAGGAGCATGGATGCTTTCCAGAAGGCCACTTTACTCCCTCTTTTGGGGGAGTAAAGTGGCCAGAATGAAGATTTCATCATATTTTTGAAGATTTTTTGACCAAACAGATTTGAAGATTTCTTTCTGAAATGAAGATTTTTAATTTTTAGAAATAAAGATTTTTAACTTAAAGTTTGTATGTACAACATACATACATAACTTTTTTAAAGTTTTTTAAAAACAATTACATCAGATTCCGACCATGATTTTAAAGACATGATTTTTTTTAGTCTCAACTCTGCTCAACTCTTGGGTTGTATTTATTTATTTTTATTTATTTCTGCTATAAGGACCTTAAGAATTAAACTCTTTTATAGTCCAGAGGATGACATAATGAACACCAATAATTAAGGTTAGAAAAGGAAGAGGGTTGGTACAGAGATGCCTGTACTCGGTCGGTACGCTTTGTGTTTTCATTCGTAGGTATATGCACAACGATAACTGCATGTAAATTTGTTCTTTTCTTTTTCTTTAAATAAAATTATTGTTGTTTTGAACCGAAAAAAGTTGAAACCGATTGCTGCATGTGATCATATTGACATTTTAAAAAGAAATTAATCATCAAAAAATGTTCTGTGTTCTTTGCACACATTGGAATATTCAGTTATTTTATACAAAAAATAAGACCTTAAGCTCGAGAATTTAATTTATATATTAAAATAATAAAGGTCGAAGAAAATACATATTAGATGAGGAGCCGCAGAACAAAACGTACTTTTTCACACATTTAAAATTTTTGGGAAATTGAGGATTATTTATTTCGACCCCTTAAAAAACTGCATGAACCTGGAAATGAAAACAAGTTTTTTGCTTACCAAAAGATGAATCAAACTGCCGTAAGTCAACACATTAAATGTCAAGGATGTTTAATATCAAACCAATTTTATATCGAAAAAGTACGTTTTGTTAAAAAAAAAATGAAAAAGTACGTTTTGTTAAAAAATATAGAAAAAGGAACGTATTCCCATGTTTAAATTTTCTACAGATTCTTGTAATTCTTCCATGTTTTAATTATACTATTGAATTAATTATTTTTTTCATAACACTCATTCACCAAACAAAAGTTAAATTATTGCAATTGTTGGTGGATATTCTTGAAAACGCGTCGAAGAAATACAAATTTACATTACAACAAAAGCAAATTTTATTTAACAGTTAATTTTAAATAAAATGAAATGATATAAATAAACGTCAAACAAATTAAGAATATTAAGAAGAATATACCTACACGAAGAAATGGCAAAAACAATGAAAAAAGCACGTTTTGAAAAGAAAAAAAGTACGTTTTGTTATGCACCAATTTTTTTAGAACCCAATTTCTTGGTAAAAAAAAAAAAAAAATATGCTAACTAGATTTTTTCTTAAAGATTTCAACCCAAATATTATAAAAATATCAAAAAACCAATTTGTCAAAAAATGCGAAAAAGTACGTTTTGTTCTGCGGCTCCTCAGATATATATAAAACAACTATTAACAAATTAACTGAATATTCCGTAAAAACAAAGAAATATCCAGTTATTTTAATAAATTCAGAAATATTTGTTTACTCCACAAAAGAGTCGAATTTCAAAATAACAATAGACAGACACCTGTCTGCTTGTTTTTCTACTGAGAGAGAAAAACCATTGTTATTTACATACTTACAGACGTTTGTTTTACCTTTGTTGTACTGACCACACGTTGTTTACAGAAGAACTCTCAATTATAAGACACCAGCAGCATGACCATTATGGCTTCGCAATTATTTTACTTTTACAATTTGACGTATTTAACTAAATTATTTTAACAAATAGAAACTGGGAATTGTTTTACACAATACAAACAAATTGTTTTTTATAGATAACTAAAAATTTATTTTGGATAGTTTAATTTTATAAAATAACTAAATATTCATTTGTTTTTACGGAACTCGCGGTTGAATTTTTGACTGTTAAAATTAAACGAACTTTTCGTTACTTTAAATTACATTTTCATTTAATTTTACATAAAGAAGAATAAAACTTAAATAAACGAACAATGTTAACTGCATCTGAAAATCCGTATTAATATGCACTTAGTTTTTTGAATAACTGTTAGAATCAGTTAAAAATAAATTTGCTTGGAATTTTAAATGTTTATTTATTAAAAATTACTGAACGGAATACTTCTTAAATAAACTACAGTCCGTTACTGTAATAATACTGTGAGTGTAATTGAATTAAAAACATTTTTAAGCAGGCCTGTAATAAGGCCTGAAGTAAGAAGTTCTTCTGAGTTTTCCCGCTCGGTATGCACGTGTTTATACGCTCATATATATCTTGAAACTGCTAATGGGATTTAATTCTAATAAAAATGCTAAAGAGAAAAAAAGTATACGAAAAGCTCTAGGCATAAAAAAATTAATACAAAGTTAAATACAGGGCGAATTCAGCTACAGGTGGTGTCGGAACTACAATAATCCAAAAATAACAGAAACAACATAGGGGTTTTTTCATTGCATTGTTGGTGCTTATACACAGATCGAAATGCCAACCATTTTTAGCAAAACCCTAACAAATAAAAACAAATAAGCTCGAACTGTCAAAATCAGATGCCATTTCGATACCACCTGTTGTTAACTCGCCTTGGTTGAATACAAAAGAATACTATGAGTAGGTGAGTTGCAATACTCGTTCGTTACTTTTTTCAACGACTTTGCAAAAAATTCAAAAAACACATTGCTCCTGGTTAAATGGACCAAATAAGTTGAATTTCTTTGATTCTGAAGTATTATGCTATTCTTGATTAAGAATTCAAGAGTTGAAAAATTGAAACTAACTAAAATATAGGAAAATAATAGATTTAATTTTGTAACGAACGAGTTTTGCTACGAATTTTCGAATGAATTGAAACACACTATAGCCCACTAGGAAAATTAGTAATTGAACTTGAATATATTTCCTAAGTTATATTTATTTTATTAACCAATTTTTTCGAATGTGCTTCCTTGAGTTGAATTTCAATTTATTAATTTTTTACAATAGTCTTATTCCCTCAATATTTATCAAGATTTTTGCTTACGCCAACCTTTAGTTAACATTGAAGATAGGCATGTACTTATTTTTAGGTATGACTCTTTACACTACCAGAATATATTGTATCTTCCCAGGAAACACTTCTTGATTTTGAGTAATAGGTTGTAGTTACTTCATACGTTACCTGTTAAGTAGTTGTCATTACAATTGTGATTATTCTGAAAACTTCAGTAAGTACTTACTAGTAATAACCTTAGAACTAGATTATTTTAACTACTGAACTTAAAACTAACTAATAATCAGCTCAAAAACTACTTCTTAGTTGTGTTGTTTTCAGTATTGAATATTTACTTACTGGTAACCAACTTAATAACGACTTATTAGTTCTACTAACTAGTTATTTTTTGGCTTCTTCTAAGTATATTGTAAGTACTTACAATTCAACGTAATCGTAGTTAAATAATAACTAGATATTTTTTGACTTCTAGTACGTACATATATTGTAAGTACTGAATTCTTTGGACAGCTCGACCAAAAATAAGTAGTTATTCAGCCGAAATAAAGGTAGTGTTTATTTTCTCCAGCATTAGTTGCTAACTTAGGAGATGAGTAAAGTTTTTCCTGTGTTGTATTTAAATTTGTCGCTTTTTGTGCAAATTATTGGCAAACCTAAAATAATTCGATAGGTTATAGGAAAAAGTTTGTAAAAATGGAGCGTTACATGGTAAAACAACGTATCTTCATTATTGAACAATATTTCAAAAATAATGAAAGCTTGGCGGATGCAGTTAGAAATTCACAAAATATGGTCGAAATAGTGTTTTAACTTCGTCAACTATGAAGAGATTAATTCCAGGAGACTGATCCATTGAAAACACCAAACGCACCAGTCGACCAAAAACAAACCGTTCAAATGGCAATATCGAAGCAGATCCAGCCACCCTGAATTTTTCAATTGATTTTTTCACAGTTGACGAAAACACGTTGTTCTATCGTGTAAAGCTCTATTTTAAATAACCATAAACTATCAACTGTCGATTTTTGTTTGTGGTGCCATACTACACAAATGTAGACAAATTCAAATCTTCCGTTAATTCTGGAAATCCCAAAATAACTCAAATTTTTTTCAGGACTTGGGTGTTTTTGTGAGATCCTTTTAGCAATTTCGTTTCTTTCTTAGTCATCGCTATATTTGGTGTAAATGTTTCTCTAGGATTTTTTTTGTTGTTGCATCTTTTTGCCCATTAAGTAATTAAAGACAATCAATTTCCTTTAAAAATGTCTTCGGCAGAAAATTGATTACAGCTGCAGCTATTTGCTTTAAGCTACAATGTAAGACGTATAAGCACAATATTAAAAGCCATATTAAAGGCAAATTTAACTACCATCAAGTTACACACATACATTTTGCCAAGTATATGCACACACTTTAACACAACTTTTATAAAGTAAAATCTGCTATAGTTTGTTCGGTGAAGATATCAATGGACATTAACGTTAAGCTGTAAGAAAAAAGGATAGCAAAAAAGGACTCTAAGATGAAAATTAAGAAAATAAAAGAGATTTAAAAAAACATGGTGCCACAAAAAAGACAAGAAAGCTATTTTTACTTCTTAACAAATTGCAATTAACATTTACGACAAAATAATATTATAAAGAAAAAGCAAACAGCTAAAACCAAAAAGAGGAAAAACCCAGAAAAAGGAAAAAACACATTTCCCAAAAACCGGCGTCATCACAAACGTTGAGATGTCGTTTGAACATCCGCTTAAAATCAATGAGTGCGATGGGCCAACGGAAATCGTACTTGTTAAATACAGGAAGTTCATAATGAAAATACAAATAATAAACAGTTTATGCAACAAAAAGCAAAGGCAAAATCGAATAAAGAGAAAAAATTTTAAAAGAAGTAAATTAAAATTAAATAAAGAAAAAAGTGTATAAAAAGTAAAAAAAAAAACGAAAAACAGGAAACAATTGTCTCGATTAAGTATTTACTTTAACAGCCAATTAACTTAAAAGACTTTTAGTCACTAATGTGCGGTTTTTACAATTCAATTGATTGAACGTTTAGTAAATTTATATAAAGAACGCTCAGTTAAATTACTGCTTTTCATAAGTAAGGAAATGAGATAATAATAAGAATCAACATTTAATATTAAAACAGAATAAAAAATGGATTTTCCATAAAAAGTTACACTTTTTCCGTAAAAGGTTACACTTTTTCCGTAAAAGATTACACTTTTTCCGTAAAAGGTTACACTTTTTCCATTAAAGGTACACTTTTTCTACACAAGCCAACACTTTTTCTACAAAAAGTTAAAATTTTTCTACAAAAAGTTACACTTTTTCTATAAAATGTTACACTTTTCCATAAAAAGGTAAACTTGTTCCAAAAAAAGTTACACTTTTTCCAAAAAAGGATACACTTTTTCCATAAAAAGTTACACTTTTTCCATAAAAAGTTACACTTTTTCCATAAAAAGTTACACTTTTTCCATTAAAGTTACACTTTTTCTACACAAGCCTACACTTTTTCTACAAAAGCTTAAAATGTTTCTACAAACAGTTACACTTTTTCCAGAAAATGTAACACTTTTTCATAAAAAGTTACACTTTATCCATAAAAAGCTAAACATTTTACATAAAAAGTTACACTTTTTCCATAAAAAATTAAACTTTTTCCATAAAAAGTTACACTTTTTCCATAAAAGGTTACACTTTTTCTATTAAAGTTACATTTTTTCTACACAAGCCTACACCTACAAAAAAATTGCTTTTTATTTACATTAATTAACCTTAGGCCCTATTAGCTTAAATTAAAAACAAATCAAGTAGAACGTTTTAATTAAGTTCATAAAAAGTTGTGCGTAATTTAAAAGGAAAAAGCTGCCTTTTATATAAAAATTGCATCATGTTATTTTGCAGGTCTTCAACAAAAAATGTTTCTTTTACCTTTTTAATTTTATAATTTTTTTCCATTAAAAACGAAATATGTACAAAAAAAAAATAATGTAAATTATTTAAATTCCTGTTAAGTCATTTGAATTATTTGGTAATTTTAAACTGTTTCAAACATTAATTGTTATTTTGTTGCAAATTTCAATTCATTTGAAATGCTTTTAAATGTTTCCCAGCTGTCAATAACTGAGACAACTACTAACAAAACCTTGATTTAAGGTGTGTTGGCAAAACATTAATTTGCAGACATTAATTTCCGTTTGCTACACAACTGAACAATTTTTTTGTGTATATAAAAAAATTACAAATAATTTGCAATCAATTTGAATTGAGAGGGTGAGAATTGGTACAACTAACAGGATGTGAGAAGATTTTTGATAAAAGGGGTTCACATAAATAGTTTTACTTTATTTTAGAAGTTATGCCTTTTTTCATAATACTCTAAAATAAACCATTTTTAAATATTTATGCTGATTTTTAAATTCAAGCACCAATTAAGAACAACATTTTTTTTAGCAAAACAAATTTAACTTGCCGTTGTTATTTCAATGAAACATTGTGCATGTTCTATGGTCTTTTTCCATTTAAGTTTGTTTAATGTGATTCAAATAATTAATTATGCATGTGATGCTTTAGTAAAAACTCAACTTTTTCCACTTCTTTTATTAAAATGGAGGTTAGTTGATGCTGTTGCAATGTCATAATAACATCCCAGCGGGAAAAAGAAGGAGTACGAAGGCCTTCTAGAAGGCCTCTGTACCTCTTCTTTTGGATGTACAAGGCCTTCTTGCTCCATTCCATACTCATATCTTTTTTACACGCGTTGTCATTGCGGAGAAGGCCTTCCGCTTTCCTTTCTTTCGCCAAAGCTTCTTAAAGGCATTCAAATATATGGCTCTTAGAAGGCTTTCCTGAGAAGGACTGTTAAAAGGCTTTAGAATAAAGGTTATCTTAAAGGGTTTTTAAGAAAGGTATGTTAAAAGGCCTTTTAATTAATGGCTCTTAAAAGGCCTTTCGGACCATCCTTGTAAAAAGTGCATCGGTTCTAATGGAAATTGGCTGACCATTTTCATTCGCATCGCATCGAAAAAAACATCGATGTTTTTTACAGTGTCAATCCCTACACAGAACCTTCTTTTTCAGTGAACAAAACACAACTAAAAAGATTTACATTATTGTTTTCACTTGGTATTTTAATATGTATGTATTTTTATTTTTATAACGGGATCTGAATTCTTTCACTTTTGCTTTGGCGAAAAAACAGAACAAAAAATTTTACTCTTTCTCTTTTTAACATCAACTAAAAAGATTTACGTTATTGTTTTCATTTGGAAGTTATTTTATTATGTATGTTACTTTGTTTTTGTAAAGGAATCTGAACTGTTTTGCTTTTGCGTGTGCAAAAAAACAAAACAAAAAATGTTACTCCTTCTTTTATCGCTTCTCATAGAAGCGAGTGTGGAAGGTGTATCTTATCTTTTATACCAAAGAGTCAAGGCCTTCTATGAGGCATTCTTTAGCAGTTACATAAGAATAGTAATTAAATCAAAAAAATTTTTAATCAGGCCTTCAAAAAGGCCTGAAGTAAGAAGGTCTTCTAAGTTTTACCGCTGGGATAGAGTTACACAAACACTCACATATAGATACGTATACACACCCAGCGGTAAAACTTAGAAGACCTTCTTACTTCAGGCCTTTTTGAAGGCTTGATTAAAAAATTGTTTGATTTAATTACTATTCTTATGTAACTGCTAAAGAATGCCTCATAGAAGGCCTCGGCTCTTTGGTATAAAACACTCGCTTCTATGAGAAGCGATAAAAGAAGGAGTAACATTTTTTGTTTTGTTTTTTTGCACACGCAAAAGCAAAAAAAATTCAGATTCCTTTACAAAAACAAAGTAGCATACATAATAAAATAACTTCCAAATGAAAACAATAACGTAAATCTTTTTAGTTGATGTTAAAAAGAGAAAGAGTAAAATTTTTTGTTCTGTTTTTTCGCCAAAGCAAAAGCGAAAGAGTTCAGATCCCGTTATAAAAATAAAGTTACATACATATTAAAATACCAAGTGAAAACAATAATGTAAATCTTTTTAGTTGTGTTTTGTTCATTGAAGAAGAAGGTTCTGTGTAGGGATGGACACTGTAAAAACACATCGATGTTTTTTTCGATGCGATGCGAATGAAAATGGTCCGAAAGGCCTTTTAAGAGCCATTAATTAAAAGGCCTTTTAACATACCTTTCTTAAAAACCCTTTAAGATATCCTTTATTCTAAAGCCTTTTAACAGTCCTTCTCTGGAAAGCCTTCTAAGAGCCATATATTTGAATGTCTTTAAGAAGCTCTGGCGAAAGAAAGGAAAGCGGAAGGCCTTCTCCGCAATGACAACGCGTGTAAAAAAGATATGAGTATGGAATGGAGCAAGAATTCCTTGTAGGTACATCCAAAAGAAGGGGTACAGAGGCCTTCTAGAAAGCCTTCGTACTCCTTCTTTTTCCCGCTGGGCATATACGGGCACACGTACACTCGTAAAAGACAAAACCATATTAATGGAAAGGTGGCAGGAAAATGTTTGAGTGTTGGTTTTATTGTAGCTGCTATATAAACTCATAATTGTGGCAAACATTGATGTACACTAAAGCACAGACAATTATGTACATACATTTAACCACACATGCATATAAAAAATTAAACACATACTCAAGTAAATGACTCCCAAATTGCATTTTAAAGGACGCTTGTATTCCCAGAAATAACTCTGATAATAAACTGGCAAGTACACGGCCTAAAAAACTGAACTGGCAACATGCTTGATTTTTTGATTTTCTTGCGAAAACCATAAAGCAAGTTGTTTTTGTTTTAATTTTGTTTATTCTTAACAACTACAATTAACGTTGGAAGAATTCCAACCAATTGTAGTGGGGAATGTAAGAAAAGATAAACTCAGTGTTTATTCTTGTTGTTTTTGTTTATGTTTTGATATTGTTACAAGTGAAACTGTTGCATATAATTCTTATTCGCTTAACAATTTTATTTTTTTTAATATCTTTGGTTTTTCTAAAATCTTTGGATGAAGGTTCCGGACGATCTGGCCTAAGCAACCAGTAAAATGCGCATAGGAATAGCTTATCACATCAACAATAAATAACAGTGTTTTTACCAAGAATAAAAATTGGAAATTAAGCATGACAAACGAAATATTGTTCAATTAATTTAAAACTCTAAAAAACGAATTGTAAATGATTACTTAAGTATAACTTTTAAAAGTTTTCTTAAGAAAAATAAAGATCACAGTACACAAAAATCTTTGGGAACTGCTGCATTTAACTATTGTTATTGTTGCATAGTTGCTGTCAAAGTATTATCATTTGCAATGTACATTTTTTTTAGTGTATGTGTCCGTTTTTTTATGTGTCTTTATATAATGCAACAAAGTTAATTAATGAATTGTTAATGACATCTACAAACATGTTTAAAAACAAATAACCCAACAAACACGGAGGTTTGATTTCAAATTGAAAGTGATTTGAAATCAAACGTTTTCTCAAACGACAAACGTTTGATAATGATTTGAAAATCATTTGTAAATCATAGCGTTCTCAACAAAAAGGGGAAATTATTTTCAAATTGAAAAATGCCTTTATTTTCAACTTGCTTTCAAACGTAATTCTCAAATGTTTTTCAAATGTGGATTATAATACAATGTGGAATATAAATTAAACTATTTAATTTTTTTAATTTATTTATTATTTATTTATTTAAATAAACTTTGAAATAAACATTCGGTACCATAGCAAAAAGATGAAATAGTGTTCTTTCCGTCTTCTAATTCTTGGAAAGACAAAATACTTGGCACCCTTTTATTTTGAGGATTGTAGCACCGTTCAACAATCTTTCTTCACTTTCCTGTTTTATTATATTTCTTTTTTTCGTATTTTTAAACATTGTAATTTCTCACAAATAATTTTTATTTTTCACTAGAAATATACTGTTATTATATTAAAATTTATTTTTAATAGTAAAACACATGTAACCACAAGGAAAAATAATTTAACTTTAATCGCCATTTTTAATGCTTACATTTATTTTTCGCTTTAGTACTGCCAAGTTTATTTTTGATTTGATTTTAACTTTGACAAACATTTGACATTAAATTGAAAAAACATTTGATATCAAATGTTTATTTTCAAATCATTATCAATTTGAATTTAAATGTTAAATCAAACAATTGAAAAACGTTTGAGAATTGCGTTTGATGTCAAATGATAAAGTCATTTCATATCAAAGGTTTGACTTCGTGTTTGTTGGGAATGTATTCGACAAATATCTTCACACACACATAGAGTTTTTTCCCGGGGTTTTTCGATTCCCGGGAAAACGGGAAATTTTTTTAAATTTCCCGGGATCCCGGGATCCCGCTCCATATAAATAATACAAAGAAAATTTGTTTTAAATTAATGAAAAAAACTTTTTTTTAAAAGCGTAAGGGAACTTGTTTACAAAGTAAGTAAAAGAAATGCCTAAATACTACAAAAGTAAATTAAAGGTTGAAAGGGGAACTTGAATTATTATAACCTTACGCTTTTATATGTAAATTTCGTATCATTATGCTCTAGATACAAGATAAAAAGATAACATAAACATAACAATTTAATTCATAAAACAATAATAAAAACAAACAAAAATTGTGGTACTCAAGTTATGAGATCAAAAAGTAAATTCATAAAATAGATAAAATATTTTAAATAAATATATTAACATTTTTTAACAGCTTAGGAAATAACATTAAGACACACTCAATGCGTTTAGAAAGTCGGCAAAGAGAATATTTCTTATTTTATTTACTTATTTCCATGTTTCCGAAAAATTTCGTTCACTTTTTTACCGAGATTGGACAAATAGTTTTAAGTGCAAAATATTAAAGTTGCTGCATATTTCTAATTCACAATCCGAAGTAATTTTTCTTTTTATAAACAACGTCTATATCAGTCAAATGTATGTCAAGGTTGATGCATAAAATAGCATCAAACGGACTTCTTCTTACAAGATCCACCTGTAATCTTTAGGAAAATGTGTTTTTAAAATTGTATGTTGTAGTATCTTACACGAGTTTCCATAGTTTTTTTTTATTTCTGTTTCCCAGCACTTCCCCGTTATATAAGCCGTCACAAAATGAAACAAATTCATGTTTATCACCTTATAAACATATCGTCATATCTCAGAATTTTTTTTTAATTTTATGTTAATTAAGCAAAGTGTTCCTTCATACTTTCTCGTAACAAAAAATCGGTATTTTATCTCAAACTGAACCGAAGTTAAAGCAAAATATATCTTTTAATCGGTACATTTTGAAAACTTTAATCGCATTTTGCCAAGCTCGATTTTTTTTTGTAGATATGACAATGTTGCAATAAAGAAGCGATATGTTTAGGTATCTCCTATTGTTAAGATTTGTCCATGGACAATTTAAATTTACTGCCTGCATCTTATTTTGAATTTATGTTCTTTATTAACTCTTCACTTCATTAAATTTACAACTGTTGCGCGGCACATTCTGCTTTTGGTAGATTTATTGCGTCACTAGATATTGATTTACGAACGTACTCACTTCTTGTTATTGATCTAATCGGCAACCCGTCAACAGATGCTAATTTTTAGAGAATAGAAAACTTAATTTCAAAGTATAAGTAGCTTTTTTCTGAAACTATGAGGAACCCTAATTTCCCAGGATCCCGCAAGGAAAATCTTGGAAAAACGGGAAATAAAATAATTGAAAAAACCCTACGCACACATAAACATAGAAATATGAGTATTATAATATAAAAAGGTTAACAAAAAGTAACCAGGTCGAACAAAATATAATAAACCAACAGACATCAGTAGTGTATATCCATTTAAACAGTCCTGCCTTAAAAAAAGTCCAAATCTTATTTTTGGAAATTATTACTTAACTACAGCTAAACTCCAATTCAGTTGCAAAAAAACTACCATTTAGCAAGATCCCGCACAAATACTGAAGAAGAACCTGTGAATTTAAACGCGGACAAAAATATATAATAGAAATTGAACTAGAAGTTAAACTAAAATCCTAACTAGGACTTGAGTTATTACTCCGAACATGAATTATAAACTTAAAAAGGACATCGACTTGAAGTTAAATTAGAACTTAGAACCTTTATCAGAACTATGCATTAACCTGAACCAAAGTATACAACAGAACTATAGTACAACCCAAGCTGGAACCTGTGCTTGAATATGAACTAGAATCTAAGCTTGAACTTGCTCAAGAACTAGCTTCAGAGCTAAACTATAACCTGAAAAAAACATGTAACAAAACTAAAATAAAACCTTAATTATAACCTGTATTTGAACCTGCTCTAAAGTCTGAGCTACAACCTAGATAGATATGAAGAAGGCCATAACCTAAACTTGAACCTGAACTTAAACATAAACTTGAACCGCAGCTAAACTAAACCAAGGCATACACCATAACTAAACAATAACCTGCATTCTACTCTGAACTAGAACCTGTACAAGAACCTTCATTAGAACCTGGACTATAACCTTAACTAGGACCTGCAGCAAAACTGCAGTAAACCGACCCTATACAAGAGCCTCAACTAGAATCTTTACCAGAACCTGAACAATTATCTGAATTTTAGCCTAATGTTAAAACAGACGTAGAACTCAAACTAAAACCTTAACTATATCCAGAATCTTAAACTTAAACTAAAAATTCCAATAAACTACAATCTTTAATCAGAGCAAGGAATAAAATTGAAACAAGAACTATAACTTACCCTAGAAACTGGACTTTAATCTAAGCCAAAACAAAATTTAGAACCTAGACTAGAACCTGCAACTGAAAGCTCAACATACCTTCTGGGGATCACGACTTATAACACCAAAAGGTCGAGTTTTATTTAACACAATTTCTAAAATGGATTTAAATGTGGTAGCGAGCGGACAACCAACATATTGGCCTACTGATCAGCAAAAAATTCCAGATGTCATCGATTTCGGCGTGGTTAAAAACATCCCCATAGAAACGATTCATGTTGAAGCTTCCTTAGAATTATCTTCCGACCACACACCTACTACTGTAACTATAATGAACCCCAGTAGAATTGTATCTCTGACTGGTAACTTAGCGATGACAGCTACGCAAATTGATTGGTTAAAATATAAAAAATATCTCAGTACCAACTGTACAGAAAATATTCCGCCCAGTACAACGGAGTATGTAGATCGCTCTATTGACAATTTTGACAGTTTATTGAAACTAGCTGTTCTACATTCCAATATTGTTCCCAAAACAACAAAACATATTAAAATATATTCCACAGATGTCGAGCGGCTCTTGACTGAAAAAAGGAGAGTTCGAAGAGAGTGGCAACTTTACAGATCCCCGCAACTTAAGAATTTATTAAAAGAGTGTACAAAAAGACTAAGAAAGTTATTGCAGACTCAGAAAACGGCTTCTCTGGAAAAATACCTTAAGGAACTTGATGCAACTCCACAATCAGACTACTCATTATGGCGTGCAGCTAGAAATCTCAAAAGGCCAGTTGTCTCTAAACCACCATTAAGAAACTTCAATGGAAGTTGGGCAAGAAATGATAATGAAAAAGGAACTCTATTTATTAATCATTTATAAAACGTATTTACTCCAAATATATCTTGCGATATTGCGGCCGAGTTACTACCTGTTGCTGCTAGAGCAGCTGTTCCCATAAGATTTGAGATAAGAGAAATCGAAAAGGCTGTTTATGACATAAACACTAAGAAGGCACCTGGTATTGATAAGATCAGCAATTAAATGTTTCTAGAGCTACCTCGCATAGCAAAGAAAATTAGTCTTTTAATTTTTAATGCTATTTTACGGCTTGAATACTTCCCGCAAGAATGGAAGATTTCCTTAGTCACCATGATACCAAAGCCAGGTAAAGATCATACAAAAGTTGAGTCATATAGGCCTATTAGCTTATTATCAAATATGTCAAAGCTGTTTGAGAAATTAATAGTTTCAAAATTAACACCAATTTTAAATGACAATAGATGTACTCCAAACCATCAATTCGGATTTAGAAGAAAACACAGCACAATTGAACAAACCCATCGTATAGTAAACGCCATAAGAAAAGCCTTTGAAGAAAGAAAATATTGTTCCGCTCTCTTCATCGATGTTTCTCAAGCTTTTGATAAAGTCTGGCATGAAGGCTTACTACATAAATTGAAGCAAAATTTACCAGCAAACACACACAAGCTGTTAGAAAGCTACTTAGTGGGCCGTCAATTTATTGTTAAAGAAGGAGATTTCTTAAGTTCACCTCAGCGAATCGGCACTGGAGTCCCACAAGGAAGCATCCTGGGCCCTCTATTATTCTTAATTTATACTTCGGACATGCCAACAAACAACTACACTCATACTTCAACATTTGCAGACGATACAGCTTTTCTAAGCGTACACGAAAACAGTTATGAAGCACCTCGTTACTTACAGGACCATACATTTCAACTACTAATATGGCAAAGACAATGGAGGATTATGGTAAATGAGCAAAAATGCGTAAATATAACATTCACCTTGCGCCGGAAATCTTTCCCCCCTATTACAATCAATAATCAAATAATTGCTCAACATTCGCATGTAAAATATCTCGGTATACATCTGGATTGGCCATTAACGTGGAAATAGGGGCAAAATAAGCTCAAATGAAACTAAAAGCCATCCAAATTCATTGGCTTATTGGAAGAAACTCTGTGCTTAGTCTCGACTGCAAGCTTCTACTTTACAACTCCATCTTAAAGCCAATCTGCTGCTATGGTATTCAGTTATGGGACACTGCCTCGGCCTCTAATATCGAAAAAATTCAAAGGCGCCAAAATAAACTTCTTCGAATAATCACAGCTGCCCCTTGGTATGTTAAAAATTCAAACATTCACCAGGATCTTAATGTTGCTTTAGTAAAAACTATGATTATGAAATATGCAGTAAAATACTTAAAAAGGCTCGAACTGCATCCTAACCCACTAGCTCGAAATATTTTAAATGATAGCGGCCACACTCGCTTAAGAAGAAGAGACACTGCAGCACTTACCCATTAAGATGAGCGATAAACACCTTGATAAGAGAACAGAACCCGTGATGAAGAAAATTTTTGTCTGGCACTGGCAGGACATAAAATAAAGTATTAGGTTAAGATTTGATTAATTATTGTTAGTTCATATTTAATATATGAAGATTCAATAAATAAATAATGAAAAAAACAAAAAGCTCAATAAAACCTATACTATTGCCTTCAGTAGAAACTGTTATTTTTGTTTTAGTTATTTTTGACCACAACATGTTCTGAGGTAACCATAATATGGTTGTGACTTCTTTATGGAGAACTAATTGGACCAAAATATGGTTGTCGGTGTCAATAATATTGAAAAATGAATCATAATATGGTTATAATTTTCTTTAAAAATTGTTTTGTTGGAGGTGACCACATTTAAACATGTTTTTTCTGGGTGCGTACCATAACCTGCAATAGAACCTAAGTCAGAAATAGAGCATGAATTGCAATAGGGCTATAACTTGCACTAGAATCTGGACTATAACCGAAAATAAAACAAAGTTACTACCTGCAGTAGAACCTTCAATAGAACCTGCAGTGGAACCTGCAAAAGAATTTGAACTATATCCTGAACTAAAACACAAATTTTAACCTGAAATAGAACCTGCACCAAAACCAGAACTAAAACGATAATTAGAACCTGAACTGAAACCTGCAATTAATTCTGCCCTATAACCTTAACTCGAACCAGATGTAGAAGCTAAACAACAATTTAACCTGAACTACAATCTGAACTAGAATCTTAACTACTTAAGACCTTAAGCGGTAAACTGAACAAAGAGACCAGAAAAAGAACTTTATACTAATATGTTTACTACAATTGTAAGAAAACAAAAAACCGACAACCTCATGCACACACCACACACACACATCCGTCTAAATGGGTAATAAAAAAGCAACTAAACTTTATTTTCTTGTTATTCTCATACTTTCCTCAATTTTTTTTCACATGTCCTCTTTGTTAAACTTTTTGTCATAAGTATATTATTAATTTTTTTTTTTTTTTAGTAATAAAAATGTTCCATATTTTTTTACAAACTTTAGCATAAAATACATAATAACGCAGTTTTTTTATTCAATTCTCTCAGCAATTTAATAAAAAACTTGTTTAAAAAAAAATCGAGACTACAAGACTATAATTTTTATTAAGTTTTTTCCTTCTCCTGTAAAGCAAGGAAAATATTAGTTAGGGCTTTTCTATATTAAAGTAACGATATACATTAAAGCATATAATAAAAAATTAAATTAAATACATACATACATATATTGGCCGATTTCTCATTACGCCATTATGTTTTTTTTCCAACGAAAAACTGCACATTAAAGAAATTTGGTTTTCTCAATGTCTCATTTGCTTCTATTCTGTCGCAAAGCTTACCAGCACTCATCTGCCAATTATTTATTTTCCTTTTTTTGCCGTACAGATAAATTTAATCAGCAAACTCCCAACTTTTTTCAATGTTGTAGGTGTTTTGGGCTGCAAGAAAGATAACGTTTATACATGTATGAATGTATTTTTTTTAAAGCTGAACTTTTTTTACGTACTGTAACATAAGCGATTTGTATTTACATTGCTCATAACGTTTTTTGACTTTTGTTTCATTTTGTTTTGACATTTTTTATAAAAAGTTTAAGTTTGCCAAATATTCAATTAAAACAATACTTAAATTACGGGTACATTTATAACAAATGTAAGGAAAACATATATAAATTACACATTACTAAAATAACCGGGTTATTTTACTAAAATAACCGGTTTATTCGATATTCGAAGAATTGACATTTTAAAATATTCGACTTGGGCAAAACTAAAATAACCGGTTAAAACCGGTCGAATACGTTTCGATCGATCACCCAAGTGTAATGTAAATGTTATGTTGTTCAAAAAACATCGTTTACATTAGATCAATATAACTACTACTGTTCTAATAACAAAAATATACTGTGGGAGTTTAATTTGAATATATTTATGCATATAGATACATACATTTCATTGATTTTTGGATCTTTCATGGATTTCACATCAATATTATTGTTAAAATTATGTAGTATTACAGAATGTCTAATAAATATTAAAAGAATATACTACAAATTGATTTAAATAATTATTTAAAATAGCTTATCTACATCATTTTATTAAATTTTTTTATAATGTATAATTATAACTTATTCAAGATATAATAACAAAGTTATTATTTAATATATAACTGATAATCCAAAAAGTGAGGAATAAAGCTACAAAGTAATGAATTCAGGAAGTCATTAAAAGTAGGATTGTAAGTAAAGTTTTTGCTGGATAATTACAATTTAATTCACGCGGGGAAAAATTCAGAGATAAGGTAAATATTCTATTGTCTTTAGGCTTTGCTATACGTACATTTTTTTTTATATATATGACAATTATGTTTTATAGAATTGAAAGATTGACAAACATTTATCTGGAAAGAAAATATCATATATATGAAAAGAAAGAGTTTTTCTTATTTGCCAAATTGTATCCAAAGGACAACGAACTATAAGAGTACCTTTCGTGGGGGATTTTCCCAACAAAGCCGAGGGAACTGCGGTTTTATTACCTTAAGATTTCCCACGGAACTTGGCTTGGCAAATTTCCGTTTTTATCCTGATGTAGCATTGCATAAAAAGTGTTCCTATTTTTTTTCCATAAACAATCTATAAAATAGTGGATATCAGAATTGGCAATAGTTTAAATGGTATCAAGCTATACATAACTTTAAATGTCGTGATTTTGATTTTTTTTAAATTCAAATAGTTGTTTTTTTTTTTGCTTAAAATTTATATTTAGTAATTTAAAAGTGTTTCACTCGTTAACATCACAAACAATTATACAAATCTGCATAATTTTTCCAATTTAAAGTGGAGTAACAAAATATGCAACTTCAATGAAGAGTCATCAGGCCTGAAAGTAACGAGGGACATCCCGTGAGTTTGGTTAAGTTTTGTTTTAATTGGAAATTTAATACACTTAGATTTTTTTTATTTTTTTTTCTTATTAATTTTTATTTTAATAACAAGTGGAAACACATGAATTAAAAAGAAAGATAAATAAATAAAAATAATGTATTATAGTGTTAAAGCTTTGGTATTGGTACAAGTAAGAATTTAAGTGTATATAATTCTTATTCGCTTTAAGGTTTTATTTGTATAATATTTTTGGCCTTTCTAAAATCTTTGGAAAAGGTTTCCTGATGAGCTGGCCTAAGCAACCAGTGAAATGCGCATAGAGGCTAGCTTTCCCTCAACAATAAATTTCTGTGTATTTATCAAATATGAAAAACTGGGAATTTAGCACGTCATACGGAAATCGTATTAATAATAAATTTTGTATTCCCGAAAATAACTTTGATAAAGTTATTTATGTTTTTATTTATACATATTATTATTTCTTTATTTTTTTTTTTACACTTTACACTATAAATAATGACCAAAATATAATGGTGTTTTCTTTTCTACAAAAAAATGTGCATATTTTATTTAAAAATATTCAATTTGGTGTCTTGTTCTTAAAAATTTTGCTCCCGAAAAGGGTGGCTTGTTTTATTTTAAAAAACTCATGCTTTTCGGGAGCAAAATTTTTAAGAAACAGACACAAAATTGCATTTTATAAAAAAAATGCACATTTTTTTTGTAAAAAAGAAAACACCATAAGTTTTGTTTTTTTTTCTTTGGCTTAAATTTGGTTATTATATTAAAAACTTTAGCAATATAAATATTTAATACTTTTATCCAATCATTCACCCTTATCGTGGTTGGCGTATATAAAATACGCCTGCTACTGTTTCGTAATAGATTAAAGAGAAGGTGAACTTATTTTCTTTAATCTATTACTTAACAGTCGTAGGCATATTTTAAAAACATCAACCACGATAAGGGTGATTATCTCAGTTATTTTGTTTATATCTCAGAAATAATAATTAATTTTATATACTATCGAAAAATTTAACTTAGTTTTGTTAATATATATATAAATATATATATATATATATATATGTACAAAGTGAAAAAAAGTGGCATCTCAGTTCATTTTGTTCGGAACAAGAATTAAAATTAAACCAATTCAAGAAAAAACGTGCCGATCAAAATAATTTCTCTCTCTCTCAAAAGTAAAATGTCAAACTCAATATAAAAAAAATTTTGTCCGGACAAAAATTTTGTTCGGCACGCATGGGTGAATCGAGCTTTAGTCTCTTTTTGTTGAATACATTCCCTAGAGGGAAGCGAACTGACACTGAAGTAGTCCCATGATAGGTCTTTGGTGGTAGGGACCGGTTCCAGTTCTAACAAGGTAAATAAGCGTGAAAGGCATTTAAGCGTGGGATAATTAACCGGGATATACTGTATTTAAATACAATGTAGTATTATTTCAATAAAACTAGTCCAAGAATTAAATTTAAGAGCCAAATTTTAGAAATTACCAAAAAATGTGTCACATCACCGCTAAAGACTGTTCTGTAATTCATTACTTTTTCTACCTTTTTGCTCTTTATAAACCAGTTAAGGGATTGGTTCTTTTTTCACTGGTCATGAGTCCTTTCTTTTTGTACTTGTTCTATTTTCACAAATCCCAGGACCAGTCGGTTGTACCAATTGACACAAATTTCCCGCAGGGTTATTATTAAGCCCTCTTTACTTAAGGGAATATTCTTTATTTTTAACATCAAGCCTGTTATATAGTTTCTGATTTAAGATTTTGTTTCTTTTTTCAAAATCTTTTTTAATTTTCTCTATTGTTTGATGAATTTCATTTGTATTTTTAATAAATTGATCCATTATCTCCTTCTGTGTTTTTTCAATTTGAGATTGCAAACATATTTTATTGACACCATCGTTTTCTTCCAAAGCATTCGACATATGTTTGATTCTTTTGTTTTGAGCATCAATGTTGTTATCTGTATCCATAAAGAACCCAAGCAGTTTAGGTGCATTTTTCATAGAAATTATAGTATCATTTGTATCGTTAATATAGTGACCAAATTTATCAACAGACATTGTTTTATGTTAATTTAATAGTTATTCAATAATGTTACCTTCGTATAATTCTTCAATAATAGAAACAATTTTGTTATAATGATTGCTGTGACCTGCAGCTTGTGATGCGAGCAGGAGTCTAAGTCGATCTATCAACTCATTTGGATCATTCCAGTATATATAGTTTGGTTTATTTGAATTGTAATCCATTAACCCACTTCCCATATAATATTCTTTTGTTGTTGATGTATCAGAGGAAGTGGGTAATTGCGGTGTTGTGGTAGGTGAGTTCTTAGGTTTAATCAATTTTCTAATAATATTCCTGTATTTATATGCTCTTGTACCCCTTATGTTACCATCTGTGGTATAACCCCTTTTATAGGCATTGGCATTAATTTATAACTTTTTATAAATATCTAACTCGGATTTATCATAGTTTTTGGTATTTTTTGAAACATTAATGAAAATAAACCTGGAGTGAGTGCCCATATTCGATTTCCAACTTGAATCTTATCTTCATTCAATTAAATGTTACAATCACCAAATTTCCATTCTAATTCATGTCTTTTTTCTAGATATAACAAATCATTAAAATTTATGTGACTATTTAGATTTTCTGTTTCTGGTTGAGAATAAAAATCATCATCATCATAATCTTCAGAGTTACTTGCAGCAGTAGATAATATACTTTTTTCTCGTTTTATAATTGGAATACTAGAATCTGTTTTAAATGGTTCTTGTTGTTGTTGATTTGATTCATTTTTAATTTTATTCTTTTCAATTTTTAAATTTACTTTGGTATTTTTCGAACTATTAATAAAATTTTTCAAGGGTCTTTAAGTTGTTCACGGGTATCTGCTTCACCAATTTTTATACTGCGTAATTTATTCTTTAAAACATTTCTTGTTTTAATTAGCTCTTTTAAAACTTGTTCATTCATTTTTTTTTCGTTGGTCAACAATGCGTTTTGTTGTTGTTGTTGTTGTTGTTGTTGTTGTTGTTGTATTATCTTGAAAGGTTGATTATATACTAATAATGGTATGTAATATACTCTCGAATTTATAATGTTATAAAATAATCAAACTGCTTTCTATATCTTCCATTATTCAAATCATCATCTTTACAAATTCTTTAAAAAGTGTTTGGATGGTTTTAAGTTATCCCGGTAGCGTTTTTATGCTTTCTTGTTTCTGCATGAGCCTCCAGGCCACTAAATTTAGAGACAATATCGCATTTGCAGTAATTTCCAAAGGTTTCTTATCTGTTTCTTGCACCCATTCTTTTAACTTTACGTGCTTAAGCCAATCCATGTGAAACTTTTTTAAATAGGATTAACTAATTTTTGAAATTTTTCTCCTTTTTGGATTTTTATTTCAATTTATTTATATCCACATTAATATAGATGGAATTCTACAGGTTATTTACCTGATGTCTGGGTTAATACTGGGTAAATACCGGGAATATTCTTTTTTTGGAATTTATTTTTAAAAACAGTTCGGTAAAAATTTCGCCAAACACCGAACTTTTGCCTAATATAATTTTTTGCAGAACTCCGTAACCGAAACCGAAGGTTCGGCCGGATACTACACGTTATCCATCCAAGGAATCTTTTAATTTATAAACTAACTGATTTTACTTTTATCTCAAATAAACTTGGTAAAAGTCTGGAATTGATTTTTAAGGCTTAACTATGACTTGCAGGATATTTCAGTTTAATATTTTACGGTACGGATTGTGTAAGAGATTTTTTTTAAAAAATATCCATTTTAGAAGAACAAAGATATTTTGGAAACCAAACCAAAACAGTAAAAAAGTTTTCTCTAAAAAATATTGAAACGCAGTTTGCGACTTTTATCATACTTTTAAACAAATATTTACACGGTCGATTTAAAACAGTAAACAAAGTGAACAAAATAACGAAAACAAGATTGTAAAATAAATAAACAAAAACATAGCAAGTGGAAAAAAAGAAGAGATTAAAAAAAAACTAAATAAACTAATTAAAAACAATTGTGGCATTCCATAAAGATCAAAACAGTGTAATAAAACAAATGACAATGAAAACAAAAATTATAAATAAATAAAATAAAGTTGTCAAATTATTAAAAAAAAGTGCGTAGTTTTTTGTTATCTGAGCCTTGAGCCCTAAAGTGATCATAAAAGTCTTGGTAAATTTCCTAAAAGATATTTTTTTTAGTTTAAATCTTTGAAAAACATTATTTTGATAAATAAAATTTTATAGCATCTGGATTAAGTTTAGAAATATAAAATCACATGACTCCAGTGTGTAGTTACTGGAGAAGTTAAGCTACTATAAAAATAATTGAATGAAAAAACATCTTTGCCTTTAAATGTTTCATATTCATTTCATCTTGCTTAAACATACTAATCATATTAGCATTATCTCTTATTAAACGTTTAGGAATTCTTGTATATGTTTGGCATAAGAAGAAATAGTCTATATTTTTATGTCTACCCATACAAAAATATGCACGTATATTGTTTTGTTTTTCACATGCAACATCATCGAATATCATAATTGAATTGTTTTGTGCTGCATCAGGAGGAATTACAGAATCATTATTAGAAAACGTATAAAACCCCATTCCCTTAATTGGCGATATTAATTTTTTTAAATAATCATACTTTGGTTGGAAAAGTGATTTTTAGTATAAATAGATGTTTTTAAATTTCAATCCATTAGAACTTTCTAGTAAGCTAATCATAACGTTAGTCTTTCCACAATTTGAAGGACCAACAATTAGTGCACGAATAGAATTCGGTAATATAGAACTATGTCTAGTTTTTGATTTTATATTCGTTGAAGAATCAGTATTGCGAATAAAAATATTTTTATGTTGTTTAATTAAACGCATCTTTATAACTGAATGAAATAATTAAGCATTATGCTTCCTGATAGAATAAAATAATATAAAATGGAAATATGTTTTAAAAACAAGGTTAATTGCAATAAAACCGTCAAAGGAGGAGGAGGTTTAATTAATAAATTAATAAACTCAATTCCTTTCGAATTACATCTCCCTGGTTATCAATATTGTGGTCCTGGAACGAAATTACAAAAACGTTTAGAACGAGGTGATAAAGGAATAAATCTATTAGACGTTGCATGCAAAGAACACGATATTGCTTATTCAATAAGTAAAGATTTAAATATTAGACACCAAGCTGATAAAATTCTTGATAATAGAGCTTGGGAACGAGTACTTTCAAAAAATAGAAGTCTTCCAGAAAAATCATTTGCATATTTGGTTACTAACGCAATGAAAGCAAAAACTAAATTCGGTATGGGTATGACTAAGCAAAATCAAAATAAGTTAATGGAAGACAACTATTCAATTCAACGATAAAAGCAACAACAAAAATTTTGAAAAAAGCAAAACCAACAGATCGTAATAGTGCTATTAAGATTGCACGCAAAACCATTAAGAAATCATTAAAGAGGAAAAATCTGAAATCGTAATACCACGTATAATACGTGTTCCAAAAATTGGAGGTGTTTTACCACTTATACCAATATTAACTACCTTAGGTGTAATTGGTACCCTATCGAGTGGAGCTTCTAACATAGCAAAAGCAGTTAATGCAGCAAAGAATGCTAAACTTCAACTTGATGAAGCGACTAGACACAATAAGAATATGGAAGCCATAGCAATGGGTAAAGGACTTTATCTTAAACCATATAAGAAAGGATATGGATTAACTTATGAAGAAAAGACAAAAAACTTCTAAGCAAGCTACCCAAAAGACCATTGACTGATATTGATATACAAAAATTCTCAAAAAATATATCACACTTTTTAGGAATTTTCATGTTAGACTCAATACCAAAACATCCTAGAAATATTGAATGTGGAGTGATTAATTTGGATTCTACAATCGGCAATGGTACACATTGGGTAGCTTACTATAAAAATAATAAACAAATTGAATATTATGATAGTTTTGGAAATTTACAGCCACCAGTGGAGCTAGTTGATTACCTAGGAGGAAATATAAAATATAACTATAATCAACATCAAAACTATGATTCATTTAATTGTGGACATTTATATCTTGAATTTTTGTATAAAATAACTGGCAAATTCTTATGTACTAGTTTTGTTTTTGTTTTATCAACTTCTAATAGTACATTTAAGTCTTTTAAATCTAATACTTTGTATGGGCCTTTGTATGGAGGCTCATACTTTTTTCTATTTAAAACTTTAACTTAAACCAAATCTCCTATTCTAAGATCTATTTTATTTTGCCTATTCATGGATTCTAATCTTCTTTTATCTTTTATCCTTAAAATTATTTCCTGTGCTCTTTGTAAAGAGAATTGAAGTCTAGCTTTCAGTTCATTTGAATATTTTTCCAAATCATAAATTCGTTCAGAATTTTGCATTTCTTCATTTGGCAATCTAGGCAATTTTCCGAATACCAATTCAAAAGTTGTATAGTCCGTGTCAACGTTTGGGGTAGTGTTAAAGGCAAATGAAAAATAAGGTATCCATAGATGCCATTCATTATCCTTTACGAAATTTAGTAAATACTCATTGAGTACTCGATGACTTCGTTCCACTGTACCTAACGTCTCGTGATGATATGGGGTAGAAAAATTTTGTTTTGTTTTTAATAATTCACTAACCTCTTTCATTAATTCATTTTTAAATTCTATGCCCCTATCTGTTTTCAAAATGTTGAATAAGCCGTATTTTAAAATTACCTGTTCTACTAATGTCTGTGCTACCGTTTTTGCGTCCTTAGATTCAATAGGACATGCGATCATATATTTCGTTAATTCGCATTGCATCGTAAGTATGTATCTAAAATTGTAAGATGATCTTAAAGGTCCAACTGTGTCCATTACTATGATGTCAAAACTCTTTGTTGGCGTGTCAGTTATTGTAAAAGGTTCTTTTGTGTTTTTTATTCGTTTATGTTTCTGGCATGAATCATGATTCACATGTTGTTATGTACTTTTTAACCATTTTGTTCATATTTTTCCATATATATCGTTGTTTTAATTTGGAAAGTGTTTTCCTAATTCCAAAGTGTCCTCCATGTGGTGAGTCATGAAATTCCTCTATTAATCTATATTGCGTTATGTTGTCATTTATTCTTCTTGGCATTCTGTATATAATTATTTCTATATCGTTCCTTTTAATATTGTTATATTTTTCTTTCAATTCTTTGGCCTTTATAGATTTAAATATTTCATCATTGTCATGTGGTACGTACTTTTTAAATTTCAATTTCTTCAGTTTCAATAAAAGTTTCTCCATAAATGTTTCTGAATACATAGGATTTTCGCTTTTATTGCATACTATGCGCGTTATTTTATCATCGTTCTCTTTCAATCCTTGCTGCAGCTTATTATCATATATAAATTTAATTTTTTGGAGCCCCTTAATATCGTTTATTGACGTACATTCCCACATACGGAGGTGATCAGTCTCCTTCCGAGATATGCAGTCTTTTACAATATTTTCTTTTCTATGAACGTTCATTTTATCCTTCTTTCTTGATTTCGTTGTTAAACATGTTTCTTGTTATTGCCAAGGTCTTCTTTTCTTTTTCATCAATATAAATTGGAGTCATGTCTCTTAATATTTGTGAGTTTATTTCAACACGCGATAGAGCGTCTGCATTTGTATTATTCGCTCCTTTCTTATATTTTATGTCAAAGTCATAATCTGATAGGTCAAGTCTAATTCTTGTTAATTTAAAAGATGGGTTTTTATGGGTAAACAAAGCAATAAGTGGTCTATGGTCTGTGACCACGGTAAATTTTCTACCATCGATATGGCCTGAAAAATTGAATTCCCCAATGAATACCTAGTAGCTCTTTTTCAATTACTGATTTGTTTTTTTCGTGTTTATTTAGTGTTCTGCTTGCATAGAAGGAGAGAAGATAACAATCCCAATAGAAATTAACACTAAAAGAATACATAATATAATTATACCCCCACGAGCAGAAAAGATAGTACCTATAAACATTAACATAAATGAAGGCAGCGTTACGTGTAGTAAAGAAATAACAAACGGAATATTTTTAGCAAACACTATAATACCCAAAGATGGCCAACGTTATGTTAAAATTTTAAATACATTAGAGGAACCAGTGCGCCTAGAAAGCTTAGGAGTTACAACAATACCATTAAAAAATTATACAATTTACAAAACTGGCATGCGCAGTAGGTAATATTAAACAGTCAGAGCAAAGATTTAACAAATTACTAGAAAAACTAGATTTCAGGAACATTAAGGAAGTAATTAAAAGAGTCATACGCGATATTCTGCGGAAATATAAAGAAGTATTTCATCTTGAAGACGAACCATTGACGGTGAATAATTTGTATAAACAAAGTATTCAATTACAAGATAACACACCCACTTACATTAAAAACTACAGATTGCCACAGACACAACTAGACGAAATAAGTAAACAAGTTCGTTGGCTTAACTTACTTAAATGTAAACAATTAATGATACAGTGCTTGCTTTAAATATGCATACACTACAGTCAGCCCCTTTGAACGATACTTCGTCCGGCCTTCCTTTGACGCTAAAGATTTCGTCGAGTAGTTTGATTTCTAGCACCTGCCATTTCTCGAAGCTGATCCTTCTATCGGGATCCATACGATCAATGACAGCTGCTAGAATACCGTCCTTACCTGACGACTCCCTTAGCTTCTTTGACGTAGAGGGTTGGTCCTCTCTGGAGCTAGTCCTCTTAGTGATCTCCTTTTGGGGATCCTTCCTTTTGGCCGCTGGGGATTTCTGGTCATCACCAGACCTAACTCTCTTTAAAGGCTTGTTCGGCATTCTGATGTGACCTGTTCTGTCGCATCCTGCCGAACAATGGGTTTTGATACACCCAGTACTCTGCTCCCTATCTCGAGTGTGACCTCAGCAGCCGATGACCTAGCCCTATGGTCCTGATCATTAGTCGAAATCATTGTAATTTCATGCTCATCATCAGATCCCAGAGCTAGACCATAGAACCGACTGGGGGGTAATTCGTTCCGCCTGTCACTTCTGTCAATAACTGACCTTCCTGCTCCAGAATATCTCCGTAATTACCCAGCCAATGGGTGTCTGGATCTGACACCGAAACTGCCGAGTTGTCAGAGATATTCCCAGCATCAACTCCTAGAGTCGCGTCCTTAGTTTTTTCATTAAAATTATCCAGTTTTTGGTCCCACGATTAAGCCGTAAAGAAAAGGACCGTCTCGCGCAGTGACGGCTTGCACGGACTAGGCTAAAGTTACAACTGACCCTTGCCATCGGCGCCAGAGGGAAGCTGTTCGCGACCAGTTTCTTTAACCACTAACCAGCCATTCAGGTCCTGGGCACTGCTGTCAACCACCTTGACCTTATAAGTGGGTGATATGGGAAATAAAGGGGGGATGGATAGGATAATAGGTAATGGGATAGGGGATGAGAGGATGGGAGGATGGATAACCCTTAGTCGTGCTAGCCTTAAAGCATATGTCTTCCAACTTGTTCTGGCTACAATTTACCGATTCAAGTTACAAGACATTCACTACAGCCAGCATTTAAGCCGCCACATCGCGGCTAGATAGTTATCCGGGTGGTGGAGTCTTATGGTATCTCTGAACTAATTCTTGTTTGAAAATTTTCAAAAAACAATAACAACTTATCATGCCAGAGTAACATTTTCGTAAAATGAGGGGTATAGATGTAAAGACTGCAATGTCCACATTTTTTTACAAACGTAACTAATAATACCTCTAAGTTATATTTAATGAATGCTTCCAATTAGTGAATATTACATTACCAGAATAGCATGATATACAATACATAAATATGAATATACTTTTAGCTAGAGGTTTTTACTATTTATTACGAAAACTATAAATATGGACATTGCAGTCTTTGCATCTATACCCCTCAAATACTTAAGACTTGGTGGAATAGTGTATAACGACCTTAAAGGATATTTTTATACGTTCACCCCACAGGGAAATTGTTTAAGGCCTCTATTGCATTTGATGTATGATATATATCATAAGATATACATAGAGCTAAAAATTAACATCAGTACAAGATGTTCCTATTAAAGACCTGCACAGATACATCTGTTTATATCTGTTTCTGTGTGTTTTCTAAAGTGGATGCGTATGGATGAGTGCTCTTGTGTTTCTGATATAAGTTGATATTGATATGATTTGTAAAAGAGTGGACGTAAGTTGATACAAAAGCGAAAGAGAGTATCATATCTGTTAATATCTGCTTCGCAAAAGCAGATACTAGTGGATACTGATGGAATACAATAAGTTACTTATTGTACGATGCCGTTATTTTCAATTATTTTTCAACGAAAAAGAGCGTGAACGTATTACGAGCGAAAAAAAAAGCCAAACAAAAAATTTTACAAAAACAAAACACACAGGCTGCTTGTACTATGGTCGTACAAATTGCCAAGCAACAACAACACTACTAGTTACGTATTATACCTACGACGAAAATACAAGTGGAAGCACTTGCAATTTTTCTTGATGAGCAGCACGATTAGCCTTTGTGTCTGCTGCGTACATGATTTGTTCTTGTAAAAATGTGTATGCTGCTTTTTTTTAAAGCAAACATTTTTGAAAATTTTAGTAACGGTAATATTTTTTTCTTAAATTCTTTGATGCCTGTGTATGGTTGTTTTTGTTAAAAAGACATGTAGACAAAAATTATTGTAAAAAAAAATTACTGAAAGAACTTAACACATGTAATTTGTTCTTGTAAAAAAAACTTGGGTTTTTACCAACCAAAACTATTTTTTTCGTTTAAAGCACTTTTCTAAAATATGTAGGTAAACACTTTTGAAAACATTAAAAAAGAAGTATGCTACATTTTATGTGGAAATAACCTACATACATAAATGCAAATGTTACAGTAAGTATAACTGTTGGGTTAGAAAAATTAAAAAACGCACCGAAAAAATAGCAAACAATCAAGAAAAAAACCCTGAAGAAGACACTCAAAGGAGTGCTGAAATATTGATTTAAATAAATTTTATATCAAAAACAAGACCTCAAGCTCGAAAATTTAATAAGTTATACTTTAGGGTTTTTTATTTAATATAACCGTATTATGTAGAAAAAAAAAGAAAATTCATATTAACGTTTTGAAATATTTTTATTTTGAAAAGAATTGTTTGACGAATAGTTGAATTTGAGCCCTAACCGCGAAAATAACGTAAGCGGCATCATTTTAAATTTTTGTTTTTTTCTCCAGGGACCCTATAAAGGAAACGACAAAAAATTATATAAATATAACCATTAATATTGATGAATTATAGGTAAAGGTTAAAAATTACAATTATCATTTAATATATATATTTTATTCTGGTTATCGTAACCAATTAAATTCAACATTTTTTATTATTCGAATTTATTCTATAAGCTAAATTTCAGTTATGTATTTTATAAAGCTTTTTTTTTTTTGCAATAGTCATATTCCTTCAATTTTTCATACATAACTGAAATTTAGCTCATAGAATAAATTCGAATAATAAAAAAATGTTGAATATAATATACAGTAACCTTCAGAAGGAAATAATTCCCAGTTTCTATTTGTAACCAATTAAAGTAAAAAATTTTTTTTTTTTTGGTTATACCTTCATAAATAACCATTAATTCAACTAAAAAATTTTTTGGTTACAAACAACTATTTAACCAAATAAATAATTTTTTAGTTACAAATAACCATTTTAACAAATAATAAATTAATTTGGTTACAAATAACCATTAAAACAAGTAATTTATTTTTTGGTTACAAATATAAATTTTACATAAGTAAGAAAGTATAGTCGGTTACTAATTGGGACCCTTGGGCAATAATTTTTCCGGCAAAAGCAAAAAAACTGTTTTTAAGTACAGACGGTGATTCTAGCGGTTTAGAATTGCCTCTCAAGTCACGCACAACAGTTGACACGTTCACTCCTTCTTCTTAGTCATCGAAATAATAAATGCACGGAAATAATCATACATATAAATACATATGCACAGAAAAAAATATCTGAAGAAAATTTTTAACCTGTGTCGTTGTTAAAAAAAATTGCTTGTTTTAATGGTTATTTGAAACCAAAAAAATTAATTATTTGGTTTAATAGTTGTTTGTAACCAAAAAAAAATTGTGGTTGAAGTAATGGTTATTTATGTGTAACAAAAAAAGAAATATTTTTTACTTTAATTGGTAACGATAACCAGTATAAAATATATGTAACGATAATGGTTAAAAATAACCAAATGAAAATAAAAGGAATTTTCCAGTAAACTCAAATAAAATACAATAACCATTATGTTTGGTCCCTGATTTTATCGTGAGCAACAAATTTAATACAAAATTTATATGAATTAGAATAAAAAAAACTCTCACCTATAAAATTTATTTTGGTGCTTACGTTATTTTCGCGGTTAAGGCTCGATTAATAAAAATGTTTCACACGAAATGACAAACTAAGTATACCCAGCTAGTTGTGGCGGAGGGTATACATAACAAAAAGCCAATAAAAAACCAGACATGTCACACACACACACACACACACACTGTGTGTTGTGCTGTGGCAGTACATATTGCCGAGCAACAACAGCAACACAAGCGAGAATCGTTGTTATCAGGCCATATTTCACGATTTTTAGGCATTTTGGCGATATTTTCCTCTAAATTATCAAAGTGCCTATTTTTTGAGAAATACTTACAACACGGTAATTTGTGGTATGTTTTATATATATTACACTACGCTAGTTGGAAAAACAGACAAGCTGGGCACCTGGCGTTTTAACCTAATTCGGATACGCTGAATCCAGTGGTGCTCGCCGTTTTTAAGATTGGCTCTGGTTTTCGAGATATACCGTTATTTTGAAAATGGAGGAGGTTGCACAACATACACCTATTAGCGTAACTCAAAAACGGTTTAGTTTACTAAAATTACTAAAAAAACCGAAACTCCGCAATTTTTTTTGTTTTGTTTGCAGCTTCGTTTTTTATATGTCTGCAAAAAATTAGAAGCCTTGCTGCATTTTTTAATTTTTTATGAATTTTTAAAAAACAAAAATTTCGAAATTTTGATAAAAAAATTAATTTTTTTTTCAATAAAAAAACATATGTTTCAAAAACGACTGCTCACATTAGAAATAAGTTTTACTTTTCTTAAAGGAAATTTTATCGCAAAAGCGTGTTTGAGTTACGCGAACATATGTTATGCAACCTCCTCCATTTTCGAAATAACGGTATATCTCGAAAACCATAGCCAATCTTAAAAGCGGCGAGCACCACTGGATTCAACGTATCCGAATTAGGTTAAAACGCCAGGTGCCCAGCTTGTCTCAAAAAAAGTGTAAATTTCTTGCACAGTGTTATTAATTTTGGGTAACTTGTTACATAACAAAGATACAACTGTTATTAATTCAGCGCTTATATCTACTTAAGGAAAAAATGGTTATATGTATTCCATATATGCAGTATTTGTATTGTATGTCTAACCAAGCAAACACATTTTGAGAAATATACCACTACATATGAGGGGCTTAAGGCACAAGGGGAATCCATCTAAAGAAATCCACCCGTCCGGCTGGCTGTCCGTGTAAACCTTGTAGGCAAAGTTCAAGTCGCAATTTTGAAGATAAATTGCAGAAATTCGGTACATAGGTTCTTATTGTCCTAAGAATTAAGCCTACGATAAATCGTAATAACATTGA
This sequence comes from Pollenia labialis, assembly GCA_949318255.1. Classification (NCBI taxonomy): domain Eukaryota; kingdom Metazoa; phylum Arthropoda; class Insecta; order Diptera; family Polleniidae; genus Pollenia; species Pollenia labialis. The sequence goes on along the minus strand of OX439141.1, from coordinate 28,998,621 downwards.
CCTGAATCTTAACTTTATAATATAATTTGTTTTCCTGGGTCCATGATTGCCCATTGGTCCCAATTAAGGTACACTCTTGAAAAGTTGTCTAAATGATGTGGTGTGGAGTATCATAGGGTCGGGATTGAAGAACTTTACTTTCTTATTTGTTTAAATTGGATATTTGTACCCAAAAAATAAAAAAATTTAACCAGGAAAAAATATATTTTTTCCAATAGATATTTGTAACAAATTTGGTTATCATTAACCAAAAAAAATAAATTTTACTTTCATTGGTTACTACCAACAAAAAAAAATATATATAACGATAATGGTTAAATATTCCCAATTGAAAATAAAGGAATATTTCTCGTAACCTTTACAAAAAATAATAATATGCAGTAATTATTTTCAGTCCCTGAGTTATTTTTTTAATTTAAAAACAAACAAGTCCATATAAAACAGTCATTTTTCAACGTAAAAATTAAAGGTAAAATTTAACTCTTAAAAAGAGAGTTTTATTAAGCCGTCATAAATTAAAACTCAGTTGAGGAATAAAATATCGAATAAAACTGTTAAAACTGTTAAAACGAGAATTTTATTCAGCCGTCAAAAAATAAAACTCATTTTAGGAGTTCGATTTAAACCAGCATTTTATTCAACTAATTTTTTGTACATTAACTACCAAAGCTTGTCGCTGGTCAGATCACTACAATTTCAACGTAAAAATAAAAAAAAAGCAGAAAAACATAATGAGTATTTTAAACGTAAAAATTAAAATCCTTAAAAGAGTTGTATTTGTTGATGGTGTGAGTTCTATTTTAGGGCGAATATGTTATGATTGCGAAAAAAAACTCTCTTTTTAAGAGTTCATCCAAACTTTTATTTTTTCGTTGAAAAATGATTTTTAACTGTGGAGTTGAGATCTTTTTTTCTAGATCACCATAGGTTCTTAAAGAGAACTTTAGAACAAACCTATGTGTTGACTCCGTTTTTAAGCTAACATTTTATGGATAACTCTTATTTACGGTCCTTGCGATTTTTTAATTAACTAAAATTTATTTCTAAAAAGTTTATTTTTTTTAATTTTTTAAAGCATTAGGTAATGGTTAATTGTTTTGCTTTTTTATTTTTGTCAATGTTTTATTGTGTTTAAAATCGTAATAGTAATTTGCCGATTTTTTTATTTAATTTAATTTCTGATTTGTTTTTGAAAATATGACGATTTCTTACCAAAAGCATCTGGCACCCCTGGTTGAGATCGTATACAAGTTTTTATAAACTTTCTTATTTTCATCAACTCGCCAACAATATTTTAAAATACAACAGAACACCACAGATATTGTAGAAATACTCATGGTGACAACAGATATTTGGAAGAAAGAAAAAAATGTTATGTCATACTCAATACAAAACCATAAGCAACTGTTTTTGTTTTTAAGATATGGTGAGTGGGCAAAAGCAAAACCATACAATATCAGTTACACTCATTCTCTCATTTATATCAGTAGTAACAGATAAATATCTGGTGTATCTGTTTCAACAATACTAACTGATACACTCGTGCAGGTCTTTAGTTCCTATCTCATTTTGTGCCATTCTACATCTTCCGATTATTTTAGTATCATCACTAGAAATGTGGTTATAATGCTATGTTCATACGACAATATGAACCACTTTTTTCACTCTCTAAAACTAGATTGCCAAACATGCTGTTCATACGATTCATTCTTGTTTCATATTGACATTTTTTGCGTTGTTTGTGTAATTTTATTAAAAATAGATAAAAAAAAAGGTAAGTCCAAATATTATTTAATACTTTTATAAATATTATTCTTTTCAAATTATCACTTTATTTTGTTTAACATGAATTTTTATTTTGTTTTTCTCTTGGTTTTGATTTTTTTTTTTGAGAGCAAGTTCAGATAAACTTACAATAATTGTTATCAAAATTGGAGATGAAAGTACATTTTTCCTTTTTCGTAGGATGTTTCTAAATGAAAAGACATGTTTCTTTCTCAAAATTTTGTATGGCAAACATTTCAATTATGTTTGGGACGCGAAACAGGAATGGGAGAGCGAAACACGATTACAGCGTTACCTTTTGACAAGATTTCCCTTTTTTGCAATGTTTTTTTTTAATAGAATTTCAAATACAGTTTTGCGTTTTTTTTAAATATTGGTGCTTTTTTTTTGTTTGATGGCAGTTCTAGAGATGAACTCTGTAAACGATAGTTTAATTTAAGGCACTGCCTCTGCCTTCAATATAGAAAATATCCAAAGAAGGCAAAATACTGTTCTGCCATCGTGGCATATTAATGGCACAAAAAAAAATTAAAACTGATTTCAATTAAAAACTTTGTGATTTTAATATTTACAAAATTTTCTGCAGTAGTGTTGCTAATATAAGTAAACGTTTGATTCACTTGATTAAATTTTGAATTAAAACTGATATTATTTTTGTTAATGGAATAAATTGAAAAAAGTGGCCAGAATTTTCTCTTCGCATCAAATTATTTATCTACCATAAATAAATATTTTTCTTTGCTTTAACTAAACTTAGGGAGTTATTTTGTAAATCACCTCACCTTGCGTTGAGAAATATTTCATATAAAATTTTTTGAATTTTCAAAAATTTTTATAAAAAAATATTTTTTAAATCAGATAAAGTGATTTACAAAATAAGGCGATAAAAGTTCTGTTAAACAGAAAAATAAAAAATAAACTCTATACCACTTCCCAGGAGTTCCCCGGAATTTCAATTATTATAATTCCCGCTTTCCCGGGATTTTTTTTGCAGGATCCCGGGAATTTAAAAATTGCTTGTACATAGTTTCAGAAAACAGCTATTTTTACTCTGAAATTTAGTTTTCTTTTCTCTAAAAACTAGCATCTGTGGACAGGTTGTCGATTAGATTAATGACAAGAAGTGAGTACATACGTAAATCAATGTCTCCTGCTGCAATAAATCTATTAAAAGCTGAATGGGCAGTGCAAGAGTTGATATTTAATAAATTTAGTGAAGTGAAGAGTTGATAAATATTCAAAATAAGATGCTGGCAGTAAATTCTCATTGCCCATGGACAAGTCATAAAAATATGAGATACCTAAACATATCGCCCCGTTATTGCAACATTGCCACATCTAGAAAAAAAAATCGAGCTCGGTAATATACTCGGGAAGTGCGGGGAAACCGAAATAAAAAATAAGGAAACTCGTGTTAAATTCTACAACATACAATTTGAAAAACACATTGTCCTAAAGATGACAGAAGGACCTAATGAAAAGAAAAGGTTTGTAAGAAGTAGTCAGCTTTCCCGGGAATCGAAAAACTCCGGGAATAAAACTCTAGTTGTAACTTTTGCAGCACAAAAATTTTAGTACATCCTAAGGTCGAACCTTTGAACCCGTATTTGATTAGTATCTAGTGATGTGATATGATTTAGAATTTAAAAATGAATCGAAAATTATTGTATCGAAATAATAAATTAATAAAAAAGATTCCATAAAATTTCCGATATTATTTAGTATATTAGGCAGTGTCTAAAATGTTCACGTCGAAGGCTTAATGCGTTATTTTATATCTGAAAATGTACCAAAAAAAATTTACAATGGTGCTGACATTTCATGTCAAAAAAGGGGAAAAAGAATAAAAAACGTGATTTAAAGCTATTTTTTACGATAAATTTATTTTATTCACTACAATTTCTTGTATAACGTTTATCAGTAAAATATTAATTGTTCTGTTTTAAATTTAGAACAATATTGGTTTTTTTAACGCAACAATTACTTTGTTTTACTCGCTCTTTACATATGTACTTAGAGCTAGTAGAACAGTCATCATTGGTTAAAAACGTATTATATAACTTCACACAAGAATAGCCTGATGACGGTTTACCTTTAGCCCAAAACGAGGGAATAATAGGTGTTCCGGTTGCAGTCCATGTAAAAGTGTTTCCATCGCCAAGTCCAGCAACCCAAAAGCCAGCTGATTTTCTAAAAATATTTTTTTTTTTGGGGAATGGAAGAAAAAATAAACTCACTGCTAATTGTTGTCGTTTTTGTTAAAGCTTTAATATTGTTACAAGTAAGACTGTTGCTTATAATTCTTATTTGCTTAACAGTTTTATTTGTATAATATCTTTAGTTTTTCTGGCCCAAGCAACCAGTGAAATGCGTATTGGAAAAGCTTAACCCATCAACAAAAAATTTCAGTGTTTTTATCAAAAATAATAATTGGGAATTCAGCACGACAAACTAAATCTTGTAAATTAAAAATTTTGTATTCCCAAAAATTACTTTGATAATAATTTTTTGTTTTAATTGCCATTTAAGCGCGTAATTTCTACAAAAAGTAATTTAGCGGTGCATAGAAATATGGTGTAAATGCTGCCATATTTTGAGGGAAAACTGAAGGAAGGTAAAAACATGTAAGCAAAATAAACGTTGAAATAGGTAAAGAAAATTGTTAGGTACGAACTAGGGATGCCAAATGGGACCAGGTTTTTTGAATCCCGGGATTCGGGATTTTTTATTCAAAAAAACGGGATCCCGGGACGGATCGGGATTTTTCGGGATTTCATATATAAATACCAATTTTTTAAATTCATATACATTTTTATAATAAGGAAAATGTTTATTTATAAGTATTAAAACAAATAAATTCATGAAGAATATTAAACTCATTACAAAATAAAACAGTTTAATGTATTCTTTTAAAGTAATATGGAAAAATTATGTATTAAAACTTATATTTTCAAAGCTTCTAAAACAAACTAATGACGTCTGATAATCGATACCTTATTTTATTGAAAACATATGCTGCCGACGAAAGCAATGTTCGCAATAAACACTTCTGGGTGGTATCGTTAATAATTAGATACATGTGCATATGCTACATGACAATATTTAATTTATTGTATATCAAATATATACATATCGTTACTTTAATATAGAAAAGCCCTAACTAACATTTCCCTTACTTTACAGGAGAACAAAAAACCTAATATAAATTATAGTCATGTAGTCGCGATTTTTTTTAAACGCAGATTTTCATTAAATTCTCTAAACAGTTTAATAAAAAAACTGCGTTGAAAAAAAATCCCAGCTGCAATACTACAATTTATATTAGGTTTTTTGTTCTCCTGTAAAGTAAGGGAAATGTTAGTTAGGGCTTTTCTATATTAAAGTAACGATATGCAAGTATTAATCTAATAAAATAAACTTAAGCAAATGTGTCAAAAGACCTTTGGTAGAATCTCTTAAAGTTTTTAACACCTTTTTGCACAACTTGCATTGTGCGTACGCAGTTCTATTATCATTCACGTAGAAAAAAGACCACATCGAACTTTATCTTATGATTTTATTTTCTGGTGTACAAAATGCATTGCATGTAACATTTATTCACTTGTGACTTCTTTTTGTAACCAGTTAAAAATTAAAATCATTGCCAGTATGATTTAATATTAACTTTTTAAAGTTATTTTTAACCCAGGGTGACTCACGTTTATTTAAATATAGTTGTATTTAAAAAAAATATACCACATATTACTAAATCCAAAATCTCGGGATTTTTACATAAAAAATCCCGGGATTCGAGACTTAAATTTTAAGAATAATCCCGGGATTTCGGTATTCGGGATTTCGGGACTGGCATCCCTAGTACGAACACGACCTGATTTCAGTTTTGTAGAAATTACGGACATTAATCGTAAATGATAAACTTACTCTGAATATGCTATTTTTTTAATTTCATCAAATTCTTCTGCGCTATCGATAGTTGCAAGTTCCATGTCCAGTTTTTGACATCCAATTACCGCATCATTCAAAGTATTCTAAAATTTATACAATATGTTAGTACTTTATTTGTTCTGAGAGTATATCACAACTCTTGAATCGAATTTTCTTACATTTGCTTTGCCATAAAAAAAATAATTAATGTTATTTATCATATAAAATTTACTTTCTTGTACATGGCCCTTACATATGTACCCCAATGATTTATCACATTCATAATTGTATAAAGAACCGGAATAAAACATCACACAAGAAGAAGATAGAATAGTGTTTCCATCCCGAATCCCTCCAATCCAAAAGCCAGCTTGTGTACTAAAACAATTTTTTTTTTTGGGCAATGGAAGAAAAAAACTCACTGTTTATTGTTGTCGTTTTTGTTTAAGCTTTAATATTGCTACAAGTAAGACTGTTGCTTATAATTCTTATTTGCTAAACAGTTTTATTTGTATAATATCTTTAGTTTTTCTGGCCCAAGCAACCAGTGAAATGCGTAAAGAAAAGCTTAACCCATCAATAAAAAATTTCAATGTTTTTATCAAAAATAAAAATTGGGATTTCAGCACGACAAACTAAATCTTGTAAATTAAAAATTATGTATTCCCAAAAATTACTTTAATTATAATTTTTTGTTTTAATTGCCATTTATGCGCGTAATTTCTACAAAAAGTAATTTAGCTGTGCATAGAAATCTATGGTGTAAATGTAGGCAAAATAAACGTTGAAATAGGTAAAGAAAACTGTAAGGTACGAACACGATCTGATTTCAGTTTTGTAGAAATTACGGACATTAATCGTAAATGATAAACTTACTGTATATTTGCTTTATTTATAATTTCATAAAATTTTTGGTGGCTATCAAAGTATGCAAGTTCCATGTCCAGTTTTCCACATTCAATTGCCGCTTGATTCTTAGTATACTATAATTTATAAAAAAAATATGTTAGTACCTCATTTGTTCTGAGATTATATCACAACTCTTGAATCGAATTTTCTTACAGATTCATCTTCATTAAAAAAATAATTGATGTTATTTATTTCATACAATTGACTTTGTATCCCGATTATGGGAAACACTGCGAGTAGAACTGCGATTAATTTTACTGAATTCATGTTGGTTGATGTTAAAAAACTGTTCAAATCCGAACTCCAGTGCAGATTTATATACTGAAGAGTTGGAGACTAAAATTCAGGTATTTACAAAAAGATAAGGAATTTATCAAAATGATTTATGTAAAAATGTAAAATGGATACCATAAATGTATGTATGTTAATGTATAAATATTTGTAGATATTTGTTATCTTTGATAAACATTATTTTATTAAATAAAGTTTTTATGGAGTCTAAATACTTGATTCCAGTGTACTTGAAAATATTATCTTAAATTAAACAAAAACATTATAAAATAGTTTTAATTTAGATAAAAAAAAATGATTTTTTCTGTAAATGCTTTATCATAGATTAAATTACAAATGTAGAAGAGGTCCATAACAAAACAGAATATATAATTAAGATTATAAAGTTTTTTATTTCGCTTTTTCACTTCTAAATACTTTTTATTCTACATATAAAAATTTATAAAACTTCGCTTACCAACTCGCTTACGGAAGGCCTAAATTTTATATGACAAGTTTCCACATTGAAGCAATATATTTTTGACACAAAAAGCGTTTTATTCAACGCACATAAAAAGTGTTGAGCGTTATGGACCCCATACACAATACTGCAATCAATTTATTGTGTAATTAAGCTTGAAGCACACAATACACCAGCATGCTGGAACAAAATTCATTTTTTAATAAAAATTTTGTAGAAAAGGATGTAATGAATAACAATAAAATTTTCTACCATTTTATTGTAGCATTGGTTTTTTAATTCATATTTGCAGTATTTCTTACTTTTAACTTTCCATAGGCAAGGCATTGTTTTAAAAAGTTCAAGAAATATTTTTCTTTGGCATTCATATTTTAAATTTTGTATTTTTTGATGTTTGTGCCTTTACGATTCAACTTTTATGAGCTAACTTTACAACACACGATTCAATCATGCTGGTACAATCAAAAATATATCAAACTATTTTTGATAAAGCAACAGCAGCTGGTACAATCATACCACAAGCTCATGCACGATCAATCAGCTGGCACAATCACTTGATTGCACAATCATGATGACGTTGTGAACGGGCCCTATTACGATCAACTCAATTTTTTATTGCTAAAGTTATTTCGTAAAAGGCTGTTTTCCAAATCGTGCGTCCAGAATGTGTAAATACAGTACTGACACTGTGTTGATACATTGTGTACTATTAATTGTAAATTGTATTATTGTCAAAACTTAAAATATTTTTTTGCAGCAATTCTTGAGTTTAATGGTCAGAGGGTTGAGAAGATTACGTTTTGTTTGGTTATTCTCACACTTTTTAACTTGATATACAAAATATAAACAGAAGAAGAGAAAAGCAAGATAAAAATACAAAAATTGAAACCCTGGAAATTAATAATCTGGACACTAATGCAATTCCAAGGCAGAATTTTAAGAAAGTCTGGACGATGACTATGCGTATGTGTTTTGCAATTCAATAACTGCTTAATTTGCTTTACTCTGTGCAGTGACAACTACAGAGTTGCATTTAGGAACAAAATGCATTTTTAAAAACTTCTAGGGTTGCATTCCAGAAAATTTTGTTTTGTATTACTACAACGCAACAGGCGTTTAGGAAAACAGCCATATTTTCCCTTGCAAACCTGCTTCGTAGTCCTTAAAATATTCCTTCTTTTTTAAACATTGCTAAGTGTTCGTTTGCTTACCTACCTGCATCTCCGTATGTCATATTACGTAGCGCTTACTTTTTGAAATGTGCCATTAGTGTTTCGCAATATAAGTAAATTGTTTAGTGGGTGGGTAGTTAGTTATTCAATCACCCCTTTCGTGAATAACAAGTGCAATTTTTGTTCCCATAAAGGTCTTATTCTCCTCGAAGGGAAAATGCCATCGTGAATGTCTAGTGAAACATTTTCCATGCTATGATTTCTCAGTGAATGTAAAAAAAGAAGAATGATAAATAAATCAAAGAACTTTTTGTACAAAAAAATGATAGTTTGATCGTAACGTAAGTTTATAATTTCCAAAATTTTGCCGTCACGTCGTGTTGCATTTTGTTGACGTTGTTGTTGAGCAATATATCAGTTTGTGTCTTATTAATGGATCTTACCCTTAATATTCGAATTATAAGAAGAACTAAAGCGACGGTCACATTTATTAAACAGTGGACAAATGAGCAGAACCACTACTTGCGCTAACAGTTAGTGAGATTTAACATTGTCGTAATATCACAAAATAAAGTTTATTATACTGCTACACATAGCAAAAACTGTTTTGTTATATGATGTGATATTACAATCAAAATAAATATTAGAATTGGAGAAAATTATATATTAGGTTGCCTGTTGGTCACATCTTTTTCGTCAAATATGTTCTCATCCCCAGCATAAATAAAACGGGAAAATCAAAGAGAGAAGTGAACAAATTATGAGAATTATTTGTAGCGAACATTTTTTCAGGTTAATATTCTCCTTTTTCTTGATCGCAAATACATGAAAAGAAAAAACCATTACGAGGGAAAATATTATTCACAAAAAGGGGAATTTTTTGCAACAAATATTTTTTCAAGCTATTATTCTTCATTGATTTACCTTAAAAAAAAATTTTTCTTCAGAGTTTTTCATGATCGCAAATACGTAAAACAGGAAGAAATTACGAGGGAAAACTTATTCCCGGGGGGGTGGGGGTAGTAAATAACAAATTAATATATTAAAAAGGTTCCGATCAAAATTGAAAAACTCCACATCTTAGCACCAATAAACTCCGTGATCCCAGTAAAAAGTGGGGGGCTAAAAAAAGTAAGTGTTGTTAACTTTCTATAAAACAAAAAAATGTAAAATTACAATATTATTGAAATGCAAAAGTCATTATTTTAAAACTAGTTAATTTCGAACTAAGAATGGTTGACATATCGAACCGTAAACACTAACAATGCAATGCAAAAACCCTATGTTGTTCTGTTGTTTTTGGATTGTTGTAGTTCCAAAAAACAATTGTATCACAAGATGTAAAAAAAAATTCAAAAAAAAATTTTTACTTATTTTTTCCATCATCCAAAAAATTGTTGTAGTGTAACTTTTGCATTTTGTTATGGAACTCCCTAAATAAAGTTTTATGCATATATTTAATTTCTGTGTTTTTGCGTATTATTTTTTTCGTTCATTTCCTAAAACGTAGATTATTTCATTTAACGCAAGTAGGAATTCTAGTATCGTTGTGTCAATAAATAAATTTTTATGGAATCTGTTCTATGTTTCGAAATGTAAACACTTGATTCGAGTGTATAATCTTATAAATATTAAAACAAAAGTTTATAACTTTGTTTTGCTTTAAATGGCAAAAAACAATTTTATCTTTAATTGCTTTATTATAGATCAGAGTACAAATGTGGAGATCCATAAAATTTATTCCAATATTTGTTGTGGGAGCTATGGGTAAAAATGGACCGATTCTATTAAAATTTGGTAAAATGATTTTGATTGCAATAAACTAAGTTTGGACCAAAATAATAAGACGGCTGATGGGAAGAAATTATCTCCAAAATTGTGACCTGCATAAGAACCGATTGTTAGAATATTTCAGATCCCACTATCACACAGAAAAAATAATTAACGTAAAATCATCGAAAACAAAGTTGATTTTACCGTTTCACTTATTTTGTATTCTTCTTTGTTAACAGAAGCATCAGCAGAATGACCCGATATGGTTTTCGTCATCATTCTACTTTGAAAACTTGATGTTTTATTTAACGAAATAATTTTAATTAAAAGAATACGGGAATTGTCTTCTTTTTTTAACATATTTTAAACATGAAAAAATGCACACACATACTTAAGTATGTATGCATGTTAATTTAACAAGATACACTTTTGATTTTGATATAAAACAGGTGATTTAAGGTTATTTTAATATGGGTAATTCCATGTCAAAACGACCAAGAGTGGGACACGACCTATTCCGATTGTAATGAAATTTGGTGAGAAGGTTCCTTTTATCTTATAAGGAACATATATGAACGAAAAAAAATTTTAAAATTTTTTTTTCAAAAGTTATGTCATATTCAAAATGTCATAATATCGCAGATTTAGCCGAATGTGTTGAGCTTATTTCTTCAATATCTCGAAAACTACTTGACATACGAAGATGATTTAAATGTCATTTTAAAGAGAATACTTGGGACTACAAACCATATACTGAAAAGAAATAATTTTTTTGAAAAATGTAATATCTGCAAAATATTAAATTTTAAAAACGGACTTAGCAAAAACCTATTTTTTTATTTGGCTGATTTTTGAATCCCCCAAACTGAATACCCCAAACTGTTCTTAAAAAATCCTGAAACTTTGAAGGAGGTGTTTTTTTCTTTTTTAAGATATGATTTTTTTTCTTTCGCAACCTTTGAAAAAATAATCTTAAAATAGAATTTTAATATTGTAATTTTGAGCAATAAGTACACTGTGCTAGTTGCAAAAAACAGACCAGCCGCGCACCTTGCAATTTGCCCTAATTGAGGCACGCTGAATCCAGTGGGTCTTACCGTTTTTTTAGATTGGCTCTTGTTTTCAAGAATTACCGTTATTTCGAAAATGAAAGAGGTTGCACAGCATATATTTGCGTAAATCAAAAACGGTTTAGTTTATTGAAATAACTAAAAAAAACCGAAATTCGGCAATAAATAATAAAGTGGGGTTGGTCATACAGTTGACCCATCTAGGAGCATCCTAGATTGTGTGCGTTATGGTCCCCTTAACAAAAACAGTCAACATTTTTAATTTTTTGGATACATTTTTTAAAATTGATTTCTAAAATTAAAGCGCGGCGTCAACGCTTTGCAATTGGAATTTGGCAGCCCGTTTAATAGTGAAGTTGACCGCAATTGTTAATAAATAATGGCAACTTGAACTGGTACTTTTTGAAAATTCAGCATGCAATGTCATGATTGGATGAGGATCTATAAGATGGAACTTTTTGTTACTTTTTTATTTATTAACTTTAATTTTCGTTAGTATTGGACCTAAGAAAGATACAATTAAACATGCAAGGTCCTGAGTGAACGAGATTCTGTTAGATGTTTTTAGTACTATTTTGTTCTTTAACTGGTACCTTTTCAATTTCCATATTTATTAGATATAGAAACATAAAATTAAACATGCAAGTTCTTAAGTGAATAAGTGCTGGCCAAAACGATCCTGCTAACCTCATACCTCCTAAACTAAAAGAGATAAAAGACATTAACACTTATTGTTGTTCATTAGAAAAATTTGCTAACCTCATATCTCCTTAGATAAAAAAGATACACAAAATTTAATACTTACTATTGTTCATTAAAAAAGGTGTCTGGTACTTTTTTGAGGTACGCCCTTTTTGGGGTGTAAAAGGGTAAATAAAAATGATATCACTTCGTAGCTTATCTAAAAAATACAAAATACATTTGGACCTTTTTTGAAGTTACTGACTGATTCAACATCGCACATTCTCAACTCCTGAAGCTAAAAAGCTAACTTTTGGGCCGGAGGCTTGCCTCTCGCCAAATCGATCCCGCTAACCTCAAAAACCCAAAACTAAAAGAGATCCAAAAAATTTCACGCTTATTGTTCTTCATTAAAAAAATAAGAGGACAGGTGCCTGGAACTTTTTTGAAATTTGGTCCTTTTGGGGAGTAAGCGCGAAAAGCCTGTTCGTATTTTAGAACCTTTTTGTCACGCCATCTATCTTTTAAACCAAAACATTTTCTTCATTCTATGACAAAAACGTACAAAATTATGGCATCAAAAATGATAATACGGGAAGTTAACATTCTTTCATTTGCTTTTGTGTTCTACGAGTGATACTTTTTGAATTTTCTATAATATTGAACTTAGAAACACAAAATTATATGTAGGTGTAAAGCCCTGTGTGAATATCAACCTTTGAGATGAAAAATGTTGGAATTTTTTTGCTAAAACCTAGATGTGGACCATGAAGTCCTCTGCTTTAAGATGCAAAAAATTTTTAATTTATCAGGCCGAAGTCAATCTGTTTTCAAAAATAATAAAACATCTCGCTCGTGCCACAAGGATCAATACTTGGGCCATTACTTTTTACACTTTATATAAATGATTTGAAAAAAAACACTACAATACTGTAATGTACACATGTACGCTGACGACGTTCAACTTTATTGTGTAAAAAAACTGAATGGGAATCTTAAACACATTAATGAATGGGCAAATGCAAATGGATTATGTATAAATCCCAAGAAGTCCAAATGTTTGGTGATTACTAAGAAAAATTTTAAGTTACCCGTTGAACCTTTAATAATGTTTGATAGCCAAAAAATTGAAACTGTATGTACAGCTAAAAATCTTGGTATCACTTTTAATTGCACACTCACCTGGTCTGACTACATAAATGCTGCTGCTGGAAAAACTTTTGCAAAGCTACGAATTCTTTGGAACACCCAGTCTATTACTCCACTTAATATTCGAATTCTACTTGCGAAATCTTATTTAATACCTACATTATTATATGGATGCGAAATATATGCCAGCTGTGACTTACGAAGTCTAAAAAAACTTACATCCACATATAACTCTATACTGAGATATGTTTTTAATTTGAGAAAATATGACCATATCTCTCAGTACGCGAAAAAGCTCTATGGAATCACAATAAATAATTTGTTAAAAATTGATCCTACTACACAAAATCGTATATACCCTTCAACCACCATACCTTTTTGAGAAAATTCAAATTACACGTTCTAGAAGATTAAATCACATTATACACATCAGACATCAATGTTTAATATCTGAGTGGCAATTTTATGTTCATTCTGTCCGTCTTTGGAACACGCTACCGTCGTCCATTCAATTTATAAGCAACGCTCTGCACTTTAAAAAAGAACTCTTCAAGAATTACGCATAATAACACTTTTCTACTTTGATTTTTGATTCTTCATGTTTTTGATATTTTTATTAATTTATGTATAATTAATTTTAAAATTTTTATAATTTTTAATATATCTTTATTATGTTCTAGTAAACATATTAAAATATATAAAAATCCTTTACTTTAATTATAAGATTATAAATCTTGTTGTATTGGAAAACAATTAAATAAAAATACTAAATACTAAAATACATATACTTTGGCATATAATGTTTATGAAAGAAAAGGCCCGATTAAAAAGTAGCGGGTTAAATGCTAGAATTAAAACAAGTTTGGTTCTAGAAAAATAAAGTTTGGCATAAAAATGTGTCCACGAAGAAAAAGGAGACGCAAACGAAGTAGCGGGTTAAATGCTAGTATTTCAATAATTGTATTTAAAAGAGGGTGGTTTTTTGGCGATTTATAGCTAAATTTAATTATTATTTAAAAAATTTAGCGATTTTTTATTGTTCCAATTCAACTTTTTCATACATACACAGTTGTGTGCATGCCAGTAGGGGTGTTCACATTCTGTACACCTCTTTTTTCATATTAGGATTATAATTCAACTTTTCCATATAAAGTTGGGAGCATGCCAGTAGGGGGGCTCACATTCTGTGAACTTCTTTTTTTCATATGAGAAATACGAATAGGATAAAAGGGACATGACGTGTAAAGAAAGTTGTTTATTTAGGAGGTGTGAAATTTTTGTTAGATGTGGAATTTCTTCGTGTACGTGTCAGTCTTGGAGATTTTAAAAATTATGTGATGGATGATAATTTTACTTGTGCGTTTTCGTATTAAAGATAAAACTGATCGTGGAATAATAATAATTATTTTTAGTTTTTTCAGTTTTTTGTGCGTGTTTAGGATAGTAGACTTATCAACTATGATTTTTGCTGTATCGACTTTCTAGTACCTTTTTGTATACGCCCCTTAATAGGGTACGGAGCTAATCTATCAGTATAAGGGTTGTAGATTTGATTATCATCACACACTCTGATCTGTTTCACTACAACAGATTAAAGGTCGAAATAACTATTGATCGGTTGTGTATGTGTGTGTGGGTGTGTGATCCCAACAAACCAAATGACTTAAGAAAAATATTATAATAAGCTTACCAACTAAAGCGTTAAGCTTGAAAACGATTTTAGAATATATTGAAAAAGGCTATCGTAACAATTGTAGAAAAAACAAAACGGAACCGTCGTTAAAATATTACCAATGTATGATTTATATAAGCTTATCTTTGCAATTGTAGAATAATCTTACGAATATAATATTAAATTAACTTTTGTATAGAAAAGCTTATTCGTCTTAATATTTTTATAAGCTTTTTTATATAATTGTAGAATAAGCTTCACAAATTCTATATTATTTTGCGTTGAAAAATAAAAATCTTTGTTTTTTCTTTTAAGTTTGTTTAATTTATATTTATTAAAAATTATTTAATAAATTATTTAGTTTTATTATTTTTATAGTTATTTCTCAACTTAATGCGATTTTTCGCAAACTGGACGAATGTTCGGGTGTCCTCTGTAAGGCCCACTGACAAAGCTGCATCTATGAAATGTAGAAATTTTATGATTATTTTCTTTTAGTTAAAATATTTTATTAAACTTACTTCTTATTGCCTTTGTTGTGCTTAGATTTCGAACGCTTTTCTTAGTGTCTGTACCTTTCCAGCATAGCTGTTCACCTAATTCGTCAGTTAATAATTTTCTCCAACAATTTTTTATAAAATTTGGTGTATTGATTAGGCATTTTTAATATTTTATTTATATATTTATATATGTACTCTTTTATTATTTTAAAATTTCACGTCCACTCACTACAAAATTTATAACTTTAAGTTGACACGAAAATCACTTTCAACAAATTTACTCAAGAAAAAAGCAAAATGTAACGGCACTTGCTGTCGCTTGCCTTGAAAACAGTTGTTGCACTTTAGAAACAGTTGTTTTAATAAGATTTTCTCAAGCATTGTTTAAAGCTGCTTGTGAATTCAATATTTTATAAATATTATCTTAAGTGATATTAGGAAAAGCTTAGAAAACACTGTTAATATAAGCTTTTTCTCAAATTGTATTGTAGTTTGATTACTTTATGGTATGTTGGGATTGATACCGGTTATTCATGTGAAAAGTTAGATTCCATCCACTTTTTTTTATATCAACAGCAACCAGCTGCTCATTAGCTTTGTTTACATAATTTACCAGTTAGATATACATACATAAATTCTCAGAATTATATTAAAAAAGGAGAAAGTAACTTCATGGTTTTACTTATAGACCCTTAATATTTTTCCTTATCGTACTCTACTCCTCCTTATCTTTAACAACAACAACATTTGCAACTTAGAAAATACATGAATAGAGCTGACGCAGCTGTGACAAGTCAAACAGAAAACAAAAACTAAAAATGTTTGGTTTTCTGAGATCCCCAACAACCAAATGGCTTACTTCGATTTTTTGTGGGAAATTGAGTATTTTTTGGAAGACGAAGAGGGTGATAGAATCATTTTAAAGGCAAATTACGGGTTTTATTTGGATAAAGAAGGAGATCGCTTCATTAGAGAATTTTTAGGTTTATAGATGTGATTTTTTTCTTCTTTTTATTCAAATACTTTCAAGTAATTATTTAATAAATCTCAGTTGAAAAAAAGAAACTAAAGTGATCGGTTGTGAAAAATCGAACCCTCTTAGTAACCAAATTTAACACTCTGAGCTACAACAAATCCTTAATTCATATTAAGGATCTTGTGATGTCATCTAAACACAGTATTATGAATGCAAGTAGAGTGATAACAAAGTATGGGAGCTCAATAAAAGTTGAGCTTGCCATATCTCTACAATACGCTAACTGACGATGATTTGAAGGATTTATCATCTGGATCGTATCTTTTTGTACATCAATATCAGTCAATGGTCTTTTGGGTAGCTTGCTTAGAAGTTGTTTGTCATTTCTTCATAAGTTAATCCATATCCTTTCTTATATGGTTTAAGATAAAGTCCTTTACCCATTGCTATGGCTTCCATATTCTTATTGTGTCTAGTCGCTTCATCAAGTTGAAGTTTAGCATTCTTTGCTGCATTAACTGCTTTTGCTATGTTAGAAGCTCCACTCGATAGGGTACCAATTACACCTAAGGCAGTTAATATTGGTATAAGTGGCAAAACACCTCCAATTTTTGGAACACGTATTATACGTGGTATTACGATTTCAGATTTTTCCTCTTTAATGATTTCTTAATGGTTTTGCGTGCAATCTTAATAGCACTATTACGATCTGTTGGTTTTGCTTTTTTCAAAATTTTTGTTGTTGCTTTTATCGTTGAATTGAATAGTTGTCTTCCATTAACTTATTTTGATTTTGCTTAGTCATACCCATACCGAATTTAGTTTTTGCTTTCATTGCGTTAGTAACCAAATATGCAAATGATTTTTCTGGAAGACTTCTATTTTTTGAAAGTACTCGTTCCCAAGCTCTGTTATCAAGAATTTTATCAGCTTGGTGTCTAATATTTTTTTTTTTTTTTATAATAATTTTTATTTTGAAAATAATATTAATACATATTAAGTAAGTACCTCAGCACCAAAAGTGGCATTATAAGGCAACTAGTTATAATAACATTGTGTTTACATTTAATATTTACACATTGAAAATTATTTACAAATGCAAAAGAAAAAAAGAGAATTTGACTTTTTATTTATAAAAACTTTTAATTTTGCGTAACAAGTGTTTCTAGATTGTTTAATAAAAATAGCTTGAGCTCCTTCTTAAACGTTGAAAAAAGTAAAATATTTTTTAAAGAAACGGGCAAATTATTAAATTCATTGGAACCAGCAACGCGTATCCGTTGTTTCGTCAGTTCAAGACGACATCTTGTTACAGAGAGGTTTTGACCTTGCCTTGTATTTCTATTTGTGACCAGGGCATTTTGTAAAAACTGAATTGAATAATTTCCAAGACCTTTTATTGATTTAAATACAAATTTTAATAACTGCATTTTGTACAAGCCATTTATGGGTAGAATATTGTTTGCATAACTTCTAAACAGGTCCAGTGTATGAAATCTTATGGGTAGGTTAAAAACAAGTTTTAAAGCTTTGTTTTGTGCAGATTGAATACCTTTTAAAGAAGAACTTTTCCTACTTCCATATATTATTGGAAGGTAAGACAAATGACTATGAATCAAACTTTCATAAATTAGCATTTTTGTTTTAGTATTAAATTTTCGCTTGCATTTGTATAGGATGCCAACAGCAGAAGCTATTTTACTTTTAACTGCTTCGATGTGATTATCCCAATGTAAGTTTCTGCAAAAATGCATTCCTAGATAGGTTACCGACTCCGACTCTTCTATTGGAACACCATCAATATGCACCGTCATAGATTGATCTCTTTCTATATTATACGGTCTAAATCTGATGAGTTTAGTTTTATCAGTATTCAAAATAAGCTTATTTAATCTTAAATATTCAGCTAATATTGACGAATCGTACTCCACTTGAGTTTGTAACACACGCTGATGTTTATAACGGTAAAGTAGGCAAATATCATCAGCAAACATAAAAAGTTGACCATTAATGGTATTAAATGGTTAAATCTTTACTTATTGAATAAGCAATATCGTGTTCTTTGCATGCAACGTCTAATAGATTTATTCCTTTATCACCTCGTTCTAAACGTTTTTATAATTTCGTTCCAGGACCACAATATTGATAACTAGGGAGATGTAATTCGAAAGGAATTGAGTTTATTAATTTATTAATTAAACCTCCTCCTCCTTTGAACGTTTTATTGCAATTAACCTTGTTTTTAAAACATATTTCCATTTTATATTATTTTATTCTATCAGGAAGCATAATGCTTAATTATTTCATTCAGTTATAAAGATGCGTTTAATTAAACAACATAAAAATATTTTTATTCGCAATACTGATTCTTCAACGAATATAAAATCAAAAACTAGACATAGTTCTATATTACCGAATTCTATTCGTGCACTAATTGTTGGTCCTTCAAATTGTGGAAAGACTAACGTTATGATTAGATTACTAGAAAGTTCTAATGGATTGAAATTTAAAAACATCTATTTATACTAAAAATCACTTTTCCAACCAAAGTATGATTATTTAAAAAAATTAATATCGCCAATTAAGGGAATGGGGTTTTATACGTTTTCTAATAATGATTCTGTAATTCCTCCTGATGAAGCACAAAACAATTCAATTATGACATTCGATGATGTTGCATGTGAAAAACAAAACAATATACGTGCATATTTTTGTATGGGTAGACATAAAAATATAGACTAATTCTACTTACGCCAAACATATACAAGAATTCCTAAACGTTTAATAAGAGATAATGCTAATATGATTAGAATGTTTAACCAAGATGAAATGAATATGAAACATTTAAAGGCAAAGATGTTTTTCATTCAATTATTTTTGTAGTAGCTTAACTTCTCCAGTAACTACACACTGGAGTCATGTGATTTTATATTTCTAAACTTAATCCAGATGCTATAAAATTTTATTTATCAAAATAATGTTTTTCAAAGATTTTAACTAAAAAAAATATCTTTTAGGAAATTTACCAAGACTTTTATGATCACTTTAGGGCTCAAGGCTCAGATAACAAAAAACTACGCACTTTTTTTTAATAATTTGACAACTTTATTTTATTTATTTATAATATTTGTTTTCATTGTCATTTGTTTTATTACATTGTTTTGATCTTTATGTAATGCCACAATTGTTCTTTTAGGAAATTTACCAAGACTTTTATGATCACTTTAGGGCTCAAGGCTCAGATAACAAAAAACTACGCACTTTTTTTTAATAATTTGACAACTTTATTTTATTTATTTATAATTTTTGTTTTCATTGTCATTTGTTTTATTACATTGTTTTGATCTTTATGGAATGCCACAATTGTTTTTAATTAGTTTATTTAGTTTTTTTTTTAATCTTTTCTTTTTTTCCACTTGCTATGTTTTTGTTTATTTATTTTACAATCTTGTTTTCGTTATTTTGTTCACTTTGTTAACTGTTTTAAATCGACCGTGTAAATATTTGTTTAAAAGTATGATAAAAGTCGCAAACTGCGTTTCAATATTTTTTAGAGAAAACTTTTTTACTGTTTTGGTTTGGTTTCCAAAAAATCTTTGTTCTTCTAAAATGGATATTTTTTAAAAAAAATCTCTTATACAATCCGTACCGTAAATTCTTAAACTGAGATGTCCTGCATGTCATAGTTACACACAGAAAAAATCAAGTTAAAACGTCGAAAACAAGGTTGATTTAAAATTTTTCGGTGGTGATTTTGCTTCATACGTGTTTCATGTTAATTCAACCTGATTTTATTATTTACACGATACTTTTTTTGCACGATTTCACTTTTACACGATTTTTTTGGTTTTCGTTTACATTGAGGGATGTGGAAATTACCTCAATTTACACGATTTTTTATTTTGAATATTTTTAGCAAAAATTACTTTTCTTTTTTTCATAAAATATATCCTGCAAAGTTATAAAAAATAGTTATTTTATAACGATAATATATACGTTTTAGGGTTGATTTTAAATAATATTTATATATTAAATCGTTTTAAATAAATAATACTAATTTCACTAAATAAATTTAAATTTCCATTGTGTATAATTAGCAAGGTGACTTCAATATCACAACAATACACCAGCAACAGCCAAAGCAAAAACAACCATCTGTTTTTTGAGACCACCTTGTATACAAATGCACATTTTTATGAAATTTTGTATATATTTAGTATACATATAGTGCTACCATAGTTTTATCTTAAATAATTAAGACAATTTAAATAACACTGAAAAAATCAAACTACATATATTTAATGATGAATCCTTATCTGTAATAAAAAATAATGGAAAAAATTTACAATATAAGATTGTGTAAAGCATATTGCATTGGCTTACACTGCACTCAAGCAGTCATCGCTCAAAGGTTGTTGGAAACATTTGTGGCCAGATGCAGGAGAAAATGTTATCCTATTTTGTCAATCCTTGGAGCATGAATATTCTGAAATAGTTCAGCAGGCACATACATTGGGAGGAAAAGGTTTTGATGAATTGTGTGCAGGTGATATTGAAGTATTGATGATAAATAAGGAATACGATGTTGAAGATTTAATAAATATGGTGATCGAACAAACGACAGCGATTCCGATGAAGGAGTTACGGTAGCACTGACAACAAAAAATGTTAGTGAAGGGCTTGAATTAGGCCGAAAATTGGGAAATAATTTTTTAAAAAATGACCCAAACATTGAAAGAGCCCTCGCATTCCAGCGATATATTTCACAGGGCTTAGCCCAATATCAGGAGGTTTATAAGGACTTAAGCAATAAACCAACACAAGTTTTAATAACAAATTATATTTACAAATCTCCACGAACTGATGTTAACTCCAATTTATAAACTATTGAACCAGAAACACATGAAATATTATCTAGTGACGAAAGTGATATGTCGCCTACCAAAAAGATTCGATTAGTGGTGGAAGACAGTGATGAAGAATTAATTGGAATTGATCACTGATACATACATATACTATAAATAAAATATATATGTTTCTAATTGTCTCTTTTAATGAACTGACATGTAATATTTTTTATGAGTTCCATTTACTCTGTTTTATTAAATGCTTTAAATACAATGTATTGATTTTTATTTTTTTTTATATGCATACATAATTTAATTTACTTTTAAATAAATCTAAACGATTTCTCATACAAATATTTTCCTTTTCGATTTATACGATATTTTCAGGAACGCATCTTTCGTGTAAATCGAATGATAGGAGTACTTGCGAACCACATTTTTTCTTTTAAAATAACTATAATTCATGTTAATTTAACATTGCAGTAAAGTAAGAGCAAAATGTCATTTATATTGCAATAACAATCCGAATCACGTTCAGTGAAAGTTATTTCATGTAGAAACTTATTGGTGTGATCGGTGTCGGTTACGGAGTTCTGCAAAAAATTATATTAGGCAAAAGTTCGGTGTTTGGCGAAATTTTTACCGAACTGTTTTATAAAATAAATTCCAAAAAAAGAATATTCCCGGTATTTATCCAGTATTAACCCAGACATCAGGTAAATAACCTGTAGAATCCCATCAAAATTAATGTGGATATAAATCAACTGAAATAAAGATCCAAAAAGGAGAAAAATTTCAAAAATTAGTTAATCCTATTTAAAAAAGTTTCACATGGATTGGCTTAAGCACGTAAAGTTAAAAGAATGGGTGCAAGAAACAGATAAGAAACCTTTGGAAATTACTGCAAATGCGATATTGTCTCTAAATTTAGTGGCCTGGAGGCTCATGCAGAAACAAGAAAGCATAAAAACGCTACCGGGATAACTAAAAACCATCCAAACACTTTTTAAAGAATTTGTAAAGATGATGATTTGAATAATGGAAGATATAGAAAGCAGTTTGATTATTTTATAACATTATAAATTCGAGAGTATATTACATACCATTATTAGTATATAATCAACCTTTCCAGATAATACAACAACAACAAAACGCATTGTTGACCAACGAAAAAAAAATTAATGAAAAAGTTTTAAAAGAGCTAATACGATTTCAGATTTTTTCCCCTTTAATGATTTCTTAATGGTTTTGCATGCAATCTCAATAGCACCCCAGTTACTGGTAAGCAGGTTTGTAAGGGAGAGAAGCACAATTCCCCCTTACAACCCTTCTTACAAGAGGCATGATTTTTATATGGCGAATTCCTACTTGGAAGCACTACTTTTTTGTAAAATCATTGCGTTTTTCATGGCTTACATTATTCAGTGAAGGAATAGCTTCCAAAAACCGCAACTTTCATACTTTTGATTAATTGCTTCTATACCGTATACAGGAAGCGCTTCTTTCATGTTTCTATTAATATAGCGATTTCATACCTTACCCAATGCTATTACTGTGTTGGCTTTTTGGAAGCATTTTATTCATGCGTATGAAAACATAACTATTTTTTTAGTTTTGTACATTTTATTTTTATTTACTAAATAAACTTATAAAAAATAAACTTAAAATACATCCATTGTAAATTGTGATATGATATTTAATACTAAACTGCAATATAATTGGGGTATTCACAAGGTGTGCTATCAAATTGTTGTTGTTTTGTAAACAAAAAGTGTCTTAAATTAATAGAACTTTGCTTGGTATGTTTATTGTTGTGCTGTCGTAATTAATCAGAAGATACCTGCGCTGAGCGGCTGAGCCGAACCGCACTAGTTTTTGTAGCCGTCGCCGTTGATGGTATAGTTTTATGCGGCTAAGATCCGAATTGCAACACAACACTTGCAGCGTCAAATTTGATCGGCTTAGGACTCTGATGTTTGGTAAACAAACAAAATAAAATTAATTTGTGGTTTGCGTCTGAAAATGGAAAATAGTCAGGGAAGATCTAATTTAATATATTAATTCATGGATAAGAATTTCTAAATATTTTTATTTTTGGTAAATACATACCTATTTATTTTTTATATTTGTTTTATACGATGGAATCAGACCAATTGATCTTAAAAACAATGCTGTGGTAATGACACCAATTATTACCAAACTAATAAATACAATACTTCACAATGCAATAATACCGGAAGTACTTAAAGTATCTTTTGTTCGTCCTATTTAAAAAAACGGTAAAAAATCGGATGTTAATAATTATCGGCCAATAGCTATCTTATCCGTTATTGAAAAAATAATGGAAGAAGTCGTGTGCAGCAGATTGACAGACTATATAAAAAAATTTCAAATAATCTCTTCTTGGTAACTTTGCAAACTATATAAACGAACAGCTAAGTAAAAAAAATCAATGCCTAACACTATTTATCGACTTCAGCAAAGCATTCGATACCCTACACATAGTAAGCTTATAATAATGTTAGAAAGAATTGGAATACGTGATAGATGCTTAGATTGGTTTAAAAACTATCTAACACTCAGAACATATTACGTAAAAGAAAAAAACAATTTAAGTATTAAAACAAATTCGGATTTTGGTGTACCTCAAGGCTCAAAATTAGGTCCCATACTATACTTAATATATTCTAACGAACTTATTAAGAAACTAAAAACATGCAAAACGTTCGCATATGCGGACGACACTGCTATAGTAGTGGCCCATAAAAACATAGATACCGCAACAATAATAATGCAACACCAGCTTGATACTGCTGCACGATGGTGCCACGATCATGGTTTAATAATCAATGCATCAAAAACCAAGCTAATGCATATTAAGCCGACAAATATACTTTATAGGGAAATTAATATAAGGTTCCACTCAACAAAATGTCTGCACAGAAGAAAAATTACAGATTTTGACTACAATGAGGACCTATGTTCTACTACAATTGAAATTGTCAACACATACAAATACCTAGGCGTTTGCGTAGACCATAATTTTAAATGGATGGTACATGTAGATGAACTTCGAAAAAAACTAAGAAAAGCTTCATTTATTCTACATCATTTGAGTTACAGCTCCAACAATATGGTGCTAAGACAAGCATATTTTTCATTAGTGGAATCACATCTTCGCCATGGCATTACAGCCTGGGGAAACTCAACTTTTTGTAATAAGCTACAACAAACTCAAACCCAACTGCTAAAAATTCTAAAAAAAATCGCTATATAAACCATACCAAAAACATCACTATAAGCCATGAATCAAATAAACAAGATTGCGCATTGCGCAAGTCCGTTATTTTTGTGTGTGACGAAACAATAGACTTTGTGTGTGTTCATTTGTGTGTGTCCTACATTTTTTACAACAAACACTCATATTTAGTCTATGATGACGTAGATGCGCAGTAGAATTTTTTTTTGTACGGCTGAGTGCGCAATCTTGTTTTTTTTGATTCATGACTATAAGCAATATGGGTCTTAACATTGTCAGCAATAATAACAACCCAACAAACACCATCAACTACACACAAAATAGCAACACAATCAACCTAACAGCAACTAGTTCCAGCGACTATGATCAAACAACCAACGCAAACAGAGCAACATTTACTGATACCATCCCTAGAATTACTAACAGCAACACAACATCTACCAACAGCTCTGCAAATACCAACAACAACGCATCAAATATCAACATTGCTAAGGATCTGAACATATTAAACGTCAAAAGCTTATTTTTTACTACAATAGCAACAGAATTTTATAATGACTCCAGGTTTCTCAAAAGAATAGAACACAATCACCAGACTCGTATGAATACTGAGGGTAGATACTGTGTACATAGACACAAAAACAATTATGGGAAAAACACTCTTTCCGTAATGCTACCAACAGTATTTAACAAACTGCCTCTTGAAATTCTGAATACAGCAAATTTTAATAACAAAAATCAAATATTTAAAAACTTTTTTATTAATCAGCAATGAATGCTGTAAAACTTTAAATTTAACTTTAAAATAAAAAATAGGAAAGAAAAACTTTAATTTATTATCTTTTCATCAGCAATGAATGCTCCAAAACTTAAACATATCTAACTTTTATTCCATACCTGCAGACAAGCCTTAATGGCTTCGCAAGGTTATCAATTAATATGTGTATGTTAATTCATTATAATTAAATTTATTGTAAATAAATAATAATTAAATAAATAAATAATAATAATAAATCAGCTGATTTAAATTCAAAATAGCTAGCACACTAAATTATGAGGGGTTGTTGACAACAGTCGTATATTTTCATGTTATTATTGTATTATATTTTATATATTATGTTTTTTTTAAAAGCTTGCACTTAAGCTAGTGAGGTATTCATTGGCGTTTGTTCTTCTCTGTCCAGAAATATATTTTCCGCATCAGACCCTACATCACTATCAGAAATCTAGTAATTGACCACACAAAAATAATAAACTTAAAAATGTATGTATGTATTATTGTATTTAAAAAGAACACTTAGGCCCGTTTTCACAACTAACCGATAGCTAAACGTAGGATTTTATCGGCAGTATAAAAAGTGTTCCATTATTACAACTTTACTTTTACCTACCAGTTAGCATGAATCTTAATCTACTTTATCGCTCACTTTAGGTCAAAGTAAAGTTTTAACCCGGCGCCGGGGGGGATGGGTCAAAATTACCCGTCACTTTTCGAATGGATTGTGGTTTTAAAAATGTACTTCTCTTCTCTACGCTCTTCTCAGTAGCTGGTGATATTGAATCTCTCTGAATGTTATAAATTTCAAATCAGTTGCATGACGATTGTACTTCGAGTAACACGTGCTCAAAGTTAAAAAAGGTAAATATGACCCATCCCCACAGTCAACGTAGCTATTTTGCGCCATTTGTATTTTATGTATCTTGCATATCAAATCCTTCAAAATGATTTTTCTTATTTTTTTATAAGCATTAATTAGTCATAAAGGCATAAAAATGTCAATTTAATTTAAAGACTAATAAGAAAATAAGTGTTTATTATATTTAAGCTAGAAGAAGCCTCCTTTGTTAACTTTTTTAATATGAAATGTTTTTTGTTTAAAAATAAAAGTTAATATGTAATGTTTAACAAAGTCATGTTTTATTTCCTTAATAAGGTTAGATTCATTCTAAATTGTATATATTTTTTCGTAAATATAGCAAACAACCTCAAGTTTAATAAGTGGGTCATTATGACCCAACCCCCATGTCCTTGTAGCTAAAATCCACCCCCCCGGCGCCGGGTTAATAATGAAACACTTTTTATAAGGCCGGTTAAAGTCTACTTTAAGCTATCGGTAAGTTGTGAAAACGGGCCTTACAGTTACTTGTATTATTTATGTGTAGTTTCTATTTAATTTTTCGTTTATTAATTTTAAAAATGATCACCTTTGTTCAATTTGCTTGAGCCCTCGCTGCTCAAAAGCAATTTGCTGACTGATTTCGTAATAAAAAAGAAGTAATTTAAGGCATCTCTTGTTTTCGGCAACATGTCGGGAATAATCGTAAACACCAATTGTAGGGGAATGTAAGAAAAGATAAACTCACTGTTTATTGTTGGTGTTTTGTTTTGGCTTTGATATTGTTACAGGTAAGACTTTGATAATTTTATAATTCTTATTCGCTTTAGGGTTTTATTTGTATAATATTTTTGGCCTTTCTAAAATCTTTGGAAAAGGTTTCCTGATGAGCTGGCCTAAGTGAAATGCGCATAGAGGCTAGCTTTCCCTCAACAATAAATTTCAGTGTATTTATCAATTATGAGAAACTGGGAATTTAGCACGTCATACGGAAATCGTATTAATAATAAATTTTGTATTCCCGAAAATAACTTTGATAATATACATTTTAAAATCATTGCAATACAACGTGCTTCCATGTAAGGGATTAACAGAAGCACTTTGAACTTTGGTCGTACATTTTTTCTTTTAAAAAATCATTTCAACTATCCCTTACAACCTGCTTACTTATAAGGGATTTTGCGAAGCTATTAAATAATTTTCATTTACTTAAATTAAAAATTGACTTCAATGGTTTTCGCTTCCCTGTTGCTTCTAAGTAGTATGTAATAGCCAGCGCATATATCAGCGCTCTTGTACTTTTCTGGCTTCCGTAAACCTTAAAATTTTTTACTGCACTCACAATATTATTACAGTAACGGACTGTAGTTTATTTAAGAAATATTCCGTTCAGTCATTTTTAAATAAATAAATATCTAAAATTCCAAGCAAATTTATTTTTAACTGATTCTAACAGTTATTCAAAAAACTAAGTGCATATTTTTTTCAGTTGCAGATTGAGTTAAATTCTTCTTTATGTTAAAGTAAATAAAAATGTAATTTAAAGCAACGAAAAGTTAATTTAATTTTAACTGTCAAAAATTCAACCGCGAATTCCGTAAACACAAATCAATATTCAGTTATTTTGTAAAATTTTACTGTCAAAAATTCAACACCATATTCAGTAAAAACAATTAAATATTCAGTTATTTTATATAATTTTACTACCAAAAATTAATTTTAACTTATCTATAAAAAATGAATTGCTTGTTTTGTGTAAGCAATACCCATTTTCTATTTGTTAAAATAATTTAGTTAAATACATCAAATTTTAAAAGTAAAATAATTGCGAAGCCATATCGGTCATGCTGCTGGTGTCTTATAATTGAGAGTTCTTCTGTAAACAACGTGGTCAGTACAACAAAAGTAAAACAAACGTGTGTAACTGGGTAAGTAAATAAAAATATTTCCCCTCTCTCGCTTATAAGAAAAACAAGCGGGCAGGTGTCTCTCTGGAATTTTTTAGAAATTCGGCTCTTTTGTGGAGTAAACGAAAATTTAATAAAATAACTGAATACTTAATTGTTTTTACTGAATATGGGGTCAATTTGACAGTAAAAAATTGACAGTAAAATTTTAATAAATAACTGAATATTTATTTGATTTTACGGAATATGGTGTTGAATTTTTGACAGTAAAAATTTATATTATTTTATCCTATAAGGAAGCATAATGCTTCATTATTTCATTCAGTTATAAAGATGCGTTTAATTAAACAACATAAAAATATTTTTATTCGCAATACTGATTCTTCAACGAATATAAAATCAAAAACTAGACATAGTTCTATATTACCGAATTCTATTCGTGCACTAATTGTTGGTCCTTCAAATTGTGGAAAGACTAACGTTATGATTAGATTACTAGAAAGTTCTAATGGATTGAAATTTAAAAACATCTATTTATACTAAAAATCACTTTTCCAACCAAAGTATGATTATTTAAAAAAATTAATATCGCCAATTAAGGGAATGGGGTTTTATACGTTTTCTAATAATGATTCTGTAATTCCTCCTGATGAAGCACAAAACAATTCAATTATGATATTCGATGATGTTGCATGTGAAAAACAAAACAATATACGTGCATATTTTTGTATGGGTAGACATAAAAATATAGACTAATTCTACTTATGCCAAACATATACAAGAATTCCTAAACGTTTAATAAGAGATAATGCTAAAATGATTAGTATGTTTAAGCAAGATGAAATGAATATGAAACATTTAAAGGCAAAGATGTTTTTCATTCAATTATTTTTATAGTAGCTTAACTTCTCCAGTAACTACACACTGGAGTCATGTGATTTTATATTTCTAAACTTAATCCAGATGCTATAAAATTTTATTTATCAAAATAATGTTTTTCAAAGATTTTAACTAAAAAAAATATCTTTTAGGAAATTTACCAAGACTTTTATGATCACTTTAGGGCTCAAGGCTCAGATAACAAAAAACTACGCACTTTTTTTTAATAATTTGACAACTTTATTTTATTTATTTATAATTTTTGTTTTCATTGTCATTTGTTTTATTACATTGTTTTGATCTTTATGTAATGCCACAATTGTTCTTTTAGGAAATTTACCAAGACTTTTATGATCACTTTAGGGCTCAAGGCTCAGATAACAAAAAACTACGCACTTTTTTTAATAATTTGACAACTTTATTTTATTTATTTATAATATTTGTTTTCATTGTCATTTGTTTTATTACATTGTTTTAATCTTTATGTAATGCCACAATTGTTCTTTTAGGAAATTTACCAAGACTTTTATGATCACTTTAGGGCTCAAGGCTCAGATAACAAAAAACTACGCACTTTTTTTTAATAATTTGACAACTTTATTTTATTTATTTATAATATTTGTTTTCATTGTCATTTGTTTTATTACATTGTTTTAATCTTTATGTAATGCCACAATTGTTCTTTTAGGAAATTTACCAAGACTTTTATGATCACTTTAGGGCTCAAGGCTCAGATAACAAAAAACTACGCACTTTTTTTTAATAATTTGACAACTTTATTTTATTTATTTATAATTTTTGTTTTCATTGTCATTTGTTTTATTACATTGTTTTGATCTTTATGGAATGCCACAATTGTTTTTAATTAGTTTATTTAGTTTTTTTTTTAATCTTTTCTTTTTTTCCACTTGCTATGTTTTTGTTTATTTATTTTACAATCTTGTTTTCGTTATTTTGTTCACTTTGTTAACTGTTTTAAATCGACCGTGTAAATATTTGTTTAAAAGTATGATAAAAGTCGCAAACTGCGTTTCAATATTTTTTAGGGAAACTTTTTTACTGTTTTGGTTTGGTTTCCAAAAAATCTTTGTTCTTCTAAAATGGATATTTTTTAAAAAAAATCTCTTATACAATCCGTACCGTAAATTCTTAAACTGAGATGTCCTGCATGTCATAGTTACACACAGAAAAAATCAAGTTAAAACGTCGAAAACAAGGTTGATTTAAAATTTTTCGGTGGTGATTTTGCTTCATACGTGTTTCATGTTAATTCAACCTGATTTTATTATTAACACGATACTTTTTTTGCACGATTTCACTTTTACACGATTTTTTTGGTTTTCGTTTACATTGAGGGATGTGGAAATTACCTCAATTTACACGATTTTTTATTTTGAATATTTTTAGCAAAAATTACTTTTCTTTTTTTCATAAAATATATCCTGCAAAGTTATAAAAAATAGTTATTTTATAACGATAATATATACGTTTTAGGGTTGATTTTAAATAATATTTATATATTAAATCGTTTTAAATAAATAATACTAATTTCACTAAATAAATTTAAATTTCCATTGTGTATAATTAGCAAGGTGACTTCAATATCACAACAATACACCAGCAACAGCCAAAGCAAAAACAACCATCTGTTTTTTGAGACCACCTTGTATACAAATGCACATTTTTATGAAATTTTGTATATATTTAGTATACATATAGTGCTACCATAGTTTTATCTTAAATAATTAAGACAATTTAAATAACACTGAAAAAATCAAACTACATATATTTAATGATGAATCCTTATCTGTAATAAAAAATAATGGAAAAAATTTACAATATAAGATTGTGTAAAGCATATTGCATTGGCTTACACTGCACTCAAGCAGTCATCGCTCAAAGGTTGTTGGAAACATTTGTGGCCAGATGCAGGAGAAAATGTTATCCTATTTTGTCAATCCTTGGAGCATGAATATTCTGAAATAGTTCAGCAGGCACATACATTGGGAGGAAAAGGTTTTGATGAATTGTGTGCAGGTGATATTGAAGTATTGATGATAAATAAGGAATACGATGTTGAAGATTTAATAAATATGGTGATCGAACAAACGACAGCGATTCCGATGAAGGAGTTACGGTAGCACTGACAACAAAAAATGTTAGTGAAGGGCTTGAATTAGGCCGAAAATTGGGAAATAATTTTTTAAAAAATGACCCAAACATTGAAAGAGCCCTCGCATTCCAGCGATATATTTCACAGGGCTTAGCCCAATATCAGGAGGTTTATAAGGACTTAAGCAATAAACCAACACAAGTTTTAATAACAAATTATATTTACAAATCTCCACGAACTGATGTTAACTCCAATTTATCAACTATTGAACCAGAAACACATGAAATATTATCTAGTGACGAAAGTGATATGTCGCCTACCAAAAAGATTCGATTAGTGGTGGAAGACAGTGATGAAGAATTAATTGGAATTGATCACTGATACATACATATACTATAAATAAAATATATATATTTCTAATTGTCTCTTTTAATGAACTGACATGTAATATTTTTTATGAGTTCCATTTATTCTGTTTTATTAAATGCTTTAAATACAATGTATTGATTTTAACTATTTTTTATATGCATACATAATTTAATTTACTTTTAAATAAATCTAAACGATTTCTCATACAAATATTTTCCTTTTCGATTTATACGATATTTTCAGGAACGCATCTTTCGTGTAAATCGAGGGATAGGTGTACTTGCGAACCACATTTTTCTTTTAAAATAACTATAATTCATGTTAATTTAACATTGCAGTAAAGTAAGAGCAAAATGTCATTTATATTGCAATAACAATCCGAATCACGTTCAGTGAAAGTTATTTCATGTAGAAACTTATTGGTGTGAAGAAGCTTCAGAGACAACATATGCATTTATTTAAGAATAATTCAAAACACTTACCCCTGTAACACATGTTTCACTTATTTCGTAGTCTCCTTTGTTAAAAGATCAATCAGCAGAATGGCCCGATATGGTTTTCGGCATCATTCTACTTTGAAAACTTGATGTACTATTTAACTAAATAATTTTAATTAAAAGAATACGGGAATTGTCTTCTTTTTATAACATATTTTAGAAATGAAAATAAAAAAATTAACATACTTAACTATGTATGCATGTTAATTTAACAAGATAAACTTTTGATTTTAATATAAAGCAGGTTTTTATGGATTCAATATTGAATCCATATTTATTTATATTTTAATATTTTTTTTATCAGTGAATAAAATTTAATAAACGTGATTAAAGATTATTTTAATGTTTTTCATTTAAAATTAATATGAAATAATGGTACATTTAAATAAAGGACAAACTTTTGCAGAAATTTACTATGATTCACAATCAACATTTTTCCATGTTAATTTTACATTGGTATTTTTTTCTGTGTGTAAGCCTTACAAATCAATTCCAGACTTTTACCAAGTTTATTTGAGATAAAAGTTAAATCAGTTAGTTCATAAATTTAAAGATTCCTTGGATGGATAACGTGTAGTGTCCGGCCGAACTTTCGGTGTCGGTTACGGAGTTCTGCAAAAAATTATATTAGGCAAAAGTTCGGTGTTCGGCGAAATTTTTGCCGAAATGTTTTATAAAATAAATTCCAAAAAAAGAATATTCCCGGTATTTACCCAGTATTAACCCAGACATCAGGTAAATAACCTGTAGAATCCCATCTATATTAATGTGGATATAAATAAATTGAAATAAAAATCCAAAAAGGAGAAAAATTTCAAAAATTAGTTAATCCTATTTAAAAAAGTTTCAAATGGATTGGCTTAAGCACGTAAAGTTAAAAGAATGGGTGCAAGAAACAGATAAGAAACCTTTGGAAATTACTGCAAATGCGATATTGTCTCTAAATTAAGTGGCCTGGAGGCTCATGCAGAAACAAGAAAGCATAAAAACGCTACCGGGATAACTAAAAACCATCCAAACACTTTTTAAAGAATTTGTAAAGATGATGATTTGAATAATGGAAGATAGAGAAAGCAGTTTGATTATTTTATAACATTATAAATTCGAGAGTATATTACATACCATTATTAGTATATAATCAACCTTTCAAGATAATACAACAACAACAAAACGCATTGTTGACCAACGAAAAAAAAAATGAATGAACAAGTTTTAAAAGAGCTAATTAAAACAAGAAATGTTTTAAAGAATAAATTACGCAGTATAAAAATTGGTGAAGCAGATACCCGTGAACAACTTAAAGACCCTTGAAAAATTTTATTAATAGTTCGAAAAATACCAAAGTAAATTTAAAAATTGAAAAGAATACAATTAAAAATGAATCAAATCAACAACAACAAGAACCATTTAAAACAGATTCTAGTATTCCAATTATAAAACGAGAAAAAAGTATATTATCTACTGCTGCAAGTAACTCTGAAGATTATGATGATGACGATTTTTATTCTCAACCAGAAACAGAAAATCTAAATAGTCACATAAATTTTAATGATTTGTTATATCTAGAAAAAAGACATGAATTAGAATGGAAATTTGGTGATTGTAACATTTAATTTAATGAAGATAAGATTCAAGTTGGAAATCGAATATGGGCACTCACTCCAGGTTTATTTTCATTAATGTTTCAAAAAATACCAAAAACTATGATAAATCCGAGTTAGATATTTATAAAAAGTTATAAATTAATGCCAATGCCTATAAAAGGGGTTATACCACAGATGGTAACATAAGGGGTACAAGAGCATATAAATACAGGAATATTATTAGAAAATTGATTAAACCTAAGAACTCACCTACCACAACACCGCAATTACCCACTTCATCTGATACATCAACAACAAAAGAATATTATATGGGAAGTGGGTTAATGGATTACAATTCAAATAAACCAAACTATATATACTGGAATGATCCAAATGAGTTGATAGATCGACTTAGACTCCTGCTCGCATCACAAGCTGCAGGTCACAGCAATCATTATAACAAAATTGTTTCTATTATTGAAGAATTATACGAAGCTAAAATTGTTGAATAACTATTAAATTAACATAAAACAATGTCTGTTGATAAATTTGGTCACTATATTAACGATACAAATGATACTATAATTTCTATGAAAAATGCACCTAAACTGCTTGGGTTCTTTATGGATACAGATAACAACATTGATGCTCAAAACAAAAGAATCAAACATATGTCGAATGCTTTGGAAGAAAACGATGGTGTCAATAAAATGTTTTTGCAATCTCAAATTGAAAAAACACAGAAGGAGATAATGGATCAATTAATTAAAAATACAAATGAAATTCATCAAACAATAGAGAAAATTAAAAAAGATTTTGAAAAAAGAAACAAAATCTTAAATCAGAAACTATATAACAGGCTTGATGTTAAAAATAAAGAATATTCCCTTAAGTAAAGAGGGCTTAATAATAACCCTGCGGGAAATTTGTGTCAATTGGTACAACCGACTGGTCCTGGGATTTGTGAAAATAGAACAAGTACAAAAAGAAAGGACTCATGACCAGTGAAAAAAGAACCAATCCCTTAACTGGTTTATAAAGAGCAAAAAGGTAGAAAAAGTAATGAATTACAGAACAGTCTTTAGCGGTGATGTGACACATTTTTTGGTAATTTCTAAAATTTGGCTCTTAAATTTAATTCTTGGACTAGTTTTATTGAAATAATACTACATTGTATTTAAATACAGTATATCCCGGTTAATTACCCCACGCTTAAATGCCTTTCACGCTTATTTACCTTGTTAGAACTGGAACCGGTCCCTACCACCAAAGACCTATCATGGGACTACTTCAGTGTCAGTTCGCTTCCCTCTAGGGAATGTATTCAACAAAAAGAGACTAAAGCTCGATTCACCCATGCGTGACATATATATATAGATTACATCTAAATACATTTATTCTAATACAATAACCATTAAAATACATTCAGTTATTAATTAGTTTCTTAAAAATAATGTGTATGTAACTGTATTTAAATTAATAATAATAATTATCTTAAAAGAAAAAAGTTAAAATATAAGATTTAAAAATTAAAAAAAAATTGTTGTTCTTATTTCAAATTAGATATTCTCTTTCAAGTAAAATAGCATTTTTTAAAGCGCAAACTTCATAATTGTGATAACTGCAATTTATGTTTTCTGGATACTTCTTATTAAGTTCCTTTAAATTTATACATCCAAAATCCTCTATATTAAAAACTTTTTGGTGCAGCATTTTTTCCAACCATTGACTCTTTTCTGTTCCTTTTACATATATTTTAGAATTTTTTAAATTATCTCTTAAAAATTTACAAACACTCTGAAATGATACTACTCCTGTATTCCAGTTAAGATGATGAAAACATTTGATTAACCAATATGCTTCTTTTTGCTCCTTTTGTGATAAGCAATTGAAATCAAAAGGTGGTTTTATTATGAAATTGATGTATTCCTTTGAATTGAAAACAATTGGAACGATAAATTTGTTTGATTTTAATTTAAAACCTTGTTAATCAATGAAAACATGTTTACAAGACATCTTTTTTCGGATTTATAAAATTGTGTTTGCTGGAACATTAGTAGCTGTTTCAAACTCAATTTGTATATCAATTGGTCCGCTGTCAATAGATTCATTTTGATAACTAACATCTACTACTATTATTGGAGAATTATTTTTAAACTCTTGAGATGTGAGAAGCGGCTGGGAGTCTCGCATATAGTAGTTTTCTTGAAACCTTAGATACATATCATATAGAATTGCATAACGTTCATTCTGAAACTTTATGTTAAGGTCATCATATGGATAAGACTCTGAATTTAAATGTACATTTAAATTAGTCAGATCGCAGTGTATAAATTTCTTTTCATGTTGGAATGCAATCAAAACAGAACGAGGGCGTTCTCTTTTCGCTGCCAGCTTAACATTCCACACATGATTAGTAGACATATTTAGTTGTGGATTTATATGACAATCCCAACTTCTAAATGCAATTGGTATTGAAGTACCACTGTTTATTATTTTTATCATATTTAATTTACAAAAATCAGATAGTTGTTATAGTCTTCAGCGAATCCCAAAAACAATTTAAGTGATACATACAAATTAAAATATCCATTTACGAGATCAATATCATCAATTTTATTCAATCCAACATTTTGCCTTCCATTACTATCTATTGGTGATAATAAAAACCAAATTTGTAATAGTAGTTGATGTTACAAAATGTCTTGTTTGATCAATTTCAGCACCATTTACTTCGTAACGGATTTCATCAAATATATGTGCTACAACATTATTTTTTAATTTGAAGTTGGCTGCAGAAGAAACTAATTTTGTATTGCTATCATCTTTAACAAATCCTTCTACATATATAAAACTAACCGACGGCAAAACATACAAGTCTTGATTTTGTTTTGTAATACGAATTTCATCGTTATTATTGTAAGATTGTAAATATGGGATATACATACGTATGGTAGGCCTTTTTAATTATATTTTCATCGGACAAAGGTTTATCCAGAACATCTATAATTGAACTCTTGGTTTCTTCAATTTTAAATTTAATGATTTTAGAAATTCTTTATTTGATTGCGTTAAGTTTATTTTTTTTAATGAATCTTTGAATTTAATTTATTTTTCAATATTTTGTTAGAAGAAG
The DNA here is from genome assembly GCA_949318255.1 of Pollenia labialis. Taxonomy (NCBI): domain Eukaryota; kingdom Metazoa; phylum Arthropoda; class Insecta; order Diptera; family Polleniidae; genus Pollenia; species Pollenia labialis. The sequence goes on along the minus strand of OX439141.1, from coordinate 28,962,053 downwards.
AGTGTAATACTTTGTTTTTAGGTATATTCTTCTTGTAAATTATCATCACTTTGTTGGTCTTAAATTTAATCGCATTGTATAATTTCCTCTCCTCGGAAATTAAGTAAATCACCGTCTTGATTAACCACTCGCAGAGTAATGGAGCTTATCTCTCGACAGTTGATTGGTAAATAAATGAGATTCCTAGGAATCTCATCTATTTTATAGCCAGGTGGGACATTAATGGCAAACTCATGCAAAGTATGTGCTTGGGAGTTATTCATGTACATACTTATGTGTTGACAGCTTTATTACTCTCAATTCGTAAAAGATTTACTTTAAAAATATTAACTGGAAGATCTGAGTAATGCTCTTTATTAGGAAATTGAATATTTTCTTTAAATCCCAAAAGCTTCCCAATTGTATTTTTCTTATTGAAGAATATTGGATCATTAGAGTTTTTTATTATAACTTGCATCGTATTATTATTAGCTTCAATGTTAATTTTATTTTGAAGTCTATATTGTTGATATTGTTCTTTAATAAAATCAACTATGTCGTTTAGTTCATAAGATCCAATCGGAATTTCAATTACTTGTTCGCCAATATGAAACATATTATTATAAACATTTGGAATACTATTGTATGAATGAAAATCTGTAAGTGCACACTCATATTTTCCGTCCAACTCAATTGGAGGAAAATAGTTAGCTGGTTACTCAGTTGATTTAGAGCTTAAAGTGAGAGTTATTGACATTTCGACTGTTGAATTGCAAATAAAGTAAAAAACCCAATATTATTTATTTAAAAATAATTTATTTATATTTATTTTTTTTTTCTTATTTAATAATAATAATAATACATTAACTCTTAGATACTATTATTATTATTATTATTATTATTATTATTATAATTATATCTACTCTTACAAACTACAATATATCAATCCTATTTATCCAAGAATTGTGTTTATTAGAATATCCTAACCATTTTACATATGCCATGTCTCCTTTAGTTTTAAGAATTTTTTCAACAAGGTATGTATCAGGAAATCGAGTTTTTGAAAGTTCATCATCATAGAAACCACCATTAATTGGATTTCCTTGCTAGTTATCTAATATGTATGTTGCAGGATAAGTATTTTTTACTGTTTTAATTTTAAAAATTTCTGTAGTCCAATTGGGAGTGTAGCCTTTTTCAAAAATGTGTTTATATTTAATTATGCGTACATAATCTCCAACATTAAATTTAGATTTTTTAAATGATTGTATACGGTTTGCAATAATTTCATTTCGTTTCCAGAATTAACGTCAATTGGTGCCATTTTATTGGTGCGATGAACTTTTCTATTATATTTATTAATTAGATCTTTGTAAATATCAAGCCAATAATATGAACCATTAAAACTAAATTCTTTCCACATCATTCCTTTTAGAGTTCGGTTAAATCGTTCTATTATTGAGGCTTTCATTATACTACTTAAATGTTGAGTAGTGATTGATATTATGGTTGTGCATGAGGATATTAAATTGTTTATTGAAAAATTCTTTACCATCATCAGTCTGCAAGTTTTTGGGAACTCGACCTAATTTTAAAATACTTTTCATTGCTTGAAATACTTCAGTTGCTGTTTTTGTTTTAAGGGCAACACCCCATGCAAACTTTGAAAAAGTATCAATGATAGTTAACAAATATCGATATTTTTTATTATATGTAGAATAGTTTCCCATTTCGGGCTGGTTTATTAAGTTCATTTACTAACAACCGTATTCAAAACGAAAATTTGTGTTCTCCGACTAGACTCCGCTCATCGAGTGAGCAGCTAAAATGATAATTAAGCTTAATCACCATTTAGTCATGAGTTTATTCAAAACACTTTTAAATCGCTCGATTAAGAAACATTTTTTCATCTCTGTTTTAGTTAATTTCAATTGTCAGACATAGCAAATTGACAGCAGTTGATTAGGAGTTTAAAATTCTTTAATCATTCGATAATCATAGTTTATTAAAAAGTGTTTTGAATAAGAAATCCTTAATCAGGGTATATGCAGTAACTAAATTTTTGTTTTGAATACGGGTGTAAAGGTCGATTCACCCATGCGTTCCGAACAATATTTTTGTCCGGAGAATAATTTTTTTACAGAGAGTGTTCTGCAGAACGATTCATCCATTTCGGAAAATTTGTCCGGACGAACAAAGCAACCATATGGTTTACAGATATAAACGATTATACAAAGTGGCAGCACAGTTACCAAATTATTAATTTTTTTTTAATAAAAGTGTGTTAAAGAAATAGGACGAAATGCAATGCAATTAAAAATTTTAAAAACCATTTACTACACTGAGAAAATTAAAAGCTTTAAAATCAAAGAATAAAAGGTCTTTGTAAAATTTTAACGAAAATATCTTTGTTAGAAGGAAAAAATCCTTGCATCAATGAATTATTCTTTAAACATGCAAATGGTGCGTCTTCAACACAAACGACGAAAATTTCTTTGAAGCTTAATCAAAGAAATTATCTTTTGCGTAAAGATAAAATATTTGCTACAACGATTAATTTCTTTGCTAATAAGGGATTGAAAACCGTATTTAAAATTAAAGACTTTTCTTTGTTTTTTTAAAGCTAACCATCCTTGCTACAAAGACAAAGTCTGTATCTTTAAAGAATTTAGTCGTCAAAGTTAAATTTGTATACGAATGCATAACGAAACAAGTGTAGCCGATTGATTACAATATATGTAAAAAATAAAAAGAATTGTTTTCGTGGTTGTGATTAATTGTAAGTCAGTCGATAGGAACGCTCAGTTGTGCATGTGCTGTATATGAACTATTTTTTATTTGTATTACATTAAACTGAAATAAAAAAATTTTATAAAAATGCTGTGTTTGGTTTCATTAAATATTTTAATTTTGCAGAAAAATTTTAAATTTTTAAAACATTTCTATAGCAGATTTGAAAGAAAATTGCCTTTGTTTCTACATATCAGTCTTAAGTATTTCAAAGAATTATTTCGTTGAATTTAATTGCGTTTCTTTGTAATAATGTTAAAATTACGTCTTTGTTACAATGAAAATTGTACTTAAAATCAAAAATTTAAGTCTTAAGACTAACGAATGAAAGTCTTTGTGCCAAAATACTTTTTCCTTAGTTTAAGGACTTTTTCATGTCTTTCCAAAGACGTACATCTTTGCCACAAGATTTTAAGTCTTTGATTTTAAGTATATATTTCATGGCAATCTAAAGATCTTTGCGCCTTTCTGGTAAAGACGTTTTGTCTTTGGGCACAATCTGACCAATAAAAGTCTTTGCAACAAAGTGTATTTTCTTTGATTTTACGATTTAATTTTCTCAGTGTAGAAATCTCAAAAGGTCAGTTGTCTCTAAGCCACCATTAAGAAACTTGAATGGAAGTTGGGCGAGAAATGATGTTGAGGAAGAAAATTAGTTTGTTAATCATTTGAAAAACGTATTTACCCCAAATATATCTCACGATATTGCGGTCGAGTTACCACCTATTGCTGCGAGAGCAGCTGTTCCCATAAGATTTGAGATAAGAGAAATCGAAAAGAAGGCTCCTGGTTTTGATAAGATCAGCAACAAAATGCTTTTGGAGCTGCCCAGCATAGCAAAGAAAATTATTCTTTTAATTTTTAATGCTATTTTACGCCTTGAATACTATCCTCAAAAGTGGAAGGTTTCCTTAGTCACCATGATACCTAACCAAGAAAGGATCACACAAAAGTTGAGTCATATAGGCCTATAAGCTTAGTTTCTAATATATCAAAGCTGTTTGATAAGCTGTTGGCGTCAAAATTGACCCCAATTTTAAATGAAAATAGATGTATCCTTAACCACCAATTGAACAAATTCATCGCATAGTGAACGCAATAAGAAAAACCTTTGAAGAAAGAAAATATTGTTCCGCTCTCTTCATCGATGTTTCTCAAGCTTTTGATAAAGTCTGGCATGAAGGCTTGTTACATAAATTGAAGCTAAACTTACCAGTAAATATACACAACCTGTTAGAAAGCTACTTAGTCGGTCGAAAGTTTATTATTAAAGAAGGTGATTATTTAAGCTCTCCTCAGCTTATTGAAGCTGGAGACCCTCAGGGAAGCATACTGGGTCCACTTTTAAACATAATATATACCTCGGATATGCCAACAAACAACTACACCCACACTTCAACATTTGCTGATGATACAGCTTTTCTAAGCGTGCACGAAAACAGTCAAGAAGCATCTCGATACCTACAGGATCATATATTTCAACTCGAACTATGGTTAAAGCAATGGAAGATAAAGGTCAATGAGCAAAAATGCGTTCATATAACATTCGCCATGCGTCGGGAACCATGCCCCCCCTATTAAAATCAATAATCAAATAATACCTCAAAATTCGCATGTAAAATACCTCAGTATTAGGGAATTCCCGGGAATTTCAATTATATTATATCCCGTTTTCCCGGGATTTTTGTTGCGGGATCCCGGGAAATAAAAGTTCCTCATAGTTTCAGAAAAAAGCTATTTATACTTTGAAATTAAGTTTTCTATTCTCTAAAAATTAGCATCTGTTGATGGGTTGTCGATTAGATCAATAACAAGAAGTGAGTACGTTCGTAAATCAATATCTAGTGACGCAATAAATCTACCAAAAGCAGAATGTGCCGCGCAACAGTTGTAAATTTAATGAAGTGAAGAGTTAATAAAGAACATAAATTCAAAATAAGATGCAGGCAGTAAATTTAAATTGTCCATGGACAAATCTTAACAATAGGAGATACCTAAACATATCGCTTCTTTATTGCAACATTGTCATATCTACAAAAAAAAATCGAGCTTGGCAAAATGCGATTAAAGTTTTCAAAATGTACCGATTAAAAGATATATTTTGCTTTAACTTCGGTTCAGTTTGAGATAAAATACCGATTTTTTGTTACGAGAAAGTATGAAGGAACACTTTGCTTAATTAAATTAAAATTAAAAAAAAATTCTGAGATATGACGATATGTTTATAAGGTGATAAACATGAATTTGTTTCATTTTGTGACGGCTTATATAACCGGGAAGTGCTGGGAAACAGAAATAAAAAAAAATATGGAAGCTCGTGTAAGATACTACAACATACAATTTTAAAAACACATTGTCCTAAAGATTACAGGTGGATCTTGTAAGAAGAAGTCCGTTTGATGCTATTTTATGCATCAACCTTGACATACATTTGACTGATATAGACGTTGTTTATAAAAAGAAAAATTACTTCGGATTGTGAATTAGAAATATGCAGCAACTTTAATATTTTGCACTTAAAACTATTTGTCCAATCTCGGTAAAAAAGTGAACGAAATTTTTCGGAAACATGGAAATAAGTAAATAAAATAAGAAATATTCTCTTTGCCGACTTTCTAAACGCATTGAGTGTGTCTTAATGTTATTTCCTAAGCTGTTAAAAAATGTATATATATTTTTTTAAAATTTTTTAATCCAAATTTTTAATATTTTAATCAGGCTTAAGTTCATCAAATTTAATTTTCATTAAATTATTTTTATGAAGAAAGGAATTTTTACAACATGAAAATTAATTAAAATTGTTATTGATAATCATTCATTCTTGACTGACCTGAGATTCGAACCCAGGCGGCTGGTTACCATGACATGTTTCGATCACAACCACTTGATCTCCTCAGATGGATTTGCCGTCTTATACTCGCAGCCATCGACGACTGCTGACGTCAATAGTCAAACATCAATCCTTAAACCAAATTGTATTTTAACCTTTGGTAGATCGAAATTTGCTTTTTTGAATGATTATCCATTTTAATTGATTTTACATGTTTTTCCTAACTTCTGTTTTTTTCTATACTTACGTCAAGAATTCTTCCTGAAGTCCAAAGTACATTTTTTTGTTTTTTCATTTTGTCTTTCTTTTACTTGTTGACCTTTTTCAGCACAACTTGAAGGACAAATGTACACATAGAGCTCGTGCCTTAGCTTTAACAATAATTAGAATTGTGGTTATATTGTTGAACTATTTATGGTTTTTAATTAATAAGTTTATGTTTTAGTTATTTTTGACCACAACATGTTCTGAGGTAACCATAATATGGTTGTGACTTCTTTATGGAGAACTAATTAAACCAAAATATGGTTGTCGGTGGCAATAATATTGAAAAATGAATCATAATGTGGTTATAATTTTCTTTAAAAATAGTTTTGTTGGAGGTGACCAAATTTAAACATGTTTTTTCTCTGCACGCAAAGAAAAAATATGGTTGTGGTAAACATATTCTAAGAGCAACATATTATGATAAGATTCATGATTGTAGTCACCATATTACGATTGTTATTAAATCATATTATGACCAAATATGTTCGTAATATTACATCATAATATTTTTTCCTTAATCATATTGTTATCCTGTTAATCGTAAAACGTTAAGAAGTTATAATATTACTGTCATGGTAATCATAATAAGTTAAGAAGTAATCATATTACTGTCATGGTAATCATAATAAGATAAGAAGTAATCATATTGTTGTCATGGTAACCATAATAAGTTAAGAAGTAATCATATTATTGTCATGGCAATCATAATAAGTTTGGAAGTAATCATATTATTGTCATGGCAATCATAATAAGCTTAGAAGTAATCATATTATGATGCAAAGTGATATGAACTGTTATACATAAATTTTTTACATCATAATATGATACAACTTTAAACATAATATTTTTACTGGAAAAAAATACTTATGATAAAATAAAAAACATAATATAGTTACTGTAATGTTTTTGTCGTAGGTCGCAATTATTTATAAATTATTTAATGGAGTTTTCATTATTTTTCTCTAAAAATAACACAAAACTTACCAGTAATGGTTAATATTTTGCACCAATATTTCACAAATTTTTCCACCACTTTAAGATTATTTAAATTTTTTAGCAAAGTTATTTTATTTTGTGACACTACAACCCTTTTTTAATGTTTTTTTTTATTTTTTTTTAATTTCTTGTTTATTTTAATGGTTATTTTTTTATTATTTAGCCACTCACTAACAAATAATTCGATATGTGTATGTAAAACACGACACAACTGATACAAAATTATTTTATAAATGGCGATACCAAAATATTATTAGAGTAACGATATTTTGATTGCATCTTAAACTTATTATGATAAATGTATATAAAGTTATCATGTTATGGCTATTAAATATCATGTTATGGCTGTGAGTAATAAACAGAAAAAATAACGTAGTAAAAAACTGAACAAATGTTCAGTTTTTCTGAATATTTATTAGGTTTTTTGCACCTTGAACGCCCGCAGTTTTTTACTATTCAGAGTTCAGCCTCTGCAAAATTGAACGTTCGTTCAGTGTGTTACTATTCAAAGTTCAGCATTTGCAAAATTGAACGTTCGTTTAGTTTTTTACTATTCAGAGTGCAGCCTCTGCCAAATTGAACGTTCGTTCAGTTTTTTGCTATTCAGAGTTCAGCTTCTGCAAAATTAAACGTGCATACAGTTTTTAACAATGTTCATTCAGTTTAGTTTTTTATACGGTGCGTTCAATTTTTACAAAGCTAAACGTAAGATGGATATTATTCCAGCTACAATTACAAAATTAAATAAAAGATTTGCGAATTATTTTTAAATTAAAGTATATTTATTTGATTTTTGGAATTATTAAATATAAATATGTACAATGTCGTCGGCAATTATTTTCACTGATGTTTCATCTAAACACTGGGTTTCCACTTTCCCATGTTTCACTTAATAATTATGGTATCGGTGAAATAGTTTGCCGCCTGGAGCTATTTTCCCACTTCGTGGGTACTTCTTCGGGAAATTATTTGAAATCCGATATGCCTACATTTTTTTCATTGATGAAGGCGTTTTCCAATATAATATTGATCAATTTGTCTCTATATTCACTAGTCAACAATTCATTTGTAGCGTTAAATATTTTAATGTTGATGCCGGCCTCAGTTGACGATAACAACACACTTAATGACTAAAAAGACAAAACATAAATAAAGGACCAAAACAATTATATAATGACTTACTCACCTTATCAAAAAAAAAGGTTTTATATATATTTTCCACCTTTTTTCGACGCTATTAGAAAAAATACTTTACTATTAAACATTAACATGTTTAATATATACATATATACTTACTGTTTTGCTTCTCCAATCAAAAAGTTTTTCTCGAAATTCTGCTCTCGGCCCAATTTTTATAATTGCATCAGCTACGTCCCTTTCATTCAAGTATTGAAGATGCCTATAGTCAATGCCAGCTTCTGTAATAAACGCATATTGGAGTTACATTATATTTATAATAAATCAAATCCACAGTAATTATTAATTAATAACTTACCTTTCAACTCCGACAGCAGAAACTCAAGATTAAATGTCCCTAATAAAACTTCCATAGTATCCATTCACATCAACGGCAAACACAAAAATTACATTCTATCAAAACACTTGTTGTTTTTTGTACGTATTAAGAATTACCTAATGAACATTTTTTAAAAGCAAGGGCAACTTAAATTTCTCTGTTTTTCATTTTTTGACTAATATTAAAATATTAAAAGTAAAAGAAATATGTATTTATGTATAAACATAAATATCTACTTGCCCCTTGTTAATCTAAAGACTTCTGTTTATTTGTTTAAAATACATAACATTTATTTTGAAGGCATACTTCGTGAATGTTTGTTGGGCTTACATTAGAATACCGTTAATTTTGCAGCATGCTACTAAATTTTAGTAACTAAAATAATATTAAAATTTTTAAACATTTACCAAAAATATATTTACTGCGTATCGTTTAGTTTTTTTAAACGCCGCGTTCAGTTGTGTTTAGTTTTTTTTTAACCATCCACTTTGTTGAATGTAACGTTTTGTCATATCCAAGAAGAATTTTACTGAATTTTGCGTTCAGTTTTTCTAAACCTGCGTTCACTAAAGAATTAATTATTGGATTGATAGAAGCTGAACAAAACGTTCAGTATCTTAGTAGAAAACTTTATTTTTTACAATGTTCCGTTCAGTCAAACGATAGCTTTGACTATTCCAAGCTGAACGTAGCGTAGTAAATAACAAAATATGCGTTCAGATATTAGATTTTGAAATGTAATTTTAAAGAAACGTAGTAAATATTACAATAGCGTTCAGTTCGACCTTTTCTGAATGTTGCGTTCAGCTAAATTAATTTTTTCTGTGTATAATGTGTTTTGAAAGTTATCATAATTTAGTTGTTAGAAAAATAATTATTTTTCGGTCAACAATACTCAAATTTATAATTGCGATAAACATTAATATGTTTACAGTAACTATAATATTGCTGATATTTAATAAAAATAACAATTATTTGTGTACAACAACAATATATTGTTACAATAAACACAGTGTGGTTGCCGTAACCATGCCCAACCATATTTTTTCTCTGCATGTGGGTGCGTACCATAACCTGCAATAGAACCTAAGTCAGAAATAGAGCATGAATTGCAATAGGGCTATAACTTGCACTAGAATCTGGACTATAACCGAAAATAAAACAAAGTTACTACCTGCAGTAGAACCTTCAATAGAACCTGCAGTGGAACCTGCAAAAGAATTTGAACTATATCTTGAACTAAAACACAAATTTTAACCTGAAATAGAACCTGCACCAAAACCAGAACTAAAACGATAATTAGAACCTGAACTGAAACCTGCAATTAATTCTGCCCTATAACCTTAACTCGAACCAGATGTAGAAGCTAAACAACAATTTAACCTGAACTACAATCTGAACTAGAATCTTAACTACTTAAGACCTTAAGCGGTAAACTGAACAAAGAGACCAGAAAAAGAACTTTATACTAATATGTTTACTACAATTGTAAGAAAACAAAAAACCGACAACCTCATGCACACACACACACACACATCCGTCTAAATGGGTAATAAAAAAGCAACTAAACTTTATTTTCTTGTTATTCTCATACTTTCCTCAATTTTTTTTCACATGTCCTCTTTGTTAAACTTTTTGTCATAAGTATATTATTAATGTTTTTGTTTTTTAGTAATAAAAATGTTCCATATTTTTTTACAAACTTTAGCATATTTAAGTTGTTTTTGCTCTCACTAACTTAGAATCCATAAAATACATAATCTACTCGATGACATATACAAAAATTACAATTTTATTAAGCTAAAGTGAAAAATAAAATGGAAAATAGGAAAATAGAAACATTTACTAAAAGGAAAATATAGACTGTGATGATCATGCGGCAGATAGAAAAAATACAAAAGTTACCTTCTCCAAGAAAATGAACCCAGTGTGTGACAATGGAGTTTTGAGAAAAACGCATCTTATCTTATTCTGCACCCTTTTATGTACCAGAATCCACTCTTAATTTTGACACGCTAGGTCCCTTTTCCCGGAGAAGGTCATATTTATGTATATATGTATGCATACATTCAAGAAGGAGCTAATTGCAGACCAATGCGATTGCTGATGCTAAATAGAGTTATAAATGCCACACAGTGTGAAACATATTTATATGTGTAGTTTATGTATGAGTTTAAACCAACCGTGCCATAATTGACTGATGCTAATGTAAAATGTTTGTCTTAATTATGTTTAATGATTTATGTGTTTTCTTAATAGGAAAATACAAGAATTTTGGCAAAACGCTTTGCCGCGGTACTTATGGTATTCTACAGACCTTGACTTAAATTTAGTTACACGCAAAGAAAAAACATGGATGTGATTGCATACAATCGCAAACTATCAATAATGTTTGTGGTTATGATTGTGTCAAACACGCCTTGGGTAACAATATATGTTCAGACATAATATTTTTAACTTTTTATTGTCTCAAACATATTATTATGCTCAGAAGAAAAACGCAAACGACCATTCCAACTACAGTCAAATCCCGATAATTCGTAATCGCAAGGGACCGGCAATTTTTTACGAATTATAGAGGTTTTCGATTTAGCGGGGTTTCGATTAAACGGGGTTAAAAAAAACTAAATACGAATTAACGGGGTTTTTCAATTTATTAACTTAAACGATGCGTGTGCTTTGACATTTTTCTTTATTATACACGTAACAAACTGACCTTAAGAAAATAAACACACACAAGCAAAAACCCACGCAAAAAATAGCGGTAAAAAAATCATTCTTTCCATGTTTTTGCTGTTTTTATTACGAATTATAAGTGGTAGTTAGCAAACAATTACGATTTATAAGAGGTAAAGAAGATTTTATCTGAAAAAAAAAATTACAAATTAGCGAGGGGAGCAAAATGTATGGAAATTTTACGAATTAACGAGATTTGTTCAAGGGACCGACAGTTTATTACGAATTATCGGGGTACGAATTATCGGGATTTGACTGTATGTTTCTATATTTCCCAAAACCATGCAAAATGTCTATTTCAACACGTTACATGGTTCTCACAATTAAAACAATAATAAATTTATTCTAAAAAATTAATTTTTATTAAAAATACAAATGTATGTACATATACATACATTGTTTTATATATCGTTACTTTAATATAGAAAAGCCCTAACTAATGTTTTCGTTAGTTTACAGGAGAAGGAAACAACTTAATAAAAATTATAGTCTTGCAGTCACGATTTTTTTTAAACGCAGTTTTTTTATTAAATTCTCTCAGCAATTTAATAAAAAACTTGTTTTAAAAAAAATCGGGACTACAAGACTATAATTTTTATTAAGTTTTTTCCTTCTCCTGTAAAGCAAGGAAAATATTAGTTAGGGCTTTTCTATATTAAAGTAACGATATACATTAAAGCATATAATAAAAAATTAAATTAAATACATACATACATATATTGGCCGATTTCTCATTACGCCATTATGTTTTTTTTTCCAACGAAAAACTGCACATTAAAGAAATTTGGTTTTCTCAATGTCTCATTTGCTTCTATTCTGTCGCAAAGCTTACCAGCACTCATCTGCCAATTATTTATTTTCCTTTTTTTGCCGTACAGATAAATTTAATCAGCAAACTCCCAACTTTTTTCAATGTTGTAGGTGTTTTGGGCTGCAAGAAAGATAACGTTTATACATGTATGAATGTATTTTTATAATTATATATAAATAACTTACCTGTTTCAATAAACGTATAAGTTTTGCAAGACAACATGTCCTTTTTCTCTCCCTGATAAAAAGTTTAAATTATTTTGTAATAATTTAAATTTTCCGATTAACTGATGCTCACAGACTTAAATGACGCGAAGAAAATTTAATTTTCTTTAAAAATACACATTTGGGGTATTCACAAGATTTGCTATTAATGCCCGTAATTTCTACAAGCAGATATCTTGCTGTGTATAGATATCTATGGTGTAACGAATTTGTGATAATTTAAACATGTTTGTCTTACCTACTAGTTGAACTGTAGTGTATTTTACACCATCGATTTTGACAGTTAATTAAAAATATTAATAAAAATACAAATGTGTCCATATTTTAAAAGAAAACTTAAAGGAAAAAACACGTAGGCAAAATTAACGTTGAAATTACCAAACTATTTTTACCGGAAAGGTAAAGATAACTGTTAGGTAAGAACACCCACAGATATCTGTTTGTTGAAATTACGGGCATAAGTCATATCGTCATAATGTCCTAAATAATATTTTACATTTGTTTAAAAAAAATATTGTTGTGTTTCAAACAAAATAAAAATTTTAAAGCTGTGTTCACTGATTCGTAATAAATATGCAGTAGAAATCTAAGTTATAAGCGGTTGCCCCCACCTGTCATATATATTTCTTGTAATTATTTTAAGACATATGACTTAACAACTTTATGACAACCTTGTGAATCCCCTAATTGTTTGTTTCGACAATAAATGTTTGCTCAATTAGAGAATGTGTTTTAAAGCAAACAAAAATTATGGTACTAAACATACCTTTTGTGTGCAACTTATTTTATGATTTTAATTGCATAGTTGAAAATATATAAGTTATAGTAGCAAACATTTCACATAATTTAATATGTTTAGCACCTTCTAGGTGTAAACCACCATATAATATTATTATAGTGAATTTAAAAATGTTAACGACGAAAAATATTTTTTTAAGTTGTATTAGGACTATAATAAACTTATTGGGGTTAACATACATATTAGGCAAATATGAATAAAAATGTTCGTAGTAACCATTTATTTATCATGTTTTTCTCTGCGTTGTGAGGTCGGAAATTATATAGGTACGAAGGCGAATTCATAAAGGTGACCGCATCATGAGATAGAGCTATGCTAGCTATCCCTTTTTTGAAAAAATGCTATGTATTTTGTTTTTGTAAAAAGTTAGAGTGAATGTCAAAATTATTTGTTTATAAAATGTACACAATTGGTTTAGAATGTAAATTTTTTTCCTGTATTGCAATTTTATTGTGGCTCCACTTATTCCTTACGCCTTTTAAAATCCTTGTGCTTAAATTTTATGTTCACTTTTTTTGTTTTATAACACTTAAATAGGGGTTTTTCAAGAATTTATATTTTTATTGAATTTTAAATTTTAACAAATTTTTTTCATATAATGAAAACAACGCTTGACATTCAGTATACACACAAGGAAATAAACAATTAACAGATGACTCGAAAATGTCACCTTTATGAATTCGCCTTGATAGGTACATATGTTTAATTTATAACTTATCCCAGTTGGCCATGTATTCAACACAACGTCGAGGACGCGTACAAGACCCATAGTAAATCCCTGACGACATGTTGGCGACAGCCCATGCAAATCGTCGACGACTTTTTCGAACAAAGGGCACTTAAGTCGTAAACGACAATGTGAGCGACATTATTATGCATATTTTCGTTAATGATCATATGGGTAACAATGAGGTTAAAGTTGTCACTGGCGACTATATAAACGACTTTTTTCTCATAAAGTCGTTAATGCCCGATTAGCGACATTACCTTAATAGTGTCGTTGATGACAATATTGTTGACACTATCTACGATTTAGTCGCCATTAGGTAAGTGACAATTAGGGATTTAACGAACACCGATACTGATATATTGGCGATACTTCAGATTTGCCGATATATTAAGAATAAGGGGAACGGGTAAATGGCTATACCTGGAGGATATATTTACTGAAAGCTCTTAGGGTCTTGATGGGCTGTGAATTCCAACTAATGAATTCCTGCTGAATCACAATAAATTTTAATGGAAACAACAAACTTTTTATATTTCATGTGCGCAGCTTGAGGGAAAACCTAAAAATATAGTAGGTTTAACACACTTTAAGACTCAACTTGAAAAAAAAACTAGATGCTGGTCGACGTGGTGTATCCTTCTCTTCCACACGGCATTAAAATCTCAATTTACTTCATGGGGATTTAGCAGGCTTGCATATTTAGCCTACGATATGGCAATGTAGTCAGCAGGAACATTTATTTTTTGTGTTTCTTGTCCTATCAATTCCCGTATTCCAATTTCACAATTGAAACGCAGCTGCGAATAACGTTATAAGTTACAAAATAATTATATTAAACAGGCAGGATTATTTATTTTTTAATTTTTTTACTATCAAAAATATTGATAATAAAAGCAAAACATCAAGAAATATTAATTTTAAATTACATACAAATTTTAAGTTTTGAATTTTTTTTAGTAGAGGACAACGTAAGCGACCATTGCATGCATTTTGTCGTCAAAGTGGATCGAAACACGACAAAATACATGCAATGGTCGCCTAAGTTGTCCTCAATAAAGTATAATTGAAGACAAGATGAGCGACAATTGCATGCATTTTGTCGTCAGTGTGGTTTGAAACACAACAAAATACATGCATTGGTTACTTACGTTGTCCTCAATAAATTATTATTCAAGACAAATTTAAAAAATGTCTCAAAAAAGTCGTAAATACGATTTTTAACACGACAATATACACGTTTTCTTACTTAAGTTGTCGCCACCAATGTTATATAGGCGACAAATTCAAAAATTTTCGGAAGACATCGTTGACGACATTTGCGTCTATGACCATTTGGCCAACTGGGTATTTATTTGTTTTGTTTTAAACAAGGCCCATTGAAAAGGTCTGTGCAAGAAGCCTGATGATCATTGTTTATGTTCTTTTTAGTTGTCAAAGTTGTTTACATTTGGCTTACATGTGCATGTATACGTTTATGGTATACCACACATACACGTTTTTTCCTTTTGCTTTGTATATGTGGTAGTAAATTTTTGACAACTAAAAAGAATCGTATTTTGTTTTTGTACAAGTAAGCAGACCTGATAGATGGGCCTTGGTTTTAAATATATAGTAGCTTTTGAAAATTTATCAATTTGAATTTTCTATGAAAATTTTCATTAATAAAGAAATTTTTCAAACATAAAGACAGTTTTTTTTTAAATACATAAATAGAAAATATAATTTTTGAATAATTGAAGTTATAAAATTTATACGGAATAATAGCTTAATTTGAAAGATCCCAGCAAAAACTTTGCTTAAAAAATAAGCAGACAAATAACACAGTACAACATTTTTCAGTTAATTGATTGCCAACTCAATTCTGTGAACTGTATGTGAAATTAGACCCAAAAAGAAGAATTTCTGCATCATTCGTTTTGTCTTCTTACCTGCGATTTGAAGTTAGTATCGATTTGAAGTTAGTACTATCGTATAGGGGAATTTATCACGTTTTAGGCCCTGTTGTTTGACATAGCTCGACAACCACTAGCCCAATTTAGTTGAAAAAAATTTAAAAAAATTAAGTATTACAATTCCCTTAATCTGTTCATATATTGTTTTCCTATACAAGTAACACTTTCGAAGTTAAAAATGAATGTATGAAGGGAAAAAATTATTTTTTGCCTAAAAATTTAAATTTTTTTTTTTAAAAATACATAAAAAATCCAAAATGGAAAAAAGTTTCAAGTCTAGTTATTTTTTCGCAAAGTCACATAACCTATGAGCAAAATGAGACAAAGATCATAAAAATCGCGTTCGTCGGCACTGGCTGAATGCCAAAAATCGATCAATGCACACCTATAAATACTACGTATTTTTGAATATTTTACTGCCAGGTACTTATAAATGGGCGCATATTTTAAGGGCGGCTGGCTATATACCTGATTCAGCACTTGTACGTTTCAAACTGTGCAAAACTTTCCAAATAATGACCACCCTTAAATGTGGGTGCAATTTCTGTAAAAAAATCATAAAGGTAGCCACCGGAAAAACCCAAATAATAAAAAGGTCCACTTTCCGTTTAATTGTCCACGTACATTTATTACCGCAATCATAAAAATCAAATAACCTTTTGTTTATTCCTTTTTTTTTAATTCTCAGAATCATGAAAAAGGTGTCAATGTTTTCTCCAAATAATGTTGTGCATATCTCGAGCAAATTTTTGAAATTCATACATTTACTCAATTGCGAATAAAAGCGAAACGCGTGCATCGATTTTTATGATCTTTGTCTCATTTTGCTCATAGGTTATGTGACTTTGCGAAAAAATAACTAGACTTGAAACTTTTTTCCATTTTGGATTTTTTATGTATTTTTAAAAAAAAAATTTAAATTTTTAGGCAAAAAATAATTTTTTCCCTTCATACATTCATTTTTAACTTCGAAAGTGTTACTTGTATACTTGTACAATATATGAACAGATTAAGGGAATTGTAATTCTTAATTTTTTAAAATTTATTTCAACTAAATTGGGCTGGTGGTTGTCGAGCTATGTCAAACAACAGGGCCTAAAACGTGATAAATTCCCCTATACGATAGTACTAACTTCAAATCGATACTAACTTCAAATCGCAGGTAAGAAGACAAAACGAATGATGCAGAAATTCTTCTTTTTGGGTCTTATTTCACATACAGTTCACAGAATTGAGTTGGCAAATCATGTGTTGTACTGTGTAATGAGAACTTGACGAGCCGAGTACTTACTTTTCTACTAGAAAAAGTGCTTATTTTTGTTCGCGATGTCCCAAAAGTAATCCCTTATAATTTGGCCAATTATAACCTAAAAAATAATATGTTTTTTTTTTACTTAAAAGTTTTATAAAAATATATATGTAGTTACAAAAAGAGGACAAAAATAAGTTATTGCAAATTAATTCAAGGTGGTTAAAACACACTAAATAAGATTCATGAAAGTGTGCACAATAATAAATTTTTCAAAATGTCAGAACACATTTAATAAAGAGTGTTTTGGCTGCACAAAATCATTTGTAGTTCTAACACTGTAATAAAAATGTGTGTAATGTAGGGTGATCGATTATTCGACTTTTTTCAATAACCGGTTTTTCGAATAGTCCGAATAGTTGCTATTTTAAAAAAACCGTATTTCGGTTAAGCATTTTAAAAATAACCGGTTAACCGGTTTTAATTCGAATACATAAAAATAAAAAAATCAAATTAGTTTTTGTAATAAAAAGTTAATTAGAATAAAAACAAAACAATTCACGAAGGTAAGGAACCAACTAAATAAATAAATATGTATATGTATATTAGACCTGGCGTTAAAAACTTTTTTTTGAATCTTGAATGTGGGTAGCGATGAAAATATGCGATTTGATACCAAAATTGATGTAGCAAATTTTCTGGCCGATCGGATGGTGCCAGCCTGTGCCATGATGAGGTCAAAGGTCAAAACTTTGAAAACCCACCCAAAATACACTTTTTTTAACTTTATAAATTTTTTTAATAGTAAATACTAATTAAATAAAGTTTTTTTCTTTCATTTTTGTTTATTATTCTTATTATTTTTATTTTAAATCAATGAAGATTTTGTATAGGATGGGAGTCCTAACGGTAGCTTCTACAATGTGTAGCAAGTACTGTTTATCCTCTTCGTTGTGTGTTAAGCATCTGTTAAAGTCAGTTATTAGTTTGACTTTTCTTTCGGCGGGATCATTCACAACAGTAATGCATTTCACGATCTCCCTTAACAAAATGATTCGCTCTTAGGCCAATTTGAGGGGTTTAATGCGTAAGAAATTTCCAAACGAGAAAAAAATTTTTTGTTTTGGTAGTCACAAAAGAGCTTAAATCCTTGGATGGGAATAATTGTAATTAATCGACGCTTGCACACAATTTTTTTGAAGGAAAAATATCAACATCGTCACCGATGAGATTGTCTTTATCTAAATGCAACGCGAAAACCATATTTTCCTTTATTTCTGATTCTACATGGGGATCAAAAAGGCAAGTGCAACTGCTTCCTCTGATAAATACCACAGATGGTTTCGAATTTTTTCCAATAGCAGTTTAGTAAAGTAGCCAATAATACCCTTTATTAGTTGCATATCTCTATTTGGCGCTTCAACTGCATTTGCGGTACTGAACCAGTATGGAATATAGAGACTTACTAAGAAAATGCACTTATTACGAATTCCATTCAACTGACTTGCAGAAATTTTAAAGTGAGCGTGAAAAATATACATTTTTAAACAATAGAATAGGCCTTGGACATGAGACGTCGCTCCTGGTGCACGAAATGTGAAATTGGGAATGCTACCACCAAGAAAAATTAATGAAAGTTGTAGTACTTCTCTATAATCATGCCGACATTCGCTAAATAATCAAGACAAAACTGCTTGTTTGTTTCACGTTCCTCGACAGATATGACATGCAAAACTTGTTTATCATACATACAATTGATGTATGCCTCTGAATTAAGTGTGCTCCATTCCCGTGCAAAACGTTTAAAAATTGCTACCTCTGGGCCACTTGATTTTCCGAAATTTATCTCAAAAACAGCTCTTAAGAGAATTTCTGCAATATGGTGGCGACATGGTAACCACAATAAGCTGCGTTCCAGCTTGCTTTCCAATTAAGTTCAAGCACCACTAAAAGGGCCAGTATTTGCAGCAGTTGTATCAAAATTTTCTAATGAATGCAGCACATTCATTTGTACCAAATAGTCGTAGGCTGATTGCGCGACTGCAGCACCAGTTCCATATTCAATGATGGGGACTGCTATCAACTTTTTAACGTTCTCCGACGTGAGCACAATAACCAAGCGATCAACTTTATCTTTCCCAGCAATAGCGGAAAGTAGCTTTCCGTCCCAATGTAAAACAAATGTTTCAGGGATCTAAAAAACTTAAGCTCAAAGAAAAACTCATAACTTGGCCAAAATAAAAAAATGTACCTTCAGAATTTCAATAATTTCTTTGCCATGACGCCGACGATATTTTTTACGTTGTTCACGCAAACTTGTGCAATTCAGAACAAGATCCTCAATATTGTGATCCAAGGCTTTGGCAGTTGCACTGATGAAATGTATAGCTAGTGGAGTTGAGTTGAGCTCAATTAAATATTAAAATACACCTAAATGTATTTGATTCTGGTGGCATTGTATACTACAGCGTTAATACAACTTATAATAAATTATGTTATTATTTATAGTAGTTTTATTTATAGTATTTTTAATTAAAAAAAATTAATGAAATACAAAATAAGAATATTTTGGTGGTTTTTCAAAGTTTTGACCTTTGACCTCATCATGGCACGGGTTGGCACCATCCGATCCACCTGAAAATTTGTTACATCAATTTTGACATCAAATCGCATATTTTTGTTGCTACCCACATTCAAAATTCCAAAATATAAAAAACCCCATATTAGCTCCGCCAGGGCTAATGTATATATATATGTTCCCGCCGATCCTATAAGGAGCAAAGGGCCTCAATATATAGATATGACTTAAGGTATGTTCAGACCACAAATATTTGACGATAAAATAAAAAAAAGCGTGACCAGTAAATTGATTAAACTTAAGCATTATTTTTAACAATTTCTTGTTATTTGCTAAACTTTATGTCTAAGATGATAATTGCATTTATGTATAGTGTAGTTAAGAAACCGTTAAATAATGTTTGCTCTAGCCAAACGTTTTGCAAAAGCAAACAATTCTTTAAGAAAACTGGTGGTTACGTTAGGAGTCAAATATTAAATAGGTGTGAACATAGCTATAGAATTTTTGAATAACTTTGGTTTTAAAAATATTGGGATTTAATAAAATTTATTATTTGACATATTTTCCCAAATTTATTGTAAATGAGTTATAATTTGTTGCTGGTTAAGCATGTGTATACGAAGCAGTAAACTTCATCCATATTTTTGAAAAGTGGCAAACAAAACCTCTTATCCAGGATTATATATTTGAATTTTTTTTTGTTTCAGTATTATTGAAACAATAGTAATATGAACATGCTTTTTGTATGAAATATCTTTCAATTCGCCGATTACACAATTTAAACCCTTCCAGGACATTTTTGATTCCTCCAATTTTGTTCTTGGTGTTTTAATAAATAAAACTGATGAATTTTCCCACAACGTTCATTTCGCCGGTATGTTCTTGTTTTAAGCATGAAGATCTGCTAGAACTACTTAAGAGTTTTTCATTCATTATTTTTAGCATATTTTAGTAAAGTATTATTTGCAGTCTCTTAAAAACTACTTGGAACAGGGTCAAGTTTTACTTGGCGTATATTTATGTCAAGCCTTTAGACTAATTAAAAATGATTAATTTAAAGAATCATAATTTTAGTGCCGTTTAAGCACAATTTTATTTTAAGTCAGTTCGAAATATCACCAGAGATGGCATCTTTATAAAAATATATAAAGTATTTAGAATACTGTCAAATTGCTAACTACTTTTAAAGCTGAACTTTTTTTACGTACTGTAACATAAGCGATTTGTATTTACATTGCTCATAACGTTTTTTGACTTTTGTTTCATTTTGTTTTGACATTTTTTATAAAAAGTTTAAGTTTGCCAAATATTCAATTAAAACAATACTTAAATTACGGGTACATTTATAACAAATGTAAGGAAAACATATATAAATTACACATTACTAAAATAACCGGGTTATTTTACTAAAATAACCGGTTTATTCGATATTCGAAAAATTGACATTTTAAAATATTCGACTTGGGCAAAACTAAAATAACCGGTTAAAACCGGTCGAATACTATTCGATCGATCACCCTAGTGTAATGTAAATGTTATGTTGTTCAAAAAACATCGTTTACATTAGATCAATATAACTACTACTGTTCTAATAACAAAAATATACTGTGGGAGTTTAATTTGAATATATTTATGCATATAGATACATACATTTCATTGATTTTTGGATCTTTCATGGATTTCACATCAATATTATTGTTAAAATTATGTAGTATTACAGAATGTCTAATAAATATTAAAAGAATATACTACAAATTGATTTAAATAATTATTTAAAATAGCTTATCTACATCATTTTATTAAATTTTTTTATAATGTATAATTATAACTTATTCAAGATATAATAACAAAGTTATTATTTAATATATAACTGATAATCCAAAAAGTGAGGAATAAAGCTACAAAGTAATGAATTCAGGAAGTCATTAAAAGTAGGATTGTAAGTAAAGTTTTTGCTGGGATAATTACAATTTAATTCACGCGGGGAAAAATTCAGAGATAAGGTAAATATTCTATTGTCTTTAGGCTTTGCTATACGTACATTTTTTTTATATATATGACAATTATGTTTTATAGAATTGAAAGATTGACAAACATTTATCTGGAAAGAAAATATCATATATATGAAAAGAAAGAGTTTTTCTTATTTGCCAAATTGTATCCAAAGGACAACGAACTATAAGAGTACCTTTCGTGGGGGATTTTCCCAACAAAGCCGAGGGAACTGCGGTTTTATTACCTTAAGATTTCCCACGGAACTTGGCTTGGCAAATTTCCGTTTTTATCCTGATGTAGCATTGCATAAAAAGTGTTCCTATTTTTTTTTCCATAAACAATCTATAAAATAGTGGATATCAGAATTGACAAAATGGTATCAAGCTATACATAACTTTAAATGTCGTGATTTTGATTTTTTTTAAATTCAAATAGTTGTTTTTTTTTTTGCTTAAAATTTATATTTAGTAATTTAAAAGTGTTTCACTCGTTAACATCACAAACAATTATACAAATCTGCATAATTTTTCCAATTTAAAGTGGAGTAACAAAATATGCAACTTCAATGAAGAGTCATCAGGCCTGAAAGTAACGAGGGACATCCCGTGAGTTTGGTTCAGTTTTGTTTTAATTGGAAATTTAATACACTTAGATTTTTTTTATTTTTTTTTCTTATTAATTTTTATTTTAATAACAAGTGGAAACACATGAATTAAAAAGAAAGATAAATAAATAAAAATAATGTATTATAGTGTTAAAGCTTTGGTATTGGTACAAGTAAGAATTTAAGTGTTTATAATTCTTATTCGCATTTCGCTACAAATAAAACCCGTATAATATTTTTGGCCTTTCTAAAATCTTTGGAAAAGGTTTCCTGATGAGCTGGCCTAAGCAACCAGTGAAATGCGCATAGAGGCTAGCTTTCCCTCAACAATAAATTTCAGTGCATTTATCAAATATGAAAAACTGGGAATTTAGCACGTCATACGGAAATCGTATTAATAATAAATTTTGTATTCCCGAAAATAACTTTGATAAAGTTATTTATGTTTTTTTTTATACATATTATTATTTATTTATTTTTTTTTTTTACACTTTACACTATAAATAATGACCAAAATATAATGGTGTTTTCTTTTCTACAAAAAAATGTGCATATTTTATTTAAAAATATTCAATTTGGTGTCTTGTTCTTAAAAATTTTGATCCCGAAAAGGGTGGCTTGTTTTATTTTAAAAAACTCATGCTTTTCGGGAGCAAAATTTTTAAGAAACAGACACAAAATTGCATTTTATAAAAAAAATGCACATTTTTTTTGTAGAAAAGAAAACACCATAAGTTTTGTTTTTTTTTCTTTTGCTTAAATTTGGTTATTATATTAAAAACTTTAGCAATATAAATATTTAATACTTTTATCCAATCATTCACCCTTATCGTGGTTGGCGTATATAAAATACGCCTGCTACTGTTTCGTAATAGATTAAAGAGAAGGTGAACTTATTTTCTTTAATCTATTACTTAACAGTCGTAGGCATATTTTAAAAACATCAACCACGATAAGGGTGATTATCTCAGTTATTTTGTTTATATCTCAGAAATAATAATTAATTTTATATACTATCGAAAAATTTAACTTAGTTTTGTTAATATATATATAAATATATATTAAACATCTGCATGAAACTTAATAATGATGTTCATGAAACCTTCATTATAATTTTGTGTTCGCTTCATTCGTATTCAGTAAGATGAAACACTATGAAATGAAAGCAATGAACACTCGATATTTAAAAGACGAATAAGAAAAAATAAGTTTATTTGCTTATACAAGAGAATATGAACATTAACAACCATGAAACAGAACAACCATTGAACAAATCTCGAATAAGTTCATGGAAAAACTGTATGATTTAAATGTCAGTGTTGCCAGTTGCAGAAAAATAAAAACATAGGAAAGTTAAAAAAAAAAAAATAGAAATAACCATGAGGGGTAAATGCAACAAGTTTAAGAGATACATTAATATGGAAATAAAAACTCAAATTTATTTTTGTTTTCAATGTAAATTTTCAATAAAATTAAATATATTTAATTATAATTTAATTAATAATCTTAAACAGAAAAATATTTGCTTACATTCATTTTCAAGTTTTTAATATCTTTCGAAAAAAAACAACCACGTGGTCAAACTCCTAAGACACTTACAAAACTAACAATTAAATTTTGCATAAACTCATTCCTCCTTTTGATTTTCATCTTTCACCTAAAAATGTGTGTTTTTTATGAGTTCGTTTCATTTCAGGGCCGTGTACAGTACATTACAAGACAATAAAATCTTGCCATTTTGTATTATTCCAAAATGCAAATGACAAACAAAAAAAAACATATTTTGCATATTATTTATTGTTTATATTCCAAATATGTATACTATACATGTATGTGCATAGGTATATCTACATATGTTTTAAAATTTAAATTACACATGGGCAACGCATGCAAATAAATACTTGAATTTATTGAAGTGGCAACGTTGCTACGGAGTATTAATAAAAATAAATGAGAGAGAATGAAAACTATGAAACAAAGCCGGTTTCATTGAACAACCTCTGTGTGTTTACGACATGAAACGAAATGTGTTCATAGCAGCATTAATAAAACAAGAGTTTGTTCGGTAATCTCAATTTTATTCGAACACGACTTTCAATGAATAAACATTTCAGTATGTTTATGAATGAAGTTGTTCATGCAGCCCTTTAATATATATATATGTACAAAGTGAAAAAAAGTGGCATCTCAGTTCATTTTGTTCGGAACAAGAATTAAAATTAAACCAATTCAAGAAAAAACGTGCCGATCAAAATAATTTCTCTCTCTCTCAAAAGTAAAATGTCAAACTCAATATAAAAAAAATTTTGTCCGGACAAAAATTTTGTTCGGCACGCATGGGTGAATCGAGCTTTAGTCTCTTTTTGTTGAATACATTCCCTAGAGGGAAGCGAACTGACACTGAAGTAGTCCCATGATAGGTCTTTGGTGGTAGGGACCGGTTCCAGTTCTAACAAGGTAAATAAGCGTGAAAAGCATTTAAGCGTGGGGTAATTAACCGGGATATACTGTATTTAAATACAATGTAGTATTATTTCAATAAAACTAGTCCAAGAATTAAATTTAAGAGCCAAATTTTAGAAATGACCAAAAAATGTGTCACATCACCGCTAAAGACTGTTCTGTAATTCATTACTTTTTCTACCTTTTTGCTCTTTATAAACCAGTTAAGGGATTGGTTCTTTTTTCACTGGTCATGAGTCCTTTCTTTTTGTACTTGTTCTATTTTCACAAATCCCAGGACCAGTCGGTTGTACAAATTGACACAAATTTCCCGCAGGGTTAGTATTAAGTCCTCTTTACTTAAGGGAATATTCTTTTTTTTTAACATCAAGCCTGTTATATAGTTTCTGATTTAAGATTTTGTTTCTTTTTTCAAAATCTTTTTTAATTTTCTCTATTGTTTGATGAATTTCATTTGTATTTTTAATTAATTGATCCATTATCTCCTTCTGTGTTTTTTCAATTTATTGACACCATCGTTTTCTTCCAAAGCATTCGACATATGTATGTTTGATTCTTTTGTTTTGAGCATCAATGTTGTTATCTGTATTGTTGTGGTCGTTGTGATCACCCTAAAAATAATTTTGTGATGCGTTTATTTTGGGTGGCCAGATCGTTGGCGGCGCTGGCATGCTGGCGTTTAACCCGGCTTAGGGCTCGCCGTCTTGGGGTGGAGTTCTTGCCAACCAATCAGCCTTGGTACCACTAACAACAAACAAAAAAAACATGCCAGCCTATTTCGGAATGAAAAAATTAAAATAAAAAAATAAAGGGACCCGAAGTGAACCGGTGAGTAAAGAAACAAAACTATATTCAAAAACTCAGATACTTACTGTTTCCCTTTTTCCTTCTTTTTACAGATGTGTTGGTTGTTGGATGGTTTACCAACCATGGCTGCCCTCCCTATTGGAATCCCTTTCGATTCCACCATGAAAACTCGACGCCAATATCACAGAGTTTTCCCTAATAATATCTACTTTTAATCTTTAACCACCTCCCATTGTATTATCTTAAACCCACTTAGCCACTCATATTTTTTAAATAAAAAGATTTAATTTTTCAATTCATAATTCAGATTAAACAAATTTTATTAGTTAAAAAAAAATATTTGAAACTTTGTATACCTATATATATAGAAAAATTGTTATAAATCACTGTTGAAATAAAAACATTTTTAATTGAGCAGAATAAATTTGTAAATTGGAATTATTTTAAGCTTTAACCATGTATTTTACAATATATGTAATTCAAAAAGAAAATTCAAATAAAATTGCAATTAAAATAACAACTATAAATTTAATGGTCTTCTCTTAATCCACTTTTTCTCTTCTTCCCCAGGTATTTTAAATCACTGCGGCCTCTCTATTCTCGCTCCTCTAACTATGCCCCTGGTGCTATAGGTATTTGTCGTCCGTCAGAATGTCCGAAGTTCGTGTAGAAAACTTTTTTTTAAATAAATAAAAATAACAAATATATATATTTCTCCTTAAAGTCGCTAAAATTCCTTTAAGGCAAACACTGTATCCTCGGGCAAACCTCCCTGAACGATAACGATACCTAGGTTGAGCTCAGCCTAACAACGCGCACCTTTCGTCGAATTTACAAAAGGGAATGACTACGTACGGATTGGTGTTTTCCCTAATAAACTTTACTTACGCGAAATTTACAGGTAAGGATTAATATATATACATATAATAAAACAAACTTACATTTGCAAAACCAATTTAAATCAAAACTTTTCCAACTTGTCCTAATTATTATTTTTTTTAATAAATTAGCCAGCCTATGGTTTCCTTATTATATTTTATAAAAATATTTTATGAATACAGCGTTAAATCTTTAAGTTAGAGAGGAGGAAGACAGGGGGTACTTCACACCAAAGATCTAAGGCAAAACCTTAGTATCAATGGTGGTTTTAGTCCCTGTTTTCAACTAACCACTCTTTAATTTATTAAGGAAAAATTTGCCTTCAAACTACTTGCACTTAGTGATTTCTCTTACCCTGGTCAAATTGGGAGGATCCCGGGATGGCTCATTCTTCAAGGGCTCAGGGGTTCATCAAACTACACCAGTTATTCATTTTCGGCTTACCTGAAAGTAAAAAGAAAAATACTATTAGCATATTGGTTTTGATTAGGTTGGAAATAATAAATTTTTGTTGCACAAGTATAGTTTTGTTATACGTATAAGCTTTTACTGCACATTGTAACTTTAAACCATTGTTTTATTTAAATTTTTCCTGTGGTACGAGGAAATGAAAAACCTTGAATTACACTGATCACGTTTTAATTAATCTTTTTACTCACAACACAGTTTTATTGTTCACTGTAGATTCCGTATTTAAAATTTTTTTTGTTTCTCCACTTATTTTCCAAACGAAACTCAAGCACTGTGTTAACATCGTGCACTGCACACAATAAATTATAGGAACTTACCTGTTGCCTGAAGTGTCCGTCCGTGCCGCTCGTTGGTAGATCAAAATGTATGTCCTACTTGGTGGAAAGGAAAATTGTGCTTTGAAATCGTAGAGATTTTTATTTTGAAATAAAACTTACCACCTTCGTCCACGGAGATCCAAAGGGGAAGTAGCGCTTCTGCAGTGGCACCAACCTAGATGGCTAGATACGTAAAATTTGTGTATGGTAATTTTTTTGCTTTTGCTTAAATACAAATATTAATACAATGTACTGACCTAAACCCGGCTTTTGCGGCACATCCGTCCCATGATCTGAAAGGAGAAACAATGGGAATTTATGTTAGTTAGTTGGGAATTAGTTATAGTTTATATTAATTAATTTTATGTAAATTAAAAATTTTAAATAATAGATACATACTTATCTTTGAGTTTTACCACCATTCATTTTTTTTACGCACCCATGCGTAGTATTCTTATTTTCTTTTGTTATTTTATTCGTCCATTCCAAGGCGAATTCATACCCTTTTTTTTATTAATCGGTCAGAGTTACCAGAACGTATAGGAATAACTCTCCACACCGAGTTGTATTTAAAAACCAAAATGTTTCAAGGGTTACCAGATCGTTCTTTTTCATTTGGGATTTTATGATAATGCCCAAAATATCAGAGGGGAAAATTTAAGTTTTCTTTAAAAAAAAAAAAAAACAAAACAAATGGTGCTCTTTTTCCCTCCCATCCTGAATCCACCGATGGATTCAGGTAATGGTTGGGTTTGTTATGTGCACCCTGTAGATGGTAATACAGTGCAAAGAGTGGCAACGCATAAAAACAGCTGTAGGAAAATAAAAACATAGTAAATTCAAGATGAAGAAACAAAAAAAAAAATATGGATTTAGTTGAATGTTTATGTTTTTCAATTGCTGAAAAAGATTTTTTAGGAAATGGTGGAAAAAGCGTCCCGAGGTCTCTTGGGATGAAAATGGGAAAATGTCGGCCTTTTTAGTTTGAAGACCTTTTTGAGGTAAGTCGTGGCAAGTGGCTCTTCGCAAAAATTAAAAATTTGAATAAAAAATAATATGTGTTATACATAAACTATTTATTCTCGTTTTAAAAATTGGTTTTAACAAAAATAATACACAAACGTTTTTGTAATAATAAATGTGTAAAAATAAACTTAAATCCGGGTAGTTTTTTGTATAAAACAAAAACCATAATCTTAAATATAATAATCCCGAAGAAAGTACATTGAATTTAACCATTGAAATAATCACCTAAAAACTAGCGTAATTTAACAATCAGAATATTTACAAAGTGCAAAAGTAAAATTTAACAAAAACAATTTTAAGCAGTAAAATTCTAAAGGGTAACAATCTTGCAAACCAAAAAGAAAAGAAAAAAAAAAGAAGTAAAATTTAAATCATAAAGCCACTCCATCGCCGCCACGACCAACGAGGGAACTCATCAAGTCACTTCATCTTTGGTGAAAGGTATCAAACTTTGGACATAGGACCGAAACGACTTACGACCACGAACCTGGAGCAAATAAAAAGGAAAAAGAATACTTACTGTAAGTTTGTTTTATTATATGTATATATATTAATCCTTACCTGTAAATTTCGCGTAAGTAAAGTTTATTAGGGAAAACACCAATCCGTACGTAGTCATTCCCTTTTGTTAATTCGACGAAAGGTGCGCGTTGTTAGGCTGAGCTCAACCTAGGTATCGTTATCGTTCAGGGAGGTTTGCCCGAGGATACAGTGTTTGCCTTAAAGGAATTTTAGCGACTTTAAGGAGAAATATATATATTTGTTATTTTTATTTATTTAAAAAAAAGTTTTCTACACGAACTTCGGACATTCTGACGGACGACAAATACCTATAGCACCAGGGGCATAGTTAGAGGAGCGAGAATAGAGAGGCCGCAGTGATTTAAAATACCTGGGGAAGAAGAGAAAAAGTGGATTAAGAGAAGACCATTAAATTTATAGTTGTTATTTTAATTGCAATTTTATTTGAATTTTCTTTTTGAATTACATATATTGTAAAATACATGGTTAAAGCTTAAAATAATTCCAATTTACAAATTTATTCTGCTCAATTAAAAATGTTTTTATTTCAACAGTGATTTATAACAATTTTTCTATATATATAGGTATACAAAGTTTCAAATATTTTTTTTAACTAATAAAATTTGTTAAATCTGAATTATGAATTGAAAAATTAAATCTTTTTATTTAAAAAATATGAGTGGCTAAGTGGGTTTAAGATAATACAATGGGAGGTGGTTAAAGATTAAAAGTAGATATTATTAGGGAAAACTCTGTGATATTGGCGTCGAGTTTTCATGGTGGAATCGAAAGGGATTCCAATAGGGAGGGCAGCCATGGTTGGTAAACCATCCAACAACCAACACATCTGTAAAAAGAAGGAAAAAGGGAAACAGTAAGTATCTGAGTTTTTGAATATAGTTTTGTTTCTTTACTCACCGGTTCACTTCGGGTCCCTTTATTTTTTTATTTTAATTTTTTCATTCCGAAATAGGCTGGCATGTTTTTTTTTGTTTGTTGTTAGTGGTACCAAGGCTGATTGGTTGGCAAGAACTCCACCCCAAGACGGCGAGCCCTAAGCCGGGTTAAACGCCAGCATGCCAGCGCCGCCAACGATCTGGCCACCCAAAATAAACGCATCACAAAATTATTTTTAGGGTGATCACAACGACCACAACAAAATGGCGCCCAACGTGGGGCCCGAAGTGGAACGTCTCACTATTATGTTTTTATTAATACTGGCAGTTGTCACGAGGCCATAGCTAGCGTAGGTCCCGTCCGAGTATTTAAGAGTCCTCGACGTGTTGCGACTTTGGTTCATTGCCTGTGGAATAGTTAGGAATATACATTTAGTTTTTTTAATAGTTATTTGTTTTTTCAATAGCCATAGATTTCCAGTCTTCGTTAAATTGCACGTCCCGAGGGGGTATGGGAAGCTCTATCGCGCTGCGGCGTTTAGGGTAGACGGGAATCCGAAAAAGTTGTTCATTTTGAAGCATTTTGGAGTCAAGTTATAGATAGGATGAAAAATTTCTTTAATTTTTTTTTTGCTACCAAAAGGTTTCCTAATTCAATTTTCACTACATTTGCTTAGTTTTAATAGATTAACCCTAGTCCCGTATATAGGAGAACAGTAACTTAAAATTACTCACCTGGGTTGTTAGTTTGCCCTGGATTACTCCTGATCTTCGGACCTACGAATCCAGTTGCACCACACCCTTTTCGTTTAGTGTTTGGGGGGCTAGCGGTTTATTGTTTGAACATCCACACCAGATACTTGCGAAATCCCTGAAAGGTTACGGAAGACAATTAGTTTTGATTTTTTTTTTCAGATGTTTATAATTAATCATATTATATGAATTAAATTTGTTTCCTACGTTTTAAATTTAACCACCTGAAAATCCTATTGTGTTTAAAACAAGATAACTACATTGATTTTCGTTATTTTTTTATATTTTTTTTTTTGGTTCATCACAAACTAAATTTAAAGTTTTTTATTATTTATTTTTCTTATTTTTTTTAAATTCTTTTTTTTAGTTTTGGCACTTTTATTTTTATTTATTACGCCGTATTTATCATCGGGGTTTATATTAAAATTTTTCTGAACGTTTTTGGATTTTTTTTTTACTGAATATAGAAAAATTTAAATATAGGCGGCTAATTCGTTAGTCCGTTATTAGGATTTTTGTTGTATTTGCCTTTTTATTTCCTCTCTCGATAAGAGAATATCTGTTGGTATAGTTTTGGGTCTCTAGTGTAAACGGGTAATTACTTTGGTTTGAGTGGTATGGTTTTAACTCGATCAGTGAGAAGTCAACTTGGTTCCGAGGGCGCAGAAGTGAATAGCGTTCCAGTCATGGAGGACGTGCCTCGAACCACAACTGGAACGCTGGCGTCTACTTCGATCCCAGCTAGTGCCATCTCCAATATTCCGGCTGTTGTTACCACTACCATGTCCAACATAACTCCCGTAGTACAACAATTCATGACTTTGGCTCATGACCGTACGAGCTTTTCGAACGAGTCACACCTATCGAATAGTACGATTGTTTCGCCGGATTAAAGCAGTATAACGGCTAGAAATGTTCGCCAGGACTTTCACTCCGGCAGAGGCGCAAACATTCCCGTGACGTCAGCACCTAATATGAATTTGCATACAGATGCGGTTGGTACACTTCGCGAGGAATTTGCCAGACAGATGCAAGAGCTGCAAAGGACTATGCAACAAGAAATTACTAGAGCTTTGAGTCAACAAGTAAATCCTATGGCTCAGCAGTCATACCCGTTTTCCGCACAGCAGCAGCCACCACCTAGAAGAGAGACGAGCGTATTAGACAACAATCAACAACAACGATTAACAACAAACTTACCGCCAACAAATTTTATTCCCACATATACCTCGCAGTCAAATATTCCCGTCCAGGGACCACAACAACCTGTTTTCGTGCATCCACAGGTCTATACCGGTCAGTCTTCTCCAGCTCCAATATTTAGCGTACCGCCACCTAGTTTGCCAACTGGCCATGCTTACACCGGCAATGGCAAAATTGATTTGTCTAAGTGGGGCATAAAGTTTGATGGTACAGTGAAGTCCATGAGCGCTGAAGATTTTATTTTTAGAGTAGATGTTCTTCGCCAGGACTACAATTGCTCATTTAATGAAATTTTACGCAGTTTTCATCTGCTGCTGGAGGGGCCTGCTCTAGATTGGTATTGGAATGTACGTAAATTGACGCCAATTCAAACTTGGGACGATCTAGAAAGAGTGTTCCTGACGCAATATAGGCGGTATGAAAACGAGTTTCAAATCCAGAAGAAAATAATGGACCGCCGTCAAATGCCTCAGGAATCCTTCGAAGATTTTTTCAACGCTGTTTTGAAGCTGCGTAATCAGCAAAGGTCGCCATACCCCGAAATGGACTTAATTGAAATAATGAAGTCCAATTTAAAACCGTCATTGTCGCATTTGCTCTTTTCAGTTCGATCGTTCAGCTTAAATGAGTTTTGTCAGCAAGCCAAGAGGGCAGAGAATCTTCTGTCTACTCAAAGACAACAATATGCTCAGCGTCAATTTCCAGCCCCTAGGGTGCATGAAGTTGCCTTCGAAGAGGAAGTATTTCCTAGCACCAGTTTAGGAGTTGAGGCCATATCCAGTTCTGATTACACCTGTTGGAATTGTAAACAAGTAGGTCATGGCTTCATGGACTGCCCATCGCCAAATCGTCGAATTTTCTGTTTTAGGTGTGGTCGCGATAATGTGGTGACGCCTAAGTGCCCAAAGTGTCAGGGAAACCTGCGGTTGGCCCAGCCTCAAACTGGGGAGACTCGGTCAACTCAGACGTAAACCCAGCAGTCGGCAATTTTATTACCACCTCACCAGTAACACCCTTAAAGATTTTAGTTAATTCCGAAAGAGAGAAACCTATGGTTGAGAAACCGGCGGTTAGCGTGATTAAACCCTTACATCAGAGGGTGAGAGAATATGTAGCGGCAAAGGCTAGGATTTTTGGTAGGGTGTCTGATCGTATTAGAAAAGCTAGAGAAAGGTATAAGAAAAGGAGAAGTATTAGAAGGGAGATTATGTCTGCGTCATTATATGAGGGGAATGACTCCAGGTTGTATCTTAAAATTAGTTTAAACGGCGTTGATATCGAAGGTTTGTTAGATAGTGGGGCTACTGTTACCTGCTTAGGTAAGAATTGTTTGGAATTAGTAGAGAGGGCTAAACTGCAGATGTCGGGGTTCACTTCTTTTATTAAGACTGCTGATGGCAGTCCGCATAAGATTGTAGGGCGCGTAAGGGCGAACGTTTGTTTTAATGGTATTTCTGAGGAAATAACTTTTTACTTAGTCCCGTCATTGAGTAGGGAATTATTTTTGGGCGTGGACTTTATGAAAAAGTTTCAAATGTTTTCGGCGATTTGTAGTTTAACTAAGAATGGCGTTAGTCTGTGTCCGGAGGATGAGAGCGGGGCAGAGAAGGTCAGGACGCATGTCTTGAAGCAGGACCAACAAGCAAGGTTAGATAGGGTCGTAGCTAGATTTCCTTGCTACACCAGGAGGGGTCTTGGGAAAACTTGTCTGGAGGTCCATATAATTGACACCCGTGATGCAACTCCGGTGAAGGACAGACACGATCCGGTCTCACCAGCTGTGCAGAAGTTGATGTATGCAGAGCTTGATAGGATGCTTGACCTTGGAGTCATTGAGCAGAGCGAGAGTCCATGGAGTCATCCGGTTACTCTAGTCCGCAAGGGCGAGAAGAATCGTTTGTGCTTGGACGCTCGCAAGCTAAATGCCCTCACGGTCAAGGACGCCTATCCTCTGCCGCACATCGAGGGTCTGCTCAGTCGGTTGGGGGATACTTATTTTATATCAAGCGTCGATTTGAAGGATGCGTTTTGGCAGATACCATTAGATGCCTCCAGTAGGGAAAAAACTGCATTCACGGTACCAGGTCGACCACTCTACCATTTTACGGTAATGCCTTTTGGGTTATGTAATGCAGCTCAAAGGCTATGCCGTTTAATGGATAAAGTGATCCCAGCGGCGCTTCGTGATAGAGTTTTTGTCTATCTGGATGATCTTTTGATTGTCTCGCCAGACTTTGAAACTCACTTGGGGTTGTTAGAACAGGTGTCGGATTGTTTGGAACAGGCGGGTTTGACCATAAACGTCGCAAAATCTAAGTTTTGCTTTAGGGAGCTTCGTTACCTAGGGTACATAGTGGGAGGGGGGAAGTTAAAGCCTGACCCAGAAAAGATTCAAACTATTTTGAACTACACTTACCCGAAAACCGTCAGGCAGGTTAGGAGTTTTATGGGAGCCACTGGTTGGTACAGGCGCTTCATTCCAGATTATGCCACTATTTCCACACCCATATTCAACACTCTTAAAAAGAGCAAATCCTTTAGCTTTACTGAAGAGGCGAAGGTCGCATTTGATCGTTTGAAAACGGCTCTCACCACCAGTCCAGTACTCACGCACCCTGATTTTGCGAAGCATTTTTACGTACAATGTGATGCCTCCGATGTAGGCGTCGGGGCCGTCTTATTTCAGAAAGATAAGGATGATGGCGAGCACCCAATTGCATTTTTCTCGCACAAATTAACGCAAGCCCAGAGGAATTATTCCGTCACTGAGAGGGAGTGTTTAGCCGTGGTCCTGGCCATTAAAAAATTTCGGCCTTATGTTGAGCTGATGCCATTCTCGGTGATAACAGATCACAGCAGTTTAAAATGGTTAATGTCTCATAAGGAGCTAAGCGGTAGACTCGCTCGATGGAGCCTACATCTGCAGTCGTTTAAATTCACCATAGAGCACAGAGCCGGATCCAAAAACATTGTTCCGGACACGTTATCTCGTTATGACATGGATGAGATTGCCTCTGAAATGAATCAGTTAATAAATTTTGATCCGAAGCGTTTAAATCAGATGATTACCTGGAATTAATTCAAAAAATTGTTGAGAATGCGGATCGCCTGCCAGACCTTAAGGTGGTAGACAATTTTGTTTACAAGCGAGTGAAGCCATATGATGGTATACAAATTAACGAAGACTTCGCCTGGAAGTTATGGGTACCGCTGGAATTAACAAATGACATCGTAGCTAAATGTCATAATCCACCACAATCGGCTCATGGAGGTATTGGGAAAACACTTCACAGAGTGAGAGAATATTTTTATTGGCCAAATCAAAACTCACAAATTCGTTCTTTTGTAGCAAATTGTCAAGTCTGTAGGGAAACAAAATCTGCCAATGCTACGTTGAGACCACCTATGGGCGCAGAGACAGAAACCGAGCGTCCGTTTCAGCGGATTTATGTAGACTTTTTGGGGCCATACCCGCGCTCAAAGAATGGCAACTGCTACATATTTATCGTACTTGACCATTTAACAAAATTCGTTCTGTTAAAGGCAATGGCTAAGGCTAACACTAAGAATGTGGTCAAATTTTTAATAGCTGAAGTTTTTTTCAAATTCGGAACACCTGAGACAATTGTTTCAGACAATGGCAAACAATTTGTCAGTAAAGAGTTTCAGGACGTTATAAAAAATTTTGGCATTAAACATATTAAAACTGCTTTGTACTCACCACAAGCGAACGCATCAGAACGGGTAAATCAGCCAATTCTTGCTGCAATACGCGCGTATCTAAAGGACGATCATTCCGAATGGGATAAGCATATGTCAGAAATTGAATTTTCACTAAGGTCTTCGGTCCAAACGTCAATAGGTGTCACTCCTTACTTTGCACTTTTTGGTATGAGTATGATTGGTCATGGTAGTGTGTATAAACTGGCGAGGAAGTTAAAATGTCTAAATGATCCCGAGATCGAGATCTTACCAAAGCCAATCAGACAAGATCTAATTAGAAGTAAGATTCGCGAGAATCTACATAAGGCCTACTTACGCGGTGAAAAATCTTATAACACGCGCTGTCGGCAGGTGAAGTTTATTCCAGGGCAGGAAGTATACCGCCGCAATTTTCAACAAAGCGTTTTCGGAAATAACTTTAACGCAAAACTTGCGCGAAAATTTCTGAAGTGTCGAATCGTACGTCCCGTGGGTAATAGTCTATATGAGGTCGAAAATCTTCAGGGGAAATCTTTAGGGGTTTTTCAGATAAATAAAACACCCGTTTTTTGGGAACGATTATTGAATTTAGTAAACGTTTATTAATGTTCGTTTGGTAAACCTCTTTTAAATTTACATTATTTTTTTTTTTGCTTATGAATAGAAACGCACGGGTCTTAAACGCTACATACTAAAATTAGAAAAAAAAGACTCTTATACGTTAAATTTTACGGGAGGGTTCTTGTTTTAATTGTTCTTCTAGTTTGGTGACCAAATTACTGTAAAATAGGTGGGGTGATTATTGCAATTTAATTTTTCCCAGATAACCGCTATGTAGTATATAATTTTCGCTATCAACGAATTTGGCTACGCGCAATGAATAATTAATTGTTAAGCTCAACTTAGGCTCACGTCTCTAAGCTGGTTAACTGGTAACCGTCATCGCTCTATTGGTGCGGCACTATGGTCACTCTGGAGAACTATGCTATTGAGAGCTAAGTGCTGTTAGTCACCTAGAGTGATAACATTTCTCTGAGTCCGTTCTTACAGCGAGTTGAGGCAAAATTAAATTATTTATTCAATCAATATTATAGAAGGTAACATTGATTTTTCATTGTGGTATGCAGTTTCGTGATGGGAAAAATGTATACTCTATAGAGAAATCTGGTTCGGACTTTTTGTCCACTTGTTTCACAGCTTTGTTTAAGCTTGTAAAGGGTAACACAAATAAAAGAAAAAATGACAGTCATTTTTATTTTACTGTGTCTTAAAGTGGTGTTTGGGCGAGGGTACGCGACCGTTTTAAACGCAAATATATAATTATAATTATACTAATATTAACATAATCTTAGTATCTAAAACTCACCGATAGGAATTGAGGAAGTAGCCAGGTTGAATTCTCGGGGATTATCTGAAATTAATGTGGAAAGAATTAGAGTTTTATTTTGTTATTTTCCAATGAAGTTTTCTAAGGAGTCAATTTAGTATGTTAATTATTGTTCCCATTGGAAAATTTTGATGGAATTGTGGTTAGGCTTTAATAAATTTTTGAATAATTAGGGATTTACATTTTGTATCGTTTTTCAAGGAGTTAAGGAAAAAAGAAAATAATGGAATTAGTTTAATTCTTCTTTAAATGCGATTCAAATCAGTGTCAAATAATTTACGATCATGTTTTTCTCGGTTATTTCAATTTATTATATTAATGTAGTTCGTAATCTGGAAATATATTCAAATCGATGAAAAAGCTCACAAATTTGGTTAAAAGGAGGAATTTATTATAAGAGATACAAATCAAATACATTTGTATCAAACTTGTTGGCTAAGATAATTTCAGATTTTGTATGAAACGAAGGTAAAATTTTAGAAAAATTTTCCTAAGTATTTAATTCAACAAAAATTTTTCAGTTACGCATCATCTTCAGAAATTAGAAAAGCCTTTACAACTTTTGTTTACTGTAAGGAAAGATTTTGGTGGCTTATAAACGTTATTACCTTTGGTATGGGAAGGAAGAGAGCAAGTCTCATTAAAAAGGATTTTAGTTTCTGGCCAGGGAGATGAACATAGTGTAAGTTTAGTAGCTATAGAGGGTCGTAAAACTTTTAAGTTTCCAAATACAAAATAGTTCAACTGTTAATGGTTGCTTCATAAAATGGAGCTGTACCTTTTATCCCAGTATTTAATAACGTTATCTTTCTCATTTTGTTTTTTTCTAGGAAAAATTTTAGGAAAAAACTGTGTTTGTTCCAAGAGAAGAAATTAACTTTTCTAGGAATTAGGAATTTTTGGTATTTAAAATTTTGTTCGTTTAAATATTTTTATTTTCGACCAGTTTGGTTTAATAAAAATCCTTAAACTTCAAATCAAATTTTTATTTGAATTAAAATATCTATCTCTAGCGTCATATAAAAACTAATAGTTGTTCCAAAATTCCGAAATAACGCATAAATTCAAAAATCAAAACAAAATCGCATAGAAAAATCATCAAAACTTGGAGCATTATTTGTAATAAAAAATTTTTTTTGTTGGAATTCCTTTATCTGTAGCATATCTATAGTTCTAGAAGATCTTGTGTGAGTAATATTTTTTTTATGATTGTTAAAAAATGTTTTTATAATTACTTTTTTGTTCGAACTAATAATCAACAAAAAAAAATCTTCAGTGATTTTTATAGGAAATCGGTCATCTTTAAATAGAAAAAATTGTTTGATAAAAGAAAAAAAAAACTTCCATTTGCAAAACCAATTTAAATCAAAACTTTTCCAACTTGTCCTAATTATTATTTTTTTTAATAAATTAGCCAGCCTATGGTTTCCTTATTATATTTTATAAAAATATTTTATGAATACAGCGTTAAATCTTTAAGTTAGAGAGGAGGAAGACAGGGGGTACTTCACACCAAAGATCTAAGGCAAAACCTTAGTATCAATGGTGGTTTTAGTCCCTGTTTTCAACTAACCACTCTTTAATTTATTAAGGAAAAATTTGCCTTCAAACTACTTGCACTTAGTGATTTCTCTTACCCTGGTCAAATTGGGAGGATCCCGGGATGGCTCATTCTTCAAGGGCTCAGGGGTTCATCAAACTACACCAGTTATTCATTTTCGGCTTACCTGAAAGTAAAAAGAAAAATACTATTAGCATATTGGTTTTGATTAGGTTGGAAATAATAAATTTTTGTTGCACAAGTATAGTTTTGTTATACGTATAAGCTTTTACTGCACATTGTAACTTTAAACCATTGTTTTATTTAAATTTTTCCTGTGGTACGAGGAAATGAAAAACCTTGAATTACACTGATCACGTTTTAATTAATCTTTTTACTCACAACACAGTTTTATTGTTCACTGTAGATTCCGTATTTAAAATTTTTTTTGTTTCTCCACTTATTTTCCAAACGAAACTCAAGCACTGTGTTAACATCGTGCACTGCACACAATAAATTATAGGAACTTACCTGTTGCCTGAAGTGTCCGTCCGTGCCGCTCGTTGGTAGATCAAAATGTATGTCCTACTTGGTGGAAAGGAAAATTGTGCTTTGAAATCGTAGAGATTTTTATTTTGAAATAAAACTTACCACCTTCGTCCACGGAGATCCAAAGGGGAAGTAGCGCTTCTGCAGTGGCACCAACCTAGATGGCTAGATACGTAAAATTTGTGTATGGTAATTTTTTTGCTTTTGCTTAAATACAAATATTAATACAATGTACTGACCTAAACCCGGCTTTTGCGGCACATCCGTCCCATGATCTGAAAGGAGAAACAATGGGAATTTATGTTAGTTAGTTGGGAATTAGTTATAGTTTATATTAATTAATTTTATGTAAATTAAAAATTTTAAATAATAGATACATACTTATCTTTGAGTTTTACCACCATTCATTTTTTTTACGCACCCATGCGTAGTATTCTTATTTTCTTTTGTTATTTTATTCGTCCATTCCAAGGCGAATTCATACCCTTTTTTTATTAATCGGTCAGAGTTACCAGAACGTATAGGAATAACTCTCCACACCGAGTTGTATTTAAAAACCAAAATGTTTCAAGGGTTACCAGATCGTTCTTTTTCATTTGGGATTTTATGATAATGCCCAAAATATCAGAGGGGAAAATTTAAGTTTTCTTTAAAAAAAAAAAAAAAACAAAACAAATGGTGCTCTTTTTCCCTCCCATCCTGAATCCACCGATGGATTCAGGTAATGGTTGGGTTTGTTATGTGCACCCTGTAGATGGTAATACAGTGCAAAGAGTGGCAACGCATAAAAACAGCTGTAGGAAAATAAAAACATAGTAAATTCAAGATGAAGAAACAAAAAAAAAAATATGGATTTAGTTGAATGTTTATGTTTTTCAATTGCTGAAAAAGATTTTTTAGGAAATGGTGGAAAAAGCGTCCCGAGGTCTCTTGGGATGAAAATGGGAAAATGTCGGCCTTTTTAGTTTGAAGACCTTTTTGAGGTAAGTCGTGGCAAGTGGCTCTTCGCAAAAATTAAAAATTTGAATAAAAAATAATATGTGTTATACATAAACTATTTATTCTCGTTTTAAAAATTGGTTTTAACAAAAATAATACACAAACGTTTTTGTAATAATAAATGTGTAAAAATAAACTTAAATCCGGGTAGTTTTTTGTATAAAACAAAAACCATAATCTTAAATATAATAATCCCGAAGAAAGTACATTGAATTTAACCATTGAAATAATCACCTAAAAACTAGCGTAATTTAACAATCAGAATATTTACAAAGTGCAAAAGTAAAATTTAACAAAAACAATTTTAAGCAGTAAAATTCTAAAGGGTAACAATCTTGCAAACCAAAAAGAAAAGAAAAAAAAAAGAAGTAAAATTTAAATCATAAAGCCACTCCATCGCCGCCACGACCAACGAGGGAACTCATCAAGTCACTTCATCTTTGGTGAAAGGTATCAAACTTTGGACATAGGACCGAAACGACTTACGACCACGAACCTGGAGCAAATAAAAAGGAAAAAGAATACTTACTGTAAGTTTGTTTTATTATATGTATATATATTAATCCTTACCTGTAAATTTCGCGTAAGTAAAGTTTATTAGGGAAAACACCAATCCGTACGTAGTCATTCCCTTTTGTTAATTCGACGAAAGGTGCGCGTTGTTAGGCTGAGCTCAACCTAGGTATCGTTATCGTTCAGGGAGGTTTGCCCGAGGATACAGTGTTTGCCTTAAAGGAATTTTAGCGACTTTAAGGAGAAATATATATATTTGTTATTTTTATTTATTTAAAAAAAAGTTTTCTACACGAACTTCGGACATTCTGACGGACGACAAATACCTATAGCACCAGGGGCATAGTTAGAGGAGCGAGAATAGAGAGGCCGCAGTGATTTAAAATACCTGGGGAAGAAGAGAAAAAGTGGATTAAGAGAAGACCATTAAATTTATAGTTGTTATTTTAATTGCAATTTTATTTGAATTTTCTTTTTGAATTACATATATTGTAAAATACATGGTTAAAGCTTAAAATAATTCCAATTTACAAATTTATTCTGCTCAATTAAAAATGTTTTTATTTCAACAGTGATTTATAACAATTTTTCTATATATATAGGTATACAAAGTTTCAAATATTTTTTTTAACTAATAAAATTTGTTAAATCTGAATTATGAATTGAAAAATTAAATCTTTTTATTTAAAAAATATGAGTGGCTAAGTGGGTTTAAGATAATACAATGGGAGGTGGTTAAAGATTAAAAGTAGATATTATTAGGGACAACTCTGTGATATTGGCGTCGAGTTTTCATGGTGGAATCGAAAGGGATTCCAATAGGGAGGGCAGCCATGGTTGGTAAACCATCCAACAACCAACACATCTGTAAAAAGAAGGAAAAAGGGAAACAGTAAGTATCTGAGTTTTTGAATATAGTTTTGTTTCTTTACTCACCGGTTCACTGATTGGTTGGCAAGAACTCCACCCCAAGACGGCGAGCCCTAAGCCGGGTTAAACGCCAGCATGCCAGCGCCGCCAACGATCTGGCCACCCAAAATAAACGCATCACAAAATTATTTTTAGGGTGATCACAACGACCACAACAGTATCCATAAAGAACCCAAGCAGTTTAGGTGCATTTTTCATAGAAATTATAGTATCATTTGTATCGTTAATATAGTGACCAAATTTATCAACAGACATTGTTTTATGTTAATTTAATAGTTATTCAACAATTTTAGCTTCGTATAATTCTTCAATAATAGAAACAATTTTGTTATTATGATTGCTGTGACCTGCGGCTTGTGATGCGAGCAGGAGTCTAAGTCGATCTATCAACTCATTTGGATCATTCCAGTATATTTATTTTGGTTTATTTGAATTGTAATCCATTAACCCACTTCCCATATAATATTCTTTTGTTGTTGATGTATCAGATGAAGTGGGTAATTGCGGTGTTGTGGTAGGTGAGTTCTTAGGTTTAATCAATTTTCTAATAATATTCCTGTATTTATATGCTCTTGTACCCCTTATGTTACCATCTGTGGTATAACCCCTTTTATAGGCATTGGCATTAATTTATAACTTTTAATAAATATCTAACTCGGATTTATCATAGTTTTTGGTATTTTTTGAAACATTAATGAAAATAAACCTGGAGTGAGTGCCCATATTCGATTTCCAACTTGAATCTTATCTTCATTCAATTAAATGTTACAATCACCAAATTTCCATTCTAATTCATGTCTTTTTTCTAGATATAACAAATCATTAAAATTTATGTGACTATTTAGATTTTCTGTTTCTGGTTGAGAATAAAAATCATCATCATCATAATCTTCAGAGTTACTTGCAGCAGTAGATAATATACTTTTTTCTCGTTTTATAATTGGAATACTAGAATCTGTTTTAAATTGTTCATGTTGTTGTTGATTTGATTCATTTTTAATTTTATTCTTTTCAATTTTTAAATTTACTTTGGTATTTTTCGAACTATTAATAAAATTTTTCAAGGGTCTTTAAGTTGTTCACGGGTATCTGCTTCACCAATTTTTATACTGCGTAATTTATTCTTTAAAACATTTCTTGTTTTAATTAGCTCTTTTAAAACTTGTTCATTCATTTTTTTTTTCGTTGGTCAACAATGCGTTTTGTTGTTGTTGTATTATCTTGAAAGGTTGATTATATACTAATAATGGTATGTAATATACTCTCGAATTTATAATGTTATAAAATAATCAAACTGCTTTCTCTATCTTCCATTATTCAAATCATCATCTTTACAAATTCTTTAAAAAGTGTTTGGATGGTTTTTAGTTATCCCGGTAGCGTTTTTATGCTTTCTTGTTTCTGCATGAGCCTCCAGGCCACTTAATTTAGAGACAATATCGCATTTGCAGTAATTTCCAAAGATTTCTTATCTGTTTCTTGCACCCATTCTTTTAACTTTACGTGCTTAAGCCAATCCATGTGAAACTTTTTTAAATAGGATTAACTAATTTTTGAAATTTTTCTCCTTTTTGGATTTTTATTTCAATTTATTTATATCCACATTAATTTAGATGGGATTCTACAGGTTATTTACCTGATGTCTGGGTTAATACTGGGTAAATACCGGGAATTTTTTTTGGAATTTATTTTTAAAAACAGTTCGGTAAAAATTTCGCCAAACACCGAACTTTTGCCTAATATAATTTTTTGCAGAACTCCGTAACCGAAACCGAAGGTTCGGCCGGATACTACACGTTATCCATCCAAGGAATCTTTTAATTTATAAACTAACTGATTTTACTTTTATCTCAAATAAACTTGGTAAAAGTCTGGAATTGATTTTTAAGGCTTAACTATGACTTGCAGGATATTTCAGTTTAATATTTTACGGTACGGATTGTATAAGAGATTTTTTTTAAAAAATATACATTTTAGAAGAACAAAGATTTTTTGGAAACCAAACCAAAACAGTAAAAAAGTTTTCTCTAAAAAAATATTGAACACAGTTTGCGACTTTTATCATACTTTTAAACAAATATTTACACGGTCGATTTAAAACAGTTAACAAAGTGAACAAAATAACGAAAACAAGATTGTAAAATAAATAAACAAAAACATAGCAAGTGGAAAAAAGAGATTAAAAAAAAAC
Organism: Pollenia labialis; assembly: GCA_949318255.1. Classification (NCBI taxonomy): domain Eukaryota; kingdom Metazoa; phylum Arthropoda; class Insecta; order Diptera; family Polleniidae; genus Pollenia; species Pollenia labialis. Next base: position 28,918,849 of record OX439141.1, on the reverse strand, counting down.
TAAATAAACTAATTAAAAACAATTGTGGCATTACATAAAGATCAAAACAATGTAATAAAACAAATGACAATGAAAACAAAAATTATAAATAAATAAAATAAAGTTGTCAAATTATTAAAAAAAAGTGCGTAGTTTTTTGTTATCTGAGCCTTGAGCCCTAAAGTGATCATAAAAGTCTTGGTAAATTTCCTAAAAGAACAATTGTGGCATTACATAAAGATCAAAACAATGTAATAAAACAAATGACAATGAAAACAAAAATTATAAATAAATAAAATAAAGTTGTCAAATTATTAAAAAAAAGTGCGTAGTTTTTTGTTATCTGAGCCTTGAGCCCTAAAGTGATCATAAAAGTCTTGGTAAATTTCCTAAAAGATATTTTTTTTAGTTAAAATCTTTGAAAAACATTATTTTGATAAATAAAATTTTATAGCATCTGGATTAAGTTTAGAAATATAAAATCACATGACTCCAGTGTGTAGTTACTGGAGAAGTTAAGCTACTACAAAAATAATTGAATGAAAAAACATCTTTGCCTTTAAATGTTTCATATTCATTTCATCTTGCTTATGTTTAATCATTTTAGCATTATCTCTTATTAAACGTTTAGGAATTCTTGTATATGTTTGGCATAAGTAGAATTAGTCTATATTTTTATGTCTACCCATACAAAAATATGCTAGTATATTGTTTTGTTTTTCACATGCAACATCATCGAATATCATAATTGAATTGTTTTGTGCTTCATCAGGAGGAATTACAGAATCATTATTAGAAAACGTATAAAACCCCATTCCTTTAATTGGCGATATTAATTTTTTTAAATATTCATACTTTGGTTGGAAAAGTGATTTTTAGTATAAATAGATGTTTTTAAATTTCAATCCATTAGAACTTTCTAGTAAGCTAATCATAACGTTAGTCTTTCCACAATTTGAAGGACCAACAATTAGTGCACGAATAGAATTCGGTAATATAGAACTATGTCTAGTTTTTGATTTTATATTCGTTGAAGAATCAGTATTGCGAATAAAAATATTTTTATGTTGTTTAATTAAACGCATCTTTATAACTGAATGAAATAATTAAGCATTATGCTTCCTGATAGAATAAAATAATATAAAATGGAAATATGTTTTAAAAACAAGGTTAATTGCAATAAAACCGTCAAAGGAGGAGGAGGTTTAATTAATAAATTAATAAACTCAATTCCTTTCGAATTACATCTCCCTGGTTATCAATATTGTGGTCCTGGAACGAAATTACAAAAACGTTTAGAACGAGGTGATAAAGGAATAAATCTATTAGACGTTGCATGCAAAGAACACGATATTGCTTATTCAATAAGTAAAGATTTAAATATTAGACACCAAGCTGATAAAATTCTTGATAACAGAGCTTGGGAACGAGTACTTTCAAAAAATAGAAGTCTTCCAGAAAAATCATTTGCATATTTGGTTACTAACGCAATGAAAGCAAAAACTAAATTCGGTATGGGTATGACTAAGCAAAATCAAAATAAGTTAATGGAAGACAACTATTCAATTCAACGATAAAAGCAACAACAAAAATTTTGAAAAAAGCAAAACCAACAGATCGTAATAGTGCTATTAAGATTGCACGCAAAACCATTAAGAAATCATTAAAGAGGAAAAATCTGAAATCGTAATACCACGTATAATACGTGTTCCAAAAATTGGAGGTGTTTTACCACTTATACCAATATTAACTGCCTTAGGTGTAATTGGTACCCTATCGAGTGGAGCTTCTAACATAGCAAAAGCAGTTAATGCAGCAAAGAATGCTAAACTTCAACTTGATGAAGCGACTAGACACAATAAGAATATGGAAGCCATAGCAATGGGTAAAGGACTTTATCTTAAACCATATAAGAAAGGATATGGATTAACTTATGAAGAAATGACAAACAACTTCTAAGCAAGCTACCCAAAAGACCATTGACTGATATTGATATACAAAAATTCTCAAAAAATATATCACACTTTTTAGGAATTTTCATGTTAGACTCAATACCAAAACATCCTAGAAATATTGAATGTGGAGTGATTAATTTGGATTCTACAATCGGCAACCAACAGATCGTAATAGTGCTATTAAGATTGCACGCAAAACCATTAAGAAATCATTAAAGAGGAAAAATCTGAAATCGTAATACCACGTATAATACGTGTTCCAAAAATTGGAGGTGTTTTACCACTTATACCAATATTAACTGCCTTAGGTGTAATTGGTACCCTATCGAGTGGAGCTTCTAACATAGCAAAAGCAGTTAATGCAGCAAAGAATGCTAAACTTCAACTTGATGAAGCGACTAGACACAATAAGAATATGGAAGCCATAGCAATGGGTAAAGGACTTTATCTTAAACCATATAAGAAAGGATATGGATTAACTTATGAAGAAAAGACAAAAAACTTCTAAGCAAGCTACCCAAAAGACCATTGACTGATATTGATATACAAAAATTCTCAAAAAATATATCACACTTTTTAGGAATTTTCATGTTAGACTCAATACCAAAACATCCTAGAAATATTGAATGTGGAGTGATTAATTTGGATTCTACAATCGGCAATGGTACACATTGGGTAGCTTACTATAAAAATAATAAACAAATTGAATATTATGATGGTTTTGGAAATTTACAGCCACCAGTGGAGCTAGTTGATTACCTAGGAGGAAATATAAAATATAACTATAATCAACATCAAAACTATGATTCATTTAATTGTGGACATTTATATCTTGAATTTTTGTATAAAATAACTGGCAAATTCTTATGTACTAGTTTTGTTTTTGTTTTATCAACTTCTAATAGTACATTTAAGTCTTTTAAATCTAATACTTTGTATGGGCCTTTGTATGGAGGCTCATACTTTTTTCTATTTAAAACTTTAACTTAAACCAAATCTCCTATTCTAAGATCTATTTTATTTTGCCTATTCATGGATTCTAATCTTCTTTTATCTTTTATCCTTAAAATTATTTCCTGTGCTCTTTGTAAAGAGAATTGATGTCTAGCTTTCAGTTCATTTGAATATTTTTCCAAATCATAAAATTCGTTCAGAATTTTGCATTTCTTCATTTGGCAATCTAGGCAATTTTCCGAATACCAATTCAAAAGTTGTATAGTCCGTGTCAACGTTTGGGGTAGTGTTAAAGGCAAATGAAAAATAAGGTATCCATAGATGCCATTCATTATCCTTTACGAAATTTAGTAAATACTCATTGAGTACTCGATGACTTCGTTCCACTGTACCTAACGTCTCGTGATGATATGGGGTAGAAAAATTTTGTTTTGTTTTTAATAATTCACTAACCTCTTTCATTAATTCATTTTTAAATTCTGTGCCCCTATCTGTTTTCAAAATGTTGAATAAGCCGTATTTTAAAATTACCTGTTCAACTAATGTCTGTGCTACCGTTTTTGCGTCCTTAGATTCAATAGGACATGCGATCATATATTTCGTTAATTCGCATTGCATCGTAAGTATGTATCTAAAATTGTAAGATGGTCTTAATGGTCCAACTGTGTCCATTACTATGATGTCAAAACTCTTTGTTGGCGTGTCAGTTATTGTAAAAGGTTCTTTTGTGTTTTTTATTCGTTTATTCTTCTGGCATGAATCATGATTCACATGTTGTTATGTACTTTTTAACCATTTTGTTCATATTTTTCCATATATATCGTTGTTTGAATTTGGAAAGTGTTTTCCTAATTCCAAAGTGTCCTCCATGTGGTGAGTCATGAAATTCCTCTTTTAATCTATATTGCGTTATGTTGTCATTTATTCTTCTTGGCATTCTGTATATAATTATTTCTATATCGTTCCTTTTAATATTGTTATATTTTTCTTTCAATTCTTTGGCCTTTATAGATTTAAATATTTCATCATTGTCATGTGGTACGTACTTTTTAAATTTCAATTTCTTCAGTTTCAATAAAAGTTTCTCCATTAATGTTTCTGAATACATAGGATTTTCGCTTTTATTGCATACTATGCGCGTTATTTTATCATCGTTCTCTTTCAATCCTTGCTGCAGCTTATTATCATATATAAATTTAATTTTTTGGAGCCCCTTAATATAGTTTATTGACGTACATTCCCACATACGGAGGTGATCAGTCTCCTTCCGAGATATGCAGTCTTTTACAATATTTTCTTTTCTATGAACGTTCATTTTATCCTTCTTTCTTGATTTCGTTGTTAAACATGTTTCTTGTTATTGCCAAGGTCTTCTTTTCTTTTTCATCAATATAAATTGGAGTCATGTCTCTTAATATTTGTGAGTTTATTTCAACACGCGATAGAGCGTCTGCATTTGTATTATTCGCTCCTTTCTTATATTTTATGTCAAAGTCATAATCTGATAGGTCAAGTCTAATTCTTGTTAATTTAAAAGATGGGTTTTTATGGGTAAACAAAGCAATAAGTGGTCTATGGTCTGTGACCACGGTAAATTTTCTACCATATAGATATGGCCTGAAAAATTGAATTCCCCAATGAATACCTAGTAGCTATTTTCAATTACTGATTTGTTTTTTTCGTGTTTATTTAGTGTTCTGCTTGCATAGAAGGAGAGAAGATAACAATCCCAATAGAAATTAACACTAAAAGAATACATAATATAATTATACCCCCACGAGCAGAAAAGATAGTACCTATAAACATTAACATAAATGAAGGCAGTGTTACGTGTAGTAAAGAAATAACAAACGGAATATTTTTAGCAAACACTATAATACCCAAAGATGGCCAACGTTATGTTAAAATTTTAAATACATTAGAGGAACCAGTGCGCCTAGAAAGCTTAGGAGTTACAACAATACCATTAAAAAATTATACAATTTACAAAACTGGCATGCGCAGTAGGTAATATTAAACAGTCAGAGCAAAGATTTAACAAATTACTAGAAAAACTAGATTTCAGGAACATTAAGGAAGTAATTAAAAGAGTCATACGCGATATTCTGCGGAAATATAAAGAAGTATTTCATCTTGAAGACGAACCATTGACGGTGAATAATTTGTATAAACAAAGTATTCAATTACAAGATAACACACCCACTTACATTAAAAACTACAGATTGCCACAGACACAACTAGACGAAATAAGTAAACAAGTTCGTTGGCTTAACTTACTTAAATGTAAACAATTAATGATACAGTGCTTGCTTTAAGTATGCATACACTACAGTCAGCCCCTTTGAACGATACTTCGTCCGGCCTTCCTTTGACGCTAAAGATTTCGTCGAGTAGTTTGATTTCTAGCACCTGCCATTTCTCGAAGCTGATCCTTCTATCGGGATCCATACGATCAATGACAGCTGCTAGAATACCGTCCTTACCTGACGACTCCCTTAGCTTCTTTGACGTAGAGGGTTGGTCCTCTCTGGAGCTAGTCCTCTTAGTGATCTCCTTTTGGGGATCCTTCCTTTTGGCCGCTGGGGATTTCTGGTCATCACCAGACCTAACTCTCTTTAAAGGCTTGTTCGGCATTCTGATGTGACCTGTTCTGTCGCATCCTGCCGAACAATGGGTTTTGATACACCCAGTACTCTGCTCCCTATCTCGAGTGTGACCTCAGCAGCCGATGACCTAGCCCTATGGTCCTGATCATTAGTCGAAATCATTGTAATTTCATGCTCATCATCAGATCCCAGAGCTAGACCATAGAACCGACTGGGGGGTAATTCGTTCCGGCTGTCACTGTCAGTTCTGTCAATAACTGACCTTCCTGCTCCAGAATATCTCCGTAATTACCCAGCCAATGGGTGTCTGGATCTGACACCGAAACTGCCGAGTTGTCAGAGATATTCCCAGCATCAACTCCTAGAGTCGCGTCCTTAGTTTTTTCATTAAAATTATCCAGTTTTTGGTCCCACGATTAAGCCGTAAAGAAAAGGACCGTCTCGCGCAGTGACGGCTTGCACGGACTAGGCTAAAGTTACAACTGACCCTTGCCATCGGCGCCAGAGGGAAGCTGTTCGCGACCAGTTTCTTTAACCACTAACCAGCCATTCAGGTCCTGGGCACTGCTGTCAACCACCTTGACCTTATAAGTGGGTGATATGGGAAATAAAGGGGGGATGGATAGGATAATAGGTAATGGGATAGGGGATGAGAGGATGGATAACCCTTAGTCGTGCTAGCCTTAAAGCATATGTCTTCCAACTTGTTCTGGCTACAATTTACCGATTCAAGTTACAAGACATTCACTACAGCCAGCATTTAAGCCGCCACATCGCGGCAAGATAGTTATCCGGGTGGTGGAGTCTCATGGTATCTCTGAACTAATTCTTGTTTGAAAATTTTCAAAAAACAATAACAACTTATCATGCCAGAGTAACATTTTCGTAAAATGAGGGGTATAGATGTAAAGACTGCAATGTCCACATTTTTTTACAAACGTAACTAATAATACCTCTAAGTTATATTTAATGAATGCTTCCAATTAGTGAATATTACATTACCAGAATAGCATGATATACAATACATAAATAAACTGAATAGCATGATATACAATACATAAATATGAATATACTTTTAGCTAGAGGTTTTTACTATTTATTACGAAAACTATAAATATGGACATTGCAGTCTTTGCATCTATACCCCTCAAATACTTAAGACTTGGTGGAATAGTGTATAACGACCTTAAAGGATATTTTTATACGTTCACCCCACAGGGAAATTGTTTAAGGCCTCTATTGCATTTGATGTATGATATATATCATAAGATATACATAGAGCTAAAAATTAACATCAGTACAAGATGTTCCTATCTCATTTTGTGCCATTCTACATCTTCCGATTATTTTAGTATCATCACTAGAAATGTGGTTATAATGCTATGTTCATACGACAATATGAACCACTTTTTTCACTCTCTAAAACTAGATTGCCAAACATGCTGTTCATACGATTCATTCTTGTTTCATATTGACATTTTTTGCGTTGTTTGTGTAATTTTATTAAAAATAGATAAAAAAAAAAGTAAGTCCAAATATTATTTAATACTTTTATAAATATTATTCTTTTCAAATTATCACTTTATTTTGTTTAACATGAATTTTTATTTTGTTTTTCTCTTGGTTTTGATTTTTTTTTGAGAGCAAGTTCAGATAAACTTACAATAATTGTTATCAAAATTGGAGATGAAAGTACATTTTTCCTGTTTCGTAGGATGTTTCTAAATGAAAAGACATGTTTCTTTCTCAAAATTTTGTATGGCAAACATTTCAATTATGTTTGGGACGCGAAACAGGAATGGGAGAGCGAAACACGATTACAGCGTTACCTTTTGACAAGATTTCCCTTTTTTGCAATGTTTTTTTTTTAATAGAATTTCAAATACAGTTTTGCGTTTTTTTTAAATATTGGTGCTTTTTTTTTGTTTGATGGCAGTTCTAGAGATGAACACTGTAAACGATAGTTTAATTTAAGGCACTGCCTCTGCCTTCAATATAGAAAATATCCAAAGAAGGCAAAATACTGTTCTGCCATCGTGGCATATTAATGGCACAAAAAAAAATTAAAACTGATTTCAATTAAAAACTTTGCGATTTTAATATTTACAAAATTTTCTGCAGTAGTGTTGCTAATATAAGTAAACGTTTGATTCACTTGATTAAATTTTGAATTAAAACTGATATTATTTTTGTTAATGGAATAAATTGAAAAAAGTGGCCAGAATTTTCTCTTCGCATCAAATTATTTATCTACCATAAATAAATATTTTTCTTTGCTTTAACTAAACTTAGGGAGTTATTTTGTAAATCACCTCACCTTGCGTTGAGAAATATTTCATATAAAATTTTTTGAATTTTCAAAAATTTTTATAAAAAAATATTTTTTAAATCAGATAAAGTGATTTACAAAATAAGGCGATAAAAGTTCTGTTAAACAGAAAAATAAAAAATAAACTCTATACCACTTCCCAGGAGTTCCCCGGAATTTCAATTATTATAATTCCCGCTTTCCCGGGATTTTTTTTGCAGGATCCCGGGAATTTAAAAATTGCTTGTACATAGTTTCAGAAAACAGCTATTTTTACTCTGAAATTTAGTTTTCTTTTCTCTAAAAACTAGCATCTGTGAACAGGTTGTCGATTAGATTAATGACAAGAAGTGAGTACATACCTACATACGTAAATCAATGTCTCCTGCTGCAATAAATCTATTAAAAGCTGAATGGGCAGTGCAAGAGTTGATATTTAATAAATTTAGTGAAGTGAAGAGTTGATAAATATTCAAAATAAGATGCTGGCAGTAAATTCTCATTGCCCATGGACAAGTCATAAAAATATGAGATACCTTAACATATCGCCCCTTTATTGCAACATTGCCACATCTAGAAAAAAAAATAGAGCTCGGTAATATACTCGGGAAGTGCGGGGAAACCGAAATAAAAAATAAGGAAACTCGTGTTAAATACTACAACATACAATTTGAAAAACACATTGTCCTAAAGATGACAGAAGGACCTAATGAAAAGAAAAGGTTTGTAAGAAGTAGTCAGCTTTCCCGGGAATCGAAAAACTCCGGGAATAAAACTCTAGTTGTAACTTTTGCAGCACAAAAATTTTAGTACATCCTAAGGTCGAACCTTTGAACCCGTATTTGATTAGTATCTAGTGATGTGATATGATTTAGAATTTAAAAATGAATCGAAAATTATTGTATCGAAATAATAAATTAATAAAAAAGATTCCATAAAATTTCCGATATTATTTAGTATATTAGGCAGTGTCTAAAATGTTCACGTCGAAGGCTTAATGCGTTATTTTATATCTGAAAATGTACCAAAAAAAATTTACAATGGTGCTGACATTTCATGTCAAAAAAGGGGAAAAAGAATAAAAAACGTGATTTAAAGCTATTTTTTACGATAAATTTATTTTATTCACTACAATTTCTTGTATAACGTTTATCAGTAAAATATTAATTGTTCTGTTTTAAATTTAGAACAATATTGGTTTTTTTAACGCAACAATTACTTTGTTTTACTCGCTCTTTACATATGTACTTAGAGCTAGTAGAACAGTCATCATTGGTTAAAAACGTATTATATAACTTCACACAAGAATAGCCTGATGACGGTTTACCTTTAGCCCAAAACGAGGGAATAATAGGTGTTCCGGTTGCAGTCCATGTAAAAGTGTTTCCATCGCCAAGTCCAGCAACCCAAAAGCCAGCTGATTTTCTAAAAATATTTTTTTTTTGGGGAATGGAAGAAAAAATAAACTCACTGCTAATTGTTGTCGTTTTTGTTAAAGCTTTAATATTGTTACAAGTAAGACTGTTGCTTATAATTCTTATTTGCTTAACAGTTTTATTTGTATAATATCTTTAGTTTTTCTGGCCCAAGCAACCAGTGAAATGCGTATTGGAAAAGCTTAACCCATCAACAAAAAATTTCAGTGTTTTTATCAAAAATAATAATTGGGAATTCAGCACGACAAACTAAATCTTGTAAATTAAAAATTTTGTATTCCCAAAAATTACTTTGATAATAATTTTTTGTTTTAATTGCCATTTAAGCGCGTAATTTCTACAAAAAGTAATTTAGCGGTGCATAGAAATATGGTGTAAATGCTGCCATATTTTGAGGGAAAACTGAAGGAAGGTAAAAACATGTAAGCAAAATAAACGTTGAAATAGGTAAAGAAAATTGTTAGGTACGAACTAGGGATGCCAAATGGGACCAGGTTTTTTGAATCCCGGGATTCGGGATTTTTTATTCAAAAAAACGGGATCCCGGGATGGATCGGGATTTTTCGGGATTTCATATATAAATACCAATTTTTTAAATTCATAAACATTTTTATAATAAGTAAAATATTTATTTATAAGTATTAAAACAAATAAATTCATGAAGAATATTAAACTCATTACAAAATAAAACAGTTTAATGTATTCTTTTAAAGTAATATGGAAAAATTATGTATTAAAACTTATATTTTCAAAGCTTCTAAAACAAACTAATGACGTCTGATAATCGATACCTTATTTTATTGAAAACATATGCTGCCGACGAAAGCAATGTTCGCAATAAACACTTCTGGGTGGTATCGTTAATAATTAGATACATGTGCATATGCTACATGACAATATTTAATTTATTGTATATCAAATATATACCTTTCGTTACTTTAATATAGAAAAGCCCTAACTAACATTTCCCTTACTTTACAGGAGAACAAAAAACCTAATATAAATTATAGTCATGTAGTCGCGATTTTTTTTAAACGCAGATTTTCATTAAATTCTCTAAACTGTTTAATAAAAAAACTGCGTTGAAAAAAAATCCCAGCTGCAATACTACAATTTATATTAGGTTTTTTGTTCTCCTGTAAAGTAAGGGAAATGTTAGTTAGGGCTTTTCTATATTAAAGTAACGATATGCAAGTATTAATCTAATAAAATAAACTTTAGCAAATGTGTCAAAAGACCTTTGGTAGAATCTCTTAAAGTTTTTAATACCTTTTTGCACAACTTGCATTGTGCGTACGCAGTTCTATTATCATTCACGTAGAAAAAAGACCACATCGAACTTTATCTTATGATTTTATTTTCTGGTCTACAAAATGCATTGCATGTAACATTTATTCACTTGTGACTTCTTTTTGTAACCAGTTAAAAATTAAAATCATTGCCAGTATGATTTAATATTAAATTTTTAAAGTTATTTTTAACCCAGGGTGACTCACGTTTATTTAAATATAGTTGTATTTAAAAAAAATATACCACATATTACTAAATCCAAAATCTCGGGATTTTTACATAAAAAATCCCGGGATTCGAGACTTAAATTTTAAGAATAATCCCGGGATTTCGGTATTCGGGATTTCGGGACTGGCATCCCTAGTACGAACACGACCTGATTTCAGTTTTGTAGAAATTACGGACATTAATCGTAAATGATAAACTTACTCTGAATATGCTATTTTTTTAATTTCATCAAATTCTTCTGCGCTATCGATAGTTGCAAGTTCCATGTCCAGTTTTTGACATCCAATTAACGCATCATTCAAAGTATTCTAAAATTTATACAATATGTTAGTACTTTATTTGTTCTGAGATTATATCACAACTCTTGAATCGAATTTTCTTACATTTGCTATGCCATAAAAAAAATAATTAATGTTATTTATTACATAAAATTTACTTTCTTGTACACGGCCCTTGCATATGTACCCATATTCGTTATCACATGGAGCAGCGTATAAATAACTGGAATAAAATATCACACAAGGATAGCCTCTTGACGGTTCTCCCCTATACCAAAAGGAGGGTATAATAGGTGTTCCGGTTGCAGTCCATGTAAAAGTGTTTCCATCGCGCATCCCTCCAACCCAAAAGTCAGCTGATGTACTAAAACAATTTTTTTTTTGGGCAATGGAAGAAAAAAACTCACTGTTTATTGTTGTCGTTTTTGTTTAAGCTTTAATATTGTTACAAGTAAGACTGTTGCTTATAATTCTTATTTGCTTAACAGTTTTATTTGTATAATATCTTTAGTTTTTCTGGCCCAAGCAACCAGTGAAATGCGTATAGGAAAAGCTTAACCCATCAACAAAAAATTTCAATGTTTTTATCAAAAATAAAAATTGGGATTTCAGCACGACAAACTAAATCTTGTAAATTAAAAATTATGTATTCCCAAAAATTACTTTAATTATAATTTTTTGTTTTAATTGCCATTTATGCGCGTAATTTCTACAAAAAGTAATTTAGCTGTGCATAGAAATCTATGGTGTAAATGTAGGCAAAATAAACGTTGAAATAGGTAAAGAAAACTGTAAGGTACGAACACGACCTGATTTCAGTTTTGTAGAAATTACGGGCATTAATCGTAAATGATAAACTTACAGTGAATGTGCTTTCTCTCCAATTTTAGCAAATTCTTCTGCGCTATCGAAGTATGCAAGTTCCATGTCCTGTTTTCCACATTCAATTGCCGCTTGATTCATAGTATACTATAATTTATAAAAACAATATGTTAGCACCTCATTTGTTCTGAGATTATATCACAACTCTTGAATCGAATTTTCTTACCTTTCCATCTTCATTAAAAAAATAATTGATGTTATTTATTTCATACAATTGACTTTGTATCCCGATTATGGGAAACACTGCGAGTAGAACTGCGATTAATTTTACTGAATTCATGTTGGTTGATGTTAAAAAACTGTGAAAATCCGAACTCCAGTGCAGATTTATATACTGAAGAGTTGGAGACTAAAATTCAGGTATTTACAAAAAGATAAGGAATTTATCAAAATGATTTATGTAAAAATGTAAAATGGATACCATAAATGTATGTATGTTAATGTATAAATATTTGTAGATATTTGTTATCTTTGATAAACATTATTTTATTAAATAAAGTTTTTATGGAGTCTGGATTAAATATGGAATTGTAAATACTTGATTCCAGTGTACTTGAAAATATTATCTTAAATTAAACAAATACATTATAAAATAGTTTTAATTTAGATAAAAAAAAAATAATTTTATCTGTAAATGCTTTATCATAGATTAAATTACAAATGTAGAAGACGTCCATAACAAAACAGAATATATAATTAAGATTATAAAGTTTTTTATTTCGCTTTTTCACTTCTAAATACTTTTTATTCTACATATAAAAATTTATAAAACTTCGCTTACCAACTCGCTTACGGAAGGCCTAAATTTTATATGACAAGTTTCCACATTGAAGCAATATATTTTTGACACAAAAAGCGTTTTATTCAACGCACATAAAAAGTGTTGAGCGTTATGGACCCCATTCACAATACCATCATAATTGTGCAATCAATTGATTGTGTAATTAAGCTTGAAGCATGCTGGAACAAAATTCATTTTTTAATAAAAATTGTGTGGAAAAGGATGTAATGAATAACAATAAAATGTTCTACCATTTTATTGTAGCATTGGTTTTTTAATTCATATTTGCAGTATTTCTTACTTTTAACTTTCCATAGACAAGGCATTGTTTTAAAAAGTTCAAGAAATATTTTTCTTTGGCATTCATATTTTAAATTTTGTATTTTTTGATGTTTGTGCCTTTACGATTCAACTTTTATGAGCTAACTTTACAACACACGATTCAATCATGCTGGTACAATCAAAAATATATCAAACTATTTTTGATAAAGCAACAGCAGCTGGTACAATCATACCACAAGCTCATGCACGATCAATCAGCTGGCACAATCACTTGATTGCACAATCATGATGACGTTGTGAACGGGCCCTATTACGATCAACTCAATTTTTTATTGCTAAAGTTATTTCGTAAAAGGCTGTTTTCCAAATCGTGCGTCCAGAATGTGTAAATACAGTACTGACACTGTGTTGATACATTGTGTACTATTAATTGTAAATTGTATTATTGTCAAAACTTAAAATATTTTTTTGCAGCAATTCTTGAGTTTAATGGTCAGAGGGTTGAGAAGATTACGTTTTGTTTGGTTATTCTCACACTTTTTAACTTGATATACAAAATATAAACAGAAGAAGAGAAAAGCAAGATAAAAATACAAAAATTGCAACCCTGGAAATTAATAATCTGGACACTAATGCAATTCCAAGGCAGAATTTTAAAAAAGTCTGGACGATGACTATGCGTATGTGTTTTGCAATTCAATAACTGCTTAATTTGCTTTACTCTGTGCAGTGACAACTACAGAGTTGCATTTAGGAACAAAATGCATTTTTAAAAACTTCTAGGGTTGCATTCCAGAAAATTTTGTTTTGTATTACTACAATGCAACAGGCGTTTAGGAAAACAGCCATATTTTCCCTTGCAAACCTGCTTCGTAGTCCTTAAAATATTCCTTCTTTTTTAAACATTGCTAAGTGTTCGTTTGCTTACCTACCTGCATCTCCGTATGTCATATTACGTAGCGCTTACTTTTTGAAATGTGCCATTAGTGTTTCGCAATATAAGTAAATTGTTTAGTGGGTGGGTAGTTAGTTATTCAATCACCCCTTTCGTGAATAACAAGTGCAATTTTTGTTCCCATAAAGGTCTTATTCTCCTCGAAGGGAAAATGCCATCGTGAATGTCTAGTGAAACATTTTCCATGCTATGATTTCTCAGTGAATGTAAAAAAAGAAGAATGATAAATAAATCAAAGAACTTTTTGTACAAAAAAATGATAGTTTGATCGTAACGTAAGTTTATAATTTCCAAAATTTTGCCGTCACGTCGTGTTGCATTTTGTTGACGTTGTTGTTGAGCAATATATCAGTTTGTGTCTTATTAATGGATCTTACCCTTAATATTCGAATTATAAGAAGAACTAAAGCGACGGTCACATTTATTAAACAGTGGACAAATGAGCAGAACCACTACTTGCGCTAACAGTTAGTGAGATTTAACATTGTCGTAATATCACAAAATAAAGTTTATTATACTGCTACACATAGCAAAAACTGTTTTGTTATATGATGTGATATTACAATCAAAATAAATATTAGAATTGGAGAAAATTATATATTAGGTTGCCTGTTGGTCACATCTTTTTCGTCAAATATGTTCTCATCCCCAGCATAAATAAAACGGGAAAATCAAAGAGAGAAGTGAACAAATTATGAGAATTATTTGTAGCGAACATTTTTTCAGGTTAATATTCTCCTTTTTCTTGATCGCAAATACATGAAAAGAAAAAACCATTACGAGGGAAAATATTATTCACAAAAAGGGGATTTTTTTGCAACAAATATTTTTTCAAGCTATTATTCTTCATTGATTTACCTTAAAAAAAAATTTTTCTTCAGAGTTTTTCATGATCGCAAATACGTAAAACAGGAAGAAATTACGAGGGAAAACTTATTCCCGGGGGGGTGGGGGTAGTAAATAACAAATTAATATATTAAAAAGGTTCCGATCAAAATTGAAAAACTCCACATCTTAGCACCAATAAACTCCGTGATCCCAGTAAAAAGTGGGGGGCTAAAAAAAGTAAGTGTTGTTAACTTTCTATAAAACAAAAAAATGTAAAATTACAATATTATTGAAATGCAAAAGTCATTATTTTAAAACTAGTTAATTTCGAACCGCAACATTTTCTTAGGATTCAGATCAAAACGAATTTATTACTATGAATGTCGGATCAAAACGTCATAATTTCCTTTTTGTTTTCTTAGTAACAAACTGGCAGATAAATGAAATTCCTTATAATTTGTATCAAGGCGAATTCAACTAGAGGTGGTGTCGAAACTCCATCTGATTTTGACAGTTCGAGCTATTTGTTTTTTTGATTTGTTAGTGTTTTGCTAAGAATGGTTGACATATCGAACCGTAAACACTAACAATGCAATGCAAAAACCCTATGTTGTTCTGTTGTTTTTGGATTGTTGTAGTTCCAAAAAACAATTGTATCACAAGATGTAAAAAAAAATTCAAAAAAAAATTTTTACTTATTTTTTCCATCATCCAAAAAATTGTTGTAGTGTAACTTTTGCATTTTGTTATGGAACTCCCTAAATAAAGTTTTATGCATATATTTAATTTCTGTGTTTTTGCGTATTATTTTTTTCGTTCATTTCCTAAAACGTAGATTATTTCATTAAACGCAAGTAGGAATTCTAGTATCGCTGTGTCAATAAATAAATTTTTATGGAATCTGTTCTATGTTTCGAAATGTAAACACTTGATTCGAGTGTATAATCTTATAAATATTAAAACAAAAGTTTATAACTTTGTTTTGCTTTAAATGGCAAAAAACAATTTTATCTTTAATTGCTTTATTATAGATCAGAGTACAAATGTGGAGATCCATAAAATTTATTCCAATATTTGTTGTGGGAGGTATGGGTAAAAATGGACCGATTCTATTAAAATTTGGTAAAATGATTTTGATTGCAATAAACTAAGTTTGGACCAAAATAATAAGACGGCTGATGGGAAGAAATTATCTCCAAAATTGTGACCTGCATAAGAACCGATTGTTAGAATATTTCAGATCCCACTATCACACAGAAAAAATAATTAACGTAAAATCATCGAAAACAAAGTTGATTTTACCGTTTCACTTATTTTGTATTCTTCTTTGTTAACAGAAGCATCAGCAGAATGACCCGATATGGTTTTCGTCATCATTCTACTTTGAAAACTTGATGTTTTATTTAACGAAATAATTTTAATTAAAAGAATACGGGAATTGTCTTCTTTTTTTAACATATTTTAAACATGAAAAAATGCACACACATACTTAAGTATGTATGCATGTTAATTTAACAAGATACACTTTTGATTTTGATATAAAACAGGTGATTTAAGGTTATTTTAATATGGGTAATTCCATGTCAAAACGACCAAGAGTGGGACACGACCTATTCCGATTGTAATGAAATTTGGTGAGAAGGTTACTTTTATCTTATAAGGAACATATATGAACGAAAAAAAATTTTAAAATTTTTTTTTCAAAAGTTATGTCATATTCAAAATGTCATAATTTCGCAGATTTAGCCAAATGTGTTGAGCTTATTTCTTCAATATCTCGAAAACTACTTGACATACGAAGATGATTTAAATGTCATTTTAAAGAGAATACTTATGAAATACTGAAAAGAAATAATTTTTTTTGAAAAATGTAATATCTGCAAAATATTAAATTTTAAAAACGGACTTAGCCAAAACCTATTTTTTTATTTGGCTGATTTTTGAATCCCCCAAACTGAATACCCCAAACTGTTCTTAAAAAATCCTGAAACTTTGAAGGAGGTGTTTTTTTTCTTTTTTAAGATATGATTTTTTTTCTTTCGCAACCTTTGAAAAAATAATCTTAAAATAGAATTTTAATATTGTAATTTTGAGCAATAAGTACACTGTGCTAGTTGCAAAAAACAGACCAGCCGCGCACCTTGCAATTTGCCCTAATTGAGGCACGCTGAATCCAGTGGGACTTACCGTTTTTTTAGATTGGCTCTTGTTTTCAAGAATTACCGTTATTTCGAAAATGAAAGAGGTTGCACAGCATATATTTGCGTAAATCAAAAACGGTTTAGTTTATTGAAATAACTAAAAAAAACCGAAATTCGGCAATAAATAATAAAGTGGGGTTGGTCATACAGTTGACCCATCTAGGAGCATCCTAGATTGTGTGCGTTATGGTCCCCTTAACAAAAACAGTCAACATTTTTAATTTTTTGGATACATTTTTTAAAATTGATTTCTAAAATTAAAGCGCGGCGTCAACGCTTTGCAATTGGAATTTGGCAGCCCGTTTAATAGTGAAGTTGACCGCAATTGTTAATAAATAATGGCAACTTGAACTGGTACTTTTTGAAAATTCAGCATGCAATGTCATGATTGGATGAGGATCTATAAGATGGAACTTTTTGTTACTTTTTTATTTATTAACTTTAATTTTCGTTAGTATTGGACCTAAGAAAGATACAATTAAACATGCAAGGTCCTGAGTGAACGAGATTCTGTTAGATGTTTTTAGTACTATTTTGTTCTTTAACTGGTACCTTTTCAATTTCCATATTTATTAGATATAGAAACATAAAATTAAACATGCAAGTTCTTAAGTGAATAAGTGCTGGCCAAAACGATCCTGCTAACCTCATACCTCCTAAACTAAAAGAGATAAAAGACATTAACACTTATTGTTGTTCATTAGAAAAATTTGCTAACCTCATATCTCCTTAGATAAAAAAGATACACAAAATTTAATACTTACTATTGTTCATTAAAAAAGGTGTCTGGTACTTTTTTGAGGTACGCCCTTTTTGGGGTGTAAAAGGGTAAATAAAAATGATATCACTTCGTAGCTTATCTAAAAAATACAAAATACATTTGGACCTTTTTTGAAGTTACTGACTGATTCAACATCGCACATTCTCAACTCCTGAAGCTAAAAAGCTAACTTTTGGGCCGGAGGCTTGCCTCTCGCCAAATCGATCCCGCTAACCTCAAAAACCCAAAACTAAAAGAGATCCAAAAAATTTCACGCTTATTGTTCTTCATTAAAAAAATAAGAGGACAGGTGCCTGGAACTTTTTTGAAATTTGGTCCTTTTGGGGAGTAAGCGCGAAAAGCCTGTTCGTATTTTAGAACCTTTTTGTCACGCCATCTATCTTTTAAACCAAAACATTTTCTTCATTCTATGACAAAAACGTACAAAATTATGGGCTCCTCCTACAACATTGAAATTGTTCATACATAAATAGGGAGAAAATAGCATCAAAAATGATAATACGGGAAGTTAACATTCTTTCATTTGCTTTTGTGTTCTACGAGTGATACTTTTTGAATTTTCTATAATATTGAACTTAGAAACACAAAATTATATGTAGGTGTAAAGCCCTGTGTGAATATCAACCTTTGAGATGAAAAATGTTGGAATTTTTTTGCTAAAACCTAGATGTGGACCATGAAGTCCTCTGCTTTAAGCTGCAAAAAATTTTTAATTTCTCCCCCTTATCAACACGTTTAATGTCATCGTATTTATCAGGCCGAAGTCAATCTGTTTTCAAAAATAATAAAACATCTCGCTCGTGCCACAAGGATCAATACTTGGGCCATTACTTTTTACACTTTATATAAATGATTTGGAAAAAACACTACAATACTGTAATGTACACATGTACGCTGACGACGTTCAACTTTATTGTGTAAAAAAACTGAATGCGAATCTTAAACACATTAATGAATGGGCAAATACAAATGGATTATGTATAAATCCCAAGAAGTCCAAATGTTTGGTGATTACTAAGAAAAATTTTAAGTTACCCGTTGAACCTTTAATAATGTTTGATAGCCAAAAAATTGAAACTGTATGTAAAGCTAAAAATCTTGGTATCGCTTTTAATTGCACACTCACCTGGTCTGACTACATAAATGCTGCTGCTGGAAAAACTTTTGCAAAGCTACGAATTCTTTGGAACACCCAGTCTATTACTCCACTTAATATTCGAATTCTACTTGCAAAATCTTATTTAATACCTACATTATTATATGGATGCGAAATATATGCCAGCTGTGACTTACGAAGTCTAAAAAAACTTACATCCACATATAACTCTATACTGAGATATGTTTTTAATTTGAGAAAATATGACCATATCTCTCAGTACGCGAAAAAGCTCTATGGAATCACAATAAATAATTTGTTAAAAATTGATCCTACTACACAAAATCGTATATACCCGTCAACCACCATACCTTTTTGAGAAAATTCAAATTACACGTTCTAGAAGATTAAATCACATTATACACATCAGACATCAATGTTTAATATCTGAGTGGCAATTTTATGTTCATTCTGTCCGTCTTTGGAACACGCTACCGTCGTCCATTCAATTTATAAGCAACGCTCTGCACTTTAAAAAAGAACTCTTCAAGAATTACGCATAATAACACTTTTCTACTTTGATTTTTGATTCTTCATGTTTTTGATATTTTTATTAATTTATGTATAATTAATTTTAAAATTTTTATAATTTTTAATATATCTTTATTATGTTCTAGTAAACATATTAAAATATATAAAAATCCTTTACTTTAATTATAAGATTATAAATCTTCTTGTTTTGGAAAACAATTAAATAAAAATACTAAATACTAAAATACATATACTTTGGCATATAATGTTTATGAAAGAAAAGGCCCGATTAAAAAGTAGCGGGTTAAATGCTAGAATTAAAACAAGTTTGGTTCTAGAAAAATAAAGTTTGGCATAAAAATGTGTCCACGAAGAAAAAGGAGACGCAAACGAAGTAGCGGGTTAAATGCTAGTATTTCAATAATTTTATTTAAAAAAAGGGTGGTTTTTTGGCGATTTATAGCTAAATTTAATTATTATTTAAAAAATTTAGCGAGTTTTTATTGTTCCAATTCAACTTTTTCATACATACACAGTTGTGTGCATGCCAGTAGGGGTGTTCACATTCTGTACACCTCTTTTTTCATATTAGGATTATAATTCAACTTTTCCATATAAAGTTGGGAGCATGCCAGTAGGGGCGCTCACATTCTGTGAACTTCTTTTTTTCATATGAGAAATACGAATAGGATAAAAGGGACATGACGTGGAAAGAAAGTTGTTTATTTAGGAGGTGTGAAATTTTTGTTAGATGTGGAATTTCTTCGTGTACGTGTCAGTCTTGGAGATTTTAAAAATTATGTGATGGATGATAATTTTACTTGTGCGTTTTCGTATTAAAGATAAAACTGATCGTGGAATAATAATAATTATTTTTAGTTTTTTCAGTTTTTTGTGCGTGTTTAGGATAGTAGACTTATCAACTATGATTTTTGCTGTATCGACTTTCTAGTACCTTTTTGTATACGCCCCTTAATAGGGTACGGAGCTAATCTATCAGTATAAGGGTTGTAGATTTGATTATCATCACACACTCTGATCTGTTTCACTACAACAGATTAAAGGTCTAAATAACTATTGATCGGTTGTGTATGTGTGTGTGGGTGTGTGATCCCAACAAACCAAATGACTTAAGAAAAATATTATAATAAGCTTACCGACTAAAGCGTTAAGCTTGAAAACGATTTTAGAATATATTGAAAAAGGCTATCGTAACAATTGTAGAAAAAACAAAACGGAACCGTCGTTAAAATATTACCAATGTATGATTTATATAAGCTTATCTTTGCAATTGTAGAATAATCTTACGAATATAATATTAAATTAACTTTTGTATAGAAAAGCTTATTCGTCTTAATATTTTTATAAGCTTTTTTATATAATTGTAGAATAAGCTTCACAAATTCTATATTATTTTGCGTTGAAAAATAAAAATCTTTGTTTTTTCTTTTAAGTTTGTTTAATTTATATTTATTAAAAATTATTTAATAAATTATTTAGTTTTATTATTTTTATAGTTATTTCTCAACTTAATGCGATTTTTCGCAAACTGGACGAATGTTCGGGTGTCCTCTGTAAGGCCCCCTGACAAAGCTGCATCTATGAAATGTAGAAATTTTATGATTATTTTCTTTTAGTTAAAATATTTTATTAAACTTACTTCTTATTGCCTTTGTTGTGCTTAGATTTCGAACGCTTTTCTTAGTGTCTGTACCTTTCCAGCATAGCTGTTCACCTAATTCGTCAGTTAATAATTTTCTCCAACAATTTTTTATAAAATTTGGTGTATTTATTAGGCATTTTTAATATTTTATTTATATATTTATATATGTATTGAGTTTTTTACCCACTCTTTTATTATTTTAAAATTTCACGTCCACTCACTACAAAATTTATAACTTTAAGTTGACACGAAAATCACTTTCAACAAATTTACTCAAGAAAAAAGCAAAATGTAACGGCACTTGCTGTCGCTTGCCTTGAAAACAGTTGTTGCACTTTAGAAACAGTTGTTTTAATAAGATTTTCTCAAGCATTGTTTAAAGCTGCTTGTGAATTCAATATTTTATAAATATTATCTTAAGTGATATTAAGAAAAGCTTAGAAAACACTGTTAATATAAGCTTTTTCTCTAATTGTATTGTAGTTTGATTACTTTATGGTATGTTGGGATTGATACCGGTTATTCATGTGAAAAGTTAGATTCCATCCACTTTTTTTTATATCAACAGCAACCAGCTGCTCATTAGCTTTGTTTACATAATTTACCAGTTAGATATACATACATAAATTCTCAGAATTATATTAAAAAAGGAGAAAGTAACTTCATGGTTTTACTTATAGACCCTTAATATTTTTCCTTATCGTACTCTACTCCTCCTTATCCTTAACAACAACAACATTTGCAACTTAGAAAATACATGAATAGAGCTGACGCAGCTGTGACAAGTCAAACAGAAAACAAAAACTAAAAATGTTTTGTTTTCTGAGATCCCCAACAACCAAATGGCTTACTTCGATTTTTTGTGGGAAATTGAGTATTTTTTGGAAGACGAAGAGGGTGATAGAATCATTTTAAAGGCAAATTACGGGTTTTATTTGGATAAAGAAGGAGATCGCTTCATTAGAGAATTTTTAGGTTTATAGATGTGATTTTTTTCTTCTTTTTATTCAAATACTTTCAAGTAATTATTTAATAAATCTCAGTTGAAAAAAAGAAACTAAAGTGATCGGTTGTGAAAAATCGAACCCTCTTAGTAACCAAATTTAACACTCTGAGCTACAACAAATCCTTAATTCATATTAAGGATCTTGTGATGTCATCTAAACACAGTATTATGAATGCAAGTAGAGTGATAACAAAGTATGGGAGCTCAATAAAAGTTGAGCTTGCCATATCTCTACAATACGCTAACTGACGATGATTTGAAGGATTTATCATCTGGATCGTATCTTTTTGTACATCAATATCAGTCAATGGTCTTTTGGGTAGCTTGCTTAGAAGTTGTTTGTCATTTCTTCATAAGTTAATCCATATCCTTTCTTATATGGTTTAAGATAAAGTCCTTTACCCATTGCTATGGCTTCCATATTCTTATTGTGTCTAGTCGCTTCATCAAGTTGAAGTTTAGCATTCTTTGCTGCATTAACTGCTTTTGCTATGTTAGAAGCTCCACTCGATAGGGTACCAATTACACCTAAGGCAGTTAATATTGGTATAAGTGGCAAAACACCTCCAATTTTTGGAACACGTATTATACGTGGTATTACGATTTCAGATTTTTCCTCTTTAATGATTTCTTAATGGTTTTGCGTGCAATCTTAATAGCACTATTACGATCTGTTGGTTTTGCTTTTTTCAAAATTTTTGTTGTTGCTTTTATCGTTGAATTGAATAGTTGTCTTCCATTAACTTATTTTGATTTTGCTTAGTCATACCCATACCGAATTTAGTTTTTGCTTTCATTGCGTTAGTAACCAAATATGCAAATGATTTTTCTGGAAGACTTCTATTTTTTGAAAGTACTCGTTCCCAAGCTCTGTTATCAAGAATTTTATCAGCTTGGTGTCTAATATTTTTTTTTTTTTTTATAATAATTTTTATTTTGAAAATAATATTAATACATATTAAGTAAGTACCTCAGCACCAAAAGTGGCATTATAAGGCAACTAGTTATAATAACATTGTGTTTACATTTAATATTTACACATTGAAAATTATTTACAAATGCAAAAGAAAAAAAGAGAATTTGACTTTTTATTTATAAAAACTTTTAATTTTGCGTAAGAAGTGTTTCTAGATTGTTTAATAAAAATAGCTTGAGCTCCTTCTTAAACGTTGAAAAAAGTAAAATATTTTTTAAAGAAACGGGCAAATTATTAAATTCATTGGAACCAGCAACGCGTATCCGTTGTTTCGTCAGTTCAAGACGACATCTTGTTACAGAGAGGTTTTGACCTTGCCTTGTATTTCTATTTGTGACCAGGGCATTTTGTAAAAACTGAATTGAATAATTTCCAAGACCTTTTATTGATTTAAATACAAATTTTAATAACTGCATTTTGTACAAGCCATTTATGGGTAGAATATTGTTTGCATAACTTCTAAACAGGTCCAGTGTATGAAATCTTATGGGTAGGTTAAAAACAAGTTTTAAAGCTTTGTTTTGTGCAGATTGAATACCTTTTAAAGAAGAACTTTTCCTACTTCCATATATTATTGGAAGGTAAGACAAATGACTATGAATCAAACTTTCATAAATTAGCATTTTTGTTTTAGTATTAAATTTTCGCTTGCATTTGTATAGGATGCCAACAGCAGAAGCTATTTTACTTTTAACTGCTTCGATGTGATTATCCCAATGTAAGTTTCTGCAAAAATGCATTCCTAGATAGGTTACCGACTCCGACTCTTCTATTGGAACACCATCAATATGCACCGTCATAGATTGATCTCTTTCTATATTATACAGTCTAAATCTGATGAGTTTAGTTTTATCAGTATTCAAAATAAGCTTATTTAATCTTAAATATTCAGCTAATATTGACGAATCGTACTCCACTTGAGTTTGTAACACACGCTGATGTTTATAACGGTAAAGTAGGCAAATATCATCAGCAAACATAAAAAGTTGACCATTAATGGTATTAAATGGTTAAATCTTTACTTATTGAATAAGCAATATCGTGTTCTTTGCATGCAACGTCTAATAGATTTATTCCTTTATCACCTCGTTCTAAACGTTTTTGTAATTTCGTTCCAGGACCACAATATTGATAACCAGGAAGATGTAATTCGAAAGGAGTTGAGTTTATTAATTAAACCTCCTCCTCCTTTGAACGTTTTATTGCAATTAACCTTGTTTTTAAAACATATTTCCATTTTATATTATTTTATCCTATCAGGAAGCATAATGCTTAATTATTTCATTCAGTTATAAAGATGCGTTTAATTGAACAACATAAAAATATTTTTATTCGCAATACTGATTCTTCAACGAATATAAAATCAAAAACTAGACATAGTTCTATATTACCGAATTCTATTCGTGCACTAATTGTTGGTCCTTCAAATTGTGGAAAGACTAACGTTATGATTAGCTTACTAGAAAGTTCTAATGGATTGAAATTTAAAAACATCTATTTATACTAAAAATCACTTTTCCAACCAAAGTATGAATATTTAAAAAATTAATATCGCCAATTAAAGGAATGGGGTTTTATACGTTTTCTAATAATGATTCTGTAATTCCTCCTGATGAAGCACAAAACAATTCAATTATGATATTCGATGATGTTGCATGTGAAAAACAAAACAATATACGTGCATATTTTTGTATGGGTAGACATAAAAATATAGACTAATTCTACTTATGCCAAACATATACAAGAATTCCTAAACGTTTAATAAGAGATAATGCTAAAATGATTAGTATGTTTAAGCAAGATGAAATGAATATGAAACATTTAAAGGCAAAGATGTTTTTCATTCAATTATTTTTATAGTAGCTTAACTTCTCCAGTAACTACACACTGGAGTCATGTGATTTTATATTTCTAAACTTAATCCAGATGCTATAAAATTTTATTTATCAAAATAATGTTTTTCAAAGATTTTAACTAAAAAAAATATCTTTTAGGAAATTTAGCAAGACTTTTATGATCACTTTAGGGCTCAAGGCTCAGATAACAAAAAACTACGCACTTTTTTTTAATAATTTGACAACTTTATTTTATTTATTTATAATATTTGTTTTCATTGTCATTTGTTTTATTACATTGTTTTGATCTTTATGTAATGCCACAATTGTTCTTTTAGGAAATTTACCAAGACTTTTATGATCACTTTAGGGCTCAAGGCTCAGATAACAAAAAACTACGCACTTTTTTTTAATAATTTGACAACTTTATTTTATTTATTTATAATTTTTGTTTTCATTGTCATTTGTTTTATTACATTGTTTTGATCTTTATGTAATGCCACAATTGTTCTTTTAGGAAATTTACCAAGACTTTTATGATCACTTTAGGGCTCAAGGCTCAGATAACAAAAAACTACGCACTTTTTTTTAATAATTTGACAACTTTATTTTATTTATTTATAATATTTGTTTTCATTGTCATTTGTTTTATTACATTGTTTTGATCTTTATGTAATGCCACAATTGTTTTTAATTAGTTTATTTAGTTTTTTTTTTAATCTTTTCTTTTTTTCCACTTGCTATGTTTTTGTTTATTTATTTTACAATCTTGTTTTCGTTATTTTGTTCACTTTGTTTACTGTTTTAAATCGACCGTGTAAATATTTGTTTAAAAGTATGATAAAAGTCGCAAACTGCGTTTCAATATTTTTTAGGGAAAACTTTTTTACTGTTTTGGTTTGGTTTCCAAAAAATCTTTGTTCTTCTAAAATGTATATTTTTTAAAAAAAATCTCTTATACAATCCGTACCGTAAAATATTAAACTGAAATATCCTGCAAGTCATAGTTAAGCCTTAAAAATCAATTCCAGACTTTTACCAAGTTTATTTGAGATAAAAGTAAAATCAGTTAGTTTATAAATTAAAAGATTCCTTGGATGGATAACGTGTAGTATCCGGCCGAACCTTCGGTTTCGGTTACGGAGTTCTGCA
Source organism: Pollenia labialis (assembly GCA_949318255.1). Taxonomy (NCBI): domain Eukaryota; kingdom Metazoa; phylum Arthropoda; class Insecta; order Diptera; family Polleniidae; genus Pollenia; species Pollenia labialis. The sequence goes on along the minus strand of OX439141.1, from coordinate 28,892,846 downwards.
AAAAATTATATTAGGCAAAAGTTCGGTGTTTGGCGAAATTTTTACCGAACTGTTTTTAAAAATAAATTCCAAAAAAAGAATATCTATTCCCGGTATTTACCCAGTATTAACCCAGACATCAGGTAAATAACCTGTAGAATCCCATCTATATTAATGTGGATATAAATAAATTGAAATAAAAATCCAAAAAGGTGAAAAATTTCAAAAATTAGTTAATCCTATTTAAAAAAGTTTCACATGGATTGGCTGAAGCACGTAAAGTTAAAAGAATGGGTGCAAGAAACAGATAAGAAACCTTTGGAAATTACTGCAAATGCGATATTGTCTCTAAATTAAGTGGCCTGGAGGCTCATGCAGAAACAAGAAAGCATAAAAACGCTACCGGGATAACTAAAAACCATCCAAACACTTTTTAAAGAATTTGTAAAGATGATGATTTGAATAATGGAAGATATAGAAAGCAGTTTGATTATTTTATAACATTATAAATTCGAGAGTATATTACATACCATTATTAGTATATAATCAACCTTTCAAGATAATACAACAACAACAAAACGCATTGTTAACCAACGAAAAAAAAATTAATGAAAAAGTTTTAAAAGAGCTAATACGATTTCAGATTTTTTCCCCTTTAATGATTTCTTAATGGTTTTGCATGCAATCTCAATAGCACCCCAGTTACTGGTAAGCAGGTTTGTAAGGGAGAGAAGCACAATTCCCCCTTACAACCCTTCTTACAAGAGGCATGATTTTTATATGGCGAATTCCTACTTGGAAGCACTACTTTTTTGTAAAATCATTGCGTTTTTCATGGCTTACATTATTCAGTGAAGGAATAGCTTCCAAAAACCGCAACTTTCATACTTTTGATTAATTGCTTCTATACTGTATACAGGAAGCGTTTCTTTCATGTTTCTATTAATATAGCGATTTCATACCTTACCCAATGCTATTACTGTGTTGGCTTTTTGGAAGCATTTTATTCATGCCTATGAAAACATAACTATTTTTTTTAGTTTTGTACATTTTATTTTTATTTACTAAATAAACTTATAAAAAATAAACTTAAAATACATCCATTGTAAATTGTGATATGATATTTAATACTAAACTGCAATATAATTGGGGTATTCACAAGGTGTGCTATCAAATTGTTGTTGTTTTGTAAACAAAAAGTGTCTTAAATTAATAGAACTTTGCTTGGTATGTTTATTGTTGTGCTGTCGTAATTAATCAGAAGATACCTGCGCTGAGCGGCTGAGCCGAACCGCACTAGTTTTTATAGCCGTCGCCGTTGATGGTATAGTTTTATGCGGCTAACATCCGAATTGCAACACAACACTTGCAGCGTCAAATTTGATCGGCTTAGGACTCTGATGTTTGGTAACCAAACAAAATAAAATTAATTTATGGTTTGCGTCTGAAAATGGAAAATAGTCAGGGTGTTTTGACTATTAAGATCTGTTGGTTTTGCTTTTTTCAAAATTGTTGTTGTTGCTTTTATCGTTGAATTGAATAGTTGTCTTCCATTAACTTTTTTTGATTTTGATTTTCTATTATTATGATTTTGCTTAGTCATACCCATACCGAATTTAGTTTTTGTTTGCTTGTTTTAATTGCGTTAAGGTACGGTCACTTATGGCAAACATTTGGCAAAAACTATCAAATATTTGTTTGCCCTAATCTGACCACAAACTATTTTTGAGGGGCAAACAGAAAAACAGCTGATTTTGGGCAAACAAAAATTTTGTAAGACCAAACAGCGGCAAATAAAAAAGGTTTAAAATAAAAATTATTGAATAAAATTGAAAAAATTAACAAAATTAAATAATTTTTTAATGACGAAAAAACTTATTTATGTATGTAAAAAAATTTTTCTGTGTTCTCTTTTTAGCAAAGAGTTGCGCGGTAAGTAGGTTTCAAGATGTTACAAATTACATTTTTCTTATGTAAATAGGTAATTTATTTAATATGTATATAAGCTAATGTTACGAATAATGCATTGCAAGAATGGCGTATCTATATTAATAGTTACATTTTTGAGAGTGTACCAGTTGGGGGTCAGTGGACAATCATGGACCCGCCAAAATAAAATTATATAATGAATTTAAGATTTATATAAAACTTATTAGTGCCGAACAATTCACCGACATCGACATCTTTATGAAATTTTTTCGTCTTGAAGTGATTGTAGCAAGTGACCTAGAACCAATTCTCGGCCTATCAAGACAAAATTTTGACACGGCATACATCAAGCTATTATAGAAATTATTGTCAAAACCAACATTTATAAGATTATTATGACATTAGAAGCAATTTACAGATGAGGTATTTGTATAAGAGCTTTGGTGATAATAGATTGTCTGTGGGCACAAAACTTTTCTCCAGAAATAAGTTTTTATGAGCAACAAAGATACGCGAAAATTGCAAATATGATTAAAAGTCCCCAAAACTATAAGGAATCACGAAAATTCGATAAAAGTGGCTAAATTAGCGGAAATTCGCAAAAATTTGCTAATAGCGGCATGATAGCAAAGTTTAATATGTATTCATTAAAAATCGTTAAAGCTGGAAAGAATCAGAGGAAACAATTGCATCTATCGCGAACATTCACGAAAAATTGCAAACCCAAAAATTTATTTGAAAATGTCGGAAAAAACAAAAAAAAAAATAGCGAAAATTCGCGAAAATCTTTAATATTTCAAACAAGCCAGAAAATTGATTAAAAGTCCCTAAAACTATAAGGAATGGTAAAAATTCTGTAAATATTGCTAAATCAGTGGAAATTTGCAAAAATTTGCGATATTTGTGTGAAAATCCGTATTGTTTTTCTTTTTTATATAAAGAACATTTCAAACTAAAAACCAAGATTATGTTTTTTGTTAAAAATATTCTCACATATAAGAATTAAAGTCGATTCGTTTTACTTTCACTAACCCCTAACCACTTTAATTGAAAACGAACAAAAACGTGTGGAGGTGAATTGCAGAACACAAAAAATGCTGAAGTAATCCACTTTCGAGTGAATTCGGATTCTAGAACATACCCGATTATCTAAAAAATTGCCACATGTACTTTATGAATAAGGTTAACATCGACAGCTAGCCGGACGGGTGGACATTGTTATATCGATTTAGAAAAGGATGCTGACGAAAAATAAAAATGTTGGTCGCAAGTTCGTCCAAGCAGTTTGGATTAAAATTCAGCACTTTTGGTTCAGTAGAAAAAGAGTTATGGGGCGAAATGTGAAACAACCTCTCGAAAAAAATCAATATTTATTTACAAAAACTAACGTAAATTGGCGGCGGAATGCACCATTTATCGTTAAATTTTGCACAAACTCAATTAATGTATGTATATGCCTAGAAATCATATAACTAAATTTCGTGAAGATCGGTCTATAATTTACAATAGATCCACTGTCTAAAACACTTTACTGCTTGCGTCTAAAACCGTAACAAATAATGCTGTAGTTTCATAATTTGTGTTAATCTAGTTGTACAAGACTGGAAATTACTTCGCCAAATTGCCTTTATCCCTTTATTTGTTATCTTAATCCTCTTTTACTTTTAAAAATGCTGTTCTCGCTCTTCTGAACCATAAAACCATAAAAGTTTCAATATTTTGCATCAAAATGTTAATTTTTAGTTTTAATGAAAAGTAATTTTATTTATTTAATTTTTATTTTTGACAATTTGTTCAAATAATTATTTTTAGGCAAATATTTTTATATGTGAACACAGGGCAAACATGTTTTCCCATTTTTTATTTGAAGGTATTTAATATCTGTTTGAACAAACAAAAATGGGCAAATAAATGTGCGTAGTGTGACCAGCAAATAAAATTTTTATGTTTTTTATCAAATAAAAAAATTCCAAGTTGTAAAATTCCTTCCCTCAGTGAAAATAATTTAATGAAAATTAAATTTGATGAACTCAAGCCTAATTAAAGAATATCAAAAATTGAAAATAAACAGTTCAACTAAAAATCAAAATTGTTCTTAGAAATAGGTATGGCACAAGCTCTAATGTTTACATTTGTACTTTAATTTGTACAAATAAAAATGTCGACGAAAGTGGACAAAAAAACATAATAAACAAATGTATTCAGGTTTTCAAGACAAAGTCTTGACAGAAAGAATACGAAATAACAGAGGAAAAAGGAGGCAACATGTAATTTGAAATTTAAGTGATAATAACATCAAATTTCGAACCACCAGTACTACTGGTTAAAGATTGATGTTTGACTGTTTGCTAAACGGGCACCGCAGTGGTGCAGTTTGTAGAACACAAAGATCTTCTGATAGAAAGTGGTGTTTCTTGAAACATGTAAAGATCAACCCCGGCTCAAATCCCAGCTCAGCCAAGAAAAATGATCAATTAATTTTAATAAAAAAATTCCAAGTTGTAAAATTCCTTCCCTCAGTGAAAATAATTTAATGAAAATTAAATTTGATGAACTCAAGCCTAATTAAAGAATATCAAAAATTTTAAATTTTTTATCAAATTTTAAAAAAATGCCGGCAAACAAAATTTGACAAATGTTTGCCATATGTGACCGTACCTTTAGTAACCAAATATGCAAATGATTTTTCTGGAAGACTTCTATTTTTTGAAAGTACTCGTTCCCAAGCTCTATGATCAAGAATTTTATCAGCTTGGTGTCTAATATTTAAATCTTTACTTATTGAATAAGCAATATCGTGTTCTTTGCATGCAACGTCTAATAGATTTATTCCTTTATCACCTCGTTCTAAACGTTTTTGTAATTTCGTTCCAGGACCACAATATTGATAACCAGGGAGATGTAATTCGAAAGGAATTGAGTTTATTAATTTATTAATTAAACCTCCTCCTCCTTTGATGGTTTTATTGCAATTAACCTTGTTTTCAAAACATATTACCATTTTATATTATTTTATCCTATCAGGAAGCATAATGCTTCATTATTTCATTCAGTTATAAAGATGCGTTTAATTGAACAACATAAAAATATTTTTATTCGCAATACTGATTCTTCAACGAATATAAAATCAAAAACTAGAAATAGTTCTATATTACCGAATTCTATTCGTGCACTAATTGTTGGTCCTTCAAATTGTGGAAAGACTAACGTTATGATTAGCTTACTAGAAAGTTCTAATGAATTGAAATTTAAAAACATCTATTTATACTAAAAATCACTTTTCCAACCAAAGTATGATTATTTAAAAAAATTAATATCGCCAATTAAGGGAATGGGGTTTTATACGTTTTCTAATAATGATTCTGTTATTCCTCCTGATGAAGCACAAAACAATTCAATTATGATATTCGATGATGTTGCATGTGAAAAACAAAACAATATACGTGCATATTTTTGTATGGGTAGACATAAAAATATAGACTAATTCTACTTATGCCAAACATATACAAGAATTCCTAAACGTTTAATAAGAGATAATGCTAATATGATTAGTATGTTTAAGCAAGATGAAATGAATATGAAACATTTAAAGGCAAAGATGTTTTTCATTCAATTATTTTTATAGTAGCTTAACTTCTCCAGTAACTACACACTGGAGTCATGTATGTGATTTTATATTTCTAAACTTAATCCAGATGCTATAAAATTTTATTTATCAAAATAATGTTTTTCAAAGATTTTAACTAAAAAAAATATCTTTTAGGAAATTTAGCAAGACTTTTATGATCACTTTAGGGCTCAAGGCTCAGATAACAAAAAACTACGCACTTTTTTTTAATAATTTGACAACTTTATTTTATTTATTTATAATATTTGTTTTCATTGCCATTTGTTTTATTACATTGTTTTGATCTTTATGTAATGCCACAATTGTTCTTTTAGGAAATTTAGCAAGACTTTTATGATCACTTTAGGGCTCAAGGCTCAAATAACAAAAAACTACGCACTTTTTTTTAATAATTTGACAACTTTATTTTATTTATTTATAATTTTTGTTTTCATTGTCATTTGTTTTATTACATTGTTTTGATCTTTATGTAATGCCACAATTGTTCTTTTAGGAAATTTACCAAGACTTTTATGATCACTTTAGGGCTCAAGGCTCAGATAACAAAAAACTACGCACTTTTTTTTAATAATTTGACAACTTTATTTTATTTATTTATAATTTTTGTTTTCATTGTCATTTGTTTTATTACATTGTTTTGATCTTTATGTAATGCCACAATTGTTTTTAATTAGTTTATTTAGTTTTTTTTTTAATCTTTTCTTTTTTTCCACTTGCTATGTTTTTGTTTATTTATTTTACAATCTTGTTTTCGTTATTTTGTTCACTTTGTTTACTGTTTTAAATCGACCGTGTAAATATTTGTTTAAAAGTATGATAAAAGTCGCAAACTGCGTTTCAATATTTTTTTAGAGAAAACTTTTTTACTGTTTTGGTTTGGTTTCCAAAAAATCTTTGTTCTTCTAAAATGTATATTTTTTAAAAAAAATCTCTTATACAATCCGTACCGTAAAATATTAAACTGAAATATCCTGCAAGTCATAGTTAAGCCTTAAAAATCAATTCCAGACTTTTACCAAGTTTATTTGAGATAAAAGTAAAATCAGTTAGTTTATAAATTAAAAGATTCCTTGGATGGATAACGTGTAGTATCCGGCCGAACCTTCGGTTTCGGTTACGGAGTTCTGCAAAAAATTATATTAGGCAAAAGTTCGGTGTTTGGCGAAATTTTTACCGAACTGTTTTTAAAAATAAATTCCAAAAAAAATTCCCGGTATTTACCCAGTATTAACCCAGACATCAGGTAAATAACCTGTAGAATCCCATCTAAATTAATGTGGATATAAATAAATTGAAATAAAAATCCAAAAAGGAGAAAAATTTCAAAAATTAGTTAATCCTATTTAAAAAAGTTTCACATGGATTGGCTGAAGCACGTAAAGTTAAAAGAATGGGTGCAAGAAACAGATAAGAAACCTTTGGAAATTACTGCAAATGCGATATTGTCTCTAAATTAAGTGGCCTGGAGGCTCATGCAGAAACAAGAAAGCATAAAAACGCTACCGGGATAACTAAAAACCATCCAAACACTTTTTAAAGAATTTGTAAAGATGATGATTTGAATAATGGAAGATATAGAAAGCAGTTTGATTATTTTATAACATTATAAATTCGAGAGTATATTACATACCATTATTAGTATATAATCAACCTTTCAAGATAATACAACAACAACAAAACGCATTGTTGACCAACGAAAAAAAAATTAATGAAAAAGTTTTAAAAGAGCTAATACGATTTCAGATTTTTTCCCCTTTAATGATTTCTTAATGGTTTTGCATGCAATCTCAATAGCACCCCAGTTACTGGTAAGCAGGTTTGTAAGGGAGAGAAGCACAATTCCCCCTTACAACCCTTCTTACAAGAGGCATGATTTTTATATGGCGAATTCCTACTTGGAAGCACTACTTTTTTGTAAAATCATTGCGTTTTTCATGGCTTACATTATTCAGTGAAGGAATAGCTTCCAAAAACCGCAACTTTCATACTTTTGATTAATTGCTTCTATACTGTATACAGGAAGCGTTTCTTTCATGTTTCTATTAATATAGCGATTTCATACCTTACCCAATGCTATTACTGTGTTGGCTTTTTGGAAGCATTTTATTCATGCCTATGAAAACATAACTATTTTTTTTAGTTTTGTACATTTTATTTTTATTTACTAAATAAACTTATAAAAAATAAACTTAAAATACATCCATTGTAAATTGTGATATGATATTTAATACTAAACTGCAATATAATTGGGGTATTCACAAGGTGTGCTATCAAATTGTTGTTGTTTTGTAAACAAAAAGTGTCTTAAATTAATAGAACTTTGCTTGGTATGTTTATTGTTGTGCTGTCGTAATTAATCAGAAGATACCTGCGCTGAGCGGCTGAGCCGAACCGCACTAGTTTTTGTAGCCGTCGCCGTTGATGGTATAGTTTTATGCGGCTAACATCCGAATTGCAACACAACACTTGCAGCGTCAAATTTGATCGGCTTAGGACTCTGATGTTTGGTAAACAAACAAAATAAAATTAATTTGTGGTTTGCGTCTGAAAATGGAAAATAGTCAGGGAAGATCTAATTTAATATATTAATTCATGGATAAGAATTTCTAAATATTTTTATTTTTGGTAAATACATACCTATTTATTTTTTATATTTGTTTTATACGATGGAATCAGACCAATTGATCTTAAAAACAATGCTGTGGAAATGACACCAATTATTACCAAGCTAATAAATACAATACTTCACAATGCAATAATACCGGAAGTACTTAAAGTATCTTTTGTTCGTCCTATTTAAAAAAACGGTAAAAAATCGGATGTTAATAATTATCGGCCAATAGCTATCTTATCCGTTATTGAAAAAATAATGGAAGAAGTCGTGTGCAGCAGATTGACAGACTATATAAAAAAATTTCAAATAATCTCTTCTTGGTAACTTTGCAAACTATATAAACGAACAGCTAAGTAAAAAAAATCAATGCCTAACACTATTTATCGACTTCAGCAAAGCATTCGATACCCTACACATAGTAAGCTTATAATAATGTTAGAAAGAATTGGAATACGTGATAGATGCTTAGATTGGTTTAAAAACTATCTAACACTCAGAACATATTACGTAAAAGTAAAAAACAATTTAAGTATTAAAACAAATTCGGATTTTGGTGTACCTCAAGGCTCAAAATTAGGTCCCATACTATACTTAATATATTCTAACGAACTTATTAAGAAACTAAAAACATGCAAAACGTTCGCATATGCGGACGACACTGCTATAGTAGTGGCCCATAAAAACATAGATACCGCAACAATAATAATGCAACACCAGCTTGATACTGCTGCACGATGGTGCCACGATCATGGTTTAATAATCAATGCATCAAAAACCAAGCTAATGCATATTAAGCCGACAAATATACTTTATAGGGAAATTAATATAAGGTTCCACTCAACAAAATGTCTGCACAGAAGAAAAATTACAGATTTTGACTACAATGAGGACCTATGTTCTACTACAATTGAAATTGTCAACACATACAAATACCTAGGCGTTTGCGTAGACCATAATTTTAAATGGATGGTACATGTAGATGAACTTCGAAAAAAACTAAGAAAAGCTTCATTTATTCTACATCATTTGAGTTACAGCTCCAACAATATGGTGCTAAGACAAGCATATTTTTCATTAGTGGAATCACATCTTCGCCATAGCATTACAGCCTGGGGAAACTCAACTTTTTGTAATAAGCTACTAAATAACTCAACACCAACTGCTAAAAATTCTAAAAAAAATCGCTATATAAACCATACCCAAAACATCACTATAAGCCATGAATCAAATAAACAAGATTGCGCATTGCGCAAGTCCGTTATTTTTGTGTGTGACGAAACAATAGACTTTGTGTGTGTTCATTTGTGTGTGTCCTACATTTTTTACAACAAATACTCATATTTAGTCTATGATGACGTAGATGCGCAGTAGAATTTTTTTTTGTACGGCTGAGTGCGCAATCTTGTTTTTTTTGATTCATGACTATAAGCAATATGGGTCTTAACATTGTCAGCAATAATAACAACCCAACAAACACCATCAACTACACACAAAATAGCAACACAATCAACCTTACAGCAACTAGTTCCAGCGACTATGATCAAACAACCAACGCAAACAGAGCAACATTTACTGATACCATCCCTAGAATTACCAACAGCAACACAACATCTACCAACAGCTCTGCAAATACCAACAACAACGCATCAAATATCAACATTGCTAAGGATCTGAACATATTAAACGTCAAAAGCTTATTTTTTACTACAATAGCAACAGAATTTTATAATGACTCCAGGTTTCTCAAAAGAATAGAACACAATCACCAGACTCGTATGAATACTGAGGGTAGATACTGTGTACATAGACACAAAAACAATTATGGGAAAAACACTCTTTCCGTAATGCTACCAACAGTATTTAACAAACTGCCTCTTGAAATTCTGAATACAGCAAATTTTAATAACAAAAATCAAATATTTAAAAACTTTTTTATTAATCAGCAATGAATGCTGTAAAACTTTAAATTTAACTTTAAAATAAAAAATAGGAAAGAAAAACTTTAATTTATTATCTTTTCATCAGCAATGAATGCTCCAAAACTTAAACATATCTAACTTTTATTCCATACCTGCAGACAAGCCTTAATGGCTTCGCAAGGTTATCAATTAATATGTGTATGTTAATTCATTATAATTAAATTTATTGTAAATAAATAATAATTAAATAAATAAATAATAATAAATCAGCTGATTTAAATTCAAAATAGCTAGCACACTAAAATATGAGGGGTTGTTGACAACAGTCGTATATTTTCATGTTATTATTGTATTATATTTTATATATTATGTTTTTTTTAAAAGCTTGCACTTAAGCTAGTGAGGTATTCATTGGCGTTTGTTCTTCTCTGTCCAGAAATATATTTTCCGCATCAGACCCTACATCACTATCAGAAATCTAGTAATTGACCACACAAAAATAATAAACTTAAAAATGTATGTATGTATTATTGTATTTAAAAAGAACACTTAGGCCCGTTTTCACAACTAACCGATAGCTAAACGTAGGATTTTATCGGCAGTATAAAAAGTGTTCCATTATTACAACTTTACTTTTACCTACCAGTTAGCATGAATCTTAATCAACTTTATCGCTCACTTTAGGTCAAAGTAAAGTTTTAACCCGGCGCCGGGGGGGATGGGTCAAAATTACCCGTCACTTTTCGAATGGATTGTGGTTTTAAAAATGTACTTCTCTTCTCTACGCTCTTCTCAGTAGCTGGTGATATTGAATCTCTCTGAATGTTATAAATTTCAAATCAGTTGCATGACGATTGTACTTCGAGTAACACGTGCTCAAAGTTAAAAAAGGTAAATATGACCCATCCCCACAGTCAACGTAGCTATTTTGCGCCATTTGTATTTTATGTATCTTGCATATCAAATCCTTCAAAATGATTTTTCTTATTTTTTTATAAGCATTAATTAGTCATAAAGGCATAAAAATGTCAATTTAATTTAAAGACTAATAAGAAAATAAGTGTTTATTATATTTAAGCTAGAAGAAGCCTCCTTTGTTAACTTTTTTAATATGAAATGTTTTTTGTTTAAAAATAAAAGTAAATATGTTATTTTTAACAAAGTCATGTTTTATTTCCTTAATAAGGTTAGATTCATTCTAAATTGTATATATTTTTTCGTAAATATAGCAAACAACCTCAAGTTTAATAAGTGGGTCATTATGACCCAACCCCCATGTCCTTGTAGCTAAAATCCACCCCCGGCGCCGGGTTAATAATGAAACACTTTTTATAAGGCCGGTTAAAGTCTACTTTAAGCTATCGGTAAGTTGTGAAAACGGGCCTTACAGTTACTTGTATTATTTATGTGTAGTTTCTATTTAATTTTTCGTTTATTAATTTTAAAAATGATCACCTTTGTTCAATTTGCTTGAGCCCTCGCTGCTCAAAAGCAATTTGCTGACTGATTTCGTAATAAAAAAGAAGTAATTTAAGGCATCTCTTGTTTTCGGCAACATGTCGGGAATAATCGTAAACACCAATTGTAGGGGAATGTAAGAAAAGATAAACTCACTGTTTATTGTTGGTGTTTTGTTTTGGCTTTGATATTGTTACAGGTAAGACTTTGAGTGTTTATAATTCTTATTCGCTTTAGGGTTTTATTTGTTTAATATTTTTGGCCTTTCTAAAATCTTTGGAAAAGGTTTCCTGATGAGCTGGCCTAAGTGAAATGCGCATAGAGGCTAGCTTTCCCTCAACAATAAATTTCAGTGTATTTATCAATTATGAGAAACTGGGAATTTAGCACGTCATACGGAAATCGTATTAATAATAAATTTTGTATTCCCGAAAATAACTTTGATAATATACATTTTGAAATCATTGCAATACAACGTGCTTCCATGTAAGGGATTAACAGAAGCACTTTGAACTTTGGTCGTACATTTTTTCTTTTAAAAAATCATTTCAACTATCCCTTACAACCTGCTTACTTATAAGGGATTTTGCGAAGCTATTAAATAATTTTCATTTACTTAAATTAAAAATAAACTTCAATGGTTTTCGCTTCCCTGTTGCTTCTAAGTAGTATGTAATAGCCAGCGCATATATCAGCGCTCTTGTACTTTTCTGGCTTCCGTAAACCTTAAAATTTTTAACTGCACTCACAATATTATTACAGTAACGGACTGTAGTTTATTTAAGAAATATTCCGTTCAGTCATTTTTAAATAAATAAATATCTAAAATTCCAAGCAAATTTATTTTTAACTGATTCTAACAGTTATTCAAAAAACTAAGTGCATATTTTTTTCAGTTGCAGTTAATATTGTCCGTTGATTGAGTTAAATTCTTCTTTATGTTAAAGTAAATAAAAATGTAATTTAAAGCAACGAAAAGTTAATTTAATTTTAACTGTCAAAAATTCAACCGCGAATTCCGTAAACACAAATCAATATTCAGTTATTTTGTAAAATTTTACTGTCAAAAATTCAACACCATATTCAGTAAAAACAATTAAATATTCAGTTATTTTATATAATTTTACTACCAAAAATTAATTTTAACTTAGCTATAAAAAATGAATTGCTTGTTTTGTGTAAGCAATACCCATTTTCTATTTGTTAAAATAATTTAGTTAAATACATCAAATTTTAAAAGTAAAATAATTGCGAAGCCATATCGGTCATGCTGCTGGTGTCTTATAATTGAGAGTTCTTCTGTAAACAACGTGGTCAGTACAACAAAAGTAAAACAAACGTGTGTAACTGGGTAAGTAAATAAAAATATTTCCCCTCTCTCGCTTATAAGAAAAACAAGCGGACAGGTGTCTGTCTGGAATTTTTTAGAAATTCGGCTCTTTTGTGGAGTAAACGAAAATTTAATAAAATAACTGAATACTTAATTGTTTTTACTGAATATGGGGTCAATTTGACAGTAAAAAATTGACAGTAAAATTTTAATAAATAACTGAATATTTAATCGTTTTTACTGAATATGGTGTTGAATTTTTGACAGTAAAATTTTACAAAATAACTGAATATTTATTTGATTTTACGGAATATGGTGTTGAATTTTTGACAGTAAAAATTTATATTATTTTATCCTATAAGGAAGCATAATGCTTCATTATTTCATTCAGTTATAAAGATGCGTTTAATTGAACAACATAAAAATATTTTTATTCGCCCTACTGATTCTTCAACGAATATAAAATCAAAAACTAGACATAGTTCTATATTACCGAATTCTATTCGTGCACTAATTGTTGGTCCTTCAAATTGTGGAAAGACTAACGTTATGATTAGCTTACTAGAAAGTTCTAATGAATTGAAATTTAAAAACATCTATTTATACTAAAAATCACTTTTCCAACCAAAGTATGATTATTTAAAAAAATTAATATCGCCAATTAAAGGAATGGGGTTTTATACGTTTTCTAATAATGATTCTGTAATTCCTCCTGATGAAGCACAAAACAATTCAATTATGATATTCGATGATGTTGCATGTGAAAAACAAAACAATATACGTGCATATTTTTGTATGGGTAGACATAAAAATATAGACTAATTCTACTTATGCCAAACATATACAAGAATTCCTAAACGTTTAATAAGAGATAATGCTAAAATGATTAAACATAAGCAAGATGAAATGAATATGAAACATTTAAAGGCAAAGATGTTTTTCATTCAATTATTTTTATAGTAGCTTAACTTCTCCAGTGACTACACACTGGAGTCATGTGATTTTATATTTCTAAACTTAATCCAGATGCTATAAAATTTTATTTATCAAAATAATGTTTTTCAAAGATTTTAACTAAAAAAAATATCTTTTAGGAAATTTAGCAAGACTTTTATGATCACTTTAGGGCTCAAGGCTCAGATAACAAAAAACTACGCACTTTTTTTTAATAATTTGACAACTTTATTTTATTTATTTATAATATTTGTTTTCATTGTCATTTGTTTTATTACATTGTTTTGATCTTTATGTAATGCCACAATTGTTTTTAATTAGTTTATTTAGTTTTTTTTTTAATCTTTTCTTTTTTTCCACTTGCTATGTTTTTGTTTATTTATTTTACAATCTTGTTTTCGTTATTTTGTTCACTTTGTTTACTGTTTTAAATCGACCGTGTAAATATTTGTTTAAAAGTATGATAAAAGTCGCAAACTGCGTTTCAATATTTTTTAGGGAAAACTTTTTTACTGTTTTGGTTTGGTTTCCAAAAAATCTTTGTTCTTCTAAAATGGATATTTTTTAAAAAAAATCTCTTATACAATCCGTACCGTAAATTCTTAAACTGAGATGTCCTGCATGTCATAGTTACACACAGAAAAAATCAAGTTAAAACGTCGAAAACAAGGTTGATTTAAAATTTTTCGGTGGTGATTTTGCTTCATACGTGTTTCATGTTAATTCAACCTGATTTTATTATTTACACGATACTTTTTTTGCACGATTTCACTTTTACACGATTTTTTTGGTTTTCGTTTACATTGAGGGATGTGGAAATTACCTCAATTTACACGATTTTTTATTTTGAATATTTTTAGCAAAAATTACTTTTCTTTTTTTCATAAAATATATCCTGCAAAGTTATAAAAAATAGTTATTTTATAACGATAATATATACGTTTTAGGGTTGATTTTAAATAATATTTATATATTAAATCGTTTTAAATAAATAATACTAATTTCACTAAATAAATTTAAATTTCCATTGTGTATAATTAGCAAGGTGACTTCAATATCACAACAATACACCAGCAACAGGCAAAGCAAAAACAACCATCTGTTTTTTGAGACCACCTTGTATACAAATGCACATTTTTATGAAATTTTGTATATATTTAGTATACATATAGTGCTACCATAGTTTTATCTTAAATAATTAAGACAATTTAAATAACACTGAAAAAATCAAACTACATATATTTAATGATGAATCCTTATCTGTAATAAAAAATAATGGAAAAAATTTACAATATAAGATTGTGTAAAGCATATTGCATTGGCTTACACTGCACTCAAGCAGTCATCGCTCAAAGGTTGTTGGAAACATTTGTGGCCAGATGCAGGAGAAAATGTTATCCTATTTTGTCAATCCTTGGAGCATGAATATTCTGAAATAGTTCAGCTGGCACATACATTGGGAGGAAAAGGTTTTGATGACTTGTGTGCAGGTGATATTGAAGAATTGATGATAAATAAGGAATACGATGTTGAATATTTAATAAATATGGTGATCGAACAAACGACAGCGATTCCGATGAAGGAGTTACGGTAGCACTGACAACAAAAAATCTTAGTGAAGGGCTTGAATTAGGCCGAAAATTGGGAAATAATTTTTAAAAAAATGACCCAAATATTGAAAGAGCCCTCGCATTCCAGCGATATATTTCACAGGGCTTAGCCCAATATCAGGAGGTTTATAAGGACTTAAGCAATAAACCAACACAAGTTTTAATAACAAATTATATTTACAAATCTCCACGAACTGATGTTAACTCCAATTTATCAACTATTGAACCAGAAACACATGAAATATTATCTAGTGACGAAAGTGATATGTCGCCTACCAAAAAGATTCGATTAGTGGTGGAAGACAGTGATGAAGAATTAATTGGAATTGATCACTGATACATACATATACTATAAATAAAATATATATATTTCTAATTGTCTCTTTTAATGAACTGACATGTAATATTTTTTATGAGTTCCATTTATTCTGTTTTATTAAATGCTTTAAATACAATGTATTGATTTTAATTATTTTTTATATGCATACATAATTTAATTTACTTTTAAATAAATCTAAACGATTTCTCATACAAATATTTTCCTTTTCGATTTATACGATATTTTCAGGAACGCATCTTTCGTGTAAATCGAATGATAGGAGTACTTGCGAACCACATTTTTTCTTTTAAAATAACTATAATTCATGTTAATTTAACATTGCAGTAAAGTAAGAGCAAAATGTCATTTATATTGCAATAACAATCCGAATCACGTTCAGTGAAAGTTATTTCATGTAGAAACTTATTGGTGTGATCGGTGTCGGTTACGGAGTTCTGCAAAAAATTATATTAGGCAAAAGTTCGGTGTTCGGCGAAATTTTTGCCGAACTGTTTTATAAAATAAATTCCAAAAAAAGAATATTCCCGGTATTTACCCAGTATTAACCCAGACATCAGGTAAATAACCTGTAGAATCCCATCTATATTAATGTGGATATAAATAAATTGAAATAAAAATCCAAAACGGAGAAAAATTTCAAAAATTAGTAAATCCTTTTTAAAAAAGTTTCACATGGATTGGCTTAAGCACGTAAAGTTAAAAGAATGGGTGCAAGAAACAGATAAGAAACCTTTGGAAATTACTGCAAATGCGATATTGTCTCTAAATTAAGTGGCCTGGAGGCTCATGCAGAAACAAGAAAGCATAAAAACGCTACCGGGATAACTAAAAACCATCCAAACACTTTTTAAAGAATTTGTAAAGATGATGATTTGAATAATGGAAGATAGAGAAAGCAGTTTGATTATTTTATAACATTATAAATTCGAGAGTATATTACATACCATTATTAGTATATAATCAACCTTTCAAGATAATACAACAACAACAAAACGCATTGTTGACCAACGAAAAAAAAAATGAATGAACAAGTTTTAAAAGAGCTAATTAAAACAAGAAATGTTTTAAAGAATAAATTACGCAGTATAAAAATTGGTGAAGCAGATACCCGTGAACAACTTAAAGACCCTTGAAAAATTTTATTAATAGTTCGAAAAATACCAAAGTAAATTTAAAAATTGAAAAGAATAAAATTAAAAATGAATCAAATCAACAACAACATGAACAATTTAAAACAGATTCTAGTATTCCAATTATAAAACGAGAAAAAAGTATATTATCTACTGCTGCAAGTAACTCTGAAGATTATGATGATGACGATTTTTATTCTCAACCAGAAACAGAAAATCTAAATAGTCACATAAATTTTAATGATTTGTTATATCTAGAAAAAAGACATGAATTAGAATGGAAATTTGGTGATTGTAACATTAAATTGAATGAAGATAAGATTCAAGTTGGAAATCGAATATGGGCACTCACTCCAGGTTTATTTTCATTAATGTTTCAAAAAATACCAAAAACTATGATAAATCCGAGTTAGATATTTATAAAAAGTTATAAATTAATGCCAATGCCTATAAAAGGGGTTATACCACAGATGGTAACATAAGGGGTACAAGAGCATATAAATACAGGAATATTATTAGAAAATTGATTAAACCTAAGAACTCACCTACCACAACACCGCAATTACCCACTTCATCTGATACATCAACAACAAAAGAATATTATATGGGAAGTGGGTTAATGGATTACAATTCAAATAAACCAAACTATATATACTGGAATGATCCAAATGAGTTGATAGATCGACTTAGACTCCTGCTCGCATCACAAGCTGCAGGTCACAGCAATCATTATAACAAAATTGTTTCTATTATTGAAGAATTATACGAAGCTAAAATTGTTGAATAACTATTAAATTAACATAAAACAATGTCTGTTGATAAATTTGGTCACTATATTAACGATACAAATGATACTATAATTTCTATGAAAAATGCACCTAAACTGCTTGGGTTCTTTATGGATACAGATAACAACATTGATGCTCAAAACAAAAGAATCAAACATATGTCGAATGCTTTGGAAGAAAACGATGGTGTCAATAAAATGTTTTTGCAATCTCAAATTGAAAAAACACAGAAGGAGATAATGGATCAATTAATTTAAAATACAAATGAAATTCACCAAACAATAGAGAAAATTAAAAAAGATTTTGAAAAAAGAAACAAAATCTTAAATCAGAAACTATATAACAGGCTTGATGTTAAAAATAAAGAATATTCCCTTAAGTAAAGAGGGCTTAATAATAACCCTGCGGGAAATTTGTGTCAATTGGTACAACCGACTGGTCCTGGGATTTGTGAAAATAGAACAAGTACAAAAAGAAAGGACTCATGACCAGTGAAAAAAGAACCAATCCCTTAACTGGTTTATAAAGAGCAAAAAGGTAGAAAAAGTAATGAATTACAGAACAGTCTATAGCGGTGATGTGACACATTTTTTGGTAATTTCTAAAATTTGGCTCTTAAATTTAATTCTTGGACTAGTTTTATTGAAATAATACTACATTGTATTTAAATACAGTATATCCCGGTTAATTACCCCACGCTTAAATGCCTTTCACGCTTATTTACCTTGTTAGAACTGGAACCGGTCCCTACCACCAAAGACCTATCATGGGACTACTTCAGTGTCAGTTCGCTTCCCTCTAGGGAATGTATTCAACAAAAAGAGACTAAAGCTCGATTCACCCATGCGTGACATATATATATAGATTACATCTAAATACATTTATTCTAATACAATAACCATTAAAATACATTCAGTTATTAATTAGTTTCTTAAAAATAATGTGTATGTAACTGTATTTAAATTAATAATAATAATTATCTTAAAAGAAAAAAGTTAAAATATAAGATTTAAAAATTAAAAAAAAATTGTTGTTCTTATTTCAAATTAGATATTCTCTTTCAAGTAAAATAGCATTTTTTAAAGCGCAAACTTCATAATTGTGATAACTGCAATTTATGTTTTCTGGATACTTCTTATTAAGTTCCTTTAAATTTATACATCCAAAATCCTCTATATTAAAAACTTTTTGCTGCAGCATTTTTTCCAACCATTGACTCTTTTCTGTTCCTTTTACATATATTTTAGAATTTTTTAAATTATCTCTTAAAAATTTACAAACACTCTGAAATGATACTACTCCTGTATTCCAGTTAAGATGATGAAAACATTTGATTAACCAATATGCTTCTTTTTGCTCCTTTTGTGATAAGCAATTGAAATCAAAAGGTGGTTTTATTATGAAATTGATGTATTCCTTTGAATTGAAAACAATTGGAACGATAAATTTGTTTGATTTTAATTTAAAACCTTGTTAATCAATGAAAACATGTTTACAAGACATCTTTTTTCGGATTTATAAAATTGTGTTTGCTGGAACATTAGTAGCTGTTTCAAACTCAATTTGTATATCAATTGGTCCGCTGTCAATAGATTCATTTTGATAACTAACAGCTACTACTATTATTGGAGAATTATTTTTAAACTCTTGAGATGTGAGAAGCGGCTGGGAGTCTCGCATATAGTAGTTTTCTTGAAACCTTAGATACATATCATATAGAATTGCATAACGTTCATTCTGAAACTTTATGTTAAGGTCATCATATGGATAAGACTCTGAATTTAAATGTACATTTAAATTAGTCAGATCGCAGTGTATAAATTTCTTTTCATGTTGGAATGCAATCAAAACAGAACGAGGGCGTTCTCTTTTCGCTGCCAGCTTAACATTCCACACATGATTAGTAGACATATTTAGTTGTGGATTTATATGACAATCCCAACTTCTAAATGCAATTGGTATTGAAGTACCACTGTTTATTATTTTTATCATATTTAATTTACAAAAATCAGATAGTTGTTATAGTCTTCAGCGAATCCCAAAAACAATTTAAGTGATACATACAAATTAAAATATCCATTTACGAGATCAATATCATCAATTTTATTCAATCCAACATTTTGCCTTCCATTACTATCTATTGGTGATAATAAAAACCAAATTTGTAATAGTAGTTGATGTTACAAAATGTCTTGTTTGATCAATTTCAGCACCATTTACTTCGTAACGGATTTCATCAAATATATGTGCTACAACATTATTTTTTAATTTGAAGTTGGCTGCAGAAGAAACTAATTTTGTATTGCTATCATCTTTAACAAATCCTTCTACATATATAAAACTAACCGACGGCAAAACATACAAGTCTTGATTTTGTTTTGTAATACGAATTTCATCGTTATTATTGTAAGATTGTAAATATGGGATATACATACGTATGGTAGGCCTTTTTAATTATATTTTCATCGGACAAAGGTTTATCCAGAACATCTATAATTGAACTCTTGGTTTCTTCAATTTTAAATTTAATGATTTTAGAAATTCTTTATTTGATTGCGTTAAGTTTATTTTTTTTAATGAATCTTTGAATTTAATTTATTTTTCAATATTTTGTTAGAAGAAGAGTGTAATACTTTGTTTTTAGGTATATTCTTCTTGTAAATTATCATCACTTTGTTGGTCTTAAATTTAATCGCATTGTATAATTTCCTCTCCTCGGAAATTAAGTAAATCACCGTCTTGATTAACCACTCGCAGAGTAATGGAGCTTATCTCTCGACAGTTGATTGGTAAATAAATGAGATTCCTAGGAATCTCATCTATTTTATAGCCAGGTGGGACATTAATGGCAAACTCATGCAAAGTATGTGCTTGGGAGTTATTCATGTACATATGTGTTGACAGCTTTATTACTCTCAATTCGTAAAAGATTTACTTTAAAAATATTAACTGGAAGATCTGAGTAATGCTCTTTATTAGGAAATTGAATATTTTCTTTAAATCCCAAAAGCTTCCCAATTGTATTTTTCTTATTGAAGAATATTGGATCATTAGAGTTTTTTATTATAACTTGCATCGTATTATTATTAGCTTCAATGTTAATTTTATTTTGAAGTCTATATTGTTGATATTGTTCTTTAATAAAATCAACTATGTCGTTTAGTTCATAAGATCCAATCGGAATTTCAATTACTTGTTCGCCAATATGAAACATATTATTATAAACATCTACATTTGGAATACTATTGTATGAATGAAAATCTGTAAGTGCACACTCATATTTTCCGTCCAACTCAATTGGAGGAAAATAGTTAGCTGGTTACTCAGTTGATTTAGAGCTTAAAGTGAGAGTTATTGACATTTCGACTGTTGAATTGCAAATAAAGTAAAAAACCCAATATTATTTATTTAAAAATAATTTATTTATATTTATTTTTTTTTCTTATTTAATAATAATAATAATACATTAACTCTTAGATACAATTATTATTATTATTATAATTATATCTACTCTTACAAACTATTTACAATATATCAATCCTATTTATCCAAGAATTGTGTTTATTAGAATATCCTAACCATTTTACATATGCCATGTCTCCTTTAGTTTTAAGAATTTTTTCAACAAGGTATGTATCAGGAAATCGAGTTTTTGAAAGTTCATCATCATAGAAACCACCATTAATTGGATTTCCTTGCTAGTCATCTAATATGTATGTTGCAGGATAAGTATTTTTTACTGTTTTAATTTTAAAAATTTCTGTAGTCCAATTGGGAGTGTAGCCTTTTTCAAAAATGTGTTTATATTTAATTATGCGTACATAATATCCAACATTAAATTTAGATTTTTTAAATGATTGTATACGGTTTGCAATAATTTCATTTCGTTTCCAGAATTAACGTCAATTGGTGCCATTTTATTGGTGCGATGAACTTTTCTATTATATTTATTAATTAGATCTTTGTAAATATCAAGCCAATAATATGAACCATTAAAACTAAATTCTTTCCACATCATTCCTTTTAGAGTTCGGTTAAATCGTTCTATTATTGAGGCTTTCATTATACTACTTAAATGTTGAGTAGTGATTGATATTATGGTTGTGCATGAGGATATTAAATTGTTTATTGAAAAATTCTTTACCATCATCAGTCTGCAAGTTTTTGGGAACTCGACTTAATTTTAAAATACTTTTCATTGCTTGAAATACTTCAGTTGCTGTTTTTGTTTTAAGGGCAACACCCCATGCAAACTTTGAAAAAGTATCAATGATAGTTAACAAATATCGATATTTTTTATTATATGTAGAATAGTTTCCCATTTCGGGCTGGTTTATTAAGTTCATTTACTAACAACCGTATTCAAAACGAAAATTTGTGTTCTCCGACTAGACTCCGCTCATCGAGTGAGCAGCTAAAATGATAATTAAGCTTAATCACCATTTAGTCATGAGTTTATTCAAAACACTTTTAAATCGCTCGATTAAGAAACATTTTTTCATCTCTGTTTTAGTTAATTTCAATTGTCAGACATAGCAAATTGACAGCAGTTGATTAGGAGTTTAAAATTCTTTAATCATTCGATAATCATAGTTTATTAAAAAGTGTTTTGAATAAGAAATCCTTAATCAGGGTATATGCAGTAACTAAATTTTTGTTTTGAATACGGGTGTAAAGGTCGATTCACCCATGCGTTCCGAACAATATTTTTGTCCGGAGAATAATTTTTTTACAGAGAGTGTTCTGCAGAACGATTCATCCATTTCGGAAAATTTGTCCGGACGAACAAAGCAACCATATGGTTTACAGATATAAACGATTATACAAAGTGGCAGCACAGTTACAAATTATTAATTTTTTTTTAATAAAAGTGTGTTAAAGAAAATGGACGAAATGCAATGCAATTAAAAATTTTAAAAACCATTTACTACACTGAGAAAATTAAAAGCTTTAAAATCAAAGAAAAAAAGGTCTTTGTAAAATTTTAACGAAAATATCTTTGTTAGAAGGAAAAAATCCTTGCATCAATGAATTATTCTTTAAACATGCAAATGGTGCGTCTTCAACACAAACGACGAAAATTCTTTGAAGCTTAATCAAAGAAATTATCTTTTGCGTAAAGATAAAATATTTGCTACAACGATTAATTTCTTTGCTAATAAGGGATTGAAACCCGTATTAAAAATTAAAGACTTTTCTTTGTTTTTTTAAAGCTAACCATCCTTGCTACAAACACAAAGTCTGTAACTTTAAAGAATTTTGTCTTCAATGCATAAGTGAACATGTTTGCTTGTTCACACATGTTTGCTTGCAACGGTAAACAAGAGCGGTTAAAAAAAAATAAAGATAAAGTCTGTATCTTTAAAGAATTTAGTCTTCAAAGTTAAATTTGTATACGAATGCATAACGAAACAAGTGTAGCCGATTGATTACAATATATGTAAAAAATAAAAAGAATTGTTTTCGTGGTTGTGATTAATTGTAAGTCAGTCGATAGGAACGCTCAATTGTGCATGTGCTGTATATGAACTATTTTTTATTTGTATTACATTAAACTGAAATAAAAAAATTTTATAAAAATGCTGTGTTTGGTTTCATTAAATATTTTAATTTTGCAGAAAAATTTTAAATTTTTAAAACATTTCTATAGCAGATTTTAAAGAAAATTGCCTTTGTTTCTACATATCAGTCTAAAGTATTTCAAAGAATTATTTCGTTGAATTTAATTGCGTTTCTTTGTAATAATGTTAAAATTACGTCTTTGTTACAATGAAAATTGTACTTAAAATCAAAAATTTAAGTCTTAAGACTAACGAATGAAAGTCTTTGTGCCGAAATACTTTTTCCTTAGTTTAAGGACTTTTTCATGTCTTTCCAAAGACGTACATCTTTGCCACAAGATTTTAAGTCTTTGATTTTAAGTATATATTTCATGGCAATCTAAAGATCTTTGCGCCTTTCTGGTAAAGACGTTTTGTCTTTGGGCACAATCTGACCAATAAAAGTCTTTGCAACAAAGTGTATTTTCTTTGATTTTACGATTTAATTTTCTCAGTGTAGAAATCTCAAAAGGTCAGTTGTCTCTAAGCCACCATTAAGAAACTTGAATGGAAGTTGGGCGAGAAATGATGTTGAGGAAGAAAATTAGTTTGTTAATCATTTGAAAAACGTATTTACCCCAAATATATCTCACGATATTGCGGTCGAGTTACCACCTATTGCTGCTAGAGCAGCTGTTCCCATAAGATTTGAGATAAGAGAAATCGAAAAGAAGGCTCCTGGTTTTGATAAGATCAGCAACAAAATGCTTTTGGAGCTGCCCAGCATAGCAAAGAAAATTATTCTTTTAATTTTTAATGCTATTTTACGCCTTGAATACTATCCTCAAAAGTGGAAGGTTTCCTTAGTCACCATGATACCTAACCAAGAAAGGATCACACAAAAGTTGAGTCATATAGGCCTATAAGCTTAATTTCTAATATATCAAAGCTGTTTGATAAGCTGTTGGCGTCAAAATTGACCCCAATTTTAAATGAAAATAGATGTATTCCTAAACACCAATTGAACAAATTCATCGCATAGTGAACGCAATAAGAAAAACCTTTGAAGAAAGAAAATATTGTTCCGCTCTCTTCATCGATGTTTCTCAAGCTTTTGATAAAGTCTGGCATGAAGGCTTGTTACATAAATTGAAGCTAAACTTACCAGTAAATATACACAACCTGTTAGAAAGCTACTTAGTCGGTCGAAAGTTTATTATTAAAGAAGGTGATTATTTAAGCTCTCCTCAGCTTATTGAAGCTGGAGACCCTCAGGGAAGCATACTGGGTCCACTTTTAAACATAATATATACCTCGGATATGTTAACAAACAACTACACCCACACTTCAACATTTGCTGATGATACAGCTTTTCTAAGCGTGCACGAAAACAGTCAAGAAGCATCTCGATACCTACAGGATCATATATTTCAACTCGAACTATGGTTAAAGCAATGGAAGATAAAGGTCAATGAGCAAAAATGCGTTCATATAACATTCGCCATGCGTCGGGAACCATGCCCCCCCCCCTATTAAAATCAATAATCAAATAATACCTCAAAATTCGCATGTAAAATACCTCGGTATTAGGGAATTCCCGGGAATTTCAATTATATTATATCCCGTTTTCCCGGGATTTTTGTTGCGGGATCCCGGGAAATAAAAGTTCCTCATAGCTTCAGAACAAAGCTATTTATACTTTGAAATTAAGTTTTCTATTCTCTAAAAATTAGCATCTGTTGACGGGTTGCCGATTAGATCAATAACAAGAAGTGAGTACGTTCGTAAATCAATAACTAGTGACGCAATAAATCTACCAAAAGCAGAATGTGCCGCGCAACAGTTGTAAATTTAATGAAGTGAAGAGTTAATAAAGAACATAAATTCAAAATAAGATGCAGGCAGTAAATTTAAATTGTCCATGGACAAATCTTAACAATAGGAGATACCTAAACATATCGCTTCTTTATTGCAACATTGTCATATCTACAAAAAAAAATCGAGCTTGGCAAAATGCGATTAAAGTTTTCAAAATGTACCGATTAAAAGATATATTTTGCTTTAACTTCGGTTCAGTTTGAGATAAAATACCGATTTTTTGTTACGAGAAAGTATGAAGGAACACTTTGCTTAATTAACTTAAAATTAAAAAAAAATTCTGAGATATGACGATGTGTTTATAAGGTGATAAACATGAATTTGTTTCATTTTGTGACGGCTTATATAACCGGGAAGTGCTGGGAAACAGAAATAAAAAAAAATATGGAAGCTCGTGTAAGATACTACAACATACAATTTTAAAAACACATTGTCCTAAAGATTACAGGTGGATCTTGTAAGAAGAAGTCCGTTTGATGCTATTTTTTGCATCAACCTTGAAGTACATTTGACTGATATAGACGTTGTTTATAAAAAGAAAAATTACCTCGGATTGTGAATTAGAAATATGCAGCAACTTTAATATTTTGCACTTAAAACTACTTGTCCAATCTCGGTAAAAAAGTGAACGAAATTTTTCGGAAACATGGAAATAAGTAAATAAAATAAGAAATATTCTCTTTGCCGACTTTCTAAACGCATTGAGTGTGTCTTAATGTTATTTCCTAAGCTGTTAAAAAATGTATACATATATATTTTTTTAAAATTTTTTAATCCAAATTTTTAATATTTTAATCAGGCTTAAGTTCATCAAATTTAATTTTCATTAAATTATTTTTATGAAGAAAGGAATTTTTACAACATGAAAATTAATTAAAATTGTTATTGATAATCATTCATTCTTGACTGCCCTGAGATTCGAACCCAGGCGGCTGGTTACCATGACATGTTTCGATCACAACCACTTGATCTCCTCAGATGGATTTGCCGTCTTATACTCGCAGCCATCGACGACTGCTGACGTCAATAGTCAAACATCAATCCTTAAACCAAATTGTATTTTAACCTTTGGTAGATCGAAATTTGCTTTTTTGAATGATTATCCATTTTAATTGATTTTACATGTTTTTCCTAACTTCTGTTTTTTTCTATACTTACGTCAAGAATTCTTCCTGAAGTCCAAAGTACATTTTTTTGTTTTTTCATTTTGTCTTTCTTTTTCTTGTTGACCTTTTTCAGCACAACTTGAAGGACAAATGTACACATAGAGCTCGTGCCTTAGCTTTAACAATAATTAGAATTGTGGTTATTTTGTTGAACTATTTATGGTTTTTAATTAATAAGTTTATGTTTTAGTTATTTTTGACCACAACATGTTCTGTGGTAACCATAATATGGTTGTGACTTCTTTATGGAGAACTAATTAAACCAAAATATGGTTGTCGGTGGCAATAATATTGAAAAATGAATCATAATGTGGTTATAATTTTCTTTAAAAATAGTTTTGTTGGAGCTGACCAAATTTAAACATGTTTTTTCTCTGCACGCAAAGAAAAAATATGGTTGTGGTAAACATATTCTAAGAGCAACATATTATGATAAGATTCATGATTGTAGTCACCATATTACGATTGTTATTAAATCATATTATGACCAAATATGTTCGTAATATTACATCATAATATTTTTTCCTTAATCATATTGTTATCCTGTTAATCGTAAAACGTTAAGAAGTTATAATATTACTGTCATGGTAATCATAATCATAGTTAAGAAGTAATCATATTACTGTCATGGTAATCATAATAAGATAAGAAGTAATCATATTGTTGTCATGGTAACCATAATAAGTTAAGAAGTAATCATATTACTGTCATGGCAATCATAATAAGTTTAGAAGTAATCATATTATTGTCATGGCAATCATAATTAGTTTAGAAGTAATCATATTATGATGCAAAGTGATATGAACTGTTATACATAAATTTTTTACATCATAATATGATACAACTTTAAACATAATATTTTTACTGGAAAAAAATACTTATGATAAAATAAAAAACATAATATAGTTACTGTAATCTTTTTGTCGTAGGTCGCAATTATTTATAAATTATTTTATGGAGTTTTCATTATTTTTCTCTAAAAATAACACAAAACTTACCAGTAATGGTTAATATTTTGCACCAATATTTCACAAATTTTTCCACCACTTTAATATTATTTAAATTTTTTAGCAAAGTTATTTTATTTTGTGACACTACAACCCTTTTTAATGTTTTTTCTTTATTTTTTTTTAATTTCTTGTTTATTTTAATGGTTATTTTTTTATTATTTAGCCACTCACTAACAAATAATTCGATATGTTTATGTAAAACACGACACAACTGATACAAAATTATTTTACAAATGGCGATACCAAAATATTATTAGAGTAACGATATTTTGATTGCATCTTAAACTTATTATGATAAATGTATATAAAGTTATCATGTTATGGCTATTAAATATCATGTTATGGCTGTGAGTAATAAACAGAAAAAATAACGTAGTAAAAAACTGAACAAATGTTCAGTTTTTCTGAATATTTATTAGGTTTTTTGCACCTTGAACGCCCGTAGTAAAAAACCAAATAAAACGTTCAGTTTTACATTGAATGTGCGTTCAGTTTTTTACTATTCAGAGTTCAGCCTCTGCAAAATTGAACGTTCGTTCAGTGTTTTACTATTCAAAGTTCAGCATTTGCAAAATTGAACGTTCGTTTAGTTTTTTACTATTCAGAGTTCAGCCTCTGCCAAATTGAACGTTCGTTCAGTTTTTTGCTATTCAGAGTTCAGCTTCTGCAAAATTAAACGTGCATACAGTTTTTAACAATGTTCATTCAGTTTAGTTTTTTAAACGGTGCGTTCAATTTTTACAAAGCTAAACGTAAGATGGATATTATTCCAGCTACAATTACAAAATTAAATAAAAGATTTGCGAATTATTTTTAAATTAAAGTATATTTATTTGATTTTTGGAATTATTAAATATAAATATGTACAATGTCGTCGGCAATTATTTTCACTGATGTTTCATCTAAACACTGGGTTTCCACTTTCCCATGTTTCACTTAATAATTATGGTATCGGTGAAATAGTTTGCCGCCTGGAGCTATTTTCCCACTTCGTGGGTACTTCTTCGGGAAATTATTTGAAATCCGATATGCCTACATTTTTTTCATTGATGAAGGCGTTTTCCAATATAATATTGATCAGTTTGTCTCTATATTCACTAGTCAACAATTCATTTGTAGCGTTAAATATTTTAATGTTGATGCCGGCCTCAGTTGACGATAACAACACACTTAATGACTAAAAAGACAAAACATAAATAAAGGACCAAAACAATTATATAATGACTTACTCACCTTATCAAAAAAAAAGTTTTATATATATTTTCCACCTTTTTTTCGACGCTATAAGAAAAAATACTTTACTATTAAACATTAACATGTTTAATATATACATATATACTTACTGTTTTGCTTCTCCAATCAAAAAGTTTTTCTCGAAATTCTGCTCTCGGCCCAATTTTTATAATTGCATCAGCTACGTCCCTTTCATTCAAGTATTGAAGATGCCTATAGTCAATGCCAGCTTCTGTAATAAACGCATATTGGAGTTACATTATATTTATAATAAATCAAATCCACAGTAATTATTAATTAATAACTTACCTTTCAACTCCGACAGCAGAAACTCAAGATTAAATGTCCCTAATAAAACTTCCATAGTATCCATTCACATCAACGGCAAACACAAAAATGACATTCTTTCAAAACACTTGTTGTTTTTTGTACGTATTAAGAATTACCTAATGAACATTTTTTAAAAGCAAGGGCAACTTAAATTTCTCTGTTTTTCATTTTTTAACTAATATTAAAATATTAAAAGTAAAAGAAATATGTATTTATGTATAAACATAAATATCTACTTGCCCCTTGTTAATCTAAAGACTTCTTCTGTTTATTTGTTTAAAATACATAACATTTATTTTGAAGGCATACTTCGTGAATGTTTGTTGGGCTTACATTAGAATACCGTTAATTTTGCAGCATGCTACTAAATTTTAGTAACTAAAATAATATTAAAGTTTTTTAAACATTTACCAAAAATATATTTACTACGTATCGTTTAGTTTTTTTAAACGCCGCGTTCAGTTGTGTTTAGTTTTTTTTTAACCATCCACTTTGTTGAATGTAACGTTTTGTCATATCCAAGAAGAATTTTACTGAATTTTGCGTTCAGTTTTTCTAAACCTGCGTTCACTAAAGAATTAATTATTGGATTGATAAAAGCTGAACAAAACGTTCAGTATCTTAGTAGAAAACTTCATTTTTTACAATGTTCCGTTCAGTCAAACGATAGCTTTGACTATTCCAAGCTGAACGTAGCGTAGTAAATAACAAAATATGCGTTCAGATATTAGATTTTGAAATGTAATTTTAAAGAAACGTAGTAAATATTACAATAGCGTTCAGTTTTGAAAGTTATCATAATTTAGTTGTTAGAAAAATAATTATTTTTCGGTCAACAATACTCAAATTTATAATTGCGATAAACATTAATATGTTTACAGTAACTATAATATTGCTGATATTTAATAAAAATAACAATTATTTGTGTACAACAACAATATATTGTTACAATAACACAGTGTGGTTGCCGTAACCATGCCCAACCATATTTTTTCTCTGCATGTGGGTGCGTACCATAACCTGCAATAGAACCTAAGTCAGAAATAGAGCATGAATTGCAATAGGGCTATAACTTGCACTAGAATCTGGACTATATCCGAAAATAAAACAAAGATACTACCTGCAGTAGAACCTTCAATAGAACCTGCAGTGGAACCTGCAAAAGAATTTGAACTATATCCTGAACTAAAACACAAATTTTAACCTGAAATAGAACCTGCACCAAAACCAGAACTAAAACGATAATTAGAACCTGAACTGAAACCTGCAATTAATTCTGCCCTATAACCTTAACTCGAACCAGATGTAGAAGCTAAACAACAATTTAACCTGAACTACAATCTGAACTAGAATCTTAACTACTTAAGACCTTAAGCGGTAAACTGAACAAAGAGACCTGAAAAAGAACTTTATACTAATATGTTTACTACAATTGTAAGAAAACAAAAAACCGACAACCTCATGCACACACCACACACACACATCCGTCTAAATGGGTAATAAAAAAGCAACTAAACTTTATTTTCTTGTTATTCTCATACTTTCCTCAATTTTTTTTTCACATGTCCTCTTTGTTAAACTTTTTGTCATAAGTATATTATTAATTTTTTTTTTTTTAGTAATAAAAATGTTCCATATTTTTTTTACAAACTTTAGCATATTTAAGTTGTTTTTGCTCTCACTAACTTAGAATCCATAAAATACATAATCTACTCGATGACATATACAAAAATTACAATTTTATTAAGCTAAAGTGAAAAATAAAATGGAAAATAGGAAAATAGAAACATTTACTAAAAGGAAAATATAGATTGTGATGATCATGCGGCAGATAGAAAAAATACAAAAGTTACCTTCTCCAAGAAAAGGGACCCAGTGTGTGACAATGAAGTTTTGAGAAAAACGCATCTTATCTTATTCTACACCCTTTTATGTACCAGAATCCACTCTTAATTTTGACACGCTAGGTCCCTTTTCCCGGAGAAGGTCATATTTATGTATATATGTAGGCATACATTCAAGAAGGAGCTAATTGCAGACCAATGCGATTGCTGATGCTAAATAGAGTTAAAAATGCCACACAGTGTGAAACATATTTATATGTGTAGTTTATGTATGAGTTTAAACCAACCGTGCTATAATTGACTGATGCTAATGTAAAATTTTTGTCTTAATTATGTTTAATGATTTATGTGTTTTCTTAATAGGAAAATACAAGAATTTTGGCAAAACGCTTTGCCGCGGTACTTATGGTATTCTACAGACCTTGACTTAAATTTAGTTACACGCAAAGAAAAAACATGGTTGTGATTGCATACAATCGCAAACTATCAGTAATGTTTGTGGTTATGATTGTGTCAAACACGCCTTGGGTAACAATATATGTTCAGACATAATATTTTTAACTTTTTATTGTCTCAAACATATTATTATGCTCAGAAGAAAAACGCAAACGACCATTCCAACTACAGTCAAATCCCGATAATTCGTAATCGCAAGGGACCGGCAATTTTTTACGAATTATAGGGGTTTTCGATTTAGCGGGGTTTCGATTAAACGGGGTTAAAATAAAATAAATACGAATTAACGGGGTTTTTCAATTTATTAACTTAAACGATGCGTGTGCTTTGACATTTTTCTTTATTATACACGTAACAAACTGACCTAAGGAAAATAAACACACACGAGCAAAAACCCACGCAAAAAATAGCGGTAAAAAAATCATTCTTTCCATGTTTTTGCTGTTTTTATTACGAATTATAAGTGGTAGTTAGCAAACAATTACGATTTATAAGAGGTAAAGAAGATTTTATCTGAAAAAAAAATTACAAATTAGCGAGGGGAGCAAAATGTATGGAAATTTTACGAATTAACGAGATTTGTTCAAGGGACCGACAGTTTATTACGAATTATCGGGGTACGAATTATCGGGATTTGACTGTATGTTTCTATATTTCCCAAAACCATGCAAAATGTCTATTTCAACACGTTACATGGTTCTCACAATTAAAACAATAATAAATTTATTCTAAAAAATTAATTTTTATTAAAAATACAAATGTATGTACATATACATACATTGTTTTATATATCGTTACTTTAATATAGAAAAGCCCTAACTAATGTTTTCGTTAGTTTACAGGAGAAGGAAACAACTTAATAAAAATTATAGTCTTGCAGTCACGATTTTTTTTAAACGCAGTTTTTTTATTAAATTCTCTCAGCAATTTAATAAAAAACTTGTTTTAAAAAAAATCGGGACTACAAGACTATAATTTTTATTAAGTTTTTTCCTTCTCCTGTAAAGCAAGGAAAATATTAGTTAGGGCTTTTCTATATTAAAGTAACGATATACATTAAAGCATATAATAAAAAATTAAATTAAATACATACATACATACATATATTGGCCGATTTCTCATTACGCCATTATGTTTTTTTTCCAACGAAAAACTGCACATTAAAGAAATTTGGTTTTCTCAATGTCTCATTTGCTTCTATTCTGTCGCAAAGCTTACCAGCACTCATCTGCCAATTATTTATTTTCCTTTTCTTGCCGTACAGATAAATTTAATCAGCTAACTCCCAACTTTTTTCAATGTTGTAGGTGTTTTTGGCTGCAAGAAAGATAACGTTTATACATGTATGAATGTATTTTTATAATTATATATAAATAACTTACCTGTTTCAATAAACGTATAAGTTTTGCAAGACAACATGTCCTTTTTCTCTCCCTGATAAAAAGTTTAAATTATTTTGTAATAATTTAAGTTTTCCGATTAACTGATGCTCACAGACTTAAATGACGCGAAGAAAATTTAATTTTCTTTAAAAATACACATTTGGGGTATTCACAAGATTTGCTATTAATGCCCGTAATTTCTACAAGGAGATATCTTGCTGTGTATAGATATCTATGGTGTAACGAATTTTTGATAATTTAAACATGTTTGTCTTACCTACTAGTTGAACTGTAGTGTATTTTACACCATCGATTTTGACAGTTAATTAAAAATATTAATAAAAATACAAATGTGTCCATATTTTAAAAGAAAACTTAAAGGAAAAAACACGTAGGCAAAATTAACGTTGAAATTACCAAACTATTTTTACCGGAAAGGTAAAGATAACTGTTAGGTAAGAACACCCACAGATATCTGTTTGTTGAAATTACGGGCATAAGTCATATCGTCATAATGTCCTAAATAATATTTTACATTTGTTTAAAAAAAATATTGTTGTGTTTCAAACAAAATAAAAATTTTAAAGCTGTGTTCACTGATTCGTAATAAATATGCAGTAGAAATCTAAGTTATAAGCGGTTGCCCCCACCTGTCATATATATTTCTTGTAATTATTTTAAGACATATGACTTAACAACTTTATGACAACCTTGTGAATCCCCTAATTGTTTGTTTCGACAATAAATGTTTGCTCAATTAGAGAATGTGTTTTAAAGCAAACAAAAATTATGGTACTAAACATACCTTTTGTGTGCAACTTATTTTATGATTTTAATTGCATAGTTGAAAATATATAAGTTATAGTAGCAAACATTTCACATAATTTAATATGTTTAGCACCTTCTAGGTGTAAACCACCATATAATATTATTATAGTGAATTTAAAAATGTTAACGACGAAAAATATTTTTTTAAGTTGTATTAGGACTATAATAAACTTATTGGGGTTAACATACATATTAGGCAAATATGAATAAAAATGTTCGTAGTAACCATTTATTTATCATGTTTTTCTCTGCGTTGTGAGGTCGGAAATTATATAGGTACGAAGGCGAATTCATAAAGGTGACCGCATCATGAGATAGAGCTATGCTAGCTATCCCTTTTTTGAAAAAATGCTATGTATTTTGTTTTTGTAAAAAGTTAGAGTGAATGTCAAAATTATTTGTTTATAAAATGTACACAATTGGTTTAGAATGTAAATTTTTTTCCTGTATTGCAATTTTATTGTGGCTCCACTTATTCCTTACGCCTTTTAAAATCCTTGTGCTTAAATTTTATGTTCACTTTTTTTGTTTTATAACACTTAAATAGGGGTTTTTCAAGAATTTATATTTTTATTGAATTTTAAATTTTAACAAATTTTTTTCATATAATGAAAACAACGCTTGACATTCAGTATACACACAAGGAAATAAACAATTAACAGATGACTCGAAAATGTCACCTTTATGAATTCGCCTTGATAGGTACATATGTTTAATTTATAACTTATCCCAGTTGGCCATGTATTCAACACAACGTCGAGGACGCGTACAAGACCCATAGTAAATCCCTGACGACATGTTGGCGACAGCCCATGCAAATCGTCGACGACTTTTTCGAACAAAGGGCACTTAAGTCGTAAACGACAATGTGAGCGACATTATTATGCATATTTTCGTTAATGATCATATGGGTAACAATGAGGTTAAAGTTGTCACTGGCGACTATATAAACGACTTTTTTCTCATAAAGTCGTTAATGCCCGATTAGCGACATTACCTTAATAGTGTCGTTGATGACAATATTGTTGACACTATCTACGATTTAGTCGCCATTAGGTAAGTGACAATTAGGGATTTAACGAACACCGATACTGATATATTGGCGATACTTCAGATTTGCCGATATATTAAGAATAAGGGGAACGGGTAAATGGCTATACCTGGAGGATATATTTACTGAAAGCTCTTAGGGTCTTGATGGGCTGTGAATTCCAACTAATGAATTCCTGCTGAATCACAATAAATTTTAATGGAAACAACAAACTTTTTATATTTCATGTGCGCAGCTTGAGGGAAAACCTAAAAATATAGTAGGTTTAACACACTTTAAGACTCAACTTGAAAAAAAAACTAGATGCTGGTCGACGTGGTGTATCCTTCTCTTCCACACGGCATTAAAATCTCAATTTACTTCATGGGGATTTAGCAGGCTTGCATATTTAGCCTACGATATGGCAATGTAGTCAGCAGGAACATTTATTTTTTGTGTTTCTTGTCCTATCAATTCCCGTATTCCAATTTCACAATTGAAACGCAGCTGCGAATAACGTTATAAGTTACAAAATAATTATATTAAACAGGCAGGATTATTTATTTTTTAATTTTTTTACTATCAAAAATATTGATAATAAAAGCAAAACATCAAGAAATATTAATTTTAAATTACATACAAATTTTAAGTTTTGAATTTTTTTTAGTAGAGGACAACGTAAGCGACCATTGCATGCATTTTGTCGTCAAAGTGGATCGAAACACGACAAAATACATGCAATGGTCGCCTAAGTTGTCCTCAATAAAGTATAATTGAAGACAAGATGAGCGACAATTGCATGCATTTTGTCGTCAGTGTGGTTTGAAACACAACAAAATACATGCATTGGTTACTTACGTTGTCCTCAATAAATTATTATTCAAGACAAATTTAAAAAATGTCTCAAAAAAGTCGTAAATACGATTTTTAACACGACAATATACACGTTTTCTTACTTAAGTTGTCGCCACCAATGTTATATAGGCGACAAATTCAAAAATTTTCGGAAGACATCGTTGACGACATTTGCGTCTATGACCATTTGGCCAACTGGGTATTTATTTGTTTTGTTTTAAACAAGGCCCATTGAAAAGGTCTGTGCAAGAAGCCTGATGATCATTGTTTATGTTCTTTTTAGTTGTCAAAGTTGTTTACATTTGGCTTACATGTGCATGTATACGTTTATGGTATACCACACATACACGTTTTTTCCTTTTGCTTTGTATATGTGGTAGTAAATTTTTGACAACTAAAAAGAATCGTATTTTGATTTTGTACAAGTAAGCAGACCTGATAGATGGGCCTTGGTTTTAAATATATAGTAGCTTTTGAAAATTTATCAATTTGAATTTTCTATGAAAATTTTCATTAATAAAGAAATTTTTCAAACATAAAGACAGTTTTTTTTTAAATAAATAGAAAATATAATTTTTGAATAATGGAAGTTATAAAATTTATACGGAATAATAGCTTAATTTGAAAGATCCCAGCAAAAACTTTGCTTAAAAAATAAGCAGACAAATAACACAGTACAACATTTTTCAGTTAATTGATTGCCAACTCAATTCTGTGAACTGTATGTGAAATTAGACCCAAAAAGAAGAATTTCTGCATCATTCGTTTTGTCTTCTTACCTGCGATTTGAAGTTAGTATCGATTTGAAGTTAGTACTATCGTATAGGGGAATTTATCACGTTTTAGGCCCTGTTGTTTGACATAGCTCGACAACCACTAGCCCAATTTAGTTGAAAAAAATTTAAAAAAATTAAGTATTACAATTCCCTTAATCTGTTCATATATTGTTTTCCTATACAAGTAACACTTTCGAAGTTAAAAATGAATGTATGAAGGGAAAAAATTATTTTTTGCCTAAAAATTTAAATTTTTTTTTTTAAAAATACATAAAAAATCCAAAATGGAAAAAAGTTTCAAGTCTAGTTATTTTTTCGCAAAGTCACATAACCTATGAGCAAAATGAGACAAAGATCATAAAAATCGCGTTCGTCGGCACTGACTGAATGCCAAAAATCGATCAATGCACACCTATAAATACTACGTATTTTTGAATATTTTACTGCCAGGTACTTATAAATGGGCGCATATTTTATGGGCGGCTGGCTATATACCTGATTCAGCACTTGTACGTTTCAAACTGTGCAAAACTTTCCAAATAATGACCACCCTTAAATGTGGGTGCAATTTCTGTAAAAAAATCATAAAGGTAGCCACCGGAAAAACCCAAATAATAAAAAGGTCCACTTACCGTTTAATTGTCCACGTACATTTATTACCGCAATCATAAAAATCAAATAACCTTTTGTTTATTCCTTTTTTTTTTAATTCTCAGAATCATGAAAAAGGTGTCAATGTTTTCTCCAAATAATGTTGTGCATATCTCGAGCAAATTTTTGAAATTCATACATTTACTCAATTGCGAATAAAAGCGAAACGCGTGCATCAATTTTTATGATCTTTGTCTCATTTTGCTCATAGGTTATGTGACTTTGCGAAAAAATAACTAGACTTGAAACTTTTTTCCATTTTGGATTTTTTATGTATTTTTAAAAAAAAAATTTAAATTTTTAGGCAAAAAATAATTTTTTCCCTTCATACATTCATTTTTAACTTCGAAAGTGTTACTTGTATACTTGTACAATATATGAACAGATTAAGGGAATTGTAATTCTTAATTTTTTAAAATTTATTTCAACTAAATTGGGCTAGTGGTTGTCGAGCTATGTCAAACAACAGGGCCTAAAACGTGATAAATTCCCCTATACGATAGTACTAACTTCAAATCGATACTAACTTCAAATCGCAGGTAAGAAGACAAAACGAATGATGCAGAAATTCTTCTTTTTGGGTCTTATTTCACATACAGTTCACAGAATTGAGTTGGCAAATCATGTGTTGTACTGTGTAATGAGAACTTGACGAGCCGAGTACTTACTTTTCTACTAGAAAAAGTGCTTATTTTTGTTCGCGATGTCCCAAAAGTAATCCCTTATAATTTGGCCAATTATAACCTAAAAAATAATATGTTTTTTTTTTACTTAAAAGTTTTATAAAAATATATATGTAGTTACAAAAAGAGGACAAAAATAAGTTATTGCAAATTAATTCAAGGTGGTTAAAACACACTAAATAAGATTCATGAAAGTGTGCACAATAATAAATTTTTCAAAATGTCAGAACACATTTAATAAAGAGTGTTTTGGCTGCACAAAATCATTTGTAGTTCTAACACTGTAATAAAAATGTGTGTAATGTAGGGTGATCGATTATTCGACTTTTTTCAATAACCGGTTTTTCGAATAGTCCGAATAGTTGCTATTTTAAAAAAA
Source organism: Pollenia labialis (assembly GCA_949318255.1). Classification (NCBI taxonomy): domain Eukaryota; kingdom Metazoa; phylum Arthropoda; class Insecta; order Diptera; family Polleniidae; genus Pollenia; species Pollenia labialis. Next base: position 28,855,126 of record OX439141.1, on the reverse strand, counting down.
CCGTATTTCGGTTAAGCATTTTAAAAATAACCGGTTAACCGGTTTTAATTCGAATACATAAAAATAAAAAAATCAAATTAGTTTTTGTAATAAAAAGTTAATTAGAATAAAAACAAAACAATTCACGAAGGTAAGGAACCAACTAAATAAATAAATATGTATATGTATATTAGACCTGGCGTTAAAAACTTTTTTTTGAATCTTGAATGTGGGTAGCGATGAAAATATGCGATTTGATACCAAAATTGATGTAGCAAATTTTCTGGCCGATCGGATGGTGCCAGCCTGTGCCATGATGAGGTCAAAGGTCAAAACTTTGAAAACCCACCCAAAATACACTTTTTTTAACTTTATAAATTTTTTTAATAGTAAATACTAATTAAATAAAGTTTTTTTCTTTCATTTTTGTTTATTATTCTTATTATTTTTATTTTAAATCAATGAAGATTTTGTATAGGATGGGAGTCCTAACGGTAGCTTCTACAATGTGTAGCAAGTACTGTTTATCCTCTTCGTTGTGTGTTAAGCATCTGTTAAAGTCAGTTATTAGTTTGACTTTTCTTTCGGCGGGATCATTCACAACAGTAATGCATTTCACGATCTCCCTTAACAAAATGATTCGCTCTTAGGCCAATTTGAGGGGTTTAATGCGTAAGAAATTTCCAAACGAGAAAAAAATTTTTTGTTTTGGTAGTCACAAAAGAGCTTAAATCCTTGGATGGGAATAATTGTAATTAATCGACGCTTGCACACAATTTTTTTGAAGGAAAAATATCAACATCGTCACCGATGAGATTGTCTTTATCTAAATGCAACGCGAAAACCATATTTTCCTTTATTTCTGATTCTACATGGGGATCAAAAAGGCAAGTGCAACTGCTTCCTCTGATAAATACCACAGATGGTTTCGAATTTTTTCCAATAGCAGTTTAGTAAAGTAGCCAATAATACCCTTTATTAGTTGCATATCTCTATTTGGCGCTTCAACTGCATTTGCGGTACTGAACCAGTATGGAATATAGAGACTTACTAAGAAAATGCACTTATTACGAATTCCATTCAACTGACTTGCAGAAATTTTAAAGTGAGCGTGAAAAATATACATTTTTAAACAATAGAATAGGCCTTGGACATGAGACGTCGCTCCTGGTGCACGAAATGTGAAATTGGGAATGCTACCACCAAGAAAAATTAATGAAAGTTGTAGTACTTCTCTATAATCATGCCGACATTCGCTAAATAATCAAGACAAAACTGCTTGTTTGTTTCACGTTCCTCGACAGATATGACATGCAAAACTTGTTTATCATACATACAATTGATGTATGCCTCTGAATTAAGTGTGCTCCATTCCCGTGCAAAACGTTTAAAAATTGCTACCTCTGGGCCACTTGATTTTCCGAAATTTATCTCAAAAACAGCTCTTAAGAGAATTTCTGCAATATGGTGGCGACATGGTAACCACAATAAGCTGCGTTCCAGCTTGCTTTCCAATTAAGTTCAAGCACCACTAAAAGGGCCAGTATTTGCAGCAGTTGTATCAAAATTTTCTAATGAATGCAGCACATTCATTTGTACCAAATAGTCGTAGGCTGATTGCGCGACTGCAGCACCAGTTCCATATTCAATGATGGGGACTGCTATCAACTTTTTAACGTTCTCCGACGTGAGCACAATAACCAAGCGATCAACTTTATCTTTCCCAGCAATAGCGGAAAGTAGCTTTCCGTCCCAATGTAAAACAAATGTTTCAGGGATCTAAAAAACTTAAGCTCAAAGAAAAACTCATAACTTGGCCAAAATAAAAAAATGTACCTTCAGAATTTCAATAATTTCTTTGCCATGACGCCGACGATATTTTTTACGTTGTTCACGCAAACTTGTGCAATTCAGAACAAGATCCTCAATATTGTGATCCAAGGCTTTGGCAGTTGCACTGATGAAATGTATAGCTAGTGGAGTTGAGTTGAGCTCAATTAAATATTAAAATATACCTAAATGTATTTGATTCTGGTGGCATTGTATACTACAGCGTTAGTACAACTTATAATAAATTATGTTATTATTTATAGTAGTTTTATTTATAGTATTTTTAATTAAAAAAAATTAATGAAATACAAAATAAGAATATTTTGGTGGTTTTTCAAAGTTTTGACCTTTGACCTCATCATGGCACGGGTTGGCACCATCCGATCCACCTGAAAATTTGTTACATCAATTTTGACATCAAATCGCATATTTTTGTTGCTACCCACATTCAAAATTCCAAAATATAAAAAACCCCATATTAGCTCCGCCAGGGCTAATGTATATATATATGTTCCCGCCGATCCTATAAGGAGCAAAGGGCCTCAATATATAGATATGACTTAAGGTATGTTCAGACCACAAATATTTGACGATAAAATAAAAAAAAGCGTGACCAGTAAATTGATTAAACTTAAGCATTATTTTTAACAATTTCTTGTTATTTGCTAAACTTTATGTCTAAGATGATAATTGCATTTATGTATAGTGTAGTTAAGAAACCGTTAAATAATGTTTGCTCTAGCCAAACGTTTTGCAAAAGCAAACAATTCTTTAAGAAAACTGGTGGTTACGTTAGGAGTCAAATATTAAATAGGTGTGAACATAGCTATAGAATTTTTGAATAACTTTGGTTTTAAAAATATTGGGATTTAATAAAATTTATTATTTGACATATTTTCCCAAATTTATTGTAAATGAGTTTTAATTTGTTGCTGGTTAAGCATGTGTATACGAAGCAGTAAACTTCATCCATATTTTTGAAAAGTGGCAAACAAAACCTCTTTTCCAGGATTATATATTTGAATTTTTTTTTGTTTCAGTATTATTGAAACAATAGTAATATGAACATGCTTTTTGTATGAAATATCTTTCAATTCGCCGATTACACAATTTAAACCCTTCCAGGACATTTTTGATTCCTCCAATTTTGTTCTTGGTGTTTTAATAAATAAAACTGATGAATTTTCCCACAACGTTCATTTCGCCGGTATGTTCTTGTTTTAAGCATGAAGATCTGCTAGAACTACTTAAGAGTTTTTCATTCATTATTTTTAGCATATTTTAGTAAAGTATTATTTGCAGTCTCTTAAAAACTACTTGGAACAGGGTCAAGTTTTACTTGGCGTATATTTATGTCAAGCCTTTAGACTAATTAAAAATGATTAATTTAAAGAATCATCATTTTAGTGCCGTTTAAGCACAATTTTATTTTAAGTCAGTTCGAAATATCACCAGAGATGGCATCTTTATAAAAATATATAAAGTATTTAGAATACTGTCAAATTGCTAACTACTTTTAAAGCTGAACTTTTTTTACGTACTGTAACATAAGCGATTTGTATTTACATTGCTCATAACGTTTTTTGACTTTTGTTTCATTTTGTTTTGACATTTTTTATAAAAAGTTTAAGTTTGCCAAATATTCAATTAAAACAATACTTAAATTACGGGTACATTTATAACAAATGTAAGGAAAACATATATAAATTACACATTACTAAAATAACCGGGTTATTTTACTAAAATAACCGGTTTATTCGATATTCGAAAAATTGACATTTTAAAATATTCGACTTGGGCAAAACTAAAATAACCGGTTAAAACCGGTCGAGTACTATTCGATCGATCACCCTAGTGTAATGTAAATGTTATGTTGTTCAAAAAACATCGTTTACATTAGATCAATATAACTACTACTGTTCTAATAACAAAAATATACTGTGGGAGTTTAATTTGAATATATTTATGCATATAGATACATACATTTCATTGATTTTTGGATCTTTCATGGATTTCACATCAATATTATTGTTAAAATTATGTAGTATTACAGAATGTCTAATAAATATTAAAAGAATATACTACAAATTGATTTAAATAATTATTTAAAATAGCTTATCTACATCATTTTATTAAATTTTTTTATAATGTATAATTATAACTTATTCAAGATATAATAACAAAGTTATTATTTAATATATAACTGATAATCCAAAAAGTGAGGAATAAAGCTACAAAGTAATGAATTCAGGAAGTCATTAAAAGTAGGATTGTAAGTAAAGTTTTTGCTGGGATAATTACAATTTAATTCACGCGGGGAAAAATTCAGAGATAAGGTAAATATTCTATTGTCTTTAGGCTTTGCTATACGTACATTTTTTTTATATATATGACAATTATGTTTTATAGAATTGAAAGATTGACAAACATTTATCTGGAAAGAAAATATCATATATATGAAAAGAAAGAGTTTTTCTTATTTGCCAAATTGTATCCAAAGGACAACGAACTATAACAGTACCTTTCATGGGGGATTTTCCCAACAAAGCCGAGGGAACTGCGGTTTTATTACCTTAAGATTTCCCACGGAACTTGGCTTGGCAAATTTCCGTTTTTATCCTGATGTAGCATTGCATAAAAAGTGTTCCTATTTTTTTTTCCATAAACAATCTATAAAATAGTGGATATCAGAATTGACAAAATGGTATCAAGCTATACATAACTTTAAATGTCGTGATTTTGATTTTTTTTAAATTCAAATACATAGTTGTTTTTTTTTTTGCTTAAAATTTATATTTAGTAATTTAAAAGTGTTTCACTCGTTAACATCACAAACAATTATACAAATCTGCATAATTTTTCCAATTTAAAGTGGAGTAACAAAATATGCAACTTCAATGAAGAGTCATCAGGCCTGAAAGTAACGAGGGACATCCCGTGAGTTTGGTTAAGTTTTGTTTTAATTGGAAATTTAATACACTTAGATTTTTTTTATTTTTTTTTCTTATTAATTTTTATTTTAATAACAAGTGGAAACACATGAATTAAAAAGAAAGATAAATAAATAAAAATAATGTATTATAGTGTTAAAGCTTTGGTATTGGTACAAGTAAGAATTTAAGTGTTTATAATTCTTATTCGCATTTCGCTACAAATAAAACCCGTATAATATTTTTGGCCTTTCTAAAATCTTTGGAAAAGGTTTCCTGATGAGCTGGCCTAAGCAACCAGTGAAATGCGCATAGAGGCTAGCTTTCCCTCAACAATAAATTTCAGTGCATTTATCAAATATGAAAAACTGGGAATTTAGCACGTCATACGGAAATCGTATTAATAATAAATTTTGTATTCCCGAAAAAAACTTTGATAAAGTTATTTATGTTTTTATTTATACATATTATTATTTATTTATTTTTTTTTTTTACACTTTACACTATAAATAATGACCAAAATATAATGGTGTTTTCTTTTCTACAAAAAAATGTGCATATTTTATTTAAAAATATTCAATTTGGTGTCTTGTTCTTAAAAATTTTGATCCCGAAAAGGGTGGCTTGTTTTATTTTAAAAAACTCATGCTTTTCGGGAGCAAAATTTTTAAGAAACAGACACAAAATTGCATTTTATAAAAAAAATGCACATTTTTTTTGTAGAAAAGAAAACACCATAAGTTTTGTTTTTTTTCTTTTGCTTAAATTTGGTTATTATATTAAAAACTTTAGCAATATAAATATTTAATACTTTTATCCAATCATTCACCCTTATCGTGGTTGGCGTATATAAAATACGCCTGCTACTGTTTCGTAATAGATTAAAGAGAAGGTGAACTTATTTTCTTTAATCTATTACTTAACAGTCGTAGGCATATTTTAAAAACATCAACCACGATAAGGGTGATTATCTCAGTTATTTTGTTTATATCTCAGAAATAATAATTAATTTTATATACTATCGAAAAATTTAACTTAGTTTTGTTAATATATATATAAATATATATATATGTACAAAGTGAAAAAAAGTGGCATCTCAGTTCATTTTGTTCGGAACAAGAATTAAAATTAAACCAATTCAAGAAAAAACGTGCCGATCAAAATAATTTCTCTCTCTCTCAAAAGTAAAATGTCAAACTCAATATAAAAAAAATTTTGTCCGGACAAAAATTTTGTTCGGCACGCATGGGTGAATCGAGCTTTAGTCTCTTTTTGTTGAATACATTCCCTAGAGGGAAGCGAACTGACACTGAAGTAGTCCCATGATAGGTCTTTGGTGGTAGGGACCGGTTCCAGTTCTAACAAGGTAAATAAGCGTGAAAGGCATTTAAGCGTGGGGTAATTAACCGGGATATACTGTATTTAAATACAATGTAGTATTATTTCAATAAAACTAGTCCAAGAATTAAATTTAAGAGCCAAATTTTAGAAATTACCAAAAAATGTGTCACATCACCGCTAAAGACTGTTCTGTAATTCATTACTTTTTCTACCTTTTTGCTCTTTATAAACCAGTTAAGGGATTGGTTCTTTTTTCACTGGTCATGAGTCCTTTCTTTTTGTACTTGTTCTATTTTCACAAATCCCAGGACAAGTCGGTTGTACCAATTGACACAAATTTCCCGCAGGGTTATTATTAAGCCCTCTTTACTTAAGGTCACTACACACTATCCTATTTAGTCGTACGATATGTCAAAAAAATCGTGTGTGTTCATAAAGTATGATAGTGTGGCCTAAAAATTTAACTAAATGACAGATTTTTTTGACAAGTCTGACCGACTTGCAAAAGTTTTTAAAAATTTTCATAAAATGATAGTTTCTATGCGATCAGAGTTGTATTTTCTAATACAGCTGATAAGAAAACAACAATGTCGGCTTCATTGATTTAAAGCATCTTTTTTGTGTAATTGTGTGGCACCTGTAACAGACTTTTGTTGCGATTTTTTTTGAGTGTGATAGAAATTTGTCAGATTTTCCAGTGAATGAATCGTACGATTGTGTAGGATAGTGTATCATGACCTTTGAGGGAATATTCTTTATTTTTAACATCAAGCCTGTTATATAGTTTCTGATTTAAGATTTTGTTTCTTTTTTCAAAATCTTTTTTAATTTTCTCTATTGTTTGATGAATTTCATTTGTATTTTTAATTAATTGATCCATTATCTCCTTCTGTGTTTTTTCAATTTGAGATTGCAAAAACATTTTATTGACCCCATCGTTTTCTTCCAAAGCATTCGACATATGTATGTTTGATTCTTTTGTTTTGAGCATCAATGTTGTTATCTGTATCCATAAAGAACCCAAGCAGTTTAGGTGCATTTTTCATAGAAATTATAGTATCATTTGTATCGTTAATATAGTGACCAAATTTATCAACAGACATTGTTTTATGTTAATTTAATAGTTATTCAATAATGTTACCTTCGTATAATTCTTCAATAATAGAAACAATTTTGTTATTATGATTGCTGTGACCTGCAGCTTGTGATGCGAGCAGGAGTCTTAGTCGATCTATCAACTCATTTGGATCATTCCAGTATATATAGTTTGGTTTATTTGAATTGTAATCCATTAACCCACTTCCCATATAATATTCTTTTGTTGTTGATGTATCAGATGAAGTGGGTAATTGCGGTGTTGTGGTAGGTGAGTTCTTAAGTTAAATCAATTTTCTAATAATATTCCTGTATTTATATGCTCTTGTACCCCTTATGTTACCATCTGTGGTATAACCCCTTTTATAGGCATTGGCATTAATTTATAACTTTTTATAAATATCTAACTCGGATTTATCATAGTTTTTGGTATTTTTTGAAATATTAATGAAAATAAACCTGGAGTGAGTGCCCATATTTGATTTCCAACTTGAATCTTATCTTCATTCAATTTAATGTTACAATCATCAAATTTCCATTCACACCGTATTCCATATGGTGTGTCTAATTCATGTCTTTTTTCTAGATATAACAAATCATTAAAATTTATGTGACTATTTAGATTTTCTGTTTCTGGTTGAGAATAAAAATCATCATCATCATAATCTTCAGAGTTACTTGCAGCAGTAGATAATATACTTGTTTCTCGTTTTATAATTGGAATACTAGAATCTGTTTTAAATGGTTCTTGTTGTTGTTGATTTGATTAATTTTTAATTTTATTCTTTTCAATTTTTAAATTTACTTTGGTATTTTTCGAACTATTAATAAAATTTTTCAAGGGTCTTTAAGTTGTTCACGGGTATCTGCTTCACCAATTTTTATACTGCGTAATTTATTCTTTAAAACATTTCTTGTTTTAATTAGCTCTTTTAAAACTTGTTCATTCATTTTTTTTTTCGTTGGTCAACAATGCGTTTTGTTGTTGTTGTTGTTGTTGTTGTTGTTGTATTATCTTGAAAGGTTGATTATATACTAATAATGGTATGTAATATACTCTCGAATTTATAATGTTATAAAATAATCAAACTGCTTTCTATATCTTCCATTATTCAAATCATGATCTTTACAAATTCTTTAAAAAGTGTTTGGATGGTTTTAAGTTATCCCGGTAGCGTTTTTATGCTTTCTTGTTTCTGCATGAGCCTCCAGGCCACTAAATTTAGAGACAATATCGCATTTGCAGTAATTTCCAAGGGTTTCTTATCTGTTTCTTGCACCCATTCTTTTAACTTTACGTGCTTAAGCCAATCCATGTGAAACTTTTTTAAATAGGATTAACTAATTTTTGAAATTTTTCTCCTTTTTGGATTTTTATTTCAATTTATTTATATCCACATTAATATAGATGGAATTCTACAGGTTGTTTACCTGATGTCTGGGTTAATACTGGGTAAATACCGGGAATATTCTTTTTTTGGAATTTATTTTATAAAACAGTTCGGTAAAAATTTCGCCGAACACCGAACTTTTGCCTAATATAATTTTTTGCAGAACTCCGTAACCGAAACCGAAGGTTCGGCCGGACACTACACGTTATCCATCCAAGGAATCTTTTAATTTATAAACTAACTGATTTTACTTTTATCTCAAATAAACTTGGTAAAAGTCTGGAATTGATTTTTAAGGCTATTTCAGTTTAATATTTTACGGTACGGATTGTGTAAGAGATTTTTTTTAAAAAATATACATTTTAGAAGAACAAAGATATTTTGGAAACCAAACCAAAACAGTAAAAAAGTTTTCTCTAAAAAATATTGAAACGCAGTTTGCGACTTTTATCATACTTTTAAACAAATATTTACACGGTCGATTTAAAACAGTAAACAAAGTGAACAAAATAACGAAAACAAGATTGTAAAATAAATAAACAAAAACATAGCAAGTGGAAAAAAAGAAAAGATTAAAAAAAAAACGAAATAAACTAATTAAAAACAATTGTGGCATTACATAAAGATCAAAACAATGTAATAAAACAAATGACAATGAAAACAAAAATTATAAATAAATAAAATAAAGTTGTCAAATTATTAAAAAAAAGTGCGTAGTTTTTTGTTATCTGAGCCTTGAGCCCTAAAGTGATCATAAAAGTCTTGGTAAATTTCATAAAAGATATTTTTTTTAGTTAAAATCTTTGAAAAACATTATTTTGATAAATAAAATTTTATAGCATCTGGATTAAGTTTAGAAATATAAAATCACATGACTCCAGTGTGTAGTCACTGGAGAAGTTAAGCTACTACAAAAATAATTGAATGAAAAACATCTTTGCCTTTAAATGTTTCATATTCATTTCATCCTGCTTAAACACACTAATCATATTAGCATTATCTCTTATTGAACGTTTAGGAATTCTTGTATATGTTTGGCATAAGTAGAATTAGTCTATATTTTTATGTCTATATATACAAAAATATGCACGTATATTGTTTTGTTTTTCACATGCAACATCATCGAATATCATAATTGAATTGTTTTGTGCTTCATCAGGAGGAATTACAGAATCATTATTAGAAAACGTATAAAACCCCATTCCCTTAATTGGCGATATTAATTTTTTTAAATAATCATACTTTGGTTGGAAAAGTGATTTTTAGTATAAATAGATGTTTTTAAATTTCAATCCATTAGAACTTTCTAGTAATCTAATCATAACGTTAGTCTTTCCACAATTTGAAGGACCAACAATTAGTGCACGAATAGAATTCGGTAATATAGAACTATGTCTAGTTTTTGATTTTATATTCGTTGAAGAATCAGTATTGCGAATAAAAATATTTTTATGTTGTTTAATTAAACGCATCTTTATAACTGAATGAAATAATTAAGCATTATGCTTCCTGATAGAATAAAATAATATAAAATGGAAATATGTTTTAAAAACAAGGTTAATTGCAATAAAACCGTCAAAGGAGGAGGAGGTTTAATTAATAAATTAATAAACTCAATTCCTTTCGAATTACATCTCCCTGGTTATCAATATTGTGGTCCTGGAACGAAATTACAAAAACGTTTAGAACGAGGTGATAAAGGAATAAATCTATTAGACGTTGCATGCAAAGAACACGATATTGCTTATTCAATAAGTAATGATTTAAATATTAGACACCAAGCTGATAAAATTCTTGATAATAGAGCTTGGGAACGAGTACTTTCAAAAAATAGAAGTCTTCCAGAAAAATCATTTGCATATTTGGTTACTAACGCAATGAAAGCAAAAACTAAATTCGGTATGGGTATGACTAAGCAAAATCAAAATAAGTTAATGGAAGACAACTATTCAATTCAACGATAAAAGCAACAACAAAAATTTTGAAAAAAGCAAAACCAACAGATCGTAATAGTGCTATTAAGATTGCACGCAAAACCATTAAGAAATCATTAAAGAGGAAAAATCTGAAATCGTAATACCACGTATAATACGTGTTCCAAAAATTGGAGGTGTTTTACCACTTATACCAATATTAACTGCCTTAGGTGTAATTGGTACCCTATCGAGTGGAGCTTCTAACATAGCAAAAGCAGTTAATGCAGCAAAGAATGCTAAACTTCAACTTGATGAAGCGACTAGACACAATAAGAATATGGAAGCCATAGCAATGGGTAAAGGACTTTATCTTAAACCATATAAGAAAGGATATGGATTAACTTATGAAGAAAAGACAAAAAACTTCTAAGCAAGCTACCCAAAAGACCATTGACTGATATTGATATACAAAAATTCTCAAAAAATATATCACACTTTTTAGGAATTTTCATGTTAGACTCAATACCAAAACATCCTAGAAATATTGAATGTGGAGTGATTAATTTGGATTCTACAATCGGCAATGGTACACATTGGGTAGCTTACTATAAAAATAATAAACAAATTGAATATTATGATAGTTTTGGAAATTTACAGCCACCAGTGGAGCTAGTTGATTACCTAGGAGGAAATATAAAATATAACTATAATCAACATCAAAACTATGATTCATTTAATTGTGGACATTTATATCTTGAATTTTTGTATAAAATAACTGGCAAATTCTTATGTACTAGTTTTGTTTTTGTTTTATCAACTTCTAATAGTACATTTAAGTCTTTTAAATCTAATACTTTGTATGGGCCTTTGTATGGAGGCTCATACTTTTTTCTATTTAAAACTTTAACTTAAACCAAATCTCCTATTCTAAGATCTATTTTATTTTGCCTATTCATGGATTCTAATCTTCTTTTATCTTTTATCCTTAAAATTATTTCCTGTGCTCTTTGTAAAGAGAATTGAAGTCTAGCTTTCAGTTCATTTGAATATTTTTCCAAATCATAAAATTCGTTCAGAATTTTGCATTTCTTCATTTGGCAATCTAGGCAATTTTCCGAATACCAATTCAAAAGTTGTATAGTCCGTGTCAACGTTTGGGGTAGTGTTAAAGGCAAATGAAAAATAAGGTATCCATAGATGCCATTCATTATCCTTTACGAAATTTAGTAAATACTCATTGAGTACTCGATGACTTCGTTCCACTGTACCTAACGTCTCGTGATGATATGGGGTAGAAAAATTTTGTTTTGTTTTTAATAATTCACTAACCTCTTTCATTAATTGATTTTTAAATTCTGTGCCCCTATCTGTTTTCAAAATGTTGAATAAGCCGTATTTTAAAATTACCTGTTCAACTAATGTCTGTGCTACCGTTTTTGCGTCCTTAGATTCAATAGGACATGCGATCATATATTTCGTTAATTCGCATTGCATCGTAAGTATGTATCTAAAATTGTAAGATGGTCTTAATGGTCCAACTGTGTCCATTACTATGATGTCAAAACTCTTTGTTGGCGTGTCAGTTATTGTAAAAGGTTCTTTTGTGTTTTTTATTCGTTTATTCTTCTGGCATGAATCATGATTCACATGTTGTTATGTACTTTTTAACCATTTTGTTCATATTTTTCCATATATATCGTTGTTTGAATTTGGAAAGTGTTTTCCTAATTCCAAAGTGTCCTCCATGTGGTGAGTCATGAAATTCCTCTTTTAATCTATATTGCGTTATGTTGTCATTTATTCTTCTTGGCATTCTGTATATAATTATTTCTATATCGTTCCTTTTAATATTGTTATATTTTTCTTTCAATTCTTTGGCCTTTATAGATTTAAATATTTCATCATTGTCATGTGGTACGTACTTTTTAAATTTCAATTTCTTCAGTTTCAATAAAAGTTTCTCCATTAATGTTTCTGAATACATAGGATTTTCGCTTTTATTGCATACTATGCGCGTTATTTTATCATCGTTCTCTTTCAATCCTTGCTGCAGCTTATTATCATATATAAATTTAATTTTTTGGAGCCCCTTAATATAGTTTATTGACGTACATTCCCACATACGGAGGTGATCAGTCTCCTTCCGAGATATGCAGTCTTTTACAATATTTTCTTTTCTATGAACGTTCATTTTATCCTTCTTTCTTGATTTCGTTGTTAAACATGTTTCTTGTTATTGCCAAGGTCTTCTTTTCTTTTTCATCAATATAAATTGGAGTCATGTCTCTTAATATTTGTGAGTTTATTTCAACACGCGATAGAGCGTCTGCATTTGTATTATTCGCTCCTTTCTTATATTTTATGTCAAAGTCATAATCTGATAGGTCAAGTCTAATTCTTGTTAATTTAAAAGATGGGTTTTTATGGGTAAACAAATCAATAAGTGGTCTATGGTCTGTGACCACGGTAAATTTTCTACCATATAGATATGGCCTGAAAAATTGAATTCCCCAATGAATACCTAGTAGCTATTTTCAATTACTGATTTGTTTTTTTCGTGTTTATTTAGTGTTCTGCTTGCATAGAAGGAGAGAAGATAACAATCCCAATAGAAATTAACACTAAAAGAATACATAATATAATTATACCCCCACGAGCAGAAAAGATAGTACCTATAAACATTAACATAAATGAAGGCAGTGTTACGTGTAGTAAAGAAATAACAAACGGAATATTTTTAGCAAACACTATAATACCCAAAGATGGCCAACGTTATGTTAAAATTTTAAATACATTAGAGGAACCAGTGCGCCTAGAAAGTTTAGGAGTTACAACAATACCATTAAAAAATTATACAATTTACAAAACTGGCATGCGCAGTAATATTAAACAGTTAGAGCAAAGATTTAACAAATTACTAGAAAAACTGGATTTCAGGAACATTAAAGAAGAAAATAAAAGAGTCATATGCGATATTCTGCGGAAATATAAAGAAGTATTTCATCTTGAAGACGAACCATTGACAGTGAATAATTTGTATAAACAAAGTATTCAATTACAAGATAACACACCCACTTACATTAAAAACTACAGATTGCCACAGACACAACTAGACGAAATAAGTAAACAAGTTCGTTGGCTTAACTTACTTAAATGTAAACAATTAATGATACAGTGCTTGCTTTAAGTATGCATACACTACAGTCAGCCCCTTTGAACGATACTTCGTCCGGCCTTCCTTTGACGCTAAAGATTTCGTCGAGTAGTTTGATTTCTAGCACCTGCCATTTCTCGAAACTGATCCTTCTATCGGGATCCATACGATCAATGACAGCTGCTAGAATACCGTCCTTACCCTTAGCTTCTATGACGTAGAGGGTTGGTCCTCTCTGGAGCCAGTCCTCTTAGTGATCTCCTTTCGGGGATCCTTCCTTTTGGCCGCTGGGGATTTCTGGTCATCACCAGACCTAACTCTCTTGAATACCCCCTTATTGGGGGCCTTAGCAGAGCTCTGTCGGTGATCACCCGATTTCCCTGCAGATGTCGGCTGGTTTGTCCCAGTAATCCCCTTTGTGACCTCCCTTTTGGGGGGACTGTGGGAGATTATCAAGACTTGACCAGGCCTCATCTCGCAGCTAGTAGAGGGTAGTACGTCAACAGGCTTGGTTCCTTTATCCGTGACCGTACTGTCACGATTTAGAGGACCAGGAGTTGATTCCGTATCCCCTTTCTGACTTCCCATTTGATTGTTGGAGGATTCTTCGGCAGGGGTTGCTGAGGGTTCGTTATCTTTATTGACAACATTTGAGCCCTCAGCAGCCCTTGCTGTGTATCCCGCAGGATAGGGAATGCCTAGGATATCATCGACAGATCCGTGGATTCGTTCGAATCTGGCAACGTTCTTTCGGTGCTTCCTCAGCAAGTGCCTATCCCGCCCATCGTGTAGTGAGGAGTCCTTGTTAGCTATCTTTTCTAGAAAGGCTAAGGAGGCCCTTACACCACTTTGGCTTTTCAAGGCTCGTTCGGCATTCTGATGTGACCTGTTCTGTCGCATCCTGCCGAACAATGGGTTTTGATACACCCAGTACTCTGCTCCCTATCTCGAGTGTGACCTCAGCAGCCGATGACCTAGCCCTATGGTCCTGATCATTAGTCGAAATCATTGTAATTTCATGCTCATCATCAGATCCCAGAGCTAGACCATAGAACCGACTGGGGGGTAATTCGTTCCGCCTGTCACTTCTGTCAATAACTGACCTTCCTGCTCCAGAATATCTCCGTAATTACCCAGCCAATCGGTGTCTGGATCTGACACCGAAACTGCCGAGTTGTCAGAGATATTCCCAGCATCAACTCCTTGAGTCGCGTCCTTAGTTTTTTCATTAAAATTGTCCAGTTTTTGGTCCCACGAGTAAGCCGTAAAGAAAAGGACCGTCTCGCGCAGTGACGGCTTGCACGGACTAGGCTAAAGTTACAACTGACCCTTGCCATCGGCGCCAGAGGGAAGCTGTTCGCGACCAGTTTCTTTAACCACTAACCAGCCATTCAGGTCCTGGGTACTGCTGTCAACCACCTTGACTTTATAAATGGGTGATATGGGAAATAAAAGGGGGATGGATAGGATAATAGGTAATGGGATAGGGGATGAGAGGATGGGAGGATGGATAACCCTTAGTCGTGCTAGCCTTAAAGCATATGTCTTCCAACTTGTTCTGGCTACAATTTACCGATTCAAGTTACAAGACATTCACTACAGCCAGCATTTAAGCCGCCACATCGCGGCTAGATAGTTATCCGGGTGGTGGAGTCTTATGGTATCTCTGAACTAATTCTTGTTTGAAAATTTTCAAAAAACAATAACAACTTATCATGCCAGAGTAACATTTTCGTAAAATGAGGGGTATAGATGTAAAGACTGCAATGTCCACATTTTTTTACAAACGTAACTAATAATACCTCTAAGTTATATTTAATGAATGCTTCCAATTAGTGAATATTACATTACCAGAATAGCATGATATACAATACATAAATATGAATATACTTTTAGCTAGAGGTTTTTACTATTTATTACGAAAACTATAAATATGGACATTGCAGTCTTTGCATCTATACCCCTCAAATACTTAAGACTTGGTGGAATAGTGTATAACGACCTTAAAGGATATTTTTATACGTTCACCCCACAGGGAAATTGTTTAAGGCCTCTATTGCATTTGATGTATGATATATATCATAAGATATACATAGAGCTAAAAATTAACATCAGTACAAGATGTTCCTATCTCATTTTGTGCCATTCTACATCTTCCGATTATTTTAGTATCATCACTAGAAATGTGGTTATAATGCTATGTTCATACGACAATATGAACCACTTTTTTCACTCTCTAAAACTAGATTGCCAAACATGCTGTTCATACGATTCATTCTTGTTTCATATTGACATTTTTTGCGTTGTTTGTGTAATTTTATTAAAAATAGATAAAAAAAAAAGTAAGTCCAAATATTATTTAATACTTTTATAAATATTATTCTTTTCAAATTATCACTTTATTTTGTTTAACATGAATTTTTATTTTGTTTTTCTCTTGGTTTTGATTTTTTTTTTTGAGAGCAAGTTCAGATAAACTAACAATAATTGTTATCAAAATTGGAGATGAAAGTACAATTTTCCTTTTTCGTAGGATGTTTCTAAATGAAAAGACATGTTTCTTTCTCAAAATTTTGTATGGCAAACATTTCAATTATGTTTGGGACGCGAAACAGGAATGGGAGAGCGAAACACGATTACAGCGTTACCTTTTGACAAGATTTCCCTTTTTTGCAATGTTTTTTTTTTAATAGAATTTCAAATACAGTTTTGCGTTTTTTTTAAATATTGGTGCTTTTTTTTTGTTTGATGGCAGTTCTAGAGATGAACACTGTAAACGATAGTTTAATTTAAGGCACTGCCTCTGCCTTCAATATAGAAAATATCCAAAGAAGGCAAAATACTGTTCTGCCATCGTGGCATATTAATGGCACAAAAAAAATTAAAACTGATTTCAATTAAAAACTTTGCGATTTTAATATTTACAAAATTTTCTGCAGTAGTGTTGCTAATATAAGTAAACGTTTGATTCACTTGATTAAATTTTGAATTAAAACTGATATTATTTTTGTTAATGGAATAAATTGAAAAAAGTGGCCAGAATTTTCTCTTCGCATCAAATTATTTATCTACCATAAATAAATATTTTTCTTTGCTTTAACTAAACTTAGGGAGTTATTTTGTAAATCACCTCACCTTGCGTTGAGAAATATTTCATATAAAATTTTTTGAATTTTCAAAAATTTTTATAAAAAAATATTTTTTAAATCAGATAAAGTGATTTACAAAATAAGGCGATAAAAGTTCTGTTAAACAGAAAAATAAAAAATAAACTCTATACCACTTCCCAGGAGTTCCCCGGAATTTCAATTATTATAATTCCCGCTTTCCCGGGATTTTTTTTGCAGGATCCCGGGAATTTAAAAATTGCTTGTACATAGTTTCAGAAAACAGCTATTTTTACTCTGAAATTTAGTTTTCTTTTCTCTAAAAACTAGCATCTGTGAACAGGTTGTCGATTAGATTAATGACAAGAAGTGAGTACATACCTACATACGTAAATCAATGTCTCCTGCTGCAATAAATCTATTAAAAGCTGAATGGGCAGTGCAAGAGTTGATATTTAATAAATTTAGTGAAGTGAAGAGTTGATAAATATTCAAAATAAGATGCTGGCAGTAAATTCCCATTGCCCATGGACAAGTCATAAAAATATGAGATACCTTAACATATCGCCCCTTTATTGCAACATTGCCACATCTAGAAAAAAAAATCGAGCTCGGTAATATACTCGGGAAGTGCGGGGAAACCGAAATAAAAAATAAGGAAACTCGTGTTAAATACTACAACATACAATTTGAAAAACACATTGTCCTAAAGATGACAGAAGGACCTAATGAAAAGAAAAGGTTTGTAAGAAGTAGTCAGCTTTCCCGGGAATCGAAAAACTCCGGGAATAAAACTCTAGTTGTAACTTTTGCAGCACAAAAATTTTAGTACATCCTAAGGTCGAACCTTTGAACCCGTATTTGATTAGTATCTAGTGATGTGATATGATTTAGAATTTAAAAATGAATCGAAAATTATTGTATCGAAATAATAAATTAATAAAAAAGATTCCATAAAATTTCCGATATTATTTAGTATATTAGGCAGTGTCTAAAATGTTCACGTCGAAGGCTTAATGCGTTATTTTATATCTGAAAATGTACCAAAAAAAATTTACAATGGTGCTGACATTTCATGTCAAAAAAGGGGAAAAAGAATAAAAAACGTGATTTAAAGCTATTTTTTACGATAAATTTATTTTATTCACTACAATTTCTTGTATAACGTTTATCAGTAAAATATTAATTGTTCTGTTTTAAATTTAGAAGAATATTGGTTTTTTTAACGCAACAATTACTTTGTTTTACTCGCTCTTTACATATGTACTTAGAGCTAGTAGAACAGTCATCATTGGTTAAAAACGTATTATATAACTTCACACAAGAATAGCCTGATGACGGTTTACCTTTAGCCCAAAACGAGGGAATAATAGGTGTTCCGGTTGCAGTCCATGTAAAAGTGTTTCCATCGCCAAGTCCAGCAACCCAAAAGCCAGCTGATTTTCTAAAAATATTTTTTTTTTGGGGAATGGAAGAAAAAATAAACTCACTGCTAATTGTTGTCGTTTTTGTTAAAGCTTTAATATTGTTACAAGTAAGACTGTTGCTTATAATTCTTATTTGCTTAACAGTTTTATTTGTATAATATCTTTAGTTTTTCTGGCCCAAGCAACCAGTGAAATGCGTATTGGAAAAGCTTAACCCATCAACAAAAAATTTCAGTGTTTTTATCAAAAATAATAATTGGGAATTCAGCACGACAAACTAAATCTTGTAAATTAAAAATTTTGTATTCCCAAAAATTACTTTGATAATAATTTTTTGTTTTAATTGCCATTTAAGCGCGTAATTTCTACAAAAAGTAATTTAGCGGTGCATAGAAATATGGTGTAAATGCTGCCATATTTTGAGGGAAAACTGAAGGAAGGTAAAAACATGTAAGCAAAATAAACGTTGAAATAGGTAAAGAAAATTGTTAGGTACGAACTAGGGATGCCAAATGGGACCAGGTTTTTTGAATCCCGGGATTCGGGATTTTTTATTCAAAAAAACGGGATCCCGGGACGGATCGGGATTTTTCGGGATTTCATATATAAATACCAATTTTTTAAATTCATATACATTTTTATAATAAGTAAAATGTTTATTTATAAGTATTAAAACAAATAAATTCATGAAGAATATTAAACTCATTACAAAATAAAACAGTTTAATGTATTCTTTTAAAGTAATATGGAAAAATTATGTATTAAAACTTATATTTTAAAAAGCTTCTAAAACAAACTAATGACGTCTGATAATCGATACCTTATTTTATTGAAAACATATGCTGCCGACGAAAGCAATGTTCGCAATAAACACTTCTGGGTGGTATCGTTAATAATTAGATACATGTGCATATGCTACATGACAATATTTAATTTATTGTATATCAAATATATACATATCGTTACTTTAATATAGAAAAGCCCTAACTAACATTTCCCTTACTTTACAGGAGAACAAAAAACCTAATATAAATTATAGTCATGTAGTCGCGATTTTTTTTAAACGCAGATTTTCATTAAATTCTCTAAACAGTTTAATAAAAAAACTGCGTTGAAAAAAATCCCAGCTGCAATACTACAATTTATATTAGGTTTTTTGTTCTCCTGTAAAGTAAGGGAAATGTTAGTTAGGGCTTTTCTTTATTAAAGTAACGATATGCAAGTATTAATCTAATAAAATAAACTTAAGCAAATGTGTCAAAAGACCTTTGGTAGAATCTCTTAAAGTTTTTAACACCTTTTTGCACAACTTGCATTGTACGTACGCAGTTCTATTATCATTCACGTAGAAAAAAGACCACATCGAACTTTATCTTATGACTTTATTTTCTGGTGTACAAAATGCATTGCATGTAACATTTATTCACTTGTGACTTCTTTTTGTAACCAGTTAAAAATTAAAATCATTGCCAGTATGATTTAATATTAAATTTTTAAAGTTATTTTTAACCCAGGGTGACTCACGTTTATTTAAATATAGTTGTATTTAAAAAAAATATACCACATATTACTAAATCCAAAATCTCGGGATTTTTACATAAAAAATCCCGGGATTCGAGACTTAAATTTTAAGAATAATCCCGGGATTTCGGTATTCGGGATTTCGGGACTGGTATCCCTAGTACGAACACGACCTGATTTCAGTTTTGTAGAAATTACGGACATTAATCGTAAATGATAAACTTACTCTGAATTTGCTATTTTTTTAATTTCATCAAATTCTTCTGCGCTTTCGATAGTTGCAAGTTCCATGTCCAGTTTTTGACATCCAATTACCGCATCATTCAAAGTATTCTAAAATTTATACAATATGTTAGTACTTTATTTGTTCTGAGATTATATCACAACTCTTGAATCGAATTTTCTTACATTTGCTTTGCCATAAAAAAAATAATTAATGTTATTTATTACATAAAATTTACTTTCTTGTACACGGCCCTTACACATGTACCCTAATAATAAATCACATGCATAATTGTATAAAGAACCGGAATAAAACATCACACAAGAAGAAGATGGAATAGTGTTTCCATTTCGAATCCCTCCAATCCAAAAGTAAGCTGATTTTCTAAAAATATTTTTTTTTTGGGGAATGGAAGAAAAAATAAACTCACTGCTAATTGTTGTCGTTTTTGTTAAAGATTTAATATTGTTACAAGTAAGACTGTTGCTTATAATTCTTATTTGCTAAACAGTTTTATTTGTATAATATCTTTAGTTTTTCTGGCCCAAGCAACCAGTGAAATGAGTATAGGAAAAGCTTAACCCATCAACAAAAAATTTCAATGTTTTTATCAAAAATAAAAATTGGGATTTCAGCACGACAAACTAAATCTTGTAAATTAAAAATTATGTATTCCCAAAAATTACTTTAATTATAATTTTTTGTTTTAATTGCCATTTATGCGCGTAATTTCTACAAAAAGTAATTTAGCGGTGCATAGAAATATGGTGTAAATGCTGCCATATTTTGAGGGAAAACTGAAGGAAGGTAAAAACATGTAAGCAAAATAAACGTTGAAATAGGTAAAGAAAATTGTTAGCTACGAACTAGGGATGCCAAATGGGACCAGGTTTTTTGAATCCCGGGATTCGGGATTTTTTATTCAAAAAAACGGGATCCCGGGACGGATCGGGATTTTTCGGGATTTCATATATAAATACCAATTTTTTAAATTCATAAACATTTTTATAATAAGTAAAATATTTATTTATAAGTATTAAAACAAATAAATTCATGAAGAATATTAAACTCATTACAAAATAAAACAGTTTAATGTATTCTTTTAAAGTAATATGGAAAAATTATGTATTAAAACTTATATTTTAAAAAGCTTCTAAAACAAACTAATGACGTCTGATAATCGATACCTTATTTTATTGAAAACATATGCTGCCGACGAAAGCAATGTTCGCAATAAACACTTCTGGGTGGTATCGTTAATAATTAGATACATGTGCATATGCTACATGACAATATTTAATTTATTGTATATCAAATATATACATATCGTTACTTTAATATAGAAAAGCCCTAACTAACATTTCCCTTACTTTACAGGAGAAAAAAAAACCTAATATAAATTATAGTCATGTAGTCGCGATTTTTTTTAAACGCAGATTTTCATTAAATTCTCTAAACAGTTTAATAAAAAAACTGCGTTGAAAAAAATCCCAGCTGCAATACTACAATTTATATTAGGTTTTTTGTTCTCCTGTAAAGTAAGGGAAATGTTAGTTAGGGCTTTTCTATATTAAAGTAACGATATGCAAGTATTAATCTAATAAAATAAACTTAAGCAAATGTGTCAAAAGACCTTTGGTAGAATCTCTTAAAGTTTTTAACACCTTTTTGCACAACTTGCATTGTGCGTACGCAGTTCTATTATCATTCACGTAGAAAAAAGACCACATCGAACTTTATCTTATGATTTTATTTACTGGTGTACAAAATGCATTGCATGTAACATTTATTCACTTGTGACTTCTTTTTGTAACCAGTTAAAAATTAAAATCATTGCCAGTATGATTTAATATTAAATTTTTAAAGTTATTTTTAACCCAGGGTGACTCACGTTTATTTAAATATAGTTGTATTTAAAAAAAAATATACCACATATTACTAAATCCAAAATCTCGGGATTTTTACATAAAAAATCCCGGGATTCGAGACTTAAATTTTAATAATAATCCCGGGATTTCGGGACTGGCATCCCTAGTACGAACACGATCTGATTTCAGTTTTGTAGAAATTACGGACATTAATCGTAAATGATAAACTTACTCTATATGTGCTATATTTATAATTTCATCACATTCTTTTGCGCTATCGCAGTATGCAAGTTCCATGTCCAGTTTTCCACATTCAATTGCCGCTTGATTCTTAGTATACTATAATTTATAAAAAAAATATGTTAGTACCTCATTTGTTCTGAGATTATATCACAACTCTTGAATCGAATTTTCTTACATTTTGAATTACATTAAAAAAATAATTGAAGTTATTTATTTCATACAATTGACTTTGTATCCCGATTATGGGAAACACTGCGAGTAGAACTGCGATTAATTTTACTGAATTCATGTTGGTTGATGTTAAAAAACTGTTCAAATCCGAACTCCAGTGCAGATTTATATACTGAAGAGTTGGAGACTAAAATTCAGGTATTTACAAAAAGATAAGGAATTTATCAAAATGATTTATGTAAAAATGTAAAATGGATACCATAAATGTATGTATGTTAATGTATAAATATTTGTAGATATTTGTTATCTTTGATAAACATTATTTTATTAAATAAAGTTTTTATGGAGTCTAAATACTTGATTCCAGTGTACTTGAAAATATTATCTTAAATTAAACAAAAACATTATAAAATAGTTTTAATTTAGATAAAAAAAAATAATTTTATCTGTAAATGCTTTATCATAGATTAAATTACAAATGTAGAAGAGGTCCATAACAAAACAGAATATATAATTAAGATTATAAAGTTTTTTATTTCGCTTTTTCACTTCTAAATACTTTTTATTCTACATATAAAAATTTATAAAACTTCGCTTACCAACTCGCTTACGGAAGGCCTAAATTTTATATGACAAGTTTCCACATTGAAGCAATATATTTTTGACACAAAAAGCGTTTTATTCAACGCACATAAAAAGTGTTGAGCGTTATGGACCCCATACACAATACTGCAATCAATTTATTGTGTAATTAAGCTTGAAGCACACAATACACCAGCATGCTGGAACAAAATTCATTTTTTAATAAAAATTTTGTAGAAAAGGATGTAATGAATAACAATAAAATTTTCTACCATTTTATTGTAGCATTGGTTTTTTAATTCATATTTGCAGTATTTCTTACTTTTAACTTTCCATAGGCAAGGCATTGTTTTAAAAAGTTCAAGAAATATTTTTCTTTGGCATTCATATTTTAAATTTTGTATTTTTTGATGTTTGTGCCTTTACGATTCAACTTTTATGAGCTAACTTTACAACACACGATTCAATCATGCTGGTACAATCAAAAATATATCAAACTATTTTTGATAAAGCAACAGCAGCTGGTACAATCATACCACAAGCTCATGCACGATCAATCAGCTGGCACAATCACTTGATTGCACAATCATGATGACGTTGTGAACGGGCCCTATTACGATCAACTCAATTTTTTATTGCTAAAGTTATTTCGTAAAAGGCTGTTTTCCAAATCGTGCGTCCAGAATGTGTAAATACAGTACTGACACTGTGTTGATACATTGTGTACTTTTAAATTGTAAATTGTATTATTGTCAAAACTTAAAATATTTTTTTGCAGCAATTCTTGAGTTTAATGGTTAGAGGGTTGAGAAGATTACGTTTTGTTTGGTTATTCTCACACTTTTTAACTTGATATACAAAATATAAACAGAAGAAGAGAAAAGCAAGATAAAAATACAAAAATTGAAACCCTGGAAATTAATAATCTGGACACTAATGCAATTCCAAGGCAGAATTTTAAGAAAGTCTGGACGATGACTATGCGTATGTGTTTTGCAATTCAATAACTGCTTAATTTGCTTTACTCTGTGCAGTGACAACTACAGAGTTGCATTTAGGAACAAAATGCATTTTTAAAAACTTCTAGGGTTGCATTCCAGAAAATTTTGTTTTGTATTACTACAATGCAACAGGCGTTTAGGAAAACAGCCATATTTTCCCTTGCAAACCTGCTTCGTAGTCCTTAAAATATTCCTTCTTTTTTAAACATTGCTAAGTGTTCGTTTGCTTACCTACCTGCATCTCCGTATGTCATATTACGTAGCGCTTACTTTTTGAAATGTGCCATTAGTGTTTCGCAATATAAGTAAATTGTTTAGTGGGTGGGTAGTTAGTTATTCAATCACCCCTTTCGTGAATAACAAGTGCAATTTTTGTTCCCATAAAGGTCTTATTCTCCTCGAAGGGAAAATGCCATCGTGAATGTCTAGTGAAACATTTTCCATGCTATGATTTCTCAGTGAATGTAAAAAAAGAAGAATGATAAATAAATCAAAGAACTTTTTGTACAAAAAAATGATAGTTTGATCGTAACGTAAGTTTATAATTTCCAAAATTTTGCCGTCAAGTCGTGTTGCATTTTGTTGACGTTGTTGTTGAGCAATATATCAGTTTGTGTCTTATTAATGGATCTTACCCTTAATATTCGAATTATAAGAAGAACTAAAGCGACGGTCACATTTATTAAACAGTGGACAAATGAGCAGAACCACTACTTGCGCTAACAGTTAGTGAGATTTAACATGGTCGTAATATCACAAAATAAAGTTTATTATACTGCTACACATAGCAAAAACTGTTTTGTTATATGATGTGATATTACAATCAAAATAAATATTAGAATTGGAGAAAATTATATATTAGGTTGCCTGTTGGTCACATCTTTTTCGTCAAATATGTTCTCATCCCCAGCATAAATAAAACGGGAAAATCAAAGAGAGAAGTGAACAAATTATGAGAATTATTTGTAGCGAACATTTTTTCAGGTTAATATTCTCCTTTTTCTTGATCGCAAATACATGAAAAGAAAAAACCATTACGAGGGAAAATATTATTCACAAAAAGGGGAATTTTTTGCAACAAATATTTTTTCAAGCTATTATTCTTCATTGATTTACCTTAAAAAAAAATGTTTCTTCAGAGTTTTTCATGATCGCAAATACGTAAAACAGGAAGAAATTACGAGGGAAAACTTATTCCCGGGGGGGTGGGGGGAGTAAATAACAAATTAATATATTAAAAAGGTTCCGATCAAAATTGAAAAACTCCACATCTTAGCACCAATAAACTCCGTGATCCCAGTAAAAAGTGGGGGGCTAAAAAAAGTAAGTGTTGTTAACTTTCTATAAAACAAAAAAATGTAAAATTACAATATTATTGAAATGCAAAAGTCATTATTTTAAAACTAGTTAATTTCGAACCGCAACATTTTCTTAGGTTTCAGATCAAAACGAATTTATTACTATGAATGTCGGATCAAAACGTCATAATTTCCTTTTTGTTTTCTTAGTAACAAACTGTCGAAACTCCATCTGATTTTGACAGTTCGAGCTATTTTTTTTTTGATTTGTTAGTGTTTTGCTAAGAATGGTTGACATATCGAACCGTAAACACTAACAATGCAATGCAAAAACCCTATGTTGTTCTGTTGTTTTTGGATTGTTGTAGTTCCAAAAAACAATTGTATCACAAGATGTAAAAAAAAATTCAAAAAAAAATTTTTACTTATTTTTTCCATCATCCAAAAAATTGTTGTAGTGTAACTTTTGCATTTTGTTATGGAACTCCCTAAATAAAGTTTTATGCATATATTTAATTTCTGTGTTTTTGCGTATTATTTTTTTCGTTCATTTCCTAAAACGTAGATTATTTCATTAAACGCAAGTAGGAATTCTAGTATCGCTGTGTCAATAAATAAATTTTTATGGAATCTGTTCTATGTTTCGAAATGTAAACACTTGATTCGAGTGTATAATCTTATAAATATTAAAACAAAAGTTTATAACTTTGTTTTGCTTTAAATGGCAAAAAACAATTTTATCTTTAATTGCTTTATTATAGATCAGAGTACAAATGTGGAGATCCATAAAATTTATTCCAATATTTGTTGTGGGAGGTATGGGTAAAAATGGACCGATTCTATTAAAATTTGGTAAAATGATTTTGATTGCAATAAACTAAGTTTGGACCAAAATAATAAGACGGCTGATGGGAAGAAATTATCTCCAAAATTGTGACCTGCATAAGAACCGATTGTTAGAATATTTCAGATCCCACTATCACACAGAAAAAATAATTAACGTAAAATCATCGAAAACAAAGTTGATTTTACCGTTTCACTTATTTTGTATTCTTCTTTGTTAACAGAAGCATCAGCAGAATGACCCGATATGGTTTTCGTCATCATTCTACTTTGAAAACTTGATGTTTTATTTAACGAAATAATTTTAATTAAAAGAATACGGGAATTGTCTTCTTTTTTTAACATATTTTAAACATGAAAAAATGCACACACATACTTAAGTATGTATGCATGTTAATTTAACAAGATACACTTTTGATTTTGATATAAAACAGGTGATTTAAGGTTATTTTAATATGGGTAATTCCATGTCAAAACGACCAAGAGTGGGACACGACCTATTCCGATTGTAATGAAATTTGGTGAGAAGGTTACTTTTATCTTATAAGGAACATATATGAACGAAAAAAAATTTTAAAATTTTTTTTTCAAAAGTTATGTCATATTCAAAATGTCATAATTTCGCAGATTTAGCCAAATGTGTTGAGCTTATTTCTTCAATATCTCGAAAACTACTTGACATACGAAGATGATTTAAATGTCATTTTAAAGAGAATACTTATGAAATACTGAAAAGAAATAATTTTTTTTGAAAAATGTAATATCTGCAAAATATTAAATTTTAAAAACGGACTTAGCCAAAACCTATTTTTTTATTTGGCTGATTTTTGAATCCCCCAAACTGAATACCCCAAACTGTTCTTAAAAAATCCTGAAACTTTGAAGGAGGTGTTTTTTTTCTTTTTTAAGATATGATTTTTTTTCTTTCGCAACCTTTGAAAAAATAATCTTAAAATAGAATTTTAATATTGTAATTTTGAGCAATAAGTACACTGTGCTAGTTGCAAAAAACAGACCAGCCGCGCACCTTGCATTTTGCCCTAATTGAGGCACGCTGAATCCAGTGGGACTTACCGTTTTTTTAGATTGGCTCTTGTTTTCAAGAATTACCGTTATTTCGAAAATGAAAGAGGTTGCACAGCATATATTTGCGTAAATCAAAAACGGTTTAGTTTATTGAAATAACTAAAAAAAACCGAAATTCGGCAATAAATAATAAAGTGGGGTTGGTCATACAGTTGACCCATCTAGGAGCATCCTAGATTGTGTGCGTTATGGTCCCCTTAACAAAAACAGTCAACATTTTTAATTTTTTGGATACATTTTTTAAAATTGATTTCTAAAATTAAAGCGCGGCGTCAACGCTTTGCAATTGGAATTTGGCAGCCCGTTTAATAGTGAAGTTGACCGCAATTGTTAATAAATAATGGCAACTTGAACTGGTACTTTTTGAAAATTCAGCATGCAATGTCATGATTGGATGAGGATCTATAAGATGGAACTTTTTGTTACTTTTTTATTTATTAACTTTAATTTTCGTTAGTATTGGACCTAAGAAAGATACAATTAAACATGCAAGGTCCTGAGTGAACGAGATTCTGTTAGATGTTTTTAGTACTATTTTGTTCTTTAACTGGTACCTTTTCAATTTCCATATTTATTAGATATAGAAACATAAAATTAAACATGCAAGTTCTTAAGTGAATAAGTGCTGGCCAAAACGATCCTGCTAACCTCATACCTCCTAAACTAAAAGAGATAAAAGACATTAACACTTATTGTTGTTCATTAGAAAAATTTGCTAACCTCATATCTCCTTAGATAAAAAAGATACACAAAATTTAATACTTACTATTGTTCATTAAAAAAGGTGTCTGGTACTTTTTTGAGGTACGCCCTTTTTGGGGTGTAAAAGGGTAAATAAAAATGATATCACTTCGTAGCTTATCTAAAAAATACAAAATACATTTGGACCTTTTTTGAAGTTACTGACTGATTCAACATCGCACATTCTCAACTCCTGAAGCTAAAAAGCTAACTTTTGGGCCGGAGGCTTGCCTCTCGCCAAATCGATCCCGCTAACCTCAAAAACCCAAAACTAAAAGAGATCCAAAAAATTTCACGCTTATTGTTCTTCATTAAAAAAATAAGAGGACAGGTGCCTGGAACTTTTTTGAAATTTGGTCCTTTTGGGGAGTAAGCGCGAAAAGCCTGTTCGTATTTTAGAACCTTTTTGTCACGCCATCTATCTTTTAAACCAAAACATTTTCTTCATTCTATGACAAAAACGTACAAAATTATGGGCTCCTCCTACAACATTGAAATTGTTCATACATAAATAGGGAGAAAATAGCATCAAAAATGATAATACGGGAAGTTAACATTCTTTCATTTGCTTTTGTGTTCTACGAGTGATACTTTTTGAATTTTCTATAATATTGAACTTAGAAACACAAAATTATATGTAGGTGTAAAGCCCTGTGTGAATATCAACCTTTGAGATGAAAAATGTTGGAATTTTTTTGCTAAAACCTAGATGTGGACCATGAAGTCCTCTGCTTTAAGCTGCAAAAAATTTTTAATTTCTCCCCCTTATCAACACGTTTAATGTCATCGTATTTATCAGGCCGAAGTCAATCTGTTTTCAAAAATAATAAAACATCTCGCTCGTGCCACAAGGATCAATACTTGGGCCATTACTTTTTACACTTTATATAAATGATTTGGAAAAAACACTACAATACTGTAATGTACACATGTACGCTGACGACGTTCAACTTTATTGTGTAAAAAAACTGAATGCGAATCTTAAACACATTAATGAATGGGCAAATACAAATGGATTATGTATAAATCCCAAGAAGTCCAAATGTTTGGTGATTACTAAGAAAAATTTTAAGTTACCCGTTGAACCTTTAATAATGTTTGATAGCCAAAAAATTGAAACTGTATGTAAAGCTAAAAATCTTGGTATCGCTTTTAATTGCACACTCACCTGGTCTGACTACATAAATGCTGCTGCTGGAAAAACTTTTGCAAAGCTACGAATTCTTTGGAACACCCAGTCTATTACTCCACTTAATATTCGAATTCTACTTGCAAAATCTTATTTAATACCTACATTATTATATGGATGCGAAATATATGTATGCCAGCTGTGACTTACGAAGTCTAAAAAAACTTACATCCACATATAACTCTATACTGAGATATGTTCTTAATTTGAGAAAATATGACCATATCTCTCAGTACGCGAAAAAGCTCTATGGAATCACAATAAATAATTTGTTAAAAATAAGAACCTTGATCCTACTACACAAAATCGTATATACCCGTCAACCACCATACCTTTTTGAGAAAATTCAAATTACACGTTCTAGAAGATTAAATCACATTAGACATCAATGTTTAATATCTGAGTGGCAATTTTATGTTCATTCTGTCCGTCTTTGGAACACGCTACCGTCGTCCATTCAATTTATAAGCAACGCTCTGCACTTTAAAAAAGAACTCTTCAAGAATTACGCATAATAACACTTTTCTACCTTGATTTTTGATTCTTCATGTTTTTGATATTTTTATTAATTTATGTATAATTAATTTTAAAATTTTTATAATTTTTAATATATCTTTATTATGTTCTAGTAAACATATTAAAATATATAAAAATCCTTTACTTTAATTATAAGATTATAAATCTTGTTGTATTGGAAAACAATTAAATAAAAATACTAAATACTAAAATACATATACTTTGGCATATAATGTTTATGAAAGAAAAGGCCCGATTAAAAAGTAGCGGGTTAAATGCTAGAATTAAAACAAGTTTGGTTCTAGAAAAATAAAGTTTGGCATAAAAATGTGTCCACGAAGAAAAAGGAGACGAAAACGAAGTAGCGGGTTAAATGCTAGTATTTCAATAATTGTATTTAAAAGAGGGTGGTTTTTTGGCGATTTATAGCTAAATTTAATTATTATTTAAAAAATTTAGCGATTTTTTATTGTTCCAATTCAACTTTTTCATACATACACAGTTGTGTGCATGCCAGTAGGGGTGTTCACATTCTGTACACCTCTTTTTTCATATTAGGATTATAATTCAACTTTTCCATATAAAGTTGGGAGCATATTTCATATTGTGTGGCATTTACCAGCAATTTAAACTCTATTTTTTTTTTTTTTTATAATTTCCTAGCTTATCCCGCGAAGCTTTATGCTTGTCTGCAGGAAAGAAACCAGAGTCTGCAATTAGCTCCTTTTTGAATGCCAGTAGGGGGGCTCACATTCTGTGAACTTCTTTTTTTCATATGAGAAATACGAATAGGATAAAAGGGACATGACGTGTAAAGAAAGTTGTTTATTTAGGAGGTGTGAAATTTTTGTTAGATGTGGAATTTCTTCGTGTACGTGTCAGTCTTGGAGATTTTAAAAATTATGTGATGGATGATAATTTTACTTGTGCGTTTTCGTATTAAAGATAAAACTGATCGTGGAATAATAATAATTATTTTTAGTTTTTACAGTTTTTTGTGCGTGTTTAGGATAGTAGACTTATCAACTATGATTTTTGCTGTATCGACTTTCTAGTACCTTTTTGTATACGCCCCTTAATAGGGTACGGAGCTAATCTATCAGTATAAGGGTTGTAGATTTGATTATCATCACACACTCTGATCTGTTTCACTACAACAGATTAAAGGTCTAAATAACTATTGATCGGTTGTGTATGTGTGTGTGGGTGTGTGATATCATGTTATTCATTTATTATTTATTATTATTCATGTGAAAAGTTAGATTCCATCCACTTTTTTTTATATCAACAGCAACCAGCTGCTCATTAGCTTTGTTTACATAATTTACCAGTTAGATATACATACATAAATTCTCAGAATTATATTAAAAAAGGAGAAAGTAACTTCATGGTTTTACTTATAGACTCTTAATATTTTTCCTTATCGTACTCTACTCCTCCTTATCTTTAACAACAACAACATTTGCAACTTAGAAAATGCATGAATAGAGCTGACGCAGCTGTGGCAAGTCAAACAGAAAACAAAAACTAAAAATGTTTGGTTTTCTGAGATCCCCAACAACCAAATGGCTTACTTCGATTTTTTGTGGGAAATTGAGTATTTTTTGGAAGACGAAGAGGGTGATAGAATCATTTTAAAGGCAAATGACGGGTTTTATTTGGATAAAGAAGGAGATCGCTTCATTAGAGAATTTTTAGGTTTATAGATGTGATTTTTTTCTTCTTTTTATTCAAATACTTTCAAGTAATTATTTAATAAATCTCAGTTGAAAAAAAGAAACTAAAGTGATCGGTTGTGAAAAATCGAACCCTCTTAGTAACCAAATTTAACACTCTGAGCTACAACAAATCCTTAATTCATATTAAGGATCTTGTGATGTCATCTAAACACAGTATTATGAATGCAAGTAGAGTGATAACAAAGTATGGGAGCTCAATAAAAGTTGAGCTTGCCATATCTCTACAATACGCTAACTGACGATGATTTGAAGGATTTATCATCTGGATCGTATCTTTTTGTACATCAATATCAGTCAATGGTCTTTTGGGTAGCTTGCTAAGAAGTTGTTTGTCATTTCTTCATAAGTTAATCCATATCCTTTCTTATATGGTTTAAGATAAAGTCCTTTACCCATTGCTATGGCTTCCATATTCTTATTGTGTCTAGTCGCTTCATCAAGTTGAAGTTTAGCATTCTTTGCTGCATTAACTGCTTTTGCTATGTTAGAAGCTCCACTCGATAGGGTACCAATTACACCTAAGGCAGTTAATATTGGTATAAGTGGCAAAACACCTCCAATTTTTGGAACACGTATTACACGTGGTATTACGATTTCAGATTTTTCCTCTTTAATGATTTCTTAATGGTTTTGCGTGCAATCTTAATACATAGCACTATTACACTCACAATATTATTACAGTAACGGACTGTAGTTTATTTAAGAAATATTCCGTTCAGTCATTTTTAAATAAATAAACATTTAAAATTCCAAGCAAATTTATATTTAACTGATTCTAACAGTTATTCAAAAAACTAAGTGCATATTAAAACGGATTTTCAGTTGCAGTTAATATTGTCCGTTGATTGAGTTAAATTTTTATTTATGTTAAAGTAAATAAAAATGTAATTTAAAGCAACGAAAAGTTCATTTAATTTTTACTGTCAAAAATTCAACCGCGAATTCCGTAAAAACAAATCAATATTCAGTTATTTTTTATAAATTAATTGTCAAAAAATTAACTGCATATTCCGTAAAAACAAATAAATATGCAGTTATTTTATATAATTTTACTACCAAAAATTAATTTTTACTTATCTATAAAAAATGAATTGCTTGTTTTGTGTAAGCAATACCCATTTTCTATTTGTTAAAATAATTTAGTTAAATACCTACATCAAATTTTAAAAGTAAAATAATTGCGAAGCCATATCGGTCATGCTGCTGGTGTCTTATAATTGAGAGTTCTTCTGTAAACAACGTGGGCAGTACAACAAAAGTAAAACAAACGTGTGTAACTGGGTAAGTAAATAAAAATATTCTCCCTCTCTCGCTTATAAGAAAAACAAGCGGACATGTGTCTGCCTGGAATTTTTTAGAAATTCGGCTCTTTTGTGGAGTAAACGAAAATTTAATAAAATTACTGAATATTTAATTGTTTTTACTGAATATGGGGTCAATTTGACAGTAAAAAATTTACAGTAAAATTTTAATAAATAACTGAATATTTAATCGTTTTTACTGAATATGGTGTTGAATTTTTGACAGTAAAATTTTACAAAATAATTGAATATTTATTTGATTTTACGGAATATGGTGTTGAATTTTTGACAATAAAAATTAAATGAACTTTTTGTTAAAAATAAATGAAAAATAGGTAGACCGGTTTTTAATTGAACTTTCATTTATTTTATATTACAATTTCAGTTAATTTTACGTATATAATATTGTGAGTGTACGATCTGTTGGTTTTGCTTTTTTCAAAATTTTTGTTGTTGCTTTTATCGTTGAATTGAATAGTTGTCTTCCATTTACTTTTTTTGATTTTGATTTTCTATTATTATGATTTTGCTTAGTCATACCCATACCGAATTTAGTTTTTGTTTGCTTGTTTTAATTGCGTTAAGGTACGGTCACTTATGGCAAACATTTGGCAAAAACTATCAAATATTTGTTTGCCCTAATCTGACCACAAAATATTTTTGAGGGGCAAACAGAAAAACAGCTGATTTTGGGCAAACAAAAATTTTGTAAGACCAAACAGCGGCAAATAAAAAAGGTTTAAAATAAAAATTATTGAATAAAATTGAAAAAATTAACAAAATTAAATAATTTTTTAATGACGAAAAAACTTATTTATGTATGTAAAAAAATTTTTCTGTGTTCTCTTTTTAGCAAAGAGTTGCGCGGTAAGTAGGTTTCAAGATGTTACAAATTACATTTTTCTTATGTAAATAGGTAATTTATTTAATATGTATATAAGCTAATGTTACGAATAATGCATTGCAAGAATGGCGTATCTATATTAATAGTTACATTTTTGAGAGTGTACCAGTTGGGGGTCAGTGGACAATCATGGACCCGCCAAAATAAAATTATATAATGAATTTAAGATTTATATAAAACTTATTAGTGCCGAACAATTCACCGACATCGACATCTTTATGAAATTTTTTCGTCTTGAAGTGATTGTAGCAAGTGACCTAGAACCAATTCTCGGCCTATCAAGACAAAATTTTGACACGGCATACATCAAGCTATTATAGAAATTATTATCAAAACCAACATTTATAAGATTATTATGACATTAGAAGCAATTTACAGATGAGGTATTTGTATAAGAGCTTTGGTGATAATAGATTGTCTGTGGGCACAAAACTTTTCTCCAGAAATAAGTTTTTATGAGCAACAAAGATACGCGAGAATTGCAAATATGATTAAAAGTCCCCAAAACTATAAGGAATCACGAAAATTCGATAAAAGTGGCTAAATTAGCGGAAATTCGCAAAAATTTGCTAATAGCGGCATGATAGCAAAGTTTAATATGTATTCATTAAAAATCGTTAAAGCTGGAAAGAATCAGAGGAAACAATTGCATCTATCGCGAACATTCACGAAAAATTGTAAACCCAAAAATTTATTTGAAAATGCCAAATCGATTAAAAAACAAAATGTCGGAAAAAACAAAAAAAAATAGCGAAAATTCGCGAAAATCTTTAATATTTCAAACAAGCCAGAAAATTGATTAAAAGTCCCTAAAACTATAAGGAATGGTAAAAATTCTGTAAATATTGCTAAATCAGTGGAAATTTGCAAAAATTTGCGATATTTGTGTGAAAATCCGTATTGTTTTTCTTTTTTATATAAAGAACATTTCAAACTAAAAACCAAGATTATGTTTTTTGTTAAAAATATTCTCACATATAAGAATTAAAGTCGATTCGTTTTACTTTCACTAACCCCTAACCACTTTAATTGAAAACGAACAAAAACGTGTGGAGGTGAATTGCAGAACACAAAAAATGCTGAAGTAATCCACTTTCGAGTGAATTCGGATTCTAGAACATACCCGATTATCTAAAAAATTGCCACATGTACTCTATGAATAAGGTTAACATCGACAGCTAGCCGGACGGGTGGACATTGTTATATCGATTTAGAAAAGGATGCTGACGAAAAATAAAAATGTTGGTCGCAAGTTCGTCCAAGCAGTTTGGATTAAAATTCAGCACTTTTGGTTCAGTAGAAAAAGAGTTATGGGGCGAAATGTGAAACAACCTCTCGAAAAAAATCAATATTTATTTACAAAAACTAACGTAAATTGGCGGCGGAATGCACCATTTATCGTTAAATTTTGCACAAACTCAATTAATGTATGTATATGCCTAGAAATCATATAACTAAATTTCGTGAAGATCGGTCTATAATTTACAATAGATCCACTGTCTAAAACACTTTACTGCTTGCGTCTAAAACCGTAACAAATAATGCTGTAGTTTCATAATTTGTGAATAATCTAGTTGTACAAGACTGGAAATTACTTCGCCAAATTGCCTTTATCCCTTTATTTGTTATCTTAATCCTCTTTTACTTTTAAAAATGCTGTTCTCGCTCTTCTGTACCATAAAACCATAAAAGTTTCAATATTTTGCATCAAAATGTTAATTTTTAGTTTTAATGAAAAGTAATTTTATTTATTTAATTTTTATTTTTGACAATTTGTTCAAATAATTATTTTTAGGCAAATATTTTTATATGTGAACACAGGGCAAACATGTTTTCCCATTTTTTATTTGAAGGTATTTAATATCTGTTTGAACAAACAAAAATGGGCAAATAAATGTGCGTAGTGTGACCAGCAAATAAAATTTTTATGTTTTTTATCAAATAAAAAAATTCCAAGTTGTAAAATTCCTTCCCTCAGTGAAAATAATTTAATGAAAATTAAATTTGATGAACTCAAGCCTAATTAAAGAATATCAAAAATTGAAAATAAACAGTTCAACTAAAAATCAAAATTGTTCTTAGAAATAGGTATGGCACAAGCTCTAATGTTTACATTTGTACTTTAATTTGTACAAATAAAAATGTCGACGAAAGTGGACAAAAAAACATAATAAACAAATGTATTCAGGTTTTCAAGACAAAGTCTTGACAGAAAGAATACGAAATAACAGAGGAAAAAGGAGGCAACATGTAATTTGAAATTTAAGTGATAATAACATCAAATTTCGAACCACCAGTACTACTGGTTAAAGATTGATGTTTGACTGTTTGCTAAACGGGCACCGCAGTGGTGCAGTTTGTAGAACACAAAGATCTTCTGATAGAAAGTGGTGTTTCTTGAAACATGTAAAGATCAACCCCGGCTCAAATCCCAGCTCAGCCAAGAAAAATGATCAATTAATTTTAATAAAAAAATTCCAAGTTGTAAAATTCCTTCCCTCAGTGAAAATAATTTAATGAAAATTAAATTTGATGAACTCAAGCCTAATTAAAGAATATCAAAAATTTTAAATTTTTTATCAAATTTTAAAAAAATGCCGGCAAACAAAATTTGACAAATGTTTGCCATATGTGACCGTACCTTTAGTAACCAAATATGCAAATGATTTTTCTGGAAGACTTCTATTTTTTGAAAGTACTCGTTCCCAAGCTCTATTATCAAGAATTTTATCAGCTTGGTGTCTAATATTTAAATCTTTACTTATTGAATAAGCAATATCGTGTTCTTTGCATGCAATGTCAAATAGTTTTGTTCCTTTATCACCTCGTTCTAAACGTTTTTATAATTTCGTTCCAGGACCACAATATTGATAACAAGGGAGATGTAATTCGAAAGGAATTGAGTTTATTAATTTATTAATTAAACCTCCTCCTCCTTTGACGGTTTTATTGCAATTAACCTTGTTTTTAAAACATATTACCATTTTATATTATTTTATTCTATCAGGAAGCATAATGCTTCATTATTTCATTCAGTTATAAAGATGCGTTTTATTGAACAACATAAAAATATTTTTATTCGCAATACTGATTCTTCAACGAATATAAAATCAAAAACAAGACATAGTTCTATATTACCGAATTTTATTCGTGCACTAATTGTTGGTCCTTCAAATTGTGGAAAGACTAACGTTATGATTAGCTTACTAGAAAGTTCTAATGGATTGAAATTTAAAAACATCTATTTATACTAAAAATCACTTTTCCAACCAAAGTATGATTATTTAAAAAAATTAATATCGCCAATTAAGGGAATGGGGTTTTATACGTTTT
Organism: Pollenia labialis; assembly: GCA_949318255.1. Classification (NCBI taxonomy): domain Eukaryota; kingdom Metazoa; phylum Arthropoda; class Insecta; order Diptera; family Polleniidae; genus Pollenia; species Pollenia labialis. The sequence continues at coordinate 28,818,397 of OX439141.1, read as the reverse complement.
CTAATAATGATTCTGTAATTCCTCCTGATGAAGCACAAAACAATTCAATTATGATATTCGATGATGTTGCATGTGAAAAACAAAACAATATACGTGCATATTTTTGTATGGGTAGACATAAAAATATAGACTAATTCTACTTATGCCAAACATATACAAGAATTCCTAAACGTTTAATAAGAGATAATGCTAATATGATTAGAATGTTTAACCAAGATGAAATGAATATGAAACATTTAAAGGCAAAGATGTTTTTCATTCAATTATTTTTATAGTAGCTTAACTTCTCCAGTGACTACACACTGGAGTCATGTATGTGATTTTATATTTCTAAACTTAATCCAGATGCTATAAAATTTTATTTATCAAAATAATGTTTTTCAAAGATTTTAACTAAAAATAATATCTTTTAGGAAATTTACAAAGACTTTTATGATCACTTTAGGGCTCAAGGCTCAGATAACAAAAAACTACGCACTTTTTTTTAATAATTTGACAACTTTATTTTATTTATTTATAATTTTTGTTTTCATTGTCATTTGTTTTATTACATTGTTTTGATCTTTATGTAATGCCACAATTGTTCTTTTAGGAAATTTACCAAGACTTTTATGATCACTTTAGGGCTCAAGGCTCAGATAACAAAAAACTACGCACTTTTTTTTAATAATTTGACAACTTTATTTTATTTATTTATAATATTTGTTTTCATTGTCATTTGTTTTATTACATTGTTTTGATCTTTATGTAATGCCACAATTGTTTTTAATTAGTTTATTTAGTTTTTTTTTAATCTCTTTTTTCCACTTGCTATGTTTTTGTTTATTTATTTTACAATCTTGTTTTCGTTATTTTGTTCACTTTGTTTACTGTTTTAAATCGACCGTGTAAATATTTGTTTAAAAGTATGATAAAAGTCGCAAACTGCGTTTCAATATTTTTTTAGAGAAAACTTTTTTACTGTTTTGGTTTGGTTTCCAAAAAATCTTTGTTCTTCTAAAATGGATATTTTTTAAAAAAAATCTCTTACACAATCCGTACCGTAAAATATTAAACTGAAATAGCCTTAAAAATCAATTCCAGACTTTTACCAAGTTTATTTGAGATAAAAGTCAAATCAGTTAGTTTATAAATTAAAAGATTCCTTGGATGGATAACGTGTAGTGTCCGGCCGAACCTCCGGTTTCGGTTACGGAGTTCTGCAAAAAATTATAATAGGCAAAAGTTCGGTGTTTGGCGAAATTTTTACCGAACTGTTTTTAAAAATAAATTCCAAAAAAAGAATATTCCCGGTATTTACCCAGTATTAACCCAGACATCAGGTAAATAACCTGTAGAATCCCATCTATATTAATGTGGATATAAATAAATTGAAATAAAAATCCAAAAAGGAGAAAAATTTCAAAAATTAGTTAATCCTATTTAAAAAAGTTTCACATGGATTGGCTTAAGCACGTAAAGTTAAAAGAATGGGTGCAAGAAACAGATAAGAAACCTTTGGAAATTACTGCAAATGCGATATTGTCTCTAAATTTAGTGGCCTGGAGGCTCATGCAGAAACAAGAAAGCATAAAAACGCTACCGGGATAACTAAAAACCATCCAAACACTTTTTAAAGAATTTGTAAAGATGATGATTTGAATAATGGAAGATATAGAAAGCAGTTTGATTATTTTATAACATTATAAATTCGAGAGTATATTACATACCATTATTAGTATATAATCAACCTTTCAAGATAATACAACAACAACAAAACGCATTGTTGACCAACGAAAAAAAAATTAATGAAAAAGTTTTAAAAGAGCTAATACGATTTCAGATTTTTTCCCCTTTAATGATTTCTTAATGGTTTTGCATGCAATCTCAATAGCACCCCAGTAAAAAATGGTGCTTACTGGTAAGCAAGTTTGTAAGGGAGAGAAGCACAATTCCCCCTTACAACCCTTCTTACAAGAGGCATGATTTTTATATGGCGAATTCCTACTTGGAAGCACTACTTTTTTGTAAAATCATTGCGTTTTTCATGGCTTACATTATTCAGTGAAGGAATAGCTTCCAAAAACCGCAACTTTCATACTTTTGATTAATTGCTTCTATACTGTATACAGGAAGCGTTTCTTTCATGTTTCTATTAATATAGCGATTTCATACCTTACCCAATGCTATTACTGTGCTGGCTTTTTGGAAGCATTTTATTCATGCCTATGAAAACATAACTATTTTTTTTAGTTTTGTACATTTTATTTTTATTTACTAAATAAACTTATAAAAAATAAACTTAAAATACATCCATTGTAAATTGTGATATGATATTTAATACTAAACTGCAATATAATTGGGGTATTCACAAGGTGTGCTATCAAATTGTTGTTGTTTTGTAAACAAAAAGTGTCTTAAATTAATAGAACTTTGCTTGGTATGTTTATTGTTGTGCTGTCGTAATTAATCAGAAGATACCTGCGCTGAGCGGCTGAGCCGAACCGCACTAGTTTTTGTAGCCGTCGCCGTTGATGGTATAGTTTTATGCGGCTAACATCCGAATTGCAACACAACACTTGCAGCGTCAAATTTGATCGGCTTAGGACTCTGATGTTTGGTAAACAAACAAAATAAAATTAATTTGTGGTTTGCGTCTGAAAATGGAAAATAGTCAGGGAAGATCTAATTTAATATATTAATTCATGGATAAGAATTTCTAAATATTTTTATGTTTGGTAAATACATACCTATTTATTTTTTATATTTGTTTTATACGATGGAATCAGACCAATTGATCTTAAAAACAATGCTGTGGAAATGACACCAATTATTACCAAGCTAATAAATACAATACTTCACAATGCAATAATACCGGAAGTACTTAAAGTATCTTTTGTTCGTCCTATTTAAAAAAACGGTAAAAAATCGGATGTTAATAATTATCGGCCAATAGCTATCTTATCCGTTATTGAAAAAATAATGGAAGAAGTCGTGTGCAGCAGATTGACAGACTATATAAAAAAATTTCAAATAATCTCTTCTTGGTAACTTTGCAAACTATATAAACGAACAGCTAAGTAAAAAAAATCAATGCCTAACACTATTTATCGACTTCAGCAAAGCATTCGATACCCTCCACATAGTAAGCTTATAATAATGTTAGAAAGAATTGGAATACGTGATAGATGCTTAGATTGGTTTAAAAACTATCTAACACTCAGAACATATTACGTAAAAGTAAAAAACAATTTAAGTATTAAAACAAATTCGGATTTTGGTGTACCTCAAGGCTCAAAATTAGGTCCCATACTATACTTAATATATTCTAACGAACTTATTAAGAAACTAAAAACATGCAAAACGTTCGCATATGCGGACGACACTGCTATAGTAGTGGCCCATAAAAACATAGATACCGCAACAATAATAATGCAACACCAGCTTGATACTGCTGCACGATGGTGCCACGATCATGGTTTAATAATCAATGCATCAAAAACCAAGCTAATGCATATTAAGCCGACAAATATACTTTATAGGGAAATTAATATAAGGTTCCACTCAACAAAATGTCTGCACAGAAGAAAAATTACAGATTTTGACTACAATGAGGACCTATGTTCTACTACAATTGAAATTTTCAACACATACAAATACCTAGGCGTTTGCGTAGACCATAATTTTAAATGGATGGTACATGTAGATGAACTTCGAAAAAAACTAAGAAAAGCTTCATTTATTCTACATCATTTGAGTTACAGCTCCAACAATATGGTGCTAAGACAAGCATATTTTTCATTAGTGGAATCACATCTTCGCCATAGCATTACAGCCTGGGGAAACTCAACTTTTTGTAATAAGCTACTAAATAACTCAACACCAACTGCTAAAAATTCTAAAAAAAATCGCTATATAAACCATACCCAAAACATCACTATAAGCCATGAATCAAATAAACAAGATTGCGCATTGCGCAAGTCCGTTATTTTTGTGTGTGACGAAACAATAGACTTTGTGTGTGTTCATTTGTGTGTGTCCTACATTTTTTACAACAAACACTCATATTTAGTCTATGATGACGTAGATGCGCAGTAGAATTTTTTTTTGTACGGCTGAGTGCGCAATCTTGTTTTTTTTGATTCATGACTATAAGCAATATGGGTCTTAACATTGTCAGCAATAATAACAACCCAACAAACACCATCAACTACACACAAAATAGCAACACAATCAACCTAACAGCAACTAGTTCCAGCGACTATGATCAAACAACCAACGCAAACAGAGCAACATTTACTGATACCATCCCTAGAATTACTAACAGCAACACAACATCTACCAACAGCTCTGCAAATACCAACAACAACGCATCAAATATCAACATTGCTAAGGATCTGAACATATTAAACGTCAAAAGCTTATTTTTTACTACAATAGCAACAGAATTTTATAATGACTCCAGGTTTCTCAAAAGAATAGAACACAATCACCAGACTCGTATGAATACTGAGGGTAGATACTGTGTACATAGACACAAAAACAATTATGGGAAAAACACTCTTTCCGTAATGCTACCAACAGTATTTAACAAACTGCCTCTTGAAATTCTGAATACAGCAAATTTTAATAACAAAAATCAAATATTTAAAAACTTTTTTATTAATCAGCAATGAATGCTGTAAAACTTTAAATTTAACTTTAAAATAAAAAATAGGAAAGAAAAACTTTAATTTATTATCTTTTCATCAGCAATGAATGCTCCAAAACTTAAACATATCTAACTTTTATTCCATACCTGCAGACAAGCCTTAATGGCTTCGCAAGGTTATCAATTAATATGTGTATGTTAATTCATTATAATTAAATTTATTGTAAATAAATAATAATTAAATAAATAAATAATAATAATAATAATAAATCAGCTGATTTAAATTCAAAATAGCTAGCACACTAAATTATGAGGGGTTGTTGACAACAGTCGTATATTTTCATGTTATTATTGTATTATATTTTATATATTATGTTTTTTTTAAAAGCTTGCACTTAAGCTAGTGAGGTATTCATTGGCGTTTGTTCTTCTCTGTCCAGAAATATATTTTCCGCATCAGACCCTACATCACTATCAGAAATCTAGTAATTGACCACACAAAAATAATAAACTTAAAAATGTATGTATGTATTATTGTATTTAAAAAGAACACTTAGGCCCGTTTTCACAACTAACCGATAGCTAAACGTAGGATTTTATCGGCAGTATAAAAAGTGTTCCATTATTACAACTTTACTTTTACCTACCAGTTAGCATGAATCTTAATCTACTTTATCGCTCACTTTAGGTCAAAGTAAAGTTTTAACCCGGCGCCGGGGGGGATGGGTCAAAATTACCCGTCACTTTTCGAATGGATTGTGGTTTTAAAAATGTACTTCTCTTCTCTACGCTCTTCTCAGTAGCTGGTGATATTGAATCTCTCTGAATGTTATAAATTTCAAATCAGTTGCATGACGATTGTACTTCGAGTAACACGTGCTCAAAGTTAAAAAAGGTAAATATGACCCATCCCCACAGTCAACGTAGCTATTTTGCGCCATTTGTATTTTATGTATCTTGCATATCAAATCCTTCAAAATGATTTTTCTTATTTTTTTATAAGCATTAATTAGTCATAAAGGCATAAAAATGTCAATTTAATTTAAAGACTAATAAGAAAATAAGTGTTTATTATATTTAAGCTAGAAGAAGCCTCCTTTGTTAACTTTTTTAATATGAAATGTTTTTTGTTTAAAAATAAAAGTAAATATGTTATTTTTAACAAAGTCATGTTTTATTTCCTTAATAAGGTTAGATTCATTCTAAATTGTATATATTTTTTCGTAAATATAGCAAACAACTTCAAGTTTAATAAGTGGGTCATTATGACCCAACCCCCATGTCCTTGTAGCTAAAATCCACCCCCCCGGCGCCGGGTTAATAATGAAACACTTTTTATAAGGCCGGTTAAAGTCTACTTTAAGCTATCGGTAAGTTGTGAAAACGGGCCTTACAGTTACTTGTATTATTTATGTGTAGTTTCTATTTAATTTTTCGTTTATTAATTTTAAAAATGATCACCTTTGTTCAATTTGCTTGAGCCCTCGCTGCTCAAAAGCAATTTGCTGACTGATTTCGTAATAAAAAAGAAGTAATTTAAGGCATCTCTTGTTTTCGGCAACATGTCGGGAATAATCGTAAACACCAATTGTAGGGGAATGTAAGAAAAGATAAACTCACTGTTTATTGTTGGTGTTTTGTTTTGGCTTTGATATTGTTACAGGTAAGACTTTGATAATTTTATAATTCTTATTCGCTTTAGGGTTTTATTTGTATAATATTTTTGGCCTTTCTAAAATCTTTGGAAAAGGTTTCCTGATGAGCTGGCCTAAGTGAAATGCGCATAGAGGCTAGCTTTCCCTCAACAATAAATTTCAGTGTATTTATCAATTATGAGAAACTGGGAATTTAGCACGTCATACGGAAATCGTATTAATAATAAATTTTGTATTCCCGAAAATAACTTTGATAATATACATTTTGAAATCATTGCAATACAACGTGCTTCCATGTAAGGGATTAACAGAAGCACTTTGAACTTTGGTCGTACATTTTTTCTTTTAAAAAATCATTTCAACTATCCCTTACAACCTGCTTACTTATAAGGGATTTTGCGAAGCTATTAAATAATTTTCATTTACTTAAATTAAAAATTGACTTCAATGGTTTTCGCTTCCCTGTTGCTTCTAAGTAGTATGTAATAGCCAGCGCATATATCAGCGCTCTTGTACTTTTCTGGCTTCCGTAAACCTTAAAATTTTTTACTGCACTCACAATATTATTACAGTAACGGACTGTAGTTTATTTAAGAAATATTCCGTTCAGTCATTTTTAAATAAATAAATATCTAAAATTCCAAGCAAATTTATTTTTAACTGATTCTAACAGTTATTCAAAAAACTAAGTGCATATTTTTTTCAGTTGCAGATTGAGTTAAATTCTTCTTTATGTTAAAGTAAATAAAAATGTAATTTAAAGCAACGAAAAGTTAATTTAATTTTAACTGTCAAAAATTCAACCGCGAATTCCGTAAACACAAATCAATATTCAGTTATTTTGTAAAATTTTACTGTCAAAAATTCAACACCATATTCAGTAAAAACAATTAAATATTCAGTTATTTTATATAATTTTACTACCAAAAATTAATTTTAACTTATCTATAAAAAATGAATTGCTTGTTTTGTGTAAGCAATACCCATTTTCTATTTGTTAAAATAATTTAGTTAAATACATCAAATTTTAAAAGTAAAATAATTGCGAAGCCATATCGGTCATGCTGCTGGTGTCTTATAATTGAGAGTTCTTCTGTAAACAACGTGGTCAGTACAACAAAAGTAAAACAAACGTGTGTAACTGGGTAAGTAAATAAAAATATTTCCCCTCTCTCGCTTATAAGAAAAACAAGCGGGCAGGTGTCTCTCTGGAATTTTTTAGAAATTCGGCTCTTTTGTGGAGTAAACGAAAATTTAATAAAATAACTGAATACTTAATTGTTTTTACTGAATATGGGGTCAATTTGACAGTAAAAAATTGACAGTAAAATTTTAATAAATAACTGAATATTTATTTGATTTTACGGAATATGGTGTTGAATTTTTGACAGTAAAAATTTATATTATTTTATCCTATAAGGAAGCATAATGCTTCATTATTTCATTCAGTTATAAAGATGCGTTTAATTGAACAACATAAAAATATTTCTATTCGCCCTACTGATTCTTCAACGAATATAAAATCAAAAGCTAGACATAGTTCTATATTACCGAATTCTATTCGTGCACTAATTGTTGGTCCTTCAAATTGTGGAAAGACTAACGTTATGATTAGATTACTAGAAAGTTCTAATGGATTGAAATTTAAAAACATCTATTTATACTAAAAATCACTTTTCCAACCAAAGTATGATTATTTAAAAAAATTAATATCGCCAATTAAGGGAATGGGGTTTTATACGTTTTCTAATAATGATTCTGTAATTCCTCCTGATGAAGCACAAAACAATTCAATTATGATATTCGATGATGTTGCATGTGAAAAACAAAACAATATACGTGCATATTTTTGTATGGGTAGACATAAAAATATAGACTAATTCTACTTATGCCAAACATATACAAGAATTCCTAAACGTTTAATAAGAGATAATGCTAAAATGATTAGTATGTTTAAGCAAGATGAAATGAATATGAAACATTTAAAGGCAAAGATGTTTTTCATTCAATTATTTTTATAGTAGCTTAACTTCTCCAGTGACTACACACTGGAGTCATGTATGTGATTTTATATTTCTAAACTTAATCCAGATGCTATAAAATTTTATTTATCAAAATAATGTTTTTCAAAGATTTTAACTAAAAATAATATCTTTTAGGAAATTTACAAAGACTTTTATGATCACTTTAGGGCTCAAGGCTCAGATAACAAAAAACTACGCACTTTTTTTTAATAATTTGACAACTTTATTTTATTTATTTATAATTTTTGTTTTCATTGTCATTTGTTTTATTACATTGTTTTGATCTTTATGTAATGCCACAATTGTTCTTTTAGGAAATTTACCAAGACTTTTATGATCACTTTAGGGCTCAAGGCTCAGATAACAAAAAACTACGCACTTTTTTTTAATAATTTGACAACTTTATTTTATTTATTTATAATATTTGTTTTCATTGTCATTTGTTTTATTACATTGTTTTGATCTTTATGTAATGCCACAATTGTTCTTTTAGGAAATTTACCAAGACTTTTATGATCACTTTAGGGCTCAAGGCTCAGATAACAAAAAACTACGCACTTTTTTTTAATAATTTGACAACTTTATTTTATTTATTTATAATATTTGTTTTCATTGTCATTTGTTTTATTACATTGTTTTGATCTTTATGTAATGCCACAATTGTTTTTAATTAGTTTATTTAGTTTTTTTTTAATCTCTTTTTTCCACTTGCTATGTTTTTGTTTATTTATTTTACAATCTTGTTTTCGTTATTTTGTTCACTTTGTTTACTGTTTTAAATCGACCGTGTAAATATTTGTTTAAAAGTATGATAAAAGTCGCAAACTGCGTTTCAATATTTTTTAGAGAAAACTTTTTTACTGTTTTGGTTTGGTTTCCAAAAAATCTTTGTTCTTCTAAAATGGATATTTTTTAAAAAAAATCTCTTATACAATCCGTACCGTAAATTCTTAAACTGAGATGTCCTGCATGTCATAGTTACACACAGAAAAAATCAAGTTAAAACGTCGAAAACAAGGTTGATTTAAAATTTTTCGGTGGTGATTTTGCTTCATACGTGTTTCATGTTAATTCAACCTGATTTTATTATTTACACGATACTTTTTTTGCACGATTTCACTTTTACACGATTTTTTTGGTTTTCGTTTACATTGAGGGATGTGGAAATTACCTCAATTTACACGATTTTTTATTTTGAATATTTTTAGCAAAAATTACTTTTCTTTTTTTCATAAAATATATCCTGCAAAGTTATAAAAAATAGTTATTTTATAACGATAATATATACGTTTTAGGGTTGATTTTAAATAATATTTATATATTAAATCGTTTTAAATAAATAATACTAATTTCACTAAATAAATTTAAATTTCCATTGTGTATAATTAGCAAGGTGACTTCAATATCACAACAATACACCAGCAACAGCCAAAGCAAAAACAACCATCTGTTTTTTGAGACCACCTTGTATACAAATGCACATTTTTATGAAATTTTGTATATATTTAGTATACATATAGTGCTACCATAGTTTTATCTTAAATAATTAAGACAATTTAAATAACACTGAAAAAATCAAACTACATACATATATTTAATGATGAATCCTTATCTGTAATAAAAAATAATGGAAAAAATTTACAATATAAGATTGTGTAAAGCATATTGCATTGGCTTACACTGCACTCAAGCAGTCATCGCTCAAAGGTTGTTGGAAACATTTGTGGCCAGATGCAGGAGAAAATGTTATCCTATTTTGTCAATCCTTGGAGCATGAATATTCTGAAATAGTTCAGCAGGCACATACATTGGGAGGAAAAGGTTTTGATGAATTGTGTGCAGGTGATATTGAAGTATTGATGATAAATAAGGAATACGATGTTGAAGATTTAATAAATATGGTGATCGAACAAACGACAGCGATTCCGATGAAGGAGTTACGGTAGCACTGACAACAAAAAATGTTAGTGAAGGGCTTGAATTAGGCCGAAAATTGGGAAATAATTTTTTAAAAAATGACCCAAACATTGAAAGAGCCCTCGCATTCCAGCGATATATTTCACAGGGCTTAGCCCAATATCAGGAGGTTTATAAGGACTTAAGCAATAAACCAACACAAGTTTTAATAACAAATTATATTTACAAATCTCCACGAACTGATGTTAACTCCAATTTATCAACTATTGAACCAGAAACACATGAAATATTATCTAGTGACGAAAGTGATATGTCGCCTACCAAAAAGATTCGATTAGTGGTGGAAGACAGTGATGAAGAATTAATTGGAATTGATCACTGATACATACATATACTATAAATAAAATATATATATTTCTAATTGTCTCTTTTAATGAACTGACATGTAATATTTTTTATGAGTTCCATTTATTCTGTTTTATTAAATGCTTTAAATACAATGTATTGATTTTTATTATTTTTTATATGCATACATAATTTAATTTACTTTTAAATAAATGAATTTTCTTAACAAAATTTTAATTAAATCGTATATGGGTCTTTTTCGATCTACACGATTTCTCATACAAATATTTTCCTTTTCGATTTATACGATATTTTCAGGAACGCATCTTTCGTGTAAATCGAGGGATAGGTGTACTTGCGAACCACATTTTTTCTTTTAAAATAACTATAATTCATGTTAATTTAACATTGCAGTAAAGTAAGAGCAAAATGTCATTTATATTGCAATAACAATCCGAATCACGTTCAGTGAAAGTTATTTCATGTAGAAACTTATTGGTGTGAAGAAGCTTCAGAGACAACATATGCATTTATTTAAGAATAATTCAAAACACTTACCCCTGTAACACATGTTTCACTTATTTCGTAGTCTCCTTTGTTAAAAGATCAATCAGCAGAATGGCCCGATATGGTTTTCGGCATCATTCTACTTTGAAAACTTGATGTACTATTTAACTAAATAATTTTAATTAAAAGAATACGGGAATTGTCTTCTTTTTATAACATATTTTAGAAATGAAAATAAAAAAATTAACATACTTAACTATGTATGCATGTTAATTTAACAAGATAAACTTTTGATTTTAATATAAAGCAGGTTTTTATGGATTCAATATTGAATCCATATTTATTTATATTTTAATATTTTTTTTATCAGTGAATAAAATTTAATAAACGTGATTAAAGATTATTTTAATGTTTTTCATTTAAAATTAATATGAAATAATGGTACATTTAAATAAAGGACAAACTTTTGCAGAAATTTACTATGATTCACAATCAACATTTTTCCATGTTAATTTTACATTGGTATTTTTTTCTGTGTGTAAGTCTTACAAATCAATTCCAGACTTTTACCAAGTTTATTTGAGATAAAAGTTAAATCAGTTAGTTCATAAATTTAAAGATTCCTTGGATGGATAACGTGTAGTGTCCGGCCGAACTTTCGGTGTCGGTTACGGAGTTCTGCAAAAAATTATATTAGGCAAAAGTTCGGTGTTCGGCGAAATTTTTGCCGAACTGTTTTATAAAATAAATTCCAAAAAAAGAATATTCCCGGTATTTACCCAGTATTAACCCAGACATCAGGTAAATAACCTGTAGAATCCCATCTATATTAATGTGGATATAAATAAATTGAAATAAAAATCCAAAAAGGAGAAAAATTTCAAAAATTAGTAAATCCTATTTAAAAAAGTTTCACATGGATTGGCTTAAGCACGTAAAGTTAAAAGAATGGGTGCAAGAAACAGATAAGAAACCTTTGGAAATTACTGCAAATGCGATATTGTCTCTAAATTAAGTGGCCTGGAGGCTCATGCAGAAACAAGAAAGCATAAAAACGCTACCGGGATAACTAAAAACCATCCAAACACTTTTTAAAGAATTTGTAAAGATGATGATTTGAATAATGGAAGATAGAGAAAGCAGTTTGATTATTTTATAACATTATAAATTCGAGAGTATATAACATACCATTATTAGTATATAATCAACCTTTCAAGATAATACAACAACAACAAAACGCATTGTTGACCAACGAAAAAAAAAATGAATGAACAAGTTTTAAAAGAGCTAATTAAAACAAGAAATGTTTTAAAGAATAAATTACGCAGTATAAAAATTCGTGAAGCAGATACCCGTGAACAACTTAAAGACCCTTGAAAAATTTTATTTATAGTTCGAAAAATACCAAAGTAAATTTAAAAATTGAAAAGAATAAAATTAAAAATGAATCAAATCAACAACAACATGAACAATTTAAAACAGATTCTAGTATTCCAATTATAAAACGAGAAAAAAGTATATTATCTACTGCTGCAAGTAACTCTGAAGATTATGATGATGATGATTTTTATTCTCAACCAGAAACAGAAAATCTAAATAGTCACATAAATTTTAATGATTTGTTATATCTAGAAAAAAGACATGAATTAGAATGGAAATTTGGTGATTGTAACATTTAATTTAATGAAGATAAGATTCAAGTTGGAAATCAAATATGGGCACTCACTCCAGGTTTATTTTCATTAATATTTCAAAAAATACCAAAAACTATGATAAATCCGAGTTAGATATTTATAAAAAGTTATAAATTAATGCCAATGCCTATAAAAGGGGTTATACCACAGATGGTAACATAAGGGGTACAAGAGCATATAAATACAGGAATATTATTAGAAAATTGATTAAACCTAAGAACTCACCTACCACAACACCGCAATTACCCACTTCATCTGATACATCAACAACAAAAGAATATTATATGGGAAGTGGGTTAATGGATTACAATTCAAATAAACCAAACTATATATACTGGAATGATCCAAATGAGTTGATAGATCGACTTAGACTCCTGCTCGCATCACAAGCTGCAGGTCACAGCAATCATTATAACAAAATTGTTTCTATTATTGAAGAATTATACGAAGCTAAAATTGTTGAATAACTATTAAATTAACATAAAACAATGTCTGTTGATAAATTTGGTCACTATATTAACGATACAAATGATACTATAATTTCTATGAAAAATGCACCTAAACTGCTTGGGTTCTTTATGGATACAGATAACAACATTGATGCTCAAAACAAAAGAATCAAACATATGTCGAATGCTTTGGAAGAAAACGATGGTGTCAATAAAATGTTTTTGCAATCTCAAATTGAAAAAACACAGAAGGAGATAATGGATCAATTAATTAAAAATACAAATGAAATTCATCAAACAATAGAGAAAATTAAAAAAGATTTTGAAAAAAGAAACAAAATCTTAAATCAGAAACTATATAACAGGCTTGATGTTAAAAATAAAGAATATTCCCTTAAGTAAAGAGGGCTTAATAATAACCCTGCGGGAAATTTGTGTCAATTGGTACAACCGACTGGTCCTGGGATTTGTGAAAATAGAACAAGTACAAAAAGAAAGGACTCATGACCAGTGTAAAAAGAACCAATCCCTTAGCTGGTTTATAAAGAGCAAAAAGGTAGAAAAAGTAATGAATTACAGAACAGTCTTTAGCGGTGATGTGACACATTTTTTGGTAATTTCTAAAATTTGGCTCTTAAATTTAATTCTTGGACTAGTTTTATTGAAATAATACTACATTGTATTTAAATACAGTATATCCCGGTTAATTACCCCACGCTTAAATGCCTTTCACGCTTATTTACCTTGTTAGAACTGGAACCGGTCCCTACCACCAAAGACCTATCATGGGACTACTTCAGTGTCAGTTCGCTTCCCTCTAGGGAATGTATTCAACAAAAAGAGACTAAAGCTCGATTCACCCATGCGTGACATATATATATAGATTACATCTAAATACATTTATTCTAATACAATAACCATTAAAATACATTCAGTTATTAATTAGTTTCTTAAAAATAATGTGTATGTAACTGTATTTAAATTAATAATAATAATTATCTTAAAAGAAAAAAGTTAAAATATAAGATTTAAAAATTAAAAAAAAATTGTTGTTCTTATTTCAAATTAGATATTCTCTTTCAAGTAAAATAGCATTTTTTAAAGCGCAAACTTCATAATTGTGATAACTGCAATTTATGTTTTCTGGATACTTCTTATTAAGTTCCTTTAAATTTATACATCCAAAATCCTCTATATTAAAAACTTTTTGCTGCAGCATTTTTTCCAACCATTGACTCTTTTCTGTTCCTTTTACATATATTTTAGAATTTTTTAAATTATCTCTTAAAAATTTACAAACACTCTGAAATGATACTACTCCTGTATTCCAGTTAAGATGATGAAAACATTTGATTAACCAATATGCTTCTTTTTGCTCCTTTTGTGATAAGCAATTGAAATCAAAAGGTGGTTTTATAATGAAATTGATGTATTCCTTTGAATTGAAAACAATTGCAACGATAAATTTGTTTGATTTTAATTTAAAACCTTGTTAATCAATGAAAACATGTTTACAAGACATCTTTTTTCGGATTTATAAAATTGTGTTTGCTGGAACATTAGTAGCTGTTTCAAACTCAATTTGTATATCAATTGGTCCGCTGTCAATAGATTCATTTTGATAACTAACAGCTACTACTATTATTGGAGAATTATTTTTAAACTCTTGAGATGTGAGAAGCGGCTGGGAGTCTCGCATATAGTAGTTTTCTTGAAACCTTAGATACATATCATATAGAATTGCATAACGTTCATTCTGAAACTTTATGTTAAGGTCATCATATGGATAAGACTCTGAATTTAAATGTAGTTTTAAATTAGTCAGATCGCAGTGTATAAATTTCTTTTCATGTTGGAATGCAATCAAAACAGAACGAGGGCGTTCTCTTTTCGCTGCCAGCTTAACATTCCACACATGATTAGTAGACATATTTAGTTGTGGATTTATATGACAATTCCAACTTCTAAATGCAATTGGTATTGAAGTACCACTGTTTATTATTTTTATCATATTTAATTTACAAAAATCAGATAGTTGTTATAGTCTTCAGCGAATCCCAAAAACAATTTAAGTGATACATACAAATTAAAATATCCATTTACGAGATCAATATCATCAATTTTATTCAATCCAACATTTTGCCTTCCATTACTATCTATTGGTGATAATAAAAACCAAATTTGTAATAGTAGTTGATGTTACAAAATGTCTTGTTTGATCAATTTCAGCACCATTTACTTCGTAACGGATTTCATCAAATATATGTGCTACAACATTATTTTTTAATTTGAAGTTGGCTGCAGAAGAAACTAATTTTGTATTGCTATCATCTTTAACAAATCCTTCTACATATATAAAACTAACCGACGGCAAAACATACAAGTCTTGATTTTGTTTTGTAATACGAATTTCATCGTTATTATTGTAAGATTGTAAATATGGGATATACATACGTATGGTAGGCCTTTTTAATTATATTTTCATCGGACAAAGGTTTATCCAGAACATCTATAATTGAACTCTTGGTTTCTTCAATTTTAAATTTAATGATTTTAGAAATTCTTTATTTGATTGCGTTAAGTTTATTTTTTTTAATGAATCTTTGAATTTAATTTAATTTTCAATATTTTGTTAGAAGAAGAGTGTAATACTTTGTTTTTAGGTATATTCTTCTTGTAAATTATCATCACTTTGTTGGTCTTAAATTTAATCGCATTGTATAATTTCCTCTCCTCGGAAATTAAGTAAATCACCGTCTTGATTAACCACTCGCAGAGTAATGGAGCTTATCTCTCGACAGTTGATTGGTAAATAAATGAGATTCCTAGGAATCTCATCTATTTTATAGCCAGGTGGGACATTAATGGCAAACTCATGCAAAGTATGTGCTTGGGAGTTATTCATGTACATACTTATGTGTTGACAGCTTTATTACTCTCAATTCGTAAAAGATTTACTTTAAAAATATTAACTGGAAGATCTGAGTAATGCTCTTTATTAGGAAATTGAATATTTTCTTTAAATCCCAAAAGCTTCCCAATTGTATTTTTCTTATTGAAGAATATTGGATCATTAAAGTTTTTTATTATAACTTGCATCGTATTATTATTAGCTTCAATGTTAATTTTATTTTGAAGTCTATATTGTTGATATTGTTCTTTAATAAAATCAACTATGTCGTTTAGTTCATAAGATCCAATCGGAATTTCAATTACTTGTTCGCCAATATGAAACATATTATTATAAACATCTACATTTGGAATACTATTGTATGAATGAAAATCTGTAAGTGCACACTCATATTTTCCGTCCAACTCAATTGGAGGAAAATAGTTAGCTGGTTACTCAGTTGATTTAGAGCTTAAAGTGAGAGTTATTGACATTTCGACTGTTGAATTGCAAATAAAGTAAAAAACCCAATATTATTTATTTAAAAATAATTTATTTATATTTATTTTTTTTTCTTATTTAATAATAATAATAATACATTAACTCTTAGATACAATTATTATTATTATTATTATTATTATTATAATTATATCTACTCTTACAAACTATTTACAATATATCAATCCTATTTATCCAAGAATTGTGTTTATTAGAATATCCTAACCATTTTACATATGCCATGTCTCCTTTAGTTTTAAGAATTTTTTCAACAAGGTATGTATCAGGAAATCGAGTTTTTGAAAGTTCATCATCATAGAAACCACCATTAATTGGATTTCCTTGCTAGTTATCTAATATGTATGTTGCAGGATAAGTATTTTTTACTGTTTTATTTTTAAAAATTTCTGTAGTCCAATTGGGAGTGTAGCCTTTTTCAAAAATGTGTTTATATTTAATTATGCGTACATAATCTCCAACATTAAATTTAGATTTTTTAAATGATTGTATACGGTTTGCAATAATTTCATTTCGTTTCCAGAATTAACGTCAATTGGTGCCACTTTATTGGTGCGATGAACTTTTCTATTATATTTATTAATTAGATCTTTGTAAATATCAAGCCAATAATATGAACCATTAAAACTAAATTCTTTCCACATCATTCCTTTTAGAGTTCGGTTAAATCGTTCTATTATTGAGGCTTTCATTATACTACTTAAATGTTGAGTAGTGATTGATATTATGGTTGTGCATGAGGATATTAAATTGTTTATTGAAAAATTCTTTACCATCATCAGTCTGCAAGTTTTTGGGAACTCGACCTAATTTTAAAATACTTTTCATTGCTTTAAATACTTCAGTTGCTGTTTTTGTTTTAAGTGCAACACCCCATGCAAACTTTGAAAAAGTATCAATGATAGTTAACAAATATCGATATTTTTTATTATATGTAGAATAGTTTCCCATTTCGGGCTGGTTTATTAAGTTCATTTACTAACAACCGTATTCAAAACGAAAATTTGTGTTCTCCGACTAGACTCCGCTCATCGAGTGAGCAGCTAAAATGATA
The DNA here is from genome assembly GCA_949318255.1 of Pollenia labialis. Lineage (NCBI taxonomy): Eukaryota > Metazoa > Arthropoda > Insecta > Diptera > Polleniidae > Pollenia > Pollenia labialis. The sequence continues at coordinate 28,800,716 of OX439141.1, read as the reverse complement.
ATTAAGCTTAATCACCATTTAGTCATGAGTTTATTCAAAACACTTTTAAATCGCTCGATTAAGAAACATTTTTTCATCTCTGTTTTAGTTAATTTCAATTGTCAGACATAGCAAATTGACAGCAGTTGATTAGGAGTTTAAAATTCTTTAATCATTCGATAATCATAGTTTATTAAAAAGTGTTTTGAATAAGAAATCCTTAATCAGGGTATATGCAGTAACTAAATTTTTGTTTTGAATACGGGTGTAAAGGTCGATTCACCCACACTCAAAAAAAAATCAATCCATCCGTACTCAAATCAATCCGAAGCGGTATTAATAGTACGGTGAGTACGGATTTTCTTGAATCAAGTACAGAAAGATTGATTCAAGTACGGATTTTTAATCCCAAAATACTTAAATTATCCATATTCAATCCCGTTTTCGTACTTGAAATAATCCGAAAATGAGATTGATTTAAGTAAAACTAAGATTGAATCAATCTCAAAATGAGCTTGATTCAAGTAATATAAAGTTGATTTTATCCCAAATTCATGATTGAAAAAAACAAAAAAAAAAAAGAAATTACAAAGAAAAAATGATAATGATTGATTTACTTACCCGTATTACACATTACAGAATGATAAAACACCAACATCATGCCCGATATGGTTTTTATTTTAGAAATCTTATGTACATATTTAACCAAAAATATAAACTAAATGAGTAGCATGAGTTCAAATTTAAAAAAAAAAAACTTTGAAAAGAAATTAATTTTCAAAAGTAATCCCATTTAGGATTGTTTTGAGTACGTTTAAGTGTTATCGTACTTGAATTTTTGAGTACGACTCGTACTTAAAGTAATCCCAAAAAACTTGATTTATCCCGAGTGTTTTTCTTTCTGTGCATGCGTTCCGAACAATATTTTTGTCCGGAGAATAATTTTTTTACAGAGAGTGTTCTGCAGAACGATTCATCCATTTCGGAAAATTTGTCCGGACGAACAAAGCAACCATATGGTTTACAGATATAAACGATTATACAAAGTGGCAGCACAGTTACCAAATTATTAATTTTTTTTTAATAAAAGTGTGTTAAAGAAAATGGACGAAATGCAATGCAATTAAAAATTTTAAAAACCATTTACTACACTGAGAAAATTAAAAGCTTTAAAATCAAAGAAAAAAAGGTCTTTGTAAAATTTTAACGAAAATATCTTTGTTAGAAGGAAAAAATCCTTGCATCAATGAATTATTCTTTAAACATGCAAATGGTGCGTCTTCAACACAAACGACGAAAATTTCTTTGAAGCTTAATCAAAGAAATTATCTTTTTCGTAAAGATAAAATATTTGCTACAACGATTAATTTCTTTGCTAATAAGGGATTGAAACCCGTATTAAAAATTAAAGACTTTCTTTGTTTTTTTAAAGCTAACCATCCTTGCTACAAAGACAAAGTCTGTAACTTTAAAGAATTTTGTCTTCAATGCATAAGTGAACATGTTTGCTTGTTCACACATGTTTGCTTGCAACGGTAAACAAGAGCGGTTAAAAAAAAATAAAGATAAAGTCTGTATCTTTAAAGAATTTAGTCTTCAAAGTTAAATTTGTATACGAATGCATAACGAAACAAGTGTAGCCGATTGATTACAATATATGTAAAAAATAAAAAGAATTGTTTTCGTGGTTGTGATTAATTGTAAGTCAGTCGATAGGAACGCTCAGTTGTGCATGTGCTGTATATGAACTATTTTTTATTTGTATTACATTAAACTGAAATAAAAAAATTTTATAAAAATGCTGTGTTTGGTTTCATTAAATATTTTAATTTTGCAGAAAAATTTTAAATTTTTAAAACATTTCTATAGCAGATTTTAAAGAAAATTGCCTTTGTTTCTACATATCAGTCTAAAGTATTTCAAAGAATTATTTCGTTGAATTTAATTGCGTTTCTTTGTAATAATGTTCAAATTACGTCTTTGTTACAATGAAAATTGTACTTAAAATCAAAAATTTAAGTCTTAAGACTAACGAATGAAAGTCTTTGTGCCAAAATACTTTTTCCTTAGTTTAAGGACTTTTTTCATGTGTTTCCGAATACGTACATCCTTGCCACAAGATTTTAAGTCTTTGATTTTAAGTATGTATTTCATGGCAATCTAAAGATCTTTGCGCCTTTCCGGTAAAGTCTTTGCAACAAAGTGTATTTTCTTTGATTTTACGATTTAATTTTCTCAGTGTAGCAAAACAAATTTATCAAAAAAGGTTGAAAGTAAAAATTAAAAAAAAGTAAAGTAAAAAGTAAAAGTATTTTTTAAATACTAAGTTTCGAATGCGAAATAGTCTTTATTTCTATATTAAAAAACAGTTACAAAATTTTTCTGCGCCTGCATAATTTTGTGTTTCTAAGCCCAGTACTAACGGAATTTTAAAATGTACCAGTCAAAGAAAAATAAGTAACAAACACTCATTCTCATTCACTCAGGACCATGAATGTTAAATTTCATGTTTCTAGGTCCAATACTAACGGAAATTCAAAAAGTACCAGTAAAAGATCAAAAAAGGTTTTAAAAAAGGTTTTATTTTTCTAAAATGATTTTAGCTTTACCGTCCTGCCAGCATTATCCAGACCCAAGATAACCACACAGTATTCATCCTTTTGCACTAAATATTTATAGAAACCATGTAACAAAGTATACATAGTAATAATTAAACCAAAAAAAAAAAAATTTTTTTTGAAATTACAGTTTTTTAATTCAATTTATTATTGAAACAAAAATCAAAGTTTTTTTCATAATCTCTATGATTTTATTTTAAAATGTAAACAAACATGAAAAAATGTTATTTTTAAATTATAAGAATTAGGCCCGTTTTCACAACTTGCCGATACTTAAAGGTAGGATTTTATCGACCGTATAAAAAGTTTTCCATTATTACAGCTTTACTTTAACCTACCAGGGGGTCGATTCTGGTTCTGTGAAACTGTGAAATGAAAAAAAACTCATCATTTTCGTTTTCATGAGCACTTTTCACATTAGCACTTCACATTTACACAAAATGCGATTCCCGTTCTTTTAATGAAAAAGTGTTTCATTCCATTGTAGCTGTGAAACTTTTGTAACTATATTAATAAAATGTAAAAGTCAAATGCAGATATCGAAGCTTAGGATTTTGAAACGGCGCTAAGCCGCAAACGAGTTTTTTAATGCTTGAGCTGCAAGCATTTATTTTTGCTAAAAGAGTTTTTTTGAAGAGAGAAAAAAATACAATTTTATGGCTCCTTTTGTTTTATACAATATAAATTTTTTCAGTAAAAGAGTTTTTGTTGTTTTTTATTTTCATACATATATACATATGTACATGGTAAATATTTTTAACTTAAAATAAATAAGAAGTAAACCGAAAATTCCGATTTTGTTGCATTTGGGTTTCTTTCATGAACGATATTGCATCTGAAAGAGGTTGGCCTCAATGTCCTGCTCAAGTGCGCGCAAGAAATAGGAAAGGAAAAAATTTTACATAAAATGTGTAAATAAATATATAAAAACAACAGCAATTTTTAAACGGAAACAAATTTTTATACAAAAAACAAGAGCAGTTTGAATGTAAAATCGATCAATCAATGAGTTGACAAATGAGTTTTTTGGGTTGATTGCCCCAAAATATTTATTGCAGTAAATAATTTTGGCATAAAACTGACATCTACGAAAATAATGTTATTAACTTATGTGAAAGTTTTTTTTAAGGTATTAAAATAAAAGCTTGTTTTTGAAAAAAGTTTTTTACTTTTAATTTTTTTTTTAATATCAATCACATCAAGTTATTTAATTTACTTGTTTTTCTACACAAGTAAATTTCGCGACAAGTTTTTATATCGTGTAAATTGTGTAATGACAATTGGCAAGATTTTATATCATAGTGCCGGTCCAGACCTGCAATTTTTGTTGCAGCAATTCTTGAGTTTATTTGTGAAAGTGGTGAGAAAATTTTGGAGCGGAACTCATTTCAGCAATATAATCATGAATTTCTGCAACAAAAATTCCAAATTTGGACAATGAATTATAAATAAGGTAATGCCTCTATTAGTTGCTAGTAAAATTTTCAAGTAAAAGTTACTGCCAGGCCCACGATGTCTACAAGAACATTTCTATCGCATATTTATATTGAAAACAATAATAGAAAACTAAAATTTGTTGTTGTTTTCAAAACAAATATACGAAAGAATTGTTCTTGTCGACATCGTGGGCCTGGGCCTTATTTTCTTTCGGTTAAGCTTTCGAGTTATTCTTAGCAAGCCTTTTCATTTGATACCTATATTATAAGATTGTATTAAAAATAGCTAGACCGCCATTTTGGCTGTGCTTCTATGTTTGATTTAGAATGACATTGTTATTTCATTGTTTACAACATGGTGAAATAAACACGCACTACGCCAGATGACGATTTTTTCCTCCTGCATTGTTTGTCTAGGTTTATGTCAAAGTTTTGTTTATGTTTACAAAATGTCCACGTTTTGTGATTATTGTATTTTAATAAAGTTTTTGATAATTTTAAATTAAAATAAATGAGATATTGACCATAATTAAATAAAAATTGGCTAAAAATTTATTTATTTCATCACGTTCAGCGGCACGCTTTGATTTTTGTTAAAATTATTTTTTGACGCAAACGGTGATGTAATTTCCAATTTTGTTGTAATGTTGTATTTGTTGCCGTAACGATGACACCTACTTAATCCACCATGGTTTACAATGTATTGTCATCAAAACTGAACGTGTGTACATAATTTCAGCTCAGTCAATTGAACATATCTGCTTCAAATTGAGTTGCAAGGTTCCACCCAAACATACATTAATTGCAAGTTAAACAAAAGCTTTAAAAAAACGACCATAAGCCCAAAAAATTGTGAAATCATTAACAAATAAAAAGCCAAATAAAGATTTATTCAGTAATATATTATTAAATATAAAACATAAACATGTTGTAGGCGGCTTTAAATTTACTTTAAGCCGTCGCTAAGCCTAAATTCTTCACCGCCGATGGTAATTACATATCTACTTTGTCATTTAATCAAGTGTTAAATTATACAAATACACAAAAAATAAAATTAATTTAAAAAATGTTAGGATTATTAGTTTTAATGGAATTATCGAAATAAATTCGGAATGGTTCAATGCACGAAAACATTATTAACGTTTTTCGTCAGTAATGTTTTTTATTTTATCAAAAATTGGCATTTTATATGAATATAGTAAGTTAAAAATCTGTAAATATGAATCTTTTTAGAAGATTATAATTTTTATTTCTTTAAATTATTGTTAATCGTTAGCAATGTCCATATTTTTCTCTAAATAATTTAATTAAAATTATTTTTCACCGTTTAAATGAATGTGTAAAAATATGACATAAATGAAAAGTTTGTGACACTTCTTTGCACTGTTACACAGAACAAGAATCACATTACTGTGAAAATGTGAAAACAATTTGTTTCATTCCATTTGTTCTTCTCATATGAAAACATTCGAATTTATTTATCATTTTTTCACTAAACGAGAATCAGAAACTCTATGAAAATGTGAAAAAAGTTTTCATTTCACAGTTTCACAGAACCAGAATCGACCCCCAGGTAGGATTAACCTTAATTTACTTTATCGCTCAGTTTAGGTTAAAGTAAAGTTTAAACAATGGAACACTTTTTATAAGGCCAGTTAAAATATACTTTTAACTATCGGTAAGTTGTGAAAACGGGTCTTAGATTTGAATAATTATTTTTAGTTCATATGCATATATGTATATATATAATTAAAGAAAATTTGTTAAAATTTTGTAATATTTTTAAAAAAATTTTTAATTAACATGTTTGTAAATTCTCATATTAACAATTTGTTTTATTTGTAGAAAATGAATATGTATGTATGTATATCATATAAAAAATTGTAAGTGTCAAAACTTAAATAAAAACCTTTATTATCAAAAAGTAATTTCAATTTTTGGGAATACAAAATTTTTAATTTCAAAAGTTTTTGTTATTCGTGCTCAATTCCCAGTTTTTATTCTTGATAAAAACACTTGAAATTTATTGTTGATGGGATAAGCTATTCCTATGCGCATTTCACTGGTTGCTTAGGCCAGATCATCAGGAAACTTCATCCATAAAGATTTTAGAAAAACTAAAGATATTAAACCAAATAAAAATGTTAAACGTATAAGACTTATAGCAACAGTTCTACTTGTAATAATATCAAAGCTTAAACAAAACAACATCAACAATAAACAGTGGCTTTATCTCATCTTACATTCCCCGCCACAATTAGTTTAACATTTTTATTTGGTTTAATATCTTTAGTTTTTCTAAAATCTTTATGGATGAAGTTTCCTGATGATCTGGCCTAAGCAACCAGTGAAATGCGCATAGGAATAGCTTATCCCATCAACAATAAATTTCAAGTGTTTTTATCAAGAATAAAAACTGGGAATTGAGCACGAATAACAAAAACTTTTGAAATTAAAAAACCTTTATTTTCAATTAAAAATCTTTTAAAGAATAAACGATTCGATAAGTGTTTTGGAATTAAGTCAATCTATACGATAAGTAAATTTATAATTATACGATTTATAAAGAAATTTTAATGCATCTGTTATATATGGGCATTTCCATTTTGACGTGTCGTGATATTTGTACCACAAAAAGTTAAGAAATTAAATGAAGAAGTCAAATTTGTAAAAAAGGTTTTTATATATACAAAGTAATGAAGTAGCACTATATTCACAAAAAAAAATTACAGCAATCGACGCTAACGATTTGCAGATGTAAGCAAAAATCTGCGCTGGCGTGACGTTAAAAAAACGGAAGTGGATTTTTACTTGCATTACAAACTGAATAAGACTGCGAATAGAGCAAGATGTTTTGCATAAAACCGTTTTTAGTAAACTTTAGACTAATACAGATTTATTTTTCAAGCAATAAAATTTATAAATCTTTGCTCCTTTTAAGGTAAAAATGGGCATTTTCAGAGAAATGTCTACTTTCCCTTTTGTTACTAAATGTAGAGCTGGTAGCGCTTTACACTAAAATATAAAAATGTAAACTAAACATGTAAAGTTTTTTGAGAAACAATTTAAATTATTTCTGGCGTTACGTTACAAAAAGTAGACTTTTCGCTGGAAATGCCCATATTCTAGTTTTACAAATAAAACTGCTAAAGATGCCAAGATTCCATGTTGTGTTGATGTGATGATGTTATGGGGCATCCATGTCTACATATATGTATATGGTTTGCTTAAGTAATGTTTAATGCTGTTTGTGATGTGATGTTAAATAAATTTTACCTAGAAAAAATAATAAAATCCACTTTAAACTGCATCTTCTATATCAATTTAGTTAGCAACCAAATATTTTGTTAATGTGACAATTATGTAACAAAAATTTATATTTAATGGTTAACAAATATTTTAATTTTAATTAGGTTTTAACAATTGTTATTAACAAAATAATTTTTTCTATTTACAAATTTGGTTGTTGGTGCCTTTTTTATTAAAAAGTTAATTGTATTTTAGGCAATCATGGGCTGCCAGAGCAAAATAAGGTTATGAACTTAAGATTCATATCAAGGTTATTTGTGGCGAATATAATTAAGATATCCTCATCATTATGAGATTTGTTTGTCCTTAAGGGATTTTAGAATGGAAGTTTATATGGGGCCCATGGTAAATTTTAAGCGTGCCAGCACAACATTTTGTCATAATGCATTAAAAGCTATTTTCGGGAGTAAAGCTTGAATGGGAGCTTTGGTCAAATACGGACCGATTCCAACAAAATTTGTTAAGATAATTCAAATTATCGGGCATGTTCTGGAAATCGAAAACGCAAAACGCAAGAATTTCAAACTTGGATTTTAATAAGATTTCCGTGATAAAAATATGTTATGACAAATATTATGCAAATATTTCGTTATTAAACAGAATTTTATCACAAAAATTAGATTAAAAGTGAATTAAAAACACTTCCAAATTCTTGCGTTTTGTTTTTTCGATTTCCAGAACACCCCTGTATAATTAAAAAAGATTAGATTACAATCAAAGTTAATACCAATATCATAAGATGGTTTATGAGCACAAAGACCGTATTCCGGAAAGAAGCTTGAATGAGGGCTATTTGTGGAATTATGGACTGATTCGATCCATTTTCACAAGGCTTGGTCCTTTTCCAGCTAGAATGTACCAAATTTGATCAAATTATCTCCAAAATTGTGACCTGTACTTTGCGCCAGTACAGCCAGCCGCACGGACATCGTTAGATTGACTTAGAAAGTGATTCTGAGTCTATCGATATAATTTATAGTGTTACAAACACCAGCACAAATGCATAATACCCTCTCCATTATTGTGGTGTGTTCAAAATAATTAAACATCGTACTGCCTTTTATTACATTTTTATTTCCTTTATCCAAAAAATTGTTGTAGTCTATCTTTTTCATTTGGTTATGGAACTCCCTTAATGAAGTTTTATTTATTTAATTTCTCTGTTTTTGCGTATTATTAAATTCGTTTATACAGGGTGGCTAAAAGTCCCGCCTGCGTGTATAAATTTAATTACTTCATTGTTTACTAGCATTTTAGGCGCCCTATGCTCCAATGGGAGTTAGAGGAACACATATATATATATTACTAGCATTTAACCCGCTACTTAGCGTGGACATATCTGTATGTCAAAGTTTATTTTTCTAGGTTTTAACTTGTTTAAATTCGTAGAACCCTCGTAGAAAATAAAATCTAATAAAAGAAAATTAATTTCCGATAAATGGGCAAAAAAATAGATGGCGTGGCAAAAAAGTTCCAAAATATGTTTAGGTTTAACGCGTTTACTTTCCAAAAGGACCAAATTTCAAACGGGAATTCAAAAAGTTCTAGTCGATACATAAAAATTACCAAAATATTCCCTCTTATAGACTCTCATCCACCCAGGACATTGAATCTTGAATTTTATGTTTCTAAGTCCAATACTAACGGAAATTAAAAAAGTACCAGTTTAAGATCAAAAAAGTACCACAAAGTTCCGTCATAGATTCTTTTCCACTCAGAGCATTGCATGTTGAAACTTATGTTTTAAGGTCCAACACTAACGATAGTTATAAAAAAATAGCAGTTGTAGAACCAAAAAGCTTAAGGAAAATATGAAATTTTCCGCATTTCCCCTTTTTGGTACTATTAACCCCCCCCCTCTTTAAAGTAATACAAATATCAGTATTGTAGTGGGAGCCCATAATTTAGTACGAATAAGTCAATGAATGGAGAAAAATCTTTTGTAAAAAAAAGTAACAAAAATAGTTACGATTTTAACGACTTAAATGTTTGAATTTCGAAGAAGTACCAAATCAGTATTCGTATTTTTTTGATAAGTTTCGAATGTGGCTTCTATGTTTTTTTGTTTATTGTTTCAAAAGTTAGATAAGATGTGAAAAAAGTACCAAAATTTAGAGTTTACCCGTTTACTTCCTAATAGGGCAACATTTCAAAAAAGTACCAGACGCTTGTCCGCTTATTTTTTTAAAGAACAACAACGATAAGTATTACATTTTTTTATATCTCCTTTAGTTTTGGAGACGTAAGGTTACCGAATTTTCGCGGTTTTACCCTTTTTTACCCGATAAACATTCGAATTTCCCAAAAACCCTTCTTAGTCGATCGATTTGGGGAGGGACCAAGCTCTGCTCCAAATTTCAAGTTTTTAGCTTCAGGCGCTTAGGCTGTGGGATGATGAATCAGTCAGTAACGTTACAATTTTATATATATATTGATTATTATTATTATTTTTTATTGTTTTTTTTTAAATAAAATAATATCAGACCAAAATTAAGTCTGTTGAACGTGCTGGCCAATTGAATTCTGAATTTCTTGAGATAATTCGGTTTTCAAAAATTGGAAAAGCAAAAATCTACCACTTTGGTTCGTTGCTCGGTCGTTAAATTTTGCATGGTGGTGTAACACGGTTCGATGAATAAAATCTAACAAGAACAAAACAAAAATAACCCATTTCAAAAGATGGACGGACAGATGGTTAACCGGATTTGAAATTCTCTTCTCATATGGATCCAGAACTTAAATACTTGACTTAAACTAAAATCTTGAATAAACAAATACTTTCTAGCCTTTTTCAACTACAAACGTTAAGATCCTTAAGTTGTAAGCATTGCTGGCAATATTTAATTAATTTTTCTTTAAACACTCACACAAATGCTAACCGAATTCCTTAAACAAATGACATTAAATTTAATTTCATATTAAAGTCATGCATCAACTCATTTTTGTTTATGTCCTCTAAAATAAAATAAAAACACAGAATAAGGAAAAAAAAATATAGGAAAACTACAAAATTTTATTATCAAATACATTCGTCTTTCGCTTGACCAAAAAAGAGAAAAGAAAAATAAATAAAATGGTTTGTTGACAACAAAACCGAATAAAAACACTCAAGCAGGGTTACAAAATTTACACACACTTTCATATTTTCTCATAAACATATCCCCACTAGGACAAACTCGTATATAAAATTTTATATTATAAAAGTCCTTTCGAAACATCTTCAGCATCACTCACAAGTATGTTTAACACATAAAAGACGTTTTACTTTTAAAAAGGGATGTACAAGTATGTGTCTTAGTAGTTGTGAATTTGTGTGTGCGTGTGTGTTTGTGTTTAACCAAATAAAAAGCAACAGGAAAACGAAGCAACACACACAATCACTTTTGTGTTTATACTGAGTTGTATATATTTTGACACAAATATTTTCAAGACAATTTGAAGACACAGCCATGACCGACCATGAAAGCAAATCAAACACACACAAATAGTAAGAATAATATACAAATCCTTTAATACAGGATAGTAAACTAAACACATAATTTAATTTTGGCAATACTTGTTCAGAAAAACAGAAAAGACAAATAGAAATGTAAAGGGAAACAAATAAAAACTTTAAATACGAGTATAAAAACAACAAGCATAACGGGGACTTTATGTTTGCTGAATTAAAGCATACTTTTAGGATAAAAATAATTTTAAACAAATACCAGTTTAATCCCTAGAGGTCTAGAAATGAATTTGTAAGTATAAATTTCAAATGAAGTTGAAACAAATGCCGTCACGACACAAGTTCTATAAAGCTAAATCGAGACATTTTTGTGAACCTTTAAGAGAAAAATTAAACTGATTTTTGGTACAAAATTGCAGCTAAAAGAAATATTTTGCTAACCAAAAACAAACAAAAAATTACTTTTCGTGAACAAAGTGAATTTAAAAAAACTCTTTTTTAAGTTATTGTTAGCAAATTTGTATTATTTATAAAAAAATTAATTTGTAAATCCTTAAAGTCTCAACAAAATCAACTCGTTGTTGTTTTTTTCTGTTCTTAAATTATAAATTTTTTGTTGCTTTAAGATTCTTTTTATACCCTTCACCGAAGGTAGAAAGGGTATATATAACTTTGTTTTTTATTAAGGTTGTTTAAAATAATATTTAAAAGACATTTTTAGTTTAAAACATCTTAAAGATTTTGTGTCTTTTTTTAATTAGAATTTTTGTTTTTATTTATGTATAAAAACATTTTTAAATTTTTATGTTTATTTTTAGAATTATTTAACTTTAAAAGCTCTTAAGCAGCTTCATTCAAGCTCTAAGGCCAAAATGTCAAGTACTGTCTGTCTAGTTTTGATTTCATGATTGTTGGTGTGTGCAACAAGCGAGAGAGCGAGAGAGAGAAAGAGACAAAGCACGTAAGTGAGTAATGCGTATGTATGCAAGTATTTAGTAGATATCTGTGCAAATTTATTTAATGTTTTATTTTGCAAAATGTGTAAGTATGTGGCTAGAAATTAAAGTACTCTTCTTGTCTATTTAACTACTTTAAGTGTTCATGGTAAATTTTTGGCTTCGTCCCATGTCCAAGTTTTTGTGTATAGTTTGCCCAAATGTAATCAGAAACTAGTGTGCTCTCTTAAGGACTATCAAAAAAAAACTTATTTTATTGACAGATTTCAAACAAATTTTTGGGGAAAAATAAATGAATATTATTAAACCCATTTTATTTGATTTGTAAATTTGTTTGCAACATAAGGAAATCAATGTGGCTCCTTGTAAAATTTTAAGCTGGATTAATGATCGAAGCAGGAATCATAATAAAGTGTAGCTGTTGACACACGTATAATTTTTCTGCTATTGACTCGAGCACAAACTTTCTGATTTTTAGCTCTTTAACAAAACATTTAAAACTAAAGGCACAACATCTAAAGTTCAAAGCACTTTAACAGCAAAAGCTTTAGACAAAAAATTATAGTTTACATCAAAATTATGGTTTATAACAAGGCTGAAGGCTCAGTTAGTCTTTACTTTCTGTTCTGTTACGAATCAGCTGATTTGTTTTTGTTATTAAAAAACCTGTGAAATTGATTAGTTTTTCTGTTCTGTTGCGGTTCAGTTTGTGAAAATCAAAAATTTGTTAAGTAATTGTAAGTGACAGCAAAATATATAATAAAAAATACATATTTATATTGAAATAAATTATTTTTTGATTTTAAGAATTCATAAAATTTAATTTCTTTTAATTCATGTGCTTTAAACTTATTGAAATAAAACAATGGACGGTGCAAAAATAATAAATTTTTCATAAATGGCTGATAAGTTGGTACAGAAAAAGTGACTATTACAATTCCGAAACAGAACGGCACGGAACAGAACAGAAACAGAAAGTAAAGACTAATTCTGCCTTGAGGCTTTAAGCAAACAATTTATAGCTTAAAGCGTTTTAAAAGATTTTCTTAACATCAGGCATACAATTTATAATTTTAAGCTCACGAACAGAAATTACAATTTTGAACTACAAAATTAAAAATTTTATATTATCAAAGTTATTTTCGGGAATACAAAATTTATTATTAATACGATTTCCGTATGACGTGCTAAATTCCCAGTTTTTCATATTTGATAAATACACCGAAAAAAACTGAATTGGCAAATTGGTTTTTTTTGTTGTTTTCTTACGACGACAGTTTTTTTACCCACTTACAACTACAATTCGAGTCGGAAAGAACCCAACCAATTGTAGGGGAATGTAAGAAAAGATAAACTCACTGTTTGTTGGTGTTTTGTTTTGGCTTTGATATTGTTACAAGTACGACTTTGAGTGTTTATAATTCTTATTCTAAAATCTTTGGAAAAGGTTTCCTGATGAGCTGGCCTAAGTGAAATGCGCATAGAGGCTAGCTTTCCCTCAACAATAAATTTCAGTGTATTTATCAAATATGAAAAATTGGGAATTTAGCATGTCATACGGAAATCGTATTAATAAAAATTTTAAGCTTATGAACTGAAGTTATAAGCACCAACCGTTTCAATTACAAATTTAAGCATAAAATTTCTTTTAATTATTATACCCTTCACCGAAGGTAGAAGGGCATATATAAGTTTGTCATTCCGTTTGTATTTTCAAAATATTGTTCTAAGGCTTTATAAAGTATGTATAATCTGAGACCTTCTGAGGAGCGAAATTTATTTAACGGGGTCCCTCTCTCCATCTGTCGATCTATGAGTCTTTACGTGGGTGTGTTGAAATGCGTTTTCCGAAGACCCCAGACATAATGGCGACTTGGTTGTTTTATGTATATTTATGTCGCATGCACTCCGTTTATGTTCGCTATTAAAATTCAGTAAGAGCGGTCCATAGATAACTGAGTTATGAGCAAAAAACTACAACTGCCTCTAATTTTTCCCAAAAATTAATTTATTTATTTATTTATTATTTATGTTATTACAATACAACAAGAACAAGTCTTATATTAAAGTATTGCTTAGTTATTTGGCATATTTATAGATACATATGTAAATATTATCGTAAATTTAAACAATAATAAGGGTCCTCATGATATCGTTTATAAGTCTCGTAATCTGTGCAAACTGTGCATTTTTACGCCCTCGTAAATGAACTGTCAAAAATTGTATGAGAATTCATTTACACAAACTTGGTAAATTTGCCCAACAATTTTGTCTCGTAAACTTGCGCTGTTCAATTGTGCATTTATACAAACAGATCTTTTTATGATTTTAACGTCGTTTTCAATGAAAAATCCAAGTGTCTATAAATCACAAACAATAAATTCTAGCAATAATTTCAGTAAATTGGTCGTTTGGCTTTCTTTGAGCATTTTTAAAAGCAAATTTCTCATACATATTAATCACAAATTTAAACAAAAATTTTATATTTTTGAATTTTAATTTTTAATTTATTTTTGTATTGACGTTTCTTACAAACTGACATTAATTGTTTAAAATTACACAAAAGTAAAAAAAGGGGCTTCATGAAACAAGACTCGTAAGTTTGCGCATTTGAACAAATGGCAATTTTAAGCGACATCATGAGGACCCTTAATAATAATTATAAAAAAAGCAAAATAATAACTAACCATTTTAATTTATTTATAATTAACATAAAGAAACAGACAAAAATTAAGGCAAAGGTGCTTATTTAGCAGGTAAGATAATTATGTAAAGTGCCTTAATATGGCAGATTTGAAATGGTTTGCATTGCTAATAATTTGTATTTGAGGGGGTAATTGGCTCCAAAGACGAATTGAATTAATGAAAAAGTGTTGCTCAGATATCGCTTTTGTATACTTAATGCTATTTATCTTGTTACCTCTAGCCCTTGATGTTGCTGTTTTTTTATTTCTTTTTTCTGAACTTCTGGATGATATGCAAGCACCTTGGTGATATAACCGCAACTAGTCGGCGCCCCATGGTATATTCGTAATGACATTATCCACAGAGATCTTAACATCCCTACCATTCAGGAGGAAATTAAAAAAGTATTCAAATACATAGATAAACAAATGGTCCATTCCAACAACCTCGCTCGGGACCTGATACAGTTCGAAGGTCGCCAGAGGCTAAAAAGAACCGACACTTGTAGCCGAGCAGGTTTTTTTTGACACTTGAATGCAGTTAGTTAGCTGTTACATTGGTAATGGCTAAAAAATAACAATTAGGATTAAGCTTTGTAATTTTCGACAAGAAAGATTCAATAAAAAAACAGATAACCTTGGTGATTAGTACACAACCTCTCTTTGTTTTGATTGGAGAAGTGGGCGTGACACTTTCCATACAGAGACATTATTGTCTGGGGAACTAAGAGAGTTAAAGTGTCCAAATTATGTACAAAGATCTCAGTTATCAATACACGGCAACACACTGTGGGCGGTATTAGAGAATTGGGCGTGGCACAAAAAAGTTTTGGTTTATATTTTAGAGAACGGTAGAAGAAAAATGTTCCTTATTTGGTACATTTAGCTGGGTTATTATTACACAAGCTCTCTAAAAATATGGGTGGGGTTGGGGAAGTGGGCGTTACACTTCCCATGAAAAGACATTATAGACTTCTGTAAATCTGGAGAACGACAAGAGTCGAAGTTATCAAGAGACAACATCCGACAAAATGTGGGCTGGAGTGGATTAGTGGCCGTGGTACAAAATAGATTTATTTTTATTAGAAAATTAGGAATAAGAAAAATTGTCCAAATTTGGTACACGAAGTTAGGTTATCAGAACACAACCTCTCAAAATATAAATTACAGATTTCTGCATATCTTGAGAACGGCAGAAGCCAAATTAGCAACAACTATCTTCGTTATTAATACACAACTTCTCTAAAAATATGGGTGTGATTGGAGAAGCGGGCGTGGCACAAAATAGATTTATTTATATCTAAAGAACGCACCATGGTGAAGTGTATAAAAGATTCGGCATAGACGAATGTAGCATTCTTAAGAGGTTTTTTTTTTGAGTATGTAAAATGTTAAGAAGATTTTTTTATTATTTATTATCTATTTCAATTAATTATTCATTTATCCATTATTTCTTTTAGCCTTTTTAAGTCCTTAGCTTTAAAATCCCAACATTTAAAGAAAACAATGTTAAATAGTTATCATTTTCTTAATCTTATATGATTTAAAAAACACATTAATTTTTCTTGTTAAAAATTTCCATTGATTTAAATCCTGCCAAATGAAAAGGATGTTTAATTAAAATTCTCCTTCTGACTGCCATTACAAACACTTACAATCGCACACACATTCCTTCGTCACATCCTTTAAATACCTGCGCCAAAAATCAAACAAATTAAAAAGTCTTTTTTTTCCACAATCTGCTAGTTAAATTTATTTACTCATTTATACAAAAAATATAAATAAATGTATATTGACCTTAATTTATGGCTTTAATGTGCGAAAAAGAAAAAAACCCAAACAGTGATTTATGGCACTGCTGCTGTCTCAACGATTAAACGATTTTTATCACAGGTCATTGCTATTTGCTAAAAAAAAAGGAAAGACATTTCCACCACTTGGAGTTTTAATGAAAATAAAATGAAGCATGTTTTTTTAACTTATGATCTTTTTCCATTTTTGCTATTAAATATTTGTTTGACTTTTTGAAAACAGTCTTTTTAATTTGGAACTTCCAAGTTTTATGTGGCCTTTTGTCTTGTAATGCTCCATTTGTAGACATTAAATTTGTTATACCCTACACCAACACAATTTTCCAGTGTCATTCAGGCCGATATAATGGCCATCTACACAGCCGGGGGAACACTCAGTGCTGTGAGATAACTGGCAGGGATATTTTCATTATTGCCGGAAATAAAGAGGCCTTAAGATCCCTGGAGAGTATGTTTATCATATCGAAAATCATCCCTGGACACAGGGGCATACATGGCAACTGTATGGTCGACTCCATGGCGCATACAGGAACTAACGTGAATCGTAGCGTTTCGACATTCGATTTAGGTGCTTTCTGCCAAGGAGTAGGCAGCTTATTGCACGCAAATGTCATATCATTGCCAGTGATGGAAAGAGGACACGGCGGGCATTCAAACTGTGCAGACTTCACCTCAGAAACCTAATTGTTGTCATAACTAGCTACTGGCCAATTGGGAAATAAGCCCAAGGGCAGAGGCTCCCTGACAATGACCTATGTAGAAGTTGCGGAGACGAGGAGGAGGAGGAGCAGGAGTCAACTAAACATCTTCTCTGTCACTGCCCGGCATTTGGAGACCTAAGACTTAAACTGTTTGGCCAAAGAAACCTTAGGGAGAAAACCTGTCTCTCTGACATTGATTTGAACTGGATCCATTACTCCATTGAATCGAATGGTATAACATGACAACACATCGGAAACTAGTAACTGGACCCACGTGAGCTGTGATGAATTTTGGCTACCAATGGAACATAATTCAAAGGCTGATGCAAATAATAGTTTTTTTATTTTGCAGAAATTATATTCATATATACATTTCATCTCATTACACCTTAGTCTAAGACTAACAAGTAATATTTTTCTGTTTAATAAAATTCATGCAATAACAGTCATATAAGAAACCTGACCTTATATATTTTTTTGTAACCAGACACTTGCCCAGAAATAATCTAAGTATAGAAGATAACTCAGAACGAAGCTCAGACCACTCACCAATTTCTTTGTCTATAGAAGGTGAACCTGGAAAGCGAGAAGAACGTTTGTTTCAAATAAATTCAGTGACTGGAGTTATTGTAAATTTAAACTGGAAAATAATATTGACCCTGCATTGTTTTTTGAAACGACTGAAGATATTGAAAACCAAACTGAAAAACTCACGTTGCAAATAGAACAAGCTGCTTGGCCAAGTCCACCATTCCTTAAGCCTTCAAAAACTCAACAGTCGTTTCCCGCAGAAATTCTAAACCTAATACGGAAAAAAAGAAAATTAAGGAAAAAAATGGCAAACAAGCAGATTTCCACCTTTAAAAACCGAATTGAATAGTTTGACTAAGCTTTTGCAAGAAAAAGTACGAGAATATAAAAACCAAAACTTTAACATAAAAATGCAAAACTTATCGTCAGAGAAAGTAATTTATTACTTACTCATTATGGAAAGCGACAGCCTGTCTAAAACGTCCCACCTAGGGATTCCAATACCGAAGGCCTTTCGGTATTTCGGTATTGAGGATATCTCGATACCGGTATTACCGGTACTTTCGGTATTATTTATGGAATAAAAATATCTACATATGTAAATACAAAGCACCAACAATAAAAAAATTTTCCAATTATATTATATTATTCAATGAAATTTATTATTTATTTAAAATATTTATTTAAAATGTCAGTTCAGCCAAGAAAAATTATCAATAAATTTTAATAAAAAATTCCAAGTTTTTTTCTCAGTGAAAATAATTTAATGAAAATTAAATTTGATGAACTCAAGCCTAATTAAAGAATATCAAGATATAAAAAAAAAAAATTCATTTATACATACATACATATCGTTACCTTAATATAAAAAGGCCCCAACTCATTATTTTTGGAAATCCGTTTTTTTATTGATTCTTGTAGAATGGTTGCTAATACACATTCTATTAAAATTTCAAGCAAATGAGATTAAAAATAAAGAAGTTATAAGCAGAACACAAAAAGCCCTAACTCATACACACAATTTTTCTAAAGAAAAAAACACTGACTCATACATCTAAATTCCTCGTTTAATTTTAATAAATATGTTTTTTGACAATGTTTGTGTAGCTATATTATTTCAGCTTTTATTAAGTTTTTTCCTTCTCCTGTAAAAAGTGTTTTTGATGAGTTGGGGCCTTTTTATATTAAGGTAACGATATGTAGTTATTAAAAATAGACAAAACAGGTTGATATTAAAATTAAAGCAAAATAATTAAATATAATATATACATAGTAATTAATTCAGAGGTAAAGTACCCAAAGTTTTATTATTTCCTTTTTGTGAATTAAAATATGTTCGAAGAACATATAAATTGTCGATGCTTTCATCCGAAAGGCGTGATCTTATTTTCGTGCAGATTAATCCTGCTGCGGAAAACGCACGCTTAGAATCTACACTTGTTGGACGAACGGCCATAAGGAAATTCTACACATTTTGCAAATATTTTTCTTTCATATTTTAAGATTCGAAATATGAGATTTCCCTTTGAATAAGTTTGGTGAGATCCTTATCAAGAAAACGAATCACGCTCATCTGATCTGCAACTGATTTAAATAACTTTGACGAAATGACAATAAATCAACAGCCGAACGTATATTGTCATAGACCACACGAAGTAGTTTATAGTGTACATGTGTCGACGTCGCACAAGCAGCATTTTTCCCCTATGCACGCGTTCATAGGATTTGCAAAAGTGCCTTTCACTGATGGATACACATATGTATATATATGTTATATAAAATATAAATAAGTGCAAACGAGAATTTCTAAATCTGAACACTGATGCAAATTCAAAGAAGAATTTTAAAAACTAAAAAAATACCGGTATTCTGCATGCGGTATTTCGGTATTCGATTCTAGCCGGTAATACCGGTATTTCGGTATCGGTAATACCGGTATTGGAATCCCTAGTCCCACCCTTCATGATCCCCCAATCAAAAAAAAAAAATAACTAATTGGCTAAGAGCAATTTGCACAGCACTTATTTACTACCTTCCAGCCCTATGATATGAGAGATTTTAATATGCCCACTATAATCCAAGAGTCTGAGTTTATTCAACCAATTTAAATAACAGAAACGCTTCAAGAGATATCAAATTTTAAGTCAAGGAAAAGTCCTGGATTCGACCTTATTACTGCTGAAGTCCTTAAAAATCTACCACATAAAGCCCACCTTAGTATTAACGGCATTATGAATGCATGTTTAAGCCACAGATATTTTCTGTTAGCTTGGAAAGTTTCTGACGTAAGAATGATAAATAAGCCTGGTAAAAATAATGAAGTTTCGTCTTATCGGCGTTTTTTTTTATTATTTATTTATTGACAATTAAATATTATAACCATTTCATATTTAAAGCCTCAGTGCCATATAGGCTTTGTAGAGGCTACATCATTATATTTAATTGCTACCCGTAATGGGAAAACTGTCCGGAAAACTTTTCTCTAATAGACTAAAACCAATATTTTCAACTAAGCAATTAATAATAAAAATAATAGAAAAAGGCATTCTACAATAGACCAAGTGCATCGAATTGCCCACACAATAGAAGAAGCTCTGGAAAAAAAGAAAGTATGTTCAGCTTTATTCTTGGATGATGCACAGGCCTTCGACAAGGTATGGCACAAAGGTCTACAACACAAACTAAGAACAAAACTACCTGTACAATATACAAACTTACTACAATCCAACATGGAAGATCGTTTTTTTAGAGTCAAACAGAAGAGAGAATACTCAGAACTTAAAGAAATTTGAGCAGGGTAGTATACGTCAGATATTCCTACTACTATAAACGACAATATAATAGCAACTTTTGCGGATTGCACTTGTATCCTGTCAGTTGGTGATAACGAAGTGGAATCTTGTACTTAGCTACAATCCTCTATAAATATTCTGCTAGACTAGACGAACAAATGGAAAATTCAATAAAACCAGGGCAAATCAGTTCAGGTCGGCTTTACATACAAATCAATAAGATACAAACCCAAACAAATATTGAACTCTATAGTCCCAAAAATGGATTTTTGGCCAAACTGCTTATCTACAATCAAATGCTAAAACCAGTATGGACCTACGGAGTTCAAATATGGGGCTGCGACGCTGAAAACCAAATTAATGTTATTCAACAAAAAGTAATTTCAATTTTTGGGAATACAAAATTTAAATTTTCAAAAGATTTTGTTATTCGTGCTTAATTCCCAGTTTTTATTATTGATAAAAGCCAGGGACCGTAACTGTTATGACTTTTATCAAAAAAAATCAAGAAATAAGAGTTATTCTTGATTTTTATATTTTTAGATAGAAAATAAGAGTTATTTTTGATTTTTATTTTTTTAAATCAAGAAATAAAAGTTATATTTGATTTTTATATTTTTATATCAATAATAAAAATCAATTCAATACTCTTATTTATTTGTTGATGCCGTATGTATTATAATATTCTGCTTCATTCAAATTTCTATATGAATATAATATATTAAGTGACTAATCCATTATCAGCTATAAAAACATGAATGCATAGAAATAGATTATAAGTTTTGGCTGTAATTCAAGTCAGTGTTAAGAGGTCGTTTTCAGGTGTTCAATTTTACCATCATAATTGATTTTAAATGTTCCTCAAATAAATTATATCTCAAATCTCCCAATATTAATCTGAGTGCAGAAAATTACCTTTCTACACTGACTTGCGTGGCAGCCAAAACTTATAAGCTATTTTTATGCATTCATGTTTTTATAGCTGGTAATGGATAAGTCACTAAATATATTATATTCATATAGAAATTTGAATGAAGCAGCATATTATAATACATACGGCATCAACAAATAAATAAGAGTTTTGAATTGATTTTTATTATTGATATAAAAATATAAAAATCAAAAATAACTTTTATTTCTTGATTTTAAAAAATAAAAATCAAAAATAACTCTTATTTTTCATTTAAAAATATAAAAATCAAAAATAACTTTTATTTTTCATTTAAAAAAATAAAAATCAAAAATAACTCTTATTTTTGATTGTTAAAATAAAAATCAAAAATTTAAAAATCATGCAATATGTTGGATACATTTCGCCTAAAAATCATGATGGTGTAATTAAAAGTTTTCTACGATGTTCATTTATGTACGATTTATTTCTTCAAAAATTGAAAAATAACTCTTATTTCCGGTCCCTGATAAAAACACTTGAAATTTATTGTTGATGGGATAAGCCATTCCTATGCGCATTTCACTGTTTGCTTAGGCCAGATCATCAGGAAACTTCATCCATAAAGATTTTAGAAAAACTAAAGATATTAAACCAAATAAAACTGTTAAACGTATAAGAATTATAGCAACAGTTCTACTTGTAATAATATCAAAATTTAAACAAAACAACATCAACAATAACCAGTGGCTTCTTCATCTCATCTTACATTCCCCACTACAATTAGTTGAAATTCTCTCAACATTAATTGTAGTTGTAAGTAGGTTAAGAAAAACAAAGTAAAAACAACAACAACTTACAAAAGATGTTGTCAATTAAGTGTTTTTTAGGCCGTGCACCTGCCTGTTTATTATCAAAAAGTAATTTCAATTTTTGGGAATACAAAATTTAAATTTTCAAAAGATTTTGTTATTCGTGCTTAATTCCAATTTCAAAATAAAGTACCTATGCAAATATATTAGAATTAATGATCTATACAGAGATCTTGGAGTAATGAAAATCTCAGAAGTAATACAGAAATTTACAGCTAATCACGCATATAGACTTGAGAGTAATGTTTATCCAGAAGCAGCCATATTATGTAATGATGAAATCTACTCTAGGAGACTGAAGAGAACTAAACCACAAGATCTGGTGGATGTTATTGCAAACAATAGTTGATAAAATAATAGTTGATAAAACCAACTGTTAGTATGCCAATCAACTTTCTATGTCGAATGGAGCATGCCCGTTTCTTTTTCAATAATTCTATTTGAAGCTTGTGATCCAGACACAGTCCGCAAAATACCCGCATTGACAACAAAATCTTAAAAGTATTCAAATCATCTAAATATGGACATAATATTTTACAAAAACTTATGGTCTTTGGTCAATAGAGCACCACGAAGCCCATATAAACAAAACTGTTACAAATCATCGATTTTTGGCAGCGACACAACTTCATTACAAAAAGTTAAGGTTAAAAGTCTTCAATGGACAGTGGCTCCCATTCAAGATCCCCTTCTCTGATTGAGTAATCAGTTTTTCTAATTAAAAAAATCATTGGAATCGCTAAAGATTCACCCTATACGGAAGCTATTATTATGCCAAATTTCTTAAATATATTGTTACACTACTTTCAAAATGTTTAGAAATTACTTCTATGCAAATCAAATTCCAGGGCTCTAAAAACTCTTAAGATGTTGGCATTCAGGATTATAAATTTCTCTTATGTTCAAATTTTACTACAACATTATATTTAAGTTTTGATTTCATACAATAGTGTTCGTTAAAGGAAAAATTTCTTCTTAATTTATTCATTTATTAACACTTAATTTGGCTTGCTTGACTTTCTGCTATCGTACTCGTTTTAACAAACAAAAAAAAAAAAAAAAAAAAAAACACAAAAAAAATGCTTGACACTCATTGAAGTTCAATCATGTGGTTAAGTAAAACTTAATCATATTTATAAAAGATAGGAATAAACCTCTTATTTTAAAAGTATTTTATTTATGGCGGATTCACTGATGAGCATCATTGATAATGCTCAAGAGAAACACTGACTGATAAAAGATCTTTTATTTAAAAAAATTTAATATATAAGAAAAAATTCAACATTTTGTTTCGATTATCGCTTTGAATATTTTTTTTATTAAGAGTTACAAATACAATTCTAAATTATTTTTTAAAGGGCCAAATAACAAGACTAATTAACAAGACAAACATATTTCGGACAGACATTAATTTTTCAATATTATTTTTTTTTATATCAAAGAATACAGACGCATGGTTCCAATTTAAATACCTCTCCTGAAAATAATTTAAGTTCGACTTAAACTTTTACAAATCATGATATTTTACTCAACCTACTTAAAATTTCTCAAAAAAGCATAAAACTTTCTGATTGTCGGTCAATAATTTAATAGAGGTCTAAACCGGAACCAATTTTAATGCTGATGTTATGAGGCCGCCACAATTAACTCCTTCGAATTTTTACAGCCGCCGCTGGTATGCTAAAACTTAAACAATCACAAGGATCTCAATGTGCCATTAGTAATTACTTTAATCACGAAATATGCAGTAAAACATTTAAATGAATTGCACCGAAATCCACTAGCTCGAGATATTTAAAATGATGGCGGCCACACTCGCTTAAGGATAGGCTTTTCTGCAGTACTCATCCAATTCGAAGAGCTATACACCGCCACACTAGTGAAGAGAAATCGCGATGGGAAAATTTTTTGGCCGGCATTGGCAGGACATAAAAAAAAGTTTTATTATAAGATTTGCCTTATTATTACAAGTTTTTATCTAATATTTAAAGATTCAAAAAATATACATTGAGAAAAAAAGTTCTAGTTCAGTTCTATACTTAGTCCTAGTCCACTTGAGTTTTTAACTAAATAGCTGTTCACCATTCACACTGCTAAAGCAAGCTTACTTCTCTTTGGCCAAATCATACCTAACGCATGGTATTACAGCATGGGGAAGCTCTACGTATCATAGCAGACACAGCTAACACAATACCAAACATTCAAAATTCTGTTAAAAAACAAACAACACAACTACAAATTCAGTGTTCCAATCAGGGCTGTGGATGCGTTCGAAAAAAGTACTAACTCCGACTCCGACTCCAAACGCTGAAACTTTTTAAGTGCGACTCCGACTCACGACTCCGACTCCTACTATAATCTTGATGCTAAATGTATATGAGACTCAGTGATGTTAACTTTTATTTTTTCATTACAGTACGGCCTTCTAAAAATTAGAGTTTTGAGAAGAAATTACCGTACGCAAACATTATTGTGCTGTTTCCAAATGACAGGCGATTAATTATGAAGTAAAATTTATATGAAATATATGGTCCGTCGCCTGTCATTTGGAAACAGCAGATAAGTGCAGTAATCATAAACCATTTATTTAAATTTTAAATGTGTTTTAAGAAGATAAATTTTATTTGGAAAATTTTTCATGCGAATTTTTGTGGGTACTACGACTCCGACTCCGGCACAAAAACCTCAACTCCGACTCCACAGCCCTGGTTCTAATATATATTGTGAAACAAACAACATGCACTCAAATCTAAGCACACTTGTAAGCCCAACACGCGTACACAACACAGCCGCAATCAACACACCGGTAAACAACTCACGTTTCAACCAGTACAATATAATCCTTAATAATACCCACAGTAACAACGGCTCACATGCTAATAACAATACATACGTTAACAACGACACAAACGTCAGCAACAACCAAAACGTTAACAATACTCACGTTAATAATATCCCGCATGTAAACAACAACACAAACGTTAACAATAACTTACAAGAACACAACGCTACACACGTAATCAACACTCACTTAAACGTCAACAAAAATTATGACAACCCTCATGTTAACAACAACAACATAAGCATTAACAATATTCATGATTATAACAACCACATGATAACAACAACACACAAAACGTGAACTGCAACAAAAATTACAATAACAATAATTCACATGTACACAGTACTCACGTAATTTGTTAGTAATTTTAGCATAAAAAATTACCCAAACAACAACAATACACACGGCAACAACATCCAAAATTTTAACGGCAGCAACATTCACGTTTTCAATACCATGAACGTTAACAACACCAGCGCAAGCAACACCACAAGAGTAAACAACAACATTTACGTCAACAACACCGCCTCAAATAGAAGGAACAGGAGAACAAAAGCAGTTAGGAATATAGCAACAAAATTAGAAGTTCTAAACTTCTGAAGGATATATAATAGTACACTGATCAATGAATACAGCAACGCTCCAAGATACCTAAAATCTCTAGACCATTCTTACACACAAAACGAAGAGCAGAAGGCAGATTACACAATAATTATAGCAAAAAATGTCTTAGTGTTGCACTTCCAGCACTGTTCAACAAATTACCCACTAATTTACTCAGGCCCGTTTCCTGATGATCTGGCCTAAGCAACCAGTGAAATGCGCATAGGAATAGCTTATCCCATCAACAATAAATTTCAGTGTTTTTATCAAAAATAAATATTGGGAATTAACCACGAATAAAAAAATCATTTAAATTAAATTTTGTATTCCCACGAAAACTATTTTGATAATAAACTGGCAAGTGCACGGCCTAAAAAAACTGACTGGCAGCCCGCTTTATATTTTTTTGCGAAAACAATAAAGCGAGTTGTTTTTGTTTTTATTTTGTTTTTGTTTTTTCTTAACCTACACGTAAAAAAAAAATATGGTTGGAGGTAACCATATTCTAAGAGCAACATACTATGGTTGGATTTTAACAATGTTTATGTTTGTAGATTACTATATTATGTTTAACTATGACCATGGTATGGTAAAAATCAACAAAAATGTTCCCGAAATCAACCATAATATGGTCATTATTAACCATATTTTGGTTAATATTAACTATAATACCGATCAAAACTAACCATATTATGTTTAAAATTTACCATAATCTGGTCAAAATTTCCCTAAATTTTGACAAAAGTAACCATATTATGGTCAGAATTAACAATAATATGGTCATTGTTAATCATATTATTGGTATTTATTTCATTCATTTTTTTTATTTGATTGTAGTGTCAAATTATAATTTAATTTAAATTTTTATTCCTGATAGGTGTTATGTTCCACTTTTAGGAAAAAAAATCCCATTTGATTCATATGCAAGCCTGGGACGACCTTCATTACAATTTTTTCTTTTCAACTATTTTATTCTACGTAAATTTATGTATTTTAATCAATAATAAAAATAAAATGAATGAGAATTTTAAGCAAACCAAGTAAAATGCAAACGGCCAGAATGTTGTTGCTTTTTAAACATATTATTTAAAATTTAAAGTTAAACATACAAAGTTTTAAAATATTATAATTTTAAACATATTATTGGTATTAAAAATTAACCATAGCATGTTCGGAAGCAACCATAATATGGTTATAGCTTTTCGATGGATGAATTTAAACATAATATGGTTGCCGTGATAATAATATGGTTAAGGTTACCATAATATGTTTAAGATTAGCTTTATTTTATTAAAACAATGTATTGTTGAATTCAACCATATATGAAGTTTCAAGGGGAGTAAACACTTTATTGTTAAATAGAAACAAAATATTATCAATCGTGATAAAAGTTTTGTTTAAAACAACAAAAGTTTGTTTGTTGCCATTGCAGGGACCATAATATGTTTTTTTTAACCATACTCCTACCATGTTTTTTCTTTGCGTGCACTTACAACTACAATTAATGTTGGAAGAATTCCAATCAATTGTAGTGGGGAATAAAAGGAGGGATAAACTCACTGTTTATTGTTGATGATTTTGTTTAAACTTTGATATTGTTACAAGTGGAACTGTTTCTGTAATTCTTATACGCTTAACAGTTTTATTTGGTTTAATATCTTTAGTTTTTCTAAAATCTTTATGGATGAAGTTTCCTGATGATCTGGCCTAAGCAACCAGTGAAATGCTGATGCTTGGATGACCTTAAAATATGGGTCCTGGACCCACCGATCGAGTCAGAATCATTGAGTCGATCTAACGATGTCCGTCCGGCTGGCTGGCTGTCCATGTAACCATGTGCGCTAAGTATAGTTCGCAATGATGGAGATAATTTTATAAAATTTGCCTAAATGGTTCTCATTGGCACACTTTATACCATACATACTTTAAGCCAAATGTAAATAATTTCAAAATTAAAAAAAAAAAAAAGTTATAGTTCAGTTCTAGTTTAGTTCTAGTTAATTTCTAGTTCAGCTCTAGTTCAGTTCATGCCCAGTTCTAGTTCAGCTTTAATTTAATTCAAGATCTGGATTATTGTAATTTTCAATAAAAGAAATTTGCTTGTTTAAGATAATTTGCTAAAACGTTGTTGTTTTATAAGAAATTTTCCTAAAAAATTTAATGAAAATTGTATAAGACTCCTTTCTATAAATTCTAATTGATATAAATCTTAAAGTATCTCGCCGAATACGCAATAATTTTAAAATAATCAAAAATATCCTTGCACAACTTTTCTCAGAACTAACTAAGTGGTTGCCCTAGCATAAAATGTTCCCCTATAATTAAGTTTTAGACAACAATTGGTTTAACATAACTTTTTAAATGTGCATAGAAAAACTGTAATTTTAATAAAATTTCCATCTGCCATAAAATCATAAACAAATTTTAATTTATTAAAAAAATAAAAGAAGATTGCGGTTTTATTTAGAAAATAAAATAGAAATAGATGAAAAACTGAAACCGCTAACAAGCTGTCAACACTCACGTCAAATAATGAAGAAAAGGCTGCTGGTATTTTTCCAAAAACTAAAATGGTTTGTTGTAAATGCAACAAACGTTGCATATATAAATGTGAGTACGTATCTAGCGTATGTGTGTGTAAAAGATGCTACATGTGTGAATTGGTACACCCATATTAATAAGGTGCAAACCATGAAATAAGATAATTAAGGAAAATTTACAAAAAAAAAACTTGTAAAGAATAAAAAAAAACAGTAAAACAGCGTCAGATTTCAGTAACAAAATCTTTGCTAGAATATTTATAAAAGATAATAGCCCAATTCACAATCTTGTGCAAATGGTCTTGCATTGTAGCATTTGCAAAATGTTTTTAATCCAAATTTTTAATATTTTTATCAGGCTTAAGTTCATCAAATTTAATTTTCATTAAATTATTTTTATGAAGAAAGGAATTGTACAACATGAAAATTAATTAAAATTGTTATTGATAATCATTCATTCTTGACTGAGCTGAGATTCGAACCCAGGCGGCTGATTATAAAATATACTAAAGTAAATACGATGCAAGACCATTTGCACAATATTGTGAATTGGGATATTGTGTATGTGTATGCATTAAAGAATAAGTGTGGTTAAATGTTCATAAAATTGACGTTTATGGAATAGCAGTGGGAGAGCATAATGAAACTGATTGGAGAAATTTTATATGTGTATTCATGTATGTGTGTCTGACTGGCTGCTTGCCTGTATTTATTAAGAAAATCATATGAACCCTCAAGCTTCGGTTCATATATTTCTATACCTTTCACCACATGTAGAAAGAGTTTGTGTATATAAGTTTTTCATTTCGTTTGTACTTCCTACAATTTTGATCCTAAATTGCATAGAGAAAAGATATTCTGGTTCTTTATGAGTAGCGGAGTAGCTCATGTGATAGTAAATAAAAGCGCGGGGGGGCGGGTCAAAGGATGAAAAAGAACTTGTGTGCATTGTGTAAAGTTTTCAGTAAAACGTTTATATTACTGACGGATGGAAATTCGAGTATAAAATTTAAATTTTTGGGGGTTAATTTGTAAATCCCTTCACTAATACCGTGCTCACATATCCACCTTAAATGAGTTTTGCGCAATAATTTCCATTATTGAGCTCAATAATCCATAAAAGTTTCAATTTAGTTATTGTTCAATTAATACGAAATTGTTATCATATTGAGTAAAATTAAAATGCAAGTGTGTGACTCACAAAACGAAGTGTTTTGAAATTTGGCAACTGAAATCAACAACAAAAACAAAGGACCATCCATAAGCTCTGCGCAAAAGCCAGATGTTTATTTTGTTTGTTCTTTAAAGATGTCAAAATTTGTTTATATACTTTGGTTAAGTTAATTGCTAATTGAGTTAGCTTCATTGTGTATTTGTGAACAGAAAGCAAATTTGTTCAATAAACCGAATATTAGCTTTATAAAAAAATGTAGGTATGTCTAAACGCCATATAAGCGTTGAAAAATTTCTCATAAAACATTTTTTTATTTTGAGGTGAAGTGTCTAACAAAAAACACATGTAGGTGGAAATGTAAGTTTTACACTACATTAAAAATTCAAGTGATATATAAAAATTTTAGTGTAAAATCTAAATTTTAGTGTAAAATTTACATGTTAGTGTTAATAGTAGATTTTACTTCAAAATGAAAATTTTAATGTTAAATGTAAATTTTAGTGTAAACGTAAATTTAAATGTTAATGTAAAATTTACACTTTACTGTACAAAGAAAATTTCTGAATATGTAAATTTTTAGTGTTAAATTTATATCTGAGTGTAAAATGTAATTTTTAGTCTAGAATATAAATTCTAGTGCAAATTTTGGTGTAAATATTAATAATATTTAGTATAAAGTTAAAACAAGAATGTAAAATGGAAATTTATGTGTATTAATATACTAAATATGCTACTGTAGAATGAATGTAGATTTTACTGTAGAATGAAAATTTGAGTGTAAAATGTGAATTTAAGTGAAAAATTTACATGTTGGTGTAAAATGTAGATTTTACTGTAGAATAAAAGATTCAGTGTATTTAATATGTAAATTTAAGTGTTATGTGTAAAGCTAAGAGCGAAATGTAAATTTTAGTGTATATAAATATAAATTTTAGTGTAAAGTGTAAAGTGTAAATTTTTAGTGTTTTATTTAAATATTAGTAAGAAGTAAAAATTACAGTGTAAATTTATGTGTACAATTTTCATGTTAGTTTACATAACTGTAGAATTTAAACTAAAGCGTTAAATTGACATGTTGGTGTAAAATGTAGATTTAGCTTTTGAATGAAAATTTCATTGTCTGTAATATGTCAATTAAAGTGTTAAATGTAAAGCTGAGTGTAAAATGTAAATTTGAGTGTAGAGTATAAAAAAAATTAATTTTAGTGTACAATGTAAATGTTAGTGCAAAATGTAAATTTTGGTAAGAAATATTAATTTTGGTCTAAAAAGCTACTTTTATTGTAAAATGTAAATTGTGGTGTAAAATAATATTTGAGTGTAAAATGTAAGTTTTAGTTTAAAATGTATATTTTGCTGAAGTATAAAAATTTTTACATTTTAAACAAATATTTAAAATGTAAGTTTTAGTGTAAATTGTAAAGATTTGTGTGAAATGTTACTGTTTCTGAAAAATGTAAAGTTTTGTGTTCGGTGTGAGTTTTAGTGTAATACGTTTTTTTTTGTGTAATGTGTAAGTTTTTGTAAAAAGTGAAGTTTTATTAAAAAAAACGTTTTTGTAAAAAGTGAACTTCTATAAGAAGGAACGGCTTTAAATAAAAGAAAAGTTTTTGTAAAAGACTGCAGTTTTTCTTGATAAGTGCAGATTCTGTGTCATTTTTGTATAAAATTTGAAGTTTTTGTAAAAAGTTCAGTTTTTATAAAAAACGATGTTTGATAAAATGTGCAGTTTTGGCAGAAAAGAACAGTTTCGGTTTAAAATAAAAAAAAGTATAGAAGGAAATTTTCGTGTAAAAATTTTTGTATTGTGTAAAGGCAGACTTTTTTTTACACAAAAAGGTAACTTTATGTGTAAAGAAGTGACTTGGCTAAAATTTCGAATAAAAAAATTCTTGTTTACTTATACTTGTATCGTTTCTTAATTTTTAAGGACGTTAAGCTTTCAAATGAGATCCAAAGTGTTTGCCAAGTTTTGTAGAAGTAGTAATAATTTTAAAGCCCAAGTGTCTGATTGTATATTGTTATTTCAGAGGTTTGTATACAATTCTGCACATACATTTGTTCTCTCTGGGATACGCTCATACTAATGCATTAAAGTTGTATATTTGTACATTTAATGGTGATAAATTTCAAGCTGTTTAATATTGTATAGTTACCAGACTGTCATACGAACACACATGGCACACATGTGCCATGTGTATGAATGTAATCTGCCGCTGTTTATTGTATTTGCTTGAGTATATATATTTAATACAAATACAC
This sequence comes from Pollenia labialis, assembly GCA_949318255.1. NCBI lineage: Eukaryota > Metazoa > Arthropoda > Insecta > Diptera > Polleniidae > Pollenia > Pollenia labialis. The sequence goes on along the minus strand of OX439141.1, from coordinate 28,769,269 downwards.
CGAGTAAGAGCAACATTTCTAATTATCTGACGGATTAGCTTAATTGGTAACAAGCATACTTCCTGCCACATATAGAAATCAGAAGAGCAAGTGAATACTTTTGCTCAAATGCATCTGTGGAAGAAGCAGAGTGTAAGCTTACTTGTATATATCCTTGTTCCTTGTAAATATGTTGCTGCATTTAAGAATTCATATACACATACATACATACATCGATACACTTTTAACACTCATTACTCAGGCAGGCAGTCCTGACTGTCTTCCAGCTTTGTAGGAACAGTATGATGCAGATTATTTTTCCCCAGAAATTTTTTTTCTATGAGTTATTTTTGTGTGGAGTAAGAAGTAAAGTAAGATTTTTTCAGTTTGTCAGAATATTGTTAATATAACAACAAAGAATTTTGTTATTTATAAATATGAAAAATAGGTCAGTAAGAGATTCTGCTGTTGGTTTGGGAATTAAGTTTAAATAGGGAATTTTAATCCTTTAAGAACGAAAATTTTTTTAGAAAAAGAAAGATATTAATTTTTTTTTTTACACAAAAACACCTTTTCATCATAAAAAGTGATTTAAAAAAACACAAAAAATGCACTTTTTAACAAAATATTAAAAATTTAACAAAAACTCTTTTTAAAATATTTTTCCATATTTCTCATAAAGTGTTTGCACCGAAATGTAACACTTTTTTTTTTGTTACTTTTTCATAAAACACTACACATTTTTGAAAAAGTGAAAAGTTTAAGAGGTTTTTAAGTTTGCTACAAAACGTTGAAATTGGGCACAATTCTTTTTTATTAAAGTAGCCCTTTGTCACACGAAGTATTGTATGTCTTTAGGGAAAGTCTCATCTTTCATGGTTTAATTTTTTTGACTATTGTGCCTGTCCCTTATTTTTTAATGAGTGTTTGTGTGTGTATACAGACTGACTGCATTTCCTTCTTCTGCTGCTGTTAATGCTGCTTATTATATAGCATTTTAACATGCATCAGCTGGTTTATATAATTGCATTGAAATATAAATTTTTCACTTTTAGCAAACAGTAATGGCAAACATCGTTGTGGTATCAATTTTCTACCAAAAAAATTAAAAAAAAAACTGCAATACACAAAGTTCAACAGCAAAAAAAAGTACCAAATATAACTAAATGTAGAATTTAAAAATGCCTCTTTTTCTTCTACTGCCCCTTTTGCTTATGCAACACAAGTGATCTTAACTTTCATGCACACAACGAGTCGAGAAACTGAGTTTCTAAAATGTAGTACTGAGTAACTCTCACACATACATCTAGTGTTTGTTAAATTTTCATTTTTGTTGTTTTTTGCCACTTCAGTGGTTTGTTTAGCTGCTGCATGATGCATGTGATTCTTTTTTTTCATATTTTTTGCTTTCCGGTGTGGCTTCTACTTCTGCTGCTGTACAAATAAACTTTTTTTATCTTTTTTTTTCTAATTTTTCTGTTTAAGTGATAGTAGTTGAGTAGATGTTATTAGAGTCTATATTATTAATTGCCTGTTTTTAGGCGCCGCTTGAAATTTTTAACAAACACACATAACTTTAGACACGCTAGTCATTTTGTGGCAAGTGATTTTTTCGAATAATTAATTTTAACGAATTTCTACTTGACTTTTGATAATAATTTCTTGGTTTGGCATTTTTGGGCTTAATTAATTTAAATTAATAAGGAAAATTAAAAAAAAACTTTTTTGATCAACATATTATGAATTTAATTATTACATCGGTTACAAGAGACATTAAAATCATTTTATAATATTAAAAGAAATTTAAAGGAAACTTAGCTAAGTTTTGCCAAAGCTTATTTGTATACATTCCTACACAATTAGTTGTGAAGAGGGTATACTAATTTTATTAGATATTTTGCCAAAATGAACAATATATGGGCATTTCCGAAATGACAGGTTTCGCTGAATTACGCCTTTTTATATATGGCCACAAAAACTATTTAAATTTTTCAAATTCGAACCGCTACTTCTTTTGCCATCTAAAATTCGAAAAATTAAAAAAACGACTTGAAACTTGCAAGAGTTTTTTCATTCATTCCGTTTTCTTTGTAATAGTTTTAAGCTTTCAGATGCAAACCCATACAAAATATAGTCACTAGACTTGGAGAATATATATTTACTAAAAAAAAAATTTTGATATCGCTGCTGGGTGAAAAGTTGCATGGTATTTTAAAGTGAAACCAAAATTTTCCGAATTTTTAAATTTTTGAAGATTTTACATAGAGTTTTTGCGCCGTTTAATAAAAATGAGTTTTAAGCGCAGAATTAAAAAAACTGCGTAATTTTATAAAGTTTGAGGTGTATCAAGTTGGTGTCAGCGCACCAATAACGTATCACGGACATCACAAACTTAAAAGAAATTAGCGTAAATTTTTTAAAAATGTATCTTTTTTGCGTCTGAATATCTGAATTGCCTTTTAAGTTGGCTAGTGTATTGCGTGATGTGAGTAACTTCGTAAAGGGCACCTCCGAGGCGAAAACGCACTTTAAAACATTTAAACGCAAACATTTTATGAACTTTTGAAAATTTTTGCAAAAAACAATTTATTTTTAAGCTTTTTTTTATATCAAAACATGTCATGGGAACATGTTTAGGTATCTAAATAGATTCTTCGCGACGGACTTAACTGATAAAGTGCAAAAAAAAAATAATTTTTTTCAACCCTGGCGCGTGCAGCGGCAGTTTTTTACAAACACATTTCGCTTTGTGACAACTGAAGCGCTGTATCAATTCCGCTCAAACGTACATCGAATAGAAGACTTTACTGAGCTTGATACTAAAATTGAAAACGCACCAAAAAATTTTAAGGATTTAAAATTTTATGGAGGAAACAAAATGTTTCTAACCTCAAAAAGCATCCTTGTATGAAATATTTGATTTGGTTTCAGATCATACATTTTGAAAGTCCTGAAATTCGTAAAAAAAAACTAACCGTAATTTTGTAAAATGTTTAACAATTTTAAATAAATTTTTATATGCATACACGATCAAAAAAAATTTTTTTATATTTTTTTTCCAGTGTATTTTAAAAAGTATTCAAGCTTTTACAAATATTTTAGTGTGCTAAGAAAGCCCTTAAGGGGTATTATCCACACGCGTTATCCTTTTTCAATTTTAACAAAAACTGTAATTTTTATATTTTTTTTAATGTTTAACTTTAAAGCGCAGAAAAATTTGCGCCGTGTAATAAAAATGATTAACGCGAACGGATTTCACATGCTTAAATATCGGTTTATACACACGCAAATCAACATTGATGTCAGACAAAAAAAAAAAAAAATTAAAAAAAAAATGTCTAGGTGTCGTAAATTTTTGAAGTTGCTCACATGTATATACTTTTCATTGGAAATATTGCCAAAATTTACTATATTTTCCCAAAATCTACTTTTTATGGTAGGAAATTTTCCCAGGATGATTTTTTATAGAATATTTTTCGAAAATGTTCAATTTATAGGATAATTTGCTTATATTTACTATTTTCAGAAAATCTTGCCCAAATTTAATATTAATAGGAAATTTCGCAAAAATTTACTTCTCATAGGAAATGTTGCCCAATTTACTGTTTACAAAAAAATTTGTTTACATGTACTTTTAATAGAAAATTTTACCAAAATCTAACGATTTGCAGCAATTCTTGCCCAAATTTAATATTCATAGGAAATATTGGCATAATTTACTACTGAAGGAAATTTCCCTTATGTTATTTTTTATAGGACCTAATGGCAAAATTTACCTTTTATAGATAATTTGCAAAAATATACTTTTTATAGGAAATTTGGCCAAAATGTACTTTTTATAGGAAATCTAGCCAAAATTTATATTTTAGAGGATATTTTGCGAAAACGTATTCTTTATAGCAAAAATTTGCTAACTTTTCTATTTTTTAAACTATTTTCAATATGTACTTTTCACAGCAAATTTTGTAATAATTTATTATTTATAGAAAATTTCGACAAAAATTAACTTTTAAAAAGAAATTTTGTTTAAATTTACTATTCATAAAAATATTGTTAATTTAAACAAATATCGCTGAATTTTCTATTTATAGAAATTTGTATGTTTGCAGGAAACTTTGTTAAATATTTTCAATCTACATATAGGAAACATTTCTGAGGTTTGTTATTTGCAGGGAAACAAGAAATATGCAATTCAGTGATGCCTTAAGGATACGAAAGATACATTTTTTTTGTATATTTTGATGACTTCACGTACCATGTGTAATTCCAACATTTTGTGTATCCGTTGAATCTGTACGCAAAATGTACAGAAATAAAATGTTAGAGAATTTTTAGCCAACTAAAACTTATTATTGCCGACTCAATACTAATACAAAAGCAGCTTTAAAAATGTAGAAAGAAGGCATAAAGGATGTTTCAACATACGATCAATCTAAATCAATGTTTATTAGTAGGGCGAAGTTGTTCAGAGGATATATGAACATCTTTTTTATTAATAAGTATTGTGGCAATTTTGTTGAACTATTTATGGTTTTTAATCCAAATTTTCAATATTTTTAATCAGGCTTAAGTTCATCAAATTTAATTTCATTAAATTATTTTAATGAAGAAAGGAATTTTACAACATGAAAATTAATTAAAATTGTTATTGATAATCATTTATTCTTGACTGACCTGAGATTCGAACCCAGGCGGCTGGTTACCCTGACATGTTTCGATCGCTACCACTCGATCTTCTCAGAGGGATTTGCCGTCTTACACTCGCAGCCATCGACGACTGCTGACGTCAATAGTCAAATATCAATCCTTAAACCAAATTGTATTTTAACCCTTTGGAAGATTGAAATTTGCATTTTTTTTTTTTTTTTTTTAATTATTATCCATTTTTAATTGATATTACATGTTTTTCTTGTACCTCTGTTTTTTCGTACTTTTTGTCAATAATTCTTATTGAAGTCCAAATTACATTTTTGTTTTTCCATGTTTGTCTTTCTTTTTCGTGTTGACCTTTTTCAGCACAACTTGAAGGACAATAATAAGAATTGTGGTCATTTTGTTGAACTATTTAATGGGTTTTAATCCAAATTTTCAATATTTTTAATCAGGCTTAAGTTCATCAAATTTCAATTTCATTAAATTATTTTTATGAAGAAATAAATTTTACAACATGAAAATTAATTAAAATTGTCATTGATAATCATTCATTCTTGACTGACCTGAGATTCGAACCCAGGCTGCTGGTTACTTTTTTAATTTCAGGAAATTTATATAAACTTTTTGATATAATCGTCTTAGTATGAACGCCTTTACTCGTATATTAATTTTTACAAAAATGTTTTTTTTTTCAAAAGATTTTGTTATTCGTGCTAAATTCCCAGTTTTTATTATTGATAAAAACACTTGAAATTTATTGTTGATGGGATAAGCTATTCCTATGCGCATTTCACTGGTTGCTTAGGCCAGATCATCAGGAAACTTCATCCATAAAGATTTTAGAAAAACTAAAGATATTAAACCAAACAAAAATGTTAAACGTATAAGACTTATAGCAACAGTTCTACTTGTAATAATATCAAAGTTTAAACAAAACAACATCAACAATAAACAGTGCGTTCATCTCATCTTACATTCCCCGCTACAATTAGTTGAAATTCTCTCAACATTAATTGTAGTTGTAAGTAGGTTAAGAAAAACAAAATAAAAAACAAACAACAACTTACAAAATATGTTGTCAATTAAGTGTTTTTTAGGCCGTGCACCTGCCTGTTTATTATCAAAAAGTAATTTCAATTTTTGGGAATACAAAATTTAAATTTCAAAAGATTTTGTTATTCGTGCTAAATTCCCAGTTTTTATTATTGATAAAAACACTTGAAATTTATTGTTGATGGGATAAGCTATTCCTATGCGCATTTCACTGGTTGCTTATGCCAGATCATCAGGAAACTTCATCCATAAAGATTTTAGAAAAACTAAAGATATTAAACCAAACAAAAATGTTACACGTATAAGACTTATAGCAACAGTTCTACTTGTAATAATATCAAAGTTTAAACAAAACAACATCAACAATAAACAGTGCGTTCATCTCATCTTACATTCCCCGCTACAATTAGTTGAAATTCTCTCAACATTAATTGTAGTTGTAAGTAGGTTAAGAAAAACAAAATAAAAAACAAACAACAACTTACAAAATATGTTGTCAATTAAGTGTTTTTTATGCCGTGCACCTGCCTGTTTATTATCAAAAAGTAATTTCAATTTTTGGGAATACAAAATTTAAATTTCAAAAGATTTTGTTATTCGTGCTAAATTCCCAGTTTTTATTATTGATAAAAACACTTGAAATTTATTGTTGATGGGATAAGCTATTCCTATGCGCATTTCACTGGTTGCTTAGGCCAGATCATCAGGAAACTTCATCCATAAAGATTTTAGAAAAACTAAAGATATTAAACCAAACAAAAATGTTAAACGTATAAGACTTATAGCAACAGTTCTACTTGTAATAATATCAAAGTTTAAACAAAACAACATCAACAATAAACAGTGCGTTCATCTCATCTTACATTCCCCGCTACAATTAGTTGAAATTCTCTCAACATTAATTGTAGTTGTAAGTAGGTTAAGAAAAACAAAATAAAAAACAAACAACAACTTACAAAATATGTTGTCAATTAAGTGTTTTTTATGCCGTGCACCTGCCTGTTTATTATCAAAAAGTAATTTCAATTTTTGGGAATACAAAATTTAAATTTCAAAAGATTTTGTTATTCGTGCTAAATTCCCAGTTTTTATTATTGATAAAAACACTTGAAATTTATTGTTGATGGGATAAGCTATTCCTATGCGCATTTCACTGGTTGCTTAGGCCAGATCATCAGGAAACTTCATCCATAAAGATTTTAGAAAAACTAAAGATATTAAACCAAACAAAAATGTTAAACGTATAAGACTTATAGCAACAGTTCTACTTGTAATAATATCAAAGTTTAAACAAAACAACATCAACAATAAACAGTGCGTTCATCTCATCTTACATTCCCCGCTACAATTAGTTGAAATTCTCTCAACATTAATTGTAGTTGTAAGTAGGTTAAGAAAAACAAAATAAAAAACAAACAACAACTTACAAAATATGTTGTCAATTAAGTGTTTTTTATGCCGTGCACCTGCCTGTTTATTATCAAAAAGTAATTTCAATTTTTGGGAATACAAAATTTAAATTTCAAAAGATTTTGTTATTCGTGCTAAATTCCCAGTTTTTATTATTGATAAAAACACTTGAAATTTATTGTTGATGGGATAAGCTATTCCTATGCGCATTTCACTGGTTGCTTAGGCCAGATCATCAGGAAACTTCATCCATAAAGATTTTAGAAAAACTAAAGATATTAAACCAAACAAAAATGTTAAACGTATAAGACTTATAGCAACAGTTCTACTTGTAATAATATCAAAGTTTAAACAAAACAACATCAACAATAAACAGTGCGTTCATCTCATCTTACATTCCCCGCTACAATTAGTTGAAATTCTCTCAACATTAATTGTAGTTGTAAGTAGGTTAAGAAAAACAAAATAAAAAACAAACAACAACTTACAAAATATGTTGTCAATTAAGTGTTTTTTAGGCCGTGCACCTGCCTGTTTATTATCAAAAAGTAATTTCAATTTTTGGGAATACAAAATTTAAATTTCAAAAGATTTTGTTATTCGTGCTAAATTCCCAGTTTTTATTATTGATAAAAACACTTGAAATTTATTGTTGATGGGATAAGCTATTCCTATGCTATTCCTAAGCAACCAGTGAAATGCGCATAGGAATAGCTTATCCCATCAACAATAAATTTCAAGTGTTTTTATCAATAATAAAAACTGGGAATTTAGCACGAATAACAAAATCTTTTGAAATTTAAATTTTGTATTCCCAAAAATTGAAATTACTTTTTGATAATAAACAGGCAGGTGCACGGCATAAAAAACACTTAATTGACAACATATTTTGTAAGTTGTTGTTTGTTTTTTATTTTGTTTTTCTTAACCTACTTACAACTACAATTAATGTTGAGAGAATTTCAACTAATTGTAGCGGGGAATGTAAGATGAGATGAACGCACTGTTTATTGTTGATGTTGTTTTGTTTAAACTTTGATATTATTACAAGTAGAACTGTTGCTATAAGTCTTATACGTTTAACATTTTTGTTTGGTTTAATATCTTTAGTTTTTCTAAAATCTTTATGGATGAAGTTTCCTGATGATCTGGCCTAAGCAACCAGTGAAATGCGCATAGGAATAGCTTATCCCATCAACAATAAATTTCAAGTGTTTTTATCAATAATAAAAACTGGGAATTTAGCACGAATAACAAAATCTTTTGAAATTTAAATTTTGTATTCCCAAAAATTGAAATTACTTTTTGATAAAATGTTTTTTTTTTGATAGCATCCATGTACATATGTATGTGGGATAGAAGGCTAGAATAAAGGACAGACACAAAACGTACTTACCTACTTATGTAGTTATATCACACGTACGGACGAAGAGAAGGAACAGAATATCAAATACAGTCAGTCGTTAAAGATCAAGTAGCCTAGAAAGTTGTAAAGTTGTGAAGTTGTGACGACTCTTAAGTTGAAAAGTTGTGTCAAGTCGAACGAACATTTTTTTACCAATATTTTTTTAAATCATTTCTTTAACTTATTAAATAATTTTGCTTTTAAATAAAACTTTTGAATTAAACATTTTTTTAAAAAATATATAAAAAACTACAAGTGTGTAATTTAATCATTGCTACATGTATTTATAATTAATTTTAAAAATGAATTTATATGATATCCGGGTACGTTCTAGAATCCGAATCCACTTGAAAGTGGATAACATCAGCATTTTTGGTGTTCTGCATTTCACATCCACATGTTTTTATTCGCTTGCAATTGGAGTAGTTAGGAGTTGGTGAAAGTAAAACGAATCGACTTTTACCCTACGTTTCCACATGCAAGTAATTACTTGCAAGTAGTGTATACGTATTATCAACGAAAAATCGAGGAAACAGCCGATTGGCTGAAACTACAAAAATTGTGTTAATGTAAGTGAAAAAGTGTGAGTGTATTGAGTTTTCGAACTCGTACTTGCATGTGGAAACGGGTGGTTATTCTAATATTTTTAAAAGAAAAAAATTTTGTTGTTAGTTTAAAATGTTCTTTTTCCAATTTAATCAAAACATATCGTTACCTAAAACGCAAAAGGCCCTTAATAACCCAAAATTTAAAGTCGACTTTCTCATCGATTTTAATGCTTTTAATGTTATTTTCCGGAAATTTGTTTATTTTTTTTAACCTATTAAGCGATCTCAAATTAGTTTTGTGTTTGTTTTAAATTTTGCAATTTTTTCGCGGAATTTAGCCATGTTCGCGATAAATGCGATTTGTTCCTGTAAGTTTTCTGATTCTTTACAGCTGTTAGCAAATTTCCGCCAACTTAGCAATTTTTACCGAATTTTTGCCATTCCTTATTTAAGGGACTGTTAATCAATTTTATGGACTGTTTAAAATATAAAAAATTTTTAGATTTTTTTGTTTTGTTATTTTCCGACATTTTGTTTTTTTTTTAACCCATTCAGCGATTTTAAATAAATTTTAGTATTTGTTTAAAAGTTTGTAATTTTTCGCCAATTTTAGCCATGTTCGCGATAGAAGCGATTTTTTCCTGTGATTCTTTACAGCTTTCACGAATTTTAATAAATATTTGACTTTGCTATCATGGAGCGGCTAGAAAATTAGCGATCTTTAGTTTAACTATAGTTTTTTCGATCAAAAACTTCGAATACACAAAAACATGCGGATTTGAGAACACAAATTTATGAACTATGCGGATTCAAAAAATGTTTCGTTTTCAATTGGAGTCGAAACCTTGAACATACCTGCAGCCGTATTCTGTAATTCGATTAGCTAAAGCTAAATCTCGATCGCTAAAATGCCTTAGAGAATACAAAATTTAAACATTTTAGCGATGACATTAAAAGTTATTTTTTATGACAGTGCCAAATTTATAGATTTTTAGCGATAGAGATTTAGCTTTAGCGTATTACGAAATACGGCTGCAGATCATTCTATTTACAATATTCATAAAATATGAAATAAAAATGTTATGTTATGTTTTCAAACAAACGCTTGTTTAAAGTTTTATTAATTATATTAATTTTTATTAATTTTTTTTTACTGATTCAATTAATATTTTTGTTTGATTTTTATTTAACCAAAAAAAATGTTGACAACTATTCAAAAGTATAATATACGCGCTATTGGTTTCAAGTTTTCATAACTTTGTCTGGGATCACACTATGAAAGTTTTCTTTCAGAAAGTCTGAGTTTATTGGTGAGAGGGGAAGAGAACATGCTTTTCGTTTCTCCTCTCTCACCCATAAACTCAGACTTTCTGAAAGAAAACTTTCATAGTGTGAACCCAGACTTTGTATGAAATATTTAACGCTCTTTAATGTTGTCGTTTTTTGCGTTTTTTTTATTTGATCGTAAGCAACACTTCTTTATGTGAAGTATAAGAACAGCAACACAAAACACACACAGTCTATTTTTGGACGCTTTAAAAAAGTACAACATTAAGAATTATGATAAAATAGCGTGAGGAGGTTTGTTGAAAAATAAAAACAATAGCAGGTAGAAAAAAACGTTTAACTCTTTTTAAACAACAGAAACAACAACAACATTATAAGAAACAAAATAAATTTTTGGTTGGTTTCAAAGTTGATAAAAAATAAAAACTATCTAGTTAAATACATACATCAAATGCAAAAATTGACGAAAACATATCGAGTCGGTCTGCTGCCGTTTTTGGTAACATTTCTTCTTCTTTAGCCAAGGAAATGATACAGCAACAGTGAGTGATGAAGAAAAACATTGTGTGTATAAACAAGACTTCGTTCAAAAATTATTCCAACAAAAAATGTGCCTCAAAGCCAGCCGCCGCTCAGCTCTGCCTTCATCTTCTCTTCTCCTTCAAAAATTTTTGTTTGATTCAGTAAAATTATTTGTTTGAAATTTATGTGAATTTCAGTAAGCTTTTTGTTTGATTCTGTAAATTTTTTGTTTGAAAAAATCAGTGTTTTTTTCAGTAAACAAAATTCAAATAAATTGTTTGAATATGCGAATTTGTTTGTAGGACCGATTGCAGATAAAAAATGTTTTGATTCTACAAATTTTTTGTTTGAATTCGAATAATAATTTTTTCTGTGTAGTGGATATTTTACCGTTTGCAGCATTTTTTTTGCATAATTTGGTTAAAAAGCCTTTTTGCAGCAAGTTTGAAGTTTATAGTGCATATTTTGGATTTTTGAGGCATATACAAGATCTGTCGCCGAAAATCAATCAGTTTTTCTGTATCAAATATCTATCTGTATACCCAATGTGTTGCTTAAATTTTGCCATCGACATTTTATTTTTACTCTAAAATTGTAAGACAAAGCAGGTTATTTTATTTTAAATAAAAATAAGGGAAAATCAATAATATACGTTTTTGGCGATGTGTGTAATACATAGAAATCCGGACCAATGGTTTTATTATACCGATCAAATCAGAATCACTATTTTAAGTGATCCGTCCGTCTGGCTAGATGTCTGTCCTTGTTAACCTTGTGCGCAAAGTACTAGTTGGAATCTATTAGATAATTTGATCAAATTGGGTAAATACATTTTAATTGTACCAAGGACGAAGTCTATGTAAATGGTGAGAATCAGTTTATAGTTTCACATACTCCCCACAAAAACTTCTTTCTAAATTTGACTCTGTGTCCGTAAACCCAAAAATATTTCACTGCAAAAATATTTTTCTACAAATTAATTTCTTTTCAAATCAGTTCACATTTTCCGAAAGCTCCCATCCATAAATAGCTGTAGCTTCATTTTAAATGTTTACTTTAAGAAACGATTAAGCGACCATCCCTTATATCCTTTTAAGACAAAAAATCTCATATGGATGTTAATATTTAGATGATATTCGCCACAAATAACTCTAATATGAATTTAAACCTCTTAAAAAAACTTGGTTTTTGTGAGCCCACGACTGCCCATCGTTTCCAAATAGGGTAAAATCCAGGGCTGTGGAGTCGTCCGAAAAAAGTACTAAATCCGACTCCAAATGCTGAAATTTTTTAAGTGCGACTCCTACTTCGACACCTACTATAATCTTGATGCTAAATGTATATGAGACTCAGTGATGATAGCTTTTATTTTTTCATTACCGTACGGCCTTCTAAAAATTACACTTATAAAATTATTACAGTAACTGATTGCCGTACGCAAACATTAATGTGCTGTTTCCAAATGACAGGCGATTGATTATGTAGCAAAATTTAATATATGAAAAGCACTCAGTTCATCGTCTGTCATTTGGAAACAGCACATAAGAGCAGTATTCATAAACCATTTATTTTAATTTTAAATGTATTTTAAGAAGATAATTTTTATTTTGGAAATTTTTTTAAAATTTTTTATGCCGAAAAACTTTGGAGTCGGAGTCGCGAGTTTTTGTGGGTACTATGACTACAACTCCGACTCCGGCACAAAAACATCAACTCCGATTCCAACTCCACAGTCCTGGTAAAATCTCGAAAATTCGTCTGTATATTATGCTGTTTGGGCTTAAACGATTATAATTTTGGGATTGTTTTTATTAAATGGAACTGTTATTAAATTGTTGAATATTCTTTCTTCCAAATTAGCAATTTTTGAATTTTTTGGGACATATTTTTTTACAATTTTCTGGGCATATTTTCAAGATTTGGCTGCATATTTAATGCGCATAAAACGCGTTTTAAAGAGCAAATTTCTGGTTTCCCTGGTTATTTGTATAAAATTTCCAATTTTTAAAAACTTTGCAAAACTTTGCTTTTTATTCCAATATTTGCCATTTTTGAAAATGTAAATTTTTAATAGCCATTTTACTAAAAATTTTATTTCCGTTCATCCTTTTACTCCATTCAATAATTCAGTTAAATTTTTTTATTTCAATAATTTAAACGTTTCCATTTCAATGCTTTCAATTATCCTAAAAACAATTTACATTGAGTGATTTTTATTAATTTTTTGTTCAATCAAAAAATAAAATAAAAAAGAAAAATAAAATACCAAAAAAAAATAAATCCACCAAAAATCTGTTTTTCACATGTCAACATTCTACTCCAACACAAACAACAATTCGATCCTTAAAACAGCAACAAAAACTCCACTCAAATTGTTGGAAAATTTTTCAAAGTATTTGTGGTCCTGGTTAAAAACTAAACGCCAGCCAGAAAAAAGTCAAACAATTGGGAACAAATGTAGAATGCAAAGTGATTTTCAAAAATGAATCCCTTAAAGAATACCACGGGGTTCCCGAAATAAAGAAAAAGGAAATTGTAAAAAACTTTGCCGAAGTTTTCTGTTAATTGGAAATTTAGCCCAAATATACTATATAGAGGAAATTTAACCAATATATCCTGTTTATAGGAAATTTTACCAAAATTTACTGTTTATAAAACATTTTACCAAAATTTGCTGTTTATAGGAAGTTTTGTCAAAATATGCTGTTTATAGGAAATTTCGCCAAAATTTGCTGATTCATTAAATTTTACTAAAATTTGCTGTTTATAGGAAATTTTGCCAAAATTTGCTGTTTAAAGGAAATTTTTGCCAAAATTTGCTGTTTAAAGGAAATTTTTGCCAAAATTTGCTGCTTAAAGGAAATTTTTGCCAAAATTAGCTGTTTATAGGAAAATTTTCCAAAAATTGCTGTTATAGAAACTTTGCCAACATTAGCTGTTTAACGAAAATTTTGCTGTTTATAGGAAATTCAGGCAAAATTTGGTGTTTACAGGAAATTTAGCCATTATTTACTGATTAAAAGAAATTTTGCCAAAAAATTTAGCTGTTTATAGGAAATTTAGCAAACATTTTCTATTCATGGAACATTTTCTTTTTTTTATCCTTTTTTTTTCAAAAATTGTTTTTATAGGAAATTTATTAAAATTGCTTTTTAATTCAAAAAAAATTGCTTTTTGGAATCCCTTGTAACAACAAAATGTCAATGTTGCAACATTGCAGCTACCGTGAATAAAACAACAAAGGACATGATATTGAAATCTGTAACGAAAAAAAAAACAAAAAACATTTTAACAACTCTAAAACTAAAACATGAAATGCCAAAAATACGAATATTTACATGCCTCAAATACTGTCACATTTCATCAGTGGAGGGTGAAAATAGTTTTGTATTTTTTTCACAAGCAAATTGTCGGTTATTTTTTATTTTTATTATAGTATTTTAGTTATTGTCAGGGATTTTGTTGCACATGGGGTCGTGGTGACATAAAATTGTGGTTGCAAAATAAAAATTTAGAAATTTAAAGGCAACGATAATGTAGAAAATCACTATTTATCGAAATTGTTTTTAGGAATTGTCGGTTTATAGGAAATATTTTTAAAAAAAAATTTTTGCCAAAAAAATTTTATTTAAACGATATTTTGCGCAAATTTCCTGTTAATAAATTATTTAGCGGAAATTGTAAACTTTTAAGGTAATTCAGTTTTTATAGAATATTCGCGCAAATTTTTTTTTATGTAATATTTTCTTTTTATGGCATATTTGCTAAAATTTGCAGTTTATAGGAAGTTTTGTGCAATTTTGGTATTTATAGGAAACTTTTGACTAATTTTGACTTGGCACAATTAGCTTTTAGAAAAAGTTGTATGTTTAAAATTTGTTGATGATAGAGAAATATACTTTTAATAGAAAATTTATCTAAATCGTTTTGTCTCAAATACCCGACTGTAGCACTCTTTTACAATACAATATATTTCGCTATTTGTTTTTCATCTGCTCTATTTTTTTGTTTGTTTTTGTAATGAAGCACTTTTCTCCTTTTTTATTTATTTTTTTTTTCTCCCTCGAATTGTAAAAAGTGAAACCTGTAACACTTTATTTAATTTTAGCACTAGAAACAAAAGCTTGCAACAAAAGCATTGTTATTGAACGGGTTGTACTAAATTGAAGCCTCTACTTAGAAAAACTTAACTGCCAGATAAATTTGCTTTATATAACAATATGTTTTTTTTTTTTTATTATTTTTTTAGCGAAACTGTTTGCATTTTATTATTTGTAAAAAAATAAATAAAAATAAAAATCAACAAAAAATTTAACGAATGTCAATGATATGCAAAAAAATTTATATGACATTCAATTGAGTTTATCGTTTGAAGCATAAACGTAAAGAGGAAAAATTGTTAAAAATAATACATGTCTTTTAAAAGAATTTTATTTAAACAGGGGTATTTTATAAAATTTGGCCAAAATTTCGCCCAAATTTTTAAGCGTATGAAAAGAGTTTGCGCAAATCTGCTTAAATTTTTTGTTAACAATTAATTTTTTGCAATATTTCTTATTATAAAAAAATTTTGGGCAAATTATGTTTTAAATGTGAAAATGTGTGCAAATTTGCTAGTAAAAAAAATTTTTGCGCAAATTTTGATAGCATTTGCCACAACGTTTTGTTTACAGTTCATTTTTTACGAATTCGCTAGTTACAGGTTTAATGAGAAATTTAGTGTAAATTTTCTGGTTTTAGAAAATTTCGCACAAGTTTGGATGTGGATTAAAATATTGCTCAAATTGGCTACATTTTTATGTTTACAATTAACTTTTTGCAAATTTTCTAACTATAGAAATCTTTGCGCAAATTAGTTTGTTATAGAAAATTTTGCGCAAATCTGGGTATTGAAGGCAACTTTTTGTTTGCAAATTTTCTAGTTATGGAAATTTGTTTGTGAAATTTTCTATGCAAAGATAATTTTGTACACATTTGTAAATTTTTTAATTACAAATTAAAAAGAAATAATGCCAAACTTCGTTACTTAATAAAAAAAAAAAATTTTATAATTTGCGCAATTTTTTAATGTTATTTAAATATGATCCATTTTTTAATAAAATCCCCATTCTTAACAAGCATTATTCAATTAAATTCTATGTTTAGAAGTACCATACGCAAATTGGGATTTTCGTGATAATCAAGAATTTCCTTAGTTTTGCTTTCTTTTGAAAATCTAACATGTAAGTGAAACTGCAATTCTCCAATCGTTTAGTCTAGTTTTTTTTTTCAATAACATGAGTATGTGTTTTTTAGTGAAAATGGGGTTGTGTAACTCGTTTTGTATTAATCTTAACAAGAAATCTAGTTACGCCCATATGTATGCTATACAATTTCAACATTTTTGTTTATTTCAAGGAAATACACAAAATCCAATGGGAAAACGATTTTAATCCTGAGGAATGTAATGAATTTAAAAAACAAAAAATACAATATTCGTACTAAAGAATAGACAAAAAAAAACGTATGTGTTATAAATGGAAAGAAAATAGCAAAAAGGAAAAAATGCTTAAAAATCGAAAAACGCATATGTGTTGTTGTCTGAACATGTAAATAAGCAGCAAGTGTGTCAGTAGGAGTCAGTAAGGGGACTTGAAGTAGTTACTGGTAGTTATTTAATAGTTGCAGTTGTAATGTTTTTTTTACAATCAAAAAGTTGAAATCAGATTATTTTTTGTTTAATCTCTTTGTTGGTTAACTTGGCAACCTGTTAAGAAACAAATAGGCAATCAAGTAGAGTATTAAGCCCCTTTCGTAGCCACAGCGCTCAATATCATGTGAATACTAAAATCAAAGTCTAGACAGTTGCTAGATCCAATCTGTCGTGCTTAAGCATCTTATCAGGTAGGCTTAGCAGATCGTTGATTCCTCCGATATGTCGCACAGAGCGATTTTTGTGGAAAAACCCATTTTTCGTTTATTAATTTTTAAAACTTGAACGACGCAGTTCTATAAAGAACTGTTTCACTCCTCTAAATCCGTTATTGGTTTTCGTAAAAGCCACATTTTGTGCTGGAAGAAAATTTAGTAAAGTTACTCAAATATTTTTCCACGACATTTAAAGGCAATTTTCATGCAAGGCAGTAGCATATGCGTGCTAATAACTTTTTAATTCCGTTTTCATTGAAGCAGCTTCTTTTTAACTAAAAAAATTACTTAAATTTCATATGTAGTAACGGGAAATGAGCGAATTCAAATTGCCTTATAAAATTTAGCTTTTGCAGTTTCCGTGGAAAAAAAAGAAGTTAACCCCGCCTTATTACTAAACCGAAATGAAGGACGAGGGTGTAACCAAATAACATAAAAAAAATTCCACGGAATTTCACCTATCGCTTCACAAATTTTTAACTTTTTGCCATAACCTCGAAAATTAGATGTTTTTTAAAATAAAACCAAGCTGCTGAACACGAATATGGCATTCATTTATTTCTCAAGAAGCGCTTTCGAGATATACGCGAAAACCCAGTGTTTTGAAGTTCATAAGGCTGTTTCAAAAAATCTTGAAAATTGATTTCTTTAATTTACACTGTAACAAAGCTATAATTTTTCTGTTTCAGCCGATATCCACAAACACAGTATTTAGCAGACAAAAACTCACTGAGTTAAGATTGGAAAAAAATGATTTTTTCTACGTTTTTTCAAAATTCAACATTTTCAGTCCTTCCGTTAATTTTTAAGCCCGTATCTTAAAGATTACAAACATATTTGTAACAAAATGATTATCATCGTACAAAAAATAAGAAAGTTGCAATGGAATTAGAAAAAACATCCAAATTTAAATTTTGAATAAAAAAATTGTTGTTTCTGGGCTGTGTTGATTGGATTTAGATTGAGTTTTAAGAGGCAATTGAATTTGTTTACATAATTCTATTTTTGGTCAAAAATGTTAAATTTTTCCTCTTCGATTTATCAATTTATGTTGCGGTGACGTTTCACCAATTTGCACCCAGCAGTATTTACCCATCATGGTCTGATCCCAATGGCACTGATAATGGTATTCTATAATTACAAAAAAAATTATTAAGACTTTAAAAAAATTGATTTTATTTTATTTATTTGATATACACCTATGGCATCATATTTGGCTTCTGTTGTTTCTTAAGAACCCGCTTACTACTCTCTGAAAAAAATTACACACATCTTGGAACGATTGCGATAGTAAAAAACGCGTGTCTCTGTGTCCGAAAATCCTCTTTCTTTCAAACATGAAGCGAGTAATTTCTAGTTCTCTTTTGACAAGTTTAAATCACGATGTTAATTAAAGTGCTTTCAACATTTTATGTAAATATGTCATATTCTCCATAAATATATACTGCTTTTGCTTCCATTCGTCGCACAAGTCAAAACATATAATTGCATATTTACGGGTTTCCTACTCATTAGTTAACCATTATGGAAGTACTCTACAGAAAATTCAGGCAAAATCTGTGGCGAGCGTGTACCCCATTTGGAACCAATTGGTAACCAAGGCCGTACAACACAAAATTAGAATATGGGATTAAGATCTTTTCAAGACTCCTTTGTGCCAAATATTATCTAGGTAAACACATCTATATAAGATGTTTCTGACTTAAAGCGATTTTAGAGTTTGTGATCATATGGGATATATGGTCAATACCGACATTTATCAAGAAGTTATGGCAATAAAATTTAGTTTTTAATTTTTTTTCTATGGTAGATTTGAGCAAACATGGAACCATATTAATTAAATATAGTAAAATTATGTCGGTTGCACGAATACATTTTTGGATTAAATTTAATCTAAACACAGACATAAAAACTCTACTCCTCAAAGAAGTTTGTCTAGAGTTATGTGAAATTATGAACCGAGTCTCGCCTTGTGACATGAAAGACGTACATATGTACAAACCTTCATCAAATTTTCTTCAAAATTGTGTCCTGGGGGGCTTTCGACATCGATCAAAACTTCCATTTCAATTGCATTGTAATTTTGATCGATATCGTTATGTTCCCTCTGTACTTTGCGCACAAAGTTTATATGGACATTCAGCCAGACAAACATACGGATATTGTTAAATCGATTCAGAAGGTGATTCTGCGTCGATCGGTATACTAAAAGGTGTTACACACACCAGCACAGATGCGTAATACCATAAAAATATAGGCCTTAAAATATCTTTTTAAAAATTTTCTTTAGCTGAATCCACAGCAACAGAAGACAAAACGTTTTGGTCTTATAAGTCAAGGTGACTTCTGTTTGACGCTTACTGCGGTTATTTCGTTTGGTGTGGGTTGTCTCATAAAAGCTTATCGTCTGTTGTCGTATTAGTGAAAAAACTGTTTTGCCTTTCAAAGTTGTCTTTTGTTGGAGAGGGCTTGGCATTAATCAAAAATGCGCATTGGAAAGCCTTTCAAAAAGTGGAAATCCAACAAGACCATTGATACATAAACAAAATTTTGAGAAAACCAATACTGTTAAGCCTTTATTTTAAAAGTTGCTAAACACAAATTTACTTTTTTGCAAAGATTTGTCTCAATGTCACAATGCCCCGGTAGGCTAGTTGCTAGTGAACTAGTCTTTTAGTGTGGGGGTTGCGAGTTCGATTCCCACCAGAGACTTTGGTCTTTTTAAGGTCTGCGTTACCTTTGCTCGGTTAATTAAGTAAGAATATATAATATAAAAAATTTTGCTAAAATTTGTAACATTTTTTATTAAAACCAAATTAGCCTGCAATTTTCTATAAAAAGCGAATTTGAGCATTTTCTTTTAACAAAACTTTCCATAATTAAACGAAAATATTTTATAAAATCTCCGCTTTACATATTAAACAGTCAAAAAATGTAGCCATATTTTTTTACTAAGAAAGTGACAACATTAAATATTTTTTTATTTCTACAAAAAATATTGTATGTTTGAAGAGTACGTGGGCGAGAACAAGTTAACAACCAAACCCAAATTTCTTAATACTTCCATGCAAACCAAAACCTCAGCCCAAGACTGCATGGCTTCTTTTTGCGAAAGCTTAAAGATTTTTTTATTTTACAAAATTCCTGGAATTACTAAATCTACATTTGCTATACTCGAGTATTCCTCGCAGCCTATGAAAATAAAAGAAGATGAATCACGATGTTCGAGTGCTTCGTTACATCTTTTAGAAGTAGAGTTTACGACAAGCAAATGTGGTTTAGCAATAAGCGGAAATGATTGTTGTATCTTTTTTGTACATTACTTTTAACAAAAACACCAACAACAACAACGTATGCATTTGGGAAATGATCCCACTTATGTTTTCCTAGTACTCCTTCTTTTCCAAAACAGACAGCCCATAAGTTGGTTGTAGAACAGAAACCCAAAAAACTTCAGCCGTTTGCTATGAATTTGAATGTAAACAATCAGAAGGTTAACGATTTTACAACGCAGTGGTGCAACACAGCATGTTGTGTGAGCAAGTGTTTGAGTGTAAAACAAAAGCAACAAACAAATAACATGAAAACAAATACAGAAACAAAAAGTAAATTGGTTTGCAGACAACCGGAAATTGTAGGAAATATTTGCTTATATTAAATGGCAGGTAAATGCCCCAATAGATTGTTTAACTGAAATGTTATTTGAAGTTGAAGAAAATTAGAGGCAAAATGAAATGAAATAGGAAACAAATGAACAGAGAAAAAAAATAACTGAAAATGTTTTCAGTAAACAACAAATTTTCGATGAAAACAAGATTTTTCGAAGCAAAAGGAAGTTTTTTATAAAAAACAAAAATTAAAAAGACTTGAGTTAAGGTTTTATTTTAGGTTAGTTCTAGTTCAGTTCCAGTTTAGTTATATTTCAAGTCTACTTCAGTACTACTTCAATTCTAGTTTAATTCTTGTTAAGCTCTAGTTCTAATCAAGTTCCGTTCTAGTTCAGTTCTAGTACTAAATAAGTTTTTGTTCAGTCCTACTGTTAGTTCCGGTTAAGGTCTAGTTCAGTTATAGTTCAATTCTAGTTCTAGTTCAGTTCTAGTTCAGCTCTAGTTTAGTTCTAGTTCAGTTCTAAATCAGTTCTAGTTCAGTTCAAGTTCAGTTCTACTTCAGCTCTAGTTCAGTTCTAGTTCAGGTCTAGTTCTGCTATGGGTCAGCTCTTGATCAGTTGTTGTTCTGCTCCAGTTCTGTTCTAGTTCAGTTCCTGTTCAGTTCTAGTTCAGTTAATTATAATTGAAAAGTATGCAAAGGATTGCTTATATTTCCTGCAGCCTTAAAGATTTGTTATAAAAAATAAGGCTTTTTTCTTAAGACTATCAATAAACCAAATAAAAAAAAACGACATGGGAAAGCATAAGAAACTTCATTTCAAAAGCCATTATTAATGTCTATAAATATTTTTGCATACAATTAATTAATATTCTTTTACGCATTTTAAAATTTTTGTTTAGTTTTCCTTCAAAAAACACTTGATTTAATTTTTATTTGAGCTAAAACCCGAATTTCATATTTAACTAATTAGGGATTTAAATCATTTAACAAAGATTACAAAAGCATTATTTTAATTACATATATTCAAAACAAAAAGAAAATTTCAAATTGCTTTAAATATTTTAAACAGCTTTGTTTTTAGACACAACAAAATATTTGCAAAATTTAAAGCATAATTGGGAGGATTTTAGCATTTTCCACGAATGTGTTTGTGAAAATTTGAATGTTTTGTGTTCAAATGTATTGAAATAGTAAAATCATTATTATTTTTTTTTTAAATTGTTTTATTGTGCGATTATCATTGTCCAAATACAATTTAAAATTATCATCACGATTATCAATTGTTATAAAACAACAATGGGTTTAATAATATGAATGTATATTTAAGTAAATGCAATTAAATTTTTGTTAAATTTAAAACACAAAAAATCCAAATATTTATCAGCTGTTAAAAAAACACACATTCAAACACATTTACAATTAAACCGTGTCCCAATGAAAAATTATTCTTTGGCTAAATTGGTGTGCGCCAATTTATTTAAACGCTGCCCCTAAAAGCTCTTAAATCATACTAAATGGCCCAAAATGTCATAGACGATATTGTTTTTAGAGGGGCCTAACAAACGTACATATTTGTTGTTTTTTATTCTTGTTGATGCAGATATCGTTTTTTCTCTTCTTGTTGTTGTAAACGTTACTGTGTGCGTACGTATGCGTTTATCCAATGCATTTGTGTTTAATTCACATGGATCATGATTTGAGGCTTATTTCAGTTTTATGTTGTATGAAGCATGTAATTACATTTAATTTATGTGTTAATACACATATACAGCATGCAACAACAAAGGAAGCAAACAACAATAACAACAAAGGCATTAAACAAAATATACATCCATACGTAGAAATAGCAACAGCCACAGGGGAAAAATTTTAAAGCGACAATTTATGAGATCAATGGGAACAGCAACAAAACGCAAAAGTAAACACACACACACACGCATTTACCAATACACAGTTACTCCTACAATTTACGTTTAAAGCATGTGAAAGGTGATGAAGGGACGTGAATTTTAAGCGAAAACATAATTGCAAACTAGACCACAAATTCAATGGATGTCTTATTTAAAATTAAATGTAACACAAACTATAATGTTTTTCTTAAGAGAAAAAAACATGAATTAGAACTTAACTAGAAATGAACTAAACGTAAACTGGACTAAACAAGCACTGATCTAAAATTGAACTAGAGCTGAATGCGAACTCAATTGAACTTAGCTAGAACTAACCTAGAACTTAAGTAAAACTGAACTGAAACTTGTTGAAGCTAGGTAGTAGTTGTATGTTGTTTATCTTGGAACTAATGTTGTATGAATTGTTGTTAGTGGTTGTGTTAACTGTGTTGTTAAGCTTGGAAGTGCTTGTATAAATAAGAGTACAATTAAAGTTGTTGGTGATGTTGATGTTTATGTCATCCGCATTTGTATTGATGTATATTGTGTTGCAATTGTTACGGTTATATGTCTGATGTTGTTCGATAGTGTTTCGTTATCCATTAAGGATTCACGTGTGCTGTTTGTACTTTCACATACAAAAGCTATTTAGAACATGTTGTTTGTTCTTCAAGAGTATATCTAGTTTTTTATTTTGCGATTGCTGTAAGGATCTTTAGTATTTTGAATTTCTCCCAGCAGTGATTCCATGTACCAAGAAGGCCTGTTTCAGTACTTCATGTGTTAAACAAGTACTTAGGTGGTATAGGCTATACGCTCCTTTTCGCAGCTTTTTTGAAAGATATTGCACGTGAGTCAACCATTTGATGTTTTCATCTTCATACCTATACACCCAAATATTTATACAATTTACTTCTAAGTTCTCTTGTTGTTTTGCATGTATTTATGTAGCTGGGGTTAGAACTAAGTATTATGAAGGCATTAATAGTTATGGAATAAAATGTATGTTTCTCTATTTGTAAGAAGATTTGGATTTTGTTCACATTTTCTCTATTTAGAATAAACTTCTACCCAACTTCGAACTTCCGAACTTTAAGTACTTAGGTAAGTATTTTCAGTTTAACATGTAAGCCCTCTTAGCAATTTCTTTTCATGTTTTCCAAGTTAAACAACACTCAACTTGCTACTAGAAGAAAGGTCACAGAAGATGGGTAACTTAACAATGATGGATGCTCGGGTTTTATTTTTGTTCGATGAAACGATTAATCGATATTTGGCATTTTTAACTTATTCAATTAAACAAATAAAATTTTAGAATTAATCGATTAATCGAATAATACAAAATCCAGAATTTTTATAAATTAGAAAAAATTAGTACTTTAGTTAATAAAAATTCTTATTTAAATAAAACCTATCAATGTATCTCCAAATTGTTGCTTCACTTTCGGGCACTTAGATTTTAAAAGAGTCAATATAACTTTGTATTTTTAGAAACCTTCCATCCTCTGCTATGCTTCTGCAAATAATTTCCTCTAGAGAATCGATCGAAGTATCTTGTTTAAAATATTTATTTATTGGGCCACTTGTAGCCCCTTTTGATTGTGCTAGTGGAGCATTTTTATTTATTCATTTGGTGAAGGTGTTGAAGAACATTTACGTTAATACAATTTTGGATACCTGTTACATTAAGCATTATTAGGTTTATCCTTCGTACATTATTTTTAAGCCGAACTCATTCTAAAGAGAGAAACGCATGAACTATTTTGTTAAAAAAAATACAGGCGTGTTCTAGAAATCTAAATGAGGTGGATTTAAAATCGAGCAAATTTTAAAAACGACCCTCCAATGAAAGTTCATACAAATATTCCATTTTATATACTTCATTCTTTAAGTATCCATTATTTTTGCAAGAACAACACATAAAGCCACGAAAAACAACGGTAATTTTGTAAATAATTGAATTTAAATTATCGTTCGGTTTCAATTTCACTTGATTTCGATTTATAGAACATACTTGATAATTTTTTTTTTTTTTTTTAAATTCATATTTATTTGCAATCTATTTTATAGAGAATAAAATAATAATCAAAATACATAATTACTAAAAATTACATATATTGAGTTCCAATGAACCCAAAAAAGAAAATACAAATTGTATTTCTAATAATACGGTATTTTTTTCCTTACAAATATTTTCCTATTTTCTAAAGGGTAGGTCAAGTACATGAAACCTCTTTAACCTTTGAATTTCGTTACTATCATCTAACAAGTTGATTGCTAATACATTTGAGTGATTGCTAAGTCTAGTAAGGTATCTTTCACTAAAATTATTGATTTCTTCTTTGACCTTTTTAATTTTAAGATCTCTGTGGATGTTGTTATTGCTGACAAACCAAGGTGCATTTGTTAATAATCTAAGGGTTTTGGATTGATATCTTTGTAGAATTTCTATGTTCGAATTGCTTGCTGTGTCCCAAAGCTGAATACCATAAGTCCATACCGGTTTGAGAATTGCTTTATATAGTAAAACTTTGTTTTCCAAACTTAAGCTAGATCTAGGGCCTAATAGCCAATACATTTTTCTTGTTTTTATATTTAAGTGCTCACGTTTCTTTTTTATATGTGTTTTCCATGTTAATCGGCGGTCAAGATGGAGGCCTAAATATTTCACAGTGTTGTTTTTTGGTATAATAGTTCCATTTAAATACACTGGGGAACATTCATTTTTTCTTAATGTAAACGTTAGGTGAACCGATTTTGCAGTATTTACTTTTATGTTCCATTTTTGAAGCCATTCTTCAATAAGATCTATTTGGTTTTGTATCAATTCAGAAGCTAAGATTGGTGACTCATGGGAAGCTAATACAGCAGTATCATCTGCATAAGTAGCTGTGGTTACATTGTTCATTACTGGCATATCCGATGTGTAAATGGTGTATAATACTGGACCTAATACGCTACCTTGTGGAATTCCTGCGTTAATGTTACCAAAATCTGAATATGTTTCCTTAACACTTACAAAGAAGCGCCTATTATGAATGTATGCTTTAAGCACAAAATAAAATGGAGCCGGAATAAGCCTTTTTAATTTGTGTAAGAGACCAATGTGCCATACCCTATCAAAGGCTTGCTCAACATCTAAAAATACTGCAGAACAATACAGTTTTCTTTCAAGTGCATCGGAAATATAATTGACTATCCTGTGGCATTGTTCTGGTGTACCATGTTTATTTCTAAACCCAAACTGGTAATCTGGAATGATATTTTGTTGCTCCAAAATTGGCAGTAATCTCTTAAGAAAGAGTCTTTCAAAAATCTTTGAAAAACTGAATAATAAGCTAATTGGCCTATATGAAGTAACTGTATTTTCAGGTTTGTTGGGTTTTAAAATCATAACAATTTTGGCATATTTCCATAGGGATGGAAAATGATTAAGCCTTAATATAGAGTTAAATATAGTTGTGAGAAAGATTATACCTTTTTTCGGCAAATATTTAACAACTTTTGAGTCAATATTGCCGTATCCTGGTGTTTTAGAGTTGTTTAATTTCTTAATTGTATCCCCTACTTCTGCTGGAGTTTTGGGTCTAATAGGGCGATCCATTTGACAAGGAACATCTAAAAATTCTTCAATTTCAGCACTTTCTAGAGGAGTGTTTAGGATAAATGGGTTAAAAGTTGATTCTAAATGTTCTTTAAACTCATTAGCTTTACTGCTGTCTGATCTACACCAATCACCACTTCTATTTTTAATTGGAACATTTCTCTTTGTTGGTTGCTTTAAATATTTTGTTGCGTTCCACAAATTATGTTCATTATCCTTAGCTCCAATTTTCAACCCTTTCAAATAATTACTCAACAAATCATTCTTGTAGTCTTTTAAACGCCTTTTCAAGTATTGTGACGCTCTGTTTAAATTTGCTTTATCCACTGGGTTTCTAGTTCTTTGATAGTTTTTTCGTAATCTTCTTTTATTAGCAATGAGATCCCTTATTTCAGCCGATATTTGGACATTATTACCATTGCTTTGGTGTTGTTGTGGTGTTGATAAATATGCTGCTTCATGTATTAAATTCGTAAATGACTCAACGGCGTCTTCTAAGGCAAAACCGTCTTTAATTGGTATATTCAAATTCAAATTTTGTTCTATCCAGAAACCAAATTGTTGCATATTGGTTCTAGGTGTAACAACTTTAAATTTTTTCGCCACAGTTTGAAGAACTGTACTTAGTGTTAAGATAACAGGAATGTGATCAGAGCTTAAATCTGCGCTCTCTTTTATGTCTAGGAAAGACCGGGGTATTCCTTTATAAACAAAAAAATCCAAAAGATCTGGTATTTTGGTATTATCACTTGGCCAATGTGTAGGACTACCTGTTGATAATATTGAATAATTATTTTTGCAAATGCATTTATACAACGCTCCTCAGTTTGGGTTTACCAGACGTGATCCCCACCAAGGGTGTTTTGCATTAAAGTCTCCACCAACAATGAATTTTGAACCAAGCCTTTTAAAAAAGTTTTCATATTGATCACACTTGACATTATGTCGTGGAGGAAAGTAAATAGAAAATATATTAGTAGTAATATCATCGCAAGTTATTTTAACTCCTGCAGCTTGTAAAAACGTTTCTTCAATTGGTGATAAAATTTCATATTTTATATTTGACTTTATTAAAACAGCTGCGCCCGCGTGAGCTCTATTGTCCGGATGGTTAGCAGAAATTATATCATAATCTTTAATTCTTGCAAAAGTTTTACTAGTAAAATGAGTTTCAGAGATTAAAAAAATATCAATATAATTGTTTTTAAGGAAAACTTCAATTTCATTTGTATGGTTGCATAAGCCGTTAGCGTTCCATATTGCAACTCTTATATTTAATTGCATAATTTAGTCATTAGCATTGACATCATATTCATTAAGTTTTCCACCATTTTTTCAAGTAGATCCAGACGACTGTCTGTATTTACATTTGATGCTCTAACAGTTTCTGAAAAAGACACATTAAATCTATTTTGATTGCTCTGATTGTTAAAAGAATTGTTTAATTGCGGGAAATCTGTAGAATTTTTAGTAACATTATAATTTCTCTGTATATTTGAGTGCTGGCTTTGATGATTAATCCTGTTACTAACAAGGTTTTGGTAGACTCTAAACCCTTTACAATTGGCTGTGTGATGTAACATGCAGTGAACACAACGAGGTGGAGTATCGATGGCTTTTTTGCATTCTATTGTGGGATGGTCTAAACCGCACTTAACGCATCTATATGGTTTTTTACAATATGCTTTGGTGTGTCCAAACTGTTGACAACGATAACATTGAACTAAATCATTTGTTCGAAGAGGTGGCTCAATTTTGACGACTGCGTGATTTATGTAATTTGTCTCATATATAGATTTATTTTTGGGGTCTGGGTCTAAGTCTACATAGAACATTGAGAGAGGCTCTTTTGAAACACGACTCCTAACATTTGTCACAGATCTGACCGAATGGCCTAGACCTAAGAGTTCGGCCTTTATATCCTCCGGGGGAGTTGTGGGATGGAGACCTTTAATAACTACTCTAAAAGCTCTTTCCTGTTTAAGTTGATAAGTATGAAAATTAATGTTACATGTATCTAAATACTTAATTATTTTCCTATAGGAATCTACAGATTTGATCATTAATCTAACTTGGCCTCCCCTTAATGACTTATAACTAAATTCAGTTGAAGAAATAATATCACTTAATTTTGTAATCATAAGATTAATATTTTGTACATTAGGAATGTAAATCGGTGGTGGTTTTGGTGTTGTTTTTTCATTATTATCTTCATTATCTTCTTCAATAACAAGTTCAGCATATCTGTTGTTGTTGGATGATATTGTAGGTATATCACGTGAGTCAATTCGTTTAGTTTTTTTTGGTGATTCAATTCGTTTACGTTTTTTTGTTGTTACACTTTGCCAACTTGATGCAATGTTAGCATTGCTTTTTTCGCTTTGATTTTTCATAACTTCATCTACATCACTTTCTTCACTCAAGTTTTCCATCGTAGAAAAGTTGTTGTTATACTAAAGAATGCAGCTTCTAGGTGCATACTTGCACTTTAATTGTTTTTGGGAATTACTTATAATCTGTTTTTTTTTTTTTTTTTTTTTTTTTTTTTTTTTAAGAAATATTGTTTGTTTTAATTGTTGTTCTTTTTTATTTTTTATTTTATGTTATTTTATTTTTATGAAAAATTGCGACACTATGTCTAATTGCAATCGTGGTCAAACCAAGACTGATACTTGATAAATGAATATAAATCTTTGAGTTTGCATAACTTTGCCGCTTTTTCTTTTGTGAAATTAATTACACTATGGAACATTTTTGGGATTATTGGCTGGGGGGTGAGAAATTCCAAGTCAGGGTCAGTATAGTAGGTCAGTATAGTAAAATCCTCAAAGGGTTTGGCGTTCGAATGTGTCAGTTTTTTTTATGACATTTTAAATTTTTTCCTTATCTTGATGTTTTTTTGTTTAACATAACTCGAGAACCACTTGTCCGATTTTGCTAAAACAAACTCAAAAAATTTAGAATTACAATTTAATTGCCAATAAAGGCATTTATGCAAAAAAACGAAATTTGAAAATTATGTCGCTTACGTTATTTTCGCAGTAAGCGCTCGATATATATCGGTAGCTAAAATGCAAACGGCCCTCAATAAACAAAAATATAAAATCGCATAAACGCAAATGTTCACAAAAACTTTTCGACCAAAATAGGCGATTTTTAAGCACAAAAACAAACGAAACTATCAACAAAAGCGATAATATGATAAACGCTTAAAGATCTTATTAGCCGTTAACTAATTGTTTATTAATGAAAAATTTATAAATTAATTATTTGCATTAAATTTTTGCTTCCCCTATAACATTTTCGAAAGGATGTATATCAAGGCCCATTGAAAAGGTCTGCCCAAGAAGCCTGATGATCATTGTTTATGTTATTTTTAGTTGTCAAAAGTTGTTTACATGTGCATATATTCGTTTGTTTACGTTTATGGTATGCCACACATACACGTTTTTTCCTTTTGCTTTGTATATGTGGTAGTAAATTTTTGACAACTAAAAAGAATCGTTTTTTGTTTTTTTACAAGAAAGCAGACCTGATAGATGGGCCTTGATGTATATGTTCCATTTAATTAATATTTAATTCTAAAATTAAATTTTTTTTTTTTATAAAAACTAAAAAAATCCTAAATGATCGTAATTTTGAACGTATGATTAATATTAGAAAACAAACACATATGTATACGCTCTCATGTACTTTTAAGAAAATAAATTAAACTAATTATTAGCATACTTTCGAGGGCGAAATAATTATAATATTTTTTTTCTCCACAAATTTATTTTTACCGGCAAAACTGTTGATTATAAAGAAAAACGTTATATGAACGGATTAAAGAAATTGTAAATCTAAATTTTTTTGAGTTTGTTTTAGCAAAATCGGACAAGTGGTTCTCGAGTTATGTTAAACAAAAAAACATCAAGATAAGGAAAAAATTTAAAATGTCATATAAAAAACTGACACATGCGAACGCCAAACCCTTTGAGGGTTTTACTATACTGACCTAGTACCATCACCCTGACTTGGAATTTCTCACCCCCCAGATTGGCTGTTGTACTGTGTTATTTAATAGTGTAGAAAAAATGTAACGGAAAAATAAGCTTAATTACTCCTATTTGGCTTATTTATAACTTTAAAAAAAATTATACATTTAACAGAAATACTAAATATTGCTATCATTCGATTTATCGATATAAATTCTACGATTATTCCTTAAATCGAAATTAGCAATTTAAAATTATTCGAACAATTCATCGCCTAAAATTGTAAAATTGTTCGACTGAACACCCAAATGGATACCCAAAAAACACTTTCTTCTAATTGTTTTAATGTTCTTTACACTACCTTTTTGTTATTGCTTTTACTATGTTGTTGTCTATCTGGCTGTCTTTATCATAAACAGTTTTTTGTTGTTGTTATGTATCTGTCTGTCTTTATCATAAACAGTTTTTTGTAGTTTTTGTTTGTTTCACCAGACCCCTGTTTTCACTTAAATGTAATATTCCCCGAGCAATAACTTTCCAATTATGTGTGAAAATTAGTTTAACTTTGACTTAGGGGCCAGTTAAACTTTATTATTAGGCTATGTTTTTTGTATCAAAAGTCTAATGCCTGTATTCTTAAAACAAGTTTTAATCTAATAAAAATTTTCTATGAAAATTCTCCTAAATAAACGTAAAAAATTTAAAAAACAAAAACAATTTAAATAGAAACATTTGCAAGAAGTTCTTGGTTTACCAACAAAGACACTATTAAATTCCTTTCCAGGCATTTTAGTTGAGGACTTCGAAGTACAGCAAGTTCTATTGGAATACAGTTAGACCCGTGTTCATCCTTGCTGTTAACAAATAACTTTAAATGAAAGTGATGTAAAAATTATTTGGAAAAGCATTTAAAAGAGAGTACTTTTGCTAATTCGTTGTTCAAGTTTACTTTAATTTATCCAATGGACTTAGCGTAAAATTTGATTTAACTCAAATACCAAACAGATTCTTAAAATAATCACTAAAATCTCAGAAAACACTTATGCATGTATTCATAAAAATTTTTTAAGTTCAATAAAGGTTTAAAGAAAATTCTCCTTAATAAACGTTTGTTAAATTTAATAATCGTTTGTGAATGCGGGAGTTAATTTCCAAATCAAAATTTGCTTTAAGCTTCGTTCACAATCACAGTTACATTTTCACTTGGTGTTCATAATAGATTAACAATTTCTTTTGCATCCACACACATTTTGCATTTTGCAAATTTTAGCCACAACCATATTATGCATTTATTATTATTTTTTAAAACATTATGTTAAAATTTTCATTCATAACTAAATAGAATTATTTTAAACGTCAGAAACAATTTCATACAAATTGTTGCTGAAGTTCGAGTTGACTTAACTTTAGTTATATTTTTAAAAAAATGGTAGTTACTTTTTTGTTCTAAAAATGAAGGGAAAATATATGAAATACTTTGGGAAGAAAAAAGATTGAAGAAAAAACGAAATTGTTTTTTGATTGTGAACGTAGCTTTAAATTGAAATCATTTAAAATTGTATAATAAAACATTGTAAACAACCATAATGGTATAAACACAACTGGGACGAACGACGAACTTCGCATAGTACGACGAATTCGTCGGCAACAATTCGTTGCGTAAATTCGTCAAATGAGACACAATAAGTGCGTAAATTCCAAGTATTAATAAGACTTGAATTTTTTTTAATTTATAAAAATAAATACCTTGGACGCTTGATTATACAAACATTTTCATCAATTTTCATCTTCTTTAACTAACAATAATTTTATTAAACTTTCTTTGTTTGTTAACATTTATCAAATCATAGGTTGACCATATTTCAACAAAAAAAAAAAAAAAAACATAAAAAACTATCAATTGGGTGTGTTCTAGAATCCGAATCCACTCGAAAGTGGATTACTTAAGCATTTTTGGTGTTCTTCATTTCGATTTTTCGATTTTTTGGGTTTGTTTCAAATTTTGCAATTTTTCGCGAATATCAGCCATTTTCGCGATTTGTGTCTGTAAGTTGTCTGATTCTCTACAGCTTTAACGATTTATAATTATTAGTAGACTTTGCTATCATGCCGCTGTTAGCAAATTTTAGCGAATTTCCGCTAATTTAGCAATTTTTTTTCTTGCTATTCCTAATAGTCTATGGGACTTTTAATCAATTCTATGGGTTCTTTGAAAAATGAAAAATTTTCGCGAATTTTCGCTATTTTGCAAACTTGTTTATGTTATTATCGGATATTTTGATAATTTAAACTGATTTAGCGATTTCAAATAAATTTTTGCGTTTGTTTAAATATTGCAATTTTTGCGAATTTTAGCTATGTTCGCGATATAAGCGATTTTTATCTATAAGGGTTATGTTTCTTTACAGGTTTAACGATTTTTAAAATATATTAGACATTGTTTTTATGCCGCTATTAGCAAATTTTTGCGAATTTCCGTAAATATAGCAATTTTTATCGAATTTTTGCCATTCCTTATAGTTTTAAAGACTTTTCATCAATTTTATGGCTTGTGTGAAATATTAAAAATTTTCGCGAATTTTCGCGATTTTTGCAAATTTTAGCCAAGTTCGCATTAGAAGCGAGTTTTCCCTGTGATTCTTTACAGGTTTCATGATTTAGCTGCGATTAGCTGTCTCTGTCGCAATTTATTCGTCGTTCGTCTGCGTAAGAAATAGAAATAAACCTATCGCAGTGTTCGTTACGCATGACGAATTTCGGTCTACGCAACGATTGTGTGTATTCTCATACATACCAATGTGTTCTATTTCTGACGACGAATATTCGTTGCGAATTATTCGTCGTTCGTCCCAGTTGTGTTTCTAGCATTAAGTAAGGCAAACCCGACTAAACATTTTTTACAAAGTGAAGATCGAGTGGATACCAGTGTCCAAGTTATGTAATTCCCGCGTCAAGAAACTTTTCGAAAGAAATGTGAGAAATGAAACAAAAATGCCGTAAATTGAAACAAACAACTGCTTTTCTGACTTAACTGCGTCTGTAACATTTTTAGCGAGTAAAAGCTGTCACGTAAGTCTGCTTTCACACGTTTCATCTCATGATGCTCAACTCTTATGTTTTTAGGTGAGAGAAGAAAGAAGAAAGGGGGTTAGCACGGAGATGCCTGTACTCGGAATTGAAAAGAATTTGAGTATCAAGAGATGAAACGTTTAAATTCAAACTAAGGAAATTACTCGCAAGTTTAAAGTAAACGTCTATCTGTAAAATATTTGTGAGAAAGCCAACGCTTTGAACTGTTACATAAAGTCACGTATAACAAGTTAGAGTGCTGTATTCGGCTTTGATGCCCCCCACCGACAGCTCAATTATTTCAGGAGTGAAATTTACATGATATCTATTTATTATTATTATTTTTAGACCTCTATTAAATTATTGACCGACCCTCAGAAAGTTTTATGCTATTTATAGCAATTTTAACTATCTTGAGTCGAACTTAAATGATTTTCAGGAGTGGAATTTATATTGGAGCCATGATGGGTTATGAACCCAAATTCAGCAGAGTGATATCTGGTATTAAAAAACATAAACTTAAACAAACTTCAAAATTTAGTTTAGAATTTCAGAAGGCTGCTAAATATGGGATCTAAGGTAAATTTTGGACCGTATAGCACAAAATTCATAAAATTTTTTTGCTGGCCATATGAAACTAAGTTGGAAGAAATTTTACCACAATAAATGTATCTGGCTACAGTTTAAGTCGTATTTAATTAATCTGCCAGAGTGGGCTTTATATGGGGCCTTTAGTAAATTACAGTTCGATCATCACAAAATTTATTAGAGCTATTTCTAGTCCTATAAAACTGTGGCTTGTTTTATTTAATTCTGATACCATAATAAATTACGGTTTTAGGCGTACTTAACTGTTTTCATAGGGTAAATTATGGACCGATCTTCACGAATATTTACAGTGTGATTTCCAGTCGAATAAAACTAACTTTTGCAAAATCTTATAGCATTCCGTGCATTGTTCCACCATTTATGTAAGTTTTTGTAACAAAATTATCAATTTTTTAAGGCGGTGATCCAAATTTGCAAGATCGGTGAAAAAATCATTTTTATCAAATAATAAAATAAACCGAAATTAAAGAAAAATTTCGTTTATACTACAAAATTTTAAAATCGTTAACAAAAATGTTTTTTGAAGAAAATTCATATAATTAACAGCATTTTTTTAAACTTTTTCAATTTGACTTAAGATGTTTTGTCAAAAGGCCACAGATATACTTTATGGGGTCTGAGATGAATAATAAAAAAGTTTCACACGGAATGACAACTAATGACAACCTCTTCACAACATATATATTTTTATATATATTCTGGCTCCTTGCGTAATTCTTAGTCGATTTAACCATGTCCGTCTGTCTGTCCGTCTGACCGTCTGTTGAAAACAAGCTCACAACTGTGGGGCGAGAAAAATAAATTAAAAATGCAAAATGCAATTAAATATAACATGGGAGAGGTAAGAGTTTTGTTATTGGCAGGTTTTTTCATTGTTCAACTATTTTTCTTTTAACATTTTTGAAAAATATACGAAAGTTTCCAAAGCCTTTTTGTAAACCAACAAATATTACAATTGCACTTTACATTATTTGGTATAGCAGACGGTTGTATTTTCGCTGACGTCGTTAAATTTTTTTTCATTATTAGTTTGACTGGCGTTCTCACCTTTTCCAATTTCTCTGCGGTTTCGGGTGGAATTTCATGACATTTTTGATGTATAAGCGACTTCCTATGATCTTCTTTTTCGCGACATTCGGTAAAAACCACAACTACAAATCAACGTGATCACCGAGATCTGTCGATTTTTATCTCTGCCGAATTCTAGGTGTTAACTGCACCTGTTTTCCACGAAGGATGTAACATTAAAACGTGAAATACCCTTCAGGTATATACCTCCATACCCACGGGGGTGTGTTCGGTACAGGTCGGTGTGATTTCCTGGAGCAATTTGAACCGATTATTACAAACACAAAACATTACAGATGGGCTCCACCAGATGCCGAGCATTATCTTGCCGTCGTGTATATTTGGCGTTGATTCTGTTGGCTGGCAATACGCGAAAATGAATGAAATCTGTAAAAAGTATAATAAATAAGATATAAAAAATTCCAAGTTCGTTGTTGAGAGCTTAAAAACTCGACCAAAAATACTGCTTATTGGTAAGCAGTACTAATACCACTTGCGACCTCAAAATTGTCCTGGCAAAACTTGATTTAAATATGAAATAAATATATCTACTCTACACACAACATTTTCTTATATTTGTCTGCAATAAATCTAGAAAATAAATGCAAATTGAAAATCCTAAAAACATTGAAAATAACCCCATGAATTTATCCAATCATCAAACTTAATGTTTTATCTCCGTTTTGCAAATATAATCCCACAATTTGAGTATAAATCCCTTAATCCGATAATGCTGTCTGTAATTTCCATTTTAACTATTTAATGCCCAAAAGTTTGCCTTTAGCACAGTGTTTGAAGCCTTAATGTATTTCTTACATTTCATTCTTTAATATCAAAAAAAAAATACACACAGAAAAAATTACACACTGCTACAAAAAAACACTTTTTGTCAGAACTTGAAAACCGACGTAGTGGGGGG
This sequence comes from Pollenia labialis, assembly GCA_949318255.1. NCBI lineage: Eukaryota > Metazoa > Arthropoda > Insecta > Diptera > Polleniidae > Pollenia > Pollenia labialis. The sequence goes on along the minus strand of OX439141.1, from coordinate 28,733,761 downwards.
GTTGTAGGCCTAGGTAAGGACATACAAAATCCGTTTTCAAACATTTTGAAACTCCCTCAAAATTTTGAGTTATTTTCAAAAAACTGTTTTAGGGTAGGTCGTAGCACTTTAGTACCTCTAACTCACAAATTTTTTGGTCGATTTTAAAATTTTAAACTGTTTTGGAAAGGCAAAGAATTAAGCTTTTATGAAATGTATTCATAAAAAATATATTCCAAAAAATAAGGTGAGTTTTTCTCAAAATTATCTAATTTTTTTTATTTTTTTTTCCTAATTTTTCAAATTCAACAAGAGTTATTTTAATTTTTTTCTATGAAAACCTATCTTTATTTGCTCTTTATTTTAAAGATAATTTTATGTAGAAAAAAAACGAGATATCATTTGTTAAAATCGGCTTATATTTGCAAAAGTTACTAAAGTTTTAAATCTCGCACAAGATCGCAAAAATATGCATTTGTCACAAAATGTGGTTCAGCCGATTTTGGTAAATACTCCATATCACATTCCTCGTTTTCAGATTCATCATCACTTTGTTTATGTAAAGTTTCATTACATTTAATTGCACTTAATACTGGCTTAGTAACAGTTAACACATTAGCATACTTAATGCTATCACGATTTTTATATTGATAACCAGTGATGTTTGTTTGGCAAAAATAACAGTCTTGTGGTTTATGGAATATTTTATGATGCTAAATCATTGGGAAAGATAATGGTAATGGCTGGCTTATAAACTTTTCGGACTTAGTTTTCTTAAGCATACTGGAACAGCTTGTACAAATACTTTCGGGTTCATAACATTTGCTAGAACTGTATGAGCAGTTAAAAACTGTATTGAAGGCATTTACCAAGGCTTTATTTTTCTTCAGATCAAAGCGATGTTTTTTGTCAGCGAATGAACCGCAAACATAACAAAAATTATTACGCTTATCACACACTGCAGAAAAAAATTTCACACAATTTAAAATTTGTTAAAGGATTACAAAAATTACAAACATACTTGTTTTAATGAATTTAAATATTAATATCACTTCACTTGTCACAAATTTTAAACTAGTTACACTGTTTTTACTCTTATCTAAAAACAATATCCTTCACCAAAAGGTAGTATTTAAACTTTGCCATTGTGTTGGTAATAAATTCGATTAGTTTATGTATTTATCCAAATATATATATGTAACTAAAAATTGCATATAAAAACATACTCAACTTGTTTAATGATTTAAATAAATAGGGCATATTAAACCCTATTCATCTGTATTATCTTCCAGTTCTTTTTTTTAATAAAGACAGATTAACAATAACTTATTAATATGTGGTTTACAGAACACGAGCGCCTTACTCGTCCGTTCAACTTACATTTAAAACAAAATTTTGAATTCGTGTTCTGTAAACCGCACATAAGTTAATACCAAAAACGTAACTGTAAAATTACAACAAACAAATTATTAAGTTGACAAATTTGCCTGTATAGTTAATTGTTTTTTTTATTCATATGTTTTGCGCGGGGGGAGAAAATACTAAAAACAGGTGTTAATGAAAAGTTGAATAACTTATACAATTTGTATCCCATTTGAAAAATTAAAACCATGTTTTGTTAAGAACTAAATTTTCTTCATACGTTAATATAAATTTTTATAAGCTTTCATATTAAAATAAGCAATGAAAAGGACCTAAAATCAAAAAAGTTCATAATTTTCGTTTGTTTTTGTAGATATTCTTAACAAAAACAATTGTTATAACTTACAAATGTATTAAAAATGCACGTCATTTTAAAGCGTAATTAGTTTTCTTTCCAAACCAGTTAAAAAAATTAAAATCGGACAAGAACTGACTGAGTTACAGGTCGATAAGTTGACGAACATCACTGAAAACGGTTTTTTTTAAATAACTTCTGAATTTGAGGGTGTTTCTGAATTTTTTTGACACAATTTTTTATGTACTCAACAAGACCAATAACCCACGCTAGGTCGTTTTCCAAGTTTTTTTACACTGTAGCACCGTGTTATTAGGTAGTTTTTTATTAATTAAAAAAATTGTTCAAAAAGTATTAAAATTTGATTAATGTGATAATTTAATCAATAATTTTTTTTTTTTTTTTTGTTAAACGAATATTCAAAATATAGTTTTGATTAAATTAACATTTTAGTTGTTTTAAAATAAATTTTTAATTAAAATATTTATTAAATAACAAAACAATTTTTCGCTTAAAAATAAAATAATTTAAAATTGTCAAAATCAATCAACACATTGTTTGAAACTGCAAAGTTTTTTCATCATTTTTTTAATTAAAATATTTGTTGACTTTTATTTGCTCAACATCAGCTTTTATATCATTTGGCACTCAAAATTATTTTGTGTTCAGACCGCGCTAAGGAAATATTTGATGTTTACTACCAAATATTTCATTAGTCCAAACGTACCTTAAGCCTTATTTTTCGTCAAATGCCACCATTTAAAACCAAAACAAAATTCTCACATATTTAAATTAAACCATTTTAAAGTCAAAGGTCAAACATATGAGTTACAAAATACTTGTAAACTAACTGATTTTATAATAGCACAGGCCTTAGAAATTCTTTAGCTTTAAAAAGGAAAAGCAAAATACACACACACACACACATTAAATATATGTTTGTTAATTTAAAGCTCATACAGAAATTAAACACACAGTTATTTAATGAACAGAAAATCATAAAATGTGCTGTAACAGGAAGGAGTTGGAAAATTAGCAGTGCAGGGCATTTTTAAGGACAGAAAATAAATGCTTTTCAATTATAAATAAAACTTTTTAAAAACAAGTAAGAGTGCGATATAATTGGTAAAGACAAATCTACCATGGTGCGATAAGAACAGAAAGTTATATAAATACCATTTTTTAGATATTTATAAATATATTTCGTGCCACGCCCACTTTTGTCGGATATTGTGTATTAGTTATCAAGATGCTTGTACCTAATTTGGAAAGTCCGGCTTTTGCCAAATTATAAAAACCTTAAAATGTCTTTGTACAGGAGGTGTCACGCTAATCCCGCCCATATTTTGAGAGGCTGTGTATTGATAACCCAGAAATGTGTACTAAATTTGAACGATTTTTCTCTTACCCCTCTTTAGATTGTCTCAGCAATTTATGGATCGATCTGGCAAATTTTCAATAGAAAACTTTAACGGAGTTCATGTGACATAAATGAATAACAACCTAGTCCCAATCGTTTCTGGTGTCTTCGGAATCCAAATTTCAACATACACACTGATAGATGGACTGACGGACTGACGGACAGACGGACATTGTTAAATCAACTTCGCAACTCATAAGGACCCACAATAAATAAAATACTTTAAATGATCTCCGATGAATATTGTAGAAATAGCAAACGGAATGGCGAGATTAAATATATATGTACATTCACACCGGAAAGTCTACTTTTTGTAACGTAACGCCAGCAAGCAATTAATCTTGCTTTTAAGGCCCATGTGGTTAAAATGCTTCCCTTTTTTGTTACTTAGCGTAGGGCAACTAGGTCTACACTAAGGAACAAAAAGAATAAGTATTTGAACAGCATGAACCTAAAATGCTAGGCTTAAATGCTTGCACTTTTCGGTGGAACTGCCCAAATACCTTCACCTTCGGTGACAGGGATTAAAAGCAAATATAACGAAATAAAGTTGGTTGACAACTTTTTAACATTTAAAAACGCCATTACATTTTTATTTGAATTATGCTCTTTCAAAGACCTCTACTGTTTTGAGTTGTATGTATTTGTGGTTCTACACCAGCCAAAGGACTCATTTCGTTCATCAACCAAAAAAGGATTTGTTTATAACCTTTTAAGTCGTGTCATAAAGGCTTTAAATGTATGAAATTTTACTCCATTTTTTGTAAAAAAAACATTTCTACCCAAACAAAACTTGTATACATTTACGGAATAAAGAAACCACAAAAATGTTTTGGAAAAAGTCCTTTTTGTTGTTTGCTTTTTTAAAGGCTCCCCAAAGTATGCTAAGTAAAAATATAAGAGTTTAAAATTGAAATAGTTAAAAGGAAAAATGTTGAATGCGGTTTTTTTTTTCTTTTTAAGATTATTAAGAATTTTTTTTTGATATTTTCTTTTCCCGTAAACTCACAGTTTAAAAGATTCGTATATATTTCACTTATTTTATCAGTTCATTTTGAGGTTGTTTTTACACAAGTAATTTATTATTATTTTTTGGTTAAGCCGTAAGGTAGGCAAAGAATTTTGCTTGAGACATGTCGGTGTTTGATGGGGGTTTTATTTGAAGGCAAGCAAGTTCAAGGATTTTTTTCATGAAGGAAATGTATAAAGGAAATGTGATTCTTTAAAGTGTTGTCTTTTATTATTCTTTAAAATGTTAGTCTTTTTTATTTGAAAGAAATTACTTAAAAACTTAGACGTTAAGAAAATGGAGATGATTTAAAACAGTAATGCCCGAAAACACACAATCATAATTATGTCCATGTGATAGGAGCATTAAAACACGGAGTTAAGATTTTGCTTGATTTAAAAAAGTTGCGTAGCGTGATCTTAGGCCTGGAACATGCTAAAGTTGATGTTGTTGTATCTGAAGCTTCATTTGAAAACTTTCTGCGCCATTTTCTTCAGGTTTTAGCTATAACATGTCATTGCGCCGGGAAACAAGTGAAACTGCGCCTCCAGAATTATTGGGCGATCTACGGTATCTTTCAATTCTTCTTTAATGAAAAATTTACAGAAACAATTTTAATACGCACAAATACAAACAAAATTTAGCAATAAGAGTATATTTGAATACTGTGCACAGTGGTGACAATCATTGACAATAATGGTATTTTCATTTCTACAAAAAAAAAATGTGACATTTTATTTACAAACATGTAATTTTGTATTCGTTTTTTAAAATTGCTTTGCTCTCTAAAAGGGTGGCTTGTTTTATTCTAAAAAATTCACTCTTAATGGCATAACGCATTGCACTGTACCTACCGTATAAATCGACAGTGTTGATAATGCCCTGTAAAAAGGTGACTTCTGCTTGTATATAGAGCTACTACTAAGGACATAGTTATTTTATCTACTATTTTATGTTAAAAAACATAAGAAAGCGTTACATTGATAATGGTAGGTTGTCAGTGATATAAAATTTAAGTGGATTCGGTGTTATAAAATTGTTTTTAAGAAAATCCTCAAATCAAAAAATCTTGGTGTCAATAAATCGGCAATCTGGCTAAGGTATTTTCTTGTTTACATATTTTATGAAAAACAAACAAAGAAATTGGCATTTCGTCATTCAATTTGTTCTTGGATTTATTTATTAAATATCAATCAATAAACAAATTCTAGCTTATGTTTTTTGATTTGCGTATGTTTTTTATATATTGAACAAGGGGCGGCATGAAATAACTCCCCACGAAATAACTCCCAAAAAAAAAAAATGAAATTACTCCCCAAAAAAATATACAGGAAACAACAACAACGTTTTTTGGGGACTTATTTCATTTTTTTAGGGACTTATTTCATTATTTATTTAAAATGAAATAAGTCCTAAAAAAATTTTTGGGGACTTATTTCATTTTCAAAATTAGTTAAAACTTGTAAAAAATTGAAATACGTCCTGAAATGAAATAAATCCCCAAAAAGTATTCAAAACATCCAATCAATTCAAAATAGGGGGGGGGGTGCTTTTTTACCATGGGAGATAAGGCCATTATGGCTTTAGTGCTATAATGTCATATTTAAAATTTTGCGAATATATAGCCATATTTTTTTTCGCAAATGAGAGATAAAGCCATATTTTTTCAGAATATTGTTATGCATGGTGTAAACATTCTGTAAAAGAGAAAATCCTTAGTTGTCATTGAAAAACATTTTTCTATTCTTGTGACGCACGCAGAAAAACTTTATTCAGCGAAGCCACCTGCCGTGTCCTACTGGAAGAAAAAACCCCTAAGCGCGGCCGCAGGCCGCCACGCAGAAAAACTTTAGTATGCGAAGCCAGATTTCAATACTTGACTTTAGTGTTTCCGGAAGAACTATTAATCAATGTAAAATGCAAAAGTTCTTCAAAACTGAAATGAGAGATAAAGCCATTTTCTAATATCGCTAATGCGAGCTAAGGCCATGATGGCTTTATCTCCCACTCAAATTAACAAAAAAAATAAAAGACTTTATCTCCCTTTTGAATGAGAGATAAAGCCATCATGGCCTTATCTCCCATGGTTTTAAAGCACCCCACCTATGCGTAACCATATTTTGGAAAAATATGGCTTTGGGAATTTATTTCATTTTGATTTGGGGAGTTACTTCATTCCTTTGGGGACTTATTTCATTTCTGAATTGGGGACTTATTTCATTTTATTTTTGGGTAGTTATTTCGTGGGGAGTTATTTCATGCCGCCTGAACAAGGACCGGAAATTACGAACGGAAAACACAAAATTAAATTTTATTTTTTAAATAAAACATTTTTGTGTGTGAAAAAAGGAATATTTTTTTTCCGCGTGTAAATAGAAACGAAAAAAGAAAAAAAAATTTCTTTAAAAACAAAACCTTTAGTTTCAAAAAAAATCAAAAACTTTTTTTGTAAAAAAAAAACAAATAAAATTGTATAGAAAACTTTTTTTGTGTTGAGAAATGTTTCATAAAATGTTTTTTTTAGAAAATTTTATTTAAGTATTAAAAAAATTTGTTAATCAAAAAACAATGATGGCGGTTCAAACATAAATGTATGTTACTAACAATTTGTTTAAAGTAATACCATTGTTCATAATAGCGAAGGCAACAAAAATAACAATTCGTACAACAAAAAAAAAAAATGGTTATAATAATACGGAGTAAAAACAAAATAAGCAACTAAATAGACGTTTTCTCAATTAATTAAGTGTTAATTTTAGGCAATAAAATATTTTCCAAATGTTCTGCGGTTAAATTTGTACGGTTTTTTTGTCAAAATCACAGGCATTTGGCTGAATGCTCTTTCCACAGATACCTGTGTTGCGGGTACTGCTAAGGCTACTTGTGCAATTTTTGAAATTTTAGGGGCTTTTAGTTTTTTGGTTTTCTAAAATTCTAAAATATTTGTTCCAAATGGTAGTTTGGAATCATATTGAAGTTTTTCTAAAGACTCCTGAACAGAAAGAGAACGTTGCTTTAAAGTATTTAAAGTTGCTTTCAATTCCAATTTTTGGTAGCAATCTTCAAAGCTATCAATTTCTAATACTTCAAAGGGGTCTTCTTCACGTGTTATGTTCTTATTGTGCATTACTAAATAATGGCGCTTTATGTTACCAGCATGAGCTTTGAGGGTTTTATCACACAATAAGCAATTTCCTGAACGAGTGGCATCCAGAACTAACTATGATTCCATATTAAAGAGCTTAAAACGACACATATTCTTATATCAAAATATCAAAATTTAATATGACAACTTTTAAATACATTTATTTTGTTTTAAGAAATTTAAAATTTTTTTTTTTTTTGTACAAAAGTTTTTAAGAAAACGTTTTATTTTTAGAACTTTATTTTATTTATTTTTTTTCGACAACTATTTTTTTATAACTATTTTAAAAATTTTTTATTTTCTGTAAACTGTAGAATTTTTTAAACTTGCACAGTAAATATTTTTTTAGAAACAAAATAAAAAAACATTTTCCGGTCCTTGATTTTGAAGAACAAAGTTTTTGTCAGCTGTTAAAAAAAAAGGGTGATCCAATTTTGTGTTTTGTTCTTGCCGAATAAAAAATTTCATTATTAGAATGTTGGAAAGTATTTTATACATGCACCCTTTAACAAGGTGGTATGTATTTGTAGAAAAGAAACACCATAAATCACTAAAACTCTACCCTAGTCCCAACTCTACACAGAAAAAAAAATTGATTTCAATTAAAAATTTTGTAATATTAATTAAAAAATAAATTAAATTTGCACTAGTTAACAAATTAATAGTATGAGTTTAACGTTTAATTTACTTGATTAAACATGCAATTCACTGGATTCACCTGATTAAATTTTTGATTAAAACTGATTTTATTTTTGATTAATGCTTTAATTGGTGAACAATTTTAAAGAATTTTTTCTGTGTAGGATCAAATGCTGAAGGCCAATCAGTTACATATTTTATACATATTACAGGAACCCCAATAAATCCAGATGACGACCTTTTGCTTGAAAAAATGGACACGATTTGGAATATAGAATGTCCGTACACTTCTCGATACTACACTTGCTCAAGTATCAAATCTGGTAATAATTCCTTTGGTTTCCTAAATCCCATCTGGGATTGGACGGACATTCGTTGCAAATACCAAAAAAGACATCACAAGCAGCTCCTTTGAATGGAATCCACAAATTGTAGAAAGGATAGACGATCTCACCTTTGCGACGTCAAATTGAAATGGACGCTGCCATAAACAACTTAAGCTGGAACGAGATTCAAGCACTGGCTGCGGGCGAAACTCAATTGAACAGATGTATTGTGGCCCTTTGATTCTTAAACGGCCGAGGCACAGTGAAATATTATGGCTGAAAACCTATTTCTTTTCATAAAGTAAAAAAAAAACAAAGTACGCACACTGAAAAATATAAAAATTTATTTCAATTACAAATTGTTGTGATATTTATTAAAAATTCAATTATATTTGCACCAGTTAACAAATTAATACTATCAAGTAAATAATTTGTGATATTTACAACATTGTCTGCAGTAATGTTGTTGACATAAGAACACGTTTAATTCACCTGATTAAATTTTTAATTAAAAGTGATTTTATTTTTGATTAATGGTTTAATTGAAAAAAAAACTTGGCTAGATATTTTTTCTGTATAGCTAATGCTGACGTTTCTCTCCAACCAAACAAATGCTTTGCCGAATTTCAAAACAAATTAATTCAAAAATATGTAGAGTACCATTTTAAACGTATTTTTTTATAACTTTTTCTATAAATTAAACCAAGAAAAACGAAATATATTTTTCTATGGAATCTTAAGTTGCAGGCTACCCGACCACACACCCTTACCCAAATTGTTTTCACAAAAGTCGCTGAACAAAGTATGTGTCCATGTGTTTAAAATGTTATTTCAAAATTCCAAAGAAACATTTATGGGCTCTTATGCGTTAAGTTCTGGAACCAGTATGTCTACCATTGAACTCTTTGGTGGGTAGGTATGTCAATATTTTGCACATAACCGATGATGTCAGAGCAACGAAGAGGGCAAGGCTTTTAGTTTTCAAAACTAGTTTTTTCGCTAGTAGTGGGAACAAAGTATTAGGCATTCAACAAAATAGTGTAAAATGATTTTTTTTTAATTTCGAAAATGCCCGATTGTGTGCAACAATCGATCAGGTAGATCGGTTGCTCAATGAAGCTTATCCTGAATATGTTTCATCGATATCAACGTGCAAGAAATGTTTTTTGTAGCTCACAAATTGCGCTCTTAAAACTTCGAAGATGGTAAATTGGAAGGAATTCTTCATTAATATTGTTTCACACTCCCAAATACCGTGCAAACTAAAAAGAAGTCCTTTTAGCACCAATTTAAAAACGTTTGCAAGCAATAGGATTCATTCAAACCCCAACATAATAAGAAGGTCTTAAGACGGTATACAGATCTCCAAAATATTGCTCTAACGCCATGAAGATAAGTCATTTTTGTTTTAATTCATTACTTGCAATGAAATATAGATCAGTTATAAAAACACCAAGTGCAAGAAATTGTATTAAAATCACGTCTGACCGGCTAAATACACGCCAAAACTGAAACTCCATGGTGCCAAGTTAATGCTCTTAATGTTTTTTTTTTTTTTGGACGTGACATGTACTGAACATCGAACCAAATGTTTACATTTCAAATGAGAAGTGGCCGTAAAACGCACGTAATATAGGACCAGACGTAAAGCCATAATAGGACATTATGACAAAACTCCGTTAGATGTTGCAACACCGGTTGAAAGCTATTTAGAAAATATTGGCTGGGATGTTATGTCTTGTCGCCTTATGGGCCCATATAATGTACCATCTACCTGACATTTATTTCAATCGATGCATAACGCTCCTAGATTGAATACGATTTACATCCGAAATTGGTTGAATTTGTGCTCGAATTATAAAAAAAAGAGCAGTAATTTTGGCAGGAATTCCAAGTGTTGCCAGAAAGATCTGAAAATATGAAGGTTAGTGATTCCAATGTTTCACAAGAACACATGAAAGTTTCTTAAAAGAATACTTTTTAAAGTTATGCCATAAATTGATTTTTAACCGGAATATTTAAAAACAGATGGTTCGATAGTGGTTAATTGAAAGCATGAAATTAGTTAATCCCCACCTGTGCCCATGTTCTGTAACTCTGGCGTCGAGAAATTTTTCGTTTGAAATGAAACAAAAATGCCATAAATTGAAACAAATAATTGTTTTTCTCATTTAAGTGCGTCTGTTAAATTTTCGACGAGAAATAGCTGTCACGTAAGCTAATTACCCGCCAATTTAAAGAAAACGGGGTGAGAAAAAAATTTTACAACTAAAAAATATATAAAAAATGCAAAATGCAATTAATAATTGCAGAAACACTTTTTTCTCACTTCTCGAGAAACAATGAATATTTTGTTTTACATCTTTTCGATGCGAGAAGTTCACAACAAAGTTAGAGAAGATCAAGTGGAGTTTGGTTTCTGCTTTCTTAAGTTATAACGAAGGTTCTATATGACGGAAGACTATTAAGTAATTGTTTAATTTTTAGATTCTGCACTGGAACTTATATAGTCATGCACTTGATAACATTTCTATGAATCTCATATTACATACTTTTAGGAGCTCAATAAAATATGTTTTCTGTTTTCGATTATATATGAATGTTTACATCATGAGAATGAATGTTTACATCATGTAAATTAATGTTAAAAGTATGCTACGTTTAGTTTAAAAGATTAAAAGGCAAAAACATTATAAAACACGAAAAACAAACCGTTATTCTCGTAACCACCTTATTAATCTCGTACCTTCCCTTGATCCTTAACACTTAGAGCCCCACGTGTACCACCGGTGGACATTTGTATTTTGACGATTTGGGACAAAGTGACCACCCGTGGTCATTGGTGGATTTACTTTATGTGACATCGTGTCCACCCGTGGTCACACGTTGTGTGTCACTTCCCGACATTGTGATCACCAGTGGAAACGTTCAACATACATTTACCATTGAAATAAAATTAGTTCGGTCCCAGGATGTAAACCTATTTGGCTTGGACTTTGTAATTTGGTCTGCCAATGCCTTGAAAATAGTGAGTTAAATTTAGGTAAGAAAACTTCATAGATAGATAGATTTATAGATGGATTTTCTTAACTAAAACAATTCCAATTGAATACATTTATTCCAAAAATTCATTTTATGATTCAAAAAGTAAGATATATACATACATATTATTCTGCTTGTAGAGCATTACAAAAAAAAAAAAAATAGATTTTCTTAACTAAAACAATTTCAATTGAATACAACTAATACAAAAATTCATTTTATGACTTAAAAAAATTAAAGCAAGATAAAAGATAAAGATAAAAACATAAAAATATAAAATAAGAGAATGCTCACTGGTGGCCACTTTGGCCCAAGATGTATTTTTACATTCTGGGACAACGTGACCACCAGTGGTAACAAAAAAAAAAGGACAAAAAACAATAAAAAAACATTTGGTTTATCAAAAATAAATATCACAAAGTCACACCAATTACAAAAAATCAATAAAACTAAGTTAAAAAATTTTGGTCTCAGCTTGTCAACTAATGAATAACCACTAGTCAGCATGCGGTCCACCGGTGCAGAAAAAAAATGACCACCGGTGGACACGTGGGGCTCTAAGTGTTAATAAAAATTCCGAAAGTTTTTTTAAATATTTTTATATTTTTATTTCATTTTGTTTTTTCTTACTTGTTTAAATTTTATTATTTTTTAATTTATATTTATTATTCACATGCTTTTATTTCTTTTTAATTATATATACTATTTTTTTATTTTATTTCGTTTAATTTTTTTTCATTCTGTTTTTTGGTTAAAAATTCGTGTAATTTATTTTAATAATATTGTGTCATTAATATATACAAAGTGTTTTTCTTTAATTAATAACTTAATTGAATAGTCAAAACAAAAAATAAAATTTATTTAAAGAAATGTAAATAAAAATTGAGTTTTTTGCTAGAAAAAATGTATGAAAAAAAATATTGTAAATATTTATTTTAAATTTAGAAATTGTTTTATAAAATGTATAAATAAAAAAAAAGAATCCAAGATTTGAGCCAAGGCCTTGCAATGGTTTTAAACATGATAACACACTTTAAATAAGCAAAATTGTTGGCATACATTAAGGAGTCATTTTAAGAATTTTGCATTAAAAAAAATTTAATGTAAATTAGTCCCTTAAATCAGTGATTTTAAACTTTAAAAAGCTGATGTTAGAAGCACAACTGGGACGACAGACAAATTTGAAAATATTCTTCGCCACAAATAAAACATTTCGAACTTGAATATAAAGGGTGTATCAACTCAAAATTTTAAATTGTTTAGTAGAATTAGGCGTCTGCCTAATTTCATCATACGCGACTAATTTTAAAGGTCAGCCGCACATAGAGATGTTGTGCATACCACTGTACTTTACCTTACATAGCACTGTACTTCAGTAACACTAAATACCACGGTAATCACTAACACAAAGTTCCATATGTGTAGCATTCGCCAAACTGCGGCCTGTAGAGCAAAACAATACTTAACAAACTTTATAATACAGGGTGTCTGGTGCAAATTTATAGTTTAAAATACGATAATTTCAAAAAGGGAAAAACGGTGCGGAGGGACGGTGGCGCCGTTGTAGTTATCAACTGAGCGGATTAATCAGTCACAATGTCGAAGTGGTTGAGTGAGCATTGCGCGTTCGCTGTGGATTCCACGCAACTGCTACGGCTATGAATGTCCCACGGCTAGAGCCCAGTTGATATTCAAGGACTCCCGAAAACATTGAACTGGTTGAAGCAGTTTACGTGAAAATCCGCGACTTGCAATACGGAAAAACCTCACTGGGACTTCCAAGAGTGAGTATTCATAAAATTTTAAAAAAGCATCTGAAGTTCCATCCTTTTAAAATTCAAATCATTCAAGAACTTAATGAAAGTGACTTTGAAACGATATTGAAGGGTTTTTTGGAGAGACGAGCCTCATTTTCAATCAAAAGGTCACTTCAACCAGCAATCCTGCGACGAATGTCAACGGTAAAAGTTATCGACGCATGATAACGGAGTTCTTTTTGCAAAACCTGCTAACTCATCCATCGTACTCTTCACATACGTAGTTTCAACAGAATGGGGCGACTGCACACACAGCCTCGTTAAATTTGCTTCGGGAAAATTTCCCCTTAAAAACTGATCAGTCGCTTTCGGGACATGCCATAGCCAACGTGGCCGAGGATTTTTTTATGGGACTGGCTCAAAGAGAGGGTTTTATAATGACAATCAGCAGTCTCTTGTGGCTTTAAAGGAAAATGTTCGTCTAGAAATAAGCTTAATTGAATAAAGTTTACTGCAGCGTGTGGCGCAGAACACAAGGATACGTTTTGAACAGTGTGTTCAACTCGACGGAAGACATCTGGATGACATGCTCTTTAAAAAATAAAATCCGCATTTCTATTTCAATTATTACGTTTTTTATTTAAGTTTGAAAATATAAATCAGCTACCAGACACCCTGTAGTTAATATGGAGCAAAATTAACGCTTAATGTCTCAGAAACCACAAATATTATCCTGAAATAGGTTTGTGGATACAAAAAGGCGGAGGACTTTTAGATATATATACCTCATACGTAACTCGATTTTTTTAAATGTCGGTAGGTCAAACCAATAATGAACTGTTAAGTTTTGTCAAGACGTTGCAACGCTGTATCTAGACTTTAGTCCTACTTAAAATTTTGTTTAACGCTTTAATGTTCATGTTACGTTGTTTTAAAAATTGTTTTTTTTTTTTCAAATCATATTTAATCGTACCTCAATTGGTGGTATAAAATATATTTAATAATCGTTACCAAGTCCAAAAAATCGTTAAAAAATATAACTTGCAGGTAGAATTAAGTCCTTTACTGTTTGCATGTGCCAAAAAATAAAGCATAAAAATATTTTCAAACTTTTGAGTGTTTGTAATTCTCATTCACTCTACGATTTTATTTGCATATCTAATATCTTAAGTTTTTCTATAGTTTTTGGATTAAGGTTTCCTGATGATCTGGCCTAAGCAACCATTGAAATGCGAATAGGAACAAGGATATACTCCAGCAATAAATTTAAGTGTATTTATCAATAATGAAAATTGGGTATTAAACACAACGTACAAATTATTTTTAATTAAAAAACTTTAAAGTAGATATAATGATAATGTTTTAAAAAAGCTATTAATTGCCTACTTATTTAAAATTACTTTTTTGTTGATTTCGTCTACTACTAGTGTATTTCGCTTAATGCTAATTTTTGTAACATAAATCGTATTTAGTATAACTTTTTATATGTAGTTTTTATGTTTTTAATTTTTAATATCAACTATTTTCAATTAGTAAATAGTTTATTTTTGCTCTACAATTAGTATCACGATTGTCTTTTTAAACTAATTTTATTTTAGTTATTTAAAATAAAGATTAAAAGGAAAATATACACCGAGAATTATGTGTTACTACTAAACAAGAACCTAAATTAGAACTTGTACAAAACGTACAAACGAATACCTAAACTAAAAATTTGATTAACTTAAAATCCAAGGTAGCCCTCAGCTAGAAAAGATCTGCAGACTCAAGTCTAGTAAATAATAACAACAGTAGTAAACTTGTTTTACATTACCGAACACCTAACCCTTAACAAACGGCATTTACTTTTATTATTGCCTTAACAAAAGCCAAAGAAAAAATTGGAAATATGTATGAACTAGAAATAAACTAGAACTTTGATAAATTTTAACTAGAATAAGTATTAAAATCACCACTATAATAACAACTATTTTTACCTAAATATTCTTTTGAACTGCGTTATTATTCTGAGCGTTGCGTTAAAAAAGCAAAAAAAAGTGAACTAAGAATTTGTGGTTGCATTAGGAAGACGACAAAATCATGGTTCGTGAGAAATTAATCGAATATGGACGAATATTGGCGGACTTCGACATACCAAAAAATGTGCCACATTATTCCTTGGTTATCTAGCAAGTTACTTATGCTTGAAAAAAGTGAACTAAGGACTGTTAATGTCCTATTTACTGGGCACTATGGTCTCAGATACAATCCATTTAGCTTAGTCCCAATTCACATTGTACGATTTTTGTCGTTGCGATTATTGTCGATTCCTCTTTGAAGTCGGTCTGATGTTTACATTGTAGGATTTTTGTGTTTACGACTTTTTCTTTTGCAACCGAACTTCAATACTTCAATTTCGTCATATGAGAGAACAATGAGAGAACGAATGAGAAAACAAAATAAATCGAAGAGTACACTCGCTTGTGTACCCCTTTTAATTCCTCTCTCCCCTCTCGTCCATAAGGTACGAATCGCAACGACAAAAATCGTATAATCTGAATGGGCACTTAGCTTAGCTTATGTCATTAAGGCGGACTCTGCGAGATTCAACCGATATATTAGTTCTCTCATCTAGCGTAATAATTGCCTTCTTATGTATTCTACATCTGTTATGGTGAATGTCGTGGCAGCACAAAAGATCGGAGCACAACCCACACGTTATCATCGTTTACAGTCTGGTAGCAACTCGTAATACGAGTGCTGGATGTGCCAGGTGAATTTGCATCCAGCACTACCACAATGGTGTTGTACCACATCATTCTAAGATAGCAAAAACATTTACAGCCCGGCCCACGATGTCGATCGACAAATTAAGTGAGCGACAGCTGGTCTTCCACCCATGATAGTTTTCTTAAGCGGCCCACTTGTCGGTCGACAGGTTTTATTTTTCTAACGTTATCCATTTAATTCTTGTCAAATTACTGTACCGCCACATCAACAATTCCACAAATAAAACGCAAGCTCGTAAATAGAAACCGGCAAAACATATCTGTGGCAATAAATAATAATGACTTCAATCGAAATCTCGTGTTTTGAGATATTATGGGTTTTGTCTAAAATAATTTGTGTGTTTTGTTGTATAAGTTATAAATTATAAATGCGTATAGTTTTATTAATAATGATATTTTATACTTGAAATTCAGCTGAGTGATAGATCTTGATGAAGAGAATAAGAATATGTAACAAAATGAAAATGTATTTATGACAACTTAAGCCATTATTACAATTCGAATTCATGTAAACGGTGGTGTCGATACTACAATAAGTAACAACACCAAAAACACAACAATGTATTTTTTTTTTTGTTGCTTTCGTTGGCCGATATGTCAAAAACACAAGTCACTTTTGGCATTCCTCTCTCTAATTAAGAAAAAAAAATTAGCACAGCTGTGCTTTCAACGCCACCTGAAAAATGAATGCGCCTTGCATTATTACTTATTGCCAGAGATATAAACAAAGTAATACTCTGTGCTACAAACAAATGAGTTAACAAATAACAAACAAAGCAGTGGACAAAAAATATAGAATAGAACTTTGTGAAAAATATTTAAAAAAAAACTATATAATTTTATTTGTGGCAGTGCCTTAAAACAAATATAATTATAAAAAAAATATTCAGCCTTATTCCGGTTGTCGTCATCGACAGCGTCGTTTTTTTGGAGAAGATTAAAGAACACAGGCTGAGTGTCACTTAAATCTATTTATTTTAGTGTTGGTGTGTACAGAAAACTTTCGTTCAATATTTTAACGAAATTGGCCCGGACGAAAACCACAACACAAGCGACGGATTTTGACATTTGTGGTCGCATCGTATTTCCTAGTGGGCTACAAATTTGTATAAAAACTATTATTTTATCGGTCGCTTGCATTGTCGATCGACTTGCCGTGCTGAAAATTGTAACTGGGCCGAAAATCAGCGGTTTGTCGAACGATAGCGGTCGACATCGTGGGCCAGGCTGTGAATTTTCTTTAAATAAAATTTCAAAAAATATTAGTTTTTTCTTATCCACGCCAAAATAAATTGTTTTCCCTTTTAATATTCGCCGAAATAATTTTTTTGCAAAATGTAAATATTAACATTTTTGGAACTCGTTTATTTTCAATAAACTACGTGTATAGGCCAATTGTGTTCAAGGTACTTTTACACGACATGTATTTTGCAGCGGCTTTGCCAGATGCGAAATCCATAGGTAATTGCGTATGTCTGTCAAAATTACCCACTACAGAAGAAAACTTATCATTTTTGCTTCCACAAGTTCGTTTTTGGTTTCGCCTGACATAAACTAAAATTGTTTTCAAGAACAAATTAAATACTGATTTCTATTTATATTCACTTTTAATTGTATCTGAGTTAATCTTGTATGTTGTTATTTTTTAAGAAGATGTCTAAATAAATAGATTTCATTGGATATTTGCCGCCACAAATGATATAAGAATTGCAAAACAGCTGATGTCAGATGGTTTGTCAGTTCAAAATAATGGGTGGTCCAACCAGAACGCATGATATTATTTGTTTTCAGAGAAATATCAAAATTGTTTTTCTATTGTAACGGGTCCGCCATCTAACCTTTTTTTTTAACTAGTGCTTATTTCGTGAATGGTAACACTTAGCTCATGTCTGATTTGACAGGTAATTAGTTTTATCGTTCCGCTGAACGAATATGGTTGTGTATACGCTTGACCAACGCTGAGAAATATTGCGACATTACTTTGAAAATTGTGGTAATGTTGCTGAATGTGTGGGAAAATTGCGTACGGATTTTGGATGAAGCTCATCTTGGCGGGTATGTAAACAAGCAAAATTGTCGCATTTGGGGCACAGAAAACCCGCAAGCAAACATTGAAAAGCCGTTGCACCCAAAACGAGTCACTGTTTGGTGCGGATTTTGGTCCAGAGGCATAATTGGGCCATTTTTCTTTGAAAATGAGCAAGCAGTGGCCGTTACAGTCAATGGCAATCGTTATCGGGTCATGTTGAACCAATTTTTGTTCACAAAAATTGAAGAGGAGGATATTGGCAACATATGGTTTCAACAGGACGGCGCTAAGTGCCACACAGCCGAAGTTACACTCGATGTTTTGCGCCCTCTTTTTGAAGATCGCATTATCAGCCGCAGAGCTGACGTCGTTTGGCCACCTCAGAGCTACGATTTGACACCGTTGGACTATTATTTGTGGGGTGCCGTCAAAGATTAGTGCTACGGCGACAAGCCAGAGACAATTGACGCTTTAAAGGACAATATTCGTGAAGCCATTGGTGAAATACAGCTGCACACAATCGATAATGTGCTTAAAAATTGGACCGATCCTGTAGGCTACTGCATGGACAGCCGAGGCAGCCATTTGAATGCAATTATTTTCCATTATTAACCGGAAGGTTTGTACTTTCAAATAATAAAAGAAATTTGAGAAAATATTCAGTAGTTTTTTTATAGCATTTTCAAACAAAAAAAAAGTTATTTGGCGGACCCTGTATGAGGATCTATGACAGTTACGTGTTTGACGTTCGCTCTTTGGGGATGCATCAGATTTTCTACGATCTCTCGTGGATTCTCGTTTGCTTCTTAACGAATCCAATGAGGTACTTGAAATGGTGAGTTGGCTGCAGCTCTTAACTCCATTGAACATTGTAAGCATGTAAATTCAAATCATTATTCAAATATCGCATCAGTGATGTTCGTGAGATGTTCGACTGTTGGTCACGACGACGAGCTGAAAAAATCACGAAGTGTACGAAATGCATTTTGATTTGAACGCCTATTTTCGTAAAAGACTTCAAAAATCTTAACGCGCTGCTCAATTGTACACTTCTCTATGGATGAATATGTCAAATACAGAAACAAAGAAATACCAAATTAACTTTGGGAAAAAAACTTGACTTTAAGGTATGACTCACAATTATTAACGTGCATTATGATTAGACCACCCTTTGGAACACGCTCTAAATGAAAAATTTTACGCTGCTAATTCGCGCGCACTTATAGAAGAAATTTTTTTGCTTTTACACGACATGTATGTATAATATACATACATTGTATATATTTTTCAGTGGGATATTTGACAAGTACACTACTAAAAACATATCTTCTAAAGCCACCCTAACAAATCGCTTTTAATTTTTTACATTGCAAAGGGAACGCCTAAAACTTTTTAGAACAGTTGGTAATTTTTTGTTTTTCGCAGTCTGTGCTTAATTTGGGACATAGAAAAACCTTAATTTTACCTGCCTGATAACTAATGTCAAACAATTTTACTAATTCAATTTAATACAGGTACACCAATGTCTTCCCTTAAAAAAGAATGCCAATTGCAGCAATTATCTCTTTTTTTACTATCGAAATTTTCTAGTTGGTATTCAAATACCCATTATGTAGGAATGGGTTAGCAAAATTCATGTTTACAATAAGATCTTGATCCAGAACTAAAGCAAAAGCTAAATAGAACCAAAAAAAAAAAATCTAATTAAGAAACTTTTTCTAAAGCAAAAATCTGCTCAAAACTTAATCGAATTAATTAAAAACTATCGAAGTTATTTTCTAAAAAAAAAAAAAATACTTTATTATAAATACCAATTTATTAAAAATTTTAATTAAACGCTTCTTTTTAAAACTCTTTTTAAGAAAAACATCTAGTCCAAACATTTTGCTGTACATTGTCCTTAATAATTTGTTTAAACAAATTATTTCCTATTATAATTTATTTTTTAGTTGTTGTTAAATATTTTTCTTGCAAATTTTATTTTGTTGCTAATTATTTTATACTTGGCTAATTTGTTTTTAATATGGTTACTAAATTATATCATTTATTTAGTTAAATTTACTATAATTATTATATTTTATGTATTTCAGTTATAAATATTGTTTTGCAATACAATAAGTATTTTAGGAATCAGTGGCCCTTTTTCTTGGTTGTTTTTATATTTCACTATTTTTTATTTGTTTAGTATAATTAATTATATATTTTTTTTTATTATTTATAGTTATTTATTTACTTATGAAATAAATTCCTTAAATGGCATAACATAACTTAGTATAATATTTCTTTGAGTGTAACTATACTTAGTTTTTTTTTTATTTTTTTTCATGGGGGTATAAAACTTTAACAATTATTTGTTTATTTTAAATATTTAATTTTAAATTATAACCTTTTTACTGTACACTTGTAGCATTTGTTTTCTATATTACATATTTTTAAAATTTATACAATAAATACACTGGGAGAAAATTTGTTTTGCAAATTTTGGTTTAAAATCTTAAGTTATATTTTTTAATTTTTCATAATATCTGTTGTAATTTACATTTAGTCACAAGTATCAAAAGTAAAAGCTTTCTTCTTTGAATTGTATTTAAAGCTTTATTTGTGGTGCTTTTTTCCAACATTTTTAAGATTATCAAAGTGTCATACCGAAAAGTGGCACTACAATGATCACAAATGAAATAAGAAATAGTTTCTCACTGGAACTACTTAAAGCACTGGCCTGACAAAGAAGATCTTCGGGAAAGATTTCCAATATCGGTAATTGTTTGCCAGAGGTGGGATCATGGCAGGTATTGGCACGGGCTCGCTGTGAAATAATGAGAGAAAACAGACAATTTTTTAGTAACATTGAGAACAAATGTTTTAAAAAAGATAAGTTAAATAAAAAACGCTTACGCGTAAATCTGGTGAACTTAAGGGAAGCTTTAACAAAAGAAAATAAAAGAAAAGAAAATAAAAAATTACATTAAATTAATTAAATATATATTTTTTTTTGGCAAATAAAAACTGTTAGTCCCGTATTCAGAAACGAAGCGTTTTTAAGGGAAAATTTTCAAACAAAATTTGTTTCGTTAACCTGTATTAAATTCAAAATATTTTTATGAATTCAGTCATTATGGTTTGAAAGTGTATAAAAAATATAGTTAAATAATATCTTAAGTTTAAAGTATTAAGGACCATATTACAAATATTTATTTTTAGGATGCTTTCTGACAGATAAACCGTTTTTGGTTATTAAAAGTTAACATTAACCTAAAAAGTGACTGATGACTGATAAGCTAACATCATGCTTATCCTAATGGTAACTTTCCAAGCGAATTTTAAGAATTTGAAGCTGCCATATTTTCGGCAGAAGATATGGAAACTCCAATTAAAGTTATATTTCAAATTTAATTAAAACTTAAAAAAAAACACAATTTTAAACCAAAAAAAATTAGGAAAAAAATTTACTGTTGCTACTAATTAACCCCATGTCTTCACTTAAGGTAAATATCTCAGCAAGATGGCAATAGCGTCGCGGCATAACAGAGCAATATTTCTTATTGCTCAGCTTATGTTAAAGGCTTGGGAAACGTATTTATGTAAACTCATAATTTGAAAAAAAATCAAGGAAAGTGCAGTGTAAAAACTGACGCCATGAAACAGCACTCAAGCTCAAACAAATTAATACAAATTTAAATAATAAAGAAAAAAATTAAATAAATAAAAATAATTTTTGCAATTTTATTTTAGTTTTTATTTAATTCTTTAACTTAAATTATAGTTTGCTACCATTTCACAAACTTAAATTTTTCCCACATAATTTGCTTCTATTTAACAATTGAAAAACAAAATTGTCGTTTTATGTTAGCAATAATTATCAGCGAAAATGGTCTTACAATTATTGCAACATAAATTGCCGACAATAAATATGTACAAAAAATTGCTGTCTACATTAAAGATTAAATAATTTTAACATTAACTGCAGAATAGGTCGCGATATTTATCTCTGGCATAGACGGCCACTAAAGAAATAAACAAAAGTAAGTCGTTGCCACTTCGTATTTTAAACGACCCAAAGTATTCGGTATCTACTGCAATATTGCCACAGTGTAAAAATTACATTTTTCATTTTATCATACAGTTGTAATAATAAAGAAAACTTTTGGGTCATGAATAACAGCAACTTTGTCATTAGGTTATAATAATTAGGTTAGGCTAGTTGGTTGTGAGCTCGTCGTTCAGTGCGAAGTTACGGGTTCGACTCCCACCAGAGATTCGTGATTCAGGTCTTAGTTACTATTGCTAGAACTCAAAATAAACTAGAACTTAAAATGAAGTTGGAACTACCCAGTAAAAATTTCGCCTACAAAATAATGTGTTAAGTAATCAGAAAAACTTAAAAGCACTACTTACAATTCTACTGAAAGAACCACTGAATTTTACAAGGGATGTCCCAAAATGAACGCATTAAAAAGTAAGCCATTATTTTTGTACCTACACACACCCAGAAATAAGTAGTTATAGAAGTTGTTATAGAAGCAGTTATAGAAGAAAGCTACTAAATAATGAGTGAAAGAAGCTATTCATTTTAAAAAAGTAGGCGAAGTTTTTACTGGGTAGTAAATGATCTAAAACAAAAATAAAACCTGAGTACGAATCTTCACAAAAATCAAACAGAAAGTCTTATCTAGATGTTAACATGGCATTTACACATGCCACTGCCAGTTCGAAAAACTCAATATACTCACACTTTTTTACTATTCACTCACATTTTTCGCAATGGCAGCTCCAGTGGCAGCAAAAATTGCATGCGAGTCGAAATTTGCATGCCACTAAATGTCAACACGATAAACAATGTTACCCTGTTAAAAATTTAATGCAAATTTACTAGATTATTGAAAAATTGTAAATTATGTTTTAACTTGTTAAATGTATTATTATGATGAATTTTTTGAAACTCGCATTAATAAAACCAAGTTTGTTAATTATAGAGCATTAATATTGTTAAAATAATGCTTATATAAATAAATGTAAACCATTTCCCCAAAAATTTGCCTAAATGATTAGCTCGGTAAGTCTATTTGGTACTTTTTGGTACTTTTTTTTTTTAATTTGAGAAGTAAACAAATCATCTTAAGTTGGCGCTTCAACGACATTTTGAAAATGAACTCGCAGTGTCATGTGTTAATACAAAAGCCAATGTCATGAGATTCGACTATTTGGAACAAATGTTTGTTGATCATATGTATACAGTAGGGGCATGTGTAAAGGCAGAGTAAACTAAAACCCTTACCTGGACAAATCCTGAAATAGAAAATGTATCTGAACTTAAATTTAGCCTAAATCACACCCTGAATTCTGCAGTAGAGCTTAAATCTGAAATATGGAACTTCAACCTGAGACATGACCTAACCGAGAACCTAAAGAAGACTTTAAATATAACCTAAGCAAAGATCTGAATTTTTTATCTGCTATAAAACCTTTATCATATAAAGATCCCGAAGAAAAAAACTGAACTAGAAATAATACTTAAACTGCATCATCTTAACAACTTAACCCTAACCTTAATTCTAAAACTGGAACTGGAAAACTAGAGCACGAACGGAAGTCTATATTAGTACCTGAGCGTAAGCCAAAAAAAAACCTTAGTTTTTAACCTTAACTAAAGCCTTGACTATAGTTGGAACTAGAACCTTAACCTGGACTAATAATAGAACAAGAATTTAAATAGAACATTAAACCATGAATCCGAAAACAGAGCTCAAACCAGAATCGCTACTATTTTCTCAACAAAAATAAGAATCAAATCCTAACTGGAACCTGAGACAGGACCTTACCTAGAACATAAACTAGACTTGAAATATAACCATAACATAAACCTGATTTTTTCATTATCTTAAACAAGAACCTTTGGTTCAGGGGTTAGTTACCTGAGCCATAATTAATTTATTGCATAATAAGAACCCAAGCTAGAACTTGGTTTTGGACCTGAACTAGACTTAAAACCGAACAAGACTTGTTATTAAGACTGAACAAAAGTCTGAACCAGAAATACTCATCTTGAAATAATATTTAAATAGAACCTAAACTGTAACTTAAAATTGAACTAGTACCTAAAAGCGGACCTGAAAAAAACTTGAAATAAACCTTAAACCATTCCTGAATGAAAACCTGTACCAAAACTAGAACTGAATGCTGAATTTAAACCTAAACTAGAACTTTTACCAGAACTTAAGAAATTGTTTAATGATTTAGGGACAAACACCCTTTTTATAAAATTATGTTAACGATTTTTTTTATTTATTGGGTTTTTTTTTACTTCTTGTATTTAAAAGAGGAATGTTTTTAATAAATCTAAAAAAAAATTGCTGAAACTCTTTAAAAACATTTCAATTGAAATTTAAAAAAAAAAATTTTTTTGAGGATTTCTTTTAAAGAAGTTCATTAAAAAAAAACGTAGAAATTTTACAAATTATATTTTTCATCAAAGTAATTTTTCCCAATTTTCATTTTTGACAAAAACATTTAAATTTATTGTCGATGGGATGTTAATTGAAAATTTTGTATTCCCAAAACTAAACTGGCAAGTGCACACAGCTTTAAAAAAAACTAAACTGGCAACATGCTTGCGAAAACAATAAAGCAAGTTGTTTTGATGTTATTTTTTTTTCTTAACCTACTTACAACTACAATTAATGTTGGTAGAATTCCAACCAATTGTGATGGGGAATGTAGGATAAGATAAACTCACTGTTTATTGTTGGTGTTTTTGTAAAAGCTTTGATATTGTTACAAGTAAAACTATTCTTATTCGGTTAACAGTTTTATTTGTTTAATATCATTAGTTTTTCTAAAATATTTGGATGAAGTTTCCTGATGATCTGGCCTAAGTAATCAGTAAAATGAGCATGGGAATGGCTTATCCCATTTCAGTGTTTTGGTCAAGAATGAAAGAAGTTGGGAACTAAGCACGACAAACAAAATCTTATTAATTATATTTTTCTGCTAAAGTTTACTTATGTAAATGACAACACTTCTTAATTTGTTTACTTACCTGCACCATTTTCTTCATGTCATCCTTTTGTATGACCTTAATTTGTGCCGTTTCTCTAAGCCATCGTCTCAGCCAATGACCGAACCACACCAAACCGCACTCACACTCTAAGGGATTGTGTGATGTGTCCAAGCCGCCCATAATGCTGCGTGTTCCCACGGTATCCCAAAACGTTTTATTCGGATAAAAACTATCCGCCGCCAAAGCGTTAATTTTATTATGCGATATATCTATAGATAAATTAGGCACTGATCTCAAAGTGTAAAAAATGCCAGGAGGCAGGTCGGAAATTTTTGTGTTTGTAATTCGCACTTGGAGTTTCTGGTTGCGCGCCAAACCCTCTAAAGCATTAGGGGATATGGTTTGTACATTAGCACCATACATTTCTACTAGTTGGAGTTTGGTATTGTTGGACAGTCTCTGGAAAAGTTGGGAACCTATATTGGTGTCCAGATAGTGCAGCCTCAGTTCTTGAAGGCCGGGTATGCGTGATACTATATCTCCTAAATTAGAGTGGGCTGTGAGCTGTAGTTTTCTAAGAGATTTTAGCTTGCTGAAGGCTAAGGGATTTATGATTTTTACATCTAAAAGGTTTAAGTCTGATAAGTGCCTTAAGGTGGCCATATCGTGTATAGAGATCCTTCTTAAGGGATTGTGGGCCATATCTAGAACCCTTACTGAATTAGGCAGGTGATCGACGGCACAGGAAGCATTGACAATCTTATTGTGTGAGATGTTAACAAATCTGAGTTGGCGCATTTCATGCAAGGAGGAAAGTTCTTGCAGATAATTTCCACTTACATCCAAGTAAGAGAGTAAAGGTAGATTTAGTTGAGGTAATACGTAGAGACCCATGTTGTAGATTTTTAATCGTCTTAGCCTGGGAGTATGCAAAAAGATTTCCTTGAGATTCGTGGTTACCAAGGGATTGGCTGACAAATCTAAATTGGTAAGATTGTTAAGGAAACTAAAGGTATTATCGGGTAGCACTGTGATTTTGTTGTCGCTTAAGTTAATGTCGTATAAAAACTGGGAGTTGATGAACATGCTGGAGTCCAGATACTCCAGCATATTGGAGGACATTTGTATGCTGCGCAGAGTAAAACCCACATCCGAGAAAGCTGGCACCGGCCAGACCGTAAGCTGATTGTCGGAAATATCCAAATATTCCAAACGGGTATTCATGAAGACTTCGCGTGGCAAAGCTTTGAGTTTATTGGAATTGATCTTAAGTATTCTAAGTTTTCTCAAATTTGAAAATTGTTCCACTTGAAGCTGATCCAATTTATTTAAACTTAAATCCAATTCCTGCAATGAGTTTAAGCCCTGGAAGCTTCTTCTTCTTAAGGAAGTGATATTATTGTTGGATAGATTTAAAATCTCCAGAAACTCCAAATCTCCAAAAGCATGATTGGCCAAAGATTGTACTTCATTGTTGGCCAAATTAAGAAATCTTAAAGTATTGGCCAAGTTTGAAAAGCTATCGGTCCGCGTTAACAAATTATTGCTCATATCCAGGTGGTATATGTACATGTAGGAAGTTAGAAGATCCTCAAAGTAGGCTATTCTATTGTACGTTAAGTTCAGCTTTAAAGGCGTTGTAGTGTTGGAAACAAAATGAAATGATTTGAGGGAAAAAGAACACAAGTTATTAAACATTAGATCTATTGAAGCCAAATTTGGTAAAATGGTAAAGGCTTGATGAGATATATTCGAAATTCTGTTAAAAGAAAGATCAATGTATCTTAAGAACTCCAAATTGTAAAAGGCATTCTTCTCAATGGCCTTGATCTTGTTCGACTGCAAATTTAAGGTCTGCAAGTCACCCAAATTGTTAAAAGTTCTAGTGGATATTCTATCCAAGGAGTTATAACCCAAATCAATTTCCACCAAATGCGAATGGACCTCGGGTATAAATAAACCTTTTGGCAAGGATTTCAATTGATTAAAACCTAAATTAATGTAGGAAAGTTCTCTCATATTTGAGAATGACTCGTTGTTTAAAGTCTTCAAGTTGTTGTTATCCAAACCCAACCACATGAGCTGGGACAAGGGAAACAGGGCATCCAAAGGATCTATAGACTCCATACTTCTGGCTGGGAAAACAGCAAAAGATAGTTCAAGAATTTTCAAAGATCTCGAAACATTTTCAAACACCATGGGATGATGTATGTTGATATCATTAAAACTTAAAGATATTTCCTGTATCTGATCCAAGCCAGCAAAAGAACCCAGGTGTAAATGTGTAATTTTATTATTTCTTAACAAGATAGTCTGCAAATTTGAACCCCAGCCATCAACTGCAAAGATTCCATCGGGTATATCCGTAATTGAGTTGTAGCCCATATTTAAATAAGAAAGATTGGTATAATTCTTCAAACCCACCACTGGAATCATGGTAAAATTATTGCCGGACAATGACAGGACCCTTAAATGTTCCGTATACTCTGGTAAATTTTGAAGTTGGCAAATATTATTCGAAGTTAGATACAAGTACTTGAGTCTATTTAGTTTCCTTAAAGCTCCCGGCACAGAGTTTAAATAGTTTCTTTCCAAATCTAAATACTCCAGAGAATCCTCCAGCCCTTCAAATGCCTGCAAGTGAATACGCTCTACTACATTAAAGGCCAATACCAAGTGGACAATGCCAATGCCCTTAAACACTGCACGGGGCAACTCCTTTAAATAATTCTTTTCCAAATTTAAGGCCCTTATGTGTACATCCGAGTAATTGGTCTGGAAGCAATCCGTTTCCAAGGATTCTATCAAATTTTGACCCATATCCAGTTTCTCCAAATGCATGCGAACTTGTCTCAGCTCTTTGTTCTGAACACTGTGCAACAGATTGTCCCTTAACGAAATTATACGCAACTCGTATAAGTGCTCGAATAGCTGATGCGGGAATGAGGCCAGTAAATTGCCCGATAAATCTATAGTTATAAGACTTCTGGGCAGGAAATTGGGCGCTATATGATAAATTCTATTATTGGATAAATCCAACCAGAGAAGTTTTTGCAAACGATTAAAAGGTTTGCCTGTTTGGTGACTGTTACCCAAATGACCCATACCAGGTATGCTATTAGAGGTAATGTGTGATCCTTTAAGGTTCTCATCGCGAGTTATAGTTTGTATGGCAGCCGATGCGGGATGATTTAGGCTATTGGCAGTTTCGTGTAGGGAAGAGGGCGAGACTTCTGTAATATCATTGCCAGCTAAATGTAAGGAACGTAGGGTATCGTATTGAGCCTCCCAATTGACATCCAAGGATGTAATGTGATTTCTGAAAGAAATAGAAAAGAATCAGCGTTGGTAAGGTTAAACTGAAATTAATTGTTGAGTCCAAACTGTGTTTTTCTAGTGTTATATTTCTTCGGCCTAATTCATAAAAAATAAAACAGGTTAATAAAGGGTTTATAAATCGGATTTTCATACAAAATCGGTTTCATAAACCCTCTCTGAACCTGTTGTATTTTTTATAAATAAGTAAGTTAATCTGCATTGATTCAAAAATATACTTCGCCAAAAGCAAAGAACGGATACAGGTGAAAATTGATTGATATAATTTAAATAAGACGTTATCTGTTGAATGCAAATACTTTACTTATTAACGATATGTGTTGTTTTATTTCTCGATCGAAAATTTCTGTGAAAACCCCGCTTCTGATTTTAAATAATCGAATATAAGACATTAATAAAAATATGATATACAATAGTTTTGACTTAACTGCCTTTTGTTTAAGTGCACTTTTGACTTAGCTACTCCAAATTAATCCTTTTTGTCATTATTCTTTAAATTCCCATACAAATTCCTTTTTTAAGTGCACTTTCCATACCTGCACATTTAAGATAAATGCCCAAAATTTTTGGCATTTTAAAATTTGTTTCATACAAAAAATTAAAGTTAGCTGCACTTTGACTTAACTACCCAAAAAAAAATATTTTCAGTAATTATTCTTCAAAATCCTCGTTTAAGTGCATTTTGTATACCTGCATATTTATCATATTTTTGGGCAGCTTAAAAATATTTTCATACAAAACATCAAAGTTAGCTGGACACATGAAATATATGGTGGCCCGCCCCTTCTTTTTAAAAATATCCCTTTTTATAAAATGTTAATAGAATATGAATTTTTTAATAAAAACGTATTTTATTCTTCTTTTAAGCACTTTGCTTTAGCTGGACTTTTATGCAGGAAACAACAATTGCGTACCTGCACATTAAGTCAGGTAAATGCATTTAAGATAACAGCACTCCTGATTTATCTGCATTTATCTAATATAAGAAAAGATATCCTTGAAACACGTACTAAGGCTTCTATTATCTTGTTTTTAAATCAAACCGGGCCGTATGGCGTCAATGGAGGCTGTAATATTGCCTTCCATTGCTTCAAGAGTTTCTTGTTTGTCGGCATAAGTCAATGACTTAACTTAGCCCCTAACAAGCTAATCCAGAGGCGTTAAATCTTAAGAACGATGGGGCTATGAGCCTGCATATCAAATTGTCACCAAACTTTTTTGACAATAAATCGATTGTTAAGCGTGCTGAATGAAAAGTGGTGCCGTTTTGTTTGCACCAAATGTCCTTGAATTCAGTCAGCATGGCTCGATTGCGCTTGCAATTCGCCGTAA
The DNA here is from genome assembly GCA_949318255.1 of Pollenia labialis. Classification (NCBI taxonomy): domain Eukaryota; kingdom Metazoa; phylum Arthropoda; class Insecta; order Diptera; family Polleniidae; genus Pollenia; species Pollenia labialis. The sequence goes on along the minus strand of OX439141.1, from coordinate 28,704,265 downwards.
CGGCAGCTCATTGCTCATTTCGACAGAAATAATGTCCGATGATGTTGATGATACAAAGTGGCAAAAAAGAATGCGTAAGAAACTATGCGATTGCAAATAGTTGTAATTTTTTTCATATTTCGATGTCATGTGCGACATTGAAAAACAACATTTGCTATCATTCTGTTGAAAGTGATACAGAAATCTCATAAAATATTGAGAACAACAGAGTTTGTTTTTTAATTTAAAATAAAAAAAAATCCTAATTGAAAAATAAGAAAAAGGGATCTTTGTACTTATATAAAGTTAGTCACGTGCGACTTCTTTATTTGAGGTATATTTAAAAGAAAAAGTGTACGCCAACAAGTGAAAAACAATTCAAGAGCTAAAGAATGAGATAACTTATTCGGCACATTAACGGTTTGAACCTCAATTAAGTCTCAGAGTCATTGAAAATATACACCATCAAAAGCCGTGGCGATCATTCCATACATAATTGTATTGTTCTATCATAATAACAAATATTAAGGTAATTCTCTGAAAACTTTTTGTTTTAAATATTTACAATTAACATTTTTGTTTTATAGAAAGTAATTGGCCTAGCAATACAATAGTGAAGAATAATATACATATCGTCGTCATAAAGTTTAAGTGATCTACGTGCAAAAATTGCATTTGAGAGACTCAATTTTGAAGGTTCAGACATTTTTTCTGAAAAAACTACTCGATATGATTTTTTGATTTTTATACCACACATTCGTCTTTAAAAGATAATTATGAATAGATGCTTTATATCTCGAGATCGCATCTACAACGGTATTTTTTCTAATGGTAATAAGATTCCTGTTTGCTCTAAACGCCACCTTAGTCATATTTTCTTGCAAATACATACACGTACAGCAAATTGGCATTAACAAAGCAATAAAACACATCCAAAAATATTTATAAAAAAAACAGTATATTCATTTGAAAAAAAAATTAAATAAAAACTATTCATAAGTTATTATAAGATACATTTTATAAAGTTATTATAACAAAATTGTCTTTTTCAGATATAAAATTGACCAGTTTTAGATCGGAAATTTTTTCATTTTGAATTTTTTCTTTTTTCTTAAATATGTTCAACTGTGTTTTTTAAAAAATATTTAACGGTGTTGGTAACTGATTCCGGAAACCTCTATTATTATAGTCACTATTTGGAAATGAGGCTGCAATATTGAGTTTTTAAATTTTATTGTAAACAAGTTATTCTGTATGTGGGTCATTCTTAAAAAACATGACCAATTGGTGTCCCCAGACTTTACTATTTTATATTTTGTTTCTCCAAAAAGAAAATAGAAAAATATCTGCATTTTTATAAATTATTATCGATTCTACGTAACTATATTATAAAACAAAAATAATTAGTTATCTGAAAATAACTTAAAAAATATTTTTAATGTCAAAGGTTTAGCAAAAACCTGTGTCCCGAGCCAATTTATTAAAATTTAATAGTTATTTTCAGTTAAAATAAAATTGAAAAAAATAATATTTACAATTTTTTTTGTTTAAAGTTGTAAATTGTTGACCTTTAGTTTTGTTGTTTGTTAATATTTTTCGGCATTAGGTCATGAGTTAAAACCAAATTTTTAAATAAAAAATATAAATATATTTTGTTTAAAAATTCAAATTTATTTTATTTTATTTCCCAATATTTCGGTCAACTTTGTTGACCATCTTCAGGGGTTCTATATAAAAATACAAAAATATATTGTACACATTATTATAAAAAAATTACACAAAACATTTCAAACACAAAAAATATAATTACATTTTAAAAAATAATCGAAAATAAAAATGAAAACAAAAAATCACTAATTTAAGCTGCTGTTCAGCTGAAAGCTTTTGTCAACTAATGTTTTTATATTTTATTTTATTTTGGTCTCTTTCTGTTTTTGTATATCGTGTGTTTGTATGTGTGAGCTGAGATATTTTCTGTATCCAGTTTGTAGTTTAATCTCTCATTTGTGTCTAAGTCAAGTATGTGTAGCATCTCCAAAGTAAATCTCCTGGCATAATTGCTCTCCTCTACTAGTATTTTAACATCATCGAAATTTGGTGTATGTCCAGTAACTGCACAGTGGGCCGCGAGTGCTGTTTTTTGCTCCAGTGGTTTGTAAGTTGCTTTTAAATCAGACTTATGTGATGAGAGTCTGGTTTTTAGTTTTGTTTTAGTTGTGCCTACGTATGTTTTCTGACATATGTTGGTATTGTCACCTTTACAATTGATTTTGTACACTACGTTGGGTTTTTCCTCCTTTTTCAATTTTGATTTTGTTTTACTGAATAATTTATTGACAGTATTGCTACATTTAAAAGCTAACTGGAACTTGTCCTTATTATATATATTAGAATTTTTCAATCTTTCAGAAAATTTCGGTATATAGCTAATTGATTTAAAGATTTTATCCTCCGTTTCTCTATTACTAACTGTGGGACACTTACTTCGTACACGTTTTATCAAATCGTCAATTGTCTTTTTGGGGAAGTCATTCATTCTTAAAGTTTCCTTGATTTTATATAAATTTTTCCTGTGAAACTGTTTGTCACTTATGTCTAAAACAATTTTGTTATTCAGTTTGTATATATTAATACCATATATAGAAAAGAATGATGAAAAATAATTTTTTTGTATAATTTTTTTGAAGAAAAATCTTGTCCCCAGGTTTTGGTCCCCTCTGTTACGTCCACTCATTTTATTGAAAAATTTTTGTTAAACGTTATAACGCGTATATTTCTCTTATGCTTCTCCATCAAAACTTAGCTAAAATCAACTGTTTTTAACTGTTCAGTCTTGTTTAGTGCGTGGTTGAGTAAGTAACTTAATTGTAGGCCGTGTGCGTACCGTTATTCAGTGTCTACTCTGTTACTGTTGAAAAACGGTGAGTAAAGTGATTTTTTATTTATTTTATAATTTTTTTATAAATATTTTGTGTACACTAATTAAGTGGACAAATAAATTCTACAAAATTCTAATAAAAAGGTAAAATATGGTATTTTTGAGTTAATTTATCCCCTCTGTTACCGGTCCACTCTGTGACTTTTTATCAGTAAAAACTCCAAAAATTTAAAAAAATACTGCTAGTTATGGATTCCTATTGTTGATAAGATCCGTAACCACATGAGGCCAATTATAAACATATTTGGCCAACTTAATTTTTTAAAATTACAAAATTCAGAATGGTTATGTTTTTTAAGAACGACCCATGTATTGAAGAATTTTTATTTTACTAAATGTAAGAACCAAAAAATGTAGTTGGTTAGAAATCTTGGAAAATTCTTTAAATCTGAGAATTCCATTTCTATAACCTAAATTTTTATTTTATTTGTTTCAAAATTTTTCAAATAATTAACAAGTGACAAAATACTGGGAATTTCTAAACGTTTCAGGTAATTGTCTAAAGCACTGTGAATGCAATCGCACAAACGACATTCTTAAATAGAGCTTCTAAAATCAAATACACAAATAATGATTATGATATATAAATTGTCATCACAGGTTCATTAGTCGAGGTGCAATTTTTTTCATTAGTAATTTTTATCCCTATTTTTTATTTTTTATTATTAATTTATAATTTTTTTTACTCTACTTTTTCTGTATTTTTTTTTTTAAGAGTAAGAGAAAATATATTCTTAATAATTCTTTTTAAGAGAAAATATACTGAATAATATTTGCATTAAACAATACTAACTCCACGAAGAGCAAAATGTTCATCAGCAATTAATTTCCATGTTTTGTATTGAAATTTTGCTCTATACGCCACTTAATGGAATATAGTGCAAAATTTCGGAAACAATTTTTGTTTTGAAGGATATAAAGCAAAATGGACATGATTTATCTCAGCCACCAGACGAGATAGCCGAACAAGGATTGCAGATTTGAAAAATTGGTGTCATCCTTAACAAAAAATCGTCAAAATGGCGTATAGAGCACTTAAACGATGTTTTCATTTTTTTTATACCGATTTGTAGTTCAACTTACCTTTGGGCCACCAGCCGTGTCAGTGAGTGTAGTTTTTGTAACGCCTCGTAAGGTATTTGTTGCATTTTATTTCCCGATATGTCCAGAGTCATTAAACTGTGGGTCATCGTGCTAAAAGAAAAAAACGGGAATAAATAAAAAATTATTTTTACGTAATTCTTGAAAAAATATATACAAAAATAGAAATTTTTTTTATAGCCAAACATCCGATTTTTCTTCATTACTTTTATTTAGAAATAAGTATTACATACATCTTTTCTAATTTGTTCTTGAAATTTTATTAAATTTAATTTTCTTAATAAATTTATTAAAATTCCAGATATTAAAATAACACTTTCATTATTGGACTGAATTAAATTCTAAAACGATATTCTTAGAAATTAATTTCCAAAAATTAAATTACTTAAAGTCATTGCCTGCTGCATAATTAACTTGATTAAATTTAACAAAATTTCCTGGAACATTTTTGATTTTGCAACAAACTCATTCGGCTAGGAAATCAAAAGACAATTCAACCAAATGAAGTTGCGGTCTAGGGAAAAATGAATAAATGAAATATGTTTAATTAAAACAGGAAACCGAGTAAATATTGAAATATAAACAACAACTATTTAAACTTAATAAACACAATATATAGGCTAATTATGATAATAAAAGATGATAAATATGCATATAGAGGATATGTGGATGTGTTTGGGGTTAAATTCACCAAACAAAAGGCCTGCCAGTTGGGTACAAAAGGAATTAAACTTTTTGAAACTCTGCATTGTGTTGTCTCAAAGAACAATGCCGATGTGTAAAAGTTTCAACTATTTATCTTTTCGCAGACAATAAGCCCTGTCTAAGAGGAAAAAAGTTATTTCAAAATTTATTTTCTTAAAGGCCCTATCAAAAAATGTGTTTTGATTTGTTCCACAATTTGCAGTCTTCCTAAAAGCCCGTTTATGTCTCTTCTAGCCCACACGGCAATTTATTTAACCGCTATATTTAAAACCTCTTATTAAACTGCCCTCAATAAAACTCAAAATCCAATATTTGCGGCTTAACTAAAAATAAGTAAAATATTTGTAAAAGAAGGAATACTACAAAAGATTATGTATGCAACACTCAGTTCACACATTAACATTTACATCGTTTGTATAAACAGGGTTGTCAGATGTGGCGATTTTTAAACTTGGTCGCCTAATTTTCGATTCGGCGACATGGCGATTTTTAAATTAGTTGGGGATTTTGTTGGCTATTTTTGATGATCCATTAATTTGTTTTGAAATTCGTGAAATTCAATACGAAAAAATATTTTTTATATTTTAGTATTTTTTTGTATGAAATTTCAGGCATTCATATGTATGGTCAGTGTTTGAAACTAAATTATATAATGTTGAAATGGCTGATGAAGATATTGAAAATCCCCGAAAATATTAGTTTTCATATTAAAAATTGTGCTTAACTGCCCGTCTTTAGCAGAGATAAATATTACGACATATCGACCCTTTTGCGCGAAATTATCGTATATGCCAAATTTTTTGAAATTTTGTTTTTGATGCAATCTTGTTCTACATTCAAAGAGACGTCACCTGGCAAAATATTGCCACTTCGTCTTATCTTATCATATCTTAGCACATGTATATTTTCATTTTGATATTGCAAGTGAAAGTAGAGAAAAGTAGAAATATGGCTGTCCTGTTAAATTTGGTATTTGTAACATACGATAATTTCGCGCAAAGGGGTCGATATATTGCAGTAAATGTCAAAATTATGTTATCTCTAGACAGCAATTGTTTGCACATATTTATTGCCAGCAATTTATGTTGCAATAATTGTTAGTCCATTTCTGCTGACAATTATTGCTAACATAAAACGTCAAATTTGTTTGTCAATTAAAAAAAAAAGAAGCAAAAAAGAAAAAAATAAAAGCAAATTGTGTGGGAAAGAAATTAAGTTTGTGAAATTGTAGCAAATTATAACTGAAGTAAAAGAATTAAATAAACAGTTTCGCCTGTTTTTCAAACTTGAATACAAATTTTCGCTTGGGAATTTTTTTGAATCAACAATAAAAAACCCAAATTTGGTTTTGATTTCAATATAAATTTCTAAAAGAAAATTTTTATTTTAGCTTGAAAAACAGGCAGTAAAATAAAATTTAAAAAAAAATTTTAATAATATAATTTTTTTCTTATTCGATCTTTATTTTTTAAATTTATATTAATTTGCTTAAGCTTGCGTTCTTTTTCTCAATGATAAATTTGCGAGGAAATCCTCATTTTGCTGAGTAAAAATAAAAATATCGTCTTTCACGTTGAAAAAAAATCGTCAAAAAAATCGGGCAACAATTTTTGTTCGCTTTTTAAATACAAAACATTCATAATTAATTCATACCCAGCTAGAATCTTCAATCGTGCAAGAGATACTGGGGCGTCTTTGATCGTCGATGGCCGTATTTTTAAATCGTAGAAGATTCACACGGGAAGAACTGTAACACGACTGAGATTCTTCCGTAGCACAGCTAAACATGCTTCTTCAATCGTTGGGGAAATCGTTTAAGACGTGGGTAAAGATATTCTAACGAAGTGAACATTTGCATGAAAACAAAATTTACAAAAAATGTTATCTGTACATTTCTTAAATCAAATTAACTCGAGAGTTTTAACGCGTTTGCCGCTATTGTTAAATGCCAATTTAGCCATTTTTGATCAATCTAGCGTTTTGATCTCAATTTGTATTTATAATTTGTGGGTTTTATTAAACAAGAAAGCTATCACTACTGTTCGTGACGCAACGTTGATTCTCTTGCTTAAGTATGGCATATCAGCGTAAGATCTAAACGAAAGAAAACGTGCCGCCTTCAGCTCTTGTTAAGGAACGGCTGTTAAACAAGATTTAAAAACGAAATTGTCAGAAAATGTAATGTTTTTTAAGACTTTGGAGACTGAAAAAATCGTCACTTTTTAGAAAAAAATCAGCAAATCGGCACTTCGCCAATTTTGAAACAAAAAAAAAAATCGTCAAATCTGGCAGAGTTTTAGATATATACCCTGCAAATATTATTGGACCACCTGATCCAATTTCATGAAATGGACTTCTCCATGGACTGGTCCGATGTAATGCAAGCATGGACCATGCCATTGTTAAAAAGTGTTTATACTGAGACGAACGACATGTCTTCGTTTTTGAACGACATGTTTTCGTTTTTAAACGAAGTTAAAACTAATCCTCTTGTGTACACTACTCCTTTGTAGTCCAAAGATGGGTTATATGGTCCTGTCCTAGGACATCGTAATGTTAAATAGACCATGTTTTTTCCATACGTTTGGGTTACTTTTGGACTAGCCCTAGTCCCTTGTGGGCTACTCTTTACACGCGTGTTTGGATTGGTCCTATTATTTGCAGGGTAATAGAACTGCAACTACACACATATGTGCACTCATAAAACTATTACAGTAACTGATTGTGGGTTATTAAATTCGTTTTCCGTACTGTTAAAATTTTGTCAAAGTAACAACTACTAAATTTTATGGAATATGCTGTTTAATAAATAAACAATTTTAAGATCAATGGAAAATCCATTTAATAAAATAATGTAAATGATACGTTTTTTAAATGAATTTTAAGTTACTTTAAATGAATTTTCGTTTGAATTTAACTACATAATATTTTGAGTGTATGTATGTTAATCCAATATCTTTGTTTGTTTAAGTATACTACTATAAATAAACGAAACATTATTCCTTTTTTTCACTAATCATTTTTACCTTAACTTAATAACATAACAGCCAGACTTTCTTAAACAACCCACTTTTTATATAGAAATTAAACAAAATATATGTCATGGCGACTTTTTTCAAATTTCTGGCGGATTTTTAGCGATTTTGAACAAATTTATTTTTTAGGATTTATTAAAAAATATTTGAAATAATTTGAAACAACTATTATTTCATTGTCAAAGAGTTAAAAATAAAGGCTTTGGCGATTTTGGCGATTTTTGACATTGTATTTTGCAAAAAATTTCAAAATCGATCTGACAACCCTGTTTATAAAAAAAACATTAACATTAAAAAAACTGAAGTCGCTGTTATAAAAAAAAGGTTAATAACAGTGTACGGATACAATGACCTAAAACCAGTTACACATGTTAAAATTCATTCGTTAAAAGAAGTCCTTTACTGTGTTAAACATACACATACATGCACATGTTTAAGTACAAAGCCGTAAACATGCACAAAATTACATGACTATGAAATTGTATTTAAGCCCATTTTGATAACATCTTATTAACAAAGAGCAAACATACGTTATATTTCTTAAAATGTCAAATACTATACATATATTATAGTTAATTAAATTAAAAAAAAAAAAATTTATTCTAAAACAAGCAAGACCGCTTTATTCGGCTATGACGAATCTTATAAACCCTTCACCTTGGTGCGATAAGAACAGAAAGTTATATAAATACCATTCTTAAGGTATAAATAAAACTATTTTGTGCCAAGCCCACTTCTCCAAACCGGCCCACAATCGTCAGATGTTTTATATTGGTAAACAGGTGCTTGTACCTTATTTGGAAACTTTGGCTCTTGCCGTTCTGTAGATATTAAAAAAATATGGTATTTTTATGAGAAGTGTCGGGCACACTTCTTCAATCACTCCTCATTTTGCCGGATATTGTGTTTTGATAACCAAGAAGCTTGTACATTATTTGGAAACTTGAGCTCTTGCCGCTCTCTAGATATACAGAAATCAATAATGTCTTTAAACGAGAGGTGTCAAGCCCACTTCTACGTTACCGCCAATAATTTCAGAGAGGTTGTGTATTAATAACCCAGCCATGTGTACCAAATTAGCAAAATTATTGTCTTACCGCTATTTAGATATAAATACAGCTATTTTGTACCACACCCACTTTTCTACTCCTGCCTACATTTTGTCGGATGTTGTGTATTGATAACTATGTTTGTAACTAATTCGGAAACTTTGACCCTTGCCGTTCTCCAGAAATCTATAATATCTTTGTATGAAAAGTCTCTCCCCGCTTCACCAATCCCGCCACATTTTGACGGATGTTTTGTAAAGATAATCAAAATGCTTGTACCCTATTTGTAAACTGTGGCTTTTGCCGTTCTCCAGATATAAAGAGCCGTTACAGCAAAAAAAAATGCTTAAGCTTTTGTTGTTTTTGTTTAAGCTTTGATATTGTTACAAGTAAAACTAAGTTTTATAATTCTTATACGCTTAACAGTTTTATTTGTATAATATCTCAAGCTTTTCTAAAGTGTTTGGATGAAGTTTCCTGACGATCTGGCCTAAGCAACTAGTAAAATGCGCTTAGGAATAGCTTATCATTTCAACAATAAATTTCAGCTTCTCAATAGTATGAAATGGGAATTTAGCACATTTGAAAGAAACCTTGTTAATTAATTTTTTAATCCCAAGAAAAAACTTTGATACCATTTTCAATTTTCGTTTTTTTAATACATGACTTTTTGGCAACATCATTTCACATAAGGTACTGTTAAGATTTTATAGTAAAAACGATTTTTATCTTAATCGACAACCTTCATACCAAATTTCTATTAAATAAAATAAAAACCTCCTCCTGTAAAATTTTGTTTTTGTCGCTTAAGGTTTTTTGCGGTAATGACTCGATATAGAAAAAAGAAATAAAAGAACAAAAACAGCAAGGGAAATATGGGTAAAAAAAGAGGCAGTCGTGGGATTTTGCTCATATCTCAGCTATTTATGGACAGATCTGGCTGAATTTTTGAAAGAAAATAAATTTTAACGTTTTGGGGACTTTGGAGAACCCATTTCAACATACATACGGACAGACGGACATTGATAAGTTCACTTTGCCTATCATAAGGACCAAGAATATATATACTTTAAAGAGTCTTACTTCAAAAAATATCGCAGTTGGCCAAACTGTCGTCGAAGACATTGTCGTCCACGATTTATGCTCGACATGTCCCTTAGCACTTAGGATTTCTGAAGGACAATTTTGAAGAAAATGTCTTGGACGACAAAATGCACGACAGTGTCTTGTATACTGTCTTTTAAAGAAGTTTACGATATGATCGACATTGTCACTGTCTTGTATGGTGTCTTATATCAACACCTATACACGACAATATGTATGCTGTTCTTTAAATGACTTGTTTATGAGACATTTTCTTTAATTTTAATAAGACCTTTTTCAGGACAAGATTAGCGAAAATTTCATGCATTTTGTCGTCAATGTGTTTTAAAAAGTAACATTTTGCATGCATTGGTTGCTTATTTTGTCCTCAATAAAGACTTTGTCAAGACAATAGGAACGACAATTGCATGCATTTTGTCGTTAATGTGGCTTAACACACCACAAATTGCATGCAATGATGCTTTAGTTGTCCACAATTAAGCCTTATTCGTAACAAATTTCAGAAAATGTCTCATAAATAGTCGTAAATACGATTTTAAACACGACAAAACACACGTTTTGTTACTTGAGTTGTCTTCATCAATTTTGTATGGGCGACTAATATAAAAATGTCCTGACGACACCCTTGACGACATTTGCGTCTATGACCATTTTGCAACTGGATATGTATTAACAAATGTTAAAATATACCTTGTTTAACTAATGTACCTACAAACTTTTACATATGTGTGAGAACGAATGTCGTGTGTATGTGTTTAGACAATATAATAACAAAATGTTGTAATACATAGTAAATCCGCTCTAATTTTTATTACATATCAAACATTTATGTAACTGAATGATATAAAAAAAGAGACAAACTAAATTCAGAAAATTGAGCAAAATTTTCTATGTATTAAAAACTTTTATTTTTATTTTAAAATATGAATTTATTTTTGTACAAAAAAAAATGTTTATATGAGCAACTTCAAAAATTTACGACACCTAGACATTTTTTTTAAATTTTTTTTTTGTCTGACATCAATGTTGATTTGCGTGTGCATAAACCGATATTTGAGCATGTGAAATACGTTCGCGTTTATCATTTTTATTACACGGCGCAAATTTTACTGCGGTTTAAAGTTAAAAATTACAAAAAAAATATAAAAATTACAGTTTTTAATTATTATGTATGTTTTTTCGACCTTTTTGTTTTCAATACGTAAGCGAATAATTGAGCTCGAGGCCTTAGTTTTTAATAAATTTTATTTATTTATTTTTATGTATCAATATTTCGTAACCCTTCGGGAAACATCTTCAGGAATCTTAAATAAATATAAAGAAAAAAACAAAAAATTTTTTGTTTATATTTTAACACAAAATTTTTCACTACATAAAAGACTATAACAGACAAAATTGCAAACATAAACAGAATATAGCAACAACATAAACTCACAAAAATAAAGAAATTATTATTATTAATTAGAGTACTAATATACGGTCATTACACGACTGCCCGCTAATTTTTACTAATTAGTCGTTTTGTTTATGAAGTGTTGAAAGCTGCTTGCACAATTGTTTTCCACATCTTTTTTAAAATTCATCCTATGCTCTTTTTTTGTTTTTATAATGTATAGCATTTCAAATGTAAGTCTTCTCTTATAGTTGTCTTCTATGTGTAGGATATCAATATCAGTTAAATTTGGCAAGTGTTCTCTCTCCGCACAATGGGCCAGCAGTGCAGTTTTTTGTGTAGACAAATTATTTTTACATTTTAAATCTGATTTGTGTCCAGATATTCGGGTTTTTAATTTGTTCTTGGTTGTTCCGACGTATACTTTTTCATTGCCGTTGCATTTTATTTTATATATTACATTAGATTTTTCCATTTTGTCAATTTTTGTTTTTGTATTAGAGTAAAGTTGTTTAAGTGTATTCCTGGTCGTTGATGCTATTTTATACTTTTCTTTATTATATATTCCGGATTTCTGAATTCTCTCTGATATTTTGGGAACATAAGTTAGTGACTTGTAAATCTTAGGTGTCTCTTCTCTTGTTCTTCCTTTTTGATTTTTATTATCTTTTATCAGTTTTTCTATAATTTTATTTGGAAAAGCATTTTTCCGTAATAACTCCCTTATTTTTATAAAATTTTCTTTATAGTTTTTGTTAAAATTAAAAAAGGATAACGCGTGTGGATAATACCCCTTAAGGGCTTTCTTAGCACACTAAAATATTTGTAAAACCTTGAATACTTTTTAAAATACACTGGAAAAAAATATAAAAAAATTTTTGTGGTTTATATTTGTTTTGGCTTGAGGTCATTTATTATAAATTAAAAAATCAAAAATTTTTTTTGATCGTGTATGCATATAAAAATTTATTTAAAATTGTTAAACATTTTACAAAATTACGGTTAGTTTTTTTTTACGAATTTCAGGACTTTCAAAATGTATAATCTGAAACCAAATCAAATATTTCATACAAGGATGCTTTTTGAGGTTAGAAATATTTTGTTTCCTCCATAAAATTTTAAATCCTTAAAATTTTTTGGTGCGTTTTCAATTTTAGTATCAAGCTCAGTAAAGTCTTCTATTCGATGTACGTTTGAGCGGAATTGATACAGCGCTTCAGTTGTCGCAAAGAGAAATGTGTTTGGAAAAAACTGCCGCTGCACGCGCCAAGATTGAAAAAAATAATTTTTTTTTGCACTTTATCAGTTTAGTCCGTCGCGAAGAATCTATTTAGATACCTAAACATGTTCCCATGACATGTTTTGATATAAAAAATAGCTTAAAAATAAATTGTTTTTTTGCAAAAATTTTCAAAAGTTCATAAAATTTTTGCGTTTAAAAATTTTAAAGTGCGTTTTCGCCTCGGAGGTGCCCTTTACGAAGTTACTCACATCACGCAATACACTAGCCAACTTAAAAGGCAATTCAGATTGTCAGACGCAAAAAAGATAAATTTTTTAAAAATTTACGCTAATTTCTTTTAAGTTTGTGATGTCCGTGATACGTTATTGGTGCGCTGACACCAACTTGATTCACCTCAAACTTTATAAAATTACGCAGATTTTTTAATTCTGCGCTTAAAACTCATTTTTATTAAACGGCGCAAAAACTCTATGTAAAATCTTCAAAAATTTCAAAATTCGGAAAATTTTGGTTTCACTTTAAAACACCATGCAACTTTTCACCCAGCAGCGATATCAAAATTTTTTTTCAGTGGATATATCCTCCAAGTCTAGTGACTATATTTTGTATGGGTTTGGATCTGAAAGCTTAAAACTATTACAAAGAAAACGGAATGAATGAAAAAACTCTTGCAAGTTTCAAGTCGTTTTTTTAATTTTTCGAATTTTAGATGACCACCAATTCTTAAGGTGAGGACTTTTCAACGTAAAACTTTGCACGTCATATCCTTCAAGTATAGTCATCCAAACCCTGTACAACGTTTTTTTCAATTCATAAAACTTAACGAAATAAGAGCCATAGTATGTCGGTTTCAGCAGGTGCTCAAAAAATTTGAAGTAGCCCATATATGTTTTTCATAATGCACCAGCCAACATTTTGGGAGAAGTGATTAGATAGAATGCTCTAATCCAACTGTAACAGCCTGTTCATCGATTTCGAATGTTAACGTTCGCATTGAAACAAATTTTAGAATCAAAGAACTTTAAAGCATAGATAGATCCCTTTTAAGGTAGCACAGAAGCAATTTTTTTTACAAAAATAGTTCTACATGGGGTAGTGAGGGAAGCCGAGCATTTGCTAGTGTTTGATATAATTGTGTTTTACTTTTATGAAATTAATTGATTTAAGTTATTTATTTAAAACACACTTACGAATGTAAATTCGATTGAATTTTTTTTTCAAGAATCTAACTTGATTTTTGACGATTTAAAAATACTTCGCCAATTTTTGTCCAGATTTTCCGATTTTGTGTATCAAATTAAATGGCAACAGTGCACACAGCAATAGTGAAGAGTGAAGTGATTTTGCGTTTGTTCTCACGTTTGTTACACCTTAATATATTGTTCATGTAAACGCTGTGCCCAAGCCGCAGTACGCAATATTAAAGATAATTTGACTAAATGTGGCACATTGGCTCTAATTATTACAATAACTAAGCCTGGACTGGTGACAACCAGTCCATAATTTCACATCGCCCCCATACAAGCTAATTTTCGGAAAAGGGTCTTTGTGATAATAAAACATCTTCTATTTAGGCATTCTAAATCATCTTGTAAAATTTAATTGGAATCGATCCATATATGACTAAAGCTCGCATACAAATGCTGCTTTTAAAAAAATCTTTTAATGCCATAATTTCCTTTCAAATGCTGGTGTTGACAAAAAATTTGCCGGCAGTAACTTTTAGGATAGCGGCAAAATGGTGCACCTGCTGGTAGCTCCGAAATTGGTGTCATATGAACCTTCTCTCCAACATCACTTAAAGGCAGACAAATCTCATTTGGATGAAGATATCTTACCAACATTCGTCACACAGACATTTTACAAGAATCTTAACCGCATAACATTCCTCTGTTTTGGCGGGTACATGATTGACCCCCGGTCCCAAGTAGAGTAAATTGTGTGATGTGGCTATCATATGGTCAGACTAGGTGGACTGTACTTTCTGACTGATTTAATATTAATCAACATGCTTACTGGGTTACGTTTTTGTAAAATGTTATATCCAAATATTTTTTAAACACAAAATGAATGGATGATATTTTCATTTATGAAATACATATTCTTAAAACAAAAACAAAAAAATGAAAATGTTTGTATGGATGATATCAGGATTTATACAAAATTCTAACAATTAAGATTTGTTTGTATAGAATTTTTTTTTTTGTTTCAAAAATAAAATAAATTCAAATATTTATTTATGTTGTTATAAATTATTTTTAATATTTTAGGGCACGAAATCCTTTAAGTCCTGAAAAGTGTTGCATAAATTGTCCTATATTGAAAAATAAGTAAAATTTAATAAAAATAAATCCGACTATAAAATAAAGTGAATTTATATGAAATTGAAGTGAACGTAATCAAAAGGAATTTGAGATTTCTTGAAAAAAAAAAAAAAAATTAAACTAGAATCATGCAAAAGAATTTATAACGTAATAGTTTAAAGCAAGGGGCAGGACGTAATGTATTTTTTGAAGTAAAACAATGGCCGAGGCCACGTAATGAGCGGCTTAGAGGCTGAGCGGCAAAGCGGCAAGTGGCTTATTACTGAGCGTCATTTCTGAGCGGTTAGTTGTTAAAATGACATTGTAAAGAATGGCTTGTTTAATGTTATTACGCGAAAATCGTTTTCATAAGAATTTAAAGCGTTAATTAAAAAAAAAAATGTTGCGGCCTGTTCGTCGATTTCGATTTCGTCGAATAAAAAAAAAAAAACTAATTATAAAATATATATACATATCGAAATCGACGAGCAGGCCTGGTGTTCATCCTATAAATCAAGCAAAGCGACATTAGGGCGAATTTAACCATTTATATAAAAATCAACCCAAATTTCCAGACAAAGTTTGGCAATACTGACGTATGTCTGTGAAATCCTTTGATTTGCTGTTGCAAAAAGTTAACACTAGATTGACAAACCAAAAAAAAAAAAATTATTTCACGGTTATATTTTTATAATTTTGTAATCTGTCTTGCCATAATAGCGGTCCGTGGAAATAATAAGCTCCACATTCACCATGCCATGCCATGTTTATTCTTTGCCGCTCAGAAAACAACTAAAAATTAGAACAAGTTTATTCCTGAGCGGCGCCGCTTAGCCGCTCAGAAATTTTGCTCACATGCCGCTCCTTGCGTGGCCACTTCAGTAGTATTTAATATGTTTTAATTTTTTGATGCTCATTGCTTGGCCTCAGCCTAAGGCGTTTTTCGTAAGAGGATATTTGAAATAAGGAGAACTTAATTAAGAGTTTCGACATGTATGGCTATTTTGATTCTGATAAAGTCGAATAAGTGTTTTAAATTTGGTATTTTTTCTTTTTTTAGAACATTCGGGAAAAGTCGAATATATCTGTAGGTGACACCAATAATTAGATAAACTAATAAGAGTTTTGTTTAAAATTATATATTAAACTTAATCATAAAACTTCACAAATGCCAGTAATTTCTACAAAAAAAAAGATGGTCGAGATCGTACCAAGCAGTTTTTTTGTTTACCTATTTTAACGTTTATTTGGATTTCGTGTTTTTACCTTTAGTTTTCTTTTAAGATATGAAAGCTTCTACACCATAGATTTTTACGCACAGCTGGAAATTACGGGCATAAGCCCATAACCATAGATATGCATTTGCATATATTTTTTCTTGTGCGACCAATGAAGGTAGACACAATATATTTATTCGTTTAAGAGCTATATATGAATTTTGGCAACGATTTCACAGAAAAAAATATAATAAACAATTTGTTCAGAAAATTAAATATTTTATTAATTTTGCCCCTGTAAAGGAATTGATCATATCAATTAACGGGTTTGTATTTTCGAGTCATGGGATCCAAATTTAGTCAATTAAAAAATTAATTGCATAAACAAAAAGTATACACCAACATTTAATTTTGTGGGTTTTGATTAAAAAAATTAATTGCAGCAAACAAAAAATTAATTGAATAATTAATGTGCACCAATTAATTATTTAATTGAATAATTTTTTGCAAACAGGTTTTCTGTGTTTTTAGTGCATATGTTTGCATATATTACCGTTTGCAACATTCTTTGCATAATTTAGTTCAAAGAGCCTTTTTGCGGAATGTTTAAAGTTTTTAGGGCATATTTTGCCTTTTTGAGGCATAAAAAAAATTTTCTTTTTTTTTTGCGAAATTTTGGCTTTTCTTGTTTAAGCCTAGTACTCTGTTAAAATTTGTGAAAAATGTTGAGCAACATTGATCATTCTACACGAAAATGTTGACATATATCAATGTTATCTACCTCGCGATTTTGCATAATTTGACGTTTTTATTCCTTCAAAGTATGCGACATTGTTTTGTGTATGTAAACAAACCCGACATGTATTTTACTAAAAATTATTTTTTAAATAAAAGAGAAAGTAAATCTGGATGAAAAACTTTTACCGGTTGTGTTATTCATATTTTTAATTTATTTGTATACTCCTCACCACAAGTCGTGGAAAAGGGTAAATATAAGTTTGTCATTCCGTTTGTAATTCCTTCATTTTTAATTTTAGACCCTATAAAGTATATGTATATGTATATTCTGGGTCCTTATGGGGAGAGAAGTTGATTTAACGATGTCTTTCCGTCGTTTAATATGTGTTTTCCAAAGACACCAGACATGATATGGGCTTGGTTGTGTTACAGTTAGTCACATACAGTCCAAAATTTCATGCTATTGAAGTTCAGCAAGATCGGTCCACAAATGGCTGAGATAGGACCAAAACACAACGACTGCCTCTAATTTTTCCCAAAAAAATCCCTTGCGGTTGTTGTTTTTAAACGTCTCACCGAAGGAAAAAGGGTTTATGTAACTTTGTCATTCCGTTTGTAATCTCTACAATACTTAAATACTATAAAGTTTATATATTCTAAATCCTTATTAGAAGGGAAGTTCAAATCCAGTTGTACGTCTGCCCGTCCATCTGTTGAAATGGGGTTTTCGAAGCCCCCAGATATCATGGTTGCTATAAATTTATGTCAGGTATGGCCACTGTTATTTTGCTATTGAAATTCATCCAGATCGGTCCAAAAATGGCTAAGGTATGAGCAAAAAACCACGACTACGCCTAATTTTTTCCAAAAATCCCTTGTTGCTTGTTGTTGTTGAACAGCAGAGCCAAAGTTTCCAAATTAGGTACAAACATTTAGGTTATCAATACACAGCATCCCACTAAATGTGGGCGGGAATGGAGGAGTGGGCGTGGTACCTCCCGTTCAAAAATTATCAAAATTTGTATAAGAATTTTAGGGCTATCATATGACATATGGATACGCCTTATAAATCAAAAGATGACAAATATTTATTTTCTGAAAAACTCGGAAAAATCGGTTCAGATACAAAAAAGTTATGACCAAAATATAAATTTTTTTTAAAAAATATCCGTTTTCGGGAACCGTAGATCTTTCCGAGACCAAGTTTTATAACCCAAGTAAATGGTAGATTTCATCTTAAACACGTCGGTATATAATTCTGTCGAATCGGTTAAAAAAAAATTATAAATATACATATATTTAGATATGCGTATATATAAACAAACTTCTGTTCTTTTCCAATCATGTTGAATATTTTGTTTAAAATTAGCAAATTTTGAATTTTTTTTTTTGCATATTTTTAACAATTTTCACGGCATATTTTCAATTTTTCACTGAATATTTAATGCGCAAATGAATATTTAGAGCATCTTTCTGGTTTCCCTGTTGTTTAAATAATCAAACACTTTTAAAACATTTTCATTCTGTTTTCTGCTTTCCAAAGTACTTAAATATTGTTTTCTAATTACGATCATTAAAGTCGTAATCATGTTTTAAATGTTGTCCTCCATAATGAATCCGTTACTTTAAAAACTTTTTTAAACTAGGAAATTTCCATGTAGTCTTCATAAACCTAATAAAAGTTGCATTTAGTCATTACCAGTATAAAATTTCGCAGTCCCCTGTAGTGGTTATGGCATATGGAATTCGTGTGTTTGGCTGTTTATGAGCAGTTTATAGTTTAGATCAGCCGTTCCTAAATTAAGGGCAGAAATAATAATTAATTACATATTTGGAGTAAATTGTCAGTTGCGTTACTAAAAATGTAATGCACAATGGTAATAATTTTTCAGTAAGACTGTAATGATAAAATATTCCTTATGCCTTAAAGTACCCTCAGAGAAAAAACATGTTTAAATATTAAATATGTATTAAATATTTTAACATATTATGTTTAATTTAATCATATTATTATTGCCGATTACCATATTATGATTAAATTACCCGTCCATCAAGAAGCCACACCCATGTTATGGTTGCCTCCGCAAATGTTATGGTTAATGATAACTTAAAAATGTTTAACACTTATATTGAAATTGTTGTTTTTTAACCCTGGCATGTTGCTCTTGAAAAAGGGGAAAATACTATTGTTAATTTAAAAACAAATTATTGTCATATTCAACAACAACATATTTAGACGCAACCATAATATGGTAAAAATAATAACATTAAACAAATTAAATATTTTCTTTGACAATAGTTTTGTTAGAGGTGACCATTTTTTTCAAATAAAATGTTTCCTGTATCATAAAGTGATGAACTTTTACCTAAAATAATTAAAAAAGGCCAAAATACCTTTCTGGAAATCAAATGATCATTTACGCGGCCTTAAGATCATGAATCTCTGTTGTTTGTTTTGATGGCCCGTAAATGATAATTTGATTTCCTATTTCTCTTTCTCTTACTATTTGTTTACAACTTACAACCTTACCTCCTCACACACACCACTTGACAGTACCACGTACTGAGAACAAAAACAATTAGAAAAAAAACTGTTCCAGTCTGGAACAGCAATGATGGTTGATTTTTGCAATCAGTTTGCTGGGAATAAAGATTGTGGTAAGAAGTGAAATAATTAAGTGATATTTTTAAGTTCATTAATTTTATTTTTTTGCCTTAGAAATAAATAAACTACACTACCATATTACATTCTATCATCAGTGTCAGTGTTTTGTGCTTGTGCAAATTTATATCTATTATTTTATCATATTATACGATGTCTCACAAAAAAAGTCATACCACCGTAACAAACAACAAGGAGACTTGGACTAAAAATTTGGTAAGATTTCAGGATTCACACAGAAAAAGAGGAAACGTGGCTGTAGAAGAACATTCACTCGATACAAAATCTAGAATACCACTTCAATTGCAGATCGTAGGCAGATACCAGTTTCTTGGGGCATGTGTTAAAGGAAGAAAAGAAAGAATAGTTCAAATTTCTACGGAAATTATAAAATTGTGGGAAAATAAACTGAATCTTCCACATGTGTCTGATCAAGTGATAAGAGCAAAGCTTATGAAGGTGCTAAAGGTCTATGATGAATGTGTCAAGCGTGGAAACTATGATGTTCTCAATGAATTATTTGACATTACGAAAGTGAATGGCCAGTGGTTATCCTCGGAAGATAAACGTCTATACCACCTACAAAAAGAAAGTAAAGGACATGTGGGGTACTCAACTGGACAAGTGGTAAGTAAATACACAATTTACCCTTCCAAGAGAAGAAAATTCCAGTCTGGAACAGCAATACCCTCAACATCACAAGTCATGTCGCCCACAGACATTGGTACTGAATCTGAAAACAGCAAAAGTAAGACTGAAGATAATGAAGAAGACGACAGTGATAAAGACGATGATTTGGACACTCAGATACAAACTAGAAAGCACTACAAAAGTAAATTTGCTGTAAATATGGTTATATCAAGTGGAGTTTCCACAAAGAAAGCTGCTAAAATATGCAATGAATTATCACAACAAGGTATTGATATTCCAACTCCAAGTCAATCAGGAATTTACAAGTCCACATTTAAAGAAGCAGCTAAAATAAAAAAAAAAAATGCTGGAACAACTTCAAATGGAACAGTGGTCCTTACACTTTGACGGCAAACGAATAGATGGTAACGAATATCGGGTAGTTGTACTTCAGAATGAAAGAACTGACATGAAACTTGATGCACTGCGTTTGAAAGATGGTAAAGCGGAAACTATTTTTGAAGAAATTACCAAGGTTATTGATGAATACAATTTATGGAATTCTATTAAGATGATCATTACTGATACAACAAACGTCAATACTGGGAAAAGAAATGGAGTTGTTGTAAAGTTGCAACGTATGTTTGAATTAAAGGGTGTCACAATTTATCGGTTGTCAGCATCATGTACTAGACAGGATTCTCCGTCTGGTGATGGACGAAGAACTTGGAGGTGATACCAAATCTCCAAACTTTGAATACCCATTTGTGTCTGAACTGTTGAAAAAGTATGATGAACTGAAAGATAAGTTTGTGAATGGAACTGAAGAAATTCTTGATAAATCAGGGTGGAGAGACGATATAAAGTTTTTGTACCATTTAACAAGAGTGTTCAGATTCTATGAAGAACAAAGGAACTTCCCTCTGATTCACTTTCAGAACATTCATTCCTAACATGAGCAATGCTAGATGGAATTCAAGAGCCATTCTCGCCATTCTGGCATTCATTCTTATACCTGAAGCGAGAAGGAATTTGGAGAAGGTTTGCAGTTCATTTCATATGAGTGGGCAGAACATTGGTTTTGTAGTCAGAAGTACAATAAGAATGACTTCAAGAATTTATCAGATGTATTGAAGCCTTACAAAAAGGCATTGCAGTCATTCAAAAATCACTGGAAGAAAGAGCCATCCGTCATGGACATACCACGAAGTAGTCAGATAGCTGAACGTGCAATCAAGGTGATGCAAGACCTGTATGCTTCTTGCACAAAGAAAGACAAACTGCAACTTCGATTCATTCTAAGTAATAAGCGCTAGCCTCTTTATCAGAACGTGTCCTGGCACTCTAAATAGCTCATAAGGAGCACTGTGTGCCAACCCCAAGTGGATACCAGACAGAGGGCTAGTAACCTCGGTGAAACCCCCCGTTCTCCGAATAAGTTTGCAATAATTTATTTGTAAAATAAAAATCATTGGGAATCTCTGATGTACTAGATATTCTGCAACTTACAACCAACTGATCCGTTAACAATTCAATAAGCGAAATGTTTGTTTTCTACTTGACTAAACTTAATATTCCATATGTACTTTAGGATGCTTCTCCTACACACTTTTAGCACAAGCAAATAAATACAGACGATCTAAACGATTTTCTACTCACATGATTTCTTGTTAAAACAAGGAGTAAGCAAATACTAATATATTTGCTTACGAATAAGCAGGGCAAATTTTTAAATGCACAAAAAATTAATATGTCTGCATTCAAAAAACCTCAATGAAAACCTGTTATTGTTAATTGTATACATACCCTTCATCACAGGTAAGTAAAAATTTAAGAAAGAGATTTACATGGACACCAGCCGTATTGGCATAACCCCGTGGTGGTCTTGACAGACAAACAGTGCTTTAATCAACCGCCCCTGTATGTGAAAACAACCAGCACACCCAGGTAGAAATTTAACAAGCTTTCTGTACTTGATTCAAGAAAATCCGTACTTACCGTACTATTAATACCAGATATGTTCCCTAGTCAGCTGCCATCGCAAGAGACCTGTCAATTGCGAATACTGTTGAGTTCCAGGTATTAACTACACCTGATTTCCACAGAGGATGTAGCACCAGAAGGTGGAATTTTTCCCTACATACCCCTGGAGATAGCAGAGAAGCATAATGTATAAAAGCCCGTAATTTCGTTTTTAATTTCCACAATATGGACCTTAGACCCTATAAAGTTAACATATTCTGTGTTATTTTGAATAGCGAAACAGAATTAACGATGTCGGTCTGACCGTCTTTCCCTATGAATGTGTGTTGGTTTTGCGAAGAGCCAAGATGTATTCGGGACTAGGTTGTTAAATAAATACATCACATATAGTCCGGAATAGTTTGCCATTAAAATTCAGCCTTATCGCTCTTCAAATGGCTGAGATTGGAGCAAAATCATAGAGTCCCTCTAATTTTTACCCATAAATTTAAATTTTTTTTCACAAGCTTTTATTATTTGAAGCCTTCTTATAAACTGCGAACTTCTTTATTTTTTAACTTTTCGTGGTGGAATACTAGTAGTCGGTTCACAAATTCCCTTCTTATGAACAATTTATCATTTTTTCATAGCGAAATCGTCCAGGCTGCCAAACAGTTGTCGTCCTGAAATTAAGGCTTTTGTACGGCAGACTCCATATAAAACAAAAGCGTCTCAAAAAATCAATTAATCAATTGATAGCGTTTATGGTAATTGTTTGGTTTAAAAAAGCAGCACAATCGACCTATTATAGCGCACGAAATAAGGATTTTGATAGCGATAGCGCCTATTCCATATGAGCTAGGGAACAGTTGGATTTTTAGCAGTACGGCGAATGGTACATAAGGTCCCGCCCTGCTGAATAAATCACTATTTCTTGTTTTCTTTTTTTATTTTAGTTCTTTTTTTTATAGTTTTCGTCAAACCATTGCAAGAATGATTTAGGGGAGCCGCAAAGATCCGTTCTTTCTCCTACTATATTTCCTATTTGTCAAACGACTTCCTCTGTCAAACTTCCAAGTCTATCTAGTCTTTTGCAGATGACAGTTACTTTTGCCGTTCTTATTCATTTAGTAATCGACCAAGCATATCAGATGTTGGCGCAATGAGCCAAAACATGATGGTATCAATCGAGACCTTGACATAATCTCGGAATGGTGTCATATGAATAGGGTCGACTTTAATGTCCGAAAGATCAAGTGCTTATGCAAAGACGCGAGACGAATCAATTAAAGAATGCGAATCTCTCGATTGGATATCTCATAGCAAAATATTTATTCAATGTGTCAACAGATGCATTTGAATGGCTCGGTTTTTCGAAGCGGTGTACTTCAGAGATACTTCACGCCATTTGATCTCCTTACTATTTATACCACCTATATCCGATCGATATTGGAGTAAAACTCTTATTTGTGGGCCGGTTCTTCTTTGGAGTTTCTCGGCCGCATGGAGAAGAGGGCTGAAATTCTCATTATCTACAGTAGGGGTATCCCATTTTATTGACTCCCGTAAGCAACGTCGCAATGTGAGTTGTATATGCATGTTTTAGCGTTACTACAACGGGATGTGTTCTGACTGAATTAGGTATCTGGTTCCCGAAACTCTTCTTTTGAACTTTTGTTCGTAAAACACATTTTTCCCTAAGATCCCATTCTTTAGTGGTCGTTTAGCCGGTGCATTGCACAACGCAATACTGGGCAAATTCGTTTTTTGACCGAACTTTTCGTATGTGGAATAACCTTCCTGTTGAAGTCTTCCCTCTCACTTTAAACATAAATAAGTTCAAGTCGAATGTCCACAAGCACTCTTCCCTTCATCCTCAATCCCATAACCTATTTTCCTAGTTCCAAACACCTTCTTCCAACACAATATATGGCATTAGTAGGGGCCTTCCTCTAAGTGTTGATCCTAACAAGAAAGAATTTAAGACCTTCACTTTAATTAAGTAATAGGACAAACTTTGGCATTAATATTTCGATAAATAGAGATTTCAGTTAAGAAAAGTGTCGATAGATAGTGCTGGAGGCACGCCAGCCTAAGGTAACTTTTAGTGGCTTCCAAGGGGATTTTGAATAAAACACATGAGTTTCATAAAAACTTAATTTATTCAACAAATGTATTCCTATTAAAATTCCTATATAAGTAACATTAATAAGGAAGTGTATAATTACAAAATATATTAATGTTTATACATACTTTTTGGTCTGGAAACCACTAAGAAAATGTAACAAAATTTTAAATTCAATATTTAATCTGGCCACTGCTAACTTTATGTTCTGAAACGTACTAGTGAATAAAATGGCAGACCAATTTGGTTCGCAAATATGGCAATAAAGGTAGTACTACCTTTAAAGTTTCGTTAAAAAATAAATATTCACAACCAGAAAGATATGAAAATTTCTTTGTTTAAAATTAAGTGCTACCAGACGGATCATCTGAACTTCGGGTTTTTGGTAGTGGCGCTAACAGATAGATAGTCTCTATCGAATAGTCGAATGGAATCGATATTGGCAAAAAATCTATTTTTTGTTTTTAGTAACTTAATTTCTATGATTATTAAGAATATTTTCTAAAAATTTTGCAAAATTTTCAAAAACTTATTTTTGCACTTTGAACTTTAAAACTTGCCCCTTTTACAAGGCTGTATGTATTTATAAAGATTTAAGGGGATATTGAGACAGGTAACAGTAACCAAAATTATTTAGAAATAAATATATGAGCTCATGTACAGACACATGTATATGACTAAACCATCCACCTAACTAGCAATTGTTCTCTACGTATTTACCTCTAAGTCTTTTCCTTTATACCTCCAAATGCATGGAATATGATTCCTGTTGAATACACCGCCAACTATTCCCATCTAAATACACATTTCTGAGTGTGTGCGTAAAACTATTGAAGCGTTCAACACTAAACGTTGCCAATTTAACAATTGTTGCTAAAAGAGCATTCCAAGCAATGGCATTTCTATTGTTGCTATTAAATTTCAACAACAACAACAATAACAACGAGCGAAATAAAGCAACAGCAATTGCAATAAAAAGAGAGAGAAACTACAATATTATTAAAAGCTACACCATAAAATGCAATGAATATCTATGCATTTTATGGCAGCTTTATTGTTCCACAGTTGCAGGGAATTTATTTTATTTTTGCTTTAAGAACAGCAATGGTTTTAAGACATGTAACTGCGGGATGTTGTAGAAAAAAGTTTCTGGGAAATGCTTGATTACGCTTGTTTAAACTTTACTTAGGAATTAGAAAGAAGAAGCTGTGCGATTTGTAATCGTTTTTAAATCAAAGTTTATTTTATTTAAAAACTCAATTTTTATGCCGTCAACCAATGTCTGAGGATAATGCTTTTGTTATTATTTTCATAGTAATTTAAAAAAAATAATATTTTTAAGTTAAAAATTAATTAATTTTTAAAATTTTCTAAGCAACTCTTGTTTTAAAGACAACTATTTTCAAGAAACCCATAACGTAAACAGGGACGCTATAGTTTGTAATACCCTCACCTCGAGTATTGAATTATGAGCATATTAAAATTGTTTTTCCATGTGTATCAGCAGAAATATATGTCGCATTTCTTCTTAACCCTCGTCGAACAGAGAAATAAGGCAACGCAAAAAGACGGTGTATGTACAATTGTACACCGAAAGAAAAACACTCGCGATAAATTAAGTTTTTTTAAAATAACTTTACGTACGAGTCTTACTTAAAAATTTAAGTACGAATAACACTTAAACATACTTCAAACAATTCTAAATAGGATTACTTTCAAAACTAAATCCCGAAATTTATTAATATAAGTTTAAAATTCTTAAACCAAGTAAAAAAGATTAAACTTTTCATTGGTTGTCACTCTGAGTGTAAAATTAAAAAGTAAACATTTTAATCTCCCAGAACTTATTAGTCTCATCTCTCAGCATTGCATTCTTTATGCGTACATACGCTTGTGTTTGTCGTTTACTTTGTTGTAGATTTTACAACAACAACACACAAGTATGTAAAAAACGATTTGCTGGTTTCGTGTAGAAACAACGGAACAAGAAGAAAAACATACATTATTTTCCTGTTTAAAAAGTAAAAGCACCAGCAAAAGTTTCTATTTAGTTAATATTTTTAAACCGGGAAATTTCAGTCGATTAAACCGAATTAAACCGTATTTTTGTGTTTTTAATTATGGGTGACTTTCAAAACGGCAGTTGCAAACCAACTCGCTATTTTAAATGCATTCTAAAATGCAATCATGTAGAATTTTACAATGTTATCTGTGTTTGGCACAGTTAACCAAAAAAGTTACTAAAAGTGCACCCAAAAAGTTGTGTTTAGAAATATTTTTTCACACAATATATTTCCTTCATGAAATTAATTCTTAAAATGCAGTACAAAAACAGCAATTAAGGAATTCGGAAATGAATTTTTTTGCAAAATGCTCGGTGCTGACCTTTGCCAGGATAAGTTAGATGATGACCTGCCAACAGAAACTCTCGATAGTAACACAACAAAAGAATAAACCCACACAATAACAAGTGTTAAACAATTAAAACAGGACTCTAATGGCATAATGGAAGATTTTGTATGTTTAGAGAAATCCAGTTGAAGTACTGGGAAATTATAAATTTTGTATTATGGGTTGCTTTCGTTTTCTCCAACATCTACGATAATTGCAAGAATTTTTTCAATGTAAAGTTTTATCAAAACCTATTTTTTAAATGTGGATTAAGTTAAAACTTAGTTTAACGTAGTCAAAAACTCGGATTTTCTTAACTTTTTATATTTCTTATTATTTTTATATTAAAGACCAACATTTCAAGTGAACCTAAGCTGTTCCGTCAAAATTTTGTTTACAAACTTGCTAATGCCGGCAGAAATCTGTTTTAAGATTGACTTAACCTAGTTAAACTGAGATCTCAAAAACCCAGCCTAAAAGTGCCAAATTAATCTAATGCTTTTCAAAAAGATTATTTTACAAGATCTCCTTAAACTATTGAAATAAAATTATCATTTTTATTTATTGAAATTACTTAATTTATAAAAAAATTGTATCAATTGGTTAACCGAGTAATAACAAAATTAACCGCTTATAAACCGATTAAACCAAAACCTCGATTAATTAATCGAGCGATTAACCGATTGAGGCAAAGGCCCGATTAAATAAATACTCTAGGCATGATGCTAGTATTTTATGATTGAAAATCTGTAAAGTGTAAAACAGGTAAGTAAATCAATCTTAACCCTTTACGGCGTCATGTTGTATTTCTGCAACATACCCATACAAAATATTATATATGGTAGCATAGCAATTTAGGTTGATGTTGCAGCTTGGCAATATAGCATTCTTGCGGTTTAAAAACTATAAGCTTTCTAGACAGCAACAAGTTTGTATCAATTTCATTCAAGTGAGACGTGTGTAGAAATCTGTTGCTCGCTCTTTGAATTAATTTAAAAAAAAATTATTTTTTTAAGTAATAGTGATATTTGGCTATTGATATTGGTTTGAGTGAAAGGTAAGAGGACATATTTCAATAGTCAATTACATATTTTTTTCACAAAACCAATTTCGTTTACGTTTTATGCTGATTTTGGTTTGTTGTATGTATGCAACATTGCGTATTGAGGTGTATTATTTTACTATTTCTTCAACATTGTGAATGATTTTTCTTTAGTATAAAAATGAGCCGCAAATGGCGTTATATAACTCCTAAGGGCCGATAAACGCATCAGATGCATATACAAAGGCTATACGCAGACATCTTGTCTATTAAGGTGTATTATTTTACTATTGTGAATGATGTTTCTTTAATATCAAAATGAGCCGTAAATGGCGTAATATAACTGCTAATCGTCGATAAAGGCATGAGATGCAAATTTCCAGAATGCAAGGCTATACGCAGACATCTTGCGTTAATGGGTTGGTTAGTCTGTGCTACAATAAGCAAAACAACTGCTTTAAAAATTTTCATATTCTTTACTTTCAACTTACATTTTTAGAGCTACTGCTGCAATGTTGCATTTCTGCAACATATAATTTTTTTCAATAAATAAGATCTTAAATATGAATAAAAATTTTTTTATTAATTTTTCCATTAATAGTAGACTATTTACCACCTATTAACCAAAAACTAACGAAATTGGCATTCTTGCGCCGTAAAGGGTTAATAATATTCTCCTTCATTTTAAATATGGACTTTAAAACGAAGTGTTTTTCCACAGAACATGGCTTTGCGACTCTCTGAAGGGTGTAAAAACATATCGACCCCTTTGCGCGAAATTATCGTATGTTACAAAAACCAAATTTTACAGGACAGCCATTTTTTACTTTTCTCTGCGTTCGCTTGCATATAAAAATGAAAATATACATTAAGGGGGTAATTTTGTTGTTCACTTCACCTTGCGTTGAGAAAATTTTCATATAAAATTTTTTAAATTTTTAAAAATTAAAAAAAAATTTTATATGAAAATTTTCTCAACGAAAGGTGAAGTGAACAACAAAATTACCCTATAAATTTTTGGAGCAACGGATGTGAAATTCGCCTACAATATTTTGTCAGGTGACGTCTCTTTGAATGTAGAACAAGATTGCATCAACAACTCAATTTCAAAAAATTGGCATATACGACAATTTCGCGCAAAGGGATCGATATTTTGAAAAATCTCGTTACTTAAGCTGGGATCACACGATTGCCGCATTGCACCAATTTTCACACTTTTTAATACACCAATCGTGTGACTGCACAACCAAATGGCTCATGTACCAATCGAGGACAATAATGTGCTTACTTTTACCAATAAAATACAACCCTGGTGCGGTAATCGTGTGACTGCTTGCTATGCAATCGCGCGTCAATAAAAATAAAAAAAATGCACCAATATATATTATAAATTTAATTAATATTTTTTAATTATTGCTATTAACAAAATATGTATGAATGCATGTTCACAAGCATATTAAGCTGTTCAGTGTGAATATTTTTATTTAAGATATTTCTATGCAAACCTTAACATACGAAACTGTTGAACAGACTGGTTTTTTTGGAATTTCTTAAAAAATTTAAATAAAACTATTCAACAAAAATTTGTTTCAGTATGTGATACAAATTTAATTTTTAAACAAATAAAGAAGCTACCACAACAGCTGATTTTCGCAGTTAACACTGTGCTGCGGCAATCGTTGTAACCATTTCGCTTTGTACCAACCATCGGCAATTAAATTTTTTGGGCAATCGTGTGATTTCAGAATATTTGATTGGTGCAATTGCATTATTGTGCGTCAATAAAGCACAATAAAAATTGTGTCA
Source organism: Pollenia labialis (assembly GCA_949318255.1). Taxonomy (NCBI): domain Eukaryota; kingdom Metazoa; phylum Arthropoda; class Insecta; order Diptera; family Polleniidae; genus Pollenia; species Pollenia labialis. Next base: position 28,674,842 of record OX439141.1, on the reverse strand, counting down.
TATTGGTGCGTTTGCGGCAATCGTGTGAATAAAGTTTTGATATGATCGGCTTAAAATTTCCTATATCTTCCATAAAATAGTATACTCTCGGGAAACACTTTCATATGCCAAAAACGATAATGAACTACGTTGTTGTTGTAAAGTTTTGTGCAATTAAGTATTATAAGCAGGGTTGTGGAGTCGAAGTTTAGGTTTTTGTACCGCAGTCGGAGTCGACATACCCACAAAAACTCGCGACACCGACTCCAATTTTTATACCGAACAAGTATAAAAAATTTTCTAATATTTTTCAAATTAAAAAAAATTCAAGAGGGTCCGCTTTGAAGTCAGAAATTAAATAACTGTCGACTTTACATATAAATATAAGTAACTATATTAAAGCTCAATGCGGTACGTATTGCACTTAAATATCGATTTGAAATTTTTACAGAATAATTTCCTTGCATTAAAGAGTTTAAAGTCAAATAAGGACCAGTCTCATTTACATTTAACATCAAGGGCAATGTAGGAGTCGGAGTCGGAGTCGGAGTCGGAAACGGAGTCGTACTTCAAAAATTTCAGCGGATTGAGTCGGAGTCTGAGTTAGAACTATTTGTTGACGACTCCACGCTCTGATTATAACGTTCTAAATCAAAAGCTTTAGCTAAGATCGTTTCATAATTTACCAATATTTAATAGAAAGCCCTCTCTCTGGGAACACCAAGTCGCTTGTTTTGATAGTTTCCACTGGCCGGCAAGATGGCCTAATTTAGCAGATCAAGACTAAATATTGAAGTCACGAGTCTATGTCAACAAGCCATAATTCTGGTAGTCCTCAAACCTATTGCCGCAAGTTTCGGTAAGAGTGATGATAAATCCCATAAACTGGGCCCGTGTGGTCATCAATTCTTTTGTAGTGTCGATTGGCCAATAACATTTCTTCTACTTAATGAGAACACAATCCCAAAGCAACATTAAAAGTTTTTATTAAAAAAAAAAACTAAAAAAAAATACAGTCAAACAACTTTAGGTGACAACTTTTGCACCACCTTGCGTATTAAAGTTTGGCACTTCCATTACATTCCGATAATATTTAAAAAGCAATTGCTGGTTCTAAAACATATTTTTCTTGTTGAGTGTAGCATATTCTCATTAAATTCTATAGCAATTTTCATAATTTATCATATAATTTTCATAATACAAAGTACTTAGGCAATTATATAAAAGTCCTAATAATATTCTTGTACCTCTTCATTACCCTATTATTCCTTTTCCTTGGAATATGTTTTAAGGACGTTGTGCCAAAGTATCGCTTTGCCTTCGAACCAAATTCAGATTCAGGCAACAAAGCAACACATGTTGAATAAAACATGTTACAAATTCAACACAAGTCATCATACGAGCATTGAAGGAGTAAAGAAAATACTACCATTTGCCGTTTCCGTTAAAGGCAAAGAGGAGTGTTGTTATTTTGATCATTTAAGATTACAATATTCATATTTTCATAGAAAACTATTTGTACATTTGAAGAACAAAACAAAGGCATACATACATACATATGTACATACATTAAATTTACGATAATAATGGAAGTTTTATATTTAATCAGTTCTTCTGTATATTTTGTTTTGTTTTGTTATGTAGATGTTGGTGCAGCTGTAGTTTCTATTTTGCTGTTGTTGCTTTTGCTATTATTATTATTATTATTGTCGGCGATAAGGAGCTTAAACAAGTTCAGTCATGTGTGTGCTCTGTACGAGTTTAATATCAATTGTATCAAAATTGAACTTTTATTGTATTTTAATAATGAAAATTAAATTTTCCTTAATACCAGTCTAGATGAACTGCACATTTAGAAGTTGCATTAAAACGTGTTAGGTTTTCAAATGCATTGTTGCAATTATAATTTGAAACCAATAATTTAGGATCATTGATTGTCCTTTGATGTTATATTACACTACTCTATGCAATTTTGGGCCATTACGGTTATTGTTTTAGTTTTAAACATATTTACATAGTTAGCGAACCAAATAACAAAACAAAAAGCAAACCATCAGCATCATCGATAAGCTTCATAATGATTGTAATAATGAATTTTGAAATTTAAATTAAAATGAAAACCTGCACTACAGGATTCTGGAAACTCCTACATGTGTGCACAAGTAGACTCGCTTACGTGGACAATGTGGCTCTTATATAAACTTCGGCAAATGACCAGCAAAACAGCCTTAACCTCTTTGTCGGGGAAATGAACAAAACCGGAACAATGGTAGTATGACGAGGAAAAGTCGACTATGGCATGGAAATTGGAACGGAACAGCTGAAACTGGCGGAACTGTTGTGCTATCTTGGATAAGTGCTAAGTGATAATTAAAAATTGGACAAATATCTAAACGCCACACAGAAAAACCCCGGTTTTAATTAAAAAATTTGTGATATTAAACTAAAAAATAATTTAATTTGCACCAGTAAAATAATAAATAGTAACGGGTCGTTAAATATGAAGGGCCGATGCTGATTTTGAATTAAACACAAACTATTTAAGAAGTTATTGCCATTTCTTTTTATTATGATAATATTGGTATGGTTCAATTATGTATGGAACAAAATATCGGCCAAGTGGCTGCCGCGACCCCTTCAGCACACCTCCATCCGATGGTCCAATTTTTCGATGACGCTGAGGCATAATTCAGGTTCTATGCCGTTAATGTGCCGAATTATCTCATCCTTTAGCTCTTAAAGTTTTGCTGGCTTATCGACGTACACCTTTTCTTTCAACATACCGCAAAAAGAAGCCCAACGGTGTCAAATCACATTATCTTGGCGGCCAATTGACATCGCCACCACGTGAGATAATACGGCAATTGAATTTGTCGCGTAAAAGATCCATTGTTTCGGTAGCTGTGTGGCAAGTGGCACCGTCCTGTTGAAACCACATATCGTCCACACCCATATCTTCCAATTCGGGCCATTATAAGTTCGTGAGTTGGTAATCACGCTGGCGAATACCATTTACAGTAACTGCCTGACCGGCCTCATTTTGGAAAATGATGATGCCGCCAGCCCATAAACCGCACCAAGCAGTCACTCTTTGAGGGTTCATGGGTTTTTCGACATCACTCTTGGGTTATCATTTGCCCAAATGCGGCAATTCTGCTTATTGACGAATCCACGGAGGTGAAAATGTGCCTCATCACTGAAGATGATCATCCACTGTTGCCATTTCTTGCCACCATTCTGACCATTGATGACGTTTGGAATGGTCAAGAGGCTTTAGTTCTTGAGTCAAGTGCACCTTGTAAGCGTGTAAATGCAAGTCTTTATGCATATACACAACGACGAGTATGCGAGACGCAATTATTGGGAACGACGACAAGTTGAGGTGAACGGCTCTTCAGCCACACCATCGCGAACAGCAGAAATATTTTTGCAGTACGAGCTGTACGAGCATGCACTGGTGTTTTCGCATCTCCTATTATACGAACATTTTGAAGATTAAATTGACCGAATAAATCACGACGTGCACGATATGCATTTTTATTTGAACGCCCATTTTTATAATAAGCACGCATAACTTTAGCGCGTTGCTCGATTGTGTGTCTTTCCATGGTTCAAATTTAATTGGTCTGAAATTGAGAAATGTCAAATGAAATGCAGAAAAAGGCTTGACGTTTAGGGGTCGTTCACATTTAACATCAGCCCTTAAAATTTAACTTTATCAATTGAAAAAAAATTGGCAAGAATTTTTACTGTGCAGAATATCGACGGCAGCAGGATTTTACTCAGGTCTACCCCAAAAACTTCCTGAATAAACCAGAGGTGTCCACCAAACTCAAACTAGCTGTGCCTTTATATACGGCTGTGAGTCAAGGGCACTCACGGCGAAGCAGTTAATATTAAGAGGCTTAGACGATTAGCCGGAATGACAGAAGGCACAAAACTTGGAACAAAATTATCCTGAATCCTTACTAATTAAATTAAATGGATCTTCGAAGGAAACGGCTAAGACAAACGAGTCGCAAAAACAGCAGCACAAAGCTATCAATAATGGCGCAACATTTGCAAAACCTCCTCACTGAACGGTAGAAGCGGTCCGGTATAAGTTTCGTAAAGGCTAGTTTACACGGTAATACAATGTATTACGACTTTGTAGAATCAAAATATTATGAAATTCACTCCGTGTTAAAAAAAAAAAATAAAAGTCTGTTGTAAGTATTTTTCGTTTCTACTCGGATGGTATAAGTAAAATCAAAGTAAATATATTAAATAGCTGAGTTAATAACAAAAAAGCAGATGGTTCCAGTTTTACAATATTTACAAAAACAACATGAACATTTTCTGAGTTTTTGTAATTGCTCAAAAATGTTAACACCTTCAATATATACACAGAAAGAAAAACGATTGGGATAAATAAATTTTTTATACTCACTTTACTCACGAGTCGTACTTAAAAATTCAAGTGCGAACAACACTAAAACACACTTAAAACAATCCTAAATGGGATAACTTTCGAAAATTAATCCCGGAATTTCTTAAAATGAGAAGAAAATACCTCAACCAAGTAAAAAAAGATTTAACTTTTCATTGGTAGAGCCACTCTGAGAGTTTAACTATAAAGTGAGCGTTTTAATCTCATTTAGCTTATTAAAGTTTGTTGTTGACACTACAACAACACCACACAAGTAGTTAAAAAACGATTTGCATATTGTGTGTAGAAACACCAGAAACAACAGGACAACGGAAACACATTATTTTCATGTTTTAGAAGTAAAATTGAGAACGCTCGCTTCTCATTTAGTTTATATATTCAGTTAAACAAATACATTATGCTAGGAACACAACTGGGACGAACGACGAATTTTGTCCAGCACGACGAACTATTTGGAAGAAATTCGCTGTATAAATTCGGCGTATGAAACACAATAACGACGAAAAAACAAAATGGAAATAAAATATTTCGTATAAACAAAAAACAGTGGTACCATATGAACAAAAAATGATTCACAAATAAAACATTAAAAATTCGCTGTATAAATTCGGCGTATGAAACACAATAACGACGAAAAAACAAAATGGAAATAAAATATTTCGTATAAACAAAAAACAGTGGTACCATATGAACAAAAAATGATTCACAAATAAAACATTAAAAACAACATATGTAACTAAAATACTTTTTTATTGTTAATTTCTTTTCAATTTGTATTTTATATTATATTCTGTTAAAATTTTACAATTTCTAAAGTAAAAAGTAACTTTATTTACTAAGACACTTACAATTTTGAAACAATATGGCAGCCCAGTACTGATATGTTCGTCGTTCGCCGGCGTAAGAATTAGAATTAAATCTATTTAAAGTTTGAAACGTCCGGCGAATTTTCGTCGGCGCCCTGATTGTGTGCATTTTCATATACACAAATACTTTTTATTTTTGGCGATGAATATTCGCGGCCAAAAATTCGTCGTTCGTCCCAGTTGTGTTCCTAGGATTAAGTAAAAACCATATCGGGAACGATATATTTGTTCCTTTTACTCCTGCAAGGAGCATAGGTCCGCGTATCGGGATCGATGCTGGTGTTTTATAATTGCAATTATGTTAGGTGTAAAACGGGTAAGTAAATCAATCATAATAAAAATCATCTTTTAAATTAATTTTTAGTTCATTTCAAGTATGAATCCGGGTTTGAATCTAGCGCATTTTGAGATCGGTTCAATCTTTGTGTGTACTGCTAAAAAAAAAAAACATCTCTGGTGTGATGAGAATGCATAAGTTAGTTTCAACAATGGCTAACAACATAAACATTTACCGAACTGTTATGAAATTTTTTTCGTGTTCTCTCTTGCTCAATACATTTTCACACTAATTCAGCATTTCGATTAGCATTGAAATTTTCTCTGTTTGGCAACTTTGGTATTTTGCGTTCCGTTTAAATTTTTTATTTTTAGTTTTCTCTTTACTTTATGTATTCTGTAGTCCGTTTCTGTATTTCTCGCATCGTTAAATTTTCCGCATGAAACCAGTGAATCTGAACAGAAACAGTGCAAAATGAAACAAAAAATGGGTTTTCTCGCACAAGTGTTTCTGTATCTTTCCGTTGCGAGAATAACCTGTCATTTAAATAATTTTCCAGCAATTATTGGAAGGATGTGAGAAAAAGTGTTTCTGAAACAATATTTTGCGAAAAGTTTCTTACAAGAACTGTCAAAATAAGTCACATTTGAAATTGGTGCGAGAAAAACAAATTATAGATATTTTAAATTTAAAATATGTGTATATACTACTTTTTTAATATAAAAAAAAAATAAAAAGAATTTATATAATGAATGCATAATTTAAATGATGAAAAAAAATAAAACACCATGGTTAGTATTTTGTTAACTAACATTTTTTTGAGCCTTTCCTTGTTTTGGTTTTATTCAGGGCTGCCAGATAAATTTGTGTAAAAATCGTCAATTTCTTGAGAAAAATTATCGTCTTTTAGTTTTAAAAAATCGGACAATTTAAAAAAAAAAAAAATTTGTTTGATGTTTTATTAAAACATAATCAAACAAAAACATAGTTAAAGTATATGGGTATTTTATACATCCATATGTACATATAAATTGTCTATTATTCGAAATTTATTTTTATTAAATTTATATTTATTTTATCTATTTTTTTAGAATCATTTATTTTCTAAATTTTCATATTATTTGAATGTGTATTCTAAGTCAAATTACAATAACAATTTAAAATTTTAAGATAAAATTAAATCAATGTTTTTATAAAAACAAAAAGAACTCAAGCTTAATAAAATAAACATACTTACTTATTTAAAATAGATACATATATACAAATACCAAGAAATGAAATTTTTTTAAATTAAATCAGCTTTGATAGCAGTATTACAAATATTTAGTTAGGGTTTTTATTTTTGCGAAAAAAAAACTAGAATTGATAGTGACAACGTTGTTTTATATTTGTACCGTATGTAGTCCAAATAGGATATTATTGAAATTTAAAAATATCGGTTCACAAATGGCTGAAATATGAGTAAAAACACGTTTGCCTCTAATTTTTACCTATTAATCTATAATTTACCTATTCTTAAAACTATTAACTTAACTTTTTCACATGAAATAGACTTAGAAGAATAAATGGTAGTTAAAATTTAAAAAAAATCGGTTCGTAAATAAACGGGTTATAGACAAACAACTTTTTTTTCTTGCCGAAATAATGGTTTGGCACAAAAGTGTCCATATAAGCTAAGAAGATTAAATATCAAATATATAAACTTGTTGTTGCTTTCTACAGAAATTCATATTGTTTTTTTAAATTTTCAACGCCACAAAATATCAAGTGTTTGAAATTTGAAAATTCAATATGAGCTTTTATAGAAATCTACAACAAAGTTATAAAATATTGCTGATTTTATTTTTGCTTACGTCACTTTTTAAGAACAAATCAGAAAATCGGCACTTTGCTAAGTGCCGGTTCACACACGTCAAGTTTGACTCGTCAAGTCATGAGCTTTTACGAGAGAAGGGAAAAGTGAATGCCATTACTTTTCCTCCTTTCCTAAAAACTCAAAACTTGACGAGTCAAACTTGACGTGTGTGAACCGGCACTAATATGGGAGCAAAAATCGTCAAAATGAAGATAAATCGTCAAATCTGGCAGCCCTGTATTTATTATATTTATTTCTTTTGTTGACGTTTTGCTTTCATTTGACACTTAATTACTGGAAATATTCCAGTTAAAACAGAATCTGTGTCGTGTGTTTTCGCATTCAAACACAGAAACACTTTTTTCTCGCAAATCGAGAAACGATGGAATTTTTTGTTTCACACTTCATTTAAAAAATTTTACGATGCGAGAAATACAGAAACAAGCTACTGCATTACGATCGTTGCTACGTTTATCCAAGTTGTGTATTGCCTAACGGAAAGCTCTTCGATTTTTTGTTTATTTTGTTTAGGCAACTGTGTGGTTAAAAATGTAAATAGGTTAAAGGGAAGACAGTCAATTTTTTTTTTTATTAAATATTAATTCTTTTTACTTACTTTTTAAAGTTTTATTTAATTAATTGCAAGTCAAAAACAACTTCACCTGAACAGTACGAAAAGCTCGTAAATTTATTAAATTAACTTTTGCACCATAAATATTGTAATATGGTTTATTTTATTTGTTTAATATGTATAGTTATCAATATTTTCTTGCACTAAATTTAGCTTTTTATTAAAATGTTTGCAAAATTGCTTATTTTTTCTGTTCCGTTTTTATAAGTTTCAAAGCAAAACTGTAAATCGTGTCTTCTTCTTTTTCTTTCGATTCAGTTTTTTGTTAGAAAACTTTTTATCGATTGATGCGTTATTAAATGCGGGACCGTAATCGAAATGCAGAATAAGGGTGTTTGCTTTTACATGATAAGATTTTTCGCATTCTACATCTTTCTTGGACATGTTGTAATACATTTTTTTTACAGTGTAAACTATCCTTAAGTAAGAAATTTAAATTCCAATGACTAAAGAAGTATTTAAGGAAAGTCAATAAGATTTTGGTTTTGACTCTAGATCAGATTTTTAATTTAGATTTTAGGTCACAAAATATTTAAATTTGATGAAGGTACTGATAAAATTATAAGCTCGTATTCAAAACTAGTGCATATCTTAGTTCTGATTCTAGTTCATATTCCACCTCAAGTTTAAATTCATGTTTTAGTTTAAACCCTAGTTTGAATATTAGTTTAGCGTCTAGTTTCGATTCTAGTTCCGATTCTGGCTTAGATACTATTTCGAGTGCCAGTTAAGCTTGTTCCACCACTAGTGCCGAATAAGGGTATACTAAGTTTGTCACTCCGTATGAAACTTATTTTTATACTTATAAGACCCCATAAGGTATATATGTATATTCTGGCTCCTTCAGTAATTCTAAATCGATTAAGCCAAATCCGTCTATCTGTTCGCCTGTCCATCTGTTGAAAAAACGCTCACTTTAGAAAAACTTATAATTCTTTCATTTTGGAAATTATCCATTTCTGTCTTAAGATCCTAGGGAAGCCTCTTACTGCAACCCGTTCACTCCCACTTTTCCGATTATTTTTCCCTAGAGCTGCCTTGTAGCGTCTTCGCAGACTTTTCTATAATAATTGAACATTATGTTGAAAAATATTAAAGCTGACCATTTAAAATGTACTTACCACCAATTTCTATAGATTTTTCTATTTCAGTCCATATACAATTTAAATAAGTATTTTTATATGAACGATTGTCAATATCATAAATGCATTCTCTTTCTGATTTTTTTTAATTCCTCAATAATCTTCAGGGCAATATTTTCTTTTACATCCATTTTTGTTTATTTTTTTTATTATTTAATTTGTTCAGCACAAAACACTACATATGTGGCAGCTCAATTCAACTTTTATGTACAAAAGTGGCATCTCAGTATATTCTGTTCGGACCAAGGCGAATTTATTACAGGTGGTCTTAAAAGCCCTGCTGATAACTTTTTTTTAGCTTAAATAACTGTTGGATGTAAAAATTTTTTTTATTCTCTTTTATTAACTTTGTTTCTCTTTTGTTTTATTTCTGTTTTTGACATTGTACAATGATTTTACAAAAACAAATTGCTTGTGGTTTTTGTACGAGTTGTACTTGTTGTAGTACCGAGATTACCTGGGATGAATTCGCCTTGGTTCGGACCAAGAATTAAAATCAAACCAATGAAAGAAAAAACTTGCCGAACAGGGCTGCCAGATTTGACGATTTATCGTCATTTTGACGATTTTTGTTCCGAAATTGGCAAAGTGACGATTTGACGATTTTTTTCTGAAAAGTGACGATTTGTTCAGTCACTAAAGTCTGAATAAAACATTGAATTTTCTGACAATTTCGTTTTTAGATATTGTTTAACAGCAGTACCTTAGCTAGAGCGGAAGGCGGAACGTTTTCTTTCGCTTAGCTTTTACGCCGATATGCCATACCAAAGCAAGAAGTTCAACGCTGTGTCACGAGCAGCAGTTATAGCTTTCTTGTTTAAGTTATGAATAAAAATGGAGATAAAAACGCTAGATTAACCAAAAAATAGTTAAATTGCCATTATTATTTAACAATGGCGGCAAACTTCACTATAAAACGAGCTGTCAGAATCGGATTTTCCAATTGCAAAGCGCTAACGCCGCCATATTCAAAAACTAGAAAACTCGTGCCGCTTTTGTTAAGGTACGGCTGTAATGTGCAAGTCTTAAGAAAATCTTTGATTATTTTCAGAGTACAACAACAACAAAGATACTCTTTATCTTAAAGTCAAACCATCATCGAATGAACCTTTTACGACTCTCTGTATAAATTATATTTTCAACAATTATACGGCGAGCATTTCACGAGTTGTTAGATAATATCTACATGAGTCTCATACAATACTTGACATGACAGTCTCGTTTGATTATCTCTACCCACGTCTTAAACGATTGAAGAAGCGCCTTTCGCTGCGCTATGCAAGAATCTCACTCGTGTTACAGTTTTTCCTGTGTCAGGGATCTTCTACGATTAAAAAACGAGGTCGTCGATGATTAACAACGCTCTTCATATGACTCCTATTAGCTTTTTGAGGATTGAAAATACTAGCTAATATTTCATAAAAAAAACTGTTTCTGGGATTTGCCCATATGTTTTTGTTTCAATGTTTTTTTTTTTATAAAAATCGAACAATAATTGTTTTCAAAAATCTAAATTTTGAGTTGTCCGATTTTTTTGACGATTTTTCGAAACGATAAAGACGATTTTTTTATTTTTTCTCAGGAAACTGACGATTTCCTCACAAATTTATCTGGCAGCCCTGTTGCCGAATGAAATCATTGCTCTCTCTCTCTCTCTTTGAAGTAAGACGTCAAACTCAATACAAACAAAAATTTTGTCCGGACAAAAATATTGTTCGGAATGCATGGGTGAATCGAGCTTAATGTCTGCTCATGAGAGCCGCAATTGTATTGTTATGCCATTGGGCACTTACATGTTCGTTTTAGAGGACTAGAAACCGCAATGCCAGATTTTATGAAGATTGCTTCATATTTTGTCCCTCCCAAAAGTTTTAATTTTCAATATAGTGTCTCAAAGTTACGGCTCAGACGACTATAGCATTTTTCTTGTATTTTTTTTTTTTCAAATAAAAACAAACAAAAAATCAAACAATTTTATAAAAAGAATTATCTCAACAAATGTTCTTGAATTTATTTCTCACTGCTTTTTAGTTACACACACGTATGTATGTTTAAATACTTGTAAGTGGAACATGGCTTTTATTGATTTTTATAACAAGATTTAACAATTTATTTCGAACACATCTTTTTCAATTTCGTTTTATCTATGTTCAGTTTTTTGCAGTCTTTTGCTTCCCAGTAACGCTACTAATGTTCCACCCTACTCCAAGTCACTGATGGTTTCCCATAAAATTTTGGTTTCTCTTATAAAAATATCGAATATATTTTTCATATGTGTGGGTAAAAAAATTCGCTGCATCCAAATTGAACACTGATATTTGTTTGCCTTAGAGTTAATAGAAAATTGCAAGCATTATCATTTTTTTCTTTGCTCTAAATTCTAGTCATGTTTGCTGGTGTAATAGTTTGTTTGTTGCTTGGTTTGCCAGTGGTCTGTAGTTGTAGTTTCAAGAAAATGTTTGTTCGTTAAAATCCCATTAATATTTATAAGCTGCTTTATGGCTTCATTTTTTTTTTTTGTTTTTCTCATTTTCTTCTACTCTTTCTTATTCAATGTATTATTTTTAGGTCACCGTATGCAGCTCATTCCTTCATTTTGTACTTTTTTTTTTTTCTCAATTTTGTGGCCAAATTTTGTGTGTCTCTGTAGTTGATTTTTTTGTTTGATTTAAGTTTATTAACAATAAATTTTATAATATTTATTAACTGGCAATAAATTGGGTTGTCTTAAATTTTGTTTTAATTAACTTTAAATTAATTTAATTAACTTTAAATTAATTTAAGAAAATTTTAAGTAAAAAAAATTTTGTATAAAATAACTTAAATAAAACCTAAATTGAACTAGAATTAAACCAGGTCTTAGCTAGAACTGAGCTTAAACTGACCTACAAATGAGAAAGAACTGAAGTTGAACTGAACTAGAAATTAACTAGAATTGGAGTACAACTGAACTAGAAATCATGATAATCCTCATTAAAACAATAACAACATAACCATTAACAATATTTATGATTACCACAACCCACATGGCAACAACAACACACAAAACGTCAATAACAATACACGCGGCAACAACATCCAAAACGGAAACAACACTAACGTTTTCAATAAAATGAACGTAAACAATACTAGCGCAAGCAACAACACGGTCACAAATAGAAGGAACAGCAAAACAAAACCGTAAGAAATGTAGCAACAAAACTAGAGGTTCTTAACTTCTGAAGGTTATATAATATTTCACTGATACATGAATCCTGCAACGAGTTCAAATACCTAAAACCTATATATATAATGCCTCTATTCATAAAAATATTTAAAATTTACTGCCTTTTTCACGGTGTCACAAATTACATGTACAATAAAAGCAAATTTTGAGAGTTTGTTTTTGTTTTACATGTAATTTGTGCGAACGAAATCGTTCGAGTGAAATCGTGAAATATACGCAGAGAAAAAACATGGTTGTGGTAAACATATTCTAAGAGCAACATATTATGATAACATTCATGATTGTAGTCACCATATTATGATTATTATTGAAACATATTATGACTAAATATACTCTTAATATTACATCATAATATATTTCCCTTAATCATATTATTATTCTGTAAATCATACTAAGTCAAGAAGTAATCAAATTATTGTCATGTTAATCATAATAAGCTAATAAGTAATCGTATTATTATCATGTTAATCATAATAAATTTAGAAGCAATCATTATATGATGCAGCACCTTTCATAACTGTCATAAAAATATAAACTAAATTAAAATTTTCTTGCATCGATTTTTATTTTGTGGCTTTTTACAATTTTTCTTAATGTAAATCAAATAGCGGAGTTCAATATAAGGCTTGCAAAAGAGAAAATCCAAAATCTGTGGTTTTCATGGGCAACTGCGTTTGTCCATTTTTTCTTATTTTTCTTTTCCGATTTTGAGATGTTGATGCCATATTGCCTAATTTTAGTTGCTCTTTACATGTTTCTAAAAACTTTTGAAAAAATATGTATTAATTCCGATTTTTTAACGTGGTGCACAATACCTATCCCATAGTTTAATCTATTTAGAATGGTTTTTCGGCTCTCCTGAAAATTTTCTTTTAAGACATACGCAGTTGCCCAAGAAAACAACAGAAATATCAAAACACTTTTATAAAATATAACGAAATCTCTATGTGTTTTGTTGTTGGATTTTACAAAAAAAACTACGATAATTTCCATTTGCACTATTAAATCACTAAACTGAATGAACTCCGCTATTTTTTTAATTTTTTTAAATTCTTTAAGCTTATTTTTTTTATGGGAATTTATCTTTAAATTGTTTAACCGCTCACATATAAAATTAACGACACAACTGATACAAAATTATTTTACAAATGGCGCTAACATAATATTATTATAGTAAAAATGGTTTGATTGCATCTTAAACATAATATGATAAATGTATAGAAAGTTATCATGTTATGGCTGTTAAATATCATTATATGGTTGTGAGTATTATAATATGTTTTGAAAGTTATCATAATTTAGTTGTTAGAAAAATAATTATTTTTCGTTCAACAATACTCAAATATATAATTGCGATAAACGTTGATATGTTTACAGTAACTATAATATTGTTGATATTAAAGAAAAGTAACAATTATTTGTGTACGACAACAATATATTGTTATATTAAACATAGTGTTGTTTCCCTAACCATGCCCAACCATATCTTTTCTCTGCGTGCATGTGGCTTATCTGTAGGATAAGTTCTATTCTAATCTTAAATGCAATATAAAAATAATAAAAATAATAATAATTCAATGACTGTGGCAATATAATAATATATTTTAAAATTCAAAATTTCATTGCGAATTTAAAAAATATAATTGTATTAACTTCTTTCTTTTGCTTGTGTTTGGTAGATTAAGGGCGTTTTCTTTTCTACAAAAAAAAATACCACATTTTAAAAGGTGCATGTATGAAATGTCTTCCCGGACATGTAAAACTGCAATTTTTTATTTGACGAGAACAAAACACAAAATTGGATCGCCCTGTTTTTAACAGCTTTTTTTTGTTTGTTCTTCAATATATAAGAGAATATGCATAAACCCAAATTTGTTAATAGATTGATATTAAATAAATAAATAAATAAATGAACAAAATGAATGACGAAATTCCAATTTCTTGTAAACAAGAAAATACCTTTGCTAGATTGCCGATTTATTTACACCAAGTTTTTACGATTTCTTGATTTGACGTTTTTTTTTTAAACAATTTTATAATAACGAATCCATTTAAATTTTATATCACTGACAACCTACCATTACCAATGTAATGCTTTCTTTTGTTTTTACTTTAAATAATAGAAAAAATAACTATTAAAACTTAAAATTTTTACTGTCGTGATTAGAGGCGATTTTTCCCAACTTCGTCTGGTTACCCCATATATAAATAGAAGCCATCTTTTTACAGGGCATTTTCAACACTAGTGATTTATACGGGGCGTAAAGTTCAATGCCTTATGACATTTAAGGATGAATTTTTTTAGAATAACACACGCTGCCCTTTTAGACAGCAAAGCATTTTTTAGAAACGAACACCAAATTGCATTTTTTTTAAATAAAATGTGATATTTTTTGTAGAAAAGAAAACGCCATAAGTAAGTTAGTGGGTAATTTGTTGAACAGAGCTGGAAGTACAATACTAATTCCATGTTCGCACGGTGCTTTGGATAACTTCGCTCTATGTTTTTGTAACTTTCTTAAATTACCATGTTCGCACGGCATTGTCGTAATCGGTTTTGACAGGTCTTCTTCTTTTTTTTTATTAATTTTGTTTATTGCTAAATTTAATTGCTTGTTTGCGGTTACTTGTATTAAGAATGGTAAGAAAAAGTAAGTAAAAATTATTTTTATTCTATTTGTGGAGGTGTTGTTGTCGTATGTGTTGTTCTTTACTGTTGTGTTTTTGCTTGCGCTAGTGTTGTTTACGTTCATGCAGCGTTACCGTTCAAAATTTTGAAAAAGGGGCACAAAAAGGGGATTTTTCAAAGAAAAGGGGCAACTTTAAAAACAGAAAAATTTTCAAAAAAAAAAAAACAAAAACAAACATATGTATTTATTAAATAATTTTCATTAAAACTTATGTGCTGTTTTCACAACACAAGTGACTGAACGTGTAGTAAAAACACTCAAAAAACTGAGTGCTTTTCATATAAATTTTACTACACGTTCAGTCACTTGTGTTGTGAAAACAGCACATTAAACATATACCGTGAAAATACGTGTCTTGTTTGCAAGTAAACGTTTATAAACTGTTGCATAACATTTTTATTTCAATTATTTATACAAAACAGTTACCTACTAATTACTTGTAAATATGCTCTAAAAACACGTTTAATGCGCATTAAATATGCTGTAAGAACTTGAAAACATGCGCTGAAAATTGTTACAAATTTTCTAAATTTTACCCTATTTGGAAGTGATCGACTCACAAAACCAAAGATATGTCAAGAGGTTAAAATTCATTTAAGAGTTATTTGTGCCGAATATTTTTTAAATGTTAACATCCATATGAGATTTTTTGTCTTAAAGGGATTTTAGGGACGACCGCTAAATTGTTTATTAATTTTAGCATTTAAAAGAAGGTAAAAGCTATTTATGTTAAATGAATCGAAAAGAATTTAATTTGCAGTAAAATATTTTTGGGGCGCCTTCATTGTTTGCCAGTATAAAAAAAATTTTATACTGGCAAAAAAGGGACAAAAGGGGCACAAAAATATAAAATGATACAAAAGGGGATTTAAAACAAAGGGGCCAAAAAAGTGGCACGGCAGTCAAAAGGGGGCAAAAATGTGACTTTAGTCGTATAACGGTAACGCTGCGTTCATGTTATTGGAAACGTGAGTGTTGTTGCCGTTTATGTTTTGGATGTAGTTGCCGTGTGTATTGTTATTGACGTTTTGTGTGCTGTTGAGTTGTGTGTTGTTGACGTGTGTGTTGTTGTTGTTGTTGTCATGTGAATTGTTGTAATTGTAGATATTGTTAATGCCTATGTTGTTGTTATATATTTGAGGAGTGCTGATTACGTGATTACATGTTGATTACGTGTTTTCTTGTGAATAATTGTTTCCGTTTGTGTCGTTGTTTGCATGCGGGTTATTGTTAACGTGAGTGTTGTTATCGTTTTGGTTGTTTCTGACGTTTGTGTTGTTGTTAACGTATTTGTTGTTGTTAGCAAGTGAGCCGCTGTTAACGTGGGTATTATTTAAGATTGTATTGTTGATTGCGAGTGGGTTTTTGCTAGCAGAGGGAAGATATAAAGTAGCAATATTTCACAACAAGTATGGCAACCCTGGGGTCTAATCACCGCATACGATATCGAGCAAAATTTATCGAAATGATTTATTTTGGTATCATGAATCTCGATATAAAATGAAATTTATTGAATTTGAAATAATATCATTCGATATCGATTTCCTGATATACGTTGTTGGGGGATTTAGAACGTTGAACTAGAGCTGAACTAGAACTGAACTTGAACTAAACTTGAATTGAACCGAAACTGAACTATTGTTAAATCTAGTGTTGAATCTTAACTAGACGTAGATTTTTTTCAAAAATTTTCATTACCAGACAGTACTTACCTAAAACTTCTTTCAGAAATATCCTGTAATTCGTTGTCAATAAGCTTGAGTGTTTTAAGCCTAAGACCCTGAAATGTTTCGTCATCCACACTCTGTAAATGAGTATTGGACATTTCAATGTAGCGCACTGAACTGTGAATGAATTCTAAAAGACAAGAAAAAGAACAAGCAAATTAATTTGAATAGAATAAAGCAATTTACAAAATATAATATCGTTATTTATATTTATAATTAAAATTTGTTAAATTCGTTTTATAGAAATATTGAAATTTTGAAAGAAAACGAATTAAATTGCAAGTACATTTATATATGGTTTAACATTTTTTTCATATTTGTTGAACCAAAATTTTTCCTAAAAACGCCAACAGCCCACACACTTTTTCTTTTCTAGTCACTTGAAATGGCCTTCAGATTTTTTTTTTTTTATTATTGAAACTTTTTTTTTATAAAAGAACAAACTAGAAGCCATAATAATTTTATTTCGCTTTCATTCAATTTGTTTTTTCTTTCACGCTTTAGATTTTCTTGTTCCCAAATTTAATTTAACTTAAAAATATGCAAATATTTACGTTACAATCACAAGACAATTCAACAAAAACAGTCAACATTTGAGTGGGAATATGGATGACTGTGAAGAATTTTGTTTTCTTTAGAATATAAAAATGGGAATAAACAAAAAATGCCATAAATAAATGGAAGGCGTAAAATTAAAAGGAGTAAGAAAAAACACCAGATTTTTTTTCTTTGGTTTTAAAGACTTTATTGTACCGTTCTTTTTTTATAAAAGTCAATTTTGTGCGTAACAAAGGACATTTTGTGTAAAAAGAAAGTATTTGTGTAGAAAGTCACTTGTATTGTAAAAATTCTGTTTTTGTGTAAGAAGCCACTTTTATTGTAAAAAGTACTTTTTTACGTAAAAATTTTCTTTTAGTATAAAATAGGACTTCTTTTACTTTAAATTTAACTTTTTTTGTAAAATGTGACTTTCAAGTAACTTTTGGTGCAAAAAGACTTTCTTTGTTACAAATAGGATTTTCTGTGTAAAAAGCAGCAGTGTTCGAAAATAAACAGTACATTATTTAGCTTTCGGCTCATACACCCAAGAACGATGTTCATTTTTTAGTGATTGTGTAGACGAACACAACCCTTAATACCGTTCGTAACTATTTTCAAGAAATCGTCGAACGTTATACAGTGTTCTGTTGTTCGTTAAGAAACAGAACAATTGTAGTGATACTGTAGACAAACATTTTATTTTAATGTTCTAAAATGTTTATTTTGTTTACATTGATAAAGAGATGAACAAACAAACAATTTTAGCAACGACCGCACCACGAACAACTTGTGTGTGTATCGTGCATATGTTTTGTTTGTGTAAAATTATTTTTCTGCCTTTTTGTTTTTGTTTCGTATGAGTATTTTGTTTTTGTAAAAAATGTTTGGTTTATATATCAGCCAAAAGGACCGAAAGCCGAACCGAACGCAATGAAGTTTGTGGATTTAAAAAAAAACCGAACGGAATTAATTGTTTTCATCTTTTGTTGAGTTTGATAAAAACAGTATTATTTTTGTGTTCGAAAGATGACTAACAGGGAAACGTTATTTTTTTAATGATTTTCTACACAAAAACTCTATAAGCGTTTGTAATTTCCACAAATCTACCGAGCCGAACTCTAAGAAGCGGTATTTATTGTGTATTTTCCAACACTGGTAAAGAGGTACTTTTTGCGTAAAAAGGCACTTTTATTGTAAAAAGTACTTATTTACTTAAAAATTTAATTTGAGTGTAAAAAGTACTTTTTACGTAAACATTTACTTCTTGAATAAGATGTCTTTCAAGTTACTTTTGGTGTAAAAAGTCGTTCTTTGTAAAAAAAATAGAATTTGTTTTGTTGAAAGTTATTTTTTATGTAAAAATGTTTTTGTCTTTGTGTGTGATTTTTGCGAAAAAAAGAAAAAAATTTTGGAATGTGAGTTTTTATGTTGTCACTTTGAATGCAGAAAGTGAAAAATTTAGCTTTTTGTCTAAAAAGTCTTTTTTGTGCATAAAGTGATCTTTTATTTAAAAAGTCAGTGTCTGTAGTGTAGTATATAGATTTTTTTCTGTGAAGTGACTCTTAGTTGTGTCTTTTTTTTATTAATCATTATTTTTTGGTTAAAAATACAATTTTTTTTTTGTAAAAAGGGTATTTTTGTGTAAAAATTTATTTTTGGGAGTTTTTTTTTTTATAGGAAGTGACTAAAAAAAAAATTGTAAAAAATCATTTTTATTTTAAAAATAACATTTTGTGCAAAAACTTTTTTTTTTTTTTTAAATTTTGTACAAGTTAAATCTCTAACTTTAACGGCCTTTAAATTCCTAATAGGGTTCTTTATTCTTCATTGCCATAAAAATTTATTACATTCATGAATGTTTGTTAAAAAAAACTTTTTTTTTAAATTCTGTTTCTGCTACAACTTTTTTTTTTTTGTTAAACATTTTTCACAATTTATTTAAGACCTCTTTGTTGTCTTTTTTTGTTTACCGAAGAATTTCCATATAATTGTTTTTCCCTCGTTTTACATATTTGCATACACACACTGACAAAAAGTCAAAAAAATCACTCATACGCACCATGTGACTGACTAAAACAATTTGTTGCTTATATGCATACACACATTTATTTCTTGTTTTTTTCTTTCTATTTTTTTACATATTTGTTTGATTTCATATCATTTTTGCACATTTTGGTTTGGTTTTTTAAGTTTTCTATACTTACACAAATGAATCTTAAATATTCTGTGTTTGGAAAAATATAGACGGCAAAATACAACAAGAGGGTGAGAAGACAATATCGGCCATGCCGAAACTTTAATACCTACCATAACAAAACAACACGGGATGTTATGAAACACAAAGAATTTTGTCAGTACAAATTATTATTAAATCAATATCGTGTGGTCTTTAATCACATATAGAATCAGTTTTAATTAAAAATTAAATCAAGTGAATTAAACGTTTGATCAAGTGAATGAAACGTTTAATCAAGTGAATTAGACATTTACTTAATACTATTAATTTGTTTCCTAGTGCCAATTTAATTAATTTTTTTTTTTGTTTATAACACAAATTTTTTAATTGAAATCAATATTTATTTTATTCTCTGTACTCTGCTAATTTATTAGAAACGTATTTTCATTTAATTTATTTAAGTTTAAAAATTTTAGTGTACAAACTTTTCTTAACCTTGACCTGCAAAGCATTAGGCTTGTCCGCAGGACGTAATATATATGCACATGAAAATTCATTGCATTTTAGATTTAACTTATATTGGATGCATTTCGAATAATTGAGAAATAAAGAGTTAGAAATTAAAATTCATTGCAAACTTATTAAATGATTTTTTATCAATTTTTGTTTTTAACTCATTTTTTATATTAGTAATATCTGTTGGTATTTCATTGAGAATCGTTGGCAGCATAACAGTCAGGGTACTTTTGCCGTACTTATATTTAAAACGGACTAAATACTTTAAGTCTTCCACGTGCACATTGCCTTGTATTATGGCCATGATCAATGCTTTCTTGATTATAGTTGTGTGGTATATATTTTTTCGCGTTAAGTAAATGAAGATCCTTGGCAAGATTTGTTAAAGTTTTACAGTGGCGATTTTGAATGTTTGTGTTATAAATGTTGTTCTAAAAATTATGCTTGTTGTGATGTTAGAATCTGCGTTTTTTGGTGTTAAATTGTTGTTGTTATGGGTATTTAACCGTAGGATTACTGGGAAACTTTTACCACTAAGTTCTCCTCTTGGTCTGGCCAGACCTCAAGTTGAATAAAAAGTAAAAAGGTACATATATTTTTTAATAGTTATTTATTTATTATATAATTTTTTATAATATTTACATCACAATCGTCGTTGCAGGCACATGGCATTTATCACAGCTAAAACGGATTTTGGTTTTTTGTTTGTTAACAAATTGCACTTGACGCATAACGGGTGGTAATGTTTTGAAGATGTTGAAAAAGGTACTGTTTCCAACTGCGATATGGTTGGCTCATTACAAGGTTATTGTCTTTGGCCCTAAGAAAATATATTATAAATATTACATTGACTAATGACCAGCAATTTTTTTGACGTTTACAGCTGAAGCATCTGATCCATTGTATCAACTCCAGCTTTATTTTAGTTATATTCAATGAGTTGGCTAGACTTTTTTTTAAAAGTTCAAACTGGTTGCTCAACCTGGCTCATTTACTGCATTCTGTGATAGTATTTGTCTAATTGATAATAGTATAAAAGCCTTATTTCCTTTTTGTACATATGGACAGAGTGCATGCTTATCCTCATAGTAGCCCAATAAATTTTCGCATACTTGACGTTTGCTTGATTTTTTAAATAAATGCGACACAAAGATTTTATTACAGCAAACAGTTAAAACAAGAGCTAAGCGGACTGCCATCTGTGTATTTGATAGTATCAGAATTGCGAAAAAATTTTCACAATTACGGTTGACTAATCCCTCACAACTTTTTCTGCCTGGTTTACTTTTTAGGTGCAATCAGATGTTTTGCCTGTCTAAATTTGGCCTCTTAACGCATGTCTTGTTTTCGAGTCCACCACTTTTTGTGCTGTATTTGGCTGGCTTCGATCGTATTCATTGCGTGAATCGCGTACGTCCTCGGTAAGGAAAAAACTGTTCATCTACGGTTAGGTTTGGTCCAGGAGTTAATGAGTATTCTAAATTCGCAACAAGCCTCAACCAAAGATCGTCTATTTGCTCAAATTTCGGAGTATTGGCCTAGTGTTCGCTTTCCAAAAGCGGTTGAACCGTAGCAATAGAGACACAAATACCAAAAACAAAAGACCAAAATATAATTTCGTCGGCAAGTCACATCATTTAATTTAATTTTGCAAAAAAAAAAAGATAAAACCACAACAACACACAAATACAATTAATCGTGATCCAGCCAGGCCAAGAAGGTAATTTAATAGATGTGTGCATACAAATTTTCTCCGATCAATTCCAAATAAATTTCATTCGATTAAGAAGTAGGGATATATCGATATATCGAACGTATTTTGCTGAAACTATTACCAAATTAAAAAATTCAGTATACCTTTGTACAAACATGTATGAACAAATTAATTATATGTAATTACATTGTTACTTTTTATTGTTTTATTTTATTTAAAAAAATTAATAAAAACAAAAAAGTTTAATCAAAACAAAAAATTCAATTATAACAAACACAAAAGGGAAGAATACAAAATAACCATAAGCAAAAAAAATATTACGAAAAATTTAAATAGAAGTAAATAAATCATGGAAATACCAACTTTCCTTAAAATTTGAATTGCACCCCAAAAGTACCAACTGGTTTAGGTCAAACCAGTAATCATCAGATATGGACATCAGGAGCACTCTCTGTTTTATGTGCACTCCAGACAATCTGCTTCTTGTATCCGGCACTGCTTCTTATAAATGCCAATTATTTTAGATCTTCATATTTGTTTAAAAAAACATATGATGCATGCAATGATTCCAATTCTTAAAAAACATATTGTTTGGAAAACGGCTAAAATTTTGAGTTCTTAATGAAAACTGACTTTAAAAAATATCGAATTCGATAGTCGTTTTTCAATATCGATACATCGATATATCGGTATTAAAAAAATATCGGCGTATATATCGATTATATTTTTTTTTTAAATATCGATATTTTGATATATCGATATTTTTTGCCCATTCCTACTAAGAACACATCATTTATAGAATTGACGTACCTGGTTTTGTGTTCTATTAGAAAGATATTGCAAGTAAAACACAAATTTGGTCTGGCCAGACCACGATGGTTATCATAGGGTTAAAGAGCTACTGAAATTATTACTTAAGTTTGTGTTGTTTATATCGAGTATTTAGAGATTTAATTATGTTAAAATTTTCCGGCTTTCTCTTCTTTATATAAAAGGTTTCTGTACACTCACAATATTCTGTACGTAAAATTAACTGAAATTGTAATATAAAATAAATTAAAGTTCAATTAAAAACCGGTCTACCTATTTTTCATTTATTTTAAACAAAAAGTTCATTTAATTTTTACTGTCAAAAATTCAACACCATATTCAGTAAAAACGATTAAATATTCAGTTATTTATTAAAATTTTACTGTCAATTTTTTACTGTCAAATTGACCCCATATTCAGTAAAAACAATTAAGTATTCAGTTATTTTATTAAATTTTCGTTTACTCCACAAAAGAGCCGAATTTTTAAAAAATTCCAGACAGACACCTGTCCGCTTGTTTTTCTTATAAGCGAGAGACTGAGAATATTTTTATTTACTTACCCAGTTACACACGTTTGTTTTACTTTTGTTGTACTGACCACGTTGTTTACAGAAGAACTCTCAATTATAAGACACCAGCAGCATGACCGATATGGCTTCGCAATTATTTCACTTTTAAATTTTGATGTATTTAACTAAATTATTTTAACAAATAGTAAATGGGAATTGCTTACACAAAACAAGCAATTCATTTTTTATAGATAAGTAAAAATTAATTTTTGGTAGTAAAATTATATAAAATAACTGAATATTTAATTGTTTTTACTGAATATGGTGTTGAATTTTTGACAGTAAAATTTTACAAAATAACTGAATATTGATTTGTGTTTACGGAATTCGCGGTTGAATTTTTGACAGTAAAAATTAAATGAACTTTTCGTTGCTTTAAATTACATTTTTATTTACTTTAACATTAAGAAGAATTTAACTCAATCAACGGACAATATTAACTGCAACTGAAAATCCGTATTAATATGCACTTAGTTTTTTAAATAACTGTTAGAATCAGTTAAAAATAAATTTGCTTGGAATTTTAAATGTTTATTTATTTAAAAATGACTGAACGGAATATTTCTTAAATAAACTACAGTCCGTTACTGTAATAATATTGTGAGTGTACATAAAGGCGCAGACAGCTTTGTAGCTGATTTAAAGTTAGATCTATAATTTATTTTCTTTTCAACCTTCAGCACAAGCACACAATAGCATTCTTATCTCTTGTGGTGTAGGGCATAAAAAGCAGCCTTCATAGCTCGAAGTTTGAGCGAAGATTGTTAAAAATAATATGGAAAAACAAAAAATTGTTTAAACCACATTTTTTTTTGGTTTTTATTACTTAAATATTTTACTTTATGTGTGTATATGCAAAAGCTGCATTAAATATTTTCTAAGCACAGACTTTTTTCCTGGTTAATATGTTCTTTTATAAAGGATTTTTTTTAGCTTAGTTTTAACAAATTTTATGTGCTACAAAAATTTGCAAGATAGAACTAAAAATACAAGAATAATTTATTTTATTTGAGAATTTAGAAGATGTACTTTATAAGAGTCGTTTAAAGTTAATAGGAGATTTAAAATATATTGTGTAGTATTTAAACAAAAACAGAGCAAGATATTCAAAAGAAAACTTTTTTATTGTTTTTTATATAAGACTTGTGCATTATCTCACTGAGGGCACGGCCTTAAATAAAGCTAGCACCAAAAGAAGCTTTATTTAAGGCCGCTTTGGATAATCCAAATTTCTCGATTCAACGGCGTTCTAAGCGATTAGGCCTATTTCACGGCCTGATTATGGCGTATTTTGATTTGGACAATATGTGGTTTTGAGAAGACGGTGCCACGAGCTACAGAGCACAACCGATATTGCTTGGGAAATTTTCAGAACGGGTTGTTTAACGTTTTGGCGACGTCAATTGGCCTTGGTGGATTATGCGATTTGACGCCGTTAGACTTTTTATGTGGGGCTACATCAAAGACCGTACCTACGCAGATAATCCTCTAATGTGGAAGCAATTGAATTCCTATATTCGTGATAGCTATCGCTTTAACACCGTTTGAAATGTGCGAAAAAGTAATCGAAAACTAATTCGACTGCTGGAACCAATCTAAAGGCGGTAGTTAAAATTACATTGTACTTCATACCTAAATGGCATTATAATGAAGAAGAAGTATCAGCGATATCATAGCTTTATATGTGTTCTATTTACTTCTGAAATCGAATAATGGATAACATGTAACAATACCCCGTGCTAATGGATCGGATGAGGACATAAAAAATAGCATCAACAAAACCTGAAATGAAATGTACAGAGTAAAAGAAATCTGGAGGTAATATAATCTATCGCAAAACATGATAATCAATTCTCTTAATATTTGTGTTAAGCCAAGCAAGCCTGCTTTACTGACGTGAGACAGGGTGTCTCAAATCTATCAACAATCTGCATCAACGCAGGCCTTCGTCCGAAAACAAACCTAATCCCAGTTCATAAAGACATCAATTAAGGAAAATATGAATGGATAGGCCACAGTTTAAGGCCGATAAATACTATAGCTAAGGCGAAGCAATCTAGGCAGAGTTCTACCTAAGAATACATGATGTTCCACGGTAGTAAAAGTATTGGAAGTAGCCTGTTTCAACTGGAACAAGGCTACAAAAAATGTCCTAAAAAGAGTCCTAAAGAGAGCCCTTTTTGCTCCCTAGATGGAGACTAGTATAACAATAAAGTTCATAGATTACAAGGTGACCTAAAATCGCAAAGGGTTTATAGCTTAAAATTATAGTCGAGTGGTTAAAAATTAGGCCGAGTCGTGGTATTTTTCTCACATCTCAGTCATTTAGAGACCAAGCTGGCGGAATATCCATAGCAAACCGTTCCGGAAAAACAAAAATGTTTCCCATAATAGTTGGGGTCTTGCAAACCCCCATTTCATTATACACACGAACAGACAAACAAACGGATGTACAGGTTATCATTTGAAAAGTACAATTACTAACATTCTAAATTGCATTATAAAAAGTCATAAGAAGATCCCATTATGCTTACAACGCACTTTAAATGAAATTAGAATACCATTGTACAAAAAAAAAGTCAAATCCATTTATCATTCAAATACACATTTTTCATTGAATCTGCATATTTTTCCCAAGAATGCACTTCTTTCGCAAAAATTCGCTTTTTTTTACAAAAAAAATCTTAGTTTTCACCAAAACAAAAAAAACATTATTGAAGTAAAAAACAAGCTTGTCAAAAAATGCACTTTTGCAACTGCATTGACAAAAAAAAAGCAATTTAGTATTACTTCTGTTTAATGTTTTCAAAAAGAATTAAATACATTTTTTCTTACAAACGAAAAACTAAATAAAATTTATTTAAAAATTGGATCTGCCTGTGTTATTCTGCAACAATTAAAAGGAAATTGTCTGTACTTGTACTTGTCATGTATCAATATTGTCTATCTCGCGGTTTTTAAAAACTTAACGTTTTTATTAGTTACAAGTATGCAACATTATTTTTGAAGGTAAACAAAAACCATAGTTGGGGGTAGTGCACTAAATGTTGATTTAAATCAACATTGCACTCTTACTTAGTAAATCTGCGAAAAATTAGTTTTTAAAATTTCTTACCAGGTTTAGTGATGATTGGTATTGTTTTCACTAGTACTAAAAAAATTAATTGATAATTAAAATTTTTTCACTATCGCTAACTGTGATAGTATGCATAAAATCTGCAAAATTTTTAGTTCAAAATTTGAACTTGCAATCAAAAAGCTGTACGAAAATTAAATAAATTTAATTTTGTACGTGCATGGTTTTTTATTTTTCCGATGATATGCATAAGCAAAGGAAATTAAACGAAATGAAATTTTGTCAATAACAGAATAATTCTAAGATTTAATCATTAAAACACAAGAGTTGTATTTTAAATTGTGTGCAAAATTTTTAGTCAAATAAGTGAAGAAAAAAAACTGCAATTAACTGATGATTGCTTTTTTTAAATCAAGCTATTTTTTAACGCAAAATGTTTTAACATTACAATCATTTATGTGTAGTGAGATTGCTAATTTTTAATTCATCACTCAACATCAACAAAATTATTGCAATCATTTTAAACTAGTGCACTACCCCCATCTATGACAAAAGCCATGTGTTTTGATAATTGTCATTAAAAAAAGTAAAACAAAAAAAAAAAATAAGACAGTAATAAATCTCTTGCAAATATACCTGTAACTCATTCCTTGATAATGATATCCGAGGGATATCGAAATATTGAAACAAATAATTTAATAATTAATATATTTATTTTTAAAAATA
Source organism: Pollenia labialis (assembly GCA_949318255.1). Lineage (NCBI taxonomy): Eukaryota > Metazoa > Arthropoda > Insecta > Diptera > Polleniidae > Pollenia > Pollenia labialis. Next base: position 28,647,891 of record OX439141.1, on the reverse strand, counting down.
ATTGGCCTCGAGCTCGAAAAAACTTTTTATTTTAATTAAAAAAAGGTCGGAAAAATAATAAGATTTAATTTAAAAGTAAAATAATTTTTTTTTTAATAATTTACTATAGAAAAAAATAAAAAAATTTAATTTTATTATTAATTTGTGCACTTTTCTACATTTTTCTTTTTGAAACGCTTGTTATAAACCCCACCTCACACATACAAAATAAAATATTACAAAAAATGATTAGCTGTTGCTTAAAATTCCGAGCGAAATAATAAGAGCTGCACTTGTTTCGCACGGAAAATAAAAATGTTGCTAGAAACATTTCGCATGTTTGTCGTAATATAAACAGAGTACACTCTATCCAAATTTTTTCGTTAGTATTTCACAGAAATTTTTTTATATTGAGTTTGAAAACATTTCGCACGAAATACTGAACAGAGTACCAGGCTTAATACGTTAAATTGTTTGTAGGCGAAATTGCAAATATTTTTCCTTCTAAAAATGTGTGAGTTTGTAAAAAAATAGTTCCTTTAAGTGTGAGCATCTTTTAAAGATGTTGCATTCATTGTGAATCTGGCTTAATGCTTTTGTGAACAAATCTGCTATGAAATACCAGCGGAGTTCGGTGGTTGGTAAAAATTATCTTGCGAAAGCGCAAATGCAAAATACCAATGCTCTTTTGTTAAATCCATAACCACCAAAAAACTGTATATTTTCCGTTATGTTTCTTAAAAAAAAAAAAACAACACTTTGCATTTGCCCCAAACACTGTACTCCGCTACTGTCAATAGAAGAAGCAGTAAACTTGTGTAGCAAGATTAAAATTTTATTTTATTTTTCGTATTTTTTTCCAATTCCAAACAATTACACTAACAAAACTAAATCTGTTATTAAAAAGTTTTTCATTAAAAAAGACTTAACAACAACTTCTACCATTAACTTTAAATGCCAGCAGCAGCAGAGTAACAAAAACAAATGCAAAAAAAAAAGATTTTTATAACTTATGTTTATGTCTGAACTTGTTGGACATGGCCATTATAAGACTTTATTTTAAACTAGTTAAAGAGAAAAAAAAAAAACAAATAATAATAAAATAATTACTGGGGTGACAAGGAGTTTGCTAATACTTTTTCCAATTAATTAAAATAAAATATTTCGAACTTAATTCGCCCAAAATCAACCAGACATAAATTGTAGCATACTTAAATTTGATTAACAATTTATAGAATACTAAAAACGCTTCATCAATTATCCCACTTCATTTCTCTCTGCAACTATTTAGACAGGTTTCATCATAAATTTTAACCAACCAACCAATTGCATTAGTTTTATTTTTATGCTGATGTTGGCGGAAAACTTAATTTAAAATAAAATGAAGAAAAAAGTTTTTAGCAAAAATATGATTACGATTTTTATTGAGAAATAAATTTATGAAGTACAAAATTTGAAGTAGTCAAACACCATGTTACGGTAGGAAATTTTTACGCTCCTCTACTTGTATTCAAATGTAGGCAATTTGAGTTTACACCGGTGAAAATAACTGCGTTTTAATATTTTGTGGCGAGACGAAAACAAAAAGTAGCCCTTAAAATAGGTAAAGAAAAATAGCAGAAATATCAAAAGGATATAAACCAGCCACTACTGAACTGAACTAGAACTAAACCAGAACCGAACAAGAACTGAACTAGAACCAAAATAGAACTGAACTGGATCTGAACTAAACTGATAGAAAAATGAATCTACATACTGACGATGCCCTTACATCAGAATTGTGACATCAATGTTACTACAAATGGCATCAGTGATGCAAAAAGTAACATCAATCCAATGACTAACGTCTTCGCACAATTTTTTCATCTATTTTATGACTATAGTGACATCAATTCGATGCCACATTTTGTGTATTATTAACATTATTTTCATGACTACAATGTAGTAGAAAAGGGAATGAACCTTTTCATCAACAGTATAAAGAGTCTTTATTCCAGTATAAAATTGAACTTAGAAGAAGCAAAACTTCCTATATTCTATTTTTTTTAATTATTTGGTTAAAAATAACAAATTTTTAAAGAATAATGATTACGAAAACCATATGGGGCATGGTGCTGGGTCTTATTATTGAAAGTTCTGCTGTAAACAAAGGTCGTAATTCAACAAAAGTGAAACAAACATATGTAACGACAAACTGTCATTAAATTGATGCTATTGTGTCCTTTCTCCGATATAACTTCGTCATCGCACTGAGGACATGTTCGTCATTTCTATGATGCCGATGTGTCATCCCATTCATGACATAATTTCATTTTGACCCTGATGCCACTATGGCCAAGTGATGTTAAGGTTGACATCACAATAATGAAAAGTGTCATCGGGTCAAAAACGAAGACACTTGTCATAGTACTGATGTCAAAATACATCAGCATTATGACGCCTTTTCTATCAGTGTAGAACTAAACTAGAACTGAACTAGAACTGAACAAGAACTGAACTCGAACTGAACCAGAACTGAACTCGAACTGAACCAGAACTGAACTAGAACTAGAACTAAAATTAACTAGAACTGAACTAGAACTGAACTAGAGCCGAACTAGAACTGAACTAGAACTGAAATAGAGCTGAGCTTTAACTCTAACTAGAACTGAACTGAACAAATTTCAATATAAAGCAGAATTGAACCGAAAGTATATTTCAATTGACATGACTTAGTTCTATAATATAGCTACGATCTTAGCGATGTCTCAGGGTGCAAACTACAAAGTGTCATTAGTTTCATTATGGGCAAAAAATGGCTAACCAGCAGGTATTTTGATAGGGAGAAGTGTAATGTTAGGACCTGTGTCTTTCTCTACTTTTAACAGAGCATTTCAGCTTTTGACACTCGTTAATTTTTATTCTTCTTTTCTTGCTTTCTCTTCACTGTAACGGGATTCACCATGAACCTAGTTATTCTATAAGGTGGCTATAGCGTAGTTTGTTTTACTTACGTTGATCCCTGAGAAATCTATTTTTATAATATTTATTTCATCATGAGTGCCCCGGTAGCCTAGCTGGTAGTGAGCTAGTCTATCAGCTCCGGAGTTGCGGGTTCGATTCCCGCCAGAGACTCTGGTTTCTCTCCTGCAGACAAGCGAAGAGCTTCGCGGGATTAGCTTAGGAAATTAAAAAAAAAAAAAAAAAAAAAAAAAAATGTCATACTACATTTAGGCTAGACAAAAAACAGAACAGCACTACAAAATACTGAAACACAAACGTGACTTGTAAATTATGAGCTAAACTATGAAAATAAGTAGTTTGAGGTGAAGGCTCAAGACGGCCTACTGAGAGTAAACTAAGCGGTGATGCCATGAGGGTTAACCATGTGGACCAGAGGAGTTTTTAGTGGGTGAAAGTCCCACACTGACATTAGTCTTTATATGACACTTTGGTGATGCTTTCAACTGAGTTTTGTTAGTTTACTTGCGAAAAAAATTGTAAAACTTATTTTCCAAGCTTAAACTCAAGGAAGACCAAAGATACGGATTTCCTTAATTGAATATGTTATAGACCGCTTTGAAGTTAACAAATAACATGCTGAACATCAATTTACGATATTCGGACACTAAGGCCAAAATGCATTAAAAAATGCAGAAGAAACTTATATTTTTATTATACGATACTCACTAACTTCAAATCGTTATATCTTAACTTTAAGACCTGAACAAGCAACACACCGGCACACGTAAAACACAGTAAGCAGAACCTCCCCCGATCATTTACCCCTACCATTTGTCGCACTTTGTTATTTTAGCTAAATAGAAACTAAATTTTATCTGAATTTTAGTTTCGCTGGTCTCTTTCCTTAGATTCTATAAAAAAAAATTTTTAACCAGTTCAATATTTTTTATTTTGCTATAAATTTCAATGTAATGAAACATGTATTCCATTTAAACTCTAATAGAATATGTACCAAAAAAAAAATATTAATAGAAAAAATCAGATTGCAAATTGAAAAAAATTGCAAGGTGGTTTTTGTTTGGCATAAACCACCATCAGCAACAGCACTCAACCAGCCATGGAAATACATACAACATTGCAAATACACTGACAAAAAATTAGAAAAAAGAAAAGATTTACAAAAAAAATTCGCATACAAGTGTGTGTGAGTGAGTGTATGTTGGGTGTCTGCCAACAGCCTTCAATACAAACCAATTGTATTGAATATTTACCTGCCCACCTTTAAAATGTCTATTACCATAAAAGTGTTGGAAAACAAAGCAGACACACACTCACATACACGTGTATAAATAAGGCTGTTATATGGGTTTGTGGCAGTGTGAGTTTCTCTTTGGCAACGGAAACGATTTCGCGCTAAAATAGTAAAATTGATTGAAATTTGCACTTGAATAAATTATGATTTTAAAAACGTTTGATTAAACGTGTAGATGTATGTATGTATGTTCTTCTCTCTATTTTCAATATGAATGTAAACAAATTGTGTTGTTGTAGTTGTTGCACGTTGCATTTGCGTCAAGGTGCATTCATGTATACTCACCTAAAAACCTCTAATTGTGAAACGAAATTGAGATGGAATAGTTATTAAAATTAAATCTTATACATGTCATCATGGCGATGCTTATGTGGGGTATTTAAGTGCTTTTCAAAATTCTCAATTTTCTTAATGGAACTTGAGAAATCATTGGAATGAATGAGATATTGGTTTTTTGCTAAGTTCTGTTTTAATCGAAGTAAACGAATCTAAAAAAGAGATAATCGTTTAAATCAATATCCAAACTAAGTCGGTGAATAAAAGAAATATGAAATTGTTAAGAAATAAGTCTGTGTTGCTGACTTGGCAAAAATTTCCCGCACAAATTAAGAACCAAAAAATAATTCAATAAAACTATCTAGATTTGAAAATGTTGTAAGATTAAACTCAAAAACTGCAAAAAGATCGGCATAACAAAAGTCCGCCTTTATCTGAAAAATCGCCCATATTTTGAAACTTCCATATATAACAAGTTAGAGTGCTATATTCGGCTGTGCCGAATCTTTGATACCCTCCACCGACAGCTCAGTGGGCTTTATATGGGGCCTATAGTAAATTATGAACCGAGTATCACGAAATTTATTAGTGTGAGTAGTGAAGTATTTAATTTTATTTTGATAGCATTATTAATTACGTTCTTAGGCGTACTAAACTGTTTTTCGTTAGTTGGTTTTTTATGGGGCCTAAGGTAAATTATGGACCGATCTTCACGAAATTTCACAGTGTTATTTCTAGTCCTAAAAAACTGTGACGTACCAAATTTTGTTATGATAGTAGTGTCCTTATGGGGCCTAGCGTAAATTATGGACGGATCTTCACGAAATCTTACAGCGTGATTTCCAGTCGAATAAAACAAATTTTTGCAAAATCTTATCTCATTCCGTGCCTTGTTCCACCATTTATGTTATTTTTTGTAACAAAATTATCATTTTTTTTTAAGTGGTGGTTCCACATTTTGATTCTTACTCTGCACTGATTTTGCTGAATTTCAATCCCAATCTGCTTAGGATAACTACAAGCAATTTGGCACCAAGTTTGTTCATTTATTTTGAGTTGTTCGAAAGTGAGCGTGTTTTCAACAGACGGACATGAATAAATCGACTTAGAATCACTCAAGGACCTAGAATATATATTCTTTATGGGGCCTGAGATGAATAATAAAAAAGTTTCACACGGAATGACAAACTTAATTTACCCTCTTCACAACTAATTGTGGTGGAGGGTATACAAATTGGGTTGGGTTTTTTCGAAAAATATAAAAACCCCAAAATGGAATATCTTGGCAAAAAAAAAACTTTAAAACTGAAAAAAATGATAAATTAAAAAAAAAATCGGTTATATGTAGCTAAAGTAAAAATCGCCAAAAATGATCTGTTATTTAAACTGAAACGAAAAATTAAAAAAAAGATTAATGTAATCTAGTTTTATAAAAATTGGGTAAACCTTGCATGAGTTAATGAAAAAACAAAAAATATTGGCAGAAAATAAAAATCGTCTTAATAAAATAAATGTACTGAAGTCTTTAAGAAACAGATGAAGTTGACGCAAAATTGTAGAAGTTAAAAAAAACAATATATTATTGACACTCAACAATAAATTAATTTGGAAATAAACAAAAAAATGTAAGAAATCGATAAAAATCGGCTATACATAACATAACTAAAAAAATAGCCAGAAACTACATCGGAAGATATACAAAATCAATAAATATGAAAAAATTTAGCAAAGTTATTTTCGGGAATACAAAATTTATTATTAATACGATTTCCGTATGACGTGCTAAATTCCCAGTTTTTCATATTTAATAAATACACTGAAATTTATTGTTGAGGGAAAGCTAGCCTCTATGCGCATTTCACTGGTTGCTTAGGCCAGCTCATCAGGAAACCTTTTCCAGAGAGTTTAGAAAAATATTATACAAATAAAACCCTAAAGCGAATAAGAATTATAAACACTCAAAGTCTTACTTGTAACAATATCAAAGCCAAAACAAAACACCAACAATAAACAGTGAGTTTATCTTTTCTTACATTATTAGGTTTAAATATTAAAAAAAAAACAAAATTTATGAAATCGCCTAAAGGTAGAAGAACATAAGACGCGTTTAAAAACTTTAGCGCATGAAAAATGGCAAGTTACACAAGGTGCGTTATAAAAGCCTTTTCTTTCAGCTGTTTGTTATTTGTTCAACAACTTTTTTACAGAATTCCAAGCTTAAGCTCTTTGTTTTATAGATGTTTTATATATGTTTTATAAACTTTTCAATAAGTTTTACTCCACGATTTACAAATTTGTTGTATTATTCTTTTTTATTGTCAGCTAATTACTTGCCGAAAACACTCAACGCGTTAAAAAGTTCAAAGTTAACCAACTTTCTGCCGCGTAAAATCTTTTTTGTGTAACTTGTTCTATTAAAAAACACTAGTTTAACTCTTTTTCAATGTTAAAAAAGCTAGAATGGAAAATTTTTAAAAATTTACTAAATAGGAAGCTTAAAAAAAATCGCCAAAAAAGATAATGCATAACTATAATCGTTGAAATTTGCCGTAATTTACACTAATATCGCATTTGGAAGAATGTCGCTTCCCGCATTTATTTGCCAGCCGTGATGGCCACATGGCCGAAATCATATTTAAGCATTAATGTCATACAATTTTCTTTCCAATAAAGAAGACTTTATTCATATCAAAAATATATTACTATGTTTTATTATCATATAAACTTGTTTCACTCTATAAAAAACACCCTTTACATTACATCCCATTTAGTCGCGAATTGTTAGGTATTGGAATTCAGCCCGAGCCGTCCACAGATGAAGAACTGCAAGATCAAAGTTTCCAAATTTTGTACAAATAACTGAGTAATCTAATTTGGCGGGATTTGAGAAGTGGGCGTGGCACCTCCAGTACAAACCCATTCATTGTTGATTCAAGATCCTAAGTTGCCAAGCATCTTGGTTATTAATACACAAAATCCGACAAAATTTAACATCTCCAATTAAGGGATTCGCAATGGACCGCATTGGTCCCCGAGTTAAGGTGTTTCCTTGGGCGCATTACCCTTCATAACCTAACCTAAAAAATGATCTTTACATGATTTTCTCTTCTTATCGCACTATGATGAAAGAAATTGGTCTAAAATTTTTCTTTGCCTTTCAATTTGAAAATGTGCGTGAGTGGCACAGTTAAATAAATCAGAAGTACTTATTCTTAAAGAGACACAAACAACTCACCAAATCAGAAGAGCGCTTAATACCTACGTGATAAGGAGTATCTTTGGCCGGACGCAGGGCTGCCAGATTTGACGACTTATCGTCATTTTGACGATTTTTGGTCCGGAATTAGCAAAGTGCCGATTTGCTGATTTTTTTTCTAAAAAGTGACGATTTTTTTCAGTCTCCAAATTCTGAATAAAACATTAAATTGAATGGAATGTTTAACAGCCGTACCTTAACAAGAGGGAAAGGCGGAACGTTTTCTTTCGCTTGGCTTTTACGCTGATACGCCACGAACAGTAGTGATAGCTTTTTTGTTTTATATAACCCACAAATTATATATAAAAATGAGAAAAACGCTAGATTGGCCAAAAATAGCTAAATTGCCATTATCAATTAATAATACCGGCAAACTTCACTACTAAACGATCTTTTAAAATCGGGTTTTCCATTGCAAAGCGTTGAGGCCGCTCTATTCATGAACTAGAACCCGCGTGCCGCTTTTGTTAAGGTACGGCTGGAATATGCCAGTCGTTAAATAAATATTTTCAGAGTACAAAAACAACAATGTTACACTTTGTTTATCTTTTATTTTAATAACACAGCTGAATATCTACATGAGTACACGATGCTTGACATGAAAGACTCGTAAGATAATCTTTACCCACGTCTTAAACGATTAATGAAGCGCCTTTTGCTGTGCTATGGAAGAATCTCAGTCGTGTTACAGTTTTTCCCGTGTGAGGAATCTTCTACGATTAAAAATGCGCTCATCGACAATTAAAGACGCTCTTCAAGAGCCTCCCAGTATCAATTAAACTATTGAAAATACTAGCTGGGTATGAAGTAATTGCATTTTTGTTTGAATGTTTTTTTTTAACCAAAATCGAACAAAAATTGTTTAAAAAACTAAATTTTACGTTGTTCTATTTTTTTGACGATTTTTCGTAACGTAAAAGACGATTTTTTTATTTTTTCTCAGGAAATTGACGATTTCCTTACAAATTTATCTGGCAGCCCTGGCCGGACGTAAAGTAAATAATGAGAATAAGATTTGATTAATGACACTGTGCTAGTAGCAAAATTAGACAAGCCCGGCACATGGCGTTTTAACATAATTTGGGTACGCTGAATCCTATTGTGTTAACCGTTTTTTAAGGTTAGCTTATTTCGAAATTGAGAAGGTTGCACAACATGTATTCACGTAACTCAAAAACGGTTTAGTTTATTGGAATTACAAAAAAAACGAAATTCCTCATTAGCAGTAGGGTAGGTGTGTTAGAAATAAATGAATAAATGAGATGAAATAAAAAGTGGGGTTGGTCATACGTTTGTCCCACCTAGGGGCATCCTTGGCAGAAGCCTAATTTAAGAAATTCAACCATACAAATATGGCGGTTTAAAAAACTCCATTTTTTATGAATTTTTAAAAAACAAAAACTTCAAAATATTAATAAAAAAAATTTTTTTTTTTCCAAAAAAAAAATGATGTTTCTAAACCGACTGCTCATACTAAAAAAAAGTTTTACTTTTCTTAAAGCAAATTTTATTGCGGATTTTCGTTTCTACTTTTTTTTTTTTTTAATTTCATTTACAAATCTAATTAAAAGCTTTTTAATGCCAAAGAAAATCCAGATTCGAAAAATCATTAATTTCCTAGAAGTTATTGACCCATCAGTACACAGAATTAAGACAAAAATTATTACTTTTTTCCAACCGCTAGATTCACAAATGGTATGCTTCTAAAAAAATTAATTTTTCTCTTTCTAAAATAACTCTCCTACTTATCATTAATTATTGCAACAAAATTTTTCTTACAAAATATAAAAAAAAAAATATAGATACAATTTTACCAAATTCTCTCGTTTAAGTGAATTTTCATGTTTTCTGTAGAATAAAACCACAAACAGTTTTCTATATTTTTAAATAAAAAAAAGAAAGAAATTGAGCAGCTTTCAGTAAATTGGTTGGGATTAAAAATAAAACAAAAATATTTAGAAAATTGTTGTTTAATTTTAGTTGAATACTAAATTTAGGTTAAGCCACGGCAGTTTTTCAAAAAAAAAAAAAAAAAAAAAATAATAAAAGAAGATACGGGCTAAAATTTTTATAAATAGCCAAATTATTTAAAGCTAACGAAAAAGGTTTACCATTTAAATACAGCCAAGAAGTATGCAAGGATTAAACAATTTCCTAAGATACAGAAAAATATGTTACAGGTGTGTTATTGTAAAAAAATCATGCTTGTCATTCGTTAATTAATTTACTTCTTTATTTAGCTTTAAGCGATGGAATTTAATTAAATAAATGGAAAAGGAATGTTTGAATTTTATCATAGACAAAACAAGAACACAGTTTTTGTTAGGAAAAGTTAATTAACCCATTAACGCCTGCCCATATGGTTTTACGCAATTGCATCCTTTACCCACCCTCTTCCTAATGATTCTGTGTTATAGTGTACAACAGCCTTTAGAAGTTTTATTGTAAAAAGTGAACTAAGAATTTGTTACCACAAAGAAGATAAAATCTTACTCCGTACTCAGCTACAAAAGACAATTTCTGTTTTTCGACAAACCTTCACTTTATAGTTAACTTAAATAAATACTTTGCAACAGTGAATATATAATTTAGATTCGTTTAGTATCGGCTGAAAGAATTAGAAATAAAATTAGATTTAAATCGAATCGAATAAGTATTCAAACACGACTGTCAGAATTGGACCTCAGATCTTCATTTGGTTTAAATTTCAGATTATAACTTAGATTCTTATACTCATATTAAATTTGGATTCTACTGCAGTTAAGTGTTGGTACTACTGCAACAAAATTTCGCTCATTTGTCTGTTTAAAATATTTTTTAATTTATGATTCACATTTACTTTTACAAAAGTGTGTATGTATGTATGTACATATGTATGTATGTATGTTTATATGTAGATGGCTATAGGCAATATTTTTTATTAGTATTCTGCCTCTTCATGCATTCATATGCAAAATCCAATATAATATTATTTGTATTAAATTAAGTTTTCTTTTTGCAAGTCTTTCTAAAACTGTTGCAAATATTTTCATGAAAAATTTTTCATAAAAAAAATGTGTGCACATGACAGTAAATTATTGTAAAAATAGAAAAAATCGAAATCATAAATAATATTTTGTGAACAAAATTTATTTGTATAAATAAAACGAAATTTTGTACATTTAATTTATTTCCATAATATATTTTGGATTTAAGTTTATAAGAAAATACGAATGTCAAATGTCTATGTGTTTGACAGAAGAATATGTGAGCCTTTTAAGAGATAACAGAAAAATTATTTAAAGGTGAAGGTTGCTGCTTTCCATTTAAATAATAAGAAAATTTTGCATACTTTGAGGAGATTCGTTTAAATAAACTTTGCGAAGAAATTATGGTACATTTAAAAAAATTAGCGCACAATTATGAGCTACACAAAAAGACATTCAGAGATGCAGTAAAGTAAGTGAACGAACTCTTAACAGGTTTTATAAAAAAAAAAAAATATAATATTTCAAGTGCCACAGCATTCCCTTACTCTGAAGCAGGTTTGTATGGGAGAATACTAAAAAATAACTGTTACAAAACATTCAGCGTGTAAATTTGATAGGTAAACTCACCAGTTTTTATATGCTTTGAATAAAGCGCTTCCGTAAGCGAGGTGGTAAGCGAAACTCTTACATTTCTGAAGCTCAATATTTTATTGGGATATCAATTATTTAGTCATATTAAGCACTATTAAAAACTTTATAAATAAACTTTCAGATTTATCTTTAAACATTTTTTTTAAATGTTTTTAAAGAACAACAAAATTAAATCTGCTAAATGATTGAAGTAAAATTTGAACTGAAATATTTAAACCGCAGTCACGTTTACCCTTAATGTGTGTGCAACTTTTACTAGAAATGGGTGTAATTCTGTTGTTGCTTGTTTTAGTGGTGCAATTGTTGTGGCAATGTTATTATTAGAGAAAGGTGGTCTGTCTGTCAGTCTGTCTGTTGTCATTGTCTCTTATTCGTTTTATTATTTTAGTTTACAACATTCTTTACATCTTGTATTTTATACAAAAATCCTGTACTAAATTCCGTATACATATTTTGGTTTGTTCAATGCTGTTGTATTTATTGCAGTCCTTAAATTTAACTTTTTTTTAACTAAAACTTATTTCAATGTTTGTTTGCAAAAACATATTCTATAGATTAAGGGTTCTATTTTAACAGGATTTTATTTCATAACAGAATAAGAATCAATGTCATACATATCTATTTAAACAGTTTTTTTTATTTTGGCGAAGAGCTTACTAAATTTTTAAAGTTTTTTTAACAACATGCTAACATTTTACCGATTTAAACCAGACTTGAAATATAAATAAAAAGAATTAAGTCAGACTTAAGACATAACTAGAACCGAACAAAAACTGAAAGAGAACAAAACAGATCGGAACAAAACAGACAACAAAACCAGAAACAGAAGAGAAATATTAGAAGGGCACTAGAAATAGAACAGCACTAAAACAGTATCAGAACATACACGCAGAGAAAAAATATGGTTCGGCATTGTATTAGCACTTACACTATGTTGCACTGCCCTCCTAAGAAAGAAAGTCACATCGCTATTTTAGTAAGATATAAACCTTTTACATTTTGTATCTTTCGCACCTTAAAATTTAATATGTATATTTGAAAGATCGCTAATATGATTTAGAAATATGATGCAATTTTTTTTATAATAACAGACAGGACAAATTGTGATGAAAAAGTAGAGAAAATGACTTTTTGCCTAGTATAGTCATGCAAAAAAATCTTATCTTATTTAAAAAACGGGTTGCCAGTCAGTTTTTTTTCAAGGCCGTGCACCTGTCAGTTTATTATCAAAAGAATTTTCGTGGGAATACAAAATTTAATATAAATGATTTTGTTATTCGTGCTTAATTCCCAATTTTTATTATTTGATAAATAAAGCGAGTTATTTTTGTTTTTTCTTAACCTACTTACAACTACAATTAATGTTGGAAGAATTCCAATCAATTGTAGTGGGGAACGTAAGGAGAGATAAACTCACTGTTTATTGTTAATGATTTTGTTTAAACTTTGATATTGTTACAAATAAAACTGTTTCTGTAATTCTTATACGCTTAACAGTTTTATTTGGTTTAGTATCTTTAGTTTTTCTAAAATCTTTATGGATGAAGTTTCCTGATGATCTGGCCTAAGCAACCAGTGAAATGCGCAACGATAAATTTCAGTGTTTTTATCAAATGATACAAATTGGGAATTATATAACAAATTATTTTGTATTTCGATTTTTTTGCATTTAGGCATTTACCATTTGCCACCGCCCAGTTATAAATCTTGTTGAGTTCGTACACTCACAATATTATTACAGTAACGGACTGTAGTTTATTTAAGAAGTATTCCGTCAGTCATGTTTAAATAAATAAACATTTAAAATTCCAAACAAATTTATTTTTAACTGATTCTAACAGTTATTTAAAAAACTATGTGCATATTAATTTTCAGTTGCAGTTAATATTGTCCGTTGATTAAGTTAAATTCTTCTTTATGTAAAATTAAATGAAAATGTAATTTAAAGTAACGAAAAGTTAATTTAGTTTTCAAAAATTCAACCGCGAATTTTGTTAAAAACAAAGGAATATACAGTTATTTTATATAAATTAACTGTCAAAAAAATTAACTACAAATTTTGTAGAAACAAAGGAATATTCAGTTATTTTATGTTATTTAACTACCAAAAATTAGATTTTACTTATTTTCAAAAACACGATGTGCTTGTTCCCATTTTCTATTTGTTTAAATGATTTAGTTAAATACATCAAAATTTTAAAGTAAAATAATTGCGAAACCACATCGGTCATGCTGCTGGTATCTTAAGATTGCGAGTTTTTCTGTAAACAAACGAGGTCAGTACAACAAAAGTAAAACAAGCGGTAAGCAAACAATAATGTTCTCTCTCTCATTAGAAAAACAAGCGCACAGGTGTCTACCTGGTGCTTTTTAGAAATTCTGCTCTTTTGTGGAGTAAACGAAAATTTCTGAACTTAATAAAACAACTAAATATTTCTTTGTTTTTACGGAATATTCAGTTAATTTTTTTGATTTATATAAAATAACTGAAAATGTATTTGTTTTACGGAACATGAGGTTGAATTTTTTACAGTAAAAATTAAAAAAACTTTTTGTTTAAAATAAATAAATGAAAATAAGTAGACCGGTTTTTAACTGAATTTTCATTTATTTTATATTACAAATTCATTTAGGGGGTAATTTTTTTGTTCACTTCACCTTGCGTTTAGAAAATGTTCATATAAAATTTTTTGAATTTTTGAAAATTTTAAAAATTGTATATGAAAATTTTCTAAACGCAAGGTGAAGTGAACAAAAAAATTACCCCCTTAATTTTACGTAAAGAATATTGTGAGTGTTGCTAAGATTTCCAACTTTATGACTCACCGATATTTTGGAGAAGTCAATGTATAGCTGGACTTCATCGGCATACATATGCAAGTTTGAGTGCTTGATCTGAGAAGAAAGGTCGTTGGCATAAATCGAGTAATGAAGCGGACCAAGTATCGACCCCTGAGGAACTCCTCTCGCATGTACAAAGGGCTGGATACAGTTTCAGTGTTTGCTACAACTTGCCATCTTTCTGAAAGATATGACGCAACTAGTTTCGATGCGGTGTCAGAAAAGTTGAACATTTTCAATAGGGCAGTACAATTGTTTGATTTTATATATATAATTATATTTGTTGCTGTTACTCCTGCAAGGAGCTTTTTGATTTTGTTTGATTTTGATAACAGAAAAAACCATTTGAATAAAAAGTATTTTCAGCAAAAACTAATATAATATACGAGTTTATAGGTATTTTTAAAAGTGCTTTGGAGAAAAATGCATTAAAGATAAAATATGCACTAAAAACCTCTACTCGCTTAATACTTAACAAAGAAACATGGATTTGCACAAAATTCCACGCCCTAGAGTGACGTCTTTCTTTCTAAATGTCGGCATTAGCAAGTGCTTGCACGTAATTTGAAGGTGTGAGTAAGTTAAATAAAAATTTCTAATAATAAATCTTTATTGACTAAGTATGTAGTTGTCTTCTTATCTTTTTGTTTGTTTTAGTGTGAGTAAATAAAAAAATGTTCATGTGTGTGTGTATATGTGAACTCCAATAAATGGAAACTATTCATATAAACTTTTTTTGTGCTCTATTTTTATTATTTAAGTGTTTTTTTTTTGTTTATCTAAGGCCTCAGAAGTATGGAAGAATATGAAGTATTTTTTCTCTTCTTATTTGCTTAAAAAAGAAAAATATTATTTGTTGTTTTTTCTTTATTTATACAAGTTTCTTGATTTTTCTTCTCTCCTTTACCTTCTTTACTTTCAAGCACTAAATAAATAGCAACCAATTTTTTTTTTTTTTTTTGAGTGTAAATAAAAAAGAAAAGAATTGAACACAAAAATAAAAAAACAACATCAAATATGTGCTCCATAGTACTGCTGGATATTTGGAAAGGATAACAATTTTTGTTATGAAATTCTAAAGAAAACTTATAAGCAGTTTTGTTGTTTTATTTGTTATCTTTAAAAGAAACTAAATTTTTTTTGTAAAAATAATATAAGACAAACAGATTTGTGTACATATCGCTCATTTGTTGCAACATCGTCCTAAGTCGCCAATCGCAAATTTTGCCTTAATATCACTAAATTACAGTAAATCAATCTTATGAATATATTGTCAATATTTCTTTCAACTATTGAGAGAAGAATACAATTTTCTTTTTCCATTGTATGTAAATTTAAAACTTTAAATTCGTTTTATATAAAACCAATATTTTCGCGTTATGACGATGTTGTGGCAAATGAGCTTTATCGGAATTTATTAGTAAGAATTTATGAGGAGATATAAATATTTATTGGAGGAATATAAATTTCAATAATAAAAGTTAATAGAAATAAAAAAAAATATCCTTCAAATAAGAGATTTATAGAACAATTAAGACTTCCAAGTCACTTCAAGATAAATAAATTAAATTAAAAAAAAAATTACTTAACCTAAAAGTGCATTATTTTTGACAAATTTTAAGCGTTTATTAAGAAACATTATTAATTAATTAAAATTTATTTATAAAATAGATAATGGCTACATAGAAAAAATGAAAAATTTTCTCTAATCACCAAATTCTTACAAAATTCATAAAATATTTTGAATATTTTTTTCAATACATGATATTTTTAATTTTAATTAAAAAAATTCAAATACCGTTTCAAAAAATTTGGGGATTCACAAGGTGTCAAAAAGTCATATGTCTTAAAATAATAACATGAAAAAATACGTCTGTTTTTCATGAGCTGATTTAAAACAAATATAAAAAAAAAATATTTACCAATAATAAAAATGTTTTTTAATTTTAATTCATGAATTAATAAATTCATTTAGATATTTTTTCCAGACGCAAATCAGAAATAAGTTTTATTTTGTTTGCTTACCAAACAACAGAGTCCTAAGCCGATCTTATTTGACGCCACAAGTGATTTGTTGCAAAAATTGCTAGCCGCAGGTTAAATTTTACCATAAACGGCGACGGCGTGCAAAAACGAATGCGGCTCGGCTCAGCCGTTCAGCGCAAGTCTCTTCGGATTAATTACGACAGCACAAAAAAAATAGCAAGCAAAGTTCTATTTATTTAAGACATTTTTTGTTTACAAAGCAACAACAATATTTTTCAACAATTGTAAAATGTAAGAACATTATGACAATATAAAATGAAAGCACTCTTTGTGAATACCCCAAATGTATTGATTGATTTTGACGATTTCCAACAACAATTTCACAAGTTTAAATTATTTTATTTTAAACAAAATCATTTTTTGTTATTTAATTATTTTTTTAATTCAAAATTTATTTTAAAACAACTTAAATGTTAACTAAATCAAAATTATATTTTTAATTTTCTTTCCACAAAAAAATAATTGATTTAATTATCACATTAATTAAATTAAAATTCTTTTTAAATAATTTTTTTTATTAATAAAAAACTACTAATAATTAAATTTGGAAAAAAATTAACTGCAGAAACGAAGCATGTGTTTTAACTAATCTGGGTGCGCTGAATTCGGATCTGGCATAAAAATTTGACTATCACGTCTTGTTAATTTTTTTATCGCATGCTGGCAATACTGTAAAACAGCCAATACTGACACTACAATTTTACAATTATTTACTGGACAGAAGCCCACATTCATTCTAACTCTTCATAGTAGTAGCGTTTAACCTTTATGTGCTCGGAAGTCTACATTTGTAGTAATTTTGATTAGATTATCGAATAAAAATTTAAACCGTCAGTAAAACAATTTAAGGTTATTGGTAGCTTCCTAAAATCTTGTTTTAAGCTGATTTAAACGTTAATGATGTAAAAATAATTATTTCGTAGGTGCTAAAAGGATGTTTTTTGAAATGATCATCTCGTGGCCGGTAGTCTACATTTGTAGTCACTATGTGGTCTGTATGCAAAGAGGCTTTAATTGTTGCTTATTACATTTGCACACATTGTTTTTCTTTTATTTTTGCTAAAACAATAGAGCAAAGACAAAGTGTACGTTACTTTTATGATTTTACATTGTTTTGTTTTTCTATTCTTTGTATTGCAAAAATTAGTAAAGTGTTGCTAGTCAAGTGAATCAGATGTGCGTATTTTGATATTAGTAGTGATACAAAACTGAAATAGAAAATTTAACGATAAATATGTCTGGAAATTCTCGATATCGAAATGGCGCTAGGGCGCTCGCCAAAGTCAACTTCTTCCGCTTCAGCTACTAATCAATTTCCCGATACATCTGAGGATAAGCTGCCAAAACATCCTGTACGATGGCAGGTACATATGTGAAATGGGAAATAGCAAAAACACACAAAAGATATGCAGTTGGTGTAAGAAACTGGTGTGCGATGCACATTCTAGAACTTACGTATTTGCAAAATGCTGCTCTGTAAATAAAACTTATATCCCAATAAAAAATGGAGCTTCCAACGAAGCAGGTTTGTAAGGGAGAAACATAAACGTTTCGCTTACCATTGCGCTGACGGAAGACATGAATTTTATATGGCGAGTTCCCACTTTGAAGCAATACATTTTTGATACATAAAGCGCATTATTCAGCGCATATAAAAATTGTTGTATGTAACGATCGGCCTTACACACTGAATGTTTTGATACAGTTATTTTTTAGTATTCTCCCTTACAAACCTGCTTCGTAGTAAGGGAATGCCGTAGCACTTGAAATGTTATTTTTTTATAAGAGTTGTTGAGAGTTCTTTCACTTACTTTACTGTATTTATGTATGTCTTATTGTGTAGCGCATAATTGAGCGCTTATTTTTTTAAATGTTCAATTAGTGCTTCGCAAAATGATAAAAATTTTTATTGGGATGTTTAAAATTTGTTTATTCAAGTTTTCCATACCACATGTACCTACATATATAACATATAAATAAAATAAAATAAATATAACCCTTTTTTTCTTTTTTATAAGGATAAAGTAGTGCAAAAATAATGTTACTACAAATGTAGTCTTCCGACCGCCCACGTAAGTTTTCGATCCCGAGCACATAAAGGTTAAGCACGTCAGGGAGATCGAGTGTTACCGATTCATGTGTGTGGTGAATATTTGGTCGAAAAAAAGGGATATGCAATATCAGAATCATTAAAATATGCATATTTACATTATTTTGGTTTTGCAGTTAGAAACTTGGACTTCATTCGCATTTAGATTTTATAAAAAAAAAAATAATTGCAGTGAGCGCGAACAAGGGGAGCGTGCTCACCAAGAGTTAAGGAAAATTTAAAGAAATGTTCAAGGATTTTGAGAAAAAAGCATGCTGGGGGCCTATTCCTGGACTCTAATACATGAAATCGAACCAACAAAATACAAACGACGTTCAAATAACGCCATTCACTTTTGAAAATTCATTGATTTTTTAATAAACTAGTGATTTTTTATCTCGAAAACCTGACCTGATAGAAAAAAACCAAATACAGATTAAAATTCAGCCCACCAAATTACCCTAGGAAAGATATTTGGTTTTTCCAGTCCAAAACCTGGTTGGCTAGGGTAATCTATCTTCTCCAGCCAGTTTAAGTGATATTAAAAATATTATTATTTTCTTTATCTTAACTTAAAGATCTGTAACACACACAAAAAGCAACCTGTACCACTAACTATTTATTCACTTTCGTTTCAAGGAATTGATAAATTTTTGCTGTTTTGAACTATAACTTTTGTAGCACACACTTTTAGTACGTACAAGTACCTATGAACCCGTATTTGATTCGAATCTTGTCAGGTGTTATGAATATGAAATTAAAAATAAGAAGTGGAAAATAATGAATAAAAATTTTTTTGGATAAATTGAATTTATTTTATTATTATTCAGTACAATTAGTTGTACAACATTTGTAAACAGAATATTATTTGATCTGTTTTACATTTACAAAAATATTGGTTTTTTTATCGCAACAATTAATTTGTTGAACGCGGTCCCTACATAAAACTCCATATGCTATGTTACAACTGTCAAAAGTCAAACCACTTCTAAGCAATTTCACACAATAACTGTTGCTTGAGCGTATACCGGATGCAAGCATGGAGGGTATAATATCTTTTCCGGTTGAGGTCCATGTAAATTTTACGCCATCACCAGTAGCTCCAACCCAAAAGTTGAATATTAAACTAAAAATATTTTTTTTTTATTAAATTGCCATTAAAACGTAATTGATAAATTTACAGTGAAGGTATTATTTTTTTAATTTCATCAAGATCTTCTGTACTATCGAATGCTGCTAGTTCCATGTCCAGTTTTCCGCATTCAATTGACGCTTGACTCCAAGTAAACTTAAATTTATAAAAACAAACTGTTAGTTTTTTGAATTACAAAAAAAAGTTTTAAATTTTTTGTGTGATTTAATTATGAGGTTTGATCACAATTCTTGAATCGAAATCTTCTTACACTTTGTTCAGCTTTAAAATAATAATTAATGTTATTTCTTGTATACAATTGACTTTGTATCCCGATTATGGGAAAAAGTAAGAAAATGATTGCCAAGAATTTTACTGAATTCATGTTGCTTGATGTCTGGAAGTCTGTTTGTTAAGAAACTGTACAAATCCGAACTCCCGTGCAGATTTATATACTGTAGAGTTGGAGACTAAACACAAGTGATTTACAAAAAGATAAGGAATTTATCAAAATGATTTATGTTTAAAATTTAATGTTATGTTAAGCATTATTTTAATAAATAAAATTTTTATGGACTCTGGATTAAATTTGGAAATGCAAATACTTGATCTCAGCGTACTTGAGAACATTATCTTAAATTAAACAAAAGCATTATAAAGTAGTTTTAATTTAAATGATAAATAAAAAAAAATTATCTGTAAATGCTTTATTTAAAGATCAAATTAGAAATGTAGAAGAGAGTTCCATACCAAAACAGAATAATTAAAATTTTGATATTTTAATTGAAATATCTTAGGGTAACCTGAACATGAAGGCCTGGGTTCGATTCCCGCGGCAGTCAAGAATGAAAAATTACCAATCAATTTTAATTCATTTTCATGTTTTAAAATTCATTTCTGCATAAAAATAATTTAAAGAAAATAAAATTTGATGAATTTGTATCTAAGTTTTTCTTAGGATTCAAAAATAAATTAACAAGGTTTCTTTTAAATGTGCTAAATTCCTATTTCGTACTATTGATAAACTGAAATTTATTGTTGATGGGATAAGCTATGCGCATTTCACTGGTTGCTTAGGCCGGATCGTCAGGAAACTTTATCCAAAGATTTTAGAAAAGCTAAAGATATTATACATATACAACTGTTAAGCGAATAAGAATTATAAACCTCAGTTTTACTTAAAACAATATCAAAGCTTAAACAAAAACAACAAAAATAAACAGTGAGTTTATCTTTTCTTATTTTTTTGTTTTTTTTCTTTGCTTTTTAACTACTGAAAACTATTTATTCTACATATAAAAATCTATAATTATATTTATTTTTATAAAACTTACCAAAGGTCGGTTATTATGTTCCCAATAAAAAATGGAGCTTCAAACGTAACATATTTGTAAGGGAGAACTGTAAAAGTTTCGCTTGCCAACTCGCTTACGGAAGGCCTTAATTTTATATGGCACGTTCCTACTATGAAGCAATATATTTTTTACACAAAAACTGCTTTTTTCAACGCATATAAAAAGTGATGAGTGAGTGTACCGATCAACACAATTTTTTGTTTTAACAGTTATTTTGTAGACGGCTGTTTTCCTAAACGTGTGTTCACAATGTGTAAATACCAGGGACCGTAAGCAACAGTAATCAGGTAAATTTTAGCTAAAAAACTCTCCATATTAGAGTCAACCTTTGCTGTCATATACCAAAAAATTCTTATTCCCTCAGTTTCTATGGTGAACTTGGGAACACTCAACTCCACAGTTAAGACTTATTTTTCAACGAAAAGATAAAATTTCGAGTGAAACTCTTAACAAATTAGTTTTATTTCGCTGTCATAAAACTCAACTCTTTTGAGCAGTCAATTAATTCCAAAAATAACAGTTTATAACTGTTACGGTCCCTGGTAAATACAGTACTGTGTTGATGCATTGTGTGTGCTTATATTTGTTCCTACGTTGTATTTATTGCGTTTGTGTTCAGCAACCAAATTTTTTTTAGGAACGCCTAGGAACGAAATACATTGTCAAAATTTTTGGGGTTGCTTTCCAGAAAATGTTGTCTTGTATTACGACAATGTAAAAGGCGTTTAGGGAACAGCCATATTCTCCCTTACAAACCTGAGTGCTAATTACGGCATTCGATATCGATCGAAATTTTCGTTTATATTTTATTGTATTTTCGATCGATATCGAATGCCGTAATTTGCACTCTGCTTCGTAGTCCGTTAAATGTTTTATCTTTTATAAATATTGTTTAGAATTCGTTTGCCTATCTAACTGCATCTCTGTATGTCTTATTACGTTGTGCTTATTTTTTGAAATGTACCATTAGTGTTTCGCAATATTAGTGAATTGTTTAGTGGGTATTTATTCAATTACCCGTATCGTGAATAACAAGAGGAATTTTTGTTCCCATGACATTTGTATTCCCCTCGAAGAGAAAAATGCCATCGCAAATATCCCGTACAAAAATTTTCGCGCTATTAGTTCTCAGTGAATGTACGAGTAACGAAAGAAGAAAGATTTAAAAAAATTAAAAATCACAGACATTTTTGTTCAAAAATATACAAAAAACAAAGCAAACTATTTAGTATTGGTGTGATAATTTCTAATTTCACTTTTGCGTAGTTAAATAATTTCCAAAATTCTGCCACCACAAATCCACAGGTAATCGACCTGTTGTTTTCAATTTTGTTGAGCAATATAACAGTTTGTGCCTTAAGTTATAAAAAGTTTAGATAAAATTTAGTCTGAAAAAAGTTTTCGGAACACAAGTGTGAATCGGGCTTTATAAACGGGTCTAGCCCTTAAAATAAATTTCGTCAACTTTAATATTCGAATTATAAGAAGAACAATTTATATATATTTTCTGTTACGTAAGAACATCAAAAGATCAAAAGGAAAACTTAAAATATTACGTGGGAAAAACTATTCACGATAAGGGGAATTTTTTGCAGCGAACATTTTTTCCAGTTATTATTCTCCTTTGAATTACCTCAAAAAAAATTTTTTTCGTCGAAGTTTTTAATGATCGCAAAAACGTGAAAAGGGGAAAAATTACCAGAGGAAAATTATTCATGATATGGATGAATAACAATATATTAATAAGAGCTCAGATCGAAATATTAATAGGTTTACATCTATGCAACAATCAGGGGCCTGATTCTGGCAGTCGTGATCGACTATTTTCTCGTTTCGAAAGCAATTTAATATCTAAGTATTTCAGTCAATACTGAACGAATCGGAATTATTTTTTCAGTGTTATAAACAATTAATTTGAGTTTCAGAATACAAGAAAAATAATTTCGATTCGTTCAGTATCGACTGAAATAAAATTGCTTTCGAATCGAGAAATCACTCGATCACGACTGCCAGAATTGGGCCCCAGGTTCGTGATGTAAGTGAAAAGTGAAGGGCTAAAATAAAAATATGTTGGTAACTTTCTAAAAAAACTTGTTAAACTTGAAATTAAAACGTCATACTTTTTGAAGTAGTTAATTTCGAAACTCAACATTTTCTTAGAGTACACCTCAAAACGAATTAACTACTATGAGTCGGATAGAAACGCAATAATTTCCTTTTTGTTTTCTAAATAACAAATTTCCAGATAAATTAATTTATCTATAATTTGTTTTATTGCAGGAAAACTATTTTTTCACAACAAGTGTAAAAAAATGTAAACATCGTACTGCCTTTTATTAAGTATTTTTACCCCTCTATCCAAAAAATTTCTGTAGTATAACTTTTTCGTTTTGCTATGGAGCACCCCACATAAAGTTTTATTTATTTAGGTTTAATGCTTTCGCGTGTTAGTAATTTCGTTTATTTCCGACAACGTAGATAATTTTATTAAAAGCAAGTGAGAATTCTAAATTCGATGTGTCAATAAATAAATTTTTATGGAGTCACGGTAAATACACGTTTTACTTTTTATTTATTTTTTCATTATTTACTCTTATTTTTAAAGTTTTAGAATAAGATATGAATAATTATTGTAAGTACATAAATAAAGATTACCCCCATATTCATAAAAATAATTTTTGATTTATGAAAGGAAAATTGAACAAATTTCAATAGAAAAATCTTTTCATAAACCTCTTATAAACCTGAAATGTTTTTTATGAATATGAGGGTAAATAAATAAATACTAATAATAACAACAGGTAAGCGTGCCATATTGGGCTATGCCGAATATTACAAACCCTTTACCATAGTGCGAAGATAACAGAAAGTTGTATAAATACCGTGACACGCCCACTTGTCCAATCCCGCCCACATTTTGCCATATGTGCGCCTATGTGCGCAGCACAAAATAGTACATTGTGTATCTTGGACAAATTATCAGGCCGTAATTCTTCGATAATAAATTCGGCCAAGCAGTTACTGTGAATGGGGTTCGCTATCGCCAGATATTGAGTATATGTGGTGCCAACAGGATGGTGTTACTTGCCACACAGCTAAAGAAACAATGGCCCATAACTATAGTCATAAACAAAGCATACTTTAAGAGTTCAAAAGTAAACTTTTATTAAAATTATGCTTTTGATCTACTATAGACAAGCAAAAGCATACTTTACACGTTAAAACCGATGTTAATTTTAAAACCAGCCGAAGTTGTTTTTAACTCATTTAACAACAGCATCAGCTGTTTTTTGCCAAATAAAAAAGTACTTGCAAAAAGTTAAAAATGTTTATGTTGCAAGATATTTGGATAGATTTGTTTATCATTTATTTATTTATATTTGGAAAGATTTATGGTTTATGGAAAGAAACACAAAATACATATGTATAGGCCCTAATTGTGTAAATTGCTAAGCCAAAAATTACAATGCGAGAAAATCAAAAATATTTTGTAATTTTGTTGTTGCTTTCTACATAAATTCATATGGCGTGTTAAAGATGTTCAACGCTACAAGATATGCAGTGTTTTTTTATATTTTAATTTTCAATGGCGGCTGCTTAGAGTTGCCACTTGCTTATATTTTGTTGTATGCTGTATGAAAAATTTTCTACATTTGAGGTGGCACCCAGTTAAAGTCGGTTCAATTTAAATAATACTTTAATTTCGACTATAGTAGCAATGAAATTAAAAGGAGGTTTTGATTTTAAAGTTGTTTCTAAAAAGAACCGACTTTAGCTTTTGACTATAGTTATGGGCCAATGACTTTTTTGCGCAAGAAATTCAATGGATGTGTTATCTCACGTTTTTCTTACTTGTTTTTCATTTTAGTCGTTCAATAAGTAAGAAAATTTTAAAAGTTTGTTACCCTCCATTTAAATTTTTTAATATCCTCAACACCTCTCCTTTTACAAGACATAAAAATTTATCTTTATTTCTTACACAAAATTAAACTTTGAAGTAGAATACAAATCAATTTGTTTTTGAACTCATATATTTTTTATAACCAAAAGAAAACAAAAAATTTATTACCAAACTAACACTTACGCTCTGACCGATGCATCGTAAACACCTCAGTTATTAACAAACAACGATTTGTACAATAAAGAATATCCTCAATACTGATACGCCATTAGAACTAACCAAGACCACCAGCAACGACCACATAATAAGACCATAACTTTACGCTCAGTTAAACAACACGTTTCCTTAAGAACTGGCCAAAATACTCTTAACAAAAAAAAAAAAAAACACTCGCACTTGAACACCGTTGGCCAGCACTGGCACAATCTACTACAGTTTTAATATATATGACTTGCCAACGTTAATGGTGTAGATTAGAGGTTGTAGCAGAAATAATAAGGAACATAAACGTCAGTTTAAGTTACAGCCATCGTATATAAATATTGGCAATAAGTGAATTTTATTCCCATTTTCGTACAATTGTTAGTTTTATTTGTGTTTTTCATGCTTTGTTAGATACATTTATTTGTTAAATAAAATTTTTATTATATTTTTTTTTTTTTGTTAGAAATATATACAAAAGAACTTAATTGGGGAAAAAGTTAAAATAGAATATAACAAGTTTTTGTACTATCATTACCATAGAAACCAAAGACGTAGAGATGATCATAAGTTATAGATAAAACCAATCAAATATACCAAAATGACTTAAAGGAAAAGAAGTAAAAGCATTGATTTAACTGATAATAACGTGGAAAAGATGAACTTCTAAAGCCAAACCGTATTTTCCGATATTCTCAGATTTGAACTGAAACAAAATCCAAGATAAGGTTATTGGGTCATTTTGATAGCAGGGAGTTCCACTTAACAGAATACACTTCGTAAATTTCAACGTCAGAGATATAACACAATCTGTCAAAGGTGACAGTGACAGAAAAGGTGTTTTACGTCCTCCTCCTCATTTTTGCATCGCCGCTGCAGCAGTAATAAAAGTGTCTGGACTCCAGCCGCAGTGTGCCATGCTAAAAGAGACACCAAAAGTTATACGTCCTTTTTAGTCACATCGATAGAGGAGATATGTGATGCCCGACATACATGTGGGACAACAATTGCATGGCAATTCTGCATCAAGGGTTCGCGGCTCATCTGTCATTCGCATTATATATGGACGATCGCCTAAGTTGAAGTTTGCAGGAGATAAGAGGTACCCCAATGCCTTCCAAAACGAGTGAACCCCGAACCCCGTTACATTTTTAATTAAATCTGATTTTATTCTTGATTAGTTGGTGAACAATTTTATTCTGTGTTCTTCCACTTGAATTTGTAAAATAAATTGAAGTTAGTGGTTTTCAGACCAAATAAAAAAAAGCGGTTATTTTCTCTCTGAATTTTTCTCATTATCTTTATAACTTTTCTAAAATCGCAAAATTGTGTGCTATTTTTAGACTTTTTTCTTTAACTGTACACTCAAAAGAAAAATCAATCCATCAGTACTCCAATCAATGCGGAGCAGTATAAATAGTACGGTGAGTACGGATTTTCTTGAATCAAGTACAGAAAGATTGATTCAAGTACGGATTTTCAATCGCAAAATACTTAAGTTATCCATAGTCAATCCCGATTTTGTACTTGAAATAATTCGAAAATGAGATTGATTTAAGTAAAACTACGATTAAATCAACCTCAAAATGTGCTTGATTCAAGAATTATAAAAATTTTTTTAATCCGAATTCGTACTTAAAATAATCCGAAAATTAGATTGATTGAAGTAAAACTAATATTGAATCAATCTCGATCGCTTGATTTCAGTATTATAAAGTTGATTTGATCCCGAATTCGTGCATCGAAAAAAACCATAAAGAAATTACTTATCCGTATTACAGCTTACAGAATTATAAAACACCAACATCATGCCCGATATGATTTTAACTTTAGAAATCTTTGTACAAATATAACCAAAAATATAAACCAAATGAGAAGCAAGGGTACAAATTTACTTTTTAACCCTTCGTGGTATACATGAGTCGCGCCAGATTATTTTTCAATGTGTATAGAAAATCAAAACATGCGTAAGCCGGAGGGTTAAACACAACGAAGAGTTTAATTTTTTTTTTGTACTTGATTTAAGAATTTAATTCTTATTTCAAGAAAATCCGGGATTGATTTTCGAAAGTAATCCCATTTAGGATTGTTTTGAGAACATTTTAGTGTTATTCGTACTTGAAGTTTTGAGTACGACTCGTATTTTAAGTAACAATGATCAAGTCTCTACTCTCTCTCAAACAAATATTAACTCATTTCATGTTGTTATATTCCTTCCTAAAGGGCCGGTTCACACACGTTTAGTTTCACTCGTCAAGTCTTAAGCTTTTAAGAGAGGGGAAAAGAAATGGCATTCTCTTTTCCCTTTTCTCCTAAAAGCTCTAGAATTGACGAATCAAACTTGACGTGTGTGAACCGGCACTAACAAAAATAATTAAATGAAAATTAAATTAGATGTACTCAAGCCTTATTGAAAAATATACCAAAAAAGTTCTTTTTATTTGAAGCTTCACTCATATTATAATCTCCAAGTCTTCATTTTTTATTAAAGAGAAGACCAAACATTTTTTTATATGTTGGAAAATTTTGTTAGAAAACGTCAATTAAATTTATCTTCTTCCTTTTTTCAGACTACTTATTACATCGGAAAGTTGTTGGAAAAATATTTTTTTTTTTGTTTTAGAAAATGAAATAATTGCTTTGATACAGATTTTTTTTTTAATTTGATGGTCAGCAAAAAATTATAAAAACTACATTTCGGTCAATAATAGTTGCCATGGAAGTTGCAAATTAGAAAAAAAAAAATAAAGGAAATTTTAAAACAATTTTGAAAAATGGGTCATCAACTTGTCTGTGGCAAGAATAATGCTGCATATAGAACATGACAATATTTGATGTGCATATACAAGAGCAGAGATATAAAGTGATTTCAATACAAACATTAAAAGAGGGGGATCGAAAGGGAGATAGATGTCTAGTTGTTCCTGGCAAATATTTTGTGTCGCTCTGATGGGCTTCATTGTGTTGTGGATGTTTTGTGTAAATGATTGAGAAAGTGTATGGGTTTGTGTATTTAGATTGGATTGTATGTATTGTTTATTGTGTTTACTTTAGCAACAACTTGACAGCCACATTACGCTAAATGATGTTTTGTATGGGGAAAAAAGGGTAAAATGAAACCTCAGGACAAGAGAGTGAACCGTCATTTAATACTTGTGTCCATTTTATAAGCGTTATTGTTTGTTCTCTAACCATTCATATTGATGTCAGTTTACTTTATGTCTAGTCCATAAGACTAAAAAGCCATAAAAGTAACTTTTATGGTAAATATACATACATGCATACATACATACATACAAACACCAACAAAAATATATGTACATTTAATTGTGTTTTTTGTTTTTAAATGCCGTCATTACAGTTGATTTGTTCAATTTTTTTCAAGTAAAGGTTGTGTTAGTTTTAGGTTAGATATCGTATAGTAAGGCACGATTTCTATTAGATCAGAATTAAAAAATAGGAAAGCGGCAAAATGAGAATTTTTGAAAATACCCTGTACTTTTCAACATTTTTTCCTTTTTTTTTTGCAACAAGTTAAATGCATAAATGTTTAACATGTTTCCAACCATCATATTTAAGCGACATGAATTTGCTTCGTTTTTTTTCTATCCCTCTATTGTATAAACTGTAGTTGAAGCCATTTGGCGACAATGCGTTTGATGATGCTGATAATGGTGGATGATAATGATGATGATGATGCTGAAGTTGGTAACAACGAAGAAGATGATGATTACGAGTGTAATGATAGTAAGCTTTTAAGATAAAACAATAGAAAGCTATTAAAAGCAATTATGTATAAAAAAAAATATTGCAAGACAGGAACATACATGAGAGTTTAAAACAAATAGCAACAATAAAATTTAATAGATGTGGAAATGTTTCAAAAAAAGTTAATAGGGAAACTATCAAAAAGAGAAATATGATTAGGCAAAGTACAGAGAAATTATTGACAGTGTTTGAAAGACCTACAGCAGAAAAGCAAAAGCTTAAATGTTAATGCAGTTCCTTGAAGCAACAGTTGTTTGTTTAGAAAGTAAACTTTTGCTTTCCCATCTGCTTTGGAAATAAATATCAAATGTTGAACAGTCTTTTATTTTCTTTGCGTTCGTACAGTTTTTATTTGCTGTGACTTTTACAATGGAGCAATAAAATCAAAGAAAAAGGGGCCTGATTCAGGCAGTCGTGATCGAGTACTTTCTCGATTCTAAAGCAATCGGAATTATTTTTTCAGTGTTCTAAAGCATTTATTTGAGTTTCACAATACTGAAAAAATAATTTTGATTCGTTCAGTATCGACTGAAATGAAATTTCTTTCGAAGTGAGAAAGTACTCGATCACGACTGCCAGCATCAGGCCCCAGTTCGTAATCAAAATTAATGGTTTGGCTTCTAACACTAGATTCAGACCATTATTTTTGTTATGATTTTTAAGATATGATTTTTGGTGTTTGCTGGCGAACGGTGTAAAAAGCAAGCGGGGTAGAGAAAAAATCTAAATTTCTGTTGCCTGTGTCTTTTTTTATATCTTTTTTTGCACACATTCGTATTTTTGTTATGTTGCTTCATTTTATTTTTTATTTCAATGTGGCAACATCTCTTTACAATATAAAGCGCGGAGCGCATTTAAATTGTTTGCATTTAGAAGAATTAGCGATAACGGGGAACAAATCAACGCTAAATTCATGACGGGAAAATCATCATTTGAATCTGTTGTGTTTTGGGAAGTAACTTTTAAAGGGAATTAAAAAAAGACATGATTTTTAAATCACGGTCTGAATCTGTTGGTAGTACCCAGGAAAAACTTTTTGATTTTTATTAATAGATGGTAGTTATTTCATACGTTACCTGGTAAGTAGTTGTCATTACAATTGTCATTATTCTGATAATTTCAATAAGTACTTCCTAGTAATGACCTCAGCAACTAGATATTATGTACTTCTATTATTTTAGCTACTGAACATTTGCTTGCTAATAATCAGCTCAAAAACTACTTATTAGTTGTGTTGCTTTCAGTACTGAATATTTACTTACCGGTAGCGTACTCAATAGCTTCTCATTAAGTCTACTAACTAGTGATTTTTTGACTTTTGGTAAGTATATTGTAAGTACTTACAATTTAACTTAATCGTAGTTAAATAAAAAGTAGATATTTTTGACATCTAGTAAGTGTATTGTAAGTACTGAATTCTGTCGACACCTCGAACAAAAATAAGAAGTTATTCAGTCGAAAAATAAGTAGTGTTTATTTTTCTACAAAATTACTTGGGTACTTACCAGGCAGCTAAAGTTTTTGTTGGGTAGCTGAGAAGTCGACAACAGCAATAGTAAAAAGTTAAGTAAAAATAACATACAGTTGCTTTGCTTTCATACTAACGATCACTTTGACCACATTGTTATTGTTTCTGCAACAAACCAGTGAATCTTAAGCTACTTTATTTTGTAGTGTTGCTGTTTCTACAGCAAACGTCGTCATGATTTTAATATCATCTTGCTGTATTTTGTTGTTGTTAATAGTATAACTAAATAACCATATAGTCTGATAACCAGCCTTCCGTGAACAACCCAATTTAGTTTCTTATGGCTAGAAATAATATTATGTAACTGTTTGATGATTGGTCCATATTTTACTATTGGTTCCACTAAAAGCCGACTCAAAGAAAACGCTTAAACAATTCAAACACTTTGACGATTAATGATATTTTGGTGAGATTTGCCCTAATTTAGTTTCGTGAGACTTCTGTAATTATCGGTCTCGAATTAACCACAGGAGACATACGAAAAGCACTTTACTAACTATTTAGGCGTTTTAAAGTGCTTTTATTGCATTTTAGTTGTGAAATATGCCCAACTTTAATTTTGTAAGATTTTTAAGAAAATAAATATACTTACTTTGTTCTCTCTATCCTAGTAAAATAGTATATTATCCTTAACATATGCAACAAACTTTATGTTCATTAACGTTAACGTTTTTTCGGAAACTATTTTAAGCCCTTAATTGTTAATTCTACAATTACTTGGATTTTAATTATTTCGTTTCTAGTTTCGACATTATATTTAAGCACATTTATGCATTTTTTTTGAGGTGCATATTTTAAGGAGCTTTTTATGGTTTCATTTTAGCCTCCCCAATGTATGTAATGGGTATTTTGTTTCTTGCTTTTGCTTTCATTAGCCTTGGTGTTGGCAAAAGGCTGTTTGCCTCTTGCTAACTAGTGTGGATAACTTAAAATGAAAGGTAGTTAAAAGAGTGAAATGTTTTTTTTTACAAAATTGTACTTCAATTCAAGGTTTAGTTCGTACAAATAAAACTGGCTTTGATATCAAGTTTTGGCTTAGATTTTTGTTTGTAATTTAGACCAAGTTCCAGTTTGGTGTTTAGTTTAAAAGTCGCATTCTTAAACAATAAAAAGTTGAAATAAAAGACCAGGCTTAAGTTAAGGGTCTGTTTCATGACAAGTTTTGGCTTTAAATTAGAGAGTAGTTCACTAACAGATTCGGCTGCTGTTCTAACTTACAGTACAAATACATTTTCAAGTAGGATTTGTTTATAAATGTTGGAAATGTAGCTAAAACTCTGGATCAGTTCAATTAGAAATGCTAACAAAGTTACGTGAGGGGGTGAGTGTCAACTGAATTTTCGAATTTTCCACCTGTAAATTGAAAGGGTTAGACAGCTTAAGTCAACAGGTATCTGCCAGACTCATATCAAAATTTTAGTAAGTTGCTTTTTTTAATTTGTTTTGACCGCCATTGATAGCAGACTATCGGGTGATTTAAGGAGTAAAAGAGACAAAGTTGATTTTGTATGCCAATTAAACAGTCCATATCCAAAATCCATAAATTAGGCAACGAGTTGCTACTTCATCTCTTCTGTTCCCCTCTTAAGCCCAGTATGAGTCTAAACCAGAGCCCGGCAACACATACATGCAGACTTTTTATTCTTTGTGGGAGAATAATAACTCTCCCTCTCATAAGCACTTAAAGAAATTTTTGTGTTATTTTCTTGTTTTTAAAATCAATCTGGCTGTTAATGTAAAAACTCAACACATAAGCGTATGTTTTATATAAAATAAAAAACAAAAAAATCATTAAAATTAAATCACATTCTTCAAGAAAAATAAAAAAAAACTATAATTTCATTAACATTCGGGCTTGCCAAAAAAATTCGGCAAACAAGAATTTAAATTCCCATTCTTCTTTAAGCATTTCTCGCAGTGGAATTCTAAAGCAAGCGTCAACAGAACCTTCTTGTTTTAATGTTTGTTTGTTTTTTACAAAGTGAGAGCGAATGTTATTGTGAGAAAAAAAGCACGGTGTAGTACTTTTGCCGGGCTCTGGTCTAAACACAATGTTTGCGGTGCGGTGCGATTTCTCGTTGCGGGAGAGTGCATACATTTTTATCATGTTGTTTGTTTTCAATAACGTTGGGAACATAACCAATTATTCAAAAATTATGGCAACATCAGAAAGAGAACGAGTATCAAAAATTGAGAGACAAGGCGAATTAAATTCGCTTTGTTGAGAGAGAAAGAAAGTCCGCAATGAAAATAAGAGTCTAAACACAATGTTTGCGGTGCGGTGCGATTTCTCGTTGCGGGAGAGAAAAATAAACATAATACAACGGAAGACGGCGACGGAAATAGTTGTCATTTTTTGTTTAAATTTTTATTAATTTATTTGTGCATACATTTTTATCATGTTGTTTGTTTTCAATAACGTTGGGAACATAACCAATTATTCAAAAACTATGGCAACATCAGAAAGAGAACGAGTATCAAAAATTGAGAGACAAGGCGAATTAAATTCGCTTTGTTGAGAGAGAAAGAAAGTCCGCAATGAAAATAAAATAGATTTTAATTTTATTTCGTTCCGCACTGCGGTTTTTTACTTCAAAATCGTATGAAAAATCGCACCGCAGTAAATTATCGTTACATTGTGTTTAGACTCTAAAATAGATTTTAATTTTATTTCGTTCCGCACTGCGGTTTTTTACTTCAAAATCGTATGAAAAATCGCACCGCAGTAAATTATCGTTACATTGTGTTTAGACTTTATGACTGCTTATTTCTTCCTCACCTAAAGAACTGGCTATGCACTAAGAGATTTGACTCCATCAATAAAATCACCTCACAAACAAGTACCTCGACAACTTTTATATATTTCTTTTTTCGAAGGGACAAAACCAATTGGAAAAATGTTGGAAACGTATATTTATCGAACGAGACTATGGCGGCATTTAGACAATGATTTTAAAACATGCTGTGACATGTTTTTTATTTGAGGGAAAAAACGTCATTTCAATTTTTTTGTGTTTTGTTTTCTAATTTTTTTTTTACTGTCATTTCAAATTTTGCTGATATCTTTTATTTTCGTTCATTTTGTGATTTTTTACAAAAACAATAAAAAAGACATGTGTCAAGGGTCATCATCTAAACAGGTTTTTGTAGCAGCTTTGAAAGAAAATGAAAAAAACAAATGTTTTAAAAATTATAGTACAAATGCCGAATACACGCAGAGAAAAAGCATATTTATATATGGCCACCTCCAACAATACTATTTTGAAAGAAATTTTTGAACATATTATTTTTAATTTAACCAGATTAGTGTCAACGACAACCATATTATGGTATAATGAGTCCTCCATCAAGAATCCACAACCGTATTATGGTTACCTCTTAAACATGTTATGTTTACTGTATTTATATTTAAAATTACTGCAAAAGAACATTGGATGACTACTTTTGCGCCACCTTGTAGTTCGGGTCACTTAAGTTTTTCGTTAAAACTCTAGCTTCGATTCCAATTCGGAACCTCTTTTAGTTTATTTTAATTTAAATTTTCGATTTTAGTTTAGATTACTGCTCAGATTCCATATACTGCTTTAGTTTAGCTGAGAGTTTAGAACCTACCTTTTGGTTTCATTTAGAAATTTCAGAAATGTATTCAGATAGTTAGCTAAAATTTTACTGCAGTGTAAAATTCTAGCTTGGATTCCAGTTGAGATCCTTGTAAAAAATTTTAGTTACATTTTGATTTTAAATTCTTACATGGACATTTCAGTGCATTCGTACGTGACATTTGTACGCCTTCAGTAACTGTAAATTAATTTTATCATTATATTTCATTCTGAAGTTGTTTTATTTTAAAAAAAATACACATTCGGAACCTTGTTGTCAAAAATATCGATCAAAATAGGTGCATATCGTACGTGACATAAAACGGAAGTGATTTTGAGGTAAATTGTGGGAAGTGTGTTTTTTATTTAATTTCTAACACTAACCGAAATATTTTTCCGTTTCTAATATTATAGTGAGCAAATTTTAATATCGTTTGTGACAAAGCGTACGTGACAGATTTTTATTTTGTAGTATTTATAAGAAATTAAATATATGTTATGCAAATATGAACAAAATCAAATAAGAAAGTGTAGTCCTGCAGACAAGCGCAGAGCTTCGCGTGGCTTAGCTTTGGAAATTAAACTTAAACAAACACCATAGAATTTAAAAACAAACTTTCAAGTGTGTACCCTATGTAAACCACATGGGCAGTCGTGGACCCGCTAGAACCTTATTATGTTATAAGGTTAATTATCATTTAAAAGTTCTAGTATCGGGTGTTTTTTATAGAGTGACACAAGTTAAAATCATAAAAAACAAGGAAATAAATTTTTAGCATCAATAAAACGGGCTTTATTAGAAAGAAATTTTATGAAATAAATGTTTAAATATGACTTCTGCCATGTTGCCACCACGGCTGACGCGTAGAAGGTGCTGTCTGGAACACCAATTTCCAACAACTTTTTGCAGAATTTGCGGCCGTTTTTCGCCAATAACTCTTCGAATGTTGATTTCCAAGTGTTCAAGGGCTTTTGGTTAATCGACAAGTGACTTAACATAACCCCCCCCCCAAGAAAATAACCCAAAGGGGTTAAATCACACGATCTTGGTGGCCAATTAATTGGGCCATTACGTGAAATTATTTATGTTCATCAAAAGTTTATTTGAGTAAAAAAATTGTAGCACCCGCTGTGTGGCAGGTGACTCTGTCCTGTAGGAACAGCAAGATTAATGCGACGTAATTGAGGTATGAAAAAATTTCGAATACTGTTCCTATACCGTTCGCCATTGACAGTTACATTCTGACCATCATCTCTTTTGAAGACATATGGGCCAATGTGGATTCTACTCACAAAAAATGCGACAATTCTGCTTATTTACCTACGTATCCACTCAACCAGAAAGGGGCTTCATCGGAAAATATCATTTTGAATGGAAATTCAAAATCAATATCAATTTGTGCTTCAGCCCATTCGCCAAATTGGCGGCGGGCGCATACGATGGTCGTTTGGCTTTAATTCCTGCACATGTTGACACTTGAAGGCTTCTAAGCCAAGATCCTTTCATAAAATCTCCCATAAAGTGGAAGGACACAACCCCAGTTGCTGAGAACGGCGACGAATTGATTGGTTAGGATAATCTTCAATGCTTTTCTGTACAGCGGCTACAGCCGTTACAGTAAATATGGTCCGAAAACGATCTATTGTTCTTCGAATTAGCCGCTCTGAAGGACGATTATATACGCCATTAAATGGAAGAAGTGCACGATGAGTTTGACGAATAGAACAATTATTTTGATTAAAAATTTCAATAATTTGCACGTGTTGCTCTGGTGTAAGTTGAAATTTCAAAGAAACCAAACAAAAAGCATTTATCAGCTGTTATATGGGTGCTCAAATAAAGCAGTAATGTCAACTCAAAGTTGTGACACTCTAAAACAAACATGCTTTCCTAACAATATCGTACGTGACAATCTTAAAGAGGTTATATAATTGTTATTCAGGGGTGTTTCGAAAACGCAAGAATTTGGAAGTTGTTTTAAGACACTTTTAATTAAATTTTTGTTATGCAATTCTGTTTAATAGAGAAATATTTGTAAAATAGTTGTCATAAAATTCATTCATCACAGAAATCCCATTAAGAAACGACGTTTAAAATTCTTGCGTTTTGCTTTTACGATTTCCAGAACATTCCTGATTTTTCTAATTGAAAAAAAATCAAGATAAATCGAAAAGTAATTTCAATTTTTGGGAATACAAAATTTAAAATTTCAATAAAATCTTTTGAAAATCAAGATAAATATTTGTTTGCGAAAAAATTTTGCTTTGAACTTTTATTTTAAACACTTGCGACTGATCAAATGCAAATGACTTAGACAAATTATGTTTTTGCATCACATATGTACGTGACATAAGAATAGCATTCAAAATAATCTACATAATATACCGCTAATTGAATTATATATTTGGATCTTCCTCATAGATCTTGTTCATTGTTGTTGTAGCATACATTTTCAGGTATAATTGCAATGTTGCCAATATCTAAATTGAATCGTCAGGAAATTAAAAATAGTTGACTGTAATTTCTTAACCGATTTTTCGCCGGCCGATGATTAAAATAACCAGGACTATTATTGTTTTTTTTTTGCTATTTGTTACTTAGAATCTTTTTTTGTTATTATCTTCAACATCGGTCAACAGGCATGCGTCGGAAAATAAGTTTAAATAAATGAAAGAGATGGTCAATTTATATTATTATTTTTTGCTGTTTAACAATTCTAATAAGCTTAAGGTATCTCTGCATGGTAAAGCTTTAGGTTTCTAAAAAAAGCTTCAATGAATTTTATTTTTTGAATCGTGATTGAAATTCTCCTAAAAATGCCCATATGCATTCTGGCTTAGATTTTACTTTAGATTTGAAGTTAGTTTTTGTTCAGATTTCATTTGTTTTTCTAGTTTAGTCTGCAGGACAGTGAAAATCTTTTATTCTAGTTCAGGCTTTTTGACTTCTTTTAAATTTAATTTAAGATTTTGATTCACATTCCGATAACAATTGTATCAGAATTTAATCCAAATAGCAGTTTAAATTTAAGTTTTAAATCATGTTTTGAGCAAGGTTTTTGAGATCACAGTTAAACTGGGTTTAGTTAATCTGAAAACAGATTTGAGCCGCCATAACCAGGTTTGTTTTCAAAATTTTAACGGAACAGCTTAGTTTTGCTAAAAATGTTGGCCTTTAATGGTGAATGAAAAAAAATCACATTTCGCAGGAACAATCCGAGTTTCAGACTACGTTAAACAAAGCTTAAACTTAATTCTTTTCTAAAAAGAATTCATTCAAGACTTTGGCTTAGATTTCTACTTTAAATTTAAATTTTGATACTTCTCCAGAATTTTGTTTTGATTCTAGTGCAAAATTAAGTTACATTAATAGTTTAGCTATCGGTTGATAGATAAAAATCTTGTTCAGATTATACATTCATATGTAGTTCGAATTTTGGTTTAGACTGTATTTAAAATTTTAACGCCAATTTTTATCTAGATTAAAGCTGAGATAGTACTCAATTATTCCTTGTTCAGTTTCATTTTAATAATGAAAATTCTTAATTTCCTTGAAATTCAATTTATTATTTTGCATGCTGCGATCTTAGTTATACAAAATATTTTGAAATATTAGAACGATATTTTTTTACAGTCCCAACCCTCGTAAAGTAAATTCTATTTTCCCTCTCATATTTTCGTTTTTGTATTTCACGCAACATTTGCTGAATATTTATGTTATTGTAAAACATATTATAAATAAGACAAATAAAAAAAATTAAAAACAAACGAAGCACAACAAAGCA
Source organism: Pollenia labialis (assembly GCA_949318255.1). Lineage (NCBI taxonomy): Eukaryota > Metazoa > Arthropoda > Insecta > Diptera > Polleniidae > Pollenia > Pollenia labialis. The sequence continues at coordinate 28,610,260 of OX439141.1, read as the reverse complement.
AAATGTATAGAACAACCTAAAAATATACAACAGTTTTTGTTTTGTTATTTTTTCGCATTGTTGCATACACATGATGATGAAAAATAAAGAAAACAGAAAAAAGAAAAGAGACATTGTACAAAAAAAAAAAAATGTAAAACCTTTTTTTGGCTGCTTTTTAGGGGCGAATAAAATTTTTTATTTATTTTAATTTTTCTGTTTTTTCTTGTTTTACAAAAAACCATGAACATTTTAGTATATGTGTGCTTGTGGGTTTTTGGTAGCAATACAAACAACAACTGCAGTAACAATTATATGTTGCAACAACAGTATAAACATTTTAACAATACATGTATTGTAGTCATCTGGTAACGTACACTCTCGAAAGCATGTGCTGGTGTATAAGTGAGTGTATAAAATGTGGAGTGTTATGTATAAAGGCATTGGGTTGAGATAAAAGTCATTGGCTTAGTAAAGCGTGAATAAGTTCACCAATATTTTGCTTTTAAAACAAGTCAGCTAAATGTTTTCGGCAATTTTGTAATATTTCAGAAATGACTTTCCCTCCTAGCCAATAAAACAATTTCAATCTTTTAACTATGCACCAACACAAACACCAACACCAACACAACATGAATGTTATTATTAAAACATGTGTCAGTTAATGTCTTTTTTCTTTACTTTTGCAGTAGCTGGTATATAAAATGCTGTTGTTTCTGAGAGAAAATTCCACCGTGCAAATGTTCGTACACGACTTTCGGTATGTAGGTGAAATGAAGAAGTCTCTTCAAAAAGCTTAAACTAGGTTATGAGTTTTTAGTGTGTCCCTGAAACTTATTTTCGTATGATGTTTATGTGGCCTACATAAGCAAACACTCGTACGTACTACTCACATCCACACACATACACATGAACAATATTTTAACCGCACTACACTTTACACTTAAAAATGAATCATTGCAAATATAAAATACACACATAATATTGCTTCTGCCTCTGCTCATGTAAAAGTTTAACTTTAATTCAGTTCAGGTACGGCGCTTACATTTAATAAATTACTAAAATGGTAAAACTTTACAAAAAAAATATTTTTACACAAAGTTGCATGAAACACAGAAGATATTTTGTTTATGGTTCAAAATAAATACGCAAAACTTCAAACGGAGTTAAGGGCGAAAAAATAATATGAACAAATATATTCTAGTTCAGCTCTGATTCGGTTTTAGTTTAGATCTCGTAAAGCTGTAGTTCAGTTTAGTTCGACGTCAGTTTTAAATCAGTTTTAGCTTAGTATTACTTTGGTTCTAGTTCAGTTTAAATAAACGTCAGCTTTAAATTTTTTGTTTTAATTATGTTCTGGTTCAGTTAAGTTCGGTACCAGTTAAGTTATATTTAAATTCTCGATCTAGTTTCGTTTTAGTTGGCATATTGTTCAGTGCTGGTTCAGTTCTAGTTGGATAGGAGGTCAGTTATATTTAAATTCTCTATCTAGTCATTGATTTACCTGATATATGGCCTTATCTCATAATGGGTCTTAGCCACTTGGTGACAAACTATGCGTTTACCAACCACCCCCTTGCATGCTCGGCTAATACACACAGGCAGCAATTAAATTTATTGTCCGATCCCTTGTTTAGGAGCTGGAGCTATGTAACCTCCGCTGCTCAAGGAAAAGTCAGCAGCATCTCTTGAATAGCAATAGCACACAGAGGTGAACCGTCCTCAGAACACGTACCCTCCATAAGTAGAAAGCTCTCATTGTTCATTCAGAAACGCTCTTCCCGCGATCTTTGGGTTTTTACAACAGACACCACGTGATCGCCGATGGCAAATTTCCTTGAGAAAAGCACTTTTTATCAATAAGCATAATTTTCCATGATTTCGACTCTTCATCGCTCTAAAATCCAAATCTCACCCTCCATGCAACCCAACACGCACCAACAACGCTCCCTTAACCTTTTATACCCTTTTAGATTACACATCGATACTGTCTTGAGCAGTACAGACAGTCCCGACCCTTCTCTCTACTAAGACAGAGTACTAAATCTTCACCACTTCTTAAGGCTCTCGACTCATTATCACTCCAAAATCCAAGTCTCACAAACCTTCCAACCCACACACCACCAACGAACTCTCAACGAGTACATCAACCATTCAACCGGTTTCGTTTCCAATTCGCGACATTCCTTGGAATATATCGACAGTCTCGCCATACTTTCTACTGAAGCAGACTAATAAGTCTTCACCACAACCAGCATCACCACTTTACCAAAAAAAATATTTTTTTATATTTAAATACGAAAATCGTATGTTTGATTGAACAATTTTTTTATTTTTTTGCGATGACGATTTTTGCGGTATTGATGAAAAAGTTTTTAGTATAGTTATTGAATTTTTAGTCAACAACCAAGTTTATTGAGACAATAAAAAAAGTTGCTGACCAAAATAATTTTCTTCAACAACATGTTTACGTGATTAGTTAAAATAAATTGTTGGAAATGTTAAATAAATAATAAAAAATGTTTATCTAATATTTATTTATTTATTTATTATGATGTGCCAAATTCCCAATTTTTATTCTTTGATGTCGAGCCCTAACCGCGAAAATAACGTAAGCGACATAAATTTCAGTTTTCGTTTTTTTTAATAAATGACTTTATTGGCAACACTTGCAGCATCTCCTAAGATGTCATGGTCACATAAGGTACCTCTCTCCTGTAAAATTTGATTTTTGGCGCTTACACTATTTTCACGGTTAGGGGTCGATATATACACATACAGTTATTGTGGGGGGCTAAGCCCGTTGCTATGCGCTTTACGCTGGCTGCTTAGGCCAGATCATCAGGATACCTTTTTCCAAAGGCTTTGGAAAAATTAAAGTTTTTATACAAATAAAACTTTAAAGCGAATGAGAATTCCAAACGCTTACACACTATTAAGTCTATTACAAAATGGAAAAGAGTTGTAGAAATACTGTCTTTACTTCGATTAAAATATTTTTTTATTGAACATTGAATATTTTATTATTTCCTTACTAAATGTGTGTTATTGAGTTCTAGTTTGCAAAGTGCAATATTAATAAAGTTTTTCATTGAATCATATAAAAAGTTGCTGTGTTGTTAAAAATGTACTTCATATATTATTTTTTCTGTGTAGAGTAGTAATCTCCAAGCCAAAGACACCTTCTGCCAAGAAAAAATACTCACAACGTAAAAGGAAGCTTTTCGTGGAGAAATTCATTGCTTTACAAAGAAAGTCCGCTTTCGGAGGCCTAAACCAATAGTCAGACTGATGACGTGTCACCGATGACTACTGACTATCGCGGCACCAGATCAGAAGAAACTCCGATGAGCCTTGGGTCTCAAGAAATCACGGAGATATTAGGAGGCCGGACTTATTGAAATTTTTGTCGAAAACCAGGCTGGCATGACCAGAGTTTGCCAGAGGTTTTCAATACCTAAGGAATGACATCTGCACAACATGAATGTCATGCTTCTTAAATATATTAATCAGATCTCCCAAAGAAAGACTTCCATGCTAATACTAAACTTTCGTAGAAAGAAAAAAATACTTCCGACATTTCTCGACGGACTCTCCATGTATGCTCCTGTTGCCAGCGGTGCGGTCATTTTTGAATCCTTTTGGATTCATTTTTGGCCAGTGGATGGATCATTAAAAGGTAGAAAATTCGCAAGATGCTTCACTACACGCCCTGAGTGGTAAAGCGAATCCCCCGAGGGCATCTTGATCTGGTTGAGTTCCAAGCTAAGAATTGTACTTCCCAGAAGCAGAAATGTATGGCAGAATTTGCTGTGTAGCGCTTACACTCCCGAAGAAATATCGCATGATCTTTATTAATCAGGGTTAAGATAGAGTTCTCGGTTAGATTTAAGTTAAGGTTGTAGAACATACTGTATTTTTGATTTTGGTAAGATTTCGGTTCTGATCTGTTTCTGATATTTACTAGTGTTGTGATTCTGGTTAAATATCGGGTTTGGGGGGTTGATGACGTCCAGACACCCAATTTTGTTTCACTCTTAACTATGTTTTGTTGCAATCTTTTCTGTTTCACTACTAACTAAGTTTTGCTGTTCACATTCTACTTCGGAATTTTGCAGCTTGTTCTGCCTTTTTTCATATTTTAATTATTCTAATTAAGTTTAGAGTCTGCGGACCCAATTCCTACCATAACCCGGTCTGTTTCACTATAAACTTAATTTTTTTTGGTCAGCCTTTTGTTGATATTTTAATTATTCATATTTAATTGTAGTAGTAGTTTGAGTTGTTTGCCCTTTCAGAAATTTATTCAGATGATTTTTCATTCTGAAATTTAGTTGAGTGTCTAGTTTAGGCTTTAATTGGCGTTGTATGTCAGATTTTCATGTAGATTCTAGTTCCAACTTTTGTTTTGTTTAGTTTAAGTTCATTTGAAGTTTAATTTCGAGCTAAAATTAAGTTTTGATAAAAATCGTGGTTAATTTTTTGTGAAGTATAGTTTCTTTTTTAATTTAATTTCTGTTCAATTCTTTGTGAAGATTTTAGTTAAGATTCTGTTCCGGTTGTCTGTTTACAGCTTAAATTCTAGTCCAGCCTCTCCTAAGACGTTTGTTCTATTTTATGTTTAGTTCACTATTTAGAGACTTCATCAAATTTATGGATTCCGCCAGTGTTGCCATTTTAGCCATTTAATGGCTAAATTTAGCCATTTTTCACACTGTTTAGCCATACAATTTTTCTTGCCGTTTTTCTTTTAAAAGAATAATTTTTATTTTATTATAAAAATTTATAAAAGCAGAATAAATATTTTTAATAATTCAAACGCCTTTAACTTAAATCACAACCTTTATAAATGTTAAAAATCGCTATAAACGATGATGATGAAACATCTTTCAAAATAAAGGAACAGTATTCCAGTATTAAATTTATAAAATGGATCAACATAAACATCGGAGTTTCTTTCTGGTTGCAAGTATGTCAATAAAAAGATGCAGGTGGCAACAAATTTTTTTTTAGACATTTCAGAATTTACTATAAAGTTGCTCTCACTTCCATGGTCTAATGCTGAAGTAGAGAGGGTATTTCGCTAAAAGTAATTCGAGAAATAGGTTACATTTAGCAACCGTTAATATGATTTTATCAATGAAATATTTATAGCAACACCACAATAGTGGAGTGGGTACTATGCGTTTGTGCTGATGTTTGTAACACCTTAAAATATTGGTCCTAAGCCCACCTTTTCGTATGCCGATTGACTCAGAACCACTTTCTGAGTCGAATTAACGATGTTTGTCCGGCTGGCTGGCTGTCCTTGTAAACCTTGTGCGTAAAGTACAGATCGCAAATTTGCAGATCATTTAATAAAATTTGGTACACAGGTTCTAATGAGATCGGGGTTGACCGAATATATTTTCTTACTTGTTTTTTATTGTAGATCTGGTATCAAAAGGTTGGGTAAATGTTGTCGTGATGATGATTTACCTTCAAATTCTTTGAAACTAATACGCACGAGTGATTCCTATGAGATGAACAATAACCACATAAGATTTATCGTTGATATAATTTTTTAAATATCTTTCAAAATATTAAATAACGTTTATTCTTATTTAAGAAATTGATCTTAACTTACAATTTCATGGTAAACAACTTTAAATGAATTATTTATGTGTTGTTATTTAATTTTAATGTGTGTTTATTTAAAAAAGCTTTAAGCCATTTTTTTAGCCCATTTTTAGCCATTTTTCCCCGGAAATTAAGCCATTTTTGGTCTCCATGTTTTGGCAGCACTGCTCTCCTATGACTTTTCTTCTATTTTATGTTTAGTTCCTTATTTAGAGACTTCATCAAATTTATGGATTCAGCTCAAATCCTAGTTCAAATTTGGTTCACTTTTATGATGGATTGTCATTCTAAGAGTTTAAAGAACTAATAACAACTAACGGAATGTAGTCCATTTATTTTTCCTTCTTTTATATACATACGATAGAACATCTTTGAAACAAAAAAAAAAAAAAGATTTTTTTTCAATTCTGTTGTAAGAAAAACAATATCTACATGTTTGTAAAAACATGCTTAAGTGTTAAATATGATATACATATAAACCGGATGAAGCTTTACACATGTTTTCATTTTCATTTTCATTTCGTGTTTTTATTATTCTGACAACGAATTCTGTTTGTAATTTCAATGGAACTGTGTATGAGCGTAAAAAATTTACATAATTGTTAAAAGCTGAAATGTATGTGTTATATAGTATAGCTTTTAAGGCGCTTAAATGTAGGCTATGGTTTTTTTAAATACTCGACCCAACTACATACATGCGAATACTTTTAAATTTTTAAAAAAAAGGTGTTAAATGTTCAACAAAGTGTTGTTATTCTTTTGAAAAAGCAAAAATCTTTAGACTCTTTTTTTCACTCTTTGTTTAAAGGTAATTATTATCCTTTGTTTTTAGCCTTAAAATATGCAAGAGATTTGAAATTTGCATAAAATATTCGTACAGTCAAAGTATTTGAATTTGGTTGCTCAGTTTTTGTTTTTTTTTTTTTTTTTTTTATAAGTGAAAGCAAGCAAAGTATTATTAATAATTAGAAAAAGGAGATGAAATCAAAGTTTTTTTGGATTTATAGTCAGCAAGGGCGATTAATTAAAAAAAATATAAATTTAAAATTCTAACAAAGTTAAAAATTAATACTACATTTGAAAAGGATTGAAAGTGTTAATGGTGATGCTGAACATGAATTTTAAATAATTGTGATTCCTTAATCAAATCTCCTTAAAATGCTTGTACTTCTCCTCTCCCTCCCCCGTTAAATTGTCTAAGACCTAAAATAAATTAAACCTTTTTCACACATTTTTAATCATCATTATTTTTTCTCGACTTCTTTTTCAGATGTTTCTTTGCTTAATTATCCTCCTTCATTACTCATTTAGCTTGTACATTATTAATCTACATATATCTCCTATATAAAAATGATATACATGTAAATATATAAAAATAAAACTTCGTTTGTTTGCTTGTGTGGATGTGTGTTTGTTGCCTACTCCAACTCCTTAACTAGTGCACCAATTTTACTGTAATGTTCACAGCAATTTCCAATATACCCGGCACTTAATTTAGGCTATAAATATTTTTTTTAGTGGGCGTGGCGTGTTCCATACAAAGACAATACAAGTTAGTGTATATCTAGAGAAGGGTTTCAGTAAAAGTTTCCGAATTTGGCACAAACCTTCCATACAACTACAAAATAAATGTCTATAAATCTGGAAAGTTTTTAATTTTCGATGCAAATAGCTTTAATATTAATAAAGAGCATCTGTAGGCGCAATTGGAAATGAGTGATTTTACAGTAGGCGTGGCACCTTTCATACAAATTTCTATAAATTTCGGTATATCTCAAGAAATATTACAGTAAATGTTTCCAAATGTGGAATAAATACATAATTTAGTTATCAATAAACCACACTTGTCAAAAAGTGGTTTAGATTGGAGAAGTGGGCGTGGTACCTCCCGTAGAAAGTCAAGAAAGCGGTTACAGTTAAAGCATTCAAATCTGCCAGCCGGCACTCTGCTCTGCCTTCATCTTCTCCTACAGTGCTTGCTTGTGTGCGCGTCATTGCTGGTGCAAAAACATTTTTGTTTGATTCAGCAAAACTATTTGTTAGAAATTTATATGAATTTCAGTAAAATTTTTGTTTGATTCAGTTAAATTATTTGTTTGAAAAAATTAGTGTTTTTTTCAATAAACGAAATGCAAATAAATTGTTTGAATATGCGAATTTGTTTAGAGGACCGATTTCAGACAAAAAAAATGTTTTGATTCTACAAATTTTTGTTTGAATTGGAAAAATAATTTTTTTTGTGCATGTAATTTGTGCGAACGAAAGCGTTCGAGTGAAATCGTGAAATGGGCAGTAATACTCAACATCTGTCAAAGAGCAGGCTTAACTGGAAAAGTAGGCGTGGAACCTTCTACACAATGACATTTCTTTATATCTTGAGAACGGGAAAAGTTTTTAAAATTTGGAACAAAAAGTTTGGTTATCTAAACAACACATCTGTCAAAAATTTAGCTAAATTGCAGAAGTGGGCATTGCACCTTCAATTAAACTACAAAAGCTACGATATTTTGCAGAGCTACGATATTTTGCATTTGCACTTTTGCAAGAATTATACTGAACTCCGCTAATTAAAATTTCTATGTATCAAAAAAATTTTTACGAAAAAATTATCTAAATTTGGTTATTTTGGTGCTTTTTTTATAAATATAAGAGAGCTGTTAAAAACAATTTTTTTTTTGTTAATTTTATTTCATAAGATTAAGCGAAGCGCACCGGGTAAAGCTAGTACAATATGAAATTAAACATATTCAAATTTTCAAACTCATAAAAAAGGCGGAAATCAGAAAAAATAAGAAATAAAAATGCTAAATAGAAAGAAACCATCAGCATTAAGTCTATAGAACAAATTAATTAAATTCATTTGTAAATTAAAAATTCATTTAATTTTCTTTTTAACTGAGCGAGCAAAAAAAAAAGGCACACAGCAAATCGAAAAGGAAAAGAAGGAAAATCGTTAAACTTAACACGAAACAGTGAACTGTAGTGAATTTATTGTACTTCGTCTTTTTTTTAACCTCAACAAAAAAAAAAATAATGTCTTCATGAGCCATGTGCTGAAAGTTAGCGAAAAGTAAAGAAGAAATTAAAAAAAGGAAAAAAAACAGGAAACGAAAAGGAAAGAAAAGAACAAATAGAATTAAAAAATGTTAATTATTAGTATTTTTCTTTTAAACAAAGACAGTTTTTTAATGTTAAAGTGCCTTCAAGTTTTATCCTGTATTAAGAAGGAACAAACAATTACAATGGCGGGAAGAAACATAATTTTTGTGAAGGCCTAAGGACGGTAATAATGAAATACGGACAATAAACATAAAGAAAGAGTTAGTATTTTTTTTTACTAAATTTCTGTTTAAGGTTAATTCTATTAAAGCTTAATTATCTGCCTGTTTAACAATTTCGAACGTCAACGTTCACTTAGAAAATTATACTTAAAACAGAAACAAAATTCGAAAATTTGTTTTAAATGTAATTTTCTATGTGAACGTTAACTTCCGAATTCGATGAACAGACTGTATAACTTTATTCTTGTTTTGGAGCTTGAGTTCATGCTTAACTTATTAATAAAAATTTTTGGACTCCCAAGAAAACCTTTGATAACAAATATGCAAGTGGCAGTGCAAAAAACTGAACTGGCAACAATTAAATAAAGTAATTTGTTTGTGTTTTCCCCTTACAACTACGATTAGAGTTGACAAAAAATCAAGCAATTGTAGTCGGGATTGGAGAAAAGAAAAACACTGGTGTTGTGTTTTGTTTAAGCTTTGATATTATTGCGGGTAAGAATTTTGAGTGTTTATAATTCCTATTCGCTTAACAGTTTTATTTGAATAATATCTGTAGCTTTTCTAAAATTTTTGGATAAAGTTTCCTGATGATCTGGTCTGAGTAACCAGTGAAATACGCATAAGAATAGCGTATCCTACCAACAACAAATTTCAGTTTGTCAATTGTAAGAATTGGAAATTTAGCGCATTTAAACTAAATCCTATTAATGACTCCCAAGAAAACCTTTGATTCAGACTGTAGTTTGCATTTAATTTCGGATTTAAGTTTAGCTCTAGTTCAGATCCTGGCTAACTTTTAATTTTAGTTTTTAGCTTTTATGCAATTGCAGACACAGGCTCTATTCCAGGCTCAAATTGTAAGAAAGATTTAAACTAAGACTCTGGAGTAGGTAGTAGTAGAAAAGGCTATCCTTCATATTATAGATTCTGATCCAGATCCTGCTTTGAATTCTATTTTTAGATTTTAATAGGAATTCTAGCTCGGATACCCATATAGAATAAAGTTTAGATTATTAATTAGATTTTAGTCTAGATTAGGGGTGTTCAATTAATCTGGTTTTATTTTTGTTCGATTAAACGATTAATCGATATGTGGTATTTTAGGCTTATTCGATTTAACGAATAAAATTTTAAAATTAATTGATTAATCGAATAAGTTTAAATCAAGAAATTTTATAGATTACGATTTTTTTTTTGATAATTTTAGAAAAAATTAGTACTTGAGTACATAAACATTCTATTAGAAATAAAACTTGCCAATGTAACTCCAAATTGTTGCCTCACTTTCGGGCACTTGGATTTGAACTTTGGATTTTGTTTTAAACTTTTCACGGACATTCCATCCTTTGCTATGCTTCTGCAAATAATTTCCTCTAGAGAATCGATCGAAGTATCTTGTTTAAAATATTTATTAACTGGATCACTTATTGCCCCCTTCGATTTTCTTGCTGGAGCAGCTTCTTCAAGTATTATGTTATAGTCACTGTGTAAGTGGCAAATTGGTGAAGTTGTTGAAGAACATTTACGTTAATACATTTTTGAACACCTGTTACATTTAGCATTATTAGATTTAACCTTCGTAAAATATTTTTTAACCAAACTCATTCTAAAGAGAGAAACGCATGAACTATTTGGTTATAAAATACGGGCGAGTTTTAGAAATCGAAATGAAGTGGATTTAAAACTTTTAAAACAACCCTGTTCTGAAAATTCATGAAAATATTCAATTTTTTCTACTTCATTCTTTAAGTAGTTATTATTTTTGCAAGAACAACACTTTAAACTTCGGTCATTTTGAAATAATGGGCCGATGTTGAATGTGAACCACACACAAACGTCAAGTTTTTTCCTGAATTTCATTTGACATTTCTCAATTTCAGACTAACTCAATTGGAACCATGGAAAGATACACAATCGAGCAATGCGTCAAAGTAGTTCAGGCTTATTATGAAAATGGGCGTTAAAATCAAAATGCATATAGTGCACTGCGAAGCAAATCATCTTCAGTGATGAGGCACATTTTCACCTCAGTGGATTCGTCAATTCACCTCATTTGGGCGAATGATAATCCAAGGGAGATTGCCAAAAAACCAATGCACCCACAAAGAGTGACTGTTTAGTGCGGTTTATGGGCTAGCGGCATCATCAGGCCGTATTTTTTCCAAAATGAGGCTGGTCAGGCAATTACTGTGAATTGTGTTCGGAATCGTAAGATGATAACGAGAATCTTATGGCCCGAATTAAAAGATATGGTTGTGGACGATATGTGGTTTCAACAGGGCGGTACCACTTGCCACACAGCTAACGAAACAATGGCTCTTTTGCGCGACAAACTCAATGGCCGTGGTATCTCACGTGGTGGCGATGCCAATTGGCCGCCAAGATAAACTGATTTGACACTGTTGGACTTTCTTCTTTGTGGTTATATGAAAGAAAAGGAATACATTGATAAGCCAGCAACAATTCAAGAGCTAAAGTATGAGATAATTCGGCACATTGACGGCATAGAACCTCAATTATGCCTCACCGTCATCAAAATTTAGACCATCGGATGGAGGTGTGCCGCCGAGGTCGCCATAATAATTGAACCATACCAATATTATCATAATAAAAAGAAATGACAATAATTTCCTAAATAATTTGTGTTTTATTTAAAATCAAAACCGGCCCTTCATTTATCCAAATTGTTTTATTGGAGGTGACCATATAGAAAAAATAGATTTTTCCTACTTGAACAATCCTTTTTTTTTTCTTTAATTGTTTGTATAATTTCCGTTTTCGTCTCTAAAAAACTTAGCACCAGCCCATTAACGCAGAAAGAAAGTTTAAAAGATATTTTTAATGTTCGTCATCATTTTTATTCTCATAAAAGTCATCTGTGCCCCGGGTTGCTTGTAGAGGATTTTTAATCTGTAAATTACAGGATAACAAATGAGAGTAAACTTTTCTTTTCAAAATGTCAACTTCCGGTCGTTTAAAAGTTTTACTTCAGTATTTGTGTATTTGCCTACAGAAATGCCTGTATGTCTCCTACATAGTTGTGTTTAATGACTTTGTTTTTCATTTTGCCTGAATTTTATAATTCATTGAAGTTCTTTTGATTGTTTTTACTATTTTTACTTGGTGTTCTGGAAAGTTATTTAACGAATGAATGTGTAAATAGTGATGACTTCTTATTCGTCGTTTAGTTTTTTTGTTAGTTGACTTTAATTCATGTTCATTTGTTCGTCAAGGATATTTAATATGAATGCATGAAGGTGATCTAGTTTTAAGTTCTTTGTATTTACTTAACAATTTTCAAAATAATGTTAGGAAATTTTTCTTGATTGTTTTTTTCAGAAGATTTACTGCCCTTTTTTGTAATTTTACAAACATTGAATTATTAGATTACATTCTGCTGACTTTTTAAAATGTTGTGCTTTAATTAAAAAAGTCGCATTAATAACGAGAGGAATATTAAAGACAGTTGTTTCTACAATTCGCAACTGGTATCGGAAGACGGCGCGAAGCATTTTTTGTCTGTTCCTACACTTAAGGCAGTATTGGACAATACTTGTTTCAAATAATTCTATTGTATTCGGTAAGTTCAGGTCGTCTGAACTGATTTTAAAATATGTGGGATGCTTCTGGTCCCACGAAATTTTTTTGCGTTATTCTGTTATTTAACGGCGATCTATAGTCGTAAATCGCAAACCTTTTACTAAATAATCCGATCTTTAGATGACAGATTTTTAACAGTTGACAGTAAATGTTGGATTACCCTGTACTTTCGTGAAATTTAGTAGACATTAGTTTCATATATAAGTGACCTTCTCCGAGAAAAGGGATCTAGTGTGTGAAAATAAAGTTTTGAGAAAACCGCATTTGATCTTATTCTACACCCTTTTAGGTACCAGAATCGACTCTTAAGTCCAAACCCGTTTTTTTTACCTTTTCTCGGAAAAGGTCACGTATATGTATACACTCACAATATTCTGCACGTAAAATTAACTAAATTTGTAATATAAAATAAATGAAAATTTAGTTAAAAACTGGTCTACTTATTTTTTATTTAGTTTCAACGAAAAGTTCTTTTAATTTTTACTGTCAAAAATTCAACCCCATGTTCCGTTAAAACAAATAAATTTTAATTTTTTTTTTATAAATTAACCATCAAAAAATTAACTGAATATTCCGTAAAAACAAAGAAATATTCAGTTGTTTTATTAAAATCAGTTATTTTCGTTTGCTCTACAAAGAGCTGAATTTCAAAAAAAAAAAACACCAGTCCGCTTGTTTTTCTAATGAGAGAGGGAACATTATTTTTAACTTACCCTGTTACACAGGCTTGTTTTACTTTTGTTGTACTGACCTAGTTTGTTTACAAAAGAACTCACAATCATAAGATACCAGCAGCATGACCGATATGGTTTCGCAATTATTTTACTTTAAAAATTTGATGTATTTAACTAAATCATTTTAACAAACTGAAAATCGGAATTTGTTACACAAAACAAGCACATCGTTTTTTCGAAAATAAGTAAAAACTTATTTTGTGTAGTCAATTTACAGAAAATAACTGAACATTCCTTTGTTTTTACGGAATATGTAGTTAATTTTTTGAAACCTAATTTTTATAAAATAACTGAAGATTTCTTTGTTTTTTGCGAATTATTCAGTTAATTTTCTGATAATTAATTTATATAAAATAACTGAAAATTCATTTGTTTTTACAAAATTTGCGGTTGAAATTTTGACACTAAAAATTAAATTAACTTTTCGTTACTTTAAATTACATTTTCATTTAATTTTACATAAAGAAGAATTTAACTTAATCAACCGACAATATTAACTGCAACTGAAAATCCGTATTAATATGCACTTAGTTTTTTAAATAACTGTTAGAATCCGTTAAAAATAAATTTGCTTGGAATTTAAAATTTTTATTTATGTAAACATGACTGAACGGAATACTTCTTAGATAAACTACAGTCCGTTTCTGTAATGATATTGTGAGTGTATGTTCCCGTCGTTCCTATAAGAAGCATAGGGCCTCATATTAGTTTGTTTTTTGGCTAGAGAGAAAATTATATTTATCTTCCATCCCATCCAAAGTCCACTTTCGACACAATTTTTATTCTAAATAAAGAGCATCCAAGATTCGGCACAAAGGACTAGGGCATTCTTAGTTGCTCTTTGTGTGAAATGTTTCACAAAAAAAATAAAGAGGTCTCCACTGTTACTGTAAAAGCGAATTGTATTATTTTTTTTAGTTTCTAAAGTATGTATTTATGTTTATTATTATTAAAAAGAATGCAAACTGTAAAAAATGTTTAAATAACCTTGAAAATTACGTAGTAAGTTTTTTTTTTTTTGTTATATAAATTAACTACAACTATTATTTTAAAAACAAAAACCAAAATGTTTGCCTTCATATTTAGAAAACAAACTGCAAAACAGTTCCTTTTTTTTTGTTTATTTTTTCTACACTTCTGTTGTAACACTGTTAAAACAAGCGGAAAAACTAGAAGGAAATGCAAAAAGGAAAATTATTTGTAAAAAACCAGCACAGGAAAGAACTTTTAGTGAAAGCAAAATGTATTTGGACAAAAAAAAATAGTGAAATACCACTTTGAAAATTTAAGAGAAAAACTAGAGGGTATAAAGCTTGGTTGGATTTGCTTAATGAACTCTGGCATATAATTAGTAAAATAATTTACATTAGTAAATAATGTTTAATGGGAAATAGTTTAGTTTAATTAAATTATTAATTAGCGTTATGATAAGCGTAACTAAATAATGCGGGCTTCACATCAGATGATATATCCTTTTAACATAGTCTGTGTCTCTAATTACACAGTACAACAGCCAATCTGGGGGGTGAGAAATTCCAAGTTAGGGTGATGGTACTATAGTAAAACCCTCAAAGGGTTTGGCGTTCGCATGTGTCAGTTTTTTCTTATGACATTTTAAATTTTTTCCTTATCTTGATGTTTTTTTGTTTAACATAACTCGAGAACCACTTGTCCGATTTTGCTAAAACAAACTCAAAAAAATTTAGAATTACAATTTATTTAATCCGTTTATATAACGTTTTTCTTTTTAATCAACAGTTTTGCCGGTAAAAATAAATTTGTGGAGAAAAAAAAATATTATAATTATTTCGCCCTCAAAAGTATGCTAATAATTAGTTTAATTTATTTTCTTAAAAGTACATGAGAGCGTATACATATGTGTTTGTTTTTCTAATATTAATCATACGATCAAAATTACGATCATTTAGGATTTCTTTAGTTTTTATAAAAAAATAAAATTTTAATTTTAGAATTAAATATTAATTAAATGGAACATATACATCAAGGCCCATCTATCAGGTCTGCTTTCTTGTACAAAAACAAAAAACGATTCTTTTTAGTTGTCAAAAATTTACTACCACATATACAAAGCAAAAGGAAAAAACGTGTATGTGTGGCATACCATAAACGTAATCAAACGTATACATGCACATGTAAGCAACATCTAAACAACTTTTGACAACTAAAAATAACATAAACAATGATCATCAGGCTTCTTGCGCAGACCTTTTCAATGGGCCTTGATATTCATCATTTCAAAAATATTATAGGGGAAGCAAAAATTTAATGCAAATGATTAATTTATAAATTTTTCATTAATAAACAATTAGTTAACGGCTAATAAGATCTTTAAGCGTTTATCATATTATCGCTTTTGTTGATAGTTTCGTTTGTTTTTGTGCTTAAAAATCGCCTATTTTTGTCGAAAAGTTTTTATGAACATTTGCGTTTATGCGATTTTATATTTTTGTTTATTGAGGGCCGTTTGCATTTTAGCTACCGATATATATCGAGCGCTTACTGCGAAAATAACGTAAGCGAGTTTTTGAGTTTGTTTTAGCAAAATCGGACAAGTGGTTCTCGAGTTATGTTAAACAAAAAAACATCAAGATAAGGAAAAACTTTAAAATGTCATAAGAAAAAACTGACACATACGAACGCCAAACCCTTTGAGGGTTTTACTATACTGACCTAGTACCATCACCCTGACTTGGAATTTCTCACCCCCCAGACAATAATCCCAAAAATGTTCCATAGTGTTATTTATTTGGCATTTTACTTCTCTTATTACATTACTTAATCATTGAACGGCTTAGTGGAAGCAATAAAGCTTTCCAAATATTAGATTTGGTACCAATCCTAAAAGCCTGGCCCACGATATCGAGCGAAAACTTGGGTGAGCTCTTTATACGACTAACAGTAGCTTTGATCGAAACAAAACGCTCAAACCGGGTGTTGTTCAATTGAATTTATGCATTCTTGGCCTCAAAAAATAATCAGGGGGTCTATTCTCTATTGCGATGCGAAAGATAATTTTTATAATTTTACCATTTTTTTCTTTTGCATACATTAGAGATAACGAGATCACTAATCACTTTAAATCCCCGCAAATGTCCCAGAAAATGTAGTATTGGTCTTTCGTCATTCAAGCCCTTTTCAAAAATATGCGTAATTGATCATAGATTACAAAAAAAAACTCAAAATAAAATGAGGCCACTAATAAGGTTCACAACCCAACCCAACTCAGTTGAGTTGTAATTTCTAAAATTTTTTTAATGGCTCACAACTTTGCTATATTGCGGCGAACAAAAATTACTAACTAATCACAACCAGTTGTTTAATTTACAACTCAACCGAGTTGAGCTGCGAACCGTAATAGGGCCTTATGTGCTGTTTTCACAACACAAGTGATTGAACGTTTAGTAAAATTTATATGAAAAGCACTCAGTTATTTGAGTGTTCAATCACTTGTGTTGTGAAAACAGCACTTTCAAGTATATCTGGAGCAGCGTTCGAAAATAAACAGAACATTATTTAGCGTTCGGCTCACACATCCAGGAATGATATAAATTTTGTTTAGTGTTTGTTTAAACGAAATCAACCCTTAATACCGTTAGTTACTATTTTCAAGAAAGAGCTGAAAATTGCCATCCGTAATCGACCCATTAGTAACCCAATTAAATTTTACTCGATTCAAGTGCAGTTCCGATTCTGACAGTGTTTAAAGAGGACTTTGTGATTATTTAATAATTAGTTCTAGGCGCATTGAGACTTCTTCCGCTCTATTAGGACCATATGTGACACGGAAAGGTAAAAGGGATCTATCGGCAGAAAGAAGGTTTTGGAGAAAAACGACTTTGAAGTTAAAAAGTGAATTTTGATAAGCTTGAGCGCTTTTATAGCTTGAAACTCATTACTTGGGGTCGCTGATTACGAATCTTTTAATATATTTAAAAAAATCCAAAATGGCGGATTCCAAATGCGGACTATTTTTTGTAATATTATTGGATTTGCTTGAAACACGTCACTCAAGGAGTGCCTGCGTTGCTGATTAGGAATCAAGTATAAGATTACGAATGTAAAATCAGACTTTCAAGATTCAAAATGTCGAAATTTTACACATGAGTAGTTAAGATGAGAAATTGGTAGATGTAGCAATGAAAAGAAGAAATGCTAATTCAGTATCAAAAGTGAAATCGAAGAAAATAATATGTAAGAATCAGAATTTGTTTTAGTTAAGTTTTGTTTAAGGTAATTGTGTTTAGTTAAAGTTTTGAAAGTTAATTCGTTTTTGCTGATTTTTATAATAAGCACACTCCAAAGAACAATCAATTTATCCGTACTAAAATCAATCCGAAGAGTGAGAACGGATTTTCTTAAATCAAGTACAGAAAGATTGATTCAAGTACGGATTTTCCATCACGAAATACTTAACTTATTCATATTCAATCCCGAATTCGTACTTGAAATAATTCAAAAATGAGAATGATATAAGCAAAAACTCGACATATATTATTAGTCTTTGATACCGATATGATTTTTACTTTAAAAACTTAATGTGCATATATTTCTAAAAACATAAACTAAATGAGAACCAAGAGTTCTAAATTTTACTTTTTAAACATGAAAATAATGCGTTTTCGCTGTATTCTGTTGTTTTTGTTTTTTATATACTGCTTGTTATTAACAATTTGTGTGGCGTTGTTGTAGTAGTCTTCAACAAACTTTGATAAGTGGAACGAGATTAACACTCAATTTACATGAGGGCTGTTACGACGTCTCTTTTTGTTTGTTGGCAAACGATGAAGAAAACAAAGAGGGGTAAACAAAGCGACTCGGTTAGTGTTTTTCATGCCGTCTTTTATATATCTCTTTAAACTTTTTCTTTTTACATTTTATTCTTTTTCCTACTTTGAAGTGTGAGGTTGAAAATATAATGAGACCTCGACTATCAATAACAGACGGGGCCGGGAGCATTCTTGATAATACATTTTTTTGTTTCTTTTTTTATGTTTATATAAAATGTATTCAAATAGAATCTGGGAATTTATTTCTCATGGTGAGTAACATTTGTTATATAAGTTTTCATTTTAATCGAATGTGTATTTTAAGTCAAATTACAATTTATAAAGCTTTCATAATTTAATAGAAAATATTGAAGGAATAAGACTATGAAAGTATAAATAAAAGCTTTATAAATTGTAATATGACATTCGATTATTATGAAAATTTATATTACAAAATATATAATTATGTTAATAATTAAATTAAGGAAAAAAGTAATTTTGGCAGAACATGTTTCTAGTACGTTGGGATATTCTCTTTAATTTTTTCCATATTTTTTTTTTTATTGTTCAAAAGTAAACTAAGTTGTTTTTTAATTTCGGATAACTAATAATGCCGGATAATAGAGGTCAATTAAATCAATGCAAAAATTGTTTATTTTCAGGTTAATTTATGCCGCCGGTTAATCAAATTACGGATAATCAAGGCCCTACTGTAAATAAAAAAAAAACATGCATCCAAAAATCATCGTATAAACCTTTCTTACCTCGTTTAAGAATTTTGCACTTATTTTAAGAAATTCCTGGATTTATGTTCGGAAGTTATCCCATTTATGATTGTTTTAAGTTCGTGTTAGTGTTATTCGTGCTTGCATTTTTGAGTACGACTCGTGCTTAAAGTAAGAATAAAAAACTTAATTTATCCCAAGTGTTTTTCTTTCTGTGTAGTGAATATATAAATCTGGTGCTGATTTCATTAAAAACTTTATAACATTCATTTTAAATTTTCAAAAGCTATCCCAATAACTATTTTAAGAACTAGTCCGCCGAATTGGATCTGCTCTTTTGAAATTTACAATCAACGACCACAAAAACCTTTGAGCAACGATTTTTAATAAAACAAATCTGATAAATTTTTTACAAAAAAATAATCCGCCATTTTGGATTTTTAATAAATTTTTATAGTCTTTTTGTAAAAACTTAAAATAAGCCAAACTTCAAAGAGCGGCAGATGACTCAAGATGAAACTAACTTTTATTTTTTACTAATTTTTCTGTAATCACTCTTAAATTTCGCAAAACAAAATAAACTATAGCGATAGTGAAGCCCGAAAATTTTTTTTATTACATTGGCGAGGGTAACTTTGCTCTATATTAAAGATTGTTGGTCAGTTTATGCGCCTTTTGGTGTTGCATTTTCCAAACAACAAACTGCTGATTTGGCTTATTCAGACATATGCAAATCGTACATTTAATGGTTGAATAGATAAACATTTTTAATGCACATTTGCTCTTCTACACATGCATCCAAAAATCGACATACTCAAATGACCACTCACACTAAAATACACTAACGTTTGTACATAAAACTGAATATAATCGAGCAGTTGTATGGAGATGTTCGCCAAGTATCCACCTTTGGCAACTTTCTAACATCATCACATGTCAATGTGTTTGCCGAATATGAGTGTATGTAATATAGAAACAACAGCGATATATAAAAAAATGTCTGTATGTACCAAATGCAAACATGGTTTATTTACGCATAGTCTCACCCATACACACTTACACATGTTCGCAATAGAAACACCTACACACATTTAAAAACTAAAAGCCTTCTTCCGGAGCCTGTGTACGTGTGCAAGAGCTGTACTGTTGTGTTACCTAGAGACTGAAGAGCAAATTACGTTGCCACCGCAATCAGCGCAATCAACCATAAAAACCACTTTGCTTCAACTCATAGCCTGCTGATGCTTATAGCCTTTATCATGGTTGTTGTTTTTGTTTCCTTGCAACGCGTACACGGATGGCTTGATGACCGTTAAGTAAGGCAGACATACACACAAACATGCATGTGCTAATGCCGCCATTTACTTGAATAGACAATGAACAACTGTTTTGATTTGTATTACAGCAGCATGTTCGGAAGCTTAAGCTGAAGGGGTCTTATATATTAAGGCCCCATATAATTGAAATTACTTAATCTTACCCAAAATCTGTACTAGATTCTGAACTAGAATCTGAACTGTGAAATTAGAAACAAGAGCTGAATATAAACTAGAAATTGATCTAGAGCAGTTACGTCCAAATAGTCATACAGGGTGGCGCAGAATGAGCTGTATTGTTTGAATTCTTTATAACTATTTAAATCATTATTTTTTGTTTGTTTTTGTTCCAGCATTTTGTGAAGATGGCTTGGGAAATTATTAATGAATAACTATACAATCGAACAAAAATAATAACCCGCAAAATTTTGCGAAAAGTTATGGAAAATATCAGGGCTGTGGAGTCGTCCGAAAAAAGTACTAACTCCGACTCCTACTCCGACTCCAAATGCTGAAATTTTTTAACTGCGACTCCTACTCCGACTCCTACTATAATCTTGATGCTAAATGTATATGAGACTCTGTGATGTTAACTTTTATTTGTTCATTACCGTACGGCCTTCTAAAAATAGAGTTTTTGAGAAATTAAAATTCTTGCGTTTTACGTTTGCGATTTCCAGCACACCCCTGCATATGAAAAGCACTCAGTCCATCGCCTGTCATTTGGAAACAGCACACAAGAGCAGTATTCATAACCCATTTATATAAATTTTAAATGTGTTTTAAGAAGATAATTTTTATTTTGGAAATTTGGGCACTACGACTCCGACTCCGGCACAAAAACATCAACTCCGTCTCCACAGTCCAAGAAAATATGCTAAAAAGAGCACGTATGTGCGCAGCAGAAAATGAACACCACTTACAGGA
Source organism: Pollenia labialis (assembly GCA_949318255.1). Taxonomy (NCBI): domain Eukaryota; kingdom Metazoa; phylum Arthropoda; class Insecta; order Diptera; family Polleniidae; genus Pollenia; species Pollenia labialis. The sequence goes on along the minus strand of OX439141.1, from coordinate 28,589,289 downwards.
TATAATTTTTTAACGCTTATTGCAAAAAATTCCCCAATAATATACTGTATTTAAAAAAAGAAAAATAATAATAATAATCGCATAAATAAAAAAGTTATAAGCCATTTAAACTATATGGCTCATTCTGCGCCACCCTGTACTTTGATATTTGCCATTGCGGTAAGCAGCTTTGAAAGCTATGACAATTTCTTCTTCTTAATTTTCAAGGTAAACAGCAAGCATTGTTGTCACCGCGATCTGATTGGCTGTTGTGCTCTTGTCGGTGTGAAAGCATAAAAGGTCTTTTGTACACTCAAAAGGAAAATCAATCCATCCGCACTCAAATCAATCCGAAGCGGTATTTATAGAACGGTGAGTACGGATTTTCTTAAATCAAGTACAGAAAGATTGATTCAAGTACGAATTATTCAAGTGAAAAACACTTAACTTACGCATATTTCATCCCGAATTCGTACTTGAAATAATATGAAAATTACTAAAATAACTAAAAAAATTAACCAAAAAGTAAATTTTTTTATAAATTTTACTTATTAAACATGTATCTGTTTCCAAGCTACTTATAATACTAGCCCCTTTATCACACAACCAGTCCGAATGCTAGCCATATGATTGGCCACTTCAACAAGAGTATGTCCTACGAGGGAGTAAAAAAGTTCTAATTTAAATATAATTTAAAGACAAAATAAAAATTTTATTATAAAATTTGTATATGTATGAATGAATAAACCACGATTATAAAAGGTATGCATAAATAAACATTTCTTAATTTCAATTTATTATGGGTGTTAAATAAAAAATGTTTTTTAGATTCAAAAATCCGTTTGCAGATACATACAATTTTAAGAAAGAAACTAAAGGAAAATCCATATTATACATGTTTGAGGAGGAGGAACCTTTTATTTCTTTTAAATTTTCATGGAATTCATCCTTTGGCTATGCGGCTTGTGATCACTGTATGCGTTCTTTGGAAACGGTTATAGAAAATATAAGACGTTTGGCCACCAACCCAACATTGGTGTTTCCACTATTAGAACATTATCCCACTAAACAATGGTTGAAAAATTTTTGTTGCTGTCCCAAGTGTAGAGTGCGCTACTGTTCAGACGACTGTCGTAGCCCTAAAGAAATACATATCATCGCGTTGGCTGTATAGGTAACTTCAGGTCCGATGATTATCATCCCATTAATAGATTAAATTAAATATGGTAGTAAGTACACAGTTTTTAATCAAAAATTATGCAAATTTTTATTGCTATGTTTTTACGGCCATGTATCAACAAAACAATAATAAAGCAGAATTTTTGGAAATTTACAAGCATTTCAGTTGCTGATTGTAAATGAAAAACAACAAATATATCACAAGTAGGGATTCCAATACCGAAGGCCTTTCGGTATTTCGGTATTGAGGAAATCTCGATACCGGTATTTTCGGTATTGTTTATGGAATAAAAATTTATATGTGTGTAAATACAAAGCACCAAGAATAAAACAATTTTCCAATTTTATTATATTATTCAATCCAATTTATTATTTATTAAAAATATTTATTGAAAATCTCAGCTCAGCCAAGAAAAATTATCAATAAATTTTAATAAAAAATTCCAAGTTGTAAAAAATTCCTTCTTCAGTGAAAATAATTTAATGAAAATTAAATTTGATGATAAAAAAATAATAAAAGAATATCAAGAAATTAAAAAAAAATAAACTCATTTATACATACATACATATCGCACTAGTTCAACAATAGTGTATTAACTCAAAATTTTTCTCTCTTCTTTTTTTGGAAAAAAAAACGAAACGTTTTATATGTATTCATATCTAACCGCTGTAAAAATATCATGATATTTGGTTTACTTTTTGGTAATGAAACTGTTGGTTTAAGAATTCTTTCGCACACATGCGTTTTATGTAAAATTAAAAATTGGTTTGCTTCTACTGAATTTTTTTAATTTGAGTTAATACACTATTGTTGTGACAAGTGCGATATGTAGTTATTGAAAAAAGACAAAACAGATTGATATTAAAAATAAAGCAAAACAATTAAAAGTAAAATATACAGGGGTGTCATGGAAATCGAAAACGTAAAACGAAAGAATTTGCCAGTTCTTTTTATTGAACTTTTAATCTAATTTTTACAATTTTTGTTAAAAAAATTCAATTTAATAGAGCATTATTTGTATAATAATTGTCATAAAATTTTTTTATTAAAGAAATCTTATTAAAAAACGGCTCTTAAAATTCTTTCGTTTTACGTTTTCAATTTCCATGACACCCCTGATAATATATACATCGTAATTAATTCAGAGGTAAAGTACCAAAAGTTTTTTTATTTCCTTTTTGTGAATTAAAATATGCTCGAAGAAAACATAAATTGTTGATGCTTTCATCCGAAAGGCGTGATCTTATTTTCGTCCTGCTGCGGAAAACGCACGCTCAGATTCTACACTTGTATGACGAACGGTCATAAGGAAATTATACACATTTTGCGAATATTTTCAGATTCGAAATATGAGCAAAAGTGCCCTTCACAGATGTATAAACATATGTATATATATATATGTATATATAAAATATAAAGAAGTGCAAACGAGAATTTCTAAATCGGGACACTGATGCAATTTCAAAGAAGATATTTAAAAACTAAAAAAATGCCGGTATTCTGCATGCGGTATTTCGGTTTTAATTTAAGCCGGTAATACCGGTATTTCGGTATCGGTAATAACGGTATTGGAATCCTTAACCACAAGATGTTAGATGTTAGGTGACAATTTTGAAATTCCTATGGAACAGCGTTTCGGGGAGAAGATTTTGCAGTGGTAATTTATAAAATTTATTTTAAATTTGTTTAGAAGTTCATGTATTTTGTCTTTACAGTTTACCCCTCCTGATACCTTTAAAAACTTAATGGATTTGGTGGGTACCGATAGCCAGGGTGTGGCTTTAAGTTTTTTTTTTTTTTTGGCAGAATGGGTTAAGAAATTATCAAATTTACATTTGCCCGAAGAGGATAAAAGTAAATTGGATAAATATATAGATGCCATTTATAGTAACGTGGGAGAATGTAAGAAGTTCCAATATTAAGAAGTCTTATTTATATCTAAAATCAATCAAAATTTTTTACATGTTAGTTGCTGGCGATTCTTGCAGATTGTTTAAGAATATTATAGATTTATTTGTCAATGCCCAGTGAGGCCAGTGAGGACGAGTATGATGACGACGATATGACGACGATTAGAAATGGATATAGACGACTTAACTATTGGACTTTTTGTATTATAAAGCTATAGACAATAATGATATAAAATGTTATAAGGAAATTAAAAAGTTAATTTTATTTAAATAAACTTTTCTTTTTAATTGCTATTTTTATCAAAATAAGTAGTCAATTTACCTAATTTAACTTGGATAATTTTCCAAAAATAAAACTTTAAAATAACTTTTCTTTATGGATAATATTACCAATCATAAAAGTATAAATTAACTTTGCTATCATTAGGAAATTTTCAAAGTTTTTAAGTAGTTTTAACAAAATTTTTAGATACTTTTTCGAACATGGAAATTACATAAGTTAATAGTTACATTATGAAACTTAGATTCTGCCATGCTACCCTTGCTCTTAGTTAATTTTATACCATATTTTTGGGTAATTTTACCTATGGATTTTTTTGTGTGTGGTTTAAGAATTTTAAACTTATGTTAAAAAATGTTTAAGTACGTTTTATTGTTTTTCGTATTTAAATTTTGATGTACGTAGATGTAAAGTAACTATGATATACTTAATTTTTACCGGGTGTTTTTCTTTCTGTGTAACCAAAAATGTGTTTTTCATTGAATCTTCTTCTGTATTGCATTAACACAAATGTCCACAAAAATTTTGGAATCTTTCGACCAAAATAAGCGATTTTATTAAAAAAAAAAAACAAACGGTCCTATCTACAATAGATTCTATTTTTAACACTAACTAACTGTTTGCATAATATGGAACATTGTCAACTGCTATAACAACTGGTAGGTTTTACATGAAAATAAATTAAAACAGCTAAAGGAAATTTATCGTTTTAAATAATTTTTTGCTTCTCCTCTAAATTAACTAATTTTCCCATTTAAACGCTTTAAAAGTACCCTTTATTTTAATCTTGCATTCCGTCTACCAAGTTTTATCCAAATCCATTTAACGTGATTGCCCTACAAACTCACAAACTAACAAATTCACAAACATACAAACTTTCATATTTATAATTTTTGTAGGATTCTTTTTATACTTATCACCGAAGGTAAAACGTACATATATGATACTTTGTCATTCCGTTTGTAACTTTCAAAATATATATCCTAGACCCTATAACATACCTCAAATACGGTTGACCGTCTGTCATCTGTCCGTCCGTCTGTTGAAATTGGTTTTCCGTAGTCCCCAGATAGGATGGGGCTTGAGTTGTATAAATGTATGTCAGATATGTTCATTTAAGTTTTGATATTATAATTCAGCCAGATCGGTCCCCCTATGTTTGAGATGTGAGCAAAAAAACATGACTTTCTCTTATTTTACCCATAAATCCAACGGCAAGAGGAAAAGTTTCACACTTAGGAACAAGTATATTGGTTATCGATACACAACATTTAAAAAAAAACGAGACTAGAAAGCGGGCATGGCACAAAATATATTTATTACTAAAAAACGGTTTTTGTATACCGCTTCTTCTCTTCTCTTATCTTTTTTTTTTTTTTTTTTTTTAAATTTCCTAAGCTATTCCCGCGAAGCTCTTCGCTTGTCTGCAGGAAATAAACCAGAGTCTCTGGCGGGAATCGAACCCGCAACCCCGGCGCTGATAGACTAGCTCTCTACCAGCTAGCCTACCGGGGCACCATGGAGGTGGGTATATAAGATTCGTTACAGCCGAATATACCACTCTTACTTGTTTCTTTATTCCAAATAAATAAATTAAGTATTTTAACTACCGATGTACTTCTTTAATAACTGTATCCTGTAATTTTTTACACTTTTCCTTTTGTTTAGTGTTTTAGCATTTTTCGTTTGATTCTTCATTCATTATTCAATTTTATTATATATTTATTTTTTTTTTAATTTATTATTATTAAAATTTTCTTTTAGCCACTTACCTGGAAATTTATATAACGCCACTTCATTGCAATTAATCTCAATTAACGTTGTCGTTTCGTTAGGCAAGCCCGCACACTGACACATACTATTCAGCGGACAGGCATACAACATGTCCTGCTGTTGTGAATTAAGCAGAGCGGCAAAACCACCACCACCGCCACTGCTATTGGGTATGACAGGTGGTGGACCTCTAGCAGCCAGCAAATTACTGGCACTGCGAGGTACTCTTGTTAGCAGGGGTGTTAAAGGTCCAGGACCTAAAGCCCCAGGACCACCACCATCAAATTTCCAACAGTCGGCTGTATTACGGAACCAATAAAGCAGGGATATTGAGATGATCAGTAATTGCGGGCGCTGATAGTCCATGCTAGAAGGAAAGAATGAAAAAAGGATATTTCTAATATTATAATTTCTAATATTATTTTAAAGAAAAAAGTATCTTTTCAAATATTTAATTTGTACTTTGTCAGACTTGAGTGCCAAAGAATTTGCATACATTTTTTGCTGAGCTAAAATTTTATTTACTCCTACCAAATAACGGAACGTAAGGAAATGTTCTCACGAGCAAACATCAGCGAATATGTGCGTTTAACGTGTCAAAATATGCAAATAAGCAGAGAACATCATACAAACGAACCCCCATTATCTTAATTATTTAAAAAAAAAATCGGCAGTGCGAGCGCGAAAATGTGGCACATGTTAACAATAAAGCAAAGAGAAAACAACAAAACATCTGACTCTTCCTTTTTTTTTTTGTTTTGCTAATGCGTGTTTTAATAACATTTTTATATTTGCGTGTTGCGTTTACCTTTCAAAAGAAACCTACAAAGAAAATCAAAGCATTAAAAAATTTTACTTTCACTAAAATTAATCACACAGCACATTATAAAAATATTAACTTAGCAGATTTAGAAAAGCATTAATATATCTTATCCAACAGTTCTCAAATAGCGAATATCAGACAATTTGAAACTTCTAGGAAATGGTAGTGAATGGTAGTGGTGAATGGTAGTGATTGTGAATAAGGACGTGGACTTAAAATAACATAAATCAGCAGCTCAAACCATAAAACTGAACTGGAACGTGATAAATAGAACTGTACTAGAACGGAACAAGAACTTAACTAAAACTCAACTGGAATTGAACTAGAACTAAAATAGAAAGGAACAAGAACTGAACTGGAATCGAACTAGAAATTAACTAGAAATAAACTAGAAATGAACTAGAACTGAAATAGAACGGAACTAGAACTGAACTAGAATTAAACTAGAAATGAACTAGAACTGAACTAGAACTAAACCAGAAATGAACTAGAACTGAACTAGAACTGGACTAGAACTGAACTAGAACTGAACTAGAACTGAACTAGAACTGAACTAGAACTGAACTAAAACTGAACTAGAACTGAACTAGAACTGAAATAGAAGGGAACTAGAACTGTACTGGAACGGAACTAGAACTGAAATTTAAAAATAAACATAAAATAAATAAATTTATAAACATTTTTTTAATAAGTTTGAAATTAACTAATTTGTAACGTTACATTTTTTTAAAATTATTATATTATCAATGAATTTTTTGTTATGTATCAATACCTGCAGCTTTGTGGGGCTAAGTAAAACTTATACACAAATGTTAATTTCAATAAATATTTAATTAATAAAGTCGTTTCTGAAAAATTGAAGGAAAATGACTATTACAAAAAAAGCTTTATAAAATACATAACTGAAATTTAGCTCATAGAATAAATTCGAATAATAAAAAAATGTTAAAAAAAAAAATTATTATGTATAAAATAATTTTGATTAAAATGATCGACCACCTGTTAGGCAGCAATTAAAAACTCTTATATTGTATCTCTTCATTTTTTTCTTCTTAAAAATAACATAACAATGTTAAGTTATTTTTGTAGGTAAATAATTAATTGCGATTTTAATTAACACTTTAAATAAAAACGGTTAAATTAAAAAAAAAAGTAAATAGAACTGAACTAGAACTGAAATAAAACGGAACTAGAACTGAACTAGCATTGAACTAGAAATGAACTAGAACCGAACTACACAGGAAAAATAGAAACTCGACTTTAATTAAACAATTTGTTCAGACAATTAAATATTTTATTAATTTTGCCCCTGTAAAGGAATTGATCATATCAATTAACGGATTTGTATATTCGAGTCATGGGACCCAAATTTAGTCAATTAAAAAATTAATTGCATAAACAAAAAAATACACCACATATACACAAACATTTAATTTTATGGGTTTTGATTAAAAAAGTTAATTGCAGCAAACAAAAAATTAATTGAATAATTAATGTACACCAATTAATTATTTATTTGAATAATTTTTTGCAAACATTTTTTCTGTGTAGATTTGACTTAGAACTGAACTAGATTTGAATTAGAACTGATCTATAACTGAACTAGAACTGAACTAGAACTGAACTAGAACTGAACTAGAACTGAACTAGAACTGAACTAGAACTGAACTAGATTTGAATTAGAACTGCACTAGAACTAAAATGGCACTGAACGAGAACTGAATAAGAGCTGAACCAGAACTTAAACTTAAATATAATGTACCTTGTACAAGAACCTGCCCCCAAAAAAATAATGAAATAATTCCCCAAAGTGTGGGACCGTATTTCATATGCAATAAACCCCCAATATTGAAAATGAAATAGACTCCCAACGAAATGAAATAACATCCCAAACAGAAATGATATAAGACCTCAATTTCTGGAATGAAATAAGACCCCAATATGTATTATACAATTTATTGTACAGTTTAGGTTTAAGGAATCATGCGATGATAGATAGAATGGTTGAACCTTCGGCCGGACGCAAGGATTTTCTCCTCTACGGTATAACAAACACTGGCTTCGCTAACTTAATCTTCCCGGCATAGCCGGCCTTTTGGCATAACAATTACCGGCTTCGCTGATTAAAGCTTTTCTGCATAGGCGGCCTTAGGCCTAGCGCAAGCCCAAATTAAGGAGTTTACTTAGCGAAGACGATGTTTGTTACAACATAGAGGAGAAAATGCTAGCACCCGGCCGAAGGCCTGCTATACAGAGAAGTTTTTGTGTAATGAAGGCGGTGTTTTTTATACCATAGAAGAACAAGTCGTTGCGCTAAAAAACGTATGAAATAATCCCCCAATTAATAAAATGAAATAACACCCCAAACAGAAAGAAATAACCTCCCAAAAATCATTGTTGTTGTGCTCTGTACAAACTGTTGGGGGGTTATTTCATTATTTTTTTGGGGGTTATTTCATGCCGCCTTAAATATAATCTTGACAAAAACATTGGGAACCTCTGATCTAAGTATTACACAAAAATAAAAGTATGTACTTATATAAACAAACATAAAATTCTTTAAACTTACACTCAACATTTATTTTATTTAGGGCCATTATTACAACTTACAAATAGTTATTTTTAGGATGCTATCTGACAGATAAATAGTTTTTGGTTATTACAAGTTAACATTAACCTTAAAAGTGACTGATAAGCTAACATCAGGTTTGTCCTCAAGGTAACTTTACAAGTGAACTTAAAGAATTTAAAGCTGCCATATTTTCTACTAAAGATATGGTAACTTCAATGACAGTCTTAAATTATTCCACTCATTCAAAATTCATAATTTAACACAAAAAAACAAAACAATCTACCATAAAAACTACAATAAAGCACAAAAAATTTACTTCTGCTTCAATTAAAGAAACAAGCAAAACTAAGGCGTTGCCACCATGTATTTTAAACGAACAAAAGTAGTCGGTATATACTGCAACGTTGCCACAGTATATAAATTACATTTTTATTTTATTGGACAGTTGTAATAATGGAAAAAACATATTGGTCACTTTATCGTTCAAGATAGCTATTGTTCACGTTAACTATCAGCAACTTTATCATTAGGTTGTAATAATGGCCCTTATAGTCATTAATGTAAGTTCATACAAATAATCCCTGGTAAACTCTAATACATTGACAGCGAAATAAATAATGTATAAAAATATTTTATGGGATGGCATATAAAGGCGGCAGACGTCATTCTATTCAAAATTTCAAAATTTTATTTTCCGTAGAAATTATTATAATAATTAATTTTTTATAAAAATAGTTTTTTTTAATAGTGAGAACTTAAATTTTTTATGTTAAGTTAAATTCTGTGGATGTCCTGGTGAATATTTCTTATTATCTTTTTTAAAGAGCTTGTGAATAAAATACCTTCAGGCGTTATTGCAGGATAACGCAATACCTTTCATTTACACCCACTTTTCAAATGAAACAGGTGGTTTAAAAATTAAAAAAATGTGTTTAACATTTGAACCAGTGTTTTTCATACGTAATTTCCCAGTTTCAAAATCTCAAAACACCGCATATTTTTCGGGGGAAAAACAGCATGAAGTTTGCGAAATTTTTTATTTAACTATTGTACCTTTACTGCAGATAAAATTGTTTATAAGTTATGTTATGAAACGGATGTAAATTTCAATCCGACAAGAATAGCAATGTTTGATACTCTGAAATTTATATTAATATAAGAAGAGGTGGAAAAATGTACACAGTTTTAACCCTTCTGCATCCCTTGGATATGGTCCCTTCCTATGATCCTTTGGGTCAATACGACCCAACAATAAAACGTAAACAACATTTCATATTGATTATTTGAATGAAAAAATTATTGATCGATGATTCTGAATTCAATTATATTCAATAGGAAAAAAAAATTTCAAGTGGAATTAAACTTGGAATATCGCTTTTTGGGACCAAAAGGATATTAAATGTGTGTGTAAATCGTGTTTTTAAATGTGAAGAGGGGAGGAAAAATTTTAATTGTATTATTTTCATTTTCATTTACATTTAAATTTATAATTTTCGCCCCTGTTATAGATAAATAAAAGTTTAACGTCCATATCTTATATATAAAGGGAAAAATTTTGCGTTTGAAAACCAAAATTGGGTCAAATTGACCCAAGGAGTACAGAAGGGTTAAATGGTTATAAAGACTTACCCCAATACATTAAGCACAATAATTTTGCTATGCTTAATGAACTGGTTAACTCATGTGAACTTTAACTTTTTTTGCATAAGACAGTTAGTGTTCAAACAGAATAAAAAGGGTCTTTAACTTCAGGCAAAAATCCTTAAGCCCATAATTAACATGTTGGCAGTAACTTCAAATTCTCTATAATTTAATTGTGTTAATTTTTTTATTTTCTTTTGTTTTTAATTAAATGTTTACAAAATATCTAAAATTTAATGAAAATATTGTAGCATTGTTGGGAAAATAAGTATCCAAATGTGAGAGGTTTAGAAAAACCATTCTTAAAATAAAATAAATTTTATTTCACGAAAGCTTTCTACATCAAATTCGTATGTGAAACTGTATGAAAAATGTGGTAACGATTAAACTGTGCCAGAAATAGACACTTTTTTTGAGACAAGCTGGGCACTGGGCGTTGTAACCTTATTCGGGTACGCTGAATCCAATAAAGAATTTAAAAATTAAAAAAAGTCCTTTAAAAAGCTCAATATAAATTATATTCCACAACTTCCTAGGAGTCACGGACGTCCATTAGTTTTTCGATCTTAACATTTTCTCAAATCATACTTTCGCTTTATTTCCACCTCTTTGGGGGCTCCCATACAAATATTGCGTTTTATGAATTTCTTAGATTTAAATAACATTAACCCTATGGATGGGCAAGTTTAAAAAATATATCGATATATATCGAATCGATATTTTTTAGAGTATCGATATTTATTTTTTCAAAAATATCGCTATATCGATATATCGAACGTATTTTGCTGAAACTGTTATTAAAAAATTCGGTATACCTTTGTACAAACATATGTATGAACAAATTAATTATATGTAATTACATTGTTACTTTTTATTGTTTCATTTTATTTAAAAAAATTAATAAAAACAAAAAAATTTAATCAAAACAAAAAATTCAATTATAACAAAAACAAAAGGGAAGAATACAAAAAACCATAAGACAAAAAAATAAATTACGAAAAATTGAAATGGAAGTAAATAAGTCATGGAAGTACCAACTTTCCTTAAAATTTGAATTGCACCCCAAAAGTACCAACTGGTTTAGGTCAAACCAGTAATCATCAGATATGGACATCAGGAGCACTCTCTGTTTTATGTGCACTCCAGAAAATCTGCTTTTTGTATCCGGCACTGCTTCTTATAAATGCCAATTATTTTAGATCTACATTTTTGTTTAAAAAAACATATGATGCATGCAATGATTCCAATTCTTAAAAAACATATTGTTTGGAAAACGGCTAAAATTTTGAGTTCTTAATGAAGACTGACTTTAAAAAATATCGAATTCGATAGTCGTATTTCAATATCGATACATCGATATATCGGTATTTAAAATATGGGCGATATATATCGATTATATTTTTTTTAAATATCGATATTTTGACATATCGATATTTTTTGCCCATTCCTAATTAAGCCAAAAGTTGTTAACAGATTTAAATCATTTATGTTTCCAATTACTTTTGTATACTTTTGTATACGACTGCGCATATTAGAAAAAAGTTTTACCTTTCTTAAAGCAATTATTATTATTATTGTGGAATTTGGTTTTTTTTTAGTTTTTTTTATTAAGCTAAAGCCATTTTCGAAATTACGGAATATCTCGAAATCCAGAGCTAACCTAAAAAACGGCTAGCCCCACTGGATTCAGCGTATCCGAATTAGGTTAAAATGCCAGACTCCCAGTTTGTCTGTTTTTTCAACAAGCACAGTGTTATTAACCATATTATTGTCACCAGCTAATATATTGCGGTTATGTTATTCGTCCATCAATGAGCCACAACCATATTATGGTTGCCTCCGAACATTTTATGGCTTATAATAGCAAAAATATCTTTAGCACTTATAAAAGCATGGTTGCTTTTCAGCGATAGCATGCTGCTTCTAGAAAAGAGGAATTTAAATATTGTTTATTTAAAAGCAAATTATTGCCATACTTTAGAGGCAACAATAATGTAGTTGTGGATTCGTGTTAGAGGACTAGATTGACTGTGACAATAATATGGTTAAATTAACTACATGTTTAACAATTTTCGTTAAAAATAAAAATAAAATATTTGTTTCCCTTGCGTGTACTAGAATCCTATTTTCAAAGAAATAATTTAATTTTTTTGGTTTTATAACAATGCTGTTGGCTTTGTCTTAAAAATATAAGCGTTTAATACATTGCTTTTCTTATCAAACAGATCACGTACATTGTTCTTTATTTTTTGTTCCAATTAATTAAACTATATTTTGCACCGTTTTATATTAAGTGGACATTTCGGTGATTTCTCTGGAAATTGAAAAATTCCACTTTCCCGGAAAATAAAAAAGTCCGGGAAAAGGAAAACTCTAATTTGAACCCAAAAATTACGCTAACCTGTGCAATATACTTCCCTTTTATCCCATCTATATTTTTTTTCAATTCCTTTTTGTATAACTTAATATTTAGAAAGGTTTTTGTTGAGTTAATAAAATTTGCGTATAATGGAAACAAGGTGTCATTTTAATGCAATTCTATTTATCCCCTTAAAAAGGTATTTTTGCTTTAGCGTGTCAAATAAACATAATGAAACTAATGAATTTAATAAATTTACATACAGAAGTTTGTATTTTTTATAAGGGAAAGGTAAAAAAAAAAATATGTAAATCTTTGTGATAAAAGGAAATTTATAGGATGGGGAAAAAACCGGTACACAGTGTGCTGTTTAACGTAAATGACTTACATCATTTCTGAAAAACTTTTATATCAAACTATAATGGTATATGTATATGAATGTATATTTTCTGAGAGATGCAAATATTGCTTTTACAAATTTCAATATCTTTTATTTATTTAATTTTTTTTTGACAACATCAGATGCCATTTATACATAAAATTTGAAAGAAGAGAAAATGAAAACATTTTCAAATTTACGAATTTTAATATATTAATGAAATTGATTTTAATTAACAAATTTGTGATATTAATTAAACAATTAGTTAAATTTGCACCAGTAAAGATACTAATAGCATCAATGAAACGTTTAATTCAATTGATTAAACATTAAGTTCACTTGATTTAACGTTTAATTCACTTGATTCAATCTTTAATTAAAACTGATTTTATATTTGATTAATGCTTTAATTGGTGACAAATTTTGGAGACATTTTTCTGTGCACTCTGTTTCAACGTAATAGCTGAACTGACAATAATCTGAAGGCTTAAAGTCTCCACTATCAAAAGCTTTTATAAATAGGATGAGTAGGTATAAATTTTAAATCTTTTTTTTACCAACCTTTACCATTTAACCCGGCGCTACGAACTAAGAACCTACTGAACTAAGCTCCGAAAAAAATTGAACTGTGTCCTTAAATTAGGGAATTATTTTTTTAAGAATTAGAACCCCAATTTTGAAAATGAAAGAAATCCCCAAAAACACGAACTAGCCCCCCATCCAAAAAAAAAAGCTAAAACCCAAAGGGAATAATATACTCTGAGCGTCAAAATAAAGTGTAGAAAATTCAATAAGAATCACTTGTAAAACGGAAAAGTATTTCCGTATTTCCCCTTTTTAACAATTTTTTCTGCTTAAAATTTAAATAACGGAGCTAATAAATTTAAACGTTTACATACGGCTGCTTAAATTTTGAATAAAACACAAATTATTTAGGAAATTATTGTCACTTCTTTTTATTGTGATAATATTGGCATAGTTTAATTATGTATGGAACAAAATATCGGCCAAATGGCCGCCGCGATGACGCTGTGGCATAATTGAAGTGGTATGTCGTTAACGGGCCAAATTATCTCATCCATTTAGCTCTTGAATTGTCGCTGGCTTATCGAAGCACACCTTTTCTTTCAATTCCATTGAATTTGTCGCTGTGTGGCAAGTGTCACCGTCCTGTTGAAAGCACATATCGTCCACATCCATATCTTCCAATTCGGGCCATAAAAAGTTCGTTATCACCTAACGATAGCGAACACCATTCACAGTATCTGCCTGACCGGCCTCATTTTGGAAAAAATGCGGCCCGATGATGTCGACAATCAATCTTGGATTATCATTTGCCCAAATGCGGAAATTCTTATTGATGATTCCGCTGAAGTGAAAATGTGCCTCATCACTAAAGATGAAGTACACGTTATGCATTTTGATTTGAATGCCCATTTTAATAATAAGCCTGAATAACTTTAACGCGTTGCTCGATTGTGTATCTTTCCATGGTTCAAGTTGAGTTAGTCTGAAATTGGAAATTGTATATGAAATGCAGACAAATCTTGACGTTTGTGTGTGGTTCATATTTAACATCGGCCCTTAAATGTCAATGACTGCAGAAATCGAAGAAAAAGTGTTAAAAAAAAACTAAATGTCAAATTGTCCGATTTTTTTTGATGATTTTTCATAACGAGAATGATGATTTTTTTTATTTTTTCGTAGGAAATTGACAATTTTTTCACAAGTTTATTTGGCAGCCCTGCCTTGGTGTTTTCATTACCAACGTAGCGTTCGTTCATCTTCTAGTTTTTTATTTAAGTTAAAATTTGTAATATAATCGTTATTTGCACAATAGTTAGTATTATGGTTATTTTATTAAACTGTTTATGGTTTTTAATCAAAATTTTCATATTTTAATCAGTCTTAAGCTAATTAAATTTAATTTTTATTAAATTATTTTTATGAAAAAAGGAATTTTACAGCACGAAATGAATTAAAATTTATTAATAAATTTGCATTCTTGACTGAGCGGGGAATCGAACCCACGTTCACGTACAAGTTGATTTGATATGTTTTGCTAGTAACCACACTATTTCTTCAGAAATCTTTGCCGTTTAAAGCCTAGTACTCTGTTCAAATATGTGAAAAATGTTGAGCAACATTAATTATTTCACACGAAAATTTTGACATGTATCAATGTTACCTATCATGCGAGTTTGTACGATTTGACGTTTTTATTCCTGCAAAGTATGCGACATTGTTTTGCGTATGTAAACAAACCCCACATGTATTTAACTAAAAATATTTTTTTTAATAAAAAATTTAACAAAGAAGAAAGTAAATATGGATTAAAAACTGTTATCGGTTGTGTTATTTTCATTTTTTATTTCTTAAATTTTATTGCTTAAAATTCCACGTGAAATAAGTGCAGCTTACATTATTTCGCAGTAGTAAAAAAATGTTGCCAGAAACATTTCGGAACTTTTTCACAAAATGAACAGAGTACAACTCTATCAACATTATTTCATAGACATTCCGCACAAGTTTTTTTCATATGCGTTTTGACAGCATTTCACGTGAAATGTTGAACAGAGTACCAGGCTTAACACTCACCGCCATTGACGACAACAGGGATAAATTAAGTTTTTTATACTTACGAGTGGTACTTAAAAGTTCTAGTACGCATAACACTGAAAAGTACTTAAAACAATCCTTAATGTTACAAAATTCTTAAGCCAAGTAAAAAAAGAGTAAAATTACAAAGTGAGCGTTTAAATCTCGTTTAACTTATCAAAGTAGATTAAAAACGATTTGCTTGTTGTGTGTAGAAACAAGAAAAACAACAGAACAAGACGAAAATACATATCTTCATGTTTGAAAAGTAAAATTAAGAACTCTTGCTTTTCATTTGGTTGATATTTTCAGTTAAATATGTTAATTAAGTTTTTAAGGTAAAAACCATGTCTGAAATTATGTCTGTGCTGTATAATTGAGATTCTGTAAGGTGGAAAACGGGTAAGTTAATCAATCATAATAAATAGGGATGGGCAAGTTGAAAAAATATATCGATATATAACGAATCGATATTTTTTAGAGTATCGATATTAATTTTTCCAAAAATATCGATATATCGATATATCGAACGTATTTTGCTGAAACTGTTATTAAAAAATTCGGTATACTTTTGTACAAACATATGTATGAACAAATTAATTATATGTAATTACATTGTTACTTTTTATTGTTTCATTTTATTTAAAAAATTAATAAAAACAAAAAAATTTTGTAAAAACAAAAAATTCAATTATAACAAAAACAAAAGGGAAGAATACAAAAAACCATAAGAAAAAAAAATAAATTACGAAAAATTTAAATGGCAGTAAATAAGTCATGGAAGTACCAACTTTCCTTAAAATTTAAATTGCACCCCAAAAGTACCAACTGGTTTTATTCAAACCAGTAATTATAACAATTATAACAAAAACAAAAGGGAAGAATACAAAAAACCATAAGAAAAAAAAATAAATTACGAAAAATTTAAATGGCAGTAAATAAGTCATGGAAGTACCAACTTTCCTTAAAATTTAAATTGCACCCCAAAAGTACCAACTGGTTTGGACATCAGGAGCACTCTCTGTTTTATGTGCACTCCAGACAATCTGCTTTTTGTATCAGGCACTGCTTCTTATAAATGCCAATTATTTTAGATCTACATTTTTGTTTAAAAAAACATATGATGCATGGAATGATTCCAATTCATAAAAAACATATTGTTTGAAAAACGGCTAAAATTTTGAGTTCTTAATGAAGACTGACTTTAAAAAATATCGAATTCGATAGTCGTATCTCAATATCGATACATCGATATATCGGTATTTAAAATATCGGCGATATATATCGATTATATTTTTTTTAAATATCGATATTTTGATACATCGATATTTTTTGCCCATTCCTAATAATAAATGTTTCCTTCTAATTTCACTTTTGGTTTGTTTCAAGTACGAATTCGGATGAATCAACTTTATAAATCAAGCGCATTTTGAGTTGGGTTCAATTATAGTTTTACTTAAATCAATCTCATTTTCCGATTATTTTATGTACGAATTCGGAATTGAATATGGATAAATTAAGTATTAAGCGATTGAAAATCCGTGCTTGAATGAATCTTTTTGCACTGGATTCAAGAAAATCCATACTCACCGTACTATGAATACCGCTTCGAATTGATTTGAGTACTGATGGATTGATTTTTCTTTTAGATGTACCTTGGTTGATCGAAATCTGCTTTGAATGTTATTCTTTACTTCTGTTCTTCATAGTTTTTGCCAAAAATTCTTCTTGAAGTTCATAGAAAATTTTTCTGTTTTTTTTCTTTCTTTTTCTCGCTGACCTTTTTCAGCACAAGATGAAGGAAAAATGTAACCATAGGTTGTGCCTTATCTGAATATTGTGGTTATTTTATTGACATGTTTAGGGTTTTAAATCCAAATTTTCATATTTTAATCAGGCTAAAGTTCATGTAATTAAATTTCCTTTAAATTATTTTTATGAAGAAAGGAATTCAATTTAATAATTTATTGAAAATTAAATTTAATGAACTTTAGCCTTATTATGGTGTTTTCTTTTCTACAAAAAAATGTGCATTTTTTAAAAAAAAAATGCAATTTGGTGTCTGTTTCTTAAAAATGTTGCTCCCGAAAAGCTAAATTTTTTTAACAACAAAAAAACAAGCCAGCCTTTTCAGGAGCGAAATTTTTAAGAAACAGACACCAAATTGATTTTTTTTAATAAAAAAGGCACATTTTTTTTAGAAAAGAAAACACCATTAAATTATAAAAATGACTTTTAGTGAAGAAGTAAGTAAAATAGGCTTTAAGGGTAAAAAAGGCTTTAAATAAAATGCATACTTTTAATAATATAATTTTGCCTCGAGTGAATTTTTTTTTATTCTCACAGAACTAGTTTCGTTAATACACACTACAATAATTTAATGTTAAGGAACTTTTTCTTTTTTAATTTATAAAAATTTTCTTTTTTAATGGCAGCTGTCATTAAAAGTTGTTGCAGATTGTTATGTCAAGACAACTGAAATTACACACATAATTTTTGTGTTTAATTTTATTTTTTATGTCTTACACGATATTTCAAAATAAATACAAACTTATATAAACAGACATAAAGCAATTTTATTCCCTAGGATCTCGTAAATTTATTGAGAGAAAAATGTATAATATATAAAAAAAAAGAAAAAAAACAGAAATAAGACATGTCATGTCCACACTTTGGGCAAGAATAATAATGAACGTGCCCTTGTTCGCTTAAATAACAATAAAATTATATGAAACACACCTCAGAACTTTTACGTATTCTTTTAATATATTAAAATACATAAGTTCAAGTATACTCTATAATGGTACAATGAGGGATTAACAAAAAAAAAAATAATAAAAAAAAAAACAATTTTGAATGGTCAGAAATTTAAATTAAGTGCTAAAATTATTGCCTTAAATCCCAGACCTCACCAAACACTAATTTAAAAAGTAGCATTTTGTATACCCACATCACAGAAGAGGAAAGTGTATTTTGTGTTTGTGCTGACGCTTTTGACACCTTAAAATATTGGTTCGATCTAACGATGTCCGTCCGGCTAGCTTGCGGTCCATGTTAACCTTGTGCGCAAAGTACAGATCGTAAGTTTAGAGATAATTTAATGAAATTTGGAAATACAGAGAGCTAAAATTCCACATCATTACAAAATGTTCGTATCTCATTATATTCCAATCTACATTTTTCGACTATTTTAGTGTCATCACTAAAAAAGTGGCAATAAATTCTAATATTATTGTGGCATCACTGAGAAAACGGCATACGTTTTGAAGGCAGCGTTACCATTTCTTAAGTTTTTTCTTTTATGCAAGTTTTTTTTATTATGAAACAAAATTAATTCGAAATACATTTAAACGTTTATTTTTAAAATGTTGGCACTTTTGAAGAAAAAGAGAGTATGTATAACAAACGTTTTTTATTCCGACACAGTGACATTTTTGATTGATAGTAGAGTTTAGATGTTTCAAGTGTGAATGCATGTTTTAGATTTCCAACATCCTCCATGCTTTCCCCCGAAATGTATGCAAGTGTGCAAAGATGTTGACATTGACATGACAATTTGGCGACAGTAACTTTTACTATTTTTTCAAAAGGCCCCTTTCAGACTCGGCAAGTTAGTTGCGCAAGTTACTTGACGAGTACAACAAAGTCTGTACTAAATTTGTTTTCCTTACCCCGACCTTACCGCTGACGTCTACAAACCAAGAGTTGCGCAAGAGACTTGCCGAGTGTGAAAGGGGTCTAACAAATTGTTGTGCTGGGATAGGTTAAAAAGAAACCATAGGTCTTTTATAAAAACGCCCAATCTAAAATCACAAACAAGTCTCAGGCCCGTTTTCACAACGCACACTGGGGATTTTTGTATGGAGGTGAGGAAAAAAATATATTTTTCAAAAAATATAATAATTTCATCACAAATTTAGTTTTATTTATATAGTAATACACAAAAGTAATCAAAATAAAGAAAGTTAGAGAAATATATATCGTTACCTACAATGTAAAAAGCCCTAACTAACAAAAAATTTAAATGATTTTTTTAATTTTTAATTTATTATTTATTTTAAATCTACTTTTTAATTTATTATTCTAAAAGAGCCTTAACTTCGTCGCTTATATCACTATGCTTTTTCTGGCTAAATGAAGGAGTCAAGTGTGAGATCATGGGATCTGATGTTACCATCATTCGGTGCATAATATCTTCGTTCGTGGCAATTCGACTGCATTTTCTGGAGTGTCTAAGGCGATTCTTTTTATAGTCTTTGTTACGACTTTCCTGAGCCTCTTCGGATAATAAGCCTACAGGAAAAATACACTTTTCAATTATATATTTTCCATGAATCGGAATTTTGTGGATTGTTGGTGGCATATTGTACCACTCGTACAGTGCAACAAACTTTTTTTTTCGGATCTAGTGCCTCGGTAATGGTTATAGCTTCGAGAATTGTTGAAAACCACTTATGTCTTCATCTAGACCCGTGATTTCGGAAATCAAAGCAGGATTAGCAAAGAATCTTCGTAATTAAAAAAGTGCACTTTCCTTTTTTCCTTTCAATTTTCCACGCACACTTATTACCTTCACTTAATTGTGAATAAAAGCGAAACGCGTTCATCGATTCTCATGATTTATGTCTCATTTTTTTCATAAGTTATGCGACTTTACGTGAAAGTAATAGGACTTGAAACTTTTTTGTACTGTTTTGGATTTTTTATGAATTAAAAATAAAAAATTAAAATTTTTTGGGCAAAAAATATTTTTTTTCTTCATACATTTATTTATAACTGCGAAACTGTTGCTTATGTAGCAAAATGTTATATAAACAGATGAAAGTAATTGTAATTCTTGATTTTTCTAAATTTTTTTTAGCAAAATCCGACTAGTGCTTCTCGAGTTATGTTAAACAAAAGAGCCTTATCAGAATTGAGTCCCGAATCAATCAGCTGAAAAATGTTGTACAGTGTAATGCAACAAATTGAGAGGTGGCACCTGGTGGCACTTGAAATTGATTAATAATGTTAAAACAGATATAAGACAATGTTTTAGGTGTCATTTCAAACTGAGGAAAAGTAAAGATAAAATTGCAGGTCCAAATGTTTGGAGAAAAATGGGATTTGTGTTATATGTTCATAAAAATACACAAAAAAAAAAAAAATTAAGTCTCTGCAGATTTTTTTTTCAATTTTAGTATACTGAAATATACAACTTTAAATAGAAAAAAAAAAGAAAAACGTTAGCTCACATAGTAAAATAATATTCGTATTTAAATTCTTAGGTTTAAATTAAGTTGGTTCGGTAAAACACACAAGTTCTGAGTTTGAGACGGATATAAAAAAAAAACTGGCAGTCAGATCGGAGTAAATCTGTTTGATTTGATTGTACCATTTAGTCTAAAATTGCAACATATCACTGCATATTGCATGAAGACTATGTTGACAATTTGACTTTTTTCCGCGAAATCCCCAGTGTGCAACGTGCCGATAGCTTAAAGTAGACTTTCAGTGCCCTTATAAAAGGTGTTCCATTATAAAAACTTTACTTTAACCTAAAGTAAGCGATTAGGCAAATTAAGGTTAATCCTACCTGGTAGGATAAAGTTAAGTTATAATAATGGAACACTTTTTATACGACCGATGAAATCCTACCTTTAGCTATCGGTAAGTTGTGAAAACGGGCCTCATTTAGATAAAGATATCTAAATTATATTCGGCACAAAGAACTTTTATATGAATTTTAACCTCATAAAATAAATCTGTTCTGCATGGTCCATGATGACCAAAAGGGTTCACTCCCGAAAATATGATTATAAATATTATGGTGTAGGGTATTATATGGACGGGCTTAACCACATATAACTTCTAACTTGTTTTATTTTTAATTTATACCGGGGAAAACATATAAAACACCATAATTTACTTTCTAATTTACTAGACAAAACCAAACAAATTTAAACACAGCTGTTTAAGAACTTAAAAAACTTAGAGCAACAACAAAAAGTTATTATTAATGCCAAACGCTAAGCAATTATAATGGACAAAACACAAGGGTATAATAAACTAAAAATATGTTATAAATAAAATGTAAACCATCAACAAAATACAAGACAACAACCTCATTCATTTAACTGTCCATCCTCCAGCAGGAGCAACAACAAAAACAAACAAGAATAACAGAAAAAAAGTAAATGATGACATTCCATGAACTAGAAATGGATAAAATTTCAAGAATTGCTGGAATTAATGGCGGCAATAACGAATTATTTTGATGCTAAAGAAAACAAAAAAAAAATAAAAAAATAATTATGAATACGTTAAAAGTATAATTTTGTTTAACAAATTATGAATTTTTTATAGTAAAAAGTCGGGACTTTTTATTGCGAAATGTCGGGAAATTTTAATGCAAAATTTCGTGATATTTTTGTGTAAAAAATTTTACAGGGTAGCAAAGATTGAGCTATATGGTTTATAACTTCTTTATGTATGCGTTTATTATTATTAATTTTTTCGTTTAAATAGATTAGGAAAATTATTGGGGATTTTTTTCCATTAGCTTTAAAAATGTATAGCCTGTAAGGGATGTCTATTTTCTGCTTCGCGCATACGTGCTCTTTTTTCATAACTTGTTGGTTTTTAGTTGGGCAATGGTTCTTGGCTTGTTAACGTACACTCTGTATATTAAATATGCCCAACGAAAACTGTTAGGAGCGGTAAACTTGGAGGCCAGTTAGAATCGCTTGTTCGCGAAATAATGCATTCGCCGTATTTGTCCCTTACCATTTGGTACCTGGAATATATTTTTTGTATTTTAAATGTATTTTTGTATTTATAATGTCCTCAAAATTCTCTGCAATGACCGACGTGGCAGTCCAAGTTATGCCAAACGTCTCATTTCTAATGTTGAGGGACTATACTGTCCGCTCTCCATACACGTTCAATATTTTCAGCAGTGTTCACGGTACGTGCTCTTCCGGCACCAATGCAACCAACGCAATGGCTAATTCTAACGCTCTGTTTACAATGACTACGATATGCATGTTGTGTTAACACAATGGATTGATGGTTTGAAAATAAAATTCAATTATATTTGTTCGTTGTCCAATTATATTTCTATTCATAATCAATTCCCCAAGTCTGCTTAAAAAAATGCTGAAAAACACAAAGAAAAAATCAAAATAAAAAAGGTTATAAGGAACTAAAACGATATACCTCATTCTGAGCCACCCAGTATCAAAAATTGTGACTTCTATAACAAGTTATGACTTTTTCTATAAAAGTTATGACTTTTTCTTTAAAATTTTATGACTTTTTCTATATTCATAATCAAAAAAGTTAAGATTTGTCTGTAAAAAGTTTTGACCTTTTCTGTTAAAAGTTATGACCTTTTCTGTAAAAAGTTATGATTTTCTTTTTTATCAAGTTATGACGTTTTCTGTAAAAAATCGTGCGTATTTAATGCTGAAATCCTTGAATGTAAAAGTAAAAAGTCCTGATTGTCTTGTGTAAAAGATCGTGACTTTTTTTATAGGTTAAAAGTCCTTACTTTTAAATATTAAAACTCGTGACTTTTAAATCTTAAAAAGTGTCAAAGTTTTGACGTAAAAGTTGTTCCTTTTTTTGTGAAAAAATATTAGACTTCTTAATGTTAAATGTCTTTAAATTTTTGTGTTTGAGTTCCTGACGATTTCTGTAACATGGGGAATTTGCAAAATGTTGTGACTTTTTTACCTTCGTAATTTAAATTCTAAATGTAATAAATCGTGGAATTTTAATGCAAAAGGTTGTGTCATTTTAACGCAATAAAGAAAGACAGTGGTGTGTTTCAAATCGTGACACATTGTGACTTTCTAAAAATTATTCGATTCGAAAGCAAATTTATTTCTAATTCTTTTAATCGGTTTGTATCGGGACTTTTAAATCAGAGATCAGCAGTAAGTAGTAAGAAAGTGTGAAGAGCTGAAGCATGACTCTTAATATCTTGTACTTATACGCACTCATACTTATCGCAATGTTGTTGAAGCTCATATTCACTCGGAAATTTGGTTTTATCCATCGTACTCATAACTAGCAGCTTTTGTTGTGGTCGTCAAGTTTGACTCGTCAAGTCTTGAGCTTTTTGGTGAGAAGGGAAAAGAGAGTGCAAAATGCGAGGTTGCCAGATTTGTCCTCGAAATAGCAAAGTGACGATTTGGCAATTCCAATTTACTAAAGTTATATTTATGAAGTGGACGATTATTCGGCAAATTTATCTGGCAGCGCTGATTATGGAACTGTGTGTTTGATCTGTTGTTTTAAAACGGCAAAATGGATGAGCTGAATGAGTTGAATCAATTGGGGGATTCACAAGGTTGTCATATAGTTGTAAAGTCATATGACTTATAATAATTATATGAAATATATATGACTGCTGTGGATAACCGCTTATAATTTAGATTTCTACTTTGCAGTTACGACGAATCAATGAAGACAGCATTAAAATTTTTGTTTTGTTTGAAACACTACAGTATTTTCAATAAACAATTGTATTTACTGCTCTCGTGAGAGTGAGTGCAACAGAGTTGTTGATTCTAAATACTCGTGTTTTTTTAGTAGTAGTTTAGAGTAGTGCTTCTTTTTAAAGTTATAAAATCACTATTTTTAATTTAAAGAGTTTTTTCTCTTTTACAAGCGTAAAGTTTTATTAAAATTTGTTTAATAAATTCTTTTATTGACAAAATTTTCGACTACTTGCGCCTTTTTTTTAAAAGAAGGGTACACACTTTACTAATTGCAGACAAAAACCAGAAATTATGACAAAACGCAATAAAGTAACAGAAAAACATAACAAAATACCGAACTAAACACGACAAAAAAAAATAATAATTTGTAGTCCCCTTCAATAGTAACAATAGAGTAACCAAAGAAAAAAAAAAAACTAATATTATGGTTGTAGTTACTTTTGTTATGGTTGAGTACTAAGGGAGCCCCATAAATACACACGCTCCACACCACCACATACATACATCTACATACATACTTGTATTTCCAAAAGTATGTATGTATTTTTCAGTTGTGTGTCTCATAAATTGTCATATTTTAAAAGTATGTATACTTTCAGGTATTTTGACATGAATAAAAGGAAATACCCACACCGATACTAAACTACTGCAATTACATACAATTTTGTTATCTTTTCGAACTAAAAGTAGTGTTGTGGGGGCGGGGGTCGTTTTGTTTTCGGGCCAAAGGCAATATGGTCATCCAATGTTTGGTGTTTGTTTGTAAAGCAACAAAAACAAACCAGAAAAAAACAAAATCACAAAATTAATGATGATGCTTAAAGCAGACCATGACAATGATGACGACGACGACGACGACATTGATGATAACGACATTATGACAACAGTTCCATTTTTTTTCTTGTTTACTTTGGTTTCGGTATTCTTTGTTTAAGTTATAAAATAAATTTAAGTTTTTTTTATATCAAAATACCTGAGCTCTGCTGTTGCTTGTTGTTTCGAAAAACCTTATGTGTAAGAAAGCTGAAACACCACCTGCTCTTTGGGGACATTTTATATTTTTTGTTTGATGGATTTTAATTTAAATAATGTGGGGTTTATTTAACCTTTATTATTTTGCAGTTTCAAAGAAAATGGGTTTTATTTGGAACATTTTTAAAGTAAAGCGAAATTAATAAGAAAAGATTTGTTAATTTTTGGGACATCTTTTCTTCTTAAGGTATGCAGCGAAATTAATTTGTTTGTTCGACAAAATTTTTAATAGGAAATTTATATTTAATGAGCTGGCTGTTTTAAGCAGGGGCCGAAAATAACAGATATTATAAAATTTTTTAAACAAAAAAAAAAAACATAAAAATAAATGTCGTAAAACTGATTCAAGTATACTAAGGGGGTAATTTTGTTGTTCACTTCACCTTGCGTTGAGAAAATTTTCATATAAAATTTTTTTAATTTTTGAAAATTCAATTCAATTTAATTTTTGAAAATTCAAAAAATTTATATGAAAATTTTCTCAACGCAATGTGAAGTGAACAACAAAATTACCCCCTATATTCATTCTTTTAAACTATTCTATTATATTGCTTTTTATATATTAAGGGTAATAACGATGGGTGGTACAAAGTGTGCAAACGATGCAAATGTGTGTTCGTTTCTGCAATTTGCTTAATTTTACTTCGTTTACGGCAAAAAAAAAAACCTTGAGCAAAATTTTTATTTGTCAAAAAGAAAATTCGAATTTAAAAAAAAAAAAAAGCTAAAATGCTTTATAATTGCAAACTAATGAAGATTTTTAACAACATATGCTAGTGCTGCCAGAAGTTTCTTGTGTTGCCAGAATTAATTTTTTTGAGAAAAAAAAACACATGTGCACAAACAATAAAAGTGGTATGCTCACGATCAATCATAATGTGCGCTGCAAATTTGCAAATTTGCACAATGGTCATCGTTATTACCCTCATAATTATATATTGCGCCAAATTAAAGTAGTTCTTTTTTTAATTTTTATATTTTTCTGCAATAATATCAGTTATTTTTTTAATATTATTTTTTCGAGCAACAATAAACGTTTTGTAATTATTTAGTTGACATAAAATATTCATACCATCCCCATGAAAATCACACGTTAAAATAATTATTTAAAGTCAACTAATTGCGTTTTCTTTTCTGAGTAATTTTCTGTATTTATTTTGCCTTTTGCATATCTTTATTTTCCATTTTAAAAAAATATGAATTTTTTTAAAAGTAAATGTTGCCCCTCATTTTAATTAAAAAACATTACTGCAGCACTAGATTAATAGCTCATTACACAGTGCAACAAAATTTGGGGCAGCCCCGCCAGCCACAATACTTGCAATGCGAAAAGAAACTCGACTATTGGTAGATCAAATCCGCCGAAGGGTCTTAAAAAGTTAGCTTGGGTTCCCGAAAAATCTGCCCCAAAAGATTTTGAATTTTCTGAAAAGGCGTTTGGTATAAGTAAAAAAAAAATATACTTAATATACTTCTGAGTTAAAATACTATTTTATATGTCTTCAGTAGAATATTATTGCGAATCTTTTATTCGAATATATTAATCCTTTAACAATCATTTTAAGGGGTAACTTTTGTCCTATTTTTTAACTTCCCCACAAAAGTATACTAAAACGGCACTTTAGAGTGTTAAAAATTCCGGGCCTTAAAAGTTTTGGATTTTTCGAAAACCCGTTTTACATACATTGCACGATTTTTTGGTGAAATTTTATGCAGAAAATATTTGTTGAACATTTAAACCCCCTAAAGTGCACTTTTAATATATTTTTGTGTGGAAGTTAAAAAATTACCCCTTAAAATTAATATTAAAGGATTAATATATTCTAAGAAAAGAATCGCCATACATTTCTACTGAAGACATATGAAATAGTCTTTTAGCTCAGAAGTACATTTAATATTTTGTTGGCTTATACCAATCGCCCTTTCAACAAATTCAAAAATTTTAGGGGCCGATATTACGGGAACCCGGTGTAACTTTTGAAAACCCTTTGGCAGATTTGCTCTACCAATTGTCTCGTTTCATTTCGCGTTGCAAGTATTGAGACTGGTTTTTTTTGTTGCATAGTGTTATATATGAAAAATATGAATATAAAAATTATTTTTTTAAGCTCGTCTCTGGGCCGTTCTGCTTCAAATATTAGGTCGGCCAAGCAGTTCCCCTGAATGGTGTTCGCTGTTGCGAGATGATGACGGGCTGCTTGTGGCCAGGAATTGATGGTATGGACCTGGACGAAATGTGATTTGACAACGTTGGAATTCTTTCTTTGGGGATATCTAAAAAAATGTTTGCGTCAATAATCCAAAAATAATTCAATAGCTAAATGATGAGATAATTCGCCACATTAACGACATTCAACCTCAATTATGGCTCAGAGTCATTGAAAATATGTACCATCGGATAGGGATATGCCACCGAAGTCATGGCGAGCAGTTGGCTGATATCTGGTTTCACACATTTTTGTCATAGAAACTTCTATTAAAAATATTAAAATAATTCTCTGAAAATCTTTTGTTTTGCCTTTTTGATGGAACCACTCTTTAAATAAAAAAATTACTGTTATCATCTGACTTTTATGAAAACAAGAACAACTGTTACGGCCCCTGGTTGTTAGGAAAGATTGTCCTTTTTATATTTTAAGTTTAAAGTTTAATTTCGTTTGTAGAATGGGATATTTAAATTGGCTTAATATTCATCAATATCTAATTACACGCAGAGAAAAAACATGTTTGAAGTATGGTTAAAAAAAAACCTAATATGGTCCCTGCAATGGAAACAAACAAACTTTTGTTGTTTTTAACAAAACTTTTTTTAAGATTAATAATATTTTGTTTCTATTTAGCAAGAAAGTGTTTACCTCCCTTAAAACTTCAAACATGGTTGAATTTATAGGGTTTTAATAAAATAAAGCTACAACTATAAACTTATTCAGATAGTGTTTACCTTAACCATATTATTATCACGGCAACCATATTACGGTTAAATTCGTCCATTCAAAAGCTATAGCCGTATTATCGTTGCCTCCAAACATGTTATGGTTAATATTTAAAAACAATAATATATTCGAAATTATAATATTTTAAAACATTGTATGTTTAATTTTAAATAAATAAAAAATATGATAAGAAAGCAACAACGTTCTGGTCGCTTGCATTTTACTTGGTTTGCTTAAAATTCTCATTCATTTTATTTTAATTATTGATAAAAAAATACATAAATTTACGTAGAATAAACTTAATAGTAGAACAGGAAAAATTGTAATGAAGGTCGTCACAGGCTGGAATATGAATCAAAGGGGAATAAAAAATTAAACAAAATTATAACTTGACACTTAACAAACAAATGAAAAAAATGGATGAAATAAATAATCATAATATGATTAACATTGACACTTTTATTGTTAATTCTGACCAGAATATGGTTACTTTTGTCAAAATTCTGGGAAATTCTGGGAAATTTTGAGCATATTTTGGTTAATTTTGAAGATAATATGGTTAGTTTTGACAATTATTATGGTTAATATTGACCAAAATATAGTTCATTTTGACCATATTATGGTTGATTTCGAGAATTTTTTTTATTGATTTTAACCATACTATGATCATATTTAAATATAATATGGTAATCTGCTACCATAAACATTGTTAAAATCCAACCATTGTATGTTGCTCTTAGAATATGATTACCTCAACCATATTTTTTTTCTGCGTGTAGGTTTACGAAACTAAAACAAACTTTCAAGGTCTTAAAACAGAAGGAACGAAAAATTAGTCATTTCGTTCTTTGTGTAAATTTATGGCATTTCTCACATTTAAATCGAAAAGTTTCTCGAAAAAAGCAACAAACGATTTTGATAAATTTTGAGTTGTGGCTGTTTGTGATTTAGCGGGCGATTTGTATGAGATTTTACAGCACTAAACTTACTTTTCTTCTTTTGGTTTCTAGGCCAGTTCTAGTTAAGTTTTAGTTTAGTTCTATTTAGTTAAGTTCTAGTTTAGTTGTAGTTTACTTCCAGACCAGTTCTAGCTCAATGTCAGTTGAGCTCTAGTTGAGTGCTTGTTTTTTACTTTAAATTTTCAGTTTATTTAAATCATAGATTCTATTCAAGGGCAGGCTGCCAGTTCCATGTCTAGTTTAATATTTTAAATATACATGTGTGAATGTGATTTGATACTGTCATTTCGTTAGCAAAAAATTCTTAATCAAAACAAAAAACAATTGCCAAAAACAAAGTTTAAAAAAAAAACTTCGTTATCTGAAACGCAGAAAGAATTTGTTTTTGTTTTAAATGAAATCGTTCGAAAAATAAGCTATATATCGGAAATAAGCTATAAACTATAAAAAGTGCTGGAATCCAAACTGGAAACTCAACCAGAATTGGAACGAAAATTTAAACTTGACTCTCAACTAGGAATTAAAATGGAATTTAAACTAGAACCTAAAGTTAAACCTAAAGCTTAAGTTGGAGTTGAACTAAATAAGAATTTAACTGATCCAATGTTTTTTTTTAGTTTTAGTTATTTTCTTGTCATGTCTAAAAGCTAATTAAATTCAGTACTTTATATTAAAAACTAAAGCACCCTTCTTTTTTTTTTATTTTAACTTGTATCAAGAGGTTTACTTTTAATTTAACTGTAATTACGTCTCTAATTTACCTTAAAAGTTCTATACTTAAATATTTTTTCGAACCATATTTGACAAAGAAAATCTTACTGTTTAACAACCATCTAATCATTGTGTGTTTAAAACATTTTCTAAAAAAAATCTTTTCTAAAAAAAGACATTATAATACATTATAATACATTATATGTATACAAATGAAACTTTTCAAATTTAAGCAACATGTACGTATTTCCAAAGTTGTAATTTTTACTCAATTACCTTGACAATGGTGTTGTAATACGAAACCAAAGCAAAAGTCTATTAAAGTATACAAATTGTCACGTTTCATGCAGTGTGTTGGAAAAGGCAACCATTTACAGGAATTTGAACATAATGGTTTTTTAAAAGAACGAAAATAGCGACAAATTATTTTTACGTTGTATTTCACTTCAATTCCGCTTCAAAAACTTCAAGATTGAAAGAAAGAATTTTTTTTTTTATTAAAAAAAAAATAAAAACAAATTTAAGATTTCTTTATGTGTATGTGAAAGAAGTTTTTAAAACCTAAAATAAAATTATCCCTAAAAGTGTATATGGCAAAGTTATTGGTAGCTAAGAAACATTGTAATTAAAGTGCTTAGATGTCGTTTCTGTGGCACCGTGCCTGTGTGCAGTGATGCCAACTTTTAGGCAGCAAAACGCTTGAAGACATATGAAAAACGAGCTTGAAAGGATCTTAAAAGAAAAAAAAAACATTTTTGTAAATCAAAAAGTAATTTCAATTTTTGGGAATACAAAATTTAAATTTCAAAAGATTTTGTTATTCGTGCTAAATTCCCAGTTTTTATTATTGATAAAAACACTTGAAATTTATTGTTGATGGGATAAGCTATTCCTATGCGCATTTCACTGGTTGCTTAGGCCAGATCATCAGGAAACTTCATCCATAAAGATTTTAGAAAAACTAAAGATATTAAACCAAGTAAAAATGTTAAACGTATAAGACTTATAGCAACAGTTCTACTTGTAATAATATCAAAGCTTAAACAAAACAACATCAACAATAAACAGTGCGTTCATCTCGTCTTACATTCCCCGCTACAATTAGTTGAAATTCTCTCAACATTAATTGTAGTTGTAATTAAAACACTTAATTGACAACATCTTTTGTAAGTTGTTGTTGTTTTTTATTTTGTTTTTCTTAACCTACTTACAACTACAATTAATGTTGAGAGAATTTCAACTAATTGTAGCGGGGAATGTAAGACGAGATGAACGCACTGTTTATTGTTGATGTTGTTTTGTTTAAGCTTTGATATTATTACAAGTAGAACTGTTGCTATAAGTCTTATACGTTTAACATTTTTACTTGGTTTAATATCTTTAGTTTTTCTAAAATCTTTATGGATGAAGTTTCCTGATGATCTGGCCTAAGCAACCAGTGAAATGCGCATAGGAATAGCTTATCCCATCAACAATAAATTTCAAGTGTTTTTATCAATAATAAAAACTGGGAATTTAGCACGAATAACAAAATCTTTTGAAATTTAAATTTTGTATTCCCAAAAATTGAAATTACTTTTTGATAATAAACAGGCGGGTGCACGGCCTAAAAAACACTTAATTGACAACATCTTTTGTAAGTTGTTGTTGTTTTTTATTTTGTTTTTCTTAACCTACTTACAACTACAATTAATGTTGAGAGAATTTCAACTAATTGTAGCGGGGAATGTAAGACGAGATGAACGCACTGTTTATTGTTGATGTTGTTTTGTTTAAGCTTTGATATTATTACAAGTAGAACTGTTGCTATAAGTCTTATACGTTTAACATTTTTACTTGGTTTAATATCTTTAGTTTTTCTAAAATCTTTATGGATGAAGTTTCCTGATGATCTGGCCTAAGCAACCAGTGAAATGCGCATAGGAATAGCTTATCCCATCAACAATAAATTTCAAGTGTTTTTATCAATAATAAAAACTGGGAATTTAGCACGAATAACAAAATCTTTTGAAATTTTTGTAAATTATATTTTTTTAAGTAAACAAGAAAAGCTTTTAGCTTAATAATTTGTTAAACCCTATTACTGAGTATGAGATAATTATAGCAACACCACAATAGTGGAGAAGGTATTATGCGTTTGTGTTTATTTTTCTAAACCCATAGAAAAATGCATCTTCAAATTGATGATTCCCTAACATCAGCATATTGACATTTATGTTATTACAAATGACATCAATGAGGCAAAAAGTGACCTCAATCCAATGACGAACGTCACAATAAACTTTTGTCATATTTTTTGCGTCATCAATGCTGTGTTTACAGGAACAACAATTTGATTATTAACAGACAATTAACAGAAAAATTATGAATATAAATAACAACTAATTAATGTTAAAATACTTGTAGAAACAACAAAAAAACTACAAATAGAAAAACAAACATTATTTTCATGTCAAAAAATGAAAATAAGAAGCAATAATTCCCATATTCTACTTGTTTAGTTTGGTTTAGTAAAATAAATAAAATTTTCAAAGTAGAATGATTACGAAAACCATATCGGGTACGCTGCTAGTGTCTTATAACTGCGAGTGCATCTGTTAACAAACATCGGAGTACAACAATAGAAAAACAAACATGTGAAACGGGTAAGTAAATAATAATATTGTCTCACTTGGACTCAAGTCAAACCTAATGACAAAATTTAATGACAAACTATCCAATGAGTCCCTTCTGCGATGATATTGAGACATCGCACTTATGATGTTTTTTTTTATTAAACAGACTACGATTCACACATCTGTGATACCGATGTGGCATCTCATTGCAGACATAATTTAAATTTTGATCCTGATGAAAATTTGGCCAAGTGATGTTAGGGCTGACATCACAATGATGGAAATTGGCATGGGGTCAAAAACGATGACACTTGCCATAGTACTGATGATAAAATACATCAGCGTTATGGCGTCATTTCTATCAGTGTAACACCTTAAAATATTGGGGTTTAGAATCACTTTTTTTTTTATCGATCTGTGGAAAAAACACATGTTTTAATTTTACTAGCTATAAATTATTTTTACATTTTGATATTTTTATTTAAAATCAAACTTTCTTTCAGAAAAATGGAGATTCGATTTGAAATCAGCGACCTTAAATTAGTAAGAATTTGCAATCAAAATCCCGACCGCAAACTTACTGTTCCGTAGTGTAATATTTTGTTACTATTTAACAATAAAGTCTTTACCAATCTTGAAATTTCAAATGTGGTTGAATTTAACAATATAATGTTTTAATAAAATAAAGCTACAACTATTCACTTAAACATATTATGGTTACCTTAACCATATAAATATCGTGGCAACCATACTATGGTTTAATTTATCCATCCCAAAGCTATTACGATATTATGGTTGCCTCTAAACATGTCATGATTAAAATTTAATAGCAATACTATGTTGGAAATTATAATATTTTAAAACATTGTATGTTTAATTTTAAATTTAAAATAATATGATTGGAAAGCAACAACATTCCGGTCGTTTGCATTTTACTTGATTTACTTAAAATTCTCATTCATTTTATTTTAATTATTGACGAAAATACATAAATTTAAGTAGAATAAACTAAATAGTAGAACAGGGAAAATTGTAATGAAGGTCGTCACAGGCTGGAATATGAATCAAAGTGGAATAAAAAATTAAATGAAAAATTATAATTTGACACTAAACAAACAAATTCAAAAAAGAGGATAAAATAAATAATCATAATATGATTAACATTGACACTATTATTGTTAATTCTGACCATAATATGGTTACTTTTGTCAAAATGCTGGGAAATTTTGAGCATATTTTGGTTAATTTTTAAGATAATATGGTTAGCTGACCAAAATATAGTTCATTTTGACCATGGTATGGTTGATTTCGGGAAATTTTTTGTTGATTTTAACCTTACTATGGTCATATTTAAACATAATATGGTAACCTGCAAATATAAGCAATGGTTAAAATCCAACCATTGTATGTTGCTCTTAGAATATGGTTACCTCCAACCATATTGTTTTCTACATGTATATGAAGGTATGCAGCACAAAAGCTACTTTTTACAAAGGAATTTTGAAAGTTGGCGTATGCGGCACAAAACTATAATTTTCCCTTTCAATAAGATAAACCTCTAAGTTCGTTCATGAATAGTTATAAAAATTTACATTTTTCTTAAAAACATGTGCCAGAAGCAGTAGTGAAGAAACAAAAAATTTCTATTGTGTATATTTTCAGAAAACTTCACTGTTGAATTTTTGGCATATGCACCAAACATATAATGAGCTGACGATATGTTAAAGAAGAAAAGAAGCAAACAAAATTTTCCTTGTCGCTATATCTTTGATTTGTGAACTGTGCCCATGTTCTGTTACTTTGGTAAGAACTTCTCGCATCAAAAAGATGTGAAACAAAAATAATACCATCGTTTTTCAAAAAGTGAGAAAAAAATGTGTCTTTAACTCATGTCAAAATTTAACGAGAGAGATTACGTCGTTCCGTTTTAAATGTCATATTATTCTACTCGAAGAACGCCAGTCACTCATATCGTTAACGCCGACCAGAATTTTCCAAAATTGAAAAAATTTCAACCATGGCGGCGAAAACACAAACATCTGCTATACCAAATAATGTTAAATACAACTTTTTTGTTTGTTGGTTTTCAAAATGGCTTTAAAAGCATTCGTATATTTTTAAAAAATTTTAAAAGCGAAATAGGTTAACAATAAAAACATCTGCCAAGAACTTACATCTTCCCCATTATTATTCATTGCATTTTGTATTTTTAATATATATTTTAGTGTTAAACTTTTTTCTCATCCCGTTTTAATTCGTGAATTTATTTGACAGTTCAAAGCAAGAGCTTTCTCACAAAAGTTTAGCAGACACACTTTTTATGTAAATTGACGTGACGGGTAATTTCCTTACGTGACAGCTTTTACTCGCCAAAAATGTTACAGAGGCAGTTAAGAGAGAAAACAGTTGTTTGTTTGTTTGTTTGTTTTAATTTATGGCATTTCTCACATTTAAATCGAAAAGTTTCTCGACGCGGGAGTTACAGAACATGGGCACTGGTTTATGAAAAAAACAAACGATTTAGATAAATTTTGAGTTGTGGCTGTTTATGATTTAGCGTGCGTTATGTATGAGATTTTACGGAGATTTTACTTGCTTTGCTTCTTTGGTTGTCTATTGCAGTTCTAATTAAGTTTTAGTTTAGCTCTAGCTTAGTTGAAAATCTCTTCTAGACCAGTCTTAAGTTCAGTTTTAGTTGAGCATTTGTTTTCTATTTCCGATTTTCAGTTTATTCAAATCATAGATTCTAGTTTAGGGCATATTATGTTACAGCTTCTCGTTAAGATGCCAGTTCCATGTCTAGTTCAGTTCAGTGCTAGAGTTTTGCAATAAAAAACTTCGTATAAAAAGGTTTGACACACATTTTTCAATTACCGAAATTTTATTTAATATTTTAAATGTGCATGTGTGAATGTGTTTTGATACTGATTTTCGTTCATCTCTTTCGCTACAATTCAAGAGTCTCTGCCTTATCTTGGCATAAACTTACTAACACATGTTTTTAATTTTTTTTGTTATGTTCTTATTAACGCAAAATGTACTAATAAAAATTAAATTTCCGGTTTGTTTTTTCTTTCTTTCTTCGTACTATTACTTCTGCTCCGCTTGTTTTTTTCTTAAATTTTTTTGTGTGCTCCTGTAATGTTGGCAAACTTTTTGTTGTTGTGCGCTTTATTATTCTATAAAAATAAAGAAAATGTATATAAAACCGGTTAAAGTAAACGGGCTGCTTGCTCTGCATGGAGTAATATGCTGGAACAAAGTTAAATATTTAACTTTTCTAGCAACGGCAATAAAAAAGGGGTTACAGAACTGGTGTCAAGTCAAAGGGCAACCACACGTGAAATGTTGAAAGATTTAAATGATTTTTACACGATTAACATTTAAATTAAATATAGAAAAACGCACAGAATATAAAATAAACAAAGAAAAGAAGGTTTCTATTTCTTTCTAATTTTATTAGAAGTGGTTAGCAAAGAAAGCTGTTACAAATTTACAGTGTATGGAGGTTGATATAAAAAGCTTAGCGTTATATTGTAAACAAAATTACACGAATTTTTGCTTAGTTGTTGTTCTTATTTTAATAACGTAGCTTGTAAGTCACTTAGAAAAATGTTGAAATCAAAGATAATTATTTTCCCCCATTAGCCCTTTAGCATATGGGGCATTTGGCTTCCACTAAGTATCTCCATCTCGCACGATTTGTTGCAGTTGTTTTTGCTTCTTTAGTATTTTTATTTTGACTTGTATTAGTTTCGTTAATTGGTTGATGTCCCAGCTAAGTAGATGATAAGTCTGCTGAGGTAGTGCAGTGGTGGGGTACCTTGCTTATCGTTGAGTCCTAACATTTTCAGAAAGGGCTGTCTGACCTTTGTCATGATGTTATCCTCTTTTTCAAGGGGTGGGATGGTCAGGGGGTTTCTTGTACATTGTTGGGGGGGGGGGGGTTCTTTGAAGCCACTTAATTTTTTTTAACTCGAAAATCATGATAAACGTTTTTGACAATCTGCCAGGAATCGACCTGGGGTGCTTCGCTTGTTTTGCAGGCAGGCACTTTTAATACAACAAAAAGCCGCCACCAAAGAAAATCAAAGAGAATACATTTTCCTTTGTTATGCAATAATTTAAATTTAAAGTGGACGCCTAATAAAAGGCATAACTTCTTCAAAGGTTAAGCTTAGTTTTAATTGTACTCTTAGTTGAAATTTAAGCTGAATTTAAAAAATTTTCTTTATATAAAAATATTTTCCAACCGTTTTCAGAAATTTTCTGTTTTACTTACAAACTTTAAAAATTTCAGGAAGCTGTCTAAGCACATACGCCACTTGTTAAAAAAATACAATATCTTGTTTAAAAAAATATATATAAAAAGAAAAAAAATAAAAAAATGCCCCTTAGTAAACACATCATCGTCCCATTTGTGGCTGACATTTTGTGTCACTGTGTCACTCAAAAACTTTCAAGCAGCATTTGAAGTAAGAAAGAAAAGTATCTTCACCTCTTCAACTATGAATACTTAAAAAGAAAATATGCAAATAAAAATTAAACAACCATCACGAAGAACTTAAAAAACAAACGAACGAACAGCTAGAAGACATTCAAGTTTATGGGAGTCTGCAATAACTGGAAGATGATAAAAAGTATTTCAATATAAAAATAAAACTTATGATCGCCTTTAAGGCGTTTGTCTGCCTCTCTAGACTGTTTAAGTATAACGAAAAAAAGGCGTAAACCTAAAAGATGGAGTGAGGAGAGTGACCGAGAATGCAGACAGAACTTTTGAAACAAAAAAACATTTTTAAAGCAGTCAATGCAGAGAGAAGAACAAAATAAGAACCAAGCTGAAACTGCACAAGTTTTGAACTAAATGAAAAGGATTTAGAATCTTGATCAGAAACTTTGGCTTCTTGATGTAGGTCTAATTTAACTATTATATGGATGTCGGTGACAATAATATGGTTATATTACCAATAATATGTTTAAAATTTTCTTTAATAATAGCTTCGTTGGAGGTAACCATATTTTAACATGTTTTTTCAAAAGAATTAAACGTTTAATCAATTGAATTAAAGGTTTAATGAAGTGAATTAAACGTTTAATGAAGTGAATTAAACGTTTAATGAAGTGAATTAAACGTTTAATGAAGTGAATTGAACGTTTAATTGATTTAAACCAGTAAACACAGCAATAGTATCAATTAGACGTTTAATTCACTTGATAAAAATTATAATTTATTTGATTAAATTTTTATTTAAACTGATTTTATTTTTGATAAATGCTTTATTTGGTGCAACATTTTCTTCTGTGTTACAATTATATTAAAACTGGCTGATTTATTTTAAATTAACACAAAATAAGTAAAAAATTTTGTTTTGATTTTTTCTTTTGAAAATGTAGACTTTTGGCAATAATATGCGTATGGTACTTTAATTACTAAGGCATGAACATACATATTTATATTACATACGAGTGTTTAGAAAATTGTTTCTTTTTATGAAACAATGCCTGTAACGAGGGGTGTACC
Organism: Pollenia labialis; assembly: GCA_949318255.1. Lineage (NCBI taxonomy): Eukaryota > Metazoa > Arthropoda > Insecta > Diptera > Polleniidae > Pollenia > Pollenia labialis. The sequence continues at coordinate 28,551,535 of OX439141.1, read as the reverse complement.
GCAGGGGTCAATTATTGGGCTTTACGCTGATGACCTTCCGAGTCAACTTACACACTGCAAAGTCAGAATGTATGCTGACGATGTTCAGATTTACATCAGCTGTGATACATCTGAAATTGAACAATGTGTCTTAACTCTGAATACTGAGTTAAAACATATATATGAATGGGCTACTGCTAATGGTCTTAGTATCAACCCAAAAAATCTAAGTATCTTGTTATCCAAAAACGATCTACTATAACCGATCATATACCTGATATTTTTCTTGGTGATGAACGTATTGAAAGGGTAAATACAGCAAAAAATTTAGGTATTATTTTTAATAAGAACCTGACATGGGGCAACCATATTAATTATGCATGTGGCCGTACATATTTCATGCTTAGAACTCTCTGGCAAACGCAGTATTGAACACCTGTCAAAATAAGATTACTTCTTGCCAAAACCTATTTATTGCCAATTCTGATGTATGGATGCGAATTATTTGCCAAATGTGATGCGGCAAGTACAAGAAAATTAAACTCAGTCTTTAAAAGCATTGTACGATACGTATATGGCGTGAAAAGGTTTAATTCTGTTTCTCCTTTTACGGTAAAGTTATATGGTGTTCAGTTTGATGACCTTCTCAAAACAAGTGTACTGATATTTATGCACAAAATCGTGTTTACTCAACAACCACAACATCTGTATAACCGCTTAACCATATCTAGGTCTAATAGAGGTAAAAGAATTTTATTGTTTAGACACCAAAGTTTAACTTCCGATTGGCAATTTTTCCTTAATGCAATCCGTCTTTGGAATCTACTCCCGCATAATATACAAATAACTAGTAACGCACTGAGCTTTAAAAAAAGCATTTTAAATTTTTTTGCACGTTAATTTTTTTCATTTTTTTATGAATTTTAAATATTATTATTTTGTTAATTTTCAATTTAATTTATTAATTTAATAATTTTTTTTCTCTCTTTTAAATTTTTTCTTTTGTTTTAAATTTTATCATTTACAAATTATAATTATAAATGTTTCTGCTAAAACAATGTTCTATACTGCAATAAGAGGCTTTAAGTCTTGTGTATAGAATTGGAAATAAATAAATAAATAAAAATAAAAATAAAATGCAAAACAAATTAAGATTTTGGATCTGGCAGCTCTCAGTTCGTGAAAATCCATTGCAACCTGGAAGTTTGGACCGGTTTTTAGTAGAACATCTATTTTAATTATGCCCTACACCATCGGTTCTTATATCTTGTGTCGGTATAGGTTTTGTAGGTCCTCGGTGCCTTTACAGCCATCTGTCTGTCTTGTTAAAGATCTCCCTCATTTGTTGTCATATTTTTTATAGGAGCACAATGTTACCGCCAGATCTCATTTAGAATCTGGTAATGTAAGGTTTGGGCGGTTTGTTTTTTATTACGTTTATATCTGTCATATGGTAAAATAATCTAAAATACCAATTACGACTTTTCATTTTTCATTTTTTATACCTGCCCAAAAAGCTATCATAAGGCCAACTCCTCCCATATTGGCGTTATAATTTTTGACCGTTTTTGGACAAGCTATTGAAGTTTGTGTTTTTTGCGATTTGTCAAATCTATTGGCAGCATCAACCGGTTCCACACCTACGCTATTTAAAGCTTACGTAACAAGCTTATTCTCCTTCCAGCATATCACAGAGATATCCATATTTTCATAATTTGTAACATATTCCTCATAGAAACTCTGTGCAACAGACCATTTCATAGAGTTTTTTGCGGCCGGTTATTTGCAGTTATTTTCGAGCCTATTTCTTTAAATTGTGCCCAACGAGTATAATCCCTGAATACAAAGGTAATACATTAATGGAACAGACGTTTAATGATTATCGAAATAATTTACTTGGTTAATTTTTCTAACCAAAATATTTGTAACCGTCTATAATTATTTATGTCACAAACGCATGTTGTAGACCTTTGGCAACATACAGTAATTTTCAAAAATATTGCATTTATTCAATAACTTTATTAAGAACAAAATGACCAGGCCATAGCTAACCCGTCAACAGCTTGTGTGTGCTTAGAAAAGAACTTTTATGAATGCACATACATAGGAACATAGAGAAAATTAGCTAGAACTGGTATGACGACAATTGGCAACAGTATGCATCAAGGTCTATCCAATAGGTCTGCGCAAGAAGCCAGATGTTAATTTGGTTTATTCCTCAACGATGTCAAAAGTTGTTTACATTTTCCTTATACATGTATTTTTTGTTTACGTTTTTTGTTTTTTGCAACACATACATGCAAACAAAACACATTTTTCCTTTTGTTTCGCCTATGTAGTAGTAAGATTTTGACAACGGCGGGGAATTTTACACCAGCAAAATGCCTGTTGTTTTTTGTGTTGTTGTATTGTTGAAGAAGTAAGCAGACCTTTTGGATAGGCCTTGGTATGCATTTATGGGTTAACCCTTAACAATTTTGTTTGATTGATAAGAAAAAACAACTGTTAATTTCTGTGTGTTTATAAATGCCTAATAAATCTAAAGCTACGGTCACACTTATTAAATATTTAACCAAATAAGCGCAACCACTACTGTTGAAAACCGTTAGAGTGATCTAACATGGTCTTAATAACACAAAATAAAACTAATTCTACTATTAGGCATAAAAAAACTGGTTTTTGTAAGATGTGGTTATTATAATCAAAATTAATATTGAAATTTAAGCAATTGATTATTTAGTTTGCTTGTTCGTCCCGTTTTTTTAATCAAATATTTGACAAGTGTGACCGTAGCTTAAGGGGAGTATGTGTTGAGACTTTGCTTGGTACAGAATCACTGCAACTTGGTGTGGCGAAAAAGGAGTTAAGTCCGAACCTAAAATGGAATCTGAAGTCTATACTTGAAACTGAACTAAAATCGGAGTTGGACTCTGGCGCCCTTTCGTCGCATTTATGAACGAAATCTAACCTTTTGAGATCGGCATACTCGATACAGAATTACTTTTATCGATTGAATTTGAGATTGTGGCATTCGATAACGAGTAGTCGACCGAATACCTTCTCACCAATTGTCATTCGATAGGCTAAGAGCTGTCGTACACATACACAAATGTTATTGAGAAATTGTAATTTGCATTATTGTGATTATTAAGAATACTATATGTGTTCCCATTAAAATATTTACACTTTCATATGAGCTTTCCGATTTTAATTTTATGAATGCCGATGCAATCAACTTTACAGATCGAAGTTTTTCTCACTCAACTTGCCAGCCTTGTGTATTTTTGACATTGCAAGAGTACAGCCAGAAAGCAAAAGTCAAGTGAAAGGTTTTTTTCTTGAGTTTCATAAGCAAGACCCACAAAAATATCATAACAAGTCAAAAGTTCAACAATTTATTTTTTGTACCCATCGATGAATAGATAAAATATACATAATATTGAATTTTGTTTACTTGCTCTTTCTACCCTCTGCAAACATTTTTATTTTTATATCTTACAAACTTTTCTCCAAAGCCGTTTACTTTTATAAATAAAATATTTTTTTAGTTTATTTCATTAAACTTTTTTTTTTCTATCGGTTGCTTTCGATATTTCTTAAGGTCAATCAATTGATTTTGATGATTCGGCTTTCGACGATAACGATAATGACAATGATGCTGATGATTATTATTATTATTATTGTTATGATTATGATAATAAATGTTATCATCATCGGCAGTATTATCGTTTTGATTGCTAAGGGTAATTTATTTGAATTTTAAATTTCCTGCTGAATAGACAATATCTAGTTTTCAATATGAATGAAAATGCCTAAAAGTAGTCCTTACTTTACTCTGTTATTTCTTTTACAGAACACGAGAAAAAAAAATTGATATTTGATTAAATTTTTATGCTTGAAAGTAGAGAGCAAAAAAAAAAGAAATGAAAATGTTCAAGGATTTTCTATTTAATAAAAAGAAAATTTGTTAAAGTCTTTTTTATGGGAATGTGGATTATGTTCGTATTGAATGTTATTAAGGTAAATGATAAAATGCATTAACTTTGATTTCAAATACTCAGATAACGAATGAATGATAAAAATGAAAAGGACATTGAAAGGATTCTAATTTTTTTTTTGTAGAAGTAATGAATAAAGTAAAGTATATAAATTAAAATATGTATTGAACTTATTGTAAATACAGGGTGGGTCATAAGTTACTAAAGTTATATTTCTTTTTTTATTTTTCAATAAAGGGTGGTCCAACCATAATGTACTGATGTGTCCGGTTTAACGTGATCATCATCCTTAGATCCTTCCTCACGAAGCTCTTAACACTGGGTCAAAATAATGCGTTGACCAGCGCCCCCTTCCTTCTTCGCCACAAAGCCGTGGCACCAGAGCAAGGGTTACAACTTCGAATCCATGCATTTGGGCACTTCATCCCCCTCGGTAAAGGGCGGAGCCTTTCTAACACTCCTCGACCAAATGTGTAAACAATCAGGAGAATTTTGTGCAAACCGCGTCTGTAGTAAATGTGATATTGATGAATTCACAAAGAGTGACTCTTTGGTGCGGCTTATGGGCTGGCGGCATCATTGGATCTTACATCTGCGAAAATTAGGTCGGCCAAGCAGTTTTTGTGAATTGTGGCCAGAAATTTAGAATGTGGACCTGGACGATGTGGGGTTCGAACACTTGCCACACAGCCAACGAATCAATTACTCTTTTGCGCGATAAATTCAGTGGCAATGTTATCTCACGTCGTGGCAATGTTAATTTGCAGTCGCGATAATCTGAATATGCACCGTTGGGATTCTTTCTTTGAAGAAAAAAAGGACGTCAGTGTCAAATAAATCAATATGAATCGCTTATAAATCTTGTCTTGCCAGGAACAAGTCAAGGGATAAATGGTGAGATAAGTCGGCGTATTAACGACATTGAGCCTCAATTATGTTTCAGAGCCATTGAAAATATGGACCATCCGATAGAGGTATGCCATAATAAAAAATATTAAGATAGTTCTCTGAAAACTTCTTGTTTAATTTACAATTAACATCGTGAGTATAAATTGGACCACGCTTTATTAGAGAAACAAAGTGTGGGAGATTAAGTAGCCATGTATACGATTAAGGAACGAGAAAAAAATTTCAGTTTTATTTTGCTAGTAAATTTTGATACGCTTAACATAGCGCCAACACAGCATCAAATGTCCAAAAACTTCAGTGCGCAGAATAATGAAAAAAAAAAAAAAATTATGGCTTCTTCAAGATAAAAATTATATAAGAGATTTTGCCGCAAGACTTTGCAACCGGCTCCAGATTTGTTGAAAAATGTAGCAAATTATAAACGGATGATCGGTGACTTATGACCCACTCGGCGCAAAAGTGAAAGAAATATTAATAAATAATTTAGAATTAAAGTTGAGAAAAAATGGAAGTTTAAGTTTAAATGCTGGGATATTTCTTGATTTTGTGTTAAAGATTAATTTTGGGTTAAGAATTTTACATAAGTGGTTACTGTACATTTTAATAGTGAACTTTTAGTTAATTTTTTTTAAGTAAAAAGTGAATATTCAACATAAAATGCTACAATATCTGGTAAGCTTTTCATTATTGTCTAGATACTTGTGGGAAATTATAACGATAACACTTCGTCAAATTGTTAAAAAATACGTGTTTATATCTTTAATTACAAAAAAAAAAACTCCCTTAACATATGCTACCATAAATCTAGATTAAAACACTCATCAGTATGTTACACATTTTGATATTAACTATCACTTTTTCGAGCACACTTAACACCTTCTTTACCTAAAGTTAAGTGTTGCTGTTGTTTGTTATTAAAGATATTGTTTTGAAATTGACAAACCCTTTTCACGATATATTTCTTATATTATTTTTTTTTATCCAAACACAAACAAAATATACATCTGCCAAATGTCAACATGATGCCAGCTAAACAATACACTTTAGACTACAAATAAATATAAAATACAATGGGAACAATAAAAATATTTCTACTACAGAGGCATGTTAAACACAACAAAACTTTTCCATTTTAAGCTTTTGTTTAAGAAGAAACAAGGAATAATACTTAAAAAATCGACACACACAACCGAATTCTGCTAAAGGATAACAACGGAGAACTAAACAAAGCCACGAAAAAGAAAATTTAAAAAAAAAAAATACTTTCAAGTAAATAAAGCAACAATTTATTCCACACACACAAAATACGTTTACGAAAATATTTGTGGAGAGAATGAAAAGAAAAAAATATTATGCTGTCAATGTTTCAAACATTTTAAGTTAAATATTTTTGTTACATGACAGGAAAACAGCAACACACAAAAAAAAATTTCTTGCCTTTTTCATTAACCACGACTACCATTTAAGGCTACAGTCGAACACAGGCAAATCAAATAACTTAAAAAAATATACAAAAAACTACACATTCAAAATTCAAAACCAGTGTTCGAAAACATGATTTTTACTACACAAACACTGTTAGCGTTTGTGTTTTCCACAAACGATATTTAATGTTTATTTTCGAACACCGATTAAAAGTGAATTTGGAATTGTTTAAGCCCTGCAAATAATAGGACTAGTCCAAACACGCGTGTAAAGAGTAGTCCACAAGGGACTAGGACTAGTCCAAAAGTAACCCAAACGTATGGAAAAAACATGGTCTATTTTTTTATGTTTATTTATTTGAAAATTATTTAATGTATTTATAAATAGTATAAATAAACAAATAGTTCATACATCCTAATTTATAAACATACACTGTCCCTTGACGGGCGCTCTAGTACTTAAATAATTATTAATATTCTTATTATGGATTTATAGATGTGCAATGAAACTTATAAGAAAAACATTGCTTTATTCAAAATATGAAGTCAAAAAATCATGGTCTGTTTAACATTACGTTGTCCTAAGGCAGGACCATATAACCCAGCTTTGCACTACAAAGGAGTAGTTTTTAAACTACTCCATTTTAAACACAAGAGGATTAGTTTTAACTTCGTTTAAAAACGAAAACATGTCGTTACAAACACTTTTTAACAATGACATGGTCCATGCTTGCATTACATCGGACTAGTCCATGGAGCAGTTCATTTAATCAAAATGAATCAGGTGGTCCAATAATATTTGCAGGGAGGCGACCGTACACATACATACATACAAATACATACATGTCGTGTGTTACCTTTTTAACTTTGCTTCTGTAACAGTCAGACGCAAAGTCATCTGACAAAATTTCAATTAGAGCGTGCTCTATTTTCATTTTAAAAACCATCTGACATCAGAAATCTATGCCGGGAGGAAACCGGCAGCGTCGTCCACTATTGACGGAATTATTAGCCTGCTGAAGTTAATATTTTACAATACCGATATTTAAGATAATTTCACCATTGAATAGAAGTTATGTTATATTATAATATTAAGAAAAAACGTTTAATTTTAATATCCTAAATTGGTATCTTCCAATTTAAAGAAAAAAGTATTTAGATGGCTGAATTCTTTTTCGGCGCAAACAAAAATTTGTATGGCAGCCACACGCTATTTTGAAACCGAGAACTACTTTCGTTTCTGGAATAACTAAGCGATAAAAAACATTGACAATGTCAGAAGCAAATTACATGTACGTTTGTGACCGAATATTATAAACCCTATGTAAAACAGCAATTTTGACAGACATGCACAATTACATGTGACTTGAAAAGTTGACAAGTCAGATGTAAAAAACATGTCGTCTACATGCACCTTTAAAAGTCTTTTCAACTTTTGCTTTTGTTCCGTTTTATTTTGATTTTACTTTGTACTATTGGAAAGTGACATCAAAGCAACAGTTCACAGTCGTTATAAAATCTGAAGACAGAAAAAGCTTTGCAGCAACAATTTGAAGTACAACTAGTAAACTGCTGCTTTTGCTTCTGCTATGAAAATAAATATCAACTGTTGAAAAGTTTTTTTTATTGTCTTGCAGTCGTTCCGATTTTTTTTGTTGCGACTCATCATTATCAGTTGCAAGGCATTAAAAAACTATAAAATTTGGACTGCGTTGATTTTTACGTTCGCCAAAAAAAAAATTTACTTCTTGTTTGTATTAGAAACAACAACAACTCTACGAAAGGAGATAAAACACAATTGAGTTGTCTGTTGTAGACAGCAACATTACTAAAAGAAAAAACGAAAATTTTTGGTGGTTTTTTGAGTGGACAAATTATATTCATGTTTAAAAAAAATTAATAAAAAGAAGGAAAATACCCGTATTCATTTTGTTAATATAAAACTTACAATGATGACAGAAATGACTGCCGTATTCATAAAAAATAAAATAAGTTTGAAATGTGTTTAAGGGCAAAGTTTCCATAAAAATTTTTCTTAAAATACAATTCAAATCCATTTTAATTTTTTAAGTTATAAATGAAAATTAATTTCTAAACTAAAAACTCTTGTTCTTAAATTATAGCAGAACCCCAATCGTGTTTAACCCGACCCAAAAAAAGAGGAATGTTACAAGTTTGTGGTGTTCATCTGTCTGGGTGTATCTATTGTATGTATCTGCCCGTTCCATCGTAGAGTAAAACCGGCTGGCACGATTTTGGTTTTGATTTTGATTTTATTTTATTCTTAGCTTTGTTTGAAGCAAATCGGTACAACCGATTAAAATTTATCTCCTCTTAACTACCTTTTCTATCCTCTTCAAAATGTTTGTCTTTGGCACCGTTGCTCCTAAATGCCTAAATCGATTTTAATTTAGTTTTTGTTACTTGAATTGTGTCTACATCTAAAATCTTCTTCCGTGAACTTATCGCTCACTTAAGGTTAAAGTAAAAATGTTAAAAACGGAGTACTTTTTAAACGGCCGATAAAATCCTACCTTAAGCTGTCGGTAAGTTGTGAAAACGGGCTTAAATGTACATATAAACATTATTTTATCTAACTGTTTTCCTTACAAAATGTTTCATACAACATTTTTTTTTAAATTTTTAATACAGGTACATGCATTTTAATTTCTCCATCAGATGAAAAAATATGAAAATAATTTTCAACTTTTGTGATAAATATCATTAACGATTTTTATTTAAGTTTTTTTCAAAAAAAAAAAAAAAAAGGAAAAAATTTTGGTTTTCCAAATTAAAAAAAAACTTTTTCATCACCAGTTTTTATTTTTAAATGAAAAAAAAACAAAAAGGATGTTTTTAAAAGTATTAAAATACAGTCTCTGGTTGTTATATTTTCTGGCGAAATCAGGTGTAGCCAACACTTGAATTTCGGCGGAATGGAAAATGTCTGATCTCTTCAAGATCGCGGCTGACCAGAGGTCGTACCTGGTAGCTCGGGAGTCAGTGGCCTCCGGAGACACGGCACCGGTCAAACTATTGGTTGAGGCTCCTTCGGAGATCACATAGTGATTTGTGGTTTTAATCCAAAAATCATGGAAAGGAAGAACTTTATAGGTTAATGTCATTGGCTAATTTTCGGCAAAGTCCGGTTTGCTAATAGATGCTACTCGCTTTCCTCCGGCAGTGGATGTTATTTAGCTCTGGCTCCTCAACAAGGGGTGTGTGTATAATTCTGCCAATTGTACACACACAATTGCTAACTGTTTGTGTTGCTAAACACAGGAGCGGTTGGCAAACTCATTGCTTGTCACCCAGTGATAAAAACCACTATGACTAATGAAAGTTTCATGCAAATCTTGTCGGCTTTGTCACCGCAGGTGGAAAGGGTATAAAAAGGAAAAAAAACATGTACTTAATTAAACATTTTATTTCGAAGTAAAAACTTAGCTGCATATCTTGAAATATTTTTATTAAAAAAAAACTTTTGAGTTTTTCTAAAGCAACACTTAGCTTTTATTTATTCTATTATACTCATAAGTTTCCCTATGGTAGAAAGAGCGGCCTTATAAGCCTAACAAAAAGGCAGACATTTTAATAATGTTTCTCAATTTTCATCTTTTTTTTACTTTTTATATCTAAAACTAGAATACTTACAAAAAGAAAATATTAAATAATTCTTGTACTTTATTAAAAAATCAACAATATAAAACGGCAAAAAGTCTATTACAGAGACACGCATACGTAATCCTCGAATGCTCATACAAATGATAAACTTGAATGGGTACTAAACTTTAAACATCAACCCGGCACCGCAGAAGAATACACACTACAAAGTCATCATAAATTTTAACCCTAGAATGGTGTAAAAAAAACAAATCTTCTCATAGCAAGACCTAAAAGTAAATGTTAATAGACATTATTAAAACTTTATAACAAAAAAATAAGAGACTCATGAAAAATTGTTATTATAATACAAATTTATAAGACTATATGCGGGCTCATATGTATAAGCAAAAGTATATCTAAGTGCTTACCTCCACATGGATTCATATATGCATAATCTATTGTAATAAACCTACTTATCATTTTGACACATTCTTTATATAAATTTATTAAAAAAAAAAAATAGAAAAAAACAGCAGACAGACAAAGTCACATAAATATACTAATTTACACACATCCAACTGTCACCCACACTCAACAATTTTCCCTTTCGGTTTTTGTTTAAAATTTTTTAAGATGTTTGGATGTAAATAAAGTAAAAGCTTGTTAAAAGGATTTATCATTTAGTTTTTAAGGATGACAGGGTAACAAAGACGTATGCAAACATACATAAAGAAATCTAAATTTACAAATTTACTTATGAAATAAAGCAAAGCATGCACAATTATATCTTATTTATAATAACCCAGCAAGCAGTTTGTATTATTTATAATAACCCAGCAAGCAGTTTGTATTATTTATAATAACCCAGCTAGCAGTTAGTATCATAACCCTACAGACTAAGCAACTAGTATTTAGCTAGAAATATACTGGCTGGTGTTTACTTTAAACTTGTTGCACTTTTGATCTTTTTCATATTTATATCCAATTATTGTATTTAACATTGGGTTGTCATAGCAGCCCAACGAGTTTTTTTTTGTTGCTTTATTTACAGTATCAGTACTAATAAAAGCAAAACTAATTTTAGCAATTCCCCTCAATATCTTTTTCATACTTAATTTTTATTTTATAGTGTACTAGCTTAACCCGGTGCGCTTCGCTACACTGCTTTAACCACTTTATCGGTTGAGAGATATTTAATATATGCATCCTATGGAAGGTAGTTCCCCCCTGCGCCTACCCGCTTTATTTTTATTTTCAAAGTGAAGTATACCATAAGAGTGACTTCTACAAAGTTTGAACTTTCTCACTATAACAGTTTTTAAGATATCCGATATTAAACATTGGCGTCCTATGGTGGGTAACACTTCCCCCGCTGCTATTTTATTTAAATTTTGGGGCTCAGAAAATCCTACTACCAAAAGTTCAACAAATTGCTTGCAGCGGCTCTTATTAATATTTCTATCTATGAGGGGTACTGCTCCTCCTCTGGCTACCCCGCCCATTTCTATATTTAAATTTATAGTTTACTATAATAGTGGCTTTAACCACGTTTGAAGACTCTCCCTTTAATAGTTCTTCAGTTGAGCGATATTTAATGTATGCATCCTATGGGAGGTATTTCCCCCCCTGCGCCTACCCGCTTTATTTTTATTTTCAAAAGTGAAGTATACCATAAGAGTAACTTCTAGAAAGTTTGAACATTCTCACTATTACAGTTCTTAAGATATGCGATGGTAAACATTGGCGTCCTATGGGGAAAACCACTTCCCCCGCTGCTACTTTATTTCAATTTCGGGGCTCAGAAGATCCTACTACCAAAAGTTCAACAAAATGCGTGCAGTGGCTCTTATTTATATTTCTATCTATGAGGGGTACTGCTCCTCCCCTGTTTACCCCGCCCATTTTTATACTGAAATTTATAGTTTGCCATAGTAGTAGCTTTAACCACGTTTGAAGACTCCCCCTTTAATAGTTCTTCAGTTGAGCGATATTTAATGTATGCATCCTAAGGGAGGTATTTCCCCCCCTGCGCCTACCCGCTTTATTTTTATTTTCAAAAGTGTAGTATACCATAAGAGTGACTTCTAGAAAGTTTGAACATTCTCACTATAACAGTTCTTAAGATATGCGATGTTAAACATTGGCGTCCTATGGGGGATTCAAATACCCCCGCTGCTATTTTATTTTAATTTCGGGGCTCAGAAGATCCTACTACAAAAAGTTCAGCAAAATGCCGCCAGCGGCTCTTAAGATATGCGATAATAAATATTGGCATCCTATGGGGGGTACCAATTCCCCTGCCCCTATCGAAAAAATAAGTAGCCTATTTTATTTTTAGGGCTCACGTGATGTTACTGTAAAAATTTCAAGAAAATCGGTTCAGTAGTTTCGGAGTCTATAAGCCAACAAACAAACACACAAACACACAAACATACAAACATTTTTCATTTTTATATATATAGATGTGTCGAGGTTGATAAAGTTGATAAAACTGTACTTTTTTTTGTACAATTCAAACTAAGAAGTACGTTGGTACACCCGTGACTCATTTGGTACTATTTCCAAATTTTTCAAACCTATTGATAATTGATATGAAATGGCAACTCGTATTTACTGTCCAATGAATATAAGAGGAGTTCAGTGTTTGGTGAAATTGATCTTGCGAAAGAGAAAATGCTAAATTTCGTAGCTTTTTTTAAAATCTTTAGGAAACGGTGTATTTCGTTGTGGGATTTAAAAAAAAGCTATAATATTTTGCATTTTCTTTTTTGCAAGACCACTTACACCAAACACTAAACCTCGCTTATCTGAATAGATTTTTACACTTGTTCGTTGGACGATTTCATATGCCACATTCCAATATTTAGGGTGTATTTTCTGATAATGTTGAAAAATTTTTAAAATATATAGGAAACCAATTCTCCAAGAGTTGTAGTAGAAGAGACGACTTCCTCTCAATTCAAGATTATTTTGCAACGGAAACTCATAATGTTTTGAGATTCATCATGAATAGTTCTCACGTCAAGAAGTCGTCAATAGAATTTTTGAACAGTGGTAGCTACTCCAGTATTATTTTATTCTGAATGATTAGTTTGAAAAAAATTTTACAAGCGCTAAATTAAATTTTATTGTATCTGGACTTTCTACTCCACCTTACAGAATGTCTTTCCTCTTTCTGCAGTACATATTGAAAATTGTAAACACAATCAAGTTGAAAATGCACTCCGAAGATGCTCGTATTTTGAAAACGCTTAAAATTTTTATTTCGTCAAATGGGACGCAATTTTAATTAAAAGGAGTTTTTGGACAAATTCGCATTATCAAAGTAAAGCCTCGGAGAAAATCATCTGCAACTTAACGATATTTATGTATCGTAGATATGTATTTATATATTCAGAAATAGCACTGAAAGTGGTATAGTTAAAAAAATGTTATAGAATGCTACAAACATTTTGCTAGCACGAATAACAAAATCATTTAAATTAAATTTAGTGTTCCCACAAAAACTATTTTGATAAAAAATTGGCAAGTGCACGGCCTAAAAAAACTGACTGGCAGCCCGCATCATATTTTGTTTGCGAAAACAATAAAGCGATTTGTTTTTGTTTTTATTTTGTTTTTTCTTAACCTACTTACAACTACAATTAATGTTGGAAGAATTCCAATCAATTGCAGTGGGGAATGTAAGGAGAGATAAACTCACTGTTTATTGTTGATGATGTTGTTTAAACTTTGATATTGTTACAAGTAGAACTGTTGCTGTAATTCTTATACGCTTTATTTGGTATAATATCTTTAGTTTTTCTAAAATCTTTAAGGATGAAGTTTCCTGATGATCTGGCCTAAGCAACCAGTGAAATGCGCATAGGAATAGCTTATCCCATCAACAATAAATTTCAGTGTTTTTTTTATCAAATAATAAAAATTGGGAATTAAGCACGAATAACAAAATCATTTAAATTAAATTTTGTATTCCCACGAAAATTATTTTGATAACATTTTGCGAAGCTTTAAAAAATAAAGTTCACTTCGAGGACGAAGTTTTAAGCTGGCTATCAGAATTTATTGCAGAAAATGTGATTTCAGTAAAAACCACCAGTATAGTACAGCTGTTATAAAAAAATGTTTCCAAATATAAGTGCAAATTGTGATAGTATTAATAACGAGTTTCTAGCTTTGACGGATATACAAATTACACTGATAGACATTAGTAGTATGACAAGTGTCTTCGTTTTTGACCCCATGACACTTTTCATCATTGTGATGTCAACCTTAACATTACTTGGCCAAATTGTCATCAGGGTCAAAATAAAATTATGTCATCAATGAGATGGCACATCGGCATCAGAGAAATGACGAACATGTTCATGACGCAGTAACATCGGAGAAAGGACAGATTATCATATATTTAATGCCAGTTTGTCATTAAGTCAAAGTCATAGGAATTGACTTAAGTCAAAGTAAGATAATATTATTATTTACTAACCAATTACATATGTTTGTTTCACTTTTGTTGAATAACGACCTTTGTTGACAGCAGAACTCTCAATAATAAGACGCCAGCACCATGCCCCATATGGTTTTCGTAATTATTCTACTTTGAAAATTTGATGTATTTAATAAATAATTTAAAAAAATAGAATATAGGAATTTTTACTTCTAATAATTGATGTCACTATAGACATAAAAAAATGACAAAATTGTACGAAGACGTTAATCATTTAATTTTGCATCATTGCCATTTGTATTAACAGTGATGTCACAATTCTGATGTTAGGGCATCATCAATATGAATATGCATTCTTCTATCAGTATACCGAAGGGGTTTGAATTGCTTACAACTTTTTTATTATAATTTTGTTTTTCTTTTCTTTTCAGTATTTTGTAAAGAAGACTTGGGGAATTCTAAATGGAGCAGTACTCAATTGAACAACGTGCCCAAATTATTGAGCTTTGTTTTTCAAATCAACAATTCATTGTTTTGACTCAGCATGCATATCGTCGTTATTTTAATGTGCGTGTTGGACCCTCAGCGTCAACAATAAACGTTCACCGGATTTAACCGCCCCAGACTATTTTCTTTAAGGTTATTTGAAAGGGAAAGGCTACATTAATAAGCCTAGAACCTCCACTGCATCGCACGAAATTGCGTTGCAGAAAATGGCCAACACTAGCGAGATAATATTTTTAATAAGTAAACTAAAAATAATCCCCATTTATATACTGTATTAAAAATAAATTAGTAATTATTTCTTAAATAAAAAGTGATAACGAATTCAAACCCCTTCGTTAATTTTGGGCACCCTGTAGATACTTTACAAAACTTAAAAAACTTAATATATTTGTATTTTTGGGTCCGAAGTGTCCACAATGGAACATGAATTAGATCAGTTAATTTTTATTGTATTACATTTTGGTTTATAAAATTAAAATAATAATAAAAAATATTATAACAAAAATGATTTAGTACTATTGGGATCGAAAAAGTACGATTTTAAAACTTCGTTAATACGAAGTGTACTGTACATTCCCCTGGAACCAGAGAGAGAGAGAGAGAGCGAATATTGTAATTTATTTTCCTGTTAAACTACAGAGCTGTAAATTAATCATTCATTTTTGAATTATCTCGCGAATCATTTACGCACTGAATTAATTCTTTTCCCACTAAGAAAAATAATTGAATGAGATTTGAGTCCATTCAGTGAATTTGGTAAAAATCCAACTAAAATGAATTTTTAGAATGAATTGCAATTCGTTTCTAATTCAGATGAATTTGTAAAAGTGAATTGGAATTCATTTGAATTGAATTGATTTTGAAGTAATTCGAATGAATTAGAAAATATAATAAGCAATTTATTTCCAACTCATTTAAATTGAATTGATTTTGTATTGTAATGAAATTGTCAGGTAGCAGCAGAAAAGGGATTAAATTATTAGGTGTATGCGAAAATCCTATCAAAATGGAAAAATGTTGTTTTTTTGCTAACAGAAACTTAAATTTTTATTTTTATCAAATAATGTGAAAATATTATGAAAGATGTGTTTAACAAAAATTCTTTTTGTTTAAATGATCTCATATTTATTTGTAGGAATATTGTTAAAAATTTCTTTTTTTTTTAAATTTTCAATAGAATTTGAAAGATTTTAGCAACTTTGAATCTCAACAACATTTTTTGCTGTAAAAGCTGTGTTCGATTACTCGAAATTCTAATTGCTTTTACTACAATTGAAAAATTTGTGTACTTTTTGTATTGAAAACTTCCAACTGCAATAAAAATAGTAAATTTTAGTAATTCCCCATAAATCTGCTCTTCTAATTGATTGATTGCAACTCATTTTTGATATCATTCATTTGAATTGCAATTGATTGCTTCAATTCGTTTGAATGAATTCAAAATTAATTCAATTCAAATGAATCTGTAAAATTAATTGCAATTCACTTTAACAAATTAATTTGAATTGAAAGCGAATTGCAATTAACTTTACAGATTCATTTGAATTGAAAACGAATTGCAACTCATTCTACAAATTCATTTGAATTGGAAAACGAATTAAAAACCATTTTGTTTGAATTAATTCAAATTTCATTAATTTCTGTTGTGCTGTGAAAAGAATAAATTATAAACTTAGCTAATTCGTTATGAATTAAAAAAAATAGAAAGATTTATCTACAACTCTCCTGTCTAGCAAAATTGGATAGTGATTTGACATTTCCTAAAACATTCAAAATCGAGTTTTTGATTCATTATTATGAATGGCATTGTCTTGACATAACATGACTTAAAAAAATTTTACACTTCTGCAATCAAAAATAACGCTTTTATTTACAAAAAACAAAACGACGTAATTACACATTTTTTTCTAACAAAATATAATAAAATGGTTTTCTTTAAAAATTATTTGAAGAATTCCATGGTCGAGTTATCAATGCAGGTTTTTCTGACATGTTTAAAGTTTTCCGTTTACAAGGTTTTTCGCTTCTTCTGTAAAATTGTATTTTTGTTAGTTACGCCTTTTTGCATGTTAGCTAATAATATATAGGTATATATATATATATATATATGCACATAAATTGCACTATGTTAATCATTTTATAACTCGAGAACCATTCATCCGATTTGAAAATGTCTACTTTCACTGATGGTTTAAAAAAAACATCGAAAAACTAGAACCACGTGGGGATGTGGGGGACAATTTCTGCATCTCCGAAATAATTTAACCGAATTTAGCAAACTTTAGAATATAGATAATTTACTATATAGCTAGTAAAGTACATAAATATATATCCTGGGTCCTCATAAGTAGTGAAGTCGATTATACGATATCCGTCTGATCGTGTGTCCATAAGTATGTTGAAATAGGTTTTTCAAAAACCCCAAACATTTTGGAACATAAGGTGTTATAATTGTTTAATCGCATACAGTCCGGAATAGTATGCTATTAAAATTCAGGCTGATCGGTGTACAAATTACAGGGATATGAGCAAAACACTACGACAGCCTCTTATCTTTAGCCACAAATCTCTAGTTTTTGCCCATCAGCCATAAGTTTGTACTCACACCTAAAGTACACTTAAGTACAGTACTAATAAAGTTTGTTTATAAATGACCCAGTTGTAGAAAAACAACCATATTTCTTTTTTTAATAACTTTGTCACAACAACGTCCATATTATATAAGCTAGGAGGACTAAATTTGACTCAGAAATTTCCTTAATATAAGGAGTACCAAATACCCCAGATAATCCAAATCATTCTTTTATTGCTTCTGGCACCCATTCAAGTGCCAAATTCCAAATTCCAAATTTAGGCTTTTGGTACGAAAGGATCTATACAAAATAAAAAAAAGGTTGACAAAATTGTGCTCAAATATTCCCGATACATGAGATTTCTTTGGATACAACCGAACACAGAAAAAAATTTTCCACCAGTAAAAGCATCATTCAAAAATAAAATGAGTTTTAATTAAAAATTTAATCAAGTGAACTAAACGTTTAATCAAGTAAATTAAATTATCAAGTGTATTAAACGTTTAATTTACAATATTCATTTGCACCAGAAAACAAATAAATAATTTCAATTAAACGCTTAATTAACTTGATTAAATTTTTAATTAATTTAAATATTTTTGATTAATGCTTTACATTTTTTTCTGTGAATATAACACTAACTTTTTTTAAATAGAAAGTTCCAGGTTTATAGAAATATTTCTATTGTTTGCTTTCAATTATTTTTTCAGTTTCGCAAAGTTTAAGATATCGAGTCATAACCTAAAAAAAAAAAAAAAAAAAAAACGTTAAGAGACATCATTTTAAATTTTCGTTTTTTTCAACACTTGCATGATTGCCTAAAATGTCATGGTAACATAAGGTACCGTTGCGATTTTATAGCAAAAACAATTTTATCTTAAGCGACAACTTTCATACACATTTTTTATGAAATAAAATACAAAAAAAAACCTTCCCCTGTAAAGTTTTGTTTTTGTTGATTAAGCTTTTTTTGCGGTAATGACTGGATATATTTTTAAGAAACTGAATAAATTGCCAAGAACAATTTTTGTTTTATTTTATTTATTTAAGTCAATGGTTTTGCAGCTCAGGGAATAAGCAATTATCTGTGAAAATAGCTTGACCTTTTGAATATAAGGAGTATAAAGAAATTTTGTGATTTTAATTGAATGTAATCAAAAAAAAAATAATAATAATAATTAAGACATGTTAAACATAAAATAAATAATTAGTTAAATAGAGTTTTTATCGATACAATTTTGGAAAATTTATTAATTCCTTGTAATGCAAACATGTTTGTGGACATTTGGTAAACAAATGTGGACAATATAATTAATTGCACGCTGCTATACTTTGGATAACCTTCACTACAAGTGGAAATTTGTCATTTCGTTTGTAATTTCTACAATGTTGATTTAAGATCCCATAAAGTATATTCATCCTTATGAGTAGCAAAGTTTATTTAACAATGTCATACAATGAAATCGGTTTTCCAAAGACTCTTGAATTTTTTTTTTTAAATTCTGTTGGAGACCAATTTTAAACTTCAAAGCTGTTTTTTGAACTTTTATTGCTTTTCTAATATAGTCATCCCATCTCTGGTTTAATAGTTTTTTTAAGCTCTTATGAACAAATATTCTAAATGTTACAGATCGAAGATAAGCTTAAGGCCCTAATTTTGTAAAACACAACGCACGCCAAAGTAGTATATTGAAAGCAAAAACGAATTCATAAATATTTTGTAATTTTGTTGTTGCTTTGTGCAGAAATTTATTTACCGTTTTAAAATGTTCAACGCCACAAGCAATGAGGCGTATGAAATCTTAAAAACCAAAGTGAACGTGAAAAAATGAAGGAAAAGGACTATTACACAAAAGCTTTATAAAATACATAACTGAAATTTAGCTCAAAGAATAAATTCGAAAAATAAAAAAAATGTTGAATATAATATAAAGTAACCTTCGAAAGGAAATAATTCCCAGTTTCTATTAGTTTTTAAAAAACATTAAATAAATATACAAACCGACAAGTTATAAACAGTAAAATTTAAAATTTCTTAAACTTACGGCCATTTCTTTCAGAAAGTTCCATACATTTTAAAATTTTGTATTATAAATCAATGGATTTTAGAAAAATCTTTAAAATTACTATGTGTATTTTCCAATAGGTATTTCAATATACTTCTGCAAATAACTTTAATATAGAATATTGAACTTATTTTCATGTTTTTAGAAACACTAAAACGACTTTTGTGTAAGTTTTCAGTCATTTTCTGAAATCGATTCCTCATGATTTTATGCACTTCCTACTTCAAGTACTACTTATCCTTGCAACTCTTAAAATCAAAAAAAAATTTAAAATCTCTTTCGCTGAAATCTTCATATGTTTTGAACATGGCCATTTTTAATATACAAATCACAAATGGCAATAATTTTCTTAACAAAAATCTTGTAAAAATTATTTGGTTGCTGTTTTGAAAGGGATTTTTTGCTGTCGATAAATTATTAAAAACTTCCGTTCATTGGTTACAAATAATGGAGAAATTATGGTACACAGTACAAATTATTAGAGCTCGTAAATAATTGTATCAACAAAAACATATTTGTACGTATTTTAGAAAAAAGTAACCAAAAGGGAAAAAATATTCACATCTCCACATTGAAAAAAAATATAACCAATTTTGTTTAGAAATAACCAAAAGTGGCAGCTCTGACTATGATCCCCGCAATAACAACAAATAAGCTTTTGTTATTTTTAACATTAATTTTTCACGATTATTAAGATTTTGTTTTTGTTTTGCAATAAAGTAGGTTTTGGTTAAAATTATTACAATAATATGTTTAAAATAATAATATACGTAGTATAATAGTATGGTTAATTTTGACTATAATATGGTTATTTATGTCGAATTTTGGATCATCTTATTGCCAATTTTATATTTAGTATTGACCATAATATGACTAATTTTAAACAAATTAACCATATGTTGGTTAAATATGACCTAAAAACATAAAGATTGTGAAAATCCAATCTTAGTATGTTGTTCTTAGAATATGGTTTCCTCCACCCATACTTTTTCACTGCGTGTTGATGCTTAAAAGTGAAGGCGTTACTGGACGTATTTAGTCCACTGGGCGACATGTACTTCAAACAAAACTGGCTGGAGCTTAATTATGCTTAAAAAAACAAGAAAAAAGCCCTTCTTATCGAAGGATTGAGCCCTCTAAATAGAAACAGTCTGACAGAGTTTTGTTAACTTTCTCTACAAAGTACTATGCTTTTGACTCTTACCTCTTCAGACCATGGGTACACATATGTGTACCTTAACCTATTACAAGTTTTTAAGACTAGCGACATCGTGTGACCAATAGAATCAGTTTTATTGCTTGCTTTAAGCTACTGCGCTTTAAAAAGATATCAAAAGATGGTAGGGTTTAGAAGTTTTAGCCATTATTTTTACATTTGAATTTAACAGTTTGAAAAAACCACACTGTTTGGATATTTTTTCTCAACAACCATTGTTACAACTTGCCAATAGTTAAAAGTCGGATTTTGTCGGACCGATAAATAGCTTTGCATTATAAAACCTTCATTTATTATGTTTTTATCTATTAAATATTATTATTATTGAAAATAACAGCAATAAAAAATGGAAGTTGTAATAATGCAAAGCTATTTATCGGTCCAACAAAATCCGACTTTTAACTATTGGCAAGTTGTAATAATGGCCCTTAAAGTATAAAAAATTAAAAAATATTAAAAACCGAAATTTAAATTACATCTCATTAGATAAAAAAAACTAGTGAATAAACTTTTTACTCAATCGGTTCAAATTATATCTTAAGAAATTAAGGATTTACCTTGAAATTATTTATATTTTGAGACCTGAGGTACACATATGTGCACCCTTAATTTCTAAGAATTCAAATAAATTTTTTTAAAAAAAAGTATACAGTTGTTCTATTTGCTCCACAAAAGGTGTAAAAAATATATAAAAAATGTAAAAATTCAATGGGTTAATGTCCGGGTCTCCAGAGGCTAAATGTCACCTAATATACAGCAGTATCTAGAAAAACCCAAGAATTGGAAGAGTTTCAGAGGTTCGAAATCGATTGTCCTTACACGCAGGGAAAAAACATGGTTGTGGTAAACATATTCTAAGAGCAACATATTATGATAAGATTAATGATTGTAGTCACCATATTATGATTATTATTGAAACCTATTATGACTAAATATACTCGTAATATTACATCATAATATTTTTCCCTTAATCATATTATTATTCTGTTAATCATACTAAGTCAAGAAGTAATAATATTATTATCATGTTAATCATAATAAATTTAGAAGCAATCATATTATGATGCAGCACCTTTCATAACTGTCATAAAAATATAAAATAAATTAAAAGTTTCTTGCATCGATTTTTATTTTGTGGATTTTTACAATTTTTCCTAATGTAAATCAAATAGCGGAGTTCAATAAAAGGCTTGCAAAAGAGAAAATCCAAAATCTGTGGTTTTCATGGGCAACCGCGTTTGTCCATTTTTTCTTATTTTTCTTTTCCGATTTTGAGATGTTGATGCCATATTGCCTAATTTTAATTGCTCTTTACATGTTTCTAAAAACTTTTGAAAAAATATGTATTAATTCCGATTTTTTAACGTGGTGCACAATACCTGTCCCATAGTTTAATCTAGAAAGGTTTTTCGGCTCTCCTGAAAATTTTGTTTTAAGACATACGCAGTTGCCCACGAAAACATCAGAAATATCAAAACACTTTTATAAAATATAACGAAATCTCTATGTGTTTTGTTGTTGGATTTCACCGCTCACATATAAAATTAACGACACAACTGATACAAAATTATTTTACAAATGGCGCTAACATAATATTATTATAGTAAAAATGGTTTGATTGCATCTTAAACATAATATGATAAATGTATAGAGAGTTATCATGTTATGGCTATTAAATATCATTATATGGTTGTGAGTAATATAATATGTTTTGAAAGTTATCATAATTTAGTTGTTAGAAAAATAATTTTTTTTCGTTCAACAATACTCAAATTTATAATTGCGATAAACGTTGATATGTTTACAGTAACTATAATATTGTTGATACTAAAGAAAAGTAACAATTATTTGTGTACGACAACAATATATTGTTATAATAAACATAGTGTTGTTTCCCTAACCATGCCCAACCATATTTTTTCTCTGCGTGTAGAAGTTTAAAATTCATTAAAACAATGTTTAGGCAAAAACATTTTTATTTTTTCATCTATTTTCTAGTAGAGCCTTTTTATATTGTAATCAAAAATAATGCAACCTAAGCTACAAACTTTAGCTTATTTCATACAAATGAGTTTAATAATTAAATGGTTCCATAATCTGTTATTAATTGTTTTAAAGTTTGAGCCACACTGCGTATGAATATTTAAAATATCAAATTAAAGGTTACTCATACATACCATATTTATTACTTTCTATACGAGTGGTATAACAGCTACAAAAAGGAACTAAGCTTTAAAAATGTTGTCCTAAATAGCTTTTATTTACTTTTTCATAATAAATCAAATACTAAATTATTATTTTATAAAAGTCTAGTAGCACCACTATCCCCCCCCCCCCTTAAACTAACCATTAATTTCACCAAACCACATTCTTACATTTTCTACAACATGTTAACATCCAAAAGAATGCAAAACTTTATAAATTATAATACATTTCTAAAGGCTAAAGACCCAAAATAAATAACCGACCCTGTACCTCAATAATTTACTTGTTATCAACACTACACACTTTGATTTCTACACATGTGTTGGCTTTCCATTATGAAGGACTATTCATCAAAATATCATTTACAACACCATCAAAAGAGACACTTTGCTTGTATAAAATATAATTGTGTAGAAGGAAAACAAAATTTCACGTTGATAAGCTCACACTCAACGAAATTATATAAGAAAAATAAAGATAAATTACTAATACTTACACATTTGACCCTTAAATACATCTACAAATGTGTGTAATACACATATAAACGTTTGTGTATGTAAACACATTTTGTTTTATATGTTAACTCTTATATTAGACTGTAGGATTTTGGCAAAAGATTAATGATGGTTAGAAGTCTTTAATATTATTAAAGAAAGATAAAACAATGATAAAAGAAACATGTTATTCTGGAAAATAAACCGTTTTTTACATAAACAGGAAGCGAAAGTAAATTAATCTTAACTAGAACTGAGCTAGAAGTGAACCAGAACTGAACTTAAGCTCAACAAGAACTGAATTTGAACTAAACTAGAACTGAACTGGAACCAAACTGACCTAGAACTGAACTAGTACTAAACCTAAAACTGGATCTGGACTAGATATAAACTAAACTTAATCCAGAAAAACCTTGAGCTGAACTAGACCTGTGCCCATGTTCTGTAGCTCTCGCGTCGAGAAACTTTTCGATTGAAATATGTGAAAAGAAACAAAAATGCCATATATTGAAACAAACAGCTGTTTTTCTCACTAAACTTTGTCTGTAACTATTTTTGTGAGAGTAGTTTCCGCTTTGAACTGTCAAACAAACTCACGAATAAAAATGGGGCGAGACAAAATTTTAACACTAAAAAACAATTAAAAATGCAAAATGCAAGAAATAATAATAATAATAATAATAATAATAATACTAATAATATTTGGTTCTTGGCACATTTTTAATTTTTTAATTTTTTGCTTTTAACATTTTTATAAAATACATAAACGAATGTTTTCAAAGCTCGTTTGCAAACAACAAACATTAAAGCCGTACTTTTCATTATTTGGCAAAGCCAGCGGTTGTATTTTCGACGGCGTCATTGAAAAATTTTCAATTTTGGTTGCCGTTAAAGGTATGTATTACTGGCGTTCACTACGTATGCATTGTCACATCGGCTTAGAGCGTATTATTATGACATTTATAACGTTACGACGTAAACTATCAAAAGATATAGTTTGCGACATGAGTTACAGACACAGAGTTTTCTCACTTTTCGAGAAACGATGGAATAAATTTACAGAACTGATTTCGAAAACTGAATTAAATTCTACAATAAAGCTTGAAGTCAGCGTTTAAAAAAACTGGAGTCAAAGAAGAAAAACTGTTTTTTCTTCCACATCTTCATTTGTCGTTGCAAAAAAAAAAAACTGTTGCTTTTACATCTGATTCATTAAATATAAACAGTCGCTGTCACACAAACTCAAAAAGCGAAAAGTTGGGGTCGACTGCAGTTTTTAACCCCTGCAGTTTTTTAAAACCTGATCCAAATCTGACCTGAATAACTTTCTTAAATTTCAATTCTACTGTGCAGCGTAATCTGTGTATCATGAATACAACCCAACTGGCATTTAGGTGTTACTTTTTTGTAAAAAAACCCACAAAATGAGTCGTATCAGAGCACTCTTGATGATAAAAAACGGTTTTATCCCATGAGCGATTGAAAAAGTATACAAATATGATTCATGCAAACCTTCAAATAATGATTTCTAAATGTTTTGAATTCAGTACTTATTTATCCCTAGCGCTAAAGATTCATTCGTATGTTATAAAAGGAATCCGAATATTTTATCACAAATTATTCATTGATAAGATTTATCGGTAGGGTAACAATTTCTCACAACGAGAATATCATTTATGATCGAAAAATAAGATCAAAGCCGAGTTCTTAAAGATTTGATTATGATAGAAAATGCTAGCTGGGAAGGTAGCTTTGCATTATATACATATACATGTGTGTGTAAGTAAATAAATAAAAAGCATACTTATTTTATTCCTGGCTTACATTTCTGTTAATATAACCAAAGTTTAACATTATTTACTAAATTTATTTTCTGCTTCAACAATTCATTTTAATAAAAGAAATATGATTTGTGCTAAACTTGTTTATTTTTATGTGTTTTGTTTGTTCTGCTCAAAAAAGAGATAAATTGAATATTATTAGATTTTCACAGACAGCAATCAAAGCATTGAACCACAATTTCCCTTGTCAATTTCAAAACGTATAAATAACAGAAAGAGATGTAAAAAGTGAAACGCTTTTTTAAAAGAGTTTGTTTAAACCAGCGTTTAAAAAGCTGCAGAAATAGTAAAAGTCATAAGATTGTGCTGCAACTTCGACATCTTCATTTGTTATTTGACAAAAAAAAAAACTGTTGCCTTTGCTTGTGATTCATTAAATGAAAACAGTCGTAGTGAAGGCAAAAGCAAAAAACAAAAAGTTGTACACAACAAAGAACATCGGCAGTCGACATGTTCGAAAGTGTTTGGTTTGACAGACTGAAACTTTTAAAAAATCCCGTAGTTACCGAAGATGGGACGTTGTGTTTTTTTCCGATTTTTTTTTTAAATAATACCTACATGTGCACATAAATACATACATATGCATTTATTCTAATTCTTTACAATCTTTTTAATTTTTTGAAATTAAATAAAACGTATGTATTTATGTACACATGTATTAAAAAAAATTGCGGAAAAAAACACAACGTCCCATCTTCGTTAACTTCGGTATTTATTAAAAGTTTCAGTCTGTCAAACAAAACACTTCCGAACATGTCGAGTGCCGATGTTCTTTGTTGTTTTCAACTTTTCGTGTTTTGCTTTTGCCTTCACTACGACTGTTTTCATTTAATGAATCAGAAGTAAAGGCAAAGGTTTATTTTCGTCCAATGAAAATTTAGAAAGTGGAAGAAAAAGCAATTTTTTGATTTTGACTGCAGCTTTTTAAACCCTGGTTTAAATACAAAAAGTAAATTTTAACATAAAGATTTTAACAACTTTTAAAAAAGACATACACCTTTTGTACAGAAACAACTTTTGCACAAAAAGCCACACTACCTGCACAAAAGGCCGCACAATTTGCACAAAAAATTAAAAGTGTTTGCACAAAAAGTCACTTTTTGCACAAAAAGTTCCTTTTTACGCAAGAAGTTCCTTTTGCAATTAAAGCACTTTAATAACTAACGGAGTTCAATAAACAGATTCGTTTGTGCTGTATGAGCTTTTATTTCTTCTGTTGTTATATATTTCTGACTTCTTCCATATTTCATTTAACCTACATACAGTATACAGTATAATTTGGGTAATAAATTTTCGTTTTATTGTTTTGTCTATATTTATTAAGATAATTTAGCTATAGCAAAAAGATTCCATGGTAAAAACAACACACATTCTAAAAGAATTAGGCGGCTTACATATACAAAATATTTAATAAATGAAATACATAATGAAATATGTTGGTAAAAACAAATGGAACGAATCAAAAGTGATAAAATTAGTTTACAAACGAAAGAACTCAATGAAAGCTACAATAACATTACAATACGGATAATAATAAAAAGCAGAAAAAGCAATAATTTTACCTCAAGCACGTTTCCGGAAAATCTGCAACAACAAAAAATACACACAAAAAAAAACTTCCATAAAACCTACAAAAACCCATAAAATCGCACAATAAACAAAAACAAATTTAACAAGGTTTTTGTATTAAGCTGATTAGTACAGGTAGGGACACATATAACACACCCACACAAATACACGCCTACAAATTGTTTACAACTCACACACATAGGAAATGTACGTGCAGGCATAAACAAACGGCAAATGCCTCAAGATATTCGCACCATTATAAACAGACCTTTAGGGCGAAGAGTCTGTCTGTCCGCGACAAACAGGCAGTGAGTTAATAAGTATTTTTAGGTTTGTGTGTGAAATATTGTGATGGATATGAAACATAAAAGTTATAAAAAAAAAAATTTGCTAAAAATATTAAAGGAATAAACCTACATGTGTAAAATTACGCTTGATTTGAGCTGGAGGCAGCTGCGTGAAATTTAATTGTTAAATAAAAAAGAGATTTCCTGATTAAAAGTTAATTAGAAATGTGAGGCAAATGATTTAAGGTGGCCTAATAAATATTAAAAAAAGCGTTTTATGTAAAATATTTAACATAAAAAACCAAATCGAATTTTAAGATTTCAGCTCTAATTTTTAGATATTGCAGATTTTGCTTTGAGACTTTTATTTGAACTCTGCTTTACACTTTAGTCAACATTTTTGTTAAGTTCAGTTTCAGTCGGCCGTAGTTCCTATCTTATGTATTAGTTTATTTTTTTGGCCAGAATCTACCCAGTTGAGTAATCAGAAAAACATAAAAGCACTGCTTACAATTCTACTGAAAGAACCAATGGATTTTACAAGGGATGTCCCAAAATGAACGCATTTAAAAGTAAGTCATTATTTTTTTACTTAAATACATCCAGAAAAAAGTAGTTATAGAAGTTGTTATAGATGTAGCTATAGAAGAAAGCTACAAAATAATGAGTTAAAGAAGCTATTCATTTTAAAAAAGTAAGCGAAGTTTTTACTGGTTAGTTTGGTTAGCTTCTAGTTAACCTCTTCATACCATGGATACACATATGTGTACTTTAACTTCCCAGTAAAAACTTCGCCTACTTTTTTAAAATGAATAGCTTCTTTCACTCATTATTTAGTAGCTTTCTTCTATAACTGCTTCTATAACAACTTCTATAACTACTTATTTCTGGGTGTGTGTAGGTACAAAAATAATGGCTTACTTTTGAATGCGTTCATTTTGGGACATCCCTTGTAAAATCCATTGGTTCTTTCAGTAGAATTGTAAGTAGTGCTCTTATGTTTTTCTGATTACTCAACACATTATTTTGTAGGCGAAGTTTTTACTGGGTTATTACAAGTTTTTAAGACTAGCGACATCGAGTGACCAATAGAAACAGTTTTATTGCTTGCTTTAAGCTACTGCGCTTTAAAAAATATCAAAAGATCGTAGGGTTTAGAAGTTTAAGCCATTATTTTAACATTTGAATTTAACAGTTTGAAAAAGCCATGCTGTTTGGATATTTTTCCTCAATAATTAATTGTTAAGACCTATTTTTTCTACCACTTTAAGCAAACAAATTAATAAATAATAAAAACCGAAATTCAAATTACACATTATTAGATAAAAAAAAACAGTTAATAAACCCTTTCCTCAATCGGTTCAAATCAGATCTTAAGAAATAAAGGATTTACGTTGAAATTTTTTTAATTTTAAGACCTGAGTTACAAATATGTGCACCCTTCATTTCGAAGAATTTAAATAAAATTTAAAAACAATATGTATACAGTTGTTATATTTGCTCCCCAAAAGGTGTAACAAAAATATAAAAAATGGAAAAATTCAATGGGTTAATATCCGGGTCTCAAGAGGTTAAAGTTCAGTTCTAACTTATTTCTAGTTCAGCTCCAGTTCAGTCTTAGTAAAGTTCTAGTTCTGTTCTAATTCTGTTCGAACTCTGTTCTAGTTCAGTTCTAGTGCCGTTCTAGTTCAGTTCAAGTTCAGTTCTAGTTAAGTTCTAGTTTAGTTCTAGTTCAGTTCTAGTTCAGTTCTAGTTCTAGTTCAGTTCTAGTTCAGTTCTAGTTCAGTTCTAGTTCAGTTCTAGTTCAGTTCTAGTTAAGTTCTAGTTCAGTTCTAGTTTAGTTCTAGTTAAGTTTTAGTTTAAAATGTACTCTAACTTAATTTACCTTTAACTGTGGAGGTGGTGGTAAATTTTACGCTCCCTTTTTATTTTTTTAAAATACTTACTTCCGTTGCGCTCAATCAATTTAGTATCTTCTCATATCGTGATCGTTGTTATTCACTTGTTTTTTGGCTGAGTTCGACTTAGCACGAGCGGAACTACGCACATGCTGGTGTAAAAGTTACCACTCGTCATCATATACGTAATTTTTGTTGTGCAAATATTTTACCAGCACTTCAACGTTAGCGTAAGTATTTAGTAGAAAAAAATTTAGCCCACATCAAAATTAACGTAATATTTTCATGGAATTATTTTTACCACTCGTCCGTTTTTTTTGTTGGTAAAAAATTATTTATTCCAAAAACGTTATTTAATATAATACAAGCCCTCATTATAAATAAGTAGTACATGCTATTAAATCACGTGCATTGTTTAGGAAGCTGTTTGTACCAAGCTTGAATACTCTTACTGTGACCATTCTGCAGTTATACAGAAATATGTGGAGTCTTTGAATTAAAGGTCTACTTTTTGACAGATGTTCTCCTCCAATTCCGATCATTTTTGACAGATGATGGGTATTGTAAACCATTCTATTTGTACTAAATTTTGAACATTTTTATGTTATCGTTATTTAGATATACAGAATTGTATTTTGTGCCATGCCCACTTATCTAATCCCGCCCACTTTTTGACTGATTATGTGTACCTAATTTGGACAATTTTTCTCTTACCGTGCATTAGATATAAAAAAGTTTATTTTGTGCCACGCCCAATTCTCTAATCGCACCCAAATTTTGTCGGACGTTGTGTATTGCTAACCAAGATGATTGTACCTAATTTCGAAATTTTAACTATTGGCATTCTTCATATATTCAAAAATCTTTAAGGCCTTTACTTGAAAGGTGCCACGCCCACTTCTCCAGTCCCGCCCAGATGTTGTGTATGATAACCAAGATATTTAGTCTAAAGTTGGAAACTTTTGTTCTAGCCGATTTGTCTGCAATGTAGTGAGCCAATGTGTATTGGATGCAGATTTTGATGAGTAAACAACCTCCAAAAGGGTTGACCTGTAGTTTCTATACCTAATTATTTTTATTCATGATCTCTTTTATATCTTTAAATATATACATTTGGCTGTGATAAAATGCCCCTTAAGTTTTGGTTTTTTTTTTAATTCATATTTTTTTTGATAAGTTTTTGGTTATCGTTTTTTTTTTTATATTAAAAAAAAAAGTTTGTGAAGTAAAGTACCCGTTTTGTTTAAACAAATAAAAATAATTTGTGGTTTCTATCTTTTTTGTAATTAAAAATGTAGTAACTTATTTTTCAAAAACAAAAATTTATAAAAATATTTTTTTACTAAATTTTTTTTAAAGTAAAATTTACCACCACGTCATAAGGTATGTCCCAAAAATTCCCCTCCACAGTTAAAGGTTAATCTAGACCTTCCGCCCGTTGTAGTAAAAGAAACCAGAGTCTCTGTCGATAACCACAACCGCAACACTCACACTAGTAGACTTTTTATTTAATACCTAAATACATACAAACAAATTAAATGACAGTTACTTAGCAAATAACGAGCAATTTGTGTTCACTACAAATCGCGCTAAATAAACTTATGCCGTTAACAATAACATTTGCGTATGCAATTTAGTGCCATCATCCATACACAGCAAGAGTTTTATACAAATAGAAATTAATAATTCAAAAGCAATTTGGAGCATAAAGTACTTTTTAATCTAATTGAATTGTTTACAAATTCTAAATTCATACGGATATGGAGCAAAAAGAAGAAGTTGTTGTAACACATTGAAATAGTCCACCGCCCACAAACAGCCGTACAAAAAGCAGTACTCTACTGAATTGGGTGAGTTAACAGAAATTGCAAGTGAATGGCTAAAAAGATAGTTAGTTTGAAGGGTAAATGTTTGTGTGGCTACGAAGTTAGTTTTAAAAAAACTTTAAAAGCTTTTCTGAAACCACCGTCAGACACACATACCAACAACCAGCTGCCTGTCACGTTTATAAAATGTAATTTCATATAATAATTCAAATTCTAACACGCATCATTAAAACCAATGCACAAACAGATACACACATGTGTTCATGCAGTAATATTTACACAAAGACTAATACAAACATTGATATTTATAATCACTTTTATTGATTAAATTACAACACTTTTACTTTTGTTAGTTTCAACATCATAGACACACATGTTTCCGCGTTAGTACCTGTCTCTCTGTGTGTGTGTGTGTGTTTTTGTATAGAATATGCGTTTTCCAATTAATTTTGATGAATGCGTGTGTGTTTGTGTCTGACTTTGCTCATTTTGCCATTGTTTAAAAAAAAAGGTTGCTTAATATATTAAAGTGCTTTCGAATCGTTCGTAAATATATTTTGTTGGATTTACACAGACCAAAAATGTGTTCTGAGCGTGAGAACTGCAGGTGTTAATATGACACCATAAAAGTCTAAATCAAGTACAATGTAACGTATAATACACCAATCATTTATAAAGACTTGCTAGGACAGTGACTTAATAAAAACGAATAATATAATAAAATTTTGGTAGTTGTAGAAATAAGGGGAAATGCTTGTGAATTGAGTTCCTAATAGACAAACTTTTAGATAATTATTTAACGGACGAATATTTAAATATTTTGTTTAAAATTTGTTCTATTTATCAAATACTGTTGATAACTGAACGAATGTATTAAAGAATTTTTCAAGCATTTATTTTTAATCATTTTTCTTATACATCTTTGCATACGCGGTTGCGAAAAAGCCATCCCCTATCGGAAGATGCTATAATTTTGCGAATGGCTGTAAATAGGGGTTCTGCTTTTACATTTGTGAAGTCAATAAGAAATAGAGGCTACATAATTGCTATAAACACTAACCTCCGTATTTATAAACGATTATTTAATTTAACAAACGTTTATTAAGGCAAATTTTCGTACAAAATTTGTTTTGTAAACCTTTATTAAGGGGGTAATTTTGTTGTTCACTTCACCTTGCGTTGAGAAATTGTATGAAATTGAATCCACAAAGAGTTACTGTTTGGCGGCGTCCAAAGCAGTTACCGTAAATGGTGTTCGCTTTCTCAAGATGATAACGAACTTCTTGTGGCCAAAAATTGAGGATATGGGACTGCACGATTTGTGGACCCGAACGAAACAATGGCTCTTTTAAACGAGAAATTTAATGGCCATGTTATCTCTCGTCGTGGCGATGTTAGTTGGCCGCCACGGTCATGTGATTTGACACCGTTGGACTGTTTTCTTTAGAGAGGCATAAATAAAAAAAAGAAAATTCTACGTCAATAAGCCTAGATTTATTCTAGAGCTAAAGGATGAGATAATTCGACACATTAACGACATTTAACCTCAATTATGTCTCAGAGTCATTGAAAACATGGACCATCGTTTAGCGATATGCCACCGAAGCCGTGGCGAGCATTTGTCTGATATTTTGTCGTAATAAAAAATATTAGGATGATTCTCTGAAAACGTTTTGTTTTATTTACAAATAACATCGTGCGTTTTGGTTGGATCACCCTTTATAATTGTCTCCGGATATAAAATTTCATTAAATTCAATATTAAATAATTAAAAATTTATCTTAAAGAGAAAATTTTTATTGTAAATTTTTTTCAAATATTAAATAAAATCTAGAATTTATTTGCGTAAAAAATCTTATTTTTATTTAGTTTTCGATGTTGTAAATTTTTCGAAAGCAACTTATTTTACTTGCCCTCTGCGTTTCCATTATTTTTTTTTTTGCTTTTCATACCCACCCCTCCGCTACAAGTGGTTGAATTAGGGAATTACTAAGTTTGTCATTCCGAAAGTTTTATAGTATTCATCTAAGTCCGAATAAATGCATATATATTTTCTGACTCCTTGAGTAATTCTGAGCCGATTTAGACATGTCCTTATGTCTGTCCGTTGAAAACACGCTTACTTTCGAGCAGCTCAAAAAAAAACCTGAACAATATTGATGTCAATTTCTAGTTCTCCTAGGCATTTTGGAATTGAAATCCAGCACAATCGGCTCAGCAGGAAAAGATTTATGATCTCAAATGTAAAACAACCTTCCTAAAATATGTTTATTTTCGTTATTTTTTTATTCGTTTTGTATGACTGGAAATCATACTACTTAAAACCGGTCTATATTTTACCATAGGCCCCATATAAAGTCCACTATCGGAAACAGAAGGTGTGAGGCAAAAAAAGTCTCTTTTTGGAAATTTTAAAGTAGAGCGCAGAAACATGTCGAAAATCATAAATGCTTCTATACCTGGATTAAAAGTTTACTTTAGTCTGAATATCTTATATAAATCTCATATCATTTTTTATGTCAATGATATCCTTGAAAAAATTAAATCGTATAATGTTACCGTCACTTATGAAAATGGACATGGTGTTCTTTAACTCCCATGATGGTATTGGTAACACGGCTATGGGGTCGTCAAGAAATAGTTCTAACTCTGACTCCGACTCCATCCGATGAAATTTTTTAGTTACGACTCCGAAATGTATATGAAACTGGTCCTTATTTGACTTTTATGGTTAAATATAGCGGGAAAATGATTCTGTAAAAATTTCTAATCGATATTTTTATTCAAACACGTGCCGAATTGAGCGTTAATATCGTTATTAAAATGTTTTTTGTCGATAGTCTAAGATTGATGTCTACCAATTATCTATCCGAATCGTTAAATTTGCGTTAAAATGGTGTCGATTTATTATTGCATATTTTGGTGAAAATGCATATTTTTGCATATTTTGGTTTTAAATACATATTTTTGTATATTTTAACATTTTTGAGTGACATATTTTAGCTTAGGAAAATAAAAAAAAATTTAAATATTACAAAAAAAATTATTCAAAAAATTTCAAAATTGTAGAAAACAATTAAAAATGTTTAAGTCAATAAATAATTTTTTTGGAGCTCTGCTTAAGATACAAGATTTAGAAAAAAAGAATCAAATGTGGGATCTGAATTAGAATATTAAAATTCTCCAAATGAATTGGCATCCTTTAAGTATGCTTCAACTTCGTTTGACTTTGAGAGATAATTTTCCATGTACAAAAGCTGTTTAACTGACAAAGGTTTACTTTTGATGATATAAAAAAGTATTTAATTGACACTGTGCAAACAAAAATTTTTATTATGTAGTTATTTAAATTAAATTTTAAAAAATATTATACCTTTGAATAATAATGGAATTGAATTTCTTTAATAAAGACGCGATTTTTGATCGCAGGGGTCTAAATTTTTTTTTTTTTTGTGAACTTATGGTTTAATAAAAGGAACAAAAATCAAACAAAAACTTAATTTCGAATTTTTTAATGATAAGTTGTTTTGTATATTACGTGACGATATGTAAATTAGACTGGTCCTTATTTTCTGACTTCAAATTTTTTAAAGCAGACCCTCTAACATTTTTTATTTCTGAAAATATTAATAAAATATTTTTAATTTTTTATGCAGAAATATATATAGTACCCACAAAGCTCACCACTTCGACTCCGACTCCGTTATAAAAACTTCAACTCCGACACCACCTTAACATACCTGATTGATAATGCTAAAACATACTACGCAAAGTTCAAGAATAAAAGGTCTGCTAGTTCCAAAAAATAATACAGTAAGTAACGGGTATAAGAACATCTTATGTAGTATTTTAAAAGTACCGTGTGTTTTTCGAAATGTTCCAGTGTCAATATAAAAAGTGTTCTGTATAAGAAAACTTTTTATTGGAATACAACTAATGCAAGAAATATTTCGCCATGCACCAATAATAAAACTACGTAACCAAAAATTTTTTTATGAGAAAATCTTCTTTACAAGGCAATACTGTATTTGCATACGCAAAATATCCAACCAACTGCGTATATACTTAATTGTAAAAAATTTTCAACTTAGTGTGAACATTTGAATGCAGGTTTTAAACCACATATTTTCATTTACTTATAGTATAAACTTTTATAAGAAATAGAATTTCTTAAAAAATAACACTTATAAGAAAAATGGTCGTGGAATTTTTTCGATTTCTTATATCCGTTTCCAACTGTATGATGCTTACAGCAATTTTTTTACCTAACCTTTTACTCTTGAAAATGTTTTAACAAAAAGATAAAATTTTTCACTATAAAACTAAGGCCCTTGAAATCAAAAACAAAATAAAAATATTTCATAATGTTGTTGTTGTTTTCCCCATAAATTCATATTGAATTTTTAAATTTCAAACGCTGCATATCTTGTGGCGTCGAAAATTTTAAAACGCAGTATGAATTTCTATAGAATACAACAACAAAATGATGACAAATTTTTGACATTGTTTTTGCTTTAAATGTTATTTTTGGCGCTGCGTTGCGTTGCGTTTTATACAATTAAGGCCTAAAATTACATGTGTCACAACCGATTATGACCATAGTACAAGAAGAACCAAGTAGGTTCATAGGGAAAGTTGTCATTATATACCCATGTAATGCCAAATCAATTTAATTTATTTTTGACGCTTGTTTTTATTTTTTTCCTATTTTCTCTTGTTTGACGTTGTATGGGTTTTAAAATTTAGAACAAAATTTCTACCATGATTATGACTAACAAATTTGTTTGAAATATTTTACTTAAGGCCAATTTCACCAAGTCCAGTTATAATTAACTGCCAGTTATAACTGGCAAAACAAACTGTTAGCTGGAAGCTAAAGTAATAGTTAGTTTTAACTTAGTGAAATTGGTCGTAAATAAGTAAAGAATAAACCAAAATAACAACAACAACACCTGATATAAATAATTAAGAAATGACTTCATTTCAGAGAACCACTTCAAGTACTGTTTTAATTTGGCAAAAGTGCCACGCCCACTTCTCTATTCCCGCCAACATTTTGTCGGAGGTTGAACCTTGTTTTGGAACTTTGGCCGGTCTCCAGATATACAAAAATCTATAACGTCTTTGTAAGAGGAGTGCCACGGCCACTTCTCCATTCCCGCCATTATTTTTTTTAGAGAGGTTATGTATTAATAGCCCAGCTATTTGTACCAAATTTGGACAAAATTATTCTTACATTTCTTTGGATATAAAAAAAAACTATTTTGTGCCACGCCCATTCCTTCAATCCAGCCCACATTTTGCGGGATGTTTTGTATTATCAACCGAGATGTTTGTACGTAATTTTGTCTCTTCCAAATATAAAGAAATGTAAACTGTGTTTATATGGAAAGTGCCACGCCCACTTCTCCACCATTTCTTTTGGAAGGTTGTGTTTTTATAATCTGGATGCTTGCATCTAATTTGAAAACTTTTGCTCTTGCTGTGTTGCAGTGCCCCGGTTGGCTAGCTGGTAGTGAGCAAGTCTATCAGCGCCGGGGTTGCGGGTTCGATTCCGGCCAGAGACTTTGGGTTCCTGCAGACAAGCGTAGAGCTTCGCGGGATTAGCTTGGGAATTTTAAAAAAAAAGATATACAGACAAATAAAATAAGATATTTCAGTCTCTTATAGACCGCTCTGGCTGAGTTTCAATAGCAAAGTTCAACGGAGTACATGTGATATAAATGTAAAACAACCTAGTCCCCATCATTTCTGGGGTCTTCGGATCCATTTCGAATACATTGCAACATACACACGGACAGAAAAATACTTGGGATAAATCAAGTTTTTTAAGATTACTTTAGGTACGAGTCATACTCAAAAATTCAAGTACGTTTAACACTAAAACGTACTCAAAACAATCCTAAATGGAATAACTTTCAAAATTCCATCCCGGAATTTCTTGAAATAACAATAAAATTCTTAAATCAATTAAAAAAAAAGATTAAACTTTTCGTTGTGTTTTACCCTCCGTCTAACGCATTTTTTGATTTTCTATA
Source organism: Pollenia labialis (assembly GCA_949318255.1). Taxonomy (NCBI): domain Eukaryota; kingdom Metazoa; phylum Arthropoda; class Insecta; order Diptera; family Polleniidae; genus Pollenia; species Pollenia labialis. The sequence goes on along the minus strand of OX439141.1, from coordinate 28,514,652 downwards.
AACATTGAAAAAAGGTCTGGCCAGACTCATGTGCACCAGGAAGGGCTAAAAAGTAAATTTGAGCTCTTGCTTCTCATTTAGTTTATATTTGTGGTTAAATATGTACATAAGATTTCTACAGTAAAACTCATATCGGGCATGATGTTGGTGTTTTATCATTCTGTAAGGTGTAAAACAGGCAAGTTAATCAGTCACAATAATTTTTTCTTTCTAATTCGGGATAAAATCACGTTTATAATACTTAATCTTAATTTTACTTAAATCAATCACATTTTCGGATTGTTTTAAGTACAAAATCTGGATAAAATATGGACAGTTTAAGTATTTTGCGATTGAAAATTCGTACATGACTTACAGCCTGTTCAACGATTTCGAACGTCAACGTTCGCATAGAAAATTATATGTAAAACAAAAACAATATCCGACAATTTGTTTTTGTTTTAAATGTAGTTTTCTATGCGAACGTTGACGTTCGAAATCGTTGAACAGGCTGTTAATCTTTCTGTACTTGAATCAAGTAAATCCGTTCTCACCGTACTATTAATACCATTTCGGATTGATTTGAGTACGGATGGATTCATTTTTTTTGGAGTGTAGGGTGAAAGATTAATACTGTATAAACAACAAACGGAATGAAAAACTTATATATCAATACCATTTTACCTTATATGAAGGGTATACAAAATAGGGCGTTGTGTAGTTTACGTCCCACCTACAGACTTAAATTTTAGCAACGTATTATAATGCTGTGAGTTCAGGTCATACAAAGATTGGTTTTTAATTTATAAATTCCATGTTAAGCTTTCTCTTGCAGTATTCGAGGTGACGGTAGAGGGTATTTAGGATTCGTCTCAGTCGAATATACCACTCTTACTTGGCTTTTAATATTTTGAAAATTATAAATAGTTTTGTATTTCCCTTTTTCAGATTTTGCTTTCTCTAAACTGATTTCTTTTTCGAATATGTCATTTCAGTAAAATGTCACTTAGTACTTTTACTATGTTTCACTGCAATTAGACGAAGCTGAAAATGGAAAAAAAAGATAAAAAAAATTAAATTGAAATTAAAATGTAAATCAGATACTCCAAAAACAAATTTTATTTCGTTTATTCCAGTCATTTTCATTTGCACATAATTAAATTGTACGTGTGAGTTTGTTTTAAAACTCGCATTCGGGTTTTTGCTGACCTGCTCCAGTGTTTTATATTTCTCGTAAAAGCACATGAAACAAACTGTTCCAACGTTATTATTTTGAGGTACTTACACTCGTACTCTTTGACCCCATTACATATGTAATCTGTATGTTTATCAAGTGTATTTCATGTGTATTCTTCTGTATTGTAAATATGCTGCTGGAGTTGTTTGCTTAAGTGTGTGCTTGTGTATACATACCCTGCAAACAAATGGAAGATATCCCCTAAGGCAATAGCTTCGCAATATCCCCAAATTGTCATCTAAATGAAAATAATCAAAGTAATTTTTTATTTTCTAGACAGAAAAAAATTATAACATATTTGTACGTCATAAATGAAAAAATAAAATTTATTAAATCTAAAAAATTCTGCAGAAGGTAAATATATAAATAAAATAAATCTGTTAAATATTAATCTTTTTCCTTTTTAACTTAATCAAGATATTACGCAACACTCATAATGGATGCAAATTTAAAGGAGTTGGGTGATATGGTGGAAACTACATAATTATTTCAGTTAATTTAATTATAAAATATATTTTTTGTAAGTATTGTTTATATGTAATTAAAAATTTAATTTTAAATAAAAAGCTGTTTTTATTATTACATAAATGAATATTTTTAAAATGCAAACTCTTATTTTTATCATCCCAATGATATTTTGGCGATATCGTTATATTTTCTCATTAGTGGTTATCTGGCAATATTGCTAGTTTATCATCTAGAAGAATCGCTTTCGTATTGCGTAGGAGTATTGCTATCGAGACACGTTTCTTCCCGAAGGAAGTATCTTCCGCAATACGCATTCGATTATTGCCGCAATACTATTTTTCATCCTGGCAATACGTTTGGCAATACATATGGTGTATTTCTGTGTTTGCTGGGATAATTGTTTTTAAGTAAGTATGTGTTTGTTAGCATATGAGAGTTTTAGGTCTGTTATATGCAATTTCATTTAGTGCCATGTTTTAACCAAACAACCACATTTGTAACCATCAAAGCCCATTAAAATAATATAATGTTTGCCAATACTCGCTTTTATTTTCCACAAAAATTGTTCCCCACCCCCCCCCCCCCCCCCTTACTTGGTTCATATGTAGACAGTTAAAAATGAAACAAGTAAATGTAGTTTTAACCATAGAAAACATTAAAAGAGCCTGGACTTTTTAGTCTATAACGGAAATAAATATACATAGTATAATTGTATTGGGTAAGAGTGACGGTAACAGTGAATTCAAACATTCAAAAACAAATAAATACGCCAGTTCCAAAACTCGTATGCTGGACATACATTGAACAAGCTCAATACGCTAGTATGATTCGTGATTCGGAATGCACAAGCAAACTGTTGAAATTTTTATTTAAATTTAAAAACAAGAAAATTGTGCAAATACTGCTCTATTTCATGGCTTACTATAGCAAACAAATTGATTTCCTTTTTAACCTTTGCACACATTTTTTGTAGGATATGACTTTCACGAGTCTATCGCTGCTTTCCATGCGCCATAACTTAGGCGATTCTTTACATAATTGTAGGAAAGATGTCCATAATATTTTTATCGTACTCACTTTTCATTGTCAACTCTTGAAAAAAACCCGTAACAGAATTGAACGTTTTGAATCAGCGTTTAAATAACTACAGTCAAAGAAAAAAATTTGCCATTTCTTCACTTCTTCATTTGTCATTGACAAAAAAAAAAAAAAAACTGTTGCTTTTACTTCTGACACATTCAATGTAAACAGTCGCTGTCAAACCAACTCAAAAAGCGGAAAATTTGTGTACAAATTTTCGTTTTTTTGTTTGCAGTTTTTGGCTTCGATTGCAGTTTTTAAACCCTGTTTTTAATAAACAACAATACACAATTTCTTTGTACAGTTTTACAAATTTGAGCAACTCTAAAAATCCCTGTGAATTTAAGTCACTTTACTAAGTAAATAGCAGAGTACAGAAACATTCACTCCTGATCCAGTCATGAGCGATCGTGAACGTTTAAACATGCTGTTGCTTCTTCATCCTCATGCGGGTGAGTAATGAAATTAATATAAATGTCCTAACTCATGAAAAGTTAGCAAGCAATAAAAATCATATCGCCCCTAACCATAAAAAGGGTGTTAAATAGAATTTTTCCGAAAAGTAAAAAAATAAATATTTTAAGTTAATGCCCTTTTTAAGATCAAGTGCGATTTGTGAATTTTTTAGATATGAAAAAATTTTATTTATTCACATTAAAATTCTTCCCAAGAAACAAAAAAACAAAACATGTATACAATACACACACAGGCTTTTTGCGCTGTGGTCGTGCAAATTTCCGAGCAACAACAACAATACTAGACAATAGCGTTGATAAAATTTTTGTTTGCTCATTCGTCATGAGTGAGAAACATTTTTTAATTTCTCACATTCGTGAGTGAATGTGCGAAGATTTCAAATTTATTCATGACAGTGAAAAAAAAAGTTTTGACTTCACTTTGATGAGGAAATTTATGAATGAGTTGATATAAAAGATCATAAATGAATTTTTCCGAACTCTGGTAAATAGCCCAAACACAACTATAATCTACACAAACACACTGTATAGTGCCAGAATGGAGCACTGAACTTAATTTATGGCCGGCATTAGTAATCTAGTATTATTTGTTGCGGTTTCAGTAATCATTTCAGTTTAAGATGGAGGGACTGATTAAGCCTCCCATCCGATCCTAGTGTTGGGGCTGCCAACAACCTCTAGGCAGGTCGAACAGTTGAGTTTCAGTGCCTGTTCATTTCGGTGGCCATCTAGTTACCTGTGACGCATCGGTTTTAGCATGCCATTCAGGTTACTCAACTGTGTGCCTTCTCACTCTAACTATCGACTGACGGGTGTCTGAGAGACATTACCAGAAGATACTTGGTATAAGACCGGAAGTAGTGAGCTGCTTGGGCCCTTTGTTCCTACTAGGAACCACGGGACATAATATATTAGGAATCTAGTAGCAAAATACAACACGCAGCAAAACTATTTTTAACCAAAAATCGTAAAACATAGAATGGAAACGACAACCATATAATGGTTGTATTAGTCCTCCATTATTAGTCTGCACAAAAGATCCTCTGGTTCGTGGTGTTCATGGCCTTCACGTGTATAGTCCTCCATTACGAAGCCACAATCATATTATGGTTGCCTACGAACATGTTGTGATTAAAAATACCAAATCTTAAGGCTCATTTTAGCAAATAGGAAAATACAATTGTTAATTTAATAACAAATTATTGTCATATTTAACCATAACATTTTTAAGGCAAACATAATATGGTTATGGCATCATTGTGGAGGACTAATTTTAGACGCAACCTTATGGAGGACTGATTTTAACATAACATGGTTGCCGGTGACAATAATATGCGTAATTTAACCAATATTTTTGTTTAAAAATTTTCGTTAACATCAGTTTTGCTGGAGGTTCCCATGTTGAAAAATGCTTTTCCCCAAGTGAATTTATTTTCTAGTCAAATTTTGACCTTTTTGTATTGTCATGGTCGGTCTGAACTCGGCCAGAAAGTAAGTGAGCAGCGGTTTTGTACTCCCTTTTTTGTTTGCCTTTTTGGTGACACACAACTACAAGTGTTCTTAGCCAGGGAAGAGTTTTTTCCACTGCCTGGTTCCCAACAAACTCCACGCTTTGGTTGTTCGTGTCAGTAGGCCGGGACGTCTCATACCCCGTGACTTTATGAACGATAACGTGATGCCCCGTCTCGCATTGACTATTGTATAAAGTGTGGCCGTGGCCGTTTTGTCAAATAAATGTTAATTGTTAGATAACAAAATACGTTTATAAACATTTTCGATTAAAATAAATAACAAATTTCTCTGGCTGAAATAAAATAAATTTTTTGTAACGAACCCAGCATAATGTTTAAACACGTCGTTACAGTCCTCTTGTAGCCCTTATAATTTTTGTATCTCTTAATTTTATCCGCCATAGTCAAAATTTTACTTTGGGTCTTTCCTACTTCACTTCCCGAAATAATTTTTTCCTGAACCAATAACTTTAGTATTTGAATTTAACCACTTTATAGGCATTTACAACAGCAACTCCAAACATACATTTACATGTATTTGATCGCATATGTAACGGAAATGACTTTTTGAATTTGAGGTTAAATCAATGCATTTTATAACTTCATTATCATATCAAATTAAAACTTCAGTGTTTGTTGTTAACCAACTTTTATTTGACTCCCACATAGTTGACAGAGAAATCACAACGAACTTCTAAAGAGAATTTGTAATTTGTACTTTTATAATCAGAATTTCATAAAAATAGCATAAATAAATTGCAGATTTTGCTGTCGTTTGGTAAAGAAAATATTTACTACCACAAAATAGCAAATTAGAAAAACAATTTCAAATATAAATTTTTTTGTTAAGAACAGACACAAATTATTTAGGAAATTATTGTCATTTCTTTTTATTACGATAATATTTGTATGGTTCAATTATTTATGGAATAAAATACCGGCCAAATGGTCGCCGCGACATCGGCGACATACCTCCATCCGATGGTCCAAATTTTCGATGACGTTGAGGCATAATTGAGGTGCTATGCCATTAATGTGCTGAATTATCTCATCGTTTACCTCTTGAAGTGTTGCTGGCTTATCGCCGTACACTTTTTCTTTCAAATAACCCCAAAGAAAGAAGTCGAACGGTGTCAAATCACATTATCTTGGCGTCCAATTGTCATTGCCACCATGCGAGAAAACACGGTCATTGAATTTGTCGGGCAAAAGAGCCATTGTTTCGATAGCTTTGTGATATGTGGCACCGTCTTGATGAAACCGCATATCGTCCACATCCATATCTTCCAATTCGGGCCATTAAAAGTTCGTTATCATCTCACGAAAGCGTATACCATTCACAGTAACTGCCTGACCGGCCTCATTTTGAAAAAATACGGCCCGATGATTCCGCCAACCCATAAACCTTAACAAACAGTAACTCTTTGTTAGTGCATTGGGGTTTCGACAATCACTCTTGGATTGTCATTCCCCAAATGCGGCAATTCAGCTTATTGACGAATCCACTGAGGTGAAAATTTGCCACGTCACTGAATATGAAATGCACGAAATGCATTTTGATTTGAATGCCCATTTTGATAATAAGCCTAAATAACTTTAAGGCGTCGCTCGATTATGTATCTTTCCATGGTTCAAATTGACTTAGTCTGAAATTGAGAAATGTTAAATGAAATGCAGAAAAAAACTTGACGTTTAGGTGTGGTTCACATTCAACATCTGCCCTTAAAATGTAACAACTCGTTAGATAACACTGCGGAACAGTCATTTTGCGGTCTGAAATTTGTTTACAAATTTTTACTAATTTGATGTCGCTGATTTCATCTCTTATCTCATTTTTTCTCTATCAGCTCTAATTTTCGTGGCACTTTCACTACATATACAAAATCCGAAACTCGGCAAAAATATTGTCTTTAAGCTGTGCTTACATTTTTATTTTAAATTTGCCCTATAGCTTTAAAGATATCGTTGAATTTTTGAAAAAAAGGAAAATTTTGAAAAGAAAAATAAATTTGTTCACAGTTTTGGTCATGGCCCAATTAGTAGGTCTGCGCGCAACTACAACAATCCAACAATAGAAAAAACAACAAGCATTTTGTTTGTGTAAAAAATGATAAAGATGTCAAGAAAAAAAAAGCAATTGTTTGTGTAAAAAATGGTGGAAATGTCAAAAGCAATTGCTACAAAAACAATTGCTCGTAAAAAAAACAACTGTGCAAAAAATCAGCAGGCGTTTCAAGCAGACCTACTAATTGGACCATGGTTTTGGTCTAAGAACATTTAGCTTAACATAATTTCAAATGAAATGAGGTTCGTTTCATTGTAATCGCTACGCAGGTTTTGATTTTATACACAATTTACTAAGAAAAATAAATATTGATTTCCATGCAAAAAGAAAAAAAAAAAAACATTCATGACGCTCAAAAAAGTTCATATTTGTTCAATTGTGTAATTAATTTTAAATTATTTTTTTCTACTTAATAGCAAGTTTCCAGCAAATAGTTTTAAATAAAAATTACATTTATATAAATGCCTACACTTCTACCCCTTAAATTAATATTATAAACATTAAGCCAATTAAGCGTGAATACCTTTAGGCATTTTTGTTTTTATTAAAATTTTTAGCTAGAAAATTCTCTAGTGTTATATTTATAAATATTTATTTAAGCAAATAAATGGGAAACCTAACGAATCGTAAATCATTAATTTAAATGCTTATAATAATAATTTTTCTCGCATTTTTATTTGTTATTACTATAATTATTATTTATTATTAATAGTTTTAGCAGAGCAAATAGTTGCTCATATACTATTTTAAAATTTTTAAATTATTTATTTAAATGTTAAATACTTTATGGATAAAATGTTTTAGAAGAAAAAATGATTTAAAAACTGAACTAAAGCCTTAACCCGAATGCGAACTAAGACCTGACATGGAATCGAAACAAGAACTTGAATTAGAGCCTCAGCCATAAACTTAAAGGCAACTTGAATTAGAAGCTAAACAAGAGCCTCAACTAAAAAGTGAAATAAATAAATAGCTGGAACTTAAACTAGAACCTAAACTTAAACTTAACTTAAACCTTACAAAATGACTAGACTATTATTTGAAATTAAGCATAAACTTAAATCTTATTAGCAGGCATGAGATTTTCTTGCAGTTAAAAAATCAAAAAAAAAGATGCTCATAAAATATGCACTAAAACCTCCAAAATACGCATTAAAAAAAAATAAAAAAAACCTGAACATTTCCAATAAAAATGCAATTTTTTAATTTTAATTAAAACAAAAAAATAAAAAATTCAGTCAACTGTTATTCAAAGGTACAACATTTTTTTAAACCTAATTAAAATTACCAATTTAAACGATTCTTTGCATAAACAAATAAAAACTTTTTTATGTTATCAAAAGTAAACCTGCTTGGTTGGACGCAAAAAACTTTTCTGCATAGAAAATTATCTCTAATCGCCAACCGAAGTTAGAGGAGCCTACTTGAAGGATGCCAATTAGTGTTTTTCATACGGGACAAAAATCCCGGAATCCCGTAAATTTTTCGGGAAATTTGTGCGGGAATTCCCGGGATTTTTTTTAATTTAATTATGGCTAACAGCATTAGGCAAAAAGTTCTTAGGTCAAAAAAACCAATTTTTAGTTTTTGTTTAGCTTTAAGTAAATTTTTTTCTTTTTTGTTTGGTTGAAATCAATTTAGTCTACCACAATTCCTTCTTATCGTTATCATCTGCTCTTAGGAAAAAGTCGATCAAATACGCCAAATAAATATTTTTCAATTTAACATAACGTAAAACTACAGTTTTTGACTTAAGATAGTTTTGCCAAACGCCAAAGAGTTGTCAATTCATAACCGATAAGTCAGGCAATGTTTAATGCTTTGAAATTTCGAAAGAAGAAGAGTAAAAATGTACAAAATTGTTGTTGTTTTTTGTTTGGCTTAAGGTCATATATTAAAATTATAAATAAAAAATCCACAAATTTTTGTATTTTTAATTTTGTTTTTTATCTTTAATCCGATATTTCGACCATACATCGATGGTCATCTTCAGGGGATTTAAAACACTGTCATGTACAAAATTTTAATTTGTTCAAAAACGAAAAGAGTTGTCCCCACTTGCTTCACAAAGTTTTACGATTTTATATGCAGGGCAGCTGCATAAAAGATTTTCGGATTATATTCTGTAGGACATGATGGGAAAAGATATTAATAACGAAAAGGCTTATTCGATTTGAAGAAAATAATTTTTTTTAAATGAATTTTGAAGGCAGTTCTAAGGAAACTGAAAGTGTATAGAGATTATATAATGTTCCTTTGACTATAAAAGCAAACATCCGTAGAGAGGAAACGTGTTTTCTGATTTAAATCTTCTTGATTAAAATTAGAAGTAACCTTTTAAACGATTCTGTAAATGCTTATTGTGAACTTTAATCCTATTTTAAACGAAACAATTTGTTTAAATAATTAAACTTCTTTCGTTTTATTAAATGTGGTTGGCTTTGAATTAATTATGAGGCAATAAGTGGCTATTTTTTAGTTTTGAATAAGAACAATTTTAAACTTTAACAGTGGCTTTTGTAAATTTTATTCGAATATAATGTAATCATCAGTTCTCTGCGGTTATAGTTTTTTCAGTTTTTATTCCTAATCATTCCTTTTGTCACAGATCGGAAGTTCTTATTATTCCAAACGTTGTTGTACATTGAAACAAGATGACCAAAATCCTACAAAATAATTGAAATTTTGCCCATGAAGATCTTAAGGTGCCATTAAGCACTTTTTCCTTATTGACACAGACATTTGAGAAAGTTGAAGTTTATAAAAACTTATTTAATTGATTTCAGGAAATGTCATTTGTTCAAATAAATTATATTAAATAATATTTTGCATCGATTTGTATTGAGCGGGATTTCCCGGGATCCCGGGAAGTTGAAAAATAAATCCCGCTTTCCCGGGAAATGAAAAAGTCCGGGAAAAGAAAAACTCTAATGCCAATTCATTAAGAGAATTTATATATTCTTATTTAGATCCCACATTTAATTCAATAGAAATGGTTGAATTTTATATTTTGAAAACCCATACTTTTTTAAAAAAACTTTTTGAATTTTTTTCTTAATTTTTCGGGCTGTTCTTCCTTCCACATTGTTAATTTTACTTTCCGCAATAACAATTAATTTGTGCTGACGACTAAGTGAACTTAATCCCTCCAATTTAGTTTTTATTTCTACAATACAGTTGGAAAATACAAATGCTAATTGATCTTTTACTTTTTTAGTTGTTACCTATGCTTAGTAGAACAAATTCTAGCCAGGTTCTCCATCTTGTTAATACTGGCTCCGGTGGTTACAGTATCAAAAGATACATATGCATTATTAAAAATTGCAACTCGTGAAGGAGCCTTTAAACAAATCTTTTTTTCCCGTATGAAACCAATAAATCAATATTGTCGAATAAGATTCTAATTTCCGCCGAAACTCGGTGTAACTCATGTGCCAAGCAAGTAACATGTAACAGTTTTGGATAAAATATTTGAACCCCATTGACAACCTTAGCCATCTAAGGCGCTGCATAGGTTAAAAAAGCCCTTTTGTCGAAATCCTAAACGTCAAGTTTTTTTGCATTTCATTTCACATTTCTCAATTTAAGACCAACTCAATTTGAACCATAAAAAGATACATAATCGAGCACCGTGTTAAAGTTATTCAGGCTTCTTATGAAAATGGCCGTTCAAATCAAAATGCATAACGTGTGCCTCATCACTGAAGATGAAGTGCACCTCAGTGGATACGTCAATAAGCAGAATTGCATCATTTCGTCGAATGATAGTCCAAGAGTGATTGTCGAAAACCCAATGCACCCACAAAGAGTGACTGTTTGGTGCGGTTTATGGGCTAGCGGCATCATCAGGTCGTATTTTTTCCAAAATGAGGCCGGGTAGGCAGTTACTGTGAATGGTGTTCGCTTTCGTGATATGATAACGAACTTTTTATGGCCGAATTGGAAGATATGGATGTGGACGATATGCGGTTTCAACAGGACGGTGCGACTTGCCACAAAGCTAACGTAAGAATGGCTCTTTTGCACGACAAATTCAATGGCCGTGTTATCTCACGCGCTGGTGATGACAATTGGTCACCAAGATCATGTGATTTGACACCGTTGAACTTCTTTCTTTGGGGTTATTTGAAAGAAAGGTGTACGTCGATTGGCCAGCAACAATTCAAGAGCTATAGGATGAGATAATTCGGCGCATTAACCGCATAGAACCAATTCAATAAAGTGATAAAAACAACAAGCTGTAGCCTGATAATATCGATATATTGATCTGAACTGTCCCAGTCCTGCCTGAACCACAACCTTAGTTCGTGCTATAATTGGAGCTTTATCTCAATGTAAAATGGAACCGAAACTAAAACTGATTTAGACTGTGTGTTAAATAATTTTTTTTAATTGAATTTTTAAAATGATTTTTTTAAATTAATTTTTGTTATATATTTAAAATATTATAACACTGGTGGCATATTTTTATTTCAAATTAAAATAATTTTTGTTTTAATCGTTCAACAATAAAAATAAATATTTATTACTAGACATGTGTTTATATTGTTGTTTGCATAATAAACAGAGACGTAATGGCTAATTAAAAACGTATAATTAACAAAACAAATTATTAAAAATTATCACAAATTCGCTCAGTTCATTATATAAAAGTTTTGTCAAATGAGTAAATTTAAATTTATATGGAAATAAAATATGTACAGCATACGTTTAGGCGGAAACAAGGATTTAATATACAAACTTAAACAATGATAAAATTAGTAAATTTACGTTCGTTTTATTTTCCCTTTTTAGATAGTTTTTGCTTCTTTTTATATGACCATATTTTTTAAATGTATTTTTAATCGCCTTTATCTGTTCATTTGTTTGTTGTTGTCTTTTTTTTTATTATTCTTATCAATATCATTTATTTTATTTATCTGTCCTTAAGCGTTTTTTGGCTCAGCAAAATTTTTTAATGTGTTTTAAATTAATTGCCGGATATTAAGTTAAATATTGTTCATTTAATATATTTTGTATTTGGTTTTAAGCTTAATTTTTTTTACTTGTTAAATAAGTGTTGTAGTAATTAAAGGGAAATTTGAATACAGCTGCTGGTAATTGATGTGGTGTTGTTTTGGTTTTAATTTCAATATATTCATATCCGTCAGCACAGGTCGGAAGGTTCGATTTAGTACATACTTACATATAGCATATGCATACATTATTGGTAACGGAGTTAACGTAACAATGTATGTCTGTCCGTCCGTCAGTTTGCCTTTCGCGACAAGCTTTTATATCACATAAATTGTGTAATGACGTTATAAGTTGATACTAAAAGTTTTTAAGCAAAAAAAGTATTTTCTTTTTTTTTTAGCGCATTTAAATAAAAACTACTTTTTAAAAAATGAATTTTACTTTTAATTTTTTTAAAACTTGCATTAAAAACGCATTTAAAACTTAGTCCGCCATGTAGTAACTTGAGTGACGTCACTTTATTTACCAGTTAATCTTAGCAAGCCCTTTTAGTTGATACGCATATTGTTTGTGCCGCCACGCATATTGTAGAAATTAATTGAAAATAACTAGTCCGCCATGTTATGTGTGGCCGCCATAATGGATTAATAATGACGGCACACAGTTTACCGTGCTTTGTCATCCAAACTAACCGTGTATATTATATAACATACATTGTAATTTAAATAAAAGCTTTTAGAAAAACAACGACAAGGGATTTTTTGGTAAAATTAGAGCCAGTCGTGGTTTTTGTGAATATCTCAGCCATTTGTGAACCGATCTTGCTTAATTTCAATAGCAAATAGTTCAAGACTATATGCGACATAAGTGTCCCTAGAGAATAGCGAACAGAAACCAAATTAGTCCCGTGAAAGGTCTTTGGTAGTAGCGACTGGTTCTAGTTCTAACACTTTATTTGAATAAAACCCATCACTTTTACATGGAGTTGTCAATGAAGGGGTCAAGTCACACATCTTTTCTCAATGGACGTGTTTAGTGTCAGTTATTTCAATTAATGTAGACCTGGAATTGAATTCAAGAACCAAATTTTAGAAAGTCCCAAAAATGTGTCACACCACCGATGAAGACTGCACTGTAGTTCATTGCTTTTTCAACATTTTTGTTCTTCATAAAACAGTTAAATGATTGGTTCTCCCCTTGCTGCTCATGAGTTCTTTCTTTTTGTACTTGCTCTATTTTCACAACTCCCAGGACCAGCCTATTGGACCAATTGACACAAATTTCCCGCCAAGCAAACCAAGCAAAAAAAACACGTTGTATTTCTTTAGTTGTGCCACTCTCAGTGTTGCCAGAACTTTTAGATGTAAAATCAGCAAAAAACCATAATTTGTCATCAAAAAATCTGCACCAAGATTTTAAAAATCTTCAAAATACATTTATTTAATTTTTTTTAATGTAGTTTAATTAAAAAAAATTGTAGAATATGCCCGAATAATTTTATGCTAAATTTTTTTAAATGTACACAGAAAAAATAGAAAATCGACTTTAATTAAACAATTCGTTCAGACAATTAAATATTTTACTAATTTTGCCCCTGCAAAGGAATTGATCATATCAATTAACGGATTTGTATTTTCGAGTCATGGGACACAAATTTAGTCAATTAAAAAATTAATTGCATAAACTAAAAAATAAACCACACATACACAAACATTTAATTTTATGGGTAACCAAAAAATTAATTGAATAACGTTAACGTTCGCATAGAAAATGACATTTAAAACAAAAACAAAAACAAATTTTAGAAATTGTTTTTGTTGAAAATGTTATTTTCTATGCGAACGTTAACTAGTGAGATAGTAGGATTGACTGAATGTAAATGTTTCCACCGAGCTAAAAAATTTGCATTTGCGAGCCAAAAATCAATTCAAATCTTCATTTTGGCAATTTTGGGGTATAAAATCTGCAAAATGCAGATAAATGTGAACTTCTGGCATCATTGGCCACTCTGAGAGTAAAATTACAAATTGAGCGTTTTAATCTCATGTAACTTATTAGTCTCATCTCTCAGCATTGCATTCTTTATGCGTGCATAGTATTGTTGCCAACTTTTTTTGAACATTTCCCGCCAAATCGGACTCCAAAACCGATAGAAACCGCTTTTATTTTATTAAGCGGGTTTTTTTTTTTATAAAAATACCGCTCAAATCTTTACATTTTTTAAAGGCTACTTTTTCAAAGGTATATGACAACTTTGCTAGCTATTTTATTTGCAAAAAATAAGTTAGAGTGACCTTCCACCTACAGTTAGTGGTCTACGGACCCATACCGTTGGTAAATTATGGGCCGATCTTCAAGAAATTTAAACAAGTAACTTATAGTCTTATACAACTATGACTGATGAAATTTTATTATAATAGAACACAAATCGAGAGCGTTATATGGGGCCAAAGGTTAATAATGGTCCTACCTGCAGGGTAGTTGACAGAGTAATTTCTAGTCATATAAAACTGGGACAGACCAAAATTATTACAATATCATTATTTTTTACGGTTTAAGGAGTTCTTAAGGTTTTTTTCGAGAGTGTGCTTTATATGAAGCATATCGTTAATTATGGACCGACCTACACAAAATTTAACGGTATGATAAGGCATATAGAACGAATTTGTGCAAAATCGTATATGTATGTGTGCATTCCGCTACTAGTTATGCTAGTTTTTGTAACAAAATGATCAATTTTATAAGGTGGTTGAACCGATTTTGCTGGATTTCAATCCCAAACTGTTTAGGAGTACTGGAAACAATTTTATACAAGCATTTATTTTTTCTTTTGAGTTGTTTGAAAGTGAGCCTGATTTCAACTGACGGATAGACAGACGGACATGGCTAAATCGACTTAGAATTACTCAAGGAACTAGACATTTTTTGGGGTCTTAGATGAATATTAAAACAGTTTTACACGAAAGAAAAAAAAATACAAATACAGTCCTTAGTTAATAAAATCTGTTAACTTAAATATTGAGAAATGATTTTCAAGCGAAAATGATCCGCTGAGAGATGTTTGAAAATCGCTAGATTTCCCGCTTACCGCTAAAACGTATTTTTCCCGCGACAGACATTTCAAAAATGCCAGATTTAGCGGGAAAACCTCTAAATTTTGTTATATACAGGGTTGCCAGACTTTTTCAGCTTCATCGCGAAACGTCAATGTTGTTCAGTTTTCGTAACATTTTTTTTAAATTAAATTTTGCATACAAAAAAGCTGGTAGAATATTTCAGTCAAAAATCGCCAAAAGCTAAAAAAACTAAAATTAAGTACACAAGTCCATAAGATGGTACACTTCAGGATCATCGATTTCATTACTGGTGTTTTGACCTGCATTCATACTAAATATTAGAATTGAATAGTGACTGAATATACCATTCACTTAAAATGGTATCGAAACAAAAATCATGTAAAAAAGTTCCCAGATATTTTTTTTAAATTAGCAATGATAACAAAAAATGACATATAATATAAATGGGAAAAATAGCCAATTAAAATGCCAGTTGTATAAAAAATCGCCAGAAATAAGAAGAAAATCGCTGAAATAATATAAATGGGAAAAATAGCCAATTAAAACGCCAGTTGTATAAAAAATCGCCAGAAATAATAAGAAAATCGCTGAAATAATATAAATGGGAAAAATAGCCAATTAAAACGCCAGTTGTATAAAAAATCGCCAGAAATAATATAAATGGGAAAAATAGCCAATTAAAACGCCAGTTGTATAAAAAATCGCCAGTCGCCAACAACAAACAAGTGGGTAAAAAATGTTTTGCTTGTTCTGTGTAGAAAAAACAAAATCCAGAAGAATACATTATTTTCATGTTTGAAAAGTAAATTAAACTGTAAAAGTTCCTATTTAGTTTATATTTTTAGTTAAATGTGTACATAAAATTTTAAAAGTAGAAAACATGTCAGGCATGATGCAGGTGTTTTAACATTGAAATTCTGTTAGTTGTAAAACGTGCAAGTGTCTGTGATAAGTATTTTAGGTTAGAATCAATCTTATTTCCCTCGAATGCGGGATTAAATCAACTTTATAATACTTGAATCAAGCGCATTTTTAGATTGATTTAATCTTAGTTTTATTTAATTCAATCTAATTTTCAGATTATTTCAAGTACGAATTCGGGATTTAGTTAAGTATTTCGCACTTGAATAATTCGAACTTGACTTTATTTTCTGTACAGATTCATGGATTTTTCTGTGTAGCATCTTTTAAAAAGTTTCTGTGTTTTTTGTGGCCATTAAAAAAGTACTTAATAAATATGCTGAATATTTCTCCTTTTATTCTGGAACACATATGATGTTGTATTGCAATATTTTTCCCTGTTTTTTTGTTAACCACTTTTCTTTTTATCTGATTCATTGAAATGTTAAGCTGGTAGATGTCGTAAAAAGGCACAAAATATGAGAAACAAAGTTTTTGTTAATAGTTGATTATAACGTCATCGTCATAAATAGTGATTGTTTAATAATAAACAGTATTAAAACGACAGCACAACTCGTATGCTTAAAACAGCTATAAAAATATTAAACAAAATAACCGTTGGATTTATATTGTAGTTCGAATGTTATGAAGTGACATTATGTCACAGGCTCATTAATTATTTAAATAGTTTGGTAAATTTTTAGTTTTTTGCTACATTAATATATTTATGTATGTATGTGTGTACGTTTGTTTGCTTTTATTTCAATATATTTTTTTGTCTGATTTCTCTTTTGTTTTATGGTTTTGATGGTTTTTTTCGTTTCCAACAGATACAAGGACACGTTTTCACGTTTTCATGAAAAATATTTGTTTTTTTTTCTTTTTTTCATTTTTTGTTTTTTTTCTTTTGACGGCTGTTTATTGAATTATAAATGTTTTAATTTATTTTTTGAGTTAAAATGTGACCCTAGTTCGCTTTGTTCTTTAACTTATTTGTGATAAAAATAAATTTGAGGTCATACTGTGATTAATGTCAATGTAATAAATTAAATATTATTCATACGCATTGAGTGCAATTAATATTAATTAAGTACGTTTACATAAGTATAATAATTAATCTTCGGAATTAATTACAATTTAAAGCTAGATATGTATGTATGTATGTTGCATTAAAACATTAGAATAATAATAAAAATAAACATTTAGCTTAAAAATTAGGGAAGATTGGAAACGAGGGCCTTGAAACTGAACTTAAGGGTGGTCCAACCAAACGCACGATGTTAATTGCAAACAAAACAAAAAGTTTTCAAAGAATTATATTAATATTTTCCATTATCAAAGAAGGAGCTAAGACAATTATGTTTGAAACAAAATATCGGCCAAATGCGCGCTACGGCTTCGCAGGCAAACCTTTATCCGATAGTCCATAATTTCCAATGACTCTGAGACATAATTGAGGTTCAATATCGCTAATTGCCGAATTGCCTCATCCTTAGGCTTAAATATTCGCAAAGAAAAAATTCCAGCAAATTAAACTTAAACTTAGCCTAATAAAGAACCTAAAACCTAAACTAGAACTTTAAGTGGAACTACAGCTAAAACATTAGGGTCAAACATGAGCTAAAACGTGAACCTTAATCAAAAATTTAAGCTCAACTACGACACGAACAAGAACCTTAATTTCAACTAAATTTACACCCTGAAATCAAACTTCAAGTTTAATGTTAACCAAAACCTTAACTACAATCTGACGTGGACCTTGAACTAAAACTAGCAATTATTCTAGAATCTGAAGTAGAGCTAGCAACTGAACTGGAATCTGAGATAGACCGTAAACCAAAAGGTGCATCGGGCACCTGAACCTGAACTAGTACACGAATTAAAGCCTGTTAGTACCTGAATCAGAAAATTCTGGCCCATACCTCTCATAGGATGCATATATTTAATATCGCTCAACTGAAGAACTATTAAAGGGAGAGTCATCAAACGTAGTTAAAGCTACTATTATGGCACACTTTGGGAGGGGTAGACAGAGGAGGAGCAGTTCCCCTCATAGATAGAAATATTAATAGGAGCCGCTGCACGTTTTTTGTTGAACTTTTAGTAGTAGGATCCTCTGAGCCCAAAAATTGAAATAAAATAGTAGCGGGCGAAGTGTTACCCCCCATAGGACGCCAATGTTTAATATCGCATATCTTAAGAACTGTCATAGTGAGAATACTTAAAATTTGCAGAAGTCACTCTTATGCTATACTACACTTTTGAAAATAGAAATAAAGCGGGTAGGCGTAGGAGGGGAAATACCTCCCATAGGATCCATATATTAAATATCGCTCAACTGAAGAACAATTAAAGGGATAGTCTTCAAACGTGGTTAAAGCTACTATTATGGTGAACTATAAATTTTAATATAGAAATGGGCGGGGTAGCCAGAGGAGGAGCAGTACCCCTCATAGAGAGAAATATTAATAAGAGCCGCTGCAAGCAATTTGTTGAACTTTTGGTAGTAGGATCTTCTGAGCCCAAAAATTTAAATAAAATAGCAGTGGGGGAAGTGTTACCCCCCCTAGGACGCCAATGTTTAATATCGCATATCTTAAAAACTGTTATATGGAGAAAGTTCAAACTTTGTAGAAGTCACGCTTATGGTATACTTCACTTTAAAAATAAAAATAAAGCGAGTAGGGAACTACCTTCCATAGGATGCATATATTAAATATCTCTCAACCTGCTGCAAGCAATTTGTTGAACTTTTGGTAGTAGGATCTTCTGAGCCCAAAAATTTAAATAAAATAGCAGTGGGGGAAGTGTTACCCCCCCTAGGACGCCAATGTTTAATATCGCATATCTTAAAAACTGTTATATGGAGAAAGTTCAAACTTTGTAGAAGTCACGCTTATGGTATACTTCACTTTAAAAATAAAAATAAAGCGAGTAGGGAACTACCTTCCATAGGATGCATATATTAAATATCTCTCAACCGATAAAGTGGTTAAAGCAGTGTCGCGAAGCGCACCGGGTTAAGCAAGATTACTATATATATTTATATAGTATTTATGTCCTTATTGCACTTAATTATTTGCACATGTTTGATATTTGATATCCATAGGTCATAAGACAACCTTAAAAATCCAGTTTTTGGGGAGGTACACCGCCCACTTCTCCAATTCCGCCCACATTTTGTGGGATACTGTGTATTGATAACCTTAATGTTTGTACCGAATTTGGAAACTTTGGATATACAGAGAAAAGTAATAAAAAACAACAACAGCAAGGGATTTATAGAAAAAACAAGTTAGAGTGATATATTCGGCTGTGCCGAATCTTATATACCCTTCACCATTGTGCGAGCAGAATACAGAGCAACTAGACAAAAACTAAATAATTTTACACATACATACATGTGTATTTACAATACCTAAAACTTCATTTTAAATTAAATTTAAAAAGCTTAAACTGTTAAATACTTTTTTAAAATCGTTTTTAGTACATAAAAATTAAATCGTTAAATCAACTTCTCTCCTCATAAGGACCAAGAATATATATACTTTATAGGGTCTAAGATCAATATTGTAGAAATAACAAACGGAATGACAAAGCTTCGGTGAAGGGTATGAAAAGGACTCGGTGGGCTTGACAGCTGTCCAGACATCACTTCAGAAACCTCAGAATGCTAGGGCTCTCTTGCAATGACTTATTTAGAATTTGCCGCGAAAATGAGAAGAACAAGTCAACAGAGCATGTTCTCTGTCATTGTCCGGCATTCGGAGATGTACGACTTGAAATATTTGGACAAAGTACCTTTGGGAACAAGACAAGTTTTCTCTGATATTCTCCTTTATTGAATCAACTGGGGGGCTGATTTAGAATATTAGCCGCCAGGTAGCATAGGAGATGGTGTAACATTGGACACAACGAAAGCTAATTAACCCTTAAATGTATACGTGTGCCTGGCCAGTACTTATTTGACTTTTACAGTTTTTTTTTCATATAATAATACTGGTCTACAAATTTGAAAAAATGGACTGCAGAAACGAAGCATGTTTTTTTTAACTAATCTGGGTGCACTTAATTCGAATCTGGCATCAAAATTGGGATATCACATCTGTTTCATTTTTTTTTACTCGTATGCTGGCAATAATGTTATACAGTCAATACTAGGGTGATCGATCGAATAGTATTCGACCGGTTTTAACCGGTTATTTTAGTTTTGCCCAAGTCGAATATTTCAAAATGTCCATTTTTCGAATATCGAATAAACCGGTTATTTTATTAAAATAACCCGGTTATTTAAGTAATGTGTAATTTATATACGTTTTCCTTACTTTTGTTATAAATGAACCCGTAATTTAATTATTTTTCTAATTGAATATTTGGCAAACTTAAACTTTTTATAAAAAATGTCAAAACAAATTGAAACAAAATTCAAAAAACATTATGAGCAATGTAAATACTAATCGCTTAAATAAGTGTGTGTTCTTGTAACAAAAACCAAAAACAATTTAAAGTACTACAAAAAAAGTTCAGCTCAAACTGACTTAAAAGAAAATTGTGCTTAAACGGCCCTAAAATGATAAGTTGCAAAGGTTCTTTAACGTCACGACTTATTAATCACTTTAAATTAGTCTACAAGCTTGACATAAATATACGCCAAGTAAAACTTGACTCTGTTCCAAGTAGTTTTTAAGAGACTGCAAATAATACTTTACAAAAAATACTTTAATAAAAACATTCACTGAAAAACTCTTAAGTAGTTCTAGCATATCTTCATGCTTAAAACAAAAACATACCGGCGGAATCAACGTTATGGGAAAATTCATCAGTTTTATTTATTAAAACACCAAGAACTTAAACCAAATTGAAGGAATCAGAAATGTCCAAGAAGGGTTTAAATTGTGTGATCAACGAATTGAAAGATATTTCAAACAAAAAGCATGTTTTCTTGTCTTTAATGCTGAAACAAAAAAAAAATTGAAATATATAATCCTGTATAAGAGGTTTTGTTTGCAACTTTTCAAAAATATGGCTGAAGTTTACTGCTTCATATAGACATGCATAACCAGCAACAAATTAAAATTCATTGACTGGTCAGGTTTTTTTTTGATATTATCGTCAAATATTTGTGGTCTGAACATACCTTAAGTCATATCTATGGAGTTTTTTGGTTCCATACCTTCGTGAATTGTTTTGTTTTTATTCTTATTTACTTTTTATTAAAAAACTAATTTGATTTTTGTATTTTTATGTATTCGAATTAAAACCGGTTAACCGGTTATTTTAAAAATGTCTAACCGAAAACCGGTTTTTTTAAAATAGCAACTATTCGGAATATTCGAAAACCGGTTATTGAAAAAAGTCGAATAATCGATCACCCTAGTCAATACTGACCAGTGCTTAAAAGCATCCATCAACTAGATGGTTTTTATTTTTGCTTTTGCCACTGCCATAGAAATTTTTAATTTGTTTATCAAGAGCAAATGTTCTGTTTTTCGTTTGTGCAAAAAAGCAAATTTCTTATTTTGTATATTTTTATTTTTTGACAATTGCTTTTTTACCAGCAAACGACAAAAATGGATAACCACCTAAAAAGCAAAAGCTTAAAATGATTATTTCGCCTTTTGCTTTTATACTTTTTCCTAACAGAAGAAATAGTTAAAAAAGACAAACCAAAAAAAATTTAAAATTCAAAGAACAAAAATTCTTCTCTGGCTGGTAATAACAAAAAGCCGATTTAATCGAATGAAAGTCTGAGCAGAGGCATTAGCTCTGCAAAAAGCCAGACTACAACGATTAAATACTGATCAGTGTACAAGCAACATGGTTTTTATTTCTTATGTACGTATTTAATAATTCATTCATTGTGGTGAGGAAAAATTACCGTAACCGCACAAAAATTGTGACTTTGATTTGATTCTTTTATTGTATAAAAGGAAATTCTTGTTGTGTTTGTTTTGCATGAAAAATATCACTTGTCGCCGTCGAGTATTTCTTCGCAATTGTAGGCCTTTCAGCAACCTTTTGTACTGCTATTATCTCCTTTCATGCGGCTTTAAGCATTCATTGGTTTTTGATTTGGCGGCTTTCTGACAGAAGCTGTTTGTATCATTCTTTTTCCAACATATGTTTTCCTACCATACAACAAAAAAGTGATTGCCGTTGCTTTTTGAGTTCCATTAAATAAGAAATTTTTGCTTTTGTTAACAAATCCAGTGCGCATTAAAAAATTCCTTTTCAAAAACGGTGTGTTTATTTTGCTGCTGCTTTTGAAAAGTGTGGGCTTTTTTAGCAGTTGATCTTGCCGGCTTTTTAGTTTGGATTTTTTTTTTAATTAGGAAAATGGCAAAATTTGGCTGCTTTTGCTTTGGCTGATACTGACACTACAATTTCACATTTATTTATTTTTCGAGAGAAGCCCACATTCATTCTAAGTCTTCATAATGGTAGCGTTTAAGCATGTGGGGGGGGGGGGATTGATGTTACTGATTCAAGCTATTTTTGCTTTGTGTGTGGTGAATATTTGGTTGGCAAAAAAAAGTGATATGCAATATCAGAATCATTAAAATATCCATATTTACATTATTTTGGTTTTCCAGTCAGAAACTTGGACAAACCATGGACACCGACAATTTTTTGCACATTTTCTTCATTCGCATTTAGATTTTTTCCCCAAAAAAAAACTAGGTGCAGTGAGCGCGAACAATGGGAGCGTCTACTTAAGAGTTAATGGGCCCACGTGAGCTATGCTTGATTACGGCTGCCAATGGAACCGTACCTAAATTAGTACTTGAACTAACTTACGTTAACTAAAAACTGCACTTAATCCTAATCTAAAAAATAGAAGCAACTTGTGCGAGAAAGAAATTAAATTTGTAGCAAATAATAATTGAAGTAAAATAATTAAAACAAAGAATTTAATAAACACTAAAATAAAATTACAAAAATTATTTTTATTTATAAATTGTTTTCTTGTTCGATCTTTAATATTTTAATTTAAATAAATTTGTTTAAGTTTAATAAAATTAATATTTTTATATATAAAAAAGACCTCAATCTTAAACAAATTAACAAACATTTAAATAATAAAGATGAATAAGAAAGAATTGATATTAATAAAAATAATTTTTGCAAGATAGCGCTAGTTTTTATACTGCACCTTCTTCCTTAATTTTTTACAAATTATGAGTTAACATAAGTACGTTTTCCCATGCCTTTAACATAAGCTGAGCAATATGAAATATTACTCTGTTATTATCGTCAGTGTAGAACTAGGGTTAAAAGTGCTAGTGAATAGCAAAATAGTAAATATTGTGGTTAACATTTTTAAACGAAACAATTGTGGTTTAAAAAGCATAGTGAATCGAACTACAGGAGAAACAGAAATAGAGTTTTAAGTAAAGTAAAGCTTAAAACCTGTAAAATTTACTGATTTAGAACAGGAACTAGAAACTGAACAAGAACCTAAGCTAGGATCTGAACTTAATATGGCTTCACGAAAAGCCCCCCAATGAAATAACGCCCAGGAAATAACCGCAAATGAAATAAATCCAAAAATATAGGAAATAACACCCAAAAACAGTGAATGAAATAACATTGAAAAATAAATGAAATAAACCCCAAAGCGAAAACGAAACAACCCCCAATATTTGGGAGTTATTTCATATGAAATAACACCCCATATTGAAAATAAAATAACTTCAATGAAATAAACCCCATCAGCAACAAAAATGAAATTATGCCCAAAGTTCATACAAGAGTCAGTTTCACCAAGGATAACCCCCAAAAATCAACAGCTTTAAAAATGAAATAACCCCCGAATAAAAAATGAAATAACACCTAAATTATACACGCTATGAAACAAGCCCCGAATTTTAAAAATTTGTTGGGTGTTATTTTAAAATTTGAAAACCCCAAATGAGGAATGAAATAATTCCCAAAAAAAAATGTAAAAGGGCCCAAAAAAATTCATATGAAATAACACCCAAAAATTTATGAAACAAATTTGGGGAATATTTCATTTCTCGTTTTGGTGTTATTTCATTGGGGGGCTTTTCGTGGATCCCTAAATATTACATAACAATATAGATATACCTATTACTAATGATGACCACAACAGCCAACAGCCAAATAATTGAAATTAACCCAAAAGACAATAACATGGGTTTTTCCATAATAGAACAAGGATTCGGCAATCAGCCTACTAACTTTAAATATCATGTATTACACCATAAATAAAACTTTTTTGAACGTAATAAAAAATTTTATAATGTTGCGAAGTACTAATGGACATTTAAAAAAACAAGTGCACAAGTCTGCGCTACGCAATAGGACTTACAGATTTGCATTAAAAAAAGTGAACGAACTCGTAACAAGTTTTATAAAAAAAAAAATACATATCAAGTGTCACGGCATTGCCTTACTGCGAAGCAGGTTTATAAAAGAGAATACTAAAAAATAACTGTAAAAAAACATTAATTGCGGAAATGTTATAGCTACAGTCACCAGATTTTATATGCGTTGAATAAAACGCATGCCTTACGTAAGCGAGATGGTAAGCGAAACTCTTACGTTTCTCCCTACAAACCTCCTTCGTTTGAAGCACAATTTTTATTGAAAATATTCTTCTGGCAAAATTGAACAAAAATAAATGTTATCGAACTGATATGATCAGGAGTTATCTTTCGTTAGCAAAGAAAGAAAAGAAAATGTTTTTAGCTAGACACAAAACTGGTCTTGAAAATTTTGTAGGAAATGGACTAAAGTTCTTGTTTGGTGCTACAACCGAAATACAGTTTGTAATAGAGGAAACTTTGGAAAAATACAATTTTCTCTAATGAGTTAAACCCACAAGTGTCTCGTGGACACATTTTTGAATTCCATTGTTCATAAAAGCTAAAGTATTTATTTTTGAGAAACCCCGTTTTACCTATTCTACCCCGATGGTCTTGAAAATAGAAATGCGCAATAAAAATATTTGTAGCATAAATTGTTTATTATTTATTATTAATTAACTACAAACGTAGCGCCTCAACATATACACATTAATATATTGTTAATTAAAAAATATTGAGCTGGTCAATCATCTGAACCTGTAGCTCGTTTCTGTATTGCTCGCATCGTAAATTTTTTCACATGAAGTGTGACACAAAAAAAATCCATCGTTTCTCGATTTGCGAGCAAAAGCTGTTTCTGTATTTAAATGCGAAAACAGACAACACAGATTTAATTTTAACTGGAATATTTCCAGTAATTAAGTGTCAAATGAAAGCGAAACGTCAACAAAACAAATAAATATAATAAAAACAGGGCTGCCAGATTTGACGATTTTTCTTCATTTTGACGATTTTTGCTCCGAAAATAATGTAATGAAAATTAAATTTAATGAACTTTAGCCTAATTAAAATATGTATCAAAATTTGGATTAAAAACCATAAAAATAACCACAATTCTAATAATTGTTTTTACTTTAAAAACTTCATGTACATATGAATGTATATAACTGAAATGATAAACTTAATGAGAAGCAGGAGTTCTCAATTTTACTTTTTAAACATCTATACACAACAAGTAAATCGTTTTTTGACTACTTGTGTGGTGTTGTTGTAGAGTCTGCTGCAAACTTTGATAAGTTTTATGAGAATTAAAGGCTCACTTTGTAATTTAACTCTCAGAGTGGCACTACCAACGAAAAGCTTAGCCCGTAATTATATAAAACGCAACGCAACGACAAAGAATTACATTAAAAGCAAATTCATGAATATTTTGTAATTTTGAAATTTTAAAGCGCAACGTTAGTTTCTGTAGAAAGCAACAACAAAATATTTATGACTTTGTTTTTGCATAATTAATTTTACACAATTAGGTCCTTAATATTTTTTACTTGGTTAAAGAATTTTGTAAAGGGTCTTTTTTTTATAGAGTGACACAAGTTTAAATCATAATAAAACAATGAAATATATTTTTAATATCAATGAAACGGGCTTTATTGGAAGGAAAATTTAATGAAATTAATGCTAAAATATGATTTCTGACAGGTGGCCGACACGGTTGGCGCGTAGAAGACGCAATCTAGCACACCAGCTTTCATTAATTTTTCGCAGCATTTCGCCGATAGCTCTTCGAATTTTGATTTCCAGACGTTCAATGGCTTTTGGTTTATCGACAAGTGATTTAACATAACACCAACGAAAGTAATCCAATCGGGTTAAATTACACGATCATAGTGGCCAATAAATTGCGTTATTGCGTGAAATTATTTTTTCATCAAAAGTTTATTTGAGTAAATCAATTGTAGCGCCCGCTGTGTTCCACGAATTGAGGTACGAAAAAATTTCGAATCATGTTCCTGTACCGTTCGCCATAGGCAGTAACATTTTGACCATCATCGCTTTTGAAGACTTATGGTTCAATGACTCCGCCAGTCCATAAAGTGCAACAAACAGTAATTTTCTGTGGATGTTATGGTGTTTCGACAAAAGCTTGTGGATTCTCCTCACTGCAAATGTGACAATTCTGCTTATTTACCCAACCATTCATCCAGAAATGGGCATCATTGAAATATACAATTTTAAATGGTCATTTAAAATCAATATCAATTTGCGCATACGATGGTCGTTTAGCTTTATTTCCTGCACAATTTTAAAAAGCTTTTAAGCCAAGACTATGGAAGGACACAACCCCGGTTGCTGGGAACGGCGCCGAATTGACTGATTAGGATCATCTTCAATGCTTTCCTGTACAGTGGCTAAGCTGTAGTGTAGTGTGCACTGTTCGGCGTTTCACGGAACGCACATTATTAGTAACAGTAAATGTGGTCCGAAAACTGTTGTTCTTCGAATTAGCCGCTCTGATCATGTACGCCGTATAATGGAAGAAGTGCACGATAAGTTTGACGAAAAGAACAATTATTTTGATTAAAAATTTCAACAATTTGCACGCGTTGCTCTGGTTTGACTCGATTCATAATGAAATTTCAAAGCAAACTAAACAAAAAGCAACTATCAGCTGTTAAATGGGTGCTCAAATAAAGCAATGATGCCAACTAAAATTGTGTCACATCCTAAAAAACACGCTTAGAGTCGTACATGACGAGATTTGTTTTAAGGATTTTTCTTGATTGTCCTTTTTTTTGCATCAAAGCATATTTTTATTAACATTTCCACATCCATTTTACAATACAAAGAGCACGTGCATGCATTCGAGTAAGAGCGTATATTTTATTAAAGTGTAAGTGTGTTTGTGGGAGAGTGCGACATATTTATACGTTAAATGGTGTAGTGGCTTTTACTTTTGCTGGTGGGTCTGTATGTGTGTGTTTTTTTTTTAATGAATGTATTTATTTTTATATAATATTTATAACGTGATTTGTGCTCGTAAGTGCAAACATGTTTTTTTTTACTGAGTTGTTGTTATTTTTTCGCTGTCGTCCCGTCCCGTAGTAAATTATTTGTTTATTACATTATCGAGTCACGAATTGCCATGAATAATTGATTTTTTTTCAGTCATTAAAAAAAAGGAACAACAATTTACTTATTTTGCAATGGAATTTTAAAGTGATGGCTGGTTGTTGTGGTTAGAAGTAGAGAGGAAAAGGTGGCAAAAAAGATTTAAATCTGTATGTTGAATAAAAAATGTTAAGTGAGATTAAGTGTTACATTATTTTTTTATTTAATTATTGCTATTGTTGAGAGAATTCTGGCGGGGAATTTATAATAAAATTTATACAACCTCCCCATAAAGGTTCCACCACAAAAAAGTTTAGGTATTTTCTACTATTTATTTTCACATTCTGAATGTGACTGAAGCGCATGTGCCTTTCTTCAAAATAATAATAAAAATTCCTTTAATTATTCTATCATTGAACTGCTCAGTCTGTTATTGACATCTCATTAAGTGCTGACAAATACAAACAAAATGGAAGAAAAATTAAAAAAAGTCAAAATGAAAACTCATTGTAAAATAAAAATCAAGTAGTTATTTTTTAAATTAAAAACACTTTTGTTGAATTTTATTAAGGTCAAATTTGTTATTAAAAATGAATGATACAAAAAAAAGTCAATATTAAGCAGATTTTTCGCATCTTCAGCTCCGTTCAGAGCGGTCGCACTGCAAAAATTAATAAAATAAAAAAATCTCAACACATAATAAATGAAATGAACACACTTGAAAAAAACATCGTATGAAGGTTGAAATTTAACAGCTTGCTGACAAATTGAAATATAAAATAAAAAAAGGCAACAAATAGCTTTTAATGAAAAAATTTTTTTTTATTGAATTTATAAACGAACAAATGAACATCAATATGATGAAGGGAAAAATAATATTTTATTTACACCAAAATAACTGAAAGATATAAATGAGAGAGTGAGCCTTCACTCGTTCGTTCGTTCTGGCTGCACACAAATATAAATTAATTAATATCACGCATACGTCAGAGTGTCACACAATTTTGTCTACGAGTTTGTAACACTTGCCAATTAATGTCTTGATTATTTGCATACACACATACATTGGATTTTTATGCAAAAAGGGGTATATGAAAAAAGCAAAAAATGAAAAACAATTAAACATTAAAATTTAATTATAAAAAAAAAATTGCAAATTAAATAAAAATCACAAAAATCATTTGATTTGTACAATTAAAATAGGAAAAATTAATAATGTTTAAATAAACAAGTCAGTAAATAAAAAAAAATATATATTTAAATTAATTAAACCAATAGTTTAAGAAAAAAAATCTAGCGTTTTTTAACGAAAGTTTCAGAATTTGTATAAAAAAAAAAATGACAGTTAACATATTTAAATGAATGGAGTTCTAGTTTAATTCCAGCTAAGTTTAAGTTCAGTTCTAGTTATATTCTAAATAAGTTCCCAGTAAAAAATTGTTGGACTTTTGGAAGCTAAAAAGGTATATTACTGCTGCTGTAATATACTGAGAAGCAGGAAATAGCCGAATACCATCGAAAGGGATTTTGTATTAATGTAAACTGAACAAAAGATAAAAAGCTTACTACTATCCCTTACGTAGAAGCAGGTTGTAAGCGAACATTTTAAAGATAGTTGAGCTTACCCCTATCCCTTAGGAGGAAGCAGATTGTATTGCAGACTTTGAAATCGGTAAATTTTTAACGAGTCTTTTCCCAAAACAAATTATTTTAAATTACAAAATAACACAAGCTCAGTCATCTTAGTGTAGAAAAATGCATGATGGAAGAGCTTTTGGTATGCAATGAAAGCTGCAATTGAAAAGAGACATGAACGAAGCGCTTACAAAAAGCTGTTGCTCACAAATGAATGTAACGAGTGAAAACGCGCTTCTTTTTTCAAAAGGTAATGCTTCCTAGTGGGAATTCGCAATATAAAAATCATGTCTTCTGAAAGCAGGTTTGTAAGGGGGAAATAGCTTCTCTCCCTTACAAGCCTGCTTACATGTAAGCTCCAATTTTTATTGGGTTTCTACATCAGGTTGCTTTTCAGGGTTTAGTTGAATTTCTAAGTGGTTGGGCAGGCTAAGTTTTATTCTCAAGTTCTATGTAGTTAAGCTAGAAGCTGAATTATAAGATTCAGCCTTTTTTTTTTAGAAAATTTCTTCTTTTTTGCCTTTTTAATTTCTTAGATTCTTTTTCCGTTTTTCGTTTTGCTTAGGTTTGTAGCTCGGGTTCTTGTTTTAAATTCCGGTTTAATTTTTTATATTTTTTTTATATTTTATTTACTATTTTATTTACTATTTTTTCCTAAATATTTTGTCTTGTTACTTAAATGTTACTGCAAATTAAATTTTTCCTTGTTTGTTGCTTTGCAGGAATTTCAAAAAGCTAAATAATTCAGTAATAGATAAATTCTTTACAATTGAGAAGATTCTTTGAAAACAAAAACCACCATTATAAAATTGCAATTTATCATGCTTAAGGGCACCTTTTAAATGCA
The DNA here is from genome assembly GCA_949318255.1 of Pollenia labialis. Lineage (NCBI taxonomy): Eukaryota > Metazoa > Arthropoda > Insecta > Diptera > Polleniidae > Pollenia > Pollenia labialis. Next base: position 28,484,980 of record OX439141.1, on the reverse strand, counting down.
AAATCCAATTAAGTTTTATTTGTATTTTTATTTTCAGCTTCACAAAATAATTCGCCAACTAAATATCCGTTTTAAACAGTATTAACACATTTTCAATTGTGATTATAATTAAAACCCTTTTTCGCAATTACTATCAAAAGTATTCAAAATTAGATCATGCTTAATAGCCAGCCCAATACACAGAATGGTTATATTTGCTGTGGAGAGGAAAACAAGGGGAAACAAAATTTATTTGCAATTTGTTTAATGCCACAAATACACAATTTAGCATCAAACTTAACCCATAACAAAATTTACAATCCTTTAGAGTTTAGTCTGTTTCGGTACAGCAGAGTGTCTGTTGTTGAAGGTTTTCTTTTTTTCTATATTTTTTTTTTTTTGTTTTGGTAAATTTGCAACACTTGCTGTTTTGCTGCATTGAACTCTTTAGCAAAATTGATGAGCTGTTTTGATATTGAACTTACGAAAAATTTTATAAACTAAAATACAATAAAAACTATCATTGTTGGCAATTTTTTTTGTTTTGTGTTTTTAGGATGTATATTTTGTAATTTTTTTTATTTCGGTAATATTTGTACAATTGTAAAACATTTCAATTTATTTTGCAATCGACTAGAAACCACTTGAGGCTGTTTAAAGTTTTCAATTTGTTTTAAAACACTTTTATGTGTATGTGAGGTTGAAAGGATAGACGGATATGTTCAAAATTCTATTCAGTAGTGTGATTAAAGCACCGTTTAAATTTAAGAAAAAATTATGGATAATAGCATTCAAATTCCTCAATTGTTACTAAATAAAAGCAAAATCTATGAACATCTACAAGAATGAAAACTCGCAAGCAGGACCTGAAGTGGAGTCTCACTTTATAACATGAAGTAGAACTTCAAATAGAATCGGATCCAAAAAAATTTCTCAAGTCCATCAATTGTAAAAACTTGGTAAAACAAAAACACGTTTTTTTAAATTAGAAAAAGAAAACAGTAAAATCAAGAAAAATCTTGAATAATTTCCAAAGCTTAATTTTCATTAAATTATTTTTATGAAGAAAGAAATTTAACAATATGAAATGATTTAAAATGTATTGATTATTTTTCATTCTTGACTGCCGCAAAGCAAATTTCGATTTACCAAAGGTTAAATACAATTTGTTTCAAAGATTGATGTTTGACTATTTATGCCAGCAGTCGTCGATGGCTGTGAGTGTTTAACAGATTAAGTGGTTACAATTGAAACATGTAAGACCAACCTGTCCGTGGAAGCCTGGGTTCGAACCCCGCGGCAGTCAAGGATGAAAAATTATCAATTAATTTTAATTGATTTTCGTGTTGTAAAATTCCTTCTTCAAAAAATAATTTTATGAAAATTAAGATGAACTTTCGCCTCATTCAAAATATCAAAATTTGGATTAAAAGCCATAAACAGTTCAACAACAATAACGACAATACTAATTATTACAATTTCAAAAACCAATAAATTTCTGTATTCAGCAGTTTCTCACTTCTCGTTTAACAATTAAATTCATAGTTATTTAACCTAAAGGAACTGCGATCTTCACTGGCTGATCATAGAAAAATTCAAAAGTTTTACCAAAACCCTTAAAATGAAAAGACTGAAATAATAACGCACGGTTTGTGTCTCTAATAACTTAAGCACATGGCTTACGACTTTAATTATAGAGAAAACAGTTTTTTGATTCATTCTTCATTAGTCGTTTAACAAAAATATTTTTATTTGGCATCGAAAATGTTGAGTTTTACGCCAACAAAGTATATGGAAATAATTCTCCAAAATAAAATACGTTTTAATTTAAAATTTAATTAAGTGAATTAAACGTTTATTTAAGACTATTAATTTGTTTACTGGTGCAAATTCAATTAACTTTTTAATTAATATCACAAATTTTTTAGTTCAAATAATTTTTTATTTTTCTCTGTATTTGTGGGATGTTTGTGAGTTTAAGAAGTTGTAATTTTTCCGCGGAGTACAAACCAGCTCAGCTTAGCCAGAAAAGACCAAAGCTGGCGAATGGAAGGCATTAGTGCATTTACTAGTTATTTATAAGCGATTTGCAAGCAGCAAGTTTTAATCAAAAGCTATTCAAGAAGGTGTCACGTGATTAAAGCTAGAAGTCGTTGAAACAATACCAAAGCGAATACCCATGGCAGCATGATAACGAATGATCTCTATTTGCTTGGACTATACTTCTGATGTCCGGATAAAAAAAAAAAATTCGTTTGAAGTGAGCTCTGTTGAAAAAACACCCTGAAATTGCGAGTACACATGAAACGCTCATGTTCACATGTTAAAAGATCAGTTTAAAACTATTTAGATAAATATATTTAGGATAATTTGCCTCGTCAGCTTTATAGTCCAGAAAAGTAAAACTGGAATACGCTTCACTTGATTTGTTCTTGGAATCAAAAAATAAAGTAATCCTTTGGCCCAGAAAAAAGAAACAAGGCTTAACCAAATAATTGCCAGCTTCCCCGTGGTACGTAGGGACCATTCTAAAGATATTTTAACTCTTGGTGGTACTACATCTTCTGGAGAAATCTGCTGCAGTCAAATCCTAAAATTTGGCAAAGTTTAAAATGGAAAGATATCTGGAAATCGCGGCTGACCAGAGATTTTTTGTAGTATCCTGGGAGTTAGGAGTCCATGCAACTCCCGTTCGAGCCAGACTATTAGTAAGGGCTCTTTGGGGATAACGTGATAGTTGTTGTTTAAACCCAAGGTCGCGGGTTAAAAAGTAAGCTTCAAAGGCTGATTTTCCGCCAGTATTGAGGATTTTTCTAGGTGCTGCTGCTAATGAACAGATGCTGGTTGCCTCACGACCGCAGCAGGGGTTAGATACAGTGACAACGTTTTTTTTACATTTGTTACATTTTTCGTAACATTTGTAGGCCTGACTATACATGTATATTTTTGTTATATTTGCCCAAGTTTTTGTAACTTTTGGTACATGGTACTTGATTTATAAATAAAGATAAGAACTGCCCGTCCTTGAAAGCAGTTTTGAATGATCAAAACAGAAAAATGTATCCAGGAGTTTTAGCTTAAATGTTTCTTTTAGATCTAAAACTACCCAGTTAAAAAGTGATCCAAAAGGAGCAGGTTTTAAGTATGAAATTATACCTTAAATCGCTTGAAACCTGTTGATGGGATGCTTGATTTTTGTATGGGATGTTCCCGGTTTGCAGGACTATTTTCTGCTGATAATAAGCGCTTCTTTTAACATGCAAACATAGCCCTCCTGGAGTGCTTTTTTAAGGGGGAACTAATAAATATATTCATTGATGTTTTGCTTTTACTTGTTTCAATGCCTTTTTTCAATAATTTTCGTAACCCATAAAATATTTTTTATTCACAGATTTGTTGCAGATTTGTTTTATATTTTGTTCTTGATAACATACTGCTGTATATGAGCGCTCTCATTGAAGTGCTCGATTATGCGCTTTTTTCTCTTAAGTTCTTCAAAACAAAAAAATTTTTTTTTATGGGTAGTACCGGATGAAATTTATATACATATTAAGAAAAAATTGTCAGTCAATTTATATTGAAGTTTTTAACCAAATATGGCTCCATTTAAACAGAATATCATATCCAAGGCATATCAATCAGGTCTTCTTACTTCTACAAAAACAAAAAACGATTCTTTTTAGTTGTCAAAAATTTACTACCACATATACAAAGCAAAAGGAAAAGGAAAAAACGTGTATATGTGGCATACCATTAACGTAAACAAACGTATACATGCACATGTAAGCAAAATGTAAACAACTTTTGACAACTAAAAAGAACATAAACAATGATCATCAGGCTTCTTGCGCAGACCTTTTCAAAGGGGCTTTGATCCTATCGAATTTTAACCTTTCAATCAAAAAGATTGAACTGATTAATAAAAAAGATTTTCTTATATTACGAATTTTATTGATGAGTGAGCTTTAGATAAATAACTGCATGATTACGCGCTTCTAAACCAGGAGACATTGAGGCTGAGTATCTATTTGAATGCTCATGATTATTGGGAAAAGTTTTTAATCTTACGAATGAACCATTGCTAAAAATTTTTAAAAACCAATATCTTTAAATTGTTTACTTCCATTTTCCAATTCGTCTTTGGAAAGCAACTTATATAAACTGAATACCGTTTTCACAAGTTTATTTATATTAGCTGCCTGTTTTTTTAGAATATGAAAACAAAAAACTCTTAAGCGAAAAAGAATTATAAACCCCAGTTTTACTTGTAACAATATCAAAGCTTAAGCAAAAACAACAACAATAAACAGTGAGTTTATCTTTTTTTACAGTCCCGACTACAATTGGTTGATTTTCTGTCAACTTTAAATGTAGTTGTAAAGTTTATTGAACGAAATGTGTAGCCCTGGCAATACTGGTTTAAGAAGGGGCCGAGTTATACAATCGAACTGCTACTTGTGTGTGGTCGTTACTCTCACATACAGGTCAGGTTGAAAAACGCATTTTTTATTACCCGTTGCCGAGGCCACCGTCAGGTCGTAAAACATTTGCATCGTTGAACCAATGTTTCACAGTGACTCTGTCGAATGTAAAATCCGTATGTATTTGAACATGTCTGTCAAAATAAACAAATACAGCAGGCTTAGAATTTTTGCTGTCACACGTTTGTTTTGGTTTTATCTGGCATAACCTACCCAATAATTGTGCTTCGAGCGAAGCAGGTTTGTAAGGGAGAAATGCAAGAGTTGCGCTTACCATTGCGCTTACGGAAGACATGAATTTTATATGGCGAGTTCCCACTTTGAAGCATTACATTTTTGACACATAAAGCGCATTATTCAGCGCATATAAAAATTGTTGTATGTAACGATCGGCCTTAGACACTGAATGTGTTGAAACAGGTTTTTTTAGTACTCTCCCTTACAAACCTGCTTCGCAGTAACGGAATGCCGTAGCACTTGAAATGTTATGTTTTTTTTATAAAAGTTTTTGAGAGTTCTTTCACTTACTTTACTGCATTTCTGTATGTCTTATTGCGTAGCGCATAATTGTGCGCTTATTTTTTTAAATGTACCATTAGTGCTTCGCAAAATGATAAAATTTTTTATTGGGTAAATAAAATAAATATTTCCATTCACTTTTAATGGTATTTCAGCAAATTAAAAATCTTGCTTTTTAACCCTAGAATCATTACGATATTTTTTAAAACGTTAGGCAGCTACACGGTTGCGTAGCCACAATTAAAAAAAATACAAAAACTAAACCATGCAAGGGTTAATGAATATGTGAAAACAAATAAAGTAGATATGCAACCACAAATGACTTGCATTAAAGCTGATGTCAGATGGTTTGACAGTTTAAAATAGAACACGATCCAATAAAAAAATTTTAGTCTACTAATTCGAACTGATGTTTACAAAAGCAAATTAAGTTTTGCTTTTACACGACATGTATGCATTTTGCAGTGGGAAATATGGCAAGTACAGCACTAAATACATATCGTGTAAAAGTGCCTTTAATAAAATTCTAATTTGTTTTAAAGTCTAGTTTGTTTTTGACTTAAAATTTAAAATTTTTACATATATTTTATTTATTAAATTAACGAATTCTAATCAAATTTTTCATTTAAATCTTTTGTAATTTTAACTTATCCATTTAACTTAGCAGCCAGACAAAAGCAAAACAAATTAATTGTAATTAAAGCGAATATTCTTCAAAGAAATTTTCGAATTATTTAATGACATTTCATTAGCGAGCAAATTACAGAAACAACAAGAATAACAGTTAGATAATAATTTCTCAATAATTTCAATTTCTAGTTCATTTAACGCGTCTGTAATTCGTTAAAAATCAATTGCACTGCAAAATATTTCAGTTAAATTAAAAATTATTTTCGATTGTTTTTTCCCTACGCCGAAGGTAAAAGGTTAAAAATAAGATTGTTATTACGTTTTTGAATTCAATAATATTGATTTTAGGACCTTTAAAGTATATTTGTGTAGCGAAGTTGATTTAGCGACGTCCGCCTGCCCATGTGTATGTTTCTAAAGACCCCAGAAATGATGGGGGTCGTTTATTTCTCCGCTAAAGTTTGCTATTGACACTTAGCCAGAACGGTCAATAAATTACTGATGTCTGATAAAAAGCTACGACTTCCTTTTATTTAATTTATAAATCCCTTGTTGTTGTTGTTTCTTTATTCCTTTTTTCTTTATATATGTATACAACTGCAGAACAGCCAGAGCCACAGCTTCCAAAATATGTACAAGTATCTTTGTTATTAATTCATAACCTCTCTAATATAGGCGAGATTAGGAAGTGGGCGTGGCAGTTCCCATACAAAGACAAATTGAGTTTCTGTATATTTAGAAAACGAAGGGAACTAAGATTTCCAAACACAACATCCGACAATATGAGAGCGGAATTGGTGAAGTGGGCGTGGTGCATCCAATACAAACTCATCATAGATTTCTGTATATCTGGAGAAGATCAAGAGGCAAAGTTTCCGATCAAAAGAAAGCAACTTGCTTTTCAGTAGACAACATCCGACAAAATGTGGGCGGCAGTGTGGTACAAAAGAGATTTATTTATATTTATAAAACGTTGAAAGAAAAATTTTCCCAATTTGGAACACGTACATAGCTTATAGCATAGCTTGTCAATATACAACTTATTTAAAATAATGGACGAGATTGAAAAAGTGGGCGTGGTACCGCGACAAAGAGAACGGAAACAGCCAACGTTACCATATTAGGAACAAGCATTTTGGTTATCATTACGCAATATCCGAAGAAATGTGGGCAAGATTGGTTAAGTGGGCAGACGTGGCACATCCAATACAATCTCATTATAAATTTCTGTATATCTGGAGAACCGCAAAAGGCAAAGTTTCCTAACAAAGTAGTTAAGTGGGTGTGGTACAAAATATATTTATTTATATTTATAGAAAAATTGTCCATATTTGGAGTACATACATAGCTGGGTTATCAATATACAACTTCTTTAAACTAATAGACGGAATTGGAAAAGTGGTCCTGGTTCCTCCTGTGCAAAGACATTTTAGACTTCTGTGTATCTAGAGAACAAAAAGAGCCAACGTTAACAAATTAGGTAGACAACATCCGACGAAATGTGGGCGTGGCACATAATAGTTGTATAAATATCTAATGAACGGTTTTTTATTTAAATTTCAGTTCTTTTCGCACCATGGTGAAGGGTATTTAAGATTCGTCATAGCCGAATATAGAATTATTCCTTGTTTTTTTATTATTTCTAATGCTATTGTTGTCCTTATTTTGTATGTTAACATTCAATTCAAATCACATGAACATATTTCATTAGAATAAAAAAAAATAAAAAAGAAATTTCTACACATTTTCGCATTCGTTTTTTCCCCTGGCAACTTTTAGCGATTTTGTAATTATACTTTGTTTTTTTTTTGTTGTTTTTTATGCAAAATTGAAAAAGAAAACAATTTAGAAAATTGTTTTGCATAAAAATCCAATTAAACTTGAAATGACATAAAACTGAAAACGATTTCTTTTTTTTTTCTTTCTATGTTTGTTTTTAGCTTTTATTTTGAACAAGCTTTACCCGGTGCGCTTCGCTGCGCCCATTGGAAGAAAATAGGTAAAATGTAAATTTCAAAAGATTTTGTTATTTGTGCTAAATTCCCAGTTTTTATTATTGATAAAAACACTTGAAATTTATTGTTGATGGGATAAGCTATTCCTATGCGCATTTCACTGGTTGCTTAGGCCAGATCATCAGGAAACTTCATCCATAAAGATTTTAGAAAAACTAAAGATATTAAACCAAGTAAAAATGTTAAACGTATAAGACTTATAGCAACAGTTCTACTTGTAATAATATCAAAGCTTAAACAAAACAACATCAACAATAAACAGTGCGTTAATCTCGTCTTACATTCCCCGCTACAATTAGTTGAAATTCTCTCAACATTAATTGTAGTTGTAAGTAGGTTAAGAAAAACAAAATAAAAAACAACAACAACTTACAAAAGATGTTGTCAATTAAGTGTTTTTTAGGCCGTGCACCGGCCTGTTTATTATCAAAAAGTAATTTCAATTTTTGGGAATACAACATCTTTTGTAAGTTGTTGTTGTTTTTTATTTTGTTTTTCTTAACCTACTTACAACTACAATTAATGTTGAGAGAATTTCAACTAATTGTAGCGGGGAATGTAAGACGAGATGAACGCACTGTTTATTGTTGATGTTGTTTTGGTTAAGCTTTGATATTATTACAAGTAGAACTGTTGCTATAAGTCTTATACGTTTAACATTTTTACTTGGTTTAATATCTTTAGTTTTTCTAAAATCTTTATGGATGAAGTTTCCTGATGATCTGGCCTAAGCAACCAGTGAAATGCGCATAGGAATAGCTTATCCCATCAACAATAAATTTCAAGTGTTTTTATCAATAATAAAAACTGGGAATTTAGCACGAATAACAAAATCTTTTGAAATTTAAATTTTGTATTCCCAAAAATTGAAATTACTTTTTGATAATAGGTAAAATGTTTTTAAAATGTTTTAATTTGTACTAAATTGTTACGATTCTACAAATATAAGGAAATTAAGTTTTTGCCACGCCCACTGATAACCAACTTACTTGTTTCGAATTCAAAAACTTTTACAAAAGCAACCCTTAAGATATAAAGACATTCATGTTGGCATTGTATGGTGATGGCACGCCCACTTGAAAATTTACAACAAAAATTTAATCAGAAAATTAACTTGAACATTTTAGGAAAATCGCATCAGTAGTTTATGGAGAACAGACAAACAAGCAAGCACACCAGCAAACGCATTTTAATGGCTCTATAAGGCCTCTGCACTCCTACTATTGGATATACAAGGCCTGCACGCTCCATTCCATACTCATATATTTTTTACATACGTTGTCATTGCGGAGAAGGTCTTCAACTCTCGCTTCTTTAGAAGGTTCATAAGAATGATAACAGGATAAAAAAATTATTATTTTGTAATAAAAAAATTGTACTCCTTTTTTTAAGCAGGTCTTTGAAAAAGCCTAAAGTAAGAAGTTTTTCTCGCTGGGTAGATATACATATATGTATGTAGTATGTTTGTACACACAGAAAAAAAATCAATGTAAAATCTTCAAAAACAAGGTTGATTTTACGTATTTCGGTAGTAATTTTGCTTCATAGTTACTTCATGTTAATTTAACATTATTTTCTTTTAAAGTAATTAACATTTATGTTAATTTAACATTCCCGTAAAGTTAGAACAAAATGACATTCAAATTGAAATAACACTCCAATTCACGTTGAATGAAAGTTATTTCAAGTTAAAACAACAACAATTTCATGTAGAATAGAATTGGTTTAAATTTGAAATAACAGTGAGAAGAAGCTTCAGATACAACATATGCATTAATTTAAGAAACTTTCTAAACACTTACCCGAAGAACCAGAGAGAGAAAGAGAGAGAGAAAGAGGGAAAGAGAGATGAGAATATAATTATTTATTTTCCTGGAACACAAATTTGTTTTCCCTTTTGTTGACAGATCTTAGCAGAATGGCCCGATATGATTTTCGTCATCATTCTACTTTAAAAAATTTGACAGGTACTATTTAACTAAATAATTTTAACAAAAAGAATACGGGAATTTGTTTTCTTTTTATAAATAATTGTATACATGAAAATAATAAAATTTATGTTTTTCTTTTTATAGAGTTGTTTAATATTTTTCATTTAAAATTAATACTAAACAATGATAATTTTAAAAGTTGCTAAACTCTTGCAGAAATTTACTATGATTTTTAATCACCATTAATTTAACTTAGATGTTTAAAAAAAAAGCAATATTCTGTCAAAATCGCTATATTTTGCAATTACAAAAATTTTAAAACTTTTTATTTTGTATATGACAGAGCTGGTATTACATGAAGAAGAAAAAACATATGCAGGCAAGACCACTCATTTAAGCATGGCCGGCTTATTATAGAAGCCTTATATTAATGTTTATGTATTTGTATCTCTGTAACTACGTGATTGTGAGCGTTTAAATTTATTTATCGAAAAAAAAACAAAAGAAAAACATCCGTTTTTTATTTAACAGGCCAACATTTTTTAACGACAACCTTTTTTAGCCCTTTCCATTTGCTTTGTTCTCCATTTTTAACTTGCCTGTTTAAAAGGATGCATAACAAATTGAATTTCTTGAATCTTAAATGCGAGTATGATTCTACAAGTATTTCCTTTTTTTTTTTTTTTTTTTGATTTGGGCACAATTAAAAAAGAGCAAACATTATAGAAATACAGCTTTAATTATACCCTCCACCCACATGACTAGCTAAAAAGGTTGGTTATTCCGTGTTTAACGCCAAAAATATCAATTTAAAACAATTTACGGTTCTTGGGTAATTTTAAGGCGATTTAGCCATGAACGTCAGTCTGGCCTTCTGTAAAGACGTATGAAATGGCCAAAGGCGGTCAATTCACGGATGAATAAAAAAATAAAATAGTTCAAGTACTTCGAAAACTAAAAGCCCTCGCTTAAAGTGCACACAATTCTACATCAGTTGGCAGAAAAATAAATGACAAATTTATAACGGTGCCTTTTAAGTGACGCATTGAAATTCAATATTGTGAAAGAAAAGTGAAAAAATAGTCAAAAAAAAAAAGCTAAGAACTTTCCGTTATTAAATCCCATTTCCAACAATTAATTTTGCAAAAGTATTCAATCATGCAGCCATCATGTTTAGGCACGGATGATAAATGAGAAAACCAATATAGTACTAACGAACTTTTAAAATCGTACTTTTTCGACCCCGATAGTACTAAATAATTTTTTAAAATTTTTTTTTTCATAAAAAAAATATGCCTTTATTTATAAAAATATTTTTTTAATTTAAAAAAGGTTTACATATCGAATTTTATATGAAAATTGTTCTTAATAAACGTTTGTTAAATTTAATAATCGTTTATGAATAGGGGGTAAAGTCGGTTAAACTTGAAACCGTTGGCATATTTCGTGCCTTTGTTTTAATGATATTTTGACATGAAAATTTTCTTTCCACATTTGCCGAAGAGTCTGGAATGGAAAATAAATAAGCGCTGAAAACATTAACTGATGTAATTAATTTTTCATTGTGGTCGGCTTGGACCAAAAAACAAAAATATTTCTTTTCTTAAGTTTTGTAAAGCACTGAAATCACATTTTCTGGAGGACATTTTTCTAAGCCGGTTTAAAAATTCGTTTTCGAAGTTTAATTTATTTCTTGAAGCTTCGCAAAATGTTATGTATATAGATTATACTTTCAATGTTATGTCTGGATATATAAATATCGCTAAGTGGCGGATGATATGTTTTCAAATCTAAAATGTATACAGTGTTTTAAAAATCAATTCATAATAGGGAGAGCTTCATTGTAGAGAATTTCACCATATAGAAGTTCGACTGTATACAGTATTCCACGGATAATTACCTCGCCAAAAATGCCAATATTTTTATATTGGTAATTAAATATATTTATTAACAAGTTACCTTCACTTTGATGTATGAAAAAAAGTTGAGACATAGGATTTTTTACATGTATCAGCTACATCTAAAGAGAAAGCAATAAAAACAATGGGATTTTCTGTCTTAATCTTATCTGTATTGATTTTTGAGATGTCCTGTCATATCCTACTAACAAAAGCGTACTCATCCATACAAACTTAGGATCAGGAAAACCGTAAATATGCAACTGCATGGATTTTCTTGTGCGACCAATTAAGGCAGCAACAATATATTTATCCGCTCAAGAGCTTTTTATGAATTTTGATTTAAATTTATTTGTAAATAATTTGCATATTTTCGCTATTGCTGCATTTGATTGCACACAAATTTCACGTTTTTGAAGCATATTTTAATATATGTTCAGCAATTAAAAAAATTGCTTGAAATTCTGGTTAACAGATGAATGTTCTGTTGCTTAAATTTCGCCATCTACATTTAATTTTTACTCTACAATTGCCAGCCAAAGCAAGTTTTCGTTAAAGATAAATGTTATTCCAAACTGTTAAGTTTTATACGTGGACATATATGCAAACATTAAGAAAGAAGCAATTTTTTAAATTTGAGCTGATTCATAGAAATCTAGACGCATCTTTTACTAAACCGATCGAATCAGAAACACTTTTTAAAGTTGTCTTTTCGTGTCCGTCCGTCCGTCCATCTGGCCATCTTGTACGGAATTATAATTTGTATAATAATTTGATATAATTTTGTAAAATTAATTGCCATAAGAACGAGACCTATGTAAATTGTGAGAATCGGTCTATAATATCACATAGTCCCTATGCAAACTTCTTTATTTATGGCCATAAACCATTTAATCATGTTCAAATTAAAATTAAATTTGGATCAGATTTAAACATACAGCTTCCATTCAAATATCAATCCCTAAAATGTTCAAGGTATTTTATCCCTTTAAATGTGAATATAATTTAAAATATAACGAGCTTTTCTTTTATTCCTTTAAGACAAAATATCTCATATATACCTCATAACATAAATAGAATAAAGTTCATTTTAATGCAAAGCAGCCATATTTGGATTTTTGGTCATATTTTTTTAAAAATTATTTAGTGCATAGTTTATAATAATTAACGTGTAAACTTGGTTATATTACTTGCTGTGTTGTTGCCAAATTGTACTGAGGCAATTAAACGAATGAAATTTAGGTGTAATTTTGTTTTGGGAGTTTAATTTTTAAGGCAATTACCCAAATTGGGTAATTAAATGTAGGCAATTAAGCGTGGATTTTTGTTTGGAAATGCAAGAAAAAACATTGGGATTTAAAACTCAAGGTAAATAAGCGTATAAGGCTTTAAGCATGGGGTAATTAACCGTGTTATACTGTAATGTGTTATCCATGTCGCCAAATATGATTGTTTTTCCACTCAAAGCTGTCCATGGCTTGGCTAAGCCATTTATACTTCAGTTCCATTTATACTTTCAGCCTTTCGATTGATGTCTGCAAATATTACGTTTTTTTTAAGGTCCTGCAGTTATGTTAATGTTATCTTCTTTCATTGACTAGGCTGCTTAAAAAAATGTTGTAAATGAGCCACTGCAATCACCACAATTTTTTTTATTTTAAAAAGCTTTTGTGCAAAAATTATTCTTTGCAACTTTCCGAGAAATTGCTTAAATACATTGTATACATGGCAAGGTTGCAAAAAAAAAATCGACGATAAAAATTCCCACAAAAAGTCGCAGGCCGCTAAAAAAGGGTCAAATTGCGACTTTGGTCGGGCGAACGGTAACCCTGCATACACGTAGAAAAAAAATGTGGTTGGAGGTTGGTTTTTAACAATGTTTATGTTTGCCGGCTACAATATTATTTTTAAATATGACCATAGTATGCTTAAAATCAACAAAATTTTTCCCTAAATCAACCATAATATGGTCAAAATTAACCATATTTTAGTAAATTTTAACCATAATAATGGTCAAAACTAAACATATTATGTTCAAAATGAGAAAAGTAACCATATTATGGTCAGGATTAACAATAATATGGTGAATGCCATATTATTGATTAACCATAATGTGGGTTAATCAATTTTTTGAATTTGTTTGTTAAGTGTCAAATTATAATTTTATTTAATTTTATATTCTTGTTAGGTGTTACGTTCCACTTTTATAAAAAATCCCCTTTGGTTCATATTCCAGCCTATGACGATATTCATATTACCATTTTTTCCGCTCTACTAGTTTTTTCTACGTAAATTTATGTGTTTTAATCAATAATTTAAATAAAATGAATGAGAATTTTAAGTAAACCAAGTAAAATGCAAACGACCAGAATGTTGTTGCTTTTTAAACACATTATTTTAAATTTAAAATTAATCATTCAATGTTTTAAAATATTATAATTTCGAACATATTATTGTTATTAAATACACGGTGCTACAGTGTAAAAAACCTTGGAAAACGACCTAGCGTGGGTTATTGGTCTTGTTGAGTACATAAAAAATTGTGTCAAAAAATTTCAGAAACACCCTCAAATTCATAAGTTATTTAAAAAAAACCGTTTTCAGTGATGTTCGTCAACTTATCGACCTGTAACTCAGTAAGTTCTTGTCCGATTTTAAATTTTTTTAACGAGTTTGGAAAGAAAACTAATTACGCTTTAAAATTACGTGCATTTTTTTATACATTTGAAAGTTATAACAATTGTTTTTGTTAAGAATATCTTCAAAAAAACGAAAATTATAAACTTTTTTGATTTTAGTAACTTTTCATTGCTTATTTTAATATGAAAGCTTATAAAAATTTATATTAACGTATGAAGAAAATTTAGTTCTTAACAAAACATGGTTTTAATTTTTCAAATCGGATAAAAATTGTATAAGTTATTCAACTTTTCATTAACACCTGTTTTTAGTATTTTCTCCCCCCGCGCAAAACATATGAATAAAAAAAACAATTAACTATACAAGCAAATTTGTCAACTTAATAATTTGTTTGTTGTAATTTTACAGTTACGTTTTTTGTATTAACTTATGTGCGGTTTACAGAACACGAATTAAAAATTTTTTGTTTGTTTTAAATGTAAGTTGAACGGAAGAGTAAGGCGCTCGTTATTTAAAAACTGGAAGATAATACAGATGAATAGGGTTTATTATGCCCTATTTTTTTGAATCATTAAACAAGTTTAGAATGTTTTTATATGCAATTTTTAATTATATATATTTGGATAAATACATAAACTAATCGAATTTATTACCAACACAATGGCAAAGTTTAAATACTACCTTTTGGTGAAGGATATTGTTTTTAGATAAGAATAAAAAAAGTGGAACTAGTTTAAAATTTGTGACAAGTAAAGTGATATTAATATTTAATTTTATTAAAATAAGTAAGTTTGTAATTTTTGTAATCCTTTACCAAATTTTAAATTGTGTTTAATTTTTTCTGCAGTGTGTGATAAGTGTAATAATTTTTTTTATGTTTGCGGTTCATTCGCTGACAAAAAACATCGCTTTGATCTGAAGAAAAATAAAGCCTTGGTAAATGCCTTCAATACAGTTTTTAACTTCTCATACAGTTCTATCAAATGTTATGAACCCGAAAGTATTTGTACAAGCTGTTCCAGTATGCTTAAGAAAACTAAGTCCGAAAAGTTTATAAGCCAGCCATTACCATTATCTTTCCCAATGATTTAGCATCATAAAATATTCCATAAACCACAAGACTGTTATTTTTGCCAAACAAACATCACTGGTTATCAATATAAAAATCGTGATAGCATTGAGTATGCTAATGTGTTAACTGTTACTAAGCCAGTATTAAGTGCAATTAAATGAAATAAAACTTTACATAAACAAAGTGATGATGAATCTGAAAACGAGGAATGTGATATGGAATATTTACCAAAATCGGCTGAGCCACATTTTGTGACAAATGCATATTTTTGTGATCTTGTGCGAGATTTAAAACTTTAGTAACTTTTGCATATATAAGCCGATTTTAACAAATGATATCTCGTTTTTTTCTACATAAAATTATCTTTCAAATGCAGTACAAATAAAGATAGGTTTTCATAAATAAAAATAAAATAACTCTTGTTGAATTTGAAAAATTTGGAAAAAAAATAAAAAAAATTAGAAAATTTTGAGAAAACCTCACCTAATTTTTTGGAATACATGTTTTATGAATACATTTCATAAAAGCTTAATTATTTGCCTTTCCAAAACAGTTTAAAATTTTGAAATCGATCAAAAAATTTGTGAGTTAGAGGTACTAAAGTGCTACGACCTACCCTAAAACAGTTTTTTGAGAATAACTCAAAATTTTGAGGGTGTTTCAAAATTTTTGAAAACGGTTTTTGTATGTCCTCAAGTAGGCCTACAACCCCCCACTAGGTCTGTTTTCAAGTTCTGGCAAAAAGTGTTTTTTTGTAGCAGTGTGATATTAAACATAATAT
Organism: Pollenia labialis; assembly: GCA_949318255.1. NCBI lineage: Eukaryota > Metazoa > Arthropoda > Insecta > Diptera > Polleniidae > Pollenia > Pollenia labialis. Next base: position 28,469,034 of record OX439141.1, on the reverse strand, counting down.
GTTTGGAGGCAACCATAATATGGTTATAGCTTTTGGATAGATGAATCTAACCATAATATGGTTACCGCGATAATAATATGGTTAAGGTAACCATAATATGTTTAAGTGTGTGGTTGTAGTTTTATTTTATTTAAACATTATATTGTTAAAATCAACCATATTTGAAGTTTCAAGGGATGTAAACACTTTATTGTTAAATAGAAACAAAATATTATCAATCGTAAAAAAAGTTTTTTTAAAAACAACAAAAGTTTGTTTTTTTTAACCATTCTTCAACCATGTTTTTTCTCTACGTGTAGCTGTTTTGTTAAATCCAACAACAAAATACACAGAACTTCCGTTGAATTTCATAAAAAGGCTACGAAATTTAGCATTTTTCTATTTCGCAAGACCATTTTTACCAATCAATGAACTCCGTTTATAGTCATTGTGCAGTAAAAACCTGTTGCAATTTTAAAGCATATAACAATAGGTTTGAAAAATTTGGAAAAATTACCAAATGAGCCACGGGAGTACCAGCGTACTTTTTAGCTTTGAATTGTACCAAAAAGAGTACAACTGTACCAACTTTTTCAACTGTGTGTTAAGGTATTTGTTAAAATGTTTTGCCTGAATGTGTAAAAAAAATTTTTTGGAAGTGCTTTTGTTTTTTTTTAAAGTTTATATGGGAAATGAAAAAAAAATGGATTTTCTTAGTTTAAGTGGACATAAAGTTATTAATTAAGCTCAGTTAAGCAGAGGTTTATGCTTTATTTTAAAGGTTGCACTTTAGAAGCTTTGCACGAATAAGTAACAGCCTAACGCGGTGAGTTTACCGCGATTTCTGCTAACACTTTTATTGGTGTTGCTATTGTCATCGATTTATGGTTTTATTCCCTTCACAAGTGGAAAGGGTATATGGTCATTCCCACAGAAAAATCTACGTTTTGTCAAGCTACCACCAATCATCTTAAACTGTTTCTCAAAGAATAACTTGTATATTAATTTTTCTTTTGCATATTGGTTTAAAGTGAAACAAATTTAACAACAGGGCCCTGTTTCTTTAAACAACAAGTTATAAATCTACTACTAAAATATATTTGAAACAAAAAAAATAATAAATTGTTTCTTTTTTTCATTGCATTTTACTTGTAGATTTGTAAGTTGTTGTTTTGAAAAACAGGACCCTTGGGTCTTAAATACAAGCTTAACCGCTGGGTGGCGTAACGTGACAAAAAGGGAGATTTTTTGTGGAATTGCCCATATATATTTGAATTTTTACAGTATTGAATTGAGGCCCTTAAAAGCATGGTTAAGGCCTTATACTCCAGCGGGAAAAAGGGATAATGAAAATGGCTAAAGGCTTTATCGATTTATTAATGGCTAAATATGCCAAAAAGAACAGTTAAATTGAAGCACTACATGGCAAAATTGGCAGCACTAGTTTTAAGGCCGCCAGCCTCAAATTTTTAAAAATTTGATTTCTCAGTGGGGAGTATTGAAGATTTGGCATTTCTTAATTTTGTGTTTTTAATTTAGCAATTTTGGCAAAACTTTTAAATTTTAAATTTTTTTGAAAGCGCAGTTCAGCATTATGGTGTTTTCTTTTCTGACAAAAATCTTCCATGTATTTTACCATTCGCGCGGGTTTTTTTCCTATTCTAAAAATATACGCAAAAATGTGAAAAGTAATCGTTTTCCTTTCTTAATATGTTGCAACAAAAAATTGCAAATTTGTTCAATTTTTTCCCGCAGTTATAATTGAGTGTGAGCTAATACCCTTTTTGCATATGCGTAAACTAGTGCTGGTTCACACTATTCAAGTCTTAGCCGTCAAGTCTTGACCTTTTAGCAGAGAAGGGAAGAGGGGATGCCATTTCTTTTCCTCTCTCTCCTAAAAAGTCAAGACTTGATGGCTAAAACTTGAAGAGTGTGAACCAGCACGTACTTTTTAATGCAAGCAAGTATTTTTTATTACTTTTTCTTGTGTTTGCGTACAATTTGTGTTATATTGTGATTGTTGGTTATATTGTGATGGATATAAAAAGGTTTTGTTTTTCGTTTGTTTTAATTTTATTTAATAATTATTTTTTTTTTGGTGCAAAATTTTTAACAACAGCTGACATTAAATTTTTGGAAATCAGTGTTGTTAACGCTCATGGAATTCAGAGAAAGTTTTGGAAATTGCTACAACCGTGGTAAATATCGCTTTAGGTACAAACTTTTTATTCAAAATTTTACAAGCTAAATACACCTTAGTGTTAGACGTTTATTCCATTGAACGTCGTAGTCATCGTCATCAATTAAATATCAACATCAATTTTCATCGCCGTCGTCATCAATTCGATACAAAACTTGTATTCTATAACAGCAGTGTAACGAGGTCGATTGCTTATCTTTTTTTAAAGCACATCTCTAAAAACTTAGACAGTTGGCTTGTTTTGTTTTCAATTTGTATTAAAAAAATGCAATTTGATGTTCATTTCTTAAAAATGTTGTGCTCTAAAAAATGGAAGCTTGATTTATTCTAAAAAATTCACAGTGCCATAAGGCATTGCACTTTTCTCCCCGTATAAATCGACATATAGCCATTATCTTATTTTCTTTAAAACTTAGCTTGTCAGATCTCTTCGAAAATCATTAAGCTCACTCTAGTCACAATCTTTGTACAAAGAACATTAAACAAAACAAGTCAAAGTTAACACGAATAAGAAATTGTGAACAAACCAAACATTAAACAAAAAGAAAATCAATATAAATCAATGAGAACAAAAAATTGTGAACAAACCCCTTAAAATATAATAAAACAAAACTTGAATTTTAAAATAAAGAACAAACAATTTGTATTAATAAAAACCTATAAATGAAAGTGAAATTAAAATAAATAAAATATAAAAACAACAAAAACCAAAGTGTTTTATTTAGACAACAAAAAGAACCAACACACAAAATCCACCCCAAAACAATTTATATTTATAGAAATTATTTTAAGATTTTTTTTTTTTTTTTAAATTAAATATTCAAAATTAATAAAACTTTTATAGTTGTTGGTTTCTTATATTAAAGTAAAGAAATACTGACATACTCGTAATTGTTTTAATAAATTAATACACAAGTAAACAAAGGAGCAGATATGTAAATAATTTTGAAATTTTCTTAAGAGCACAAATACAATTACAGAAAAACACACAGCTCTATAAGAAAGGAGCGGGATAAACTTTATACACAATTATAGTAAAAAGATAATTGTGTTGTGAAGGAAAAGGAGAAGGAGAGGGAGAAGAAAAGGAGCAGGGTTAAGAAAATTAGAAATTTTACTAACTGATGTTTGAAAACATTATTTTATATGTTTATTTTTATGTGTGCGTTATCTGATTAGATAAATATTTGAGTAAAATGAGTTATGCACTTTAAAAGCAAAAATTAGGTAATAATTTGATTCTGTTTTAAAGAGATTCCTACACTCACAATATTTTTACAGTAACGGACTGTAGTTTATTTAAGAAGTATTCCGTTCAGTCATTTTTAAATAAATAAACATTAACAGCCGTATTCATAAAAAATCTAAATTCACGTTTTATATACATTTTAGTTAAAAAACATGTTAAGCCCAAAAAAGCTTTTTTTAAATTCCTATTCATAATCACCATTTTAACTAATAACCGATTAACGCTATTTTTTTATTGGAAGGTGGCAACACTATCTCTTTTTATTTGTCACTTGAATCATAATGATGCAAAACAGTGGTTATTAATTCATATTCGTACTCGTATCTCCCATTTTTTTTGTCGTGTGTGAGAAAAAAATTGCTTTTTATAAATGAATAATTGTACGATAATTTCTCTTTTATTTAACAATATAAACAGAGTTCAAAAATTATTTAGTAAAAGTGCAATTTAGATGATGATTTAATTGTTGATAAAAAAAATGATTAAAATAATGAGTTTTATTTTTTTTTGTTTTGATCGTTTACACATCACTAGCTCATTTTGTAGTTACAATTAATAATTTTTTGAGCTTTAATTTATGAAATTAAAAATTATATTTATCATATACATACAAACTTACATATTTTTGAATTTAATTTTATTATTAAAGTATAAATCATAATAAAATACCTATTAAATGAAAATTTCTCGCAAAAACGTTCAAAATTACCATAAACACATAGCGAAAACAAAAATGTTATTTTAAAACAGGATTAAACATGGGTCGAACCAATTTTAAAATTCGGTTATTTACCCAAGGTTTAAAATAGGATTTTTAAGGTAATATCATTTTATGAATACAATTTTAACGATTTTTGCTTAAAACAGATTTAAAATGATGTTTAAAATGTTTATGAATACGGCTGTTCAAATTCGAAGCAAATTTACTTTTAACTGATTCTAAGAGTTATTTAAAAAACTAAGTGCATAGTAATACGGATTTTCAGTTGCAGTTAATATTGTCCGTTGATCAAGTAAAATTCTTCTTTATGTAAAATTAAATAAAAATGTAATTTAAAATAACGAAAAGTTCATTTAATTTTTAATGTCAAAAATTCCACCGCGAATTCCGCAAAAAAAAAACAAATGAATTTTCAGTTATTTTATATAAGTAAATTAACTGTCAAAAAATTAACTACAAATTTTGTAAAAACAATGGAATATTCAGTTATTAGAATTGTGGTTATTTTGTTGAACTATTTTTGGTTTTTAATCCAAATTTTTAATATTTTAATCAGGCTTAAGTTCATCAAATTTAATTTTCATTAAATTATTTTTATGAAGAATGGAATTTTACCACATGAAAATTAATTAAAATTGTTATTGATAATCATTCGTTCTCGCTACCATGACATGTTTCATGACACTCGATCTCCTCAGATTGAATGAATGATTATCAATAACAATTTTAATTAATTTTCATGTTGTAAAATTCTATTCTTCATAAAAATAATTTAATGAAAATTAAATTTGATTAAAATATTAAAAATTCAGTTATTATTTATGTAATTTAACTACCACAAATTAAATAGTTCTTTCTTATCTTTAAAAAACGATGTGCTTGTTTTGTGTAACAAATTCGCATTTTAAATTTGTTAAAATTAATTAGGTAAATACATCAAGGTTTTAAAGTAAAATAATTGCGAAACCATAGCGGTCATGCTGCTGGTATCTTATGATTGTGAGTTCTTCTGTAAACAAACGTGTAACAGGGTAAGGAAACAATAATGTTCTCTTTCTCATTATAAAAACAAGTGGACAGGTGGCTGTCTGGTGTTTTTATTAGAAATTCGGCTCTTTTGTGGAGTAAACGTAAATTACTGAATTTAATAAAACAACTGAATATTTTTTTTTGTTTTTGCGGAATATTCAGTTAAAAAAACTGAACATTTATTTGTTTTTACGGAACATTGGGTTGAATTTTTGCAAGTAAAAATTAAAAGAACTTTTCGTTTGAAATAAATAAATGAAAATAAGTAGACCGGTTTTCAACTGAATTTTCATTTATTTTATATTACAAATTCAGTTAATTTTACGTACAGAATATTGTGAGTGTAGGAGTAAATTTTGTTTATTAACTGCCTGTTTTTTAAAAGTAAAATAAGAATTTTAGTTTAGGAATTTATATTGAAAGCTAAAACTTTTTTGAGTACTTTTATTGTTGTTACAATGTAAATTCTAATAGAGGTTGCCGCCTATTGTAGTTGGGACTGTAAGTAAAGATAAACTCACTGTTTATTGTTGTAGTTTTTGTTTAAGCTTTGATATTGCTGTATGTAAAACTGACGTTTATAATTCTTATTCGCTTAACAGTTTTATTTTTTTGATATCTTAGCTGTTCTTAAATCTTTGTATGCAGTTTCGTAACGATCTAGCCTAAGCAGCCAGGGAAATGCGCATAGGAATAGCTAATCCCATCAACAATAAATTCCAGTTTATCAATAATATGAAATGGGTTAAGCACATTTAAACGAAACCTTGTTAATTAATTTTTTGAATCCCAGAAAATACTTTGAGATTTCTTTTCTGCTTAAAAAAATATCAGTCAACTTGTTGATTTAATTTCGCCATTCACATTTGCGTTTTACTCTAGAATGAAGACAAAGCAGGTTGTCATTTAAGATAATGTTATTTTAAACTTTCAAATTTTACATAAATGCGAAAATTAAGAAAAAAACAATTATTAAATTACGTTTTTGGCGATGTGTGCAATAAATAGAAAATCTGAACAAATCTCTCTGTACACCGATCGACTGAGAATCACTTTTTAAAGGGATTTACTGATGTCCATCTGTATGGTTGTCTGACCATGTTTACCTTGTGCAAATACATTTTAATTGTACCAAGAACGAAGCCTATGTAAATGGTGAGAATCGGTCTTTAATTTAATATATTCCCCATAAAAACTTCTTTCCAAATTAGACTCATTGTGTACGCAAGCCATCTTATTATGTGTTATGTTATGGTGTTATATTGTTTATTTCGTCGGGTACATTGCTTTTTTTAATGCTGGATGGATCTAGGCTTATTTATGTAGACTTTTCCTTTCAAATAACCCCAAAGAAAACAGTCTGGGGCGGTTAAATCCGGTGAACGCGAAGGCCAATTAAAATCACTGGGTCACAATCACGCTGAGTCAAAACAATGGATCGTTGGTTTGAAAAATAAAGCTCAACAATTTGGGCACGTTGTTCAATTGAGTACTGCTCCATTTTGAATTCCCCTAGTCTTCTTTACAAAATACTGAAAAAAAAGAAAAAAAAAATTATAATAAAAAAATTATAAGCAATTCAAACCCCTTCGGTAGTTTTTAACTACCCTGTAGTGTCAGCGAGCGAAACGAGTGGCTTATACCGTCGTATGAACGTAGCATTACTACCCAGTAAAAACTTTGCTTATTTTTTCAAAATGAATAGCTTCCTTCACTCATTTTTCAGTAGCTTTGTTCTCCAACTACAACTACAAAAACTTCTATAACTACTTTTTTCTGGATGTATGTAGGAAAAGAAATAATGACTTACTTTTGAATTTGTTCATGTTGGGACATCCCATGCAAAATTCATTGGTTCTTTCAGTAGAATTGTAATTACTGCTCTAATTACTCAACACATTATTTTCTAGGCAAAGTTTTTACTGGGTACGAAGCAGGTTTGTAAGGGAGAATATTACAGAATAACTGTAACAGCAAAAAATTGAGTTGATCGTTACACTAACAAGTTTTTATTTGCCGTGAATAAGGCGTTCCTGCAAAGTGGTGACTCCCCATATAAAATTCAGTTCTAGTTAAGTTTCTTGTTCTCTTTTTGTTCTTGGTTATTTTAATTAGATGTTTAATTTTAACTAATATTTCTTATTTAACACAAGATTTTGCTTCAAATTTTAGTCGGTAACTTATTGTTGAATCAAATTCTTCTGCAGATTTTTATTAAAGCTTAAGTTTAGTTATGATTCTTAGTTTGTGCATTTTCTTTAAATTTTTTAAATTTTGGTTTTTCAATTCTTTTTGCGATTTGACTGCCTTTAATTTCACCCTTCTATTTTGCAGCCTGGCATTCTGTTTTCTTATCAGTCTTAAACTAATTGTCCGTTTGGATTTTCGTCTGGCCATCCCTATTTGTTGCTGGCCGGTGTTGCTGCCATGTGTCTTAAATTGAAAATGATATTATCATTATCTGCTAAGCCATAAACATTAAGAGTAGATTTAAATGTCAGCTAGCTACTTGGAAACTGGTTATTTGCCAAAATACATATTTATTTACACATACATTCATATTTTATCACAATTCCCCTTTTTCGGAAATGGCAGATGGACATTAATATGTAAATAAATGTATGTATGTATGTATGTATGTATGTATGTATGTGTATAAATGAAAATGCTTCACTTGTACAAATTCAACAGTCAAATAATGTAAACGAAATTTTAAACGTCATGATGCCTTAAATATTTTTCCCTAAACATGCAGACCAGTTTATAGAATTCAGGCCAAAAATTGTTTTAAATTAAAGAATATTTATTCATGGTTTTCGACTAAAGAATAAGCAGATTCAGTTTAGGAAGTATGAAGAACATTTTAATTATTTAACAAAATTAAACCAGATTTTAAATATGTAAATTAAAGCAGGGAAGAGAAAGTAAATTTATATATGTGTGTGTGTGTGTTTTAGAACGGAGTAGAAAAGCAATAGTTGTGCTTTCCTGGTACAACCTCCAGTCGTTTTCAGCTTGACCAAAACTCTGCTTAAAATTATTTGAGGTTCAAGAGAAATACATACACACATACATACTATAATTTCATTAGAATATTTGAATCGGTCTTTCATGTTAGGAGCCATAGAAAACAATTTGGAATTTATGTTTGTTACTAATGATGATGCTGATGATGGACCAGCTGCCCTTCAGCAGTCTCACCAAAAAGATATACATTTCAGTAGCAAAATAATTCGTCCTTATCATTTTGATGAAGATATTTTTAGTATTTCAGCTCCAGCAATTACTGGTTCTTTTTTATTTCGCTTTTCTCAGTCATCAACTGAGATGAGGTCATCATTAATACATTTATTTGATAGCAAAAATGATTATTATTTTTGTGAATTTCCATGTAGACTTAATTATACCAGCGTATACACATCATATAAAATGTGCATAAGAAAATAATATTTATTTATATCTGGTTGTTCAGCAACTGAATAAATAAAAATTAATTTATTTAGCGAAGCAAACAAACGTATGACAATTGCTAAGTAAACAATCAGGGGAAAATTACAATGAAATTATCGTGTGAACTACTTTGCTGAAATGTGACATATTCACCAATGAATATGGAAGAAGTACCCTTTAACTGATATTACCCAAAATATCTAATAAAACACCAATTACAGCCAGTCTCACCAAGTTCAGTTAATACTGACTATTAATTTAATTTCCACTTAACAATTTGTTTTGACAGTCATAAGTAATAGTTAATTTTAACTGAACTTGGTAAAATTGTCCGTTAATAATATGAATATTAAAAAATTAGCTTAAAAGAAATAAAATTATAAAATGCTATAAAATAAATTTGTTTCAGTGTGTGACTAGTTCGGCCATAGAGCTTTACGCAATTAAGCAGCGCGTTAAGATTTTTGAAGCCTTATACGAAAATGGGAGTTCATAACAAAAAGCATAATCGACCAAACGTGTCCACAATCGAGATGATTGTGCGCAAATTTCAACAAAGCGGGTTCTGTAGAAAATATGAAAACACCTGTGCATGCTCGCCGAGTTCGTTCTGCGGAAAACATTGCTGTTATTCGCGATAGTGTAGCAGAAAAGCAGTCAACCTCGACTCGTCACGAACACCACTGATGCGAATTTTGAATAAAGATTTGAATTAACATGATAACAAGGTTCAATTGATTAAAGAGCTGAAGCCTACTGACCAATTCAAGCTTTGTCAATATGCCGAATGGTTGGCTGAATAGACAGAAGTGAATGGTGACTTACAAAGGTCATATGATTTGACACAGTTGGAGAGGATGAGACGGTTCGACATATTAAAGACATTGAACCTCAATTATGTCTCAGAGTCATAAAAAATAGGGACCATCGGATTGTTTCAGTCATAATTGTCATAGATCCTTCTGTCATAATATTAAAATATTAAGATAATTCGCTGAAAAGTTTTTCTTTTACTTCAATTACCATCGTGCGTTTTGGTGCACTTCCTATAAGATATTATGATATACTATGCTTTATCTGCTGCAGACAAGCTTAAAGCTTCCCGTGACTATTTGTAATCGAGAAATTTTCAATTAATAAAAAAAAAAAAGCAAGTTTCGAATTGACCTGAGCTAAAATTGAACTAGAACTAGAAAAGAACTGAGCTAGAACTAAACAAGAACTGAACTAGAACTGAACAGGAACTGAACTAGAACTAGAACTAGAACTGAACTTGAACTGAACTAGAATTAAACTAGAACTAGAACTTGAACTGAACTTCACTTAAACTGAACTACAACTGAGCTACAAGTGAACTAGAACTGAGCAATGAACGAACTGATAGGAACTGAACTGGAACTGAAAAAGTAGTGAATTAGAACTGAACTTGAACTGAACTAAAGCTGCATTTGAACTGAACTAAAACTGAACTTGAACTTGTACTCAACTTGAATTTAAATTTGAACTTGGATTTAAACTTGAACTGAACAAGAACTGAATTAGAGCTGAACTTGAACTACAATTAGAATTTAACTAGAACTTAACTAGATTTAAGCTAGAACTAAACTGAACTAAACCTTAAATAAAACTGTCTTGAAACTGAGCTAGAACCAGAACTTAAGGCAGAATTAGCCTTGACTTTCTGTTCTGTTACGAATCAGCTGATTTGTTTTTGTTATTAAAAAACCTGTGAAATTCATAAGTTTTTCTGTTCTGTAATGGTCCAATCTGTAATATTAAAAACTTGTAAAGTTATTGTAAGTGACAGCAACAGACGCAGAAAGTAAAGACTAATTGAGCGTTTAAGATGTAGTGAAATTCTGTGACTTTTAAACGACAAAAAATTGTCGATTGCAACAAAATATTTTTGGACTTAACTAAACCCAAATGTCTATAAAACAAGATGGTTATTGCGCACGAAACCATATTCCAGAAAGAAGTTTGCATTTGGGCTTAAAAAATAAATAACCGATTCTCCGCTTTTTAAAAGGCATCGACCTTGTGACAATAAACGCTTATGAGCCAAATTTGATAAAATTATTTAAAAAATGTCGACCTGACCTGTAATTTGCGCACTAGGTTATCTTAGACAAACAACCAGCCAGCCTAATAGAAGGAAGGACCTCGTTAGATGGATTTTGAAATTGATTCTGAGCCAATCGGTATACAATCGGTATATTTAAATGTGCTACACATATTTGCACAAACACATGATGACCGGTTCACATACAATAGTGTGGGTATAAAAAGCCTCCTCTAGCACATTTGTTTATTGTTTGTTTAGAAATACTATCTACATATATTTTCACGTTTTGTCAAAATAAATTTTTTACAAGCAAATTTATTTTATATTTTTTAATAATTTTTAAATAATTGTAACTTTGGCATTCTAATTGCCGTATTCACAACACCCCTTGTATCGTTGTATCGATTGTAAGATGCATAAATATACATACAATCGATACAACGATACAAGGGGTTTTGTGAATACGGCATATATTTTTACTGATATTTGTCGTAATATTTCTAAACAAAAATATATCGAGGCATAACCGCAAAAAACCTTAAGTAACACCATTTTCAATTTAGTTTTATTTACTAAAAGACTTTATTGGCAGCATCTCCTAAAATGTCATGGAACCGTTACGATTTTATAGCAAAACAATTTTATCTCAGGCGACAATATTCATACAAAATTTTTATGAAATAAAATTTAAAAAAAACTTCTCCTGTAAAATTTAGTTTTTGTCACTTGCGGTAATGACTCGATATGTTTATTTAAAATGGAGATTAACAAATTCGTTAAAGTAACCGAGATTTCTCGTTACTTAACGATATCGGTAGTTAAATTCAAAAAGTTATAGAATTGAGGCACTGATGATGTAGAAAAGTAAAATTAATATATTTTTAAACGAAAATGAGCGAACGAATTTGATTAAGATTATTCTTAAATATCTGTTTGTAAAATGCTGCTTTTCAAAATAGATGAGCGTTAAAGATAAATATCGAGACTATTAAAATAATCACTGGTGATTACACTTAACTGCTGCTGCAAGGTTGTATGTATTAAGATCTTAATTCCTTGGAGAAATCTTCTTGTTCTATAATTAAGTTTAATTACACAATGACCATGAATAGCATTTAAAAAAACAACCCAACTCATTAATTATAACACGCCACTGAAACAAATACTTTCCTCTTACAACAACATCTAAAAAATTCGAAAATGTTGCAAAGGAAATGATACAGATTAATTCAACTTGCGGCTGTATTTACTTAAGCTACTACCTAAAAGTGGCTTCTGCTTCAAAATAAAAGAGCAACTACTGAAATATGAAAAGGAATAAAAAAGATATCGAAGGTCGTGGCAAAAATTACTTGGGCTGGTACGTACTCTTCTTTGCAGATGTTTAGTAGTTTCTTGAACTTTTACTTTTCTTTTAATTTAAATTTGTTTTTTTTTTGTGATTAACAGCATTTAAAGGCAGTAACAGACATGTCTGGTTGTACTTTATTTAATTTACTTTATTTCATTAAGTCTTTTTTTCGCATAAAAACTCTAGACAAATTCGGGTGTAACTTTTCTCTCTTCTTTTTTCTTTTTGACATTCGATGCCTTGAAAGAAAATCTAAAGGCCATGTCAGATAAAACTTTTGCTTCGCGTAGCGTTAGAGATTCGCTTTGACAACCAAGATGAAATATTCATACTTATACGAAACATGTCACATAGAGAACTTTTAACGCAGAGCGAAGCGATGAGTTAGGCAACTCTCATCTTTTTGCGCGCTTTGACAGTCTGCTAGTATATATTTTTTTTTTATTTATTTATTTTTTTTTAACAAACAATTCGTGTGTGTTGTCAAAGTGTTTATTGTGACATACACCTTTAGCGTTACGCTTTTCTGTCAAAGTTAGAAACGTCACGCAAAGCGAAGAAGTTTTATCTGACATGGCCTTCACTTATTTGCGCATTATGTTGTAAATTTAGTCAGTTTAACTTGTAAACAAATGTTATTGGTGGCTGTTTTCAGGTGGGATGATGTGTATTTGTGTGTGGGTTTTTTTTTTAAGCAAACTCTAATACATTCATTAATTTTATTACTAACACGCACACCTTAACACATATCCCCTGAGGGTCATTGACACACATTGAAGTTTTACAGAAAAAAATATACTGAAATTCCTAACATAAAGAGAGAGAAGAACAGTTAGATGAAACTTTAAGCTAAAACCTATGAAAATGTTGGCTGGATATTGTGAAAGAATGCCTGCCAGTGAAATAAGAATAAAAAAAGACTTTTAAAAAACTGCAAAAATCAAACATATCAAGACGAAATCCATACTTAAGCAGGTTAAGAAAATACAAAAAAAAGAAGAAAATTACCTGGAAGTACAATTGACCTCGTAAACTCCGACGGTAGAGTAAGGCATCACGAATATTAATAACAAATTAATCTTTCAAAGAATCATAAATTAATTTAAACAATTATGAAAAGTTGAATTTATTTTTAAACATATTTTCCAATAGATGTTTTTAGATAGCACACTAAGCACTTTAAAATTTGCAAAAGTTGGCTCTGTATATTCATCAAAATAAAATAAACAACAACAACAACAAGAGATTTGTGGGTAAAATTAGAGGCAGTCGTGGGTTTTTGGTCATATCTCAGTCGTTTGTGGTCCTATCAGACGGACAGACGGACATCGATAAATCATCTTCGCTCCTCATAGGGACCTAGGAAATACATACATACTTGATAGGGTCTAAATCAATATTGTAGTTATTACAAATGGAATGACCAACTTATATATACCATTTTGCCTTCGGTGAAGGGCTGTGCCGAATTTTTAATACCCTCCCCAGAAAGTTTGGACATTTCAGAAGTGGAATTTTGATGGGATCATTCAATTATAAGCCAATTTCACAGTATTTATAATTTATTGCCTACTTGAACTTAAATATCAAGATTTGTTTCAGAAATATTATATGGCGTATTTAAAGGGATTTTTAGGAGGAGATTTTATATATTGGTTCGATCGTAAATCTCAAAATTCGGTAGAATGATTTCTAGTTTTGAAAAAATACTAAATTATAACATATTTCAATACAATAGTTGGTTCGATCCCCCGCTCAGTCAAGAATAAAACATTATAAATACCGTAGTTTTCCGGTTTAACGAACCAGTACTTTATCTGGCCTGTTCGTTAAACTGAAATGTTCGTTATATGCCATACTTATGGCTAATACCCATATTATGAACAAATAAATAACTAGAACTGTATTTTTTGTGGTTTATTTTGAAATAAGTTTTGAGTACTGCATAATATATTAAAAAAATTAAATATGGTACAATTCATTACACTGGTAGCATAAAACCTAAAATAATTTTAATAAAAAATAAGTTCAAATTCATTTTAAATTTTCTTGAAAATTTACATAAAAAATTTGTCGAGCAATGTTTGTTTTATTGGAACAAAAAAATTTGTTTTGTGGCAACTTCTTGAATTTCTCTTAAAAGCAATTAAGTTAAAAAATTAACCTTATTTTGTTGAGCCCATTGAATACAAATTTTTAAGCTTTTGGTAGCACCCTCGTGTTTTATTTGTTGATCCAAATATTTTACATGATCGAAAGAATATGCGTAAATGATCATTGCAGCATAATCAAACAAAAATGCTACATAAACAAAACCTAAAATAGCGGTACTTTTTGCTACTCACTTTGTTTTACTCCATTGAGCAAGCTTGTGCGTTCGCTAAATGCGATGTTCGCAGAATCGAAGGTTCGTTAAACAGGACAACTACTGTTAATTATAAATAATTTAAAGCTGCAAAATTCCTTTGATAATAAATATAATTTAATGAAAATTTACCTTAATGTACTCTTAATACATAACAAACAAATTTTTCATGAAAAATAAAATTTATGAAAATTGTTGTTTGTTTTTTTTTACCGAATATTGTTTTTCATTGTTTATAAAAATTACCGATATAAATTGTTTTCTATTGGGAAATTTTATACAAAAAATTTATCGACAATATTCCCTAGAAAAAAATGCCTTTAAAAATAATTTCATCAAAATTTGTTTTCCACGAAATTCAACCAAAAATTGTTCGCCATGAAAAAAAACTTTAATCCAAATGGATGTTGGTAAACGAAATTTTACCTAAAATTTCTTTTTATGGAAAAATTTCATCGGAAATTATTTTCTATAAAGAAATTTTATGAAAAATGACTCTGTAATAATAAATTTTAGCGAATAAATGATTTTATGACATCAGTGCAAAAAAAAAAAAATGTTTAAAGAATTTTTTGTGAAGATTTTAATATTTAAATAATTAAGTTCATTCAATTTATAAATAAAATGTGGTTTATTGTGTTAATAAATACACAGAAATTTATTGTTAAATGATAAGTTAGTTCCTATGCCCATTGCTTAGGACAGATCATCGGGCAACTTTTTCCCAAAAACTTTTAAAATGCTAAAGATAAAACTGCAGAGTGAATGAGAATTACAAACACTCAAGTTTTATCTACAACGATGTCAAAGCTTAAACAAAAAACCAACGATAAACAGTGAGTTTATCATTTCTTATATTTCGCACTACAATTGGTTGAAAAATTTCCAACATTAATTGTAGTTGTAAGTTTGTAAAGTTGTAAAGTTGTAATTTCCATTAAATTATTTTTAGTGAAGGAAGGAATTTACATTTTTACATTTCATTTTTAAAAAATTTTTTAAAACAATTATGATTTTTAGTTGAAATGTTAAGTTTTAATTCTTGATATTTTTTAGTTAGGCTTGAGTTCATCCTTTTCTTTTAATTATTTTTTACTGAATTAAATCTTTTGATAGCTCTAATGTTTACATTTGTACTTCAAGTTTTACAAATAAAATGTCGACAAAAGTGTACAAAAAACATTAAAAACAAATGTATTCAGGTTTTCAAGACAAAGTCTTGACAGAAAGAATACGAAAAAACGGAAGAAAAGGAGGCAACATGTTAATAAATTGAAAAATGATAATTACAGCATATTCCGAACCACCTGTACCACTCGTTAATTACAAATGTTTGACTGTTGGCTGGCAGGCGCCGCAGTGGTGCAAAGGTTTGAACGTCAAGGAAATGTACATAAAATTAACTGAATTTGTAATATAAAATAAATGAAAATTCAGTTTAAAACCGGTCTCTTTATTTTTCATTTATTTTTATTTATTTAATTTATTATTAAATTACATTTTCATTTAATTTTACATAAAGAAGAATTTAACTTAATCAACGAACAATATTAACTGCAACTGAAAATCCATATTAATATACACTTACGCCCGTATTTATAAAAATTTTTCAAATTAAATAAAGGTTTACAAACAAATTTTGTATGAAAATTTGCCTTAAAAAACGTTTGTTAAATTTAATAAACGTTTTTAAATAACTGTTAGAATCAGTTAAAAATAAATTTGCTTGGAATTTTAAATGTTTATTTATTTAAAAATGACTGAACGGAATACTTCTTAAATAAACAACAGTCCGTTGCTGTAATAATATTGTGAGTGTATGATTTGTTAGAAATATCTGTGTTTAATTGTTTTGTTATATAACTTCTTGTGTACGGAATTTGAAGAGAAAACTGTTAAATTTTATTTTTAGATAGCTTCCGTTCTAGTCAATATTCTGTGATGTGCGTTCTCACTCTATATTAAAAAAAAATGTCATTCATATAAAAAATTACCCACTTTGTCATTTTTTTTGAGTGTAAGTTTCAACGATGTTTCGTTTAATATCATATTTGTATGTCTTTCATTTGTTTGTTGTCTTGACGGCCCTGCAAATACATTTCTTTTCAGTTCAGTCTTTCCTACATACATTTTCATTTGTGATTGTTATTTTTGATGTTTTTATTTTATTTTTATTACGTATTTTATACGGATTTCTTATTTTGGCAACACACATTTTCAATGAATGGATGGATTGATGTGTGTGTGTGTACAGTTGCCTAATGGAAACATTCCGAAGACCTGCTTACTTCAGGCCTTAGAAAAGGCCTGCTTTATTTTTTTTTAATCACTTACCATTTTACCTATGTATCCGCTAAAGAATGCCTAATAGAACGCCTGGGCTGTTTTATTTTAACCCAACAAAAAATTTAGGGCCTGCTCGTCGATAACGAATGAAGACTTCGTTCGCTTAAATAACATTTAAAACAAAAACAAATTATAAAATATTGTTTTTGTTTTACATGTAAATTAAGCGAACGATGCCTTCATTCGTTATCGACAAACCGGCCATAAGCTTCAAACGAAGCAGATTTGTAAGGGGAAATGTAAGATTTACGCTTACCATCTTGCTTATGGAAGGCATGCATTTTATGTGGTAAGTTCCCACTTTGAAGCAATACATTTCTGACACAAAAAACGCTTTATTGAACGCATATAAAATCTGGTGAGTGTAAATATCAGCTTTACACACTAAATCTTTTGTTACAGTTATTTTTTAGTATTCTCACTTACAAACTTGCTTCGTAGTAAGGCAATGCTTTAACACTTAAAAAAAATTTTTTTTTATAAAATTTGTTCAGATTCGTTCACTTACTTTACTGCATCTCTGCGCCTTTTTTTTAAATGTAGCATTAGTGCTTCGCAAAATTATGAACATGTTTATTCTAGATTCCCATCTCTGAGAAGGAAAAAGAGAAGGGGTTGCATATTTTGTTTTGTTTTTTTTGCGAAAGCAAAGAAATATTTTTTTGATCCAGTTACCATTCTTATGTAACTGCGAAAGAAGCGAGCGCGGAAGGCCTACTCCGCAATGGTAACGTTTGTAAAAAAGATATGAGCATCGAAAGAAGCAAACAGGTCTTGTTAGTCCAAAATAAAAAAGGAAAGAGGCCTTTTAGAAGGCATCCGTGCTCTCTTCTTTTTCTTGCTGGCTACAGATGCGTGGTTTGTGTTTGTATTGGTTGTGATGTTTGTACATCTGTTTAAGTATTGTTTACATTTTTTTCGCTTGTACTCGGGAGGGAATTTATTTATAACAAACATTTTTATGGTTTTTTCCTTGTATCTGTTATTTAGAAAAAAAAATTGGTTTTTTAGTTTCGTTGTAAATGTCATAAAAAAGGTAGGTAAATAAATACCTGCTACAAATAAAAATATTATTTGTTTGTACACATGTTTGCTTTTCCGATTTTTTTTTTTTTTTTTGTAATTTCCAATGTTGTACTGAAATATGTCACCAAATATTGTTATTTGATTTTGCTTTATTTCCTAAAGGCAGCTTGGTTTTATTGTCCTCCTTCTCCACTCGGGCTTCCCGATACTAACATAGTAGAGTGTGTTTATTTGCCTCCCATAATCCCGTTGCCTTAACGTAATAAACAAAACCTTTATTTCTGCTGAAATTTACATTTTTAAAAGACGTATGTATGTATGATAATTTGAAATAACAGGTTTGTTCAATAACAGAAAAATATTGCCTATTTTCAATAATTGTTCTTGTACTCGAAAAACTTGCCAACAGGAACAATTCAACCAGCCATTTTAGGTTTTTGTTTACAAATCAAAAATAATTTTTATAATATTTACGGCATATTTCACCAAGCTCAGTTATAACTAACAACCGTTATAACTGTCTAAAACGTATGGTTAACTGGAAGTTTAATAGTTAGTTTTAACTGAGCTTGATGAAATCGGCCGTTAATTTTAAACTTTTTCAAAAACATAATTTTTTTTCCAAAATTTTAAAACAAAAATTTCAAAGCAATTAAATTCAAGTAGAAATAATCTTTTTTCTTGCAGCTGAACACTATCGATAGATATGCCAAACTTTCTGGCTTCTGCTGGTAAAGCTTTTTTTAATTTTTTTTTTTTTTTGAGTAATTGGAAGAGTTATTTTGTCAGTTTTTAATTTGCACTTCCGGTGCAAGTTTCTGCTAGTAAAACACCAAAGCTTTGTCAAGTAAGGCATGGTATTCTGTTCCACATTTCATGTGAAATGCTGTCAAAATGAATATGAAAAAAACTTGTGAGGAATATCTATGAAATAATGTTGATAGAGTTGTACTCTGTTCATTTTGCAAAAAAGTTACGAAATGTTTCTGGCAAAATTTTTTTACAACTGCCAAATAATGCAAGCTGCATTTATTTCACGTGGAATTTCGTAGCAAAAGCAAAGTATGAACAGATTATTAGATAAGAAATACAAAATTAAATAACACAATCGGTAACAGGTTTTTATCCATATTTCCCTTCTTTTTTTGTTAAATTTTTTATTAAAAAAATTATCTTTAGTTAAATACATGTGGGGTTTGTTTACAAACGCAAAACAATGTCGCATACTTTGCAGGAATAAAAACGTCAAATCGTACAAACTCGCATGAGATAACATTGATACATGTCAACATTTTCGTGTGAAATAATTAATGTTGTTCAACATTTTTCACAAATTTGAACAGAGGCTTAGTACTCTTAAACACATTCACATTCATATAAGAGACGACATCGTAACAATTCGGCGACAGCGGAACAATAATTGCATTATCTTAGTCGTTATTGCCAATAATCAATTACAGTCGGTTGGTATTTTCTACAGCACTTTTAAGTCGATGTCGCCTGGTACTGACTCCGTTTTATTCGACAGTAAGTTTTGTAACGACTCAAATGATAGTAAGAAAAATTAAGTTTGAATGTTAATATCAGAGCTATGGAGTCGTCATGAAATATTTCTTACTCCGACTCCATCCGCTGAGATTTTTTAAGTACGACTCCAACTCCGACGCCAACTCTAACCTTGCACACTGTTCAATTCTGGCCAAAAATTATCTTTTTTTAATTTTAATAAAATTTTGATCACAAATTATAGCGAACACTTCAAAACATACAACTCATTTCTTAATTTTGCTCTTGGGTAACTATTTGACTGTTAATACTAGAGCAAAGTAGATAATTTTTTTCTTACAAATTTAATGTTTTCAAAGTTGATGTTTGTACTTTGAAACAAAATTAAGCTAAGATTCTTTCTTTAGCCCTTCGTCATACTCATGAGTCTGGTCAGACCTTTTTCGATTGTAAATGTTATTTTAGTATATTTAAAACACAGGTAGGGACTTGAAATTTCAGGAACCCTTCTAAAATTAAGTTTACTATAAAAATCTGAAAAAATATAACCTGGAAAGGATATACATATAAGCAAACTTATTCGAATATTTTACTGCACACATCACATTCGTAACACATGTGGCCTGGCCAGACCCATATATATTTTGTATAGAAGATGCCGTATTTTTAACTTTCTTTCTTGCTGTTTTTAATTATTTTTTTGTTAAATTATCTATTATTTATTTATTTTTATTAAACACACAAACTATTACCTCCATCCAGTTCCCAATGTAACCCTCCGTCTTACACATGTTTTTTTCATTTTTTTAATTAATTTCAAACTTTTGAATAAATAAAACCAATTTTTTAATTTTTATAATTTATACCCCCCATATGCATGAAAAATGTTTTGTATGAATATGGGGGTATAATTTTAATAAAATATGAAAATATGAATTTAAATTATAAATGTGTATAATATAACATTTAGTTAAAAAAAATTGGTTTTATTTATTCAAAAGTTTGCTGGGTCTCTAGCCAGGCCCAACAAACAAACTCAGGCGTTGCGAATGTGAAAATAAAAACATGTGTAAGACGGATGGTTAAAGTTTTCTTTGTAAATAAGCACGTTATGTTTAAAGCGTATTAGTAATTAATCATTCCATGTAATTTTGTGCGCGTTTTTTTGGATAAGTGAAGTGATTGTGAGTTACTTCAAAAATAAATAAAATCTAAAGTAATCCAAATTTAAAGATACCATAACAAAAGAGGTGGGGCTAATGAAGCTTAAGTTATAATTATATCTAGTACTGTTAAGTATCCGCCACCAGTAACCAGATAATTTTTAGTGACTTCATATATTTTTGTAGGACTAGATCATCGCCCAGCCCAAACAACTTAATGCAGACCCATTTCACGGAGTCTTAAGTCGGATCCACGTCTGAGTTATGTAAAGATATATGTACATATATACATATAATGTATATAATCACATAAGTTTATATCTTCTTCTTCTTCTATATATGTATATAAAAATGAAAAATGTTTGTAACAAACAAAGTTTCTTGGCTTATAGACTTCTAAACTACTGAACCGATTTTCTTGAAATTTTTACAGTAACATCACGTGATCCCTCAAAATAAAAAAGTCTACTTGTTTTTTCGATAAGGGCAGGGGAATTGGAACCCCCCATAGGATGCCAATATTAAGTATCGCATATCTTAAGAGCCGCTGCACGCATTTTGTTGAACTTTTGGTAGTAGGATCTTTTGAGCCCCAAAATTGAAATAAAATAGCAGCGGGGTAAGTGGTACCCCCCATAGGACGCCAAGGTTTAATATCGTATATCTTAAGAACTGTTATCGTGAGAATGTTCAAACGTTGTAGAAGTCACTCCTATGGTATACTAAATTTTTAAAAATAAAAATAAAGCGGGAACGCGAAGGGGGGAAATACCTCCTAAGGGATGCATATATTTAATATCGCTCAACTTAAGAACTATTAAAGGGAGATTCTTCAAACGTGATTAAAGCTATTATTATGGTAAACTATAAATTTCCATATAAAAATGGGTGGGGTAGACAGAAGACAGAGGAGGAGCACTTTTTTCGATAGGGGCTGGGGAAGTGGAACCCACCATAAGAAGTCAATATTAACTATTGCATATGTTAAGAGCCGATGCACCCATTTTCTTGAATTTTTCTTTCAGTAGCATCTTCTGAGCCTTGAAATTGAAATAAGATAGCAGCAGGATAAGTGGTACCCCCCATAGGACATATCACATATCTTAAGAACTGTTATAGTGAGAATGTTCAAGGAGGAGTCACCCTTATAGCAAACTAAACATTTGAAAGTAAAAATTAAAGGGGAAGGCGCAGCTGGAGCAGTTCGTCCATAGGATGTATATATTAAATATCGCGTAACTGAAGAACTATCTTAGCTAGAGTCTTCAAGCGTAGTTAAAGCCACTAGTATAGTGAACTATAAATTGTTAAATAACAATCGGCGGGGTAGAGGAAGGAAGAGCGGTACCTCCCATAGAACGAAATTATTAAATTCCGAATATCTGAAGACAAATGTCTTCAAGCTTTGTAGGATCCACTCTTATGGTAAACTACAGCTTTCAAAATAAAAAGTAAGGGGTTAGGTGTAGGAGGAGCAATCAATAATATATAAGTAAAAAAGCGAATGAAATTTTGTTCGCTATGGACTTCTAAACTACAGAGCCGATTTTCCCAAAATTTTCAGAGTAATTTTCCGATAACCCGGCTCTTACACCTCCAAAGCCCTTTTTATTTTGTTCGATACTTTGGATCGTCAATGATTGATTACCTGTCCATCCCCTGTATGTACGTGTCCAAAGGGGCAAACATGATATTTTTAAGTTGAATACCAACTTTTAGCCATTTACGTAAAGAAATAAAGAAGTTATGGATTTTTGGCCGGAATTGACTACTATGCCTTGACGCTTAATGTATATGAGACTGATCCTTATTTAACTTTAAACCAGAGAAATGATTCTGTAAAAATTTCAAGTTGATATTTTAATTCTACACGGAAAGAATTGTTCACTTAATTTTACATGATTCTCGTCGAAGCCAAAAATTTCTTGATTTTAATTTAATTTAAAAAATTTTCTTAAATAAAAAAATAAAGGACGAGAATCATGTAAAATTTTCTTTCCATGTTTTTTTTTTTTTTAATTTTCCTAAGCTTTTAATATTGTTTTTTACATATGTAAAGTAGACTGGCCCTTCTGAATTTTTTTTTTCTTTTAATTTGAAAAAAATATTAGAAAATTTTAAAAGATTTTGTTATTCGTGCTAAATTCCCAGTTTTTATTATTAATAAAAACACTTGAAATTTATTGTTGATGGGATAAGCTATTCCTATGCGCATTTCACTGGTTGCTTAGGCCAGATCATCAGGAAACTTCATCCATAAAGATTTTAGAAAAACTAAAGATATTAAACCAAATAAAAATGTTAAACGTATAAGACTTATAGCAACAGTTCTACTTGTAATAATATCAAAGTTTAAACAAAACAACATCAACAATAAACAGTGCGTTCATCTCTTAATTGACAACATCTTTTGTAAGTTGTTGTTGTTTTTTATTTTGTTTTTCTTAACCTACTTACAACTACAATTAATGTTGAGAGAATTTCAACTAATTGTAGCGGGGAATGTAAGACGAGATGAACGCAGCAGAATGCTCAAGAGTTTCTCCAGAAATTCTCTAGTCATGCGAAATCTTACTCCATTTCAACTCTAAAATATGTTGAACATTTTTAGAAAAAAAATGTATTTAAAGCATAAAAAATTCTTTGGAAAATGTCTTGAGTTTAAAGCCAAAAGGAAACGGAAATGCCACTTTTGTACACAAACAAAAACAAAAAAAAAAGAAGAATAAAAGCAAAAACAAAAAACATACTCAAACAATAAAACGCTAGTTTTGGAAAAGCAGTTTTGCTTCGCTTGTTTCTACTGGCTCTGGAAGCTTTTAGACTTATTCCTGCTTGTTTCCCTAAATGCATTCACACACTCTTACAATGCCGCACAGCAAATAAACGTCTTCCTTTAAACAATTGCTGCAGCAACATTGTTGTCAACTATAAATTTGTAGGAAACGGGCAAAGAAAAAATGATTAAATTTACATAAAGGTAAATAGAAAAGAATATCTAGTAATAAAATGCTACAGAAACGTAAACGTTTAATAGAAAACACAAACGTTTGCATGTGTTAATGCAAGTTAATAAAAATGGATACTCAAACACAATTGAAAACTGAAAAAACAAAACTACGTATGGGCATTTCCAGTGAAACTACTACTTTTTGTAACGTAAGGCCAGCAGCAAATGAGCTTGTATTTTGGGCCCATGTTGCTCAAATTTTATCTTTTCTGGTATTTAATGTAGAGCTAGTGTAGAGCGCTTTACACCAAAATATAAAAAAGTTATGCATATAAAATTTGTTGAAAAACAATTTAAATTCCTTGCAAAAAAGTAGACTTTTCGCTGGACATGCCCATATCCAGTCGTTTGAAAAAGTGTTTTATACATGTGTTTGCATTTGTGAATCCATACAAATATTCCAGCGAAAAGGGATTTTCGTGTGGCCTACAACACAGGTGTATTTGCAATGTATTAAAAGCTATTACTGCAAATTTATTTGTTCTTTTCTGTTGAGTTTTTAACAGACGACTATCGAATAGTTTTACTTAAAGGCATGACATAATTCATGGTTTCTTCGTTTATTTACAGGGCATGTTTTAAAAGGCATTCGAATAAATGAACAAATTCATACAAACTTAAGAGAATTGAAACTAAACATCTTTATATGTTCATTAGTTTTGACTTAATTGCCTTTTGTTTAAGAGCACTTTTGACTTAACTGAACAAAATGAATAATTTTTGTCAATTATGTTTTAAATCCCATACAAATTAATTGCACAGATAAATGCCTAACACTTTTGGAATTTCAAAATTATTTTCATACATAAAAACAAAGTTAGCTGCACTTTGACTTAAGTGCCCAAATTAAATATTTCCTGTAATTATTCTTCAATATCCTTCTTTACGTACCTTTTGTATACCTGCATATTTATCATATTTTTGGGCAGATTTAAAATATGTTCATACAAAACATCAAAGTTAGCTGCACACAGAAAAAAAAATATGGTGGCCCCTTGTTTACATAAATATCCAATTTTATAAAGTTTTAATAGAATATGAATTTTTTAATAAAAACGTTTTTTATTCTACTTTTAAGCACTTTACTTTAGCAACACTTTTTAATGCAGGAAACTACAATTTCGTACCTGCACATTAAGTCAGGTAAATGCATTTAAGATAACAGCACTCTTGATTTATCTGCACAAAAAATCGTTCAAAGGAGATTGTGCAGCTAAGTCAAAATTACTGCGTACCCAAAGAGAGATTAACTAGAATTTAATTAAATCCCTAAATACAATAAAAAACATGAATTTAACACAAAACCAGAGAGATTAAATGAAAGAGATCGTTTGGTGCCAAAAATCTCGGAACGTATCTCGAAACTCTGATATTTATAACAAAGAAAAAATATAAAATAGCTCCAAAATCCAATAACACTCTCAGACAACTGTTTTGAAATACAAAATGTAGGATTGACGACATGGATTAATCAAACCCTTATCGACAAAATAAAATGCATGGAGGTCAACACTAGCATTTGCAAACAAGCTTAAAACTATATTAGCAGGACACAGATCAGACATAAGATATGGAGATAATTCATTAACACAAAAAACAGCACTTGCGTGTGTGTTATTGTTCACGTGTGTATTGCTGCTAGCGCGTGTGTTGCTATTTGCGTGTGCATGTTGCTAACATGTTCATACATACTCTAGTGGACTAGTTTTGATGGTATACTCCAGAGGATTAGTTTTAACTTCGTTTAAAAACGAAAACAGGTCGTTTCACTACAAACTGTTTTTAACAATGACATGGTTCATGCTTGCATAACATTGGACCAGTCCAGGTAGTAGTCCATTTCATCAAAATGGATCACGTAGTCCAATATTATATGCAGGGATGTTGCTTATGTCCCCGGTGGCGTTTTTTGAGAGATATTTTGATATTGATATTTTCATTTATGATTCCTCCTGACAAACTGTGTCTCAAGGCGCAATTTCTATGAAAATATCGAAATGTCGATGAAAGTACGCGACAACGACACTGCTAAAAACAGTTTTGCAGGCATTTTTATGAAAGATTCACTGTAAAAAAGAAAGTTGAAAGTAATCGACATTGTCTGTTATCACTCGATATAAAACGGAACTCTGCTGAAATTTGTTTGCTATTCTTCAATGGTTGAACAACGGATTATTAAATATATGTATGTATGTTATTTTATTGTTTATCACCGTACCTCAACATTGAAACTTGACAACATTGTCTGAATATCGATGATATTGTCTGTTAGGACTCACTAATACGCGGAAGCCTAACGAACAAAATCCGTTCTGGTCATCTATGATATTTTGGACAATTACTTAAAAAATTCGTGTATGCGCCAAAGAAAATTCAGCATATGTCATTGATGATTTAACATTGTCGGTATGTTTTAATGATGAATCATCATGATGTTCGCCACCGGGCTTGTTCGTATTTATTTGCATGAGCACTGTAAACGTGGGCATTACCGTTAAAGTGAGTACTGTTGTCTACTTATGCTGTTGTTAGTGTGTGTGTTATTGTTTACGTGCACTCAAAAAATTATGTAGTTAAAATCAAACGAAAATTCATTTGAAACAACTTAAAATTCATTTAAAAAACGGATCATTTACATTTCATTTAAAACAAATGATTTTTACATTAATTTTTAATTTGTTTATTTATTAAACAGCATATTCCGTAAAATTGAATAGTTTTTACTTTTAAAAAATATATTTTAACCGAAAAAAATCAAACTACATAACAAAATAAATACGGAAAAACATTATTTTTTGGTAGTTTGTTTATTGAATAACAAACACAAATGTTGAAAAATAAAATTATTCGTAAAATAACTATATTTTTATTCAATTTTAACAGTACGGAAAACGATTTTAATAACCCACAATCAGTTACTGTAATAATTTTATAAGTGTGCGGGCTGTTGTTTACTCGTGCGATGTTACCTACGTCTGTGCTGCCTACGTCTGTGTTGTCGTTTACGTTTCTGTTATTTCCCTGCAAATATTATTGGACCACCTGATCCATTTTTATTAAATGGACTGCTCCATGGACTAGTCCGATGTAATGCAAGCATGGGCCATGTCATTGTTAAAAAGTGTTTGTAGTGAGACGGCATGTCTTCGATTTTTAACGACATGTTTTCGTTTTTTAACGAAGTTAAAACTAATCCACTTGTGTATACAATGAAGTAGTTTTAAAACTACTCCTTTGTAGTCCAAAGCTGGGTTTTATGGTCCTGCCCTAGGACATCGTACAGTTAAATATACCATGTTTTTTCCATACATTTGGGTTACTTTTGGACTAGTCCTAGTCCCTTGTGTGCTGCACTTTACACGCGTGTTTGGACTAGTCCTATTATTTGCAGGGTTCTGACGTGAGTTTTGCTTCTTTTGTTTGAATTTGAGTTTTAATTCACGTGTGTTTTATTGTTTTTTTGTGTGTGTTAAGTGTTTGTTTCTTGTATTAATTGCTTGCTTTTCGAAACGAAATATTAAGAATTTTTTTTTAAATTTTAAAAAACACAACATCATTTTCGATTTGTTGCTTTGCTATTTATTTTTCAGCTCATTTTTGACTTAAACAAATTGTCTTTTGTTTGTGTTATAATCCTGTTGAATTTT
This sequence comes from Pollenia labialis, assembly GCA_949318255.1. NCBI lineage: Eukaryota > Metazoa > Arthropoda > Insecta > Diptera > Polleniidae > Pollenia > Pollenia labialis. The sequence goes on along the minus strand of OX439141.1, from coordinate 28,441,927 downwards.
TGAATTCCGTCACACTTCAGTAAATTCTACTTAACTCAACTCGACTTGATTCCTGGTAATATGTGACAAGGCAAAAAATAAAACTCGAAAACAGCAATCAACCCAACAAATAGAGTGTTTGTTGTCATGTAGAGAGAACATTTATAACAACTAAAAACATGAAAAAAATCTACGTTAGCAAAACATTGGACTATATACTGCGCAGTAGTAGAAAAAAATTTTTATAAATAAAGGACCCGTTGAGAAAAGTTTCTAAGTCATTACATGTAACAAAGAGGTGACAAAATGTCAAAAGTTTTGTGCGATTATTTGACAGGCAATCATATAGAAACAATTTGTAAAAAATTACTTTTTGTCCCAGTTGTTATTAAATGTACGAACATACGTACATACAAATACACACATGTCGTCAAAAGAAACTGAAACTCTACCTTTGAAATGAAATTTATTGAAAAAGTTCAAATAAATTGAATGAAAAAAATAGCAGATTTCACAATGTTCTCTTAAACACTCTAATGTTATTTAAAGCTTAAACATTTTTACTGAATTACAAGGGACATTATACTACTTTCTTCCATGTGTCGTAAGTACTAAGCAATTTACCACACTTGTATAATTATAGTTTGAAATTTATCGCATTTTAATGGCAATAAATCGCCTGACATACCAACATTTAACATCATCAATAAATAAGGAGAAAGTGAAAAGTGTACAACGTCCACTATCAACTCCAAACATGCAGAAGCGTGTGGCCATTATTTAGGACAAACTCATTTAGAATATTGAGACAAATAAAAAGTCCCTCAGTTAGAGTGTGTATGATAATTTACAGGGTGATAATTTACAATCAGAAGTCAGTATTTCCTATAATTATTGGACTCTTAACTTATTTCGTTTTTTTTTCTTTGCTTGGAATTAGTAAACGTATATGGGTATATTAAGTATCAGTTTGCTTTTGTAAATAAAATAAATGCTGGGGAAAGATTAAATACGTAAGGATTTAACAAAAGTTTTAAAAACTGACGATTACCTGTTTGCTTGTATACGAATTCGATTTGCGTCAAGAAAAACTTTAATTCGAATAACGTTAGGAGGAACTTACCTGAAATGAAAAAAAACACATATAAATTAATTAAAAGATAATTGTTAGAGAGCATATAGAGGTTTAATGGTCCTTATAGGAATGAAACGATATTTCAGGTTTATTAAAGATTTTAAAACCGAATTTTCTATGAAAATTTATTAAAAAAAATATTTTATAAAACTGAAAAAAAAATATCTGCAGAGTTACAAAAACTACAGTCGAAACGAAAAACTGTCGAACAAAAACGAAAATTTGTGTACAAATATGTTTACAAATATTCGATTTTTGAGTTGTTTTGACAGCAACTGTTTACATTTTATGAATCAGAAGTAAAACCAGCAGGTTTTGGCCAATGACAAATGAGGCAGTGGAAGAAATAACAGTGTTTCTACTTTAATTGCAGTTTTTTTAGCGCTGAATATCTGTCATCTGAAGTATCATTTAAGCTCACCACACACTAGTGACTTGCGCGTGTGTTGTTTGTTTAGCTTACCATTTCTCCACACACGACAAATAAATCACAATTACCTTTAACTGAAAAAAGGCAATCAATTTTGAAGCGGGCGATGCAATTGCATTTTTGATAATTTATTTGTTTACACACACAACAATTTAAAAAAAAGAAGAAAATCGAAAAAGAAAACAAACAATTTTTGAATGCTAAAAAAACTCCGCAACAGAAACAATTTGAAGATTTGTTGTACACTAAAATGAAAAAAATTTTAAAATGTTCGCGCACAAACCCACTAACACATCGAACAAATCACAAGAAATTGAAAGTTTGCAATTCCTTGTGATTTGTGCGCGCACAGCCCCATTAACAAGTAACAAGATATCGAGCACGCACAAATCACATGCACAAGTGTGTGGCCAGCTTTACCTAGTGAAGATGTATTATATGACAGCCGAAGGACGTGAAAAATACTTAAAACCTTCTACCAAAAACTGGTTGATCAAACGTGGCCACTTTTCGAGCATTACGGGTTGATTATGGTCGTCATAATCGCCCTATAGTGCAAGTACTTTGCAAGATTTTAATGAAATTGAAAGAGACTGAAAGCGTTGCAGGTGCAGACCGGCCTAAAAAATTTCGCTTCTTTTAGGGGAATTGTAACGGATAATCAGAATTTGTCGATTACACGGCTCAGAGCGCTATGGCCGTATGACAACCGACTTATGTTGACCTGCAATTGAAGATTATGAACTGGACGATAGAGGAAGGCCATTAGCCACCAAAATCATTCGATTTGACGCCGTTAGACTTTTTTTTCGTGCGGCTACGTACAGGACCCCTGTCAACGCGGTTAATCCCCTAATGTTGGTAATGTTGGAGCATTGGAAAACCAACATTCGTCAAGTTATCGCCGAGATACCATCCGAAATATGCGAAAAGGTAGTCGAAAACCAACTCAAAAGGATCGACGGCTGATACCAATCTAGAAGCTGTCATTTAAATGACATTGTACTTCAAACGTAATGACAACTGTATGAGCCAGCGTAAATATAAAACCGCTGAACAAAAAAATCGAACGAAATAAGCCAAGGTGGCTCGAGACCGAGTGGTACGAAAAACAGAAGAAGAATAACGTGGCAAGACCCCACCCAGTAAACAAATTTTAGATTTCTGGAAGCATGGTAGCTACAGGAGTGCTGGCTATTACACACTACTAAGAAACAGCAGAGAAGTGAATACCATTTAACTGAGTTACCAAAACAAGAGCGGCAAGCGGTTTTTTTAAACATTAAAATTCTATTTCAAATAAATTTTTAATAAAACAAGCCGACATCATATCGATCTGACAATTAAAATGTTCCATCCGGGTGGTATCTAATTCGCATTTTAAAGGGCAAATTAAAAGTTCCGACATATAAAAAACGCTTGCCGGTCTTATTTAGGTAGCTCGCTTAGTGAATTTTTAACTTAATTTAATTAAAAATGATTGAATAACTTCGCATTATATCATTATAAGAAAGCAGGTTGTAAGTAAATATTTGAAAACATTATTTTAAAGAAAAAAATTCACGAACAATGTTCTAAATGCTTCTGTAATTCCCTTACATGGAATCAGGTTCAATTAAAATGATTTTTATTTATTTATTTATTTATTTCATTTGAAATTTATTTATTTGATCATTCCCGAAATGTTACCGAACATAGAAATTACATTTTTTTGTAACGCAATCAGTCATCAAATTGCTTTTTAGCAGAGACGAAAAAAGTAGTGCTTCTAAGTGGGAATTCGCCATATTAAAATCATGCCTCTCGTAAGTAGGGTTGTGCTTCACTTCCTTACAAAACTGCTTACCAGTAAGCTCCATGTTTTTACTGTGTACCATCAATATTCTCGCGGAACAGGGAATCGAGCGTAAAAATGCCAAAATAGCGGCACAAAACAGTTCGAAGTGGAGAGGTCTTTGCAAAACCTCTACACTGCTGGGTAGAATGAGGTAAAAAAAGTCCCATAAATAAAGCGAAGTCACCTATCAATACTGTTGATTTATATGGGACGAAGAGTGCAATCAATGCCTTATGCCAATAGTATACAAGCATAAAAATCTATTACATGTTTTAACAAATTTCGAGTCCACAATCCCTTTTTTGATACGTCACGAAGTTTTATTCGATACGAATGTTCATTCGAACACGTGTGCGACGATTTTGGCCCAGGTTTTAGTTGTATTTAAGTTTCGTTTTAGATTACACATATACAATTTTTATTAGTCCTTATGTCTCCTTGCCTTTCACATGAATTGTTTTACAATCATTTTAAATGTAACGACTTGTACTTAATATTCATGTGTTTGTATATTGTAGATCGTTATTAACATCGAGCAAGGACATTTTGTCACATGACAATGTATTAATGTAATTTTCTAGCAATTTATCTAACAAACAAATATGAGTTTTGGATAATTTAAAAATTATTGTTATGCTTAGCAGGTAGTCGTAGAGGTCTGTTGAAGTCTTTATGTCTAAGAACGAATGATACTGGCAATAATTATGAGTTGTGCCAAAACTATATTTTTAATTATGTATTTGTTAAATTATATAAGAAAGTATATAAAAAGTTGTATGTGATTTGAAATAATGAAATAAAATATTTGGATAGCATTAGAAATAAGTGATATAAGAGGATAATGGGCGTATAAGATTTAGACATATTTACATAGTTGAAGGGTATTATTTGCTAAAATAAGTTAATTATAAAACATATCCTGTATATTGTCACCTTAAATGCAAAAGGATTAATTAATTATTAAATTGTATGTTCACAAAAAATTTTAGATCCCTGCAATCAAAAATAGCGACTGATTCACCTGTAAAAAAAATAAAAAGTGTTCTTACGCCCTTTTGCATTTTAGGTGACGATATATTGTATGTACTACGTGAGTACTTTTATTGAATTTATGAGCAAAACATTTGCCATTTATTCTCACAAAGTCATTGAAAACAGGTGCTATAATTTTGTAAAATGGTGGTAAATATCAGTTTTGCTTTAACATTTGAACAGAAAGCAGATACAAAATACACGTCAATAAGAAATAGACCTCAAGAATGCGGAATAATTGCGTGGGTATTTGAAAGCTGTGTTTCTTGTTTTGGTTATTTGCACGGGCGTCAAGATCGCCCGATTTAAAGCTGGCCACAGAAGAAAGATTTGTGCGTGATATGCTCGTGCTCTTAATAGAGCTGTGCGCGCACCAATCACTAGTAATTGAAACTTTTTAATTTCTTGTGATTTGTTCGCTCTGTTAGTGAGATTGTGCGCGGACATCTTTATTTTTTTTTTGCATTTAAGTGCTTAACGAAACTTCAAATTATATCTATTGCGGAGATGTTATTTCCATATTTGTTAATAAAATTACATGTGGAAGCCTATTTCTTCTTAAAGCCAGTCATTCGTCCATTTGCTGCTTTTTGTTTATTTCACATTTTGTGTGTACAAATAAACTATCAAAAAAAGCGCAATTGCATTATCCACTTCACAATTCATGTTTTAGTTTTGACGTTTAAGGTTATTGTGATTTGTTCGTCATGTGTAAAAATATGGTACGCGAACAAATTACACGTACAAATCACTATTTCAATATTTATTTGTAATCGCAATATTTAGTAATTATATAATTTTTTGTTTTTTAATTGTGAAATAATGATTTTGATTTCGAATATTTTTAGTTTTGCATGATTATGATTAAAAGAAATCAAAAAATAATAACGATTAGCTACTGGCGATTACAAAAAAAAACAACAATCAAAAGTAATCAAAAAGGAGTCCGATTGTTTTCAGCGACTACCTTTGATTCTTTTTGATTATTTTCAACAATTGTAGATTCTTTAGTACATTAACTCAAGGTAGACTTATTTGGGAGTGTAGACATGCTGCTCTATAAAAGGATCCGAGTTGTCGAAATTGTCTTCATATAAAACAATAATAATTTAACGCACACATGTACAAATTTTGGCTCATACACACGAAACTGGGGTAAACAACTGACAAATATATGGGCTAACGAGTCTACCTTGTGTAAATATACCTTCATTCGCACTATAATTTTATCTACCAATTGGTTATATAATATCATTATTTAAAAACGTAACAGTTTAAGCCGAACTAAAATTTTTTTTCCAGAGTGTTTGTAGGTATTTAAACACATTTATTTAAATAAAAATATCAGAAAAAAATCAGAAAGTGAAAAAAAAGCAATTTTTGGATTTTGACTGCAGCTTTTTAACCCCTGCTCAAAAGTCTTATCTAATTTCCCATTTATAAGTTGCATATCAATAATTTTAAAAAGTCTTACCCCCGTATGCATAAACCATTACTGAATTTAACAAACGTTTATTAAGGATAACTTAAGTAGTAAATTTGATTTTAAAACCTTTTTTAAATTTAAAAATTTTTTATGAATACAGGCATTAAACTAAACAAACAAATTTTAAATTAAATTTAGTTAAAAGTTGAAAAATTTGTTTGGTTTATTTTTGATTCTCCAGTCTTTTGCAATGAAAATTATTTTCCTGTCATTTTCAGCAAGTAGCTAACTCCCCCTTTGCCACTGTTTAGAAAATCCAAAACTATACATTAATGCTCTGCGGGTATTTTCACCAGTGCTATTGTCACATTATCTATTCAAGGGAATTTCTTATTTTTTTTTTTGCTATTTCTTCTATTTTTCCTCTAATAAAATTCAATTTCTTTCTCTCTTTATACTAAAAGTTTTATATTGTTGCTGCTGTGACGTCTACCACTTTTAAAGCTATTGGCATGCTACAGCTATTGCTACTCTTGCTGTCTTCTCTTTTCCTCTGCCTTTGCTGCTGCAGCATTAAAAAACTATTGAATGGTTTTCCATTTGACACATATTGGTTGCCAGCAAAATAAGCAATAAACATTAAACACAAATAAAATAAAAATTTGAATAAGAACTTAAGAACTACAAAAAAAAAAAGAAAAATTGCAGTTGAATTTAACAACTGAAAAGCAGAATTTAACTAGAAGAAAACAAAAAGGTGGCTACGAAAAATGAAGAAATTTTTAAACCTCTTCTTGATTTTTCAAATGTTAAAATAAACATTTTTATTTTCTTTAAAAGCAAAATAAAATTACAATTTTCCTGCATTATTTGCAGTCTTCAAAAGGTATCAGTGTCAGTTTGGGATTTTTATATTTTTCTTAAAATTTTCTTTTATTTATTTTTTAAATACTTTTTCTGAAAGTTTTTTGTTATTGCTTTAATTTAATTTTATACTTTATTGTTATAAAATTTTTTTCTATTTTTCTTTGATTTTATGTAAATCTCTTTTGAATGGGTGTCATTTGATTTTTGTGGTTTCATGTAGAGATTATAGCACTTTGGCACACTGTTGAAATGGTGGAAAAGTCATTGAAATTAAAGAAATACTTTCAACAAAAAACCAAAGAAAAAAGACAATAACTAAGAAATAATTTTTATTTATTTTTAAAACTAAGCGAAAGCGATTTACCTTCGTCATCTAAAAACAGGCAGAAAGTTAACATAAGCAAATAAAAAGGCTATTGAATATTTTTGAAAAATTAAAGACTTCTTTTGACGGTTTTAAGCCAGGCCTTTAGCTAGTTTATGGCATTGACTATATTGTTAGTCTAAGCGTATATTATTGCTTAGATTCAAGTATCGATCTTAGTTCAGGTTTAAGTTCAGATTCAAGTTAAGATAACACTACAAATTTTTTTATAGATTTTTCTTTAGATCTAAGTTCCGGATACTAGTCAGGATCTCAGTACAGATTTTGGTATTGACTCAGTTAAACCCCTCATTTATGTGGTGGTCCGAGCAAAACGCACGATATTAATTGTAAATAAAACAAAAAGTTTTCAGAGAATTATTTAAATACTTTTTACCATAATAGAAGGATCTATGACAATTATGCGAGAAACAAAATATCGGCCAACTGCTCGCCACGGCTTCGGTGGCATACTGAACACTAATGAGTTGAACCGAATACAATGAAGTTTGTGTTTTTTTTTACACCGAACGCAATTAAATGTTGAGCTGGATAAAAACAGTATTATCACAAATCTACCGAACTGGACAATCAGGAGCGATATCAAATGTTTATATTCAAACACAAATAGAAATATTAAAATAAAAACGTTAAGGTCATAATCAGCACGGATTTTCTACTAAATTTTCCAAAGATTTGTTTATAACTATTTTTTTTTTAAGTTCAAACACGCTTTTTAGATTTCTGAAAAATTAAGTTTTTTGAAATGTCACTTTTGAACTAGATAAGGGGCTTTGTGCGACTAGATCGAATTTAAAAAATTAAATTAAATTAAAAAAAAGAGTTCTGTTTGACTCCCATTCTAATTCTATTCTTGTGCTGTTTGAGTTCAAGTTCTATTCTAATTCCAGCTTTGTCCTAGTTTTGTTATAGGTATTTCTTGGTCTGTTCTAGTTCTGTTCCAGTTCCAGTTCTAGTTTTGTTCTTGTTCTAGTTCTGTTCTAGTTCTGTTCTAGTTCTGTTCTAGTTCTGTTCTGGTTTTGTTCTAGTTCTGTTCTAGTTCTGTTCTAGTTCTGTTCTGTTCTAGTTCTAGTACTGTTCTTGTTCTGTTCTAGTTCTGTTCTATGTCTGTTCTAGTTCTGTTCTATGTCTGTTCTAGTTCTGTTCTAGTTCTGTTCTAGCTCTGTTCTAGTTCTGTTCTAGTTCTGTTCTAGTTGTGTTCTAGTTCTGTCCTAGTTCTGTTCTGGTTCTGTTCTAGTTCTGTTCCAGTTCTGTTCTAGTTCTAGTTCTAGTTTTAGTTCTATTTCTATTTCTTGTTCTAGTTCTAGTTCTGTTCTAGCTCAGTTCTATTTCTGTTCTAGTTCTGTTCGAGTTCTGTTCTATTCTGTTCAAGTTCAGTTCTATTTTTGTTCTAGTTCTTTTCTAGTTCTGTTCTAGGTCTGTACTAGCTCTGTTCTAGTTTTTTTCTAGTTCTGTTCTAGTTATGTTTTAGTTCTGTTCTAGTTCTGTTATAGTTCTCTTCTAGTTCTGTTATAGTTCTGTTCTGTTCTTGTTCTGTTCTAATTCTGTTCGAGTTCTGTTCTATTCTGTTCAAGTTCAGTTCTAGTTCAGTTCTAGTTTTGTTCTAGTTCTTTTCTAGTTCTGTTCTATGTCTGTACTAGCTCTGTTCTAGTTTTGTTCTAGTTCTGATCTAGTTCTGTTCTAGCTTTGCTATAGTTCTGTTCTAGTTATGTTTTAGTTCTGTTCTAGTTCTGTTCTAGTTCTGTTCTAGTTCAGTTCTAGTTCAGTTCTAGTTCTGTTCTAGTTCTTTTATAGTTCTGTTCTAGGGCTGTTCTAGCTCTGTTCTAGGGCTGTTCTAGTTCTGTTTTAGTTATTTTATAGTTATTTTCTAGTTCTATTCGAGTTCTATTCTAGTTCGGTTCTAGTTCTATTAGAGTACAGTTTGCCTTGTAAATGAAAAAAAAATATGACGCATACCAATAATATCTCAACACATGGTGAAGAGATTTAAGAAAAATTCTACCAATATATTTTTAAAGAGGAAATGCAAATTTGCTTTTTTCTGTATGAATTATGCTGCAAGTGACAGACGCTTTTTTACTTCGGTATACGAAAAATATTGATCATTGTTCTTATATGACTTTTTTAATGCAGCAGCACTAAATTTTAACCTACAATGCAATATTTTGTGGTAGATATTGGTCACACATCCTTGTTATAGTTCGATAAGATATTCAAATATCTAAAAAAAAGAATGCTAGACCAACAACAATGAAAACTAGTTAACAGGTATGTATGTATATATGTTTATTTGTGTGTATATTCTCTTTAAAACTCTGTCACAATAGGAATCCAGAAGCTTCCGGTATTGACAATATAGTCCTGACCATTACAAAAAACTTAAGGCTCTATATACATTCTTCTTCCTTTTTCTCTTTTTCTGGTTTTTTTTGCATTGTTCTTTTGTGAAGTAGGAAGATGTCTACAATAAAGTATACAGGAACACTGAGAACTGGTATAATTTGTTGCCACAAAAGTTTTCTTAGAAAAAGAAAACGTAAAGCAAAAGAAAAAGAAAAAGGAGAAAAATTGCAACAAATATAGATATGTTTTTGAGATGTATAATACTATTAAAAAAAATGACCACTGCTTGTCAGCCTACGGGAAGATTATCTGCATTTTTAGTTTACTTTTAAAACTGGGACATAAAGAAAAAAGTTATCCAATTTTAGGCAGGGTTTTTGCAGAGAAACTATTGCAAATTTAAATTAGATTTTTGTTAAAGAAGACGAGAACGAAAAAATGCCAGTCTTGGTTTTAAAATTTGGGATGGTCAGAAAATTTAATTTAAAAATTTTTTAAACTTATGATTATTAAAAGGAAGCTTTCAAAACTTATCTTTTAATCTTGTATATAGAAAACTTTTAATAGATAGTCCATTTTCGTTCTGTACGAAGTTCTGTCCATTTAGTTGTCTGCATATGAGTGCGTTTTAGATCAACTAAAATTAAAAGTCTTGAAATTGAACATTTTTTAAATTACCAAAACATTTTTATATCTTTTCGAAATTTTAAATATTTAAAAATTATTTTGGTTTGTAGAAATAAAAGCATATTTATTTATACACTAGCTGTCCCGGCAAACGTTGTTTTGCCATATAACTTATTTATTTCAGATGTTACAGTGTCTGCATGTCAAGAAAAACTGGTTGATTTGTTAAGCAGATAATAAAAATAATAGGCAATATTTCATTCTACTTGCCTGCCAAATTTCAAGAAAATAAGTTGATTAGTTAAGAAGATATAGGGAGGGGGAGCTTTTACACCTCTTGCCTTATTTCACGCCCTAAATAATAAAAACTATCGGTTTGAAGTACTTTCCGGCTGTAATCGGTCGATAAGTTATGAATATAATGGGAGGGGGATCTTTTACTCTTCTTGCCCTATTTCACATCCTTTTACTTATTTTCTTTCTGATATTACAGTGTCTGCATGCCAAATGTAAAGATATCACGTTCATTAGATTAAAAAAGATCTAGGAAAGGGGAGCTTTTGCCGCTATTGCCCTATCTCACGCCCTATTCCCTATTTCTTTTTAGGTGTTACAGTGCGTGCATGTCAAACTTTAAGAAAACCGGTTGATTAGCTATTTTGCGCCATCTAGCGATATAAAATATACTTAACGCCCTATTCTCATACCTAACAAATACACATACAAAATTTCATAAAAATCAGTCAAGCCGTTTCGGAGGAGTTCAAAATGGAGGGCATTTTGTTGATATTTGTATGGAAATATGTAGGAAAATCTAAATGTCATATCTGCGGAACCCCTAAGCCGATTTCGTGCAAACTTAACTTAAACCATCTACAGGCAAATAAAATTGAATAAAATTAAAAATAAAAACAACTTGAATTAATTACTTTGGTTTCTTTAGAGCGGGAACTCCCGCTCATTTTTAAACTTTGTTGGTATAATAGATTTGATAATTTCGCCAAAAATATTATAATTTTTCATTAGATAACATCCTTTTATACCCATTTAAAATTCAGTAAGTTTTTTAAATTAAAATTATTGCTCATAAACCACTGCTTGTTTAATTTGTATTTTATATAAATATTTAACATAATTATTGTTGGTTTTTTTCTATGTAAAATACATATTTTTTAATTACATTGCAAAATGCCAACACTTAAACACTGACATGGCTATTGTCGACAAAGTCTAGTTTATACGTTTAAATATAAGCTTTCACAGGGTCTTTCATTAAGCGCTTTCTAGCTTTTATCTTAAACAAAAAAAAGAAATAAATGTATGTTTGATGTTATCGAAATTTTGCATTCGTTTAAAAAGGCCTATCGTTGACATTGAGCTGCAAACGAAGCAGGCTTGTAAGGGAGAAATGTAAGAGTTTCGCTTACCATCTCGCTTACGGAAGGCATGCATTTTATATGGTTAGTATCAACTTGGAAGCAATACGTTTTGGACACAAAAAGCGCTGTATTCAATGCATATAAAAAAAATTTAAAGTAGCATTAAGGTTTACACACTTAGGCCCGTTTTCCCAAAATATCGATAGCTAAAAGTAGACTTTAACCGGCCTTATAAAAAGTGTTCCATTATTACAACTTTACTTTAACCTGAATTTACTTTATCGCTCACTTAATGTTAAAGTAAAGTTTTAATAATGCAACACTTTTTAAGGCCAGTCTACTTTTACAACGGTAAGTTGTGAAAACGGGCCTAAATGTTTTTTTACAGTTATTTCTTAGAATTCTCCCTTGTAAACCTGCTTCGTAGTAAGGGAACGGCGTAGCTCTTGAAATGTTATTTGTTCTTTTATAAAACTTGTTAAAAGTTCGTTCACTTACTTTACTGCATCTCTGTACGTCTTATTGTGTAGCGCATAAATGTGCGCTTCGTGTTTCGCAAAATAATACATTTTTTATTGGATAGCTGCATGCGAATGGTCTCTTCTAATTCGCTGGGAAGGCCGATTCAGAAATGTGCAAATTTCCATAACTTTGGCGGATGACGTTGATAATGATGACTTTGCTTATTCGCATATACCTGGAACTTAAGAAAATCCCTCAGAAAAAATCTTCGGTGAGCTTTGCACTGTCATACTTCGGAAGTCCCTATTGGAAGACCTTTTATAAACTTATATGTTAGAATGTAAATAGGCTTCCATATGCAAACATGATATCATGACTTATTTTTTCTGGTACATACTTGTTTTAAAGTACATACACATTAAAAAAAAATGTTTTTTATTTAGCTCTTATAACTCTTATAGCACTTAATTTGCAAAACACACTCCTTGTAGTTATAAAACACAAAAACTATAAAAATAAAATAAAAAAAAACAAGATAATATGAAGAAGAGAAAATATGTATACTACTCATTTCTAGTAGCAGTTATACATATACATATTACTGTATAAGTACATATGAGCCATTATTAATTTTATATGAGGTTTATATGAGGAGTTCCATTATTAAACAATACAATAATAATTAGTATTGTGGATAATTTGTTAAGTTTAAATTCAAATTTTTGAAATTTTAATCAGGCTGAAATTCATTTAATTTAATTTTGATGTAATTACACTATGCGGCAGTCAAAATCGGGAAGGGCTCAAACTACCGGGGAAAGTTATGTCGGTAAAAAATAAGTTATACGTGTCCCGGCGTATCGCTGGGTCACGTCTAGGAATCGATATATATCGAATGGGCTAAAAAACATCAAAATTTTTATAAAAATCTAAATTTTAGGGCTGCCATACGTCCTATGGATATGACTTACATACCAAAATATCGGAAATTTTTAGTAGAACATATTTTATAAAAAAAAAATCGGTTCAGATACAAAAAAGTTATGACTCAAGTAAATGGTTATGACTCAAGTAAATGGTAAATTTTTTCTTAAACACGTCGGTATATAAATCTGTCAAATTGGTAAAAAAAAAAAAGAGTTATAACCGAAATATCCCCAAAAATTACTCTTTTTATACCCTTCACCGACGGTAAAAAGGGTATATATAACTTATATAAGAGTAATTTTTGGGGATTCAGTATTTCTGTTATAACTCATTTTTTTTACCGATTCGACAGATTTATATACCATATATATATATATATGATTTTGTTGTATCGTGATATTTGTACCAAAAAATTTAAAAAAAATTAAATGAAGAAGTCAAATTTGTAAAAAGGTTTTTATATATACAAAGTAATGAAGTAGCACTATATTTAGAAAAAAATTACAGTTATCGCCGCTAAGCAAAAATATGCGCTGGCGTATGGATTTGGACTTGCATTACAAAACTGAATAAGACTTCGAATTGAACAAGATGTTTTGTATAAAACCTTTTTCAGCAAACTTTGGACAAATAAAGATTTATTTTGCAAGCTATTTAATTTATAAATCTTTGCTCGTTTTAAGGTTAATATGGGCATTTTCAGCGAAAAGTCAACTTTTTTTAATGTAACGCCAGATTGCAAATAAGGTTGTATATTTGGACCATGTTGTTCAATCGTTATCCCTTTTGTTAATAAATGTAGAGCTTCTTGCACTTCACACCAAAATATCAAAAAGTAAACTATACATATACAATTTTTTGAGAAACAATTTAAAATACTTCTGGCGTTAAGTTACAAAAAGTAGACTTTTCGCTGGAATACCCATATATTGTTTTTTTTTCAATTTTTAATTAAAAAAAATAATCAAAAAATTTTGCCGTTTCAAACAAAGTGTTAATTAGTTTAATTAAATAAAACTCAGGTTTTGACAATTCCTAACAACAATTCTACTAATATTATTTTTATTTAAGTTATTTAATTAATATGTAAATTAAAAATTTATGTAAAAATAACAAAAATGTTAATTCAATCAAAATTAAATTTTTAATTTTCTTTCAATAAATAAAACAAAAATAATTGATTCAATTATCACATTAATAAAATTTAAATACTTTTTAAAAAATTTTATTAACCTTCTACTGGTTCTGTACTTTACCGTTTAAAACCAGTGTTTTTCGTTTCCCGAAATTTTTCCTTTCCCGGGATTTATTTTTTAATTTCCCGGTATCCCAAGAATTCCCGCTCAATACAAATCAATGCAAAATATTATTTAATTTAATTTATTTGAACAAATAACATATCCTGAGATCAATTAAATAATTTTACAAATGCATTGAACTTTTATTTTTAATAGAAGTTGGGTTTTCTATTCGACCTTTTCTTTATAGACTCTCAAAGAAATAAATACTCAAGCTCGAGGTTGTTTATTTCTTTTTGGTTATCTTTTATCAGCGTGCAATAAGATTTCGAATAGTAAAAACTTCCGATCTGTGGCTTTAGCAATGTTTAGGAATAACAACTTAAAAAATTTTAACCGCCGAGAACTGATAATTAATAAATCAGATACACTTTAATTATGGTTGCAATTTAGCTTTTCAATGTCTAAAAAGGGGATTCCCTGGGTGTGCAAGCAAAACAGATTGGTCTGAAAACATTCCACCAAGAACATAAAATTGCATTGGTTCGATGGATAGATAATGCAGAGATCACTTTGGCTACAAGTAATGAATATATGGATCCGATACAAAAAAAAACTGGTTCCTGTGCCCAAACCAACCTAATTGCCAACTACAATAAGTATTTGGGCGGCGTTGACTTACATGATAATGTTTTAGCTAATTATCGGATTAAAATTAGAGGCAAGAAGAGGTGGCGGCCACTTTAAATAACTTGCTTGGATGGCGCCTGTGTTAGTGCATGGAAATTGCATTTCATGATTACTAAGAAAACCAACCAGAAGCTCATGAATCAAATTGATTTTACAAACTCAATAACAAAAAGGCTGATTCTATCCGCCGAATCAACAAGCAACGAAATATCTTCGTCCGCTGTAGAAAACATAAGCCGCCCAGTATCTTGCAAAATATGCAAGAAGCATACTAAATGCAATGGCAGTTTATGTGTGGTAAATTGCTTCGAGACTTACCACAAAAATTAAGGCTTACACTCATAAAAAAACTCACCCATTCGCACTTAAATTTTAAAGTTCGGTTTTGACTATCCATCAGTGTAGCATTTATATTTGCTTATATTACACAGAAAAAATTTTTGCAAAAAATTATTCAATTAAATAATTAATTGGTGTACATTAATTATTCAATTAATTTTTTATTTGCTGCAATTAATTTTTTTAATCAAAACCCATAAAATTAAATGTTTGTGTATATGTGGTGTATTTTTTGTTTATATAATTAATTTTTTAATTGACTAAATTTGTGTCCCATGACTCGAAAATACAAATCCGTTAATTGATATGATCAATTCATTTGCAGGGGCAAAATTAGTTAAATATTTAATTGTCTGAACGAATTGTTTAATTGAAGTCGATTTTCTATTTTTTCTGTGTAGGTAATACCCTTTCATTACGAGATAATTTCATTTTATTTCGTGTCACAACATATGATATCACACACAAAATTTGTTGCTCTAATTATCCCAGTGGTCGAGATCTTGACCAGCAGTTTTTACAGCAAGTTCCCGGCAAAAAAAAGTTATAGATGTTGTTTTTTTTTTGGAAGACTTCTAACTAGGCATGAGCATTTCATTAGGATATTTAACTATTTCTGTAGCTTGGTACAAAATGGGTTAAGTCTAGTGCTTTTCCCCGGGAATTTCAATAATTATATTTTCCGCTTTCCTGGGGTTTTTTATTGCGGGATCCCGGGAAATAAAAAATTGTTCATAGTTTAAGAAAACAGCTATTTATTCTTTGAAATTTAGATTTCTATTCCCTAAAATTAGCATCTATGGATAGGATGTCGATTAGATCAATTACAAGAAGTGAGTAAAAACATAAAGCAATGTCTCATCATTGTCTTCTCGAACTGCACGTTTAATTTGCTGATCAAATTGTTTAAACTGGCGACGTATCGGGACCAGGATCGGGCGCAACAGTAGCTCTTATTTGTGTTGCAAACTCTTTCGATGTTTTGGGAGCAAGTTACTGTTTCTCATTTTTATTGTATTCCATTTTTGTTGGATATATGGAAATTATGACATCAATAGTTATTTTCGGGAGTGGTATTTGTATGGGAATTATGGTCAAATTTGGTAACATGATTAAGACTGCAATAAAATATGTTTCAAAAACTCTTTATACTCCCAATAAAAAATTTCATCATTTTGCGAAGCACTAATGGTACATTTAAAAAAACAAGCGTACAATTAAGCGCTACGCAATAAGACATACAGATATGCAGTAAAAAGAGTAAAATAACTCTCAACAACTTTAAAACAAAAAAAAATAACATTTCAAGTGGTTCGGCATTCCCTTACTACGAAGCAGGTTTGTAAGGGAGAATACTAAAAAATAACTGTGTCAAAACATTCACCCCCATATTCATAAGAAATATTTTTGATTAATAAAAGCTTTATTGAAGGAATTCCCTATGAAAATTTGTTCAATAAACCTTTAATAAAACAAAAATATTTTTTATGAATATGGGGGTCAGTGTTTAAGGCCGATCGTTACATACAACAATTTTTATATGCGCTGAATAATGCGCTTTATGTATTAAAAAACTATTGCTTCAAAGTGGGAACTCGTCGTATAAAATTCATGTTTCTCCCTTACAAACCTGCTTCGTTGGAAGCTCCATTTTTTATTTGGCTGCTTGGCAGTTCAATTTCAAAAACTGTTTTAATTGATTTGCTAAAACGTTAGCTTTAAAACAAAGCAGACTTGCAAGCGGACTATGACGCAGCAAAAATGAATCGTTTATTTCAAAAACCAGCCACGCAAACAGTTTTTGAGTTTGAGTAAATCAAAGAAAAGTTTTTAGCAACCATAAAATAACTTTTACAAAACAGATATTTTTCAGATTTCACATGGGGACAGTTTTTTTTTTTTTTTGATAAAACGATGTTTTTACCTTTAATTAAAAGCAAATATACAGTAATTTTGGATTGCTTGACTGGTTTTTGAAATAAACGATTAACATATCGTCAATATTTTAATTCATGATCAGACCCCACAGTCTTCATGACAAGGAATTATGTGGTTAATTGTAAGGAACGGGAAATAGTGTGGGACCGAGTGTTGAAAATAATCCATTCGTCGTCGCTCCAGCTATTTAGGCATTTTCAAAATAACATTGCAGAAGTTCGATCTTAAGATACATTCAAACAAAATTTAATCTGTGGCAGCACTGCTATGGCAAGACCAACAGCAACAACAACATTGGAAAGTCCTATTTGGCCAACCCTGTAAATAAGTATAAATATACACTCATTACTGTTTTATAGCCTTATACTGACTCTACTATAAAAATATTATTATATTAGAGATAAACTTAATACTTCAAAACAAGTTATTTTTGATATTCTGACGCTTGAGTACTAAAAAAAAATAAATAAACACCACACAGCAGCAAAATTTTGCAATAATCATTTATACAAATATAGATACATAGCATATACATACATACATATACTTTTACAAAAGTCTGCCCGAAAAAAAGTATAACCATGAACAATAACAGCCACAAGCCAAAGTAATATAACAAACTTTTTAACGCACTCTCTGTCCCCTTTTCCATCATTAAAACACACACAAACAAACTTTAAAACTAATGTAGAATTACAAACTTGAAATTATTATTACAAGAAGTAAACATGTACATAATAAGGGAAGTTAAATTTTTGTGTAATAGGGTAGTTCAAAAACATAGGTTATTTTATCACGAAATTTCTTTTTATTGCAAAAAAACTTTTTGCTAATAAACTGATTAAATAAACTTAAATGTTGCAATCTTTTAGTTGCAAATTGTTGAATAAGAGCCAAGTTGATTAGCCAAATCTGGCCGAATAAAGCCAGATAAACGATAGAAGTCTTATTCCGAAAAAATATATTTAATACGGCTGAACTTCGCACACATATCTTTTGCAAAATTGGTTTCTTATAGGAAATCTTGCCAATTTTAGATTTTTTTTGTTTTTACACTGGCAATAAAATTGTTCAATTTTACGTATTGTACAATGATATCGCCAATGTGTTTGTGATATTCGAAGATGGCACAATATATTGGCAACAATCAAACGACTTTTGATTTTATTGCACAACGAAAAGAAAGTACAATGCTGTTTATGTTATTTATAGGTTATGTTTTCCTTTTTATTGCAAGAATGAAACAATTGTGCAACTTATTGCAAAATATAGGACAAAATGGAAAAAATATGGCGAATATCATATACAATAATATAACAAGTGTATGGGCCGCTTTAGGGAATTCTGCAAGTATTTGTTTTTTTTTTAAAAATTTCGCCAAAACATGATTTTGCCAAATTTAGATTTTTTTTTTTAGAAAATTTTGCAAGAATTTGTTTTTTTTTAGAAAACATTGCCAAATTTTGCTTGTTTTTAGGAAATTTTGCAAAGTTTTTTTTTTGTAGGAAATTGTATCAGAATTTGAATTTTATAGTAAATTGTTGCAAAATTGGATTTTTATTGGAAACTGAAGCAAAATTTACTTTTTGTAGCCAATTTTACCTAAACTACCTTTTTAAAGAAAATTTCACTAAAATTTTTTAAAGAAAATTTTACCAAAATATGATTTTTATAGGAAATTGTACAAAAAAATTTGACTCTTACAATTAGTTGCAGCAAAATTGGGGTTTTATAGAAAATTGTACCAAAATTTGTGTTTTATAGAATATTCTGAATATTTTTTTAAAGAAAATTTTATCAAAATGTGGATTCTATAGGAAATTGTACCAAAATTTAATTTTTATAGAAAGTTGTAAAATAATTAACATTTAATAGAAAATTGTACCAAAGATTGTGTTTTATAGAAAATTTTGCCAAAAAAGCTGTTTATTGGAAATTGTTCCAAACTATTTATAATTCGATTAATCGATTTTTTCAGTGAAATGTTAAAAATTTGGCGATTTTTGCTTTATTTAGTTAATAAGACTAGTTGAAAAATAATTGAAATTAAATTATTATCCAAGCTTTTAGATTCAAGGAAATTTGAGAGGTTTAGCGGGGGATGAAAAAAATTACCTGGAAACGCTGCTTAACTTTAACTTACTACTACACTCATACGCCTTCGTAACAATACAATTTTGCAATTACAGTCACCACCTTTATGTCTTAACAAAAAAAAAAACAAAAACAAAAACATTTGTATGTTTGCTACAATTATAAATAAAATAATACATGTAACATTCTTATATTATTTATAAAAAGATTTAGTTTTTTATATATGTTTACAACATTAAAACATTATTGCATCCCGCTGTATCTGAAGTAATTCCTTAGCGTTTTTTTTTCATACAACACTGTTGTAAGCGCGCAAAACATTAAATCTTTTACTGGTATTAAATAACCCAAAAAATCCTATTTATGTTTATGTGTAGATGAGACTTAAGATAAATGTGTGAGTGTAAGTTTGTGTGCCTGAATATTTAAGTCTGTGTATGAGTGTAACAAAAATTATATATTCAACACTTAACATGGTATAAACCAACATTTTGCGTTGTAATAACGCATCATATCCAGCATGAAAGAAAAAAGCATATAACACTTACAACGATAAAAACGCACACTAACACTTGGATCATAAACTGAAATTAGGCTGCAAGCAAGTAAAAGTTACAGTGGAGCAAGTATGAATATAGTATATAGATATTTTGCTACAACTTGTTTCTACTAGAATATTGTGCTAACATGTTTTTCTTATTGAATATAATTCGAGAAGTTTTAAGTCGCTTTTGCATCGCATCCCTGCTGGCGATGAAGAATCATATCGCACTGGTTCCTCTAAAGAGATTCAACTCAAAATTTACAAAGTTTCAGTAGAGGCAAAACAATTGGTTTTTTTTTTAATATTTACAAAGAAAGTTGAAAACAATTATGGCATTGTAAAAAAATACGAGCAAGAAGTGTACAACGGAAGTTGTTTTTCTAATGTTTTCAGGGATTATTGAAAAATAACAAGTTTTTTAAGTTGTTCTCTTTTATGTGAAATTTGTTCATTTGTATAGTGGTGTTTTTTTTTCAACTAAAAAGAGACAATGCAAAATAGAACATCCCCAAAAGTAAACCGTTGTGACATAAACACTAGCACAGCGTTAAATATTTCTCTTTAGCTGAAACAAAACTGATATGAATTCAGCATACATTTGGAGACAACTCAAAATATTTCACTTTAGTTGACTCTGGAAAAGCTTCTTTTATATCAATAAGGGGGATACAACTGTATTTTTCGGCAAAAGAGTAGAGCAAATGATGCAAGATTTTTCAGTGATTAGATATGTTTACTCGATTTCTTGCAAAAAGTGAAAAATTAAAAAATCATATGTTAACTCTCTTTAGAGGAACCAGTTCGATATGTTTAGGCCAGCCAGCAAGCTATGCTGGGATAAGAAGATTGGCTAAGGCGATCATATTTTTATAAACGATTTACCGAGTGTAATACAATTTTGCAATGTTTTAATGTATGCTGATGATGTGAAGATTTTCCTAAGTCATAGTAATATCTCAGAGGGCAAACATTTACAACGTGATCTAAACATTTTATTATTGGTGCAATATAAACCTGATGGGTCTAAATTTAAAAAAGTGCAAACATATGCGATTTTCACGAAATTGGAATGATAATGATCGTTTTTCCTTAGGTGGAAATCAGCTAGAATTAGTTACGGAGTTTCTAGACTTAGGAGTTCGCCTTGATTGTAAATTAAATCTTAACGAACATATTGTCATGATGGTGAATAAAGCTCGTGGCATGCTTGCTTCTATCAAACGATGGGCTAAAAAATTTACTGATCCTATAATAACCAAACGTTTGTATACATCGTTAGTAAGGCCTATCCTGGTTCTTTTATTTGCGATCCCTACACTGATTATCACAAGAAGCGCATTGAATCTGTTCAAAAACAAGTTCTCTTATTTTGTCTGGGAAATACAACATGGAATGCAAATGTGAATCTTCTTCCATTTTCTGCAAGACTCTCTATAAATCATGCTTAACGTTGTTTTTATACCCTTCACCTCAGGTGGAAAATGGTATATATAAGTTTGTCATTCCATTTGTAATTTCTACAATATTGATCTTAGACCCTATAAAGTATATATATTCTGGGTCCTTATGAGGAGAGAAGTTGAAGTCTGTCCGTCTGTCCGTCTTACGTTTGATATGTGTTTTCCGGAGACTCCAGACATGATAGCGACTAGGTTGTTTTACATTTATGTCACATATAGTCTACCATCGGTTGATGTTGAAATTCAGCAAGATCGATCCACAAATGGCTGAGATATGAGCAAAAAACCACGACTGCCTCTAATATTTTCCAAAAATCCCTTGTGGCTGTTGTAATTTTATTACTTTTTGCTGTATATCTGGGGAACGGCAAAAGCCAAAGTTTCCAAATTAGGTACACACATTTAGGTAGCCAATACACACCATCCTGCAAAATGTGGGCGGGATTGGAGAAGTGGGCATGGTACATTCCATACATCTCTACGAGTCCAAGCTTTATAACTCAGCTAAATGGTAAATTTCTTTTTAAACACGTCGGTATATAATTCTGTCAAATCGGTTAAAAAATGGCTGAGTTATAACCAAAATACTGAATTCCCAAAAATTACTCATTTTTATTTTTTATTTTATAATCAAGTTTGTTAAAATATATACAAGTGTATATAAATGTATATAAATTATTCCTTAACACGCCGGTATATAAAACAATCAAATCGGTTAGATAATGGGCAATTTATTAGCAAAATACTCCAAAAATGGGCTAAAAAACATCAACATTTTTATACAATCCTACATTTTAGGGCTGCCATATGACCTATGGAAACGACTTATGTATCAAAACATCGGCAATTTTTAGTAGAACATATTTCCCAAAAAAATTGGTTGTTAAAACACAACATCCGACATAATGTGGACGGTTTGGATAAGTGGGCGTGGCACAAAATATAATTATTTATATCTTAAGAATGGTGTTCACATAATTTTTGTTCTTATTGCACCATGGTGAAGGGTATATACGATTCGGCACAGCCGAATATAGCACTCTTACTTGTTTTTAGAAAATTTATTAAATGGTTGAATTTTCTCAGAGTCCTTGCTGAACTTCGCACCACTTCATTTACAGTGTTTTCAAACTAACTATGCAAACCATTTATGCAAAACTTTTAATGATTTCTATAATTTTATTGATTACCCTGTTAACGTTAATATTTTAAAACGTAACATCATTTTGTATTTGAATGTAAACCATTAGTTAAGTATCCTTATAAAATGTAGATTAATTTATTGGTCTGTAAGGAGACCGTGATTAAATAAATAAAATAAAAAAATATCGGAATTGTACAAACATTTGGTTTCCTTAAAGCGGACTTAAGCCGAAAAAAGCAAAGCATTTGCGAACATTCATAAAGCCTTGATACTCAATTCCTACATAACAATGATTGGTTTTATAATGCAAGAATACCTAAAACAAATTGAGGAAAAAGTGGTTTTATTTGTACGCCAAACTAACGCTTGTTGTGATTGGTTTGAAACGCTCTCACTGTAGCGCAGATTAGCATAATATTTAAATTTTTTTTGGCGCAATTATCTCAAGAACTATTTTAGCATATTCTGAATAATTTATAGCATATTTAAGTTGGTATATTTTGATAGAATGAACGCTCCACTAATTGCAAAAATGTACAAATCAGAAAAAAAATCTCCAAAACCTTTCACCAATTAGAGCATATTACAAAAATAAAATCAGTTTTAATAAAAATTTAATCAAGTGAATTAAACGTTAAATCAAGTAAACTTAACTTTTAAATCAAGCGAATTTAACGTTTAATCAAGTGTATTAAACGTTTAATTGATACTATTACTTTGATTGCTGGTGAAAATTTAATTAACTCTTTAATATATATTACAAAATTTTATTTTTTTTCCTAGCATATTTTATCAAAATGTGGTTCTTTTGCTCTACATAGACCATTTTGCACAAAATTAACTACTTGGGAGAAGTTTGGAAAATTGTGTTCTCTATCCGTACTCGTTCATTCATGTCACATTGTCTTTTGCTTCAAACAAAGTTTCATATATTAAAAAAAAAAACAAAATTTTATGTGTCACAAAAACTGCGCATACAAGTCTTCTGCAGACATTTAAAATCGTATATTACCATACAAAGTATCATAAAAATACAAAAATAATATTAAAATATGCTTAAAAAATAAAATGAAAATGAGGCAACATTGCAACACATCAAAAGATGATGAAGCAGTAACAATCTAGGAGAAGCGGCAGTAACTATACGAGCGAATGAGTGAACGTCTGAAAAATATACAACTAAACTAAAGCTTCGTTTTTTGCTTAACATTGGCTTTAAGGCATCAACAAAATTATAAATATTAAAGTAGATTTGTGTGCGAACTTAAGTGGTTCTACATATTTAAATATGTATGCCGTCGAATGCGATAAGGATTTTTGGTTGCAGGAGCAGATATGATATACATACGTGAAATTTACAATTGAAATGCAGATGAGGGTAGAGCTGTGGAATTAGAAATGTTTAGAGACGGCGGAGCTTACAATGAAATTTTTCTAAATTTTGCTATTTTAACGATAATTTGCTGCAAGCAGAGAAAAAAAATTAATTGATGGATGGTCACTACGACTATTTTTGTTCATGCCTTATATGTTTACCCCAATAAATTTATTATAGTCCTAATATAATTTGAAAAACTAGTTTTTGTCCTTAACATTTTTAAATACATTTTAATTATATTATTATATGGTGTTTTTTACAACTAAAAAGTTACTCTGATCTAGCTGAACATATAAAATTTTGTGAAATGTTTGCTACTATAATTTACATATTTTCAATTACACAATTTAATTCTAACATAAATTGATCCCAAAAGGTATGTTAAGTAGCATAATATTTGTTTGCGTTAAAACACATTCTCTTATTGAGCAAACATTTATTGCCAAAACAAATAATGTGTATTTTTAAAGAAAATAAAATTTTCTTCACGTCATTTTAAGCCTGCGAGCATCAGTTAATCGATAAACTTAAATTATTACAAAATAATTAAAACTTTTTTCAGGTAGAAAAAGGCCATGCTGCCTTGCAAAACTTATACGTTTATTGAAACAGGTAAGTTATTTATAAATAATTATAAAAATACATACAAACATGTATAAATGTTGTATTTCTTGCAGCCAAAAACACCTACAACATTAAAAAAAGTTGGGAGTCAGCTGATTGAATTTATCTGTATAGCAAATGAAAGGAAAATAAATAATTGGCAGGAGAGTGCTGGTTAGTTTTGTGGCAGAATAAAATCCAAAAAAAATTAATCGGTTAACCGATTAATAAAAAAATTAACCGATTAAACCAAAACCTCGATTAACCGATTAAAGTAACCGATTAAAAAAAAATGTATAGTATATACATTTAAATTTTTATTAAAAAATTAATTTTTGAGAGATAAAATTTGTTATTGTTTATATTGTGAGAAACATATAACATAATCATATTTTGTCACTTAAAACGTGTTTGACACAATCATAACCACCAACATTAATGATAGTTTGCGATTGTGATTGCATCAACCATGTTTCTTTTGCGTGTAGTTTTAAAATAATTTCCTATAAAAAAACCAAACAATTTTTTACATGAAATTTCGCAAAATTTGCTTTCTTGTAGAAAATTCTGACAAAAAATTGATTTCTATATTTAACCTCGACCAAAACTTCCTTCCTTTTGAAGGAAGTTTTAAAAAAATTAACTTTTTATAGAAAATTTTTACATAATTTGTTTTTTATAGGATATTTAAACAAACGCTGTTTTTTATAGGAAATTTTTACAATATTTACTTTTTAAAGGAAATTTTTTACAAAATGTACGTTTTATAGGAAATTTTTACAAAATTTGTTTTTTATAGGAAATTTTTACAAAATTAGTTGTTTATAGGAAATTTTTACAAAATTTGTTTTTTATAGGAAATTTTTACAAAATTTACGTTTTATACGAATTTTTAACAAAATTTGCTATTTATATGAAATTTTTACAAAATTCTGAAAAAATGCTGTTCATATGATGTCTTGACATAATCAGCTTTTTACAAATAAACTTGTTAATAATGATCCTCTTTTTAAAGAAATCTTGATAAATTGAGCTTTTTATAGGATATTTATAGTTGTTGTATGTAGGCTTCATTTGTAAATAATTTTTTTTGTAAATATTTTTTTTTTAATTATTGCCTTCCTAAAGTAGATTAGAGAAGATTTTTTTGTTATGAATTGCGATTAACTTTTAAACAATCAGCTTAAATTAATTTAATTTTAATATGTAATTTTTTTCTTCTTTTAGTTAATATTTAAATTTACTTTTATTTGAGATGTCTATAAAATATTTATTAAATGATTTTTGACTAAATGAATTATACAGAACATTAACAGGAATCAGGTAAATGTTATTTTTTTTTAATTGTTTTTGTTAAAAAAAGTTAATAAGTTTATAAATAAATTGTTAAAATTAGCATTAAAAGGGCAAAATATATACATAAAACTATTGAAACATTAATTTGAAATTTGTTAATCAAGAACGCCTTTTTAGTAGACATTTTAAAACAACAAAACTTTTCCAACTGAAAATATCTGAAAATATTTGGCTTCCGCGCCGAAAGGATTGCCCATTTTTATAATCTAAGCACTTGTCAATTCAACTTAGAATCGAAATACAGGCATAACATGTTTTGAGGCAACTATTATATGGTTGTGGCTTCTTGACGGAGGATTATTTTAACCATAATATGGTTGTCGGTAGCAATAATATGGTTAAACTAAAATTTTCATTAAAAATTGTGTTGTTGGAGATGACCGTATTTAAACATTTTTTTACTCTGGGTGCGCCATAGAGTTTTTGTTTCCATAAACCATCTAATTATGTTGGCATTTGTTTGTATTGAATTTGGTCCAACAGTTTTTAATTGGATTGATTGAAATTGGAATACAAATACCACTACCAAATGTCATAAAAAATCATCTAGTATAGAAAAATTGATTCAAGTACGGATTTTCAATCGCAAAACACTTAACTTATCTATATTCAATCCCGAATTCGAACTTGAAGTAATCCCAAAACGAGATTGATTTAAGTAAAGCTTAGATTGTACCGATCCCATAATGCGCTTGATTGAAGTATTATAAAGTTGATTCAATCCCGAATTCGTACTTAAAATAAACCAAAAGTGAAGTTAGGAGGAGCATTTTATTATAATTGATTTAGATACCTGCCTTAGAACATACAGAATCTCAATTAAAAGACATCAGCGTCATTCTTGATATGGTGAATCCTAAAAAACTTAATGTACATATGTACATATGTATGTATGTAACTGAAATTATAAACAAAATGAGAAGCAAGAGTTCTCAATTTTATTTTTTAAATATGAAAATATTGCATTTTCGTCTTGTTCTGTTGTTTTTGTTGTTTCTACACACAACACGCAAATCGTTTTTGTATCTTCTTGTGAGGTGTTGTTGTAGTGTTTGCAGCAAAATTTGATAAATTTAATAAGATTAAAACGCTCATTTTGTAATTTTAGTCTCAGTGGCTCTGCGAACGAAAAGTTGAATCTATTTTTTACTTAATTTAAAAATTTTATACTATTTTTAAGAAATTCCGGAATTGATTTTCGAAAGTAATCCCCTTTTAAAGAACATGTTAGTGTTATTCTTACTGGAATTTTTTAGTACGACTCGTACTTAAAGTAAGAACAAAAAACTTAATTTATCCCGAGTGTTTTTTCTTTCTGTATAGGCATTGACATACCATTTGGCGACAGTTACTATGTTGGTATGTCCAGAATAAGCATCGGTCCTATAAATATAAATCCTCTCTCTAAAATATCATAATGACGAAAAAGTCTCATTAAGATGAGAATAACTAAAAAATATCCAATGCCATATAATAATTTTGTTCTGGCGGTTCTGTAATTGCTCATGGCTCCCAAATAGGGTACACAAATTTGTCCGCAAATTCCGTTGTGTAGAACATCATATGGCCGAACTTTACTGCCGATATTTTCCTATATGTTTTTTTTTTTCATTTTTGGTTTTTGAATAATTTTTTTACTTTCAAGTTTTTTTATTCAAAAATTTTTTATAACTTTTTTATAATTTTTTTAAAATACATTTTGTTCCTTCTTTTTCCCCTTTTGATACCAATACTCCTAGAAAAAAAATTTTATTGAAACAATTTTTTTATGTGAAAAAACACATGTATAAGTGTTTATTTGTACTCGTACACATGAATTGTTTGGAAAAAAATAGAGTTTTTTTAGCTGGCAAATATTCCATTAGTCATACGCCCTTGGTGACCTATAAATTTCGAAATAACTACAAAATGCAACAATAAATAAATAAATAACTGATATAAAAACCTGAAATATGTACATATTTACACAGCATTTAGATGTAGAGAAAAAAATTGTTAATATAATTTCCCCTCCCTTTCTTATTTTATAGTTTGTTTTGACTAACAAAAATATTTTTGAAAAAAATATACAGTATATCTCAAGGCGAATTCATGTAAACGCTGGTGTCGATACTACAACAAGTAATAACACCAAAAACACAAAAATGTATTTTTTTGTTGCTTTCGTTGGCCGACATGTCAAAAACACAAGTAACTTTTGACGTTCCTCTCTCTAATTAAGAAAAAAAAGTAGCACAGCTGTGTTTTCAACGCCACCTGAAAAATGAATTCGCCTTGGTATATCTTATAAAAACCGAATATAAAATTTATATATTGATTACAATTATTCAAACTTATATAATTCAAAAAATTTTATATGAAAATTTTCTCAACACATGGTGAAGTGAACAACAAAATTACCCCCGTAGTAAAAAAAAAAATTGTAAAAAAAAATAAAAAGAAAGTTCAAAAAGTTCCTTAAAAAAGCCAAGCAAAAAATCAAACAAAACCGATTCTAATCGTCTTATACTCATCCATATTATGAAACATTTGCTGCAAAAACTTTCTTCAATTCTCTTTCGAAACTGTATTCGTGTCCATAGAATAAAAATTTTGTTTTACAGCACTGAGTCATTTTCTATGCCTTCTCTATTTATTTCAATAACAAACTTACAAAACTGCTTGAACATTTAACACATTAATCTTTTCCATTCGTCTTTCCACTTCATCAAAAAACTCAAAAACTTCGCAGCAACTTTTTCATAATATGGATTGCGACTTGCAACTAAAATTATTTAAATTATTTTTAAAACCTAAAAGAAGAAAAGCAAAACTTTTAATACCTTCCTCGTTGTCTTTAAAGCGCTGCCTCAAGAGGAGACAGGGTCATGACCGCTAATCGAGCACTGGTTATCAAAAATAATATAGTGGCCCATAATCATAGTCAAACGCTAAAGGCGGTTCTTTTTAGAAACAACTTTAAAATAAAAACCTACTTTTAATTTCATTGCTACTGTAGTCGAAATTAAAGTATGTTTTAAATTGAACCGACTTTAACTGGGTGCCACCTTAAATGTGTAAATGTTTTCATACAACATATAACAAAATATAAGCAAGTGGCAACTCTAAGTGCCGACATTGAAAATTTAAAATATAAATAAAACACTGCATATCTTGTAGCGTTGAAAATTTTTAACACGCAAAATGAATTAATGTAGAAAGCAACAACAAAACTACAAAATATTTTGGCTTTGTTTTTACTTTAAATGTAATATAATGTAACATATGTATGTATTTTGTGTTTCTTTCCATAAAAGTTTTCCTCCAAATCATTAATAATTGCAAAATATCGGCCAATATCTTGTAACATAAACATTTTTAACCTTTGGCAAGTACCTTTTTATTTGGCAAAAAACAGCTGATGCTGTTGTTAAATGAGTTAAAAACAGCTTCATCTAGTTTTATATATAAAGTCAACTTTAAAGTCAAAAGTATACTTTAACTTGTTTATGAAAGACCTAAAGTCGGCTCTTAAGTAAAGTCGACTTTAGTTTTCTTAAAGTATACTTTATTTTTGACTATGATTATGGGCCATTGTTTTAAAGATCTGTTCCGACTGAATTTGCACTATGTGACGCTCCCTAAACTTAAGACGTGATCCACCCTTGACAACAAACAGCTGGAAATATTCATTAAGCTTTTAATTTTTAACAATAAATAAAACAAAAATATAAACTAACATTTGCAAATTGCATAAAGATTTTTTTCCAAAATCATACAAACAAATATTCAGAAGATTTTTTTTTTAAATGAAAGTGTCCGGGCTTCACTTTTTTCAGCTTCTTGGCGGCTTAAAGAAGTTTCTAAGCCTTTAACCCAAACAAAATACTGCTTCTTCGTTAAATATTAAAATAAGTCACTCGAAATATTTGTAGATATTAAGACAGACTAATACTTATGAATTTAAAGCCTGTTCATCGATTTCGAACGTTAACGTTCGCATAGAAAATAACATTTGAAACTAAAACCAATTTTAGAATACAAACGTGGACGTTCGAAATCGTTAAACAGGCAGTAAAATAAATTTTAAATTAAAAAAAAACAATCAAAATTGTTTGACAATAAACGGCTGTTTTTCGCAAATTGACAAACGTTTGGCAGCTCGTTAACAAGAGTTGAGAAAATCGGTAGCCTGAGTTTGGTTAACCTTAAAAAAAAGCACACAAAAGGAATCCCTTTTACACGATAAACAAAGAAATTGTTGAGGTAAACCTCCTTTTTTGCAATATGTCGGTTTTTTACAGAACACAATTTTTTAACAAAAAGTTACTTTTAACTCACAAAGAGTCACAAAAAGTCAGACTGTCACACTTTTTTTTACAAAAAGTCATTCTTTCTTATTTACAAAAACTCACACTTTTTTCATAAAAAGTCAGACTTCTTTTACAAAAAATCATTCCTTTTTAACAAAAAGAAAAACTTTTACAAAAAAACACTCTTTGTTTACAATAAGTCATCCTTTTTTACAAAAAGTCAAACTTTCTTCACAAAAAGCCAAACTTTTTCACAGAAAGACCAACTTTTTTTCCAAAAAGACACTTTTTTTAGAACAAAAGTCACACTTTTTCACAGTAAGACACACTTTTTATTTTTACAAAAAGTAACACTTATTTTTACAAAAATTTACACTTCTTTTTTTACAAAAAGTCACACTTTTTTTTACAAAACGTCATAGTTTTTCACAAAAAGTCCAACTTTTTCCCAAAAAGTACCACTTTTTCCATAAAAAGTCGCAATTTGTTAACAAAAAGTCATACTTTTTTCACAAATTTTCACTTATTTTACAAAAGTCAAACTTTTTTTTAACAATATCACATTTTTATTGTCTCTACTACCACTAGTGGTGAATAGGGGTTTAATTAGTTTGTCATTCAATGGGAAACTTTTTTATTATACATCTACTAAGACCCCATAAAGTATATATGTATATTCTGGCTGCTTGCGTAATTCTAAGTCGATTTAGCCATGCCCGTCTGTCTGTCCGTCTGTTAAAAACACGCTCACTCGCTCCTAAGCAGTTTGGGATTGAAATCCAGCAAAATCGGTTCAGTAGGATAATAGCGTTGAATTTTTTGGTTTGTTACAAAAACTTACATCAATTGTGGGCTAATTCACGGAATGAAAGAAGATTTAGCACAAATTCGTTATATTTCACACCGTGTACTTTCGTGAAGATCGGTCCATAATTTACCCTAGGCCCCATATAAAGTCCACTCTCGGAAATTTATTTAGTACGCCTGAAACTGAAGCAGCGATAAAATTTGTTCCAACTTAGCTTAATATGGCCAGAAAAAAAGTCATGCGATTTTGTGATATACGGTCCATAATTTACCTTCCCCTATTCCCATATTTAGCAGCCATCTAACATTCATTGTAAACACTATAACACGTTTCACTTTGTATTGAAATTTATGTTTTTTTATACCAGAAGTCACTCTTCTCAAGTGGAGAGTTTTAAACAGGTACTATGAATTTGGGTCGATCTTAAAATCCATTTATGAAGTAAAGTCTCAATTTTTGGTTCAAAATACAGTAAAATAACATACATTTATACTAATGGTGTTTTGCTTTTCTACAAAAAAATGTGCCTTTTTTTAAAAAAAAAATTCAATTTGGTGTCTTTTTCTTAAAAATTTTGCTCCCGAAAAGGGTGGCTTGTTTTATTCTAAAAAACGCATGCTTTTCGGGAGCAAAATTTTTAAGAAACATATTTTTTTTAAAAAAAGGCACATTTTTTTTGTAGAAAAGATAACACCATAAGAAATTAAAAAAAAAATTAAACAGGACAACAGAGGACAAAAAAATGTATTAAAAATCAATTTTTAAAGATTTTTGATTTTTTTTTAAAATCGTTTTTCATCACTTTCCTGAATATTATTTTAGACCTTACAACTCTTGATTGTTTGTGTTTTAAACAAAATGTCGATTGTAACTGTTATTGCACCTCACAGTCATATTCTCAAATTAATAAAATGCTTAATAAATATTAATTTAATACTCTGCACGTTGTTTATTTTTCACTTTGATGCTGAAAATTATTATTTTATTGACAATTCATTGAACATGTTTTGCATTGATGAAGATTTTTCTCTGTGATTCCTCTACAATTTGATTACATTATGATTTTCCAAATCAAATAATTTCAATGCTGGATTCTTTTATACTGTTTTTTATACACAAAGGAAATAAATGTATTAGAGTGTGTGTGTGTGTGTGTGTGTGGGTATATATGTGTAAGTAGGTGAGTAAAACTCTTAAAAATCATACAAATATGGAATAAAATAAAAAAGAAATATCATTGCTTTCTATGAAATTTTCAGTTTTATATATTCAGCCATGTCACAGAGAACAATTCCGTTCAAGATCGTAAAAAACATATTTATTTATTGGTAGAAAGTGTATTTTGATAGTTTTTTGGGCTTTCAGTTACAGAAAACTCCCATTCCATACATGAAAACAAAAATGGTTTCATTCCGAAAAATTGTTTCGTCCCTTTCTGAAGCACCAAAATACGCAATGAATTCCGTTTCCGAACGGAATTGTACTCTGCGACATGGCTGATTATTTCAAATAAATGCGAACAAATATGCAAACTTTCAAATGAATGAAAATGTTCGAACATTTGAACAAACCTTGATATGCTGATGCACGTTTTCCTTAACTACTTTTTTTTATAAATATTTCAATCATATGTTTTTTAAACAACAATTCCCTTTTTCCACTCTTTTGTTATGTTTTTGTTTCTTCATCCCTTTTTTTTTTTTGTTCATATTTTTTTTTATTTTATTACGAGTGTCATACACAATTGAATGCGTAACGATACACATGAATTGAAGCAACAACATCAGCAGCAGCAGCAGCATTTGTTGCTGTAGTATTTATAGATGTTGTAGCATTAGTTTAACAATTGTATTTTTTAGCAACAATAGTAGCAGAAATACGAATAACCATCAACATCCAACCAGCATTGGAAGCAACAAAACTCACTTAAGCATTACGTAACAAAAAAAAAATGTACTCTAGAGAAAATTACGAAATCAATCGTTGGAAACGATTGAATATGAACAACAAATGATGCTGTTTTTTTTTCGAAATATGTAACAAACGCCACAAATTTGTTGCAAGCATATTGAAGAAGGTTGGCAACCGATATCGCTTAAACACCGTTCTTGATCCCGATACCAAAATTCTTTTCAGTTGCCATCAAGCACAGTTTCCATTAGCACATGTGCTGAGAATTTTAATTGGATGGCAAATCTCTCATCTAAGTTGTTCTATGTTTTATTTTCTAACATTCTTGTTTGGGTCAATACAATTTTAAACCGATAAGTCTATACCGTTATACATTTTTCTGTAGGGCATACCGGTAAAATTAAATCATCGATAAGATTACCAAAACAACAAATACCCAGCCAAAGATGTTTAAGATTTAGAAGTAATAAATACGTTTGTATACTTTATCCCAACCGTTCGCTTTTTTGTTTCTAATAATTAATGCCCAACAGTTTTGAAATACAGTGCAAAATACTTAGATGCGAATCGCTGTTTATTCGTTTTTAAAGCTTAATTTTCTACTGCTTCACTCAAACAGTGAAATCATGAATTCCTTTAATCTTTATATCAGTTTGAACTCTATAGACGGCTTAACGGCTGGACCGATTGCAGAGTCTTCCTTTATGTCTGGTAGGAAACACAGGCATTATTTTGTTTTAAAATTCAGGTAGGCAAGGTGTCACGCCCAATCAAAACAAATTGTTACAAATTGTTAATATCAGAAACTAACAGAGTGAGAGTCTTCAAACATTTGAATGGGCGGACTTGCAATAGCAGGCGTGGCATTTCTCACATTTAATACAAAAATTCGTATATCTGGAAATCGAGTTAGAGTTTTCAAATATTGCAAGAGCAACTCTGACATCCATATGATTATTTGGATAAGAACTGGATGCATTAGTAATAAAGGGCATGGCACCTCCAAAATTAATTAAATACTAATATTCGCATATCTGGGAAACGATAATAGTTAGAGTAATAAAATTTTGCAAGAGCATCCTTGACATCTACATATACATATGCAAATTTGGATATGAAACGGGTCATTAGCAATAGTGGGCTTGGCATCTCCCATATGAATTTTTTACCAAAATTCGTGCATATGCGTAACTAAAACAGCCATAGTCATCAAACTTTGCATAGGAAATTTTGATATCCATATGAACATTTTATCAAAAGTGGCAGCGGCACTTCCCTTAAGAAACAGTAACCACAATGTGTATATTTGGAAAACTTTAACAGTTAGAATCCCGAATTTTTGTAGGAGTAACTTTAGTACCAATCAGTGTTGCCAGTGGATTTTTCGAAAAAATGTCTACACATGCTAAAAAATCCGATTTTTCCCATCGCCTTGAATAAATTTTTCCTACAAAAAACCCAACGCATTATTGTCATTAAAATAAAAGAAAAAACATTAGTTATCTATATAAATAAAATTGTAACGTTACTGGCTGATTCATCATCGCACAGCCTTAACGCCTGAAGCTAAAAATTTGGACCAGAGATTGGTCACTCCCCAAGACGATCCACTAGGACGGGATTTTTTTGAAATTCGAAAGATAATTGGGTAAAAAAGAGTAAAAACGCGAAAATTCGGTAACCTTTTATCCCGTAAACTAAAAGAAAAACGAAAAAAATTTAGAAAAATAAGCGGAAAGGTATCTGGTACTTTTTTAAAATTCGGTCCTATTAGGGAGTAAACGGGTAAACGCCAAATTTTGGTACTTTTTTGATACCCCATCTAACTTTTGAATCAATAAACATAGAAACAAAGTTAATTCCACATTCGAAAATACGAATACGTATTTGGTACTGTTCCGAAATTCGAACATTTAAGGGGTGAAAATCGCAACTATTTGTGGTACTTTTTTACAAAACATTGTTCTCCATTACGGCGGCGAAAATATTTATTGTTTGTTTATAAAAATATTAAAAGCAGATAATTAAACAATGAAAAAATGTGCCAAGAACAAAATAACGGGTGCTTAAGATTTAAGGGCCGATGTTGAATGTGAACCGCACCTAAAAGTCAAGTTTTTTTCTGCATTTCATTTGACATTTCTCAATTTCAGACGAACTCACTTTGAACCATCGAAAGATACACAATCGACTAACGCGTTAAAGTTACTCAGGCTTATCATGAAAATGGGCGATCAAATCATAATTCGCTGAGGCACATTTTCAAATCAGTGGATTCGCCAATAAGCAGAATTGCCGCAGTTGGGCGAATGATAATCCAATGCACCCACAAAGAGTGACTGTTTGGTGCGGTTTATGAGCTGGCGGCAACATCATTTTCCAAAATAAGACCGGACAGGCAGTTACTGTGAATGGTGTTCGCTATAGTGAGATTATAACGAACTTGTTATGGAATATATGGATGTGGACGATATGTGGTTTCAACAGGACGGCGCACTTGCCACACAGCTAACGAAACAATTAGCCGCCAAGATCATGTGATTTGAAACCGTTGGACTTCTTTCTTTGGGGTTATTTGAACGAAAAAGTGTACGTCGATAAGCCAGCAACAATTCAAGAGCAAAAGGATAAGATAATTCGGCACATTAACGTCATAGAACCCCAATTATGCCTCAGCGACATAGAATATTTGGACCATCGGATGGAGGTGTGCCAGCGAGGTCGCGGCGGCCATTTGGCCGATATTTTGTTCCACACAGAATTGAACCATACCAATATTATCATAATAAAAAGAAATGACGGTAATTTCCTAAATAATTTGTGTTTTATTCAAAATCAATATCGGCCCCTAAAATTTAACCACTCTTTATTGTTATTATTTTTCTTTGAATTTTGCATTTTTAATATGTTTTTTAATATTAAAATTGTTTTTCACCCCAGTTTTATTCGGGAGCTTATTTGACAGTTCAAAGCGGGAACTCACTCACTGAAATTTTACTGACACACTTTTTCTGTAAATTGCCGAGTAATTTCCTTACACGACAGGATATACTCGCTTAAAATGTTAAAGACGCAGTTAAATGAGAAAAACGGGGTTCTGTTCAAATTTATGGCATTTTAATCAAAGTTTTTCTTGGGATTCAAAAATTAATTAACAAGTTTTGTTTAATTTTTCTCATTTCAATCGCAAGGATTCTCGGCGCGAGAGTTGCAGAACATGGGCTTAGTATTTAATAAAGGCAATATGATGTTGTCGTTTTCGTTTTTCTTATTTGAATACATAACAATTACCACATAATATAAGCAGAGTAAATAAAACTTTAGCTTCTTTCTTGAAAAGAGCGTACTCTTCTTATAATTAAAACACTACACATTCCATTTATGTATTCAATCAATTTCATTTGTATAAATATTTAGAATTTTCTTATCCATGTTTTACTCTTACGTCACGTTTTACTTAATATTTACATTAATATTAATCATACGTCTTGATTGCCCATCTCTATTTTTTTTTTTTTAATTTTAAATAAATCATAATTTTGTGCAAGGCCAACAAAAGTAACATTTGTTCTTACCGTGCAACTCTTGCTCCTAGTTTTTATTAAGAACAATTTATAATAATTTTTTGGTTTTGCCCACAGTTTTTTTTATTTACGGCTGGTTAAATTTTTATATGATTTACTTTGTTTATTCAAGCTTAACAGTGCTTCGAAGAAGCTCATAATATTGTAAAACAACATCGTTTTTGTTGTCACGTTTATGTTGGGCCTTTTTTAATTTTATATGTTAAGTGGACGGCAAGCTAGACGTTTTTTCTGTTTTTTTTTTAAGATGTAAAAGAAGATTAAATGCAAGGATGATTCTTGTCTAACAATGAATACTGTCTAAATAATTTATGACCAAAGAGAAAGCAAAGACCAAATCAGACCATTGAATTTTTATTAAATTCTATTCAAAGAAGCCTTTACTAAATTTTGTTAAACAAGAACTAGAAGCCTATAAAATTGAAGGTCTTTTTATAAGAATATCTATTTAGTAATTTTTTTAAAAATTTTTTTTTTGTTTCGCCTACTTGTCTGGCTTAATTAACATTTATAAAATGTTATTTATTTGTACATTAAATTATGTCGTTTCTTATCTTCTTACATGCGACCTTAACCCAGAAAAGAAGTCAATTTGTGAATAATTTAGTTGTTCAAGACTGGAAATTACTTCGCCAACTTGCCTTTATCCCTTTATTTGTTATCTTAATCCTCTTTTACTTTTAAAAATGCTGTTCTCGCTCTTCTGTACCATAAAACCCTAAAAGTTTCAATATTTTGCATCAAAATGTTAATTTTTAGTTTTAATGAAAAGTAATCCAACGGAAAGCTAAGGTAAAATGTAACAAGAAAATACAATATAATAGTCTGATAGTGTATAAAGTCATTTCTGAAAAATTGAAGGAATATGACTATTACAAAAAAGCTTTATAAAATACATAACTGAAATTTAGCTCATAGAATAAATTCGAATAATAAAAAATGTTGAATATAATATAAAAGTAACCTTCAGAAGGAAATAATTCCCAGTTTCTAAAAGTAATTTTATTTATTTAATTTTTATTTTTGACAATTTGTTCAGATAATTATTTTTAGGCAAATATTTTTATATGTGAATACAGGGCAAACATGTTTTCCCATTTTTTATTTGAAGGTATTTAATATCTGTTTGAACAAACAAAAATGGGCAAATAAATGTGCGTAGTGTGACCAGCAAATAAAATTTTTATGTTTTTTATCAAATAAAAAAATTCCAAGTTGTAAAATTCCTTCCCTCAGCGAAAATAATTTAATTAAAATTAAATTTGATGAACTCAAGCCTAATTAAAGAATATCAAAAATTGAAAATAAACAGTTCAACTAAAAATCAAAATTGTTCTTAGAAATAGCTGTGGCACAAGCTCTAATGTTTACATTTGTACTTTAATTTGTACAAATAAAAATGTCGACGAAAGTGGACAAGAAACATAATAAACAAATGTATTCAGGTTTTCAAGACAAAGTCTTGACAGAAAGAATACGAAAAAACAGAGGAAAAAGGAGGCAACATGTAATTTGAAATTTAAGTGATAATAACATCAAATTTCGAACCACCAGTACTACTGGTTAAAGATTGATGCTTGACTGTTTGCTAAACGGGCACCGCAGTGGTGCAGTGGGTAGAACACAAAGATCTTCTGACGATAGAAAGTGGTGTTTCTTTAAACATGTAAAGATCAACCCGGGTTCAAATCCCAGCTCAGCCAAGAAAAATTATCAATAAATTTTAATAAAAAAATTCCAAGTTGTAAAATACCTTCCCTCAGTGAAAATAATGAAATGAAAATTAAATTTGATGAACTCAAGCCTAATTAAAGAATATCAAAAATTTAAAATTTTTTACCAAATTTTAAAAAAATGCCGGCAAACAAAATTTGACAAATGTTTGCCATATGTGACCGTACCTTTAGTAACCAAATATGCAAATGATTTTTCTGGAAGACTTCTATTTTTTGAAAGTACTCGTTCCCAAGCTCTGTTATCAAGAATTTTATCAGCTTGGTGTCTAATATTTAAATCTTTACTTATTGAATAAGCAATATCGTGTTCTTTGCATGCAACCTCTAATAGATTTATTCCTTTATCAGCTCGTTCTAAACGTTTTTGTAATTTCGTTCCAGGACCACAATATTGATAACCAGGGAGATGTAATTCGAAAGGAATTGAGTTTATTAATTTATTAATTAAACCTCCTCCTCCTTTGACGGTTTTATTGCAATTAACCTTGTTACATATTACTATTTTATATTATTTTATCCTATCAGGAAGCATAATGCTTAATTATATCATTCAGTTATAAAGATGTGTTTAATTGAACAACATAAAAATATTTTTATTCGCAATACTGATTCTTCAACGAATATAAAATCAAAAACTAGACATAGTTCTATATTACCGAATTCTATTCGTGTACTAATTGTTGGTCCTTCAAATTGTGGAAAGACTAACGTTATGATTAGCTTACTAGAAAGTTCTAATGGATTGAAATTTAAAAACATCTATTTATACTAAAAATCACATTTCCAACCAAAGTATGATTATTTAAAAAAATTAATATCGCCAATTAAGGGAATGGGGTTTTATACGTTTTCTAATAATGATTCTGTAATTCCTCCTGATGAAGCACAAAACAATTCAATTATGATATTCGATGATGTTGCATGTGAAAAACAAAACAATATACGTGCATATTTTTGTATGGGTAGACATAAAAATATAGACTAATTCTACTTATGCCAAACATATACAAGAATTCCTAAACGTTCAATAAGAGATAATGCTAATATGATTAGTATGTTTAAGCAAGATGAAATGAATATGAAACATTTAAAGGCAAAGATGTTTTTTCATTCAATTATTTTTATAGTAGCTTAACTTCTCCAGTGACTACACACTGGAGTCATGTGATTTTATATTTCTAAACTTAATCAAGATGCTATAAAATTTTTATTTATCAAAATAATGTTTTTCAAAGATTTTAACTAGAAAAAATATCTTTTAGGAAATTTACCAAGACTTTTATGATCACTTTAGGGCTCAAGGCTCAGATAACAAAAAACCACGCACTTTTTTTTTTTGATAATTTGACAACTTTATTTTATTTATTTATAATTTTTGTTTTCATTGTCATTTGTTTTATTACATTGTTTTGATCTTTATGTAATGCCACAATTGTTCTTTTAGGAAATTTACCAAGACTTTTATGATCACTTTAGGGCTCAGATAACAAAAAACTACGCACTTTTTTTTAATAATTTGACAACTTTATTTTATTTATTTATAATTTTTGTTTTCATTGTCATTTGTTTTATTACATTGTTTTGATCTTTATGTAATGCCACAATTGTTTTTAATTAGTTTATTTAGTTTTTTTTAATCTCTTTTTTCCACTTGCTATGTTTTTGTTTATTTATTTTACAATCTTGTTTTCGTTATTTTGTTCACTTTGTTTACTGTTTTAAATCGACCGTGTAAATATTTGTTTAAAAGTATGATAAAAGTCGCAAACTGCGTTTCAATATTTTTTTAGAGAAAACTTTTTTACTGTTTTGGTTTGGTTTCCAAAAAATCTTTGTTCTTCTAAAATGTATATTTTTTAAAAAAAATCTCTTATACAATCCGTACCGTAAAATATTAAACTGAAATATCCTGCAAGTCATAGTTAAGCCTTAAAAATCAATTCCAGACTTTTACCAAGTTTATTTGAGATAAAAGTAAAATCAGTTAGTTTATAAATTAAAAGATTCCTTGGATGGATAACGTGTAGTATCCGGCCGAACCTTCGGTTTCGGTTACGGAGTTCTGCAAAAAATTATATTAGGCAAAAGTTCGGTGTTCGGCGAAATTTTTACCGAACTGTTTTATAAAATAAATTCCAAAAAAGAATATTCCCGGTATTTACCCAGTATTAACCCAGACATCAGGTAAATAACCTGTAGAATCCCATCTATATTAATGTGGATATAAATAAATTGAAATAAAAATCCAAAAAGGAGAAAAATTTCAAAAATTAGTTAATCCTATTTA
The DNA here is from genome assembly GCA_949318255.1 of Pollenia labialis. Classification (NCBI taxonomy): domain Eukaryota; kingdom Metazoa; phylum Arthropoda; class Insecta; order Diptera; family Polleniidae; genus Pollenia; species Pollenia labialis. Next base: position 28,401,696 of record OX439141.1, on the reverse strand, counting down.
AAAAAGTTTCACATGGATTGGCTTAAGCACGTAAAGTTAAAAGAATGGGTGCAAGAAACAGATAAGAAACCTTTGGAAATTACTGCAAATGCGATATTGTCTCTAAATTTAGTGGCCTGGAGGCTCATGCAGAAACAAGAAAGCATAAAAACGCTACCGGGATAACTAAAAACCATCCAAACACTTTTTAAAGAATTTGTAAAGATGATGATTTGAATAATGGAAGATATAGAAAGCAGTTTGATTGTTTTATAACATTATAAATTCGAGAGTATATTACATACCATTATTAGTATATAATCAACCTTTCAAGATAATACAACAACAACAAAACGCATTGTTAACCAACGAAAAAAAAATTAATGAAAAAGTTTTAAAAGAGCTAATACGATTTCAGATTTTTTCCCCTTTAATGATTTCTTAATGGTTTTGCATGCAATCTCAATAGCACCCCAGTTACTGGTAAGCAGGTTTGTAAGGGAGAGAAGCACAATTCCCCCTTACAACCCTTCTTACAAGAGGCATGATTTTTATATGGCGAATTCCTACTTGGAAGCACTACTTTTTTGTAAAATCATTGCGTTTTTCATGGCTTACATTATTCAGTGAAGGAATAGCTTCCAAAAACCGCAACTTTCATACTTTTGATTAATTGCTTCTATACTGTATACAGGAAGCGTTTCTTTCATGTTTCTATTAATATAGCGATTTCATACCTTACCCAATGCTATTACTGTGTTGGCTTTTTGGAAGCATTTTATTCATGCCTATGAAAACATAACTATTTTTTTTAGTTTTGTACATTTTATTTACTAAATAAACTTATAAAAAATAAACTTAAAATACATCCATTGTAAATTGTGATATGATATTTAATACTAAACTGCAATATAATTGGGGTATTCACAAGGTGTGCTATCATGTTATATTGTCATAATGTTCTAACATTTTACAATGGTTTAAAAAAATTGTTGTTGTTTTGTAAACAAAAAGTGTCTTAAATGAATAGAACTTTGCTTGGTATGTTTATTGTTGTGCGTTCGTAATTAATCAGAAGATACCTGCGCTGAGCCGAACCCCACTAGTTTTTGTAGCCGTCGCTGTTGATGGTATAGTTTTATGCGGCTAACATCCGAATTGCAACACAACACTTGCATCGTCAAATTTGATCGGCTTAGGACTCTGATGTTTGGTAAACAAACAAAATAAAATTAATTTGTGGTTTGCGTCTGAAAATGGAAAATAGTCAGGGAAGATCTAATTTAATTTATTAATTCATGGATAAGAATTTCTAAATATTTTTATGTTTGGTAAATACATACCTATTTATTTTTTATATTTGTTTTATACGATGGAATCAGACCAATTGATCTTAAAAACAATGCTGTGGTAATGACACCAATTATTACCAAACTAATAAATACAATTAGGGGATTCACAAGGTAGTCATAAAGTTGTAAAGTCATATGTCCTAAAATAATTACAAGAAATATATAGGACTGCTGTGGGCTACCGCTTATAAAAAAGATTTCTACTGTACAGTTATGACGAATCAACAAACACAGCATTAGTATTTTTATTTTGTTTAAAATACAACAACATTTTTTTAAACAATTGTAAAATATTATTTAGGACATTATGCCGATATGATTGGATAGCACACCTTGTGAATCATCCAAATACTTTACAATGCAATAATACCGGAAGTACTTAAAGTATCTTTTGTTCGTCCTATTTATAAAAACGGTAAAAAATCGGATGTTAATAATTATCGGCCAATAGCTATCTTATCCGTTATTGAAAAAATAATGGAAGAAGTCGTGTGCAGCAGATTGACAGACTATATAAAAAAATATCAAATAATCTCATCAAACCAATTTGGGTTCCAAAAAGGAAAAAAACATAAACAAACTTCTTGGTAACTTTGCAAACTAAAAAAAATCAATGCCTAACACTATTTATCGACTTCAGCAAAGCATTCGATACCCTACACATAGTAAGCTTATAATAATGTTAGAAAGAATTAGAATACGTGATAGATGTTTAGATTGGTTTAAAAACTATCTAACACTCAGAACATATTGCGTAAAAGTAAAAAACAATTTAAGTATTAAAACAAATTCGGATTTTGGTGTACCTCAAGGCTCAAAATTAGGTCCCATACTATACTTAATATATTCTAACGAACTTATTAAGAAACTAAAAACATGCAAAACGTTCGCATATGCGGACGACACTGCTATAGTAGTGGCCCATAAAAACATAGATACCGCAACAATAATAATGCAACACCAGCTTGATACTGCTGCACGATGGTGCCACGATCATGGTTTAATAATCAATGCATCAAAAACCAAGCTAATGCATATTAAGCCGACAAATATACTTTATAGGGAAATTAATATAAGGTTCCACTCAACAAAATGTCTGCACAGAAGAAAAATGACAGATTTTGACTACAATGAGGACCTATGTTCTACTACAATTGAAATTGTCAACACATACAAATACCTAGGCGTTTGCGTAGACCATAATTTTAAATGGATGGTACATGTAGATGAACTTCGAAAAAAACTAAGAAAAGCTTCATTTATGCTACATCATTTGAGTTACAGCTCCAACAATATGGTGCTTAGACAAGCATATTTTTCATTAGTGGAATCACATCTTCGCCATGGCATTACAGCCTGGGGAAACTCAACTTTTTGTAATAAGCTACAACAAACTCAAAACCAACTGCTAAAAATTCTAAAAAAAAATCGCTATATAAACCATACCCAAAACATCACTATAAGCAATATTGGTCTTTCATTGTCAGCAATAATAACAACCCAACAAACACCATCAACTTCACACAAAATAGCAACACAATCAACCTTACAGCAACTAGTTCCAACGAATTTGATCAAACAACCAACGCAAACAGAGCAACATTTACTGATACCATCCCTAGAATTACCAACAGCAACACAACATCTACCAACAGCTCTGTAAATACCAACAACAACGCATCAAATATCAACATTGCTAAGGATCTGAACATATTAAACGTCAAAAGCTTATTTTTTACTACAATAGCAACAGAATTTTATAATGACTCCAGGTTTCTCAAAAGAGAACTCGTGTGAATACTGAGGGTAGATACTGTGTACATAGACACAACAACAATTATGGGAAAAACACTCTTTCCGTAATGCTACCAACAGTATTTAACAAACTGCCTCTTGAAATTCTGAATACAGCAAATTTTAATAACAAAAATCAAATATTTAAAAACTTTTTATTAATCAGCAATGAATGCTGTAAAACTTTAAATTTAACTTTAAAATAAAAAATAGGAAAGAAAAACTTTAATTTATTATCTTTTCATCAGCAATGAATGCTCCAAAACTTAAACAAATCTAACTTTTATTCCATACCTGCAGACAAGCCTTAATGGCTTCGCAAGGTTATCAATTAATATCTGTATGTTAATTCATTATAATTAAATTTATTGTAAATAAATAATAATTAAATAAATAAATAATAATAATAATAATAAATCAGCTGATTTAAATTCAAAATATCACACTAAATTATGAGGGGATGTTGACAACAGTCGTATATTTTCATGTTATTATTTTATTATATTTTATATATTATGTTTTTTTGAAAAGCTTGCACTTAAGCTAGTGAGGTATTCATTGGCGTTTGTTCTTTTCTGTCCAGAAATATATTTTCCGCATCAGACCCTACATCACTATCAGAAATCTAGTAATTGACCACACAAAAGTAATAAACTTAAAAATGTATGCATGTATTATTGTATTTAAAAAGAACACATACAGTTACTTGTATTATTTATGTGTAGTTTCTATTTAATTTTTCGTTTATTATATTTAAAAATGATCACCTTTGTTCAATTTGCTTGCGCCCTCGCTGCTCAAAAACAATTTGCTGACTGATTTCGTAATAAAAAAGAAGTAATTTAAGGCATCTCTTGTTTTCGGCAACATGTCGGGAATAATCGTAAACACCAATTGTAGGGGAATGTAAGAAAAGATAAACTCACTGTTTATTGTTGGTGTTTTGTTTTGTCTTTGATATTGTTACAGGTAAGACTTTGAGTGTTTATAATTCTTATTCGCTTAAGGGTTTTATTTGTATAATATTTTTGGCCTTTCTAAAATCTTTGGAAAAGGTTTCCTGATGAGCTGGCCTAAGCAACCAGTGAAATGCGCATAGAGGCTAGCTTTCCCTCAACAATAAATTTCAGTGTATTTATCAAATATGAGAAACTGGGAATTTAGCACGTCATACGGAAATCGTATTAATAATAAATTTTGTATTCCCGAAAATAACTTTGATAATATACATTTTGAAATCATTGCAATACAACGTGCTTCCATGTAAGGGATTAACAGAAGCACTTTGAACTTTGGTCGTACATTTTTTATTTTAAAAAATCATTTGAACTATCCCTTACAACCTGCTTACTTATAAGGGATTTTGCGAAGCTATTAAATAATTTTCATTTACTTAAATTAAAAATTGACTTCAATGGTTTTCGCTCCCCTGTTGCTTCTAAGTAGTATGTAATAGCCAGCGCATATCAGCGCTCTTGTACTTTTCTGGCTTCCGAAACCTTAAAATTTTTTACTGCACTCACAATATTATTACAGTAACGGACTGTAGTTTATTTAAGAAATATTCCGTTCAGTCATTTTTAAATAAATAAATATCTAAAATTCCAAGCAAATTTATTTTTAACTGATTCTAACAGTTATTCAAAAAACTAAGTGCATATTAATACGGATTTTCAGTTGCAGTTAATATTGTCCGTTGATTGAGTTAAATTCTTCTTTATGTTAAAGTAAATAAAAATGTAATTTAAAGCAACGAAAAGTTAATTTAATTTTAACTGTCAAAAATTCAACCGCGAATTCCGTAAACACAAATCAATATTCAGTTATTTTGTAAAATTTTACTGTCAACAATTCAACACCATATTCAGTAAAAACAATTAAATATTCAGTTATTTTATATAATTTTACTACCAAAAATTAATTTTAACTTATCTATAAAAAATGAATTGCTTGTTTTGTGTAAGCAATACCCATTTTCTATTTGTTAAAATAATTTAGTTAAATACATCAAATTTTAAAAGTAAAATAATTGCGAAGCCATACCGGTCATGCTGCTGGTGTCTTATAATTGAGAGTTCTTCTGTAAACAACGTGGTCAGTACAACAAAAGTAAAACAAACGTGTGTAACTGGGTAAGTAAATAAAAATATTTCCCCTCTCTCGCTTATAAGAAAAACAAGCGGACAGGTGTCTGTCTGGAATTTTTTAGAAATTCGGCTCTTTTGTGGAGTAAACGAAAATTTAATAAAATAACTGAATACTTAATTGTTTTTACTGAATATGGGGTCAATTTGACAGTAAAAAATTGACAGTAAAATTTTAATACATAACTGAATATTTAATCGTTTTTACTGAATATTGTGTTGAATTTTTGACAGTAAAAATTTATATTATTTTATCCTATAAGGAAGCATAATGCTTAATTATTTCATTCAGTTATAAAGATGCGTTTAATTCAACAACATAAAAATATTTTTATTCGCAATACTGATTCTTCAACGAATATAAAATCAAAAACTAGACATAGTTCTATATTACCGAATTCTATTCGTGCACTAACTGTTGGTCCTTCAAATTGTGGAAAGACTAACGTTATGATTAGCTTACCAGAAAGTTCTAATGGATTGAAATTTAAAAACATCTATTTATACTAAAAATCATTTTTCCAACCAAAGTATGATTATTTAAAAAAATTAATATCGCCAATTAAAGGAATGGGGTTTTATACGTTTTCTAATAATGATTCTCTAATTCCTCCTGACGAAGCACAAAACAATTCAATTTTGATATTCGATGATGTTGCATGTGAAAAACAAAACAATATACGTGCATATTTTTGTATGGGTAGACATAAAAATATAGACTAATTCTACTTATGCCAAACATATACAAGAATTCCTAAACGTTTAATAAGAGATAATGCTAATATGATTAGTATGTTTAAGCAAGATGAAATGAATATGAAACATTTAAAGGCAAAGATGTTTTTCATTCAATTATTTTTATAGTAGCTTAACTTCTCCAGTGACTACACACTGGAGTCATGTGATTTTATATTTTTAAACTTAATCAAGATGCTATAAAATTTTTATTTATCAAAATAATGTTTTTCAAAGATTTTAACTAGAAAAAATATCTTTTAGGAAATTTACCAAGACTTTTATGATCACTTTAGGGCTCAAGGCTCAGATAACAAAAAACCACGCACTTTTTTTTTTTGATAATTTGACAACTTTATTTTATTTATTTATAATTTTTGTTTTCATTGTCATTTGTTTTATTACATTGTTTTGATCTTTATGTAATGCCACAATTGTTCTTTTAGGAAATTTACCAAGACTTTTATGATCACTTTAGGGCTTAAGGCTCAGATAACAAAAACTACGCACTTTTTTTTAATAATTTGACAACTTTATTTTATTTATTTATAATTTTTGTTTTCATTGTCATTTGTTTTATTACATTGTTTTGTTGTTTATGTAATGCCACAATTGTTTTTAATTAGTTTATTTAGTTTTTTTTTAATCTTTTCTTTTTTTCCACTTGCTATGTTTTTGTTTATTTATTTTACAATCTTGTTTTCGTTATTTTGTTCATTTTGTTAACTGTTTTAAATCGACCGTGTAAATATTTGTTTAAAAGTATGATAAAAGTCGCAAACTGCGTTTCAATATTTTTTTAGAGAAAACTTTTTTACTGTTTTGGTTTGGTTTCCAAAAAATCTTTGTTCTTCAAAAATGGGTATTTTTTAAAAAAAATCTCTTATACAATCCGTACCGTAAAATCTTAAACTGAAATGTCCTGCAAGTCATAGTTACACACAGAAAAAAATCAAGTTAAAACGTCGAAAACAAGGTTGATTTAAAATTTTTCGGTGGTGCTTTTGCTTCATACGTGTTTCATGTTAATTCAACCTGATTTCATAATTACTTGCGAACATTATTTTTTTCTTTTAAAATAACTATAAATCATGTTAATTTAACATTGCAGTAAAGTTAGAGCAAAATGTCATTTATATTGCAATAACAATCCGAATCACGTTGAATGAAAGTTATTTCATGTTGAAACAACGTGAATTTCATGTAGAAACTAATTGGTGTGAAGAAGCTTCAGAGACAACATATGCATTTATTTAAGAATAGTTCAAAACACTTACCCCTGTAACACATGTTTCACTTATTTTGTAGTCTCCTTTGTTAACAGATCAATCAGCAGAATGGCCCGATATGGTTTTCGTCATCATTCTACTTTGAAAACTTGATGTACTATTTAACTTAATAATTTTAATTAAAAGAATACGGGAATTGTCTTCTTTTTATAACATATTTTAGAAATGAAAATAAAAAAAATTTACATACTTAACTATGTATGCATGTTAATTCAACAAGATAAACTTTTGATTTTAATATAAAGCAGGTTTTTATGGATTCAATATTGAATCCATATTTATTTATATTTTAATATTTTTTTTTCATTTTTTATCAGTGAATAAAATTTAATAAACGTGATTAAAGATTATTTTAATATTTTTCATTTAAAATTAATATGAAATAATGATATATTTAAATAAAGGGCATACGTTTGCAGAAATTTACTATGATTCTCAATCAACATTTTTCAATGTTAATTTTACATTGGTATTTTTTTCTGTGTGTACAGCTAACAAAACAATGGCTCTTTTGCGCGACAAATGCAATGGCCGTGTTATCTCACGTGGTGGCGATGTCAATTGGCCACCAAGATCATGTGATTTGACACCGTTGGACTTCTTTCTTTGTGATTATTTGAAAGAAAAGGTGTGCATCGATAAGCCAGCAACAATTCAAGAGATAAAGGATGAGATAATTCGGCTCATGAACGGCATAGAACCTCACATATGCATCAACGTCATCGAAAATTGGACCATCGGATGGAGGTATGTCGCCGACGTCACGGAGGCCATTTCGCCGATATTTTGTTCCATACATAATTGACCCATACCAATTTTTTCATAATAAAAAGAAATGATAATAGTTTCCTTAATAATTTGTGTTTTATTCAAAATCAACATCGGCCCTTAAAATGTAACCACCCTTTACAAGAGTTTAAAAAAATACTGTAACTCCTGAGTAGACACATAATTTGTGTGGCACAAACTGACACCTGGGCCTGGCTAAGAGCACGTGTATTTTGTATGGAGTTTTTTGTGACTGTAGAAAAAACTTACGCTTACGAACCCCTGGGTATGGCTGGGACTACTTTTATACGTATGGAGTTAAGGAACATTTTTTTGTCAAATAGAATAATTCATCGAAAATATTTGGCCAATTGCCACGGCCACGGTGTTCAAATTTGCTCTTTTTTCTAATTTTCTTGAAAAAAACACCTTGATTGAGGAACTCATAAGGTTTCGTTTCAATAAATTCAATAATTATATGTTAACGCCCAATTGCACCAAGTTTGGTTAAAACTAACTATTTGCAGTTAGCAATAAGTTTTTAAAACTGATCTTGGTGAAATTGGCCGTAAATGAAACAAAAACTATTATATTTTAATAATTTTTTTTTAAATCTTTGCCTGTAACAGATTGCAAATACGTTCGCTGTAGTGCATTGAATAAAGTAATTCATCTATCGGCAATAAATTGGAAATTATGACCGAAATGCATTCGCACAGAAAAAAATCAAGTTAAAAACGTAGAAGACAAGGTTGATTTAACATTTTTGGTGTTGATTTTGCTTCATACGTTTTTCATGTTAATTCAACCAGATTTTAAAGTTACTTGCGAACAAAATTTTTTCTTTTAAAATAACTATAATTCATGTTAATTTAACATTGCAGTAAAGTTAGAGCAAAATGTCATTTATATTGAAATAACAATCCGAATCACGTTGAATGGAAGTTATTTCAAGTTGAAGCAACGTGAATTTCATGTAGAATCAAATTGGTTTGAGTGTGTTATAACAGTGTGAAGAAGCTTCAGAGACAACAAATGCATTTATTTAAGAATAAGTCAATACATTTACCCCTGTACCTCATGCTTCACTTATTTTGTATTCTCCTTTGTCAACAGAAGCATCAGCAGAATCGCCCGATATGGTGTTCGTCATTTGATATAAAAAAAAGCTTAAAAATAAATTTGTTTTTTGCAAAAATTTTCAAAAGTTCATAACATTTTTGCGTTTAAAAATTTCAAAGTGCGTTTTCGCCTCGGAGTTGCCCTTTACGAAGTTACACAAATCACGCAATACACTAGCCAACTTAAAATACAATTCAGATTGTCAGACGCAAAAAAGATAAATTTTTAAAAAATTTACGCTAATTTCTTCTAATTTTGTGGTGTCCGTGATACGTTATTGGAATATTAGGGATACACTTGTAAACCACCATGCAACTTTTCACCCAGCAGCGATATCTAAAAATTTTTTTTAAGTGGATATATCCTCCAAGTCTAGTGACGATATTTTGTATTGGTTTGAATCTGAAAGCTAAAAACTTTACAAAGAAAACGGAATGAATGAAAAAACTCTAGCAAGTTTCAAGTCGTTTTTTTAATATTTCGAATTTTAGATGACCACCATTCTTAAGGTCAAGACTTTTCAAAGTAACACTTTGCACGTCATATCCTTCAAGCGTAGTCATCCAAACCCTGTACAACGTTTTTTTCAATTCATAAAACTTAACGAAATATGAGCCACAGAATTTGGGTTTAGCAGTTGCTCAAAAAATTTGAAATAGTCCATTTACAACTTTGTGCAGAAAAAAAGGAACTCTAATTTTAAGAAGGTTTTCGAAGGATACTCCATAAAGATTTCTTGAAAATGCAGAGACTCCATCACTCTTCCTCAATCCATAAACATATCTAACAATGTTGTTGTACAAAACTTCTAATTTTTTCTCACTAATGAAATCACAGTTAGCGAAAAGTTCACAACCGTAAGTAAGACTAGGAATAAGATAAGCCTTTGAAAGAAGCTCCCTTATTCTTGGTGGCGTGAAGTGTTGTGTTGCCCACAGCGTTCGAAGTTTGACATACTTTTGAACTATGAGAGTATTTATGTGGCTTGACCAGGTTAAGTTGTTATTGAACACTTTCCCTAAGTTCTTAACTCTTTGTACCATGTCGATTTTTTTTCATTATTTATTAAAATGTCATACTTAATAAGTGGTGCAATGGATTTTTTATGAATAACTAAGCACTTCGACTTTTGTGGATTAACCCATTTCGCTCCGCTGTTCGATTTTTCGAACAGTAAAAGTCACATTTTTTCAAAAAAATATTTGCGTTTGAAAGAGGTAGAATTTGCAGTAGATTTTAGTATGCATGCTAAGGCTCACCTTTAGGCAAATAAAAAAAAATATGCCACCGTGACCACCCCTTCCCCTTCGATGGTGAGGGTACATTTTTGTGCAACCCATATTTTTAGACACTTTTTAAATTATTTTTTAAAAATAATAAAAAAAATAAAATTAAAAAAATAATCATGAGAAATTATTGTCAATAAATGTAACTGTTTCATAAAACATAAAAAACGTGCTTTGCATGCACATGCATGACTTCACATATGTGTAAACTTGACTGTTCGAAATTTCGAACGCTGGCGCTTATCCTATAGTTACAGTCTGACCATGACACTTGAATGACATTTTTCATTCTTTGTGTTATATTTGGTTCGCATTAGTTGTGATTCTTCTTTATTATATTTTTCTTTTATCAAGTGTGTTTGCATTTTGTATTAAAATTTTTTAAAGAAAAGGTCAGTATTTTATATATATTTATGTACATATATGTATATAATGTACAATCTTAAAGTGAATTTCGAGGTTTTTGTGGATTTTATATTGTCTTTTTATTGACTAGTAAGTATGAGTACACGAAAAAAGGTCTTGTCTATGAAGGTGTTGGATGAAATAATAGCCAATTGGAGTGATGATGACGAAGATATCAATTGTGTTAATATACTTCCTCCCGATCGAGTAGATGAATGTACAGATGAAGAAACAATCAATGATGATGAAATAGCCATAATCCTAGATCTAAATCCGCTGAATGAGGTTGCTGGTTTCCTTGAAATTGAAACTGAAAGGAACTGCTGGTGGATCTGCTGAATTAAAAACCGGAACAAAACTACCAAGGGGAAATTATGATGAGACGTTTGATGCCGAAAAAATATTGGTATGTAGATGGCAGGACAATAAAGAGGTTACCATGGCAACAAATTTCGATCAAGTCTTGCCTTTGCACAATGTCCAACGTTGGAAAAAGCTTCCACATCCAAAAAGATTCCGGAAGCTGGTAAATACGTCACGTTTGGTCAGACATCCATGTTACATTATTATAACAAGGGCATGGGGGTGTGGATTTGCACGACAATGCAATCCAAAACTACCGAATCAATATATGTACGTGGAAAGAAATGGTATTGGCCTTTGTGGTGCACTACCTTGAATTCGGCAGTTGTCAATGGTTGGAATTCGCATTGCTTAATTGCAAAATACAAAAGTTGAGAAACTTTTGAGTCAAAAATAATTTAAAATCTTTGTGACAGAAGCCCTTCTATTGGCTGAAAGGGCAGAAATTACCGATGATGATGATGTTGACGATAAGGAATATCAACCCCAAAATCTTCCAAAAATTAAGGGAAAACACGTTATAATCAGAAATCCCGGAGGAAAACATCGTCGTTGTCAATTGAAAGGTTGTTGAAATTTATATGTGCGAGAAATGAAATTTGCATCTGCACACAAAATGTTTCAAGCTAAAACATGAGTAAAAGCATTTTTTATCAACTAATATTTCGGCTATATTTTATATTTTACGATTTATCTCAAATAATATAAATTGAATAAAAATTATTTTTACAAAATTTAATAAATTTTGTACCATTTGATTAAAAAATAATACAATAAATTAATATTAATGTTTTAATTGCACACAAAGCTTATAAGATAAGCGCCAGTGTTCGAAATTTCGAACAGGCTTTTCTGGGAAAACGAAAAATCGGAAAAATTTTTTGCCGACATTTTTGGAATCAGTGGGTCCTAATTAGCCTAAAAAACAATTTTTTTCATCAAAGAAAAAATAAAAATTTAATTTCGGAGCGAAATGGGTTAAGATAAAGGCCATTTGCAACTACCCAGCAATGTATTTTGTTCAGATCATACTTAAGTTTATCGAAATTTTCCCTAATAGAGTTTGCAGGACTACTTAAGTACAACTGAACATCATCCGCATACATATGTATTTTACAATAAGTAAGTTGCTGTGGTAAATCATTAGCATAAACTGAAAAAAGGAGGGTCCTAGAATCGATCCCTGTGGCACACCTTTTGAGAGTGTTATTGGGTGTACGGATTGACTTCTATCAGAAAGATATGACGATATTAATTAAGTTGATGAGGATAAAAGTTTTTTTTTAGTGATTGTGTTGACGAACACAACCCTTAATACCGTTCGTAACTATATTCAAGAAAGAGCCAAACATTATGGAATGTTCTGTTCTTCGTTAAAAAAACGAACAATTAATTTTAATGTTCTATAATGTTTCTTTTTCTACATTGAAGAACTCAACGAAACAAATGTTAGCAGCGACCACAGCACAAGCAGCTTGTGTGTGTATATGTTTTGTTTGTGTAAAATTATTTTGCTGGCTTTTTGTTTTTTTTTTCGTATGTGTATTTTGTTTTTGTAAAAAATGTTTGGTTTTTTTACAGGCCAAAATGGAAGGACATTCAGGAGCCGAACCGAACACAATGAAGTATGTGGATTTAAAACAAACACGAACGGAATTAAATGTTCCCAACTATTGTTGCGTTTGATAAAAACAGTATTTTTTTGTGTTCGAAAGATGACTAACAGGGAAACGTTATTATTTTTAATGATTTTCTACACAAACACTATAAGCGTGTGTGTTTTCGACAAATCTGCCAAACCGAAAACTAAGGAGCGATATTAAATGTTTATTCTCGAGCACTGTTTTTAATACAATTTGATACTGCTAATAAATTTTCAACAAAAATTTTGAAAATTTTTTAGCATTTTTATACCCTCCACCATAATTAGTTGTGAAGAGGGTATACTTAGTTTGTCATTCCGTATGAAACTTGTTTATAATTCATTTCAAACCCCATAAAGTATATATATTCTGGCTGCTTGCCCACTATATATTCTGGCTGCTAGCCCACTCTGGTAAATTAATTAAATACGCCTAAAACCGTAACTGATATATTTACTGTGGTAATATTTTTCCAACTTAGTTTCATAGGACCAAAACAAAAAGTCATGCAATTTTGTGATATACGGTCCATAATTTACTTTTGATTCAATATTTAGCAGCCTTCTGAAATTCACTGTAAACGCTAAAACTTATTTCACCGCTATATTGAAATTTATGTTTTTTTTAATACCAGATATCACTCTGCAGAATTTGGGTTCATAACTTACCATGGCTCCAATATGAATTCCCCTCCTGAAAATTGCTATAAATAGCATAAAACCTTCTGATGGTCGGTCAATAATTTCATATATGTAGGCAATCAATTTTAATGATGACGCCTGTTTTTAAAAAGAAAAACTACTTAATAATGAATACATATCATATAGATATCACTCCTGAAATATTCGATCTGTCGGTGAAGGGTATCAAAGATATAGCACTCTAAAAGCAGTCCATCAACTGATTCGGTTGTTGTCCAAATCAAAGCGTGTATGGCTTTGTCAATTGATTAGTTTGACGGTTGTCGAGTTGGTTGAAGAAAAATCAAAAGATTTTGATTTTTTCAAGTTGACCACCAAGTCTTTCAATTCGATTGTACTATGTGTGCGCGAGTCTCTTGATCGGCTGTCAAAATTAATGCTTGTAGTTTTCTTTTGTTAAAAAAAAGTTAAGTATTTATTTAAATGTTGTCTTTTATTTCATTAAATTTTAAAATTAATTTAAAATCTTTCAATTCAGTTGATGAAGTGTGTGGCCAAACATCAATTCAGTTGAACGGCTCAGTTGACAATTGAATTGAAACGTGTGTGGGGCGCATAACTTGTTTTAAATTATTTTTAAACATTTGCTGCCCCTGTCTTATGCGAGATTAAGCTGTAAGAAAATTTAAGATCTGGTAACACTGATAAGTATGCACGCAGAATGAAATTCTTTTGACTTTAGTTAGATAGAATTGGCTTTATTTTTAGCCTTAATCTACTTCAGTGATCACCTGGGATGCACAAAAGATCCTTTGGGTGGCGGTGCCTATGGCCTTTACATAATAATAATGTTTATGTGGATTCAAAATGAAAAATGTTCTGAAGTGGAGGTGCAAAGTTGAGCATTATCGGAATGTCATAACAAAATGTTAAATGCATTTTGTAGCGTGACAGGTTTTTCCCCCAATTTATTGTGATCGACGCAAAAGGGAGATTTTGTTTAATCAAATTGGCGCAGATATATGTACGTACTTGCGAATATTGTTTTTTTTTCATTAGGCAGGTGTTAAATCATGCATACGATTCCCATGACTTACCCACGGGCTATGCCGGATTCTTGCCGACTAAAAACACCTCCTACGTCATTTGGCACCCTGCAGAACTTTGCCAAGAGATATTCTATTCGCGAATATTGAAAATTAATATTCGTAACATCACTAGTGTGCACTCACAGACTGTGTGCACTTGTTTTCGCTAATATAGTTTTTGTTGAATTTTTATTTTGCTTGCTTTTGTTTGACATCCTTTTTTCATATAAACAATACAGCTAGTAATGCGCTTTTGTTTTGGGATATATTTTGTCTCATTTTTTTTCAATTTGTTTTGCTGTTATTTTCATTTTTCTCTTGTTATCTTTATTATTGCTGCTTTTGTAGAAGTTGTTGTTGTTGTTTCCTCTAAATATTTTCGTCGGTTATTATACCATATTGTTAAGTTTTGTGTTGTTGCTTCGCGCTCTCTCTCTCTCTCTCTCTTTTGTTTACATTTAATGTGGGGTAAATGGCACGTTTATCGAGTTTGGTTTTTAACTGTTTTTATTTTCCTTGTTTTTCTTTAAACCGCAATTAAGCCATTTTAAGGCTCTGTCTTTTTTCTTTGTAATTAAAATTTTGATTAAAACAATGTAGCAGGAAATGAAGTAATTAGGAAAATAAAAGGAATTTTATTTCTAATTAATTCTACTCGTATGTTATAAAAAAAAATCTTAAGGATAATGACAATTAATCACAAAAGAAAGATTTAAAAATAAGTAGACTTAACTTTAGATTAGGTTACAGATTGGACTCTAACGAGACTAGATTATTAACTAGACTATAAACTGATTTTTGGCGATTTGTGGAATTCGGTTTAACGATGGAGCTCACAAAAATATGACAACAATGTCGGGACTGATGCTGGTGGTTTAAAATTGAAATTCTGTAAAGAGTAAAACGGTTAAGTAAATAAATCATTATGAAATGAATTTGGGATTGAATATGGGTAAGTTAAGTATTTTGCAATTGAAAAGCCATACTTGAATCAATCTTACTGTACCTGATTCAAGAAAATCCCTACTCACCGTACTTTTAATACCGCTTCGGATTGGTTTGAGTACGGATGTATTGACTTTTCTTCTGAGTGCAAAAATAGGCATTTAATGCTTTAATAGCACTTAGAAGCTGTTGACAAAAGCCTTTGCAATAGCTTCTATGTCATGACAAAATATTGTGCTGGTAGGTCAAATATTATCCTAAGATCACTTAAAGGCAAACAAATCTCATATACATACATAGATGAATACATCCGAATAATATTCGACACAAAGAACTTTTACCTGAATTTTAAACTCCCAATATAATTTTGTTCTGGTGGGTCTATGATTGCCCATGGGTCGCGAATAGTTTTTACCCCCGAAATTATTTTTCAATATTGTAATGTAGGGTTTCAGAAGCTCTTTAATTTCTTACTTGTTTTTTTTTGGCGCTATTAAAACTTATAATATGTCGTTTTTTAAGTTATATATTCAATAAAAGTCAAACATATTATTTAACACAACATCAAATATCAAACGATGTAAAAGTTTGTTACAAAAAACCAATTTTCGTGTAAATATCAATAATAATTCTAAATAATACTCCTTTAAATAATATACAAATTTTGTTTAAAATATTCACAAAAAGGGATCCAAAAATACTGAAAAAGCTGAAAAAGAGATAAAAATAATTTGCTTAAATATTTTTAGGAAAACAGATTTTCATCTTAAGATGTTTTCTTTTTTTTGGTCAGTGTTGCTCGAACAATATTTTTTGCAGAAAAAAAGTATAAAAAATTAAATGTTTACGAAAAATATTTTAACATAATTTGCTTATAAACCTTTTTTTTTGGTAAAGACAAACAAAAAAAGGGATTAGTATGAAAATTGGTATTTTTACTTTTAAAAAAAATATTTATTTGAATAGTTTAATACAGAATCGATAACAAATTGTGAATTTTTTTTTTCGATTATAGGATTCAGTTTATTTTTAACTAACTAAATTGCTGATGCTAAAAAAGGTTTCAAATCGTAAAAACATAAAATCGGCTGTTCGCAAACGTACTTTTTATTTTGTTTCTATTTATATGGATGCTGGATATTTTAAGCATTGGAAATCGGATTAAGAGCTTAAAAAACTTTAACATTAAATTGAGAACGGTAATATTTCTAAGACTCTTTAAATTTCAAATCGAGTTTAAAACTAAAAAAAAAAAGATAATAAAACATATCGCACCCTAAATCATAAAGAGTTACAGCTCAAAATTCACAAATGTTTACGAGAGGCGAAAAACTGTCAAAACATGGTTGCATTTTATAATCAAATTGAGTTCCGCAGTAACGGTATTTTTCTAGCTAAAGAAGACAGTGGTGACGCAATCGAAATTTTCGTAGTCGTTAGAGATTTGGTTTGTAAAAACCGATTCTGATACATTTTTTATTAAAATAATAACCATCTTTAAAAAAAATCGGTAAATTAGAAAATATTGTCAACTTTGGCAAAGTATTTATAAAGAAAAGAACCATTTATTCAATTCATTGAGAACGTAAAATTTAAGACAAACACAAAAAACGCTAATATTATAAATAAAAAACTCATATAGCAAATATCTTAACCAATTCGTCGATAAAAAAATCGTTATTTTATCGAAAATTTGTTAAATAAAGGGTGAACTAACCATAATACACGATGTTCATTATGAGGCACACCTTAACATCAAGTTTTTTGCCCAACTTGATTTTATATTTCTATGTTTCAGTTTTCGACAAATGAAGACGTACACATTTAAGGGTATGTAGGAAATGCGAAAACTCCTCTGCATGCTGGCCCAGTTCATTTATGGACTGGCGGTGTCATCTTCAAAAATTAAGTCTGCCAAGCAGTTACCGTGAATGGTGTTCGCTATCGCAAGAAGAGAACTGACTTCTTGTGGCCAGAATTAGAGGACATGGACCTGGACGATATGTGGTTTCAACAGGATGGTGCCACTTTCCACCACGATTATGTGATTTGACATCGTTGGACTTTCTTCTTTGGGAATAGTTAAAAGAAAAAAGGGTACGTCAATAAGCCGAGAACAATTCAAGAGCTAAAGAAGATAATTCGGCATATTAACGACATTGAACCTCAAATATGTCTCAGATTCATTGAAGATATGGACAACCGGATATAAGTATGCCACCGAAGCCGTGATGAGCAGTTGGCCAACATTTTTCACACATAGATGTCATAGATTCTACCTTCATAATAAAAATGATTTAAAAACCTCAAAAATTTGCAAAAATTCAGGTTTTAAAAAACTGCAGTCGAAACCAAAAACTGTCGATCAAAACCCGAAAATTTGTGAACAACTTTTCGCTATATAAGTTAGTTTGACATCGACTGCTTACATTTAATGAATCCAAAGTAAAAGCAACAGTTTATTTTGGCCAATGACAAATGAAGAGGTGGAAGAAATGGCAGTTCTTCTACTTTGACTGCTGTTTTTTAAACGCTGCAAAAATTTACTGTAATTTACCCGATTATTTTGTTAAACACTTCTCACCTCACTTAAAAAATATTTTCATAAAAATTTTTGAAAACTAATAAAAAATATTTATAAATAAAAATTTCTCAAGACAAGATAAAGTGATTTACAAAACAAACCCCGAAAAAAACTAAAGCAATCAAAAATTTTCCTAGCAACGCTTGAAGATAAAAACTCCAAATTAAAAACGGTGCCCATAAAAAATCAATATGTATATACATTAGTGGTACAACTTATTCCCAAAGTCGAATAGTCCATTGAAAACCATTAAAAAAATGATATTAATTTTTCGCAGTTTTCAAAAAAGGTCACCCACAAAATGCGGTAAAGTGGGACAATTTTTTTTTTATTCTTATTTGTTCTTATACATTTAGCCGAAAACTCGGCTCAAGTTCATCAAATTTAATTTTCATTAAATTATTTTTATGAAGAAAGGAATTTTACAACATGAAAATTAATAAAAATTGTTATTGATAATCTTTCATGCTTGACCGTGGCCGTGTGGCAAAAAATGTACTTTGGACTTCAAGAAGACTTCTTGACATAAGTACGGAAAAAACAGAAGTAAGGAAAAACCTGTTAAATCAATTAAAATGGATAATCATTAAAAAAAAGCAAATTTCGATCTACCAAAGGTTAAAATACAATTTGGTTTAAGGATTGATGTTTCACTTTTGACGTCAGCAGTCGTCGATGGCTGCGAGTGTAAGAGGGCAAAGCCATCTGAGGAGATCGAGTGGTTGCGATCGAAACATATCATGGTAACCTGCCAGCCAGGGTTCGAATCTCAGGTCAGTCAAGAATGAATAATTATCAATAACAATTTTAATTAATTTTCATGTTGTAAAATTCCTTTCTTCATAAAAATAATTTAATGAAAATTAAATTTGATGAACTTGAGTCGAATTAAAATATTAAAAATTTGGATTAAAACCCATAAATAGTTCAACAAAATAACCACAATTCTAATTATTTAGCCAAAAACTTTAGCAAAAATTTGAAATTAATGTCCTTTAATACTAAAGAAACTTTTTAACTTTTTTTTCATTTATTAATAAAATATTTAAAATATTTTTTATTAAAGTTTTTTCTTTAGGGATTTTAGAAAATCGCTTTTGTGGGTGAGGTTTTTATTTTCAAACGAGCCAAATAAATAGCTCAATATTCGCTATCGCGAAGTGCTAGGGCCAAGTTTTGGTTATAACCCTAATATACATGCTAGTATATTTAAATTCCAGTATTTTCTTTTTTTATTATGGGATTTTTAGTTTCCAAATTTTTTACCCGATTTTCATAAGTAAAACCTTTCTGGAGGGCTTGTAAAATTATCTTGTTTTTCCTGCTTGTCTGCAGGAAAAAAACCAGAGTCTCTGGCAGGAATCGAACTCGCAACCCTGAAGCTGATAGACTAGCTCACTACTAGCTAGCACTGGTCCAGTATTTGCTAAAAACAACTATACAAATTTGGCATTATTTTACATTTTTCGAGGTTGGAGTGCTTACAAAAATTATGAAACAACCGTTTCTAACAAAATTGTGGAACATTGTTAGATAAGTCTTATTTTGAGGTTTGAAGAGTCTAATTGGTAGAATCTATACCATGATATCGGTTAGACATGTGTTTACTTAAATACTAAGATATTTTTAACTTTTGTTTGGCATTTTTTTTATCATTCACACTTTGACCTTCAGTTACCATCTGGCCCAAAGTTGTACAACCATATCAAATTTCATACGCAAGTGACCGAATTGTACACACCAGCAATTATTCGGTGATTCCCCGTTTTATTTTAACTTAAATGAACGAAAAAAAATTATTTGTGGTGAAAACACAAAAAAAAAATAAAAAAAAAACGTCCAAAAATCAGAACCCCGTGTTCCAATTTTAGAGCGTTGATTCCTAGTAGAAATAAAAACAAAAAAAAACTTACAGGTTCTAATTTCAGAGCGTCCAATACATCGAAATGGCCGGTTTTAATTTCTATACAATCGAATAACGAACAAAGATAATTGAATTTTATTTTTTTTAAATCGGCAATCCATTGTGTTGATACAACGTCATTTTAGTATGCCAATTGCACCCACAACATGGGTCTAATAGAATCCTTCCTGGCACAGGGAAGAGCAGATACCGTAAGCACTGCTCAAATCATTAAACGAGTACGGGAAAGAATATAGCATAGTCCCTTAACATCAACAAGGAAACGTTCGACACAACTTGGACTGTCACGGCGTTCGCTGCAGAGAATTTTGAGTACACTAGACTTGTTACCATATAAAGTTCAACTTGTGCAAGAATAGAAGATGAGAAACTATTAGCAATTGCTTGACTATGCCGTTCATTGCCATTCAAGCAGAGGAAAATCCAGACTTTAATCATAATTTGATAATAAGCGATTTGAGAATAGGCGAATGTCAACAAGCAAAACTACAGGATTTGCGTTACGCAGAAGCCAAGATCAGTTCATCAGCGATAATTACACCCACTTAAGTGCACTGTTTGGTGCACCCAAAAGGATAATTGGTCCCTTATGTTTTAAAAGTAACATGATTGTTTCAATATTTGGCAGCGGTGGTGCATATTGGACAATGTTGGAAAATGTTGTTGGGCCGGCTGTGTAAAAGCAGCCGAACTTGCGATTGCAACAAGATATAGCAACAGCACATGCACAATGCAGGTGCCATATGCGGCGAATGCACTATTTCGCGCACAAGAGATTTTAACAGGTCTCCATGCTCACTCACAGCTGCTGACATTTTTTTTTTTTTTTTTGCAACCATTTGAAGGAAAAACTGTATGTTAACAAGTAAAGACCCATTTCTCCGCCATTCGAAAAAAAATCATGCTTATCACACCTGAAATTTCGCCAAAAGTTATGGAAAGTTTGTTAAACACTTACATGGTATAATCTTTTAAAGGTTATTGGAAAAATTCACGAATTTAATTTAATAAAAAAGTAACAATATTTAGTAACCTTTATTTCAAAATGGCAATATAAATTTAAATATGTAAAAGAGTATTTAGTAAAATAAAAACAAAAGCTCAAAAATCGTAACCATGTAATACGTTTTAGTATGGACCTCTACATTTGAATTTTTGATCTAAAGATAATTTTTTTTTATTTTTTTTATTTTCATTTAAATCAAATCAACTTTATGATGTTTTTCAAATTTAAGATAATAAGTTTTCAAGTACACTGAAATAAAGTGTTTACATTTCCAAATTAAATCCAAACACCATAAAAACAAGGCCTAACGTGAAAATAAAATTTTTACTTGTTTTTAATTAAATGATCTATCTACGTTTTAGGAAATAAACGAAATTAGTAATACGCAAAAGCACAGAAAATCAAATTAATAAAACTACATTTGAGGAGGTCCATAACAAAATGTAATAATTAAACTTTTTTTTGAAAAAATATATATAAAAACAAATTAGAATCTGGAAATTTATTTCTCATGATGGGTAACATTTATTAAATAAATATTCATATTATTCGAATGTGTATTCTAAGTCAAATTACAATGCTTAAAATCCAAAGGATAGCTAAAGTAAGCCTCGTAACAGAATTATACAAACAAAAATTCTGATAGTGCATAGAAAATATTCCTGGAAAATATTGAAGGAATAAGACTATTAAAGTATATCCCACCTATTTATAAACGATTATTAAATTTAACAAACGTTTATTAAGGCAAATTTTCATACAAAATTTGTTATAAATATGGACATAAAAGCTTTTGAGGATTGTAATTTAACTTAGAATCAGTGTTGCCAGTGGATTTTTCGAAAAAATACCTACACATGTTAAAAAAGAATCCGATTTTTCCCTACACGTTGTAAAAATTTTCCCTACAAAAATGGCTACGCATTATTGCCATTAAAATAAAAGAAAAAACCGTAGTTATCAAAAATTAATTTTATTCAAATATGCATATTAAAGTTTTGACAGTAAATAAGTACAAAAAAAATAAAACCCATGTAAATACTTTTATTAAATTCAAATAAATCTTTCAACATTGAGTAACATCCCAGTGGTATAATAAAGAACCATTGCCATAAGTGACTGGCGAAATGGTTGGCATTTTCAATCCATACACCAATGACTCTAGTGATAGTGTATACCGCAGTCTCCTTCTCCAGACACTTATAGCTGTAATAATTTGTATGTTTCTTCGCTAACCCTAAGTAATGCAGGAAACATATTTTCGTCTAAGATGAATTCTTTATTTGTCACTAAGGCATTGATGTCCATTTCAGCAAACAACTGTTCAGAAACCCCACCACTATGTTTTTTAAGATATCTTAGAAAACAGATATACACACATTGCCAACTTTTTAAACCACAAACAACTCTGAAAATATATTTTAAAGCGATTTTAGGGAAAATCAAATGTTTCATCCGTTTTGGACAAAAAAAAACTATTTCTAAAAATACGTTTTTTCGGCATTCATTTCATATATAATGCGATAAGACGAAAATCCCTACATTTTGGAGGTTATAAAAAATCTATCCGATTTTCCCTACGCTTCTATTTTAGTATCAAAAATATCTACATGTAGGGATTTTCCCCTACTTCTGGCAACACTGCTTAGAATGCACATTCAAATAATATGAAAATTTATATAAAAGACAAATTAATTAAAATCATCACGATGCGTAAATTTGTTTTTAACTTTCGTTGTGATCTATTTTGTCTACCACAATTGTATCTTAACCATAATAATTTTATTTCCTCGGCTTAGTATGCAAACCTGCTAAATCCACTTTCTAAAAAATTAATATTTTGATGCCGTGTGGTAGAAAAAAATACGTCTCTTCGAGCAGCATGTAGTTTTTCTTCAATTTGAGTCTTCAAGTGTGTAAAACTAGCTAGCTTTTTTTGGTTTAGTCTCCTGTAAAATGTGCTGAAAGCAGGTTGGCATATTAAACCGACGATTTGTTATTGAATATCAACGCAATAAAGAATGTCCTCTTATATATTTCATAGCACTAATCGTACACTTTAAAAAGTTAGCGCACATTTATGCAATACGCAATAAGAGATATAAAGATGCATAAAGTGAACGAATTCTTAACTAATTTTATAACATATACATATATAACAAATAACACTTCAGAGGGCTACGGCATTCCCTTACTACAAAAAAGTTTTGTTCTAGCCTTTTCCCACTTGTCAACATCTAACATCTACCATCAATTTGCGAAGACGTTGAAATTTACCCATAAGAAATACAAAGCTCTCATTCTATTCCATTCTATATACTCTTGTTATTTTAGTGTCATCACTAGAAAAGTGGCAATAAATTATATTATTATTGTGTCATCACTGACAAAATGGCATTTGTTTTGAAAGCACCGTTACCATTTGTCAAGTTTTTCATGTTGTGCAAGTCTATTTCCAACGAATTCCAAATACATTTTGGGGGTTTCTTTTAAACAGGTCGCACTTTTGTAGAAGAAAAGTGTTAACAAAAAATTGGGTTTTAAGAAATGGTGACATTTTTGTTTGATAGTAGATGTTAGATGTTTTAAGTGTGAATGCTTGTTTCCATTTTCAACATCTTTCATTCGTTCCACCGAAATGTATGCAAGTGTACAAAGACTATAAAGTTTCATACAGACGGTAGTCAGATCTTCAATATTGTCAGTAAAATGTGCTTAAAATGTTTTCCAACCGTGTGAACCGGCAATTTTTATTTGAAAACATTGTCAGAAAAAGCATTGTAAGACAAAAATATTATAAGACATCTGTCAATAGTGTGAACACTCTTCGTTGCCATTGGCAGATCATTGTCAGACGTTGAAACCTTATTTTTTATTGTCTGATGTGCAAAGTTTATGCATCTGAACATGGCATCAATGTCAGACTCTTTTTTCTATTGGCAACGCTGCAAGTACATGCGTATCAGGGATTTAAAATTGGCTTTATGATTTTTTACCAAAACGTAGTTTTGAGATTATGACGGTATAAATTTTATATTTTCTGGCTTAAATCTTTGTTTATGTACAACTTTTTATTAATTATAAAAATTAAAAAAAGAACAACCGCACGATAGTTTCCATCCCTGATATGCATGAGTGATAAGCTAAACAAAAAAATTAATTTTGCAAAATTAAAATTTATTTAAACAAAAATCAGCACAGAAAAGTCAAAATCCTTGCTATTGCTTTTTGTTTTCAATAACAACATTCTTCTTGCTTGGCAGTTATGGGCAAGCAACTATCTGACAACCTTGTAAACTGACAATTTTTGTTCGCAGATGAATTAATTGTTAGACAGTTTTCTGCAAATGACATTATATGGGTTTCTTACTATGGTCTGAACTGACAATTTACTATTGGTGGCAATTTTTCATTGGCAGTATAATTTCAGCACAAAAAATATACTTTGATATAAATATCATCATATATGTATATACTAAGAGTATTTCTTCCACAAAAAAAAAAAATCAAACAAACCTTGCTAGACCTTACATTATTGTAAGATCAGACCCCCGTCTGTGGGATGCTTTACCTGTTTTAGGTGTGATTCCGCACTCAAAGTTGGGAGCCCGCGGGATCCCAATCTATCCCGTACTCAAAGTTTGGTTAAATGATAGAGATTTTGAGAGAAAACAATTTTTCTTCTACATGCGTAGCATAAAGCAGACTATTACCGAAAAACTGTAACAACAAAAAAATTGAGTTTAGCGATGCACTCACCACTTTAAGTTGTATTGAAAAAAGCGTTTTTTGTATCAAAAATGTATTGCTCCACAGTGGGTAAAAGCTCCATTTTTTTGGGAATAAAATTTTTGATTTTTGCTAGGTTTTATTACAATGGCTGTATGTATAGCATTTCATAAGCAAATTAGTTATCAATTGTTAAAAAAAAAAAAACATAAAAAGCGTTTTTGTTATGGACCTCCAGATTTGTACTTTGATCTGTGATAAAGCATTTAAAGATAAAATTGTTAGTTTTTTTTCTTTTGAAATAAAACAAAAAACTTTAAAATGGTTTTATTTAATTTAAGATAATAATCTTAAATACACTGGGATCAAGTCCGGGTTCCATAAAAACTTGTTTATCAAAATAATGTTTTTTAAAGATAACAAAACTTTAAAGATAACAGAACTTTTAACATACATTTATGATATATATTTTGCTTTTTTATCATTCAAATAATTTCATTAACTATTGTATATCACTGATTTTTTATCTCCAATTTTCCAGTATAAAAATCTCTACAGAAATTCGGATTTGTCCAGTTACTCGTTAAACGTCAACATGAATTCGTTAAAATTATTCGCCATTTTACTCTCTGTATTCCCCATAATCGGGATACAAAGTCAATCGTTTAAAATAAAAGGCATAAGTTATTATTCCAAAAGAGATGCTCGTGTAAGAATATTTGATCTTGTAGCATTGGCGTGCTAAATAAATAATTAAATAAAAATAAATAATAACTGAGATATAATCTGAGAACTAAAGAAAACAAAAAATTATGTACTTCATATAATGAAAAAACTAACAGTTTCTATTTACATTTTTTAGATTACTTGGAATCAAGCTGTCCTTCAATGCAGAGACATGGATATGGATCTTGTTACATTCGATAGTAAAGAAGAGCAAGATGATGTTTTAAATGAAATTACAGCTCGGCATGGGTAAGTTTGTCATCAACGATCTAATGGCAATTTTATAAATATATTATTTATTATTTTTAGTCGAAACTTGTATTATTGGGTTGGAGCTGTCATTTATAATAAAAGTGGTGCTTGGATTTTGACCGGAAACCCAATCATACCCTCCATGTGGAATATCAACAGTCTAAATGACGACAGCGGGAAGAAGAGTTGTGTGATGCTTGCTAATTCGTATCGTTGGATTGGTTTGGAAAATCTTTACGACTGTGAATACGTTTTGGCTTACATATGTAAAGAAAGGGTTCAAACAAAGAATTGCTGTAGTAATAAATTAAACATTTTTTTAAATGTCAGGCAAACAAATTTATAAATTGATGATATTTGAAGTGAAACAAAATATGCATTAATGCATTTCTATTAAATAAATTTAATTTCTCCTAAAAAATTCTATTAACTAAGTGTTTATTTCTTTCTCCCCTTTTAAGAAAAGGAAAATCAGCACTATTCTACATTTTTAGTAAAATAGAAAATATTACATTACGCCTACGACGCAAAAATTACAAATTGTCTTATAAAACGCACAACAACGTAGCATCACATTTTGTAATATAAGTTTACATTAGAATGGAAAATGTTTTATACAAAAGCTTAAAAAACACTTCCATGTCTCTAGTTTTTCGCCGTTGACGAATTTGTGGCCAATTGACAAGACCATTACTTGGAATTGTTCGTTCATGAAAAGTTTCTTTAAGTTAGTTTATTTTAGCAGACGACACAGCATTTATTAATGTAAATTAGTAGTGGGATTCACTATGTTTCGTTTAAAAATGTCAACCACAAAATTAATCATTTTGCTATTCACTAACACTTTTAGGCCCTTATTCTGTAAAACGCAACCGCAATGCCAACAATAGCTTTAAAAGCAAAAACAATGTCAACAATTTTTCATAATTTTGATCGTACTGCGTTTTAAAATTTGTTAAATGAATTTCTGTAGAAAAAAACAAAAACATAATTAAATATTTTTTATTTTGTTTTTGCTTTCAATGTAATTTTTGGCGTTGCGGTTGCGTTTTACAGAATAAGGGCCATAATATCATCTGCTGGTGTTAAAAGCCAGCTGTTTCAGTCAGCTGTTATTTTTAAAAAACAAATTGTTTTTTATAACCACCAACATCTTTGGTGTAGTTAAATCCGTTTAGAAAAGTGTTTATTTATCGTTGTATCACACACTTATTTTCCGTGGAGTTTCTTATTTATTTATCAAATAAAATTAATAAAATAAACTAAATAATAAAATAATAAAAATTTGTAATGCATAACGCACTTCACAAGGTGTGCCATTAAGTCATATCGTCATAATCTCCTAAATAATATTTTACAATTGTTTAAAAAAATATTGTTGTGTTTCAAACAAAATAAAAATGTTAATGCTGTGTCCATTGATTTGTCATAACTATACAGTAGAAAGCTAAATTATAAGCGGTTGCCCACAGCAGTCATATATGTATATGTTTTGTAATTATTTTAAGACGTATGACTTTACAACTTTATGACAGCCTTGTGAATCCACCATATATGTAAATTAAAAGGTTTTGGTTTTGTTGTTTTATTCTTCTTTGTTATTTGATACTATTTTGATGTTTCTCTTGGCAGAGTTGCCACGATATATCAATTTGAATAGAGAGAAATATAAAACTGTTTACCGTGGTTATAAATAAGCTTGTGAATCACAAAGTGATTAGTGGAAACATCAAAATGTGTGTTTAAAGTTAACAATTTTTAAATTGTTAAAAGTTAGTGAATTGCACTACAAGACCCAAAAAGTTGAATCGCAGCATCTACTGCCCTACATCAATTAACTAGAGGCCTGTAGTGCGATTCACTATGCTTTTTAAACCACAATTGTTTCGTTTAAAAATGTTAACCACAAAACGCCTCATGGTATATACGTAATAACATTATCCACAGAGATCTTAACATCCCTACCAATCAGGAGGAAATAAAAAAGTATTCAATCAAATACATAGATAAACTCATGGGGTACATCCCAACTACCTCGCTCGGGATCTGATACAGTTTGAAGATC
This sequence comes from Pollenia labialis, assembly GCA_949318255.1. NCBI lineage: Eukaryota > Metazoa > Arthropoda > Insecta > Diptera > Polleniidae > Pollenia > Pollenia labialis. The sequence continues at coordinate 28,373,856 of OX439141.1, read as the reverse complement.
ACTAGAGGCTAAAAAGAACCGATACTTTGAGCCTAGCAGGCTTTTTTGAAACTTGAATGCAATTAATTAGCGGTTACATTGGTAATGGCTAAAAAATAACAGTTCCTATTAAGCTTTGAATACCTATTCTAATTTTGGACAATAAAAATTAAATTAAAAAAAGTTTAAATACGCGTGCGCTGTGTGTCATGCGGCTTCATCCCGTTGGAAGTGCATGACTTGGCTATTAAGTCAGCAAAAATATCTCTTATTCTCTCAGCGTTGACTGTAACGATCAGACCATCGCTTGTGGAAAGAAATATGGAACAGTGATTCCACTGGTCCATAAAGCTCACCAAATATAGAGTTTTAGGGATATTATAACCCAGAAGAGTGATCGTCGTTAACAAATCGTTGTTTATTGCTAAGCTAAATTTTCAAATGAGATTAACCATGATATTAAAACTTTATTTAAACGTTGCTCTAGCGTGAGGCTCATTATGATAAATTGCCAAGCCAACTTAACCAAAAATAGCCAAAAAGTGGTTTAAAATTTGTTAAGAAAGAAAGTCCTGGTAGTATAGTAGTAGTTGTTCGCGTCTAAAAAAAAATATCCGATATAACAACCAGCACTCTTAAGGATCTTAATAAGACTAAAGTAAGCCATGGAGCATTCCTCTTTTTAAAATCTGCGCATGTTGTCAAAATAATAATAATAACTGTATGCAATTTTACTTTCAATATAATGCACAAAAGTCTTTTTCTACATCACACTAAATAACGAACCTGCGCAGTGCGTTTATTTGCTTCAAGACCGTCAACAGAGCTGGGATTGATGACAAAATACTAAAAATTCCGATACATTTTTTTTAAATTTGAATTCATTGTCCGAACATAACCTAGAAAATATGTATCTATTAAAAAAGTATTTCACAAAAATATATAAGTGAAAATCTAAAACCTACGGAATTTTATCCAAGAGATTTGAATTAAAAACCTGCATTTATAATTTTGTTTTCGCGTAAAGTTAAATACCCTAATTCTCTAACGGAGTATTCTTAGAAATAAAAGTAGGAACTTGGAATTATTTATAAATTTGAATTCTAGAAAGGGATTCTGGGTCGATCGGTTAAATGGACTGTCTTGGTTGGACCAAAATATGAAGGTGTTACAAACTTCAGCACGAATGCATAATACAATCTCCATTATTGTAACATGGGTATAAATATGCTAAATTTGAACTCTGTACTAATAATAATAAAATTAAGTTAATTGTTATTACTATAACTAAATAAAGCGAAACAATTCCTTGAAATGTCAATAGAGTTTTTCTTTTCCCGGACCTTTTCATTTCCCGGGAGAGCGGGATTTATTTTTGAATTTCCCGGGATCCCAGGGATTCCAGCTCAATACAAATCCATGCACAATATTATTTAACTTAATTTATTTGAACAAATAACATTTCCTGGGGCCAGTAAAATAAGTTTATAAATGCATTTAACTTTACAACTTTGTAGGATTTTTGAGTTAGACCGTAGTATGTACATTATGCAATTAACGCCACAACTTTCGCATGCAACTAATTTAAAAGAAAATAGAAAAAAACCCCGCCTTAATTGCATAGTCTAAATGCGGTATTATAGCAAAATTAATTTTTTGTTATCTTTATTCAAAGTGCAATAACATTTGGAATGTGACAATAGAGGTGTTTGGGAATGAAAACTTAAAAAAGAGAACTGATACTAATATTAAATTCGGAGTAACTTTCCAAAAGCCACTTTTAATGGTTTAAATTAATCTCCTCTAAAACTAAACAGACAGACTTAAGCAGTTATTGCCACATAATAAATTAAAAGCCAACAGCATTTATATAAAACCAAAAAGTTTAATTATTTAAACAAATTTTTACAAAATATTTCTTTTAAAATAGGATTTAAGTTTAGAATAATCATTTACAGAATCGTTTAAAAGCTTATTTCTAATTTTTATCAAGAAGATTTCAATGAGAAAACACGTTTCCTTTCTACGGTTGTTTTTCTTTCAGTTTTCTTAGCATTTCCTTCGTATAATCGTTTTCTTTATTAATAACTTTTGTTATCATTTCTTGCAGAATCTAGTCCGAAAATTCTTTTATGCAGATTCTCTGCATATAAAATCATTAAATTTTTTGAAGCAAGTGGGTACAACATTTATCATTTCTATAAAACTAGTGTTCGTCTAATGTTAAAAATTCGACCGGAACTTTTTATGTAAATATGAAGAAAACATAATATATCTACACTCAAAAGAAAAATCAATCCATCCGTACTCAAATCAATCCGAAGCGGTATTAATAGTACGGTGAGTACGGATTTTCTTGAATCAAGTACAGAAAGATTGATTCAAGTACGGATTTTTAATCCCAAGATACTTAAATTATCCATATTCAATCCCGTTTTCGTACTTGAAATAATCCGAAAATGAGATTGGTTTAAGTAAAACTAAGATTGAATCAATCTCAAAATGCGCTTCATCCAAAAATTATAAAATTGTTTTAATCCGAATTCGTACTTAAAACAATCCGAAAATGAGGTTGATTTAAGTAAAACTAAGATTGAATCAATCTCAAAATGAGCTTGATTCAAGTAATATAAAGTTGATTTTATCCCGAATTCATGATTGAAAAAAACAAAAAAAAAAGAAATTACAAAGAAAAAATGATTATGAGTGATTTACTTACCCGTATTACACATTACAGAATGATAAAACACCAACATCATGCCCGATATGGTTTTTATTTTAGAAATCTTATGTACATATTTAACCAAAAATATAAACTAAATGAGTAGCATGAGTTCAAATTTAAAAAAAAACTTTGAAAAGGGATTGATTTTCGAAAGTAATCCCATTTAGGATTGTTTTGAGTACGTTTAAGTGTTATTCGTACTTGAATTTTTGAGTACGACTCGTACTTAAAGTAATCCCAAAAAACTTGATTTATCCCGAGTGTTTTTCTTTCTGTGTAAGTATATACGCATTTTCTTGTATCGAGCATTTATTTTTTCCGTCTAAGTGGATTGATTTAGCGAGAGACTAAGCTCCTGTTCATACCCAGGGATTTGTAAAAATCCTTTCATGACCAGTGAAAGGAGAACCAATCATTTAACTGGTATATCAAGAACTAAAAGGTAGAAATGAATAACATTTTTTTTTTGGAATTTTCTTAAATTTTCTTCTTGAATTTAATTATAGGACTTATTTCATTAAACTACATTGTATTGAAATAATAGAACATTGTAGTAAATGACACTAAACACGTACATTGAGAACAGATGTGTGACTGGTCTAATTCATATAAAGTGTTAGAACTTGAACAGGTCGCTACCACCAAAGACCTATCACGGGACTACTTTGGTGCCAGTCCGCTTCCCTCTAGGGTATCTTTCACGTGAGTTTATTTAATTTTTTAAATCAATATAAAAATGATCAGAATATATCAATTGAAAAGCAAAAAGTATCAAAATGTATCCTTTATAGATTGTCTTCCACTCAGGACCAGAGAAAGCCAAAAAGTTATATTTTTAATACTTATAAGTTATTCATACGGTACCGAGCACGAGTACAGCCAGGTATGACTACCAATAAGTAAGAACATAAATAAGTTTGTATATCGACCGGTATGAGTATTACAAACAGGCATACGTATGGATATTCGTATGAATGCGTATGAGTACAAGCATGTATCGATGAGTATCGACAAGTAACTTCAACAATTCGTATGTTTATTGTAAAGCAAGCGGTGTTGCCACGACCTAAAAATTGTTTATGCAGAAAACATAATTATATTTTAAGTATTCCAAAACCAGTAAAACAAATGTTGCACTGATTAATTCAGAATTTTATTAAATTCAAGTTTCATTTTATAGGTTTTGATTTACTCAGGACCCTGCACCTATAATATTATGTTTCTGAGTTTAATATAATATAAAAGAAACGGAAAAGTAAAAGAAAGAAATTTAATTTCCCGCATAGTCATTATATTCGAAACCCGGTTTCTGAAAAATGTCGAATAATCGACCACTCTACTTTTTTATTATTTGAAAATTGAAAAAAATTAAATTTGTTATTTATGTTTTCTGCATATGTATTAGTAGCAAATTTTAACGCTTATAGCTCTGAAATTATTAAACAGATGTTTGTGCACTTCTGTGAGTAAATACCTTTCAAATGATGTGTATTTGGTTTAAATCGGCTGACATGCAGAGGAGGAAAGTGTTCTGAACTGTCTTGCATTTGCCGATTTATATATAGAGAAATCTGGCTCTTTCAACAAATTAAATGTTCTGTACATTTGTATTCTTCTTTTTTCAAATTTCAGAGCATTTAACATTGCCTTACTTATCGGATATGAATTGACATCTCTTTGGCGTTTGTTAAAAATTTCTTAAGTCTGAAACTGTAGTTTTTCTCTTAAATGATTTTGTTAATCGTGCTTAATTCCCTTTATTTTTTGATAAAAAACACTGAAATTTATTGTTGATGGGATAAGCTATTCCTATACGCATTTGACTGGTTGCTTAGGCCAGATCATCAGGAAACTTCATTCATAAAGATTTTAGAAAAACTAAAGATATTAAACCAAATAAAACTGTTAAGCGTATAAGAATTACAGAAATAGTTCTATTTGTAACAATATCAAAGTTTAAACAAAATCGTCAACAATAAACAGTGAGTTTATCTCTCCTTACATTCCCCACTACAATTTATTGAAATTCTGCCGTAATTCTTTTCGTAAAGTTAAATTGAAAAATATTTATTCATAGACTGTTCTCCTAAAAGCGAATGATAATCATTATAAGCTGTTGTGTTCGACTAATATTTTTATTTATTTATTTATTTTAATTTAGAGGTATCCTAGCAAAACAAGATAATTATCTTATAAATGAAAGTGCTAGGGAATAAGATCAAACTTATAATCACAGTATGTAATTAAGGAAATTATTAAGATATAATATTAAAATAATAACATAACATTAAAAAAAACAGAGAAATATAAAACTGCATCAGACTGGATAGTCAGTGATAAGACATAGTAAAACTTATATATTACATAATGCAAAAACATTTATATAACTCCTTTTTAAACGCATTTGCATTGCCTAAGTATTGTATATAATTCGGTAAAGAATTCCAAAGACTTGTGGTATAAATGAAAAATTGCCGATATGACAAAAGACTATCTTTGTTGAATAATCTTCCTTCCACGGTTAGATCTAGAAAATTGAACCCTACTGAACAAATATATAGGCTGCTTAGAGGTAATAATCCTATGTAAAAATATAAGGCATTTACGTTTCAAGAGGTTATCAAACTTAATCTGAATTATCTGATACGAGTAGAGTGAAATGTGGTCACGACGTCCTTTAAGAAATACATATCTTGCAATATTGTTGTAAGCTAAGTTGAGTTTTCGTTGATCTTCACTGTCACAGTTCGCAAAAATTTCACAACCGTATAATAGGACAGGAATAAGATATGTTTTTGCAAGTTTCATACGTATGGGAAATGGTGTTGAATCTATTACTGCCCACAAGTTGCGAAGCATACTATACACTCTACCCACAACGACATTAATATGGTTTGACCAGGTTAGCCGAACATTAAAAATAACTCCAAGGTTTACAGCTGTTTTAACATACTCGATTCTATTTTCCTTGATGTTTACTTCCGGTACTTCAAATGCTCTATTAGACTTCGAAAGCAAAATACATTTAGATTTGGCTGGATTGATGGATAGCCCATTGGCGTTAGCCCAGCTGTCAATTTTGTTTAATTCACAATTAATAGAGTTTACACAAGAACTTACATTTTCTATATGGGTACTCATGTAATCCAGCACGTCATCAGCGTACATATGGACTTTGCTGTCATTCAAAACATCAGGTAGGTCATTAATGTACATACAGAATAAGAGTGGGCCCAGTACAGAACCTTGAGGAACTCCTCTTTTAACATGCAGTGAATTTGAAACATTATTATTATGATGAACACGTTGAGATCTGTCCATAAGATACGAATATATAAGATTACAGGCTGTATTCGAAAAATAAAATAGATTTTGAAGCTTTGTTAATAAAATTGCATGATCTACCGTGTCAAATGCTTTACTATGATCAAGAAGAACTAGGAAAGCCACCAAGTTTTTATCTAACTTTGATCTGAGGTCATCAACCACGTCCAGTAGGGCAGTGGTACAGCTTCTAGCTTTCATGAAGCCCGATTGCCTATCAGACAGAAAATTATTACTTTCTAAAGGTACGGTCACATATGGCAAACATTTGCCAAAAACTATCAAATATTTGTTTGCCCAAATCTGACCACAAAATATTTTAAAGGGGCAAACAGAAAAACAGCTGATTTTGGGCAAACAAAATTATTTGATAGCAAACAAAAATGCTCCTAATGTGACCATTTAATGTCAAATATTTTCCTCGATTTTAGGCAAATAAATAGTTGTTCTTACAAAAATTTTGTAAGACCAAACAGCGGCAAATAAAAAAGGTTTAAAATAAAAATTATTGAATAAAATTGAAAAAATTAAATAATTTTTTAATGACGAAAAAACTTATTTATATAAAAAAATTTTTCTGTGTTCTCTTTTTAGCAAAGAGTTGCGCGGTAAGTAGGTTTCAAGATGTTATAAAATACATTTTTCTTAAGTAAATAGGTAATTTATTTAATATGGGTACATATAATATATAAGCTAATGTTACGAATAATGCTAGAAACACAACTGGGTCGAACGACGAATAATTCGCAACGCTAATAGCGGCATGATAGCAAAGTTTAATATGTATTTATTAAAAATCGTTAAAGCTGGAAAGAATCAGGAAACAATTGCATCTATCGCGAACATTCACGAAAAATTGCAAGACCAAAAATTTATTTGAAAATGCCAAATCGATTAAAAAAGAAAATGTCGGAAAAAACAAAAAAAAATAGAGAAAATTCGCGAAAATCTTTAATATTTCAAACAAGCCAGAAAATTGATTAAAAGTCCCTAAAACTAAAAGGAATGGTAAAAATTCTGTAAATATTGCGATATTTGTGTGAAAATCCGTATTGTTTTTCTTTTTTATATGAAGACCATTTCAAACTAAAAACCAAGATTATGTTTTTTGTTAAAAATATTCTCACATATAAGAATTAAAGTCGATTCGTTTTACTTTCACTAACCCCTAACCACTTTAATTGAAAACGAACAAAAACGTGTGGAGGTGAATTGCAGAACACAAAAAATGCTGAAGTAATCCACTTTCGAGTGAATTCGGATTCTAGAACATACCCGATTATCTAAAAAATTGCCACATGTACTTTATGAATAAGGTTTGTAATATCGCAAATATTTTTTTTTGTTTGGTAACAAGAGTTTGTTATATTCGCTAGCAAAAGTTATAATTCTTTGCAACATTTGTACTTACATTACTGGTACTTTTCTTCATAATAATGTACATTAATGTAATCTAATTAATTTCGTTTACTTTTACCCAACACTGTCAGATTTTCTCACATTCATTTTGATCATACATATATTATTATCACTCAGTTCTGTAATTTTTTTTTAAGATACCATGTAAGTTCGTGTACATGATGACATACATGATAACAAGGGTAATTGAAAACAGGTTTTTTTTAACACTTACTCTGGTTCAAGCATTTTGAGTTTTTTTTTTGTTAAGAGTCAATAATTAATACTCCAAAGAAGGGAAAAAAGGAACTGTTAATCACGAAATCAGGTCGTTGTAAATGTGGACATTGAACAGTAAAGATTAACTGGTGGAAAAAAAAAATATTTTAGAAGATAATTGAAAAAGAATTAAAATATATTTAAAAAAACGTGTTACACAATCTAAGTTTCCAGAAGCCTATTACGGTTTAATCAAAATATTAAATTAAATTAGAAAAAAAAAATTGAACATACATCCAGTAAAGTCTTGATTGGAGTTATTAAGTCTTAAGAATATTTCATATATTTTAATTACTAAAATAAACCAGCTGCAATTACGTACGAAGGATTTTAAACACTCGAGGTGGTTTCTCTTAGGACTGGTGGTCAAACCACTTGTCCATGTCACAACACTCGAGAGGTATAACGAGAGCTATAACCATGTAATAAAACATCTAATAGTTTGACAGCGTAGTTATTTCAACCACCGAACTTCCGAAATATTATGTAATAATTGGTCACATGGTTTGAGACGAGTTTACACAGAGCTTAAACATAACGAAAGCCTCACTATCCTTCAGGGAAAACAGTGGAAATATACCAATCTAGTTAAAAGCATTGCATAACTAAATTTAACATCAAAATTATCACCCAATACCCAAAATTTCCTAATCAAGTTAAATCTAATCTAACAAAAATTTCCTAAATTTAATACCACAAAAATGCCTTACACTTATAAATTAATTTCGTTTAATATATAAATCTATGAACGAACACATTTTCCGTATAACAAATATTAACACCAGTTCAGTAATCAACCCCCTAAATAACTATATTACCATTATTAACTCCATAACGTTCTATTTCCTATTTCATGAATAATATTAATATAAATTCCTAGCTAAAAACTACAACAATTAAATAAAAAAAAAAAAAAAAAAAAAATGTCTACTTCCTATTTTAAAAATATTCAAAAAAATATAACAGTTTAAATCTTATAAGATTTTAATTTTTATTTACTAATATAACATTTAATTTCCTAATCACAAGCTCTTAACATTACCTCTTACATATAAATATTCACGTAAACATTTAACATTAACATACGTGGTTTACATATATGTTGTCAACATCAATTCCACCAAAAGCAGAAGGCCTTCGGCAGCGATGGAATCAAACCAAAAATAAAAATTCTGTAAGTTGTACATATTTTCTTTTCTTTTTTTTTTTTTACTTACATTTTATATGCTATGTACGTATATTTATTTGTAATGTACTTTCGAGTTTCATTTCTTAATATTAGCACGCTGAAAGCTTTAACTATTTTTTTATAACATAACAATAACAAAGACATTATATAGCATTATACGTACTTGAATAAAGAGAAATATGAATTGATCAAACTCTTAATAAGAGCAAATAGACTCATCAATATAAAAAGCTTAAAATTTCTTTGTTATTTGTTCTTGCTATTTTTTTATAATTACTAAGATTTATATACATATACATTATGATTAAAAATTGTTTCTAAATAAATATATTGAAAATAAAAGAATGAGAAAATAAATCTTTTGATGTGATATTTCAGGGTCGTAGGTAAGAGTAGGTGTGTTAGGGGTTTTTTTCAAAATTATTTTAGCCCGGAAAGACTATGGCTGGGAGGGTTAAGGGGCAGCAGCATTTTCATCTGTCTGCATAATAGAGACCAAGACACTAATGTTTAGTGGAAGGAAGTTAATAGTTTTATTTCTTGTGTTTTGTCAAGGGCATTCAAACGCACGTATTTTTTTTTGTAACTAGATCTTAAGGCTGAACCAAGAACCCCGCCCAAAACTACTGAACAGGCTAGTCTGCAAGACGTGCGTGAAGTTCCAAGCCAAGATCCACTTAATAATTTTCTTTTTTTCGACAGAACCTATTTCTATCTAAGTATACTCGGGAAAACAGACAATTGTGACACCAAGTCGGAAAAAAAAAAGGAAAAAAAAAAAAAGAAAAAGTTGTTACAATGAATGGCGCCCAACGTGGGGCCCAAGGTCATATGAAATTTTAATTTGTTGTAAGACAAATGTTTAAAATAACATCTTAGTTTTTATTGCTGATTTTGGGACTCATAAATAATTGGAAACATCTTATTTAAACAATAAATTTTAACCAGGAAATTAAAGATTTATTACTTAAGAGGTCATTTTCGGGAATTATTTTTCATAGTGTATCGTCTAATTTGGCTTAGCCAAGAATGTAAAAACTTAGTATGCATGGATGGAATCATTGTATATATGGAATTGATAGTACTCTTGTACAATCCACTATGAATTTTAAGTTTACTCATTCCTTTATGTTAGTGAGATAATTTCTTAAAATGTACTTCAGGGGTGATTAATCTATTAGGGAATTGTCAGATTGATTTGGAGGCTAAGTGTTAGGAATTACGTATTTGATGTGGGAACTTATAACGCAAAACGTCCACTTTTAAAATTCAAAATTTGTCTGTCCATTTCATATTAGATTATTAAAACCGAAACGTCTACTTCTCATTAGTTTGGTTTTCTTTATAAATTCATAAAACACATATAACCTTACTGAAAACTCAATGAAGTATCACACTTAATAATAGAGTGCTTAGAAAAACTGAAAGTATTAATTTAAAATGTCGCTCGTTCATAGCAATGAAAATTTAACATCTTTAGTAGAAGGGAATAGGAATCAAACATGTTCCATTTGTGGAAAAGATTACGAGATTGACGATGTCATTGTGTCAACTCCATGTGATCACATTTTCCATAAAGACTGTATAATCAATGTCCTTAAGACAACTCAAGCTTGTAGTATTTGTGGCAAAGCCTGTAGACAGACAAAGCTTAAATCACACAATATTTTGTCAGGTACGGAAAGTCACAAATTACCAGTTAGTGACAATAATGAGAGTCGTGGTGCTATACCAAAAGTCCCTCATCAATCTCAAGTTAAGGGGTTTAATCCCATACGTAATTTAAATTTTAATCAGCAAACGCCTAGAGTAGACAATATTCCTAATCGGAGAATGTCGGTGGATAATTTATTAAATATTTCCCAAGGTAATGTGAGTAACCAAAATGCTCCGTTCAATGTTAGTAATCAAAATATAAGTGATAATACCCTACAAGCCCTTATAAATGAGGCTGTTAGAATACAATTGGCCTCAATTAATCTAGGTTCGAATACAAATTTCAGGCCAGGTAATTGTAATATTAACCAAGTCAACCCTAACCGTGATTTTCAGAATGATGACAATAGGTCTAATCATAATAGAAACTTTCCACTCCGAAATAACCCTAATCGCCACAATTTTAGTAGACAAAACTTGTATCAACACTTTGAGAATTCTGCTGAAAAGATTTCGAACATAATGTCTGGTTGGCATATTAAGTTTAGTGGACAAAATGAAGAGGGATTGGCAATTGATAATTTTATATATAGGGTACAGTCACTCACGAATCAAAGCTTACGGGGAGACTTTGATGTGTTGTGCAGGCATATACACTTGCTTTTCTCTGGCAAAGCTATGGACTGGTTCTGGCGCTTTCACAGGACAGCTCAAAGGTTTGATTGGGACACACTGTGTACTGAACTTAGAAATCAGTTTCGTGACCGACGTACTGATTTTGACCTAAGGGAGCAAATCAGACGTAGGAAACAGAAAATTGGTGAGAAATTCGATTCATTTTATGATTCCATTTTGCAAATTACGGACAGGTTACAAACACCTATTTCGGATTTTGAATTAATCGAAATTTTGAAACGCAATTTAAATACCGAAGTCAGAAAGGAACTTTTACATTTCGAAATTATGTCAATATCTCAATTAAGAGAGTATGTTCGAAAACATGAAATTCTAGAAGAAGAGCTAGATAATCGCAAATCAAATAGAAATTTTATTGCGCGAAAGGCTGTGTCCGAAATTGATTCTGAATCTGTTGTAGAGAACACGCAAAATTTAATTGAGGAAATAGGTGAAGTTAGCTGTTTGAACTGTATGCAAAAAGGACATCGTTTTGAAGAGTGCTTAGGAGACAGGAAAATATTTTGTTATGGGTGTGGAGCACCAAACATTTTTAAACCAAATTGTCCAAAATGTAATAAGTTTTCAAAAAACTACTCAGCGAAGTACCAACCCAAACAATACCAATCAAAAGCAACTCAGATGTAAAATCGACTGCATGTCAAACTAATTCAGATTCTAAATTGATCGAATCAAATAATACTCCCAGACATTTTAAACCGTACCATATTAGATTACGGGAATACCAAAAAGTTAGATCTAGAATTTTTAATGAGGAACTTGTTATGACGGCTAATGACAAGAAAACTAGAAGAAGTACTTTAAGATTGCGAGAATTTTGGAAGAAAGTTATTAGAAATCGTAAACACATATGCTCTGCCATTATATCACGGGAACACCATTGTGATATAAGACCTTTTACCACAGTACGTATTTTCGATAAGGATGTTGTGGGTATGATTGATACCGGGGCAACTGTCTCAGTATTTGCATCCGATTACGCTACTGAGTTCTTAAGGAAAAATGAACATCCTTTTCGTAGATTTCAACTTTGTTTGAGAACTGCTGATGGCACTCAACACCCTACAGTAGGTAGTGTTACGACAAATGTCACTTTTAGGGGTGTATCCAAACCGCTAACATTCGTTATTATTCCCAATTTAAAACAAAATGTATACTTAGGCGTAGACTTCGTCAGATTATTTGGCCTGGCCAGAGACTTATTTTTAGATACACCAACCCTTAGCGAGAACTCGGAAATAGCCAATACTGATTTTAATGATAATGTACATAGTGTGAACCCTGATCAAAGAGTCAAGCTTAATGATGCCATAAACGCGTTTCCTTCATATTCAAAAGAAGGCCTTGGACGAACAACACTGGTAACTCATGTTATAGATACGGCTGACAATAAGCCAATCAAGCAGCGCTATTTTGCCGTTTCGCCCGCCATTGAAAATTTACTTTCCGCTGAAATTGATCGTATGCTCAAACTAGGGGTCATTGAAGAATCCCATAGTCCTTGGTCATCTCCTGTGGCCCTAGTGCAAAAGCCGGGGAAGGTGCGACTGTGTTTAGATGCCCGTAAGGTAAACAGTGTCACGGTGAAGGATGCTTATCCTTTGCCGTTAATCGATGGAATACTCAGTAGACTCCCTAAGGCCAGATTCATTACCTGTCTTGACCTTAAGGACGCCTTCTGGCAGATTCCATTGGATGAACGGGCAAGGGAGAAGACAGCTTTTACTGTGCCCGGGCATCCTTTATACCAGTTCGTTACCATGCCCTTCGGCTTGTGTAACGCGCCACAGACGATGTCCAGACTCATGGATAGGGTCATACCGGCAAATCTACGTTCGAGAGTATTCGTATATTTAGACGACCTCCTACTAATGACGGAAACATTTGAGGAACACATTTTACTTTTGCATGAGGTTGCTCTTAATATAAGGAAGGCTAATCTTACTATTAATATAGAGAAGAGTAAATTTTTACTCAAATCTCTTAAATATTTAGGACACATAATCGGCCATGGAATAATCACAACTGACCCGGACAAAGTACGTGCTATTCGGAACTTTCCGTTACCGACGTCCGTCCGTCAATTACGAAGGTTCTAAGGGATATGTGGGTGGTACAGACGTTTTGTCCGCAATTTCGCTTCTTTAACCGCTCCTCTTACTGACATGTTAAAGAAATCTAGAAAGTTTATTTGGTCCGAAGACTCCAAAAATTCATTTAATGAATTAAAAAAGGCACTGTCGTCAGCTCCTGTGTTGCACAACCCAGACTTTTCACGTCCATTTTCAATACAGTGCGATGCTAGTAAATACGGGGTTGGGGCAGTACTCGCACAAAGGACAGATAGTCAGGAGGAAGTACCAATAGCTTTCATGAGCCATAAATTGACAACTGCTCAGGCAAATTATTCAGTGTCGGAACAAGAATGTCTCGCTGCCGTAATGGCAGTTAAAAAGTTTCGTGCGTACGTAGAAGGGCAAGAATTCGAGATAATTACTGACCACGCCTCCTTAAAATGGCTCATGGAGCAGACGGACCTGCACGGACGATTGGCGCGGTGGGCCTTAAAACTACAAGGTTTTATTTTTAAGATTTGTCACCGTAAGGGAAGTCAAAATATTGTGCCTGATTCTTTATCAAGGATGTACTCCGAAAATAATGATGAATTGAAGATGTTGAAATGTAATGATTTTGTTACCGCGGAATTGGAAAGTACCCTCGAAATAGATTTGGAATCGAACGAATTTAAATCGAATGAATATTTATTACTAATAGATAAACTTAAATCAAATTTAGATCGCTTACCCGATATTAAAATAGTAGATGGTTTTGTGTACAGAAGATGTGAACACGCTTCGGGGCAAGAGTTACAAGAACAATTATCATGGAAATTGTGGATACCATCCGCGTTGACACAGGATCTTATACATAGAGCACATGATCATCCATTAAGTGCACATGGAGGCTTAGGTAAAACATTAAATAGACTAAAACAATTTTTCTACTGGCCAAAAATGACGAAACAAGTCGCTAATTACATAAGGTCTTGTGAAACTTGCAAGCAGACCAAGGCCCCTAACCATTGTTTAAGGCCTCCGATGGGACAGCAATCCACGTCAGAGCGCGTCTTCCAAAGACTGTATGTGGATTTACTGGGACCTTATCCAAGATCTTCTGCGGGAAATATAGGAATCGTTATCGTATTGGACCATATGTCTAAATTTTGTTTTTTAGAGCCCATAAGAAAATTTACATCCAATGTGATAGTTGAGTTTCTAGAAAAACGTATCTTTCACGTATTTGGAGTGCCCGAATCTGTGACAACCGATAACGGAGTCCAATTCAAATCCAATATGTTCAAGGCCTTGTTGCAAACGTATGGAGTTTTTCACAATTTGACAGCAATCTATGCTCCTCAGGCAAATGCTAGTGAGCGCGTTAATCGCTCTGTTCTAGCAGCAGTAAGAGCCTATATAAAACCGTCGCAAAGAGACTGGGATGAAAAATTGTCTGCGATTTGTTGTGCTCTTAGAAGTGCAGTACACGTTAGTACGGGCTTCGCACCATATTACCTGCTTTTTGGACAAAATATGTTGACCAACGGGAAATCCTATGCCCTATTACGAAACACCAAATTGTTAGAAGACCCTACAGTAAATTTAAAGGCTGATGAAAAAACAGAATTGATAAGGGAAAAAGCTAGAGAAAATCTTCGTAAATCATATGAAAGGAATCTTAAAACATACAATCTAAGGTCTCGACCCGTAAATTATGAAATTGGACAGATCGTTTATAGAAGAAATTTCTCTCAATCCAAGGCCATAGACCATTTTAATAGTAAGTTGGCAAACCAATTCGAAAAGGCAAAAATAATAGCAAAATTTGGTTCAAGTTATTATCAATTACAGGATATGAATGGTAGAAATATCGGCAAATTTCATGCTAAAGATTTACGAACGTAATATTTAATATACTACTAGCAGTCGTATAACTGAGTTTAACATATTTAATGAAAGATCATCAATACAAGTCTTCAGCTTTTGTTTTACTGATCAATTCAGTCAAACACAACCTGTTTTGTAATATCGCAAATATTTTTTTTTGTTTGGTAACAAGAGTTTGTTATATTCGCTAGCAAAAGTTATAATTCTTTGCAACATTTGTACTTACATTACTGGTACTTTTCTTCATAATAATGTACATTAATGTAATCTAATTAATTTCGTTTACTTTTACCCAACACTGTCAGATTTTCTCACATTCATTTTGATCATACATATATTATTATCACTCAGTTCTGTAATTTTTTTTTAAGATACCATGTAAGTTCGTGTACATGATGACATACATGATAACAAGGGTAATTGAAAACAGGTTTTTTTTTAACACTTACTCTGGTTCAAGCTTTTTGAGTTTTTTTTTTTTTTTTGTTAAAAGTCAATAATTAATACTCCAAAGAAGGGAAAAAAGGAACTGTTAATCACGAAATCAGGTCTTTGTAAATGTGGACATTGAACAGTAAAGATTAACTGGTGGAAAAAAAAAATATTTTAGAAAATAATTGAAAAAGAATTAAAATATATTTAAAAAAACGTGTTACACAATCTAAGTTTCCAGAAGCCTATTACGGTTTAATCAAAATATTAAATTAAATTAGAAAAAAAAAATTGAACATACATCCAGTAAAGTCTTGATTGGAGTTATTAAGTCTTAAGAATATTTCATATATTTTAATTACTAAAATAAACCAGCTGCAATTACGTACGAAGGATTTTAAACACTCGAGGTGGTTTCTCGTAGGACTGGTGGTCAAACGACTTGTCCATGTCACAACACTCGAGAGGTATAACGAGAGCTATAACCATGTAATAAAACATCTAATAGTTTGACAGCGTAGTTATTTCAACCACCGAACTTCCGAAATATTATGTAATAATTGGTCACATGGTTTGAGACGAGTTTACACAGAGCTTAAACATAACGAAAGCCTCACTATCCTTCAGGGAAAACAGTGGAAATATACCAATCTAGTTAAGAGCATTGCATAACTAAATTTAACATCAAAATTATCACCCAATACCCAAAATTTCCTAATCAAGTTAAATCTAATCTAACAAAAATTTCCTAAATTTAATACCACAAAAATGCCTTACACTTATAAATTAATTTCGTTTAATATATAAATCTATGAACGAACACATTTTCCGTATAACAAATATTAACACCAGTTCAGTAATCAACCCCCTAAATAACTATATTACCATTATTAACTCCATAACGTTCTATTTCCTATTTCATGAATAATATTAATATAAATTCCTAGCTAAAAACTACAACAATTAAATAAAAAAAAAAAAAAAAAAATGTCTACTTCCTATTTTAAAAATATTCAAAAAAATATAACAGTTTAAATCTTATAAGATTTTAATTTTTATTTACTAATATAACATTTAATTTCCTAATCACAAGCTCTTAACATTACCTCTTACATATAAATATTCACGTAAACATTTAACATTAACATACGTGGTTTACATATATGTTGTCAACATCAATTCCACCAAAAGCAGAAGGCCTTCGGCAGCGATGGAATCAAACCAAAAATAAAAATTCTGTAAGTTGTACATATTTTCTTTTCTTTTTTTTTTTTTACTTACATTTTATATGCTATGTACGTATATTTATTTGTAATGTACTTTCGAGTTTCATTTCTTAATATTAGCACGCTGAAAGCTTTAACTATTTTTTTATAACATAACAATAACAAAGACATTATATAGCATTATACGTACTTGAATAAAGAGAAATATGAATTGATCAAACTCTTAATAAGAGCAAATAGACTCATCAATATAAAAAGCTTAAAATTTCTTTGTTATTTGTTCTTGCTATTTTTTTATAATTACTAAGATTTATATACATATACATTATGATTAAAAATTGTTTCTAAATAAATATATTGAAAATAAAAGAATGAGAAAATAAATCTTTTGATGTGATATTTCAGGGTCGTAGGTAAGAGTAGGTGTGTTAGGGGTTTTTTTCAAAATTATTTTAGCCCGGAAAGACTATGGCTGGGAGGGTTAAGGGGCAGCAGCATTTTCATCTGTCTGCATAATAGAGACCAAGACACTAATGTTTAGTGGAAGGAAGTTAATAGTTTTATTTCTTGTGTTTTGTCAAGGGCATTCAAACGCACGTATTTTTTTTTGTAACTAGATCTTAAGGCTGAACCAAGAACCCCGCCCAAAACTACTGAACAGGCTAGTCTGCAAGACGTGCGTGAAGTTCCAAGCCAAGATCCACGTAATAATTTTCTTTTTTTCGACAGAACCTATTTCTATCTAAGTATACTCGGGAAAACAGACAATTGTGACACCAAGTCGGAAAAAAAAAAGGAAAAAAAAAAAAAGAAAAAGTTGTTACAGGTTAACATCGACAGCTAGCCGGACGGGTGGACATTGTTATATCGATTTAGAAAAGGATGCTGACGAAAAATAAAAATGTTGGTCGCAAGTTCGTCCAAGCAGTTTGGATTAAAATTCGGCACTTTTGGTTCAGTAGAAAAAGAGTTATGGGGCGAAATGTGAAACAACCTCTCGAAAAAAATCAATATTTATTTACAAAAACTAACGTAAATTGGCGGCGGAATGCACCATTTATCGTTAAATTTTGCACAAACTCATTTAATGTATGTATATGCCTAGAAATCATATAACTAAATTTCGTGAAGATCGGTCTATAATTTACAATAGATCCACTGTCTAAAACACTTTACTGCTTAAGTCTAAAACCGTAACAAATAATGCTGTAGTTTCATAATTTGTGTTAATCTAGTTGTACAAGACTGGAAATTACTTCGCCAAATTGCCTTTATCCCTTTATTTGTTATCTTAATCCTCTTTTACTTTTAAAAATGCTGTTCTCGCTCTTCTGTACCATAAAACCATAAAAGTTTCAATATTTTGCATCAAAATGTTAATTTTTAGTTTTAATGAAAAGTAATTTTATTTATTTAATTTTTATTTTTGACAATTTGTTCAAATAATTATTTTTAGGCAAATATTTTTATATGTGAACACAGGGCAAACATGTTTTCCCATTTTTTATTTGAAGGTATTTAATATCTGTTTGAACAAACAAAAATGGGCAAATAAATGTGCGTAGTGTGACCAGCAAATAAAATTTTTATGTTTTTTATCAAATAAAAAAATTCCAAGTTGTAAAATTCCTTCCCTCAGTGAAAATAATTTAATGAAAATTAAATTTGATGAACTCAAGCCTAATTAAAGAATATCAAAAATTGAAAATAAACAGTTCAACTAAAAATCAAAATTGTTCATAGAAATAGCTGTGGCACAAGCTCTAATGTTTACATTTGTACTTTAATTTGTACAAATAAAAATGTCGACGAAAGTGGACAAGAAACATAATAAACAAATGTATTCAGGTTTTCAAGACAAAGTCTTGACAGAAAGAATACGAAAAAACAGAGGAAAAAGGAGGCAACATGTAATTTGAAATTTAAGTGATAATAACATCAAATTTCGAACCACCAGTACTACTGGTTAAAGATTGATGTTTGACTGTTTGCTAAACGGGCACCGCAGTGGTGCAGTGGGTAGAACTCAAAGATCTTCTGACGATATAAAGTGGTGTTTCTTTAAACATGTAAAGATCAACCCGGGTTCAAATCCCAGCTCAGCCAAGAAAAATTATCAATAAACTTTAATAAAAAAATTCCAAGTTGTAAAATTCCTTCCCTCAGTGAAAATAATTTAATGAAAATTAAATTTGATGAACTCAAGCCTAATTAAAGAATATCAAAAATTTAAAATTTTTTACCAAATTTTAAAAAAATGCCGGCAAACAAAATTTGACAAATGTTTGCCATATGTGACCGTACCTTTAGTAACCAAATATGCAAATGATTTTTCTGGAAGACTTCTATTTTTTGAAAGTACTCGTTCCCAAGCTCTATTATCAAGAATTTTATCAGCTTGGTGTCTAATATTTAAATCTTTACTTATTGAATAAGCAATATCGTGTTCTTTGCATGCAACCTCTAATAGATTTATTCCTTTATCAGCTCGTTCTAAACGTTTTTGTAATTTCGTTCCAGGACCACAATATTGATAACCAGGGAGATGTAATTCGAAAGGAATTGAGTTTATTAATTTATTAATTAAACCTCCTCCTCCTTTGACGGTTTTATTGCAATTAACCTTGTTACATATTACTATTTTATATTATTTTATCCTATCAGGAAGCATAATGCTTAATTATTTCATTCAGTTATAAAGATGCGTTTAATTAAACAACATAGAAATATTTTTATTCGCAATACTGATTCTTCAACGAATATAAAATCAAAAACTAGACATAGTTCTATATTACCGAATTCTATTCGTGTACTAATTGTTGGTCCTTCAAATTGTGGAAAGACTAACGTTATGATTAGCTTACTAGAAAGTTCTAATGGATTGAAATTTAAAAACATCTATTTATACTAAAAATCACTTTTCCAACCAAAGTATGAATATTTAAAAAAATTAATATCGCCAATTAAAGGAATGGGGTTTTATACGTTTTCTAATAATGATTCTGTAATTCCTCCTGATGAAGCACAAAACAATTCAATTATGATATTCGATGATGTTGCATGTGAAAAACAAAACAATATACGTGCATATTTTTGTATGGGTAGACATAAAAATATAGACTAATTCTACTTATGCCAAACATATACAAGAATTCCTAAACGTTCAATAAGAGATAATGCTAATATGATTAGTATGTTTAAGCAAGATGAAATGAATATGAAACATTTAAAGGCAAAGATGTTTTTTCATTCAATTATTTTTATAGTAGCTTAACTTCTCCAGTGACTACACACTGGAGTCATGTGATTTTATATTTCTAAACTTAATCAAGATGCTATAAAATTTTTATTTATCAAAATAATGTTTTTCAAAGATTTTAACTAGAAAAAATATCTTTTAGGAAATTTACCAAGACTTTTATGATCACTTTAGGGCTCAAGGCTCAGATTACAAAAAACCACGCACTTTTTTTTTTTGATAATTTGACAACTTTATTTTATTTATTTATAATTTTTGTTTTCATTGTCATTTGTTTTATTACATTGTTTTGATCTTTATGTAATGCCACAATTGTTCTTTTAGGAAATTTACCAAGACTTTTATGATCACTTTAGGGCTCAAGGCTCAGATAACAAAAAACTACGCACTTTTTTTTAATAATTTGACAACTTTATTTTATTTATTTATAATTTTTGTTTTCATTGTCATTTGTTTTATTACATTGTTTTGATCTTTATGTAATGCCACAATTGTTCTTTTAGGAAATTTACCAAGACTTTTATGATCACTTTAGGGCTCAAGGCTCAGATAACAAAAAACTACGCACTTTTTTTTAATAATTTGACAACTTTATTTTATTTATTTATAATTTTTGTTTTCATTGTCATTTGTTTTATTACATTGTTTTGATCTTTATGTAATGCCACAATTGTTTTTAATTAGTTTATTTAGTTTTTTTTTTAATCTCTTCTTTTTTTCCACTTGCTATGTTTTTGTTTATTTATTTTACAATCTTGTTTTCGTTATTTTGTTCACTTTGTTTACTGTTTTAAATCGACCGTGTAAATATTTGTTTAAAAGTATGATAAAAGTCGCAAACTGCGTTTCAATATTTTTTTAGAGAAAACTTTTTTACTGTTTTGGTTTGGTTTCCAAAAAATCTTTGTTCTTCTAAAATGGATATTTTTTAAAAAAAATCTCTTACACAATCCGTACCGTAAAATATTAAACTGAAATAGCCTTAAAAATCAATTCCAGACTTTTACCAAGTTTATTTGAGATAAAAGTAAAATCAGTTAGTTTATAAATTAAAAGATTCCTTGGATGGATAACGTGTAGTATCCGGCCGAACCTTCGGTTTCGGTTACGGAGTTCTGCAAAAAATTATATTAGGCAAAAGTTCGGTGTTCGGCGAAATTTTTACCGAACTGTTTTATAAAATAAATTCCAAAAAAGAATATTCCCGGTATTTACCCAGTATTAACCCAGACATCAGGTAAATAACCTGTAGAATCCCATCTATGAAATGTGGATATAAATAAATTGAAATAAAAATCCAAAAAGGAGAAAAATTTCAAAAATTAGTTAATCCTATTTAAAAAAGTTTCACATGGATTGGCTTAAGCACGTAAAGTTAAAAGAATGGGTGCAAGAAACAGATAAGAAACCTTTGGAAATTACTGCAAATGCGATATTGTCTCTAAATTTAGTGGCCTGGAGGCTCATGCAGAAACAAGAATGCATAAAAACGCTACCGGGATAACTAAAAACCATCCAAACACTTTTTAAAGAATTTGTAAAGATGATGATTTGAATAATGGAAGATATAGAAAGCAGTTTGATTGTTTTATAACATTATAAATTCGAGAGTATATTACATACCATTATTAGTATATAATCAACCTTTCAAGATAATACAACAACAACAACAACAACGACAAAACGCATTGTTAACCAACGAAAAAAAAATTAATGAAAAAGTTTTAAAAGAGCTAATACGATTTCAGATTTTTTCCCCTTTAATGATTTCTTAATGGTTTTGCATGCAATCTCAATAGCACCCCAGTTACTGGTAAGCAGGTTTGTAAGGGAGAGAAGCACAATTCCCCCTTACAACCCTTCTTACAAGAGGCATGATTTTTATATGGCGAATTCCTACTTGGAAGCACTACTTTTTTGTAAAATCATTGCGTTTTTCATGGCTTACATTATTCAGTGAAGGAATAGCTTCCAAAAACCGCAACTTTCATACTTTTGATTAATTGCTTCTATACTGTATACAGGAAGCGTTTCTTTCATGTTTCTATTAATATAGCGATTTCATACCTTACCCAATGCTATTACTGTGTTGGCTTTTTGGAAGCATTTTATTCATGCCTATGAAAACATAACTATTTTTTTTAGTTTTGCACATTTTATTTACTAAATAAACTTAAAATACATCCATTGTAAATTGTGATATTATATTTAATACTAAACTGCAATATAATTGGGGTATTCACAAGGTGTGCTATCATGCTATATTGTCATAATGTTCTAACATTTTACAATGGTTTAAAAAAATTGTTGTTGTTTTGTAAACAAAAAGTGTCTTAAATTAATAGAACTTTGCTTGGTATGTTTATTGTTGTGCTGTCGTAATTAATCAGAAGATACCTGCGCTGTTTTTGTAGCCGTCGCCGTTGATGGTATAGTTTTATGCGGCTAATATCCGAATTGCAACACAACACTTGCAGCGTCAAATTTGATCGGCTTAGGACTCTGATGTTTGGTAAACAAACAAAATAAAATTAATTTGTGGTTTGCGTCTGAAAATGGAAAATAGTCAGGGAAGATCTAATTAAATTTATTAATTCATGGATAAGAATTTCTAAATATTTTTATGTTTGGTAAATACATACCTATTTATTTTTTATATTTGTTTTATACGATGGAATCAGACCAATTGATCTTAAAAACAATGCTGTGGTAATGACACCAATTATTACCAAACTAATAAATACAATTAGGGGATTCACAAGGTAGTCATAAAGTTGTAAAGTCATATGTCCTAAAATAATTACAAGAAATATATAGGACTGCTGTGGGCTTCCGCTTATAAAAAAGATTTCTACTGTACAGTTATGACGAATCAACAAACACAGCATTAGTATTTTTATTTTGTTTAAAATACAACAACATTTTTTTAAACAATTGTAAAATATTATTTAGGACATTATGCCGATATGATTGGATAGCACACCTTGTGAATCATCCAAATACTTCACAATGCAATAATACCGGAAGTACTTAAAGTATCTTTTGTTCGTCCTATTTATAAAAACGGTAAAAAATCGGATGTTAATAATTATCGGCCAATAGCTATCTTATCCGTTATTGAAAAAATAATGGAAGAAGTCGTGTGCAGCAGATTGACAGACTATATAAAAAAATATCAAATAATCTCATCAAACCAATTTGGGTTCCAAAAAGGAAAAAAACATAAACAAACTTCTTGGTAACTTTGCAAACTAAAAAAAATCAATGCCTAACACTATTTATCGACTTCAGCAAAGCATTCGATACCCTATCACATAGTAAGCTTATAATAATGTTAGAAAGAATTAGAATACGTGATAGATGTTTAGATTGGTTTAAAAACTATCTAACACTCAGAACATATTGCGTAAAAGTAAAAAACAATTTAAGTATTAAAACAAATTCGGATTTTGGTGTACCTCAAGGCTCAAAATTAGGTCCCATACTATACTTAATATATTCTAACGAACTTATTAAGAAACTAAAAACATGCAAAACGTTCGCATATGCGGACGACACTGCTATAGTAGTGGCCCATAAAAACATAGATACCGCAACAATAATAATGCAACACCAGCTTGATACTGCTGCACGATGGTGCCACGATCATGGTTTAATAATCAATGCATCAAAAACCAAGCTAATGCATATTAAGCCGACAAATATACTTTATATGGAAATTAATATAAGGTTCCACTCAACAAAATGTCTGCACAGAAGAAAAATTACAGATTTTGACTACAATGAGGACCTATGTTCTACTACAATTGAAATTGTCAACACATACAAATACCTAGGCGTTTGCGTAGACCATAATTTTAAATGGATGGTACATGTAGATGAACTTCGAAAAAAACTAAGAAAAGCTTCATTTATGCTACATCATTTGAGTTACAGCTCCAACAATATGGTGCTTAGACAAGCATATTTTTCATTAGTGGAATCACATCTTCGCCATGGCATTACAGCCTGGGGAAACTCAACTTTTTGTAATAAGCTACAACAAACTCAAAACCAACTGCTAAAAATTCTAAAAAAAAATCGCTATATAAACCATACCCAAAACATCACTATAAGCAATATTGGTCTTTCATTGTCAGCAATAATAACAACCCAACAAACACCATCAACTACACACAAAATAGCAACACAATCAACCTTACAGCAACTAGTTCCAACGAATTTGATCAAACAACCAACGCAAACAGAGCAACATTTACTGATACCATCCCTAGAATTACCAACAGCAACACAACATCTACCAACAGCTCTGTAAATACCAACAACAACGCATCAAATATCAACATTGCTAAGGATCTGAACATATTAATCGTCAAAAGCTTATTTTTTACTACAATAGCAACAGAATTTTATAATGACTCCAGGTTTCTCAAAAGAGAACTCGTGTGAATACTGAGGGTAGATACTGTGTACATAGACACAACAACAATTATGGGAAAAACACTCTTTCCGTAATGCTACCAACAGTATTTAACAAACTGCCTCTTGAAATTCTGAATACAGCAAATTTTAATAACAAAAATCAAATATTTAAAAACTTTTTTATTAATCAGCAATGAATGCTGTAAAACTTTAAATTTAACTTTAAAATAAAAAATAGGAAAGAAAAACTTTAATTTATTATCTTTTCATCAGCAATGAATGCTCCAAAACTTAAACATATCTAACTTTTATTCCATACTTGCAGACAAGCCTTAATGGCTTCGCAAGGTTATCAATTAATATGTGTATGTTAATTCATTATAATTAAATTCATTGTAAATAAATAATAATTAAATAAATAAATAATAATAATAATAATAATAAATCAGCTGATTTAAATTCAAAATAGCTAGCACACTAAATTATGAGGGGTTGTTGACAACAGTCGTATATTTTCATGTTATTATTGTATTATATTTTATATATTATGTTTTTTTGAAAAGCTTGCACTTAAGCTAGTGAAGTATTCATTGGCGTTTGTTCTTTTCTGTCCAGAAATATATTTTCCGCATCAGACCCTACATCACTATCAGAAATCTAGTAATTGACCACACAAAAGTAATAAACTTAAAAATGTATGCATGTATTATTGTATTTAAAAAGAACACATACAGTTACTTGTATTATTTATGTGTAGTTTCTATTTAATTTTTCGTTTATTATATTTAAAAATGATCACCTTTGTTCAATTTGCTTGCGCCCTCGCTGCTCAAAAACAATTTGCTGACTGATTTCGTAATAAAAAAGAAGTAATTTAAGGCATCTCTTGTTTTCGGCAACATGTCGGGAATAATCGTAAACACCAATTGTAGGGGAATGTAAGAAAAGATAAACTCACTGTTTATTGTTGGTGTTTTGTTTTGTCTTTGATATTGTTACAGGTAAGACTTTGAGTGTTTATAATTCTTATTCGCTTAAGGGTTTTATTTGTATAATATTTTTGGCCTTTCTAAAATCTTTGGAAAAGGTTTCCTGATGAGCTGGCCTAAGCAACCAGTGAAATGCGCATAGAGGCTAGCTTTCCCTCAACAATAAATTTCAGTGTATTTATCAAATATGAGAAACTGGGAATTTAGCACGTCATACGGAAATCGTATTAATAATAAATTTTGTATTCCCGAAAATAACTTTGATAATATACATTTTGAAATCATTGCAATACAACGTGCTTCCATGTAAGGGATTAACAGAAGCACTTTGAACTTTGGTCGTACATTTTTTATTTTAAAAAATCATTTGAACTATCCCTTACAACCTGCTTACTTATAAGGGATTTTGCGAAGCTATTAAATAATTTTCATTTACTTAAATTAAAAATTGACTTCAATGGCTTTCGCTCCCCTGTTGCTTCTAAGTAGTATGTAATAACCAGCGCATATATCAGCGCTCTTGTACTTTTCTGGCTTCCGAAACCTTAAAATTTTTTACTGCACTCACAATATTATTACAGTAACGGACTGTAGTTTATTTAAGAAATATTCCGTTCAGTCATTTTTAAATAAATAAATATCTAAAATTCCAAGCAAATTTATTTTTAACTGATTCTAACAGTTATTCAAAAAACTAAGTGCATATTAATACGGATTTTCAGTTGCAGTTAATATTGTCCGTTGATTGAGTTAAATTCTTCTTTATGTTAAAGTAAATAAAAATGTAATTTAAAGCAACGAAAAGTTAATTTAATTTTTACTGTCAAAAATTCAACCGCGAATTCCGTAAAAACAAATCAATATTCAGTTATTTTGTAAAATTTTACTGTCAAAAATTCAACACCATATTCAGTAAAAACAATTAAATATTCAGTTATTTTATATAATTTTACTACCAAAAATTAATTTTAACTTATCTATAAAAAATGAATTGCTTGTTTTGTGTAAGCAATACCCATTTTCTATTTGTTAAAATAATTTAGTTAAATACATCAAATTTTAAAAGTAAAATAATTGCGAAGCCATACCGGTCATGCTGCTGGTGTCTTATAATTGAGAGTTCTTCTGTAAACAACGTGGTCAGTACAACAAAAGTAAAACAAACGTGTGTAACTGGGTAAGTAAATAAAAATATTTCCCCTCTCTCGCTTATAAGAAAAACAAGCGGACAGGTGTCTGTCTGGAATTTTTTAGAAATTCGGCTCTTTTGTGGAGTAAACGAAAATTTAATAAAATAACTGAATACTTAATTGTTTTTACTGAATATGGGGTCAATTTGACAGTAAAAAATTGACAGTAAAATTTTAATAAATAACTGAATATTTAATCGTTTTTACTGAATATGGTGTTGAATTTTTGACAGTAAAAATTTATATTATTTTATCCTATAAGGAAGCATAATGCTTAATTATTTCATTCAGTTATAAAGATGCGTTTAATTCAACAACATAAAAATATTTTTATTCGCAATACTGATTCTTCAACGAATATAAAATCAAAAACTAGACATAGTTCTATATTACCGAATTCTATTCGTGCACTAACTGTTGGTCCTTCAAATTGTGGAAAGACTAACGTTATGATAAGCTTACCAGAAAGTTCTAATGGATTGAAATTTAAAAACATCTATTTATACTAAAAATCATTTTTCCAACCAAAGTATGATTATTTAAAAAAATTAATATCGCCAATTAAAGGAATGGGGTTTTATACGTTTTCTAATAATGATTCTCTAATTCCTCCTGACGAAGCACAAAACAATTCAATTTTGATATTCGATGATGTTGCATGTGAAAAACAAAACAATATACGTGCATATTTTTGTATGGGTAGACATAAAAATATAGACTAATTCTACTTATGCCAAACATATACAAGAATTCCTAAACGTTTAATAAGAGATAATGCTAATATGATTAGTATGTTTAAGCAAGATGAAATGAATATGAAACATTTAAAGGCAAAGATGTTTTTCATTCAATTATTTTTATAGTAGCTTAACTTCTCCAGTGACTACACACTGGAGTCATGTGATTTTATATTTTTAAACTTAATCAAGATGCTATAAAATTTTTATTTATCAAAATAATGTTTTTCAAAGATTTTAACTAGAAAAAATATCTTTTAGGAAATTTACCAAGACTTTTATGATCACTTTAGGGCTCAAGGCTCAGATAACAAAAAACCACGCACTTTTTTTTTTTGATAATTTGACAACTTTATTTTATTTATTTATAATTTTTGTTTTCATTGTCATTTGTTTTATTACATTGTTTTGATCTTTATGTAATGCCACAATTGTTCTTTTAGGAAATTTACCAAGACTTTTATGATCACTTTAGGGCTTAAGGCTCAGATAACAAAAAACTACGCACTTTTTTTTAATAATTTGACAACTTTATTTTATTTATTTATAATTTTTGTTTTCATTGTCATTTGTTTTATTACATTGTTTTGTTGTTTATGTAATGCCACAATTGTTTTTAATTAGTTTATTTAGTTTTTTTTTAATCTTTTCTTTTTTTCCACTTGCTATGTTTTTGTTTATTTATTTTACAATCTTGTTTTCGTTATTTTGTTCATTTTGTTAACTGTTTTAAATCGACCGTGTAAATATTTGTTTAAAAGTATGATAAAAGTCGCAAACTGCGTTTCAATATTTTTTTAGAGAAAACTTTTTTACTGTTTTGGTTTGGTTTCCAAAAAATCTTTGTTCTTCAAAAATGGGTATTTTTTAAAAAAAATCTCTTATACAATCCGTACCGTAAAATCTTAAACTGAAATGTCCTGCAAGTCATAGTTACACACAGAAAAAAATCAAGTTAAAACGTCGAAAACAAGGTTGATTTAAAATTTTTCGGTGGTGCTTTTGCTTCATACGTGTTTCATGTTAATTCAACCTGATTTCATAATTACTTGCGAACATTATTTTTTTCTTTTAAAATAACTATAAATCATGTTAATTTAACATTGCAGTAAAGTTAGAGCAAAATGTCATTTATATTGCAATAACAATCCGAATCACGTTGAATGAAAGTTATTTCATGTTGAAACAACGTGAATTTCATGTAGAAACTAATTGGTGTGAAGAAGCTTCAGAGACAACATATGCATTTATTTAAGAATAGTTCAAAACACTTACCCCTGTAACACATGTTTCACTTATTTTGTAGTCTCCTTTGTTAACAGATCAATCAGCAGAATGGCCCGATATGGTTTTCGTCATCATTCTACTTTGAAAACTTGATGTACTATTTAACTTAATAATTTTAATTAAAAGAATACGGGAATTGTCTTCTTTTTATAACATATTTTAGAAATGAAAATAAAAAAATTTACATACTTAACTATGTATGCATGTTAATTCAACAAGATAAACTTTTGATTTTAATATAAAGCAGGTTTTTATGGATTCAATATTGAATCCATATTTATTTATATTTTAATATTTTTTTTTCATTTTTTATCAGTGAATAAAATTTAATAAACGTGATTAAAGATTATTTTAATATTTTTCATTTAAAATTAATATGAAATAATGATATATTTAAATAAAGGGCATACGTTTGCAGAAATTTACTATGATTCTCAATCAACATTTTTCAATGTTAATTTTACATTGGTATTTTTTTCTGTGTGTACAGCTAACAAAACAATGGCTCTTTTGCGCGACAAATGCAATGGCCGTGTTATCTCACGTGGTGGCGATGTCAATTGGCCACCAAGATCATGTGATTTGACACCGTTGGACTTCTTTCTTTGTGATTATTTGAAAGAAAAGGTGTGCATCGATAAGCCAGCAACAATTCAAGAGATAAAGGATGAGATAATTCGGCTCATGAACGGCATAGAACCTCACATATGCATCAACGTCATCGAAAATTGGACCATCGGATGGAGGTATGTCGCCGACGTCACGGAGGCCATTTCGCCGATATTTTGTTCCATACATAATTGACCCATACCAATTTTTTCATAATAAAAAGAAATGATAATAGTTTCCTTAATAATTTGTGTTTTATTCAAAATCAACATCGGCCCTTAAAATGTAACCACCCTTTACAAGAGTTTAAAAAAATACTGTAACTCCTGAGTAGACACATAATTTGTGTGGCACAAACTGACACCTGGGCCTGGCTGAGAGCACGTGTATTTTGTATGGAGTTTTTTGTGACTGTAGAAAAAACTTACGCTTACGAACCCCTGGGTATGGCTGGGACTACTTTTATACGTATGGAGTTAAGGAACATTTTTTTGTCAAATAGAATAATTCATCGAAAATATTTGGCCAATTGCCACGGCCACGGTGTTCAAATTTGCTCTTTTTTCTAATTTTCTTGAAAAAAACACCTTGATTGAGGAACTCATAAGGTTTCGTTTCAATAAATTCAATAATTATATGTTAACGCCCAATTGCACCAAGTTTGGTTAAAACTAACTATTTGCAGTTAGCAATAAGTTTTTAAAACTGATCTTGGTGAAATTGGCCGTAAATGAAACAAAAACTATTATATTTTAATAATTTTTTTTTAAATCTTTGCCTGTAACAGATTGCAAATACGTTCGCTGTAGTGCATTGAATAAAGTAATTCATCTATCGGCAATAAATTGGAAATTATGACCGAAATGCATTCGCACAGAAAAAAATCAAGTTAAAAACGTAGAAAACAAGGTTGATTTAACATTTTTGGTGTTGATTTTGCTTCATACGTTTTTCATGTTAATTCAACCAGATTTTAAAGTTACTTGCGAACAAAATTTTTTCTTTTAAAATAACTATAATTCATGTTAATTTAACATTGCAGTAAAGTTAGAGCAAAATGTCATTTATATTGAAATAACAATCCGAATCACGTTGAATGGAAGTTATTTCAAGTTGAAGCAACGTGAATTTCATGTAGAATCAAATTGGTTTGAGTGTGTTATAACAGTGTGAAGAAGCTTCAGTGACAACAAATGCATTTATTTAAGAATAAGTCAATACATTTACCCCTGTACCTCATGCTTCACTTATTTTGTATTCTCCTTTGTCAACAGAAGCATCAGCAGAATCGCCCGATATGGTGTTCGTCATTTGATATAAAAAAAAGCTTAAAAATAAATTTGTTTTTTGCAAAAATTTTCAAAAGTTCATAACATTTTTGCGTTTAAAAATTTCAAAGTGCGTTTTCGCCTCGGAGTTGCCCTTTACGAAGTTACACAAATCACGCAATACACTAGCCAACTTAAAATACAATTCAGATTGTCAGACGCAAAAAAGATAAATTTTTAAAAAATTTACGCTAATTTCTTCTAATTTTGTGGTGTCCGTGATACGTTATTGGAATATTAGGGATACACTTGTAAACCACCATGCAACTTTTCACCCAGCAGCGATATCTAAAAATTTTTTTTAAGTGGATATATCCTCCAAGTCTAGTGACGATATTTTGTATTGGTTTGAATCTGAAAGCTAAAAACTTTACAAA
This sequence comes from Pollenia labialis, assembly GCA_949318255.1. Taxonomy (NCBI): domain Eukaryota; kingdom Metazoa; phylum Arthropoda; class Insecta; order Diptera; family Polleniidae; genus Pollenia; species Pollenia labialis. Next base: position 28,342,810 of record OX439141.1, on the reverse strand, counting down.
GAAAACGGAATGAATGAAAAAACTCTAGCAAGTTTCAAGTCGTTTTTTTAATATTTCGAATGTTAGATGACCACCATTCTTAAGGTCAAGACTTTTCAAAGTAACACTTTGCACGTCATATCCTTCAAGCGTAGTCATCCAAACCCTGTACAACGTTTTTTTCAATTCATAAAACTTAACGAAATATGAGCCACAGAATTTGGGTTTAGCAGTTGCTCAAAAAATTTGAAATAGTCCATTTACAACTTTGTGCAGAAAAAAAGGAACTCTAATTTTAAGAAGGTTTTCGAAGGATACTCCATAAAGATTTCTTGAAAATGCAGAGACTCCATCACTCTTCCTCAATCCATAAACATATCTAACAATGTTGTTGTACAAAACTTCTAATTTTTTCTCACTAATGAAATCACAGTTAGCGAAAAGTTCACAACCGTAAGTACGACTAGGAATAAGATAAGCCTTTGAAAGAAGCTCCCTTATTCTTGGTGGCGTGAAGTGTTGTGTTGCTCACAGCGTTCGAAGTTTGACATACTTTTGAACTATGAGAGTATTTATGTGGCTTGACCAGGTTAAGTTGTTATTGAACACTTTCCCTAAGTTCTTAACTCTTTGTACCATGTCGATTTTTTTCATTATTTATTAAAATGTCATACTTAATAAGTGGTGTAATGGATTTTTTATGAATAACTAAGCACTTCGACTTTTGTGGATTAACCAATTTCGCTCCGCTGTTCGATTTCGATAATAAAAAAAATAAAATTAAAAAAATAATCATGAGAAATTATTGTCAATAAATGTAACTGTTTCATAAAACATAAAAAACGTGCTTTGCATGCACATGCATGACTTCACATATGTGTAAACTTGACTGTTCAAAATTTCGAACGCTGGCGCTTATCCTATAGTTACAGTCTGACCATGACACTTGAATGACATTTTTCATTCTTTGTGTTATATTTGGTTCGCATTAGTTGTGATTCTTCTTTATTATATTTTTCTTTTATCAAGTGTGTTTGCATTTTGTATTAAAATTTTTTAAAGAAAAGGTCAGTATTTTATATATATTTATGTACATATATGTATATAATGTACAATCTTAAAGTGAATTTCGAGGTTTTTGTGGATTTTATATTGTCTTTTTATTGACTAGTAAGTATGAGTACACGAAAAAAGGTCTTGTCTATGAAGGTGTTGGATGAAATAATAGCCAATTGGAGTGATGATAACGAAGATATCAATTGTGTTAATATACTTCCTCCCGATCGAGTAGATGAATGTACAGATGAAGAAACAATCAATGATGATGAAATAGCCATAATCCTAGATCTAAATCCGCTGAATGAGGTTGCTGGTTTCCTTGAAATTGAAACTGAAAGGAACTGCTGGTGGATCTGCTGAATTAAAAACCGGAACAAAACTACCAAGGGGAAATTATGATGAGACGTTTGATGCCAAACGAAAAATATTGGTATGTAGATGGCAGGACAATAAAGAGGTTACTATGGCAACAAATTTCGATCAAGTCTTGCCTTTGCACAATGTCCAACGTTGGAAAAAGCTTCCACATCCAAAAAGATTCCGGAAGCTGGTAAATACGTCACGTTTGGTCAGACATCCATGTTACATTATTATAACAAGGGCATGGGGGTGTGGATTTGCACGACAATGCAATCCAAAACTACCGAATCAATATATGTACGTGGAAAGAAATGGTATTGGCCTTTGTGGTGCACTACCTTGAATTCGGCAGTTGTCAATGGTTGGAATTCGCATTGCTTAATTGCAAAATACAAAAGTTGAGAAACTTTTGAGTCAAAAATAATTTAAAATCTTTGTGACAGAAGCCCTTCTATTGGCTGAAAGGGCAGAAATTACCGATGATGATGATGTTGACGATAAGGAATATCAACCACAAAATCTTCCAAAAATTAAGGGAAAACACGTTATAATCAGAAATCCCGGAGGAAAACATCGTCGTTGTCAATTGAAAGGTTGTTGAAATTTATATGTGCGAGAAATGAAATTTGCATCTGCACACAAAATGTTTCAAGCTAAAACATGAGTAAAAGCATTTTTTATCAACTAATATTTCGGCTATATTTTATATTTTACGATTTATCTCAAATAATATAAATTGAATAAAAATTATTTTTACAAAATTTAATAAATTTTGTACCATTTGATTAAAAAATAATACAATAAATTAATATTAATGTTTTAATTGCACACAAAGCTTATAAGATAAGCGCCAGTGTTAGAAATTTCGAACAGGCTTTTCTGGGAAAACGAAAAATCGGAAAAATTTTTTGCCGACATTTTTGGAATCAGTGGGTCCTAATTAGCCTAAAAAACAATTTTTTTCATCAAAGAAAAAATAAAAATTTAATTTCGGAGCGAAATGGGTTGAGATAAAGGCCATTTGCAACTACCCAGCAATGTATTTTGTTCAGATCATACGTACATAAGTTTATCGAAATTTTCCCTAATAGAGTTTGCAGGACTACTTAAGTACAACTGAACATCATCCGCATACATATGTATTTTACAATAAGTAAGTTGCTGTGGTAAATCATTAGCATAAACTGAAAAAAGGAGGGTCCTAGAATCGATCCCTGTGGCACACCTTTTGAGAGTGTTATTGGGTGTACGGATTGACTTCTATCAGAAAGATATGACGATATTAATTAAGTTGATGAGGATAAAAGTTTTTTTTTAGTGATTGTGTTGACGAACACAACCCTTAATACCGTTCGTAACTATATTCAAGAAAGAGCCAAACATTATGGAATGTTCTGTTCTTCGTTAAAAAAACGAACAATTAATTTTAATGTTCTATAATGTTTCTTTTTCTACATTGAAGAACTCAACGAAACAAATGTTAGCAGCGACCACAGCACAAGCAGCTTGTGTGTGTATATGTTTTGTTTGTGTAAAATTATTTTGCTGGCTTTTTGTTTTTTTTTTCGTATGTGTATTTTGTTTTTGTAAAAAATGTTTGGTTTTTTTACAGGCCAAAATGGAAGGACATTCAGGAGCCGAACCGAACACAATGAAGTATGTGGATTTAAAACAAACACGAACGGAATTAAATGTTCCCAACTATTGTTGCGTTTGATAAAAACAGTATTTTTTTGTGTTCGAAAGATGACTAACAGGGAAACGTTATTATTTTTAATGATTTTCTACACAAACACTATAAGCGTGTGTGTTTTCGACAAATCTGCCAAACCGAAAACTAAGGAGCGATATTAAATGTTTATTCTCGAGCACTGTTTTTAATACAATTTGATACTGCTAATAAATTTTCAACAAAAATTTTGAAAATTTTTTAGCATTTTTATACCCTCCACCATAATTAGTTGTGAAGAGGGTATACTTAGTTTGTCATTCCGTATGAAACTTGTTTATAATTCATTTCAAACCCCATAAAGTATATATATTCTGGCTGCTTGCCCACTATATATTCTGGCTGCTAGCCCACTCTGGTAAATTAATTAAATACGCCTAAAACCGTAACTGATATATTTACTGTGGTAATATTTTTTCCAACTTAGTTTCATAGGACCAAAACAAAAAGTCATGCAATTTTGTGATATACGGTCCATAATTTACTTTTGATTCAATATTTAGCAGCCTTCTGAAATTCACTGTAAACGCTAAAACTTATTTCACCGCTATATTGAAATTTATGTTTTTTTTAATACCAGATATCACTCTGCAGAATTTGGGTTCATAACTTACCATGGCTCCAATATGAATTCCCCTCCTGAAAATTGCTATAAATAGCATAAAACCTTCTGATGGTCGGTCAATAATTTCATATATGTAGGCAATCAATTTTAATGATGACGCCTGTTTTTAAAAAGAAAAACTACTTAATAATGAATACATATCATATAGATATCACTCCTGAAATATTCGATCTGTCGGTGAAGGGTATCAAAGATATAGCACTCTAAAAGCAGTCCATCAACTGATTCGGTTGTTGTCCAAATCAAAGCGTGTATGGCTTTGTCAATTGATTAGTTTGACGGTTGTCGAGTTGGTTGAAGAAAAATCAAAAGATTTTGATTTTTTCAAGTTGACCACCAAGTCTTTCAATTCGATTGTACTATGTGTGCGCGAGTCTCTTGATCGGCTGTCAAAATTAATGCTTGTAGTTTTCTTTTGTTAAAAAAAGTTAAGTATTTATTTAAATGTTGTCTTTTATTTCATTAAATTTTAAAATTAATTTAAAATCTTTCAATTCAGTTGATGAAGTGTGTGGCCAAACATCAATTCAGTTGAACGGCTCAGTTGACAATTGAATTGAAACGTGTGTGGGGCGCATAACTTGTTTTAAATTATTTTTAAGCATTTGCTGCCCCTGTCTTATGCGAGATTAAGCTGTAAGAAAATTTAAGATCTGGTAACACTGATAAGTATGCACGCAGAATGAAATTCTTTTGACTTTAGTTAGTTAGAATTGGCTTTATTTTTAGCCTTAATCAACTTCAGTGATCACCTGGGATGCACAAAAGATCCTTTGGGTGGCGGTGCCTATGGCCATTACATAATAATAATGTTTATGTGGATTCAAAATGAAAAATGTTCTGAAGTGGAGGTGCAAAGTTGAGCATTATCGGAATGTCATAACAAAATGTTAAATGCATTTTGTAGCGTGACAGGTTTTTCCCCCAATTTATTGTGATCGACGCAAAAGGGAGATTTTGTTTAATCAAATTGGCGCAGATATATGTACGTTAGACTGTCCCAGGAAATTTTTTTTTCGAATTCAGATATGAGTACCCTCCAAATTTTTTCCTTTTGATCCGAATAACCGAAATATGAAATATTATTGTGATCGGATAACGTTTACCAGTGTCGACTTGAAGTCAAAGTTTGAGATAAAGGCCAGTGTGAAAGCCATAGAATAATCTTGGAATTTAAAACCATCTTTTAATTTTACTTGTGTAATTCACATTTATTTATTAAAAATATGCTAATATTCAGTGTTTTCTGAATCCTCTAACCACGCCCACTACAACCCCCCCCCCATGCTGGTACTGTACTGTTGCCCTGCCACAAGTCCTAAGTTCCTGCCTAAGACCATCTGGACATGGTAAGTGATATAATGTAGACAAAAAAAAATATATTAATTTTAAAGTTTTAGATTTTATTATCTTTATTCATTAAATTTTCTTTTTAAAGTTTGTTTATTACAGTCCGGATACATCTGTCTGTGTTCTTGTTCTTTCAAAAGCAACGTTGCAAAAGTTTTGCCAGTATTTATGGTACTTGACAGATGAAGTATGTATGTTGTCCCTATTTGACGATGAAGTAGATCAAAAAATTAAAGCGAAAATGGTGGCTAACTTAAGAAATGAAATTCCGTTAGCAACAGGTAAACGCTACATCCCATCGAAAGAAGAACTTTGCGGCTCACTTTACGGTTAGTCTTGCATATACTAATAATAGATTTAATTTCTTTCAATAAATACTTCAATATACAATTGATAACAGTTTTCCCTTTGTATTTTTAGACAAAAATATAGATGACTTTATTTCATTTAAAAGCAAATCCTTATTTAATCGGCTTAAAATCGACGACAGTTTTCTAAGCGAATGTCCCACTACGTGGCAAACTAATGCATCATTTAAACAAAGTAAAGAGAAAGTTAATGCACTGAGAGCGGTTAATGATACTGCTGAAAGAGCGGTTAAGTTAGTAAAGGATTTTCATGGCTTAATTACAGCTGAAGAGGAGCAAAAGCAATATTTACTACGTTGTGTACAAGAACACAGACAGATGTATCCGGACTGTAATAAACAAACTTTAAAAAGAAAATTTAATGAATAAAGATAATAAAATCTAACAGCCATATTCATAAAAAGTTCTTATTTTATGCTTATAGCATGTAGTAACTATCAAATGCTTTTTGTCTAACAAAACTTCTATAAAAATTTGTATTCATAAACGTACATTAACAGTTCTATTACTATTAACAGTTTGTGGCGATTTTGTGTTTAAGTATGGCAACTTTCTTTATATTTTGCTGCCATTTTATTGCTAGTGATGCATGAAACTTCTATTCGGTTTACATGATATTCTATATTAAATTGTTTTTTATAGTTTTTTTTTATTGTAGGAATAGCTTATCCCATCAACAATAAATTTCAACTGTTTTTATCAATAATAAAAACTGGGAATTAAGCACGGATAACAAAATCTTTTGAAATTTTAATTGTAGAACTTAAAAATTATTCTTATCAAATAAAACTACATTTTATTTTAGTTTCTGAAAAAAATCTTGCCGAAAGGTATCATAAACACTTTTGTTTGAACCTTTTAAAATATACGATAAGAAAATATTCGAATAAAAAGTTTGTTTACTTTTTATTAACATCACTATTATTATGATTTGTTTATTCTATATTTTTTAATATTTTTGAACAATAATTTGTTAGTTTAAACAAAAAAAAACAACTGCTGCATTTGCCCCTAAACATATTCTTTTAAATCATATAAAAATGTTTTAAATAATTACCCATATAACTTTAAATTGGTTGTCTAAAATAAAAAAAAAATTTTGTTACATGTACTTAACATGTCCATATTAATAAATAAAACATTTTTTCATTATTTTTGAACATATTTCACAAAAATAATATCATAAAATGCAGACACTTATCAAAATTTCATTTTATTTTTGGTTTAAAGAAGGGTAAATCGAACAATAAATTTTCTTACTTTATGAATAGTTTATTAAAGGTTTAATAGACTATTTTTCGTTTATGAATTCAACTTTAGTACTTTCGCCTTATATTTGGTTAATTAACCATTAATAAATTTTTATGAATACGGCTGTAAATCTTTAAAATTAATATATATATATATTTTTTTGTCTACATTTTATCACTTACCATGTCCAGATGGTCTTAGGCAGGAACTTAGGACTTGTGGCAGGGCAACAGTACAGTACCAGTTGTAGTGGGCGTGGTTAGAGGATTCAGAAAACACTGAATATTAGCATATTTTTAATAAATAAATGTGAATTACACAAGTAAAATTAAAAGATGGTTTTAAATTCCAAGATTATTCTATGGCTTTCACACTGGCCTTTATCTCAAACTTTGACTTCAAGTCGACACTGGTAAACGTTATCCGATCACAATAATATTTCATATTTCGGTTATTCGGATCAAAAGGAAAAAATTTGGAGGGTACTCATATCTGAATTCGAAAAAAAAAAAATCCCCATACAAGCTTGGGACAGTCTAATGTACGTACTTGCGAATATTGTTTTTTTTTCATTAGGCAGGTGTTAAATCATGCATACGATTCCCATGACTTACCCACGGGCTATGCCGGATTCTTGCCGACTAAAAACACCTCCTACGTCATTTGGCACCCTGCAGAACTTTGCCAAGAGATATTGTATTCGCGAATATTGAAAATTAATATTCGTAACATCACTAGTGTGCACTCACAGACTGTGTGCACTTGTTTTCGCTAATATAGTTTTTGTTGAATTTTTATTTTGCTTGCTTTTGTTTGACATCCTTTTTTCATATAAACAATACAGCTAGTAATGCGCTTTTGTTTTGGGATATATTTTGTCTCATTTTTTTTCAATTTGTTTTGCTGTTATTTTCATTTTTCTCTTGTTATCTTTATTATTGCTGCTTTTGTAGAAGTTGTTGTTGTTGTTTCCTCTAAATATTTTCGTCGGTTATTATACCATATTGTTAAGTTTTGTGTTGTTGCTTCGCGCTCTCTCTCTCTCTTTTGTTTACATTTAATGTGGGGTAAATGGCACGTTTATCGAGTTTGTTTTTTAACTGTTTTTATTTTCCTTGTTTTTCTTTAAACCGCAATTAAGCCATTTTAAGGCTCTGTCTTTTTTCTTTGTAATTAAAATTTTGATTAAAACAATGTAGCAGGAAATGAAGTAATTAGGCAAATAAAAGGAATTTTATTTCTAATTAATTCTACTCGTATGTTATAAAAAAAAATCTTAAGGATAATGACAATTAATCACAAAAGAAAGATTTAAAAATAAGTAGACTTAACTTTAGATTAGGTTACAGATTGGACTCTAACGAGACTAGATTATTAACTAGACTATAAACTGATTTTTGGCGATTTGTGGAATTCGGTTTAACGATGGAGCTCACAAAAATATGACAACAATGTCGGGACTGATGCTGGTGGTTTAAAATTGAAATTCTGTAAAGAGTAAAACGGTTAAGTAAATAAATCATTATGAAATGAATTTGGGATTGAATATGGGTAAGTTAAGTATTTTGCAATTGAAAAGCCATACTTGAATCAATCTTACTGTACCTGATTCAAGAAAATCCCTACTCACCGTACTTTTAATACCGCTTCGGATTGGTTTGAGTACGGATGTATTGACTTTTCTTCTGAGTGCAAAAATAGGCATTTAATGCTTTAATAGCACTTAGAAGCTGTTGACAAAAGCCTTTGCAATAGCTTCTATGTCATGACAAAATATTGTGCTGGTAGGTCAAATATTATCCTAAGATCACTTAAAGGCAAACAAATCTCATGTACATACATAGATGAATACATCCGAATAATATTCGGCACAAAGAACTTTTACCTGAATTTTAAACTCCCAATATAATTTTGTTCTGGTGGGTCTATGATTGCCCATGGGTCGCGAATAGTTTTTACCCCCGAAATTATTTTTCAATATTGTAATGTAGGGTTTCAGAAGCTCTTTAATTTCTTACTTGTTTTTTTTTGGCGCTATTAAAACTTATAATATGTCGTTTTTTAAGTTATATATTCAATAAAAGTCAAACATATTATTTAACACAACATCAAATATCAAACGATGTAAAAGTTTGTTACAAAAAACCATTTTTCGTGTAAATATCAATAATAATTCTAAATAATACTCCTTTAAATAATATACAAATTTTGTTTAAAATATTCACAAAAAAGGGATCCAAAAATACTGAAAAAGCTGAAAAAGAGATAAAAATAATTTGCTTAAATATTTTTAGGAAAACAGATTTTCATCTTAAGATGTTTTCTTTTTTTGGTCAGTGTTGCTCGAACAATATTTTTTGCAGAAAAAAAGTATAAAAAATTAAATGTTTACGAGAAAATATTTTAACATGATTTGCTTATAAACCTTTTTTTTTGGTAAAGACAAACAAAAAAAGGGATTAGTATGAAAAATGGTATTTTTACTTTTAAAAAAAATATTTATTTGAATAGTTTAATAAAGAATCGATAACAAATTGTAAATTTTTTTTTTCGATTATAGGATTCAGTTTATTTTTTAACTAACTAAATTGCTGATGCTAAAAAAGGTTTCAAATCGTAAAAACATAAAATCGGCTGTTCGCAAACGTACTTTTTATTTTGTTTCTATTTATATGGATGCTGGATATTTTAAGCATTGGAAATCGGATTAAGAGCTTAAAAAACTTTAACATTAAATTGAGAACGGTAATATTTCTAAGACTCTTTAAATTTCAAATCGAGTTTAAAACTAAAAAAAAAAAGATAATAAAACATATCGCACCCTAAATCATAAAGAGTCACAGCTCAAAATTCACAAATGTTTACGAGAGGCGAAAAACTGTCAAAACATGGTTGCATTTTATAATCAAATTGAGTTCCGCAGTAACGGTATTTTTCTAGCTAAAGAAGACAGTGGTGACGCAATCGAAATTTTCGTAGTCGTTAGAGATTTGGTTTGTAAAAACCGATTCTGATACATTTTTTATTAAAATAATAACCATCTTTAAAAAAAATCGGTAAATTAGAAAATATTGTCAACTTTGGCAAAGTATTTATAAAGAAAAGAACCATTTATTCAATTCATTGAGAACGTAAAATTTAAGACAAACACAAAAAACGCTAATATTATAAATAAGAAACTCATATAGCAAATATCTTAACCAATTCGTCGATAAAAAAAATCGTTATTGAAAATCTCTTAAATAAAGGGTGATCTTACCATAATACACGATGTTCATTATGAGGCACACCTTAACATCAAGTTTTTTGCCCAACTTGATTTTATATTTCTATGTTTCAGTTTTCGACAAATGAAGACGTACACATTTAAGGGTATGTAGGAAATGCGAAAACTCCTCTGCATGCTGGCCCAGTTCATTTATGGACTGGCGGTGTCATCTTCAAAAATTAAGTCTGCCAAGCAGTTACCGTGAATGGTGTTCGCTATCGCAAGAAGAGAACTGACTTCTTGTGGCCAGAATTAGAGGACATGGACCTGGACGATATGTGGTTTCAACAGGATGGTGCCACTTTCCACCACGATCATGTGATTTGACATCGTTGGACTTTCTTCTTTGGGAATAGTTAAAAGAAAAAAGGGTACGTCAATAAGCCGAGAACAATTCAAGAGCTAAAGAAGATAATTCGGCATATTAACGACATTGAACCTCAAATATGTCTCAGATTCATTGAAGATATGGACAACCGGATATAAGTATGCCACCGAAGCCGTGATGAGCAGTTGGCCAACATTTTTCACACATAGATGTCATAGATTCTACCTTCATAATAAAAATGATTTAAAAACCTCAAAAATTTGCAAAAATTCAGGTTTTAAAAAACTGCAGTCGAAACCAAAAACTGTCGATCAAAACCCGAAAATTTGTGAACAACTTTTCGCTATATAAGTTAGTTTGACATCGACTGCTTACATTTAATGAATCCAAAGTAAAAGCAACAGTTAATTTTGGCCAATGACAAATGAAGAGGTGGAAGAAATGGCAGTTCTTCTACTTTGACTGCTGTTTTTTAAACGCTGCAAAAATTTACTGTAATTTACCCGATTATTTTGTTAAACACTTCTCACCTCACTTAAAAAATATTTTCATAAAAATTTTTGAAAACTAATAAAAAATATTTATAAATAAAAATTTCTCAAGACAAGATAAAGTGATTTACAAAACAAACCCCGAAAAAAACTAAAGCAATCAAAAATTTTCCTAGCAACGCTTGAAGATAAAAACTCCAAATTAAAAACGGTGCCCATAAAAAATCAATATGTATATACATTAGTGGTACAACTTATTCCCAAAGTCGAATAGTCCATTGAAAACCATTAAAAAAATGATATTAATTTTTCGCAGTTTTCAAAAAAGGTCACCCACAAAATGCGGTAAAGTGGGACAATTTTTTTTTTATTCTTATTTGTTCTTATACATTTAGCCGAAAACTCGGCTCAAGTTCATCAAATTTAATTTTCATTAAATTATTTTTATGAAGAAAGGAATTTTACAACATGAAAATTAATTAAAATTGTTATTGATAATCTTTCATGCTTGACCGTGGCCGTGTGGCAAAAAATGTACTTTGGACTTCAAGAAGACTTCTTGACATAAGTACGGAAAAAACAGAAGTAAGGAAAAACCTGTTAAATCAATTAAAATGGATAATCATTCAAAAAAAAAAAAAGCAAATTTCGATCTACCAAAGGTTAAAATACAATTTGGTTTAAGGATTGATGTTTCACTTTTGACGTCAGCAGTCGTCGATGGCTGCGAGTGTAAGAGGGCAAAGCCATCTGAGGAGATCGAGTGGTTGCGATCGAAACATATCATGGTAACCTGCCAGCCAGGGTTCGAATCTCAGGTCAGTCAAGAATGAATAATTATCAATAACAATTTTAATTAATTTTCATGTTGTAAAATTCCTTTCTTCATAAAAATAATTTAATGAAAATTAAATTTGATGAACTTGAGTCGAATTAAAATATTAAAAATTTGGATTAAAACCCATAAATAGTTCAACAAAATAACCACAATTCTAATTATTTAGCCAAAAACTTTAGCAAAAATTTGAAATTAATGTCCTTTAATACTAAAGAAACTTTTTAACTTTTTTTTCATTTATTAATAAAATATTTAAAATATTTTTTATTAAAGTTTTTTCTTTAGGGATTTTAGAAAATCGCTTTTGTGGGTGAGGTTTTTATTTTCAAACGAGCCAAATAAATAGCTCAATATTCGCTATCGCGAAGTGCTAGGGCCAAGTTTTGGTTATACCCCTAATATACATGCTAGTATATTTAAATTCCAGTATTTTCTTTTTTTATTATGGGATTTTTAGTTTCCAAATTTTTTACCCGATTTTCATAAGTAAAACCTTTCTGGAGGGCTTGTAAAATTATCTTGTTTTTCCTGCTTGTCTGCAGGAAAAAAACCAGAGTCTCTGGCAGGAATCGAACTCGCAACCCTGAAGCTGATAGACTAGCTCACTACTAGCTAGCACTGGTCCAGTATTTGCTAAAAACAACTATACAAATTTGGCATTATTTTACATTTTTCGAGGTTGGAGTGCTTACAAAAATTATGAAACAACCGTTTCTAACAAAATTGTGGAACATTGTTAGATAAGTCTTATTTTGAGGTTTGAAGAGTCTAATTGGTAGAATCTATACCATGATATCGGTTAGACATGTGTTTACTTAAATACTAAGATATTTTTAACTTTTGTTTGGCATTTTTTTTATCATTCACACTTTGACCTTCAGTTACCATCTGGCCCAAAGTTGTACAACCATATCAAATTTCATACGCAAGTGACCGAATTGTACACACCAGCAATTATTCGGTGATTCCCCGTTTTATTTTAACTTAAATGAACGAAAAAAAAATTATTTGTGGTGAAAACACAAAAAAAAAATATAAAAAAACGTCCAAAAATCAGAACCCCGTGTTCCAATTTTAGAGCGTTGATTCCTAGTAGAAATAAAAACAAAAAAAAACTTACAGGTTATAATTTCAGAGCGTCCAATACATCGAAATGGCCGGTTTTAATTTCTATACAATCGAATAACGAACAAAGATAATTGAATTTTATTTTTTTTAAATCGGCAATCCATTGTGTTGACACAACGTCATTTTAGTATGCCAATTGCACCCACAACATGGGTATAATAGAATCCTTCCTGGCACAGGGAAGAGCAGATACCGTAAGCACTGCTCAAATCATTAAACGAGTACGGGAAAGAATACAGCATAGTCCCTTAACATCAACAAGGAAACGTTCGACACAACTTGGACTGTCACGGCGTTCGATGCAGAGAATTTTGAGTACACTAGACTTGTTACCATATAAAGTTCAACTTGTGCAAGAATAGAAGATGAGAAACTATTAGCAATTGCTTGACTATGCCGTTCATTGCCATTCAAGCAGAGGAAAATCCAGACTTTAATTATAATTTAATAATAAGCGATTTGAGAATAGGCGAATGTCAACAAGCAAAACTACAGGATTTGCGTTACGCAGAAGCCAAGATCAGTTCATCAGCGATAATTACACCCACTTAAGTGCACTGTTTGGTGCACCCAAAAGGATAATTGGTCCCTTATGTTTTAAAAGTAACATGATTGTTTCAATATTTGGCAGCGGTGGTGCATATTGGACAATGTTGGAAAATGTTGTTGGGCCGGCTGTGTAAAAGCAGCCGAACTTGCGATTGCAACAAGATATAGCAACAGCACATGCACAATGCAGGTGCCATATGCGGCGAATGCACTATTTCGCGCACAAGAGATTTTAACAGGTCTCCATGCTCACTCACAGCTGCTGACATTTTTTTTTTTTTTTTTGCAACCATTTGAAGGAAAAACTGTATGTTAACAAGTAAAGACCCATTTCTCCGCCATTCGAAAAAAAATCATGCTTATCACACCTGAAATTTCGCCAAAAGTTATGGAAAGTTTGTTAAACACTTACATGGTATAATCTTTTAAAGGTTATTGGAAAAATTCACGAATTTAATTTAATAAAAAAGTAACAATATTTAGTAACCTTTATTTCAAAATGGCAATATAAATTTAAATATGTAAAAGAGTATTTAGTAAAATAAAAACAAAAGCTCAAAAATCGTAACCATGTAATACGTTTTAGTATGGACCTCTACATTTGAATTTTTGATCTAAAGATAATTTTTTTTTATTTTTTTTATTTTCATTTAAATCAAATCAACTTTATGATGTTTTTCAAATTTAAGATAATAAGTTTTCAAGTACACTGAAATAAAGTGTTTACATTTCCAAATTAAATCCAAACACCATAAAAACAAGGCCTAACGTGAAAATAAAATTTTTACTTGTTTTTAATTAAATGATCTATCTACGTTTTAGGAAATAAACGAAATTAGTAATACGCAAAAGCACAGAAAATCAAATTAATAAAACTACATTTGAGGAGGTCCATAACAAAATGTAATAATTAAACTTTTTTTTGAAAAAATATATATAAAAACAAATTAGAATCTGGATATTTATTTCTCATGATGGGTAACATTTATTAAATAAATATTCATATTATTCGAATGTGTATTCTAAGTCAAATTACAATGCTTAAAATCCAAAGGATAGCTAAAGTAAGCCTCGTAACAGAATTATACAAACAAAAATTCTGATAGTGCATAGAAAATATTCCTGGAAAATATTGAAGGAATAAGACTATTAAAGTATATCCCACCTATTTATAAACGATTATTAAATTTAACAAACGTTTATTAAGGCAAATTTTCATACAAAATTTGTTATAAATATGGACATAAAAGCTTTTGAGGATTGTAATTTAACTTAGAATCAGTGTTGCCAGTGGATTTTTCGAAAAAATACCTACACATGTTAAAAAAGAATCCGATTTTTCCCTACACGTTGAAAAAATTTTCCGTACAAAAATGGCTACGCATTATTGCCATTAAAATAAAAGAAAAAACCGTAGTTATCAAAAATTAATTTTATTCAAATATGCATATTAAAGTTTTGACAGTAAATAAGTACAAAAAAAATAAAACCCATGTAAATACTTTTATTAAATTCAAATAAATCTTTCAACATTGAGTAACATCCCAGTGGTATAATAAAGAACCATTGCCATAAGTGACTGGCGAAATGGTTGGCATTTTCAATCCATACACCAATGGCTCTAGTGATAGTGTATACCGCAGTCTCCTTCTCCAGACACTTATAGCTGTAATAATTTGTATGTTTCTTCGCTAACCCTAAGTAATGCAGGAAACATATTTTCGTCTAAGATGAATTCTTTATTTGTCACTAAGGCATTGATGTCCATTTCAGCAAACAACTGTTCAGAAACCCCACCACTATGTTTTTTAAGATATCTTAGAAAACAGATATACACACATTGCAAACTTTTTAAACCACAAACAACTCTGAAAATATATTTTAAAGCGATTTTAGGGAAAATCAAATGTTTCATCCGTTTTGGACAAAAAAAAACTATTTCTAAAAATACGTTTTTTCGGCATTCATTTCATAAATAATGCGATAAGACGAAAATCCCTACATTTTGGAGATTATAAAAAATCTATCCGATTTTCCCTACGCTTCTATTTTAGTATCAAAAATATCTACATGTAGGGATTTTCCCCTACTTCTGGCAACACTGCTTAGAATGCACATTCAAATAATATGAAAATTTATATAAAAGACAAATTAATTAAAATCATCACGATGCGTAAATTTGTTTTTAACTTTCGTTGTGATCTATTTTGTCTACCACAATTGTATCTTAACCATAATAATTTTATTTCCTCGGCTTAGTATGCAAACCTGCTAAATCCACTTTCTAAAAAATTAATATTTTGATGCCGTGTGGTAGAAAAAAATACGTCTCTTCGAGCAGCATGTAGTTTTTCTTCAATTTGAGTCTTCAAGTGTGTAAAACTAGCTAGCTTTTTTTGGTTTAGTCTCCTGTAAAATGTGCTGAAAGCAGGTTGGCATATTAAGCCGACGATTTGTTATTGAATATCAACGCAATAAAGAATGTCCTCTTATATATTTCATAGCACTAATCGTACACTTTAAAAAGTTAGCGCACATTTATGCAATACGCAATAAGAGATATAAAGATGCATAAAGTGAACGAATTCTTAACTAATTTTATAACATATACATATATAACAAATAACACTTCAGAGGGCTACGGCATTCCCTTACTACAAAAAAGTTTTGTTCTAGCCTTTTCCCACTTGTCAACATCTAACATCTACCATCAATTTGCGAAGACCTTGAAATTTACCCATAAGAAATACAAAGCTCTCATTCTATTCCATTCTATATACTCTTGTTATTTTAGTGTCATCACTAGAAAAGTGGCAATAAATTATATTATTATTGTGTCATCACTGACAAAATGGCATTTGTTTTGAAAGCACCGTTACCATTTGTCAAGTTTTTCATGTTGTGCAAGTCTATTTCCAACGAATTCCAAATACATTTTGGGGGTTTCTTTTAAACAGGTCGCACTTTTGTAGAAGAAAAGTGTTAACAAAAAATTGGGTTTTAAGAAATGGTGACATTTTTGTTTGATAGTAGATGTTAGATGTTTTAAGTGTGAATGCTTGTTTCCATTTTCAACATCTTTCATTCGTTCCACCGAAATGTATGCAAGTGTACAAAGACTATAAAGTTTCATACAGACGGTAGTCAGATCTTCAATATTGTCAGTAAAATGTGCTTAAAATGTTTTCCAACCGTGTGAACCGGCAATTTTTATTTGAAAACATTGTCAGAAAAAGCATTGTAAGACAAAAATATTATAAGACATCTGTCAATAGTGTGAACACTCTTCGTTGCCATTGGCAGATCATTGTCAGACGTTGAAACCTTATTTTTTATTGTCTGATGTGCAAAGTTTATGCATCTGAACATGGCATCAATGTCAGACTCTTTTTTCTATTGGCAACGCTGCAAGTACATGCGTATCAGGGATTTAAAATTGGCTTTATGATTTTTTACCAAAACGTAGTTTTGAGATTATGACGGTATAAATTTTATATTTTCTGGCTTAAATCTTTGTTTATGTACAACTTTTTATTAATTATAAAAATTAAAAAAAGAACAACCGCACGATAGTTTCCATCCCTGATATGCATGAGTGATAAGCTAAACAAAAAAATTAATTTTGCAAAATTAAAATTTATTTAAACAAAAATCAGCACAGAAAAGTCAAAATCCTTGCTATTGCTTTTTGTTTTCAATAACAACATTCTTCTTGCTTGGCAGTTATGGGCAAGCAACTATCTGACAACCTTGTAAACTGACAATTTTTGTTCGCAGATGAATTAATTGTTAGACAGTTTTCTGCAAATGACATTATATGGGTTTCTTACTATGGTCTGAACTGACAATTTACTATTGGTGGCAATTTTTCATTGGCAGTATAATTTCAGCACAAAAAATATACTTTGATATAAATATCATCATATATGTATATACTAAGAGTATTTCTTCCACAAAAAAAAAAAATCAAACAAACCTTGCTAGACCTTACATTATTGTAAGATCAGACCCCCGTCTGTGGGATGCTTTACCTGTTTTAGGTGTGATTCCGCACTCAAAGTTGGGAGCCCGCGGGATCCCAATCTTTCCCGTACTCAAAGTTTGGTTAAATGATAGAGATTTTGAGAGAAAACAATTTTTCTTCTACATGCGTAGCATAAAGCAGACTATTACCGAAAAACTGTAACAACAAAAAAATTGAGTTTAGCGATGCACTCACCACTTTAAGTTGTATTGAAAAAAGCGTTTTTTGTATCAAAAATGTATTGCTCCACAGTGGGTAAAAGCTCCATTTTTTTGGGAATAAAATTTTTGATTTTTGCTAGGTTTTATTACAATGGCTGTATGTATAGCATTTCATAAGCAAATTAGTTATCAATTGTTAAAAAAAAAAATACATAAAAAGCGTTTTTGTTATGGACCTCCAGATTTGTACTTTGATCTGTGATAAAGCATTTAAAGATAAAATTGTTAGTTTTTTTTCTTTTGAAATAAAACAAAAAACTTTAAAATGGTTTTATTTAATTTAAGATAATAATCTTAAATACACTGGGATCAAGTCCGGGTTCCATAAAAACTTGTTTATCAAAATAATGTTTTTTAAAGATAACAAAACTTTAAAGATAACAGAACTTTTAACATACATTTATGATATATATTTTGCTTTTTTATCATTCAAATAATTTCATTAACTATTGTATATCACTGATTTTTTATCTCCAATTTTCCAGTATAAAAATCTCTACAGAAATTCGGATTTGTCCAGTTACTCGTTAAACGTCAACATGAATTCGTTAAAATTATTCGCCATTTTACTCTCTGTATTCCCCATAATCGGGATACAAAGTCAATCGTTTAAAATAAAAGGCATAAGTTATTATTCCAAAAGAGATGCTCGTGTAAGAATATTTGATCTTGTAGCATTGGCGTGCTAAATAAATAATTAAATAAAAATAAATAATAACTGAGATATAATCTGAGAACTAAAGAAAACAAAAAATTATGTACTTCATATAATGAAAAAACTAACAGTTTCTATTTACATTTTTTAGATTACTTGGAATCAAGCTGTCCTTCAATGCAGAGACATGGATATGGATCTTGTTACATTCGATAGTAAAGAAGAGCAAGATGATGTTTTAAATGAAATTACAGCTCGGCATGGGTAAGTTTGTCATCAACGATCTAATGGCAATTTTATAAATATATTATTTATTATTTTTAGTCGAAACTTGTATTATTGGGTTGGAGCTGTCATTTATAATAAAAGTGGTGCTTGGATTTTGACCGGAAACCCAATCATACCCTCCATGTGGAATATCAACAGTCTAAATGACGACAGCGGGAAGAAGAGTTGTGTGATGCTTGCTAATTCGTATCGTTGGATTGGTTTGGAAAATCTTTACGACTGTGAATACGTTTTGGCTTACATATGTAAAGAAAGGGTTCAAACAAAGAATTGCTGTAGTAATAAATTAAACATTTTTTTAAATGTCAGGCAAACAAATTTATAAATTGATGATATTTGAAGTGAAACAAAATATGCATAAATGCATTTCTATTAAATAAATTTAATTTCTCCTAAAAAATTCTATTAACTAAGTGTTTATTTCTTTCTCCCCTTTTAAGAAAAGGAAAATCAGCACTATTCTACATTTTTAGTAAAATAGAAAATATTACATTACGCCTACGACGCAAAAATTACAAATTGTCTTATAAAACGCACAACAACGTAGCATCACATTTTGTAATATAAGTTTACATTAGAATGGAAAATGTTTTATACAAAAGCTTAAAAAACACTTCCATGTCTCTAGTTTTTCGCCGTTGACGAATTTGTGGCCAATTGACAAGACCATTACTTGGAATTGTTCGTTCATGAAAAGTTTCTTTAAGTTAGTTTATTTTAGCAGACGACACAGCATTTATTAATGTAAATTAGTAGTGGGATTCACTATGTTTCGTTTAAAAATGTCAACCACAAAATTAATCATTTTGCTATTCACTAACACTTTTAGGCCCTTATTCTGTAAAACGCAACCGCAATGCCAACAATAGCTTTAAAAGCAAAAACAATGTCAACAATTTTTCATAATTTTGATCGTACTGCGTTTTAAAATTTGTTAAATGAATTTCTGTAGAAATAACAAAAACATAATTAAATATTTTTTATTTTGTTTTTGCTTTCAATGTAATTTTTGGCGTTGCGGTTGCGTTTAACAGAATAAGGGCCATAATATCATCTGCTGGTGTTAAAAGCCAGCTGTTTCAGTCAGCTGTTATTTTTAAAAAACAAATTGTTTTTTATAACCACCAACATCTTTGGTGTAGTTAAATCCGTTTAGAAAAGTGTTTATTTATCGTTGTATCACACACTTATTTTCCGTGGAGTTTCTTATTTATTTATCAAATAAAATTAATAAAATAAACTAATTAATAAAATAATAAAAATTTGTAATGCATAACGCGCTTCACAAGGTGTGCCATCAAGTCATATCGTCATAATCTCCTAAATAATATTTTACAATTGTTTAAAAAAATATTGTTGTGTTTCAAACAAAATAAAAATGTTAATGCTGTGTCCATTGATTTGTCATAATTATACAGTAGAAAGCTAAATTATAAGCGGTTGCCCACAGCAGTCATATATGTATATGTTTTGTAATTATTTTAAGACGTATGACTTTACAACTTTATGACAGCCTTGTGAATCCACCATATATGTAAATTAAAAGGTTTTGGTTTTGTTGTTTTATTCTTCTTTGTTATTTGATACTATTTTGATGTTTCTCTTGGCAGAGTTGCCACGATATATCAATTTGAATAGAGAGAAATATAAAACTGTTTACCGTGGTTATAAATAAGCTTGTGAATCACAAAGTGATTAGTGGAAACATCAAAATGTGTGTTTAAAGTTAACAATTTTTAAATTGTTAAAAGTTAGTGAATTGCACTACAAGACCCAAAAAGTTGAATCGCAGCATCTACTGCCCTACATCAATTAACTAGAGGCCTGTAGTGCGATTCACTATGCTTTTTAAACCACAATTGTTTCGTTTAAAAATGTTAACCACAAAACGCCTCATGGTATATACGTAATAACATTATCCACAGAGATCTTAACATCCCTACCAATCAGGAGGAAATAAAAAAGTATTCAATCAAATACATAGATAAACTCATGGGGTACATCCCAACTACCTCGCTCGGGATCTGATACAGTTTGAAGATCACTAGAGGCTAAAAAGAACCGATACTTTGAGCCTAGCAGGCTTTTTTGAAACTTGAATGCAATTAATTAGCGGTTACATTGGTAATGGCTAAAAAATAACAGTTCCTATTAAGCTTTGAATACCTATTCTAATTTTGGACAATAAAAATTAAATTAAAAAAAGTTTAAATACGCGTGCGCTGTGTGTCATGCGGCTTCATCCCGTTGGAAGTGCATGACTTGGCTATTAAGTCAGCAAAAATATCTCTTATTCTCTCAGCGTTGACTGTAACGATCAGACCATCGCTTGTGGAAAGAAATATGGAACAGTGATTCCACTGGTCCATAAAGCTCACCAAATATAGAGTTTTAGGGATATTATAACCCAGAAGAGTGATCGTCGTTAACAAATCGTTGTTTATTGCTAAGCTAAATTTTCAAATGAGATTAACCATGATATTAAAACTTTATTTAAACGTTGCTCTAGCGTGAGGCTCATTATGATAAATTGTCAAGCCAACTTAACCAAAAATAGCCAAAAAGTGGTTTAAAATTTGTTAAGAAAGAAAGTCCTGGTAGTATAGTAGTAGTTGTTCGCGTCTAAAAAAAAATATCCGATATAACAACCAGCACTCTTAAGGATCTTAATAAGACTAAAGTAAGCCATGGAGCATTCCTCTTTTTAAAATCTGCGCATGTTGTCAAAATAATAATAATAACTGTATGCAATTTTACTTTCAATATAATGCACAAAAGTCTTTTTCTACATCACACTAAATAACGAACCTGCGCAGTGCGTTTATTTGCTTCAAGACCGTCAACAGAGCTGGGATTGATGACAAAATACTAAAAATTCCGATACATTTTTTTTAAATTTGAATTCATTGTCCGAACATAACCTAGAAAATATGTATCTATTAAAAAAGTATTTCACAAAAATATATAAGTGAAAATCTAAAACCTACGGAATTTTATCCAAGAGATTTGAATTAAAAACCTGCATTTATAATTTTGTTTTCGCGTAAAGTTAAATACCCTAATTCTCTAACGGAGTATTCTTAGAAATAAAAGTAGGAACTTGGAATTATTTATAAATTTGAATTCTAGAAAGGGATTCTGGGTCGATCGGTTAAATGGACTGTCTTGGTTGGACCAAAATATGAAGGTGTTACAAACTTCAGCACGAATGCATAATACAATCTCCATTATTGTAACATGGGTATAAATATGCTAAATTTGAACTCTGTACTAATAATAATAAAATTAAGTTAATTGTTATTACTATAACTAAATAAAGCGAAACAATTCCTTGAAATGTCAATAGAGTTTTTCTTTTCCCGGACCTTTTCATTTCCCGGGAGAGCGGGATTTATTTTTGAATTTCCCGGGATCCCAGGGATTCCAGCTCAATACAAATCCATGCACAATATTATTTAACTTAATTTATTTGAACAAATAACATTTCCTGGGGCCAGTAAAATAAGTTTATAAATGCATTTAACTTTACAACTTTGTAGGATTTTTGAGTTAGACCGTAGTATGTACATTATGCAATTAACGCCACAACTTTCGCATGCAACTAATTTAAAAGAAAATAGAAAAAAACCCCGCCTTAATTGCATAGTCTAAATGCGGTATTATAGCAAAATTAATTTTTTGTTATCTTTATTCAAAGTGCAATAACATTTGGAATGTGACAATAGAGGTGTTTGGGAATGAAAACTTAAAAAAGAGAACTGATACTAATATTAAATTCGGAGTAAATTTCCAAAAGCCACTTTTATTGGTTTAAATTAATCTCCTCTAAAACTAAACAGACAGACTTAAGCAGTTATTGCCACATAATAAATTAAAAGCCAACAGCATTTATATAAAACCAAAAAGTTTAATTATTTAAACAAATTTTTACAAAATATTTCTTTTAAAATAGGATTTAAGTTTAGAATAATCATTTACAGAATCGTTTAAAAGCTTATTTCTAATTTTTATCAAGAAGATTTCAATGAGAAAACACGTTTCCTTTCTACGGTTGTTTTTCTTTCAGTTTTCTTAGCATTTCCTTCGTATAATCGTTTTCTTTATTAATAACTTTTGTTATCATTTCTTGCAGAATCTAGTCCGAAAATTCTTTTATGCAGATTCTCTGCATATAAAATCATTAAATTTTTTGAAGCAAGTGGGTACAACATTTATCGTTTCTATAAAACTAGTGTTCGTCTAATGTTAAAAATTCGACCGGAACTTTTTATGTAAATATGAAGAAAACATAATAAATCTACACTCAAAAGAAAAATCAATCCATCCGTACTCAAATCAATCCGAAGCGGTATTAATAGTACGGTGAGTACGGATTTTCTTGAATCAAGTACAGAAAGATTGATTCAAGTACGGATTTTTAATCCCAAGATACTTAAATTATCCATATTCAATCCCGTTTTCGTACTTGAAATAATCCGAAAATGAGATTGGTTTAAGTAAAACTAAGATTGAATCAATCTCAAAATGCGCTTCATCCAAAAATTATAAAATTGTTTTAATCCGAATTCGTACTTAAAACAATCCGAAAATGAGGTTGATTTAAGTAAAACTAAGATTGAATCAATCTCAAAATGAGCTTGATTCAAGTAATATAAAGTTGATTTTATCCCGAATTCATGATTGAAAAAAACAAAAAAAAAAGAAATTACAAAGAAAAAATGATTATGAGTGATTTACTTACCCGTATTACACATTACAGAATGATAAAACACCAACATCATGCCCGATATGGTTTTTATTTTAGAAATCTTATGTACATATTTAACCAAAAATATAAACTAAATGAGTAGCATGAGTTCAAATTTAAAAAAAAACTTTGAAAAGGGATTGATTTTCGAAAGTAATCCCATTTAGGATTGTTTTGAGTACGTTTAAGTGTTATTCGTACTTGAATTTTTGAGTACGACTCGTACTTAAAGTAATCCCAAAAAACTTGATTTATCCCGAGTGTTTTTCTTTCTGTGTAAGTATATACGCATTTTCTTGTATCGAGCATTTATTTTTTCCGTCTAAGTGGATTGATTTAGCGAGAGACTAAGCTCCTGTTCATACCCAGGGATTTGTAAAAATCCTTTCATGACCAGTGAAAGGAGAACCAATCATTTAACTGGTATATCAAGAACTAAAAGGTAGAAATGAATAACATTTTTTTTTTGGAATTTTCTTAAATTTTCTTCTTGAATTTAATTATAGGACTTATTTCATTAAACTACATTGTATTGAAATAATAGAACATTGTAGTAACTGACACTAAACACGTACATTGAGAACAGATGTGTGACTGGTCTAATTCATATAAAGTGTTAGAACTTGAACAGGTCGCTACCACCAAAGACCTATCACGGGACTACTTTGGTGCCAGTCCGCTTCCCTCTAGGGTATCTTTCACGTGAGTTTATTTAATTTTTTAAATCAATATAAAAATGATCAGAATATATCAATTGAAAAGCAAAAAGTATCAAAATGTATCCTTTATAGATTGTCTTCCACTCAGGACCAGAGAAAGCCAAAAAGTTATATTTTTAATACTTATAAGTTATTCATACGGTACCGAGCACGAGTACAGCCAGGTATGACTACCAATAAGTATGAACATAAATAAGTTTGTATATCGACCGGTATGAGTATTACAAACAGGCATACGTATGGATATTCGTATGAATGCGTATGAGTACAAGCATGTATCGATGAGTATCGACAAGTAACTTCAACAATTCGTATGTTTATTGTAAAGCAAGCGGTGTTGCCACGACCTAAAAATTGTTTATGCAGAAAACATAATTATATTTTAAGTATTCCAAAACCAGTAAAACAAATGTTGCACTGATTAATTCAGAATTTTATTAAATTCAAGTTTCATTTTATAGGTTTTGATTTACTCAGGACCCTGCACCTATAATATTATGTTTCTGAGTTTAATATAATATAAAAGAAACGGAAAAGTAAAAGAAAGAAATTTAATTTCCCGCATAGTCATTATATTCGAAACCCGGTTTCTGAAAAATGTCGAATAATCGACCACTCTACTTTTTTATTATTTGAAAATTGAAAAAAATTAAATTTGTTATTTATGTTTTCTGCATATGTATTAGTAGCAAATTTTAACGCTTATAGCTCTGAAATTATTAAACAGATGTTTGTGCACTTCTGTGAGTAAATACCTTTCAAATGATGTGTATTTGGTTTAAATCGGCTGACATGCAGAGGAGGAAAGTGTTCTGAACTGTCTTGCATTTGCCGATTTATATATAGAGAAATCTGGCTCTTTCAACAAATTAAATGTTCTGTACATTTGTATTCTTCTTTTTTCAAATTTCAGAGCATTTAACATTGCCTTACTTATCGGATATGAATTGACATCTCTTTGGCGTTTGTTAAAAATTTCTTAAGTCTGAAACTGTAGTTTTTCTCTTAAATGATTTTGTTAATCGTGCTTAATTCCCTTTATTTTTTGATAAAAAACACTGAAATTTATTGTTGATGGGATAAGCTATTCCTATACGCATTTGACTGGTTGCTTAGGCCAGATCATCAGGAAACTTCATTCATAAAGATTTTAGAAAAACTAAAGATATTAAACCAAATAAAACTGTTAAGCGTATAAGAATTACAGAAATAGTTCTATTTGTAACAATATCAAAGTTTAAACAAAATCGTCAACAATAAACAGTGAGTTTATCTCTCCTTACATTCCCCACTACAATTTATTGAAATTCTGCCGTAATTCTTTTCGTAAAGTTAAATTGAAAAATATTTATTCATAGACTGTTCTCCTAAAAGCGAATGATAATCATTATAAGCTGTTGTGTTCGACTAATATTTTTATTTATTTATTTATTTTAATTTAGTTGTGTCCTAGCAAAACAAGATAATTATCTTATAAATGAAAGTGCTAGGGAATAAGATCAAACTTATAATCACAGTATGTAATTAAGGAAATTATTAAGATATAATATTAAAATAATAACATAACATTAAAAAAAACAGAGAAATATAAAACTGCATCAGACTGGATAGTCTGTGATAAGACATAGTAAAACTTATATATTACATAATGCAAAAACATTTATATAACTCCTTTTTAAACGCATTTGAATTGCCTAAGCATTGTATATAATTCGGTAAAGAATTCCAAAGACTTGTGGTATAAATGAAAAATTGCCGATATGACAAAAGACTATCTTTGTTGAATAATCTTCCTTCCACGGTTAGATCTAGAAAATTGAACCCTACTGAGCAAATATATAGGCTGCTTAGAGGTAATAATCCTATGTAAAAATATAAGGCATTTACGTTTCAAGAGGTTATCAAACTTAATCTGAATTATCTGATACGAGTAGAGTGAAATGTGGTCACGACGTCCTTTAAGAAATACATATCTTGCAATATTGTTGTAAGCTAAGTTGAGTTTTCGTTGATCTTCACTGTCACAGTTCGCAAAAATTTCACAACCGTATAATAGGACAGGAATAAGATATGTTTTTGCAAGTTTCATACGTATGGGAAATGGTGTTGAATCTATTACTGCCCACAAGTTGCGAAGCATACTATACACTCTACCCACAACGACATTAATATGGTTTGACCAGGTTAGCCGAACATTAAAAATAACTCCAAGGTTTACAGCTGTTTTAACATACTCGATTATATTTTCCTTGATGTTTACTTCCGGTACTTCAAATGCTCTATTAGACTTCGAAAGCAAAATACATTTAGATTTGGCTGGATTGATGGATAGCCCATTGGCGTTAGCCCAGCTGTCAATTTTGTTTAATTCACAATTAATAGAGTTTACACAAGAACTTACATTTTCTATATGGGTACTCATGTAATCCAGCACGTCATCAGCGTACATATGGACTTTGCTGTCATTCAAAACATCAGGTAGGTCATTAATGTACATACAGAATAAGAGTGGCCCCAGTACAGAACCTTGAGGAACTCCTCTTTTAACATGCAGTGAATTTGAAACATTATTATTATGATGAACACGTTGAGATCTGTCCATAAGATACGAATATATAAGATTACAGGCTGTATTCGAAAAATAAAATAGTTTTTGAAGCTTTGTTAATAAAATTGCATGATCTACCGTGTCAAATGCTTTACTATGATCAAGAAGAACTAGGAAAGCCACCAAGTTTTCATCTAACTTTGATCTGAGGTCTTCAACCACGTCCAGTAGGGCAGTGGTACAGCTTCTAGCTTTCATGAAACCCGATTGCCTATCAGACAGAAGGTTATTACTTTCCAAGTACTGATTAATTTGTTTTGCTATGAGGTTTTCCATGACTTTCGATAGGAACGGAATAATGGCAATCGGCCTGAATTCACTGTTGGTTTAAGGAATAGGGATTATTTTAGATTGCTTCCATGCATCGGGAAAAGAAGACTTCACGAGGACAGAATTAAATAAATATGTATAGTAGGGAAGTAGCTTAGGTTTTAAATATTTTAAAAACATGGGAACTAAATCATCTGAACCAACCGCATTTGATTTTACAGATGACAAACATTCCAAAACTTCAATCTGATTAACGCAACGAAAACTAAAGGGATTTTGTATTGGGACAAAGCAAAAATCATCATAAATGTTACAAGCTGGCGATTGGACATTAACATTTATAAATTTTTCATTCAGAATGTCAACGTTAGTATCCACATTGCATGTTTTGTTGAATTTTTGGCCTATTCCAATTTTGCGAATTTCCTTCCATTTGGATTTGTTATCCATTGCTGAAGAAAACTTACTGTTATAGTATGTAGACTTCGCAAGTTTTACGCGAGCAGCTTTGTGAATATCCTTCAGATCCTCAGTTTTGAATCTCTTCCATCGACTGTAAGCAGCATCACGTCTTTCTATTAATAACATTATTTCGTTATTAAACCACGGTTGCTGATTGGTTGTGATCCGCTTAGTTTTAATTGGGACACTCATGTCAAATAATAATTGAACATTCTCCTGGATTAGAGAAAGTTGGTCATTTACAGAATCAGTTGTATATATCTGGTCCCAAAAAATGTTATCAATATTCTGGTTTAACACTGTGTGATCGATATTCTGCAGATCGCGGTATGAAATCTACTTATTCTCATCAGTCATAGACAGTTTATAAGTCATAAAGAGAATATCATGATTAGAAAACACTGAAGCTGAGATGTGATCATAAAGAAGTACTTTAGGTTTATTATTAACGAATACTAGATCAATCAAACTATTAGAGGTCATGTGAAAGTGAGTTGGAGTAGAGTCATTTACCGGATAAAGATGAAGAGAGTGCATAGGATCTTTTAACGGGTTATCAACTAAAAGATTATTACTAAAGTCACCAATAATAACAATATCATCAAATTGAACAGTGAAATCCTCAAGAATTGAAATGAAGGAACCTACGCTCATGTTACTACTACGTCTATACACACTGCCCAATAGCATTTTCTTATTATATGAGGTTGAGATTTCGAGAAAAAAATATTCAATTTCACTGCCAATTCTAGTGGAAAGTTTTACTTTACAAGAAATTCCGTTTCGAACATAAATCGCAACTCCACCACCTCTAGCTCTGGTTTCTACATCATTGACAAGAATTCTTCTATCGGAACGGAATAGTCTAAAGCCCTGTAAACTAAACACTGAATCATGCACATCCAATTGGAACCATGTTTCAGAAACACAAATGAAATTCATCGATTGCACAATATTAAGACCAGGCCGTTGTTTGGCTAGGACTCTAAGCATGTTGTACACACAGTCTCTGGAATTTTGACTACTAGAGTTGAGCATTTACGATTGAAGTGTTGGCAATGCGTAAAAAATTAGGTCGATAACCAAGTTTAGTATAGTTGGATTCCAGCGAAAAAAGGAGTTGTACATAAAAAGTTTGGTAAAACATAAGTAGTCTATACTACTACTTCGATTCTTTTTTTTTTTTTTTGTTTGAAAAATATTTTTGAAGTAAATTCTATATGACAGGTCTAAAGACCACAAATCCAAAACTAAAATTTGCCTACATGTCTTTATTTATCTGAAATTTATTTTTTATCTGCTTGCAAAATCCGGATTTATTTCCATTTTTTCCATTACTAAGGACCCAAAGCCTGGTGCTTTGTTCAACATTTAAGGTGAAATGACGTTAAAACTCATATTAAAAAACGTTTGTGGAATTTTTTTAAAATGATATTGTTTCTGGCAACTATTTTACAACAGCGTAATAATACAAGCTCTATTTACATATTTTACGAGGAATTTTAAGCAAATGAAGTCTAACTCAATATTTACTTATTTTTTAAAATATAAAACTGTTGTATAAAAGGTGTATTAAACAAAATGTTTATGCAAAATCTGTTTCAAAAATAAAGGGTTTATTAACTATTTTTTTTTTTTATAAATAAGGCCTTAAATGAGAAAGGAAAAACACAAATAACACAACCGGTGATAGTTTTCATGAGATTTGTTTACATAAGCAAAACAATGTCACATACTTTGAAAGATTAAAAACGTCAAATTGTTCAAACTCTCAAGATAGATAACATTGATGCATGTCAAATTTTTCGTAGGGAATAATAGATGTTGCTGAACATTTTTACAAACTGGAACAGAGTACTATGCTTAAACCAAAAACCGAACTAGAACACACACAAAAGAGAACGTTTAACGAAACTAAAGTAGATCACAGTTAGTTAGAGTTAGTTAGAGTCGAGTATGTTCACGCAGAGAACAAACATGGTTGGAGTATGGTTAAAAAAAAACATATTATGGTCCCTGCAATGGCAACAAACAAACTTTTGCTGTTTTAAACAAAACTTTTATCACTATTGATAATATTTTGTTTCTATTTAACAATAAAGTGTTTACCTACCATGAAACTTCATATATGGTTGAATTCGACAATACATTGTTTTAATAAAATAAAGCTACAACAATACACTTAAACATATTATGGTAACCTATACCATATTATTATCACGGCAACCATATTATGGTTAAATTCATCCACCTAAAAGCTATAACCATATTATGGTTGCTTCCGACCATGTTATAGTTAATTTTTAATAACAATAATATGTTTGGAATTATAATATTTAAAAACATTGTATGTTTAACTTTAAATTTTAAATAATATGTTTAAAAAGCAACAACATTCTGGTCGTTTGCATTTTAATTGGTTTGCTTAAAATTCTCATTCATTTTATTTTAATTATTGATGAAAACAAATTAATTTCCGTAGAATAAAATAGTAGAAAAGAAAAAATGGTAATGCAGGTCGTCACAGGTTGTAATATGAATGAAAAGGGGATGTTTTTGTAAAAGTGGAACAAAACACCTATCAGGAATAAAAAATTAAATAAAATTATAATTTGACACTAGAAACAAATAAAAAAAATTGATGAAATAAGTAACCATAATATGATTAACATTGACCATATTGTTGTTAATTCTGACCATAATATGGTTACTTTTGTCAAAATTCAGGGAAATTTTGACCATATTATGGTAATGTTTAAACATCATATTGTTAGTTTTGATCATTATTATGGTTGATACTAACCAAAATATGGTTAATTATGACCATATTATGGTTGATTTCGGGGACAATTTTGTTGATTTTAACCATACCATGGTCATAGTTAAACATAACATGGTAAACTGCAAACATAAAAATTGTTAAAATCCAACCATAGTATGTTGCTCTTATAATATGGTTACCTCCAACCATATTTTTTTTCTACGTGTAGAAAACATAATAAAACAAATATGAAAGTAAAGAGAGTGTAGAGTGTTTTCTAAGACCCACGTCAATCATACAC
Organism: Pollenia labialis; assembly: GCA_949318255.1. NCBI lineage: Eukaryota > Metazoa > Arthropoda > Insecta > Diptera > Polleniidae > Pollenia > Pollenia labialis. The sequence continues at coordinate 28,312,431 of OX439141.1, read as the reverse complement.
ACTTCAAAAGAAAAACTACCTTATGAGCTTAACTTTCACAAAAGGGTTGTTTCTTCATCTTTATGAGATTTTTTCGTCTTACAGTGATTTTAGGGAGGGATTTATACGGAACTTATGGTCAATTTTGGACCAACCAGTACAAAGTTTTTATCTGATGGACATAGTAGCTTTAATGGGAAAATTCGATGCTTAATTTAATATCAATTAAAAGCTTTTAACAAGGTGATATTTTTTTATGTACAAAAGAAAAAAATATAAGTTAAATAAAATTTTGTTTAAGTTTGAAAATAAGAAACAAAATATCACTAAAGTCAAAAAAAGAAATTGAAATCAACGTTACTTAAAAAAACAAACAAAAATCCAAAACTATTGGAGTATTGCCGATGTTGATTCTGAATAAAACACAATTTATTTAGGAAATTATTGTGATTTCTTTTTATTATGCAAATATTGGTATGGTTCAATTATGTATGGCACAAAATATCGGCCAAATGAACGCCTCGACCTCGGCGGCACAACACCGTTCCATGGCCCAAATTTTCGATGCTGCTGAGGCAACGGTTCTATGCCGTTAATGTGCCGAACTATCTCATCCTTTAGCCGTTGAATTGTTACTAACTTATCGATGCATACCTTTTCTTTCAAATAATCCCAAAAAAAGAAGCCCAACGGTGTCAATTCAGATGATCTTGGCGGCCAATTGACATCGCCACCAAGTGAGATAACACGGCCATTGAAAATGTCGCGCAAAAGAGCCATTGTTTCATTAGCTGTGGGGCAAGTTGAAACCACATATCGTCCACATCCATGTTTTCCAATTCGGGCCATAAAAAGTTCATTATTATCTCACGATAGCGAACACCATTCAGAGTAGCTGCCTGACCGGCCTCATTTTGAAAAAAATATGGCCCGATGATGCGTCAGCCCATAAACCGCACCAATCAGTCACTCTTTGTGGGTTCATTGGTTTCTCGACAATCACTCTTGGATTATCATTCGCCCAAATGTGGAAATTCTGCTTATTGATGAATCCACTGATGCAAAAATGTGCCTCATCACTAAAGATTATTTTCTTCGAAAATTAATCATCCACTGTTGCTATTTCTTGCCACCATTCTGACCATTGACGACGTTTGGAATGGTTAAAAGGCTTTAGTTCCTTGTAATCGTGTAAATGAAAGTCTTTATGTATAATATTTATCAATGACGAGCGTGAGAAGTGCAATTGTTGGGCACGACGACGTGCTTAGGTAGACGGCTCTTTAACCACACTATCGCGAACAGCAGCAATATTTTCTGCAGTGCGATTTTTCCGATTGTACGCACATTTGGACGATTAGTTGACCGAAAAATCACGAAGTGCATGATATGCATTTTGATTTTAACGCCCATTTTCATAATAAGCCTGAATAAATTTAACGAGTTGCTCGATTGAGTACCTTTCCATGGTTTGAATTGAGTTTGTCTGAAGTTAAGAAATGTCAAATAAAATGCAGAAAAATACTTGACACCACCCTGTATTTGAAAATATAATTTAAGTTAAAATGCAGTTCTTTAATTTACTTGATTTTTTACATAATTTCTTAAACATCTTGTATTTAGTTAAGGTAAAATATAAACAAATCCCATTAATATTCCAAACTCGTTCAAATTGGTCTCTAACAAATCTACTTTTTTCATTAAAACTTAAAAAAAAAGAACAAACAAAAAAACCTGTTGGGGTCAATTTGAATTATAGTTTTAACAAAATTGTTGCCACTTACAAACAAACTTATGTGTTTGTGCTGGAGCGTTACTGAGTGTATGTGTGTGTGTGTGTGTTTTATCTGTGTGTGTGTTATTTTCAAAATTTACGTTTATTACTGTATCATTTTGCCTTTTAGCCTTATTGCATACGTTAAAGAGTCGGGTTTAAGCCCAGAGCTTAAGTGTTTTTTACTCTGTTGGTTTAATAATACAATTTGGTTTTGTATTCGAATTTACTTTATTCATTTTTGCCTTTTTTTTGCACATTTTCCTATTGCTTGTAAATAATTTGCAACATTTTTTCTCCATATACATATGTTTTTTTTTCTATTGTCTGAATACAATTGGCCAAAAGGTCTGAATGGTTGTTAAAAAAAAAAAAAAACACCACATTAGCATTCTTCTACCGTTATCGTTTTACAATTTGGTTTTTAGGTCTCATTATGGCCGTATAATACAAATTTTGTTTTCCTTTTTTTTGCTTTAGAACCATTTCAGTTTTTAGCGTTGTTTTTCAGCTGCTACTTTTAGTTAATTTTTTCTTAGTCCTCCACTACTACGAGTAAAGAATCAGGATAATTAAAGTTTGCTACTCTGTGTGAAACACCAAGCAGAACTTTTTTGAGATTTGAAAATGTATAAATATTCTCGTTCCTAAGACGGTTAGGTACAATAGCAGAACGGTTCACTTAAATCCTTGTAATACTCAGGGCCGGTGAACAGTGCTAAGCTACATTTATCCATAGGCATTACTAAAGTTTCCAACTTTAACAATTTCCTGCTAAAACTAAAGATGTTTAGAATATCTAGACAGGACAATTCTTTCTGGTCTCCAAAAAATGCCTTCTATCAATATCCCTAAGACCACACGCAGAGAAAAACATGTTAAAATATGGTCATCTATAACAAAACAATTTTCAAAGAAAATTTTAAACATGTTATGTTTAATTTAACCATTTTATTGTCACCGACAACCATATTATGGTTTGAGCACGTGAAAGCGGTACCGTACCGTACCGTACCGTACCGTACCGTACCGTACTGTCCGTTGTGTGTTATTTGTAAAACCACAATTAAAGCTCAGAGAAAACCTCGTTTTTGCTGAGGTAACTGCATCAAAGCTGTATGCCTTCAGCGTGGCAGAGAGACAAAAACGTATATTTGCAATGATTTTTTAAGAGAATAATTTCAATATTTTATATTAAAAAAGACTGATTTATTTTAAGTTTAGACAAAATAAATACAAAATTTTTTTTAATGTACTTATTTGGATGGGGTTATCAATCATGATCTGTCCAGACCATGTGGTGCACTTAGTGAACTTTTTCTTGTGGGATGGTTTTTGTGCCCTAAATATGGTCCAAATGTTTCAAAAAAAAAAAATATATATATAGGGGCCGATACCGAGCTAACTTTTCAAACCCCTTTAGCATATTTGTTCTACCGATAGTCTAGTTTCATTTCGCGTTGCAGGTGTTGAGGCTTTTTGTTGCACAGTGTAATAAATAAGAATTGTAAAATTAATATCACAACATATACAAGAACTTGTAATTGTAGTTAACAAGTGCAAAAAGCTACCAGTGCTGCGAAAAATTGTAATAAAACACAACTCATCAGCACTTTTTAGAACTAGACTAGTATTTGTAACTTGTAGTTTAGTCAAATACGCCCAAGACATTGGCATAGAAAATAAAGTATCGTCGCTTCTTCGTCTTCATTCTGGATACTCCAATAGTTATCTAATTTCATGGCGCTCTATAAACCTCTATGACCCGTAATGGCTTATTGTCAGCTCATTATTAGTTTGACCCACCTACCATTTTTTAAAAATATGAGTTAGAAATGCGGAATATATTTATTAAATGCCCTTTTTCTATATCCAAAACCAGTTTCTCGGATTTTTTTTTTTGTTTCTGAGATATAAAGCATTCATTTTGCTCCATATCAACTTTTTCAAAGTTGTTTTAATATTGTTTAGCTCTACACGCCACTATTTGGCGGTTGTATACGTATGCAGCACAAAAAACTACATTTTAAAAGTATTTTTAGAGAAGTAGTGTAGGCGGCACTTCTAACTTCATTCATGACAGTTGCCAAAAATTTAAATTTTTCTTCAAAACATATGTAGCAGCGGTGAAAATATAAAAATATTCTATCGTATATTTTATAAGAAATATTCACAAATTTTCATATTATTCGAATTTGTATTCTCAGTCAAATTACAATCCTCAAAAGTATTATTCCTTCAATATTTTCCAGGAATATTTTGTATGCACTATCAGATTCTATTTGAGAAATATTAACGTAAACCTTCTTTGTCGTTTTTCTCCACCCCGACTTTTTTCGCATATGCGCCAAACCAATAATGAGCTGACAATATGTATGATAATGTTTCAATTTGTTGCCTTCCCCACCTCATTAGCACTTATGTAGACCATGGATTCCTGCCCACATAATAAGCAAATATAAAGAATGTATGAAATAAATAACAATAATATGGTTAACATATTGACCATATTATTTTTATTATTATTATTAATAATATAGTTACTTTTATCCAAACTCTGTTAAATTGTGACCATATTGTGGTTAATTTTTAACACAATCTAGTTAATTTTGACCATTATTATCGTTAATATTGACCAAAATATGTTTAATTTTGAACCAATTATGGTTATATTTGAACATATTATGTTATATTTCGGATTTTTTTTTTTGTTAATTTTAACCATATTATTTATTGTTATATTTAACCATAATATGTTAACGTGCAACAAAAACATGGTATGTTGCTCTTAGAATATGGTTACATGTGATTATTATTTTTTTTCTGTGTTTACTTCCAAATTTGCGCCTTCCTCCCTCTTTTATTTACTAATGCGAACCAGAATTATTCGCATTTGTTGCATAAAACATTTACATACAATATTGTTAGCTCAGTAAAAACCGGCGCAATACTACAGACATCTTAATCTTATGTGAAAAAATGCTAGAACTAAACATAAAATCTGTTGCAGAACATTGGTGTTGTTATGAGATGTAGTCTCATTTTTTAAGCGATCAATACTGGTCATGTGGCAAGAATTTCAAAGTCCAAAAAAAGAACATTAAACAAAGCCCCGTAAAACACTAGGTGCAAAGGTAAGCCCAGAACGTTAAGTGACATAAACAGGCAGCTTAAAACAAATCCGAACACAGAAAAAATTTTTGCAAAAAACTATTCAATTAAATAATTAATTGGTGTACATTAATTATTCAATTAATTTTTTGCTTGCTGCAATTAATTTTTTTAATCAAAACCCATAAAATTAAATGTTTGTGTATATGTGGTGTATTTTTTGTTTATGCAATTAATTTTTTAATTGACTAAATTTGTGTCCCATGACTTGAAAATACAAATCTGTTAATTGATATGATCAATTTCTTTGCAGGGGCAAAATTAGTTAAATATTTAATTGTCTGAACGAATTGTTTAATTGAAGTCGATTTTCTATTTTTTCTGTGAATAGAGATAGAAAGTTAACGAGTTTAAGATACCATACCGGGTTCTGACACCAAACGATGATATTGATGATGATTTTTAAATGTGAAATAACTTTGTTTTTCATGGCTAGAGATTATTTAACCATGCTATCGGTCCATAAGTTACTAAAGGTCCCCCGAAAAATAAATCAACACGCCTAAAATGCTATAGAATAATAATAATGCAGTATTTTAATTTCTAGCTGAGGAAATATCATAGTGCCAAATTTTATAATGATGGGTCTTCCCTACTGGTCCCAAATTTTAAATACCACTCCTGAAAACTACCTTATTACGCATTTGCATTTTTAAGTAATTTTATTTACTGAAATACTGAGAGATTCCATAATTTCTAGTTCTTGGTAAAGGGTACCAAAAAGTCAGCACAGCCGATTAAGACATTCTAACCAGTATTTCAGTTCATTTTGCACTTAACTAATTTTGTGTGTAGAGAATAAAAAGCAATTTTAACAACATTTCATAGCAAATGATATTAAGTTGATTTTATTTATGGCAAATTAAGAAACTAAAGGCTAAATTATTTTGGCCTAGATTGGACTGGAAATCAAATGAGTATAATAAAATTTATAAACTTTATGATACCAACAACAAAAAAAAAATCCTCCGAAGCCATAAAATTTTACACCAAGCCAACAAACAGACTGCAATTGTAGTCTAAAAAAAAAACAGACAAAAAATTCTACTAAAAATAAAAACCGAGCGATTCATTGACGTCCAACAAATAAAAATAATAGTAAGAGGTCATAACTTTAAGTATTATTGCCTTTAATTAGTCTGGCTTTTATTTGCATTTAAATAAAGTTTTTTGTCTTTGTTTCAATATCAAAAAAAAAAAAAAATTGATAAATGATTAATTGCCTCTTCTTTTGGGGGTCAAAGTAATAATATGAACTGATAAATGAAATTTTCTAGGCAAATTTGCAAAATTAATTCGAAGAGGCTGCCTTTTTTTTGTTTATAAATTATTATTGGCAGAGTCTGTAAAAGCTGGAGATGGATTAAATATTTTTGCTAATTTGTTTAGTTCGATGACTGTCAACTACTAAAATACTTTCAGCAAATGGATTTTGATATGGAATTAAATGTCTGCAGAAATGAGAGGGATATGAAAATGCATATACATTTATAATCAGGGTTGGGCAAAATACATCGTTTGTAGTATTTAAAATACAAAATACAAAATACTTACACATCTGTTTCTATATAAAATAGAAAATACTTCCACGTCATGTACATGTATGTATTTAAAATACGAAATACACCATTTTTATTCAAACCAAAAAATACATTAGATAAAACTAATTAACAAAACAATTGTTTCCTTTCACTAATATCAGATTTTTGAATGTAGCATCAGACAAACAGTTTATTGTTGGAGAATAAATGAAACCTGCTGAAGAAACAAATCTTTCTGCAGGTTCTGATGAGCACAAACTTGCATTAAATTCAATGAATACTCTTTTCATATTTGGATAGATGTCAGGAGTGATAATGTCTTTGCTCTTGTCACTGAGGAAACTGACAAATTCCAACTCCAAATTTGATGTCCTAGATTCACCATCGTTCTTATCTACGAACAAACAAAATCATCGGCTTCTTTGCTGGTGCTTCTATTTCTGATATTTTCATATTCTGATAGTTACGTTTTTTTTAGCGATTCTTGTTTTTGGTAGTTCAAAATGCAAACAAGCATCAATAAACTGATAAAATATATTTTGTAAACTATGTTTTTACTCCCATTTTTTTATGTATTCAAAATACAAAAAAAAAACTACGTCTATTTATTAAATGCATTTAAAATACAAAATAATTGCTGTACATGTATTTAAAATACGAAACACAAAATACGTGTTTGTATTTTAAATACATGTCTTTCAAATACTGCCCAGCCCTGTATATAATAATACAACTTAAACATGAAACCAAACATTTTAATTTTAAATAAATCTGGAGGCAAATTATGGCCTTCGATATCGATCAAAATTTCCATTTAAATTGTTTTGTAATTTAAAATGATATCGAATGCCGTAATTTGTAACCTGATATTAAACAAAACTTGACCAGAACCGGAACCGGAACCGGAGACGAAACTGTTCTAGTTAACGTTAACGCGAGTCGCAACTATCATCTGATCTTGAACCCGAATTTAGCTACAAATGCAACATGAACTAAAGCCAAAACTAGAATCTGATGAAGAACAGTAACTAGAGCATTAAACATTAACTGGAGCTAAACCTAAAAGCGCAACTAGAACTTGAACTACAAAATGAATTTGAACCTGAATTTGAACTGTAACTGGAACTCAAGAACAGCAAGAACTGGGTTAAATTTTAACAAGAAAACTAACTACACACTAAAATGCAATATAATCTAAAACCGAAACTAAAAATTAATCTGCAATTCGAAATAAATATCTGTGGCATATTGACAAAACATCTTAAGTCGGGATAAAATAGCAAAAAAGTTTTTTTAAAAACTCTGCGAAAACATCGTTTTCATTAAATATTAAAATAAACCAAAATTAAGAAAAAAAAATTGCGCTTATAATACAAAATTTAAAAAACGAAAACAAAAATGTTTTTCGAATGAAAATTCGTATGATTAACAAAATTTTTTTTCAAAGTTAAAGTTAAAGTTAAGAATTTAACTAAAGATGTTTTGCCTAAAACCTGAACAAAAACTTTAATAAAGTTGAGCCAGCAATAAAATCGAACAAATTTTTAAACTCAAGCAAGTTATTAAAATTTAAAACAAAACAATTTTAATAAAAATTCCAAAATCTTAACAATTCGCTTACACTAGAAATCCGTTAAAATTAAAAAAAAAAGTTTGAAAATATTAAAAAAGCTCCGATTGAAAACTTATATAAAAAGAAGAAAAAACTCTGTAGTTTAAATAAAAAATTTGTATTTCTCTCTATTTTACAAGTCTCAAAAATCTTAGCCCACAAAATCAATGATTTTCATTTACATTTGGCATCTACACTTGCACACATTTAAATGAAAACAAAAATCTCTGTAGAACATAAAACAGCTAATGAGCATGAAAAACATTCATATTGTTAAATTTCTGGCGTGATGTAAACCGATATTAAAGAAAAAATAAAAAATAATGTAAGAGACTAACAACACAAAATATTATGTTTATTTAGTTTTTATTTTCTTTTTATTCGAATGCTGGCGGAAAATTTTTAAATAGCTGTTTCTGTAATTTTCTTTGAGGATGGAAAGGTGGACACGATCGTAGGTTTTTTTTTATACTTTTAAGGTGTGTGTCCCGTATTAACTTATTTTTTACAACAAATGAAATTTTATATGTTTTTTTTTTTATAACAAAAAATTAATTGTGAAAATATGTGAGCAAAATTCAATTTTTTATTCGTAACTTTCTTCTTGTGCTTAGCAGTCTGACAAAGTGACAGATTTAATTGTTAACAAGGCGAATTTATTAAAGGTCATCTCGGTTCTACAGCTTGTACAACTCAACAAAAACCACAAGCATTTTGTTTTTGTAAAATCCTTGTACAATGTCAAAAGCAAATGACGTAAGGCGAAAACATAAAATATTCCCAGCAAACACAGAAATACTACATATGTATGTATTGCCTGGACGAAAAATATTATTGCGGCAATAATCGATTTCGTATTGCGGAAGATACTTCCTTCGGGAAGAAGCGTGTCTCGACAGCAATACGAAAGCGATTCTTCTAGATGACAAGCTAGTAATATTGCCAGATTACCACTTATAAGAAAATAGCGGAATATCGCCAAATTATTATTAGGATGATAAAAAGAAGATTTTGCATTTCAAAAAAATATTAATTTACACACATTTTATTTTAAATAAAAATGTTTATTATATTATATATATGTAGTTAAAAATAATACAATTTATTAATAAAATAAAAAAAAAATTGAGAAAGAATAGAGAACATTATGTTTATTTACCCGTATTTCGACCATAAACTTAGCAGCTTTTCTCTTGATTAGTTCGCCAATATCTGTAATATTTGTTTTCGTGGAGATTACGCATTTTTCATATGGTCATATGTATAGACGAATATTTTTTGATATAAAAAAAATGTAAATGGATGTATAATTATAAATAATCTAAATTTGTTATGTCTATATTTTTTTAAAAACTATAAATGAAAGAAAATGAAAATATAGTTTAATTATTTTTCCTTCTAGATGACAATTTTGGGATATTGCTTAACTTTTGCCTTAGGTGATATCTTCCATTTGTTTGCAGGGTTAAGTTAACCAAGGCGAATTCATTAATTAATAATAATAATAATAATTAATTAATAAAATACATTCTGCAAAGGCACGAAATTTCGTGAAAATGTTTGCAGCAATTATTTGAATCTTGGAATAGGTTAGAGAAAGTCCTCATTAAATAGGATGACAAGCAAAGAGCCCATAAAGTTTAAGCAGTCATTGAAATGCAATTACACTTGCTGGAAATTTGGGAAAACTTTGTGGTGGTTTCCATACCCACAGGACATTTGGAAGATGCCATAAATGCCTACAACCGTTAAACTCAATAAAAGATCCACTTTTTGAATTTAGAAGTGTTATGCATTACCATTAAAGTATTAGCCGAGGGTCACCAGTGCGTTAAACATGGCTCCGAGCATAAGGTTTTAATAGCTTCTTATACCTTAATAAGGCCGACAAATTGGTAAACGGCTTTTATATCCTTTACCGCCAAGGCATTATTGTGTGTTACAAAACAACCATGAGTCCATAAAATCCGAAGAGCAGCTTAACTTCAAAAGAAGGAGGTTGCATTTTATTGCTCATTGTTATTTTTGTCAAAACCTAGATTATGGGCACCACTTCATTGAAAGCTTTGCATATGTGGCATTGTATTGGTTTGTTTACGTTTGCATTTGTTGGTTTTGTGCTCTTTTGCTCTTTGTTTTTTGTTTATGGATACGCATCGATCGCTCTTTTTGCATTTTCATTTTGCATTTGCCCATAGCAGATAATAACTTAAATATTTAGGCCTCTTTGAGCGGTTGCGCTTCAAAAATGAAAAAGTACAATTGTACCTTTTGCGCTCGACATGTGTTATTTTAATAAAAAACTTAGATTTGTATTTTATTTTAAATTTAGGCATTATTTATACCATTCTAAAACATACAATTTATTAGATACGTACTAAATGTGTATCACTCTAATATGTTAATCATGGTAACACACCTTTGCTTCTAAGGGGCGTCCAAATTTTAGGTATCATCGGCCAATGGAAATCGCTACAGGAAGATAATCTGTAGTTTTTGGTGGCAAAAAATTATTGATTTAGACGTAGAGAATATTTGGATTCAACAGGGTGGTGTCACTTGCCACACAGCAAGAGAAACAATGTTTCTTTTGAAAGATATGCAATATTTCTCGTAGAGAAGGAGTGAATTGGCAACCAGAATCGTGCAATTTGACACCTTTAGAATATTTTTTGTGTTGGATTCTTTTTCTAAATCGAGAGTGTACAGCAATAATCCCTCAACAGTTCAGGAGCTGCAAAACAACATAATCGAGCAGATATCAACCATTGACAACAGCTTATGGAAAACCCCTGATTTCGAATTTTGGGAAAAGATTCGAAGCATGCCAAGCCAGTAGGGAAGGGTTACTTCATCGACATTTTTCACCGGAACCTTTTTTGTAATAAACTGAAATATTATCTCAAAAAAACTATTTTTTTTTGTATTTAAATTAAAAGGATACCTACATTTTTGGACACCCTTTATAATGAACTTAAACTATTATTGCGAAAGTATGCGTAAAATTATTTTTATCATACGTTTTCTACAATTTATTACGTTATTACGTAGCTTCATCATAATGTCCTTGCCAAGAATATAAAATTAAATGTACATAAAGAGGACCATATAGCTTAGAGCTTTCTTTATAGGCACATAAAAGTACATGCAAAAGAAATGAATTCAATGGTATTCTGGCAGTCGTTATATTTTTATATACACGGAATTAAAAGTACTTTTACGGAGAACGGTTGGGCAAAATTGCATGTGTACTTGAGTGTGTGTGTGTGTGTGTTTAGGTTTGAGTCTTTGATGTGTTGTCAAATGTCGACATATTTTCTAAGTTAAGTTATGTTAAGTGTACTTCAGAGTTACCACCACAAAAATAATAATTTTTTGCAAAGCCTTACCCGATTTAAATTCAATTACACCTGATATCAATTTAAACTTTCATTTTATAAAAAAAAAATCTTTTACAAAGTTAAGGGTGGTTAATATTTAAGGGCCGATGTTGATTTTGAATAAAACACAAATTATTGTAATTTCTTTTTATTATGATAATATTTAATTATGTATGCAACAATATATCGGCCAAAAGGCCACCACGACCTTGGCGGCACACCTCCATCCGATCGTCCAAATTTTCAATGACGCTGAGGCATAATTGATTTTTTATGCCGTTAGTGTGCCGAATTATCTCATCCTTTAGCTCTTGAATTGTTGCTGGCTTATCGACGTGCACCTTTTCTTTCAAAAAACCCCAAAAAAGAAAGACGTTAGATAACACGGCCATTGAATTTGTCGCCCAAAAGAGGCATTGTTTCATTAGCCTATTTGGGCCATAAAAAGTTCGTTATAATCTCACGACAGCGAACACCATTCATCATTCAAATGCCTGACCGGCCTTATTATGGAAAAATACGGCCCGATGATGCTGACAGCGCATAAGCCGCAACCAACAGTCATTCTTTGTGGGTTCGTTGGTTTTTCGACAATCACTCTGGGACTAACATTCGCCCAAATGCTGCAATTTTGATTATTAACGAATACACTGTGCTGAAAGCCTCACCACTGAAGGTGAAGTGCACGATATGTTTTTTGATTTGAATACCCATTTTCAAAATTAGCCGGCATAACTTTAACGCCTTGATCGATTGTCTATTTTCCATGGTTCAAATTGAGTTGGTCTAAAATTGTGAAATGTCAAACGAAATGCAAAAAAAAACTCAACATTTTGGTTTGGTTCACATTTAACATCGGCCCTTAAAATTTACCACCCTTCATAAGGAATTCTACTTCCACATTGATTTGTATATGTTAATCCAAATAAGGTTCCATATTGTCATTGCCGTTTGTGTGTGTTGCCTGTTTTGGAAATATATATTCACTCAGCTAAAAATGAGAAAATAAAAACTAAATCTATTACTCTTTCTTTCTGGGGTTTCTTTTTGGTTTGAGTGAAGCTTATATTAATCGAAATGTAAGGATCATTGCTGTAGTCAATTATTACCAAGCTTTTGCAAATCTATATTAAACAATAAATATTTTTCCTTAAAGATCTTGACTTTCGTTAGGATAATATTCGGATAATATTTTTTTTAAATATTTTTTGGATAATTATAGTGTTTTAAAATGAAAAAATTAAAGTTACACCTGATGTATCCCCAAAAAAAATAAATTACCAATGTTGTATCCACGAAGTGGCAACACTGGTGTATTATCTTTTTCTCCTTGTACGGGTTTTTGTCTTTCCTTTTTGTTCTTCTTGTTTTTTCGATTGCTAAATGTCCCATAAATTTCCGTTCAACGAAATGCTAAATTATGTTTGTGTATTCACACATTAACACAAATGCATGAATGTATATGTACGTGTGTGTACATGTGTGAGATATATTTTATTGTCTTTATTTAAGCCATTATGTATTAATGTGGGTAATTTATACCACTGTACATAAACGTAACACAAACATACATAAATATAAAATGACATATCCATCCTTGAATTTTTTTATGGAACATAACTCTCATAGCAAATTAATATTTAATATACTTTTGTTTCAATAAATAAATAATTAGTCATACTGGAGAACGATTTTTCCAAGTGATACAATTCTCTACTAGCTGTACTTGTTAGTATTAGCCAACGCTTTCATTTTGGTTATAAAGTGTGACCTCGTTTTAAAATCTCAGTAGAGTTTTAGTTCAGTCCTTGTTTAGATTCTAGTTAAGCCGCTTTCACACTATTTTGCAAGCCTTTAGGGCCAAATACACTAGTAAAATGCTTGTTGTCATGCAGGTGAATTCACTGGTGTACCTGTGCTGGATGTAATATTCGATATCATATCTAAATTTTTTGATTTCGCATCCACCATCGTCGGTGTCAAACATACAAGCAAATAAAAAATGTTGTTGCTTTCAATTTATGGAATTTTAGTTTAATTTCTTACATTTCAATCGTAAAGTTTCTCAACGAGGGAGGCTTTAATTCAGTTTAGGTTGTTGTCTGGTAGTGTATCTGGCGATTCGTGATTAGCATGCCCTATTTATATAATACGAGCTTTAAATAATATATGAAGCTACAATGCCCACACACACACTCCAAACCTACCGGTGGGAATATGCATAGTTGCTCATTCCTACTGATTTATATAAAGTATTATATTTTATGTTAACCCTCAAATCACCCTCAAAAACTGGCGTTAGGTACCCTTGTCTGTGGTTTTTCACTCACATGCAATGGCTGTCTACTTTGCTGTAGCGCCACAGTTCTTTTCTAATCAGAGTAATGATTAACGCAACATTAATGATGTATTTATCCCGCTGCTGAGCAACAACAACCCATACAGAGCTTGTGGTTTTTTTTTTGGTAATTCAAAACAATATGAAAAATATTATCACTTGGCGACAGAAAATATTGTCTCTAGTGCAAATTACATAGAAACTACATATGCGTGGAAAACCACACACGAGGGTAACTTACGTAAGTTCTGAAATATTTCGTTACTAAAAAGTATATTTTAATCAAAAAAATGTGTTTGTAGTATTTACGTGATATTGCTAACAAAGTCAAGAAGTTTCTTTAGTGTACCTTAACAATTTTTTTGGTTTATCATGTAAAAATGTTTTCTTTCGTGTAGTTTTTTTCACACAAGTGTGATTTAAAGGTTTAAGTTAGAGCATGCTTGCGTTAGTGTATATTTATACTATAATAAGTTTAGAATCAAATTGGACAGTCCCAGCGAGAGATAAATAATTAAAAAGTGATAAAGTTGTTTTATTTTAATACTTAAACAGCTCTTTACAGTCTAAGTTATGGTTAAAGTTGTTGTTAAAGTTGTCATAACAGCTTAATACAGACTGTAGTATGTACCCTTAAGTTTAGGTTTTAGGTTAGGTGACATTTAAAGTTCTTGTACTGCTGCAGTTCAGTGTAAAAATACAGGTTGTCACGCAGGTTGTAGTTTATATTCTACATTAGGTTGTAGCTTATGAAGTATTTCTGTTGCCATAACCCATTTTAATTCATGTTCAAGTATTAGTTCTAGTTGAGGTTTTAGTTCAGTTTCCAGAATAGATTGAAGTTCATGTTATAGTCAAATTTATAGTTTAGGTTTTAAATCAGGCATCGTGTCTGCGTTTAACTTAGGCTTTTAAACTTTCTTTTTTTATTCTTGTTTTATTTCAATTCAGTTCTAGCATTTGTAAAATCTTGCTTATTTTTATATCCAACACAAAAAAAGGTATACTGATTTTGCATTTCTGTTTGTAACACATTAAAATAATCATTGAAATCCTGTTGTGTTTCGGATCTGCGTAAAATTTTATGGCAATCCAGCCATGCGCCTTCTTCTGTCCGTCTATTGAAAACACAAAAGTGCTCGAAATAAAACACGTATGAAGGTGAAATTTGATAATAATGATTTTTGGATGACAGTTTCCTTTAGTATTGAAAAGATCTTAAACTTGTATATTACTTCACTTCGCCCCTACCCCCCCCACCCCACCGGATTAAGACCGTACTCTCCGTATTGGCCGTATGTGGTAAGCTAAAGTGTTTAATCAGAACCGCAGAAAGCCGTCGCAAAATAGAATAAATATGTGTTTGAATAGATATGCGTCACTACCACATTTTTCCTACAGTTTGACGTAAAAATGTTCCACAAACCCGTTGTTAAGGGTAATATATTTGTATGGTTGAGCTTGTGTCCTTATGTTAAGTTACCGATAATCCAAATACAGTGTTGCTTATAAGGTTGGTTCAAACAGCTGTTTTGCATGGTACTGGTTATGGTTATGTCACGTCTAATTTGGGCTTCATTGCCTGAAGTTGAGGACTAAGCATTTAGTGTCTATTATCGAAAATGCCATGCTGCGGCAAATTTTCTCACCTAGCCTACATACAAGTGCCCCCTGGTATAGTATTTAAAATGCCTCAAATCGGTTTATCATTTCACCAAGCCCTCAAGCATATGTACCCTGAGATTAACACTCTCCAGGCAATCAATACCTGCCCCACGGAATAAGATGAAATAACATAAATTGTTATAAATACTTCTTCTTTGGTTTTGAAAATGGTCCCAAACCCCAAATTAGTTCATACGAATGAACGCTTTTTATTGAAATTGTTGTAAATTACTCATACGCACAGTTAAACTCAAAAAGTACCAGTTTACAACATTTTAATTTCTAAAAAAAAGCGTAACTGGTAAATTGATCAAACTTAAGCTTTATTTTAAAACAATTTCTCTTGATTTACTTAGCTTTATTTGTAAGAAGATAATTGTATAATGTAATTAAGAAACTGCTATATGATGTTTGATCTAGCAAACGTTTTTCAAAAGCAAATAATTGTTTAATAAAACTAGGTGTGAACATAGCTTAATAGATACTTATTTGAACTAGTTGATGTGATTGATGGGTATTATAGATTTGGCGCGATATTTATTCTGTCATAAATGTTTCATTTTATGAAATTAATTTTACCAATTGAAAATATTTATTTTTTTCTTCATTGTCATTCTAAAAACTTTCATGTAACTTTTAACAGTCGGAATTCTTAAAAGCACTGAAATTGATCAAAAATTTATACAGCCAGTTTTAATATTATTGTTTTTTTTTTTTTTTTTTTTTTATCCAAACAATAAACTTTTTTATCTAAGACCAACTTTTTAACATTATGCGCAAAGTTTTATTCGTATTTGTTGGCTTGTGGGACTAGTTGTGTGTTATTTTCGTTCATCTTTTTGCCATTTTGTACTGTACACAAACTCCCAGGAGTAGAACAAAAATTTGGTAACCATTTTTTGTTGAAAGTTTTCTTTCTATTTTCTATCTATTATAAAGAGTGGGGTGGGTGGGCTGTCAACACAGCAAGGCCGTAGTTGGTCTAAGAGTTTGGTGGAGATTTTGGCTTTTTAATAAAAATAACTTTAAAGAAATCTGTACTTCTTGCTGTTCGTAACTTAAATTGAATTAAATTTCTTGTGTCCAAGCAGTTGTAATAGAATTTAAAAAACATGTCTTAAGTATTCTCTCCATGGTAATGAAAGCCATTTTGGTTTTTCAGGAGGAGATGAGTGAGTGTTCTATTATTATTACTATTATTGTCATTTGTTATGATAACAATAAGATGAGTACAAAAATTAAGTCAAATTAAACAGCTGAGTTTATAAGAAAAATATAAAAGAATCAAATGATCAAAAGTGTGGGTTTTCTTTTTTTTTACACAAAAGCCTTTTGTTTGTTTATTATTAAAATTTAAAAGTTTATTTTTTGTTCGCCAAGTGAATGCAGTCCTTAAAATAATTTGTTTTCTAATTTACAAGATTCTGCTGCAAATTCTTTAATGGTTATTTCAAATGTCCTTTTTTTATCATTTTGTGGGTTGTATTTTGTAATCAGCTTAATTTTTGTTGTCCTTTTTTTATTCTATACTCATTAAGGGTAATACAAAATGTATGGCTTTTAGAATTTTTAGCTTAATTTGTGAAGAAAAACCCTTTTTTTAAATTTTCTTTAAAATAAACTTTCCTTATAAATCTCTCTCTCTCTGTCTCTCTCTTTAATTTACTAAATACTAGCTGGCCCGACAAACGCTGTCCTGTCCAAATTAGAAAAAATGTTTGCGTTCGATTTTGAAAATCCGTTAAAAAGTGGAGAAAAAGTATTTTTAAGCTAAAATTTTATTCATATGCATATGTGCTGTGAATCTTATAGTATTCTATTTACATTTTAGTTGATAAGATCAATATTCAGGTAAACAGTAAGAAAGTCAAACTAATAAAAAAATAATGCTAATGGACTTCCGACGCGGAAACAGACGACATTATTGGCCATGCGTGACGCACGCAATGAATGCCCATGAGATTGGTTGAATGTCGTGGCATGTGTGAGCCATTCTGGAAACTGCAATCGTTTAAAATCGAATGGCATGTCGGTTGGAGTAATTGGGATCCGAGGTATCAAAACATTGCCTTCTTTGTACTTTCCTTTAAGTATTGTTGCTTCGATATCGTTATTCATCAGGTGCTTTATACAGAAGTGGTTGGTTTACATATCGTAACATTATGATTGGATTATGAGGGGGTAATCCGGGTAATTCCAGGTAGTTTAAAAATTCGATTGGATAGTTGACGACATCGTTCTGAGATGTAACGGAAGTCACCGATTGGTACTTCTTCAATTTGCCAGCGATTTAAATTTGAATCTTTAAATTCAATTCGGTCACACGTTCGCTCAAACAATCATGATTTCTGTAATTGTGTTTAGTGTTTGGAAACACCTTTCGAATGAGTTCGGGCTTTGATTCACTTTGAGTCACTTTAACGCGTTGCTCGATTGTGTATCTTTCCATGGTTCAAATTGAGTTAGTCTGAAATTTAGCAATGTCAAATGAAATGAAGAAAAAAACTTGTCATTTAGGAGTTGTTCACATTCAACATCGGCCCTTAAAATTAAAAAAAAAATCATTCCAGCTTCATCTTTCACAGCTTCCATGAGAGCTGTGTTGTCGATGCAAGAGTGGAACATTTGTTCAAATTGATTCCCTTAAGTTATCGTAATCGTACTGTTTTTCGCGTTGCAACTCTTGATTAAATGCGGTTATCCCTCAATTGGATTCTACGGTGCGATTGTGACTCACCCTATTCATATCTACTTCGTTCGCATATTCTCTTTTATCTTGTGTAAGAGATGAACATGTTTGCGATAATCGATTTCGATCAATTCTATAACGCTCTTCGAGTTGCTCTGGGGTTTGATTAGAACGAATGTACGCTTGGCTGGAAGCGTTGCTTGTTCGGCGGCCTAAATTGGTCCTTCTTATCGAAGGCATTACAATTTGATACAATTGATTAATACAATTTTATATTTTCATTTTTATTTGAAAAAGAAAGGCCTACTGTTAAATTAAAAAATTTCCATATCAGAAAAATTTTCTTAAAATAACTGAAAATTTAAATTGGATTGCTTCGAATATATGAAAAAGAAGTTTGCCGAATCGGTGCAACTCTTTTCTGATTTTAGGTAAATTTGAAAAGGTTGGGCGTAAAAGTGAGCGGGGCAAAATGTTCTTTTCGTATAAACCTAAGTTGGACCATGACGATCACTAGAAAGAAATAATCGTCCAAATCTGTCCAGCTGTTCTCATCTGATGCAATGACATTGTTTTTGATTTGTTTTTTATTTAAGCTAATAGGGCCTAAGGTTAATTAATGTAAATAAAAAGCAATTTTTTATTACAGTTTTTCCCGACGTTTCGTCGATTTTTTGTCGACTTTTTCAAGGGAGCGTCTATTTAAAATTTTTAAAAAATATATAAATTAACATAAATACAACAAATTACATTAAAAAAGTTAAACTTACAATATGAGCTTTTCACATTAAATTAAATTTCTCCTTTTACATGTAACATTAAACATATAAACATAAAACATAAATTTAAAGTTAAACACATATCAAAACAAGTATCACTGTAACTATTTAGTAATTGCAACCCTATAATTTGCGCTAATATTGTTAGTGTCTTCTTTGACATTCATTGTTTTCTTTATGTTTTCTTGTATTCTTAGACTTTCAATTGTAAATCCCTTCTTATCCCCCCTTACTTTATCTAGTATTCGCACCCAATCAAAATCAATTTTATGTTGTGTATTTAAAATGTGTGTTGATAATGCTGTCGTTTCTTTTTTCCTTTGTATATCCATCATATGTTCTCCCATTCTAGTTTCAAGGGATCGTTTTGTTGTTCCAATGTATATGAGTTCGCAACTTTGTTCGTTATTCCCTTTACATTGTTTTTTATTTGTATAGATTATTTTTACTTAGGCGTATGATTGATAACAGTTTTTACTAATTACCTGCCCAAATATTAATCAGACGTCTTGATGACTACTTATTTTAAACTTAATTAGGGTTTTAAATAAATATTAATTACTTTATTTATGAAACAACAATTATTTTATATTTTAACCCAAAATTATTGAAATCGTTATTAAAGCAAATTTATAATAAATTTCTGAATAATTGTGTTCTTCTGCCCACCCATTTAAGAAAAAAATATATTCAAAATCCATTTAAAATTTGTATTCATTTTGGTGTCGTTATTCCTTAACAATTGAATTATTAAATTGAGCTTAAAACTTTTTTCCTTAAAAACATTTCAGGTTTATAAAAGGCTTATGAAACGAATTTTCTATGAATAAAAAGGAAGGGAAGGTGGGTGTGCAATTTTAAAAAAGGCATTTGAAATTTCCAGTTTAATTTACTAAGAAAATAGTAAGCAAATTATTTTTTTTTTTTTGTTTTCTACTATCTCTTAAACACAAGAAAATGTTTTTACAGCTTTTAAAAGTTGCAAGCACTAAGAGCTTTCTCACATCTTAGAGTTAACTATAAAGTGCCATAGCAGACTCCGAGTGAGAACAGGATAATTATAACATAAATTTTTCTTAAGTCTAGATTCTGCTCAATGATGTTTTTAAAAATGTTTTTCAATAAGGCTTCTTATTAAAACGTTCTATAGCTATTATTTATACGACCTCAAACATTTTTTTCAAACTTAATGTGGTCAATGCGGGCGGGGTTTTCCCTAAGGCTGAAAGCTCTGTGTCTGCTATCCACTTGGGGGTAGCAAGAAGCGATGCCTCTAATTGAACTATTAAAATCACGACTTTCGGTCATCTTACAAGTGCTCCTTGGAAATGTGTAACAGACACCCGTCAATGTTGCAGCTAAAGTGAGTACTGAGTGTTCTGATGGCATGCTATGCGCCTCAGGATACTAAATGACAACTGGCGACAAATGTTCACCGATCTAAAGGTGTTTTGGCAATCCCAATATTTGGAAACTTTGGGGCAATTCGCCAGTCTTCCTTTATTTATTAATTACAGCAACGTTACAACGTCCTTTGTTCCTCGTTAACATTTCATCTTAGTAAATATACTGATATTATATTTTGAATTTTATATTTTATCAAAATTTTGATATTTAAATAAGGCTACTGTCATTAATTATTTTTATGAACAAATTATTCATTCTTAATTGCCTTTTTACACAGATCAACATCTAACATCTACCATCAAAGATGGAGAAAATGTGAAACACTCGTTTACATTGGCCCATCAACATCTACCATCAAAGAAAAATGTCACAATTTTTGAATAAAATGTTTTTATAAATAAAAAAATGTTTTTTTCTACAAAAGTGCCAACATTTAATAAGAAAACACAAAAATGTATTTGAAGTTCAGTTTGTATAAAAAAATATAAAAAATACCTAACAAAAAAACATATAAGAGAGAAAAATTGACAAATGGTAACGCTGCTTTCAAAACCAGTGATGCCACAATAATAATAGAAAATCATCGAAAGATATAGAAGGTAATAAAATGAGATAGAACATCTTTTACAGATGTTGGTTTTTAGCCCCATGTATTTCTTATGGAAAGACGTTAACATCTTTATGGTAGATGTTAGATGTTGGTCAGTGTCAAAAGGCTATAACTGAGCTGGGAATCGAACCCAGATTCGATTCAATAAATTAACCACCATACTAATTATTTATATTTTATGTGTATAAAAAGAAAGCCGGTGTATCTGTAATGAAGACAATTTAAGAGTCCGGTTGCAAGAGTAATAACTTTCTTACAGACACTTCTCATTTTTGTTTTCTTAAAAATACTCAAAATTTTACAAAATAACTCTTCTAAGAAATGCCTTCGTAGTGAAAGAACATAATTATTTTTGAAAATACACAATACCGGGAATTTAATATTAAGATTAAAGTCCATTGAACACAATAAATTGTTAGTAGTTTTCTTTTACAAATTCTATCTAAATTGTAAAAATTTGCTTAATTTTAAAATAAAGATTTCTTATTACTTATTTTGACCTTCTTTCAACTTCTTTATTAATTTCAAACCTTTAATTTAATTGCAAAAGCCCTACTAATTTTTATATTAAATTGAACGTACTTTAAACACTTGCATGACATAATTAATTTTCTTTAATTTCCGTAACAGACAGCTTCACTTAATTTCAACACTATTTAGTATGCAATAGTTTGGCTGGCGCCCAAAAAGTATGCTATGACATTTAGAATCTTTGTTAACCGAAGGCTTTAGCTTAGTGCAAATAGTATAACACATAAAATTGTATTTACAGATGAAGTAAAGAGTTAGTTTTAGAAATTGGTGTGTCTTTTTAGTTCCTACTGCTGCTACAGGGTGTCCGCCGCAAAGGTATTTTTGTTTGTTTATAATTTTTGATTAAATGAAAGAGAATGGATCTTATATTGATCAATTTCCGCCTCTGTTAGCTTCATAAAAGCTCATTATGATTTTTTCATGAAAATCGGGGTCGTCATGGGCGAGCTGTAACATACTTTTGGCATATGTACGGCGGCGTAAATGGTCTTGTGGAAGAAGTTATTGTGTGAACTGAATCCTAAATGGAAACAAATGCAAATCATTGTGCAAAATTGTGGCCATAGTTGTTCTTTAGAGACCAAGCTCTTGAGCACGGCGTCGAATTGAGGTTGATGGATTATTTTGAACACTTTCTTGAGCAGCAGTAATGTTTTCAGCCGATCTTGCAGCACGTTGTGGTCCATGCTTGGGCCTGTCAATTACAGACCCTCTTTCTTCGAAATCATTCACTAAACGATAAATATGTATTTTGCGTTTTGTTGGCACGTTGTTTTCCCCAAACAAAGTAGTTTACTATCCCGGTGGACACCCTGTAGATCCAGCTTACTTTGGGCTTCAAAGTAGTAGATGTGCTCTTAAACGACTGCTAAGCTCTAACTGGTTTCATTATGGCTAATAAATAACCATAAATAACAAATATTTCACTTCAGCTTTTTAAACTAAAAAAACACAAATTCCTTAAACTCACTGTTTCTTTCCACCCTCAGTCAATGCATTAAAAAATATTTTTAACTCAAACTTAAAAGTATGCTGTTAAAAATTTCAAATGATTTTCCAACACCTTTTTCCTTTTATCAATCTTATTTGCTTTGAATACCTTTATTATGGTATATATATTTTTATTCTACATGTTACTGTAAATTTTTTTCATTTCATAGCCAAAAACTATGCTGTGCATTTTGGGTTTAAATTAAAAAAAAAAAATCTTTAACATACCTTTCGGCTTAAGTCTTATAAAAACCAAGTAAATAATATTTTTTATTTCGTTTTTTATTGTTCCAGCTCAACTTAAACTTTATATTAGAATTGAGGTCATTCTTGTTTCTTCTTTTCTTTTTATTTTTGCTGCTGTATTTTCAGTTGGAGAAATTTTTAGAGTAACAAATGCTGTGCATAGGTAAATACACGGTTATTGTAGTAAAAAATTGTGTATACTTTTAGGGGATGTTTTCTCTACCGCATTTTTTTTGTAAGTGACATTCTTTTGCTGCAGTTGTTTTGTCGCTTTTTGCTCTTGCAAGTTTGTTAATGGTATGTTTTTTAATGTTTTGCTTTTTTGGTGTTAAAGACTTGTACCGAAGTAATGTTGCATATTATATTAGTTTATGTTTTTTTTTATTTTGATTTTTTTAGCGTTTCTTTTTACTGTTTGAGAATTTACAAATGGGTATTGTGTTGGCCCTGCTCATGCTGCTGCTGCTTTGAGCCTCATTCTAACCAGATTGCATGTCAAACTACTTAACTAGTCTGGAAATATATGTTGAGCTGCACTGGACTGTATTTAACTTTTTTTTAAAGGTTTGCTTGTTTAATAACATTTGAACTCTTAGCAGTTATGATTTTGTGCAGTTTATAGCAAAAGTTAAGTCATATATGAATCTTTCGAATAAAAAGTAACATCGGGATTGAATGAATCTATATAGGAAGAAGGTAAAATACATGAAAATTTAATTATCATGAATTTTTCTAACAATTATTATTTATATTTTAAGAAAAAAAAATATATTTTATAATTTTATTAATTAAAATTATACAGCCTATCAAGGTAACCCTTTTTATTAGGCAATTCATAATAATTAAATTTTCATGAGTTTTTTAAAAATTCTTGAACAATTTTTCATGTATTTTCATTAACTTGCGCGTGGAGTATTGATATTTGTACATTGACGCCCTTTACGAATGCATTTGAATGCCGTTTCAAGACATTCGTTTATTTTTTTAAATACTGATTGTCGATTGCTTTTTGCTAACAAATCAAATACTTTATATATACACATAAAGCACGAAATAAAATTTAAACACACAA
The DNA here is from genome assembly GCA_949318255.1 of Pollenia labialis. Lineage (NCBI taxonomy): Eukaryota > Metazoa > Arthropoda > Insecta > Diptera > Polleniidae > Pollenia > Pollenia labialis. The sequence continues at coordinate 28,288,644 of OX439141.1, read as the reverse complement.
ATGCAAATGAATTTTAATAAGTCTGTTATAAACGACCAAATACGAAGTGTAAAGAGTACTGAATATACTCCACACAACAACGAAATAAAAAAATCACACTAACAACACCAAATCACACCAAACAACAGTAACAAAATATGTGATATGAATTATCTTGTTTTTTTTATGACTATTAAATTTTATGAAGCAAAAAACAAATGAAGATGCAAAATATTTTTCACAATGTTTAAGTTTTTATTTTAAACTATTTTATTATGAAACAAAATAACAAAGCAGCCGCTAGACATGTACACTTGTCAAAGTCACATCGACGACTGAATTGAAGAGCATAAAAATATGTGTTAGCAGTGGTATACAGAATTGTGCCAAGAAATGGAATTCCCTGTTATAGACTCACAATTGTTGTGTTTTCTTTCACATCAAATTATACATTGCGTTGATTTGTTTTTTTTTTTAAATCAAACTACTGCTTAACACGGATTTGTTCGAAACCAACTTCTGTTTTAACATTGATTTGGTATTTTGTTATGTATCATTTGAACTGATTTAAAATAAAATACAGCGTTTGACACAACAATAACTTGGTCTGGAGAACTGTGAACAAGAAACATATGCATTTGTGCAGGGCTTTAGTATACATGAACAGCCAGCCAGCCAGTCTTTCATCCGGACGGGCGGATATCGTTAGATTAATTTTAAAGGCGATTCTGAGTAGGCCAGTATACTTAAAGCTGGACAAAGGACCAATTTCTAAAGCAGTTACACATATCATCAAAAACGCATAAAACCCTCTCCACTATTCTGGTCTCAGTATCAATAACCCCGGCATTCCCTTAGCACGAAGCAGGGTTGTAACCAGTTTTTATATGCGTTAAATAAAGCGCTTATTTCAGTGTCTTTTATTGCTGTTTGTTCAGCTTAAAAAAAAACCAGCAAAGATCAACCCTCAAACACCATCCAAAAACGAGTTGGTAAATTAAACTTTTATATTTATTCCTTTCAAACCTGCTACACTTTTCGCTCCATTGTTTTATTTTGTACTTTAGTTGCCAAGAATTTAAAGATCTGTTCTTAAGTCTATCTCAATCAGGGCTTAACCGAAGGTCTTTTAAAGCATCAATGAAACTTTAAATTGGTTTAGTGTTCGGTTCATTTCAGCAACCAGAGCTTAGAATCGCTTCTTAGAGGTTATAACGGAATTGATACAGCTTAAATCCGAATACTTCAACCGATTTTGCTTCAGTGGCAGATATCTTAACAGTTTCAATTTAGAGAATTTATACGTACTTCGTATCGCTTGAATCTAAATCTAAGGCCATAATTTTGTAAAACGCAACGCAACGCTAAAAACCACATTGAAAGCACAAACAATGTCAAAAATATTTTATAATTTTGCTGTTGCGTTTTAAAGAAATTCATATTGCGTTTTAAAATTTCCAACGCCACAAGATATGCATCGTTTTAAATTTAAAAAATTAACGCAAGTTTTTGTAGAAAGCAACAACAAAATTGCAAAATATTTTTGACTTTGTTTTTGCTTGCCAAGATTAAAAAGACACTAGCACAAATTGACCGACCATTAATTTTTCAAAGCTTGTTAAAATGGCACAAAAAAAAACACATAATTTTTAATTTCATAAAACCACAAATAAAAAATAGAAACACTAACTAAAATAGAAAAGAAATTCCCCCTTTTTATTTCTAAAACTGTTAAATAAGCTTTGAAATATAAATTTAAAATTATTTTTAAAAAAGAAACGTATGCTAAAATCTGAATTAATCTTGAACCATTTATGCTTAAGGGTCTATAAAATTCGTCACTGCCTTTTAAATCCTTTATCCTAGTTTTTTCATATAATTTTTCAGATTTTAATTAAAGTTTTCCTGCTATTTTTTTCCCCTCCCTTATTTTTCTAGCACTTTCAGTAAAATTTCATGTCATGCACTCCAATTAGTAGCAACACAATATAACGAAATTATAGTTTTGAGAAAGCTGAATTGTGTCTCAAACACTCTGAAAACAATTACTGAAAGGAAACTTTATCTGATATAAGTTTTTTTTTATTTTAATTTCTGTTAAAATAAACAATAATTAAAAATAAGCAATTAAAGGAAAAGGCCAGTAGAAAGAAGGATAACAAAAACAAAAAAAATAAAGGAAAAATGTGTTGACAGCTCCAAAAAAACAAAGTTAGAAAAAAGACTCTGAAATACTAAATTTTAAAACTTTAAGAAATGCAAAAAATTTTTTTTTTTATTTTTCTCTAAAAATCCCATTTCAGAAATTTTCTTATTTCACTATGGGTCGATGTATGAAATTGTAACGAATAAAGTCACAAAAGAGGTTGCTTGCACGACACTGCTTAAAGCACAATGGGCCTAATTTCTTATTAAATTTAAAAGTTTTTATATCAAAATTATTTTTATATTTTTATACATTTTTAAAGGAGTATTTAATAATCGATGTTGTATAAAAAATAACTTTTTGAAATTATTTAAAAATATTATTTTTGCACTATGGGTCTAAGCAGCAATAAAAATAAATTTTATATTTATATCAATTCAAAATTAAATTTAGTTATATAACATTTTTTAATAAAATATATAGGTACTAACTTAGACATAGCTAATGTCGGCTCTAAGCCGACCCTTAGTAATGCCGGTTATGGTTACCAGCACTTTGCGCGATTCAATTCGTAACAGGAGGGTTAAGGATGAGACCTCGTTGTCAGACCATCAACATATTAGGTTTGACATACCGAGAAGTGAGGATTTGCGCAGAGGCGCTTACAATCCCAGACGAACGAGCTGGAATGAATTCAGGTCCCTTGTAAACCGAAAGGCTGGGCTCCTTATGACATATATCAAATCTGTCGATTAGAATGAGCTAGCAGCCAACCATTTTGAAGAAACATTGCTCTCCTCCTTTCGGGAGATCACGACATTGCGATCCTTCAGCTCCAAACGTGATTCATGGAGGACCTTTTGCGATAGCATCGCAAACCTCCCTGACGCGGCAATGCTTCAGAGGGTAATGGCCAAAGGACACTCAAACGGAGTGGGTCCGGTGGAGAGAACAGATGGTTCTGTCACGACGAATCGCAGGGAAACTTTGGAAACCTTGCTACAGGCACACTGTCCTGACTCGATTATTGTGGCAAGTACCGGGCATTTGGACGTCGAGGCGGCAATCCTGGGGACTCGTCGGGCTACTGGGTTGGCCGGTAGGATTTTTGATGAGGACAGGGTACGCTGGGCGATTGGCTCGTTCGGTTTATTCAAGGCTCCAGGGGGTGAAAAAATCTTTCTCGTATTGTTACAGGAAAGGCTCGATATTATAATAGGACCGCTACTTGACCTTTTTAGGGCAAGCTTCACCTGGGGATATATTCCGACCGCTTCGCGTATGGTCAGGCCCAAAGCTGGCAAAAGGCAGCTGGAGAAACCGAAATCCTATAGACCTATCAGCCTCACTTCATTTCTGCTTAAGACCGTTGAGCGATTACTGGACCTGCACATTAGGGACAAACTGCAGGCTTCCTAACTGTTACACCAAACACAGTTTGCCAGCAAGAATGTTAAGAGGACTGTGGTGATATTGCACCATTTGGTTGCACAGATAGAAAGGGCACAACGTAATAAGGAAATTGCATTGTGTGCATTTCTGGACGTGGAGGATGCCTTTGATAATATGAGCTACGATTCTATTACAGATGCTCTGACGCGGAAGCGGATAAACGAGCTCACGGTCAACTGGATTGGGACTATGTTGAGGGGTAGGAGAATCACCGCATCCTGGGACGACGCTAGTGTCAGCATCGGTGCTGTTAAGGGGTATCCACAGGGGGTGCTATCCCCTCTATTATGGTGCTTGGTGATTAATGATCTACTGGTCAGACTCGAGGGATATGGCCTTCGGGCCATTGTGGTGACTGGGAAGTTCGAAAGCACGATCACTGTGCTCTCGACAAGGTGCTCACGAAAGGGGGATGAATATCAACCCAAACAAGGCGGTCGTCATACCGTGCACGAGAAGGTAAAACTACAGGCTTGAGAGGCTGGTGGTTGACGGAACGGAGATTGAGTAGTCCAATGAGGTCAAGTATCTGGGAATTGTTCTGGACAAACAGACTAATTGGAAATCGCACTTGGATCAGAACCTCAGGATTCGGTTAGGGCCTTTTGGGCATGCAAGAGCTTCTTTGGGAGAACTTGGGGCTTTAGATCCAGTATGGTAAAATTACTATACTTTACGATGAACAGGCCTACGGATCCTGCTGGCCTAAGTTTCAGCAGGTGACTGAAATGGAAAGGCTTCAGCGGATGGTACATCTGGCCCTGATGGGGGCAATGCGCACGTGTCCCACGGCGGCACTTGAGGTTATAGTGCGTATACTACCACTATACTTAGGATCAAGCTGACATCAGGACTTGCTGACGTGAATGGGCATGCTGGCTTGACGGAAGTGGCTCCGGACCTATCTGTCTCTATAATGGCGGACATATTGACCACGGAACTAGGCTTAAATTGGAGGTTCAAGGCAATTATTCCGGACAGGAGGGCCTGGAGTGATGGAAAACCATGTCGGGGAAACCATGAATTACACTGGTATACCGACGGCTCTAAATTGGAGCACGGAGTAGGTGCAGGGGTTTTTGGAGCTTATACACGAATATCGATGGCGATGGGCAAATCATTGAGTGTGTTTCAGGCCGAGATTTTCGCCATTGATGTGTGTTGCAGCAACATTATTGACAGGGGAATGGTTGGCGGCAATATTGTGATCTTCATTGATATCCAAGTGGCTATTTAAGCACTCTCTTCATGTAGAATGTCCTCGAAGTTGGTGGCGGCGTTCCGGGGAAGGCTACAGGCGCTGGGGACAAGAAACAGAGCGACGCTCTGCTGGGTACCAGAGCAATCGGATGTCCCGGGTAAAAGTAGGGCTGATGAGCTGGCCTAGGCTGGCTCAAACGCCCGGATAATGGGTCCCAAACCCTTCTGTGGGTTGAGTTGAACCAGGGTCCAGTCCCTCATGGGAGACTGGGCTCTGGGGGAACATAGGAGATACTGGGTATGGCTTCCGGGAATGCGCCAGGCAAAGGAATTCATTTCTCCCGGAAATGAAATGGGGACGACTGGTCTCGGCAGACAGGATCAAGTACCACCTGTATCGAATGGGCCTGGCAGAGGATCAGGAATGTAGACAATGTCTAGAGGAAGACGAGTCAACGAAGCACAAACTGTGTGACTGACCGGCTCTGGCATGGGCCAGGAGGAGGCATTTGTACAATAGACCTAACCTGGTCGCTGTACCCGTCGCTATTGGGTGAAACCTCCCTGCTTTGTCGAAAAAAAACAAAAATATTGACAATATTGTTCAATACGCTCTCATGTATGTTGGTTTTGTTTACTTTTTCAGGTATTCAATAAAAAATTGGGCCATATATTTATGTGTTTATATTGCCCAACTAAGTCTGGGATCACACTATGAAAGTTATCTTTCAGAAAGTCTGCGTTTACTGGTGAGAGGGGAAAAACGAAACAGCATGTTCTCTTCACAGATAACAATGTGGAATAACAACAGCAATAAACTACTCAATAATATTGCAAATGTATGAGTAGCTTAAGAAGTGGGAAGGGAGCTCGGGGATGAAATGTTCTACAAAAATATTAGCCATGAAATTTTACAACACATTTTGAAACACACCACGGCCCAAAACTAACCACAAACAGCAAAAAAAAAATAGCCAAACTAAAGGTTGCCCTTTAAGGGTTTATTTAGGGTTATTTAAAATATGTGGAAAAATATTTGCAATAGTTTATGCGATTTGCAAGATCACCAAGAGGTAAATTGTTGATTCAATTTAGATATCGTAGCCACGCTTCTTCGTATATTTTATTAATAGTGTAGCAATAATCTATAAAAAAATAGTTAAAATGTTTTTTTTTTTAATTTTGTTTCTTTTTCTATTTTTTCTAAAATTCCAAAATAAATTAAGTAACATTTTTTTATTTTTTCGAATTTATTCTATGAGCTAAATTTCAGTTATGTATTTTATAAAGCTTTTTTGTAATAGTCCTATTCCTCTAATTTTTAGGAATGAATTTATACACTACCAGACTATTATATTGTATCTTCTTGTCTGGTAGTGTATAAAGTCATTCCTAAAAATTAGAGGAATAGGACTATTACAAAAAAGCTTTATAAAATACATAACTGAAATTTAGCTCATAGAATAAATTCGAAAAAATAAAAAAATGTTGAATATAATAAATTAACCTATAAAAGGAAATAATTCCCAGTTTCTATTTGTTAAATTAAGTAACTTTAAGTTTAATTATTATTTAAATTTAATTGAATCAATGTATGGTTAACTTCTCAGATTCTAACACTGTAATTTATAAGATATTATGTCTTGTTGTATTAGAAAATTATATTTAATAAATACAAATATAATATACAAATAACTGAGCTGACTGTAACACAGCACCATGGGCTAACAACTAATTTCTTTTTTTTATGTTAGTGTATTTTAAACTTAACCGCTATCAAATTTTTTTATTATATAAGTCTATGTTCGAATGAATTTCATGTAGCACTATGGATCAGACATTCAATTTGCTTAAAGAAATTTACTGCCTGTCCCACGATGTCGACAAGAACATTTCTTTCGAATATTTTCATTGAAAACAATAATTAAAACCAAAAATTTGTTAATATACGAAATAAATGTTCGTTTCGACATTGTGTGCCTGGCTGTTAGTTTTTGTTCAAGTGTTCATTTTAACTGCAGAAGCGACTTCACAAGTTTTTATTTAAGTACTATTTCTCACAGCACTATGGAGTATTTTTTTTAATTATTAATCACAGTTTTTATTCAAATTAAAAAACATTTTTTTCTTCCCGTGAATTTCTTATGTGTGTTTTTGCAAATATTAATTTAATTTTTTAACTTTTTCCATATTAACACCCATAAAACTTTAAAACTATAAAGCACAACTAAATAATTATTACTTACATCATGTGATTAGCTAACAGAAACACTTCCATCATATTAAATATTTTCATGTGTCTGCACAATTAATTGTTGTGCTTTTCTTGTTGTTTGTTCTTTAATTTTCTTCTTTTTTTTTTTTCTTTCGTCAAATTTGCTTTGAAGTCTACGTAGAAAATGTATCCTTTATTATGATTATGGTTTGTAAATTTCTTTTTATCGACGAATTTAATTTTTTAATAACACACATTTTTTAACTCCACAGATTTTTTTGAGATATTTTTTTTTTTTTCATAAAACTTAAAACGCACCAGAATAATTTTCCTGGATTTATTTGAGTTTTTCTAATATTTTTGTTTGGTTGGTTTTCTTGGTAAATGAGAAAAAAATTTAGCTAAAAAGAGAAGAGCGAGAAAAAAAAAAAAATGAAGTGTTAATAAAGTGGTGCATACTTTAGGGTAAATATATTAAGAAACTTGATTTTTACAGAATATTTAACAAATTGTATCCTGTTTTATTTTTCAATTTTGGAAAAATTTGCAATTGATAGGATTATTTTGTAAAAATATTTTAGAAATATTTCTTATTTTTAGAATATTATTTCAAAATTTGCTATTTGCAACTAATTTTTAGAGAAATTAATATGAATTTAATGAATTTTCCAAAATCTATTTTACTAGGAAATTTTACCTTTTAATGCGATTTATACATAAACTGGCTTAGGATAGCCTTTTAAAAATATTAGGCAAATAAACTGTTTTGATTTCTGGTACAATTAAGTACCAGACGCAAAATAAACTATACTTATTAGATATATAGAAAAGAGTAAACTACAGTTTTTTCTTATATTTTATAGCAAAAGAAAAGGAAGATCTTAAATAAACAATGAATGTTACCGGACGAGAAGTACATATAAGGGAAAGAGACCATGGAAAGATACAACATCGAGAAACGCTTTAAAGTTATTCAGGTTTGTTATGCAAATGGGCGTTCAAATCAAAATGCATATCGTGCTCTTCGTGATTCAGTGATGAGGCACATTTTCCCCTCAGTGGATTCGTCAATAAGCAGAATTGCCGCATTTAGGCGAATGATAATCCAAGAGCGACTGTCGAAAAATCAATACACCCACAAAGTATGACTGTTTGGTGCGGTTTATTGGCTGGCAGCAAATTAGGGCCGTATTTTCCCCAAAATGAGGCTGGTCAGACAGTTACTCTGAATATTGTTGGCTATCGTAAGATGATAACGAACATTTTATGGCTCGAATTGGAAGATATTGATGTGGATGGTATGTGGTTCCAAAAGGACGGTGCCACTTGCCACACAGCTATCGAAACAATGGCTCTTTTGCGCGACATATTCAATGGCCGTGTTATCTCACGTGGTGGCAATGCCAATTGGCAGCCAATATTAAGAGTCTTAGCACCGTTGGACTTCTTTTTGGGCGTTATTTGAAAGAAAGTGTGAACGTCGATATGCCAGCAACAATTTGAGAGCTTAAGGATGAGATAATTCGGCACACTAACGGCAATGAACCTCAATAATGTCTCAGCGTAATTGAAAATTTGGACCATCGGACGGATGTGTGCCGCCAAGGTCGTGGCGGCTATTTGGCCGATATTTCGTTCCATACATAATTGAAACATACCAATATTACCATAATAAACACTTAAGCAAACTCCTGACAAAGTTTAAAATGCTCTCCAGTTCAACGCCAAAGATATCATACAATCCGCCGAAGGTGACGGAACGCATTTCGGCACGTCGCCTTCTCGCCAGTCCAGCACAGTGACAGAGAAGATGTTATATAGACTGCTCCGCACCACCACTTTAATTTTAGAGATGTTTATACTTTACACACTTGAACCATCCGTGTCAAAGGGTTTAATAAAATTATGCTAGAATTTAAAAAATATTTCTAACATAAAAGAAAATTTTTTTTATAATTTGAGGCAAAAAATTTGTTTTTAAATATTGTGAAACTTTGCTGCTTTTTATCTTTCTTATTTATCTAATATTTTTACCTTTTTTCTATCGAGTTTCATTTCCTTCAGTCTTTTTTTTCTTTTGTTGCCATTTAAAAATTATTTTCTTCAACAGCTAGTAATGCTTTAACATTTTGCTCAAGCTGTTTCCTTTTTATTTTTTTTATGCACTAACGGGGTTTCCCACTTTAAATGGCTTAAGATTTGTTTTCCTATTTCCATTTATCCCTCTTAAGAAAGCAATTTTTTAATAATTTTTCAATGGAAAAAAACACCATCATTATATTTTTGGCCACAAATAATATTAAATGTGTAAACAAATTTAAATTAAATTTATCCGATAAACGGAAAAAAATCCAACTTGATTAAAAACAAAAAAAAAACACTCAAATTCAAAGAAGTATAGCATAAAAACAGGGGCAACGTTAGCACATAAAAATAAAAAAAAATAAAACAATAAAAATCCGCTTAAATAAACAGCCCTGACTTGTAAAATGGATAAGCAGACAAAAAATAAATGATGATGAGTGGCTTTTTAAATGGCTTTTCGTTAAGAACAACAGCGTTTACTGTGATGGCAACAACAAGTATTTTTGACTTAAACAAAAGCCAACGACAATGTCAACAAAATAATAATCCCAAGTAGTTGGAAGCAAAAAATTACGAAAAATAGCAGGGCACCACAAGCCCTAACCATCGAAGCATTTAGAAAATCAACAAAATTACTTCTTCTTTTTTGTGACACAAAAACAAAAAAGAAACAATAAATAAATTTTGGACGCACTGGGTGAAAATTGTTACTAAAGACAACTGATAAACATTATGACAACCAGCCATAAGATTTAGATAGATGATGATTATGACAGCGACAGCAAAAATCAACAAAGACAGAGACTGCAATAATACAGACTACTCAAAGGCATAGAGAGAGAGAGAGAGTTTATCAAAGAAAATACCACATAGATTATGAGAAACGACTTACATAGATTTAAGGCAAGGATAAAAGTCATTATGTTAGTTGAGATTTACAGAATTAAACACTCATACTTTTATTACATCACCCAAAAACACACACGCACGCACACATAAAAGCATCCACTAACACATTGACTAAGCGAATTCCCAGTAGCTCAATTCGTAACTAGTAAAGTTTTGGGATAGTCTATTACTACACCATTTTTCATTTAAAATGAGAAAATTCTAGATGAAATTGAGAAAATTTCAAATGAAATTGAGAATTAAAATTTGAAAATGCGAATTTTAATTTGAAATTGAGAATTTCAATTTGAAATTGAGAAAATTCCAATTAAAAATGAGAAATTCAGTTTGATATTGGAAAAATTCAAAATGAAATTGAGAATTTCAATTTTAAATTGGGAAAATTCCAAATGAAGTTGGGAAATTTTTATTTGAAATTCAAAAAATTCGAAATCAAATTGAGAAATTTTAATTTTTCATTGATCAAATTTAATTTTTTATATAATTTTTATTATATTCATTCGACAAGCCCACATAACTAACAAAACCATCGAAAAAATAAATACATATCACAGTATTATAGACCAACAGGCATACCTTCCAGATCCATAGCAGGTTGGTAAAACGTTGTAGTATGTTGTATGGCTCTTATGCAATCTCCAGTAGTTATACATGTCTTAGAAGTATTAATCACCTGTTCTAAAAAGGCAAGCCTTAGTTCTCCTACATGGGTTGGGGGGGGAATTACGTTCGGAACATTCATTTTTGTTTTCACCGTTCTTTTAAATTGTTGTCCAAATAATTTCAATGGGGTTAAGCATCGGTGAATAGGGGCTCAATCCCAGGAGCGTAGCTGGAGAGCTGTCAAAAATAATTTGTAGCCGAGTGTGGCATGGAGCATTGTCACAATGAAAAATTAATTGGAATTTTCACAATTTCAAATTGAAATTCTCATTTTCATATGGAATTTTCTGATTTTTAATGATAAATGGTGTAGTTGTTCCAATCAGTGCTCGAAAATTAACAGAACATTATTTAGCGTTCGGCTCACACAACCAGGAACTATGTATATCTATTATGTAAGTGTTTGTTTAGACGAACACAGCTCTTAATACCGCTCGTAACGATTTTTCAGAAAAAAGCCGAACAATATAAAGTGTTCTGTTTTGCGTTTAAAACCCAGAACAATTGTAGTGATACTGTAGACAAACATTAGATTTTAATGTTTTTTAATATTTCTTTTTTTCCAATAATAAAGAAATGAACAAACAAACAATTTTAGCAACGACCGCAGCACGAACACCTTGTGTGTGTACTGCGTACATGATTTGTTTGTGTAAAATTATGTTTTTATAAAAAATGGTTTGTTTTTTACCACCAAAAAGGGCACAAAGCACAACAGAAATTAACGAACGATAATGAGCTGAACCGAACACAATGAAATTTGTGGTTTTAAAACAAACCGAATGGAATTAAATGTTATCATCTTTTTGTTGAGTTGGATAAAAACAGTAGTATTTTTGTGTTCGAAAGATGACAAACAATTAAACGCTATTTCTTTAATGATTAACTACACAAAAACAATTAGCATTAGTGTTTTCCACAAATCTACCGAACCGAACACTAAGACGCAACATTTGGTGTTTTTTTTCGAACACTGGTTACAAAAGTATTATTTTTGAGATCGTCAAAAAAATAAACCCAACAATAAGAAAGATGATAAAGTTTTTGTTGTAGAAAGAAACACAACACTACAAAAAATAAAGCATAAATTCTTAGCTGGTTTCATTCAGAGTTGACAAATTGGGTTTTTATGAAATCTTTTTTTCAAAAGTTTTCGATTTCAAATGTTAAACAAATAGTGAAAATTTGTTTATTATGTCTGCATTTTTAGAGTAGAATGATGATGAAATCCAGTTGAGGTCATTGTGCTGGTGTCTTAATTGAATTGATAATTGAAAGTTATTCCGTAGCCAATGGTTCAGTATTTGCAATTATTACATTGGTATATAACTGTGTACAAATGAACATTAAAATCGATAGTTCGATGTATGAAAAAACAAAAAGTATACAAATATTCTAAGGTAAATAGCAACTAGTGTATTTCATTCTAAGTACTAATTACTTGCTCTGCAGGGCTATGACACTCACATTCAACCCATATCTTACAATAAAATTCTTAACAAAAAAGAAGAGAGAAAAGGAAATTGTGTTAGAGACAGCATGTTCAAGACACTCTAATCATAATATTTTGATTATACACTTCTCAGAAGTCAGCCAGGGGAATTCGAATTGTTTAGCATTTATTTAAGTTAACTTTTGCTTTTGTGTATGTGTATGTGGAAGTGTGTGTGTGGATAAACAAAAATATGAAATTGTGTGAGTTTTTGCTCTTGTATTTATTAAATAAACCCTATAGTATGTTATAGTTATAGGATTAAAGATTATATCTGTGGCATTTTGTCAAAACATCTTAAGTCAAATCTAAAATGTTAAAACAAATTTTGTCAATCATTCGAATTTTCATTCAAAAAACATTTTTGTTTACGTTTTTAAAATTTGTTATTCTAAACGAAATTTTTATTTAGTATTGTTTTATTTTATTATTTAATAAGAATGATTTTTTTAACGAGTTTTTTTTTTAACTTTTGCTATCTTATTTCGACATAACGATACCTTCCCATAAGAATGTATTAAGCGATATTTCTTAAATTGTGAAGGAAACGAAAAAAACGTCTCATTTAGTTATTTATTTGTGTATTTTATTGAAAGGAACATATTTGGAAAGCGATTTTCAGAATACAAAAATTGACATCATTGCAAAACCAAAATTGTAATCAGATAAAAAGTTTTTGTCGCTTAGTACATTTTCGTGGTCAAGACATTGGCGCTTGATACAATGGTAAATGGCGCTTAAAACATTGACATGGACACAAAAAAATAAAGGTTTGAAATAAATTGTGTCGTTTAATTCATTTTTTATTTTTTCTGTTTAACAATTAAATACATAAATAAAAACCTATATAAAAAGTAACAAAACATTTATTTCAAAACAAAAATTCAAAAATTACATATAGAGATCAAAACGGACATTTTAAGATTATTAATAATCATTTTGATTGTCTGACAAATCATCTTCATCGTCTGTCTCTGCCAATTCGTCTTCTTTTTCACCAAATGTATTTTTTATAATATCCTCGTATTCTTGAATGTATCGTTCAGGAATAAACTTTCTTTTGAGCAGACTCTCTAAATCCTTTCGTTTCGGGCCTGATATTGGCAGTTTTGAAGAATAAACAATGTTTGGTTCATTGAATTCTTCAAGGCATTTTACTTGATTGCGCGTGCGACATAAATCCAGGGTATATGAAGGAGAAGGTGTTTGAAATTGTAAATATTTTATTTCAGAGGATAAATTAGAAAAAATGAAAATAGTAGATTCCGTAATCTTGAAATTAGTTTGCTCCTCGGTTTGGTACGATCACAATTGACGAGATTAAAAGGAACAAAATCATTCAAAACAAAACCAAACCAAAGCCTACTTACTTCATTCAAATATTTAAAATAAAATCAACAGCTATCTGTGCAAAGGTATTTACATACAAAAATATGCTAACAACCGACGAGACAAAAAAAAAAACATAAAATAAACGGGAGAAAAGCAGTAGCGTACTTCATAGAAAGACAATCATAATCTGGAGTGTTATAAGCGACAAAAATGGATCATGTTCTAGTTGGACGAGTGTGCTAAGCGACAATTTCGGTTAAGCTAAGCGACATCTAACAAAATTTTTGTGTGGACCGTTTGTTGCTTACGACAATTTAATTTTAAAAAATGGGGCTTAGCATAATTTCTTTGGCGGATAATACAAATTTCAGGGAGCAACATTATTCCAGTGAGAAAACTTGACGGTTGATACAATTTTATATTCTCTCTAGTTTCATTTGCATCCATGATAGGGCAGCGACACTCAGGCCTAAATGTGGCGCTTAACTTCTAGTATAGTTCCACATCAAAAAGTCATTTTCGAAAAAAGTGTCGCTTAATACATTCTTATGGGAAGGTATCGATAAGATGTTTTGTCAAAATAAACACAGATATTAAGGACATGTTTTTTTGTCAAATATAGACCACAGTCAAATTCTCTTAATATATGTTACTATAAATCAGAACACAAAATTTCGTAAAGATCGGCCCAGAATAGGCCCTATATAAATCCCACTCTCGAAACATCCTTTATTACTAATAAGACCGTAACGAATTGCGCTTTTATAATGGTCTGTCACAGTTTTATATGACAAGACATCACACTGTCGAATTTCATTAAAATCAGTTCATAATTTCCCACAGGGCCCGCATAAATCCCACTCCTGAAATATTCCAACTGTCGGTGAAGGGTAGCAAAGATTCGGTTCAGCCAAATATGGCACTCCAACTTTTTGTTAAGAACTTAACAATATGTTCACTGAGAAAAAAAGTAATTTTAACTAAGTTATTAAACCATTACAACCAAAATTGTCAACAAGTTCGGTACCAAGATTCAAGTGTGTTCGCCTAAATGCGATGTTCTTGCAGCGATTAGCTGTTAAATGGTGGATAAGACAAAAGTAAAACACAATACAAAATTTTTTTAATGTAATTCCTTGTGCGTTCCATTAAAATGTAATTAGAATACATTTTAAATTTATATAGATAAGTACTTGCTAAACCCGAGGCGCTTCGTTTCGCTTCCCTTATTAAAATTAAATTAAAAGAAATTACAATCCTCAAAAGCTTTTTTACTTTAAAAGTCTTATTGCTTCAATATTTTCCAGGAATATTTTCTTTACACTATCAGAATTTTCGTTTGTATATTCCTGTTACGAGGCTTACTTTAGCTATCCTTTGGCAAGCAATAAAGTAAATTGTGCAGAAAATATATACAACTATTAGATACCAGCAGAATGTAATGCATTTTCCGGCCCGCTACGGCCTTCGTCAGCATTCTTTGTATCTTATAACTGGATAGTGCCTATTGTAAATTTTTATGTATTTAACAAAAACGATCTGGGAATATATTTTTTTTGACAGATCTCGTGTATTAAAAGCTATGCGATTTGTTAAGATAAAGGGCGGTCCAACAATAATGTTGAGAGGTACACGATTGAGCAGTGCATTAATATTGTTGAAACCTTTTAACTTCGTATGCCATATCGAACAAATGTGTCTAAATCGGGAGAGTTCTGCGTATATTTCAGCAAACCGGGTCTGTACGAAATGTTAAAAATATGTTTGGTGCGGCTTATGGGATGGCGGCGTCATTTGGCCGTACTTTTTCGAAAATGAAGTTGGCGAAGCAGTCACCGCTAATTGTGTTTGCTATTGCGTGAAGATAAGTACCTTCTCGTGGCCAGAAATAGAGGACATCGACCTGCACGATATGTGGTTGCCACACAGTCAACGAATCAGTGGCTGTTTTGCGCGCGAAGTTCAATGGCCGTGTTATCTCACGTCGCGGCGATGTTAGTTCGCTGTCACGATCACGTCATTTCACACCGTTATACTTCTTCCTTTGGGGATATTTAAAAGAAAAAGGGCACGTCAGTAAGCCACTTTAAGAGCTAAAAGATGAGATCGTTCGGCACATTAACGACATTGAACCTCAATTATGTCTCCGAGTCGTTGAAAATATGAACCATCGGCTAGAATTGATTTTACATGTTCTTCCTTACTTCTGTTTTTTCGTACCTTTCGTCAAGAATTTTTCTTGAAGTCCAAATTACATTTTTTGTTTTTTTTTCATTTAATTTGTCTTTCTTTTTTCCTGTTGACCTTTTTCGGCACAACTTGAAGGACAAGTGTACAGATAGAAATCGTGCCATAGCTTTATCAGTTATTTGTATTGTGGTTATTTTGTTGAATTGTTCCATGGTTTTTAACTTTAGACTAATTAAAATATCAAAATTTGCACCAATTTTAAAAACTTTTACTGTAACCGTTCTGCAGAAACATAGAATTTTTTATTGTTATTGTATGGGAGGTATCAAGTTCACTTTTGGACGGCTATTTTGCTTTGATAACAAAAATATTTGCTTAAAATTTGATAACTTTTACCGTAATCGTCTTCCAGAAATACCAGGAACCGAAAACAAACAGTTTTTTTTTTGTTGAAATTTTAACACAAAAAAATAATACAAAACTGATTCAAGAATACCATATTGATTCTTATGAACTAGTCTATGATAAAATATACTAAGGGTCCTCATAATGTCGCTTAAAATTGCCATTTGTGCAAATGCGCAAACTTACGAGTCTTGTTTCATGAAGCCCCTTTTTTACTTTTGTGTAATTTTAAACAATTAATGTCAGTTTGTAAGAAACGTCAATACAAAAATAAATTAAAAATTAAAATTCAAAAATATAAAAATTTGTGTTTAAATTTGTGATTAATATGTATGAGAAATTTGCTTTTAAAAATGCTCAAAGAAAGCCAAAAGACCAATTTACTGAAATTATTGCTAGAATTTATTGTTTGTGATTTATTGACATTTGGATTTTTCATTGAAAACGACGTTAAAATCATTAAAAGATCTGTTTGTATAAATGCACAATTGAACAGCGCAAGTTTACGAGACAAAATTGTTGGGCAAATTTACCAAGTTTGTGTAAATGAATTCTCATACAATTTTTGACAGTTCATTTACGAGGGCGTAAAAATGCACAGTTTGCACAGATTACGAGACTTATAAACGATATCATGAGGACCCTTACTGCTTTTTAAAATACTGATTATTTTTTCGAGCAAAAAAATTATTTTATAAAGAAATATACTTGTTAGAATAATTAAGTTGGCTTTAAATTTCTTATGCATTTTTGCTCGAAAAAATTAAAGTCAAAAAATAACTGTTATTTTTACTCGAAGAAATAAAAATCTAAAAAACCTGTATTTTTTCTCGAAAAAAAATAATCAAAATATAATTTTTATTTTTGCTCGAAAAATAAGACTTAAAAAATAACTTATTATCAAAGTTATTTTCGGGAATACAAAATTTATTATTAATACGATTTCCGTATGACGTGCTAAATTCCCAGTTTTTCATATTTGATAAATACACTGAAATTTATTGTTGAGGGAAAGCTAGCCTCTATGCGCATTTCACTGGTTGCTTAGGCCAGCTCATCAGGAAACCTTTTCCAAAGATTTTAGAAAGGCCAGAAATATTATACAAATAAAACAAAAAGCGAATAAGAATTATAAACACTAAAAGTCTTACTTGTAACAATATCAAAGCCAAAACAAAACACCAACAATAAACAGTGAGTTTATCTTTTCTTACATTCCCCTACAATTGGTTGGGTTCTTTCCGACTCGAATTGTAGTTGTAAGTGGGTAAAAAGAAAAAACAAAATTAAAAAACCAACTGCTTCATTCTACTGTCTTCGTAAGAAAACAACAAAAAAAAACCAATTTGCCAATTCAGTTCTTTTGCACGGGCACATGCAAGTATAACTGTTATTTTTGTTAAAAAAAATCTGACATATGAAAAATGGAAAAATTATTTCGGTCCTTGAGAAATACTGTAATTTATATTGAGAGCAAATATTTAAAGCGCCAGGAAGTTATTGTTACTAAAAAATCGGGTCAGTAGCCTAGGAGTCTATATAAAACAAACAAACACACAAACAAACGAATTTTCACTTTAACATACATATATATACATAAATTGGTACAACTAATGGCCAATTTTCAGGATTGATATTAAAACACATTTATTTTTAAAATCGTTTTAAATACAAAATTCTCTTCTTCACTAAAAACTTAAGTGAAACTTAAGTCACCGATGTGGTGCACTTAATTTCAACTTAAGTTTCCATTGTATTATTTTAGCAAGGTGGCCTCAATATCACAACAATACAACAACAACAGGCAAAGCATTAACAGTCAGCTGTTTTTTCAGACCACCTTGTAGATAATTACACTTTTTTATATTTTTTTTTTTTTTGTATTTAGTAGTGCTACGATACTTTTATCTTAATTAAACAAGACTTTTCAAATAAAACTCAAAAAACCAATCTGTTTTAAATACGATTTAAGTTTGTTATGAAAATTAACTTAATATAGATTTAAATACTATCCTGCAAATTGGGCATAAGATATGCGGCAGATAGATTATCTATTAAAAATGCACAGAAAAATAAAATTACTTCTAATTAAAAATTTAATCAAGTGAATTAAACTTTTGATGAAGTGTATTGAAAGTTTAATTGCCGATGTCAATTTTCACCAGTAAACAAATTAATAATATCAATTACGCGTTTAATTCACTTGATTAAACGTTTAGTTCAGTTGATTTAATTTTTAATTAAAACTTGAATCCCAAGTAAAACTTTGATAACTAATATGCATGTGGCAGTGTAAATAATTCGAACTGGCAAAATAGAATAACGAAATTTGTTTTTATTTTTGTTTTTTCTTTACCCACTTACAACTCCATTTAGAGTTGACAAAAAATCAATCAATCAATTTTTTTTTTTTTTAATTCCCTAAGCTAATCCTGCGAAGCTCTACGCTTGTCTGCAGGAAAGAAACCAGAGTCTCTGTCGGGAATCGAACCCGCAACCCCGGCGCTGATAGACTAGCTCACTACCAGCTAGCCTACCGGGGCTAGCTGGGGTCCCTAGTCGGGACTATAAGAAAAGATAAACTCACTGTTTATTGTTGCTGTTTTTGTTTTTGTTTAAGCTTTGATATTGTTACAGGTAAAACTGAGTTTTATAATTCTAATTCGCTTAAGAGTTTTATTTTTTTTAATATCTTTAACTTTTCTAAAATCTTTGGATGAAGTTTCCTGACGATCAGGCCTAAGCAACCAGTGAAATGGGCGTAGGAATAGCTTATCCCTTCAACAATAAATTTTAGTTTCTCAATAGTATGAAATGGGAATTTAGCACATTTAAAAGAAACCTTGTTAATTAATTTTTGAATCCCAAGAAAAACTTTAATAAAACTGATTTTATTTTTCATTAATGCTTTTATTGGTGCAACATTTTTTCTGTGTGGCATGTGTTTTTATTAACTCAAAACTACGTAGGAGTAAACAGCTGTCATTATATCCCACTTAGTTTTTCAACGAAATTGTGTTAACACCATAGCATGATTTTTTTTTATGTCTTCGAAATGGTGAGTTTTATGCCAAAACAGCATAATTTGCAGAAATGTTTGCCTTCCATCTTAAATTTAAGACGAAAAAAAAAGAACTGCGTAGCTGAAGGGCATAGAAAAACAATTTTTTTCGCAACAACACACATTAGCAATTAAGAAACCGTTCGAAAATGTTTCCTCAACAACAAACTGATATATTTATTATTATTTTTAAATCATTTTGTTGAAATCTTCATTAGACACTAAATTAAATAATTATTAACGTCAGTTTCAATTAAACCGATCCCGGGGAACAGAACGGATGCAGGGTGTCTAGGGCACTATGGCCCAGGTTGGACGCGGGTGCAATTACGGTTCTATTAGGAATGGACAGGGGTAGTCTTAGAACAGTTATAGGGTTCTTGAGGGCTCATTGTCCTGTTAGAGCTTTTACGGGCAAATAGGACAACACCACACCAGACTTCTGCAGGTTGTGCGATGATTCTGAAGAGCTGGAGACGATCGAGCATGCATTGTACCATTGTCCTAGGATGCAGGGTCGTAGACAGAAGTGGCTGGGAGGTAGATTTCACGACGAACTTGGGTGCATCGCTGGATGTAATCCGGCTGATCTAATGGTGTTTGTCAGGGAAATACTGCGGTTGTTTCTGTTGAGGGGACTGTAGAGAGGGTAATAGTTCTACGTGGTACCTACTAACTTTCTTAATTCTATCCATCTTATACTTCTTTTCTTTACTTTTCTCTTCCTATCATTGAAGAGATTCACAATGGACCGCATTGGTCTCCGAGTGGAAGTGTGCCCTTAGGCACATAACCCTTCTTAACCTAACTTAACCTACAATTTCATACAAATTGTTGCTGAAGTTGAAGTAGACTCAACTTTATTACATTTTTAAAAAAATTTTAGTTACATTTTTGTACTAAAAATGAAAGAAAAATATATGAAATACAGATTGAAGAAAAAACGAAATTGTTGTTCTTATTTTAAAGAATGCTTAAAGCTTTGTTCACAATAGGCGGCAACATTTTCCCTAATAGAGCAACACACAAATTTTGAATAAAGAAGCCGCTTGCAAATTTTGCCCAGAACAATTTTACGTATTCTTTTATTGTTTTTAAAAACATTCTGTTAACATTTTCATTCAAAACTAAATAAAATTATTAAAAGCGTCATTTTTAATTTCATGGAAATTGTTGCTTAAGTAGAATTAACTCAATTTTCTTTTTCGAAAAACAACATTTCGAAAAATTAAAGAAAAATATATATACTTTGGGAAGGAAGAAGATAAAAGAAAAACGAAATTGTTTCTCCCATTGTGAACGAAGCCTGAAGTAATTCTTTTACTCGATAAATTTTAAAATTGAATTTCGCATTGAAAATATTTTAACCATAATTTATACGAAGAAGGGTTAAAATGGCAATTCATATAAAAAAAAGTCGTTGTTATTGCTGCAATTTGTTGTTGTAGTTCGTTATTAATGCTATAAATTTATTGTTTGTTGCTTTTGCATAATTTATGTGTATTTTTTTGTTTGTAAGTTCTTGTTCTATTTTGGTTGCTGCTATTTCCATCACTGCTGCTGTCGCAATTTGTTGCTACCTCTGTTGGTGTTTTTAAAATGTTATTTAAATGTAAACAACAGGTGCTTTTTATTAGTGCCAGTAAAGTAACAATAACCCAGGTACTTAACAGTAATAAATTAATATTCATCATACGCACTGTACGGCGGTAGAAAATTTCTATATTAAAATTATTTCATACTTGTGAGAAAACAAGTGGCAGGGAGAGCAGGTTTTATAGCTCTCACCTTTTGTATTAAATTAATTTATATTTTATGAGAAATGATAATTATTTTAAAATTCATTTGTTTTACATGAACAAATATCTCGCTTAACAATTAAAATAACAATGAATGAAGAATAATTAATAATGTTTTCCTTTTAGATACTTTTGTACTAAATAAATTATAAAACGAGGCACCGCGGCAATTCGGCAACTATAAAGAAGAAAAAAGTTTTTTCATCAAACTACTGGAACAACAATGCTGAAAAACTACCGCAGAACTTTAATAGCAAAGATCGAAACATGAATAAATACATTAGGAACTTAAGTAGAACTAAACTTACATTGAGCATAAAACTAACCAAAATTAACAAATGATTGGGTCGGTCAAGCTTAACCACAGTATTCAAAAACATATTTTCGTAGTGTACATGCTCTATTTAGGATCCAAGGTTAAGTATTGTCCCACCAGAACAAAGTAATGGGTTATGGGCTTAAGAATTACGTAAAAGTTCTTTGTGCCGCATATTATTTTGATATCTTCATCTAAAGTGTGGTCAAGTCATAATGAAACGTTATTAATTAGGAGTCAAACCTTAAAGTCAAGTTTTTGCCTAACTTTATTTGCCATGCAGATATGTGTCTAAAGCAGCGCTTTTAGATTTTTGAAGCCTTTTACCGAAGTTGGGGTTAAAATCAAGGTGAATGTTATATGTACACATTTTTGCTCTTTGGCCACTATCCTCCATTATTTTAACCATATTTCTGGGTGAAATTTATAATCCTGTAAACAACGAAATGATAAATGACTATTTTCGCGCACGCTTAGGAAAGCTATATCGTCTGCAAATGTTGAAGTTTGGTTGTAGTTGTTTGCTGGCTTGTCCAAAGTATAAACGAAGTATAATAGATGGCCCAGGATGGTGCCTTGTGGGACTCCAGCGACAATTAGCTGTAGAGAACTTAAGAAATCGCCTTTTCTAATAATAATTTGACAACCGAATAAGTAGTTTTCTTACTTGTGTGTCTGCTGGAAGTTAAGCTTCAATTTGTGTAATAAGCCTTCATGCCAGACTTTTTCGAAAGCTGAGCAATATTTTCTCTCTTCAAAAGCTCTTCTTATAAGATTTATTATCCTTCGAGTTTGTTTAATTGTATTGTGTTTTTGGTTCTATCGGTGTTAGTTTGAATTACACTTGAAAATAATTTTAATTCAGTAGATAATAATTTGCTTCATGTAACTTAATCAATAGACTTTAATAAGTTATTGCTTTTTTAATATCCCCATGCAAACAATTTGTTTATTATTATAACTTTATTATTGTTTATTATTAATAACATATTTTTTTTTATCTCATAATTAGGAACAAAACTCAATAACACTTTATTCAGCTTGCACAAAATAATACAAATTATATTAAATAAGAAAATAATCTAACAGTTAAATCTTTGTAAGAAAGTAAAAAACTTATAGTGCTTTTCTTCTTGGCAAAAGAAAGAGGGAAATCAGGGTTTTTTTTATTGTGGAAAGTAGAAAAATGCCAGCTGTCATTTGCCATTGCCGGCGGAAATGAAAAGGAACAAGAGAAATAAAATTAAATAAACTTGTCATGTTATTAAAACATAAGTGAAAAAAAATATTAATATTAAATGAATTGCAAACAAATCAAAAATTTAAAAAAAATATCACACTCACACAATTACATGCGGTTTTCTATTTACTTTTCTGTGTATGAGATTTTGTCTAAAATGTGTTTGAATGTTGTTAAATTTTAACGAATGAGCTACTCCCTTCCCCTCCCCTTCCCCTCCCCTTCCCTCGCCAAACCATGCTTTTAAACAAAAACTGTTTACAAGTAAACACATAAATATTTGGTTTCTGGCTTTCATTATTATTCCTGTAATATTTGTTACAAAAAGAAGAAAGAAAAAACCAGCCGGAAGTATTTGGGCTTTTTCGTTTTTTTTAAAGCTTTTCTTAACATTTTTGTTATTGTTGTTGTTGTTTTATGTCCGTGTGGCTAAGTATATGTTTTCTTTTGTTTGTCAATGTGTAAATTTGGCTGTGTTAGTTTTTCTTGTATGGGACTTTTAATAGAAATTCCATGCCTAAGCTGGAAGACGTAGGGCCTGTTATACAAAGTATTTAACAAAACGTGTAGTTTTCTTTGAGTAGTTTTGTTCTCTTTCTTAACGTTTTTTTAGTAGATTTTTGAGTTTTTTTTTAGTTTGTGAAAGATTTTCTTTTTATGTGTTTTTTTTCTGTTCATGTTTTCGCTTTGTTGGCCGTATTTTCTTAAAGTCTGCCCAATAGAAAAAGCTGGAAAGAGTTAAAGTGCTGCCAATATAGTCATTTAGAGGCTAAAATTAGATATTTGATTTATGTTTCTAAACTTTATATGAAAAGCACTTTTTGCAGATTTTTTGCGTGATTTTCATATGAATTTTAGTACACAATCACAGCACATAAGTAACTGCCTGTTTTTCAAAATTAAAATAAAAAATTTTTGAAAATTCTCATATTATTCGAATGTGTATTCTAAGTCAAAAATTCTGATAGTGCATACAAAATATTCCTGGAAAGTATTGAAGGAATAAGACAATTAAAGTATAAAAGCTTTTGAGGATTGAAATTTGACTTAGAATACACATTCGAATAATATGGAAATTATCAAAGTTATTTTCGGGAATACAAAATTTAT
The DNA here is from genome assembly GCA_949318255.1 of Pollenia labialis. NCBI lineage: Eukaryota > Metazoa > Arthropoda > Insecta > Diptera > Polleniidae > Pollenia > Pollenia labialis. Next base: position 28,265,050 of record OX439141.1, on the reverse strand, counting down.
TATTAATACGATTTCCGTATGACGTGCTAAATTCCCAGTTTTTCATATTTGATAAATACACTGAAATTTATTGTTGAGGGAAAGCTAGCTTCTATGCGCATTTCACTGGAAATATGGAAATTTGTATAGTAAATGTTACTCAACATGAAAAATAAATTTCTAGATTCTATTTTTTTTAAAAATTTTTGTTTAGAAATTTGTACTGAAAACAAAAACAAATTTGATTTTTTTTTGTTGTTGCTTCAATATACATATCGAGCCCTAACCGCGAAAATAACGTAAGTACCGGTTCACACACGTTAAAATTCTAAGCTTTGTTTTTGTTTTTAATATAATTTTCTATGCGAACGCCAACGTAATTTTTTTATTATAATTTTTTCTTCTTTTCTTTTCAGTATTTTGTAAAGAAGACTTGGGGAATTTAAAATGGAGCAGCACTCAATTGAACAACGTGCCCAAATTGTTGAGATTTCTTTTTCAAATCAACGCAGAAGAAAATCATAATCTTATTCATAATTTAATTATGAGCGACGAAGCCCATTTCCAATTAAGCGGGTTCGTTAATAAGCAAAACCGCAGGATGTGGGCTACAGAAAATCCGAGAGTTGCTCAACAGCGAGAACTACACCCACCTAAGTATACGGTTTGGTGCGGTGTTTCATCGGAAAGGATAATTGGTCCTTATTTTTTTGAAAATGAACATGGGGTCGCCGTTTGCGTCAATGGTGTCAGATATCGGACAATGTTGGAATATTTTTAAGGCCATCCGCAAGTATGGTTCCAACAAAATGGAGCCACAGCGCACACTGCAAGGGACACAGTGGCTCTTTTACGGGACGTCTTGGTGAACGAATTATTACGCGTACAAGTGATTTTTGGGTATTTGGGTTTGCCTTCTGATTTGATATTCTCCACAGCTATAATTTTAATATTGTATTAGGCCAAAAGATTCTTCATATTATAAGCAGACGTTTTTAAGGAGTACTTGCAGTCCCTGAGCTATTTTGTTTCACACCAGCCATGTTTCGCTTCCGTACAGGATTGTAGACTTTTTATTTTTGAGCCTGTTCGATACATTTTCGATAGATTTTACATATTCCATTCTTAAATTTTGTACTTTTATATGGATTTCAGAAGAATTATTGATACGCATTCCGCTTGTGTTTGATGAATTGATTTCTTAACTTACGCGATTTGCAGGATCTACTTGGTAATTTACTTTGCTTAAAATTGTGTGGAATCAAACACATTTCGTCTGCAAAGTCTATATCTTCTAGGTGTTTATTGAAATTCCATTCTTTGTATAATAAAAGTTTTTTTATGATTTGAAGATACCGATCTTTAGGTCTATTCATTGCTATGAATGTCTTACATTTTATTTTTCTGATTTAATTAACTCAACGTGCTTGAATGTGCATATATTTATAATGGTTTTGGAAAAAGTTCGGTTATAGGATCGACCAAAAGTTAGACACTGTTTTTTATGTATATAACGAGCTTTTTTAAATCAAATCTGTGCCGTTTTGATTGATAACCTTCTGTCATTTTTGGTTGTAAAGCCTTTATTTCATGAGTGAAAACCTTCTGGGTTGTCTGAGTGAAAAACTGATTTAATTACGTTTTCCAATCTTCTGCGAAATTTAAGTTTACATCATTAAAAAAGTTTTGCAGTGAACGTAGCAAATTATGATAAAAAGGTGCAAAGTCCGGGCTATATGGTGGATGCATTACAGTTTCCCAGCCAAGCTTCGTTTTTGACCAGCATGAAATAAATCCCAAAAAAAAAAACTATGAAATTATTCCCCAATTTTTGGTGTCTTATTTCATATGAAATAAGTCCCCAATTTTAAAATCAAACCCCAACGAAATTTAATAACTCACCAAATCAAAATGAAATAAATCCCCAAAAATTGAGGAGTTATTTATTTTATTTGCAATAAATCCCCAATTCCTGAAATGATATAAATCCCCAAAAACAGAACATCCAATCCATGATACAAATACACAAGGTAGTTTCACTTGTCTCTCACAATAATTTGTTTGAAGCTGACCGGAATTATTTGTAAATATTAAAAAAATCGTTGCCACATATTAAAAAAGGCCACAAATCCCTTTTGGAAATTATAAGACAAAATGTGTAATTTGTATAAACAGCTTTAGGGGGTAATTTTGTTGTCCACTTCAACTTGCGTTGAGAAAATTTTCATATAAAATTATTTGAATTTTCAAAAATTCAAAAATTCAAAAAATTTGATATGAAAATTTTCTCAACGCAAGGTGAAGTGAACAACAAAATTACCCACTTAATGTGAATTTTTAAACATTTTTATTTTCTTTAGAGCTAAAAATTAAAAACAATGTACATTATTCAAAATGTATAAAACAAGATTTAAGCTACAATTATTTCATCTCTAAACAAATCATTTTAGATTGTTTTATGAATCAAAAACAAGGATTCTACCCAAAAAGAATCTTTTCGTTATATTTTTATCTAATAATTAATTTTAATTACATATAATTTTGTCATAAAACAAGGCCCTGTATATAAATAATCACTATTAATTTGGACAAATGTTGAATTATGGTGTTAAAGTTTAGTTAAAAAATCGTTGCTTGGTTTATTAAGTTCGCCTTCAGGTAAAAAGTTTATACATTTTTCAAGGCCATCATATTCCACATCATTTAACAGCTTTATTTCTTCGCAAAGATTTTCAATTGCATGTTATTCTGCAAGCTACAAAGAAATTCAAAATTAAGCTTTAGCAATCGAGAAAGTATAGTCGGCCAAGCCCGACCTTCCACCACAGAATAAAAGAAAAATTTTTTAAAAGTGAAGCCTATAAAGCCTATATAACCCATGGGAAATCATGGACCCGCCAGAACAAAATTCTGTAATTCAGTACCGAACATTATTTAGGTTTCTTCATCTATATAGAATTTGTTTTCCTTTAAGTAATTTTAGGAAGGGGGTTTATATGGGACCTATGGTTAATTTTTGACCAACCTGCGTAAGATTTTGTCGCCAATTTTAATGTAAATACTAACATTTATAAGGAAGTAATGGCATTAAAAACTATTTTCGGGAGTGGTATTTGTATGGAACCTATGGTCAAATATGGACCATGATTTTAATTGCAATAAAATTTGTTTGAACCAAATTTAATTTTAATAGCAACATAATAAGTTACTTTTTGGGCTCAAGGACCCTATTCTAAAAAGAAGCTTGTATGGGAGATATATAAAATTAAAGACCAATCAACAGGCTTTGTCCTTGAGCCAATTATATATAACCTATGTGCCAAAAATTCATCAAATAATCACTAAAATTGGGACCTGTACGTTGTGCACAAGTTTTACATGGGCAGCCTGCCAGTTGGCCAGCCAGACAAACGGACATCGTTAGATCGACTCAGAAAGTGATGCGTAAGAGTGGGACCAATATTTTAAGGAGTTACAAACATTAGCCCAAATGCATAATACCCTCATCAATATTGTGTTGTGGATATAAAAAGGTTCTTCCTTGTGACAATAAGAACTTCAAATAACAAATTTGAATAAATTAGTGTGCATGGAAAGCCAGCCGGTCGGACGGACGTACATCGTTAGATCGATTCAGAAAGTGAATACAAGTTAATCGATATACTTAAGCTGGGTATAGAACCAATATTTTTTTATGTGTTTGACACATCAGCACAAACTCTTCCGCATCAAATCGGAAGTTTTGCTTACAAAATAACGTTCGATAAATCTTTTATTACTTTTTTTAAATATTGTTACTTCTTATTTTCAAAATTAACAAATTTTAAAGCTTTTTAATATAAATTGTTTTAAATAAATTTATATTTAATTTTTCCAAACTTCAAATAAAAAAAAAAGGAAAAACAGAAAAATGGGATTATTAAATAAAATGTGGTAGCACACATTTTCATAATTCCAATAAACGTCAGAACGTTAATATGGCGGCAAAAAGAGAGAGTGGAACTACCTTCTGTATTTGTATTATGATCCAATCAATTCAAAATATAGATTTTTTTAAGTTTTTGGAATAAATTTGAAAATTAAATAAGTTCCCAAACTATTTTTAGAGACTTATTTCATGTGAATTAACTCCGCAATATAAAAATTAAATCAGTCCCCAAAAAAATTAAATAAATACCAAAAAAAACGTTGTTGTTCCCTCTAATATATTTGTTTGGGGAGTTATTTCATTTTCGTTTTGGGGACTTATTTCGTGGGGAGTTATTTCATGCCGCCTCGTCTTCTCATTAAATCTTACATGGAGATTCAGTCTATTAAATTGTTCGCTTAATCATCGAGCTTCTTTTATATATCCAGCTTCTTCGAATAGTTAATTGGTGTTGAATGTCTTATTTCGTAGCAACTTCCATGCTTCTTACGTGCCGGTCTTAATAAATTGTTTCCCTATTTGTATCGACTTTTTTTACTGATTGGACGACTAGAGCAAGGTGCATATTTCATATCAATATTAATCCGATCGAAAACGAGCAAACGATTGCGCTGTTGCTTTCTTAGTTAGAAAATCGTCCCGCTTCACAAATTTTTTCAGAAGCCTGGGGATTTTTCTTTATTTGTTTTCACCAAATAAACGCTTCCAACTAAGTGAAGCTTAAGTTGTCACATTTCAAACAAGTTATAGTGTTGCTTGATCCAATTTATATAACAACTATATTTAAGAGCTCTCTACCAACAATAAGGAACCAAACTTTTTCACAAACCTATTATTAATATATTATTCCACAAATTATGCTTTATTTTTGTCGACCTTTTTCTTTTCTCTTAAAATAAAAATATAAAATTTGGTACAAAAAAGTAAAAAGTTATCTTAATTATCATTTGCTAAAAAAAAACCGATTAACATTCAAACACATCTAATTATAACAAACTAATGGCAACTTTATTTTTTAATAAACTTTGCACTGACACAAACTCTAAATTTCCTTACAACTTTTCCAACCAGTCCCTTAACAATTTTAAGCAACTATTCAAACAAAAACGAATTTTTTATGTTCTTTTTATACATTTTCTGTTTTTCGTAAATCTGTTGTGTGTGTGTGTAGGAATTTTTATTTGTATAACAGCCTAAAAATATGTGATTGCATGTAGTTTTTAGTCAGGCTGCATAAATATATTTTGTTGCAACGAGTAGAAGTCGAATAAAAGCAAACAATATACCGGGTTGTAACCCAGTTTGTCATTGTTTGCTAAATCACACTTTAACAAGTGACTGAAAATTCTTTAGTATTCTCTACTTTTGTTTTTGCTTCTTTTCTTTTTACTTTTTTTCTTTTTGTGTTCGAAAAAAATTCCATACAAGAGTTTGTAGATTTTTTTAGACAGACTTTCTTCTTGGTAGAAAAAGAAATGTCTACTGAGTTAAAATAAAAAAAAAAACGATGAAGCTAAAAATACTGTCCCTAAATACCTGCTTGTTTTTAAGCGTTTTTTTATACACTCGTACATATACTAACATATACAAACAAGTAACATACATACATATAGCCATAACAAATTTATACCAATGAATTTAAATACTCTCTTAAATATTTCTTCATATAGAGACACACAGCAAAGAGACTGATAAGCAGACTGGCAGAATTTCATTTAGTTTTCCGCTCTTTTATTGGCACGTAAATTTGTTTGAAATTATCATCATCATTGAGACACAGTGTCTCACAAACACAGTGGCAAAAAATTAAAATATAAGATATCTAATAACTGTTTTATTTTTCAATCAAGCTCTAGGTCTTTTTAATATTAAATTATTTATTTTACCGTAACTGTTATGACTTTTATCAAAAAAATTAAGAAATAAGAGTTATTTTTGATTTTTATATTTTTAGATAGAAAATAAGAGTTATTTTTGATTTTTATATTTTTAGATAGAAAATAAGAGTTATTTTTGATTTTTATATTTTTAAATGAAAAATAAGAGTTATTTTTGATTTTTATATTTTTATATCAATAATAAAAATCAATTCAAAACTCTTATTTATTTGTTGATGCCGTATGTATTATAATATGCTGCTTCATTCAAATTTCTATATGAATATAATATATTAAGTGACTTATCCATTACCAGCTATAAAAACATGAATGCATAAAAATAGCTTATAACTTTTGGCTGCTATTCAAGTCAGTGTTAAGAGGTCGTTTTCAGGTGTTCAATTATACCATCATAATTGATTTTAAATGTTCCTCAGATAAATTATATCACAAATCTCCCAATATTAATCTGAGTGCTGAAAATGACCTTTCTACACTGACTTGCGTGGCAGCCAAAACTTATAAGCTATTTCTATGCATTCATGTTTTTATAGCTGGTAATGGATAAGTCACATAATATATTATATTCATATAGAAATTTGAATGAAGCAGAATATTATAATACATACGCATCAACAAATAAATAAGAGTTTTGAATTGAATTTTATTATTGATATAAAAATATAAAAATCAAAAATAACTTTTATTTCTTGATTTTAAAAAATAAAAATCAAAAATAACTCTTATTTTTCATTTAAAAATATAAAAATCAAAAATAACTTTTATTTTTCATTTAAAAAAATAAAAATCAAAAATAACTCTTATTTTTGATTGTTAAAATAAAAATCAAAAATTTAAAAATCATGCAATATGTTGGATGCATTTCGCCTAAAAATCATGATGGTGTAATTAAAAGTTTTCTACGATGTTCATTTATGTACGATTTATTTCTTCAAAAATTGAAAAATAACTCTTATTTCCGGTCCCTGTTTATTTTCAATATTTCGCTTACCTAAGGCTAAATATAAGATATCTAGTAATTTTTTTTTTTTAAAGATTTTGTTTGTCCCAATTTTTATTGTTGATAAAAACACTGAAATTTATTAATGAAGAGATAAGCTATTCCTATGCGGCAGATTATCAGGAAACTTCATCGAAAGATTTTAGAAAAACTGAAGATATTAAACAAATAAAACTGTTAAGCGAATAAGAATTATAAGCAACAGCTTTACTTGTAACAATATCAAAGCTTAAACAAAAACCACAACAATAAACAGTGAGTTTATCTTTTCTTACATTCCAATAAATAAGTTTCAATAAATTTCAGTGTTTTTCTCAAGAATAAAAATTGGGAATTAAGCATCATAAACAAAATCTTAAAAAGAAGATTAAAAGAAAAATGTTTGTATACCCAAAAAATTACTTTGATAATGATTCTATCTATTTTAACTGGATTTTCGTTAGGAACTATTAGTCACTTAGGTGACCAGAAACAGCCATGACTTTTTGGCTGAAGAGCGTAAAAAGGCATGCTGGCTATTAAAGCACTGCCCTTTTAACATGCTACATTTAAAAACATTGCCAGCGGCATGCTTCAAACTTGGTAGGCAAGTATTGTAGAGACTATTAAATGCACTGCATGCCCTTGCCTACCAAATCTGAAAGTCAAGTCTGTTTCCCCATGAAAACGAAAAATCATAAAAACTAGTGAATTACGAAATCGAAAAAGCAAACAATATATCGAGTAAGGTTTTTTCATTTATTATTGGTGTGAACAAACATTTTTAAAAAATGAACAAGTACTTTACCCGCAAAACAGAATTAAGTGACATTTTGTGAAAAAAGCATGTAGTATTTCAAAAACTTCACTTATTGCAAAAAAAAAACCAATGAAGTTTTGTTTAAGCAGTGAAACTTTCTGTATGCAAAAGTGTAAATTTTTGTAAAAAAAAAGTTTGACTTTTTCTATGCCTGAATTTGTATAAAAAGTATGACTTTTTAAAAAAAAAATGCCTTTTTATCAACAAAAAATGTGACTTTTTGTAAGAAAAGTGAAATTTTTGTTAAAATAATTGGAACTTGGAAGAACTGGAAAAACAGGAAATTTGTGGCTTTAAAAAAAAAAAAATTGGGACTTTTTGTAAAAAAGTGTGGCTTGAAGAAAAAAAAAAGTCTGTTTTTTTTGAAAGATATTTTATTTTTTTAAATGAGCGAAATTAGAAAAAAAAAGTCGTCAGTTCTTGTTTAAAAAAACTAAAGGAAACTATATAAACTATTTAGAGTAAAGATACGTTCACAATCAAAAAAAAAAACAATTTCGTTTTTTCTTCTATCTTTTTTCTTCCCAAAGTATTTCATATATTTTCCTTTCATTTTTAGAACAAAAATGTAACTAACATTTTTTTAAAAATGTTACTAAAGTGAGTCAACTAGAACTTCAGCAACAATTTGTATGAAATTGTTTCTGACTTTTAAAATAATTTTATTTAGTTTTGAATGAAAATTTTAACAAAATGTTAACATGAATAAAAATAAATGCTTAACATTGTTGTGGCTAAAATTTGCAAACGGTTTCTTGATGCAAAATGTGTGTAGTTACAATAGAAATTGTTGCTCTATTATGAACACCAAGTGAAAATGTTTGTTTGATTGTGAACGCAGCTTAATCAAAAAAGGTCGATCAACACTTCCAATTAAAAAAATTTAACTGATTGTGAAAAATTTTGACTTTTTGTGGAAAAGTAAAATAATAAAGTTTGTCTTTTTGGAATAACAAAATTTTAGGTAAACAAAAATAGAACTTTTTATGAAAACGTGTGAATTTTTGGAAAAATTGGGACTTAAAAACAGTGTGACTGATTTTAAAGAAAAAGCAAAAAGTTGTGTCTTCTTGAAAAATATGTAATATTTTAAATAAGCGAAAGTTTGAAGTTTTTGTTAAAAAAGTAGAACCGTTTGTGAAAAAATTACTTTTTGTGGATAAAAGTGTGAACTTTTGTATAAAAAGTGTTAATTTTTGTATAAAACGTGTAACTTTTTACATAAAAAGTGTTAATGTTAGATAAAAAGTGTGACTTTTTGTTAAAAAAAAATTTAAATTTTGTTTAAAAAGCGTGACTTTTTGTATCAAAAGTGTGAGTTTTTGTTTCAAAAGTATGACTATTTGTTAAAAAAGGGTGATTTTTTTCTTTAAAAAGAGCGAAATTTTTATGAAAGGAGTGACTTTTTGTAAAAAAAAAAATAGTAGAACTGTTTATGAAAAAATGTCTTCTTTTAAAAAATTGTTAAAATTATTAAAAAAAAAAAAGTGACAGTTTTTGTATAGCAGAGTTTTCGTTAAACGAATGTGTGTCAAAATGAAAAATTGAGTTAACTTTTATTAATTTTCAGACACTGTTATCCATTACCATGACTCGTATGCGCTCGGGTAAGGGGAACTACAACGACTATTTAACCTGCTATAAGTACATAATACACAGACATACATTTTTTGTATGACTTAATGAATGAATAAAATAATAAATGACTGAATGAAGTTAAAAAAAACAAGTTTCTAGGCATTTTTCTACATAAATAAAACAAGTTTGGAAAACTTAAACAAAAATTAGTTAAAACTACTTTTTTCATATACATAAAATTTTTTGTTCAAACTAGTTTTGCTAAAATATTTAACGGGTTAATGACACTTTTTTGTAACAAACAAACTTTTAATAGTTTTTCTTCTTTTTATTTTTTTTATTTTTAATTGCAAGGAAGTATTTTAGGAGTAGAAGAAGCTTTAATTTGCAATATATATAAAATAAACCGGGGTAACATCTAACTAGACTAATATTATCGTTAATATAAAATGAAATGAATAATTAAATTGTAAAGGTATTTTTAAACGAAAAATTTTATCAAACAAGGGAGACAAAAAAATTGGGTTTTGTGCAAACAGTACTTTTTTTTAAAAACTGTGACTTTTTTTGGAAAAAAGAATTACTTTCTATGAAAGAAGTGACTTTTTGAAAAAAAAAAATTGTTGTAAAAAGTAAGTAAATAAGTAGAAACGAATAGTAATATGAACATGCTTTTTGTATAAAATATCTGTCAATTCATCGATTACAATATTCATATACAGTATTAGATCACTTATTGTAAAAGAGATCGCTGCTTTTGAAAATTTTCACTTGCTATGAAGGACGTGACTTTTTGTATGAAATACGACTTTTTATTAAAACTAATTTGTTTTAAGAAAAATATAAGCCATTGTAAAAAATTTTACGCTTTAAAATAAATATGGAAGATGTGACACTGTGTTAAAAATTTAAATTATTGTAAAAAATTTTACTTTTTTGAAAAGCTTGATTTTTTTCAAAAAAAAATTTGGATTTTGTAGAAAAAGTGACTTTTTCTTGAGTTTGAATATTTGTAATAAATATAAATTATTGTAAAAAAGTTGACTTCTTGGATAAAAGTTAATTTCTTATAAAAAAAAAATTTTGTTTTTAAGATGTGAAAGAAATCGTCACTATTGTTTTTTCTTCGTCAGAGTTCTGTGTTGCGTTTGTAAAATGACTTAGCACAAGGCGGCGCGAAGAAGTCATAAAAAATAAATCCCCCAAGGTGTTTAATGAAAAAAATATTACTAAATAAAAACCTCTAATCGTTTGACTTTTGAATATAGAGTCAGTCATAAATGTGTTTTCTTTATGTTACAAATAAATGTTTAACAAATATTGATTTATTTAACCTGTGTGTAAAAAAATACACGTTATCAAACAAAATTACCTTAAATTAACTTATAAACAGTGAACCTGCCTGGGATATGGAGTCTACAAAATAAAAAAAATTAAAAAGTCATTAATTTTGATTTTATTTACAGCAATAAAAATTCAAAATGACCCTTAATGCCGTTAAAAATTTATGTGAGAAACTCGAATAACTGCTGTAATGAGTAAACGAAAATCTTAGCACATTTTGGTATTTCTAAAGCAGGGAAATGCAATAATGAGAGAAAAGTATGAGTTTGAATTAATCGAAGTGAATGCTTAAGTACCTCTCGAATTCAAGGCATCATTTTTAAAGCAGAGGCTTTTTTGTAATAGATCGAACATTCCAAAAAAGTAGTAATTATGCATAAAAATATTGGCTTAAGCATCTTTTTACGACTTCTAAACTAATTTTACGATAATAAACTAAACAAATTAAAGGTGAAATTTCCCTTATAATGTTTAATACCTATATGTACATATATATTTTTTATTTAAAATATTAAAATAAATAAACTTATTTTTTCTTCGAAATGCACTTCTTGCGACCCCTTTATTGGTAAATACTGCTTATATAAAATCAGAGCCTATTTTACTTCGAAATACCCATTCTGTAACCCATATTTTGGTTACCCTTTTAGAAAATTTTCAGCGGCAACGCTGCAAATAACCTTGAAATAAATTCTCTGAGAATAATACGCTCACTTTGTAATTTTACTCTCAGAGTGGCACTATTAAAAAAAGTTTAATCTTTTTTGTACTTTATTTAAGAAATTTATACTTATTTCAAGAAATTCCGGGATTGGTTTTTGGAAGTAATCCCATTTAGGATTATTTTGAGTACGTTTAAGTGTTATTCGTACATGAATTTTTGAGTACGACTCGTACTTAAAGTAATCCTAAAAAACTTGATTTATCCCGTTTGTTTTTCTTTCTGTGTATAAATGACACTAGTACAATTACTAGAACAAGAAGTTTTAGTTCTAACGATGTTAGAAGTATTATATAAAAATACTAGTGCATATGAGTACCAGTACTTGATGTAGTACAAGGGCACTTTTTATAGACTGATGGAGTTTTTTGTTACAAATCTAAAATTCCCGTACATATTTCTATTTTTATACTGTTTCTTAATTCTGATTTCAAATCATTTATTTATGGCATTTTTTTTAAAAAAACATATTTAAAATGCAAAATGCTAATGCAAAAAGCACCCAATGTGGTCTAAGTGTACTAGTACACGTCTAGAACCACTAGTACTAGTGATGTTCCAAGCACACTCAATGCTAATTTGAGCATTAAGATGGTATAGAAAAGTTTACAGTTGAGAACTAGTACTATTTATTTTTGTACTAGTTTGGTACTAATTAGGTACTAGTTTTATCTCCTGCATGGTTATTATTATTTCTTCTCTGTATTGACTAGGGAAGCAGAGACTTACAACGAGGAAATTGTCATTAGTATAAACATCTGTTTGAGCTTAAATTAAATGTTCTCTGTTTCTCATACTTTTAAGTTTTGTTGACTTAATATGAATCTCTCGAGAGCAGTGTAAAGCCAACAAAGATAAAGGTTTATTCATTAAAGCTCAAAGCTATTAAGTAATAGGATAAGTTTTTTAATTCTCGGCTATAAGTTTTTTTAACCATTCGTGTCTTTAATGTAAAAGGTTTAAGCCATAGATTACAGTTAAAGCAATAGAAGATAGAATTTAACGGAAATTCTCTCAAAACGACACAAATCTTTCAAAATCCCGTTTTTTGAAGTTTCAACAAAACTATTTATACCATGGTGCAACAACACAAGGCAGACTCGTTGGGCCAAGTTTTTATCAGTTGTTTACCCCAAACCCAATAGTCAAATTTCGTGCCAAAAATTGTACATGTGTTCGTTAAATTGTATTTGCCTTATATAAAGACAATTTTGAGAAGTCGGTTATTTTTATAGAGCAGCATGTCTACACTCCCAAATGAGCCTACCTTGTGTTAATGTCCCTTGATTAATACATTTCTTACTAATACAATCACAGGGTAAAATTTTTTTTCTCTCCCTTTTCATTCTAGTCAATCTTCTATGATTTTGGTTGTTTATTTTCGAAATTAAACCGGCAGCGAAAATGTAGCGTGTTGAGTAAAATAATCAAACTATTTTGTTTTTGATTTTTTGTTCTATTTTATTATTAATTAATTATACAATTTTATTTATAGAAAAATGGGGGAGTTTTGACAAACGTTGTAATACCAAAGTAATTTTTGACATTTAACGCTTGAAATTAATTTCAAGGAAAGTGTTTTGTAAAGGAAAAACAATTACTAAATGTTACAAAGGAGGAAAAAGGAAATATAATTGAAATTGTAGTAGAAAATAGTCAGGAAAATTTACGTTATATTTCCAACGCATTAAAAGAAATTTAAGGTTCGGATCAAATTTCCCAAATCTTTTGCTAAATACTAAATTCTTTCAAAGAGGCTTGGTTTCTTGGTGAGAGGGAAAGAGAACGTGATTTTCTTCTCTCCTGTCTGCACAAAAACTAAGAAGGATTTGATAGTGTGAATCCAGACTATCAGGTATGTGATGGAAATCGATCGATTTCAAAACGAACGGTTTTAAAAGGTGTGATGTATTTCGAGAGATTTTAAAATCAATTTCTGAATTATAGTCTTAAATTTTCGTTCAGAATATACTTCAGTTAACGTATATAATATAAAATTTAAAAGAATAAAGACTTAACATAAAAGGAATATGTATTTTAAATCCATTTTAAAAGATACTGAAAACGTTATTTTTGGTTTCAAATCGTTTCGTTTTTAAAATCGATTTCCATCACATACCTGTATATTAAAATCCTTTATATTTGTATACGCCTACAATAAGTAGCTTTTACACAATCCTAAAATTTCATGGGAAAATTTTTAATTGGCAACACGGCTTAGCTTGTTGTCATAGTTATGCTTAGTAAGACCCTGTAAAGTATATGGGTACAGTGTACTTACGAATAGCAAATTTGCTTTAACGATGTCAATTTGTCCGTGTGTTTGTTGAAATATGTTTTCCGAAGACGCCAGTAATGATGGGGACTAGGCTGTTATATATTTATTTCACATTTACTTTGTTAAAGTTTGCTATTGAAGTTAAGCCAGATCGGTTTATAAATAACTGAGATATCAGTAAAACTACGAATGCCTCTAAGTTTACTCATAAATCCCTTGTTGTTGTTGTTAATTCTTTTTTTCTCTATTTCTAGAGGACGACGAGAGTCGAAGTTTTGAAAAAAAAATAATATTTAGGTTATGGGTGTTTCCAAAGTAACGGTCGTTAACGATTTTCGAAGATTTTTTTTATAAAATTCCAACCTATCCAAATATGACACCAGGATTGCTACATTTTGGACTTACGAAAGTTCAAGCAACAGCAGCAACCGAAAGAATTCATAAAAAATGTAGGCCCTAATTCTGTAAAACGCAACCGCAACGCCAAAAATAACATTGAAAACAAAACCAAAATAAAACATATTTCATTGTTTTGTGTTTGTTTTCCACAGAAATTTATATTGAATTTTTAAATTTCAAAAGTGGCATATCTTGTGGCGTTGAAAATTTTAAAACGCAGTATGAAACTCTATAGAAAGCAACAACAAAATTATGATTTTAATGTTATTTTTGGCATTTCGGTTGCGTTTTACAGAATTCGGGCCGTAATTTCAATACTTTTTTTCCATTAAAAAAGTAATGGTCGTTGCTTTATACATGTGCTGTTTTCAAATGTGGGAAACAACCATCACTTTTTGTAAAATTTTGCGCAGGATATGTCAAGTAAAATATCTGATTAAATTCTTTGAAATGTTTTATTGTTTATTGTTTATTAGAAAAATGTCACATCAATATTGGCAACGTTTACAATTTGAATAACTTATAAAGTATTACAATAAATTTTAAATTAAAAAAAAAACCAAAATTTAAATTAAATGTATTTATAGATGTGTAAAAATATTATAGGTTGATAAATTATTAGTAATATACCATAATAAGGACTAATTTTCATTGTTATTAGTCAAAAATATTAAAAATTGCTGTTTTGAAATGTACTGCGTTGCTTGTGCTTTGAATATTACTTGGAAGTAGATTCCAGAGCCGTACGGCGTATATAAAAAATTGCCGCTCCGACATTAGGTAATGATATCGGATATGCAATATAACCCTGCCTCTAGCCGATCTTGCAAATGTTAATTTTCTAAATAGATAGTCAGGTTCCTTGGAGTAGATTATTTTGTGTAGGAAAATTAAACTGCGAAATTTTAAAAGATTATCAAAAGAAACATTAAACAATTTATTTGCAAACCGGGATACGCTGTCTGTCCTTCTCAGATTAAAAACATATCTGGCAATATTATTAAACGAAGTTTTTAAAAGTTTTTTAAAGCCACACCTTTCATATTCTAACTCTTAGTGCATGCTAATATTGAGCTTTTATTTGTGCTTTTTTATAAGAGTCATGTTTGACCCTTTGGTAATGATTGTTTATTACAAAATAATAAAAAGAAGTTACCCCTAAAATTATACATCGAACATCTTAGATACTATAACAATTTTTAGAATGTAAATATAAATTTGTTCTTTTCAAAAGGTTAATGGAATTTTATTTCAAAAAAAATCCTGGTCCTTTATTTTCAAATAATTTATTAAACAAATTGTTTTAACTTTGGATTAGAGAATTTTATATCGAAAATTGCTTTATGTCTTAAAGAATGCTTTAAGTTTTGTAAATTAATTTTTAAGGACAAAATGAAATAAATATTCATGATGAAATTGTGAAAATATATGAATTATTTATAACCCAAATTAATACATTAGGAAGAAATCGTTTTCGGTTGTACACGTAAGGGGTACGTTCAAAGGAGGCCGATTCTACATAATACTTAATGTATATTCAGAGGATTCTGTGTGATTTATGAAGTGATTTAGTTGTTAACCAGTCAATTTAACCAGTCAATGCTTAACAAATCACTTCAATGTATGGGTAATCATTTCGATTTTAATGTGATTAGAGCTTTACCCATTAGAAGTCACTGTACTCAAATGAGTACAGCTGGCATTTTGCAAGTTTCCAAGCTAAAACAAATAATTTTAAATCGTTGTACCGTTATTTACGTTAACAAAAATAATACAAAGAGCATTTAAAAAAGAATTTGTGTCTCTTTTTTATTTTGGGTACAAAAGTATAAAGCTGAAGGTCCACACCATGCGTTCATGCGTATGATACTTTCTATGCATTTTATGCGTTTCTAAATTCAAGTTTTATGCGCCAAATTTTTTTTTTTTTATCAGCTGTTGTGCTAATATGTTTATCAATTAAAAGCAATTTTGCCAAAAATGGAAAGTGTAATTGATATTTTAATAGAATTTATTTAAAAGAATTCATAGAAAAGTAAGCTTTTATTATAAAAATATTCAAGATTTTTCACGGTATTAATAAGTTTCCAGTTCATGGCATTTGTTAAAAAAAAAATATATAATAAACACAACAAAGATGACACTCAGAACATAAAAGTAATCGATACCTAGAATGGCAAAATTTGTTCGTGATAAAATTGTGCTTAAAATTAATTTTAATGTATTTTATTATTTAAAGTTTATACAATCTTAATAACGAAAGCTTTTTCTCTTATTAAAAACCTTTTTTTAATGCAAAAAATAGAAAAAAGTAATCCACCACACAAACATATTTATCGATAACATTGAAAATAAAATATGATTTGTCATCCATGGCCATCAATAACAGCTGACTTTTATTCACCACACATGCGACGGATACAAAAGTAGAAAGTAAACCTACTTTGATGCGTTCATACGTCTATGCATTCTATGCATTTTGGTGTGTAACTTGTCATATGCCATTACACTGATTCAACTTTTTTGTCAAATGCATAAAAAGGACAGACGCATAAACGCATGGTGTGGACCTTCAGCTTAAGTCGGTTTTGTGTAGCGAAAGCAGTGTGATTTTAATAATA
Source organism: Pollenia labialis (assembly GCA_949318255.1). NCBI lineage: Eukaryota > Metazoa > Arthropoda > Insecta > Diptera > Polleniidae > Pollenia > Pollenia labialis. The sequence goes on along the minus strand of OX439141.1, from coordinate 28,248,505 downwards.
TTATAATTAAAATCGTATCAGAATAACTCACAGACAAAAAAAAAATTCTTACGTAAAAAAAAATAAACGTAGAGCAGTATAAAATTGACTGTACTCGTTTGAGTACACTGACAACATGCATAGGTAAAAAATAAGTTTTTTTTTTTTTTTGTTAGACTTTTACTATGAGAACATTTTATGTCACAAAAGTGGTTCAAAAGCCTACAAAAAGCTTATAATTTGATGAAGAGGTGTTAAGGATGATATAACGGTTTCAAGCCTATAAAAAGACAAACCGGGTACTTTTAAAGTTTTCGAAAATCTTGAAATCATTTACTTCGCAAGCAAATAAATCCTATTTGACGCATCCATCACAGAGCTCGACCCCTCAGCAGAACTCTGAACTTTGTAAAAGATTAAATAGCGTATGTGAAGAAATATTTGAAAAATCTCCACAATGTCTTTGACCTTGTATCCTCGAATTCTTGAAGTCGAATCGATTTGGCTTTCTTCGAATGAAATACTTAACGGGATGGTGAACAAAATATTCCTAAAGACGATTCAATCACAAAACATTTTGGCTAACATCCCGATAAGCATGTTATTCGAGGAAAACCAGTTTGATTCGGCTTCAAAAACTGGGTTGCGGCTATCGCTGCCAGTTAGATTTGTACTACGGAAAATCGCATGTGGAATCTTCTGATACATTTTTAACACGAGTTGTTAAAAATTTGTTGAAACAGTTGAATTGTACGAAATTATAGTGTTTTTAACTACTTTGTAATACCTCTTAAAGTTGATCTTAAAAGTTTAGAGAAACGACTGTGTCAATGTTTGCAGATCAATCCCAAGATGTGGCTGGACACCAGCCTACTAAACTACAAAACTATCTGCTGTGCATTTTTACCATACAAGAGCTCGTTGGCAGTATAATAAGTGCCTTAAAACACTTTGCATTGGAAAACAATGTTCTGAAAATTTTCATACATATGACGTCAGTGTACTCAGTTGAGTACACCCCAAAAACTGAATTAAAATTTTTTTTTAATTCAGTAAAGTTGAACTTAAAAAATGATGGCCAGTTTTTGTTTGACCTCTAATGGGTAAATCACGTTCGAGTTGCTTTAACGCATTTAATAACCAAAGTGTAATGTCGTCATGCGTAGCCCACAACATTTTCTTACTCATTTTCCATATTCATAAAAAATAAATTGCGTTTATAACGAAATTATGTTCTAAAATGCAGTATTCATAAAAATATTTTTAATTTCATAAAGGTTAACAAAACAAATTTTGTACGAAAAAGTTCCTTAATGAATGTTTGTTAAATTTAATAATAATTTATGAATATGACAGACAACAAAATAAATTGGTTTGAACTGTCAAAGTCAGGAGGCTTTCCGCTGCAACTTGTAGTGAATTGGCCCTAAGACTGAATTTTATATGTTACATTTTCTTGCTTTTTTAATTTATAAAAATATGAAGTAAAATTTTACTTTTTCTTATAGTTAAGTGCATTTATAAATTGTCTAGGTTTTTTTTTAAAAAATTCTGGTGAATTTTTTCTATTGTCCAGTTATTTGACTCTTGGGGTCTGGCAGCCCTACTAACTCTGCATGTGTTTTTATAAAAATTTTATAATTTTTTTCCCGCAGATTTCCAACTTTAATTTGCTACCAAATAAAATGGCCAAAATATACTTATTTCGGTTATAGTATTATTGCTTTATATAAACTTTAGGAAAATTTTGTGTTTTAAATTTAACTTTAGTTTAAACGTTTCACATACTTAAATAAAAAAGCCTTAAACGTTTTACTTTAGTCCCTTTCGCAGATCCCCAGGAAATTTTAAACAGATCCCCATTTCGTAAGTAATAAAGTTTTACTTAAATTAAATTTCTGTAATTATTCCCTAACAGTATGCTAAAAGTTTTAAAATTTTATTAAAATGTTATCGCATATTAAATTAAAAACTCTGTTCAGGCAGAAACAGATATTATATAATTAAAACTAAGTTAAATAAGATTTTACGACTTTAGGGATTTTAATCAAACATAAAAAAAAATTCATCAGTTTTTCTTATGTCGACGAGAAAAATTATACGTAAAGTATCTGATTTAAGTCTTGCATTAATTTTTTTTTCTGCTTCGACAATATATGCTGATTTTATTCAAATAAACTTTTTTTAATTTTTATTAAAAAAATCATTTCTTAAGTCTAAATATAGTAATTTCATTGAAGTCATTTGCATGCATTTATTGAAATCACAAAACTTAAAGCCTACTAATAGGCACAAAAAAATTCTTTATGGCATAACACACATAAATATTTAATTTAAGGTTTGCACTAAGAAATTTGTTATGCTCGTAAAAGTATGTTCTGACTTTATTAAATTCTTCGTATTTAATTTCTATACATAAAAAAACTTGCATTATGCCTGTAAGAAATTCTTGAGTATGAGCTTAATAATTTTATTCAAGTAATTTGCCTACATTTATTGAAATTATGAAACGTAAAGCATACTTATAGGTCCCAAAAGAATACTATAGAGAATAACTTTTAGTTAAATTAATAAAAAAAATACAAAGCATACCTTTTAGTTTAAACTAATAACTAAGTCTTAAAAGCAAACTTGTTCTCTTTAAAAAAAAAGGTCACAATTTTTTTGGTTTCCAAATTACAGACTTCCATAAATCCAACCAAAATTTTATACTTAATTTCTATCTTGCAAACCAATTGTCTTCCCTTAACTAAGGTTAAAGTTTTGCACTTAAATCTAAGTAAAATTCCTGTTTATATATATTTCTTGGGTCCTAAAAATATGCCTTATGTTTTATCATTAAAACGATTTCCGTATTTTTCCCAATTCCCAATTTCCAATTTTTTTATATTTGATAAATACACTGAAATTTATTGTTGAGGGAAAGCTAGCTTCTATGCCAATTTTACTGCTTGCCTAATCCAGATCATCAGGAAACCTTTTCCAAAGTTTTTAGAAAAGCTAAAAATATTATACAAATAAAGCCCTAAAGCGAATTAGAACACGGAAAGTCCCGCTTGTAACAATACCAAGGCTTAAACAAAACACCAACAATAATCCGTGAGTTTATCTTTTCTTACATGTTTTATTATAATATAATTACTTAAATTACTTTGCTGCTAACAAATACCTCAAGGTAGAAATAACAAAAGAGAACTTATACCATAAGTTCTTGTCACGTGACACTTCTAAAGTGGTGGGGACCGGTTAAAGTTCTAAAACTGTATATAAAGGGGTCTTGTCACTTTAACATGGTGACGCCCTAGGAGAGGGTTACAATTGGCCTCTTTTAGACACTTTGTAACAGATCACTGAAACAATCTAAATTAAATTAATGACTATCGCAGAAATTGTCCTGAGCAAACCATGTTAATATCACCATCATATTAAATAATAAAACCAGAGAGATCAGCAACTACCCGCTCAAAATCCAGTCACATGACTACTTTTGTTTCAATTACCTTTCCTCTGGAGGAACTGCACTTTAAACAAATTACCTCCAGTTTTACAATTGGCTTACTTTTATTATAATATTTTGTACACAGGTCACAGGATAAGTGCTTAAAAATACTATTGACACAAATTGGCCGAAGGAGACTTAAATTAGGTGACAGTACTCCAAAACTAACGTTTGTGTTTAGATGAGTAATTAAATACGAGAGATACAATTCTAGTATTTTTCCTTTACAATTGATGCTTTAGATTATTAAGGACACATAGCAGCTAGCAAGAAATTACATTATCCGACCAAACAATTGTGCTGCCTCGGAAGCAGTAATCTTAAAAAATAAATACAGAGCGATTCTCTTCTAGTATTAAGCACCGTATTTAAAAATTGTAGCATTTTATTCCTTATCTTACAGCAATGGAGTAAGACAGCTATTCCTAGAAGCAAAAAAGAAAGCAGCTGGTATGCAGGACTCGTACTTTTTCCTTCCATATCTTAAACATTATATGCTGGGATATCAATGAATCAAATAAACATATCTAATTATATGTTTGTACCTAGAAATTAAGATCTTGCAGTTTCTTTTAATAGAATGAAAAAAACAAATCTTATGGGTCGATTACGGATGGCAACTGAACTGAAGTGGAGTTGTCAGCAGCGAAATCAAACAACGCCGCACATGTTAAAATATAAAATAAAAAAAATCTTGAATATTTTAACATCAGCAGCGTTGGCTGATTTCACTGCTGGCAACTCAATTTCAGTTCAGTTGCCATCCGAAATCGACCCATTAAATAATGCCTTTTTGTACAATGAAATCACAAATCATAAAGCATACTTTTCGGCACAAATCAAAAATCTCAATGGAACATTAACTTTAATTTTCGAATTATAGGAATATTTAAAGGACAGCTATGCCAAGCCATGTCCTGTTATTATATTATATTTTAATTTGTGTTGAAATATTTTTACAGTCTATTTTTAGGAGAGATATTTTTATTACTTTTTTAATTTCTTACAATTTGTATGTAAGAAAGTTTAAGCTTAAATTATTTTTTTTAATTTTCAAAGAATGTGTGTTGCATTATGTTGCTGCATATAATAAAAAAATTGCTAACCTACTTTTGCTATTTTCTGCTTGTTTCCTCTGCTTGACACAAGAACAATTTTGTTTTTTTTTACTTAGTCTTCCAGCAGTTGCAGCATTATTTCTTATATATTTTGTATACGACTCATATATTCCTTTAGGTTAGGATGTTATTATTTCAAAATATTTTTCTTCAAACAAATTTAAGTATTTCGTTAAATCTCTTTTTAAGAGATATCTTTAACTAAATTTCTTTCATTGGCCTTTTTAATAGTTAAATGGCAAGAAATTTATTTATTTAATTTTTTTTTATTTGACACAAAAACCAACACTTTTAAACATGCACTTTAAGAATTTAAAAAAGAAATGCCAACCTTTATCAAAAGCCTATTTATAAGACTGAACGGTAGAATTTTAATGCCTACTTTTAGGAGCTTTAAAACATTTTTGCTTTTTAACATTTTTGCGAACTTTTCTTTTACTTTTTACTAAAATTTTTTCTGAAAACACATTTTCTTTTTTATTTAAAAAAAAATTTGTTTTATTTTCGATCTTTTTTTTAATATTTAAAATTTTAATTTTTTTTTTTATAAGAAAAAATTTTTTTTTATTATTTCAATTTAATTTTTCAGAATTTAAAATTTTTTTTTTTTTCTTTTTCAACAAAACGCACACAAACCGTAAATAATTACAGAAATAATTATACCGTTCCGTAGCATTGTCAGTGCTTCGTTAGCAAATAACGTCGGTGTACTGAATTTGTGTTACGAAAATTGTCGCAGTTTTGTATACGACACATATAAAATGTATGATATTAAACTATAGAACTCTTCATGTTGTTGTTGCTTTTCTATAGTACTTGGCTTCATTTATACTTCCAACAACTTCGGACCTGCATGTTTTATTTTTTCTTTTTTTTCGTCTTAAACAGTTACTCAGACGAGAGTCGAGACTTTTTTAGTACCTACTCTTTTAGCATTTATAAGGAAAGGAAAATATATATATGTATATTAAAAGCAAAAGCCACATTCTCAGATATTTTTATAATTTTTTTTTCATTTCGTATTTACCTAACTCTCGTCTCGTATACAAGTCGTAGTACCGTTTTGTATTTTTCATTCAATAGTAAAAATATTGTCCTAGTCCCAGTCAAATGTAATGTAAAAAAATAAAATGGTTTGTACTCGCGGTTTTATCAAGTAAAGAGGCATTATCTCTGAAAACTCGAAAGGCGCTCTCATTCTCCTTCTACATTAAAAAAAGTACCTAGCAAATAACGGTTGAAATAACGTTATTGCTCTCAGAGAGTAAGCACAAACTCTCTTGTTTGCTCTCTTCTTACAACAATTGTATTTACCGGCTTATTTGTTCCTAATAAACACGTGATTTAGTTTCTCTTTTCTTTTTTGCTCTATTCCTAAAGCGCATGTTATTTAGTACTTTTTTTCATTTTAGCGCTAAATTATTTGTTAGCATATTTTGAGGCTGGCAATGCTAGATTTTGTTAATGTTTGTTTAAAATGCATTTTATTACTAAAATATAAGACATAACTAATAAGGGAATTGTAAGGATTTTGATGTTATTTAATTTGATGGCTGAAGTGCTGGAGAAAGAACAGAGCTAATTTAAAGACATTTAGAGTTATTCGTAAATGTCTTAAAAACAATTAAGCTTTTACTATTTGTCATTTAAACTTTTGAATGTGTTTGCAGGGTTATTATTTAATTAGAAGACTAGCACTAATGACCTTATAAAATGGAAACAGACAAAAAAATATAAATTTTAGAAAAAGTTCCTAAAAATTGTTTTTTTTTTTTTTTAGTTTTTGGGCCGAATTTGTATTGCAAATTTTTAAACAAACTTAAAATAGCAAAAAGTTTTGGCTTAAAGTTTTAAATAAATTCATGTTAAAATTTGGGTTTAAAATTAAATTTTAAGGCAGAATCCAATTCATAGTCTAGTTTAGATCTAGTTTAATTCTTTTAATATTTTCCATATGTAAATATATGTAAATAGTTCGGTTGTAGTAGATTTAAAATTTTAATGTATATAACAAAATTTTTATAAATAAATAAACAAATTGCAAAAAAGTTAAACTTCAATTATATTTCAGTTCTAGCACAGTTCAGCTTCAGGCTCAGTTCTAGTTAAGTTTAAGTTCAGGTTCTAGTTTTTAATTGTTTTAAAAATAGATACAAAAACATTTTGTCTTTCAAATTCTAAATTTTTTACTTTTTCAGATTCCTATTTAAATTCAGATCTCGGATATCAATCTTCAGATTTTAATTCATTATAAATTACAATTGCTAATCGAGATTAAATTTTTGATCTAATTTTTTTCTTAAGATTGTAATTCAGATGCTAGAATTAGAACGAGGTTTAGTTTATAGTTCGTCAAATTAGAGATTAAAGTTTAATCTTCTTAAATAATCTGTTAGAAAGAGTATATAGTTTAAATGTTTGTGTTTCAAACTATTTCTTTCTTTTGTTTTGATGAATCTTGATTTAGAAAATATATTTTCACATATTGCTGACGTTGTAGAGATTGAAAGTAAAGCATTTTAACGCATATCCAATTTCTCTGTTCTTTTTCTTGTCTCTACTTAAAAAAAATACTTCCACTTTAATACTTGCATCTCTGCTTAATTTTTTAACAATTTTAATAATCAGAGTAATTTTTGGGTATACAAAATTGTCAATTAGCAAGATTTTGTTTGTCGTGCTTAATTCCCAATTTTATTCTTGATAAACACACCTATATTAAGGACCTAATTTTGTAAAACACAACGCAACGACAAAGAATTACATTGAAAGCAAAAACAAATTCATAAATATTTTGTAATTTTATTGTTGCTTTGTACAGAAATTTATTTACCGTTTAAAAATTTTCAACGCCACAAGCAATGAGGCGTATGAAATCTTTAAAACCAATGCGAATTTCTGTTAGAGGCAACAACAAAATTACAAAATATTTATGAATTTGTTTTTGCTTTCAATGTAATTCTTTGTCGTTGCGTTGTGTTTTACAAAATTAGGGCCTTATTGTTGATGGGATAAGCTATTCCTATGCGCATTTCACTGGTTGCTTAAAAAAAACTATACTGGCAATATGCTTTGTTTTTTCTAATTCCAATCAATTGTAGTGGGGAATGTAAGAAAAGATAAACTTACTGTTTATTGTTGTTGTTTTTGTTCAATCTTTGATATTGTTACAAGTAAAACTTTTGCTTATAATTCTTATTCACTTAACAGTTTTATTTGTATACTAACTTTAGTTTTTCTAAAATCTTTGGATGAAGTTTCCTGATAATCTGGCCATTAATATTAAATTTCACTGTTTTTTTTCTAGGAGAAAATTAGGAATTAAGAACGGAAAGTTTAAATAATTTTAATAGTCTTTTTAAGTTCTGCACTCACAATATTCTGTACGTAAAATTGTAACATAAAATAAAACCGATTAACTTATTTTTGATTTATTTTAAACGGAAAGTTCATTTTATATTTACTGTCAAACATTCAACTTCATGTTCTGTTATTTTATATAATTTAACTATCATAAAATTAATTGATTAATCCGTAAAAAACAAAGGAATATTAAGTTATATAAAATAACTATCCAAAAATTAACTGAATATTCCGTAAAAACCAAGGAATATTCCGTTATTTTATTAAATTAAGTCATTTTCGTTTACCCCACTAAAGAGCCGAATTTCTTAAAAATACCAGACAGAAACCTGTCCGCTTGTTTTTCAAAGAGAGAGAATATAATTATTTACTTACGCCGTTACACGCGTTTGTTTAAGTTTTGTTGTACTGACCATGTTGTTCACAGAATAACTCTCAATTAAAAATTTACTTTAAAAATTTGATGTATTTAGCTAAATTATTTGAACAAAAAGAAAATGGGAATTTGACACACAAAACAAGCACATCGTGTTTTATAGATAAGTAAAAATTAATTTTTGGTAGTTAATTTATATAAAATAACTGAATTTTCCAGGGCTGTGGAGTCGGAGTTGAAGAGTTGGAGTTGATGTTTTTGTGCCGGAGTCGGAGTCAGAGTCGTAGTAGCCACAAAAACTCGCGACTCCGACTCCAAAGTTTTTCGGCATAAAAAATTTTAAAAAAAATCTCCTAAATAAAAATTATCTTCTTAAAACACATTTAAAATTTAAATAAATGGTTTATGAATACTTCTCTTATGTGCTGTTTCCAAATGACAGGCGATGGACTGAGTGCTTTTCATACAATAAATTTTTTGAATTTTATATGTTTATTTATTTAAAAATTACTGAATGGATTACTTCTTAAATAAACTACAGTCTGTTACTGTAATAACCCTGCGGGAAATTTGTGTCAATTGGTCCAACAGAATGGTCCTGGGTTTTGTGAAAATAGAACAAGTACAAAAAGAAAGGACTCATGACCAGTGAAAGTTGAACCTATCACTTAACTGGTTCTTAAATTTAATTCTAGGACTTGTTGTCCTAAAATTTGGTTCCTGAATTTAATTCTAGGACTTGTTTTATTAAAACAACACTACATTGCATTTAAATAATACTACATTTTAGTAACTGACACTAAGCCCGTTCATTGAGAATAGATCTGTGGCTGATCAAATGGTGTCAATTGACCGCCTCCGATGACAACCCCATGTAAAAGTAAAAGGTCTTATTCATATAAAGTGTTAGAACTAGAACCGGTCTCTACCACCAAAGACCTATCACAGGATGACTTTGGTGTCAGTTCGCTTCCCTCTAGGGAATATTGTGAGTGTAGGTTGTTTTAATTCGTCTCAAAAAAATCATCTTCTTCATCTAAATCATTGTGGTAAAAGTCTTGGCTTGTTTCGTACATTAAAGAAAAAACCTAATAAAAAAAAAACATAAATCGACCAACAGTTAATCTTTTGTGTACCCTACTACAGCCCCTTAAACATTTTAAAACAAGATACATGTGGTATTTGCCTACGAAAATAAACAAAAAAAAGCAATTAAAGAAAAACGAGCTACCCATTTTTTATATTAAGCCGTAGATATTTTATATTCTGAGTGCTTATGAGTAGCGAAGTTGTTTAACGGTGTCCGTCTGTCCATGTTGTCTAAATTTTGGAACGCAGATATAGTTGGCTAATCAGCACAATATCCCTCTAAAATGGACAGGATTGGAAAAGTGGGCGTGCCACAAAATACATTTCTTTATATCTAGAAAGCGGTATTATTGAAAACAAATTTTGGTATAAAAGAGCAACGCTGAAGACATTAGTGATATGCTTCCCGCTTATGCAGGTGATATAAACTTATTTGAAATAAACATACGAAGTGCAACTGTTGTCTATGGGAAGATTGAGAAGGCTCCAGCTGAAATTGGTGTAGCGTTAAATGACCGCAAAAAAAATGTTGATTGCAACTGCAGGAAAAACAACTTAAATTAAATATAGCGACAAAATGCAAGCAGGCAATTGTAATTTGGAGGAAGTAGAAGGGATAGATAAATATTTTGAAAAAATTATATCAGCCTCGAAATAAAACGAAGGATAGTGCATGCAATCAGGTATTTTTATGGAAACATTTTAAAAGTTAATCCATCTCTAATAAAACGTTAACCCCTTGTGAAACCCGTGCCAAAACATTGGTTCTTGTTTAATATAAGGTTTTTTTTTAGGCAGCACACTGTAGTCGTACAATTATTTTCCATTTAAATCATTTATTTTTTACAGTAGTCTTAAATCAATTACATAAAAGCTAATTACTTTTTTATCTCCTTTTAAATTAGTAGGAGGAGTATCTATTTAAAACAAATTTATGATTTGACATTTTAAGTGGTCTGCAGTAATCTCAACTACTTCATGATCAATTTCTTTAAGCAGATTCGTTTCGCTTCTTTCCTTCGGTTTATGTTTTTTTGGCTTTTAACTATTTCAAGGGGACAGATAATTTGTGTCACTTGTTCTTTAAATACAATGTACGAACTAATTAACAACTAATCCTCAACCAGGATTTTGTTTCGATTATGTCTTTATTTTGCTTTTATGATTCTCAGCAGTTTTTTCTATTTTTATTTGTGTCTGCTGCTCCTGTTGAAGGCGATTATGATGTTCTTAAATGATAATGGAGACTGAAGGATGGGCTTAAAGGCAATAAACATTCAAGAGGACAATAATGACAAGCTTAAGATTTGTTTTAAGAAAATTGAAAATAAAAGCACATAGTTAAAAAAAGTGGATGAAGACTAAAGGACAATTTGTTGCAAAATTGGTTTCATTAAGTCAAATTTGAGCTTAAACTACTTTAAATTTCCGTTTATCAATAGTAAGAATTGGGAATTTAGCACATCAAAACTGAATTTTATTAATGAAATTTTAGATAATAATTTAAAATTGTTTCGCTTTAAAAACAGAATTGAGCCTGGCCTCATCATTTCTCCAACCACTTTCAAGAAAATCCTTTTAGTTGATTGTATGATTTCAATAATATCCCGTATTGTAAAGTTTTCAAATTGTTCATTTATAGCACGTTTTTTAATTAACTGCTGCTACATAAAGTGTAAGTCATCTTTTATTTCGTATTTTCTCTAGAACAGAAACAAAACTACAAAACGTGTAGTCATTGGGTACGCACAAATCTCAACACGTAGTCATAGCAGAAAAAAAAGTAAAATTGGCACAAGGGGGATAATGAAACAATACAAGCAACCACTAAAATCCACAAATACAAACAGAGCACAAACAATTTAAACTAACACAGACAAACAAACACTTTTATGCCATTATTCCTGAAGATGAACTGAGAAAATTGAAGAATTTCCATTAATTCCTTTACGCATATTGAAAAAGCATTAAAACCAGCAACATACACTTAATCATTTGTACTTTAACACACTGGAAATTGGTTTAAAATTTCTTCGTGTTTGCTCTTTGCATCTCGCTTTAGGGGATTGAGTTTTCTTCATAAACTAGAGAGTCGATGAGATTTGTGTAGAAAACATAAAAAACGCAACTAGCTATTCATTTAAAATGGAAACTCATAAAATTTGCTCAAGCTTTCACGATTAATTAAGTTTTCAACAAAGAAATAAGAAAAGTAAGTAAGAATTCACTCTAAACAGTTTATAGAGTATATTGGAAAATTTCCAATTCGTATAAAAAAAGTATAAACTTTTAATCAAAGTAGAACTTCTAAAACAATTAAAAAAAATTATAAACAAGAACTGAGCTTGCACTGAACTAAAACTGAATAAAACTGATTTACAACTGAACTAGAACTGAACTAGAGCTGAACTAGAACTGAGCTTGAACTTGAACTGAACTAGAACTGAACTAGAAATGAACTAGAACTGAACTATAACTGAACAAGAACTGAACAAGAACGCATGTTATATCGGTTTTCTAAAAATTTATTTCTAAAATATTTATTCTTTTCGAATGTGATTTTTTTATTTACAAAATTTCTAAATGTTTTGAATTAATTTTTTCTAGAACTGAACTAGAACTGAGCTAGAACTGAACTAGAACTGAACTAGAACTGAACTAGAACTGAACTAGAACTGAACTAGAACTGAACTAGAACTGAACTAGAACTGAACTAGAACTGAACTAGAACTGAACTGAAACTGAACTAGAAGTAAACTAGAACATACCTGGAAATGAAATAGAACTGAACAATAATAGAACTAAAACTGAACTTGAACAAAAATAGAACTGTTATGCATAAAAAGGCTACACCCATGTATATGGGCATTTCTCTAATGTCGAATGCGACATTCGTACGCCTTAAAAGTGAAAAAAAACATATACCAAAACATTAATTTTATTTTGACAAAATGCGAAACTTATAGCTCTTGATTAGCTCTATAATTTGTGCTAAAGGTTGGTTTTGAGCAATTGTTCGTTTTCAAGAAAATTAAAAAAAAACAAGGCATTTGCATGCGACAAAAACAGAAGTCGCTTTTACGGCAAACAGTTCAAACACTGATTTCAGCGAAACCTGATGAAATATTTTAATGCGACTAATTTTAAAATGTTATGCATTGATGTATCTTAATAATGCGTTTTATTTGATTCAAAAATATTGTGTAGATTATTTTTAATTTAATTTTAATCACTGTCGCACGATACATGTTGCACGCGACATTTTGTTCCATCATACTTTTATGTTTACGTTTTTACTTTTTATGTAACAAGACATCCGTCAAAAGATTTTACTTTATTTTAAATACATTTAATATATTTATTTTGCGAACAAAAATTATAAACTTAAAAAATATCTTCAATAAAGAAAAATACAAATATAGAACAAAAACTAACTTAACTGAAAATAGTATTGATATTCTCAAATAAAGTTTTTTAATGGAATAAGCTATCCTTGCTGCTTATAGTTATTGGCCATCGAAAATAAAGATATTTTAGAAAATTTTTTTTTTCAATTTATGCATTTTACACTTACGATGTCGAACGCTACAAATTTAAAATAAGTACCAAGAGAAAAGCACTGATTATTTTCCAGCAAAATTTTTTTTATTAAATTTGCAACAAAAATATCTGTTTGTTACTAATATTTGATGCGCATTGTACAAATACACTCGACGCACGGATAACAAATGTTCTTTTTCATAGTTGCACGCTACATCGAAATAAACGCTAACTGGCAATCGTATCGTTCCGTTTACATTTTTCTTATATTGTTTGAATATAAAACGAGATTTAAAAAGCAATCGCAATGCATAATGTTTCTCATTAAGATCATTTAGCAAAACAAAACGCGCAATAGAAATGTTCAAAACCGAACTTTTGCATTTGTTCGACTTTGCATTTGAATATTTCCAGTGTGATATGATTTAATATAAAATTTGTTTACATTATTAAAAGTTGATAGATTCCCTATAAAAAATACGTTAAAACAACATACTTTTAAAGACTTTGAATTTTTTGGCTGTGGTTGACATTTCTGGAGAAATGCCCATATATAAAGTTACTCTTCATTAGCAAGAAAAAAACGATTAGACTAAATGTGCTGGAATGTCATGGTGTTTGAAAACCATTTAATTAGCGTTATTTTTTCTAATCTATCGTTTCTCACATAATTACAATCAAAATCAATTTACTTAAACTTAAATTAACGTACAGGTGTGATGTCCTAATTACAAATCACTCATACGCGTAAGTAATTCGGTCATAACCAATTAATAATAATTATACGCCTAATACTTAAATATAAATTCTAAAAAGCATACACTCATTTATTTACATACTTTTTTGATTTTTAAAATTTATATAACATTAAATTTAATATGCAAAAGCGATGTTTGTAAAAAACTTATATATGAATTTTAGATTTTAAGCAAATAGAAAATTTGCTATCTAAAACGATAAGTTTAAATAAATAGTTCCACGGAATTTTTAAAGTATAATGATTTAAGTCGATTAAAAGAAATACATAAAGGATTAGATATATTGTGGTGTTCATACATCTTTTAGGTTAAAATGAAATAATCAATCACAGACGACAATACTTTATTAATACCTATGCAATTCTTAACCCTCCGATGTTCATATGGAATTGGAGAGACCAAATCAATTTTTAAATTTAAACAAAAATTTGGTTAAAAATTTTAGGTAGGTGTATATCTTTTCTAAAAAGTAGCTAAGGTGCCTTAGTTTGTGACTTCCTTAGGTTTGGTGTGCTTAACACTGTAAAAATATGAAATCACCCATCCGGGTGACCATTTCGGCTTGATTTTCTCAAAAACTTACTTACATTTGCTTCAGGTTAAAGGAAAAGTTTACTCACTGAACAAGCAGTTGAGTTCTTTAAGCCACACAAATTAGGTGTCTACTTTAGGGTTAAAAAAACTCAATAACAAAAAAAAAATTTGTGTGACATAAACTTTTTCATCGCACACAATAAATATTGCCGCTGGGTACGTATTGAAAAACAATAAACATATTAGTCTTTGGTAAGGCGAAGGTTAAACCAATTTCTTTAATCAAGTTCAAATGGGTATGCGCAGGCACAACGAACATTCCATGCAATGACACAGATGTTTACACTTGCAGAGTGAACCAAGCGTTGAAATTTACAAAATAAATATGTATGATATCACCGCAAAGCCAAAAATTACATTAAAAGCAAAAACAAAAATAAAAATAAATTTAATAATTTCTTGCTTTCTACAGGAAGTCATATTGAATTTTCGAATTTCAAGCACTTCATATTTTGTGGTGTTGAAGATTTTGAAAAACAATAAAAAAATTTCTGTAGAAAGCAACAACAAAATTGTAAATTATTTTTGACTTTGTTTTTGCTTTCAATGAAACTTTTGGCTTTGCGTTGCGTTTAACACAAATAGGGCCTCAGACTAGCCAAAGCCCGACCGTGTGTGAAGGTAGTAAATTTCAATATCGCTGTATAAAATCAAACAGGAGCAATTAGTGTGTACGTTGTGTTGGAAGTTGGAAGTTTATAGTTTTTTTTTTAAGATAACAAGAATTAAATCCATAAGATTTTTTAATTCTTGTTTGATTCAAGGTACCTTTTAAAAAATGTATTAAAATTAAGCATATTTTTAGTGGTGTTCTCTTAAAATTCGTGGATCAAAAAAACAGATACCTTTGAGCCCTAAAACGTCTGTTTTAGGGCGTAGATTCTTACAATGTTATGAAAGTACACCAAAAAAGGTATCGATGCGTAAACAATAAGCAAACTGTGCAATGTTAAACTTGCTGTTGTTGGCTCTGGAACTTAGCCTATTTTCATGACTACCGTCGTTTTTTCTAAATATTTAAGTGTAAACATGACACAAACAACAAATTCTTGGTATGATCTGAGCAATTTAGCCTTTTTGGTAACAAGTTTCTTCTTGGTATTAAGTACCTTTTTGGTAAAAAATTCTATTTCGGCTAAAAGTTTTTGTTTTGGATTAAAAGTTCCTTTTTGTTAAAAAGTTTTTTTCTTTTTTTTTTTTTTTTTGATAAAAAATACTTTTTTAAAAAAGCAATATATTTTAAAAAAGTTATTTGTGTTTTTTTTTTAAATTTGATTTTTTTTGAAGAAAGGAATTCTACAACATGTAATAAAATAAACTTATTGATAATTTTTCATTCTTGACTGACCTGAGATTCGAACCATGGCGTTTTACGGACAGGTAACCCTTCCATAAAATTCCTTTATTCATAAAAATAATTTAATGAAAATTAAATTTAATGAACTTAAGCCCAAATAAATATCAAAATTTGGATTAAAATCCATACAACAGTTCAACAAAATAACCACAATACTAATAAGTATTTTATTTTTCATAAAATGTTTTTGTCTGATACAAATTTCTTTTGATAAAAAAAAAATACTTTTTTGATAAAAAGTACTTTTTGTTAGGTAAAATGTTCTATTTTGATAAAAGTACTTTCAAAGTAATAGTTTTTTAATATAAAAAAGATACTGGCTTTAAAAAAAACTTTTTTGATAAAAAGCACTTTTTTGATAACTTTTTAAAAGCTGGGGCACGGGCGCTCAAGTTGTGCTGAAAAAGGTCAAAAAGAAAGAAGAACGACAAAAAATTGAAAAACAGAAAAATGCACTTTGGACTTTAAGAAGAATTATTGACGAAAAGTACGAAAAAAAACAGAGTAGTGAACAA
The DNA here is from genome assembly GCA_949318255.1 of Pollenia labialis. Classification (NCBI taxonomy): domain Eukaryota; kingdom Metazoa; phylum Arthropoda; class Insecta; order Diptera; family Polleniidae; genus Pollenia; species Pollenia labialis. The sequence goes on along the minus strand of OX439141.1, from coordinate 28,232,317 downwards.
CATGTAAATAAATTAAGGTGGATAATCATTCAAAGTTAATTTCGATTTAAAAAAGGTCAATTAAAGATTGATGTTTGACTATTGAACTGCCAGCCATCGTCAATGGCAACAGCAAACCTCTCTAAATGGTTGCAATCGAAACAGGCTCAGTCAAGAATGAAAAATTATCAATAAATTTTAATTAATGTGTGGTTTATAGAACACGAGCGCAAAACTCGTCTGTTTCACTTACATTTAAAACAAAATTTCAAAATTCTACAAACCACTCATAATTTTAGGTTGTAAACTTCCTTTCTTCATAAGAAAAACACTGATTGACAAAAATTAACCTTTAATTTATCAAATGAACTTTTTTGGTATTTTTACTTTATTTTGACTGCCTGAGGTGGAAAACAGAGGTATAAACAATTTTACACCCAAAGTTTTTTTTTTTTTTTTTTTTTTTTTTTTTTTTTTATAGGCATTTTGTATTTCATAAAAAATACTGATACTTTTCCTACAATTATACTTGGCAATATGTTTTTTAAAACTAAAAGCTATGATTTTCTGGAGTATTTGACCTGAGTCTGGTCTCCTGCATGTGTCCAACAATAATCTGCCAACATTCGAGGACTCAATTTGCCGTGGTATCGTTTTTCCATGCGGGAAATATCCTGATGGAACCTTTCGCCGTGTTCGTCGCAACGGCACAACTCAATGTTTAAAACGTCAAAAGTAGTTCTCCTATCAGATCTTTGTAGTTTCTTGCTTTGTGCTTCCCCAAAAACTTATAAGCGACATTTTTAAAACTTTTCCAAGCAGATTTATCTAACAAACTTAACCTTTCTTCTAATATGTTGTCCTTTATTAATTCCTTGATCTGATGTCCGGCGAAAATTCATTCCTTTTTTTTTTGCGTCACTAACTTTAAAAAACCTTTCTTTTAATTACGTAAAACCTGAGCCGTTGCGATCCATGGCTTTGACAAAATTTATTTATCAAATCTATCTTAATATGTAGTGGTGGTAAAAGTACTCTGGTGGGCTCGACACTCAAAATATAACACTTTTTAAATAAAAACTTAATGCAATTAAGCCGTACGTACAGTAAGAAGTATTAACGGAAAATAAGGTAAAGTCATAAGTGGGTGTCACAGCAAATCTGTGCGTGACAGAAACAAATTAGTTTGTGTTTTTTAATGAGGGTATATAGTAAAGTAATAATAAGCATACGGAATCCGTGTTACAAAAACCTTGTTGATCAGTGTAATTAAATAAAAATTAAATTTTATAAACTTTAGCCTTATTTAAATATCAAAATATGGATTTCGATAAGCCATGGACAGTTCAACGAAATACCCACAATGCTAATAACTCTCTAAGAAATCAAAATTTGTATTCCCTTTTAAATTGCGCCATTCCTTGTGCAGCTACTGTAATTTGTAATCTTTGCGAAAGGAATTGTGAACTTCACACTTAACCCTCTTATAAATTAACACCCCATTTATCCAACCGACTCATTTAGGGGGTGATATTCAACTGTTGTAATAAACTAAACAACATACTAAATGGCATTAAGTACATGCAATTTGTTATTTTAGTTACAGAAGATGGCTTATCACGCAATTGACAACTGATAGACAGACTTGTAGCTCTTAAGTACACATACTTATACAGGGACCCATACACTGACTAACCTTTCTTCGCATTTGAATGTATGTATGTTTGTTTATTTACATATGCTGAAAAATATCTACAACACTAACAGCCAGTGTTGAGCATTTTGACCATATGGCAACAGCTACCTCAAACTCATTACACATCGTGTAAAACCCGCAATTATTTAAAGGTGATTTGTTGTTAATAAAAGAAATTCAGAAAAAATAAATATAAATAAAAATTGTTTGATTAAAATTCCTGGGTTTTAAATTCATTTATTGTGTTGACCGCAATTTGTAAAAATTTTTATTAAAATTCTTTTGTGTACATAATAGTTATTATTTGCTGTGTATGTGTATGTGTATGTTTGTGTGACTGTGTATTTTATTTAACACATCCTTATTTTAATTGACACATTAACAAATACTCCCACATGTTTGTACAGTTTATTGGTATTTTGTCAAGTGTTTTATTTTTATTTTTTTAACTTCACTATTTTATTTACTGTGTTTTATTTTTATTTTTTTAACTTCACTATTTTATTTACTGTATTATTTATACTGTCATATGAAGATTTAAAATTGGTTTTTTCACCGTTATACGAGCATGTCAAAACGTTAAGATTTTTATCAAATAGATGAAGTAGTTTTATTTAAAGCATAATATTTGCAAAAAAGCAAAACCAGCGTAGAATGGCAGTTTAAGTGGATTGTGGCTGATTGATAGGCATATGTTTATTTGGTATACTAAAACTTATGGCCAATTTTGGACCTACCAGAAGAAAATTTGTCCGTTACATAGTAGCTGTTTGATTGATCGAACGTTTAGTTTTCGACCGGTCTTAACCGGTTATTTGAGTTTTGTCCAAGTCGGTTCCAAGCATTTCTTAAGAGACTGCAAATAAAACTTAAGTAAAATATGCTGCCAAAAATGAATCATAAAGTAAAATATTCATCTGTTGTGTTGCCAAGGCGGAATGCCCGTTAGGGCACTAAAAACTCTTTAGTAGCTCTAGCATATATTCATGCTTAAAACTACAACATACCGGCGGAATCAATGGAAAAATATGGGAAAATTCATCAGTTTTATTTATTAAAACACCAAGAACTTAAAACTTAATTAAAGGAGTCAAACAATGTCATAGAAGGTTTTAAATTGTGATCGACGAATTGACAGATATTTCATACAAAAAGCATGTTCATATAATTTTTTAAAACCAAAAATTTTCAAAATATCTAAAAATGTGTTCACACCTATCGATATAAGATTTTGCACAAATGCGTTCTGTATGTGGCAACTCAACCATCTTGCAAAAGAAAAAGTTTTTCTGGCATCTCTAAACTCGTGCGATGACAAAGAGTATTATTCTCGTAGCTTCGAATGAGCAAACACGTTTTTCCTAAAAATTACAAATTAGTCTTAGTTTTTGTATCAGAATAAATTTATAAGTAATTGAATTGGACACAAAGTCAGCGTTTCATTTTAACTTAAAAATAGTTTTACGAAAAGCTTTATACATATATGAAAATAAATCATACTGCAAAATGTCGTTAAGATCGGCTACCCTTTTGAAGAGCAAGTCATAAAGGGTATAAAGTGATACTTAAGTATCTCAACGGCAACGCTGATTTTAACAGCATATGCGCAAACAGAAAATTACAGACCCCCAAAAGAGGATGTGGAGATACATTAACTGAATTACTGGCATGAACAAAAGCTCAATACGCCTTTTCTAAAACAATTGCGTATATTATCCAGTCCCAGCCACACAAGCATCAGTAGAGATGGCATTTCTATCTGCGAATTATTTTGGATGCTCAACGGTGTTACTTTTCTGATAAAAAATAAAGATCAGAAATGTTTGTGAGTTAAACCAAGTTTCATTTTATAAAAAATAAACCTCGATTTAATAAAATAAACTTATGAATGAAAAAGTATAAAATTATGTATAACAAATAAAAATATTTTTTTAATGATAACTGTTGTGGCATAAAAACAAAATAATCGAAAATGTGCAGCAAAAACTTGAACATTTTCAATCAAAAGCGTTTGCTGTTTTAATTTTATTTAAGACAACAAAAAGAAAATAATAAAAAGTTCTATTTTTGATTTTATTGCTCTGTTATTCATAGGTAAAATATTTTTAAAACTTATGGTGTTTTCTTTTCTACAAAAAAATGTGACATTTTATTTTAAAAAAATGCAATTTGGTGTATTTTTCTTAAAAATGTTGCTCTTGAAAAGGGTGGCTTGTTTTATTCTAAAAAACTCATGCTTTTCGACACCAAATTACATTTTTTTAAATAAAATGTCACATTTTTTTTGTAGAAAAGAAAACACCATTAATTTAAAAAACTACATAATTAAATTTTTTTTTTGCATAATCAAATAAATAATTTTTTATATCATCAAAAGTAAGCCGTTGTCTGTTAAAACGCTTGTGTACGTGGAAAATGATCTCAGCATACTTGAAGGGTGCCAATTCATTTGGAGAATATTAATTTTTCTAATTTGGATCCCACATTTGATTCCAGATCAAAACTAGTTGAATTTTGTTTAATTTTTGCTATTCTTCCTTCTACATTGTTAAATTGAGTTGACTATTAAGTGAACTAAATCCTTAATAATTTGTTGTTATTGTTTCACCAACAGATCCGAAGTTGGAAAATATAAATGCTAATTGACATTTGATGTTATTTAAATTTAATATTTATTTTACTTTTTAATTGCATAAACATCGGTAGCAACAAGTCCTTCAATAACATTCTTAAATTGCTCAAATTTTTTCGAATAGTATTCGAAAGTATCTGGCCAGGAAGCGTGTAATGCTTATACTGGCTGCGGTGGTAAAGGTGAAGGAGACTTTAAAAATATTTTAACCCCTTGAACAGGCTTCTAATTCCCTCTGTAACTCGGTGTAACCCATATGCCAATCAAAAGACAAATTAAAAGTCTTAACCAAATAAGGTGCTGCATCGGTTAAAAATTGAAGGATCTTTTGTCCAAATCTTGTATTTTAAGCAGAGCTCTAAAAAAATTAACTTATTGATCTTAAAAGTTGTTTTTAAGATTTTTTTTATACAATTTTGAAATTGTTTAAAGAACTTTTTTTTATAATATGGAAATTTTAAAAATAGATCACTTAAAAAATTTTAAAATATGCAAAAGTATGCATTTTCCCCAAAATATGCAACAATATGCGAAAACAAATCGATGCCATTTAAACGCAAATTTAATGATTCGAAAAGATAATTGGTCGACATCGAACTTAGACAATCGACAAAAAACATGAATTTGCATGGAAATCGCATCCCTAGTTATGGATGTATGTAAATACTTATATGAAATAATTTTTTCATTGTCAATAGCCTCTACCAAACAAGTAGAAAAATATTAATTGAAATAAAATTAAAGCTTAACTGTAATAGTTTGTTTTTAAGAAATATCTTATTAAACTTATAACTCTTATGTTTTTGGAATTTTGTGACGATTGGTCGATAATATACGATGGGTGCAATATAAATTCCCCTCTTGAAAATAATTTTAGTCCGGCCAAAACTGCTACGAATCATGATATTTTATTCTATTTATTTTATTAAATATTTTTATTAAGTTGTATATGCCTTAAAATAAAAGGATACATCTTATTGATTGTAGATCAATTATGTTACACATGTAGATTCTGGTTCATTAATAATAATACCAACAATATATACAGATGAGGCACCTTAATCCGTCCTGCGTTTATGCGTTAGCATAAAACATTGGGTCTCCCTGGCATTCAAATTAGCAAGCGTATCATTCATGTTTTGCCTCATAGCACCAAAATCCGATACGTCTATAATCAAATGAATACAAATGAAAAAGGTTTCTGTCATCTGCAAAAGGATAGATAGTGTTCAAAGTTTAATTAAAGAGGTTATTATGAAAGATAAATGAATCCTGAGCTCGTTTGACGAAACCCGATCTATAAAAAATCGTATAGTGCGATCTCTGAGAAAGCTGGATATAAATCGAGAAAAATTATTGCCGAAACCAAAGGTTGAATGGAAAGGCAACATTTTTACGACAACAGGGCTAGTAAGTCTCCAGTAGATCGACCTCTACGGAAGTCGCACTGACGCTCGCAGAGTAGATTATTTGACTTTAATATTCAAAAAGATGGTGATTTATCCAACTCTTCGTAACTTTGGCAAGTGCCGAACACATTGCAACTGCGCGGTAATTTTGAGGGTTAAACTACTATGATTAGCCCTCGCTTTGTGATTGATTTTTATGCATATCGTTTACCAACATCCACCTGTGTGCTACTGGCGATTAACAAATTTTCTTCATACAAAATATTTTTTATGTCAATTTTAAGAACTTAACAATTTGCTCAGTAAGTTAAAATTTTCTTTTAACTGAAACAAATTTAAGGAAGTAATTAAAGAAATAAAACAGAAAAAGTCACCCGGGTACCTTTTTTTATGTGCATATTTCCGCTTTCCCTGGTTATGACGTAGCAAAATATCGTCAATATTTTAATTCCAGATAAGCTTCCACAGCCTACATGATAAGGAATTGAGACGGCCGTTTCGAGGAACATGGTTGAGTGATCGACCTTCCTGAAGGAGGCGCTCATCAAATTATTCACAGCAAAGGCAACTACTACTACCTAAAAACACCGACAACGAAATTAATTGATCATATTTGGACCTTCCTGTATAATAGAAAATGCACAGAAAACAAATTTTGTAAAAAACACGATATCGTAATCCGTTGACGTTAAGCCCATTTCAGCTGAAATTTCGCAGTTAAGATGAACATTTTTTTCCTAACAGGAATTATTCTACATATGATAATCATGCTAAAGGTCAACATTTGAAATAACATATTACACAGGCTCTGGTTCTTGAGAAATACCCTCATATAGGATAATAACGTGGTATCACATTTGTTATAATTCCGTTTACTTGATTAGAGAAATTTCATATAATTTTTGTTTTTAATATTATTCTTAAAGTTGTTTTTAAAAGCATCGTCTGTATTTGTTTACCAAATATATTTTTAAATAAATAATAAAACAAAAAACTTTCCAAATAATTGATTTTTAAAATGCGGTTTTTTTTAAATGAGTACTGAAATGTTATTCTATATTTCCCTCTACATTAAAATTGTTCACCTTATTTTTTCTTGAATACAGGATTATGTTTTTTTTAACATTTTAAGCTGTTTCCTCATGTTTATTTTGCATTTTCGAGCTCTTCTTACCAACTAGAGTTGCCAGATGATTTTGCAATTTTATCCCCAAATTGCAAATTTGTATCCCCCAAAACCCTAAAAAAAAATTTTTCATCACCAAAAATTATGCCATAAAATAATTTATTTGTATTGCTTATTATTTGTACAATTATTTTATTACATTTCAATTTTTTGAACTCAATAAATGTTAATTTGATTCAAAAGTTCACAATCAAATTTGTCATCCTGGGGTTTAATCCCCGCATAAGATATCAAGCAAAATTTATCGAAATTTTTTATTTTGGTATCTTGGCACTCAATATCAAATGAAATTGTTTATCCATTTTGTCTTGAGTTTTCATTCGATACGTCAGTGTCTATTAGGGAAGCCAAATTGGACCAGGTTTTTTGAATTAAAAATCCCGAATCACGGGTGGGATGAAAGCCTATTTTTAAAATGCATATAAACATAATATAATATTTTTGTATTACTTAGTAATAAAACAAATTAATTCATGACGAAAATTAAGCTCATTACAAAATAAAACAGTTTAATTTATTCTTTTAAAGTAATATGGAAGAATTACGTATAAAAACTTATATTTTAAAAAGCACCTAAAACAAATTAATGACGTCTGATAATCGATACCTTATTTTATTGCAAACATATGCTGCCGACGAAATCAATGTTGGCATTCAACACTTCTGGGTGGTACCGTATGTTTATGTTTATCAACGTAATATTTCCTAGTGGGGTCCTGATCTTTCTTAACTTTACACAGTAAAGCTAATGAACAGATTGCATCATTACGGTACCTAAAATTATATGTGATTCTTCTTTGTTCTGAATAACTTAAAAGCAAATTATATATAGAAATAAGTTAGTCTAAGAGTAGATTCTAAAGAGCAAACATCTTCATAGAAGATCATAAATGAAATTAATAAAGATAAATTGAAATATTAACTTATATTCTATATGACAATATTTAATTTATTTTTGTCAAATATTTATATATGCAAGTTTTAATCTAATAAAATAAACCACACATTAAACAAATATGTGCCACAAGAACTTTGGAAGAACCCCCTAAAGCTTTTAACACCTTTTTGCACAACTTGTATTTTGCGTGCACAGTTCTATTATCATTCACTTAGACCACACCGAACTTTATCATCTGATTTTGTTTTCTGTGGTACGAAATGCGTTGCATGTAACATTTATTCACTTGTGACTTCTTTTTGTAACCAGTTAAAAATTCGATTTTTTGCCATTCTGATTTAATATTATATTTTTGAAGTTATTTTTAACACTGGGACTCACGTTTATTTAAATATAGTTGTATTTGATAAAATAATAAAATTAGCACATTTTTACTAAACCCAAAATCTCGGGATTTTTATGTAAAAAACCCGGGATTCGGGACTTAAATTTTAAGAATAATCCGGGGATTTCGGGATTGGCATCCATAGTATATATCGACTGCAAAAAATACGTAAGTTTACTCGATATCGAATGCGGTGATTACACCCATGCTCTTTTTTTTTGTTATGTATTTATTGAGTCATCATTTCTCGGGATGGTTCAAACTTGTCGCACTTTTAAATGAGATTTTTTTCTTAATAATGATTTCTTTTAATTTGGTTCACTGCTGAAAAAACCCCTTTCAACACAAGAAAATTTTTGTTAGTTCGCAAAGCATTTTTAATAAATTCTTGCCTTTATCTTCAAAATGGCATTGTAATTCATAAATGTTTCATAACTGGTTAAATTATTTTTATAATAAAGCTATAATTGGCCTTCCGTAATGGGTTACAGCATATAAATGGAGCAAAATGTTTGTAAATCTAAAAAAAAAAAAATTAGATTTGGTAAAAAAGCGCTTCTACATTTGCTGCAATAAACTTCTTAGTTATAAAAAACAGAACTTCTTTACTAATAAAGACAAATTTTAAAAAATCGTAGCCCAAATCCTCTGAATCTAACTCTTAGTAGGATTAATATGTTTCTATTGCCACAATTATTTTAGTTACGTTTTCACTTAATACATGCACATTAAATAAGAAAAGTCATTACTTAGTAAAATTGCCACTGACAAATTTTTATTTTAAAAATTGTTTTTGTTGCTAATGGCCAATTTGACCAATTCTATTTAAATATCAATACATATTTAAATATAGTTTTTCAGAAGGTATATTTACACAAGGTAGACTCGTTGCTACAACAAGTACAACATGACAAAAACAGCATGCAATTTGTTTTTGTATTTTTACCCGAGAGTTGAAAAAAAGAGCAACACTGCGCCTTCAGAAACACAAAATAAAAACAGAAATTAAAAAAGCACAACAACACTTGGAGGAAAATTATAAAAATTTTAAAATTGAAACATAAATCAAAATTTTTTTTCACAATCTTTATGTTTTTATTTTAAAATGTAAACAAACATGAAAATATGTAAACAAACATGAAAATATGTAAACAAAAATGAAAAATGTTTGACATTTGGGGCTTAACTGGGGTAAACAGCTGACAAACATATGCGCCAACGAGTCTACCTTGTGTACTTGTACCATGGTTTTTCATATAATTTTATTTTTATTTGACATGAAAAACGAATCTCAAACATAAATTGACAATTAAATAAATTTGTGAAATCGGCCATTAGTAAAAAAATAGAATGAAAAAAATATAAAAAATATTCCCAACATAATCCCTAAATAAAAATTTGTATCCCCGTTTTCAACAGAATATCCCAAATTTGGGTATACCTCCCCTAATCTGACATCACTGTTACTAACTGTTGATGTTTTTATACCCTCCACCACAAAAATCTGTGAAGAGGATATACTAAGTTTGTCATTCCGTGTGAAACTTTTTTATTATTTGTATCAAACCCCATACAGTCTATATATATTCTGGCTCCTTGAGTAATTCTAAGTCGATAAAGTCATGTCCGTCCGTCTGTCCATCTGTTGGAAACACGCTCACTTTCGAAAAACTCAGAAGAAATTAACACACTTGGTATAAATCCTGCAAAATCGTTTCAGTAGGATCAGTAGGACCTTAAAAAATTGATATTTTCTTACAAAAACTAGCATAAATGCTGGAACAATTCACGGATTGATAAAAGATTTTGCAAAAGTTCGTTTTATTCGACTCAAAATCACAGTGTAAAATTTCATGAAGATTGGTCCATAATTTACATTAGGCCCCATATAAATCCTACTACCGGGAAACCGTTTAGTACGCCTTAAACCATAATAAATAATGCTATCAGAATGAAATTGACTACTCCACAGTTTTATAAGACTAGAAATAACGCTAATAAATTTCGTGATAATCGGTCTATAATAAGACCCACATAAAGTCCACTCTGGTAAATTAATTAGATATGCCAAAAACCGTAGCAGATATATTTATTGTGGTAAAATTTCTTCCAACTTAGTTTCATATGGCCAGAAAAAATGTTATGAATTTTGTGATATACGGTCCATAATTAACCTTAGATTCCATATTTAGCAGCCTTTTGAAATTCACTGTAAATGCTTAAAATTATTTCACCGCTGTTTTGATACATTTAGAAATGTATGTTCTTAATATCAGAAATAACTCTGCAGAATTTGATGATGATTGGTTCATAACTTACCTTGGCTCCAGTATAAATTCCCCTCTTGAAAATCATTTAAGTTCGGCTTCAACTGTTACGAAGCATAATATTTTACTCAAGTTAAAATTGCTTAAAAAAAAAGCATAAAACTTTCACTAGGTCCCTTTTCTCGGAGAAGGTCACATATGTCTAAACCGCAACCAATTTTAATGCTGATGTCGGCTTTTATAAAGATAAATTAATAATAAATAGATTTAATGTAGATGTCACTCCTGAAATAATTGAACTGTCGGTGGAGGGTATCGAAGATTCGGCACAGCTGAATATAGCACCCTAACTTGTTTGCCTTTTATTTTGTATTAATCAACATTTTCTGACTGATGTCATGATTCTTCAAAACCAAGACAATGTTGTTTATTTTGTTGTCGTTGTTTGGTATTCTATGTGTGAACATTGTTTATAAATTTAAATGAAGCGAACACTCAGCGTTGCCAACCCATCTAAGCCGAGAAAAAACGCGTATTTTGTGAAAAGAAGCACCTTGATTAAAATATTCAGTTTAAAGAAAGCTATTCTACAAATCAGATGTGGGGTATAGAAAAAAAAACATTGAAATATATAAAATGAAAACTTTTGTAATACTTCTGAAAGTGTGAATTTAACTTCCGGTTCGAATAATTCCACCATAAATTCCGTTACAACTTCCAATAAATACATTTCTATCTGATTTGAATTCTGTCCGAGTTTCAGGATCCTCTGCTATCATTTCAAATACATGTATTTGAATATCTATGAAAAAAGTATTAATACAATTTATAATCAGTTTGTGCTCATAAGGACCCGTAGAAAAATTGTGTTCTTCAGGTTGTGCAATATAATCTCTAAGAAAAGGATGCTTGTCTAACATAATTTGGCGGGTCCATGGTTGCCCTTGGATCCCAAATAGGTTACACTCTCGAAAATTTGTTGTTAGATACTGTAGTGTAGGATATTATATGGTCCAGCTAAGCCGATCATACCTTACAACTTGTTGTTATTATGAATCGTAATTTTGATTAAGGTCAATCTCATTGTCAGATTGGCCGAACTGTAATGTTCCTTTCTAAAGAAATAGTTGGTATTTATAAAGTTCCACAAATAATAGTTTCTTAGTTTTAAATATTTGATTAGACAAATTATAAAGATAAACAAATAGTGTTATAAAAGCAATATTAAATTATAGAAAATAATTTATTTTATAGTGCATTAGCAGAGTTCATTATTAGTCTTGCAAAATCGCAACTGCAAAATATCGGTCCTGCAACTCAGTTAAACCGGTGCCGAGATGACACAGCTGCAAACACTGGTTAATGATGATGTATGTGTGTTTATCACACATACATATAGAAGAAACACACACGCTCTCTTACACTCTCTCACACCTTCAAGCTACCACGATTTGGTTGAAGAGCAGAAAAGTAGTGTACAAAAAGTACAGTAAACAGAGTACTTGTATGCGGTTGAGGGATGGAATGTTGTGGAAAACGTAGAAAATCACTTTTGACACGTAAGACAGCAGTAAATCAGGCAAATATAAATTTTACATTAGCTGTGGTAATTGAGATAAGCACGATATTTTAGTTACTTTTTTCCCTCCGAAAAATAGTGAGTTTTAGGGAAAGAAAATTAAATTTATTATAATATAAATACAAACAGCTAACATTTTACAGAGAATAAACATACTTATAAATATTGCCCGAAAGGTCTGAAGAAGCAAATTAAATCTCTTTAGAATTTTAAAAAGTTTATTTAATAAACACTAAAATGCATGAGGTAAGCACCATGAATTATAATCGGGTTTCACTTTAACAGTTTGCAGATAAATTAAATAAGTTGTAAGCAAGCTGAAACAGTAAATTAAATTACAATTACACTGTCTGCTTTATTTTGAAGCATTATTTTATGTTTACATTTAATTTAATTGAATAATAAAGGAAATAAGTAATGCACAATTTATGGTACGGTATGCATTTAAGTGTTAAAGTGTTATTTTTTTCTTAAACAACGATTAATTTTATTTTGCACTTTATGAAAAACGTCATAGTTGCATCACTAAGTACAATCGGATTTCGCGTAGAGTTCGTCAAAATCTAGTCAACAAGTAGATTTTGTTTTGTATGCGAAATCACTCAAAAACAACTATATTTTGCTTGAAATCTCGTAAATACTAGATTTCTTTGTGGTTTAAACGGGATATAAAAATTTAATTTCATAAAAACAAATAGTCTCCAAATATTCTTTTTTTAAGAACTGGCCCTTTCATGGTAAGAAAATCATGCGTTAGACACAAACATCAGTACTACAGGGCCAAAATTTGCCATTAGATAAGTAAAGTGTTAAGAGTAAACTCTGTTTGAATTTTAACAAACAACAGGAAAAATTTGGTTTATTGTTTTTAAATTTGTATTGTTTCGTTATCTTATGTCAATTTTTGCATATTTTTATTTTTTCCATATGAATTTTCCATAAAAAAATCAAGTTATCGTTAATATTTATTTAAAAAATTAAGTTTCGATTAATTTTCTATAAAAAAATAAGTTATAGATAATTTTTCAATCAAAAATTAAGTTATCGAGAACTTATTTATAAAAAAATTTAATTCGATAATTTTTCCTTTGGAATTATAAGTTATCAATAAAATTTATCGATAAAACTAGGTTATAGAATTATTATCTGGATAATATTTCTATGTTTCTAAGTTTTGACCTCGATAATTTTTCTGTAGAAATTCTTCTATTGCAAAATTATGATCTCGATAATTTTTCTATACAAAAATTATTATCTCGATAAGTTTTCTATAGACACATTATGAACTCGATCATTTTTTATGGAAAAATTATGATCTCGATAATTTTTTTATTGCAAACTCGACAATTTTACTATAAAAAAAAAATAGTGATACGGATTACTTTTCTATTAGATTTCTATAAGAAAATTATGATCTCGATAATTTTTCTGTTCTCGTTCATTTGTTTTTTTTTTAAATTAAGTTATCGATATTTTTCTACAGAGATGTTATCGATAACTTAATTACATATTTTTATAAAAGAATAAAAAGAATAAAGATAATAATATTTGAAGAATTGATAACTATATTTTAAATAATTACACTATGCGACAGTCATAATCGGGATGGGATGAAACCAACGGGAAATGTTATAGCGGTGAAAAAGAAGTTATACGTGTCCCGGCGTTTCGCTGGGTCACGTCTAGGAATCGAGATATATCGATTTGAACAATGGGCTAAAAAACATCAAAATTTTTAAAAAACCTAAATTTTAAATCCTATGGATATGACTTATATACGATAATATTTTTATTTTGGTATCTTCTTTATTTATATTATCAAAAATTTTTCTTTAGAAGTTTTAATTTATTTTTAATTTTTTTTTAGTACAATTAAGTAATTGATAATTTTTCAATAGAAAAATTAAGTTATTTATAACTGCTCTATAAAATAATTCGGCTGTCTATAACTTTTCCTTAAAAATATTTAGTCATCGATACTTTTTTTAAACAAATATTAAGTTATCGATAATTATTTTATATAAAAATGTGCTATTAAAATTTTTTTCTACAATAAAATTAAGTTCTTATTGATTCTCCTTATGATGATATTGTCAATAACTTTTGTGTTATCGATAATTTTTCAATGGAAAAACTTGTTTTGCATTCCATAAACACTCCATTAAAACTGTAATTAAATATTTGTTACGAAATTCAAAAATGCTCCCCTACTTTAACCCTTTTTATTTTTATGAAGCATTTTCCCGCAATTATGTGTAATTAAAATTAAATTATTTTTTGAAAAACAAAAATTTTTAAATATGCCTTTAGACCAACAAGTCTTGCCCGAATTTCCCTTTTACCACTCACATTAGTAATTGATAATTTTTTAAGTTTTATGTATTTGTTCTTACATACTTTCATTAAAAATGTTTTTAAATACTCACATGTAATCATACAAACACGCACGCATTTACATTTGTTTTTGAAATTGTGTTTTAGTTTACATATCCTTTTATTTCAATTTTAAATTCAAAATTTATCGAAAAAACATGTGAGCGTTTTTTTTTTACATGTCAATAAAATTTTGTGAGTCTATCCAAAAGTTATGTGTGTGTCAGAGTTATGTATGTGTATTTATGCATGTGTTTTAAAGCACCTTTTTGTGTTTCATTAATATTTAATTTGTGACACCATTTAAGCATTTGTTTTGTTTTATCACAAACACACACACACACACTCATGCATCATACTTACAATTTAATGTAAAATGTTTTACAATATTGTTAACTAGTTATCTCTAATGCTATTTATAATTTAAACAAGTATATTTATATACAAATAATGTAACTTGGCATGATAAAATAAAAGTATTAAACAACAAAAAAAATTAATTATTTGCACTTTTTGTTATTGTTCCATCCAACAATCGATGCCAAATAATTTTACTAATAAAAGAAAATTCTCTTAAAAAATAGGTAGTGCTTTATTCGGCTATGCTGAATCTTATCTATCTAGGTGCAGGACATTAGACCACTCAACCACTAACGCACATTGTCAGCCAGTGTTAAAATAGAATTTGACAATACATACATACATATTTTGTTTAAAACACATCCCCTGGCCACATTTTGTCATACGTTGTCTATTGATAACCAAGATGCTTGCACCACATATATATATAGATATACTGAAATCCCTATTTTCCTTGTACAAAGGCTGCCACGCCCACTTCTTCAATGCCGCCCATGCTTTAAGAGAGGTTGTGAATGGATAACCCAGCTATTTGTACCAAATTTAGAAAATTGGTTTTTTACTTTATAGTTATATACAAAAATAAATTTATTGTGTGCCACGCCCACTCGTCCACTTTCGCCCACATTTTTATAACAAAGATGTTTGTACCTTATTTGGAATCTTTGGCTCTTGCCGTTCTCCAGATATACAGAAAAAAAACAAGAGATTTATCGATAAAATTAGATGCAGTCGTGGCTTTTATTGCTCATATATCAGCCTTTTGTGGAAATATCAGGTTGAATTGATAAAGCTAAATAAAGCAGAGTACATATGATATAAGTTTATAACAACCTAGTTTCCGTCATTTCTGAGGTCTTCGGAAAACTCATTTCAACAGACAAATGAAAAATGAAGCGATATTTATAGTACTGTGAGTACGGATTTTCTTGAATCAAGTACAGAAATATTAATTTAAGTACTGATTTTAATCGCCCGATTTCGAACTTGAAATAATCCGAAAATGTGATTGATTTAAGTAAAACTTTGATTGAATCAATCTCAAAATGCGCTTGATTCAAGTATAATATAGTTGATTTTATACCGAATTCGTGCTTGCAAAAAAACCAAAAAAGAAATTAGAAAGAAAATGTTATTATGATTGATTGAGTTACCCGTATTTTAGCTTGCAGAATGATAAACCACCGGCAGCATGCCCGATATGGTTTTTACTTTAAAAATGTGATGTTCATATTTAACCAAAAATATAAACTAAATGAGAAGCAGGAGTTCAAACTTACTTTTTAACCCTTCGTGGCGCACATGATTCTGGCCAGGCCTTTTTTCAATGTGTATTGAAAATCAAAACACGCGTAAGCTGGAGGGTTAAACACAACGAAAAGTTTAATCTTTTTTAATTCGATTTAATAATTTTATACTTATTTCAGGAAATACCGCGAAAGTAATCCCACTCAGGTTTGTTATAAGTACGTTTTAGTGTTAATTGTACTTGAATTTTTGAGTACGACTCGAACTTAAAGTATCTCGAGTTTTTTTCTTTCTGTGTAATGACCCAGAATATAATTATTAATTTTTTCTTGATCGGTTCTATTACCAATTTTGCAGAAATTATAAACAGAAGGACAAACTTATTTACCCTTTCCTTTTCTTTCTTGGCAAACGTAACTATAATTTTGACACTTCCTTAAAAAAAATTGTTGCTTGTTCATGGTGATATAAAAAGAAAAATATAGAGATATGAATAATATCCCAGCAAAAAATACTGCTTGCCTGGAAGCAGCTTTGTAAGGCAGTATTTGATAGGATAGCGCTTCCGTATTCGATGAAATATTACATGATTTTTGTATGAAATTCCTCGCGAAGAAGGTCTGCTCGAGGAATCCAATACGTGCTTCTTTCACATTTCTAATATGACCTTAATTCAGACATGAAACTCAGCACTTTTGTTGCAGCATAAATAACTGCGTATATCGTGCATTCTTGAAATCATATTTTAAGCGCATTTTATTTGACTCCATATAATTAATTGAATCATGTCTTTTAAGAAATTTAATATCAATGCCTTCATTAATATTGAATAATAATAACTTCTCAAACGCCAAATATAAATGGCATCCAAAATGCATCATAATGCATACTTACATTTTTTTGTTAAAAATGAATTTAAAAGATTTTATTGTTGTTCTTTCGGGCTTAGATAAAATTGAGGTCAGCAAATTAAAGTCATTGTTAATAAAAAATAAATTAGAGGTTTTAGACATAAAACCGGTATTTAAGAAAACTCAATATAACAGAGATGTAATACTTTACATTGTGTACTTTAAGAAGGGCTCTATAACGCTCAAAGATCTCAGGGAAAAACACCAGAATATTGAGTACATTAAAGTCAAATGGAATTACCAATCCAAACAACGAAATAAAATAACTCAGTGTTACAATTGCCAAATGTATGGCCATGGTTCAATTCATTGTAATGTTAAAACGTTTTGCGCAAAATGTGCAGGTTCTCATTCGACATCATCATGTACATCGTCCGTAACTAAATGTGCGAATTGTAACGGCGATCACTCATCTACTAATCCAGATTGTCCAAGCAGATCCACTTATATTCAATTGAAAAACAGATATACAAAACCCAAACATCAACAAGCTACTTTTAGTTTTAATCAACAAAACTCGTCAACATCAGCCAACTTGGGTAGCTGGTCAAATGTTCTACGTTCTAATATCAGCAAGCCAACAACTAGCTCTAAAGAAGATCTTTTCACTATTGAACAGTTGCAGTCTTTAACTTTAGAATTAATTAATGGTTTAAAAAATTGTAAAACCAAAGCAGACCAATTTAATGTTATAACAAGCATTGCTCTTAAATTTTTGCCATGAATAATTTTCTTAGAATAGCAATATGGAATTCAAGAGGAATTCGAAACAAACTTTTAGAATTTTTTGATTTTTTAATTACACAAAATATAGATGTTGCATTAGTGAGTGAAACGTGGTTGAAAAGTGGTTTATCAATGAATCATCCGGAATTTGTATGTTATCGTAAGGATAGAGAAACAAATAGAGGTGGGGGTGTAGCAACAGTCGTAAGGAGGAATATTCGACATGAACTTATACCACCAGTAGACACTACACTTATAGAAAATATTGGCGTAAAAGTTTTTTTAAGCGATGATACAACTATCAATTTATATAGCTGTTATTTTGCTGGTGGAACTTCAGGGTCTACAGAAAATCGCAAACACTTTTTTAAGTCTGACCTCAAAAAGTTTTCTAGGTTGCGTTGCAACTATATTTTGGGTGGTGACTTAAATTGCAGAAATCGTACATGGGGTTGTATAAGAAGCAATTGTTGGGGTAATATTCTTAACGATTTAATAACTACTAATGCATTTGAAATAATATATCCTCCTGAACCTACTTTAATTCCCTCGAATAATAACCATACACCATCAGTTCTTGACTTTTTCATAACAAACGTTCCAGATAAAATGTCAGCGGCTATGACTCTCAATAATCTAGGCTCCGATCATTTACCAGTTTACTCTACTTTCAATTCAGCTTATAGGTCTTATTCAAATATAAGATATAATTATAAGAACGCGGATTGGAAAGTCTTTAGAAGTTACATTAACCAAAATATTTCATACAATTTAGATATGCCACTAAATAGTATTGATAATATAGATTCTTTAGTAAATTATACAACTTCAATGATTTTGAATGCAATAGAAGCCGCTGTACCCAAAACATTTCATGGCACAAACTATGTAAAACGCCTTCCAAGGAACATACTGAACTTAATTACTTTGCGAAACAACTCAAGGAGAAACTGGATTAGATATAGACTAACCCATTATAAACTTGAAATTAAATTTCTAAACAAAACTATTCGTAAAGCTATATCTGACTTCAGAAACGAAAACTGGAACTCAATGCTAAAAGGTTTAAAAAAATCATCCCCAGTTTTTTGGAATGTTTCTAAAATTATTAAGAAAAAATCAAGATCTATTCCGTCTCTTAAGCAAAACGGCTGTATATACACAACCAACAAAGACAAAGCTGATATTTTGGCTCAAACATTTTTTTCAAACCATTCTATTTCTGCACATTTAAGCAATCAAAACACAATACAAGAAGTTTTGGAAACTGTACAAAATTTTAATGCCGAAAACTCAAATCCGCAAACGATCTCTTCAGAAAATATCAAATCAATTATAAAAAATCTTAAAAACAAAAAAAGTCCGGGTTCTGATGGAATTTCGAATAGATGTTTGAAGGCACTTCCAACAAACGGATTTAAATTGCTTACCAAATTATTCAATGCATGCATAAAATTTTGTTATTTCCCAAACTCTTGGAAGCAGTCTAAAGTAATAGCAATAGCTAAACCAGGTAAAGATATATCAAGCACGGACTCGTACCGTCCAATAAGCTTACTTAACACCATGAGCAAAATATTTGAAAAGCTCATTAAGGAAAAAGTTGTCAATTTTATTACTGAAAAAAATGTTTTACCCACTCAGCAGTTTGGATTTCGCTCCAATCACAACAGCATACAGCCTCTGTATCGAATAAAACAAGTTGTTAAAAACAATTTCACTCAGGGTAAATCCACGGCAATGGTTTTACTAGATATTCGAGCCGCATTTGACTCTGTTTGGCATGATGCTCTTATATACAAATTGATAAAAATTGGTATGGATGCTCCAACAATTAAACTAATTAAAAGTTATTTATCAAATAGATCCTTCAGAGTTTATATAAGCAACAAAAAATCAAACTTATTTAGCATTTCGGCTGGATGTCCTCAAGGCTCTTGTCTGTCTCCTGTGCTATATAATGTTTTTACTCATGACTTTCCTTCTCTAACAAATTGCGAATCTTCTATATTTGCAGATGATACAGCAATTTTATGTGCTAATGTATTATTTGCTGATATTTTACCTAATCTTCAAACTGCAGTTGATGATGTTATAAATTATTTTAACAAATGGAAAATCATGGTCTAAGACAAAAGCCATATACTTTTCAAGGAAAAGAAAAGACTGTTTTTTGCCAAGTTCACATATCAAAATAAATGGCATAGATATACCTTGGGAGACAAATGTTAAGTATTTGGGAATAATACTCGATAGAAAACTGGTGTTTAACGAACACATTGGAAATATCATCCATAAAATGAATCTAACAATTAAAGTTTTATATCCTTTAATCAATAGAAAGTCAAAATTAAACATTGGAAACAAACTTTTAATTTTTAAGGTAATTTTCCAAGCAATACTTTTTTATGGAGCCCCAGCATGGAGCGACACCTCAATTTGTCACATAAAACGTCTTCAAATATGTCAAAACAAAATTCTAAAAATGATGTGTAATTTACCACGCCATTTCTCAACTTCACGACTACACTCACGCTATAATTTGTTACTAGTTAAAGATAAAATATTTAATATTACTGAAAACTTTCATGTTAAGTGTGCAAACTCTCCATATGAGCATATTCGATCTATTTGTTCTTAATAATTTTCACTTTTTATCCTCTGACTTCCTTTTTAATCATGTTCTGGGTTTTCTACTGTATCTCCTTTTTCCCCCTTTAATTATTAATAATAAATTTGATATAATATAATTACTTTTTTCAACCTATGTTTAAGTAGATAAGTTATTCTCTAACTGAACTCTTTATTTAAAATCATTAAATTATTGTGTAATCTAAAATCCAAAATTATATAGTCAATAAAATAAATATACATACATACAAAAGATTTTATAGCATTGTTTATTAAATACATACATATGTATGTATCATTTATTTTTTTATTAAACAAAAAAATTTCTTCAAATAGACAAAAAAGAAAAATAAAACCTTTTAATTCAATAATTACATATAAGTTTTTACATACTTTACATGCAATATTTAATTTCTTATTATAGTTTGTACTGATTTAAATTATAAATCTTTTTAAATGTAAGTTTAAGTTTTCTTTTTAATTTTAGTAATACTAATTTTGTACTTTAAAGGAACGTATAGGTATATATTTTTTTTTAATATATAGACGATTATATCATATACAAAAAAAAATTTTGTTTTTTTATATAATTACGAAATAAATTATTATATAAATATATTTTATATCAAAAAAAATTACAATTCAATAAAAGTTAATGTTTTTTCTTTTGAATTGGAACATGTAGTTCTATTTTCAACATTACTGGAGCAATTACTATGGTCATCAGTAAGAAAAGAATGTTGTGCCAGCAATTCTCTCTCTTTAACTTTACAAATGTTTTCCAAAGTTCTCTCTCTCATATATGTATATTTGCATACTATTTATATATGGTTATGTTCCAATATCAGCTTAATGTCCGTTACAAATCGCGTAGTAACAATGGTAAATTTCAAAAGAATACAAAATTATATACTAACACCCATATGTGCAAATAATATCATTTAAAACATATGCATGTGTGAAGCAGTGCCATTTTACTATTTAAACACAGCTTCAGAAACCACTGAATTTTTTTGTTAAATGATTGCCTTACATAATTAATTTTGGTAAGCTAAATATTTTTGTCGGCACAAGTAGAAGCAACAAAAATGCAATAATTAAATTTATTGCTTCTAAATCAAGATTATTTTTTGCTGCGATTTGTACAAGAATATTGCCCAATCGATAATGTTTTAGTTATACATATTAACTAGGAGAAAATATTTGCTAAGATATGTTGGTCAGGAGACCATATTTCTTAAAAAATAATGATGTTGCACAATATTGATCTGGCATACTCTTTTTTGATGGAAATATTTACCTGGCAATACTATTTGGATAGAAATATTGATTGAAGCACAACATTTCTAAAGGAAACAACAGAAAAAAAACAGCCGATAATAATGCTCTCGAAGTATAAACAAAGTTTTATATACTTTTATAAAAAATATAGCCCAGGCGTGAATATTTTAAAAAAAAAACATTGATTAGGCGACATTATTTTTATACAAATATTAACCGGACAAAAATATTTCAATAGAAATATTAGCCATGCGATAATAATTCTTTTAAAATATCAACCAAGCGGAAATTCTTTTGTGAAGATTAGAACTGAGCGTCAATAATTTTATGAAAATATGGCCCAGTCGGCAATATTTTTTTATAAATACGTTGATTATAAAAATAACAACCAGGAAAAAATATTCCTATGGAAATATTGACCAAGCGACAATAATTCTTTAAAAATATGATACTCTTGCACGAATATAGACCAAGCGACAGTATTTTTTTTTACAAATATTGAACATATGACAAAAGCGACCAACCAAATACATATAAACATATTTTTATCGAAATAATTTTTCTTAAAAAAAAATATGACATCCTTTATTTAACTCATTATCTACAATTAAATTAGCACTTTTGTATACATGAAGTATTTGTTTGTATTTATGAAACAAACTCAAAAAAATTTAGAATTACAATTTCTTTAATCCGTTCATATAACGTTTTTCTTTATAATTAACAGTTTTGCAGGTAAAAATAAATTTGTAGGAAAAAAAAATATTATAATTATTTCGCCCTCAAAAGTATGCTAATAATTAGTTTAATTTATTTTCTTAAAAGTACATGAGAGCGTATACATATGTGTTTGTTTTTCTAATATTAATCATACGTTCAAAATTACGATCATTTAGGATTTTTTTAGTTTTTATAAAAAAATAAAATTTTAATTTTAGAATTAAATATTAATTAAATGGAACATATACATCAAGGCCCATCTATCAGGTCTGCTTTCTTGTACAAAAACAAAAAACGATTCTTTTTAGTTGTCAAAAATTTACTACCACATATACAAAGCAAATGGAAAAAACGTGTATGTGTGGCATACCATAAACGTAAACAAACGTACACATGCACATGTAAACAACTTTTGACAACTAAAAATAACATAAAAAATGATCATCTGGCTACTTGCGCAGACCTTTTCAATGGGCCTTGATATACATCATTTCGAAAATGTTATAGGGGAAGCAAAAATTTAATGCAAATAATTAATTTATAAATTTTTCATTAATAAACAATTAGTTAACGGTTAATAAGATCTTTAAGCGTTTATCATATTATCGCTTTTGTTGATAGTTTCGTTTGTTTTTGTGCTTAAAAATCGCCTATTTTGGTCGAAAAGTTGAGTTTGTTTTAGCAAAATCGGACAAGTGGTTCTCGAGTTATGTTAAACAAAAAAACATCAAGATAAGGAAAAAATTTAAAATGTCATAAAAAAAACTGACACATACGAACGCCAAACCCTTTGAGGGTTTTACTATACTGACCTAGTACCATCACCCTGTCTTGGAATTTCTCACCCCCCATATTGGCTGTTGTACTGTGTTATCTAAAACAATATTATCTTATAAAAAAATTTTAGGTCGGGTTTGTGAGATGTAAATACAATTTAAACTTAGCTTAATATTGTCTGAATCACGGATTTTTCCGGCGAAATGTAATTTTTTCATTATTTTATTACAGAGTTCCGTCAATATGTTTTTTCAAAACTTGCTAATGGCGGTACAACCCTGTTTTCAGATTAACTAAACCTAGTTCAACTGTGATCTCAAAAACCCAGTCTTAATTTTGTAAAACTACAAATAACAACATACATCCACTATTAAATATGAACATTCCCTAAACCCTACAACTACATGCCCCCTTTTATACGCATGTACCAAAGTGTGTGCTTTATAATCATTTTCTAGCATTAATTTAGATTTAATAATGCAATTCATTTCAATGTTTTCGTACACATGACACAATGAAAATGACAACAAATTATAAACCAAAAAAAAAAAAAAAACAAGCTTTATTTGGCAGTGCCGAGTCTTATTTACCCTTCACCATGGTGCAATAACAACAGAAATTAATATAAATACTTTTCTGAAACTAGAAATAAGTCGCGCCCACTTCTCCAATAAAGCCCACACTTTGTCCGTTTTTGTATGCTTGAACCTTTGGCTCTTGTCGCTCTCCAGTTATGTAGACAAACAGACGGACTTCGTTAAATCAACTGCGCTATTCATGTACATATCTGTGGGCGTATGGAAAAACATGATAACTCCAATTTTTTTAAAACACGAGAAAAACACATTGAAAGTTTTAAACATATTTCGCCAATTATTTAATGCATGCGTATTAAACAAACCATCATTTTAAATAATGTTAAAGATTTTTGGTTCCATTGAACTTATTTTTGGATATTAAAACAGAAAATCAATGGGAGTTATCTTGGTTTTTTTTCGAAAAATGGAGTTATCTAGTTTTTCCGAAAAAAACTTTGTTTTTAAATTTATTTTACAATTTTCGGAATTTAGGAAACTTAAGTAATGATTTGTGGAAAAACATTAACTATTTGACTCAGCACGTTAATTTGCCCTTTTTTACGAAAAGAACGGAGTAACTTAGTTTTTCCAAAATTAACATTAATTTCGCTGCTTCGTGAGCGTCTTCCTTTCCTTTGTAGACATATATTTTTTTTTTATTTTTTTTTTTTCTGTAATAAAAATCAATTTAAATTTATTGTTTTTTTTCCACTTTATTCGTTTAATACGTTGTTACAATTTTTTTTTTTTTTTTTTTTTTAATTTCCTAAGCTAATCCCGCGAAGCTTGTCTGCAGGAAAGAAACCAGAGTCTCTGGCGGGAATCGAACCCGCAACCCCGGTGCTGATAGACAAGCTCGTCACCAGCTAGCCTACCGGGGCACTCAATATGTATTTAATTTTATGTTTCTAGATTAAAAAAAATGTCCAGTTGTAAAACAAAAAAAGTACCAAAGAGTTGTTCTCATCCGCGAAGGACATTGCATGTTTAATTTTACGTTCTTAGATCCAATTCTAACGAAAATTTAAAAAATAGCAGTACCAAAAAAAAAATCAATTACCACTTAAGACGTTACATGTTTATATGTAAAATATTAACTAGAATTAAAGGAAGTACCAATTGTAAAACAAAAAGCTAAAGAAAGGAATTTAGTATCCCGTAATTTGACATTTTTGGTACTTTTTTTTCTCCCCACTTAAGTATCAGAAATTGCAATATTGCAGTAGGAGCCCAAAATTAACCGTTCGAATTTCGAAAAAAGTACCGAATTCCTATATGAACTTTTTAGATTAGTTCCGAATGTGACATAAACGTTATTTTTATGTTTAAAAGATAGATGTAGTGACAAAAAAGTTCCAACATACCCCAGTAAAAAATGTGTTCCAAAAGGAGCAGGTTTTATGTATGTATGAATGCATGCCTCAAATCGCTTCAAACCTGCTGATAAGATGCCTGATTTTTGTATGGAGTGTTCCTGGTTTGGAGGACTATTTACTGCTGACAATAAGCGCTTTTTTTAACATGCAAACAAAGCACTCCTAAAGTGCTTTTTTAAGGGATAACTATATTTCCATATTCATTGATTTTTTGCTTTTAATTGCTTAAATGCATTGTTTCAATAATTTCCGTAAACCATTTGTATTTTTTTTTTTTTTTTTTGCTTTAAAACCTCATCGTTGTCAACACTAAAATATCAGCTTTTTCTATATTTTATTCTTTATCTTTTTCTGCTATATAAAAGCTCTCTTATTGAAGCGCTCGATTATGCGCTTTTTTTCTAAAGTGCTTCAAAAACCCAATTTTTTTTTACTGGGACGGGTTAACTCCCTAAAAGGGTCGAATTTAAAAAAAAATACCAAACTCTTGGCCGTTAATCTTTCTAAAGAACAACGATTAGTATTAAAATTTGTTTTGAATTTCTTTAAGTTCTGGATATATAAGGTTACCGAATTTACCCGTTTTTACCTTTTCTTTCCCCTAAACATGCGAATTTTTAAAAAATCCTGTCTTTGTGGATCAATTTAGGGAAAGACCAACATCGTGTCAAGTTTTTAGCCTCAGACTTTTATGCTGAGCGATGATGAATCAGTCAGTAGCGTTACAATTTTATATGTATAGATAACCCGAGATTTTGAAACTTAAAAACATCTTTGTGGTATATATTTTTATTCCAATAAATAGCAAAATTTTAAACAAAAGTTGTTCCGTTAATTTGTTATACTAATCTTGGTAGTAAAATCGTTTTTTCGTTGTTTAGTTTAGCTGGCCAAAAACTCTGTGTTATCTTTGCAACAGAAAAAGAAAATAAATTATTCTTGGTCAAGTCGAAAGGTTTTTCGAATTTACTCTACCACATAAGGTACGGTAGATCTATGTGGGCTAAAAACTTTTACACGATAGGATTTCGGATGTTTGGCAGTCGTATTCTATAAATCAAGAACTTCAAAAATGATATAATTTGCATGTAAAGAATATTCTTTGCATTATCGGGAGTTGTAATTTTTAGGTTCAACATTTTGACCCAAAGAGATTTTGATCAGAATTTGTGCAATTTCGCTTGTTCTCAATTAGTTTTCGAAATGATGTCGTTTTAAACTTACCTTGTGTTTTCAAAAAAATGCCTGGAGTTATCTTGTTTTTACAAAAAATTGGTTTTTTCTGATTTTTATTTTTCGAATAACTCTTAACTGAGAAAATATATCATAATTTCGCTTTGACAAGGCTTAAGAAAATGAAGCGCGCTTTCTACTTTTGGTGTTATCTCAATTTTTGTAAAAAGTGGAGTTAACAAGTTTTTCCGTACAGGCACAGATATGGATATGTTATTTTTAAAAAATAGCAAAAAAAAAATGTTCTAGACATTAAAACAAAATTAAAAAAAAAAACCAACTTTAAGTTGCCAGATTGATGATATCAGCAACTTAATTTTGAATGTTTGAGAAAGATTTTGGATCAAATCCACATTCAAATGGGGAAGGTTCTTCTCGGTAAATTATTTTATTTATTATTTTCATTTTAATAATTTTGTGGGCAATTTCATGTCATATTTGCATCCGATGTGTTGTTAAGGACGACAAATTTTTCTTCATAAATTCTCTGCGACTTACAGACTTTTGACTACCAGAAATTGTGTTGTAAGAAAAATAATAAACGTTATGTTGATCATTCAATCAAACATTGTCATTGGCCAACTGCAGGTTTTTCTTGCATATGACATTAGAGAAAACAGTGGGTCTAATGAATCGACGCCGGCTTTTGTTTGATTATTATATAAAATGATATCTGGCCTTCCGGTTTAAACGGCTTAGGTTTATCTGATAACAAAGTCAAAGGACTATAACCAACAGGATTTGATTCCAAAAGTTTTGTAGGTATGTCTAGTTGTGAAAAAGGGTACACTAAGTTTGTCATTCCGAAAAAAACTTTTTTTATTATACCTCTAAGACCCCATAAAATATATATATATTCTGGCTCCCTGAGTAATTTCGAATTAGCCAGGTCCGTCTGTCTATCCGTTTGTCCGTCTGTTGTTAAAGCGTTCAGTTTTGAAAAACTCAAAACAATGAACTAACTTGGTGTCAAATTGCTTGTAGTTATCTTAAGCAATTTGGGATTGAAATCCAGCAAGAGCGGATGGTGGAACAACCACCCTAAACAAATCATAATTTTGTTACAAAAACTAACATAAATGGTGAAACAATGCACGGAATGATATAAGATTTTTACAAAATCGTTTTGGAAGTGAAGATCGGTCTATAATTTAATACTCCAGGAAACAGAGTTTATTACGCCACAAACCCTAATAAATTATGCTATCCGAATAGAATTTAATACATCACAGTTATAGAACTAGGCATCACACTGTACAATTTCGTAATGATCGGTCCATAATTTACCCTTGGCCCCATATAAACCCTACTCTCGCAAAACCTTTTAGTACGCCTTTAACTGTAATATAAAATGCCATCAGAATTAAATTTAATACTTCACAGTTTGATATTACTTTTCGATAGCAAAATTTAGTGGAGCAGAAGCGACAGAAATAGTAAACAACCAAGTCCCAATCATTTCTGGGGTCTTCGAAAACCCAATTTCAACAGACAGATAGACGTTAAATCAACTTCGCTACTCATAAGGGCCTAGTTTCATCAACATTGCAGAAATTACAAACGGAACGACCAACTTACATATAGACCCTTTTACCTTCGGCGAAGAGTATAACAACGCATTATAAACAAATAGGCAAAAAATACATTTTGGAAATATTTTATAATCAACTCAAGTACTTATAAATATTTGAATAATTTTCTAATTTTAGAAACTAAATAGCAAAAAAATAAAATTCAAAAAAAGATTAAAAATTTAAATTTACTTTTGCAACCCGCAAACATTTGTTGAGAAGGTGGAATATTTTAAGCGGTTTATGTTAAAAAATTATTGAATAATTAATTTTATATTTTAATTTTATTTTGGTTGCTTAGTAAATACCATTTCAAATATTAAAATTATTCAGGCTTAAATGGCTTTTACAAAAGTTTTTAAATTTAATCCAAACGTTTAAAAAAATTTATTTAAATGATCTTAAATATTATTATAGAAAGCCTAAGCAAGGTTATTATTTGCTCATGATGTTTTATCACAATAGGCTCGAACGTCGAAAGGACGTGTGACGTAACGCCGTCAATTTCCAAAAAACACGCTTTATTAACACACGATTCGGTCGTAAACGCATTGTCTTTCAAATATATAATTTGGAATCACCTTTTGTTTTTTATGCCAATACGAATAAAATATAATTAGATTGAGGTCGACGTTTGACTTTTGCGCCAGCTTTTATATACCTTTGTATCAAATATAATACTTTAACATTTGACATCGTAATAACATCGTCGGCTACTACGTACGAACGGGACAATTCCTACGGTAAGTTAAAAAATTAATGAAATTGTGCCAACTTTTCTATAGAAAATAAATAATATTTTTGATTTTTCTATAGAAAATTTAAGATATCGTAAATTTTTTAATAGAAAATTTGCTAAATCCTAAATTTTTCCACAGCAAATTTGTGATATTTTAAGTAGAAAATTTTTTATTTGTCAAATTTTTCCAAATAAAATTAGTAATATCGTAAATTTTTTCATAGAAAATATATGATAAAATAAGTTTCTCAATAGAAGATTTTTGATATGGTATATTTTTGAAAAGAAAATTTTTAATATGTTAAATTCTTCTTTCAAAAATTGTTTATATCGTAAATTTAAAAAAAAATAAAACAAAATGTAATTTTTTCTTTCGAAAATTTTTCAATAGCAAATTTGTATTGTCATAAAATTTGTGATATCGTAAAATTTGTGATATCGTAATTTTTTTAAAAAAGTTCTTCATATCATTTTTTGATAAGGTAAATTTTACAAAAAAAATGTTTAATTTTGTAACTTTTTCATATAGAAAAGATATGATATCGTAATTTTTTTTTTACTATCATAAAATTTTTGATAACACATTTGTGATATCGTAAATTTTACAATAGAAGATTTTGGAAACATAAAATTTTTTAAAGAAAATTTAAAATATTCCTAGTTTTGTTCAATATTTATTGTTGACCTGTGTCGATTATCTTTGTTGTTGTTTTTTGTTTGGCTTAAGGTCATATATTAAAATTATAAATAAAAAATCCACAAATTTTTGTATTTTTAATTTTGTTTTTTATTTTTAATCCGATATTTCGACCATACATCGATGGTCATCTTCAGGGGCTACAAAATACACATATAGTTAACATTTAAATTTTATAACGTAACACTAATCAATACATACATTTAAAACACTGTCAAATTTAAACTACAAAAAAGTTGACACGTCCTCACTGTTCGTCAAATTTTCATCAACTGATATTTTTCTTGTCTTATTTTTGTTTTCTATGTCGGTGTTTGTTTATTGTGTATTTGTATATATGCGAAATCTTATCGGTGTCTGTCTTGTAATTGAGACGTAAGTTTGTTGGTGTGTTTACTATATGTATGTAACATTTCCAGTGTGTATCTCTTGGCATAATTACTCTCTTCTTGTAAGATGCTCACATTATTAAAATTTGGTTTGTGTCCTGTTATTGTACAGTGGGCCGCAAGGGCAGTTTTTTGTTCAATTGGTTTTGTTACAGCTCTGTGATCAGATTTGTGTCCTGATAATCTTGTCTTGAGTGTTGATTTTGTAGTCCCTACATATACTTTTGGGCATATGTTGGACCCGTCCCCCTCACAGCTTATTTTGTAAATCGAGTTTGATTTATCTTCCTTTTCAAGTTTCGTCTTTGGTTTGCTGAATAATTGGTACACAGAGTTATTGGTCTTAAGGGCTATTTCGTATTTTTCCTTGTTGTATATGTTAGAGTTCTTAAGCCTTTCGGAGAATCCGGGAATGTACGTTACTGATTTGTATATTTTAACTAATTTTTCTTCTTCTTTGCTACCGAGTTTTTTTGATTTTGCATGTTTGATTAAATCTTTAATAGTTTTTATAGGAAATTCATTTTTCTTTAGCGTGTCTATTATTCTTTTTTTCTTTTTTCCTAGTTTTTTTATAGAAAACTTGTGATATCGTAAATTATGCAGTAGAAGATTTTTAATATGCTAAGTTTTTCCAAAGGAATTTTTTATGGTTAATTTTTCCACAAAAACTTTAAAATATTGTAAGTTTGTCTATAAAAAAATTTAAAATAGTAAATTTTTCAATAAAAATTTTTAATATCGTAAGTTTTTCCACAGAAAATTTTTAATATGAGGTATTGTTCGTGAAGCAGACATCCCAATAAAAACTTAGCCATAACTGTTAAACTGTTACCGTTTATGAAAAATTATTTTTTTATAATTATTGCTTCGAACTAGAAAAAAAAATAAATCAAACAAAATTCAAGCAAATGATTTTTATATATACATAAAAATATTATCAAAAAAAAAATTTTTTTTCATCTGCAAAACCGAAACTGATCAAGTTAAATTAAAATTTTTTTGACTTTGATAAAAATCAAAATCCTTTATCAATATGCCATCTTGTAATATCACAACAAATAAGTTTAAAAAGTTTAATTTATATATGAAGTGGGATGCACAAGACCTCCATTTTATGATAATCGAGCGCAAAGTGGGTGCAAAAAAAAAACTACAAAAAAACTAGTGATGATTTTTTTAAAGAAAAGTTGTTGTCTGGTCAATTTTTCAACAGAAATGTTGTTACTACTCAATAGAAATATTTTAATAAAAATGTGGACGCCTAGACAAATAATTTGTAGAAATATAGTCGACATGTCAATAGTTCTGTTGACATGTTATCGCCCGCTCAATGTTTCTTCAGAAATCTTGTTTGATTAATGTTTCCGCGTTTTTTTTCTTGGTAATTTTCTAAAGAAATGTTTCTTTATCAACCCTGGACGGTTACTCTGTGTCGAATCGACGAAACTCAGTTATTCTTTTTCATATAACTTTTTTATATGCATTCAAATTACGCTCTCTCTTTCAACAACCTCAGCAGCTGCCGCAATATTTAAAAAATTAATTAATTTGAGAGCTCATGAAAGAGCTCAAATTCGTATCGAATTTTGAGAGGAAAAAAAAGAACTTATACATTTTATGTTTTATTTTATTTTGTTTTTTTAATAAAATGCTTAACTGCAAACAAATCTGTTGAATTTTAACTTTAAAAATCGTTTCGTCGATGCACCGAAGAGTAACATTTTTGTACTTAAATAAAGAGTAACCTAACAGGGTTAATTTATATTAATTTTCACTAACACGGAGTCTTCACCTGAGATAATATCTGATATAATGTGTGTGAGAACGTCGTCAGAATGAGAGAACAAATTTCTTCATGTCAATCTTAATCTTAAACAAGGGCAACACGTATGTTATAAGATTTTATAATCGACTGATTCTCGTACAGTAAACTTGTGTCGTTTTTATTATTTTTTTTAATTTTTTTGTTTTTTCTGTTCTTTTTAGTTAAAAATTTTGTTTCTTTTTTTTAAACTCTTATCACAAGATTTTCAGTATTTGCATTAAAAAATTAAACATTTTAATGAATGCGTCTTAAGCCTCAGTTAGCCGGGAGTAACAGCAACGTTGCGAATCATCTGATTCATTTTGTTGTATGTAAGCCACTAGATCGATTACAGTTAGCAGTAAGATGTTACGTCTTAAACTGTAAGAAATAGATTGGTCTTACATTTTTACGCCAAGGTTACTGTTACGTTTACTCGAGGATAACTTAGCCTTTATTATTGTTTTATATGTATGTGTATCTTTGACAGCTCATCTTTAAAGATAGTTGTAATAAGATTTTTTATAACAACCGTCGCATAACATTTATTATAATATTCATACTAACACTATTTGAGAGTCCACACGTAAGATAATACTCTCTGGGATTGAATTTGACGTTTGCTGATATAAAAATCGTATATCTTATCTCAGCTGGAGAGCCTGTGTTAAAAATTTAAAAATAATTTCTCAATTGACTTCCATGTTTTAATGAAAGTGCTTGAATTTTAAAAAGTCAACAAAATTTTTTTTGTTAGATTTTGAATTTATTTTTTTTTTCCTAGAACATTTATGGCAGCCACAGAAACCACAATTTCCTTAATAACAGACTTTGGACAAAGTAGGAAAACATACAGCCATTCTCACTTGGAAATAAAATCCTTTTTTACAAACCTTAAACCACAGAATAACAAAAAGCCTCCCCACAACTAGCAAAACAACTCTTGAAATGAAAAATTGCCACTTAGGCCGATGAATTTATTTCAAATACCCCAACCCTGTTAAAAAGGAAATGGGAATCTATAAGCAAAAAAAAAATAAAAACACATGTAAATTTTATAATAAATTGTTCTATATTTTAGCAATTTTTCTGCCCTTTTACTTACATTTATTAAGGAGAGTATTTTTTGTTCCTTAAATGTTGAATGGACAGCCCAAAATTTAACTTGTACACCACAAGATAGGAAGAAGAAAAACATTAGTTTTTATCCAATATTAATTGAAATATTTCTAAATAAAAGTTTGTTGTGCTAGAAACAAAAAAAAATCCATAAAAAGGTCAATTTTAGTTTCAATTCATTGAAAGAGTAGCCGGTGGCCCTGTTAGGAAGGGTTGAATAAAGTAGTTTTTCTAACCCTTTAAACTTTAAGTATTGAAACTGAAATGTTAATAAGAGGCAAAGAAGATAAAAGTCTCTTTATTTTGTCGTTAAATGAAACCGTTCTATCTTAAGGGATTGCATTTTTAAACATTTTTTTGTAGCATACATTTAGGCTTCCAGTAATAAGACGAAAATAGCCCAAAATTGTTAGTAATTTATCAGAATCTACAGTTTTTTTTTTGCTCCTATAAAGGTCATCACTGTGTTTTTCCTTTCGTTTTCTCTTTAACAAATTATTTGGCTCTTTAACTAAATAGATTGAAATCAAATTTTTTGTATTGCCTATTTTAAGGACGTCTAAAAAGCATATGAATTAAAGTATGAAAAACCTTCATGAATTTTTCAAGTTTATGAATGTGTTTATTAGATTTAAATTGAAAATAATGTGGCGTGAATTTTATAAGACGCATATTGCTCTTCATATTTTTAAAGATTAAACATTTATATAAATTATTTAAAGGATTTTGCGAAAAAAGGTTTTATTGGCTTAGGGCCAAAAGAGAAAATGATTAATGTTTTACGTCCTTAACAAATAGTTTAGGAAAAAACCATTTAAGAAAATTAAAAAAAGGTTTAAACTGATATATACGCATATTTATATAAAATTGTGTCTTAAAACTAAAAAAAAAATTTTTGTTCAAGATACTCAGGTTTCATAGCCATTTTAGCTTTCAAGCCACTTCCTAAAATATAATTCCGAAATGTCAACTTTTATCAAAAACTTTGATAGATCTATCATTTTTTATAAGCTAAACAATAATATTTTAAAAATATAAGCAAACACTGATTTAGCATATTTCAGATACAATAACCATAATATGATTGTGGCCACATGAGGGAGCACTTGTTTTACCATAATATGGTTGTAGGTGACAATAGTATGGTTAAATTCAAATTTAATATGTTTAAAATTTTCTTTAAAAATAGTTCTGTTAAAGGTGACCATATTTAAACATGTTTTTCACTGCGTGTAGGGATTGCTGTTCGGTTTTAACTGAAATCTAAATCGCGGTTTTAATTAACTAAAAATCGAAACCGAAAACCGACAAAAAACCTCGGTTTTAGCTTTTACTTTAGCAATATATTTATGCTTAAAGAAATTACAAATTATACATAATACTCGAACTTCATTTACAAAAACTTTATACATAACAGCCTGCAACAATGGCTGGGCATTTCAAAATTCTTAAAATTCAAAATAAGTACTAAGACGAACAAATGCTACCTGTTTAACTCTTAAGTAGAAATTTAATTTGTACAGCACAAGCTATCACCTGGGCCTGGCTGGGATCACTAGTATTTTGTAACGAGTCTTTGTGGCTAGAGAAAAAACTCACACTAACGAGCCCCTGGGGAAGGCTAGGACTACTTTTATATGTATGGAGTTTTATGGCAATAGCAGTAACATTTTGTTGGGAAATAGAATAATTCTTTGAAAAACCGAAAAGAAAGAATTCGTATGTGTTGCATATGCTTTTCATTTTGATTTTATTTATTGCAGGGTCTGGCCAGGTCTAGGTCGATACAACACGCACAAAACTTTCATTTGGCCAATTGCGACGACCACGGTGTTTGCACTTTTTTCTTATTTTCTTGTAAAAAACACTTTGAAGTTTCGTTCTAATTATTAATAATTAATTAATGCAACGCGAAATGAAAGTAGACTGCTAGTAGAGCAAATCTGCCAAAGGGTTTTGAAAAATTAGCTCGGGCTCCCGAAATATGGACCCCTAAACTTTTTTAATTTTTTGAAAAGGCGTTTGGTATAAGTCAAAAAAAATATACTAAATGTACTTCTGAGTTAAAAAATAATTTCAGATGTCTTCAGTACAATTGTATAGCGATTCTTTTCATACACTCACAATATTATTACAGTAACGGACTGTAGTTTATTTAAGAAATATTCCGTTCAGTCATTTTTAAATAAATAAACATTTAAAATTCCAAGCAAATTTATTTTTAACTGATTCTAACAGTTATTCAAAAAACTAAGTGCATATTAATACGGATTTTCAGTTGCAGTTAATATTCTCCGTTGATTGAGTTAAATTCTTCTTTATGTTAAAGTAAATAAAAATGTAATTTAAAGCAACGAAAAGTTCATTTAATTTTTAGTGTCGAAAATTCAACACCATACTCCGTAAAATCAAATAAAAATTCAGTTATTTTGTAAAATTTTACTGTCAAAAATTCAACACCATATTCAGCAAAAACGATTAAATATTCAGTTATTTATTAAAATTTTACTGTCAAATTGACCCCATATTCAGTAAAAACAATTAAATTTCTGAATTTTTGACAGTAAAAATTAAATGAACTTTTTGTTAAAAATAAATGAAAAATGGGTAGACCGGTTTTTAATTAAACTTTCATTTATTTTATATTACAATTTCAGTTAATTTTACGTACAAAATATTGTGAGTGTAGACTGTATTAACCCTCTAACACTAATTTTAAGGGGTAATTTTTGTGATTTTTGTCCTAAAATGGCACTTTAGACGGTAAAATGTTCCACGACTATTTTCTGCATCAAATTTTTAGTAGGGCTCTTCTAAGACCAAAAGTTCGTGCAATATATGTAAAACGGTTTTTCGAAATTCGGCCATTGAAATTTTTGAATTTCTTGAAAAGGCGTTTAGTACAAGTCAAAAAATATATACTAAATGTACTTCTGACCAGAAAGACTATTTCAAGCGTCTTCAGTAGAATTGTATGGCGATTCTTTTCTTAGAATATATTAACCCTCTAACACTCATTTTAAGGGGTAATTTTTGTCCTTTTTTAACTTCTAAACTAAAACGGCACTTTAGAGGGTTAACATTTTTCTTCTTTTAAATATATTACAGTTTTAATATCTTGAAAACCCGTTTTACATACATTGCAAGAACTTTTGCTCATAGAAGACCCATAGTGAAATTTTATGCAGAAAATATTCGTGAACATTTATTTTTCACTGTAAACGCCATAACTTATTTCACCGCTGTTTTGAAATATATTGAAATTTATGTTCTTCATACCAGAAATCACTCTGCAGAATTTTAGGATGATTGGTTCTTAACTTACCTTCTAAGTATTATTTTATGTAGATATCACTCCTGAAATAATTGAAATGTCAGTGGAGGTTATCAAAGACTCGGCACAGTCCAATATAGCGTTCTTTCTTCTTCAGACTCTATTTGTATTTTTTGCTCTTCGTTTAAGTTTCTTTCAATGCTTTAATGCTATCTAAATTTTAAAATTAGGTTATTATATTGATTAAAGTTTAAGTTATATTTGTGTTTATCTTAAAGCTTTGTTTCTATTTTTTGTTAAAGTTAAGGTTTTTCGATTCCTCGTTAAAAGCCTCTTAACGAAACACCCTTTTAATACAAATATCTCTCACTGCACATACACTAACAAAAGCAATAAATTGAAACGTACACATACAAACTGATTTATTTAAATATAAAATGTTCATTATGAACAATTTTATTTTTTTAATATGCAGGTGTTTCCATTTACACAAAATATGGTGAGTAGATGGAACATAAAGAAAGCAAAAATTTCAATTCAATAAATTTCCAAATCAATCAATAAATAAATGAAATGAAAATCAATTTGTTTGGTTGAAGCCACACGTACTCATAAACATGTATAATAGAAAATATTTACATAACAGAATACATACATACAAATACTAATGTATTCACCAATTTCGTTGCGTACATTTATATTTTTACAAATGCCCCTATAAGTATGCTTTATATGTTGGTGTGGCTGTACGTTTTCATATAGTAAATACATACAAGCAAGTGTCTCATTTGATACAACAAAAATATGTATACATTTAATATTTGCACACACATTTGTATATAATATGCACTACAAATTTATAAATATTTTTTTCTAGAAATATTTATCTGTCAATACTATTGGAGGTGTAGACAATTTTAAAAATAATTTGTAAATTTATTTATCATTTTGTTTTTTTTTTTTTCTTTTTTAATGTATATATTTAATATTTGCATACAGGATATTTATTGGCATATGTTAAGGTGTTGCTTATGTATCTCGTTTTGGCATCAAATTAAATGTATCGCTCTTTTACTTCAATACTATTATAACTCAAAAAGGTCTATTTTTTAGCTTAGTATGCAGAAATTTTTGAAATATTAAGATTAAAAGCACTGTGCTAGAATTTGACACTTTTTTTGAGACAAGCTGGGCACTTGGAGTTTAAACATAATTCGGGTACGCTGAACACAATGGTGCTAACAATTTTTTTGGGCTAGCTCTTGTTTTCGAGATATACCGTTATTTCACATATATTTTGTATGGAAGCCCTTTTAAGGAATGGAGAAAGCGAGTAGGTATGATAGAAATTAATAATTGAGATGAAAAATAAAGTGGGGTTGGTCATACATTTGACCCACTAAGGGGCATCCTTGGCACTGCAGCAGCAAAATTTAAGAATTTCATTAAACGGCCATATTTGTATGGGAGCCCCCCTAAGGGGTGAGTGATATGGCAAGTATTTTTTTAATAAAATGTTAAGAACAAAAAACTAATGGATAACGGTCATACATTTTATCCACCTAGAGATGATTCCTTGGCAGTTAAAGGGCTTTTTCTGCAATATATTTCTAAACTGTTTTGACAATTTTGCCCTTTTAAAGCCCTTATGACACTACATTTTTAATTCATTAATTGATATAGATATTGATAGAAAGAAACAGTAAATGCTAGAAAGATAAAACTATAAAAAATGTAAACAAAGTTTTTTAGTTTTTGTTCTCTTTTTATGATTTTGTTTCAGGGATGGCGTTGAGAATTTTTAAAATTATACCAACAACCTTTAACAATTGCAATTTTTACCCTAATTGTACTAAAAGATTTTTTTATTTGAAGTTAATTTTATTTATGTTCTTAAAAAACACCATAAAAAGGTATTATAAATCTTAGTTTAAAAAGTATCAATAAAAAAGTACAATTAAAACCACTTAGCCATCCCTGTTTTGTTAATTTTATTAAATGCTGCCAACTTTTTATTTATGAGAAACCTAAAAAAAAGCGGTAAATCTCTGAATTTGCCCATAAACTACTAATTCAGCAACACTTTTAATATTTCAAGTTTGAAATGTCAATTTTAAGTTGAACAATTTTACATTTTTTTTTTGACATAACTTCATTTTTTATCGATAACTTCAATAAAATTTTTAATAGTTTGCCAATTTATCTTAATTCCACTGAACCCTTCGCACTTGGTAAATTTTTCTATTACTTTATATTTGCACTGTTCATCAAAACTTGAACAATGCATTAAAAATGTTGTCATAAGGGCTTAAGGAATGTTAGAAATAAATGATTGAGATGAATAATAAAGTGGGGTTGGTCATACATTTGACCCATCTCGGGGCATCCTTGGCACTGCAGCAGCAATTATGGAATTTTCAACCATACAAATAAAATTCTTAAATTATTTTAAAACGCCATGTGCCTTGCCCGCCTTGTCTGGTTTTTCAACAAGCACAGTTTAACAACATAATTTCTGTATCGTTGGCATTTTACCGCTTGTTGTTCTTATTAATCAGTTTTATACCCACACCCAATAAAGGAGAGGATATTATGCGTTTGTACCTGTGTACCTTTTGGGTAAAGTATAGGTCACAATTTTCGAAATAATTAAATGAAATTTGGTAAACACGTTTAAATTCTCATAACGACGAAACTTATTGAAAATGATTAGAAGCGGCCCAAAATTTCCCATAGCCTCTATGAAATCTTCTTTTCGGAAAAGCCTTTTGCCTATGAGCTGTCTTATTATGTTGGTATTAAGATAAAAATTTTAAATAAAAAACTGCATTTCCTGTAGCGTTGAAAATCTTTAACACGCAAAGTGAATTTATGTAGAAAGCAACAACAATATTACGAAATATGTTGGCTTTGTTTTTACACTCAATGTAATTGTTGGCATTGCGTTTTACACAATTAGGGCCTTTACATATGTATTTTGTGTTTCTTTTAATAATTGTAAAATATCGGCCAATATCTTGTAACATAAACATTTTTAACTTTTTGCAAGTACTTTTTTATTTGGCTGATGCTTTTGTTAAATGAGTTAAAAACAACTTAAGGTGGTTTTAAAATTAACATCGGTTTTAACGTGTAAAGTATGCTCTTGCTTGTCTATAGTAGATCAAAAGCATATTTTTAATAAAAATTACTTTAGAACTCTTAGGCCCGTTTTCACAACTTACCGATAGCTAAAGGTAGGATTTTATCGGCCGTATAAAAAAGTGTTCCATTATTACAACTTTACTTTAACCTACCATGTAGGCTGAACCTTAATTTACTCTATCGCTTACTTTAGGTTAAGATAAAGTTTTAATAATGGAACACTTTTTATAAGGCCGGTTAAAGTCTACTTTTAGCTATCGATAAGTTGGGAAAGCGGGCCTTAAAGTATGCTTTGTTTATGACATAGTTATGGGCCAATGTTTTTAGTCGGAATATAAAGAAAACCAAAATCGTTAAAGCCCTTATGACACTACATTTTTAATGTATTGTTCAAGTTTTGGTGAAGAGTGCAAATAAAAAGTAATAGAAAAATTTACCAAGTGCGAAGCGTTCAGCTGTATTAAGATAAATTGCAAACTGTCAAAAATTTTACTAAAGTTATCGATAAAAAATTAAGTTATGTCAAAAAAAAAATGTTAAATTGTTCAACTTAAAATTTACATTTCAAGCTTGATATATTGAAAGTGTTGCTGAATCAGTGGTTTATGGGCAAATTCAGCGATTTTTTTAGGTTTCTCATAAATAAAAAGTTGGCAACATTTAGTAAAATTAACAGAACAGGGATGGCTAAGTTGTTTCAATTGTACATTTTTTGTTGATACTATTTAAACTAAGATTTATGCTACCTTTTTGAGATGTTTTTTAAGAATATAAATAAAATTAATTTCAACTAAAAAAATCTGTTAGTACAATTAGAATAAAAGAGTATAATTGTGAAAAGTTGTTGTTACAATTTTAAAAATTCTCAATGCCATCCCTGCAGCAAAACCATAACAAGAGAAAAAAAAAACTAAAAACTTTGTTTACATTTTTTATAGTTTGCTCTTTCTAGCATTTACTGTTTCTTTCTATCAATTCTATATCAATTAATGAATAAAAAATGTAGTGTCATAAGCAGGGCTGTGGAGTCGGAGTTGATGTTTCTGTGCCGGAGTCGAAGTCGGAGTCGTAGTACCCACAAAAACTCGCGACTCCGACTCCAAAGTTTTTCGGCATAAAAAATTTTAAAAAAATTTCCAAAATAAAAATTATCTTCTTAAAACACATTTAAAATGTAAATAAATGGTTTATGAATACTGCTCTTATGTGCTGTTTCCAAATGACAAGCGATGGACTGAGTGCTTTTCATATACAGGGGTGTGCTGGAAATCGCAAACGAAAAACGCTAGAATTTTAAAAGTCGTTTTTAAATAAGATTTTTGTAATTAAAGAATTTTATGACAAATATTTAACAAATATTTTCCTATTAAACAGGATTTTAAACCAAAAATTATAAGAATTAGGTTTAAAGTTTATTAAAAACAACTTCCAAATTCTTGCGTTTTGCGATTTCCAGCACACCCCTGATAAATTGTGCTACATAATCCATCGCCTGTCATTTGCAAACAGCACATTAATGTTTGCGTACGGTAATTGCTTCTCAAAAACTCTAATTTTTAGAAGGCCGTACGGTAATGAAAAAATAAAAGTTAACAGCACTGAGTCTCATATACATTTAGCATCAAGATTATAGTAGGAGTTGGAGTCGGAGTAGGAGTCGGAGTCGGAGTCGCACTTAAAAAATTTCAGCATTTGGAGTCGGAGTTACTACTTTTTTCGGACGGCTCCACAGCCCTGGTCATAAGGCTTAACGGACAGTTTTTCGGACTTATAAATTTATGTCTACATTAAGTAACATATTACGTAAAAACGTAATATAATATTTTTGTTTTGTTTTTTCTTTCTAATGAAATAAAATATTTGTATTTTTAATAAATTACTTCCTCCAGCTCTTGATAACGTAACTTCTCTTTTTTTTAAGATAAAGTAACAAACAATAATGGCTACGTACTTAGTTACAAGAATGTATTAATTAAAACCGCAATAACAACAGAAAACTAAAAGAAATGGAATTGAAAAAGGGGAAATCGTATAAAAAAATTGTGTTTCAATAAAAAGCGATAAATGAGATAACGAATTCTTTCAATGGCTTTTACTTTTTTCCTTTGTTAAATATAGTAATTATATAAAACTACGTGCAACAACAGTTTGCACTTAAGTTAAAAGTAAATATTTAAAAATATTTATACACATTTTTGAAAGTGCAAAAGGTAATGACGGGTGATTTGTTATGAGTTACTTTTTGATATGAAGCTTAACTCGTACAGTGATTAATCTGAGGGTAAAAGACAAAACCTGCTTACAAACTATAAACGTGTCGCTTCAAAACGTTAACTTTTTGCAGAACAATTTTAAAAATTATTAGTTTTTTTTTGAGAAGCATTTGAAATATTCGTTTTTACATTTTATGATAATCTAATTTTTAATTAATAAGATTTTGTTTGTTGTGCTAAATTCCCAATATTCATTCTTCATAAATACACTGAAATTTATTGTTGGAGGATAAGCTAGTTCTTATACGCATTCCACTGGCTGCTTAGGTCCCAACATTAGGAAAACTTTTCCCAGAAACTTAAGAAAAGAAATGCAAATAATACTACAGAGTGAATAAGAATTACAAACACTCAAGTCTTATTTGCAACGATATCAAAGCTTAAACAAAGTAACAACCATAAAAACTGAGTTTATCTTTTCTTACATTCCCCACTACAATTGGTTGGGTATTCCGAACGTTAATTGTTATTGTAAGCGGGTCAAGAAAAATACAAATTGTTTTATTGTTTTCGCAAGAAAATCAAATTTAAGCAATTTGCCAGTTTAGTTTTTTTGTGCACGGCACTAGCAAATTTATTATTAAATTTATTTTCGGGAATACATAATTTTTAATTAATAAGATTTTATTAGTTGTGCTAAATTCCCAATTTTCATTCTTGATAAATATACTTTTTTTTATTGATTACGATTTTGCCCAAGCTTAATGGACCAACCACAATCAGCGCATCAAGCGTTTTCTATATGTCCAAAATGCTCATGCTTATATATATATATTGTGTATGAGGCACGACAAAGAGCGCAGCGTCAAAGCTTTGTAATTGGAAAATCGAAATGTAGCAGCGCCTTTTAGTCGAACAGCAAGATTCTAATTGCTCCTAAACTACATGTTAGATAAAGCCTTGTTGTCCTTAGATCGCGAAGTAGCTAACTTGACCTCAATTGTAAAAAAAAGTAATGCCAACTTAGCTATTTTTAAGTTAATCTAGAGGCTTAATCTGATAATGTTCGAACTCACATACTCTCAGCTTAAATTCAATTCTAGTTCAGTTCTAGTTATGTTCAAGTTCAGTTCTACTTCAGTTCTAACTCACAGTTCAAGTCCAGTTCTAGTGAATTTCTAGTTCAGTTCTAGTACAGTTTTAGCTAAGTTAAGTTCTAGTTCAATGCTAGTTCAGTTCAGATATAAAATCCCTAATGTATACAAAGAAAATGTAAATAAATCAAATAAAAAATTCTAGTTCAGGGACCTGATTACGGCAGTCGTGATCGAGTACTTTCTCGATTCGAAAAAAATTGTATATCTAATTATTTCAGTCAATACTGAACGAATCGGAATTATTTTTTCATTGCTGTAAAGCATTAATTTGAGTTTTACAATACTGAAAAAATAATTTCGATTCGTTTAGTATCGACTGAAATAAAATTGCTTTCGAATCGAGAAAGCACTCGATCACGACTGCCAGAATTAGGCCCCAGGTCTCGTTCAGTTATAGTTCAGTTCTAATTCAGTTAAAGTTAAGTTCTACTTCAGTTCTAGTTCAGTTCCAGTTCAGTCCTAGTTCAGTTCAGTTCTAGTTCTGTTCTAGTTAAGTTCTAGTTAACTTCAGATATAAAATCCGTAATGTATGTATGTAAATAAAGAAAATTATTTACAAAAGTTAAATGAAACAAATAAAAAAAAAGTTTTATGTAGTTCAGTTTTAATTTAGTTCTACTTCAGCATTTATTAAAGGTTTCTATAAAAACCGACGTATTATTTTTTTTTTCTTTTTTCAACTCTCCAAATGTACCACCCAATTCCAGTTGTTCCTGTCTGTATGCTTTATAGTGAAATAATCAAAGTAACATTGAATTAAAAAAATTGTTGTTGTACTTATTGTTATTGTTATTATTGTTAAACATGTTTTGTTGTTGATTATTATTATTACTAAGGACGATAGCAATAAGTTGCTAGTATGCATTTTAAAGTGCAATTAGTCAAGCATGCAAATTCATAACCACTTATGTTTGTTTAAATGACTGGGCTTCAAATAATAGAAAAACAGGGTTTTTATTTAAGGAAAATTTATTTTAAGAACTATTCGAGAATTACTGAGCATCAACTTATACTCCTTTTCGGTGGCTGGCTGAGAACGAATTTATTATTTATTAAGATTTAGTTTTAATGTTTTTATTCCGAATTCTTACTATTATGAAATTGAAATTTATTTTTATTTGCTGGTTATTAGGCAAAAGAGACTCGCGCAAGAACTGGACTAGAATTGAAGGTCATTGTTAAAAGGAGGGAAACGTTATTTCACTTTTTATGTCTTTATCTGAACATAAAGCCTTAATTCCCTTATTAGGATGCTTGATCTTTAAAAGAACTAAGAGTACCTATTCTTTACAGTGACTTAAGTAGAGTTAAC
Source organism: Pollenia labialis (assembly GCA_949318255.1). Taxonomy (NCBI): domain Eukaryota; kingdom Metazoa; phylum Arthropoda; class Insecta; order Diptera; family Polleniidae; genus Pollenia; species Pollenia labialis. Next base: position 28,188,650 of record OX439141.1, on the reverse strand, counting down.
ATGTTTTTAGACATACATATACATAAGTTGTTCTGGGTATGGCAAGTTTGAATGAGTGCATGCCGTAAAAACTACAGCGCTCTTAATTAAATTTAAGATTTCTACTGAATTTGACTTTGCAACAATACTAAAGATGTGAAAAAGGGTAAATACCAGGGCTATGGAGTCGGAGTCGGAGTTGAAGAGTCGGAGTTGATGTTCTTGTGCCGGAGTCGGATTCGTAGTACCCACAAAAACTCGCGACTCCGACTCCAAAGTTTTTCGGCATAAAATATTTAAAAAAATTTACAAAATAAAAATTAAATTCTTAAAACACATTTAAAATTTAAATAAATGGTTTATGAATACTGCTCTTATGTGCTGTTTCCAAATGACAGGCGATGGACTGAGTGCTTTTCATATACAGGGGTGTGCTGGAAATCGCAAACGTAAAACGCCAGAATTTTAAAAGTCGTTTTTAAATAAGATTTTTGTAATTAAAGAATTTTATGACAAATATTTAACAAATATTTTCCTATTAAACAGGATTTTAAACCAAAAATTATAAGAATTAGGTTTAAAGTTTATTAAAAGCAACTTCCAAATTCTTGCGTTTTGCGTTTGCGATTTCCAGCACACCTCTGATAAATTTTGCTACATAATCAATCGCCTATCATTTGGAAACAGCACATTAATGTTTGCGTACGGTAATTTTTTCTCAAAAACTCTAATTTTTAGAAGGCCGTACGGTAATGAAAAAATAAAAGTTAACATCACTGAGTCTCATATACATTTAGCATCAAGATTATAGTAGGAGTCGGAGTCGCACTTAAAAAATTTCAGCATTTGGAGTCGGAGTCGGAGTTAGTACTTTTTTCGGACGACTCCACAGCCCTGGTAAATACACAATTGGTAAATACCCGGGGAAAAATTGGGTAAGAATTTAGAAAATTTTATAAAAATTTATTGTTTAATTTCATCAATATTAGCTTCACTAATAAACACATACCGTCTACACAATTCTCAAGCAATACACTCCGATTTATTATAATTTAAGAGTTGCTTGACCAGCTTTTTAATATTAAATGGCGTTTTTAAAAAACAAAAATTAATTTAAAATTAAATTAATTTTATTGACAGCTAATGATTGCCATATTCATTTGTGTTTTATGAATACCCAAATAAATTCCTAAAAAAATTAATATACCTGTACCCATGTTCTGTAAGACACCTTTCACGCTCGGCAAGTTACTTGCGCAACTCTTGGTTTGTAGACGTCAGCGGTAAGGTCGGGGTAAGGAAAAAAATATTTAGTACAGACATTGTTGTACTCGGCAAGTTACTTGCGCAACTAACTTGCCGAGTCTGAAAGGGGTCTAACTATAGTGAGAACTTTCCGCATCGAAAAGATGTGGAACAAAATATTCTTTCGTTTCTCGAAAAGTAAGAAAAAAGTGTGTCTGTAACTCATGTCGAAAACTATCAAAAGAGACTACGTCGTAACGTTATAAATGGCATAACATTGCACTCAAAGCCGATGTGACATTGCAGACGGTGAGAACGCCAGTAACACATATCGTTAACGGCGACTTAAATTTACTAAAGTTACAAGTTTTTCAACGTCGGCGATGAAAACACAACCGTCGGCTATACCAAATAATGTAAAGTGCGACTTTAATGTTTGTTGTTTGCAAACGAGCTTTGAAAATATTCGTATATTTTATAAAACTGTTAAAAGTAAAAGAATAAAACAATAAAAAATGTGGCAAGAATTAAATATTCGGGTGTGTTCTAGAATCCGAATCCACTCGAAAGTGGATTACTTTAGCATTATTGGTGTTCTGCATTTCACATCCACATGTTTTTATTCGTTTTCAATTAGAGTAGATATGGGTTGGTGAAAGTAAACCGAATCGACTTTTATTGTAATATGTGATAACATTTTTAACAAAAAAATTAATATTGCTTTTAGCTTAAAATCTTCTTAATCCAATTTAATCAATAATATATCGTTATCTAAAACGCAAAAGGCCCTCACTAACCTTAAATTTAAAGTCGACATTTTCATTGATATTGATGTAATTATACCAAATTTTTTTGAACGATTTTTATGTTATTTTCAGACAATTTGTTTCTTTAATCGCTTTAGCGATCTCTTAGTTTTTGGGTTTGTTTAAACTTTGCAATTTTTCGCGAATTTTAGCCATGTTCGCGATATAAGCGATTTGGTCGTGTAAGTTTTCTGATTCTTTACAGCTTTAACGATTTATAATAAATAGTTGACTTTGCTATCATGCCGCTGTTTGCAAATTTTTGCGAATTTCCTTGAATTTAGCAATTTTTACCGATTTTTTGCCATTCCTTATAGTTTTAGGGACTTTAAATCAATATTATGGCTGGTTTGAAATATTAAAATTTTTCGCGAATTTTCGCTACTTTTGCAATTTTTTTTTTGTTATTTTCCGACATTTTGTTTTTTTTAACCCATTTAGAGATTTCAAATAAATTTTAGTGTTTGTTTAAAAGTTTGCAATTTTTCGAGAATTTTAGCCATGTTAGCGATTTTTTTTGTGATTCTTTACAGCTTTCACGATTTTTAAAAAATATTAGGCATTGCTATCATGCTTCGGTTAGCAAATTAGCGATCATTAGTTCAACAAAAGTGTTTTCGAACAAAAACTTCGAATACACAAAAACATGCGGATTTGAGAACACCAATTTATCAATTATGCTGATTCAAAAAATTTTTCGTTTTCAATTCGAGTCTAAACCTAGAACATACCTGATTATTATTATTAGTCTTTGTGTTTTGCATTTTTAATTGTTTTTTAGTGTTAAAATTTTTTCTCGCCCCATTTTTATTCGTGAGTTAGCTTGACAGTTCAAAGCTGGAACTTTTCTCACAAAAATGTTACAGACACACTTTTTCTGTAAATTGGCGAGTAATTTCCTTATGTGACAGCTCGAATTCGCCAATAAAATTACAGACACAGTTTAGTGAGAAAAACAGCTGTTTGTTTCAATTTATGGTATTTTAATTTCATTTCACACACTTCAATCGAAAAGTTTCTCGACGCGAGAGTTACAGAACACGGGCACTGGTATTTACCCGGTATTTACTCAGACATCAGGTAAATGCTCGGTAGAATCCCATCTATAAGCAGTACAAACGTGTTTGTAATTAATTACATTTGATAACCTTAACTGACAATTAATTCTTAATAAAAGCGAAAATCCTATTTTTTTAAACGGTTTCGAGATTTCCGGAAATAAAAGAACAATTTTTCCTTTGACGAAAAATAAAACATTGAAATTTGTGATGATTTGTATGAAATATACTTCAGATTCAGTATAAAACATGCTCTCTAAATACTCTTTAATGCGCCTAACACGAATATTAATACTGCCATTTGATTTTAAAACTTAAACGTAACATTTGCAGAAGAATTGGAGACTATTGAAGCTTCGGCACAGCCTAATAGAACAGTCTTACTTGTTTGTATTAATTTTGGCTTATTACTCTATTCATCTAAAGTATAAAAGAAGTTGTTCGATATTATTAAACACCCTTTAATTTACACTGATTTGTGTTGAAAAAAACTTCGTTCATACACTAAAACACACACTTACGCAAATATAAACTAATTTATAAACTTGCGTACATACATGTTGCTACAACAATGCATACACATACCCTGTAGGAAATGTCACTAGTAAATCTGTACTGATTCACCACTGTCACAGCCACCAGTACTAGTGACTTATTATACCCCAGACAGTGCTATTTACTATAGACATTTAACATGTGCGTGTCATTGCAAATCTACTACTGACGTTGGTACTATTGACTAGGTAGTTCTTTCGGGACCATTTGTAGACATTGCAACCAGAAAATCACTTGTACATTTTAGAAAAACTAGTCAAAACTTTTGATACTTTTTTAAAGTAGATTTCGAAATGACAATTGATTTTGAACATTAATTATTTTATATTCAACATTTTTTTTTTTTATTTTTCGAATTTATTCTATGAGCTAAATTTCAGTTATGTATTTTATAAAGCTTTTTTGTAATAGTCATATTCCTTAAATTTTTTATTTTTTTTTTTTATTTTATTAAAAAAAAGTTAAGATACGAATTCATAACAAATTTATTTTCTTATTAAAGAACAATATAAAAGTGTAGAAACTTCGTTGACAATGTCCCCAAAAAGTCCTAAAAATAGTTTACAAAACTGGTGACTTGGAGGCACTAGTACCCAGGTTTCCTTCAGGGTACTTGCACCTACACACACATACATATATTAACTTCCCAGCGGTAAAACTCAGAATGACTTCTTTCTTCAGGCCTTATTAAAGGCCTGCTTAAAAATGTTTTTGATTCAATTACCATTCTTATCTAACTCCTTAAGAATGCCTCATAGATGCTATCGGCTCTTCCCTTCAATGTTAAAGGGGAAGAGAAGGAGTAAAATTTTTTGAAGAATCGAGAGTGGAAGGTCACCTCCAAATAATAATGTGCGTAAAAAAATATGAGTATGGAATGGAGCCAGCAGGCCTGGTGCATTCAAAAGATGAAGTATAGAGGCCTTTTAAATGGCCTCCGTGCTCCTTCTTATCCGCGCTGGATTGCAGACAGCCAGACACACACATATGCCTGCACAGTTATTGTTTATACATGCGTGCAAATGACAACGTTACGTTTTATGTATTTGTTTCACAAATTAAGTTTGCATATTTTACTGTTTTTGAATTTAAAATAAACAAATTTAAATGAATACATACATATACACTTAAACATTCACACAAACACACAGGAGCACACACATACACAAGGGCTTCAACTTTCCATAGAACAGAAACTCATACATTGCATGCCTGATAACAACAAGCCCAACAAAAACAGCAGAGCAAACATTTTTATGTCAATATTAATTGCTTAAATAGGACACAAGTGCATTTATGTTAAAACAAAAAATGATTTTTATTATTATTATTATTATTTAAATACAGTCTTTAAATGTTTTCAAAGTTAAATAACAAGAAAATGTACTTGCAATTTGTATTTGTTAAGGAAAACAAAAAATTGTCTCACAAAAGGCAAAAAATGCTTCTTAATTAAAGTATTTTTGCTATTAATGTCAAATATTTGACAGATATTAATAAGTGTTTATTTGAGATTTTGTTACAGAAATCTACATATTTCTAAGATAAATATAATTTTAATTATTGTTATTTAATGAATAAATACTTAGGGATAGTGTAAAGATTAATTGTATCATTTGTCATATAGAGATTTTATTTAAAGCAGAACAAAACCAAGTTTTTTTTTGGTAAATCAGAGTGTTATGAAAGGATTTTAAAAGATTTACTTTAGTTCACACAAAATCGAGGAGGCTTAAAAAAATTCGAGAAATTTTGTAAACAATAAAAGGCTGCAAGAAAAAAAATCTTAAAATTTTAGATACATTTTTTTAAAGCAAAGAAAATATATGAAATACCCTGGCGGTAAAAGCTAAGAAAAAAAATTAGTACACCCAAAATATTATTACAGTAATGGACTGTAGTTTATTTAAGAAGTATTTCGTTCAGTAATTTTCAAATAAATAAACATTTAAAATTCCAAGCAAATTAATTTTTAACTGATTCTAACATTTATTCAAAAAACTAAGTGCATAACAATACGGACTTTCAGTTGCGGTTAATATTGTCCGTTGATTAAGTTAAATTCTTCTTTATGTAAAATTAAATTAAAATGTAATTTAAAATAACGAAAAGTTCATTTAATTTGTACTGTTAAAAATTCAACCACGAGTTCCGTAAAAACAAATGAATATTCAGTTATTTTATATAATTTAACTACCAAAAATAAAAAAAAACGATTTGCTTGTTTTGTGTAAAAATTCCCATATTCTATTTGTTAAAATTATTTAGTTTAATACATTAAATTTTTAAAGTAATACAATTGCGAAACAATATCGGTCATGCTGCTGGTGTCTTATAATTGAGAGTTCTTCTGTAAACAAAGGGGTCAGTACTAGAGGTCTCCTTTGAATAACTCACTTGTTTGCCTTTACCCAAAGTGCACAACATTTATTCAATTATAAAACATTTAAAAAGATAAGAAGAGAGTAAACAATATACAAAAATAAGAATGAATGAATTGAATAAAAAACTTGTTTACTGTAAATGAATATGAGAGGCATTCATAAATAATAAAACATTGGAATGACCCGATAGAGAGAGCAAGTTAACAAAAAATATTCAAATAATTTTTGAATTATTGAATGTGCATACATTTATTTGAATACCTTGCCATAATATGTGTGTAAGCTTGTGGCTTCTTTTATTAATAAGCGTTAAGCTTACACATCCATACATAATGTGTAGGTACACATATTTTACATTCAAATTATATTTGAATAATTTACTCATTTGACTTGAGTTGACTGAATAGAATGAGTTTTTGTTCTTTTGTCTCTGGTTATTTTTTCATTTGTTTCGTTATCATTGGGTGATCGACACATTGTAATTAAAAAACAAATGAGTGCGTTGAAATTGCTTTTTATTTTTTCTTGCAGACCTCTAGTCAGTACAACAGAAGTAAAACAAATGTGTGTAACAAATGTGTCTCTCTCTTATTAGAAAAACAATCGGACAGGTATCTGTCTGTTATTTTTTAGAAATTCAGCTATTTTGTGGTGTAAACGAAAATTACTGTATTTAATAAAACAACTGAATATTCCTTTGTTTTTTTACAAAAGTTTATTTAATTTTTACTACCAAAAAATTAACTAAATATTAAATATAAACGGAAAATTTCAGTTAATTTTACGTACAGAATATTGTGAGTGTATTGTGCCATGCCCACTTCTCCAATCCCGCCCAAATTTTGTCGGGTGTTGTGTTTTGATAACCAAGATGCTTGAAACATTTTTCTCTTACTGTTCTTCAACAAAAATATTTTGTGCCACGCCCACTTCTTCAGTCACACCCGCATTTTGTGGAATGTTTTGTACTAATACCCGTTATATTCTTGTCTAACTGGGTAGCATTGGCTTTTTCCGTTTTCCAGATATACAGAAATTGTTTAATGTCTTTGTATGGGACGTGCCACGCCCACTTCTCCAATCCCACGCATTTTTTTAATGGTGTTGTGTATTCATAACCAAGATGATTGTTCTTGTTGTTTTTCTTCGAAAGCAACTGCCTGATATAAATTGTTTGGCAATTTACTACGGGCTCTACATACCATGCATTTCCGTGCGGCTTTTTTTCAGTATTCATGTTCGTATATGTCGACTCAGAGACTGTAGCGCAAGGAGAGTAATGATACTTACGACCACAGTGACGACAATTTACGTAGTCTCCAGTAACGGGAAGAGATTTATTACATGTGTTGCAGAGAGCACTTGTTGCTGTAAGATAATTTTGTACACTCATTTTGATACTCTTAGTTTTTTCTTAAGGAGTTTTTGATTTGAAATACAATTTTGATTTTTATTTTGTTTTTTTTTTAAGGAAATAATATAGTTTTAATAATATTTGTTGGTTCTATAATGCGTTTTTAAACAGGCACTTTTCAATTTATTTTGTGTTTTAGTTTTTTTTTTTTTTTTTGTTTATAAATATTTTATTAGTTTAAACGGTTTTAAACGAATTTTGTTTAAGCGATAGAAAAAAACACGTCTACTAACAACGAAAGCTCATAGTTCATTGCTTTTCCAGATATACAGAAAAAAGAAGAAAAAACCACACCAACAAAGGATCTATAGGTAACATAAGAGGCAGTCGTGGTTTTTGCTCGTACCTCTGTAATTTATGCAACAATCTGGATGAACTTGAATAGTAAATTTTTGCGGAGTATAAAACACATAATACTGGGGTCTTCGGAAAATCCATTTCAACATGCACAAGGACAGGGGAACATACGGACATTGTCCAATCATTTCGTTACTCATAAGAACATAGAATATATATATTTTATAGGGTCTAGGATCAATATTGTAAAAATTACAATCGGAATGATAAACTTATATGTGTATACCTTTTTAACTTCGCTGAAGGGTGTAAAAAATCACATTGTTGCTTGTCATTTGACTATGATTCAGACGGCCACTTTTTTTTTGTCCGAAACTATTTTAGGACAAAGTTCTTTTCTAATTCTTATGAAATTATGTACAAACATTAACTACCTGCGACAGCTCAAAATAATGACTAGTAAATTGGACAATGCCACACCCATCTAGAGTAAATATGCTTTTTAAACTACTTCTACACAACTCCGCTATTATCATAATATTATAATTAGAAAAATGGGCAGAATATAGAAAACATTATTTTTCAATTACTTCTACTTATCCGATTCTCATGAAATTTGGCAAACAAATTATTTTCCTGCAAAATGCAAAATTATTACTAGAAAAGTAGGAATTGCCGCAATCATTGAAAAGAAATGTTCTCTTTTTTTTTGTATTCTATTAAGGGTCCTCATGATATCGTTTATAAGTCTCGTAAACTGTGCAAACTGTGCATTTTTACGCCCTCGTAAATGAACTGTCAAAAATTGTATGAGAATTCATTTACACAAACTTGGTAAATTTGCCCAACAATTTTGTCTCGTAAACTTGCGCTGTTCAATTGTGCATTTATACAAACAGATCTTTTAATGATTTTAACGTCGTCTTCAATGAAAAATCCAAGTGTCTATAAATCACAAACAATAAATTCTAGCAATGATTTCAGTAAATTGGTCTTTTGGCTTTCTTTGAGCATTTTTAAAAGCAAATTTCTCATACATACATATTAATCACAAATTTAAACAAAAATTTTATATTTTTGAATTTTAATTTTTAATTTATTTTTGTATTGACGTTTCTTACAAACTGACATTAATTGTTTAAAATTACACAAAAGTAAAAAAGGGGCTTCATGAAACAAGACTCGTAAGTTTGCGCATTTGCACAAATGACAATTTTAAGCGACATCATGAGGACCCTTATTAATTTGTTTGTTTAGGTTGTCAGGATTAGACTACTAATAATTTAAAAAAATCTAAATTAAATATGGCTTAGATAGGATCGAAATAGCAACTATCAACTTTATATAACAAAAGTCTAACGTAAAGTTGATTTCGAGAAATGAACCTTTCACTTAGCCGCCAAGGTCGCACGACTTAATTTCTCTCGATTTTTGTTCTGTGGGACTACGTAAATTCACTAGTTTATGCTTATTAGCCACCAACAATTGACTCTTTTGAAGCCAACATTGATCGTGTTGTTTGTGACATACGTCCAGTTATGCTAAAAAAATACTTTATTAACACAAAATTAAATTTTTATTTAGTAGAAGCAAAACAATATTTAATTTTACATTAAAGGCATATGAAAAAGAATTTTTAACTAGAGATGTTAAATCCACAATACTTCAGGTTTCCGATATATCAGCATCAGATATTTATCTAAGTGGTTTTTTGAAAAAAAAAATTTAATTTTCAATACTAATTTTTTGCATAACAACTAAGAGAAGTAACACATTTAAAAGCAGAACATAAATTCAAGCCAGATTAATAAATTTGTTTACTATTATTTCTTAGCTGAAGGTCCACACTACGCCTTCTATGCGATTGATACTTTCTTGGCCTTTTTTAAGACGAATACAATTTCGTTTTATACGTGTTTGCTGACTAACTTGTCAATACAATTTTATTCTGATTTGTAAACATTGTCATATATAAAAAAAAAATAATAAGATTTACTTTAACATTGTCATATATTATATTTAAATATTCCCACATACACAGAAAAAATAGAAAATCGACTTTAATTAAACAATTCGTTCAGACAATTAAATATTTAACTAATTTTGCCCCTGCAAAGTAATTGATCATATCAATTAACGGATTTGTATTTTCGAGTCATGGGACACAAATTTAATCAATTAAAAAATTAATTGCATAAACTAAAAAATACACCGCATATACACAAACATTTAATTTAATGGGTTTTGACTTAAAAAATTAATTGCTGCAAACAAAAAATTAATGTACACCAATTAATTATTTAATTGAATAATTTTTTGCAAACATTTTTTCTGTGTAATGATTACTTTTGCTTAATTTTTAAACCCTAGATATTATATCCCATTATTTGTTTTCTATTCCTTTTTAAATTACCACTAACTGACAGTTCAACGATTTCGAACGTTATCGTTCGCATAGAAAACTTTTATGAAAAATATTCTGTTTTCCATATAAAATTCTATGCGAACGTCTGCGTTAGAAATCGTTGACCAGATAGTAACTTTAATTTTCCATTGAACAGATAACGTGATCTTGTAAAATTTAATATAGAGAAAAACCTTGAAGGGGGAGGTCTAATAAATTGAACCTATAACTTATTAATTTACAAACCGTTTTAATAAAGGTGCCTATAAAAAGAAGAGTAAGGTTTTTTTTGACTGATGCCTTAACGCATCAACGAATCGAACGCGTAGTATGAACCTCCAGCTTTAGCCATTTTGCTATGCACCATATTAGCAAAATGTTTTCTCACTGCTTAATCTCTTACGTATTTGTAGTTCAAAAAACCTTGAAAATTTTGAACATTTTTAGATCTCTAATGATGTTTGTAAGAATAAAAATCATATTACTGAAAATGTTCGGTTACTTCAAAGAGGCTAAAAAATCCATAAGCAAGGCAGTTGATTCATTGCCTGACGTTATTCCGCTAGTTAGCGGTCTTCGAATATTATAAGAAAATATAATAAATGAATAAAGCGAGATATAGAATAGTTCAGTTTTAGGCTAACTTAGCATTAGTTTTGAATGAAATTTTTGAGGGCTAGAGAATAATAAATCGTATTGTTTATCTAAAATTTTTTCAATCTTTTAAAGACAATCGGCTTCAATCATATCGAAAAAAAACGTCCTACTGAGCTACTATTACTATGCATTCTGCAATTGTGGAGGACCTTTGGCCTTTGGAGCGTTTGTGATCAAATTATATGGAAATTTGAGGAGTATAGGCCTCTGTCCATACCAACCTGTGGTTCTCCTAAAGTTAAGAATACGTTCTATTTTTTTAAAAAAAAAATTTATATATAAATTTTAAATAGTCTTAACTCTTACAATGTTCTTTTCCTTTTGTTAATACTAAGATAAATTCAAGTTCGTTATTTTTTAAATAATATTAATATCAAGTTTAAATAATAGCCTGTTTAAAATATCAAAATTTGGATTAAAAAACATAAACAGTTCATCAAAATAACCACAATACCCATTATTTTAAAAAGATTATTCTAATGTACTTGTCACAAAAATGTCTTGCAAGTGTGTGAACATTGTAAGCTCATTTGCATCTGACAACGGTACCATTGTCAAAAAAAATTACAACATTGTAAGATCTGTACGAACCTTAATGATAACTGCAAAAGAACACATGGCGTATACTTAATATTTATATTAAACCAAATCTACTCATACGTATGATTCTCTTTCAACAGCCCCCAAAGGTATGCAATACAGTTTAATGTGGAACATAAACATATTCACCCCTATCGTGAATAATTTTTCCCTCGTAATTTTTCCCCTTTACACATATTTGCGATCATGAAAAACTCTCATGAAAAGGAGGTTATTCAAAAAAAAAAAAATAATAATGTGAAAGTATCGAGCCCTAATAGCAAAAATGATGTAACCAACAACATTAAAGATTTTTGTTTTTTGATGAAAATCGATAATTTTTGATAATTTGCATCATCTCTAAAAATCTCATATCTCTGGGAAGTACCGTTAAGAAATAAGAGCAAAAGCAATTTCAAACGAAACCCTAAACTTCAAGCAAAAATATTTAAAAAAAAACCCTTCTCCTGTAAAATTTTATTTTTGTTGGTTACATAATTTTTGCTATTAGGGATCGGTATGTTCATGGGAAAAAAATTTTCCCTCGTAATTTGTACACATTTTCCTTAGATTTTCTCACTTTATGTAAGTAGTTTCTCCTATAAATCGAATATTAAGGACTATTTCCTTTAATTTTTGAAAATATTTTACAACATAAAATTTAAAAAGTGGAAAAAAACTAACGTTGAAATCAAACTATTCCGCCAATACTAAATATTTTGTTTTATTATTTAAACTTTTCTTTAAAATCTATACGTTTCATTTATTTATTTATTTATTTAATAATCTTGAAGGCACTTAAGGCCAATTGATTACAGATAAATATTCTGACAGTAATTGTTATGTAAATACATATCTATAAATATATTACATTATTATAAAGAGTATTATAATTAAATAGTTTTTATATTCATGTACAAATTCCCAATCAGTTTAACCCACTCCTCCCATCACAAATATGAGTTTTTGGTAAAATTTAATGTCTTATATTATGTTTAAAGCTGTTTCAAAACAGTGTCACTTAAAATTTAAATGAGAAAAGTTAATAGTTGTCAACCAAGGATGAAATAAGTCTTTTAAATTGGGCATTTGAAAGGGAAGAATTTCTGATGTCATAAGGAATTGTTGAATTCCATTGATTTTTTTTTTAATCTTTCATTATTTTTTTTACATTCACTGGAACTGATAGCGTGAACAATTTTTCACGGGAGATTCACGATTGCTTTTTTCTTTCGAGGGGAATGAAAATTGCATGGAAACAAAAATTCCACTTGTTCCACTAGTTTATATATTTTAATTAAATGAACATTTATTAAGTTATATATAAAATTTATTATTTATGTTTAATAAATTGTTTCATTGCATGCTCCCGACTTTTAGCAATACTAGTAGAGTTATAAATATTAACATTTTATTAATATAAAAAAAAAATTAATAAACATACCCATCAAGATAAATTATTAGCAAGACAAAAGTAGTTTAAGACATAAAAAAAGCAACAGTAATTAAATTACTTCACAACATAAAATCATTTTCGTAAGAAAATTATAATTAAAAATTTTAATATCAAAATTAATTATAACGTAAAACCATTAAAAAAACGCTATCGAGACGTTTCAATTTTAATAAATTTCAACACTTAATTTTTATAACCACCCACACATGATTCCTCTAACACAAAATCCAATAACAATTATGAGCCATCAGCGTGTTGAGCCGTTAAATGAGTTTCTAATTTTTATTATTATTAAGGTGTTAACATTTAAAAAAAATAAATTTATGTAGCAAAAAAAAACACACGAACACTGTTACACTGATTAGACGAAAAAACAAAGCAATAAAGGAAGAGTGTTATGGAATTGACATTAAGGAGGTTTATAAAATGCTCAGCACGAGTTAACTGTTTGGGGAGAAACAGTTTTTAAATAAAACAAAATATATAAGTATTTGTTTTCTGACGTTCTTTAGAACGTCTTATTTATTTTAAATGAATCTTAAGACTAAATTTTTTAATTAAAAATAATTTTGTATTTGTAAAAAAGCTAAACTATGGGAATAGAAAATTGTAATATTATATTTATTTTAAGCGTTTAATATTACTGTCTGGAAAAAATGTGGGAACATAAAATATAAATGTAATATGATGTTGGTTCCCTACACTTCTACCAGCCAATACTATTAGACAAAGGAGTGAATATGTAACTCCTCCACCCCTTGTTTGAAATACTCCTGGATTTCATTATACTTGATTTTTCTTATGGTTTTTAAATAATTGTTTTTTTTTAATTTATCAATATAAAATAGATTTTAAACTTTAAGTGTTATTATAATTTTTATTTTGTCAATATTCCATTGTAAATATACTGCATTTTTCCAGTTTATTTTATTTTTATAAAAATTTTATCTTAAATTTAAATTATTAGATTTTTATTATGACTTATATTTTTTTAATATTTCTCCTACTTCATTTGAACCTGATAATTCGGCTCTGCTACCTCTAGTTGCAACATTTTCTTTAATGGTTACCTTTACATTATTTCTTTTAATAAGGCAATACAAAACTACAGATATCACAACGATTATAATTACTAGCGTTGCACTTATACCATAAGAAACTGTTTTATGAAATTTAAGCTCCTCAATTTGCTTAATGTTCTCAAAATGCTCTGTTATGATATTAGTAAATTTTGGGTTAACATTTGATATACTTAAATTCTCAAACTTATTAAAGTTTGGATAAAAATATTTTTCTTTTATTATAAATTTTTTGTTGGAAAATGTTTGGTTGCGAATTGTTATACTACAATTATTAAAATTTATAAAAAAGTTTCCTTCCAATTTAAATTTTCTATCATCACAATCTTGATTCACCTTTTCGAAAAAAACATTCTTTACAATAATTGTTTCCTCGTCAAGACTTAATATAGATGTAATGTTATTAAAATTAAATTTACACGTATTATAATAAGTACAATGATTAGTTATTTTCAATTTCCTTAAAGGTACGTTATCTTGATATGCAAAAGTTTGGTTATCAATTTCGACTATGTATTCGTCATTTGCGTCTATTTCAATTTTGTTTTTGTTTGGAATAGGTGTAATCATTTTTAAATCAGTTTTAATGTAATTGTCAGGAATTAGTACCGCGATAATCAAAGAATGATCACTATAAGTCATTATGCCTACTTTCAACATCCTTAGCTTATAAAAATCAATTTCAAACTTCTCTATTTCTTGTGTAGTAAACATACTTGGATGTATAATATTACTTTTTGCTGAAACTACATTATCCTGAATCTGATCTATTTTATGTTCTAAGGTTTTAAGTTTTGTAAGTTGGTCTAAGTAAATTATCTCCTTCACTATTTCATTATTCGTGTTCTTTATCTTCTGCAAAAATATGCTTATTTCCTTTCTATCGTTTTCCACCGCAGTTTTCAGATGATGCAGTGATTTGTTCATCGAATTGTTGATTATTATTTGTTTATTTAAAGTCTCGATTGAATTGTGTGAATTTTGTTCAGTAACGGAAAGGTATTCCAGAATTTCTTGTCTATCATCATCATCCATTGTCCCGAAGAGCCATTTGTAGACCTTTCCTCCTATATTTATCAAACCTCTTCGTTTCCTATTTTGAATTGGTTTAAGAGTCTTGATCTTAGATTCTATTAATTTAATTTCATTTTGCATAATTATCTCTTCATGTAAAAGTAAATGTTTTATGTTTCCCTTTATTTGGTTCAATATTTCTTCTATTTCGATTATGTTTATGACATGTACAAGAGTAGTCGTTTTGTTGACAATTTCCACTTCGCCTATTCTTATTTTGATGAATCCGCCGTCTCCTGTTATTGGATTAATCCGTAGAGTGGATTGGTTCAGCTGAATGTTCATCAATAACAGAAGCATCAGTGATATTGTCTGAAAATTTGAATGGTCTTTTAATGTTTGATACATGAACATTTTCTAAAGGTTTTTTAATAAACTTTGGTTCTTCTTTATGCCTTAAGCTTTTATAATTTTTTATAAAACCTACGTTCCTATTTTCTACATAGTTTTCACGATATTTATTTCTTTTTTGAACTATTTTGAATTTAGCATTTTTTAGTCTCTCTTTTATAATGCTATGATCAATCAATTTATTTTGAACATCTAAAGGACTGCATTTTATTGTGCTATGATAATTACTATTGTAGAATTTTATTGCTTTAAGAATTTGGGAATTTATTGGGAGTTTTTCTTCCAAATTAAAAACTCTGATTTTTTCTGTGACTGTATTATTGAATCTTTCAATATCCGAATTACCGGTATGGCTGTTTGGTTTTGTAAAATGATATTGGATTCCCTCTTGATCAAGGTAGTCCCTTACATTCGCATTATTGAATTCATTATCTAAAACAAATTTAGTAATCTTACCTTTGATGGCTAAAAATGCTCGAATTTTACCAACTAGGGTTTGACTGTTTCTGTCGTGCAAATGGAATGAAATTACATGTTTTGAGAATTTGTCGATAAAAATTATAAATGAATGTTTACTGTTTACGTAAGTATCGACGTGAATTATTTCATTCGTGGTGGAAGGGGTTTCAGTTATTTTGAATTTTGGTTTTATTGGGTTTCTATCGTATTTAGCCCCGGAACAAGTTTCGCAATTATTTATTACTTTTTGTACGAATTCTTTCAAATTAGGGTTGTATATTTTGTGTTTAATTTTTTCGTAAGTTGGAATTATGCCAGCATGGCCCGTTTCGAATTTGTGAAACAATGCTATTTGTTTTTTTAGGTCGTTTTCCTCAACAATATCTTTGGCAAATTTAGAACACTTAACAAATTTAAAGTTCTTTTTGTCAGGAAATTCTTCTATCAACTTCAGTTGAACCTTGTAATATTCGTGATCATTCAATTTGGAAAATATTCCTATTTTTCCTTTAGCAACCTCCCTTCTTAAAATATTTGAAATATTTTTATTCGCGATGTCGTTTCTGTCTATGTAAATTCGTTTTTTACCAAAAATTGTTTCAGTGACTACCTCCTTAACATCTAGTATTATAATTTGAGTTTTAAAACGATTAACCACCGTATCTAATATTGGAACACTATCGCCTAGATCTTCCTCTTGAGAGTGTATGGTCTCACCGTCTTCTGACTGATCAACCAACAAAATTTTCAAAGTAGTAAGTACTTTGTTACAATGGTTTTTAAAGTTCTGAACAGAGCATATAGAAAAAAATGGATCATTCTTTGCCCATTCTATAATATAAATGCCATTATTGTTAGCTCTTTTTTGTAACCTTAAAAGCATTTCACCGAAGTTTGATGTTTCGTTAACTAAGTCAATACTTACAATACTTTCAAATTTGTTATACATTCTGATCTTGATGTTTGTAACATCTTCAGTTTTATAAAAGATTTCTGATTGAATTCTTGAAACTTTCTCATTAAACTCTCGTAAACTTTCGATTGAGTTTTCATCCAGAGAATGATCAGTGTGTACCAACAATGAATCTTGATCCCTATTATCGTTTGTATCATCGGAGTCATTTTCTGTTAAGTAATTAATTTCATTAGTGTCAGAATTAATACGACTCAAGAAATCGGCAACTTTGTTTAGTTCACCTTTTATATAATTGATTTTCATATTATATTCTCCCAATTGAACCAACCATCTTTGAAGACGTGGGTTGATGTCCTTACCCGTATATTTTACTTGTAACCACTTCAATGGTTCATGATCACACTCAAGATCAAACTCTCTTCCATAGATATATGGTCGGAAGTATTTAACGCCCCATACTATCGCCAACAATTCCTTTTCAATTGTTGAGTAGTTTGTTTCGTTTACATTCAGAGTTCGAGAGGCATATGCAATTGGGTGGCCTTCTTGTGAAAGAACGGCGCCAATTGCGAAATTGCTTGCGTCAGTGGTTATCTTGAATCTTTTGGAAAAGATTGGATATCTTAGGATTGGTGCATTGGTGACGATTTCTTTTAATTTTTCAAAAGCCAAAATGTAATTGGGATCAAATATATTAATTTTTCCATTTTTCCTAAGCGCTTTTGTTAAAGGGGTTGCGATTTTCGCGTAATTTTTAATAAATTTTCTGTAGAAACCTGTCATTCCCAGGAATGATTTGATTTGTTTGGTCGTTTGAGAAAGTTGCAGGTTTTGTATTATTTTAATTTTCTCGGGATTCGGTTTAATGCCTTTATTGGTCAGTAAATGACCTAGAAATTGCGTTTCTTTCTTCAGAAAGTCGCATTTATCTATCTGGATTTTTAATTTGGCTTTTCTTATGGCCTCGAAAATTGATTTTAAAGAATTTTTATGTTCTTCTAGAGACGTGCTAAAAACCAAAATGTCATCCATATAGACAACACATGTTTTATTAATTTGCTCACGCAGAATTGAATTCATCAGCCTTTGAAAGGTTGATGGCGCATTTTTCAAGCCGAAGGGCATACGAATAAACTCGTAGTGTCCGAAAGGCGTTGAAAATGCTGTTTTCTTGCGATCTTCTTCTCTTACCAAAATTTGGTGGAAACCTTTGGCAAGGTCTAAGGTTGTAAAATATTGGGATTTTCCCAATTTATCCAGAATACCGTTTAGATTTGGTATGGGAAATTTATCATCGACTGTATTCTCATTAAGCTTTCTGTAGTCAATGACAATTCTCCATTTTTTTATTCCCGAATTATCTTGCTTTTTCGGTACGACCCATAAGGGGCTATTATAAGGAGAATTACTTTCCCTTATAATATTTTGTCTGAGCATGTCTTTGATTTGCCTTTGGATTTCACTTTCGTGAACTTGGGGGTATCTATATATTTTTGAATAAAGAGGTCTATCAATGTTAGTAATTATTTGGTGTTCTATCTCAGTTGTTGCCGAAAGGTTGTCTCCCTCGACATAAAATAAGTCCGTGAAATCCCTGAGCAAACGTATCATTGTATTTTTTTCGTCTTCGTTTAAATGACTAAAATCGAGCTTATCTAAAACATGTTTTCTTGAGATAGGTTCCAATGCACATATGTTAACAGTATGGAGTGGATGGTTTATTTTCTCAAAAAGGAATTTATTACCTAAAATATTCACATAACCATGCTCATCATCTATTACAGCCTTGAGTGGTATCAGAAAATTTTGACCCATTATAGCGTCGTATCTATCATTTCTAAAATCTACTATTTTCCAACTAAGTGTTCCCTTACATTGAAATTCCTTGGGGAAAGGTGTAACCACATGAAAACATATTTCATTAAACCCATTGATAGTTCGATATTTAATTGGGGTTTCCAGTTTCTGTTCTGGGTAATTTTCAATCAATATATTTTTCTTAACAATACTAGTTGTTGATCCGGTGTCTATAAGGCACCTGACCTTTTGCTTTCCCAATGAAATAACTATTATGGGCAGTGTTGATTTTGAGGCTGCATCAGAAAATTTATTTCATTTTCCCTATAAAGGTTGCCTATTTCCATTGGTTCGTCCGTGGACTGATTATTACGACTGTCAGTACGACTAGTCCTTGTTTGATTGCTATATCTATCTTTATTCGGGTTGTACTCTTGTCTGTTTTCATGGCTTTGCCTTCTGTTACTAGTTTGTGTAGTTAAATTATTGTAGTTAGTTGGTTGGTAATTATGTCGGGTTTCATAATTTCTATTTGTGTGTTCTGAGCTAAAAATATTTTGGTTATTTGCATGATAGGTTTGTCGTGTTCGGTTAGAATTTTGTGAGCTTAAATTATTGTAATTTTTTGTGCGATAATTTTGTCGTATTTGGTGGTTTTGGTTTTTGTTAATGATTGAAACTCCTTGGTTGTATCCCTTAGTCCTATGGTTGAAAGCAATGGCTCTTGTATCGTCCAATAATTTAAGTCTTGTGTATTTAAGAATAATGTCGGTCAAAGTCTCATGTTCTCCTATGTGTGCCCTAATAGGTCCGTCTATTTTTTCTAGCAAAATATCTACCAGATCCCTGTCGACATTTTCTGGCCTATATATAGTTGGTTTGAATTGATCCCCTAAATATATGTCGTTTATTTCGAATTTAGCTTTTTCAAATATATTAAATAATTCATTTAGATTCCTTACTTTTATTGTACGGCAGTAATTGAAGATTTCCGCATAGGTCCTTCTCGGTCTGTACTCTTGTAGAATCCTTGCTTTAATTTCCTCCCAGGAGGCATTGTTTGGTAGTTCTCTCACCCTTTTACCAGCATTTCCGAGAACTTTTTCGTTTGCCACAATCCTAATGCAGAATTGAGCCAGAGTTTCATTGTTCCTGCAGAGAGCAAGATTTGCCTCAACGGCATGTATAAATGCTCTTGGGCTATGCCTTTCGTCAAGAGGCTTTAGACGCCGGAACTGTTCAATGACGTCCTTGGCCGTCATATTAAATCCGAACTCATCGTTCAGAGGATATTGTTGTGGGGGTAGCTGTTGTTGTTGTGTTTGTTGTAGATTAAGTTCTTGTAATTGTTGACGCTGTTGCTGTTCTTGTTGAGCTTGTTCTAGTTGTTGCTGTTGTATTTGTTCCTGTTGTTGTTCTTGCAACTGCTGTTGCATTTGCAGCTGTTGTTCTTGCAACTGCTGTTGCTGCTGGAGGATTTTTTGTTCTTGCAACCGCAGGACCGCCTCTAATTCAGCGATCTTTTCCTGCATTGCCCGGTCGTCTTGCTGTAGATCCCTGTTTACATCGAATCTACTCATCTTTTCGCAGTATCTTTTAACAAATATCACTTTGTTGTTTTTAGTTTGAACAATTCAAACGTTTTATAAAAAAAAAATATGTTTATTTGTTTTTCCTTAAAAAATTTTTCTTTCTTTTCACAAATATTTTTAGAGTTCTCTTTCTAATTTTTTTTTGTTTGTATAAATAAGGATTTAACACTTTACTTTTTCTCAAAATTATTAAATATGGGTTTCTTTCTTCTCACAAATATATACTTTTAAAGTTCTCTTTCTAATTTTTTTTTTGTTTGTATAAATAAGGATTTAACACTTTACTTTTTCTCAAAATTATTAAATATGGGTTTCTTTCTTCTCACAAATATATATTCTTTTAAAGTTCTCTTTCTAATTTTTGTTAATTTAAAAAAAAGGTTTAAAACTTAATTTTTTCCAAAATTATTAAATATGGTTCGCGAAACCGACTGCGCCAGTTAACTGTTTGGGGAGAAACAGTTTTTAAATAAAACAAAATATATAAGTATTTGTTTTCTGACGTTCTTTAGAACGTCTTATTTATTTTAAATGAATCTTAAGACTAAATTTTTTAATTAAAAATAATTTTGTATTTGTAAAAAAGCTAAACTATGGGAATAGAAAATTGTAATATTATATTTATTTTAAGCGTTTAATATTACTGTCTGGAAAAAATGTGGGAACATAAAATATAAATGTAATATGATGTTGGTTCCCTACACTTCTACCAGCCAATACTATTAGACAAAGGAGTGAATATGTAACTCACGTTAATAAAATTGTATGTTAAAATATGCACATATGTTTATTTACAATTACGAAATGGAGAAAATTGAAATTAACGCCAGATCGGTAAACAATCGCTCAATAACGTTAACCCCTAAAATCTCTAACTTTTAAACCTTTACTTTTTGAAAAATGTTAATAATTTATGTACTTAAACCAACTCTAGATTAGTAAAAGTTTAAAATGAGCTAAATGGGACTTGTTTGGTTATAAAAATTATCAAAATCAATTCAGCCGTACAATCCGAGCGGTATTCATAGTACGGTGAGTTAGGGCTTTCTTAAATCAAGTACAGAAAAATTGATTCAAGTACGAATTTTCAATCGCGAAATACTTAACTTTTCCATATTCAATTCCGAATTCGTACCTGAAATAATCCGCAAATGAGGATGATTAGAGTAAAACAAGGATTGAACCAATCTCAAAATGCGCTTGATTAAAGTATAATAAAGATGATTTAATCCAGAATTCGAACTTGAAACAAACCAAAAGTGAAATTAGAAGGATAATTTTATTATGATTGATTTTCTGACCTGTGGACATAGGTAGGTAGGTAGGTAGGTAGAAAGGCTGGTGTGAAGTTTCCTCCACACCTTCACCCAGAGACCAATATGGTCCATTGCGACGCCTTAATTAGGATAGATAAGGTGAAAAGGAAAAGGTAGATGAAAAAGAGAATGACAGCCCGAGAATAAGAAAATAGATATAGAAATAAAGCAAAGACCAAACCAAAAAAACACTACACGTGGACATAAATAACTAAAAATATAAACTAAATGAGCAGCAATAGTTCGTAATTTTACTTTTGAAACATGAAAATAACGTGTTTTCGTCTTGTTCTGTTGTTTTTATTCTTTCTACACATTACAAGCTAATTTTTTTTAGCTACTTGCGTTGGGTTGTTAAAGTGTCTGCAACAAACTTTGATAAGTTAAATGAGATAAAAACGCTCACTTTGTAATTTTACTCTCAGAGTGGCACTACCAACGAAAGATTTAATTTTTTTTTACTTAATTTAAGTATTTCTTTAAGAAATTCCAGGATTGATTTTCGAAAGAAATCCCACACCGAGAGATAAAAAATGTTTTAATATGGTTACCTTCAACAAAACTATTTTTGAAGAAAATTTTAAACATATCATATTTAATTTAACCATATTATTGCTACCGAGAACCATATTATGGTTGAATTAGTCCTCCATCAAGAAGCCAAAACCATATTATGGTTGCCTCTGAACATGTCATGGTTAAAAATAACTTAAACATGTTAAACACTTATAATAGCATGGTTGGTTTTTAACCATAGCATGTTGCTCTTGGAAAAGAGGAAAATACTATTGTTAATTTTAAAACAAATTATTGTCTCATTTAACCATAACATACATTCGGAAGTTAATTTTTTTAAGAACACTAATATACATATATTAGCTTTTCAATACTATTGTCAATCGTCAAGTTTTTTGTCAACCTTTATTTGACATTTTTTGTTTCAGTGTTTGATAAATTAAACCATTGAGAGGCGCACTATTAAGCAGCGCCTTTTTTTAACTTCTCCACAAAAGTATACTAAAACGGCTTTTTAGAGAGTTAAAATGTTCAACGAATATTTTTTGCATCGAATTTCACTAGGGGTTTTTTAAGAACAAAAAATCTTGCATTGCATGTAAAATGGGGTGTAGACAAATTTTAAAAATTTCAAGGCCCTGAATTTCGAATATCTGTTTCACATACATTGATACAATTTGACGCAGAAAATATTCGTGGAACATTTTACCCCTCTTAAGTGGCATTTAAGTATACTTTTGTGGGGAAGTTAAAAAAAGGACAAAAATTACCCCTTAAAATAAGTGTGAGAAGGTTAATATTCTAAGCAAAGAATCGCCATACAATTCTACTGAGGCAACTGAAATAATCTTTTAGCTCAGAAGTACATTTAGTATAGTTTTTTTGACTTATAGCAACTGCCGTCGATATGCCGTCATACAGGAGCTAACTTTCAAAACACTTTGGCAGATTCGCTCTACCATTAGTCTAGTCTCAGTTTGCGTCGCAAGTATTGAGGCTGGTGGTTTTTTGTTGCACAGTGTTCACGACATTGAACTTTAATTATGTCTCATTAAAAATATGGACCATCGGATAGAGGTGTATCATCTAAGCCGTGGCAAGTATTTATAGTAATTTATTCTTTGAAAAAACCATTGGTGTCTGGGCTCTATTATGTACATATATGGATTTTTAATAAAAGCAGACATTTTGGTTTCTTTTCTAAAAATGACTTAGGAGAGGATTTAAAAAGCATGTTAGGTTTATCAAAAAATGTTACATATCAATATCCCTATCTACACGTTTATCTCTCACATTTTTGGTTTTAATATGGGCAATACGATTATATCACATTTTTGTTGCTTTTGTTGACACATAGCAAGGCGTTTTAGATATTTTTTCATATACAGTTTGTTGTTATAACACAAAGGTGGCAAAAAGGCGTTAATACCCACTAATGTGCTTGCCATAAAATCATTTATACACATAAACTAATACATACGCATATCATATGTGTTGTTTATATAAAAAAAGTATTGCATAACTGTTGGGGTATACGTTTTTGAGTATGATGATATTTGGATTTTATTGTTTTTACATTTGGTTTATTTTTTCCATCAAACTTTTATAACTAAATTAACGATGATTTGTGATTTTGTTGTAGCCATGTTTTTGTTGGCCTTATAAAAGCTTGTAGCAATAAATAATGTTGTTAAACAATTTATATTTATTGACTTTTATGGTATTTTTTAAGCATTCTTGATTTTATAACACGTTTTAGGTAAGCACAACATAAATTTAGGAGTTTTCGAAAAAAAATGTAATTAAATTTTTGTTTCGTAATTAAGTTTAGGCAGAAAAAGTAAATTTTTGCTTTAATTAAAGCCAAATACATTTATTTTAGATAATAAAAAAAACTTAAACTAGGAAAATCTTTAAGTAAAATCTTTTTTTATACTAAATAATGCTAAAATTTTTTTTCAATTTAGTGGTCACAGCTGTTCATTTTTAAACTTTAAAAGGAAAAATCTCAAATAAACAACAGCTGAACTATATCTGGAAAACTATTTAAGTGCAAAAAAGTTAACGAAGGTTCTTTAAAAACTTTGAAAAAGTGGACGAAAACTTTTAAACAAAATTTAATACTTAATCTTGGATAAGAGAATATATTTAATTAACTTAAACCTTTGGTGGATTTAACAACTGACTTTTCTTAATTCATAAATCACTCAACCCTACTAAACCTCAAAAATAAAATCAATCTGACAATTTCACAAATCCGAAATAAAAATCTGTCTCTAAATTTATGATTGTAAAAGCAAACATACTGTCATGTGCTGGTTAAATTGATCTCTATTTCTATTCAAAACGTTTTTGATTTCAAAATGAGCCAATCCCCTTGATGACCACAAGCCAATGCTGCACAATTTTTATTGCGTGACCAAAACAAATACACCGAAGGTGAACCACACACAATCCAAAAAAAAAAAATCCAAGTGTACGTGGAAAATCACCCGGAAATTACAGGCATTGTAAAATGCCTCAAATGTATAGGAGACGATTATACTTTTGGTTTACAACCAACAACAATAGTAACGAAAAATGCTTGGCAGACATTGATTTTGTATGTCCATTAGACTATAAAGCCAGCCATTAAGTGACAGCGTTATTGAGGACTTAAAAAACACACACACAATAGAAAATAACAACAGATAATTACAATTAAAGCAAATTGTAAAGCATACTTTTAGTTAAAAAAAAAAAATTTGCCCTTTAACACACGAACGCAAAGAAACTGCAATTGGCCAAAGGCCAGGAGTGACAGATTTACAAACATATGTAAAGAGATTAAGATTATGGAACACGCAAAATGAACTTGAAATGTGGTAAAATTCATTAAAGAACTGACGAAGATGCACTTTGGGGAAAGTTTCAGAAAATATGCAAAATAAAGAGAGTTCAATAAAAAATTGATTTCAATTAAATATTTGTGATATTAATTCAAAAATTCATTAAATATAAACCAGTAATCAAACTAATAGCATCAATTAAATATTTTTTGATATACGGGCCTGTTCTGAAAATCACGTGATTTTAAATTTTAAATTAGGGAAAAACGTGACTTTTTAGTGAAAAACGAGACTTTTTAGTGAATTTTTTTTTTTTTTTTTTTAGTGAAAAAGTGACTTTTTATTGAAAAAGTGAATTTTTGATAAAAAAAAAAAAAAGTGACTTTTTAGTGAATTTTTGGTGAAAAAGTGACGTATTTGTGAAAAGTGACTTTTTTTGTAGAAAAAGTGACTTTTTTTTGTGAAAAAGTAACTTTTAAGTGAAAACGTGACTTTGTAGTGAAAAAGTGACTTTGTAGTGAAAAAGTGAAAAGTTACTTTTTAGTGAAAAAGTGAATTTTTAGTGAAAAGGTTACTTTTTGGTGAAAAAGTTACTTTTTAGTGAAAAACTAACTTTTTAGTGAAAAAGTGACTTTTTAGTGAAAAAGTGACTTTTTTAGAGAAAAAGTGACTTTTTAGTGAAAAAGTGACTTTTTAGTGAAAAAGTGACTTTTTAGTGAAAAAGTGACTTTTTAGTGAAAAATTTACTTTTTTGTGAAAAGTGACTTTTTAGTGAAAAAGTGACTTTTTAGTGAAAAATTGACTTTTTTGTGAAAAGTGACTTTTTTTGTAGAAAAAATGACTTTTAAGTGAAAAGTGACTTTTTAGTGAAAATTACTTTTTAGTGAAAAAGTGACTTTTTAGTGGTTTTGGTGCAAACAATTTTTTGACAAAAAAGTTAATTTTTGGAAGAACAAATGACATTTTTATACAAAAGCTAAAACGTACTTTTTAAAAAACTGTGAAAAGGGGTTTTTTATGTGTAAACGTGTCATTTATGTGAAAAAGTGTTAAATATTTTTTTTTTGAAAAAAAAGTTAACATTTATATTCATAAAATTTTCATAAACTTTTCAGCTTAAAGAAAAGTTTTTCAGTGGAAAGTGATATTTTTCCCAAGCGATTGACCTTTAAATGAAAAGTTTTCTTTATATTGTTAAAATCTTGGACTTGCCCTCGTTTGCCACGACATATTAATAACATTTACATCTGTATTATTTATGTCATACAAATGCCATTGTATTTCTTTGAGCTTTCAATTGTGTCATTTTAAAAATTGTAGTTGTACTTTTGCTTGAAAGAATCTATAACTGTCATTTAATAAGTGCTTGTGTTAGTCTAATGACAAAATCCCTCTTCTCTTTTCCCACTCAGCCCTTAAGAAAGACATGTCTTTATTTTGCTTTCTATGCTGTCTCTTGTCAAAATTTTCCCATTAAGTTAATCTTTAGCAACAAATATGTTTGTAGTTGTATTTGTTCATACGTTTTATATGTAAATAAATGCCGTTGTTTCTAGATGTTAGATTCGCTTCAAGTAGTCGAGTTTTTGAAATACATACATAAACATTTAGTCACTATTGAATCTCAGCAATAACGAAATACTATTGAATAAATACATATTGGTCATTTAATACGGCATTTCTGTGCAATATCAATATTATTTTAGTTGTTGCCCATGTTGTTGTTGTTGCTTTTATAGGGGATTATATTGTCTTTTGGTGTTGGTAAGTAATTCGCATTTGTTGTTGCTTAAATGAACATAATATGAAATTAAATCAAAAGATTAGTGACTAAACACGACATAAAGAGAAGTAGATTTAGAGAGATTGCCAGCGACAGAGTGTGTGAGTAAATAAAAAAATGTAACGACCATTTAAAGGCAGTAAATGAACTGTAAGTTTGTCATGTAAGATTTTGTAACTCAAAGAGATGTAAATGTCGAATTTGTCAAATGAAATCCAATGGAAATTTAATTTAAAGTTGAAGGCTGTTAAGTGAAGTTTCCCCATAAACCATAGACGGACATGATAGCGAAAACGTTATTATATTTTACGGCGATTTAAACAAAAGGGTGTCCCAAAGTTAACGCAAGATTTAAATCTGTCGCCATTTGTGCAGTAAAGTGTTGACAGTTAAGAGTTAGTAAATATGAAGCGTTTCATGACAGAATAACGTGTCTTCTTTATTCAACACTTTTTCAAAAATAATGAAAACTTGGCGGCTACAGTTCGAAAATTTCAAAATTTGGTCGGAATAGTGTTTTAACTTCTTCAACTGTGAAGAGATTAATTGAAAAATGCAATTTTTTTGGGTTGCCAACACTTTTCTGCACAAATGGCGACATTTAAAACATTTGTCTTAAATGTTGTTGTGCGAATGAAAGAGAAAGAGAAAGTGGAATTTTTTGGATTAAAAGTATTTTCTGAGGAGCAAAAAAACATCTTGGTAAAAAATTGATTTTGTTGTAAAAAAGTGAATTTTTGAGAAGTTGTGACTTTTTTAGTGAAATGTTATCTGTTTGCTTAAGACGCTGTTTGTTTTCTCTTTATCTCAATTTAAAGTAAAATTGCGACTTTTTGCAAAACAGTTCTTTAATCTGCGTTTCTTTAAATTTCTTTTAAATGATAAATTTCATAACGTAAAAGTTAAAAAAAAACGAATCCTTCAATTAAGCTGTATAGTGTATACCAAGAAGCCTATTACAGTACGCTTAACGTTTATTATCATGTGAACTTACTTCCTTGTTTTGTGTTAATTCACTCTCTAAACGTTTTGCAAAAAAAAAAAAAATTGTTTACTCACGCATTAGATTGTGCTCGTTTGTAGCAAGAATTTCCCTTCTTGCGTAATATTTTGTCATTTAATATTTCCTCATTATGCAACATAAACACGCATAAACGATCACTGGTGAAACCATTTAATGTTAAACAGCCTAAATGTAGGCCATTCAATATTTTCGCTTTTATACACTGTCATTGCTATTAGCTAAGATATGCAAAAAATTACGATTAAATATAATATACTCAAGGGCAAAATTAAAAAGAAGGTCATTGTGTTAATGGGAGTGAGATACAATTGGAAAAATACATGTTATATTTTGAAAAGTGCTTAGGAGTAGACGATTGCTAATAACATTTGAATTTTCAATAAAATTTTAGGAAATTTGTATGTTGTATATAAAACAAATAAAGTTTTCGTCAATTATAGACTAATATTTACAAAATTTTATTGTGTGATTTCTGGAGTTATGAAACTACGACCGACTAAATGTTAATGCTTTAGCGCTATTCATTACAGTTGTAGGCGTACGGTATTGCTTTCCAAAAGTGGGCTTTAAATGGGCATAAAGTAAATTATGGAAAAAGCTTCACCGAATTTGCCAGAGTGAGTTCTAGTCTAATGAAACTACAACAGATATGTTTTACTTCCCTAGCGGTATTTGTTACAGTCTAAGAGAGCGGGCTTGTCATTAGGTCATCCCGAAACAAGGTAATATGATTTCATCTTACAAACTTTTTACAATCAGTACATTCTGCCACTATTTATTTTAGTTTCTTTAGCATAATTAATAATTTTTTAGGGAGGCTGTTCAACATTGTACTCATAACTAATTTCCAGCTAAGCTGTGTTTCACTTTAATCCCAAATTGCTTAGAATAATTAGAAAGACTGAGACACCAATACTGCTATTTTCTTATGAGTTCGACAGCGAGCGTGATTCCAACAGACGGACATACATGGCTTATTCGATTTAGAATTACTCAAGGACCCTTTTCTGAACTAGATGTTAAGGGAAGAATACATGATGGGCTACTTACACACAAAAAGTATGTTTAAAGTTGCCCACAGTTGTATTTCTTTATAATATCCCAACAATTCCCAAAATTTTGCCAAATTTATGTTGCAAATATTGGCTAATTTATGGCTTGACTTAATAATGGGTCCTATACTTTTCCCGAATTCGCTTGACAAATGACTACCTTCTAAACATGATAAGCAGAAAACTACGTAGATTTCTTAACAAATTAAGTAAAAAAATCTTCAACAGCAAGATTCTTGACAATAACTAATGACGTGTTCTCAGTCAGAAAGCAAACATGTATACTCAATGAGTATTACTCACACAAGCAAATTAAACATACACTCACACATATATAAAGCTTGTCAAACATTGTTGTTAATATCGACAATTTAGCAAACATCTAACAATGTCATTAAGTTATAACAACCCACCAAACCTTAAGGACACTTAAAATAGAAAAACGTTTACAAAACCACCCACTAAAAACTTATGTGAAGCCAGCAAGTGAAAGCATCATCTACAAAATAATAACAACAGCAAAAAAAAAACATTTTGTAAAGCAGCATGTAAACATGTTGCTTAAAGCACACTAAAAACATTTTACAACAATGGCATATAAACATGAGCAACAATACCAAAAACAGCATTTATGGGAATTTACATCATATTTCATTCACTTATACATTTATAGACTTTCCTCAACACATACTTTGAAACGTTAAATATTTTAAAGCTTAAAAATTTTGCTTATGGTTGTCCTGACACACTTACATAGCTTGAGTCTCTAGAACGGAAAATGTATTTAGACTCGCTAACATAAACAAACAAACCCACACATTGTTCGCTACCTAAATATCCGTTATTTTTCTAAAATACAGGGTGGGTCATAAGTCACTGAATATGGTATTTTTAATATAATTTTTTTATTTTGTATTTTTTATAGTATTAAAAACAAATGTTCAGAGTCTCAGTAGCCATGTATACGATTGATGAACGGGCAAAAATGTTAGAGCTTAAATTTCCTAGCCAAAAACCAATAACTAAGGCCCAAAGAAAATCTTGACTAACCCCAAAAATTCCCCAACACGAAATCAAGCACGCAATCTAGTCTCACGTTCTCAATCATCGGGATCTGTAGATGACTTATCTCGGAGTAGAAGATCGCTTTAAGCATGAAGCCAAGATAATATCGAACGAGTTCGGGCGAACGTTAATAAGAACCATGAAAGATCGCCTTGTTAACGGTCCACTGAGATTCAAATAATCGAAACTTCATTGAGGAAAGTTAGAAAACAATTATTGCTACTGCAGCATAAGATAAAAAAAGTACATGGAATTCAGTGACTTATAACTCACACTGTACTTCAAAAAAATGTTAAAGGGCGAACACCAATTATGATGGTAATGAATTTGCGTAGAGGATAGCTCCATTATAACCTTACAGTAACACTTGTCTACTTCTGCCGTAGTATAACTCCAATCTAACTCTACTCTTACTCTACACTAACTTTACTCTCACTCTACTCTAGTTCTACTCTAACTCTACTCTAACTCTAATCTAACTCTACTATAACTCTAATCTAAATCTACTCCAGCTCTACTCTAACTCTACTCTAGCTCTACTCTAACTCTACTCTAACTCTACTCTAACTCTACTCTAACTCTACTCTAGCTCTACTCTAACTCTACTCTAACTCTACTCTAACTCTACTCTAACTCTACTCTAACTCTACTCTAACTCTACTTTAACTCTAAACTAACTCAACTCTAACTCTACTCTAACTCTTCTCTAACTCTACTCTAACTCTACTCTAACTCTACTCTAACTCTACTCTAACTCTACTTTAACTCTAAACTAACTCAACTCTAACTCTACTCTAACTCTTCTCTAACTCTTCTCCAACTCTACTCTAATTCTACTCTAACTCTACTCTAACTCAACTCTAACTCTTCTCTAACTCTTGTCTAACTCTACTCAAACTCTACTCTAACTCTTCTCTTACTCTACTCCAACTCTACTCTAATTCTACTCTAACTCTTGTCTAACTCTACCCTAACTCAACTCTAACTCTACTCTAACTCTTCTCTAAAAGTACTCTAACTCTACTCTAACTCTACTTTAACTCTACTCTACCCTAACTCTACTCTAACTCTACTCTAACTCTTGTCTAACTCTACTCTAACTCTACTCTAACTCTACTCTAACTCTACTTTAACTCTAAACTAACTCAACTCTAACTCTACTCTAACTCTTCTCTAACTCTTCTCCAACTCTACTCTAATTCTACTCTAACTCTACTCTAACTCAACTCTAACTCTTCTCTAACTCTTGTCTAACTCTACTCAAACTCTACTCTAACTCTTCTCTTACTCTACTCCAACTCTACTCTAATTCTACTCTAACTCTTGTCTAACTCTACCCTAACTCAACTCTAACTTTACTCTAACTCTTCTCTAACAGTACTCTAACTCTACTCTAACTCTACTTTAACTCTACTCTACTCTAACTCTACTCTAACTCAACTCTTACTCTACTCTCTACCCTTACTCCATTCTTACTAAACTCAACCTGTTGTCTAGCTCTGCGCTAAGTCTACACTAGCTAGTTGACCTTTTGTCACTACTTAGTCAATCGATTCTATATACAGTCGATTATACAATCAAGTAAATTTTTTTTATCTAATTGTCTTATCGCCGTCCTTTTTTCCACATGCTCCACAAACACTCACTTTGAAATTCCAACCAATTGAAAAAATATCCAAACGACCCACATATGTTCAACATATTTTTTCAAGAGCTTAACGCGATAGTGACCATAAAAGGACATTACGACAATAACAACAACAATAGAGCACATATACATAAATGTTCCTATCATATTTTATGGGGACATTTTAATAGTGATTTTTCTCGTTTTTATGTGCTCCTAGAAATATGCTAGCACTTTTCTTATACATGTCCCACATAAAGCAAACATATCAAAGCATTTTAGAGAATGTGTGCATAACCTAATACTTGTTGGTGTTTGTGTGTCTGCAAATTGGTCATTGTCATAGAAGGTTTTATTGGATTGCTACAAAAAAAAAATTATAAAGGAACCTTAAATAAAATATTTATTTACTACAGCCAAAAGGAAATTTAGATTACCTTTAGATTACAGCGTAAATTGAGCTGTTTAGTCCTGATGTTGTTCTATTTATTTTTTTTTTTTTTGTGCCTCCACTTTCACACTCTACAACAAAGCGGAAAAAAAATTAATTTATGTTTATGTCTATAAAAAAAACTATAGCATATTTTATAGAGTCTTAGCACGTGATAAGAAAATTAACACTATTACGAGTTGATAAAAACAAAAATTATATTACGGCCAAACAAAATTTGTTTTCGTTAAATTAACTGCGAATAAAAAAATATTCAATGATAAAAACGTTGAAATAACAAAAAACAAAATTGGAAACAAAACTGCTATTAAAGGAAAAAATTAAGAATTCTTAGCCGAAAACTAGCAACGAAATTGGAAATTGTGTGTGTTCATAAAATTTGTTTAATCTTCGATAAAATTATAAATATATGTAAAAAGGGCAACTTCAGTTAAAGAAAATAGTATTTAATAGAACTATTTATGGCAAAAAATAAGGTATCACAAGATGTGCTCACGCATGAAAAATATTGTAAGCAGCAACAATTTTTCATAAAATTTTTTAGAAAAAGGACATATTGATATACGCTTGAAACTTATCGGTTAATGAAGACCACAAAATCCTTTTAGAAAAATTTTAAGGTTTTCATAAAAAAAAAAAAAATTAAATAAAATGTACAAATATATTCGTAGAGCTGTTGTAGAGTTAAAGTCGAGTTAGGTATGAGCTAAAGTAGAATTAGAAAAGAGTAGAGTAGAGTAGAAGTAAAGTAATGTTAAATTAGAATTAGAGTAGAGCTTGATTAGAGCTTTAGCTAGACTAAAGTTAGAGATGAGCTGTAATTGAGTTAGAGTTAGAGTAGAGTTACAGTAGAGTAAAATTAGAGTCTGAGTAGAGTTAGGGTAAGATTACAGTGGCATTAAAGATATAATAGCTACAATAGAGTTAGTATATAGTTAAAGTTCAATTCGAGTATATTAGATTTAATAAAATGTAATTCCTTTTAAAAATTTTTGTGTGTTTGCATAACGTGTTCCTTTTGAATACGTTGTTCAAATTATGCTGAGTGCTCTAAGGTCATGTTTATTTCTACATTACTTTTCTTTACTAATTTCTTTTAGTTTTAAAATTAAAGTTAAGCACCTGAATACTAAGAAACAATTTACATTAAGTTAAAATGCTATTCTTTTGCCAATATTGCGCTCTTTTATTACTTCTTTTAAGCTAAGTGAAAAAAAAAATACTCAAAACGGGTAACTTTTGTTAAAGTATCTAGAAAAAGTATTTTAAAGAAGTGATTTTTTTTTCCTTTTTGCTTTGAACGTTTTCTGCTTTTCTTTCATTTTTATTTACATTTACTTTTACTTTTCTCCTTTGCTTTTCTTGTACATGTGCATTTACTACATACAAAAGTGGAAAAGGTTCTACAGATTGTTTTATATTAATTTTCTTTCGTTTTCCATTTATTACATTATAGTTTCTTTGGTTACTTGGCCATGGCTAGCAAGTAACATTAATTGGTCCACCAACTAAAATGGCATGTGGTTGTTATTGTTGTTGTGGGTTGGTTAGCTGGGTCGATTGGTCTCTAGAATGTTTTTGGAGTTAAATTGAGTTGCTAATGCAGCTGATGGTTTGAGTTCAAATAATTAATTTTAATGAGGCACGGTAAGTTGGTAACTTAATACTTGAATATATATAAATATTAGGGCGACAATGAAATATATGGGAAACATTTTTTTCCAGAATTTTAAACAAAAATGTGAAGATTCTTTTGCCACTTGGTCTAAAACTTACTTGCAGAAAATTTGAGCCAAATCAGATAACTCTATCCCGTGCACCTTTGAGGTCAAAGTTCAAATGATAAAAAAAAAAAATTTCCATACAAGCAAAAAATTTTTTTTTCGATTTTTTTATTTTTTAATATTAGTAAGCTTTATTAGATTATTAACAACAAAAAATTTCATTTCCATCGGACTAGATTTTCAGTTTCAAAAGTGGTTTTGAAAAAAAAATTTGAGGCTTGTTAGGGGCTTACTCTAAAAAAATTTTCAAAAAAAAATTTTTTTTAGTTTTGTTAAGCACACATTAAAGATTTTTTGTTGCTCTTAATACCAGGTTTTTGAAATTTTTTTTAAAATTTTTTTTTCGACATCGCTTTGTTCTAAATTGGGGCCAAAAGCTGCAAAAATTTAGTTTTTGGCCCTATTAAAAAACAAAATTACGACGTCACAAAAAATGTTTAAAAAAACCTATTATAAAGAGCGACAAAATATCTTTAATGTATGCTTGTCAAAACTAAAAAAAAAAAAATTTTTTAAATTTTTTTTAGTAAGCCCCTAACAAGCCTGAAAATTTTTTTTCAGAGTCACTTTTGAAACTGAAAATCTTGTCCGATCGAAAGGAAATTTTTTGTTGTTAATAAGCTAATAAAGCTAACTAATATTAAAAAATAAAAACTAAAAAAATCGAAAAAAAAATTTTTTGCTTGTATGAAAATTTTTTTTTTTTATCATTTGAACTTTGACCTCAAAGGTGCACGGGATAGAGTTATCCGATTTGGCTCAAATTTTTAGCAAGTAAGTTTTAGACCACGTGGCAAAAGAATCTTCACATTTATCATCAAAAATCCCAAGTTGATTTTTCATTGTCACCCTAATATATATACATTATTTTTGTATTATACTTTTAATAGAGCATACTTGTTAGGGTGGATTTCTGATTTCGTTTTTCTCTTTTTGTTTTAACGTTGATTTCGCTTAGAGTTTTTTTTTCTTGTAAGTTTTTATAAGAGAATATTATTTTCAAGATTTCGACGAACTTGACATACTGTTAAATATAGGTTTATAATTATACAATACATACATATGACGATTAAGGTATAAGGAAGTATCACTTTATATACAAAATAAAACTAAAATTTAATTGAAGATTTCCGTTTTATGTACATAGAATGGAGATATTCTGAACAGAAATTAAACTGATATTAACTTTAATGCTACTTTTCCGTAAAAAAATTTTAAATAACTTAATTTTCAATAGAAAATGTATCGATAAACTCAATTTTCTATACCTTTACTTTTCTATAGAAAAGAAATCGATAGCTGTACTTTTGTATGAAAAGTTATCGATGTCTTTACTTTTCTATAAAAAATTAATATTTCATAGAAGAGTTATCGATAGCTTTACTATTTCACAGAAAAGTAATCGATAAGTTTACAAATTTATAGAAAAGTTATCGATAACTTTAATTTTTATAGAAAAGTTTTCGAAAACTTTACTTTCCTACAGAAAAGTTATCGGTTACTTTGCTTTCCTATAGAGAAGTTATCGATAATTTTACTTTTCTATAGAAATTCTATCGGTAACTTAACTTTTAATATAAAGTTAATCGATAACTTTACCTTTCAATTAAAAAGTAGTCGGTAACTTTACATTTCGATAGAAAAGTTATCGATAACTTTACTCTACTATCGTAACCTTTACTTTGCCTTAGAAAAGTTTTCAGTATTTGTACTTTTTTCTATAGAAAAATTATCAATAACATTACTTTTTATAGAAACGTAAAGAAAAGTTTTTGATATCTGTACTTTTCTATGGAAAAGTTATCGATAACTTTACTTTCCTATAGATCCTATAGAAAACTTATCGTTAACTTTTCTCTCCTACAGAACTGTCGATAACTTACCTTTCCTATAGAAAAGCTATCAATAACTAAACTTTTTAATATAAAAGTAATCGATAACTTCAGTTTTTAATTAAAAAAAATCGATAGCTTTATTTTTCTTTAGAAAATTAATCGATGACTATACTTCTCTACAGAAAAAAAATAGATAACTTTGACTTTCAACAGAAAAAAAATAAGCTATCAACTTTAAAGTATTAGGCCTGGAACAGAACAAAGTAGTTGAAGTAGTAACTGAAGCTGACGAAAGTTCAGAATTTCGAATTTCGCGCTTCAACTTCAACTGCAACGACTTCCACAACTACGTATTCGGTTCACACTACAGTAAAAGCCTGATCATTCGGACATCGTTTTTCAATAAGTTTTGCACTTTATAATCCGGATTGATTGTAACTTTTTATCCGGATTATAAACAAACTGTTGAGTAGTGTTAATCTCTATTAATTTTTACTCCAAAAACAAAGTTTTTCTTTTTTTGATGCAAAAACAAACTATTTTGCTACGCAATTCCATGTTCTTTTTAAATGTATTTATTTTTTTAAATAATTAATAATTTATTATTTGATAAGTGTTGGAAAAGCATTTTTAATGCAAAAACACTGTTTTAAATTTCAGTAAATAATTTTATAATACGGATTAGCAATCAATAATCCGAATTATTAAGCTTTTACTTGTACTACAAGGACTAATCTGTTCCCCGCTTTATGTAATATTAATAATATTGGTATGGTTCAATTATGTATGGAACAAAATATAGGTCAAATGGCCGCCGCAAACTCGGCGGCACACCTCCATCCGATGGTCCAAATTTTCTATGCCGTGAATGTGCCGAATTATCTCATCCTTTACACTGAACCAAAAAAGCAACGAAATTTATTGACATTGAAGTACTGTTCATTGACACATTTATTGAGTTTTGGTAGCACAAATGCCCATTATTTTAAAGAACGATCATTCATTGCTACAACGAACAAATTCATTGGACGCAAATTATAAAATTGTTTGTTTTCTTATCGTACATTTTCATTGTTTTTTTTGGTTCAGTGTAGCTCTTGGATTGTAACTGGCTTATCGACGTTTATCTTTTAAATAACCCCAAAGAAAGAAGTCCAACGGTGTAAAATCACATATTGGCGGCTTATTGACATCGCCACCACGTGAGATAACACGTCCATTGAATTTGTCTAGCAGAAGAGCCATTGTTTCGTTAGCTGTGGGGCAAGTGGCACTGTCCTGTTGAAACTCCATATCGTCCACATCCATATCTTCCAATTCACAGTAACTGCCTGGACGGCCTAATTTTGGAAAAATACGTCTCGATTATGCCGCCAGCCCATAAACCGCACCAAACAGTCACTCTTTGTGGGTGCATTGGTTTTTTGATAATCTCTCTTGGATTATCATTCGCCCAAATGCAGCAATTCTGCTTATTAAAGAATCCATAAAGGTGAAAATGTGCCTCATCAAGATGATTTTCTTCGAAGTTCACGATATGTATTTTGATTTGAACGTCCATGTGTATCTTTAAATGGTTCAAATTGGGTTGGTCTTAAAGTGAGAAATGTCAGCCGAAATGCAGAAAAAAACTTGACGTTTAGGTGTGGTTCACATTCAACATCGGCCCTTAAAACCACCTTTTATAAGAACCCAGGTAGAATTTTGATGAAAAATCACCTAAATGATTCTTTCAGATCAGTTTTCATGATTAAAAACAGATTTATCACTTAAGCGATAGAGAAAGGATTCATATATGATTCATTGATATGTTAAAATAATGATTTTTAACGATTTTGAGTTTTTGTTTTTGCCAAATCAAAAAAATAAATATAGAAATTGTCGTGTCAGCCAAGCAAATCAAAAGCTTGGCTAAAAAAGAAGCCCCAAAATTATTAACAATTTATGAACATAAATGTTGGTGCAAATTGTTTCTTCTCTTCTTTCCGAAAACCCGATAACTTTTGTTTGGTTCAAAATAAAGCTGGTTCGAATAATCAAAAACCATAATGGTGCTGATTTTATCGGAGAAAAATTATATGAAATAAAATCAAAATCTATAAAATTTACGATTGAAAAAATGATACGAAAACGATTTAATAATGATTATAAAAACTTGCATTAAAATGAGCAAAAGGTTAGGTTAGGTTCCATTGGCAGCCATCGAGAGACAGCTCACTTGGGTCCTTTATTGATCCCTTTGTGACACCCAACGCCAATGCCCATCCTAGAGAGCAGTTACTCAGATGGCGTCACTGCAAAGTTCAACCAATTCGTCTTCCTAGTGAAGAGAAGAAGCGATTTAAGTTCTATCCTGGATAGATCCTCCAAGCAGGCAAACACCGGTTCTCCCCGGTATTTTTCCCTTATGCCCCGCAACCCAGGGCATTGACAAAGAAAGTGGCTTCACTTCAGCTCCACTTCCTCCTCGTTTTGATAACTTCTACAGTAGTCGTAAAATTCCAGACCCATTCTTCCAGAATGAGTCCCCACCAGCTAGTGTCCAGTCACAACCGATATCACTGTCCTAATCTGGTCCCTACTGAACCTAATTAGAGAGCTAGTTCTCCGTTCATCATATCCAGGCCAGAGGATCCTGGATATCGAGCAGGTGGACTGACAGGTCCACCGCATCAACGCAACTCTATTAGACTCGCGCCCGATAAGTGACTTACAGTCCATCTGCTACCTGATTGCCCGGGCACTCTGAGTGCCCCGGTATCCATATTAACGTTACCCTTGAATGCTTCGCAATCTCATTCAAAAATATCCGACATTCTACAGTTAACCTAGATGTCTTTAAGACACCCGCTAGGGAAGCAAGGGCAGCCTTGCTGTCAGTACATATATGTATATCTCCCGATATGCGTTGATACCTCAGCCAGTTTGCCGCCCGCCATATAGCCGAGATCTTTGCCTGCAGGACACTACATCCTCTGTGTTCCTCTGCGAAGAAACCTCCGCTAACTCTTCCATCTTTCCTCGAACCATCAGTATAAACCCCTAGGGTCGGTCCATGAAAAGTAACCGCCAGCACATTGCCGTGCGCCATTTGTGTCACGAACACCGCGTCAAATGATCAAAAAGGAATCAGAAAGTTATATCACAAATGATTCTTTCCGGTAACTCATCGGTAGGGTACGTACCATTTTCTTACAACGAGAGTAACATTCATGATTGAAAAATGAGCTCATATACGGGTATTTTCCACTTGAAACTGATTTCTAATTGATTATGATACAAAATGCTGCCTGGGTAATATTGTCTTTGACTTATAATAATCTTTCTTTGAGGAAGGGTGTATCAAACCAATAATTTTAGTTTAACTTTTAAAATATTTATCAGAATATCCAAATAAATTTTTAACTAACATTTAAAACTTTTGTTATTTCTTTTTAGAAAAAAATAAACTCGTTAAAAATATGTATTATTTTTTTCCATAATGTAGTTTTTATTTCTTATTTATTTTTAAGCCATTGCTGTTGTTAGTGTAAACTTTTTTGTGCAATTTCAATGAAGTTATCATGACAAATTGACAATTTAATTGAAATGTGACTTTCAAAATATTGTTTGCACATTGAACTGCGCAAAAAATGCTTTAAAAATTATAAAAATATATTTGATTAAATCACTGAAATGTTTTAGCTAAATGGTCAAAGAGATTAAAAATGTAATCAAACTAAATAACAGGCAACCTTGAATCAAATTTTATTTAAAAAAAAAGGAAGCTACTGCATTTTAACAAATAGCAAAATCGTGTTTATTTGGTATGCGTTTTTTTATATAAATCAAATTGTGTAGGAAAAAATAATAGTCAATTTAATATTAAGTGACATGTGTGAAAGTTTTTAATTATTCTAATTTTATTTCATTTGTAATCAAGTTAGGTTGATTTAATACGGAGAGACGTATGAGTAATATTTGATTTTAGCCAATGTTAGTTGTATGTAGTGGGATGCTGTGTGTGTTCCCCAATCAAAAATTTTTCAATAATAATATAAAAAAGTAAAATATATCTTTGATATTCGAAAGATAAAAATAAAAGATAACTTAAATATTATGGAAAACAGTGTTTGATAAATTTACAGCATTAGAGAAAAACAATCAAACAATAATAATTTATTAATAAAACAATCGATAACTTAGTTAATATAATATTATTATATAACAAAGTTATCATAAAGCTTAATATTTTAAAGTAATTTCACTAATGGCATTCCTTTTTTTATAAAATTTGTATCAATTTTTTTAATATTCTTAAGTCGTCAATTAGTTTATTATAAAAGGCAAACCCATCGATAGGCTAAGTGTTCTTTAAAAAAAGTTACTATGATATGCAAAACTCATCTTTCTTTATAGAAAATGAAATAATATTTTTACTCTCGCAAAAACATCGAAAACTTTACTGTTCCATAGAAAGTTCATCGACAGCTTTAATTTCCTATAAAAAAATAAACATTATTACTAACATTTTTTATTTTTCGAATTTATTCTATGAGCTAAATTTCAGTAATGTATTTTATAAAGCTTTTTTGTAATAGTCCTATTCCTTTAATTTTTCAGAAATGACTTTTTACACTACCAGACTATTATATTGTATTTTTTTTTTTTTTTTTTTTTTTTTTTTTTTAGTAATGACATCAACAACTTCTCCATGTTATAGAAAAGTTATATATCTTTAGGTCAGCGCTAGCGTTACTATTCTCTAGGACAGTAAGCGGTAAGCTTATTATTAAAAAGCAACGATAACTTAGAATATTATATATTGTACTAGCATTTAACCAGCTACTTCGTTAGCGTCTTCTTTTTCTACGTGGACATATCTGTATGCCAATGTTTATTTTCTCATTCCCTCAGGACCTTGTATGTTTAATTTTATCTTTCTAGGCCCGATACTAACCGAACTTCAAAAAGAACCGGTTAATGAATAAAAATGTACCAAAAATTTCCTTCTTATAGACTCTCATCCACTCAGGACATTACATGTTTAATTTTATGTTTATAGGTCCAATACTAACGGATATTCAAAAAGTACCAGTTAATGAACAAAAAAGTACCAACAACTTCCCCTTATAGATTATTATCCACTAGGGACACTGCATCTTGAATTTTATGTTTCTAGGTCCAATACTAACGGAAATTCAAAAAGTACCAGTTAAAGAACAAAAAGTACCAAAAAGTTCCCTCATAGATTCTTATCCACTCAGGACATTACATGTAGAATTTTATGTTTCTAGGTCCAATATTAACGATAGTTGAAAAAATACCAGTTGTAGAACAAAAAAGCTGAACAAAAATATCAAATTTCCCGTATTTCCTTTTTTGGTACTATTTTTCCCCCCCATTAAAGTATCAAAAATTTCAGTATTGTAGTGGGAACCCATAATTTAGAACGATTATGTCAAAGAAGGAAGGAAAATTTTTTGTAAAAAAGTACCAAAAATAGTTACGATTTTCACTCCTTAAATGTTCGAATTTCGAAAAAGTACCAAATTCATATTCGTATTTTTTTGATAAGTTTCGAATGTGGTATAAACTTTGGTTCTATGTTTATTGGTTCAAAAGATAGATGGGGTGTCAAAAAAGTACCAAAATTCAGGTTTTACCCGTTTACTCCCTAAAAGGGCTGAATTTCAAAAAAGTACCAGACATCTGTCCGCTTATTTTTCTAAAGAACAACGATATGTGTTACATTTTTTTTGTATCTCTTTTAGTTTTGGAGATATATGGTTACCGTATTTTCCCGTTTTTACACTTTTTTACCCACTAAACATTTGAATTTCCAAAAATCCCGTCTTACTGGATCGATCTGTAGAGTGACCAATCTCTGGTCCAAATTTCAAGTTTTTAGCTTCAGGGGTTTTGGCTGTGCGATGATGAATCAGTGAGTCAATCAGTGAATCAGTGAGTCAGTCAGTAACGTTACAATTTTATATATATAGAAGATTACAGTTTTTATTTTGCTGTTGTATTAAAAATGTATCGGTAATATTTTTTTTTAAAAAAGATTTATTTAAAACTGTGCATTATTTATAGAAATGCTTTGCATAGTTTTTTTTCTTTTGTCTCAAATGAATATTAAATTGTTAATAAAAAATGTAACTTTAACATGTTTTATTGCCATTTGTGAATCATGCAAAATGCAAACAATTTCCATGTCATTTAATTTTGAAGGACTCACATCCATATTCAAATGTTCATGTTTTTCTTTGTACAAAACTAAAAAAATTCAAACAAAAGTAAAAAGAAGCAAAATTCCATTAACATTTTATATTCAACATATTTTTTATTTTGTATTCCAACATGTAAACAATTTTAGAATATTTTGTTAAAATTTGATGGTCAAAGTAACGTTAACTTGTTGTTAACTTGTTGAGAAAAAAAAGAAAAATATATCATAAACAATAAAGAGAGAGATAGAGATACAGAAACATCACACAGATACATTTTCTTACATAAGCAGCAACATTCATCCCAGCTTTATGCAGGTTAAGGACATTCTACCCAACACAACAACGTTTTTGTGGTATGTTTTATTATAAAATATTAATTGGTCGAGAGTGGAAACTGGTTGTTTTATTTAAATCAGTCCAGCAAATTCAGCCAATTAAAAAAATTTTGAACATGAACAGCATCACAGAAATAATCGAATACGAGAAAAATGGATGTGACATCAAAAATGTCAAGGTTTGTTTTAAATGGATTTAAGTAATAAAAAAAATTGCATTATTAATTACTGGTTTATGCCAGCATGCACTTAATGGGTTAATAATGTAAAGTGACACTTGAAATAACTTAATAAGAGGTTTTGTCCTCTTATATAACAAAGCATTCGTGTTAACAAAAAACTTTATGTACATATGTGATATGTTAATATATTGATAACCGTAAAATGTATTTTAGTTATTTACTAAACAGTTTAAAATTAAATTCATTTTCTAAGGAAAAGTTAAGTTATTGATAATTTTTCTATTAAAA
Source organism: Pollenia labialis (assembly GCA_949318255.1). Classification (NCBI taxonomy): domain Eukaryota; kingdom Metazoa; phylum Arthropoda; class Insecta; order Diptera; family Polleniidae; genus Pollenia; species Pollenia labialis. The sequence continues at coordinate 28,146,250 of OX439141.1, read as the reverse complement.
AATAAAGACATCGATAACTTTTCTATAAAAAATTAAGTAAAAGATAACTTTTTTGTAGAAAAATTAAGTTATCGATAACTTTTCTGTGGAAAAAACGAGTTACCAATAACTTTTCTGGAGAAAAGTTAAGTTATCCATAACTTTTCTACAGAAAAGTCAAGTTGTGGATAACTTTTCTATAGAAAAGTCAAGTAACCGATAACTTTTCTATAGAAAAGTCCAAGTTGCCCATAACTTTTCTATAGAATAGTCCAAGCTGCCGAAAGTCAAGTTACCGATAACTTTTCTATAAAAAAGTCAATAGAAAAGTTACCGATAACTTTTCTATAAAAAATCAAGGTTCCTATAAATTTTCTATAGAAAAGACAAGTTACCGAAAACTTTTCATAACCGATAACTTTTCTATAGAAAAGTCAAGTTACCGATAACTGTCCAACTTGCATATTACTTTTCTTCAAGTCCAAGTTGGCCATAACTTTTCTAAAGAAAAGTCCAAGTTGTTGATGACTTTTCAATACAAAAGTCCAAGTTGCCGATAACTTTTCAACAAAAAAGTCCAAGTTGCCGATAACTTTTCTAAAGGAAGCTTTTACCGATAACTTTTCTATATAAAAGTCAAGTTACCGATAACTTTCCCATAGAAGAGGCAAACTATCGATAACTTTTCCATAGAAAAATCAAGTTACCGATAACTTTTCTATAGACAATTATAGCTACTTAAAACTTCCCTCTAAAAAAGTCAAGTTACCTTTAGAAAAGTTGCTGATACATCTGTAATATTTTTTTTTAGTTCAAAACCACATAATGAATATAGATTTTATAAATGAGTGATGTTCCTTCATTAATCAGCTTGAATAATTTTTATGAGCTGTCATAAAAAATGGTTTATATGATTTTTGTGCTTGGTAAAACCCGGCCACAATGAATGATTTTATTACATTTGGTTTCACAAGTATCAATCTAATTAATGACATCTTTTTTAGAAAGTTTAAGGGCTACAGTATTGAGCTTAAGCAACTTTTTTACAGTGTCCCAGCAAAAAAATTTTGAAAAAGGTAATCGAGTTTAGAATAAAGCATTTTAGACTTCCATATTATTTTTTTACAAGACTTGAGACTTAAATAATTATTTTCTAAGAATTGATTACTTCCTCAACTTTTTTAGTTTTAAAAGAAGTTTTAAGTAAATTTTTTGTGCGAAAAAATAACGTAATTCGTTTATATTAATTTTTTTCTTCAAATTCAATGACGAAAATCGCCAAATTCGTCAGAGCTTTCTTATTAGTGTTTTGTTAATAAAATAAATAATTTTTTTTATTTTTAAAACAATTTTATATAAATTTTAAAAAATAATTTGATTCAAAATCACTAAAATTTATCAAAAATGAAAAAAGTCTCAAGGATATATTTTATGTTTTATTTTTATTAAAACCAAAGTGAAAATGCTGCGAAAAAAAGTCTACTTTTTGTAACGTAACGCCAGCAAGCAAATAAGGTTGTATTTACTGTTCATTTTGACAAATGTTTTCACCTTTTTTTACTCAAAGTAGAGCTAGTTGCGCTTTACAACAATATACAAAAAAGGCAACTAATACACATAAAACTTTTTTTAAAAACAATTTAAATCGGTGTTTGAAAATAAACAGAACACTATTCAGTGTTCGGCTCACACACCCAGCAACGATATCTATTTGTTAGTGCTTGTGTAGACGAACACAACGTTCGTAACTATTTTCAAGAAAGAGTTCTGTTCTTCGTTAAAAAACAGAGCAATTGTAGTAATACTGTAGACAAACATAATATCTTAATGTTCTATAATGTTTCTTTTTTACATTAATAAAGAAATTAACAAACCAAAAATTTTAGCAACGATCACAGCACGAATAGCCTGGGTGTGTATTGTGTATATGTTTTGTTTGTGTAAAATAATTTTTTTTTTTTTTTTTGTTAAAAATGTTTGTTTTTTTTACCAGCTAAAAACAAAGAGCATTAATGAGCCGAACCGAACACAATAAAGTTTGTGGTTCAAAAAAAATCCCTAACAGAATTAAATGTTCTTTTGTTAGTATAATTTTTGTGTTCGAAAGATGACAAACAGGGAAACGTTATTTTGTTTTAATGTTTTACTACACAAACACTATTAGTGTTTGTGTTTTCCACAAATCTTCCAAGCCAAATAATAAGGAGCGATCTTAATATTATTTTTCGAACACTGATTTAAATTGCTTGCTGGCGCTACGTTACAAAGAGTATACTTTTCTGTGGAAATGCCCATATGTATCTAAAACGCTATACACTACGTCGTCAAGGCATTCCAAATATGATGTTCAGATATACATTCTTTTAATGCGTTAATATTCGGTTTATTGACATAATTTTCTTTCTGTTCACACATACACAATTTAGCTAATTCAATTAGCAATTTGCACAAGCAAAATGTAAACAGCTTTTGACATCTTTTAAAAATAAACAAATTAAACATCTGGCTTTTGCACAGACCTAATGGATGGACTTTTGTTTTGTGTTAATTTCAGTTTACAAACGTCAAAATACTTTATTTAGTTGGTTGTGTTTTGCTCACTAAACACACTTGTGACAGGGTCGCATATTAATTTTACTCAATTTTTTTTAACAACATTTCGTATTAATTGAACAATAACTAAATTAAAATTTTATATGGATAATTGAGCTCAATAATGGCATTTAAAGCGCAAAACTCAATTAAGGTGCACATCTAAGCACGGTTTAATTGTCTGCTCTTTTGGATTACATTTTGTGCAAAGGAACACAAGTGCTATTTTTTTGGTCATATAATTTATAACACGTCATGAATTTTGCATGGAGCTTAGTGCACTTTAATTATTGAAAATACTCTTTCATCGCAGGCATTCGCACTTGACAACCAGAAAATAGTAAGTCATTATACGGCAAACCTTTCTTTTAGCAATGTTTAGTTTTTTGCTGGGTTGTTGTCAGAGTTTAACCAATTTCTTTTGTTTCAGCTAAATAAAACAAATAATCCTTTTCTTTATTCTGGCTTAAGAAAAGTATCTGCATTTTTTATTGCTACGCATAAAATCAAAACGTTTTAATATTTTAGATGATGGTTTTTCAAGTATCATTAAAAATTTCAACCTTTGGTGTAAACAGGATGTTTCTAGGAAATTTTTGTTTTAAAATTATGTGGTTGTATCCTGCTGTAAGAAGACCAGATACAATAACGCCATTCCAGCAGTCATTAAATTAATCTTATTTTAAAAGTTATTTCAGAAATTCGATTAAATAACAAAAAAAAAATAGCGGAAAGCGTTTAAATTTTCAAAAGTATTTACCAACAATAATTTTATGCCAAATATCGACAATAATAAAAGGCCAAATCTTAATAACAAGATGAACCTGAGGGCAGAGGTTTTGATAACTTTTTTACTCGCTTTGTGCTTTAAATGGTGGAAGCGGATCTTTTGTTCTAAAGTTGTGTGCGTGTGAGTACGGAAGTGAATGGATAAATAAGTCTTTTTGTTGTGGATGGTGGTCGTACGTGTGTATGTATGACTTCCTTGAAATTAAGTTTTTTGAGCACGAAAAGCATAAACTTAGTTGTAGCATTTTTAACGAATAAAACCGAAATATAAAGAGGTCTCATAAAAATGTGGCCAAAATTTCAAGCAAATGCCATTAAAATAAGCAATAAAAATCATAAATTGAATGCTGCTAATATAAAATTTAAAACAGTTTATAGATAGAAATCACACACTTCTACGTGTCAACAAACTCTATTTAAAACAGGATTTTAAATATTCATAAAGTTAGCCTTTAGTCTGATCCATAATTTATATGATAAAAGTTTCTGGGCAAGTTTTATAAATTCATATTTTGCAGCTTAGCAATCAATTCGCTTTCAACATCACCCATAATCGGAATAAAACAATCAAATTTTGCTACACTAGTTACTAACATAAAGCATTTTTCCGAAATCTTCAGCGATAAGTTATAAATTTTAATCCAAGACTTGAGTAAAATATTTTTCTTTTTCTATTTTCAGTCAACTATTTACAAAATGGAATATGAATAATACAGCTGAGTGTATTTTACGGCAACAGGGTTAAACATATTCGGATTTTAAATTTATTTTGAATTAGAAATGTGGAACAAACACTAATACGGAAATGGTATTCCATCCGACGTACTCTGTGAAAGGAGTGAATTATATACAGACTGTTTTATTAATTTATTTAACTATTTCCAGAATTATGAACGTTTTATAATAAGAACAAAATCAATATTTATTTATATGTTTTGCATACTTTTAGTTATTTCCATGGTGGAATAAGCAGGTGGTATCGTTACGGCAACAAATACAACATTACAACAAAAATGGAAATTATATCGGTGGCATGTCATAACGTCCAATGTCATAGTGTCCATGGACACTATGACACTATCAAAAGTGTCGCAGTGTCCATGGACTTTTAAAAGTGTCATAATGTCCATCAGAAAAGTGACATAACATCCAAGGACGTTATGACACTTTGAATAACTTACGTTATGACACTTTTTGGAGTGTCATAGTGTCCATGCCAATTTTGAATTAATTATGGTCAATTTAAAATTTCAAAAACTTTATTAAGAAACAATAATCACAGCACAAAACGTGAACTTTTTGTAAACATAAAAAAACTTTGACATAAACCTAGACAAACAATGCAAGAGCAAAAAATCGTCATCTGGCCACCAGTTTATTTCACCATGGTTATTTCAGTAATTTTCATTGTTTTTTAAACTTAATTGCTTGTTTTAAAACTTGGCTGCTTCTTGACGTATACAGAAAGTTTCCGTGCGTGTCATCCAATAAGCCAAAGTAAAGCTAAATGCAGAATCAGGAGAGAGTAAGATTAGACTAAGAGTAGAGTTAGAGTAGAGTTAGGGTTAGAGTAGAGTTAGGGTAGAGTTAGAGTAGAGTAAGAGTATAGATAAAGTAGAGTTAGAGTAGCAATAGAGTAGATTTAGAGTAGCGTAAGAGTAGAGTAAGAGTAAAGTTAGAGTAGAGTTAGAGTAGAGTTAGAGTAGAGTTAGAGTAGAGTTAGAGTAGAGTTAGAGTAGAGTTAGAGTAGAGTTAGAGTAGAGTTAGAGTAGAGTTAGAGTAGAGTTAGAGTAGAGTTAGAGTAGAGTTGGAGTTAGGAATGGGCAAAAATATCGATATATCAAAATATCGATATTTAATAAAAATATAATCGATATATATCGCCGATATTTTAAATACCGATGTATCGATGTATTGATATTGAAATACGACTATCGAATTCGATATTTTTTAAAGTCAGTTTTCATTAAGAACTCAAAATTTTAGCCGTTTTTCAAACAATATGTTTTTTAAGAATTGGAATCATTGCATATGTACATCATATGTTTTTTTAAACAAATATGAAGATCTAAAATAAGTGGCAGCTATAAGAAGCAGTGCCGGATACAAGAAGCAGATTGTCTGGAGTGCACATAAAACAGAGAGTGCTCCTGATGTCCATATCTGAAGATTACTGGTTTGACTAAAACCAGTTGGTACATTTGGGGTGCAATTCAAATTTTAAGGAAAGTTGGTACTTCCATTTAAATTTTTCGTAATTTATTTTTTTTTCTTATGGTTTTTTTTGCATTCTTCCCTTTTGTTTTTGTTATAATTGAATTTTTTGTTTTGATTAAATTTTTTTTTTGTTTTTATTAATTTTTTTTAAATAAAATGAAACAATAAAAAGTATCAATGTTATAACATATAATTAATTTGTTCATACATATGTTTGTACAAAGGTTTACTGAATTTTTTATTTGGTAATAGTTTCAGCAAAATACGTTCGATATATCGATATTTTTGAAATAATAAATATCGATACTCTATCGATTCGATATGTATCGATATATTTTTTCAACTTGCCCATCCCTAGTTGGAGTAGAGTTAGAGAGAAGTTAGAGAAGAGTTAGAGTAGAGTTAGAGTAGAGTAGAGTTAGAGAGAAGTTAGAGTAGAGTTAGAGTAGAGTTAGAGTAGAGTTAGAGTAGAGTTAGAGTAGAGTTAGAGTAGAGTTAGAGTAGAGTTAGAGTAGAGTTAGAGTAGAGTTAGAGTAGAGTTAGAGTAGAGTTAGAGTAGAGTTAGAGTAGAGTAAGAGTAGAGTTAGAATAGAGTTATTGTAGAGTTAGAGAAAAGTTAGAGTAGAGTTAGAGTTAAAATTAAAGTAAAGTTAAAAAAGTGTTAGAGTAGAGTTGGAGTAGAGTAAGAAGAGAGTTAGAGTGGAAATAGAATATGACCGGAGATTAAATATGTTAGAATAAAGGTAAATTTAAACCAAGGTCAATGCACAATTACTGTATAATAATAATCAGCAAAATGGAATTGTTTCCCGTTGTCACTGAAATTCTTCTTGAGGCGGTAATTTTTAAATACGGAAATATTAAAAATAGGTAAATGGAAAATCAGTAAATCGTTGTCCCTGTATCCTTTAAACTACTCGTAATAATAAAAATGCATTTCCCCTTAACTTCTCATATTAATTTAATTTTTTTTTTCTTAAAGATTAATATTTAAGCAATTTTTAGCTCTCCAAAGAATATTAAATATTAGAATTTATATTTTTGTTTTCTTGCAATTCTGTTCCACACTTTCTTACAACTCTTATCTAAACAAATATTTGTGATAACCAACACACGCACACAATCAAAGAAGAAAACTTCTTAAACTATTTGAAGTAGTAAACTATCTGAGTAAACTATCATAATAGCCTTAAGCAAAGGTCAATTGAGAATTGGTTTGTACTTTTGCCAAAATGACATACATAAATGTTAAATTATTGGCATGTATGAGTAATTTTATGAGCTAAGGAGTGTGTGTGTCTGTGTGCTCACTCATAAAGAAAAAGTCTCTTAGTTGCTTTTTAACAAGTAAAGGCCAATTGCTGCAAGCACTCAAGCGCGATATTTGTTAGATCTGTGGAGAATAAGAAAATAAATAAAAATTTTAAACGAAAAGAAGATAAGATAAGTATACGAAAAATGCTTTGTAATTACAATATGTGTGCTTTTTCTTGTATTATGTCTTTTTTATGTCTTATTGAGTTTAAAAATCTTATACATAATCTTGATTTTTCAGAGCTTGTTAAACAAAATAGCCAAAAGAACAACTGAATTTAAACTGAATTAAACTAAACTTTTTACCCACTTACAACTACAATTCGAGTCGGAAAGAACCCAACCAATTGTAGGGGAATGTAAGAAAAGATAAACTCACTGTGTTTTGTTTTGGCTTTGAAATTGTTACAAGTAAGACTTTGAGTGTTTATAATTCTTATTCGCTTTAGGGTTTTATTTGTATAATATTTTTGGCCTTTCTAAAATCTTTGGAAAAGGTTTCCTGATGAGCTGGCCTAAGCAACCAGTGAAATGCGCATAGAGGCTAGCTTTCCCTCAACAATAAATTTCAGTGTATTTATCAAATATGAGAAACTGCGAATTTAGCACGTCATACGGAAATCGTATTAATAATAAATTTTGTATTCCCGAAAATAACTTTGATAAACTGAAATATAATTGAAAATTAACTTGAGCATGAACTCAAATATAAGCGACTACAAAAATGTAAACCTCAGTTAAAAACTTAACTATAATATGAATTAATTAGATGCTAAACTAGAATTTATTTAAATTTACACATATTTTCCCTTTACGTTTTGAAAATAAAATCACACAAAAGGGTTAAAAGTTGAGGGAAAAAACGAGCAGCATTAAAATCTTTTACTCAAGCGTAAATCAGTTATTTTTAAGTGGAGAATTTCTTACTTCTTTGCCAGCTTATATTGCAGGAAAACTATTTTTTATTTTCTTTTTGTACTTGTTTGCGTTAGAAAACTTTAACGTTCTTACACATACACATAAGCTCTTACATATACATGAGTAAATATTCCTGAGAAAAAGAAAATATATGTTTGTTTATTTATTGAGCTGAACAGGAAAAAACAAAAGTTGGGAAAAAGAAACGTTTACAATATTCTTATGAAAGGATTATTATACATTAATGCTCATACATATTTGTTTTATTATTCTAGTTATTACTTTATTAAGGCAAAAGGTAGAGAAGCAAAAAAGATGCTTTAAATGATGGCAACTAGATTTATAATATTTTCTCGTTATTTGTGTATAAAAGTTTACATTTTCAATAGTTTCTTGCAAAAAGGAAGTAAATGGTTTCAAAAATAAAATAAAAGTATTTTTTGTTTGTATAATTGGGATAATGATTAGAATAAAGTATTTCTTTCGGAGATGTTATGGATTTTGATTTAATATGGTTATCTTTAAGTATATGGAAAAAATGGCAGTAATGGAAAAAGATTTAAACTTTAAGCCAAATAGAATTTGCATTCTAATCGTTGCCAATTGCAGTTGAAATTTGGTGCGATTACGAAAGTGCTGTTACCTCAAATTCAATTCGCCAATTGCAGGAACCGTTCCACCAAACTCAACTTGTCTTTGACGCAAATACAGTTCGGTAACTGCAGAAACCGTTTAACCAAACGAAATTGCATTCGTCCCAAATCCAAATTTTGCCAAATCGGCAAATGCAAAAAACTTTTCTCATTTTAAGATAAATTTTTTTTATAAAAAATATATCAAATCACTTTTTTTATCTCATTCGCATAACTCTGCTACCAATACTTAAAAGGACGCTTTTTTGAAATATGATACTTTAAAACCAAGCCAGGAAACTGTCATGTCATAACATGAAAATCGAACAACGAGTTCCATATAGAGTTCTCTTGAGCTGATGTTTCTCGATTCTTCAAATTCGCACGCATACATAATTTTATTTCTTAGTTTTTCCAGCTCTTCTTCATGATTTGGCCTTCTTCTTAATTTTTATTTAAAAAAAAGATTTCTTTTGAGATTTTAAAAATATTTTTATTTCAGTTTATGACACATAAAATCCGTTTAAAAATGAAAAATTATGTAGGTCATATAACCCCCTACTGGCTCGGCAGGCTCCCAATCTCTTACCAAAGTTCTTAGTCGATTTTCTCAATAAATTGTTGTCAATTGTTGATATCTCAACGATAATGTTTTGTTTAAGCTCTTGAATTGTTTTGGGTTTATTGCTGTACACTTTCGATTTCAAAAAACCGCACAAACATAAGTCTAAAGGTGTCAAATTGCACGATCTTGGAGGCCAATTTACTCCTCCTCTATGAGAAATAAGGCAATTTTCCAACTTTTCTTGCAAAATATTTGTTATTTCTCATGCTGTGGCACAACCCAGTTGAAACCACATATTCCATTAGTCTTAATCATCAAATTTCCACCACAAAAAGCTTTGGATCATCTCCCTGCACTGATTTCCGTTGACCGTTGATACCTCAAATTAAGACACTATTTTCAAACTCTTAATGTAAATGAAAAAAACGGGAAACTAGTTTTAAAAAGTTAACACAAATTTAAAAAAAACATTTGAAGCGATTCGTTAATACGCCTGGCCCGTATACTTTGAATAAGAAAAATGGGTATTTAAATCAGTGTTCGAAAATAAACACTTAATATCGCTGCTTAGTGTTCGGTTTGGTAGATTTGTGGAAAACAGAAACGTTAATAGTGTTTGTGTGGAAAATCATTAAAAGAAATAATGTTTCCACGTTAGACATCTTTCGAACACAACATTAATACTGTTTTTATCAAACTTTCCGTTTTTTTTTTAATCCGAAAACTTCATTGTGTTCGGTTCGGCTCATTAATGTTTGTCCCTTTTGGCTGGAAAAAAACCAAAAATTTTTTACAAAAACAAAATACACATACGAAAAAAGAACAAAAAGCCAGCAAAATAATTTTACACAAACAAAACATATACACAATACACACACAAGCTGTTCGTTCTACGGTCGTTTTTAAAATTTGTTGTTTGTTAATTTCTTTATCAATGTAAACAAGAAACATTATAGAACATTAAAATATAATGTTTGTCTACACTATCACTACAATTGTTCTGTTTTTTAACGAAGAACCGAACACTATTGTTCGGCTCTTTCTTGAAAAAAGTTATGAACGGTATTGAGTGTTGTGTTTGTTTACACAATCACTAAAAAAATAGATATCGTTCTTGGGTATGGGAGCCAAACGCTTAATAATGAACTGTTTATTTTCGAACACTGATTTAAATACCCAACAGTTCAAAATGAGTTTCAAATATGACTATTTTATCATGTCGCCAAATATTTATTTTGGCGTAAGTTAAAAGCGAAAAAATATGTTTTGGCGTAAATAAAAGGCAGTTTATGTTTAAAAAAAATTGTTTTTGAAGAAAAATAAAAGTTGTCGCTATCTTAGAATCATGTGGCCCGACATTATAACAGTAGTCCACATTGTGAAAATTCGCCTGGTACATCCCGCATACGTAATAATTGACATATTGCCACCCCACTGTGGATAACGATTTCTTGTGGGTAGTTTCCCGATTATATATATACTCTACGACTTGGTGTGCAGCCACGACATTCACCATGATTGATCTATGATACATACGAAGCCATTTATTTTGCTAGACGAAAGAGCATTAATTTCGTTTGGGTCTCGCAGAATCACCATTAATGTCATAACAAACACAGTGCCCATTGAATAGGTCAGTTAGTGGCCCTTAGTTCACTTTTTGCAAGCAGAAGTAGACTACTAAATAACCACGGAATAAAGTGATAAAGCCTTTAGTTTAGATACATTCGTCTGTAGCCGAGTAAATTCTCGTATTCATTTTAACGTTTTTCTGCTTTAATAATAAGCACTTACAGCCTGTTTTTGTAAAACATAAGTCTTCTCACTTGAAGTTTTCGAATTAATACGATCATGTTCGAAATTTCGTTTTTAAAAAACATTTAAAAGCTTTCGTCTATTCATGTCTATTATTTTTTCATAGAAAGGTTTTGTGTTTGTGGATAACCCTGGCTTTTGTATACAAAAAACAAAAACAAAATTTAAATTAAATTTCAAAAACAAAATAGTTTATAAAAATTGTTAGTAAATTAATAAAAAATAAAATTGTTAAATGAATACGTTAATAATAATAAAAATTAATAAAAGAAATGCATAAAGAAGACCTTTTGCTGCACATCAACATATAGATATGCAGAAGATATTTGCGTCATAGCACTAGTTTTTTGGAACTTTCGGAAGAACGGTGTTATTTTATACTACACTGTATATACAGTCACACAGATAATAGTACGTACACTTTAAACATTTTTTAATTATTCAAAGATTGGTGATATTTAACAAACTAAATAAACATAAAATGTTTAAATGAAAACAAATATTTACTTCATTATTTAAATTTAAGACTATTGGTTTGTCCACATACTTAAATGCGAAGTCGAGTCGCTTTTAGCTGTTTAATATTTATCTAATGAATATTTTTTTTTTTATTTTTTTGGTACGCGGCCATGGAATCCGCTTATCGCAGAACACTTCGCACGGTTTCTGAATGAACATTAATATTGTGGAAATTTTCCAAAGTGTTTCGAATTTTCACGGCTGCTGTTTTAGGATTTTACTAACAAGATTTTTTATAAATTGCTCAACTCGTAAGTTAATTTTGGGTGGACGTCCAGTTTTTGGCTTCTTGCTAGGGATTGAGACTCAGACAAGCGTTTTATTACAGTCTGCACTGTAGACTTGACACGCACAGAAAAAATAGAAAATCGACTTCAATTAAATATTTAACTAATTTTTCCCCTGCAAAAGAATTGATCATATCAATTAACGGATTTGTATATTCGAGTCATGGGACACAAATTTAGTCAATTAAAAAATTAATTGTATAAACAAAAAATACGCCACATATACACAAACATTTAATTTTATGGGGTTTGATTAAAAAATTAATTGCAGCAAACAAAAAATTAATTGAATAATTAATGTACACCAATTAATTATTTAATTGAATAGTTTTCTGCAAAATCTTTTTCTGTGCGTCCAACAATTTTAAAAATTTAACTCAAGGAATTCCCACCTAGAATGAAAGATATGTCAATGAAGTTTTTAAAAAAGGAATAATTTTTTTGCCACGCCCCAAAATACAGCCTTTTTTGTTTTTTTTCATATATAGCACTGGCAGTTAAAGCCCGATCTCAACATATCGCATGTCGTTGTTCATGGCTTGACAGTAGCTAACTTTGTGCCTGTGGTGGCTCTTTAATCCTACATTCTTATGTCCAATTTTTTTTTTCACTTACCAAGAAAGCCCTTCTAAAAGTTAGTATGTATAACTTTTAATATACCCACATTTATAAAATGCATTAAAATTACGTCCATTTTTTCTTTTTCACATACATCTTAAATTTAACCAGATAGAAGCCAATACAACAAATTTCTACTAATGACGCCTTTGAATAAAAAGTATATTAAGGTATTTAGTTTCAAGAACTGTAAAAATCATGCCATGAACAACGATATGCGATATGATGGGATTGGACTTTAAATGGCAGCGCCATATGTATATAAAAAACAAAAATGGCTTTATATGAAGGCGTGGCAGTAAAATTTTTACTGCTTGATTTGATTGAACAAATTTTTGAAGAAAATTTTTTTCATAAACTTTTGATAAGCCTGAAATGTTTTTAGTGAATATGGGGGTAAATGTATAAAATTATGTTCTAATTGATTCTGTCTAGCATTATGGTGGTCTTTTTTGTGTAAATTGTCACCCAAAATGCCCTCTAAATTCCTTCATGAGAATGAGTCTCACATACCTCAGCAGAATTTGGAAAAAGCATAACTTACAAATCGTACGATGCAAGTTTCTTCTAGCCGGACAATTGGCAACTAAACTCGAACCTGCAGAGAAGTTTGGGTCTGTTGTTAAATGGAATACTAGAATTAATGGAAATTAAGAAACATGAAAGGTCTGCTAGATCCCATGACCATACTCAAAGTTTAAGAGGGGCGAATAAAAGAAAATAAGTAATTCGGATACCATCCACCACCAGTGGTAAATTATGGTATAAGTTGGTAAGTTTGTCATTCCGTCTGATACTTTATCAGTATTCATCACCATATAGAGCCCACTCTCGGAAAACACTTTAGTACGCCCAAATCTCTAACGCCTAATGCTTTCGTAGTTAACGTTTGTGTGGCATTCTTTTCGTAAGGATTAGTCCAAAATTTACCATGGGCTCAATATAAATCGTACTTTCTAAATTGACTTTTATACGCTTTAATCTGCAACGAACAGTAATAATTTTAAGATATAAACCCCAATTCTAAAATATTCTGGGTCAGGGTGTTGGTATCAATTAGAAAATCAAATTCCGGTATCCCGGGAATTTTCGGCATATCAAAATTATTCAAGATTATGGGTTTTTAAAACGGTTAACAAAAAAAAAAAAAATGGAAAAAGGGGAATGTAAGAAAAGCTAAACTCACTGTTTTTTTTTTTTTTTTTTTTTTTTTTTTTGTTGTTTTTGTAAATGTTTTGTTTTAGCTTTGATATTGCTGCAAGTAAAACTTTGAGTGTTTGTAATTCTTATTCCACTAGTGGTAGAAATTTCGTGAAATCGCCTCATAAATTACCGTAAATCCTATGCCCTTTCACGGAAAACACTTTAATAATCCTAACCCTGTAAAGAGTAAAGTTTTAATATTGAATTTAGTGCAACAGTGGAATGCTTTGTGCATTTAAAAATACACTTTTATCTCTTTAATAAATGTTCATCTTTAATTATTTTTAGCACTTCTCGCTTTAATTGAATAACACAGTTAAAATATTTTCTGCCGTTTTTAATGACAGTATTAACAGAGTTAAACAAATAAATATTAAAGAAGAATTCCCTATCCTCTCATGGGAAAAGCCATTCCCTTTTATAAATTCAATTCGGAGTTAACTAGAAGATACGTAATTATTTGTGGCATTTTGACAAAACATATTAAGTCGAGATATGATAGCAAAAATGTTTAAAACAAAAAAACAACTCGGTGAAAAAAACATGTTTATTAAATAATAAAATAAACCAAATTAAAGAAAAATTTCGTTTTTAATAATAAATTTTAAAAAGATCAACAAAAATGTTTTTGTCAAAATGAAACAGATGTAAAATTTGAAAAAAATGTGCTCAAAAATAATATTCGTTAAAACGCAAATTTCAAAATGAAATCTTATAAAAATATGTGCACAACTTTAAAATTTTTAAAAATAAGCTAAAAATTCTATTTATTTATTTAAAATTATCTTTGTTTTAAACCTACTTATCTGGAGTTTTAAACATTGTTAGTCATTGTTACTGCCTAAAAGTATGTTTCTCATTTACCTCTAATTGAAAATAGCGCAATGCCTTCTCTCAATTTTATTTTATAATATTTCTAACAACTCCCAGCTTTCTTTTGTGTTTTGCTATTTTAGCTAATTGGCTTACTAGTCTAGGATGTAATATATGTTTGTGTGTGTGTGTGTGTGTTTGAAGTTCCACTTAAAAAAAGATTTCCACGTAATCAAAAAACTACAGTTTCAAACTAGATTTTATTATATTTTTCCCCAGTAAACAATAGCGTTAAATACAACATTCTGTTAATACATAAACTTAAAACAGAAATAAACAACCTTCAAGACGTGGCCCCTAGTAAAATTGTACTTGATTTAGTAGGTAAAACCAACCTGAAACCTGAAAGGAAAACAGAGTGAAAGACTGAAAAAAAGCTAATATTGTAATAAAACTTTGATTTAAAAAAAACAAAATTGCACTTTCATAAGGCCAAAACTCCCTGAAGGAGCGTTCCTTTTGCGATGTACTAGAGAGTTCTTAATTATTGTCTTGGCTTCAATTTGTGTATTATTATTGGATCGAAAATCTCAATGTAAAAAACGTAACAAAAGTGTGGGAAAAACTACAAGTCAAAATCGGGAAGCTCGATTTTCACCGAAGATGTATGGTCAATTGGACTTTTTTGCTCAGTACAATCCCAAGAATCAGAAACGCGAAGCACCCATTAAGATTTGTTTCGTTCCATACTAATCGCCCCACTCTATTGTTCATATGAACTGTGTGGCATTTATTAACCTTGAATCCAGATAAGATAATTTGCTTACCTGCGAAATAAATTTATCATAGTTAACAGGGCGTATGATGAACAGGAAAGTGTATTAAAGTTGATTATATGCATAGACTAGAATCATTGAAGTTAAGTTAAATGAGTGTGAAAAAAATGGTTAAATGGATAATTAAATAGAGATTTAAATTATGATGTTTTTTTAATTCAAAGTACCATTTTTAGCCCACCCCTGTCTTTTATACAAATTTAACGGCACCCCTCCCAACCCTCAATCGTGCGCGTACTCTTATTTGGTAATAAACAAAAAAAAAAAGCCCGGAAAACTATTTTACCTCTATTTTTGTATAGTTAAAAATGTTTGTTGAATCATCTGCCATTTGAAAAGTTAGAACTCTAAACTTCTTCTTCGTTTTAAAGGAGTACCGCAATGTGTTTCAAAGTTATTTTTTGTTTTTTTAATACTTCTCCTTCAAGTGTCTTTGGTTTCATCTGTTCTTTTTGATGCAGTAGTCTATGTTACTTGTTGGCTGCCAGAGATGATGTATGGCATTAAGGAACACTTGCACTCATGTATCTACCGTAATAAATACAAATTCAAACATTTACAACACATTGAAATAATATTAAATATATAAAAGGTGATCCAAGCAAAACGCACGATGTTAATTGTAAATAAAACAAAAACTTCTCAGAGAAATATCTTAATATTTTTTTAACTTATGATAGATGGATCTATGAGAATTATGTGTGAAACAAAATATTAGCCAACTGCTTGCCATGGCTTCGCTATCATACCGCTATCGGATGGTCCATATTTTCTATGACTCTGAGACATAATTGAGGTTTAATTTCGTTAATGTGCCGAGTTAAGTCATATTTTGGCTCTTGAATTGTTGTTGGATTATCGACTTCTACTTTATCTTTTAAATATCCCCAAAGAAAGAAGTCCAACGGTTTCAAATTAAGTGATCGTGGCGACCAATTAACTTCGCCACGATGTGAGATAACACGGCCATTGTTTCGTTGGCTGTGCGGCAAATGACACCATTCTGTTGGAACCACATCCTCAATTCCTAGCCACAAGATATTCGTTATCATCTTGCGATTGCGAACACATTTTCGATAAAGTACGGCGCGTAGACTCCGCCAGCCTATAAGCCACATAACGAATCCACTGATGTGGGAGTGTGCCTCACAAAGTGCACGAAATGCATTTTGATTTGAATGGCCATTTTCGTAAAAGCCTTAAACCATCTTAATGCACCTGCTCAATTTGTGTACCTCTCCATGGTTGAATTTGTCAAGTACTGAAACAAAGAAATACCAAACTAAGTTGGGCAAACAACTTGACGTTAAGCTGTGACTTACAATTAACATCGTGAATAATGGTTGGACCACCCTTTATATAATAGGAAAAAAATGGAAGTTTGTTTCCAGCATAATAGACAAACCTTTCGCCACACAATATTCCTTGCAACTTTCTTTCTTTTAGTTTGTTTCTAACAAACTTTTCTAAACCAATCCCTTCTCTATTTTCTCTGGAATTTTTTAATGCATTTGTAAAATACAAACACACATGAATAGCAATCGTGTTGGTAAGTATAACCATGTCTGAAGTTTTGTTAGTGGTGTGTTTGTATGTGTAAACAAAACTACTGCATAGTATGTTTATCAATTAGTTCGTTGAGCGTACGTACGTACTACTTGCTATTTTTTTTATAACAGATAAATTTTGTTGCCATTTTTATATAAAGAAATAGTTGTTATTTTTATTATAAAACATACTGTACAGTTATTTATTTTTTATTAAAACTTTTTACTTCCCTTATTTTATACATTTATGTATAACAGTTTTATGTACTTTTAATGGAATTTAGATGAGTGGAAATTTTCTTCAAACAAATTAAAGTAAACTTATATTTATATAGTTCAATGTTAGATGTAATATAAAAATTAATATATGTATCCTAGAACTGAACTAAATACATACAAACATTTACGTTTGGATGTCCTTGCGTATAGTAAAGGAGCTAAAGTTATATAATCAGGTTTATTTTAGTACAGCATACTTATAGGATTTAAAAGAAATTACGATTTAATTCATATTTTAAAGTATAAAGTAAAGATTTTATTAATTTATTATTCAAAAATAAAGTATTTCTTTATACTAAAAAAAATCTTAAATTCAAAAATATTCACCAGAAGCTTTACAACGACAAGAAACTTATTAGAATTCTCATATGGAAATAAAACTGCTTCTTAAGCCGAATTTTGTATAAGAACTTAAGTTGAAAATTAAATCTTGCCATACTTTGGCCCAACAGGCAATATCAAACGCACTTGCCTGAATTAAAAAAGTACTCTTTTAATTCAATCCCTGTATAAAACAGCTAAATGCCGAATTTCCCACGACAACGCTCTAAATAACAGATTTAATGTTGTAACCGGTGTTCGCCAAGAATACACACTATCTCCGCTCCTATTCAACATCGTACTTGATGTCAGCGTGCGTAATGCGACCAGAGCAAGCAGAGGAAGAAGATGGGGATTCAATGAACAACTACAAAGCCTGAAATATGTTATGATATGATAAAATATGTTCTTAGAACTATTCTTTACAGTGCAACAGTAGAGTTTGTATCCAAAGCAGATGGCGCTAGAAACATAGTTTTTGCACGGTACGTTACAACCAAGTACTATAGTGCAAGAGTAGTGTTATCTCCTCATTATCTCATAAAAAGTAGTATGGGGTTATACCACTTCTGCGCTGATAGCCTCAATTATAATAAGCTAAGAAGTAATCATATTATTATCATGTTAATCATAATAAATTTGCATGTTGCCAATCAGATCAATACACACAGTGTTGGTAAACTTTTCAATTTATTAGTAACGAGTTCAAAGAAAATTAAACAAAGCAAACGTTTAGTAATAAAACAAGCGAGTTAAAGATATTGATTTTGTAATAAGAGAAAAACTCAGGAATATGAAAATAAAGAGAACGAACGGTAAGTGATGGCAAAACTGCAGCAAGGTAGCGTATTTTTCCTGTTTGTGGCGGTTTTGTAAACACTTGCACTAGATAATTATGTTTTCTTAATTTTCTGTTAATGATAATTAACTTGCGAACAATAAAAAGCACTTTTTTTGTATGTATTTGTGATGTTAGTAGTAAAAATATTATTAAAAGAACGAATAATTTTGGTGTGGAAAATAAACTTTGGCCACATGTGAAAATTTCCGAATGAAATTCTTAATTCACATGGATTTTAATTTCGTATCATGAATTCCCTGTGAATAAAATAACATACCTGATTTTAAAAACCTTTGTCATTATATTCGGAGTTGTAAACAAAAAACAATAAATGTATTTAAGAAAACTTTGTTTTTGGAAATTTATGGAATAAATACAAATTTACATTTTCTTCCTTTTCCGGCAGACAACTCTTTGTGAATTATTTTCTTTATAAGTCGTAAAAATATTTCACATGTGAGCTGTTAACAATCGTGTGTAAAAAAACTAATTCACAAATTATTTTTTTTCGGAGTTTAAAAATATAAACATTCGGAAATTTTCACAACAAATTTCATGATACCAACTGTTCACACGTTCGGAAATTTACATGTGAAATTTTATTCATGATAAGGGTGAATATTAGTAGTTAATTTTTTAAATTGAATTGCTACAAAGTATCACACAATTATTTGTTCTTTAATACCTGGTTAGAAGATTGTTGATGTTCAGCACTTTCCTTTTGGCCTAAAATGCAGTTGCAATTAGGCATCTGGATGACTTCCTTCTGCAGTTGGTTATGTTGTTAGTTTTTAAATTTGTTGGATGGTTGATTGTTTAATTGTTTATTGGTTTGTTGTTATTTTGTTTTTTTTTTAATTTTTTCGGGTGTTACAATAGCGACGCACGAAAATTAACTGTTATTTTTACACAAACCGAAACCGAAAGTACGGTAATGGTAACCGTGGATTTTTTTTATGTTTTATTTAATTTTTTTAAAACAGTCCCTGTTCGGGCTCCAAAATATTTTTTCTTAATGTGTTTTAAGGATATTTAACGAAACTTCACTAAGGCCCGTTTTCACAACTTACCGATAGCTAAAGGTAGGATCTTATCGGCCGTATAAAAAGTGTTCCATTAATACAATTTTACTTTTACCTACCAGGTAGGATGGACCTTAATTTGCTTTATGGCTCACTTTAGGTAAAAGTAAAGTTTTAATAATGAAACACTTTTTATAAGGCCGGTTAAAGTCTTCTTTTAGCTATCGGTAAGATGTAAAAACAGGCCTAAGAATTTTTGGGGTTGTTTTAATACTTCTTTTAAAAATAAAAAATCACACGCGAAAATGAATACAAAACCGGTTGCTTTCGTTTACAATTCAGAATTAAAACTTTATTTTAAAAATGCTTCTTAACAATTGACAATATAACAGTTGGGAAATAATTTCCCAAGCTGTTTGACGTTAAAAATTTAGATTTTAAGTTACAAGTTATTAAAAATTCCCAAATTTCAAAATTTAATAAAAATTAAATAAATAAAAAAAATAATAATTAGAATTGTGGTTATTTTGTTGAACTATTTATGGTTTTAATCCAAATTTTTTAATATTTTAATCAGGCTTAAGTTCATCAAATTTAATTTTCATTAAATTATTTTTATGAAGAAAGGATTTTTACAACATGAAAATTAATTAAAATTGTTATTGATAATCAATTAATCTCGACTGACCTAAGATTCGAACCCAGGCGGCTGGTTACCATGACATGTTTCGATCGCAACCACTCGATCTCCTCAGATGGATTTGCCGTCTTACACTCGCAGCCATCGACAACTGCTGACGTCAATAGTCAAACATCACCTTTGGTAGATCGAAATTTGCTTTTTTTGAATAATTATCTACTTTAATTGATTTTACATGTTTTTCCTAACTTCTGTTTTTTTTTTTTTCTTCATAAAAATAATTTAATGAAAATTAAATTTGATGAACTTAAGCCTGATTAAAATATTAAAAAATTTGGATTAAACAAATAATATAAAATTAAAAAAGTTGTTCTGGCAAAACACATTGTTTTATGTAGCCAACACCTCTCAAAATACGTATAAAAGTTGGGAGTCAGCTGATTGAATTTATCTGTATGACAAATAAAAGAAAAAACCTTAATGGGCAGATGAGTGCTGGTTAGCTTTGCGACAGAATAGAAGTAAATGAGACATTGAGAAAACCAAATTTCTTTAATATGCAGTTTTTCGTTACGAAGAAGGATAATCGCGTAATGAGAAAACGGCCATAAGACAATGAATAATAAGAAAGTATAAAAACGAAAATTTTTATACTTGTAAACATTTTTCATACATGAAAGTTGTCAAAAATCAAAAAGTAATTTCAATTTTTGGGAATACAAAATTTTTAATTTCAAAAGTTTTTGTTATTCGTGCTCAATTCCCAGTTTTTATTCTTGATAAAAACACTTGAAATTTATTGTTGATGGGATAAGCTATTCCTATGCGCATTTCACTGGTTGCTTAGGCCAGATCATCAGGAAACTTCATCCATAAAGATTTTAGAAAAACTAAAGATATTAAACCAAATAAAACTGTTAAACGTATAAGAATTATAGCAACAGTTATACTTGTAATAATATCAAAGTTTAAACAAAACAACATCAACAATAAACAGTGGGTTTATCTCATCTTACATTCCCCGCTACAATTAGTTGAAATTCTCTCAACATTAATTGTAGTTGTAAGTAGGTTAAGAAAAACAAAATAAAAACAACAACAACTTACAAAAGATGTTGTCAATTAAGTGTTTTTTAGGCCGTGCACCCGCCTGTTTATTATCAAAAAGTAATTTCAATTTTTGGGAATACAAAATTTTTAATTTCAAAAGTTTTTGTTATTCGTGCTCAATTCCCAGTTTTTATTCTTGATAAAAACACTTGAAATTTATTGTTGACGGGATAAGCTATTCCTATGCGCATTTCACTGGTTGCTTAGGCCAGTCAAAAATTTAAAATCCCGGGATTCATAACAATAAATCCCGGTATTTCGGGTATCCCGTTTGACATCCCTAGTCAGAACACACCAAATCACAAAACTTAACATAAATAGCAACAAAAAAAACAGCCAAACACAAGAGTCAAAAAAATACGCCAATTGGCCGAGGTGCACTGTATGCTTATTTCATTCATTAAGCTTACAATGCACAGTGCATAGGAAATTCTGTATTAATTAAAAAATATAAAGAAGTTTTGCGAAAATGTGTTTTTGAGTTTTTGTCAATTTAAAAAGATTTTATTTATAGTTAACACTTTATTAATTAGATTTATTTAATGAAATTTTACAACTAATAAACTTCTTTAACCCTTAAAGGTTACTCTGAATTAAAGTACATTAAGAATACACTTTTTTAAAAAAAATTCTAGCGCCACGATTTTTAAAGTAAAAAATTAACAAAAAATTATTAAATTAATCATTTTATTAAAATATAAAATAAAACATAAAAAATAATAGTTCTTCCTCTATTAAAAAAAAACTTTAAAAAAACGCTATTTGAAAACACATAAAAAAGTTATATGATAAAATGTAAATAAGCTACGTCGATTCGATGAGCAGTAACCATCGAGGGTTTAAATTACAAAAGGCATCCCAGAACACTTTTTTTAGTTTTTTGGGAATATTTTCTCTACCCAATATGGGTCTTAGGATTCCTTATTGCACAAATATTACAAAGATTTTGGGTCTTGAAAAAGGGGCTTAACATTTTTGATTCTAGCCTTGCAATAAAGACAATTTCGGAAGCGCTGAGAGCCCGTCATAATTGAAATTTCTAAACTTTATTTGCATAGCAATATTCTTCGTGATGTAGCCTCTATTTCCTTCAAGGACATCTTATGAAACTAATCAAGTATACGTTTAAGTTGAATCCTTAAACAGACAACTGCAATTTTATATCGTTTACCTTTTTAAATTGACCCTGGTTAAGCAAAAAATAAAAGGTATTTTTTCGCAAAGCAACAAGAAATTAAATATGGAATAAGTTATTGATGACTTAATCTTTTTTTTTTGTTAGAATATCCTTTGATTTTTTTTCTTGCTATTTTCCCATCAAAGGTACATATTTAAACAACCAACACCGGCAGTTAGGAACTTAGGAACTTCGAAAAGGAAGGCATCAACAAGGAAAAGGAAACAAACATTTAGCTTTTTTGCAGTTGTTAATTTTTTTTTTCTTTTTCTGTTTATTAATGCAACATCATAAAAAATTGTTTACAAAGCGATTTATCTCAAATCAAACAGGAAAACTAACACTCACAAGCACACACATATTTTTATTTTTTAAGAAACAAAAATTGATAGCGCACTTTCTAACAAAAAAAAAACAAAAAATATATTTGGAAAATTTATGACTACAACAAGTCAAGAAAAGAAATGGAGAAAAGAATATAAATGTAACAATCAAACAATAAGAAAAACAAAAACATCTTCAAATACAAACGAAATGCTGTTAAACCAGCACTGACAAAAACAAACAAAAGAATTATTACAAAAAAAAAACAAAAAATACCAAAATAACAGCAACAAAAGCACAAAATATAATAAAAATCATTTGAAGACAATAAAAAACGTAAAACTGCTCGTTATAAACATATTAAACTAAAAAAAGCAGAGAAATTTTTACAGCTTCCGCTCTAACGGAACAAATATACGATACATTAAAGTGAAGGAATACCGTTTTGCTAACACAAGCATACAATCATACTGATAATAATGCACTCATATACACCGAAATACATAAACAGACCCATATCAGTACTTGGCTTTGCAACATCTCAGCTGGAAAACTCAGAATACATTCTTACATCAGGCCTTTCTAAGGGCCGGCTTAAAATTTTTTTAGATTAAATTCAACTGTTAAAGAATGCTTCATAGAAGACCTCGGCTTTAGATACACATTCCACATACGCTTCTATGAGAAGGAAGTAGAGAAGGAGTAAAGTTACCATTATTATGTAACTGCTAAAGAAGTGAGAGCGTAAGGTCTCACCGCAATGACAACGTGTGTAAGAAAGATATGAGTATAGAATAAAGAGAACAGGCCTTTTATATATCTAAAAGAAGGAATACAGTGGCCTTCTAGTAGGGCTCCGTACTCCTTCTTTTCCCCGCTGGGATAGTACATATTTATTTCTTTACACACAAACAATAAAATAGTTTTTAGATAAATATAAGGGTTACACAGAGATATTGGGTAAGAGAAAAGTAATAAATAACTTTTTTGTGAAATAGTCACAGTTTTATGAAAAACTGACTTAATAATAAGGTAAACCGCAGTTTGAAGTGAAAAAGAGATTTTCAGGCGAAAGACTTTTAGCGAAATAGTGATTCTTAAGTAAAAAAGTGACTTTTAAGTGAAGAAGTGACTTTTATGTCAAATATTGACCCTTTAGTGATAATGTCACTTTTAATGGCTATAAATAGGTAACTTTAAGTAAATATTGACTTTTAAGTGAAAAAGTGATTTTTATGTGAAAAAGTAACTTTTTAGTGAAAAAATTGACTTTTTAGTCAAAAATGTGACGTTTTAGTGAAAAACGTGACTTTTTGGGGAAAAAGTGACTTTTAAGTGAAAGTGACTTTTAAGTAAAAAGTGACTTTTTAGTAAAAAAAAAAAAAAAAAAAAAGTGACTTCTTAGTAAAAAAAAGGACTTTTAAGTAATAAATTGACTTATTAGTGAAAAAGCGACTTTTTAGGGAAAAAGTGATTTTTTTAGTGAAAAAGTGATTTTAAATTGAAAAAGTGACTTTAGTGAAAAAGTGAGATGAAAGTGAAAGAGTGACTTTTAAGTGAAAAGGTGACTTTTAAGTGAAAAGGTGACTTTTAACTAAAATATTTACCGTTATCGTGAATAACAAGTGGAATTTTTGTTCCCATGAAATTTTCATTTCCCTCGAAGGGAAAAAAGCAATCATGAATCTCATGTGAAAAATTTTTTACGCTATCATTTCCAGTGAATGTAACAAAAAAAAAAGAAAGATTAGAAAATATTAAAAATCAATGAAATTTATGTTCAAAAATATACACGTATATATTTTAAAGAAAAGTTTAAATAATAAAGCTAAATGATTAGTATTGGAGGGATAGTTTGATTGTAACGTTAGTTTTTTGCACTTTTTAAATTTTATGTAGTAAAATATTTCCCAAAATTCTGCCACCAAGTCTTTCGAAATCTTCACAAATCCGCAGACAATCTACTTGTTGTTTTGCATTTTGTTGACCAATATATCCTTTTGTGTCTTATTAACGGATCTAGCCCTTAATATTCGATTTCTAGGAGGAACTGCTTGCATACATGTTCTGTTCCCTAGCAAAAATAAAGTGAGAAAATCTAAGGCAAATGTGAACAAATTACGAGGGAAAAAAACTTTTTAAGATAAGAGAAGTTTATTCCCGTGAACATTTTTTCACGTTATTATTCTGCTTTGAATTACCTTTTTTTTATTGGAGTTTTTCATGATAGCAAATGTGGGAAAAGGGGAAAAATTACGAGGGAAAAATTATTCACGATAGGAGTGATTGAGTTTTAAGTGAAAAAGGGAAAAACTTAAGTGATAACTTAGTAACTTTTAAGTGGTAAAGTGACGTTTTTATGTCAAATATTGATCTTTTAGTGATAATGTCATTTTTAATGACTTTTTAGCAAAAAGGTTATTTTAAGTAAAATATTGAATTTTTAGTGAAACAGTGACTTTTAAGTGAAAGTGACTTTTTAGTAAAAAAAAAGGACTTTTAAGTAATAAATTGACTTTTTAGTGAAAAAGCAACTTCTTAGTGAAAAAGTGACTTTTTAGTGAAACAGTGATTTTTAAGTGAAAGTGACTTTCAAGTGAAAAAGTGACTTTTTAGGGAAAAAGCGATTTTTTTTATTGTAAAAGTGATTTTAAATTGAAAAAGTGACTTTTTAGTGAAAAAGTAAATTGAAAAGTATTGACTTTTCGTCAAAATTAGAATTTTTTTTGAAAAAGTGAATTTTTGTGAATATGGGCATTTCCATTGTGACCTGACGTGACACAAAACGTTAATATGACAATATGTTAAAAAAAACGTACAAAAGTTTTTTTATATTTGCTAAGTAATTAAAATTAAACTTGAAAATCTTTGTCCATTTTTTTTAATGGCCTTTATTATGTGACGTGACGTTATCTGGCGTTTCGTTACTAAAATTCACATATAATATTTTTTTCGGTTAAGAAACAAGAAAACGGTTTATTCATATATAAGAAAATTATATTAATATATTTTTTATATAATATTATTTGTTATACATTTGTGTATCGTTAAAAGGGTCTGTAACGTTTTAAAAAAATTTTCAAAAGAGATCAAAAACTTAATAAAAAGCCAACTCTTGTGATTATAAAAACGATTTTTAACGTTTAGTATTATAAATAAAGTATGAGTTAAATAAACCATCATGAAACCCCGCTTTTTCTCTTAAGTTTTTTTTATCACTTTTGAAGTTTTTTTTAGAAATTGGTACTTTTTTCTTAAACTCGGCCCTAAACAGGTATAACCTATATTTTTGAACATCTTTATTACCCCAACTATCTTTTTAGCAAATAAAGATTAAACTAAATTTGAAACAAATCTGAAGTGGTCGGAAGTTAAACGTGTCAGCCAAAAAAAGGGTAAGTATTGCTAAGCACTTCTGCCGCATTAACCGAGCATTAAAATGCCCTTTGGTGAGAAATAATAGACAATGAATTCTTGAATGCTTAATTAATTCTGATTTTATTAAATTATTATAGCGGCTTATATACTAAAATATTCTAGTAGTCAGCATTTCTCATAAACAAATTGACAATGACAAATTCCCACGTTAAAAATATTCATTAAAATTCAATTGACATTGAATTTTTAAACATCAACAAATATTGCTGTTGCGACAGTTTGGGGAATCATCGAACTTACAATTACTGCTGACTTAACGTGTATTCATATTGATTTTTTTTTACATTAATTAAATTTTAAATTATTCAAATCGTAGGAAATGCTGAATTGCATTTCCACAAATTTGACTTGCAATAAAAATACTTAAAAATAAACAACTTGACTTGCAACAATAAAAATTTTTAAAAATTAACAATGTTCTTAAATTACAAGCTAAACAGTGGTGTGCATAAAAATAGCACACTCACTACAAATCTAAAAAATATAACTATATACATATGTCAATGGTACTTTTACGAATTTCGGACGTTTAAAGGGGGAAATCGTACCAATTTTGTACTTTTTTTACAAAACATAAGTCTTTATTCATTCACATATACATACATAAAAAAAATATGGGCTCCCACTAGACTTCAATGGGGATAAAAAAAAAGTATCAAAGAAATTAAATTTCCTTCTTTTACTTTTGCCTGCTGTGTGATTAAACTTTAATAAATACAATTTTATGTGCCGGGTCCTAAGTGGAGATTATAACCTATAAGATGAAAAATTTTGGAACTTTTTTGTTCTTTAACTGGTACTTTTTGCATTTTCGCTATATTGGACCTAGAAACATAAAACTCAACATGCAGAGTTAAGAGTGACTGAGAAACTTTAACAGAAGACGTTTTGGTATTCTTGTTAATGGGGACTTTCTGATTATTTTATTTTTTATGGTTGAGCTTACAAAATGAAATTAAGTATTCATGGACTTGAGTCGAAGATAACATATGGACCGGATATTGGTCCCTTGCCAAATCGATTCACTTAAGCGGGCCACTCACGTGCAGTTTTAACTGTTCAGTTAAAACCGCTAGTTAAAACTGTACGTATATGGATAATAACTGGCAGTTCAACTAAACGGTTCAGTTTAACTGAGAAATATAAAATTTTTATATCTTTAACTGACTGTTTCAACTGAAATGAACGTGTGTGGGGGTTCAACTGTACCGTCCTCAGTTCAAGTCGAGCGAACAGATCCAAGTGATAGTTAATTTTATTGCAATATATAAATCTGAACCTTGCCTATGGCAAGATAAAACTTTTAATAAACCAATGTGGGAAGATCAATTTCGTTGTAATAACCACTTCTTGCACCACTATTTACGCTGTTTATTTTTTCTTTTTTGTTAAATTACAAAAAGTATAGCGAGAGCGGCCAAACCGTCCTGATCGTTCGAATCCATGTTAAAAACTGAAGTATTGAACTGCACGTCTGTGTGCATATCAGTTAAGTCTGTCAGTTATAGCTGGCCCCCTTCGGAGGAAATACGCAAATGTGAAATTTTAGGTAAAAATTGGCTTTAGCAAAAGTGATTTTTTTAGCAAAAAAAAAAAAATTAACAAATAAAGAATTTGGGTTAGCTAAAAAATACTTTCTTAATATAAAAGTGGCATTGATTGGGAAACTGTGACTATTATGTGAAAAGGTGGCTTTTTTAAGAAAACATAATTTTCAAAGTACCTTTTTTTAATAATAATAATACCATCTTATTTTGTTACCCCTTATTTATAAAAATATAAAACATGTTTATAATGGGTTAATTAAACAAATTTCCATTTAAAATCCTTTCATAAGCCTGTTTTATTTTTAATAAATTAGGCCGTTACAAATAAGTCATTTTTATAATCAAGTGATTTTTTATACTTTTTTACTCTTTCAAGTGAACAGGCATAATGCCTCTATTCATAAAAATATTTTAAATTTACTGCCTTTTTCACGATGTCACAAATTACATGTACAATAAAAGCAAACTTTGAGAGTTTGTTTTTGTTTTACATGTAATTTGTGCGAACGAAAGCGTTCGAGTGAAATCGTGAAATACACGCGGAGAAAAAACATGGTTGTGGTAAACATATTCTAAGAGCAACATATTATGATAATATTCATGATTGTAGTCACCATATTATGATTATTATTGAAACATATTATGACTAAATATACTCTTAATATTACATCATAATATTTTTCCCTTAATCATATTATTAATCATATTATTATTCTGTAAATCATACTAAGTCAAGAAGTAATCAAATTATCATATTATTGTCATGTTAATCATAATAAGCTAAGAAGTAATCACATTATTGTCATGTTAATCATAATTACATCCGACCGAAGATGGAATACAACTCCCATATATGGGCAGGGGCTTCAAAGTCTATTTTGAACCTTCTGGACCGTGTACACAGGAGGGCGGTGAAGCTCATCAATGGCAATAGGGTATCCAACTCTATTGACTCATTGGAGCATCGTCGGAATGTGGGTTGTGTGACACTTTTCTATCGATATTACCATGGGAGGTGTTCCACTGAGATAAGTGAACTTATTCCACCCGCCCGAGTATTTCTTCGTAATACTCGCTCATCCAGTGGATCACATCCGTTTGTAGTCGATTGTCCTGTGTTTCGGACAACGCATTATAGAGAAAATTCGTTTTTCAGTCGAACTATCCGTATGTGGAATAAACTTCCCTCAGAGGTCTTCCCCGGTACTTATAATTTATTAAGATTCAAGTCAAATGTCCACAAACACTATTCCCTCTTTCCACCTTCCCAAACCTTATTTTCCTGATCAACACAATGCACTGCATATATAGGGGGCATCCCCTGAGTGTTGGTTTATCGCTAAAAAAAAAAAAATTAATTTAGAAGCAATCATATTATGATGCAGCACCTTTCATAACTGTCATAAAAATATAAAATAAATTAAAATGTTCTTGCATCGATTTTTATTTTGTGGCTTTTTACAATTTTTCCTAATGTAAATCAAATAGCGGAGTTCAATATTTGGCTTGCAAAAGAGAAAATCCAAAATCTGTGGTTTTCATGGGCAACCGCGTTTGTCCAATTTTCTTATTTTTCTTTTCCGGTTTTGAGATGTTGATGCCATATTGCCTAATTTCAATTGCTCTTTACATGTTTCTAAAAACTTTTGAAAAAAGATGTATTAATTCCGATTTTTTAACGTGGTGCACAATACTTATCCCATAGTTTAATCTATTTAGAATGGTTTTTCGGCTCTCCTGAAAATTTTGTTTTAAGACATACGCAGTTGCCCAAGAAAACATCAGAAATATCAAAGCACTTTTATAAAATATAACGAAATCTAATAGAATGCTAAAAAATCTACCTAAAATTGGTGTTCGTTTTTTAACTAACATATACAATTCCTGTTTGAACTTGCAGTGCTTTCCAAATACTTGGAAAACTGCCAAAGTTATACCTGTTCCTAAACCTGGCAAAATGCTAAACAACCCTGAGAACTACAGGCCTATAAGTTTATTAAGTAGTCTGGGAAAAATTCTTGAAAAAATTATAAGCGAAAAAATTTTGCTCGTTCGAAATACTAAAAAGATATTACCTGATGAACAATTTGGTTTCAGAAGATCTCACTCAACTATTCATCAGGTCAAAAGAATTTGTAATGATGTCAAAAATGGTTTAGTATCAAAACAATCTACAGCACTTGTACTACTCGACGTTGAAAAAGCATTTGACTCAGTCTGGCACTGTGGCTTAATATACAAAATGATTCAATTCAACATTCCATTGTTTCTTGTAAAGCTTGTAAAAAACTTTTTGTGTGATAGATATTTCTGCGTTTCTGTAGGAAATTCCTTTTCTGATTTAAACAGCATTCCAGCAGGTGTACCGCAGGGCTCTGTTCTTGGACCAATTTTATATAATATCTATTGTGCTGACATGCCCTCAATTAGGCCATGTAAATTCGCTGCTTATGCAGATGACATGGCAATTTACTATACTCATGAACTCAGTCAGAATATTTTGATTGAAATTCAATGCACATTAAACCGATTGGAGGAGTATTATACAAAATGGAGTATAAAAATCAATCCAAATAAGACACAAGCCATCTTTTTCACAAGGAAAAGAAAACCTCTGTATCTACCTAGTAGTAATCTCACTCTTTCTGGCTGCAGCATTAATTGGTCTAACAATATTAAATATCTTGGAATTTGTTTAGATACTAAACTAACTTTTAACCCCCATATATGTCATATTATTGATAAAGTCAATATATATAAAAGAATATTATACCCACTTATTAGCAGAAATTCCATTCTTAGTAACTGCAATAAAATGTTGATAATTAAAACAATATTTCAGGCTATTATATTTTACGGTTGTCCTGTGTGGGGTAACTGTGCTAAAACCCACATTAAACGTCTTCAAATAGCGCAAAACAAAATATTGAAAATGGCTCTAAAATTGCCATGGCATTTCTCTACCATAAGACTACATCTTATCAGTAAAACCAACACCGTTTCAGAAGGTATTGAGATATTAAAGTCTCGTTTTGAAACAAAATGTGGATTTTCCGAAAATCCACTTATTTGTACACTTTATTAAAATTTATTATTTGTTGCAATCAGGCTTATAATTGTTATAATGTAATGTCATTGATACTCTTTGTTATTTATGTATCTTTGTTTTCTTCATATTGAAGGTTTTTGCTAATAGTTTTCCTTCAAAATTATAAATTATTTATAAATATACTTGAATTTTTGTTATAAACCTATTAATATTTAAGATATAAGGCAAAGCCATTTCTGTGCAATATTTGTTTCCTTAGAATGTAAGAAATTATGTAACTTACTATTAAATCAATAAATAAATAAAAAATAACGAAATCTCTATGTGTTTTGTTGTTGGATTTTACAAAAAAAAACTACGATAATTTCCATTTGCACTATTAAATCACTAAACTGAATGAACTTCGCTAATATTTTAATTTTTTTAAATTCTTTAAGCTTAATTTTTTATGGGAATTTATCTTTAAATTGTTTAACCGCTCACATATAAAATTAAATTAACGACACAACTGATACAAAATTATTTTACAATTGGCGCTAACATAATATTATTAGAGTAAAAATAGTTTGATTGCATCTTAAACATAATATGATAAATGTATAGAAAGTTATCATGTTATGGCTGTTAAATATCATTATATGGTTGTGAGCATTATAATATGTTTTGAAAGTTATCATAATTTAGTTGTTAGAAAAATAATTATTTTTCATTCAACGATACTCAAATTTATAATTGCGATAAACGTTGATATGTTTACAGTAACTATAATATTGTTGATATTAAAGAAAAGTAACAATTATTTGTGTACGACAACAATATATTGTTATATAAAACATAGTGTTGTTTCCATAACTATGCCCAACCATATTTTTTCTCTGCGTGTAGGCAGTTAATTACGGTTTTCAAAACAAATTTCCTGTGAAATTTTTTTAATAATCGTTTGTTAAATTTTAATAATCGTTTATTAATACGAGAATTAGTGATTGCAGTTGTCTTTTTTTTTTTTTTTTTTTTTGTTGATATAATTGTATGTATATGTTAAAGTTTGTTTATTCCCAAAACAGGTAATAAACAAATCTTGATAATAACGGAAATTTTTCTTAGAGCCGGTTATGCAAACAACAGCAAATATAAAAAGCAGTTTATTCCCAAAACAGGTAATAAACAAATCTTGATAATAACGGAAATTTTTCTTAGAGCCGGTTATGCAAACAACAGCAAATATAAAAAGCAGATTTAAAAAAACTCTTTGCACCCACATCACCACATACCCAAGATATCTTGGGTACGATAGAACTGACATCATAAAAAACAATTCTAATCCGTCTGTGTGTGTTGAACCAAAGCAGAGTGTAAACACGTTGCAGTTGTTGTAGTTACCCAATGAATATATATTTTATGTTTAAGAAAAAGTTTGGCGTCTTTTTTTAATAGATCTATAATTCTCCAGTCAATTTCGAATCTTTTTCAATTACATGACTTTCATCGAATGACAAAAGGCTGAAATTTCAAATTATTCTCGAAAACAGCCAGATGTTTGAAAAAATCGTTTGAAAATGTTCTTTCACAACTTGAAAAAAAATGTTCTCCTTTGAGAGATCATTTATTGTCAGATCTTTGTCGAATGTTTGACACTATAAAAAGGGTTACCTTCATATTTTGTAAAACACTTCCCCTCACTTAAAAAATATTTTCATTAAAATTCATTAATTGTGATTTTGTGATTTTTTGTCGAACTGTAAATGAAATTTATTAAAATTAATTGATAATTTGTATTCTTGGCTGAGCTGGGAATCGAATTCGGTTTGAATTTACATGTTTCAAGAATCACCACATTCTTTCATCAGAATTCTTTGACTTTCTAACCTCTGCACCACCGCGGTGCCTGCCAACCAACAGTCAAACATCAATGTTTAACCAGTGGTACTGATGGTTCGAAATTTGCTGTAATTATAATTTTCAATTTATTAACATGTTCCTTCCTATCTTCTGTTTTTCTTGTATTCTTTCTGTCAATACTTTTTCTTGAAAACCTGAATACATTTGCTTATTATGTTTTTTGTCCTCTTTCGTTGACATTTTCTTTGTACAACTTGAAGTAAATATGTAAACATTTAAATGAAAAATTTCTCAACGCAAGGCGAAGTGATTTGCAAAATAACCCCCTGTTTACATAATTCTTGAATTGAAATCCAAAATTTGCGCTTGCTGGGAAATTTTTTTTTAATTCCAGCAATAAAAAATAACAACAAATAAATTAACATTAAAAAAAAAACTAGCAATAAAACTTCTCAACTTGTATTGCCACTGATTGCGTTTCTAGGGGCCACATTTCTCTCTACAAAAATGTGTGTGAGTGTGTGTGTTTGAGATTTTTTTTTAGCTGTTGTTGCATAAGTAGAAACTGAAACACTTGAGAATAATTTTTATGGGTGCCATTGTCTGTAAAACCCAAGCAAATGTATAAACAAAAAAAATAAAAAAATGGTAAAGGTCTGTGTAAAAAAGGGTCAGCTCTTCTTGGTCCTTTTTTCTTGCTGTTTTAGAATATCTTCTATGGACATTTGCTTTATAGTATATTGATAGCTTATCAGTTTACTACGGCTGTGCTTTTTTTTAGCATTTCTCGACTCGCAAACCAACAAGATATTCCTACCATTTTACCATTTTTTGTTGACTGCCTTTTTAGCCATGATACCTTCATCTTGCAGTATCTTCTATACGTAATACTAAAACTAAAAAACAGGGTGGGAGTTGGACGCTGGCCTCCACTTCATGTTATAAATCATGCTGACGGCATCAGGTGATTTAACACTTAAGATAACTATTCTTTTATGCTTCTACTCCTTACGATTTTATTTATTTTATATTAGAGGCCTGGGCCGTAATATGTTTGTTTGCAAAATTGCCACAAGTGACAAAAAATCGTAGCAAAAACGTAAAACTTTTGTTTAAGTTGTTGAATTTTATTGTTTATTATCAGTTGAGTAAAAACAAAACATACATTTTTGTAATGACAAGCAAAAAAAAAATAAATAAAAAAGAAAATTCTTTCAAATCTAACAAAAAGTTTTTACTTTCACTATAAAATTTATTACGGTTTTAATGTTCAATTGGTAGTGGGACATAAAAATTATAACACAATGACAAGAAAAAAAAATCAAGTGATATTGTCACCAGGTTTTCAAATAAAATATTTAACACGTATTTTATTAGATATGTATGAATGTATGTATGTGTTTGTGTTTTATCAGCAAAAAGTTTTATCTAAAGCTGCTAACGGTTTGCGACTTAATCCTTATAAGTAAAAGAGCCTTTCATATAGATTTTGAGGTAAATATATCGATTATATTGTAGATTTGGCAAGAAACTTAGGAGTAATATTTAACAAAACTTTAACCTGGTCGAATCACATTACACGAGTTTGTGGTAAAGTATATGGCATGTTGCGAAGTTTATTGGCTACTCAGCACTTAACACCTCTGCAAGTATGAATTATAGGTCTGCTTTGAATAACTCACTTGTTTGCCTTTACCCAACGTGCACAACATTTATTCAATTATAAAACATTTAAAAAGATACGAAGAGAGTAAACCATATACAAAAATAAGAATGAATGAATTGAATAAAAAACTTGTTTACTGTAAATTAATATGAGAGGCATTCATAAATAACAAAACATTGGAATGACCCGTTAGAGAGAGCAAGTTTACACAAAATATTCAAATAATTTTTGAATTATTGAATGTGCATACATTAATTGGAATACCTTGCCATAATATGTGTGTAAGCTTGTGGATTCTTTTATTTATAAGAGTTAAGCTTACACATACATACATAATGTGTAGGTACACATATTTTACATTCAAATTATATTTGAATAATTTACTCATTTGACTTGAGTTGACTGAATAGAATGAGTTTTTGTTGTTTTGTCTCTGGTTATTTTTTCATTTGTAATTAAAAAACAAATGAGTGTGTTGAAATTGCTTTTTATTTATTCTTGCAGACCTCTAGTATGAATATCTTCTGCCGACATTTTTGTACTCATCTGAAATTTTTACTGGTTGTTACACAAATGATATGAGAAAGCTGACCGTAAATTACAACAATATCATTCGTTACATTTTCTCTTTAAATAAATTTTATCATATGTAAATCGCAGCACTCTTGTCGTTTATTCAGTATGTCATTTTCAAACCATCTACAAATCATAAACTTAATATTACTTCCCAAAATAATAATGATAAGGGAGCAGCCAAAATATTTTTATGAACGTTTGCAGTTTTCTAGAAAATTTTTATTCAATTTCGTTATCGTGACCATGCTTCTGAATGCCAATACTTAATATTAAGTATACGTCTCTGTAATCAACTTCCAAATACAGTGGAATCCCGATAATACGTTGTCGCAAGGGACCGGCCATTTCGTACGAATTATAGTGGTTTTCGATTTAGCGAGGTTTCGATTTAGCGGGGCTAAAATAAAATAAATACGAATTAAAGGGGTTTTTCAATTTATTTACTTACGGCCATTTTCACCAAGTTCAGTTAAATTTAACTATCGGTTATAGCTGTCAAAACATATTGGTAAGCGGAACTTTAATTGAAAGTTAGTTTTAACCGAACTGGGTGAAAATAAAATAGCAAATTCATTTACTTAGCGTAAAATTGAAGAAGGATTGAAGTAAGAGTTGATGGAGCAATTTCAAATCGCTAAGCAACGTCTATTTTTTTCTCTATTGTCAATGGCTGCAAAAATTTGTTGCTTTTGTAAAACCGACAGTGTTTTATGCGTTCGCTTTGACATTTTTCTTTATTATTCATGTAACAAACTGATCTTAAGAAAATAAACGCACACACAAGCAAAAACCCACGAATTATAAGTGGTTGTTAGAAAACAATTACGATTTATAAGAGGTAAAGAAGATTTTATTTGAAAAAAAATTACGAATAAGCGAGGGGACCAACATGTATGGAAATTTTACGAATTAACTAGATTTGTTCAAGGGACCGAGAGTTTATTATGAATTATCGGGTAATACGATTTATCGGGGTACGAATTATCGGGATTTGACTGTAATTTGCAAATCACAAGCAACGCTTTAAGATTTAGAAAATTTATGAGGGAATATTTTTCGTAAATTTGTTAAATGTTTTAAATGTAAACTTTTTTTATTTTTTTTCATAGGTAATACCCTGCCCGCGTTGCTGGACAATACAATCACGGGTGTGCTGGAAAACACAAGCGCAAAACGCAAGAATTTGGTTGAAGTTGTTTTTAATAAACTTTAAACCTAATTCTTATAATTTTTGGTTTAAAATCCTGTTTAATAGGAAAATATTTGTTAAATATTTGTCAAAGAATTCTTTCATTACAGAAATCTGATTAAAAAAGTCGTTTAAAATTCTTGCGTTTAACGTTTGCGATTTCCAGCACACCCCTGTATAACATACGTTTACGTCTTTGTATTAAAAATTAAATTTTCTAGAAAGAATAGACATTTTCTTGAAAAAAAAAGTGCAAAATAATATAAATTTTTTAAAGTGAGAACGACAAAAAGAAAAAAATGTATTGCAGAGCTTGGTGGTAAACGACATTTTTAGTATTGCCATTTTCACAAAAAATAAAGAAAGACGAAACGTGAACATGCAACACACAGTTGGCCGTGTGGAAATACAGGAAATTCTAAATTTATTCCGCAAACTTACAACGATTGGCCTTGGGCTTTGTTAATCATCATTGCAAAAGCCAAACGAAGGGAAACTGTAATCGTTGAAATTGAAATGGCATATGAGTGGTAATCATTGGAATGCGTGGTATTAAAACATCTACGCCTTTGAATTTGCCATTTAAAATTGTTGCTTCAATTACATAATTTATTAATTTTTTGTCCGCAAGTATTGTTCCGTTGCATAATGATTGTAGATCCGATTTTTAATTATAAATTATGCGGTGGCATTCCAGGCAAATGGGTACTGTTATACGTCTTCTTGATTCTTCACAGTGTCAACAGATTTATATGTGATCAATTCACCATCTATTTGAGATTGAATGATGAAATTCAAATCATTGACATCCTTATTTTTTCCTGCCAAAGTAGCTATTTCACTCAACCAAGCATGATTTTTGTATTGCTGTTGTATGTTTGGAAAGACTTTATCAATTTGTTCATCTTTTGATTGTGTGAATATGCAAAAATCTCTCAGAATTGTAATGAATCAATTGGCATTTTACCATCACCCATTAAAAGCAATTGCTTTGAAAATGTTAGAGCTGATTCATCATTTTGCAACTGCACACGAACATTAGTGGTGAGTCTAAACGTTTTAACGTATCTTTATAGATTTGATAGCTTCAAGCACGCATTTATTTCATCAGCTGGTGTTGATTTTAAGATAACAGGTAGTGATTGTCTAGAGTCTCCTGCTAACAACATTAAAGTACCACCAAATAAATTTTGATTTCCACGGAATAATTTTATATAGAGAAAACCCACCATTTGTAATTCACGAATAATTGGTTTGCTTAATTTCGGATTTATTGAATAACGCTGATCAACTTCTTCATCTCCATTTGGTTGTCGAATGGCAATAACGCACCAATTTTATGGTACACCTGATCCAGAATCTTTAATTAATATTCAACAAATTGGTTAGAATTTTCGTATAAATGAAAACATATATTAATGTCTGAATTGAAAACCACATTATTAAGATTTAAATTTAAAAAGGATGACAGACAAATCAATAATAAAAAAAATTTTAAGGCTAAAAAATGGCTAAAAGCTTTTTTAAATAAAAACACATTAAAATTCATTAACACAACATAAATAAATAATTCATTTAAAGTTGCTTACGATGAAATTGTTAGTTAAGATCAATTTCTTAAATAAGAATAAACGTTATTTAATATTCTGAAAGATATTTAAAAAATAAAATCATCGATAAATGTTATTTCGTTATTGTTCATCTCATAGGAATCACTCGTGCCTATTTGTTTTAAAAAATTTGAAGGTAAATAGTAATCACGACAACATTAACCCAACCTTTTGATTCCAGATCTACAATAAAAAACAAGTAAGAAAAAATATAGTCGGTCAACCCCGACTATATGATACCCTACACCTCATTAGAACCTGTGTACCAAATTTTATATTAATGATCTGCAAATTTGCGATCTGTACTTTACGCACAAGGTTTACATGGACGTCCAGCCAGCCGGACAAACATTGTTAATTCGACTCAGAAAGTGGTTCTGAGTCAATCGGTTTACGAAAAGGTGGGCTTAGTGCCAATATTTTAAGGTGTTACAATCAACAGCACAAACGCATGGTACCCTCTCCACTATTGTGGTGTTGGTATAAATATTTCATTGATAAAATCGAATTAACGGTTGCTAAATGTAACCTATTTCTGAAATTGCTTTTAACGAAGTTTACTTCAGCATTAGACCATGGAAGTGAGAGCAACTTTATAGTAAATTCTGAAATTTCTAAAAAAAAAATTTGTTGCCGCCAGCATCTCTTTATTGAAATACTTGCAACCAGAAAGAAACACCGATGTTTGTGTTGATCCGTTTTATAAATTTAATATTTGAATACTGTTCCTTTATTTTGAAAGATGTTTCATCATCATCGTTTATAGCGATTTTCAACATTTGTAAAAGTTGTGATTTAAATTAAAGCCGTTTTAAATGTTTAAAATGTTTATTTTGCTTTTATATATTTTTATAATAAAATAAAAAAAAAAGAAAAACGGCAAGAAAAATTTTATGGCTAAGCCAGTTGAAAAATGGCTAAAAAAAATGGCTAATGGCTAAATGCATTTTATAATGGCTAAACAGGGTGAAAAATGGCTAAATCTAGCCACTAAATGGCTAAATTGGCAACACTGATAAACACACAGAAATAACATTGTAAGTCAAATGGCTCGAGCAAGCAGAGAGATGTTTTTGTTTAAGCTTTGATATTGTTACAAGTAAAACTTGTGCTTATAATTCTTATTCGCTTAATAGTTTTATTTGGTTTAATATCTTTAGTTTTTCTAAAATCTTTGGATGAAGTTTCCTGACGATCTGGCCTAAGCAACCAGTGAAATGCGCATAGGAATTGCTTATCCCATCAGCAATAAATTTCAGTGTTTTTATCAGTAATAAAAATTGGGAATTAATCCCCAATATTTATATACTTTTAAATATTTTGCAATATAACGAATTCTTTCAGCTATCAGTTAAAAAACACAATAAGAATCTCGGCTAGCTCATCAAAATTGTCCATGCCTTTACCATTAGATTTCTGTCCGATATCTATCAGAAATGTCGGCAAAAAAAACCAGAATTTCCCACGACATGTCTGTCAGACTTCGTGTCACAACCACTTCATACGTTTTTAGGTCGGAAATCTGACGGAATTTTTATACGATTCCGATTTTTTTATTGACGTTTCTCTCCGATATCTGGAAGACGTCGGACTATTTTGCTGGCTGAGTAAAAATACATATACAAATATAGGCGAAAAACGTCGCACGTTGGGTTGAATCATGTTCAAAGTGGCGCTTAATTGCTTTTTACGAATAAGTATTTTTTTATTAAATTTTAAGCCGGGTAAAAGTAGAAGTAGTACTTCACTAGAAGCTAAAATCGTTGTTTTAAAGTAACATACTGTGTACAGTCAAAGTGGAGCAATTTTTCAAACTTATGGAAAAGTGATAAAAATTTAAATTAAACACAATTAAAATTACAAATTTTTTTTTGTTAAGACTTTAATACCATTTTAATGGAACCATCAACTTCAGGTATTTAAGTAATCGCTAAGAAACTTTTTCAAGATTTTTTTCCCAAAGAATTTTTGTTTTATTTTCTTGTAATGTTCCACATTTCGAGTAACTTTAATTTTTGATGGATAATAACTTAAAATGTTTGGAGTTGTTGGTTTTTGAACTTTATAATAATAAAAGTACAGCATTGACAGCCAATTTCATCAAGTTCAGCGACAACTTCCTGATACTTAAACTTCCAGATAACAATATGTTTTGGACAGTTTCAATTGATAGTTAATTGGATGTGTCAGAAGCTTAATGTCCTCATCCCACATAATAAAAAGTAGGGTAAATTAGCGAGATGCCTGAAAAATTTATTTCCAAAATAAAAGATGCCACAAAAATGAAGTTGTCGACTACACGAAGCATAGTAATTCATATTACATGAATACATGATGGCTCAAATTTGTTATGTAAAAATGGTGGTTAAATTTTAAGGTCCGATGTTGAATATGAACCACACCTAAACGTCAAGTTTTTTTCTACATTTCATTTGACATTTCAGACTAACTCAATTAAAATCTAGTTAGATTTATTCAGGCTTATTATCAAAATGCATATTATCGTGCACTTTTCCAACAAAATAATATTCAGTGATGAGGCACATTTTTACCTCAGTGGATTTGTCAATACGCAGAATTGCCTCATTTGGGCGAATGATAATCCAAGATTGATTGTCGAAAAACCCATGCACCCACAAAGAGTGACTGTTTGGTGCAGTTTATGGGCTGGCGGCATCATCGGGCCGTATTTTTTTTCAAAATGAGGGCGGTCAGGCAGTTACTGTGAAAGGTGTTCGCTATCGTTGGAAGATATAAATGTGCACGATATGTGGTTTCCACAGGACGATGCCACTTGCCACACAGCTAACAAAACAATGGCTCTTTTGCGCGACAAATTCAATGGCCGCGTTATCTCACGTTGTAGCGATGTCAATTGGCCGCCAAGGTTATTTGATTTGACACCGTTGGACTTCTTTCTTTGGGGTTATTTGAAAGAAAAGATGTACTTCGATAAGCCAGCAACAATTCAAGAGCTTAAGGATGCTTAAGCTTAACCCTGCAAATATTATTGCACCACCTGAACCAATTTCATAAAATGGAATACTCCATGGACTGGCCCGATGTAATGCAAGCATGGACCATGTCATTGTTAAAAAGTGTTTGTAGTGAGACGACATGACTTCGTTTTTTAACGACATGTTTTCGTTTTTAAACGAAGTTAAAACTAATCCTCTTGTGTGTACAATGGAGTAGTTTTAAAACTACTCCTTTGTAGTCCAAAGATGGGTTATATGGTCCTGCCCTAGGACATCGTCATGTTAAATAGACCATGTTTTTTCCATACGTTTGGGTTACTTTTGGACTATTCCTAGTCCCTTGTGGGCTACTCTTTACACGCGTGTTTGGACTGGTCCTTTTATTTGCAGGGAAGGCACATTAACGGCATAGAACCTCACACACACACACACTCAGACACACACACACACACACGAGTTTGAGATTGATGCAGAGCAAAATCTGCTTAAAAGGATAAGAACGCCAATTTGGAACAATCTCCCTGAAAAATTTATAATTTTGTTACAAAAACTAGCAAAATTGGTGACGAAATTCACGGCTTGCTATAAGACTTTGCACAAATTCGTTGTATAGTACTATAAACCAAACTACTCTGGAAATTATTTTTTTATGTGCCTAAAACCTTGACAGATATAGATTTGTGGTATGATTTGGTCCAATTAAGCTTTTTATGTCCAGAAATAATACCATGTAATTGGGTGATCATCGGTCCGTTATTAAGCCTTGGTCCCATATCAAGTACACTTCTAAGACCCACTTTGAAAACAATAAAACGCTTATCCCTTTATGGTACAGTAAGTCTGATCAGATCTTTTTCAATGCGTTTTATATAAAAAATCAAAACATGTTTAAGCCGGAGGCTTAAACCGATTTCACTTGTTTATTGAAATTTGTTTTAATTTCCGTTTTTTTTTTTTTGAAAATCATTTCAGTTCGGTTTAAACTGTTACTCAAATTAAGTTTTTTATGAATAGACATAAAAGTATACTGCAACCAATTTAAATACTAACGTCATTTTTGATAAAGATGAATTAAAAATTTGTTGACCCCATATAGGGCCCACTCCTATAATGTTTTAACCAGTGTTCGAAAATTAAAAGAACATTATTTAGCGTTCGGCTCACACACCCGGGAACGATATCTGTGTTTTTAGTGTTCGTATCAACGAACACAACCCTTAATACTTTTCGTAGCTATTTTCAAGAAGGAGCCGAAAATTTTGTAGTGTTCTGTTCTTCGTTAAAAAACGAAACCATAGTACTGATATTGTAGACAAACATTATGTTTGAATGCTCTATAATGTTTAATTTTTTACATTGATAAAGAAATTTGACAAAAAAAAATTTGCAACGACCGCAGTATGATCAGCTTGTGTGTGTATATGTTTTGTTTGTGCTAAATTATATTATTGGCTTTTGTTGTTTGTTTGTATGTGTATTTTGTTTTTGTAAACAATGTTTGGCTTTTTTTACCAGCCAAAAAGGCGCTACGCACAACAGAAACGAACGAACACAACGAAGCTTGTGATTTAAAAAAAACCGAACGGAATTAAATGTTCTCATCTTTTTGTTGAGTTAGATGAGAATAATATTATTTATGTGTTCAAAAGATGACAAACAGGAAAACGCTATTTTTTTAATGATTTAATACCCAGTAAAAACTTCGCCTACAAAATAATGTGTTAAGTAATCAGAAAAACATAAGAGCACTACTTACAATTCTACTGAAAGAACCAATGAATTTTATATGGGATGTCCCAAAAATAACGCATTCAAAAGTAAGTCATTATTTGTTTACATTAATACATCCAGAAGAAAGTAGTTATAGAAGTTGTTATAGATGTAGTTATAGAAGAAAGCTACTAAATAATGAGTTAAAGAAGCTATTCATTTTTAAAAAGTAAGCGAAGTTTTTACTGGGTACACAAAGACTAAGTATTAGCGTTTGAGTTTTCCACAAATCTACCGAACCGAACACTAAGGAGCGATATTTGGTATTTATTTTCGAACACTGGAGGGTATCGAAGACTCGTCACATCAGTATGTATATAACACTCTAAATTGTTTTTCTTTTTTCATTTTTGTAATGAAGTAGTTTTGTCTACCTTAAGGCTATTTAAATAAGAATTATATAAAAAGTGAACGCTTTTATTAAAATTATTACTTCTTATAAACAACAAACAAAAGCTATTTCCTTTATTAAACAAATTTCAATGCTGCTTCATAATGTTCTCTAGTAAACAGTTATTTTTCCCGTTTTCTTTTTAACGCTTCTTTAATCTGGCATTTGTTAAGCTCGTGACCATTTTCATTTAAGCACTTTTAACGCTGTAAATAAAAACGTTATAGAAAATTATAAAAGAAAATGAATATTCAGTAAATTCGTTGTTTGTTAACTCTCATCAAAAAATATCATCATCAACCGTTTATTTAGTTTAGTCTCTGAACAGGCAGTAAGTGAGTGGAGCCATTGCACCATCTAACTCGGTGGCAGCGAGCTAATGAAGTTGCCGCTGCTCGTTTCTAGTTTAAAATCTTGATTCATAACTTTTTTTCTTTATCGTTTTTGTTTTGATTTTGTTTTTGTCTTTTTTTAATAATGACACTTTGACACAACATGTTCCAAGCCGTGGCATCTGGATTGGCTGCAATTTATCTGCTTTGTGGAACAGCAGGAGTTACAACTGACAAGAAAACGACATTTTTACTACGTCACAAAAAAATTTGTTTTTTTGTTTATTCACCATAATTTTTTTTCCTTGTTCTTGTTGTAGCTTGTTTATTCGAAATGCAGTGTTCAGTTTTAATAATGAAAATTGGGAGAAGGATTGGCAGCTTTTTCTGTGAGCATCAGTAGTTGATGGCAAATAACAAATGGCAGGCAAACGTTAATGACTGCAATTTGGCAAACTTTGTTGCTTTTTATTATTGTTTAGTTTTGTTTCAGTTCAGCTTTTAGTTGTTGTTGCAGTCGTTCATTTTTGTAACTGAATTGCATAGATTTAACTGAAAAGAATATTTGTGTGTATAAGTGTAAGGGCTTGCAGCGGGACCTTCTTAGAATATCTTCCTACTTCGGGCCTTATTAAAGGCCTACTTAAACATCTTTTTGTTTATATTGCCATTATTATCTAACTGCTAAAAAGTTCCTCAAAGAAGGCCTCAGCTCTTTCGTATAAAGGATAAGATATATACATATTCCATAATCGCTTCTATGAGAAGGGAGTAGAGAGGGAGTAACAAATCAAAATCAAAAGAATTTTTTTTAATTCCGTTTCTATTCTTATGTAACTGCTAAAGAAGCGAGAGCAGAAGGCCTACTCCGCAATGACTGCGTGTGTAAAAAAGATACGAGTATGGAATGCAGCGAGCAGGCCTTATACAATATTCAACAGAAGGAGTACAGAGGCCTTTTAGAAGGCATCCGTACTCTTTCTTTTTCCGGCTGGGTTTATGTTAAAATGTGTGCATGTTTTGTTTTGTTTTATTTTAAATGTATTTGTGTTTGTGCATGCAGTTAAAAATTGTTCCTTTTTATTATTTTCTGCTAGTAACTTTAAATTGTGTAAACTAAAAGTTTTATACGAATACAGTTTAATTTGTATTATTTCTATGACGCTATCATCTGTACAACAATAATTTGCAGTTTTTCTAGATTCTGATGTGTGTTTAATATAGAGAGCTTGTTTTAATTTAAAGTTTTTAGTTGCATTTATATAAGATCGACTATTTGGGAAAGATTTACGATTCTGATAAAATTAAAGAGCCACAAAAAGTAACATGAAAGTTATTTGGGCTGGTTCATAAGAACCATAAGAATAAGAACTTGTAGAAGTTGGTCTTCTATCTGGACGTCCAGGTATCCTTTTTTGTGTGAGTTGCCCTTAGAAGTGTTATTGACTTGAAAGACAAAACCCATTGAGATCAGTCTTATGAATTTAAGGCATAACATAATGAAGAACTTTTAAAATCATAAGAAGGCCTAAAAACTGTTATTTTAAAAGATTACAAGCAAAGGACTAATACATAAGCAATCATACTTGGTCCCACACGAGATACAGTCAAAAACAGAATTTGCAGCTAAAAGGTTATGCTTGAGCGCCATTAAATTTAGTAGTTTTTAATCCAAATCATTACTGGCGATACAAAATCGTTGTAGTGTGACAACCTCAAAAGCAAGATTTATTAGTACAGCCCTGCCAACCAGCCGAATAACCACTAAAGACTAATTTCTATGATGCCAAGATAATCGGGCATGTTCTGTAAATCGAAATGAAGTTTATTTAAAATCGCACAAAT
Source organism: Pollenia labialis (assembly GCA_949318255.1). NCBI lineage: Eukaryota > Metazoa > Arthropoda > Insecta > Diptera > Polleniidae > Pollenia > Pollenia labialis. The sequence continues at coordinate 28,101,662 of OX439141.1, read as the reverse complement.
TTTGAAAACGATCCTGTACAGAAGGTTCATGAAAATATTTCTTTTTATATACTTTATACTTTGAGTACTAATTATCTTAACATGAACCTCTGTTGAAAACCGGGTGAACTACAGCCATCTGGTAAATAATTGAGATCAAAATCTCGTTCGGTTTCAATTCCACTTCATTTCGATTTGTAGAACATGCCCGAATGCTCTGCTTAAAGTAAAATCAGAAGCACCCCAAATTTTATTAGCTGCTATTATCGGGCCTTTAATATTCCTAATTGATTCACTTTAAGTGAGCTTTAAAGGTGAGAATATGAGACCAAACATGAAGCTGAAATATTTCATGATAACAACACATCGGCTGCTCATTATTAGTTTGACCCACCGACCATTTATTTAAATTTATTTATATTAAGATTAGTTAGGTATGTGGTATTGGGGATTTCATGCGAGCAAAAAGGACAAAGAAAATCATTTGGGGATTAGAGATTTTTTTAGGGACTCAAAAAAAATCGGGGACTTATTGGGGTTTCTACACATTTTGAATATATTTTTCCTTTTTTTATTATTAACGTTTATTTTTCTTTGTTTCGCATATAAAATACCAAAAAAAGTAACAAAACTTTTATCTTACTTCTATCAACTTTGCATACAGTGCAAAGGGTCCTAATTAAGATAACCATTTTGGTAGAGTGTGTAAAATTTACTTAATAAACTTAAGTTATTATTCTTGAGTGAGTGTTTTAAAAAGGAAGAATCTAAAGACGTTGACAACACAAACAATTTAAAAGCAAACATGTTTTCCCCAAAAATAAATAAATATGAAAGACAGTTTAATATAGTTTGGGAAAAATAATGCATCGAAGTATTAAATAAATGACGGATATTTTTATTGTTGATTTTAAGGATGGCTTCAAATTCTTATGAATTGGCTCATTCGTCTTTATAAACAACATATTGTTCTGCTTGTAATTCCTCACAGAAATCGCATAAAAAAAATTTAAAATAACATGCCGAAACCAGTCGCTACAAACTAATTAAAATAACTTTTTTTACTAAACATTTTTATTTGGGGATTTTTGGGAATTTCTTTTCATAATTTTTCTTTTTGTTTTTAAAAAAATTTTAAATTCAGTCAGAAAAAAACACAAAAAAAAAAAAAACTTTTAAAGGTTTTGTTTTTTAATTTGGGGATTTTTGAGGATTTATTTTTTATTTGCTGGGGACAAGGAAAGAAGTATCTGGCCACCACATTTGGTATATATATTTTGAATACCACCTTTCTAAATCCAAAATTTGTTTCGCGAAATTTTATATGATTTCTGAGATATTAGGCATTAATTTTGCTCAATATCAACTATTTTGAAGTTTGTAAAGTATTGTTTCCTCAAACAGAAACAAACAAAATAAATTTCGCTCTTGCTGCTTTGTCACCGTAGGAAAAACAAGTATTAAAACAGAAGCAAAAAAAATGGCAACAAACACGTACAAAATAAATTTTACTCTTGCTTTGCTGCATGGCCCAAGGAACAATAAGTAGTTAAAGCAAAAGCAAAAAATAATGCCAACAACTCAATACACAGCAGTAAGTATACGTACGCAGCACCAAAAAGCTACTTTTTAGATATAAATTAAGAAAAGTGGCGTATGCGGCACAAAACAATAATTTTTACTTATTTGTATTGTGGTTAATTTATTGAACTGTTTAAGGTTATTATTCCAAATTTCGATATTTGAATCAGGCTAAAGTTCATTAAATTTAATTTTCATATAAGTATTTTTATGAAGAACGGAATTTTACAACAAGAAATTTATTAAAATTTATTGATAATTTTTCATTCTTGACTGACCTAGGAATCGAACCCAGGTTTTCACAGACAGGTTATCCTAACATGTTTCGAAAGCAACCACACTATGTTTTCAGAAGCGTTTGCCGTTTAACACTCACCGCCATTGGCGACGGCTGGCGGTCAATAGTCAAAGATCTTTAAACCAAATGATATTTTAAGTTTGTAAGATCGAAATTTATTTTAATAGATTTACGTATTCTTCCTTACTTCTGTTTTTTCGTACTTTTTATCAGGAATTCTTCTTGAAGTCAAAAATACATTTTTCTGTTTTTCATGGTTTTGCCTTTCTTTTTCTTGTTGACCTTTTTCAGCACAATGCAAAATTATCACTCAATTTTAATTCATTTCAGGTTTTAAAATTCCAGACTTCATAAAAATAATTAAATGCAAATTAAATTCAATGAACTTTAGCCTGATTTAAATAATTTTAACTCTCAATCAAATACTATTTATTTTTAAATTCGTTTACGAACGTTCCAGAAAATTTACATTTTTCTTCAAAATCAACATTCTCTGTCATTTTTATCCATTATGACTTTTTGGCATATGCGCCAAACCAATAACGAGCTGACGACTTTTTTTTAAGTTGCAAGACGAGCAATGAAGTTAAAAAAATTGGTTGGAAAGTTTTGCCGTCCTCACCTTATTTTCCAAACTTTGTTCCGTCCAACTATTATTTGCTTGGATTGTTGCATAATACTTACTTCCACTGAAAAGCTCTACAACTTAGAATATACTTGATATCTCATTGGCCTTTAAGAAAAATAACCAGTTCTTCTGGTATAAAACTTATATGTGATGGGAAAATGTCATTGCTAACGAAGAACGACAGCCTAAATTAATTTTTATTTAACCAATGTTTTACAAACAACGCTCAAAATTTAAAATGCCGTTATGTTAGCTTGATTCAAAAAATTATTCATAATAAATAGATTTATACTAACATTTGTTATATAAAATTAGTTTTGTTATTTAACTTCATAATTAGTTAATCTACTTAATCGTGTATATGTTACAAAACAAACTTTCTTTCAATATATTAAAAGTATGATAGTTATTTTTAATTACAATTCCACCCCATTAAGCCATACAAAAACTTTAGCATATCATTGCGGCAAAAGAATTTGTAATAAAAACCAAAGCATATCTACTCGGTTTCAAGTTAATATATTATTTATATATTCTTTCTCAATAATTCTAAAAAATAAATACAATACAGAAATACAAATATGTTTATTACACTTACTTTCTTAACAAAATTTCATAAATTTATTTCATTAACTAAAGTTTTTGTTTTATTTTTTTCTAATAATAAAGTTGAAATAGTTTGTAAGCAAATGGGTAGAAAATATTTATAAATTGTATTTATAAACAGCAAAACTAAGTAAAGTTTTGTTTTACTAGGAAATTTTTGTTAATATAAACTAAATATTTGTTAACTACATGAGTGCTCCGGTAGCCAAGTTGGTAGTGAGCTAGTCAATCAAAGCTGGGTTTGAGGGTTCAATTCCTGCCATAGACTCTGACCTGTTGCACTTCAACAGGCTGAAGGTCTTAGTTATAATTGCTCGTTTTATTAAGATAGAATATAATATGTAATTGTATTTGTAACTCTTAGTAAATAAATAAATTAAATTCAGTTATTAACTACTTATGAATTCTTTTTATACCCTTCACCACAGGTGGAGAAGGGTATATATAAGTTTGTCATTCCGTTTGTAATTTCTACAATATTGATTTAAGACCCTATAAAAAATGTTTATTCTGGGTCCTTATGAGGAGAGAAGTTGATTAAACGATGTCCGTCTGTCCGTCTTACGTTTGGTATGTGTTTTCCGGAGACTCCAGACATGATACATTTATGTCACGTATAGTCCACCATTTTTTGCTATTGCCATTTGCCCAATATTTTTTTATAACAAATATAAATGGCAATAATTACCTAAATAATTTCTGTTTTATTCAAATGCAACATCGGCCCTTAAAATTAAGCCACTCTTGATAATATCTTTGGTTTTTCTAAGATCTTTAGAAGAAGTTTCCTGATGATCTGTCATTGGTGAACAGTGCAAATATAATGTAATAGAAAAATTTACCAAGTGCGAAGGGTACAGCTGAATTAAGATAAATGGCAAACTGTGAAAAATGTTACTAAAGTTATCGATAAAAAATGAAGTTATGTCAAAAAAAATTTTAAATTTTTCAACTTAAAATTGACATTTCAAGCTTGAAATATTAAAAGTGTTGCTGAATCAGCGGTTTATGGGCAAATTCAGCGATTAACTGCTTTTTGTTTTTCGGTTTCGCATAAACAAAAAGTTGGCAACATTTAATAAAATTAACAGAACAGGGATGGCTAAGTTGTTTCAATTGTACATTTTTGTTGATACTTTTTAAACTTAGATTTATATTAATCCTTTTTGTGGTGCTTTTTAAGAACATAAATAAAATTAATTTTAACTAAAAAATCTTTTAGTACAATTATGGTAAAAAAGTACAATTTTATAAGGTCGTTGGAACAATTTTAAAAATTCTCAACGCCATCCCTGAAACAAAACCATAACAAGAGAAAAAAAAACTTTGTGTACATTTTTAATGGTTTGCTCTTTCTAGCATTTTCTGTTTCTTTCCATCAATTCTATATCAATTAATGAATAAAAAATGTAGTGTCATAAGGGATTTATCCCATCAACAATAAATTTCAGTGTTTTTATCAAAAATAAATATTGGGAATTAAGCACGGAAAACAAAATCTTGTTAATTAAAAATGTTGTATTCCCAAAAATTACTTTGATTATTTTGACGTATATAGAAAAATGTTGCATACAGTTAGGCACAACATTTTTTCTTATAACTCTATGTAAAAAGAAGTGTACACTTTTATGTCACCATGGTGCATAGTGCACTAACTGCGAAGGCAGGTGGACCGATTCAATCCAAAATTTAAGGGTACTTTGGGGATAGTCTGTAGACGGTTTAAGTGAAGTTTGCACAACATCGGCCCGGTGTTTAAGGAGATATGGCAGTAAGATTTTCCTATATATTTTCCCCATACAAATATCAACAAAATGCCTTTAATTTTTCATATTATGATTTTTTATTGTCACTTGAAAAGATAACAAACCATGTATCGGAATGTCTTATATGTACAATGACGTTCAGGATAGATCTAAATAAATATTTCATATCGTTAGAGGAAGTAAAATTGGGCACAACGGGTAAAAGTTCCCCCTTCCAATATCTTCTTAGCTAATCAACCGATTTTCTTAAAATTTGGCGGGCAAATAGTGTAACATCTGCAAGGAACTATAGTCAATAATTTTTTTTATTTAGGGCGTTAAATAGGGAAAGAGAGGTAAACACTCCCCCTACCTATATCTTCTTAACTAATCAACCGGGTTTCTTAAAACTTGACATGCAGACACGTTAATATCGAAAGGTGCATGTAGACGACATGTTTTTTACATCTGACTTGTAAACTTTTCAAGCCACATGTAATTGTGCATGTCTGTCAAAATTGCTGTTTAACAGAGGGTTTATAATATTCGGTCACAAAACTACATGTAACTTGCTTCTGACATTTTCTATGTATTTTTCACACAGTTATTCAAGAAACCAAAGTATTTCTCGGTTTCAAAATAGCGTGCGGCCGCCATACATATTTTTGTTTACGCCGAAAAAGAGTTCCGCCTTCTAAACATTTTTTAATTGGAAGATACCATTTCTATTCAATGGTGAAATTATTATATATGTATCGGTATTGTAAGATATTAACTTCAGCCGGCTAATAATTCCGTCAATAGTGGACGCCGCTGCCGGTTTCTTCCCGGCATAGATTTCCGAAGTCAGATGGTTTGTGAGAAGAAAATAGAGCTCGCTCTAATTGAAATTTTGTCAGATGACATTGCGTCGTACACACGACATGTATGCATTTTGCAGTGGGAAATTTGACATGTCAGATGACAAATACATGTCGTGTACGGTCGCCTTAAAGGAACTTTAAGATATACATTTTTTGGAAATTCCAACAATTAGGGAGTAAAATAGGGCAAAAGGGGTAAAACCTTCCCCTCACATGGCTTCTTAATTAATTATCCGATGATAGTTTCAAGTCTTGAAGCAACTAAAGGCTATAAATTTTAAAATTTACTGCGTAAAATAAAGCCACCCCTATACCATCTTAATTAATAACCCGATTCTTTTGAAAAGTTTATGTCATTTTTGACAAATCTTTTTCTTCGGTTATTCTTCTTTGGCTATGCAACTTTACATGATTTGTCGTTATAGAAGCTACCATTTTGAATGGTAAATTCCGAGACGGAAATGCTTTGCTGCCACAGACTCCGATGATTGCCACAGACGTTAAATTTCCTATTAGATTGGCATTTGCAATGACTCGCGTCGTTAAGCCATCTAGTTTATCTGTGTTGGCTAAAGATGGACCGACAAAGAATATCGCAAACGCAATTGCACGTCCTAATAAAAATTGATTATCTCTGTTTTTTCATACTTCATTTTAAGAAATACGTTACTTTTTTATGTTTAACTTTTGAATACGTAACAAACAGAGATAAAGAAAGAAATAGCTATTGTTTTTCTTTCAATGCCGATCATGTTATAAAGCGCTTTAATCCACCTTCTTAAACTAGAAATAAGTTATATGGAAAAACAACGTTTGCCGGGACAGCTGGTATATACACATATTTATACCCTCACAAGCCATTATTGTGAAGAAGGTAAACTAAGTTCGTCATTCCGTGTGAAACTTTTTTTTTATTTATCTTAGACCCTCAGACCCCATCAAGTATATATATTGTGGTGCCTTCAGTAATTCTAATTAGATTTAGCCGTGTACTTCTGTCTGTCCGTCCGTTGAAAACATGCTCTCTTTCGAAAAATGCAAACGAAATAAACAAACTTAATGTCAAATTGCTTCAATTTATCCCAAGTAGTTTTGGATTGAGATCCAGCAAAATCGGTTCAGTACGATCAGAGGTATGAATCAAACCATAAAAAATTGATAATTTTGTTACAAAAACTAACATAAATGGTGGAACAATGCACGGAATGATATAAGATTTTGCAAATCCGACTGGGACACACACTGTAAAATTTCGTGAAGATCGGTCCATAATTTACCCTAGGCCCCATATAAACCCTACTCCCGGTACAGTTTATTACGCCTAAAATAATGCAATCAAAATAAAATTTAATACTTCACAGTTGTATAGGACTTCAAATTCCACTAATTTATTTCGTGATGATCGGTCCATAATTTACCCTAGGCCCCATATAAACCCTACTCCCGGTACAGTTATTACGCACAGTTTTATAGGACTTAAAATCATTCTAATTAATTTCGCGATGATCGGTCCATAATTTACCATAGGCCTCATAAAAAGCCCACTCTGGTAAATTAATAAAATACGCAGTAGCAGTTATATTGCGGTAAACTTTCTTCCAACTTAGCTTCATGTGACCAGAAAAACGGTCGTGCAATTTTGTGATATACGGTCCACAATTTACCTTAAATTCCATATTTAGCAGCATTCTGCAATTCACTGTAAACGCTTAAACTAATTTTACCTCTGTATTGATATTTATGTTTTGTAATAACAGAAATCACTAAGAATTTTGGGATCTATAATTTACAATGGGTACAATATAAATTCCTCTTCTGAAAATCATTTTAATTCGGCTATAACTGTTACGAATCATGATATTTAACTCAAACTAGTTAAAATTTCTAAAAAAAAAAAAAAAGAAAAACATTTTGTGATAGTCGGTCAATAATTTAATTGAGGTCTAAGCCGCAGCCAATTTTAACGCTGACATCAGTTTTTATAAATATTATTTAATAATAAAAAGATATCATACAGATATAACTCCTGATATATTCGAACTGTCGATGGAGGGTATCAAAGATTCGGCACAGCCGAATACAGTCTTACTTGTTTTTTTTTTTTTTTTTTTTTTTTTTTTTAATAAGAAATTCAATTTATGAAAACTAGGGTGGGGTAATCCAAAAATCAACATAACAAATAAGTTTGAAAAAAAATATGTTCACAGCTTCCATAATAAGAAGTTGCCGATATACGAGGTCACATCGAAAAGTTTTGCCTAAAAGTATAATTTATAACCAAGTAAAAAGTGACGCCTTAGAGCACATTAACTAAAACAGTAAAAAAATTAAATAAGAAAAAACTTGCAAAAAGAAAATGGTTAACTAAAACCTAACCTCCATATTCATAAAAAACATTTTAGGCCTTTAAAATTTTCTATGAATTTTTTTTTTAAATATGGTGGTAAAATTATAATCTAAGAAATAAAATCTTAATTAAATAACATTCTTAGCCAGAGCTCGGCAAAACTAATACACCGTGTTTTGTTTTTCTTTTCTTTTAATCTCTTACCAGTTTCGCTTTAGTGCTGGTTCAAATCAGGTTTAGCTTAAAAGCTTTTTTTTAATTCTCAGTTGATCGTAAGTTCATGTGCAATCAGTTTGTGTCGCCAAGTTTCTTGCTCTAAACTTATCTACCATTTTACGAATATAAAGGCCAAAATACACTTGTCAAATGCTTGTCCAGCAGGCGAATTCACTCGTGTACGAGTGCTGGACGTAACATTCGCCATCATATCAAAATTGCTGGATTTCCATCCAGCATCGTCGGTGTAACACATACAAACAAATTTTCTCTAACATTACAACAATGCTTGATGAGTATTTTGATCAGTGTATTTGGGCCCTTAAAGCAAAAGGAATTGAGAAAATTGACGAGTACGGTCAAGTCTCTCTCTTCTAGAAACTCAAGATTTGACAAGTCAAACTTGTTGTGTGTTAACCAGCACTAAGCATTTAAACAAGACGGCTGAGTTATTGCCATTACCATTTATATAATGCCCTAAAATACTGTCGATGTGTTGCAATTAAAAAAAAATATTAAGTTTAAAATCAATATTTTCCATTCATTTCATTTTCCATATAATATTTAAATAAATTAATATAATTATAAAAGCCTTTTGTAAACACTTCTAATATTTCATCCTGTAATGTATATGCAAACCAATTTTTATTACTAACACAAAATTCCACACAACACTTGACATTTGCACTAGAGTGCAAACGAAAGAAAATATTCAAAGCGGAGAAATTACAACAACAATCTGATTGATCGAAAATCAGAATGACAAATTTTATAGTTTTCTGGCCATTTGCTCAATGTTACATAATGTCAGCAAAAATTTACTAGAGCGATAAACTGTCCGTTAACGATTTTGGGTTTCTCAATATACCGACAAAAAACATTGTTTTCAGCTGGCAACACCTCTCAAAATACATGCTAAAGTTTGGAGTCAGCTTATTGAATTTATCTGTACGGCAAATAAAAGGAAAAGAATAGAAGCAAATTAGACATTGAGAAAACCAAATTTCTTTAACCCATTAAGGCCCGAGCCATGATCCCATTGAGCTAAAATGATGAAACTTTTAAAATTTGATTGTTTATACCTAAAAATGAAAGAAAACAAATTTTGGGCAAATCGGACACGTAGGAGCCCAGATAACCCCCGTTGCGAAAACGCAACGTTGGGACTTAACGATATAAAAATTAAGCGCATTTGCAAAAATTTTAAATTAAAAGAATGAAAGATGATCAATAACAATTTTAATTAATTTTCATGTTGTAAAATTCCTTTCTTCATAAAAATAATTTAATGAAAATTACATTTGATGAACTTGAGTCGAATTTAAATATTAAAAATTTGTACTAAAATCCATAAATAGTTCAACAAAATAACCACAACTCTAATTATTAAAATATTTTATTTACGTCTTTAGGAAAAAAAAAATAAAAAAGATATTCATATATGTACACACATTTTATTTTTAATTCAATTATGGTTTGCTCCAAAGCACTTTGGGTGCACTGCTACGTCACATTACTCATGGGCGTCTGAGCTACGGCGATGGGTTCAGCGCCATATCTTAGTAGTCCTGCAGGAATGTTATCGTGCCCGGGCGCTTTTGAGTTCTTCAGGTTCGAAAGTGCGTGAAATATTACAGCTAAAGTAGGTGGTATGGTGGAATTTCTCTTCTCGGGAGGCGTCTGTTTTCTTGCCAGAGGTACTGCGAAGTGTGAATGGTGGCGGGTTGGGAGCTCGGTATAAAGAAGAAATCTCGCCAGCATTTTAGCTGCCACTCAATTGTGTGTTAGTATTGTACACACCACACATATTACCCACTGCTGATGCCTGTTCGTGTTTTTTAGAGATATTACCATTTTAGGCTTCTCTATCGGCCTGCGCCATATACTTGTCTTTGGCAGCGGACTGGCGGTATTCCGTCTTTGCATTGCTCTTGGTATTGTCCGTTTTAGCCCGGTATATATTATTTTTAAGTCTTTTGCGGAATGCTATTTCCAGCAACGTAGCATCGGCAATCCATGGTTTGTGGGTAAGTTTCAGAGTACCAAGAATTCGGGTCGCGCTTTCGTGACATGCGTTTTGCACATCGGACCAAGAGTGCTCTACATTGGGGGGATTAAGTTGTTGCACCGCAGCAAGCTTATATTAACGGGCTGCTTCTTATTAAAGTGAAAAGCAACAGGACAAAGTTTAAACTTGCCTACGAGAAGATGGTGGTCGCCATCGATATCAGCACCGCGCCGTGTTTTAACATCTAAGAGACACCCAAGAAATAGCATACTTATAATAATATGGTCTATTTGGCTGCGTGTACGGTCATCTGAAGACTCCCATGTGTATTTGTGAATGGTTTTGTGTATGAATTTTGTGCCGCCGTTGAGCATATGGTGTCTGGCACACAGGTCGACCAGTCTGTCTCCATTATCATTCCTGAATGCACCTAGGCCATGCGTACCCATAACAGTTTGGAGGTGGCTGTTGTTCTTACCAATTTTTGCGTTGAAGTCCTGGGAGTCCAGGGATTAAACACATTGTGGTTTCTAGTAGCTCATAAAAGTTATTTTTTGTTTCTTCATCATCCGGGTTGGTAGGCGCCGAAAGCGTGCGGAAATTAAGTGATTAGATATAGCCTTGTATTGAATCAAAGCCCTTTTTGCTTTTGGTGAAAGGTGGAGGCCAACTCCGTTTATTCTTAGGTTGGGGTTGCCTGGATGCAGGAATTGGTGACCAGATGCCATGTGGGGGATTCCGCTGTTCAGCCATCTTACCTCGCTTGACTTAGAGAATTTGCCTCCTACGAAATATCCTGCATTTTGCAAATTGGCCATTATTTTGTAAGAAGTTTCAGATAAATATCATTCTATATTACTTTATTTTATAACAATTTTCGAAAGTACCCAAAAAACAGAAAAAATTTAAAATTTTAATTACACATTTTTATAAAAAAAAACTTATGTGTGATACAAATACAGGTCGATTAGATACCCTGTCGGACTTTAAGTTAACTTAAAACTAACTTATTGTCAACCAGAAATGAGTCACAGGTGACTAAAAAGCTAGCTCATTTCCCTTGTTAAACTCTATTCAGTTTTAACACGTAGTGTCATCAGAGCGAGTCAGTACTCACTCACTCTGCATAAGTTTCAGCTAACCACAAGCTAGCTCATTATGAGTTAGCTTGTAGTGCATAAAGTAAGAGTGCACTATGAGTTAAGTATAAATTGACTAACTTATAGTTGGGTTTAACTAGGCAGCTTGTAGTTCATCAGAACAAGTCAACACTCACTCCACCCTTCATATTTATATTGTTATTAACTAATTGTGTAGGTATATACATATTTTTATTATTTCTTACAATATTTATAATAAATTTTATGTATTTAACTTAATTATTTTAACAAATAGAATCTGGGAATTTATTTCTCATGGTGGGTACATTTATTATACATATAAATTTTCATATTATCCGAATGTGTATTCTAAGTCAAATTACAATTCAATTTCAATTTTATTAATTTAATGAAATAACTTGACAAATTTTTCTCTGTTAAATGAAAACAAAAAAATATTTCAACATAATAAAGTTTCAACTGTTCATGTTTTTTAATTTTTGTTTATTTCTGTACCAGATTTGAGTTATTTCTAAAGTTAGTTAAAAATGAGTTAGTTAAAAGTCAGCCTAATTTTGAGTTAGCTCATAAAAGTCCGACAGGGTATAAAGTAAAATTTTATTTCACTGTGCTTTATTACAATATCACGTTATCACAAAATACTTGAGGGAAGTTTTAAGTGAACGTTGCAAAAACGCAACGCAGGGCCTTAATGGATTACTGCGCAGTTTTTCGTTGGGAAAAAAGATAATCGTGTAATGAGGAACGGCCAGAAGTATGAAAGTTTTAAAATTAGTCTATAAGAAAGAATTTTATAAATAACTAGCTGTTTGGCCCCTTGAGAATATCGTCAATAATTTGACCCCAGCGCTATCTACCATCAACAAAAAAAAATTAAATATCCCGACAACAGCGCAACCTATCGACTAAAATATTATATTGTCCAAGTTTGGTATTAAATGGTCCAGATGCTCTTCAGTTTTAGAAGCACTTACACGGCACAAACGTTTGAAAAATATATAGAAGATAAAACAGAATGCATCTTTACTGTAAAACGGCTCTTTAGCCGTAAGCTTTTTTATTCGTTCTCAAAAGCTGCGGCTCTTTAGCCATAAATATTAGGCGTTGCTCGCCTTTATTATAAGCAAAACTGCACCCGAAACCTGTTACACTACATGGCGATCCCCCAACCAGGGTTGTCAGATTTTTTTGAGCTCCATCGACAAACCGGATGTCAGAAATCGCCAAACGTCAATTTTGTTCATTTTCGCAACAATTGTTTCTTTTTTTTTTTTAATTAAACTTTGCATAGAAAAAAAAGCTAGTACAATATAACAGTAAAAAATCTCCAAAAACTGAGAAAACATACAAAAAAGTCGCCAAAAGTAAATTTTGTTTAGTTTCTGTTATTTTTTAATAACATAAAATTGAGATCATATATTCAGTTAAAGAAACTAAAATTAAGTTCACAAGTCAATAAGATCGTACACTTCAGCCTTATCGCTTTCATTACTGGTGTTCTGACCTGCATACATACTATTTGAACTAAATAGTGACCAAGGCGAATTAACTACAGGTGGTGTCGAAACGGCATCTGATTTTCACAGTTCGAGGTTAATTGTTTGGATTTGTAAGTGTTTTGCTAAGAACGGTTGACATTTCGAGATATAAGCACCAACAATGCAATGCAAAAAACCATATCGCTGGCTTAACATGTAAAGGCTCTAACTCCACTTTATAAGAAATTGAGATTTTAATGCAGTAATGTGCAATAAGTAAAAATACATTGTTTACAAAGAAAAAATTACAGTTATCTAATTTGTTGTTGTTGTTTTGTAGTGATGAGCAAAAGCTCTAAGTCCCGATTAAAAGTACAGTTTAATCATTTCTCTCAAATTGTTCCATCCCATGTAATTTGATGGTTTTTTGTCTCTCCTGTAAAATTTTCAAATATGGACTTAGGGCCTTTACATGTAAAGCCAGCGATATGTTGCTTCTGTTGTTTTTGGACTGTTGTAGTTCCGACACCACCTGTAGGTGAATTCGCCTTGAGAGGGAATACAAAATTCACTTAAAATGGTAACAAAACAAGAATTTATTTATTTATTTTATTTATTTATTTATTTAATCAATGGATATTATCCTTACTGACTAATAACAATATTGCCTTAAAATTAATGAATAACAATATGCAATTTAAAATATAGTACAACTTTACAGAATATATATATGTACAGAAAAATTTACGAATTAAGAGAAACAATAATTTTATGTTTTATGGAATTCAAACATAAAGAAAAATCAACAAATTGTGAAAGAGAATTAAATTGTCTACATAACCTCGAAAAAGGATCAGCAATAGCGTAATTTTCTCTATAAAATTTAACAAAAAGCAGATTATAATGACGCGTATTGCGACAAGGTATATTAAATTTAACAGACTCTAACAGAAAATCACAACAAACATTACCATTAATAAGATTAACCATAAAAGAAACATTTAACATTGTACGACGACTTTTGAGCGATGGTAATTTTATTAATGCCAGTCTACTAGCATATGAAGGAAAGTTTGTCGAGTAACTCCAATGAAGATTACGTAAACAGAATAATAAAAATTGTTTTTGAACCGATTCAATACGAGAATTGTGAATGTTGTAAAATGGATCCCAAATGATTGACCCATATTCTAAGATTGGTCTAACGAGTGATACGTAAAGTTGCTTCGTTATGTATGGATCGGTGAATTCTTTAGCCCAGCGCTTAATAAAGCCAAGAACACCTCGAGCTTTATTTACAGTTAATTTAATATGAGAAACAAAGTTTAATTTAGGATCCAGTAAGACTCCAAGATCAAGAAACGAATCAACCAACTCCAGTTGATGACCACCCAAAGCATAATTAACAGCAATACAGTTATTTCTATAAAAACGCATGCATTTGCATTTCATAAGATTCAGCTCCATCATATTATGATTACACCATAAAAAGAAGTTATTAAGATCCGATTGAAGATGAAAATGATCAGCAAAGCAATTAAAGGAATGGAAAATTTTTACATCGTCAGCATACATCAATATATTGGCGAAGTTGATAACGTTGGGCAGATCATTAATAAACAGCGAAAATAAAAGTGGGCCAAGATGACTGCCTTGGGGAACACCGGATGAAACATAAATGTACTTGGATATACAATTATTGAATTGAACTTTTTGCTTTCTTCCAATTAAATAAGAACTTAACCAGCGTAAACTTCTGCGGGATATACCTAATAAATCCAATTTAGTAAGAAGAAGACGATGGTTAACTTTATCAAACGCTTTACTGAAATCAGTATAAACAGCATCAGTTTGTTTCTTTTGTGTAAATGCACAATTAATTAAAGTTGTTAAATGAAGTACATTAGTTGTAGTTGAACAGCCTTTTCTAAAACCATGCTGGCATGCTGCCAGTAACGACGAGGTATGATGGCTGAGGAAGTCAGTAACTAGTTTTTCAAAAAGTTTTGGAATAGCACTTAATTTTGCAATTCCTCTATAGTTTGTTATATCGGATTTATTACCAGATTTAAATAAAGGTTTTATATACGAATCTTTCCATAATACGGGAAAATAACCACATATAATCGACGCATTGAACATAGAAGTTAATGGTGTAGCTAATGATTCAGCACACTGATTTAAAATACATATTGGAACAAGATCAGGACCATGACTAAAAGACATCTTTAGCCTTTTTAAGTTAGCCAAAATATCATTGCTATTAAAAGTAGGGAAAGAGATTGCATGGTTTGATGAGAGCATATAGGGATAACCATTACTATCGTCGTATGCAGCATCAGAATAAGTTGTGGCAAAAAAATCGGCAAACATATCACATATGACCTCAGAATCTCCAGATTCATGGCAACGAAATTTCATAACGGATGGGTATCCATTAGATTTTCTTTTAGAGTTAACAAATGCGAAGAACGATTTTGGGTCACGAACGAAATTGTTTTTCACCTTATTTATGTATTGATTGTATAAAGCATGATTCAGCAGATTATATTCTGAACGACTGACAGAGTATTTTCCGTAATCAATAAATGATCCAGACTTTTTGAATTTTTTATAATTTTTATTCTTGAGATTTTTGAGCCTAGTAAGCTGTTTAGAGTTCCATGGCGGTCCAACTGGAGTATAAACAAATTGTTTAGGTATACAAATATCAAAAAAGGCGTAAATTGCCGGATTTTTTTTAATAAAGGATGATAGCAAAAAATTACAAACTTTAAAAAAAAATCGCTGGAATAATACAAATGGTAAACATAACCAAGTAAATCGACAGTTATGTATATCAAAAATCCTCAAAAAAAAAGTCACCAGTCGCCAAATGGAAAATCCCATCGCCAAGCACGTTTCAAAATTGCAACGTTTGGCGAGAAATCGCCATATCTGACAGCCCTGCCCCCAACACCACCTTTGTTCAATACATGCCGATCCTGCCAATCCTGTTTACAACACACTTGTTCATTACAATCCCAGCCAGCAAAATAAATCCGACATTTCTTGCAAATGTCTGACTTTATTCTTAGAGAATTCGGCTAGATTTCTGCCAGACATTGAATAAACGTATTGTCTGGCCGCTTGCTGATCGATTTAGTGTGGATATATCGGGGGGAATTTATGTACCGATAAGTCTACAAGATTTCTGTTTGAATTCATATAGACGTGGTTAAGTTGTTGTGTGTTTTTTTTTGTGATAATAATGGCAATTCCCATTAAGTTGAAAATATTTTTGACATATTTATTTGTATAAAAAAAGCTTAAAAAATTGTAAGTTTGTATGTTTGTATGTATGTATGTGTGTATGTATATAAATGTAAAAGTTGTAATATAAACTTTTATTTTTCAATAAAAAAAACAAGACTTCTTACCGAAATCTGTTGCGATTTTATACCAGAATTTTCTTCGATATTCTTTCAGTTATCTGTCAGAAAGCAATAATAATGTCGGCATAATAGATTTCTGTCAGATATGAGTATTTACATCTTAAGGTCCACCGTGGCCGAAAAGTTAAAAGTAATAAAAAGTATATTCTTTTATGATGTTGTTAAAGAGATTTCACTAATTTAATAAATTCTTCCACAAATTCGTTCTCTTAAAAAATACAGAAGATTTTGGTATCAAACCAAAGGCATTTTAATGTTACATTGTAACGCAAAATTCCGAAAGTAGTTTGACTAAAAAAATGTGCTAGGTTTCACTGAATTGCACCTTTTTATACATGGCCACAAAAACTACTTCTATTTTCTTCACGTTCAAACCGCGACATCCATCAACCTTAAGTGCTTTCTAGGTACTACAAGTTTAGGGTTAAAAGAACGTAAAATTTTTAGTTGTTTTAAAATGTTATTGCATTTTTGATGCGTACGACTGTTACGTTCAACACTATGGAATAACCCATATCTATCAGAAATGCTGGCAAAAAAACTGAATTTCTCACGATATGTCTGCCAGAATGCGTGTCAACCGCTTCATACATTTTTCGGTCAGAAATTTGGAACAGAATTCGTATACGATTTAGTCTTTTTTGTTGACGTTTCTCTCAGATATCTGAAAAACGCCCTGTTATTCTGCTGGCTGGGATACTATTTTTACTAATACAACTTAAATCTTGCAATTAATGGCTCTGATCTAAACAAAAATCTTAAATATAAAACGAAACAAAATCTGGACGAGGATGTGAATGGAAGGAACCCATTTGATGTGATTTAATGCGATGGAACCCAAACTACCATCTAAAATAGAATATGAACTACAAGTTTAACAAGATTATTTATTTTCACCTGAACGATTACTTAAAAAAGAAATTAAAACAGAACAAAAACTAGAATTTATATATAATTTTTTTATGAGAAATACTTTTTTGCATAAATAGCTGAAGTAAATTTTTTATCCCAAAACAGATTCCAGTAACTAACCTCGTATTTTTTAAAAACTCTTTTTGTAATGAAAAAAAGCAATTAGATGGATATATAAAAACTTTGTAATTTTTATTTTTAATATCAAGAACACTTAACAGCACTTATGGGTTTAAGGTTATAATGAAAAAGCTTTAATTGCGTATATCCAGGAGGAAACTAAATAAAAACTTTAGATAACGATTAGTACAGCATACAAGTGCGGTAAAAGCGTAAAACCTATTTAACTACATTAAACAAAATTAAAGTCTTAAAACCAACAAAATATAAAGAATTTAAAGGAGTTAAAATCATTTTTTTTCTAAGCCACATTTCAACAAATTCCATTAAATTTAATACATAAAATGATATTCCAAAAACCGAACAATAAAAAATACTATTCACTTTAAAAAATCGCATTAAAGTCTACATTTCTGTGAAAAAACGAACAATTTTCTTATTTTCCTAAATGCCCTAATTTATGCCTATGCCTCCTAAAAGTACCATAACAAAATTTCTCAACTTCATTATTTCTATTATATTACTTCAAAACGAATCCTTGTTTTTTTTTTACTTTTATTTCATTTCATTTCCCAAAAAAAAAATATATGTATAAGCTTTTTTTCTAAATCACATAAAATAAGATTTTATAAAATATTTACTATACGTAATCTAAAAATTGTTCATAACTCAATAGAGACTTTGTCTAGGAACAAACATTCACTGCTTAACCACCTAAGTGTAGGCAGCATATTTTATACGTTAAGGCAAAAGTTTTCCTTTTTACTCTGCCAACATCGCAAAAAAAAAAGGAAACATTAACGGATATTCTAACGGATGTTATGTTAAATTGTGTAAAAATGTTTGAGAAAAAGCATTAGAATTATAGTTTGGGTAAGAAACTAAGTAAAGTGGCACAAAGCGAAAGAAGAAAATATTTTATAGAATTTACATGGGATTTTTGAGTTATTCGTTAGAAATGTCGGGTGTTTTTTAAACTGCATGATATCGAAACCCATGGTTTGGCAGCTGAGAATGTCAAACAGTGTTCAGTAAGCCTTGGCAAGTCTTCAGAAATCGTTTAACTCTAAAACAACGCTGACAAATTGTGAAAATTTACTTTGAAAAAAAAATCTGTTCACAAAGTTTATAGAGCACTTCGTCCACTTTACCAAGCTAATTTCTGGTTAAAGACAAACCTCAAGCAGTTAAAGAATCACCATTACATGTATTAAAATTGGCTGTTATACGCTCTTTCAAAATGAGCAAGGAGCTGCCGTAAACGTCAATGGCGAGCGCTGTCGAGCCATATTGACTAAATTTTTTCTATCCAGAAATTAACCCGGTAAAATTCAACGACATTTGGTTCCAACGAGAATGCATAACTTGTCATATACCGTCATTTATTTCCAGAAGTGGTCCTGTTCACTGGCTCCCCTCATTTGTGCATTTTTAACGCCTGTGGATTGCTTAATCTGGGTTCACACTATGAAAATTTTCTTTCAGAAAGTCTGAGTTTATGGGTGAGAGAGGAGAAAAGAAAAGCATGTTATCTTCCCCTCACACCAATAAACTCAGACTTTCTGAAAGAAAACTTTCATAGTGTGATCCCAGACTTTTTATGGGGCTATTCTTAGCCATTGGTTTTCGTTGACAAACCAGCAACTTCCAAAGCATTTGAAGCCAATATTCAAGCCACCATTGATGCAATACGTCTAGATGTATTAGAAAAAGTAGTCTAACATTGCACTGATCGAACGGACCTTTTAACTTTTACCTTAGTCGGACATAAGTGGAAATTATATTAAAAAAAAAATTATTTCCATGAAATTATTTATCAGATTATAATAAAAAAAAAAATAATTCCAACAATATTTCTGTCTTGTATTATCATTTTAAGTTCTAACGCAGTTAAAAAAATACCCTATATTTAACAAAAAAAAAGTCAAAAACGAACTGGAAGATAATTCAGTAACAAAAAAATGTTTAAAGTTTTAAAATAAACCAAAAATTATATTCTACTTGAATATGGATAAATAAAAGGACTAGAATTTGAATAACATAGAACCGCAAACGGCAATAGGGGCAATAGGGCCGTTATGGCTTTATCTCCCATTCAATTGAGCAATGAAGCCATAATGGCCTTATCTCCCATTGTTTTAAGCCCCCCCCTTTATTTTTAAATAATTCGCCGATTTGACGAAGAGTAACCTTAATGTACTAAAGAGAAGAGTCACCTTCCTTCGGAACTATTCTTTAAACAAAGGGGAACACAATAAAACAGGAAAATAAATAATAATATTCTCTCTCGTTCGCTGGGGTTATTGCTTAGAATTTTTCTGAATTAAATTATAAAACATATTGATGTCTGAAGCTTTCTTCTAACTGCTGCTTAGCCTTGGCTAACAAAGCAAACTTTACGAAAAAAAAAACATTATTTCAAATACACTTATGAAGACAGTTCCGTTTCCGGATAAAGAATTAATATGGCTAAAGTAGACTGTTCAATAACGCTGTACTTGATTTAAGAAAATCCATACTTAACGTACTACTGACACCGCTTTGGCTTGATTTTTCTTTCCAGTGTAGTTCTCTCGAAAGTAGTGTTTGGTGCAAATAGAACCTTCTTGTTCTAGATCGCTATATTCTTATTGAAAATATTGTTCAAAAACAATAAATTTATTTAAAATATGCGTACGTGTCTTTTAATATTTGCACAATTAAACATTTACTTGTATCAAATTGTCTGTAGTTGTATGTAATGTGTTCTTTTGACAAGACATTGTTGTTTCTTTGTTGTTTTTAAACTGGCAAAAACTTTTCTTTACACTGAAGCTTTTCACCTTTTTAACACATAACACTTACCAAATTTCTAGCAGAGAAATAATTCTTTGGAAAACCGCAAAAATACAAAAAGTACACTCACAATATTCTGTACGTAAAATTAACTGAAATTGTTATATAAAATAAATGAAAGTTCAATTAAAAACCGGTCTACCTATTTTTCATTTATTTTTAACAAAAAGTTCATTTAATTTTTACTGTCAAAAATTCAACACCATATTCAGTAAAAACGATTAAATATTCAGTTATTTATTAAAATTTTACTGTCAATTTTTTACTGTCAAATTGACCCCATATTCAGTAAAAACAATTAAATATTCAGTTATTTTATTAAATTTTCGTTTACTCCACAAAAGAGCCGAATTTCTAAAAAATTCCAGACAGACACCTGTCCGCTTGTTTTTCTTATAAGCGAGAGAGGGAGAATATTTTTATTTACTTACCCAGTTACACACGTTTGTTTTACTTTTGTTGTACTGACCATGTTGTTTACAGAAGAACTCTCAATTATAAGACACCAGCAGCATGACCGATATGGCTTCGCAATTATTTTACTTTTAAAATTTGATGTATGTATTTAACTAAATTATTTTAACAAATAGAAAATGGGAATTGCTTACACAAAACAAGCAATTAATTTTTTATAGATAAGTAAAAATTAATTTGTGGTAGTAAAATTATATAAAATAACTGAATATTTAATTGTTTTTACTGAATATGGTGTTGAATTTTTGACAATAAAATTTTATAAAATAACTGCATATTTATTTGTTTTTACGGAATATGTAGTTAATTTTTTGACAATTAATTTATATAAGATAACTGAATATTGATTTGTTTTTACGGAATTCGCGGTTGAATTTTTGACAGTAAAAATTAAATGAACTTTTCGTTGCTTTAAATTACGTTTTCATTTAATTTTACATAAAGAAGAATTTAACTTAATCAACGGACAAAATTAACTGCAACTGAAAATCCGTATTAATATGCACTTAGTTTTTTGAATAACTGTTAGAATCAGTTAAAAATAAATTTGCTTGGAATTTTAAATGTTTATTTATTTAAAAATTACTGAACGGAATATTTCTTAAATAAACTACAGTCCGTTACTGTAATAATATTGTGAGTGTATAAACTGAACGACAATTTTCCCACTTTAGCAACTCACATCAGCAACCAAATGTGCTGCATATGAACTTTAAAAAGTAAATAAAATTCTTGGAAATGGAAAAAATAATATATCAAATTTCAAGTTGCACTAAGATATTTATAGTATTTCCTAAGATAACATGCATGTGTAGGTGTTTTTAGTTGCTACTCTACTAATAAAATAACAATTTTACAAAGAAAATAATTTGACATTTAGGTTGTTTTTTTTTTTAATTTTTACCCCCAATTTCACCAAGTTCAGTTATAACTAACTATCAGTTATAGCTGTCAAAATATATTGTTAGCTAGAAGTTAAAGTAATACAGTAAAATCCCGATAATTCGTAATCGCAAGGGATCTGCCATTTCTTACGAATTATAGGGGTTTTCGATTTAGCGGGGTTTCGATTTAAAGGGGTTAAAATAAAATTAATACGAATTATGGGGGTTTTCAATTTATTTACTAAAACGATAAGAAAACATAAAAAACAATTGTTAAAAATAAAATATATAAAAATTATTCATGTAACAAACTGATCTTAAGAAAATAAACAGACACAAGATTTTATTTGAAAAAAAAATTACGAATTAGCGAGGTGACCAAAATGTATGGAAATTTTACGAATTAACGAGATTTTTTCAAGGGACCGACAGCTTATTACGAATTATCGGGAATTACGATTTAACGGGGTACGAATTATCGGGATTTGACTGTAGTTAGTTTTAATTGAACTTGGAGAAATTGGGTGTAAATCACGTTTTTTTTAATTTTGATTTTATAAGCTTAACATCAATATGTGTTCTCTTGCTTGTTATGTTTTTCTGTAAAACACTCATTGCATACTTCAGGGTTTCCTTGCAAATTCTTTGTGTTAAATTCAAATTGCAGAGGCGTTAAGCGATTTAATTAGAAGGCGTTGCAAGGCAAATTATTTTAATTGTTTGTTTAATATTAAAAACATTTCATGTACAAATGCAAAAAACAACTCTTAAACTAAAATTTTTATTTATATGTTTGTGTTTGTTTTAAAGCATTAATATTTAGAAGTGACTAAACTGAATACAAAATAGGTTTTTATTGAAGATGCTTTAGACTTTTAGAACTTAAGTATTAATTTAAAATGTTTTTCCATGCGGGAAATTTCATCTGATACATGTGTATATATACATATATGAGTGCCCCGGTAGGCTAGCTGGTAGCGAGCTAGTCTATCAGCGCCGGGGTTGCGGGTTCGATTCCCGCCAGAGACTCTGGTTTCTGTCCTGCAGACAAGCGAAGAGCTTCGCGGGAATAGCTTAGGAAATTATAAAAAAAAATTCGGTAACGATTTTCGGTAACGATATATACTTTCTCGTCGTTCCTATAAGCAGCATAGGGCCTCAACAAACACGTTACACTCTGGATTCCAATAAATGGCATTTCTGGTGATATCGTTTGCGGGTATTCGTAGAATGCGACCGATCCAAATCCACTTGCGGTTCTTAATTTATGTTGAAACTGATAGTTGATTAGTTTCGGTCTATCCATCTGAGAATCGGGATCAAATTTCGCCCAATACTTAAAGTTATACTAGCCGGGAGAGAGTTCGCTAGCTCGATACGGATTTTAGC
This sequence comes from Pollenia labialis, assembly GCA_949318255.1. Lineage (NCBI taxonomy): Eukaryota > Metazoa > Arthropoda > Insecta > Diptera > Polleniidae > Pollenia > Pollenia labialis. Next base: position 28,078,744 of record OX439141.1, on the reverse strand, counting down.
ATACTAAACGTTTGTTTATTTTTTTACTGACACGGTTTTCAATGTTGTGAGGGCAAAGTTTGAATCATAATGCTTGCTCGACTTTGAAAAAAAACGAAGGCGAATTTATACAAGGTGTTCTTATTTTAAAAACGTTTACAGCACTGTAAAATATTTTAACGTTGCAAGGCCCATCTATCAGGTCAGCTTACTTGTACAAAAACAAAAAAAAGATTTTTTTAAGCTGTCATAAACTTACTACCACATATACAAAGCAAAAGGAAAAAAAAACGTGTATGTGTGGCCTATCATAAACGTAAACAAACGTATACATGCACATGTAAGCAAAATTTAAACAACTTTCAAAACCTCAAAAGAGCAAAAACAATGATCAGCCTTGTAACGTTTTTTCAAAAATAATACAACACTATAGTAAACATGTATTTAATTTTATTTTTAATTTTAAATTGTGTGTTCTGAAATTTAATTATTTAAAAAAAATTTCATAATTTTAATCGAAAATTAATGAATTTAGTTAAGAATTATCTGAACGGTATACCATTTTGACACATGGTTAGTTATCAGCTGTTGATTACGTAGCAAGATAAGGTCACCTGGTGTAAATTCGTCTTGAAAAAAACTTTACATAATTTTCTTATTAATAAATATGCATGCATAGAAAATTTTCATTTGAAATAAATTTATTTAAATAAAAAACTTCAAAATGAAAACATATGTACTTTTAAGTACCGGAAAATTAATTATTAAATAACAAGAACACCACCCCATTGCCTTGAGCACGGTCGTAAGAATATGTAGGGATGGTCACCCAAGAGATAGGGTCGAGTGCAGTATGGACCGTTACAATGTCTTCTTTAGAGCCAGAAGGTTTTGGTAAAATGCTACTCAAGTAGCAGAAGGAGTGAGCATCAAGCTCTGTTTCCTCGTACAGCCGACGTTAGTCTGACAAGTCAGATCCTGTTATCACCACCATCCTGTATATCACGCATTGACCCGTTATAACACTATCATGTTCCTAACACAGACCTTACTCCTGCCTAGCAACGAACTAGAATCGATCTTCCTAAGCACCGACCATAACATCCACGATACTCTTCAAACCGTTATATTTCCCAGCCCCGGTAAGTCCCTTTTAGATAACATTTCCTTGCCTTTCTAAAATAACAGTCTATTGAAGGTATGATTCAAGGCGACTTCATGTAAACGGTGGTGTCGATACTACAACAAGTAACAACACCAAAAGCACAACAATGTATTTTTGTGTTGCTTTCGTTGGCCGATATGTCAAAAACACAAGTAACTTTTGACATTCCGCTCTATAATTTAGAAGAAAAAAAGTAGCACAGCTGTGCTTTCAACGCCACCTGCAAAATGAATTCGCCTTGGTATGATTTAACAATTTTTTTTATTAACAAGTTTGTAAATTGTCATGTTAGCAATTTGTTTCAGTTAAAAAATAAATACAGATGTATAATAAAATTTATTTTGTGTCAAAAAAAATTTTTTTTTTTAATATTTTGGGTTTTAATCACTAAAACGCTAAAAGAAAGGCAGATTATTGAATTACTGAATCAATCTTAGGGGTAAGTTAAGTTGTGGTTTGAAAACTTAAGAGATTTTAATGGGTCTTTTGTGAATTTTAGTTTTCAAATACAAGTCTATAAATGTGGCAAGATTCCCTTTTAATAAGATGAATATTATTGCGCATCCAGTTCTACGTCTGAATAAGTATGCTGAATTAAATATTAATCGTGTTTGTGATGTAGTTTTTCATTTATATTTCAATAAAAAAGAATTAAAAAAAAATTTAGATGCGTTTCATTCTTTCAAAAGACAATAAGCAAAATTCGTTATTAAAATTTTAACATAACTGTTAACAAAAACTTTATTCAATATTACAACTTCGTTGTAAAAAATATTTGTTGAATATCAACAATTTGAATTAACAAAAGTATTTTTAAAATTCACAAATTTGGTTGTTGGTGCCTTATCAATTAAAAAATTAATTGTATTGACGAATTTTGTATTCAATATGACAATTGATTTGTCGTAATTTTTTTCTGTGTTTAAAGTCAGAATTCTCTTGGTAATCGAGCGCAGTCTCGTTCCAAGATTTTGTTGGAACATGAAGTGTGATCTCAGCATTACCTTTATCAAATTTAGTGTGTCCCACTATTGCAGCTGAGCAGATATGAATTAATCTGAGAAAAGAAGAGCTTATGGCCCCAGTGTGCGACGTTGCAATCAATATTTTTATTTTTAATACTTACCAAACAAATTTTACTGATTTATAGCTCAGCCCATTGTGAATTTTTTTCTTAGCATTATTACCTTCAAGAATATACCTTAAGCCATATGCATAGATCTATTTACAGCCCTTCCCTGATATATTCCCATTCCTGAATCCTTTTTTTTTTAATTTCGTTCTAATCATTTCATTTTCTTTAGCAATTAAAATACATTAAAACAATTTAAATTACTAACTTTAATTCAAGTTTAATGAATTCATTTAAATTTTAAATTGTTATTTGTTTTATTGTAGTTATTGTCATTGTAGTGTCCTTTGTTGCAATGAAATATGAAACCTATAAATGATGTCATAATGCAATTAATGTTAATGTCACTTGTAAAAGACACATTTGTATTAAACTCTCTTTCTCACTTACTAAATATGCTTGTATGAATGTATGTATGTATATGAAAATGCATTTGTGTGCGTCTAAGTAAAATGCCAATTAATTTTAAATATGTATTTTACATTGACATTTGTATGTTTGTGTATTTGAGTGTGTGTAAATTGCATTTATATAAAGACAAGACATTACAAAGGCATGCGAGTATTTTAGAGACATGTAAATATATAATACACATGTTTATGATTTATATCGGAGTCGTTTTGCTTTTATAGAACAAACATTCATTGACACTTATTATTTAAGTGGAATGAATACCTTAAGGATATAAACAGTAACCAAAAGTTAACATGAACATAGAGCTACATACAAATAATATTATGTTTAATATTATTTAAACACAAACTAAACCCCATTGCTAAGGACTAACATATCTTAGTTCTAGCAACTTTAAGCGAAAGCCAGAAAAGGAAGACTTGCGAAACCTTTTAAAAATTTGTAACTAAATTCTCTTTCCCATCCTCGTATGCCCATCATCCTAATGATAAAGTCAGCCCACCACTCAAGCCAAGCAACAATAACAGTTACACTTTGACAACCATTTTAAAAAACCGGACGGAAGATATAAAGCAAACAAGTTCCTATCTGATTCCTATTACAATCTAAACAAATCCCCCAGCCACTCTCCCTTCCTTTCGAAAACTAAACAGCAACTGGGTCAAACTTTAAGTTAAATGAAACAGAAATAATCATTTCCAAGCTGATTGACTCACAACATCTACTGACTGCTACACTCTACAGAGGTACAATTAAAGGCTTTTAAGAGAAATTTTATGTATATTTTTTTTTAACTCAGTCTCTTTTGACAAAAGAAATTTTAAAGATGCCAGAATTACGTTCAGTAGACATAAGAAAATTAGAACAATATGGTCCTTATGCATGGTTGTCAGATTTGACGATTTGGCGTTTTGGGGGGGTCCAAAATGGCTTTTCAAAGATTTGGCGATTTATGCTCTTAATTTGACGATTTTTCAAATAACAAATTTTGTATTTATTTATAAAAAAAAAGTCTTTAGTATTATTTCGGATCTTTGAATAATTTCTTAGAAGCTTTCGATTATTTTATTGGTAGTAATTTGCCTGTGTAAGCAGTTTATACCAAAAAAATACGCCTGATTGTCTTCAGCGTGTATTTTGCTTGTTGGTCTAAATTTAAATTTTAAAGTTTTTCTTTAGATTCTGATAATAGATCCATTGTTCAACAACATTTTTAGGCACTGAAAAAGGATTTCAAATTTGCATACGTCAAAAGAAAAAACATGTTTAATATGGTCACTTCCAACAAAACTATTTTGAAGAAAATTTTAAACAGATTATGTTCCAATTAATTATATAATTGTAACCGCCAACCATTTAATGGTTGAGTAAGTCCTTTATCAAGAAGCCACAACCATTATGGTTGCCTCCGAGCACTTATAATAGAATGATTGGTTTTCAACCAAAGCATGTTGCTCTTCGAAAAGTGGAAAATACTATTGTTAATTGTAAAACTAATTATTGTCATATATAAACATAACATGGTCAAAGGCAACCATAATATGGTTGTGGCTTCTTGATGGAGGACTAATTCAACCATAATATGGTTGTAGGTGGCAATAATATAATTATATTATATTTAATATGTTCACAATTTTCTTTAAAAATAGTTTTGTTGGAGGTGAACGTATTTAAACATGTTTTTTCTCTGCGTGTACATATTTTTGAATGATAATACGTTTTAACAATATTTGATTGTGTTAATCAAATGATTAAAGGCAAAGTCACATTTCTAATTTCAGATTCTTAATAATTTACAACAAGCAAAGTCATTTAATATTTGAAATATTTTTCGAATTTGGATTTTAAAAAATGTTTGCCTCGGTTATTAAGGTTGGTTGCCCTCATGGTAGAATAAGTACAAGGTATAGTCTTTAGAAATTTTGTTCTCAATTTTAAAAACCATATAAAATATGAAAAAAAAATTAAAACAAGTGTCAAAAATCAAATAAATTAATTTGACATTACATGGGTAAATAATGAAAACTCTCCCTAATGAACATACCAGGTGCTTATTATACCACGGGTTGGCCTGTAAAATAATTTAAAACTTGCTAATATACAAAAGGAGTGAGTATGAGTTTTATTTTTAGGGATTTTGTGAGAGAAGAAACAGATACAGCTACCCAAACTTCAGTGGGAAACCTCTTAAGCATGCAAACTATACTTAATGTATGAAGGCCTGAATTAAGTTGGGATAATTAAATGAAATTAATAACAATATTAAGTTAAATTGCTTAAGGTCGAGGTCTGTTGTATGTAAGATTTTTCTTTACTTATTCTTACATGCAACAGACCTCGAGCTTAAGCATTTTAACTTAATATTGAATTTTAAAGGTCGAATAAAAACACAACTTAAGAAAAATTAAATTAATAACTACAAAAGCACTAACTGTAATTTTTACACATAACACTGTGTATTACTAGCAAATGCATGTGCATACACCTGCGTATCATTATTACAAAATTCGCCACAACATATGACACCCATAGAGCACTGTGCTAACAAAAAATTTCATATGAATGAAAAAAAGTATCCAAAGCGGAGAAATTAAAGAAGCCATCTGACTGCTAGACAATCAGTTTGACGAATTTCATAGTTTTAGTATAACAGTTGTAAAATTAGTAAATGAGTAAAAATTTAAGAATCAAAAAACAAATGAATCTTTACTTTTAACGGCTCATTAGCTGTGATCTTTTGTTATTCATTTTCAGAACTGCGGCTCTTAAGCCATAAAATATTTGGCGTTCTAATAAGCAAAAAGTCCTTCCTCTAAACGCGTCCTTATTAGATTCACCACAGTGCTATTATACAAAGACAATTTATTTTTCGCCAAATTAGGCGATTTTAAACACATTTCACCTGGCAACTTCTATGTTGTTTAAAACCAAGGCGAATTCAACTAGTACAACTCTATCACCAGCCAATTTGGCGGAATAGTTCTTTACAAAAAGTGTGACTAAAACGTAAACAAAAAAAAAATTTTGTTGATTCTTTTTCAATATTTAAAATTGTGCCTCTCACAGAAAAGGCACCAACAACTAAATTTGTAAATACAAAAAATTATTTTGTTAAATAAAATTGTTTATACTCAACAAATATTTCAAACAATGAGTTTGTAATATTGAATGAAATATTTGTTAACAATTAATAATAATTTTTTATTGTGAGTTTGTCATATTAACAAAATAATTTGTTGCAAACTAAGTAAAAAAAAAATACAATTAAAATTTGTTTTAATAATTTTTTTTTAGTAAAATACATATGCATATTAAATAACATCACTAACAACATTATAATCTATTTAAGCCACAAATTAAGACCTGGATGCACTCAGAGGTTCATACATCAGCACAAAACGGAATCTTGGCACCATTAACAGTAATATTCCAGAATATATAATTTATAAAATAAAAAAAAAATGTAGTTATAAATCATTAGATTATGACGTAACTTGCCGTATAGATTGATTAAATTTCGCAATAACCATCATATCGTTTATTCTTTTAAAGATTTTAGATCGAAAATCCAAATTTTTTTTTATTAAAAATTTTAATTTTTTGACACAAAATTATGTTTTTCTTATTAATACTCTACAAATGAAAGAAATTGTTAATATGACAATTTACAAGCATGTTTATTAAGAAAATTGTTAAAAACATAAGAAAAGTTTTAAAAAATTTTCTTTGATTACTAAATAACTTTTGATATATTTTTCTGTGCTGGAGATTTTAAAGTAAAATATAAAGCTGTTGCAAATCCATTTGTTTTAAATCAATTTGTATAAAACTTTTACTTAAAATTGCTTGTTTTCAGCAAATAAACTCTAAACTAGTGCCCATCTTCTTTCTGTAACTCTCGCGTCGAGAAACTTTTTGATTGAAATGTGAGAAACGAAACAAAAATGCCATAAAATGAAACAAACCACTGTATCTTAAACATTTTTGGCGAGTAAAAGCTGTCATCTAAGGAAATTACTCGACAATTTACAGCAAAAGTGTGTCTGTAAAATTTCTGTGAGAAAGTTCCCGCCTTGAACTGTCATATAAACTCACGAATTAAAACGGGCGAGAAAAATGTTAACACCAAAAAAAAACAAATTAATAATTTAAAATGCTAAGAATAATAATATTTTCTTTTCGGCAATTTTTTTTATTGTTTAATTATTTTGCTTTTACATTTTATATAAAATATACGAATTTCTTCAACGCTCTTCTGCAAATATACATTAAAGTCGCATTTACTTTATTTGGTATAGCCAACGGTTTTCGCAACCGTTCTTTAAAAATTTTTCAGTTTTAGTAAATGTTGGTCGCCGTCAACGATATGTGTGACTCGCGTTCTCAACATCTGCAATGTCACATTGGCTTAGAGTGCAATGTTATGACATTTATAACGTAACGACGCACATTGGTTGAAGTTCATATAACGAGCGGCTAAAAATAGAAGAAGTTGTCGAAGGACAATGAAACTTGGCACATTGTCATTTTTTGTTTGAATCAAGAAAAAATGGAAAAATCAAAATGATCCGCCCACTTTTACGCCCACCTCCCATACAACTTGTATTGAAAAAGTGGCATAACTCCCTTGATTTTGATTGTATCAACTCAATTTTCACTAAAAATAAATATTATAATTGTAGAATGGGCTCCTGGAAATATATACCTTACCCGCCCACTTTTACGCCCACCTCCCGCAGAAAAAACAAATAGAAAAAACATGAATATGAATTTTAAGCATAGTCTTTTAATAATTTTTGACATCATTATCGTACTCCAATTTTATGATTTGCTGCTTTGAGCAAAATGTGTTTCTAAATGGGTCTGAAGACAATAAAAGATTACGTTACGTCTTCATTAGTGGCTAAACGTCCAGTTCTTCGCGAGTGATGTAATCTATAGGCTCTATAGTCTTTATTCCTTGCTTCCTGAGCTTCTTCGGACAGCATACCTGATACAAATAATTAATTAAAATGTAAAAAATCAAAATCAAATTATTTAGATCGAGAAATCTGGTTTTCATGCGAAATGCTTTTTGCCATCTATCTTTGAACTTTGTAAAAAAGTCTTCTTTCAAAAATCTAGTAAAGACTTCAACATCCTCAGCAGTAATTTCTTTATTGTTATTTGCAATGACTTCGACAGTAATATCAATATCCATTTTGGTATCAGTCAATATTTCGCAAATATTTAAATAAGAAATTGTAAAATTTTCCATAATTAATAAAATAAAATGTTGATACCACTTAATAATACACCACTTATCACTGCACTTGCCAATTTAATGTAAATTAGTAAACAACAATTCAAATTCAATTGAAGCTTATGCTTTTTTCAAGAATGAAATGTATAATTAACACTTTTGACTAGTAGGTATGTAAATTACATTTTGTAATAATTTTAAACAGTTCAGAATTATGGCAACAACAACAAGCATGAACGAAAATTCATGTTTTGTTACTTTATCACTTTATAGTATTTACTGTTTTTTTTTGGAAAAGTGCAAATATGTGCAGCTGAATTTTTTTTTACTTTCAGCTGAGACTTCAAGCTGTAATTTGACATCATTCGTTAAACAGCGCTCCACAGCGCTAAAAAGATACAGCCTATTGAAGTTGATGAACATTGAAATTTTGATGTTGTTTATATTTTGTTCTACGAAATTTTTTATATGGCACTTTTTTAAAATTTTTTTATTGCAAATCTCATCTTTGACAATTGTCATTTCCGAAAATATACAACAAAGTCAAATGATATGTTTACTGTGATTGTACCAAAAGATTGAATATACAGTAAATTTGCATGCCATTTTAAACAAGCAAACATATTAAACTTCGAGCGTGTCTATCCAAACAAATAATAAATATATCAGCCTAATATTACGGAATCATAATATTCAGATATCTGCCAACAAAATACCAAAAAATTATCCACATCGGCGAACATGAAAAAAATGAATTTTGGCCACTCTTCTACCAATGTGCGACGTCTTCTCTTTTGATAATTTTCGACATGAGCTACGGACTCACTTTTTTCTCACTTTTCGAGAAACGATGGAATATTTTGTTTCACATTTTTTTGATGCGAGAAGTTCTCACTAAATTTGAGGAGCATGGGTACAGTTTTGAAATATTAAGAGGGAGTGGAATATTCGGCCGTGCGAAATCTTTAAAACCCTTCACCAACAGTAAAAATATATCTGGAGTGGGCTCTGTACCTGATCAATAAATTCAATAGGCAATATTTATAAAAACTGACGTCAGCATTATAACAATTGGATTTGTAGTCATATAAAAACAAAATATCACTTAATAAAGAAATAATATACAATGATTGGTAACAGCTTTAGGCGCACTAAAATGACTTTCAAGAGGGGAATTTATATTGGACCTATGGCAAATTGTGTATCAATTATCACAAAATTATGTTGAGTGATTTCTGATATAAAGAAGCCTTAATTTCAATATAAGGTGCTTTTCCGAAAGATGCTTTATATTGGAGCAAAAGTGAATTATGGACCGATTATCAAAAAATTGTTCGTGTTATTTCTAGTCATATAAAGCTAAGTTGGGCCAAATTTTACCATAATATCTATATTTGTAACGGGTTGAACCGTATTTAAATGAATATCGAGACCGATCTTTGCTAAACTAAGCGGAGTGGTTTCAAATCTTACGGAACTATTACGGACTGAATTTGACTCCAATACCAATATTCGTTACGCGGTTAGGCGTACCTAAGTTTCCGATCTTAACAAAATTTTATGGATTCTTTTTATACCTTTAATCTAAGGTAAAAGGGTATATTACTTTGTTTTTATTTAATTCTGTGCTTTTGAAGATTTAATGATAATCGGTGGATTCTGTCATGCATTTATTTAGTTTTTGTAATGAAAATAAAAATTTTTAAGGTATTTTGTTTAACATTTGGCTTGTTTTTTTGTATTTCTCATTTAATTTGCCTTTAATTTTTTTTCACAAATTTTAAATATGCCCATTTATTGTAAACAATGTAATTAAAAATTTACTGCCGTCTTAATAAAAAATAAAATAAGTTTGAAATGTGTTTTAAGGCAAAATTGTCATACAAATTTTTCTTAAAACGCATTTCAAATCGATTTTAATTTTTTGTGAATACGGCAGTAAAACTTTTTGACAAATTCGACTTGTTTAAACAATATTTTTAACAGGGTTGCCAGACTTGAAGATTTATCTCCAAAGTTGGGGATTTCATGCGAGCAAAAAGGTAAAAAGAGTCATTTGGAGATTGGGGATTTAAAAAATGGACATTTTTTTTTTTGGAGATTTTACACATTTTTAATATATTTCCTTTTTTATTTATTTTTAACGCTTATTTTTCTTTGCTTCGTTTAGAAAATATCAAAAAAAAATAGTAGCAAAAATTTTATCTTATTCTTATCAACAATGAAAAAGATGTGAAGGGTCCTAATAAAGATTTCCATTTTTGTTGAGTTTGTAAAAGGTAGTTAATAAACTTATTTTATCATTCTTGATAGAGTGGTTTAAAAAAAAAATCTAAAACACTTGACAACACATAAAATTAATTAAATTAAAAGACAATTTTTAAGCAAATATGTCTTCCCAAAAAAAAAAGTAAATATGAAAGACAATATGTATAATAAAGTTTGGGAAAAAGAATGCATCGAATTATTATTATTATTATTGTTGATTTTAAGGATGGCTAAAACAGATTGAACAAGCTCCAAATTCTTATAAATTGGCTCATTCGTCTTCAAAAACTGCATATTGTTTTGCTTGTAATTTCTTACTGAAATCGCATAAAAATAATTTAAAAAAAACAGCCCGAAACCCGTCGCTACAAATAAAAAAAAATAATTTTTTTATTAAACATTTTTATTTGGGGCTTTTTAGAGATTTCTTAATATAATTTTTCTTATTTTTTTTTTTTTTTAAATTTAAATTTGGTCAGAAAAAAAGAACAAAAAAAATTAACTTTTCAAGGCTTTGTTTTCTAATTTCTTGATACAGTGCACTCTGGAAAACGTCAACTAATTAAAACCGCGGGTGTTGACGTTTAACAAATTTTTGACGTTTACGAATGTAAAATTTTTATATAAAAAACATATCGATTATGTGCTTTGAAACGTTTTTATTAATTATAAACTAAATCCAAACATAAACAAATTCAAAAAGGAAATAAAAAAGGCATTCAACCTGACTAAAACCATAGAAGACAACTGGAACTAAAAGAATACATTTTAAATGAGATCATATTTTTAATTTTACATGCACACATATGCATTTAAAAAAAATCTGTTATTTTTTCTGCTGTTTTTTTCTATCCAACACTTGGAAGAGATCCTTCTCTCTGAAACGTCTTAATACATTTAAGTCATTTTGCTCAACATTCTCGCATTGAGCCCAATCCAAAGCCCTGTTAAATATTTCGACGGCTTCGCGTGGTTTTATTGTACCGCACTTGTACCCTTTTCTAATAAGTCCAAAATATTTGCCTTTTCTTGTAATTTAAGCACTTTCGGTTGTTTTGCGCTCATTTTGGTAATGTGGTACTTACGAGAACAAAAAATCAACTGAACATACCCAACAAACACGGAGGTTTGATTTCAAATTGAAAATGAGTTGAAATCAAACGTTTTCTCAAACGACAATCGTTTGATAATGATTTGAAAATCATTTGAAAATCATAGCGTTCTCAACAAAAAGGGGAAATTATTTTCAAATTGAAAAATGCCTTTATTTTCAACTTGCTTTCAAACGTAATTCTCAAATGTTTTTCAAATGTGGATTATATTACAATGTGGAATATAAATAAAACTATTTAATTTTTTTAATTTTAATTTATTATTTATTTAAATAAACTTTGAGATACACATTTGGTGCCTAAAAGATGAAATAGTGTTATATCCGTCCTCTAATTTTTGGAAAGATAAAATACTTGGCTTCCTTTTATTTTGAGGATTGTAGCACCGCGATCGTTCAACAAACTTTCTTCACTTTTCCGTTTTATTATTTTTCTTTTTTTTCGTATTTTTAATCATTGTAATTTCTCAAAAATAATTTTTATTTTTCACAAGAATAAACTGTTCGCTTTATATTAAAATTTATTTTTAATAGTATAACACATGTAACCACAAAGTAAAAAAATTTAACTTTAATCGCCATTTTTAATGCATCCATTTATTTTTCACTTTAGAATTGCCAAGTTTATTTTTGATTTGATTTTAACATTTGACAAACATTTGACATCAAATTGATAAAACATTTGATATCAAATGTTTATTTTCAAATTATTATCAATTTGAATTTAAATGTTAAATCAAACAATTGAAAAACGTTTGAGAATTTCGCTTGATGTCAAATGATAAAGTCATTTCATATCAAAGGTTTGACTTCGTGTTTGTTGGGTAAATAAAAAGACAATACAGACATACAGTTGTAATTTTTTTTTTACTCTACTTACAAGGTGGATCCCCAATTTCTGAATTGATTTCATAAAATAAATGTGTGTGTGTACAAATGTGTGTATTTGAACTGCTGCTAAATTCGAAATTTTATTTTATTCAGAGTTGACGTTTTAGAGCTTTATGGTTGGGTTGACGTTTTAGAGTAGGCAATGTCAAAAACAAAGGGTTGACGTTTTGGGATGTTGACGTAAACGAGTGTTGACGTTTTCCCGAGTGCACTGTATTTTTAAATTAGTTTTGAGTTCATCAAATTTAATTTTTCATTAAATTATTTTCACTTAGGAAGGAATTTTTTTTTTACAACTTAGAATTTTTTAATTAAAATTTATTGATAATTTTTCTTGGCTGAGCTGAGATTTTTTAATTTGGGGTTTTTGGCGATATATTTTTAATTTTTGGGGATAAAGAAAAAAGTACCTGGCAAATCTTGTTTTTAAGCTAACTTTTCGAGCATTAAACTGATTGAGCATTATTTTCGCTCTAGAGAGAAACAGAGAGTAACATGTCTTTTAAGTTGCTAACGTTCTTGCTTTCTAAAAATAATAACATGGTGGTTATTTAATTATATATAATACGTTGCTCTTTGAACAGAGTTAAACAAATAATTGTCATTATTAACAAAAGCATGTGGCTTCTTGAACGAAGACTTATTAAACCATAACAGCCGTACCTAAACAAAAGCGGTACACGCTTTCTAGCTGACAAAATTTGTCATGCCTATACAATTTATATTTTGTTTATGTATGGCATGTCAGCGTAAAAGCTAAGCAGAAGAAAACGTTCCGCCTACCACTCTTGCTTAGGTATGGCTGTTATATGGTTGCTGGTAACAATTGAATGGCTTTAGTTGCCACACAAGTTTTATTGGAAGTGATCTCATCGAAAAACATGTCAGGCTTATCCATTTAGTGGTTTGAGTCCACCGCGTTTTCAGTGAGTGTAGGAAGGTATTAGGTATTATCTATGCCGTTTTAACAAGACAATCTAAACGGCCAAAAAACGAGGATGATTTTGGCTTTACAGCCTGGGAAGTTTCCAGAACGCCTAATTTCACGTTTTGGTGACGCCTATTGCCCATCATGCATTTTGATGCTGTTAGACTTTTTTGGTGAGACGATTGACGAGGGGTACTCAGTTTCATGTACTTTGCAATTCTGTTTTGTTTTGTATTTTCACACTTGTTAACTAAAAGCTGACTGTAGGTTTATTTGTATTTATGCATAAAATATAAAAAGCAGAATAGGAAAAACAAGGTAAGAATACAGTAATTGGAAAACTATTATTTGACAATCTGGACACTGGTGCAATTGCAAGTCTGGTCGATTTTTTTAATTTCATAGTTTCTAGGTTGGAATTTTGTATAGACTTTGTATCAAAAGTCACTTCAGACTCTTGCCTACGTTCCTGGAGTCCATCTTCCGGTTTATGTTCAAGTAAGGGTCATTGCTTAAATTTTATTTTGGGCTTTAATTTAGATTCCAGTTTAACAGTAACATCTCGTTTTAGTTCAAGCACCAGTTAAAATTTTATTGTGTGGTATATTGAGAAGATTCTTTTTGTTAGTTTTTTTTTAAAGGTTAAAGCTTAGTTTCTTGATGCTCAAACTTATTTCTTATGCTCATCTGTATTCCATTTTTTGCTTCTTCACATGTTGGTAACAAAAAAAACTTCAAAGTTTTGCTTCAGCAAGACCCAAAAGGTTTTTCTTCTTTTTATTTGCTTATTGTTCATTATAATCTTTTTTATAAGCAACATATTTTTTAAAACAAAAAATTTCAATGAAACCCAAACAACACCCATCATTTTATTGAAAGTTTATTAGAAAAATATTACTTTATTTTAAGCCATCACAGTGACAAAAACATAAACAAATTGCTTGAAAAAGTTAGGAAGCCTTTTGAATAAACTTAAACCGAAATAAACCACTGAAAAAAAAATTGCTTCTAAAAATCATACAACAATTTTTTCATGGGTTTTGTTGATATTTTTTTGTTTGTTTTTTTCTGAAACCAACATTTTGTGTTGACATGTTAATGAACTTTTTTTTCCTTTGCGAATATTTTTGTACAAAGTTTTTTTTCATTCTCTAAATAAAACAAAACAAAACGTGGTAAAATTCTAAACAACAAAAAATAGAACGAAAAACCAAAAAAACGAACACCATTTTAGTTAAACAACTTGGCAGTTGTTGCTGACTACAAACAAAACTGGAAGCGACCAAACAGAAAAAAAGCTCAAAAAAACCGGCCAACTTAACTAAAGCCAAATGAACACACATACTGAGAAAAGGTTAATGGGACCAAGTAAGAGAAGTTCCTCTTTTTAGGAGTAGATTTAAAGCATGGTTGTTTAGGTCTGACTCGTTGTCTCTTATTTCATAAGGGGACACTCAAACAATTCTTAGAAAGAGATGGAAATTTTGGACATCGTTAACTACACAGAAAAAAAATATAAATTGACTTCAATTAAAATATGTGTGATAGTAATAAAAGAATTAATTAAATTTGCACTAGTTGGCAAATTAATAGTATCAATTAAATATTTTTGATAAAATCAACAATTTCTGCAGTAAACTTTGTTGATAAAAGAAAACGTTTAATTCTCTTGATTACATTTTAATTTAAACTGATTTTAGTGCCGGTTCACACACGTCAAGACTTGACGGGTCAAACTTGACGTGTGTGAACCGGCAATTAGTGTTGATTAATGGTTTAATTGATAAAAAAATTTTGCGAGATTTTTTTCTGTGTATCGAAAGTACCAAAACAATTTTTTTAATTATTTATCATCTTGAGTAAACTTCAAAGAGAGGTGATCAAGCATAACTGGTTGCTTGAAAACTAGAAATTGTTTCAGAAATTTATATAAAAAAAAGTTTGCATTAAAAACAACTTGGTATATACAAGGTGGCGCAAAAGTTATCACCCGATTCCCGCCCCCCTGATTTTCGTGTTCCCGGCCGATATTCTCCTTGAGGACTCTAAAAACCCCCACAATCTTTCCGAACAGTGCAAATCTCTGAGACGGGAGATAAGGTAAATCAGAAATTTCCACAGACTTTTGGTTGTTGTTCGTGCAGTAGGCGCCTTTGCTCTCTTCTATTGGAACCACATGTTCTACTCTCTTTATTTTTCGAGTTGTGGTAGAATAAAGTCGTTAAGTATGGCTCTATATCGCCTGCCGTCAGTTTGCTCAGTAGTCGTTTAGCACGCGGCGTTAAAAAAAAAGTGATAATAATGCCTCCAGCGCAAACACCTGCAAGTGTAGTGTATATAAATATATTTATATAAAAATATATATAAAATTTTCTTTAAAAGTCGCGGCGAATATCGGTCTCATTTTGTTTTCGAGTTTCTTTTTCGCTCTGCTCTTGCTTAAATAAACAACCAACTGAACAAATAAATGAATCGCTTGTTCAACACATAACAGTCGTATGCATAAAGCCAACATGGAAAAGAAACCTAAAAACAAATACAAAGCTAGTGGTAACAAGAGGCCTAATATATGGCCTTTTTTAGCTGATACAAGCCCTCTTCGCCTCATTCCATACTTATTTATTTTTAACACAGGTTCTCATTGTGAGCAAGTACTTCCACACTCCCTTCCCAAAGACAGAAGTAATGGAGATCACTAAAAAAACTGCAATAAACAACTTCATTTCTCCCTTCTTTAAGAAGAGAGTAGCGAATGTGTACTGAATATTTTGGAAGGTCTTTCAAAAAAAAAAAATTATGCGTTCTACTTCTGAAGTCAGGATATCATACGGGACAAATGTTTTAGAAAGGAGTATTGAGTCCTTAAAAAGGCCTGCCTCTTGCAATCCTTTCAATATTTACCGCTCGGAATATATTGGTTATTACACATATACAGATACAATTTTTTAAAATACAGTACTTGCTTCAAGAATTAGGACAGATGAGGGAATAAATACTAGTTCTGTTCTTAATCTAGCCCTAGTTACGGTTCTAGCTTTGGTTCTAATTAAGGTTAAATTGTATACTAGTTCCAATTCTAGCTTAAGTTCTTGTTTAGATTCTACTTTAAGTTTAATTCCAAGTTATGTTTCTCTTCGATTCCAGTCAAGATTTAATTAAGTAAAGGTTTTATTTTAAGTTTAACTTGTCGGTTAGGCTCAAATTAATATTCAAGTTTTAGTTGAGGTTTTAGGTGAGGATCTTTTTTAAGTTCTCGTTTAAGCTCTAGTAAAGCCTAAACTCTGCTTGTAGATAATGTTCTTCCTTAGGTTCACCTTTACGTTCTATTTCAGATTCTTCCTAAGATTCAATTTTAAATTCTAGTTTATGTTTCAGTTTTAGTTCTTAATCAGCTTTAAGTTTTGTACATAAATCAGGTCTTACTAAATCTGTTGGCATAGGGTTAAATTTAGACCCTGGCTTACGTTCCAATTCATGTTTAATTTTATTATCAAGTTAAGCTTTAATTTCATAATTCATTTCATTTTCTAGTGAGTTCAGGCACAAGTCGATGTTCTACTCTTTATGTTGCTGTTCAAGGTTCTTCTCAAGCTTTAGCTCAGGTTCTACTGTTGCTAAGGTTCTACTTGAGATTTCAGTTTGGGTTGAAGCTCTACTTAAGCTTCTTTTAGATTGTCGTTTGGATTACTGTTTAATTTTAAGCTTTGAATCCAGTTAAGGTTCTAATCCAATTTCGAAATAAGGTCTAAGTTCAGATTTAGCTTCGATGTCAGTCTGGATTTTAGTTCAGTTTGAGCTCAGACTACTGTTGTTTACTTGTTTAGTTACAGGTTCCGGTTCTTGTTTGAACTTAATTTAAGGTGATTGATTTGTCTAAGTTCCGGTCGAGAATCTATTTAAATGTTTAATAAAGGTTTAACTTAAGGTTTTAGATCAGGTACTAGCTCTCCGGATTGATATTCATTTCTAAGTTGAGGTTTTAGTACAGATTCTAGAATAGATTTCAGTTCTAAGTAAAGTTTCACTTCAAAGTCAGATAAGTTTTAGTTAAGATCAAGTTCTGGTGCAGGTTTTAGTTAGAATTTTTTTTATAATAATAGATAAAATTTCGTTTTAAATTCAAACTATGTTAAGGGTTATGTGGTATACACTAGTTTGGTTCTAAAACAGGTTCTGTTTAAGATTATCATGTTCTATTCCAGTTTTTATTGCAAAGTCTTGCTTTGTTTCTATTTTATGTCTGAGCTTAGTTATTTTCTTACAGCCGTATTCATTAAAAAATCTTAATTCAGGTTTTAGATACATTTAAGTTAAAAAACATTTTAAGCCTAAAAAGCTATTTTTAACTTGATATTTATAATCAGCATTTTAACTAATAAAGGTTTTATCTTATATTTTGATTGGAAGGTGGCAACACTATGGTGCCTATTATGAACTAAATTCGATTTTCGACAGCAGTCGTATAAGCTGATCGAACGAATTTTCATTTGGTATTATGGCGCGCATTCGATAAAAATTTACTATTGTGATTTTGTTAATTCACAGTAGTACATTTTCGATCAGCTGTCACTCAAAATAAAAAATTTTTGTTTAAAAATTTAAAAAATAAAATTAAAGTAAAACGTGACCACGGCGGAATTATGATTGTTTTCAAATAATTTAGCTTCAGTGGGGTTTCATCCCACTTTTTTACATGCTGAACTTTGCTGCAAATCATTTGGTAAAAAAAGAATTTTGTTCCATACGGAATATGAGCGTTTCTAATTGCTGTTTACGACGTTGAACTTGCATAAAATGAACAAAACTGATAAAGAATATGGTATTTAGTATACGAACACAAAAAAAATTTACAAAGAGTTACATTTTCAACAAGTTTTTTACATTTATTTGCACCGTCGAAAGCAAATTTGTTTACGTTGAAAAATTCGATGCACAACGAAATTTTCGACGGTGATGCCAACTCATAATACCAAATTAACATTTAATAGTCGATGTTCGATAGCCAGCGAAAATCGTTTATCGAATGTAAATCATAATAGGGGCCTATCTCTTTTATTTGTCACTTGAATCATAATGATGCACAGTAGTGGGTTTTAATTCATACTCGTACTCGCATCTACAATTTTTTTTGTCGTGTGCGAGAAAAAAATTTCTTTTTATAAATCAATAATTGTAAGAAAGTTTATTTTTTATTTAACAAAATAAAAAGAGTTCGAAAATTATTTAGTAAAAGTGCAATTTAGATGATGATTATGATGATTTAATTGCTGATAAAAAAAAGTATTCCAATAACGAGTTTTATTTTATTTGTTTTGATCGTTTACACATCACTAGGTTATTCTGTACAATTTATAATTGTTTGAGCTTTAATTGCATATAAATATTTTTGATTTTAATTTTATTATTAATGTATAAATCATAATAATATATTGAATGAAAATGTCTGGCAAATATGTTCAAAATGCCCATAACCCACAGCAAAAAGCAAAATTTTAATTTTAAAATTGATTTAAACAAGGGTCGAACCAATTTTAAAATTCGTTTAATTACTACAGAAGGTTTCAAATAGGGGTTTTAACGTAATATTCTCTTATGAATGCAATTTTAACGATTTATGCTTAAAACAGGTTTGCAATGATGTTTAAAATGTTTATGAATACGGCTGTTAATATTTCACTTATTTAATGTTTGTTATTCATAGTACCAATTTCCTTTTCCCATACTTTATGGCGGTAACAAAACGCTTACACTTACACACATCTTTACAAACCTTAATATCCTTAAATATACTAAGCCCAAACACACACCATGTTAATGGCAGGACTTTTGCCAAACAAACAACTGTAGAGTACTAAAAAAACTGCATGTTACACATACAAATATACGTACGTGTGTGTTACATGCAGTTTTTTAGTAAAAAAATTGTTTATTGTTTGTTTTTTAAGGGGCCTGTCGGTTAGCAGTATTACTTTGGTTTATGTGTCTAGTTTTTTAACGTTGTTTACTCTACCAAAAATCATAGGGAAAAAAATAAAAAAAAAAACATCAAAAGTAACAAAAGCAGAACGCGACTATGGAATACGTAACAACAACAACAACCAAATTTTCTAACCAACATTGTCAGTGCAAAGGACATGTTTTCGAGTAACACTGGTTTTTTCACAGCCACCTAATGGTCATGTGTATTTATGTGAGTCTGTTTGTGTTAAAAGAACAATAAGTTTAAGGTTTTATTTCGTGAATAGAAATGTTAGAACACATAGTTGTTTAAATGAAACAAGAGAAATTAATATAAGTTGTCCTATACAAAAATTTTATTTTTGAAAAATTTCGGCAAAATATTCTATAAATAGAAAATGAAGGCATAATTCCCTATAAAAAGCGAACATTGGCAAAAATCCCTATAAATAGCAAATTTTGGCAGATTTTCCTATAAATAGCAATTACATATTGGCAAAATTACCTATAAACAATAAATTTAGGCAAAATATCCTATAAATAGCAAAATTTCTTTATATAACAACATTTGGCCAAATTTCCTATAAAAATTATATTTGGGCAAAACTTCCTAAAAACAGTTAATTTCGTCAAAATTTACACTATAAAAAGCAAATTTTGGCAAAATTTCCTACAAAAAGTTTGTTTTGGCAAAATTTCCTAAAAAAGCAAATTTTAGCAAAATTACCTATGAAAAGCTAATCTTAGGCAAAATTTCCTATGAAAAGCTATAAAAGAAAATCTTGGCAAAATATTCTATTAAAAGTAAATTTTGGAAAAATTTCCTATAAAAAGCACAGTTTGAAAAAATATCCTATAAAAAGCAAAGTTTGGAAAAATTTCCTATAAAAAGCAAAGTTTGGAAAAATTTCCTATTAAAAGCAAATTTTGGAAAAATTTCCTATAAAAAGCAAATTTTGGAAAAATTTCCTATAAAAAGCAAATTTTGGCAAAATTTCCTATAAAAAGAAAATTTTGGCAAAATTTCCTATAAAAAGTAAATTTTGGCAAAATTTCCTATAAAAAGCAAAATTTCCTATAAAAAGCAAATTTTGGCATAATTTCCTATAAAATGCAAATTTTGGCGAAGTTTCCTATAAAATGCAAATTTTGGCGAAGTCTCCTATAAAAAGCTATGTTTGGAAAAATTTCCTATAAAATGCAAATTTTTGGCGAAATTTCCTATAAATAGAAAATTTTGGCAAAATATCCTATAAAAAAGCAAATTTTAGCAAAATTACCTATGAAAAGCTATAAATAGAAAATCTTGGCAAAATATTTTATAAAAAGCAAATGTTGGCAAAATTACCTATAAAAGCAAATTTTGGAAAAATTTCCTATAAAAAGCAAAGTTTGGAAAAATTTCCTATAAAAAGCAAATTTTGGCAAAATTTCCTATAAAATGCAAATTTTGGCGAAATTTCCTATAAAAAGCAAAGTTTGGAAATATTTTCTATAAAAAGCAAATTTTGGCAAAATTTCCTTTAAAATGCAAATTTTGGCGAAATTTCCTATAAAAAGCAAATTTTTTCAAAATTTCCTATGAAAAGCTAATCTTAGGCCAAATTTCCTATGAAAAGCTATAAATAGAAAATTTTGGCAAAATATCCTATAAAAAAGAAAATTTTGGAAAATTTTCCTATAAAAAGCAAAGTTTGGCAAAATATTCTATAAAAAGAAAATTAAGACAAAATATCCTATAAATAGCAAATTTTTGGCAAGTTTTCCTATAAATAGCAACTACATATTAGCAAAATAACGTATTAATTATAAATTTAGTCAAAATTTCCTATAAAAAGCAAATTTGAGAAAAAAATGTTCTATAAAAAGCAATTTTTGACAAAATTTCCTAAAAATTCCTTGTAAATAGACAAGTTTAGCAAAATTCTTTAGAAATAGCAAATTTAGGCAAAAAACTTTAATAAAAACTAATTTTTACACTATTTACTCTAAAATCCAAACTTTGGGAAATATCCTATAAAAACCAAGCAATATAATAGCATTCTTTAGAACCTCGAATTTAGATTTAGGTTATATAAGAGATAAATTAAAGTTTGTAATGTCTTGGTTTTAATTTAATTTTGCAAATATTTTTTTTGTTGCCCGGTGTAGTTTTTTAAAATTTTCTCAACAAAATTATTAAAATTTCTTTGAAAATTTCTTAGATTTCTAACAAATACAAATTAATTTAGTTCTGTCCTAATCAAATAATTCAAACTTCCCAAATATTACGAAACTCCCTTGACTCCACTTAGTCTGTTACAAATAATTTCATGGTTTTTTTTTGTTTTTGATATAAATTATTATGGGTTTTTGTCATAAAATTGTTAATAAATTTTGTACGAAACCTATAAAAACAAACAAACAAATAACTACGCAAAATGACAGCAACATTTATAAAAAATATTGCAAAATGTTTTTAGCACTAATGGCTCCATTTGAAAGTTTATTTGTAATAAATTTCAATGTTTTGCTCTGAAAAAAAGTTTACCATTTAATACACACTAAAATTTGGGTTAATTGCTAGTAGAAGTTTTTTTTTAGTAATTTTGCTAAAAAAAAAATACATATAAAATTATTAGGTCAATAAAATAAAGAGATAAACAAAAGCCTGAAAAGGATAATAAAAGTAATTTTGTATATATGAAGTAAAAAATGTAAAAGTTAAATGGCAAAAATTGAGATAATGTTTTTTGAATAAAATTTACTGAACTAGACCAGGCTTACCTCCGCCATCACGGTCCTCTTAAATCAGTTGAAAGTGATACACGCAAAACTTGAACTACTTAGATTTTAATGGTTTCATACACTGAATCAATTATTGCTTTTATTCTCTATAACGAACCATTAGCTCTCATCAATTTGTTCTTTAGACGCTCAATTTATTTTTATCTTTTTTTTAATTTTGTAAATTTTTGGTTGAGATTGAAAACTTAAGTTCATTAAAATTTTTTTTTATTTAAAATTCAACGAGGTAAACACAAAAAGTTTTCATTCTTGTTTTATTAAAATTAAAAAAAATTAAAGTTCAGCTGAAACGAATTAAATTCGGGCTGCATCCGTATAATACAGTGGTAAATTTTTTAATAAAACCGTTAGACAACAAGTGACTTTTCGTAAGAATAACGAACATACAGCTGAATGGACTGTTTTTTTTTATTAAAAATAACAACGATATATTTCCTAAAAAAAACTTAATACAGTGATAGATTTTCCAAAGAAAATTTTATCACAATAATCAAGTTTCTTATAAAATTTTTATTACCATATTAATTTTTTACTATGATATATTTTCTTAAAAAATGTTTACAACAGTACTATAATTTCTAAAAAAATTTCATTACAGTGATACATTTTCTAAAAAAAATTATTGCAGTGATATAATTTCTTAGAAAATTTCACCACAGCAATACATCTTCTAAGGAAAATTTAATCACAGTGATAAAGAAATTTTCTCAAATTTTCCAAAGATATTTTATCACAGTGATAAATTTTCTAAAGAAATTGCATTACAATAATAAATTTTATAAAGAAATTGTATCACAATGATTAATTTTATAAAATAATTGTCTTGCAGTGATACATTTTCTAAAGAAATTGTATTACAGTGATTAATAATCTAACCTACTTACAACTACAGTTAATGTTAAAAGAATTCCAATCAAGTGTAGTGGGGAATGAAAGAAAAGATAAACTCACTGTTTATTATTGTTGTTTTTGTTTAAGCTTTGATACCGTTACAAGTAAGACTGTTGCTTATAATTCTTATTCGCTTAACAGTTTTATTTGTTTAATATCTTAAGTTTTTCTAAAATCTTTGCATCCAAAGACGATCTGGAAATGCGCATTGGAATAGCTTATCCCTTGAACAATAAATTTCAATGTTTTAATCGAGAAAAAAAATTGGGAATTGAGCACGATAAACAAAATCATTTAAATTAAAAATTTTAAAGAAATTTTATCACGGTGATAAATTTTCTTTTGAAATTTTGTAACAGTGATATGTTCTATTAAAAAAATGTTATCGAAGCGATTCCTTTTTCTAAAGAAATCTTATCAAACTGAGAAATTTTCTAAAGAAATCTTATCAAACTGAGAAATTTTCTAAAGAAATCTTATCACAATGATACATTTTCTAAAGAAATCTTAGCACAGTGATAAATTTTCTAAGGAAATCTTATCGCAGTAATACTATTTCTAAAGAAATCTTATCACAGTGATATATTTTTAAAAGAAATCTTATCACAGTGATATTTTTTTCAAGAAATCTTATCACAGTAATACATTTTCCAAAGAAATCTTACTACAGTGATATATATTATAAAGAAATCTTATCAATGTGATAAATTTTCTAAAGAAATCGTATTGCAGTGATTTATTTTCTTAAGCAAGAAAGTTTATTACACTGTATCAAATTAGAGTATGTTAAGAATTAAACCCCTTCAGTAGTGCGATTTACTATGCTTTTTAAACCACAATTGTTTCGTTTAAAAATGTTAACCACAAAATTAACCATTTTGCTATTCACTAACACTTTTAAAGCCAGCTGTTACAGTCAGCTGTTACTTTTAACTAAACAAATTGTGGTTTATTAACACCAATATTTTTTGTGTGGTTAAATCCGCTTAGAAAAGTGTTTATTTATCGTTGTACCTTTTTAGACGATAAATAATATGGAGTTTAGGTATATATTTAGCCTACAATTTATTCACTTCTTATCACACACCAATTTTCCGTGGAGCCTTTTATTTATTAATCCTAAAGCAAACCATTTGAATCAAATAAAATTACAAAAATATATTTAATTGAAATTAAATTAATAAAATAATAAAATAAAATAATTAGTACAACTTAGTAATGTTTTGCGCACTTTGCACAATATCATTTAAAATCTATAAATTAAATTTTGATGTTCCTCTTGGCAGAGTTGCCACGATATATCAATTTGAATAAAGAGAAATAAAAAGCTATTTACCGCAGTTATATATAAGTTAGTGAATCACATAGTGGTTAGTGCAAACATCAAAATGTGTGGTTGAAATTAAGTGTTAAAATTTAGTGAATTGCACTACAGGGTATTAATTCTTAAGAAAATCTGGCATCTGACAGACATGTTCTGATTTATAAACAAAGACATTTATACTTGAAACCCCCTGATACATTTTCTACAGAAATTTTATTGAAATTATACATTTTCTTTAGAAATTTCTGTAGACATTTTATCACAGTGATAAATTTTCTAAAGAAATCTTATCGCAGTGATATGTTTTCTTAAGAAATCTTATGACAGGGATAAATTTTCTACAGAAATCTTATCACACTGATTAATATTCTAAATAAATTTTATCACAGTGATAAATTTTCTAAAGAAATTGTATCACAATGATAAATTTTCTTAAATGATTGTATCACAGTGATTAATATTCTTAAGAAATTTAATCCCGATGATGAATTTTCGAAGATATTTTATCACAGTGATACATTTTCTAAAAAAATGTTTATCGAGGTGACAAATTTTCTAAAGAAATCTTAAGACAGGAATAAATTATCTAGAGAAATCTTATCACAGTGATAAATCTTCTAAGAAAATCGTATCACAGTGATCAATTTTCTAAAGAAAGAAAGTTAATAACAGTGTAAAGTTAGAGCATGATAAAAATTAAACCCCTTCAGGGTATTAGTTCTTAAGGAAAATTCCGACAAAGATGTTCTGATTCATAAACAAAGATATTTATACTTGAAACACAGAGAGACATTTTCTACAAAAATTATTTATCAAAAAAAAACTTTTTATAACGTTCATAATTTTCTTAAGAAATTTCATCACAGTGATTAAATTTCTTTTCTAAAGTTGTCCAAAAAGGTTAAATAAAAATAAATAAATTTTGTATGTACCACAGTGATAAATTTATTGTACAAAAAAATATGTTGGAAATTTTCTTAAAAAAATTAATCACAAAGATTATAATTTTTTTTACCACAGCGATAATTTGTAAAAAATCTTTACTGTCTCTCAAAAAAAATTTTCGCTGTAATAAATATTCTAAAGAAATTTTATCATATTTTAAAAATAGTTTTTTCTTGTGATCAATTAAACACACTAAATTTAAATGTAGAGTACCCAAAGATTACATTTAAACTTATTTTTATACATCGAAAACCACTTGTAGTTTCATTCCTAAAGCACTTGTTTTAAACAAAAGGATTTTTTTCTCTCTTTACTTAATGGTTGAACAACAAAACTTTATAACTTTAGCCAAACTCGTGGTTTCGTATTTCTCGCTTCGCCCGCAATTGGGAAACGTAAAGATCCCTCGTTACGCTGCGTGACCAATGGCAGCACAATTAAGAAAACATTATTTACTTGTGCTCATACTTCTCTTCCTGGCTTCACTTTTGAAATCTGACAAGATTTAAAAGGGGTTTTGTTTTATAATGAATTTTCAAGAAAGTATGTGCAATATTGTTGTAACGTGCTTCAGTGACATTTTCAATTATCGCTACAAATTCAATTGAAAAATTTAGTAAAAGTTTTTTGTGTGTTTACCGAAAAGAAAGTATGTAATTTCTTCAGTTTCCGCTGTTTATGAGAGTCATTTAATATTAAGTCATTTGTTGTATTTAAAGGCCACAAATTGTAAAGCAGAGTTCAAGGCTTAATCAAATTTTGGAAAGTATCGCACTTGATGATAAAGAGGGTATTAACTCGAAATTTTTATTTATTTACTTTTTGGGGAAAAAAAACGACACGCAATTTCGTAATATCGTGCTATTTTGTGTCCTTTTTGGTACTGAAACAACGTTGGTTTAAAAAATCTTTTCCCCTCTTTTAATCAAGTGCGATATAGTATAGTGTAAGGTGTAAACATATATTTTAATACTTTGTTTGTGTCCTTTTTAAGGTTTTTTTTTTTTTTTTTTTTTTTGCAAAACTTACGTTGCATGTGTAATTGTTGTTAAGTCAAGTAAAGATATTTATAAACCTTTGTTATTTAGTTGGCAAAAAACAAAATATTTCTTTTATTACAGTCATATTTTAATAAAAAACGTAACTTTTTGTGAATTGTGCAAAAAAAAATTAATAAAAATGCGTGTTTGCATATTAATTTTTAGGCGTTGAAATCTACCCGTGGCAATATGCAAATGAAAATCTTTTTATTTGAAAGCTACATTTACTTGAACCTTAAAGAGCGAAAAATTGTTAATTTTTTGTTTTGGCATAACCTATAACGGTAATCATTTTCAAAATAAATTTTATCACAGTAATAGATTTTCTAAAGCGATTATATCAATTTGATACATTTAAAAAAAAAAATTTTATCACTTTGATATATTTTGAAAAAATTTTTATCGCAATGATAAATTTTTTAAAGAAATTTTTATCACAATGATAAATTTTTTAAAGAAATTTTTATCACAATGATAAATTTTTTAAAGAAATTTTTATCACAATGATAAATTTTTTAAAGAAATTTTTATCACAATGATAAATTTTTTAAAGAAATTTTTATAACAATGATAAATTTTTTAAACAAATTTTTATCACAATGATAATTTTTTTCAGAAATTTTTTCACAGTGATAAATTTTTAAATTTAATTTTAACACGTGGTAAAGTTTCTCAATCAATTTATTATGATAAATTTTCTACAGAAATTTTTTCAATTAAATTATTTTGATCACTCTGATAAAGTGATAACTTGTAATAAATTATATCGCAGTTACAAATGTTTTAAAGAAATTTTATCAGGGTGAAAATTTTCCTTAGAAATTTTTTTAACATTGATATATTCTTTAAAAAAATTTTATCACAATTAAATTTTTTTAAAAAAAAATGTAGCACAGTGATGAATCTTCTAAAGAAATTTTTTACAGTGATAAACTCTAATAAGGAAATTTTTTACTTTGTCTAAGGATATTTTTTTACAGTGATAAACTTTTATGGGTAGGTAATTTTATCACAGTGGTGAATTTGTAAAAAAAATTTTAAAGTATTAAATTCTAATTGATGAATTTTCTAAAAAAATTTGAGCACTTTTAAAATGTTTAAAGAAATTTTATCCCAATGATAAATTTTCTAAAAAAAAAGTATATCACAGTAATGAATTTTCATAATAAATTTTTTAACAGTGATAAACTTTCTAAGTACATATATTTTTAACTGTGATAAACCTTTTAAGATTATTTTTTTACAGTGATAAACTTTCTAAGGTAATTTTATCACAGTGATGTATTTTCTAACGTAATTTTCTCTTGTAATTATATCAAAATGATTAAAACAAAAATGTTTTTGTTTTTTATTTGCAGTAATTAAAAACATCAAGCGCGATCAATTACTAATTAGTCCCTCATACGATTTATCGTCTGATCATTCACCTTCAATCCTTATTCTAAAAGGCAACTTTGATAACGCAGTTGAAAATTTTATTTCCTATCCAAACAAAAACACAAATTGGTTGAAGTATAAAATGTATGTGAGCTCTCATCTATCTCAGAGCATTTCCCTAAAAAATTCATCTGACATCCAAACAGATGTCGACCGACTTACGGATGTCTTGGATTCTGCTGCAAGAAATGCAACCCCAATCAAGCGTACAATAAAGCGTGGTCCGCAATTCACATCTGTGGATATAGAGACCCTTGTCAGGGAAAAAAGGAAGTTGAGAAGACAATGGCAAAATAATCATTCCCCAACCATCAAGGCCCAACTGCGGTTATGCCAGGCAACTCTACGCAACAAACTGAGACAGAAACACGACTCTGCAGTAGAAGGCTATCTTAACAGCCTAGATGCCACAAAAAACTCCAATTACAGCTTATGGAAGGCTGTAAGACATATGCAATGTCCTATAAGCCACGAATCTCCACTGAGACTGGAAAACTGTACCTGGGCCAAAAACACAAATGAAAAAATAAATGCCTTTGCAAGCCACTTGGAGAAAGTTTTCAAGCCCCATGATGCTGATACTTGTTCCTGTCGTCCAATTATTCCTGATACAGTTAACGATCCAATAAAATTTAAATTACCCCAAGTAAAATCAGCGATAGAAAATGTCAACATTAAAAAATCTCCCGGTCCTGACCGCATCACAGGCTCAATGATAAGAAACTTACCTACGTCTGCTTCAAGAATCTTGCTGCTCATCTTTAATGCGATATTACGAGTTGGCTACTTCCCCTCCTCTTGGAAGACCTCTACAATTGTTATGATTCCTAAGCCAGGAAAAGACGCCAGTCAAATGACGTCGTACAGACCAATCAGCCTGCTATCAATATTATCAAAGCTATTCGAAAAAATATTCCTTTTAAGTATAACTCCCTATCTTAATGAACACGCAATCATTCCGGATCATCAGTTCGGATTCCGAGCAAGGCATGGTACAATCGAACAAGTGCATAGAATTGTTACCCAAATTAGGTCAGCGTTTGAGAGAAAAGAATATTGCTCAGCACTGTTTATAGACATTTCCCAAGCATTCGACAAAGTTTGGCATGATGGGCTGATCATTAAAATAACACGAATGCTTCCACAAAACACTCACAAACTCCTTGAGAGCTATTTAACTGGCAGAACTTTCATGGTTAGATCAAAAAACCAATACTCCCCCACCAAGAAAATATCTGCTGGTGTCCCTCAAGGCAGCATATTAGGGCCGTTACTGTATATAATATATACAGCTGATATGCCAACTAGCCCGAGCACACACACTTCTACGTTTGCAGACGACACAGCATTTATTAGTGTTAATCAGGACCCAAAAGTTGCATCGCAGCATTTACAGTCCCACATCAACGAACTAGAAGCCTGGCTAGAAAAATGGAAAATAAAGGTTAACCCGGCTAAATGTGCCCACTTAACTTTCACGCTCAGAAGACAAACGTGCCCTGCTGTAAAAATAAATAACATCACTGTTCCGGTAGAAAGCCATGTTAAATACTTGGGAATTCATATAGATAGACGCCTGACCTGGTCTCGTCATATTGAAGCGAAAATAACGGCTATGAAACTTAAAGCAGCTCAACTACATTGGCTAATCGGTCGAAACTCAAACTTGTCCTTAGACAACAAAGTTCTCTTATACAAGTCTATCATAAAGCCAATATGGACATATGGCATCCAATTATGGGGTACTGCATGCGCATCAAACATCCAGAAGCTACAAAGAAGACAGTCTAGGATATTACGGCAAATTGTCTGCGCCCCATGGTATATACGTAATGACATGATCCACAGAGATCTTAACATCGCTACCATCCAGGAAGAAATTAAAAAGTATTCAGACAAATACATTGATAAACTAATGGTCCATCCCAACTACCTCGCTCGGGATCTAATAAAGTTCGAAGGTCACCGGAGGCTGAAAAGATCCGACACTTTGAGCCTTGCAGGCTTTTTTGGCACTTGAATGCTATTAATTAGCGGTTACATTGGTAACGGCTAACAAATACAAATAAGAATTAGGATTAAGCTTTGAATACATATTGTAAATTTCGACAAGAAAGATTCAATAAAACAAAAAAAAAAAAAAAATAAATTTTTTAAAGAATTTTTATAACAGATATACATTTTTTTTAAATATTTTATCACTGTGAAAAGTTTTTTAAGGAAACTTTATCACAGTGATAAATTTTCTAAAAAAAATTTATTACAGTTATGAATTTTCTAAGAAAGTTTCTTACAGTGATAAGTTTTCTTAAACAATTGTATTACAGTGATGAATTTTCTTACGAAAATTTAACATTGTGATGAATTTTTAAAGAAAACTTAACACTGTGATGAATTTTTAAAGAAAACTTAACACTGTGATAAATTTACGCTTTGTAAAATTATCATTGTGAGCTAAATTACATAAGTTTTCTTAATACATTTAATTCTTTACTTTTTAAGTTATGCTGATTTTTTTTTGCACATTCTACTTGATTCCAAATGGTCATAAAATTAAGCCCCCAAATTTTTAGTTTGTACAGTTGGCTTAATTTTTTACGTTTATTTAATAATAATTTATTTGTTTGTAAGAGTTTGTTTCTGATGATGTTTAATTATAACATGTGTGTGTGTGTGTGTTTCAGGTGTGTTGGTGATTAAAACATGTACACTTATACATACATGTATATATGATGTTTAATTATAACATGTGTGTGTGTGTGTGTTTCAGGTGTGTTGGTGATTAAAACATGTACACTTACATACATGTACATAGATTTCATAATGTCCTTTTAGTATTTACACTGCGTATTTTATTTAGGTGTTTAATTAGTTTTGCGTGTTGACATCATTTTGCATTTGTACGGTTTTATGAATTGATTTTTATTTCATTGTTTTTAAATTTTTTTTTTAAAAAAGGTTTTTTATTTGAATTTTTAATTAAGGGACAAATCTATTGGTATTCGTGTGAAATGTTCCCAAAAAAAAAATGTTTGCTAAAGAAAATTTAATAATATTTTTTTATTATGAATACATTTTTTGCATAAATTTTTATTGAGCATTTTAAGCTTTTAGTGCGGAATAAAAATGAGCACTTTTTTTTTAGTAAGCATTCAAATTTTTCATTACTCCTTGTATTAAGTATATTAATTTGCACTTGGTTATTAGCATAAACATCAGCTGAAACGTCATCATCATCTTCGACCGCATCGTCATCAAGATTTTTATGTTCTTAATATAAATTTAGCCTTAAGTAACACAAAAGCTCATAAATAATAAATTATGATTGTTTTCTGCATACATACACATTAAGTATGTATGAATCAGTGTTGCCATTTCGACGTATTATGGGTAGCAGATATTAAAGCTTTTATACAAAATTTCAGTGATGATTCGTCTCTAATAGTGCCCCGGTAGGCTAGTTGGTAGTGAGCTAGTCTACAATATCCCAAACCCTTGCAAGAACCAGCTAACTTAATTATTCGGATTTTTTCGTTTCCTCATTCAAATGCCGTCTTAATGTGTTTTCGTTAAGCCAACGATTACAAAATGAATTTCTTTAAGCCCAATTAATTATTGCATTAAATAAAAAAAAATGCAATTTGGTCATACCTTTGCCCAAATGAATAGGTCTGCGCAAATCACCACAAACAAAAATTTAAACACTGGTGGGAATTCCATTGACAAGTCCGATTTTTCCGACTGCATAAACAACAAAATTCCACACGATTTGAGCAATTTTATAAAAGGCCAGCTTAAATGTATGCAACCAAGAGGCACCTATTAAAAATTATGATCTTAGTCTATTAAGAGTGGTTGAATGGCTACAAAATTATTAATGCAGCATTTGCACGCGCCTTTTGAAAAACTGTTTTAGGTCATCAGTGGTACTTTACCTCAAAATTGGCTACCTAATCTTTTTTTGATGAGCGTATCGACACTAAAACTTGACGTTTAATGGTAAAAAATCTACATAAGCCAAGAACAACAATTAAGTAGTTAATTTAATTTTAACAAAAGCCAACCTTAAAAATAAAGATATGCAAGGATTTATTAAAAGTAGATCCAGAAAATTGGGAATTCAACAAGTCATTTCAATATGCAAAGAATAAAGTTCAACATTTTCAAGTGGTAAAAAATGATGTGGCAGAACAAGGTGTGGCTAAGCCTAGCACTTGCATCAATCTGAAACGCAAAAAATTATTTTAAACAAAGAAAAATAAAAGATTTGACTTTTATTTGCTTGTTGGGCATGAGTCTTAAGCTGGCAAGCAACGGCTTTAAAAAATATCATAAATTGGGTACAAAGCTAAAAGGGGTATAACTCAGTTTTAATTTGTTTTATTTTCATAGAAATTATAAAAGTTATAAAGCGTTATTAAGGCCCTTACCGAAACTTACCGATAGCTAAAAGTAGACTTAAACTGCCCTTATAAAAAGTGTTCCATTATTAAAACTTTACTTTAACCTAAAGTGAGCGAGAACGTAAACTAAGGTTCATCCTACCTGGAAGGTTAAAGTAATGTTGTAATAATTCATTGAAATAATGTCAAAAAAAAATTTGGATCTGTGAAGAAAATTCTTTCAGTGTATGTATAACTAGTTTGTGTATTAAAAATTTACTATAGTATAGATGCAGGCGCTTTTTAAAGAATATGCATTGTGTCAGCCTAAAACTATGTATATTAGGGTGGGTCCAAAAAAATGTTTTTGCCGTCTGTAAAATATTATTAATTTATTTTTAGTGTGAGAGCCCGCGCCTTGACCTCAATTTTGTTAAATTTTGAATATAATAACGATAGCATTGTATTGCATAAAAGCATGTTAATGACTTTAGAGTTTGTAAAAATAGTCTCTAAAACTCTATTCGATAAAAAAAAGAGAGGTGCCCAGATATGACAGCAAAAGTTAAATTAAAAATTCTTCAAGCGGGCTCAAGATATGACTTTTTCTAATTTGTTTTTAGCAATTTTTATTTGTTTCAACGTTAGCCAAAAAAAAATATTGCTATAAGAATATGATTCGAGAACATTTATTTTATCTCACACATCAGTGACTTCCTCTAATGTATATTTATGATTGTGTATATCGTTTAACAGGTAAGGATTTGTTTGTTAGTTAAAACTACAAACATAGGTACATTATGATTGAAAGAAAAATACTCATACATATGTCTAACTACATACGCAGATACCTAAAAGCAGACACTTATACATACGTAAGTACTTGAAAATCCCAAAACTATGAACACACAAACTCATAAACACATGCAAGTCTATAAAAGAAGCATACACATCATAAATTCATAAATGAGAAAGCGCTCTCCTCTCGATTCTTCCACTATGCATATGTGTTTGCCAATCCTTTTGTTTATACACACAGGCATACATTGTGCTTAAACTTTTTTCTGTTTTGTTGGGAACTGTGCATTTTGCCTGCCTGCCTTATCCCTGTGGTGGCAGCATATTTTTGTTTGCGTGTGTGTATCTATTCCTACTAAGTGTGTGTGTATGTGTGTTTTGGGGCAACAAATTATCGTATGGCAAATGTTTGTTGAACATGTAGCCTGCATAAATGCATGTAAAATGTTACTGCAAATAATAAAATAAAAAAAAAATCAAACAAAACATTTAAAAAATTATGTTTGTGTATGCTTGAAATATGTAATAAAAGTTTGTTGAATGTGTGTATTTTGATATGCAAAAGAGCAGTAGTTAAAATATTTTTAATAAGCAAATGTACAGGGTATTTTTTTTTTTTTTTTTTGTTTGAGTCTCAAATATTCGATTGGCACTTCTTTAAAACATAGACATTGCTAAATAATGAGCTTGTTTGATCTGTTTTCGAAATCAAATAAATCTTTATTAAAGAAAAAGTTTAATTTTGAATTTACAAAACTGTTGTAAAATTAACAGGATGTATAAATTTACTAGCTGTTTGGTCCCGGTGCTGCTCGGGATTTTCTAAATAAAAATAAAAAAATAAATACTGGAGCATTTTGTTAATAAATTGATCTCAGCGCTACCTAGCGGGGCAAAATTTTATCAGGAATCATATTTTTGTTTAATAAATATATTTTGTGAATTGAAATATCACGAAAACAGCGGCAACTTTTCGGGATTAAACTTAAGAGAAAGAGACTAAATTAATTAATTGTTCAAGTTGGGTTTCAATGGGTCCAGCGGTTCTTAACGTTTTTATATAAATAGATTAAAGTCATAGCCATAGTATGATATGAGCTGTTCTGAACTTTTTGGCCAGATACGGATTCCGCATATGCATCTATCGTAAAGACGGACGGGGCAAGGATTTGTAAATCAAAACTTCCAAAGACCTATTTTGTAAACAGTGTTTAACTTGTCCTACAACACGTACATAAGCGCTAATGGAATATTACAGCTTTATGTCTGATTGCATATCCAGGCCGTTTTTCGGGTCACGCAAGCTTTAAGCATGCCAATTGTGTCCAATACAGGAAAATCTGTGATTATCAGGCACGATTTTAGTAGTTTATAATAGATGAGACCCTTATGGCCCCACCAAACGCAAAACATTACCAAAAAGCTTAGCTTTAAGCCCAGAGTATACGCAATATGCAAATCCACATGCGCATGTGGTTCCGACGTAATTTAGATCACATCACACAACAAACATTGGCCATTATGGCTTTGTAAGGACGTCAAAGCCGCCTTTGCATGATGCTCTTCACATTCCCTGTACTTTAGACTTTATTGGCGTTTACTTGCACTTTGGCTGGCGGTAATCACTCCATTTTTTTCTTGCGAATAAATACTTGATGCAAAATTTACTTTCCGCTATGGCCTCCAAGCAGCATTTCGGATATGCAAAATCGTTATTCAAATGCCTCTTGGCTTAAACCCATGTGGTGCACAATTTTCTTGCTCTTGGCTTTCCATGGTAGTTTAAGTTCTTTCTTAGTTCTTTCTACAGAAATTAATGGCTCTTATGCCTCCATAATTTTACAACTTTTTAGGCTGATTTGACCGCTTTTTTGTCTTTTGTTTTAAAATTTCCACTTTTAAACGAAGCAAAACACCTCTCGCACGTTGTAATCGATGACAAAGTATCGGTGAGAAATCGATGTGTTTTAGATGCACTTTCTTCAAATGGAAGAGATTAATCAAAACTTTAAGCAAACAATTCGACATTGTCGAACTTGTTTGTTTACAATTTTCCGTTAAGTTACTAACTGAGAACAAACATTAGATGTTTTCCTTCCATCATGCCATAAAAGTTATCAAAGACACAAACCAAGTTATAACCTCCGCGATTTTTAGCCACACAATATAAAATACCTTCAAATCTTCAAACTTAAACAGTCGACAATGGAAAAATTGCTTTAATAAAAGAATTCATGAAAAATTGTTAAATATTTAATAAATTAAAAAAAAAAAAAATTCGAAAAGTTTTAACAAAAAATGCTAAAATTTAAGGAAAAAAAATCTGAAAATATTAAATTGTAAAACCACTGTAAAAAAGCTTAATGCGAAAAAATTAATTCACGGTATTTACTTTTCCTTAATTGTATTTATGCAAACGGTAAAACTGCGGTTATTCCTACGTCCAGTCTTTACAATATTACCCATTTATATACAATGGAATCTCTCATGAACGGCCACCGAAGGGCCCTTAAAGAACTTCCCTATGCAACGCTACCGGGACCAGGCAACAGTATTCATCCAAAAAAGGTGTCCGCTAAAGAAATATGTCCATTAAGAAAGATTACACTGTACTCAACATTTTGCACCATTTTCTACGTACATCAGAACTCTTATTTTTTGTATCTCATTAATATATACAACATCATATTAAATGCTGATGTTGATAAATTTTTTATGTTGTACCCATTTCACTTTTTACCACCACGAACAAAAACCTCAACCTCACAGCCAGCGTTATAAATGAGTTTATTACTTAAACATATTGTACTGTCATCTGATTATTTCATTTTTGCTTTCAGTGCTTCTGATTCTGTACCCCTTATAATTTTAACACCAAAAAAAAATATAATTTATGTTGCATACATTTTGGGGTTACTAATGTATCAACTGTAGCATACATATTATACGAATTTTATTTTTTTTTTTTACTTTGGAATTATACTTAGTAAAAAATTTCTTAATTTGTCATTTGTTAAAAAGTTTTGAGGCAAAACGGAAAAAAAATTATATAAAAACCACTAAAATTATTAAAATTCAAACTGGAAATCTACAAAATGTTTTGCAAACATTTAGGCGGAAAATTTATTATCAGTTTTTTTTTTTTGAAACGTATTATTAAAGTTTCACTTCATTGACATAAATAATATATATAGTATTGTGCGTGAGTGAGAGTGCGTGAAAAGAGATGGAGGATTTTTCAATGTTTGTTTAGATTAGTGAACGGCACAAGGAGATTTGCCCCCATATTCATAAACGATTAAACAAATGTTTGTTAAGTAAAATTTTTTAATTGTTCCAATGACGAATGTTATCGTAAAATGGTGTCATATTTTATACGTCATCTATACTATGACAACAGTGACAGCAATGTTACATCTTGCGTACTATTTACATTGTTTTCATGTTTGAAAAAGCAAAATAAGAAGAAAAAATTCCCATATTCTATTTGTTTCAATTATTTAGTTAAATACATCAAATTTTCAAAGTAGAACGATTACTTGTAATTGAGAGTTCTTCTGTAAACAGAGGCCGGAATACCAAAAACCTCATTGGCAAACTGGCTTTTTTGTTGTTTTCTTACGAAGACAGTAGAATGAAGCAGTTTGTTTTTTAATTTTGTTTTTTCTTTTTACCCACTTACAACTACAATTCGAGTCGGAAAGAACCCAACCAATTGTAGGGGAATGTAAGAAAAGATAAACTCACTGTTTATTGTTGGTGTTTTGTTTTGGCTTTGATATTGTTACAAGTAAGACTTTGAGTCTTTATAATTCTTATTCTCTTTAGGGTTTTTTTTTTGTATAATATTTTTGGCTTTTCTAAAATCTCTGGAAAAGGTTTCCTGATGAGCTGGCCTAAGCCACCAGTGAAATGCGCATAGAAGGTAGCTTTCCCTCAACAATAAATTTCAGTGTATTTATCAAATATGAAAAACTGGGAATTTAGCACGTCATACGGAAATCGTATTAATAACTCATTCATTTTTATTTGTCATTAAATTGAGCCTACTGAGTCCTCCCTCCGATTTCATTTCTGTGATGCCGATGTGCCATCCCATTGATTGAATTATTTAAATTTTAGACCCTGATAACAATTTGGCCAAGTGATGTTTTAAGGCTTACATTATAATGATGGAAAGTGGCATGGGGTCAAAAACGAAGACGCTTGTCATAACACTGATATCAAAATCCATCAGGTTAAGACGCTTTATCTATCAGTGTACCAATATTTCAAATGTTTTTCTATTTTAGATTAATTTTTATGGGGAAGAAAACGTTGTTCATTTACATAGTAAATAAAAGCGAGAAATGTAAAAATACCAATAGATTTTTAAAGCTGGTAGTATTTTACAATGACAATTTTTGTGACGATTTAGCTAAGATATTTTGACGATTTTGGCAAATTGTCTGTAATTCGTTTTTCGTATGGAGAATAAACTGAAATTTTTTGTCGTATGTCGTCTTTGAGGGAAATATTTAAGTTTGAATCAGTGCTTTAAACAAAGGAAGAAAAATAGGGAAAGCATCACAGCGTTTGAAACCTAGAAGACGACAAGAACGAAATGATGAAAAAAATCAATTTGTTCAATCAGTTGGCCTGCAAAAAATTTCTACAATGAATTAAGAATATTTTTTTTGACACAAGCAAATATTTATGTATATTTAAGTTTTTCCGTCTCTTTCTGTTTAAGTCGTTTACTTTTGGTTTTGTAATTTGGAATGCTTTATTGAAACGTATTTTGCAGGCAATAAATATCTCAAGTTTTTTTACGACTGACAGTTGGGAAGTCACTAAAAGATCGCTACTGACTACAATACAATCGAGTTCCTAAACCTAAATAAGCACTTCATAGGTCATGAACGGGTTGTCAGAGAGGCCTTTTTAAAGTATAAGATCCTTAGTATTAAACTGATATCTGTTCTAGACCTAAATGATCTAGAAGATCGTCTTGCTAACAGATGTACTTTTTCTATTATTAGCAACGGCATAAATAGAACAGATAAGATTAAACAACTCTGCCTTTTGCCAGAATAACTGCTCAATTTAATTCCTAAAGTTTATGTATAACTAACTTTCAAGGCAAATTGAATACCAGGTGGTCTAACAGCTACAACAACAACAAAAAACCACGCACTTCGCCTGGTACATCTTTATCAATCTGTCAAAAAAAAATCTAACTTAAACTCAAAGACATATGAAAAAAAATTTTAACAATTTTCTTTTGAAAAGAATTGCTTTGTGTTTGCTAATTTTTGGCTGATTATTTTCACTTCTCACATTCACAATTTTGCAATTTTAAGAATATAAAACAATAAAACATAAACAATTTTGGACACTTCAGGTATTAATAGCCGATACACATAGCCTTTGCACAGCTAATAATATCGTAGGCTAACGAGCCCACTTAGTATTCAATTCGCCTTGCTAACTATCTGATTTTTATAATTGCCCTACAGCTCATTGGTTTAGCTTTACTGCCCGTCTATACCAGAGATAATTATTGCGACATATATATAAGTAAATACAAAATTATGTTATCTTTAATGTTGACAGCAATTTTTGTACATATTTATTGCCGGCAATTTATTTTTTTTTTCTTCATTGTTTATTTATTGAATCTTCATATATTAAATATGAACTAACAATAATTAATCAAATCTTATCATAATTCTTTATTTATGTCCTGCCAGTGCCAGACAAAAATTTTTTCTTCTTCACGGGTTCTGTTCACATATATTGGTGCTTATCGCTCTTCTAGTTGGGTAAGTGCTGCAGTGTCTCTTCTTCTTAAGCGAGTGTGGCCGCCATGATTTAAAATATTTCGACCTAATGGATTTGGGTGTTGTTCGAGCCTTTTTAAATATTTTACTGCATATTTTGTAATCATAATTTTTACTAATGGCACATTGAGATCCTTATGAATGTTTGAGTTTTTAACGTACCAGGGAGCTGCTGTGATTATTCGAAGAAGTTTATTTTGACGCCTTTGAATTTTTTCGATATTAGAGGTCGAGGCGGTGCCCCATAGTTAAATACCGTAGCACCAGATAGGCTTTAAGATAGAGTTATAAAGTAGAAGCTTGCAATCGCGACTAAGGACAGAATTTCTTCCAATAAGCCAATGAATTTGAATACCTTTAAGTTTCATTTGAGTTAATTTTGGCATTTCCACGTTAGTCGCCGATCCAGATGTAAACCGAGATAATTTACATGCGAATGTTGAGGAATTATTTGATTATTGATTGAAATAGGGGGCAAGATTCCCGGCGCAAGGTGAATGTTATATGTACGCATTTTTGCTCATTTACCATTATCCTCCATTGTCTTAGCCATATTTCTAGTTGAAAAATATGATCCTGTAAGTAGCGAGATGCTTCATAACTGTTTTCGTGGGCGCTTAGAAATGCTGTATCGTCTGCAAATGTTGAAGTTTTGGTGTAGTATAAAAGAGGGCCCAGGATGCTGCCTTGTAGAACTCCAGCGCCAATTGGCTGAGGTGAACTTAAGAAATCTCCTTCTTTAATAATAAATTGACGGCCGACTAAGTAGCTGTCTAACAGCTAATGTGTGTTTGCTGGTAAATTTTGCTTCAATTTATGTAGTAAGCCTTCATGCCAGACTTTATCAAAAGCTTGCGAAACATCGATGAAGAGGGCTGAGCAATATTTTTTTTCTTCAAATGCTTTTCTTATAACATTTACTATTCGATGAGTTTGTTCAATTGTGCTGTGTTTTCTTCTAAATCCAAACTGATGGTTTGGAATACATCTATTTTCATTTAAAATTGGTGTTAATTTTGAAACTAATAATTTCTCAAACAGCTTTGACATATTTGATAATAAGCTAATAGGCCTATATGACTCAACTTTTGTGTGATCTTTCCCTGGCTTTGGTATTATCGTTATTAAAGAGACCTTCCAATCTTGAGGGTAGTATTCAAGCCGTAAAATACACAGAAAAAAATAACAAAAGCTATTAAGTAATTAAAAAAAATTTGTTAAATTTTTGTAATATTTTTAACAATCTTTTTAATTAACATGTTTGTAAATTGTCATATTGACAATTTGTTTTATTTGTAGAAAATTAATATGAATGTATATCATAGAAAAAATTTTAAGTGTCAAAAAATTCAAAACTGAAATAAAAAATCTTTATTTTCAATTAAAAATCTTTTAAAGAATAAGCGATGCGATAATTGTTTTGGAATTAAGTCAATCTATACGGTAAGTAAAGTTATTATTATACGATTTATAAAGAAATTTTAATGCATCTGTTATTTATTCTAGTTTTACTGTTCAGGATGCCAAGATTCCATGTTGTGTTGATGTCAGAACCTTATGGGACATCCAGGTCTATATATGGTTTGCTTAAATAATGTTTAATGCTGTTTGTGATGTGCTGTTTAATAAATTTTACCAAGAAAAACTAATAAAATCAACTTTTAATTTCATCTTTTATATCAATTTAGTTAGTAACAAAGTATTTTGTTAATATGACAATTTAGTAATAAAAATTTATATTTAATTGTTAACAAATATTTTATTCAATATTACAAACTCATTGTTAAAAATATTTGTTGAATTTTAATAATTTTCATTAACAAAATAATTTTTTGTATTTACAAATTTGGTTGTTGGTGCCTTTTCAATTAAAAAGTTAATTGTAATGACGAATTTGGTATTCAATATGACAATTGATTTGTCGTAATTTTTTTCTGTGTAGCATTAAAAATAAAAAGAATAATTTTCTTTGCTATGCGAGGTAGCTCTAATTAAGCATTTTATTACTGATCTTATCAATACCAGGTGCCTTCTTAGTGTTTAAGTCACAAATAGCCTTTTCGATTTCTCTTATTTCAAATCTTATGGGAATAGTTGCTCTAGCAGCAACAGGTGGTAGCTCGGCCGCAATATCGTTAGATATATTTGGTGTAAATACGTTTTTCAAGTGACTCACAAACAGATTTCCTTTTTCAATATCGTTGTTGCCCAATTTATGTTACAATAATTCCAATAGTCCATTTTCTTTGACAATTATTGCTAACATAAAATGTCAAATTTGGTTGTCAAATGAACAAAAAGAAGCAAAAAAGAAAAAAAATAGAAGCAAGTTGTGTGAGAAAGAAATTAAATTGGTGAAATGGTAGCAAATTATTTTTGTAGTGAAGGAATTAAATTAAAGAATTTACTAAACGCTTAAATAAAATTTCAAAAATTATTTTTATTAATATTGTTTTTTTTTTTATTCGATCTTTATTACATATTTAAATTTATATTTATTTGTTTAAGTTTGAGTTCTTTTTTATACAAAAATATTAATTTTAATTGATTTTTTTAAATTATGAGTTAACATATATACGTTTTACCATGCCTCTAACATCAGCTGTGCAATAAGAAATATTGCTCTGTTATTCTGCCGCCGTTATTGCAAACTTGCTGAGATTTTTATCTTTAGTGTAGACCTGGCGTTAAGAGCAACGAACTCTAAAAACATGTTTAAATTTGATTCAGTGATCGACAATTAAGAGACAGAGAATGATTATGTAAAATACTACATTGGTATTTCTAAACATTTAAATTTATTTACTTTTTCTACCTTTAATTAGGGTATTTTTTTGGTGAACCTAAACATTTTCGTTTTCCGGTAGGTGCGAGAGCCGCACATTGCTTTTTAAATGTTTTTAAATGCGTGTCTTAAAATACATGTTTGTTGCAGTGTGTTTGCTTTATTAGTGTGTTAAAATGTAAATAAATTTCATGCATAATTTTAGGCTCTAGTTAGTTTAACACAAAACTAATACGCAACGCACTCATACTCTCTACTCTAAAACTTGTATGTAGCTGGGTGGGAATAAATGAAGACGTATGAATAGAAAAAGCACATAAAACTAAGGCCAACTAAAGGACCGGGGACAGGGAGAAAAGTAAAAGGCGCTACAAATGTTTTCAAAGAAATATTTAAAAGGCCTTGTTCATAAAAAAATATTGTAGGTTTATAAAAGATTTTTGAAACGCATTTTCTATGAACATTTGAAAAGCCGGTAATTTTCTGATATTTTAGATTGAGATGAGCTGGAAGCCCTAATTAAGCTTGATCATTTTAGTCGGGTCCATAAAAGAGCCCAATTCATATTAAACAGCTTTTGGCAGCACTTTAACAATTAAAGCTTCTAAATTTTCCAATATTTTCTTTTTGATTTCATTTAGATGCCAAACGTCCCGTATTTCCTCTTTTATTTAACTGACTTACC
This sequence comes from Pollenia labialis, assembly GCA_949318255.1. NCBI lineage: Eukaryota > Metazoa > Arthropoda > Insecta > Diptera > Polleniidae > Pollenia > Pollenia labialis. Next base: position 28,036,760 of record OX439141.1, on the reverse strand, counting down.
ATATTTTATAGCTTTTGTTTACAAATAGCTTTGAACTTTCATCACACGCGACGTGTTTTTTCTCCTTATTTTTGCTATAAATTTTATTTTGTGGGTGTTTGTGTCATTGGTGTGGTGCATAGTTTTTATTATTTTATTTTAAACATTTTCTAGTTAAGCCTAAAATTATGCGTGGTTTTTTATTAAGCTAAATATTTATGAATGGGGGCTGGGCAAAACACCATCATGCATAGAAACAATTTAATACATGGAGCCCTTGTCAGCTCACAGACACACTAAAATAATCGCACAGTCTCATTGCGCCTAAAATTTATGTGGATATGACATGCCGCTGTATGTCATAATGAAGGCAGGAGACCTGCTTGGCTCTTAAAATTTTTTATGGCGCAAAATTTTGAAATATACAACAATTTGTATAAACATTTATTGTTTATTTTTTTTCTTGATATTTTATAGTGAATTTATCCCTGCGTGTGATTTTATGTGTGTGTGTAATTTTGTTATTGCTGTTTTAGCCTTGTGTTAGTTGTAGTTGCAGCAAGTGACTTTACTCAAGCCTAAAGAGCCCGACGCAACGGTAAACATAAACAAATACACAAATTGGTATTAGTGCGTGAAATAACAAAACAAAAAACACATAAACAAACTCACCCATAAGGGATTTGCAAAATGAATAACAGTGGGACACATCCCTTTTCAAAAAACCTTATTTTTTATTGGAAAAAAGTAAATTTTTATTGAAAAAAAAGTACATTTTTGTTCGCAAAAAAAGTAAATTTTTGTTCGCAAAAACAGTAACTATTTGTTTCAGTGCTTTGGATCGTCCATCACAAAGTTCGGGAAAGTGATTTCTAGTATTGAAAAAATTAGACCAAATTAGACTAAATTTTAACGCAGTAATTAAAAACTTGTTTATATGTCGATTATGTATGGCAACTGAACTTTAGTTGCCAGTTGCCGAAAACATATTACAGATGACAACTGATGTCGATTTCAGTTACCAAATAAAAAATTTTTTAGGCAACAGTTAAATGTTGGTTGCTCTTTAGAATTTTTAAGTTAAATGACGTTAAAAGCATAAAAATAAGTACGCTTTTTTTGTGTCATTTGGGGCATTTTGCTTCATATTTCTTATCTTGGTTAATAAAACTGATAAAGTTACCACTGAACAACAATTTTACGTACTAGACCAACAAATTAAATTGAATCCAAGTACATATTGAAAACTTTGAACAATCGAGGTCTTGCTGCTGTTGGCCAATGCATTTGTCAGTCAGAACCTCTTTTAGCGGACAAAACTATGCCCTTAAGCAAGAAAACTTTATTATTAGTATAATCTGTGATTCATAAGTTCACATCTTCTTTCGGGTCATCGTAAAAATAAATGTACGAAGCTAATTATTTATTAGTTATTTAATTAAATTAACTTATTTTAATTTGTTTGCCAGAATTGCTTACATTTTTTCGGTAGCCGCGTTGTCAAAATGGCAACTGACAAAAGTTGTCTTACCTCAAATGAATTTTTATTGTCAAATAGTTACGCAAGTGAACTTCAGTTGCAATACAAAATCAACCCATTAGGCTTTAATGCTGCTTTAATAGCTTCCCATGTTCACAATAGAAGCGATTTGTTCCTGTATTTTTTCTGATTCTTAACAGCTTTAAAGATCTATAATAAATAGTAGACTTCGCCATCATATCGCTGTTTGCAAATTTTTGCGAACGTCCGCTCGTTTGACAATCTTTACCGCATTTTTCCCATTTCTTATAGTTTTAGAAACTTTTGATAACAATTTATTTATACAATTGATACAATCCATAAATTGTTTGAACTATTAAAAATTATCTCGAGTTTTCGTTAATTTTGAAATTTTTCCTATTTTGTTATTTTCCGAGATTTTGTTCTTTTAACCCGTTGAGCGATTTACAATAAATTTTAGGGTTTGTTTACAATATTTTTTTTTTGCAATTTTTCGCGAATTTTAGCTATTTTCGCTCTGGAAACGATTTTTCCACTGACTTTAGATATTTTTTCATAAAGAACTTCAAAAGCAATATCTGACATAAATATTGGACGACTTTTTTCACGTACATTTTTGTGTATGAAAATTTTAACCTTAAGATTCGATTTTGCAAAAAAAAATTTTTGTGATATACGGTAAGATAACTTCGGCACGACGATATGTGTATACTTTTGAACAAAAATTTCATTGATTTTTAATTTTTTTTTTAATTTTTCATCCTTTTTACATTCACTGGAACTAATAGCGTGAAAAACTTTTCACATGAGATTCACGATTGCTTTTTTCCCTTCGAGGGGAATGAAAATTTCATGGGAACAAAAATTCCACTTGTCATTCACGATAGGGGTGATTAAAGAAGTAAATATATTTGGTAAGAAGTAAATGTTATTGGTGTTGATAAGCAAAATATTAATTGGCTAACAATAAGAATTATTAGTTTAAAGAAAAAGATATAAATCGAGCCCTAACCGCGAAAATAGTGTAAGCGCCAAAAATCAAATTTTACAGAAGAGAGCTTTTTTATTTTATTTCATATAAATTTTGTATGAAATTTGTCGCTTACAATAAAATTGTTCTTGCTATAAAATCGTAACGGTACCTTTTTTGACCATGACATTTTAGGAGATGATGCAAGCGTTGCCAATAAAGTCATTTATTAAAAAAAAACGAAAACTGAAATTTATGTCGCTTACACTATTTTCGCGGTTAGGGCTCGAAATAATAATAAAAAGCTATATTTTTGCGATTTGGAGAACATCCAATTGCTTAAAATTATATGATTATGTTGAATTCAATAGTGTTTTTATTTTAAACGGAAGCTTTCGATTTAAAAAAAGAAAAAGGTACAGAATATTTTGAAAAACAAATCGAAGAAGAGGTAGATCATCAATAAAACGCTAATGGTCCTTGGGTGAAGTCAGTTTAAAAATTGAAGGTCTTCATATTTTCTTGCCGCTATTTTCCTTCTTTCGTTGTAGAGTGGTTCCAAACTCGAAACATGAATAGGTTTTATAATTTTATTTAGTTTCTGTGGTCAATTTTTCCACTCTTCGGTGAAACGAAGTTTAAACTTTATTTCAATTTGGTGTATGTTTAATTGCACGAATATCCGTTACCTTGGGATTTCCTTTTACAAAATTGCATGGTGTTGACATGTTTGAGAAACGAAAAGTCCAAACATGTAACGTCGTATAGTTCAGGCTTTATCCGGGCTGTTTTGCATATATCAATATATTCAGCAGGGACAGCAATATTTCTATTTTTAATTGCACGTTCAATGATGGAGTGTTCACTATTAGCTTCCATTTGTGTGCGTCCAATTTCCAAGATTTTTTTGTTCAATCTTTATGTTAAGTTGCAGCAAGACATTGCTCATTATGGTGTTTCGATTTTGGTAGGTTCAGCCGCCACTATAAAAAATAATTTTTTTCGGCTTCTCGTTTTTACAAAGGACCTTTTGTTCGATGACGTACATCCAGTTGCTCGAAAATTGTTCAGCACCTAAGCCACCTTTCACTTCATTCCATATAAAGCAATAAGCTTTATTTTTCTTAAGGTTGAAAAAAAAAACAATTTGTGAACTTGCAGCTTCGTGCGATAGTACATGCTGCTTACCTGGGATTTTGGAGCCATCAACACCAGGGCTGTCTGATGTGGCGATTTTTCGCCAAACGTGGCGATTTATAAACCTAATTGGCAATGCAATTTTGTGTAAGGTTCTTTATAACAGTATCAAGCGTATTTTTCAAGGTGGAGTGCAGTGCGAAAGAATGCGCAGTTTTTTTTTATACATTTTAACTTTAATTAGAATTGTGGTTATTTTGTTGAACTATTTATGGTTTTTAATCCAAATTTTTTAATATTTTTAATCAGGCTTAAGTTCATCAAATTTAATTTTCATTAAATTATTTTTATGAAGAAAGGAATTTTACAACATGAAAATTACTTAAAATTTTTATTGATAATCATTCATTCTTGACTGACCTGAGATTCGAACCCAGGCGGCTGGTTACCATGACATGTTTCGATCGCAAACACTCGATCTCCACACTTACTAACTTTTTTTACAATCCAAAATCAAAAATTTCTTTTAAGCCTTACTAAGAATATTAAAAGAAATTATATATTCACTTGAAATTTTTGAAAACCCTGATTTTTTGTAGAATCGAAAACGAATCTGGGTTAGAAGGTACATACGTTTTAAAAATTATTCTTTTAGAAGACTGTCAAGTTCAATTCCAAATATCCAATTGGAATACATCTTTTGAGACATTTAGCCTTTGCTTCAAATAGATACAAAATTTTACCATATTCTAACTTATATTCACATAAAAAATCACTCCTTAAAAAAAAGGATTTTTTGCATCAAACTCTACTCATTTGGCATACTTGATTGTTAAGATAATCAGCCTTCTTATGACAATGGCACTATTTAAAATAGTAAAAGCCAGATCTCTTAAGTTGTTCCGAAACTCGTGCGATAAGATAAGATAAGATAAGATAAGATAAGATAAGATAAGATAAGATAAGATAAGATAAGATAAGATAAGATAAGATAAGATAAGATAAGATAAGATAAGATAAGATAAGATAAGATAAGATAAGATAAGATAAGATAAGATAAGATAAGATAAGATAAGATAAGATAAGATAAGATAAGATAAGATAAGATAAGATAAGATAAGATAAGATAAGATAAGATAAGATAAGATAAGATAAGATAAGATAAGATAAGATAAGATAAGATAAGATAAGATAAGATAAGATAAGATAAGATAAGATAAGATAAGATAAGATAAGATAAGATAAGATAAGATAAGATAAGATAAGAAGATAAGATAAGATAAGATAAGATAAGATAAGATAGATAAGATAAAAGATAAGATAAGATAAGATAAGATCAAGATAAGATAAGATAAGATAAGATAAGATAAGATAAGATAAGATAAGATAAGATAAGATAAGATAAGATAGATAAGATAAGATAAGATAAGATAAGATAAGATAAGATAAGATAAGATAAGATAAGATAAGATAAGATAAGATAAGATAAGATAAGATAGATAAGATAAGATAAGATAAGATAAGATAAGATAAGATAAGATAAGATAAGATAAGATAAGATAAGATAAGATAGATAAGATAAGATAAGATAAGATAAGATAAGATAGATAAGATAAGATAAGATAAGATAAGATAAGATAAGATAAGATAAGATAAGATAAGATAAGATAAGATAAGATAAGATAAGATAAGATAAGATAGATAAGATAAGATAAGATAAATAAGAAAGATAAGATAAGATAAGATTAAGATAAGATAAGATAAGATAAGATAAGATAAGATAAGATAAGATAAGGATAAGATAAGATAAGATAAGATAAGATAAGATAAGATAAGATAAGATAAGATAAGATAAGATAAGATAAGATAAGATAAGATAAGATAAGATAAGATAAGATAAGATAAGATAAGATAAGATAAGATAAGATAAGATAAGATAGATAAGATAAGATAAGATAAGATAAGATAAGATAAGATAAGATAAGATAAGATAAGATAAGATAAGATAAGATAAGATAAGATAAGATAAGATAAGATAAGATAAGATAAGATAAGATAAGATAAGATAAGATAAGATAAGATAAGATAAGATAAGATAAGATAAGATAAGATAAGATAAGATAAGATAAGATAAGATAAGATAAGATAAGATAAGATAAGATAAGATAAGATAAGATAAGATAAGATAAGATAAGATAAGATAAGATAAGATAAGATAAGATAAGATAAGATAAGATAAGATAAGATAAGATAAGATAAGATAAGATAAGATAAGATAAGATAAGATAAGATAAGATAAGATAAGATAAGATAAGATAAGATAAGATAAGATAAGATAAGATAAGATAAGATAAGATAAGATAAGATAAGATAAGATAAGATAAGATAAGATAAGATAAGATAAGATAAGATAAGATAAGATAAGATAAGATAAGATAAGATAGATAAGATAAGATAAGATAAGATAAGATAAGATAAGATAAGATAAGATAAGATAAGATAAGATAAGATAAGATAAGATAAGATAAGATAAGATAAGATAAGATAAGATAAGATAAGATAAGATAAGATAAGATAAGATAAGATAAGATAAGATAAGATAAGATAAGATAAGATAAGATAAGATAAGATAAGATAAGATAAGATAAGATAAGATAGATAAGATAAGATAAGATAAGATAAGATAAGATAAGATAAGATAAGATAAGATAAGATAAGATAAGATAAGATAAGATAAGATAAGATAAGATAAGATAAGATAAGATAAGATAAGATAAGATAAGATAAGATAAGATAAGATAAGATAAGATAAGATAGATAAGATAAGATAAGATAAGATAAGATAAGATAAGATAAGATAAGATAAGATAAGATAAGATAAGATAAGATAAGATAAGATAAGATAAGATAAGATAAGATAAGATAAGATAAGATAAGATAAGATAAGATAAGATAAGATAAGATAAGATAAGATAAGATAAGATAAGATAAGATAAGATAAGATAAGATAAGATAAGATAAGATAAGATAAGATAAGATAAGATAAGATAAGATAAGATAAGATAAGATAAGATAAGATAAGATAAGATAAGATAAGATAAGATAAGATAAGATAAGATAAGATAAGATAAGATAAGATAAGATAAGATAAGATAAGATAAGATAAGATAAGATAAGATAAGATAAGATAAGATAAGATAAGACGAAGTGGAATTCGCCTACAATATTTTTGCAGGTAACGTCTCTTTGAATGTAGAACAAGATTGCATCAAAAACTTAATTTCAAAAAAATTGGCATATACGATAATTTCGCGCAAAGAGGTCGATATATTGATCTCATTTAAAACAAAATACAATAAAGTTTTTTATTTCATTAGATTAAAAGAGGCAATACAAAATAAAAGCTTAAAAATTGTGTTTTGTTTGCAACTCCGAATATAATGACACAGGTTTTTAAAATCAGGTATGTTATTTTATACACAGGGAATTCATGATACGAAATGAAAATCCATGTGAATAGAAAAATTTCATTCGGAAATTTTCACTTGTGGAATTCATGAAATGGGTGAATGAGTATCGGTGCATTCTCTCTCCAATTTATGTTAGTTTTTGTAACAAAAAGTTCAATTTTTTAGGGCGGTTATTCCACATTTGGGTTCATAACACTGATGTTTCGTTTAAACGCTTTTAAATTATATTTTCGTTCAACAAAGTGTTATATTTACTGTTTTGTTGAATTTTATGACCGTTAGCTGCCTTTAACTGTCACCGTTATGGTTTGGTAAATGTGTGATATATTTAATCGACATTTGTTATGTTCTTAGGTATTTTTAAGTTACTATTGCGTAATGCCTTTAATCGTTTCGTATAATGATACATTATGGTCTTTCTTTTGTAGATGAATATTTGTGTGTGTATGATGGTTTATTTTGAGCGACATTTTATTTATATTTATAGTTGAAAAGGCAAACATGTTTGCTTAAGCAACGTTTAAAAATACTTTTAAGCGAAAATTATAATGAAAAGTTTGTCGCATTTACACAAAGTTTTGCGAGTGTTACAAATTATTTATCAAACTGGAAATTTTTATGTTACAACAGTTGTGTTACCAAAAAAAAAACAAGGTTGGAATTGTTATTTATTAGATAATATAAAATAAAAATACTAAAAAATAATATTTTTAACGATTTGGGTAAATATGAAATTATTTTCTTATGTTGAAGAGAATTTTTTCAGCTTTGGAAAACATTGAAATAAAATTTAAAATGTACGAAAAAGGACTGTCAGGAGCTGTTAAATATGGGGAACGTTGAGGCCAGTGAAAAAACCACAAAAAACCGAAGTTTGATTTTAATTGACTTTAGCGTGCTGAATCCAAACCTGTTCACAATTTCTGTGGCCTTTTGACAAAACATCTTAAGTCAAAATTAAAAAATTGAAAAAAATGCTGCTAATTATACTTATTTTCCTTCAAAAAACATTTTTGTTTATGATTTTAAAATGTTCTATTATAAACGAAATTTTTCTTTAATTTCGGTTTATTTTATTATTTGATAAAAATTATTTTTTCACCGAGTTTTTTTTAAAACTTTTTTTGCTATCTTATCTCGACTTAAGATGTTTTGTCAAAATTCCACAGATTTAATTCTATCAAGTCTAGTTTTTTTTTTAAGGGCTAGACTAATATTTTGCCAGGAAATGGGCAGCTATGCTGAAATCATCAGGTCTGTGATGGGAAAACATTTTGAAAATAACACTATTTGAAATCGATAATGTCGTTTTCGGTGTCTTTAACAACACAGTGCAACAAATTTCGGGTCATCGCCGCCAGCCTCAGTACTTGCAATGCGAAATAAAACTAAGCTACTGGTAGAGCAAATCTGCCAAAAGGATTTAAAAAGTTAGCTCGGGTCTCCGGAATATCGGCCCCTACAGTTTTTGAATTTTTTGAAAAGGCGTTTGGTTTAAGTTAAAAAAAAATATACTAAATGTACTTCTGAGCTAAAAGACTATTTCAGAATATATTAACCCTCTAACACTCGTTTTAAGGGTTAATTTTTGTCCATTTTTTAACTTCCACACAAAAGAATACAAAACGGCACTTTAGAGGGTTGAAATGTTCGACGAATATTTTTTGCATTAAATTTCACTATGGGTCTTCTAAGAGCAAAAATTCCGCAATGTTTGTAAAACGGGTTTTCAGAAAATTTCAAGGCCCGGAATTTCCAAAAAATAGGTTTTACATACATTGCACGATTTGTTGGTCTTAGAAGACCCTTTGGCAGACCCAATGGTCTAGTTTCATTTCGCGTTTTGAACTTTTGTAAGCTAACGGCTGAACAACAGCTCAAGAAAAATTTAATTTTTTGTTTTCGACCCCTGAAGATGGTCAACAAAGTTGACAGAAATATTGATAATTTTTCATTCTTGACAGACCTGAGGCTCGAACCCAGGCGTTATTACGGACACGTTACCCTTACATGATTCGATTGCAACCACATAAAATTTATCATGACTGCAGAATGATTTATCCGCTTTGTATAAATATACCAGCATATGGATTGGAACAAAATTCCCTTTGAGTCATCCAAATAACTGGAAGTAATAGAAAAAAAGTGAAAACGGTTTTAATTTTAGCGTCTTAAAATCTTTATATTCCATACATTTTCTTAAAGCGATTTTTTTTTGCCAATTTAATTTAGTAAATAACTTGCGTATGATTAATATTTAAATTAATTATCACTCATACGCACCAATATGTATAAAATTAGCCAATAAGGCATTGGACTTGAGCAACCAAATATCTTTGCTGGGGTAATTTGGTGGGCTGAATTCCAATCTGTAATTGGTTATTCTCTATCACGTCAGCTTGTCGAGGTTAAAAAAATTTATTAATTCGTTTCTTACACAAAAAAAACTTAACTAGTTTATTTAAAAATCAATGAATTTTCAACTGTGAATTGCGTTATTTGAAAGTCATTTGTATTTTGTTGGTTCGGTTTTACGTATTAGAGTCCAGCAATTGTCTCCCAGCATGTTTTTGTCTCAAAATCCTTGATAAATTTTTCCAATTTTCATATACTTGGCGAGCACGCTGCCCTGGTTTGCGCTCACGGCATTTTTTTGTTTTTTTTAAATCTAAATTGGAATAAAGAATATGCAAAACATTGTCGGTGTCTATGGTTTGTCCAAGTTTCTGACTGCAAAACCAAAGTAATGTAAATATGCATAATTTAATGATTCTGATTTTGTGTTTTTTTTTCAACCAAATATTCACCACACACAAAGTATAAATAGCTCGAGTCTAATTTTATGAATATTTAGTATGAATGTGGGCTTCTGTCAAATAAATGATTGTGAAATTGTAGTGTAGTGTTTAATAGTATTGCCAGAATGCGATTAAAAATGAGCAAGACGATAGAGCCCAATTTTGATGCCAGATTCGAATTCAGCGCCAACCAGATTAGTTAGAAAACATGCTTCGTTTCTGCAATCAATTTTTTTTACCAAATTTCTCGCATCGAATATTCCATCGTTTCTTGGAAAGTGAGAAAATATTATGTCTGCAACTCATGTCGAAAACTATCAATAGAACTTACGTCGTTCCGTTATACATATCATAACATTGCACTCGAATTGCACGCCAGTAACACGAAAACGAAAAAACGAAAATTTTTCAACGACGGCGACGAGAACAACGGTCGGCTATACCAAATAATGTTTTTTGTATGCAAACGAGCCTTGAAAGCATTTGTATATTTTATAAAAATGTTAAAAGCAAAATAATTAAACAATAAAAATGTGCCAAGATCAAAATATTATTAGATTTATTATTTGTATTTTGCATTTTTAATTGTTTTTAGTGTTAAAATTTGTTCTCGTCCCATTTTTATTCGTGAGCTTATTTGACAGTTCAAAGCGGAAAATTTTCTCACAAAAATGTTACAGACACGCTTTTTCTGTAAATTGGCGAGTTATTTCCTTAAGTGACAGCTAGTACTCGCCAAAAAAAAGTTACAGACACAGTTTAGTGAAAAACCCAGCTGCTTGTTTAAATATATTGCATTTTTGTTTCATTTCATACATTTCAATCAAAAAGTTTCCAGACGCGAGTGTTACAGATCGTGGGCACAGTGTTTTTTTTTTTGCATACAACTGGGGCGTATAATTAATATTTATTACGAATATAAAAAAAAACTTAACACTGTGCTAGAATTTGACACTTGTTTCTGTCAAGCGGGGCACCTGGCGGGTTAACCTAATTCGGGAACGCTGAATCCAGTGGTGTTAACCGTTTTTTTTCGGTTATCTCCCGTTTTTGAGATAAACCGTTATTTAGAAATTAAGGAGGTTGCACAACATATATTCGTTAAAGTCAGTTAAAATGTACCTTTAAGTAGGGTTAAACTTCATTCTAGTATGTGGAGTTGTTGTAGAAACATAATTTTTGTTATTTAAAACTGCCAAAAAGTACAAAATGCAGCTTTATTCCTAATATTTTGTATTATTACAGTACCGGACGGCAGTTTATTTAAGAAGTATTCCGTTCATTAATTTTTAAATAAATAAACATTTTAAATTACAAGCAACTTTATTTTTAACAGATTCTAACAGTTATTTAAAAAAAACTGAGTGCATATTAATACGGATTTTCAGTTGCAGTTAATATTGTCCGTTGATTAAGTTAAATTCTTTTTTTATGTAAAATTAAATAAAAATGTAATTTAAAATAACGAAGAGTTCATTTAATTTTTACTGTCAAAAATACAACCGCGAAATTAAAACAAAAGTGTGTAACGGGGTTAGTAAATACTAATGGTCTCTATCTTATTAGAAAAACAAGCAGACAGGTGTCTGTCTGTTGTTTTTTTAGAAATTCGGCTCTTTTGTAGAGTAAACGAAAATTACTGAATTTAAAAAAATAACTGAATATTCCTTTGTTTTTTACGAAATATTTAGTTTATTTTGTAATAGTTAATTTATATAAAATAACTAAAAATTCATTTGGTTTTACGGAACATGGGGTTGAATTTTTGACACTAAAAATTAAATGAACTTTTCGTTGGAAATAAATGAAAAATAAGTAGACCAGTATTTACCTGAAATTTCTGGTACAAAGTTTGTCAAAATAAAAAAATTGGTTTAATTTTTTTAAATATCTAATTTTTTATTTAATTTTATTACAAGTTTCTAACCTAACAATTGTGAACTTAATATATAAAAAAACTCTTAAGTTTTATGTTAATTTACAATAATTGGAAGTTATTAGTTTAACATATTTATTTTTTTTAACGAATACAATACTTTTATACAATATACAAAAAGGTTTTGTGTGAAAACTTTGAAGATTTGAGAATTTTTTTCATTGAGAAAAAAATAAAATAAAAAGAACAAAATAAAACTTACTCTTATACAAAAACGAACTACAATTTTCTTGTAATTTAACATGCAGACAGGAGAAAATTAAGAACAAAAAAATAAAATAGACAACAATACGATAGCATTTCTACAAGGAAATAAATGCAAAAGAACTAAATAAAAACCCAAGAGGGAAGACTTACTTACTGCAGTGAAAAATAGCACATTGAAGTGTATCCCTAAAAGTATGTCTTTGATATTAATTTTTTATACATATTTATTTTTTAGGCAAAATAAAATTTTGTTTTAAGGCGGACATTGATTTTAGCTGAACGAAAGAAAAAAAATAGATTTTCACATCTGCATGTGTGTTTAAGTTGAGGCACACACAAACAATTAGATATCCGGCACTGTGCACTGTTTGCAATTTTCCATTTCAGGTGTAAAATCTTCAATTTGTATGGTTGTCTCGAAGAAATTGTAACGCATATGAACAACTGTAGTGGCTTCTTGTAGAATTTTCTTGGGATCTGCTCCGTCAACTGGAAAGATAGAAAAACAATAAAAAAAAAGAAGGAATAAATAAATGAATAAATTTAATTTAAAAAAGCAGTAAGATCCGTGACCATGGTGCGATAAGATAAGAAAGTTATATAAAAAAATTCAAAAAGACATATTTTCACCTCAAATGCAAACGGACGTAGCTGCACAAAAATTTAAAAAATAAAGTTTTAAATTGATTGTGGTTCGTTTTATCAAACCCAAATTTTAAGAGCCCTGCGATAAGAAATGTCGAAATTATTAAAGAAATTCAAGCTCCAAGAATACTTTATTGTTATTGTAATTGATTTTGTAATGTTTCTTGATTCTCCAGTAAAAAAAATAAAAATGTAGTTATGTCCGTTTGCATTTATGAACAAGTGTAACCGGGTGTGCTTTGTAACCCCGCCACTACTTCAGATATACAATAATAAGCCCGCTTCCTTTTTTCCGAATGACTTGTGTTGACATCGAAGCTTTTTGTACGAATTTTAAGTGTTAGTTTTTTCCTGTTGTACTGTTATTTTGTATTTATATGTAACAGATATGCCCATGCCCACTTCGCCAACAATTTCTACTTTTCGATGGGTTTTTTTATTGACCCAGCATCTAAATGTCTCAAATTTGGGAGGTTTTCCATTAACGTACTTCAGATAAAAACGCCCACTTCTCCAATACTGCCCACATTTTGTCGAATGTTGATAACGAAAATAATTTATTCAAATTTAAAAAGTGACTCTTTGATTTTAAATTGACTTTTTTTACAAAAAGTAAATTTTTCTACAAAAAGTCACTTTTTCTTCAAAAATTCACATGTTTTCCAAAACGTCACTTTGTCTACAAAAAGTCACTAATTCTGCAAGACGTCACTTTTTCTACAAAAAGTAAATTTTTCTGCAAAAAGTCACTTTGTATACAAAAAGATACATTTTCTGCAAAAAGTCATTTTATCTACAAAAAGTCACTTTTTGTACAAATAGTCACTGTTTCCATTAAAGAAAACCATTTCCACAAAAAGTAGCCCTGTTTGAAGAAATTATCCCTTTCACAAATTCTTCATAGAAAATTTATTTAAAAGTGCCATTGTTCCCAAATAAATTTTTATTTTTTTTTTTTTTGTATTTCTCTATCTTGTCACGATTTTGTAACTTTTCACATTTGGGTTTTTAAATTCAATTCCAGTGAAAAAAAAACACAAAAGACACACAGCCAGACGACAACAGGGCCATTTTTTCCTACTCCCTTTTCGCATTTGGCTACAAATTTGTTTAATGCAAATTGCATTTTCTTTGCACGTGCATTAAAAACAAAGAAACAACTAGAATTAGATAAAGACATTCTCATGCTCATGTGTATAAATAACAAAAAAGTTTGGCAATAAAAATGTGTCTTACAAAATAGATGCAATTGTACAAAAACAACCAAAATAAAAGTGACGATGTCAAAAGAACTATGAAGACATACAAATTAAACAAAAAGAATTTATAAAATTGTAGTAAGACAACAAAAAAACAAAATTTTTGAGTTTTAAAGAAAGAAAATTGAAGTTCTGAATTTTTAAGGGATGGCGTATGATTAATATCAATTCGGAAGTAGTTTAGGAAAATTATTCATATCTTACCGAAAAGATAAGCTAGATGGAAGAGCGATAGCTTAAACGAAAGCCAAGACTACAAGCTTAGATATCGCGGAAAAAACTTTATATAAATACAAACGACATTATTCGTACAAAAGCTGAATTATTAATTTTAATTGAAAAATTTATTCTTCCTCTTAAAATTTGTAGAAATTTTAATAATACTGTTCTTTTAAGCCTAAACCACCAAATTATATTATTTTCTTAAATTACCCCAAATCCCTTTTAAAAAAAACTCCTAACCTTATTTAACAAATTCCCTAACAAATATTCATGCTATAAACAATTAAAACAAACTCTCAGCTAAAGTTTATTAATTATTACAAGCAACATAATTTTTTTTTTGTTATATAAATTTCCTTTTTTCCTCAAAAAACTTTTACTTTTTTAAATATTTATATCATCCTAACAAAAAAAAAATTAAAACGGACCAAAAGTTTTCACCCCAATAAAACAATTTGAATACCAAAAAAAAAAAAAAAACTCATTCATTAACTGTTGAAATACAAATAAATCATAACAAGTCTGAGGAAAATATTATTAAATTTTAAAATGGAATAAACGTGAATAACAAAATGACAATTGTGGCAGAACAAGAACCAAGTCGACAACACTAACGACACCATCATCATCAGCACCAAATAATGACAACGATGACTTCATCGACATGAACATAATTTGAGCTAATTTCCGTTTAAAATTTTCAAAGTTTTTTTTTTGGTTTTTGTAACGAAAAACTTTTTTTGCATTCTTTAATTATGAAAAGAAGAATTATAAGCTCGAGGAAAATTTTAGCTAATAAAAATTATAACAAAAGGAAAAATTTTTAAAATATCTGTGCCTTTTTGCAAGTTTTTATTTTGTATAATTGTTAGTTTTGGGGTCAAAATTATGATTTTTTTTAAAGAAATGTAAACTCGTCGAAAACATGGTGGATTTTACATTTTTCGGTAGTGATTTTGCTGCATAGTAACTTCATGTTTATTTAACATTCCAGCCAAATCAGAGCAAAATGACATTGATTTCTAAACAACACTACGAATAACGTTAAATGAAATTTGTGTTAAGGTTGAAACAACGTCAATTTCAGGTAGCATCAATTTAGTTTGAGTGTAAAATAACAGTGATTTTAGAATAATGCTAAGCACTTACCACCGGAAGGGATTAAAGGGAGAGAGAAGGAATTTTATTTATTTTCATGTTACAAAAGTTTTACTTTTGTTGTATTCCCCATTGCTTACCGAACCACTCACAATTAAAACCAGCAGCAAAATAACCCGATATGATTCGTCATTATTCTAGAAGATGGTCCAACCATAATGCACGATGTTAATTGGGAGTCACAACTAAACGGCAAGTTTTTTTCCAATTTTAATTGAAATTTCTCTATTGCAGTCATTGACAAATTCAACCATGTAGAGGTACATAATTGAGCAGCGCGTTAGGATTGTTGAAGCCTTTTACGAAAATGGGCGTTCAAATTAAAATGCATTCAAAGAAACCTCAGTGGATTCGTTAGCAAGCAGAATTGCCGCATTTGGGCAAATGAGTATCCACGACTGATTATTGAAAAGC
The DNA here is from genome assembly GCA_949318255.1 of Pollenia labialis. NCBI lineage: Eukaryota > Metazoa > Arthropoda > Insecta > Diptera > Polleniidae > Pollenia > Pollenia labialis. Next base: position 28,021,064 of record OX439141.1, on the reverse strand, counting down.
CAATGCAACCACAACAAGTGATAGTTTAATGCAGTTTATGGGCTGGCGGCGTCATCGGGCCGTACTCCTTTGAAAATAAGTTCGGCCAAGCAGCTACCGTGAATTGTGTTCGCTATCGCGATATGATAATGGACTTCTTGTGACCAGAAATTGTGTTACAGGGGTAAGTGTATTGAATTATTCTTAAATAAATGCATATGTTGTCTCTGAAGCTTCGTCACACTGTTATAACACACTCAAACCAATTTGATTCTACATGAAAGTCACGTTGTTTCAACTTGAAATAACTTTCATTCAACGTGATTCGGATTGTTATTTCAATATAAATGACATTTTGCTCTAACTTTACTGCAATGTTAAATTAACATGAATTATAGTTATTTTAAAAGAAAAAAATGTTGTTCGCAAGTAATTATAAAATCAGGTTGAATTAGTATGAAAAACGTATGAAGCAATATCAACACCGAAAAATTTTAAATCAACCTTGTTTTCTACGTTTTTAACTTGATTTTTTTCTGTGTGTACTGCAAACTGCAAAATGGACTTAGGCTTTTACGCCAACGCCTTACACAAACAGGTATATTATTTAATACAATTTTGTATAATATTTGATACATTTACTGCTAATTTCACGAGAACGCTTTCTTTCGCACAAATACCTTAGAAGTAAAAACAAATTTTTGAGTATATAAATTTTTTCTACTGGGGTTTTGAAACGCTTTGAACATTAACGATATTTTGTTGAATTTAATAAAAAAAAAGGTAGTAGAAATGAAGAAATATTTTTATATGTGAATATTATTTTTCGTTATTTTGACAAATTTTGTATTTGGGTTAATTCCAAAAGTAGTGTACATTAGCATTTTTTTTTTTTAAGGTTGAGGAATTCATTCTCTGAAATTGTTTACTTGCATTAAGATTTGTGCAGATTGCGAAATTACTTTTAGTTTCTTTAAAAAAAATTTGTTTTGCTTTTTTATTGCATTTTGGTGAAATATTTTCCGGAATGTCACTTTTTACAAAAATTTACAAAACTAAGAAATTAATGCAAAAATATTAGAACAAAGCCTACTATCGCATTCGTTCACTTATTATTTACCAGCTTTGGATGTTTTTCTTAAAAAAAACGGGTTAGTAATAGCAAAAAGTTATTTTTCGAAGAGATTCCAATTATTTTTTTTTTCCTTTTATAATTCAAGAATTAAAAAAAAGCAATTTTTTTACAAAAATTTGTTTTTGTGCAGCTTACATTTAAAGTAACAAATTTGCTTCAAACAATTTGGAAGAAATTGTTGTATTTTGCTGGAAACTTGAAAAAATAAAAAGTGACAGTACGGAATTTTTTGTGACAGTAAAGAAAATCCAATTCAAATTTCAACAACAATAGTCATTCAAAGTAATATAACAAATTATCTTTACATCAAAAGAACTACAGTATTGAAATCAATCAGAATTTTCGAGAAATAAGCTATTAAAATAAAAAAAACCTTTTTACTTAAAAGTGACAGTAAAGAAATTTGTGATATTTTTTTTGTTTTTTTCTTCTAAAAAGTTATTTCACGGAAAATAAAAACAAGAAAAAGTGATCAAAACTTCGTAATATATTAATATACATTTTTATTTATTTTATTTTTTACGATTTTTTATTAGATAACTGTGTGACAGTACGGAAATTTTTAGCTGTACTTACCATCGTGCGATTATAAATTCACTTGAAAACACCAAATAATTGATTTTATTATTTTATTTTTTATCTTAATCAATTTATCACTTCTTGCACTTTTTAATAGCGATGCACATAAAGCAAACGAAACAGCTCAAGTAATGATTATGACTTAATTAAAAAAAATGTGACATTACGGAAAAAACGCAGAGACAAAGTAAAATTAGAACGTCAAAATGACATTGATAACATTTTTCAGGTAAAACCAGGAAAAAGCAATAAAAATAAATACAATCATTGAAAAACAGTTGAATTTTTTATTATTGTTCTATTGTTTTCAACTCTTTTTCCATGTTGCTTAATGAATAACATGTGTGGAGACAGGTATATTTGTATGTAATAGGCATGATATACAGTTAAAGCACCATTTGCACAATTTAGCAGAAAGTTTTACAATAATAACAACTACTTTTGTTTGTTGCTAATTATTTTAGAGCTTACTTGCCGTTTTTGTTTTTTTATTTTCTTTTACATGAAAGAAATAAAAAGCTTGAGACGAAAAAAAAGCATTGTGTTTGGAATTAACCCATTTAATTTAACTTAATTTTCGTCAAATTAACGCCATGTTTAAAAACGATTGATATTATTCAAATTGACAAATTTTCGTCAAATTAATTATTTTACTAAAATTTTAAATTCCACTCAGAAATGTGGTTTAAATAGACGTACAATTAGTTGTATAATGACCTACTTTTCTTCAAATCTACATGCCATTTTGCGCTGTTTACCTCCCATTTTTGGTTCAGTGTAGAGGCAAATCCGGAGAATCAAAACTAATTTTAAACATTATCTTAAGTAGTTCCTTCAGAAAGATGCTTTTCAGATGGACATGCTTGTGGTTTTACAAAACATCAATTGTTTACTACTCAAGAGCAAACCTTCAGTCGATAGTATCAATAGTGAAATCTGAAGTATCGATAAATATCTATAATAGAAAATACCGATAGTATCCCAGCACTAGGAAAGAGTGACTTTTTATAAAAAAATTTTGACTTTTTATGAAAAAATGCGACTTTTTGTCTTTTCACATAGTTTGACTTTTCTTAACCATAACGATTTTTTTTTGAGCTTAAAAATTTACAGGTGCTGAATATTTTGTGTACCAACTTTAATTAGGAATATGCTTTGGTTGCAATTAATATGAAAAAAATACTTAAGCCCCAAGAGAAAAATACTAACAAAATATTGTGTTCATTTAAAGTTTTTTATTTCAAATAATACTCAAGTCCACAACAACAACAGCAACCAGACCTACCAAAACTTCTAACCGTCATTCTATGGTAATAATGACGTTACTGGTATCATAAGCTGACGATTTTAGCCCCGATGATTATGATGGCTATGAGGGCCATAAGGATGAATATGAATAAAAAGTTCAAAATGATGATGATGTTGTGGTAATTTTCAGAACAACAACAACTTTGGGTTTTCTATTGTTGTGGGTGAAGTCATTTTAAGTTTAAACAAAAAAAAAAAACAACTAAACAAAAGTTATACCCCCGTCTTTATAAACGAGTGTTTGAGTTTGTAGAGTTAAAAGAAAAAAGTTAAAGTGCTTTTTTAATACTTCGCTGGCTTGCCTTGCACCAGCCTCTGCAGCTTAGACCTGGGTCATCACAAAACAATACTAATTTAGATAATGAAGTTGTTGTTGATCACTATCATTTTTTTAATTGTTATTTTTATAAGCCAAATAAAAACACAACAAGTTTTGAGAGCAAAAACTTTTTAAAACTAGTCTCCTTATGGTTTTTAAGCTTGAGAGCTTAATTAAAAAAATAAACAGCTTGAAAGTTCAAATAGTGTACGCAATAGAAATAAAGCAGTTCATTTTATAAAACGAAACGATAAAAGTTTAGAAAATTTTGTCTGAATAATATTAGGAAATTTTTTTAATGCCAAATTTTGTTAACTTTTTTCGTTTCGTTTAAATAAAATCAACTTCTAAGTTAAAATTTAATATGAGAAAAAAGCATGAAAAGAAAAACATTGTACGTTAAACTTTATTAAGTAATTTTTGATTTTATATTTGTTTCTAGTGCTCCTTATTTCCATTTAAAAGCCATAAATTTTTTGGTGTTCACTTTTCTTTTTGTTGTAGGTGCTGTGAGTTTTAAATATATCCCACAACTTTTCCTTTCCACATGACTTGAATTGTCCTTTTTAGTTTAGTTTATGCATTCTTTTTCTTGCTCTGCTTTACATTAATCATTTCGCTTTCAAACTCTAAACGCAACAAAACTTGTCTTGTCTCAAAAGTTATTTCTTTTTTTTCCTATTTTCCTAATTTTTTTTGCTCATTCATTCGTTTATACTTTATTTCCATACTTCCTGGTGTTACGTTTCCCTGCTTGCTTACAGGCGCGCTAGGCAAGGTTAAGACCTTAGTGGAAGGGAAACACTAAAAAACAATAACAAAAAAAAATAATATCTAATGAAAAAAAACCTAAAACTTCCTTAAACAATAAATTATTTTAGCATGAAAAGCAAAAAAAAAATCTAAAAGAAATTATTCTTATTTTACGTTTAGAATAAGAACGTATAAAATTGTTCTAAATGCATAAAAGAGAACTAGTTAGAAATAACAGTTGCAAACCTCGCCTATGTGATGCCGTACACGACTTTTGTATATTAAAATCTAGATCAATTTACATTAGATCCACTCTTGTTACTTTGGATCCTGAAGTGGAGCTGTAGCCATAGTATTATATGTACAACGAAACTTTGTCAAACTTCTAAAACATCCTTTTCAAATCCAAAACGAAGATATAAAAATTTTCAAAACACTATCGAAACAAAAACCAAATGTTGTAAAATCGCCTAAAAAAATATATAAATTGCACAATACATTGTCGAATCAAAAACGTCCTATTGTTAAATCAAAACAACATGTAGCTGTCTGAAATTTATTTGCTGGGTTTGAAATATCTCTTCATGAACTGAGAACAGTGCGTTGTCAAAATAAGATGAATAAATGGTCAAAATAACAACGAGTTTGTCCAAATTAAAACATTGTGTATTGTTCAAAGCAAAATAGTAAGAGGAAAACAAATCAAGACAACTAGACGCTACCTACAAAAACAAGGCTTAAAACGTTGGCATTTTTTACCGGTGTGTGCAAACGAAATTGGAGAGGTTTAAAAAAAAAAAACATAAAAGACTTTACAGCAGTTAACCAATAAAACTTTTAATAACTACGCTTGTTTTACTAAACAGCGTAATTTTTAGTTCTTTGAAAACTAAAAAAATTGCAAAATGGCAAAACAGCAGACGAAGACAGAAAATTTTGTAAAACTTTTTTTTTTTAAGAAAAATTTTGCATAAAAGTTGAATGTAAATTTCTCTTGAGTAAAAATAAATTTTTTTACAAAGCTCTAAATGCTCGTTAGACCTTCTGTGAGATTTTTGCAATAGCTTTCTGCTAAAGCTTTTATGAAATCTTTTATAGTAAACAATAATTTAAACATTTTACTAAAGACTTTATAGTTCTCGGAAACAAAAAAAATTGTTAAAGCTTAATTAAATACTTTCAGAAAATTGCATGCAACAATTTTTGGAAAGCTTTTGTAGCGAACAAATTTTACTTTTATAATATAAAAGCTTTTAAATTTCTGATTTATTTTCTATCAAAATTTTCAAAGCTTTTTTAATCAAAATCTAGCATAATATTTTAGAGCTTTTTTCATACTAAAGCTTTTAATGAAAGTTTTATAGAAACAGCTATTAAAAGGATTTTGTAACTCTAGGTAATTTTTTTTGCTAAGCACAAGCAAAAACGTCGGCAGAACAATGGCGCAATAATTGCTGATTATATTGCTGGAGAACACGTGAAATTGAAATGTCAGATACATAACAACAGCGTTTAAAAAGCTGCAGTTGAGATAGTAAAAGTCATAAGATTGTGCTGTAACTTCGACATCTTCATGTGTCATTGGACAAAAATAAACTGTTGCCTTTACTTCTGATTCATTAAATGAAAACAGTCGCAGTAAAGGCAAAAGCAAAAAACGAAAAGTTGTACACAACAAAGAACATCGGCAGTCGACATGTTCGACAGTGTTTGGTTTGACAGACTGAAACTTTTAAAAAATCCCGTAGTTACCGAAGATGGGACGTTGTGTTTTTTCCCGATTTTTTTTTTTTTAAATAATACATGTGTACATAAATACACACAAATATATGTATTTATTTTAATTTAATTTTTTGAAATCAAATAAAACGTATGTATTTATGTACACATGTATTAAAAAAACACAACGTCCCATCTTCGTTAACTTCGGTATTTATTAAAAGTTTCAGTCTGTCAAACGAAATACTTCCGAACATGTCGAGTGCCGATGTTCTTTGTTGTTTTCAACTTTTCGTTTTTTGCTTTTGCCTTCACTACGACTGTTTTCATTTAATGAATCAGAAGTAAAGGCAACGGTTTATTTTCGTCCAATGAAAAATCAGAAAGTGAAAGAAAAAGCAATTTTTTGATCTTGACTGCAGCTTTTTAAACCCTGCATAACAACTCATTTTACAGCAGATTGCTAAGCAATAATTGCTCAAACAATCAGAAGACCAATCATTGCGCATTTGATTGCCACTCATGGCAATATCATTTTTGAAGTTTACCGCAATAAATGTTACTACGTGGAGACCCTTATCCCGAAAAAGTTTTAAATTCATTAGAAAATTTTAAAGTTATAAAGATAACATTAACTATTTAAGTTCTACTTATACTAAAACTTCCCAAAAGGCTTGTAAAAGTTTAATGAAAATAATCGGCCTTATTGCGTAATGCGTGTCGTTAAGGCCTACGTCATTTTTTGCAAAAGATTAAAGTAAAACACAACATAAGCTTTTTAATCTAATACAAAAACGACAACGCCGTATACAATAAGGCTGATTATTAAAAACAAGGAACAGTGCTATATTCGGCTATACCGCATCTTCTCTACCCTTCCCCATGGTGTGGTAGGAACGTTAACTTATATACATAAATACCGTTTTTAAATAAATAAATCTATTTTGTGTCAGGCCGACTCCTCTTCTCCCGCCCACATTTTTTCAGATGTTGTCTATTGATAGCCAATAAGTTTGTACCTAAATTATAAACTTGGCTCTTGCCGTTCCCCAGGTATATGGGAATTACATTAAAAAACAACAACAACAAGAGGGAATTTATGGATAAAATTAATGACAATCGTGGTTTTTTGCTCATATCTCAGCCATTTATGGACCGATCAGGCTGAATTTCAATAGCAAAATTTAATGCAGCATATTCGGAAATCCCATTTCAACAGACAGACGGTCAGACGACGAACAGTAGCACATTCATGAATCAACTTTATAATGTTTTAATTCAACGTGGTAATAATTACAAACAAATAACAAACTTATGGTTACTGGCAATAAAAGCTTCCTAAGAAACTTGCATAAAATACAGGGTCCACCAAATAACTTTTGTTTTTTGAAAATGCTATAAAAAAAAACTACTGAATATTTTCTCAAATTTCTATTTTTATTTTCAAGTTAATAATGGAAAATAATTTCTTTTAAATGGCTGGCTCGGCTTCACGAATATTGTCCTTTAAAGCGTCAATTGTCTGTGGCTTGTCGGCGTAACACTTATCTTTGACGGCACCCTACAAATAATAGTCCAACGGTGTCAAACCGCAGCTCCCAGGTGGCCAAACGACATCAGCTCTGCGGCTGATAATGCGATCTTCAAAAACAGGGCGCAAAACATCGTGTGTAGCTTCGGCTGTGTGGCACGTAGCGCCGTCCTGTTGAAACCAAATGTTGCCAATATCCTCCTTTTCAATTTTTGTGAACAAAAATTCGTTCAACATGGCCCGATAACGATCAGCATTGACTGTAACGGCCACTCCTTGTCCATTTTCGAAGAAAAATGGCCCAATTATGCCTCTGGACCAAAACCCGCACCAAACAGTGACTCCTTTTGGGTGCAACGGCTTTTCAATGTATGCGTGCGGGTTTTCTGTGCCCCAAGTGCGACAATTTTGCTTGTTTACATAACCGCCAAGATTTAAATGAGCTTCATCTGAAAAGATGATTTTTTTTGGCAAAATCGGCATTTTCTGTAAGTCGATCGCAGGCCCACGTAGCGAAGCGAAATCGCATATTTCCCATACGTTGTATGCGTATACACAACCACGAAATAAGCACTAGTTGAAAAAACCGTTAGATGGGGGGCCCGTTATTAAAGCTTTGTTATGCTTAAACTTCTAAAAAGCTTTTTTTATGTCATGCAAAAATGTTCCAAAGATGTTTCTAAAGAACAAATTTTTGTTTTAGAAAATGTTTAAGCTTTTTTCGTTAAGTCTTTTTAAGCTTTTTTAGAAAAGTTTAATGTAAAAATTTTTAAAAGTTCAACCTTTTTGTTAAAGCTTCATTTGGAAGATTTCTCTTTTTTTTAAAAAATTTAAAATTCTTTTGAAGTTTTAAAAATGTTTATATAAAGCGTATTTTGAAGAAGAGCTTATTGAACAAAAAAGCTTTTTACTAATGATTTTATTTAATTTCTCTCCAGCAGATCTGCTTCACATTTAACTGACTTACAAAAAGTATGTACTTCAAAAAGGTTGCTTCAATTCAATTCAAAGCGAATACTTGAGTTTCATTTGCTTTTACATTTTGGATTTTGTAAAATATTTGTAGTTTAGATTTGTAGTACGCCTTTTTCTTTTTTCGTACAGTTTCGTTTTTTCTAAGTTTTCGTAGAATGGCATTTTTTGCGCATTTTTTTCTAACCTTGCCTTTTTGCCAGTAACCTTGGTTGCTTTCTTGCATTCATTCGAAGTTGCTTGATTGTAGCTTTTGGGAAATTTTTTTTCTTATTAGTACTTTTTGGTTGTTTTGTTGCTGCTGTTCTCTGCGTTAAACATTTATGCAACGGAATTTGTGTGCACCCAGCGAAGCATGCGTTTAATAAATGGCCTGCAGTTACACAAGAGTTGTGCATTACGTTACGTTTCGTTGAAGGCTTCAAGCTGATGGGGGATGCTGGCTGGTCACCTGACTGACTGGAAAGATGGTTGGTTGGTTGGTTCGTTGGTTGGTTTACTGAATAGTTCTTCTTGGTTGAATGAATGGTTAGATGAAACGTAGTAGTTGGTTGGTTGCTTGGCTGGTAATCAGGTAGAAGGTTATCAAAGTTCAAAGTAAGTTGTCTATCATTTTCTGTCTGAGACTTGAGGTGTTTTTGTGGTTTATATCGTTAATAAATTATATAAATTTTTGTTTGCCTTTTATGCAATTTTTCTTATATTCAAAGGATGAAGATGTTAGGGAATTTATAAGAAAAAAAATATTCTAAGAGATTAATAGTTAGTTTTTTTTGGTGATAAATCTTAGCTATATTAAAGGATAGTTTGTTCGGAAAATATCTAAAGGTTGGATCAGATTTTTTTTTAACATAAACTGGCAAGGATCTTTATGTTAGAATATAATAATTTAATTGTTTTGAGAATAAATTGTTTTATTTTTTAAATAATTGAGGAAAACATGTTTAGAAAAATGCCATAAAAAAAACTATACGATATTCTACAAATGGAATCTGTATTTGTTAATGGTCTTCAGCACAGGTGAAAGAGGTTTGAGTAGCAAAGATTTACTTAGGCACCTGCTATGTTGGGCCAATCGCAAGGTGATCAAAGCGTTTACCATCCGCTCTTCTATGCGAGCGCCACCAACATACAAACAGGTAGCAATTTAAGTGTACAATACAGCAGAATTTTACGCTCGCCTCTTGTTTAGGGGCTGGGGCTATCTGCATTAGAATGGGCGGCGGCATATGTTGAATAGCAACAGCACCTAGGAAGTATCTTTCATTAAGACGAAATATACAAAAAGTGGTTAAAACTTAGTTCTTAGCAGGCTTTTCAGGATATCCTTTCCTCCGACTTTGAGTGCAAGCCAAAAGCACTACGTGATCGCCGAAGGAGCCTCAGCCAATAGTTATGCCAGTGCCGTGCTGCTCGCGAACTCAAGAAGTCTGCCAATTTTGAATTCTAATGGATTTCATGTATTGGCTGCACCTGTTTCCTTCGAATGTGTAATACAAGAAGGTGGGATAACTTTTTAATTACGCACTTAATACCCCTTCGGGTCGTGGAATGGGTAGATATTTAATAAACAATCTTCTGAGGATGATCTGACTAATAACAAAAACAAAAACATCTTCGTTTTTTTACTTAATTCCTGCTTATAAATTTTGTGGCACTCTCGGTTTTATTCTTGGAATGATATATATACATGCAAGTCCCAAAAAAAATCTTTTAATGATTGTTTCAAGAGTAAACAAAACCAGAGTGTTACACTTTGTATTTCATTCATTAAACCATCATCCATATACAGTATTGTTCGAAGCCTAAGCAACTTGTCTTGATAAAGTAATCAAAGCCTTATATTATTATTATAATTATTTTGAAGAAATTTCAGATTGGATATTAAAAAAGCTTACTCGAATTGGATTGTGGCAAAATGGAAAACTGTTTTATTTAGCGACAAGACTAAAATAAACTTGTTAAATTAAAATGGAGCAATGCCACTCGAAAACCAAAGGAAGTGGTTAACATGTAATGGTTACATCCATCTTATTGAAAGGCATAATAAACCATGTAAGCGGAAATGTACACAGAAAAAATTGAAAATCGTCTTTAATTAAACAATTCGTTCAGACAATTTATGACAACGACTAAAAACACTCGCCAAAACTAATCCAATATTATTTGTCTGGTAATAGGATTCAAGTCTTGGATTGGCCAGCTCAATCACCAAACTTAAATCCCATAGAGAAAATGTGCAGCATTCTGAAGCTCCGGTGGGAGCTGGTCGTTTCAAAAATAAGCAAGAGCTGTTGGATTGCTTAAAATTAGTGTGGGAATCAATGTCATCAACAATTTCAACAAATCTTATTGATTCTATGTCAAACTAATGTGCGGATGTCATAAGAAACAAAGGCTTTTATACGAAGTATTGAAAGTTGCTTCAGTTTCGAACAGTTATTCAAAGAGTTGACTTCATTTTAACTTATTTATTTCTTGCAAGAGATTAAAAAAAATTATTTTGTAGTTACTGTAAGAAAGTGTTATTTTTATTAAATCAACTTATAAATAAAATGTAAGACTTTTGTTATCATGTCACGAAAACTTGCTTAGGTTTCGAACAATACTGTAAATCATAAACCAATTATTTTGCAAAGCATTTCACGAGTTGTTTAGCAAATGCGAGAGTTGGTCCCATAAAATTCTTGACATGCCTGTTGAAAGACTCTTTAGATCTTTACACACATCTCAAGCCATTCCCTCTACAAATAATAAAATTGTATTCACCGTGTTGTGGCAGTATCTCGCAGAGAAATTTGATCGTTTAACAGTTTCTCCCTCCCGTGCGAGGAATCTTCTACAATTAAAAATACATTCGACGACGATCTAAAACGTTCTGTATGAGATTCCTAGTAGACTCTTGTACGACTGAAAATGCTAACAGGGTTGTTTATCTTTCTTCAAGTCATCATCGAATGAGCCTTTTGCGACTATTCATATGAATCATATAACAATTAAACCGCTGAACATTTCACGTGTTTTTAGATCATCCCTTCATGAGTCGCATAGGATTTTTATAAATATTTTTATTTTATTATATTTTTATTTTTTTTTATTATTTAATTTAAGCGTATTATTGTAACCGACAAACATATTATGCTGGAATTAGTCCTCCATCAAGAGCCCACAACCTTTATTATGGTTGCCTCAAAACATATTATGATTAATAATAACTAAAATATGTTTAACACTTATAATAGCATGGTTGATTTTCAACCATAGCATGTTGCTTTTGGAAAAGAGGAAAATACCATTGTTAATTTAAAAACAAATTTTTGTCATATTTAACCGTACCATGTTTAATGTAAGACTAATTTCACAATAATGTGGTTGTCTGTCACAATAATATGATAAAATTAAACATAATAAGTTAAAAATTTTCTTAAAAAATAGTTTTGTCGGAGGAGACCATATTAAAACATGTTTTTTCTCTACGTGCAGTAAACAAATTTTCGTTTTTTGTTCAACAGTTTTTGGTTCCGACTGCAGTTTTTTTAAACCCTGCTTTTCCCTACTCTTCAAGTTTACTAAATACTTTTTTCTACGTCTGGCAGTTCAATTTGCAAAACAAAAAAAAAGCGTTTAAACAAAAGAGGACCTTTAAGCTTAATAAATAGTTTTTTTTCTCTTATCTTATGCTCTATTTCCCTTTTCTCTAATAAACATTGTGTCAAACGTATTATTGTTATCTTAATTCAGCTAATTTTAATTTTCCTTCCTCTACACTCAAATTTCAAATTCAATAGCTGATGGCAATCATTAGCCTTAATGAATTTAAATCAAAATATACTACATAATTAAAAATACTTACACGGTTGTGGTATGAATGATAATATATGTATGTACGTTTTTGTTATGCATAATAAATGATTGGCATAACAAAAGCACATATTTGGTAGCAAAAATAAAATCATTTAAAATAACAATTATTTAAAATTAGCAAAACTGACTGACGGATTACTGACGGGGGCGAATATTAGCATTGGTATAAGTCTGCTACACAACAACAATGCAGAAACAAATTGGCAGGATAATTAAACAAAACACTTATTCAACATTAAAACGCTTGTTGTTGTTGTTGCTGTTGCTGTTTAGTATCATTATTATAATGCTGCTACATACTGTGGCAACAAAATCACAAAGCACTTGTACGTAATAAAACAGATCATTGAAAACCCAAAGAGACTTGTAACAAATATGAACTGTGAAATTTCTTTTTTTTTCTCTCTCACATTTTCCACTAATAAAATCAGGATGTAGAATGATTTTTGATACTCATGAGTATGTATGAATAACAGTACGATTGTGTCTACATACTACTAATGTTGTTGCATGTATTAGTGGAGTACATAATGATGATAATAATGTTGTTGGTGTGATTGTTGTTTTCGGTACTTACCAATTGCCAAGTGCACAGATAACGCAATTTTATTAATGCTTAAAGCCCAAATACGCAAATTATGAACACGTTGTACGCCCTCGATTTGTTGGAAAATATTAAGAACTTCCGTATAATGCAAATAACTGGGTGTACCCTCCATAAGGACCTATTAGAACAAATACAAATAACCCAAAAATACAGATACACACGCACACATATACATTCGCATAAACATCAGCATCCATATGAATGTTAATAGCGAGCAATTGTAACAATAGGTTTTGATATTTGTTTATCGTTGTTTGTGGTTGTTTTTAAAAGGCAGCGACAGCCAGAGTAGTAGAAGCAGGAGCCGTAATAACGGGAGTAGCGTTAAAGCAACATGTATACATATTAATACACCCATAAATGTATATTTATCATTTTTAACCGCAGGCGATGACAGGCATTACCGAGACGTGTGTTGGTTGTTATAATTTTTTTTTTGTTTTTTTTTCGAAGTTTGTTAGAAATCCAGAGAGGTAATAATTCAGCAACAGTAGCAGCAGCAACAACAAAATATTTTTTTTTATATGAAAGGAAAGTAATAAAAAAAAATGTATAAAATAAACAACAAAATCACAATTGTTAACATAAAAGCAAAACAACAAAAAAATTTAAACAGTGTTTAGTTTAGTTAAAAAAATATAAAACATAAATAAAGCTAAGCAAAAATAATGCTGGCTTAATGCAAAGTAAATTTTAAAAGTTAAATAGAAATGTTGCTATAATGTTAGTCAGTTGTTAGCTATTTTCTCATTCAGCCAGCTGAATAGCATTTTTGGGTCTAAATGTTTAGTTTAGTTGGTACCCTCATATAAAACTTTATACTTACAGCTTATTCAGCTAGCTGAATAGTAATTTTTGTAGCTTAATAAAACAATTCTATAATCTTAGTAAATTAAGTTAGAAAAAATTATATTTGCAGCTAGCTGAATACAAATTTAAGTTGGCAATTTTTGCGTAATTAAGAAATTTTATGTTGTTTTTAATATTTCACTAATTCAGCTAGCTGAATACAAATTAAAATCAATATTTTTAAGTATAATTTATAATATATTAAATATTTATAAGTATAAATAATAATTTATTAAACACGAAATTCTGAGTTAATTTTTTTTTTTTATTATTCAAACCACTGTACTCTTGTATTTCAGCTACTAAAAACTAAACAATAGAACAAATTTTTTTTTTATAAATTTTTGTGTAACGATTTTGCTGAACAACATCAAATTACAAAATAAGCTTTTGGTACAATTAAAAAATCTCTGGTGGTGCGATTTGAATTCATTTTTGTTTTATCTTTTTTTTCTCTTTTCTTATTCATTTATTTATTTAATGCACAGGAAAGGGAACAACAAACAAAAAACTCAACAAGCCGAATAAAAAGATAAAATTAAAATAAAATAAAAAAAACAAACAAATAAATAAATAAACAACAATGGAGGAGAGTACAAAAAAAATACTGCAGAACAACCAGAGTTTGTTTAAATATTATTGTATGAATTAACATTATGCAAAAAAAATGATAAATGAGTTGTTGGTTACAAATGGAACAGAACACAACAATATAAGACTGAAAAAAAATGATGCCAAAAAATTATGGTTGATGAAAAACACAAAAAAGGAATATTTAAGCAAAAAAAAAGTGAAATACAAGTGAAAATACGTTAAATTACTTTATATTTTAAATTATTAATGATTAATCAAAAATTTTTACAACAGTCATAAAAACTCCTTACTACCACCAAAGTGCCTTAAGTTAATATTTCATAGACATGACATTTATCTGACTTACCAATAAGGCATCCTTAATAATGGCAAAAGTGGTGATTAGCACAATAATAGAGAAAACAAAGGTACAGATGGGATCGGCTAAAGACCATTCTGGTTTGAAATAGATTACCAAGGCAGCTATAAAAACTCCAACACTTTGCACCATGTCACCCAAAACGTGTATATAGGCAGCTCTGACATTCATGTTTTGTGCTTCCTTTCCCGCCAGACCACCATGATGATGCCCTCCAGCCGCGGTTTCAGCCATAACAGCAGAGATATCCGTTTGTACTTCACCAATAGAACGTGAATTTTGATAGGAAAATGTTTGTAGTCCAGCAGAGGGTAGTTCCGCATCGGGTGATACTCCTTGTTCCAAGCGTTCGGTAGGTGGAGTGGGACATATTACATGAGAGTTAGAATCACTGGTAAATGTTGGATTGATGGAGGAATTTTTATGGGAGACAGCCATTGTTTTATCGGAATTTTTGGAATGTTTGTCGGATTTTTTGCTTTTACCACCATGACTGTGGCCATGTCCCAAGCCGCCACCATGACTGTGGCCATGTTGAAGTTGGACACCCATGCTGAAATTAATAAAAAGATAAGGTTTTTTTTATTTATTGCTAAAATCTTGAACGGTTCATAGCAATTTACAGATCTTAGAACTAAATATATCCAAGAAGTTTAAGAAAAGCTCCAAGATCTAATTCAAATCTTCACCCGTTCCACATTTTATATCCAGCCATTTAGAGATCCTAATTGCCTTGATTGCATTGATTAAAATTTATAATCTCAAAATGATAACAATTGAAAGATCTAAAAATTAGATCAATAGGTAGTGTCAATTGATTGATTGCAGTAATCTCAAAATAATAACTGTCACAACTATTTAAAACCACCAAAACTAGATCGATAGTGTTAGTTTTGGGGCACTAAAATCAAATCAATAAGGCCAATACAAAGATTTCTAAATCTGATCAATTTTAAAATCTTAAAATCTAATTTATCTAAGATTCCAAAATTAAATAAATCCTTTCAATGAAAATATCGTAGAATCAAAGTCAAAGAGATAATTGAAAGATGTGAAAACCAAATTCAAAGTAGCAATTAAAAGATTCAAAATCAATAATGGTAGTTTAGCGATCTCAGAATCAAACCTTACCTGGCAATTTAAA
Organism: Pollenia labialis; assembly: GCA_949318255.1. Classification (NCBI taxonomy): domain Eukaryota; kingdom Metazoa; phylum Arthropoda; class Insecta; order Diptera; family Polleniidae; genus Pollenia; species Pollenia labialis. Next base: position 28,005,353 of record OX439141.1, on the reverse strand, counting down.
GATCCAACAAGTCTAAACAACCGTAGCATTTCATAGACTTCAAAATCAAATCCATTGTAGCGAGCGAAAGATCACAAAACCGAAAGAATTTTAGGAACTGGAAAATCTACGAATCAGGTCAATCGCGGCAATTTAATGATCTCAAAATCAAACTTATTGTGGCAATATAGAGATCATAAAACCAGATCAATTGTGCACTTATAATATTATTACAGTAACGGACTGTAGTTTATTTAAGAAGCAATAAAACGGCGAAAATAGAACAAAATATACCACGAAACACTACAATGACACCCACAAAGGACGCGCGGCACAGGAACACCAAAAATTACTTGAAGAAGAACCATTCTAACTTAAACCGGGAAGACATTTAATGAATTAAGAGATGTTCCAACGGACAGAGAAATATGGAGATTCCATGTAGAAAGCCTAAGTGCCTGATGGAATACGTCTAGAAAACCTTGAACAAAATTCATGGTGGAAATCCAAAATCCTAAAATCAAATTAATCGTTGTAGTGATCGGAAAATCAAACTTATAATTGCAACTTTTGAATCTGAGAATGGCATCAATTGTTGTTATATAGAAAACCCTAATTCAAATTAATTGCTGCAATCTAAAGATCCATAACATTGTTACAATTTGAAGTTTCTGGATTCTAAAATTTAATTAAATTTTTGTATCAATTAATAATAAATAATAATAGAAATCCAATTGTATCGTTCAAACGTAATAGCGTACGTGGTAGACACGTTGTCAAATTGAAACGTATATTTTATACCAAGGCGAATTCATACAGCTGACCGCAACAGAAAGAGAGAGAGTTATGCTTACAGCCGTACCTTATTAAAAGCAGAAGGCGAAACGTGTTCTTTCCCTTAGCTTTTACGCTGATATGCCATACCTAAACAAGAGCGTCAACGTTGTGTCACAAAATGTAGTGTTAACTTTCTTGTTTAATAGAACCAACATAATAGAAATAAAATGAAAAGAACAAACCGCTAGATTAACAAAAAGTAGCTAAATTGTCATTATTTATTACTAATAGCGGCCAACTTCACTTTTAAACGCGCTGTCAAAATCGGATTTTCCAATTGCAAAACTTTGACGCCGCGCTATTTAGGGATGCTTCATACAAACTGTATGGCATGAGAATGTTTGAACGCTTTCCGCTATTGTTTAGGTACGGCTGTTAGCCTTTTTTGTATTTAGGGACATGTATTCTAAATGTAAAACTCTATGCAAAAAAAAATTTAAAAGCCAGCTACATAGTTCTCTCTCTCTCTCTCTCTCTCTCTCTTTCTATTTCTCTGCAACCATCTGTATCAATTAGCCTTTATTTTGAACAAAGACACAAAATAGCTTACTCAAACGTCAAGGCTTATCTACGCCATAGGTTGACTTAGATGTAATTCTATTTCAAATGCCAATCATTAAAATTTTAAAATTTTTTGAATAAACCTTGTCTTGTTTTATCGAATAGTCTTTAAACTAAACCAGTCTTAAAAATTTAAAGATGGTGGAGTAAAACTAGTCGTGGTAGATTACTTTTACTCCTAAAACTTAGACAGTCAACGCAATTTAACGATCCCAAATATGAGACTTTTAGAAGCACAACAATCTCTCTTTGAATAAAAAACTCTACCATAGATCTTTGAAAAATTAAAACGTGTACAAATCCATCTCCGGAATCTTCAAACTTCATTGTTAAAGTTCGTAAGAATCTAAGTGAGTTTATTATTAACTTTATTTCCCATGAAATGTATTTATTTTTTTCTTTTTTTCTGCATTCCACAAAATATATTCCTAATTATTTATTTATTAAATCTCTCAGCAAATTTTGTCTGCAATTCAACAGAAAACGTTTGCTCAAACATTTCCCTTTTGGTCTAATCATGTCAGAAATATTAAACAAATAAAATAAACTTTTTCCCATCAAAAATTTCAACTAAATAAATAAAGGAAAAACTTCTTTGGGAAAAGAAAATAAAATATACACATACATATGCATATAGAACAGTTGCAAAATAAACTTTTCTTATAAAAAGGATCATTAAAAATGTATGTAATATTTATAGATATTTGAAGAAAATATATACGAAAGGTGGATGAGAAGGGCTTTAAATGGATAGTAGACTGTAGCTAATACTAAACAAAATAAAAAACCAGAAACTAAATCTAAACTTGACTCTTAACTAGAATCTGAGTCTGAATAAGAGCCAAAGAAAGACCAATTTCCAAAGTTAAAACAAAATCCTCAACAAGGCTTAAACCTGAATCAGCACTATAATACAAGAAAACATGTACTACAGCTCAAAAGAGAAGATAAACAAGTACTTAAATTATACTGTAACCTAACCTAAAACATTAACTAGCTGCTTAGCTTAAAGCAGAACTAGTACTTAAACTAAAACGGCAGCAAATGCCTGAATTGAAACTCATACAGGGGTGTGCTGGAAATCGAAAACGTAAATTGCAAGAATTTGGAATTTTTAATCTAATTTTTATAATTTTTGCTATAAAACTATGTTTAAAATTCTTTTAATACAGAAATCTTATTCAAAACGACCTTTAAAATTCTTTCGATTTCCAGCACATCCCTGATAATCTGACCTGAACTAGAAGCGGCAACTTGAACTGAACTTATACAAGAACTAGAACTTAACCGAAATCTAACTAACAACTTAACTTGAATATTAACTGAAACCTGAACTTTAAACAGAACTTGAAATCAAACCTAAACTGGAACCCGAACTAGAACTTAAACTAGAATCTAAGCTAGAAATGTAACTAGAACCTGACCAAGAAACCGAACTAGAACTCAAAATTTTGGATCAATAATAAACAAAGCAATTCAATTAAGAGGAATCCAAATGTACAACTTCCTGAAAATTGTAAACTGGAACCTGAACTAAAATCTAGACCAGAACCTTAACTAGAGCTCCGGCTCCTACTCGAATCACGGGATTTTTTTAGTCCAAATTCGACTCCAAATCTGACTATGTAATTTTTCCATTTAATCGTTTTTTTTAAGCCCGTTTCTTCAAATGTCTTCACGCGCTTAGTGTCCCAAGAGTTAGCATCACTGATTTAACGTTCACAATTTCTCTAATTGGAAATTTTTAAGATATACATATTTGATTGTTAGTGCTAGTATTTTAGCACTACAGAAACACTAACTGCCTGCTTTTCAAACTAAAATAAAAATTTGCGGTAAGAAATTTATAATAAAAACAAAAACAAGTTTCGGTTTTTTTTTATTGTTGTTTCAATATAAATTCCCAAGCGAACATTTTAATTTTATTTTTATTTTATTTTATTTAAGCACAATTGAATGGCTGGAATTCCCGCAAGTCAGAAGAGCGTATTAAAATGACCACAGACTACAGGCTACAAGCATCTTTTTTCAACTTGATCAATAACCGACTAATAAATAAAAAATAACAAAATAATTTAAATTATTACACATTATTATAAAATCAAATTCAAGTACTTAATGAAAGTAACTCTCATAAAATGAATTAAAATTTACTAATTCAAAGTGATCTGTAAAATATAACGTCGCCGATTTTGAAGAATTTTTGTTTTAGAAATTATTTGAATAATTCATTGAATTTTTTGATGGACGCGTAAAACCGAGAAATTTTAGATTCGGAGTCGTGAGTTTTTGTAGGTACTCCGTCTCCAAATCCAACTCTAACTCCGGTAAAAACATCGCGGCACTAACACCAAAACTGCGACTCCACAGCTTGAACCAAAACTGAACCATTTAGAGGAAATCAATGGATAAAATAATTATTTGCACTTCTTATGAATTATTTTGTTACAATTTTGATAGCCTTTTTAAACTACTTCTCGTTCTGTTTTTCATAAAGACATTAACAGACATATGTAGGTTATCAAATACAAGCAATAATATTCTTATTTCCGGTTTACCATGTCGACTTACGACTTCAAATCACACACATATACAAACACACTTTTCTACAAATTCTCTCATACATAAACAAAGGGCTCATGCATTTACAAAAATAATCGGAATACTTTTTTATTAAAAACTAGAAAATAAAGCTGAAGAAAACATAGCAACAAACAATATAAAGAAAAGTCAACAAGTTCGATTGTCATTAAAGATGTGGCACAAAAAACACATCCACACAAACACTAACTCACAACAAGCATATAATAGAGAGTGTGTGAGAAAAAAAACAAGCAACCGCAAACAAATAAAACAACACATATAAAAGCAAATCCTTAAACAGCTTTTAAAAATAAGAGTTGCTCGTAAATGAAGGAAATGAGAGGGAGCGAAAGCGAAAAGCTTAAAAGTTCAAAAAGAAAGTTTTATTCTTTGAGGGAAGAGGGAATAAAACAAAACAAAAGTAAGAACGATAACACTCAACAACAAAAACATTCTACATATGTATGTATGAAGAAATAAAGGAATATCTCACTGATAGACTGAATGAGAACGCAAAACGCATGAGTTCACAAAACTTCGCTTAGACAAATACATATACAAACTACTGGATCGCATTGATGTACATTGGAGCGACTCAAGTTGTATGGAAGCAAAATTCGTGCTCGACGTACCCTCCTAAAAATGAACCTTGGACTTTTTTAAGATACCATTTAAAATATTTCGGCTCCAGCTTTGACCTCTCGTGAGCTGGACCATTTTGAAAAAGGGTCTATTTTTGCATGTTTTGTTAATTTGAGAATCTGTTTCCTTACCAACATATACATATTGGGTATCATAAGAAATGTTTTCTTATGATACTGTGTATACAATTTGTCCAAGGACAATCATCCATGTCCTTTTTTTAAGGATTTTCGGGTTTTGAATTTTTTGTTCGGGGTTGTTTGTAATAAAAATGCCAAATTAACATATTTTAATCTTTAGTCGATTTAATTAAATATGTGTTTCCGCTTTTTTGGAAATTCGTGCTTGTTCGCGTTTTGACAAAAATGTAATGGGGTGGCAACCCTTCGTTTTAAATAGAGCAATATAGGTATCAAATTTTTTCTTTTGCCAAATACATCATCTTTGTATGTAAATAATTTAGATTTTTGCAAATTATATGCATTTTACACAGTGCTCTGGAATATATATAAATGGAATTTTGCAGTAACTCTAATATGATAGCGGATTTAGTTTCTAGATCATGTATGGATGAAAATAGAACTAAAGAAAGAAAAAAAATCATCCAATTTGCGAAAAAAATATGCCGCCAAAAAGTCGGCGATCATTTCTTCTTTTCTTTCTTCAGTTCTATTTTCTATACAATTTTAATATTTTTCCAAAATCCATTTGCAAAGTACAGTTTAAGGCCGCTACCATTTACCATTTACTTGAGTTATAAAGCTTGGGCTCGGGGAGATCTATGGTTCCCGAAAGTGGGTATTTAAAAAAAAATTGACATATTGTAGGATGGTATGTATTGACAACCTAAATGTATGTACCTAATTTGGAAACTTTGGCTCTTGCCGTTCCTCAGATAAACAGCAAAAAGTAATAAAAATACCACAACCACAAGGGATTTTTGGGAAAAATTATAGGTATTCGAGGTTTTTTGCTCATATTTCAGCGATCTTTTTGAATTTCAATAGCAAACAATTCCGGACCATATGTGACATAAATGTATAATAACCTGGCCCCCATCATACATGGGGTCTTCGGAAAACCCATTTCAACGGACAGACGGACATCGGCAAATCAACTTCGCTTTTTATAAGGACCCAGAATATATATACTTTATAGGGTGTAGGATCAATATTGTAGAAATTACAAACGGAATGACAAACTTATATATACCCTTTTACCTTCGGTGAAGGGTATTAAAATAAGGAAACTCGTGTTAAATACTACAACATACCATTTGAAAAACACATTGTCCTGAAGATTACAGATGGGCTAATGAAAAGAAAAGGTTTGTAAGAAGTAGTCAGCTTTCCCGGGAATCGAAAAACTCCGGGAATAAAACTCTAGTTGTACCTTTTGCAGCACACAAAATTAAGAACTTCCAAAGGTAGAACCTTTTAACCCGTATTTGATTAGAATCTAGTGATGTGATATGATTTAGAATTTAAAAATAAGTCGAAAATGGTTGTATCGAAATAATAAATTATTAAAAAAGATTCCAAAATATTTCCGATAATATTTAGTATATTAGGAGGCAGTGTCTAAAAATTTTACGTCCAAGGCTTAATGCATTATTTTATATCTGAAAATGTACCAAAAAAATGTACAATGGTGCTGACTTTTCATGTCAAAAAAAGGAAAAAAAAAAGAATAAAAAACTTGATTTAAAGCTATTTTTTACGATAAATTTTATTTATTTTATTTAAATAAATTCACCACAATTTGTTGTATAGCATTTATCAGTAAAATATTAATTGTTCTGTTTTAAATTTAGAACAATATTGGTTTTTTTTGCACAACAATTCCTTTGTTGTGCACGATCTTTACATATGTACGCACACTTAGAAGAACATTCTACACTTACTAAAGACTCACTGCCGTATTCATAAAAAATTAAAATGGATTTGAAATGCATTTTAAGAAAAATTTGTATGAAAATTTTGCCTTAAAACACATTTCAAACTTATTTTATTTTTTATGAATACGGCAGTCAAAATTTAATTTCACGCAATTAGAGCTTGATATAGGCTGACCGAAACCCCACAATGAGGGTATAATAGATGTTCCGGTTGTAGTCCATGTAAAAGTGTTTCCATCTCCAATTCCTCCAACATAATAGGGGATTATTGTACTAAAAATATTTTTTTTTTTTTGCGGGATGGAAGAAAAAATAAACTCACTGTTTATTGTTGTCGTTTTTGTTTGAGCTTTAATATTGTTACAAGTAAGACTGTTGCTTATAATTCTTATTTGCTTAACAGTTTTATTTGTATAATATCTTTAGTTTTTCTGGACCAAAAAACCAGTGAAATGCGCATAGGAAAGGCTTAACCCATCAACAAAAAATTTCAGTGTTTTTATCAAAAATAAAAATTGGGAATTCTGCACGACAAACTAAATCTTGTAAATTAAAAATTATGTATTCCCAAAAATTAATTTGATAATGATTTTTTGTTTTAATTGCCATTTGTGCGCATAATTTCTACAATAAGTAATCTAGCTGTGCATAGAAATCTATGGTGTAAATGTAGGCAAAATAAACGTTGAAATAGGTAAAGAAAACTGTTAGGTACGAACACGACCTGATTTCAGTTTAGTAGAAATTACGGGCATTAATCGTAAATGATAAACTTACAGTAATGCTTGTTCTGCAATTTCAGCAAATTCTTCTGCGCTATCGAATGTTGCAAGTTCCATGTCCAGGTTTTGACATTCAATTACCGCTTGATTCCAAGTTTACTAAAATTTTTAAAAACCATATGTTAGTACCTCATTTGTTCTGAGATTATATCACAACTCTTGAATCGAATTTTCTTACATATTGATTTACATTAAAAAAATAATTAATGTTATTTATTTCATACAATTGACTTTGTATCCCGATTATGGGAAACACTGCGAGTACAAGTGCGAATAATTTTACTGAATTCATGTTGGTTGATGCCGGTTAAAAAACTGTGCAAATCCGAACTCCAGTGCAGATTTATATACTGAAGAGTTGGAGACTAAAATTCAGGTATTTACAAAAAGATAAGGAATTTATCAAAATGATTTATGTAAAAATGTAAAATGGATACCATAAATGTATGTTAATGTTTATGCTTCTGGCATGAATCATGAATCACATGTTGTTATGTACTTTTTAACCATTTTGTTCATATTTTTCCATATATATCGTTGTTTTAATTTGGAAAGTGTTTTCCTAATTCCAAAGTGTCCTCCATGTGGTGAGTCATGAAATTCCTCTATTAATCTATATTGCGTTATGTTGTCATTTATTCTTCTTGGCATTCTGTATATAATTATTTCTATATCGTTCCTTTTAATATTGTTATATTTTTCTTTCAATTTTTTGGCCTTTATAGATTTAAATATTTCATCATTGTCATGTGGTACGTACTTTTTTAATTTCAATTTCTTCAGTTTCAATAAAAGTTTCTCCATAAATGTTTCTGAATACATAGGATTTTCGCTTTTATTGCATACTATGCGCGTTATTTTATCATCGTTCTCTTTCAATCCTTGCTGCAGCTTATTATCATATATAAATTTAATTTTTTGGAGCCCCTTAATATCGTTTATTGACGTACATTCCCACATACGGAGGTGATCAGTCTCCTTCCGAGATATGCAGTCTTTTACAATATTTTCTTTTCTATGAACGTTCATTTTATCCTTATTTTCATCATACGTAGTCTTCATTTCATTATTCTTGATTTCGTTGTTAAACATGTTTCTTGTTATTGCCAAGGTCTTCTTTTCTTTTTCATCAATATAAATTGGAGTCATGTCTCTTAATATTTGTGAGTTTATTTCAACACGCGATAGAGCGTCTGCATTTGTATTATTCGCTCCTTTCTTATATTCTAGTCTAATTCTTGTTAATTTAAAAGATGGGTTTTTATGGGTAAACAAAGCAATAAGTGGTCTATGGTCTGTGACCACGGTAAATTTTCTACCATATAGATATGGCCTGAAAAATTGAATTCCCCAATGAATACCTAGTAGCTCTTTTTCAATTACTGATTTGTTTTTCGTGTTTATTTAGTGTTCTGCTTGCATAGAAGGAGAGAAGATAACAATCCCAATAGAAATTAACACTAAAAGAATACATAATATAACTATACCCCCACGAGCAGAAAAGATAGTACCTATAAACATTAACATAAATGAAGACAGTGTTACGTGTAGTAAAGAAATAACAAACGGAATATTTTTAGCAAACACTATAATACCCAAAGATGGCCAACGTTATGTTAAAATTTTAAATACATTAGAGGAACCAGTGCGCCTAGAAAGTTTAGGAGTTACAAAAATACCATTCAAAAATTATACAATTTACAAAACTGGCATGCGCAGTAATATTAAACAGTCAGAGCAAAGATTTAACAAATTACTAGAAAAACTAGATTTCAGGAACATTAAAGAAGAAACTAAAAGAGTCATATGCGATATTCTGCGGAAATATCAAGAAGTATTTCATCTTGAAGACGAACCATTGACGGTGAATAATTTGTATAAACAAAGTATTCAATTACAAGATAACACACCCACTTACATAAAAAACTACAGATTGCCACAGACACAACTAGACGAAATAAGTAAACAAGTTCGTTGGCTTAACTTACTTAAATGTAAACAATTAATGATACAGTGCTTGCTTTAAGTATGCGTACACTACAGTCATCCCCTTTGAACGATACTTCGTCCGGCCTTCCTTTGACGCTAAAGATTTCGTCGAGTAGTTTGATTTCTAGCACCTGCCATTTCTCGAAACTGATCCTTCTATCGGGATCCATACGATCAATGACAGCTACTAGAATACCGTCCTTACCTGACGACTCCCTTAGCTTCTTTGACGTAGAGGGTTGGTCCTCTCTGGAGCTAGTACTCTTAGTGATCTCCTTTCGGGGATCCTTCCTTTTGGCCGCTGGGGATTTCTGGTCATCACCAGACCTAACTCTCTTGAATACCCCCTTATTGGGGGCCTTAGCAGAGCTCTGTCGGTGATCACCCGATTTCCCTGCAGATGTCGGCTGGTTTGTCCCAGTAATCCCCTTTGTGACCTCCCTTTTGGGGGGACTGTGGGAGATTATCAAGACTTGACCAGGCCTCATCTCGCAGCTAGTAGAGGGTAGTACGTCAACAGGCTTGGTTCCTTTATCCGTGACCGTACTGTCACGATTTAGAGGACCAGGAGTTGATTCCGTACCCCCTTTCTGACTTCCCATTTGATTGTTGGAGGATTCTTCGGCAGGGGTTGCTGAGGGTTCGTTATCTTTATTGACAACATTTGAGCCCTCAGCAGCCCTTGCTGTGTATCCCGCAGGATAGGGAATGCCTAGGATATCACCGACAGATCCGTGGATTCGTTCGAATCTGGCAACGTTCTTTCGGTGCTTCCTCAGCAAGTGCCTATCCCGCCCATCGTGTAGTGAGGAGTCCTTGTTAGCTATCTTTTCTAGAAAGGCTAAGGAGGTCCTTACACCACTTTGGCTTTTCAAGGCTCGTTCGGCATTCTGATGTGACCTGTTCTGTCGCATCCTGCCGAACAATGGGTTTTGATACACCCAGTACTCTGCTCCCTATCTCGAGTGTGACCTCAGCAGCCGATGACCTAGCCCTATGGTCCTGATCATTAGTCGAAATCATTGTAATTTCATGCTCATCATCAGATCCCAGAGCTAGACCATAGAACCGACTGGGGGGTAATTCGTTCCGGCTGTCACTGTCAGTTCTGTCAATAACTGACCTTCCTGCTCCAGAATATCTCCGTAATTACCCAGCCAATCGGTGTCTGGATCTGAAACCGAAACTGCCGAGTTGTCAGAGATATTCCCAGCATCGACTCCTAGAGTCGCGTCCTTAGTTTTTTCATTAAAATTGTCCAGTTCTTGGTCCCACGAGTAAGCCGTAAAGAAAAGGACCGTCTCGCGCAGTGACGGCTTGCACGGACTAGGCTAAAGTTACAACTGACCCTTGCCATCGGCGCCAGAGGGAAGCTGTTCGCGACCAGTTTCTTTAACCACTAACCAGCCATTCAGGTCCTGGGCACTGCTGTCAACCACCTTGACCTTATTAGTGGGTGATATGGGAAATAAAGGGGGGATGGATAGGATAATAGGTAATGGGATAGGGGATGAGAGGATGGATAACCCTTAGTCGTGCTAGCCTTAAAGCATATGTCTTCCAACTTGTTCTGGCTACAATTTACCGATTCAAGTTACAAGACATTCACTACAGCCAGCATTTAAGCCGCCACATCGCGGCAAGATAGTTATCCGGGTGGTGGAGTCTTATGGTATCTCTGAACTAATTCTTGTTTGAACATTTTCAAAAAACAATCATGCCAGAGTAACATTTTCGTAAAATGAGGGGTATAGATGTAAAGACTGGAATGTCCACATTTTTTTACAAACGTAACTAATAATACCTCTAAGTTATATTTAATGAAAGCTTCCAATTAGTGAATTTTACATTACCAGAATAGCATGATATACAATACATACATAAATTTACTGAATAGCATGATATACAATACATACATAAATATGAATATACTTTTAGCTAGAGGTTTTTACTATTTATTACGAAAACTATAAATATGGACATTGCAGTCTTTGCATCTATACCCCTCAAATACTTAAGACTTGGTGGAATAGTGTATAACGACCTTAAAGGATATTTTTATACGTTCACCCCACAGGGAAATTGTTTAAGGCCTCTATTGTATTTGATGTATGATATATATCATAAGATATACATAGAGCTAAAAATTAACATCAGTACAAGATGTTCCTATCTCATTTTGTGCCATTCTACATCTTCCGATTATTTTAGTATCATCACTAGAAATGTGGTTATAATGCTATGTTCATACGACAATATGAACCACTTTTTTCACTCTCTAAAACTAGATTGCCAAACATGCTGTTCATACAATTCATTCTTGTTTCATATTGACATTTTTTGCGTTGTTTGTGTAATTTTATTAAAAATAGATACAAAAAAAAGTAAGTCCAAATATTATTTAATACTTTTATAAATATTATTCTTTTCAAATTATCACTTTATTTTGTTTAACATGCATTTTTATTTTGTTTTTCTCTTGGTTTTGATTTTTTTTTTGAGAGCAAGTTCAGATAAACTAACAATAATTGTTATCAAAATTGGAGATGAAAGTACATTTTTCCTGTTTCGTAGCATGTTTCTAAATGAAACGACATGTTTCTTTCTCAAAATTTTGTATGGCAAACATTTCAATTATGTTTGGGACGCGAAACAGGAATGAGAGAGCGAAATACGAATACAGCGTTACCTTTTGACAAGATTTCCCTTTTATGCAATGTTTTTTTTTTAATAGAATTTCAAATACAGTTTTGCGTTTTTTTTAAATATTGGTGCTTTTTTTTGTTTGATGGCAGTTCTAGAGATGAACACTGTAAACGATAGTTTAATTTAAGGCACTGCCTCTGCCTTCAATATAGAAAATATCCAAAGAAGGCAAAATACTGTTCTGCCATCGTGGCATATTAATGGCACAAAAAAAAATTAAAACTTATTTCAATTAAAAACTTTGCGATTTTAATATTTACAAAATTTTCTGCAGTAGTGTTGCTAATATAAGTAAACGTTTGATTCACTTGATTAAATTTTGAATTAAAACTGATATTATTTTTGTTAATGGAATAAATTGAAAAAAGTGGCCAGAATTTTCTCTTCGCATCAAATTATTTATCTACCATAAATAAATATTTTTCTTTGCTTTAACTAAACTAAGGGAGTTATTTTGTAAATCACCTCACCTTGCGTTGAGAAATATTTCATATAAAATTTTTTGAATTTTCAAAAATTTTTATAAAAAAATATTTTTTAAATCAGATAAAGTGATTTACAAAATAAGGCGATAAAAGTTCTGTTAAACAGAAAAATAAAAAACAAACTCTATACCACTTCCCAGGAGTTCCCCGGAATTTCAATTATTATAATTCCCGCTTTCCCGGGATTTTTTTTGCAGGATCCCGGGAATTTAAAAATTGCTTGTACATAGTTTCAGAAAAAAGCTATTTTTACTCTGAAATTTAGTTTTCTTTTCTCTAAAAACTAGCATCTGTGGACAGGTTGTCGATTAGATTAATGACAAGAAGTGAGTACATACGTAAATCAATGTCTCCTGCTGCAATAAATCTATTAAAAGCTGAATGGGCAGTGCAAGAGTTGATATTTAATAAATTTAGTGAAGTGAAGAGTTGATAAATATTCAAAATAAGATGCTGGCAGTAAATTCTCATTGCCCATGGACAAGTCATAAAAATATGAGATACCTAAACATATCGCCCCTTTATTGCAACATTGCCACATCTAGAAAAAAAAATCGAGCTCGGTAATATACTCGGGAAGTGCGGGGAAACCGAAATAAAAAATAAGGAAACTCGTGTTAAATACTACAACATACAATTTGAAAAACACATTCTCCTAAAGATGACAGAAGGACCTAATGAAAAGAAAAGGTTTGTAAGAAGTAGTCAGCTTTCCCGGGAATCGAAAAACTCCGGGAATAAAACTCTAGTTGTAACTTTTGCAGCACAAAAATTTTAGTACATCCTAAGGTCGAACCTTTGAACCCGTATTTGATTAGTATCTAGTGATGTGATATGATTTAGAATTTAAAAATGAATCGAAAATTATTGTATCGAAATAATAAATTAATAAAAAAGATTCCATAAAATTTCCGATATTATTTAGTATATTAGGCAGTGTCTAAAATGTTCACGTCGAAGGCTTAATGCGTTATTTTATATCTGAAAATGTACCAAAAAAAATTTACAATGGTGCTGACATTTCATGTCAAAAAAGGGGAAAAAGAATAAAAAACGTGATTTAAAGCTATTTTTTACGATAAATTTATTTTATTCACTACAATTTCTTGTATAACGTTTATCAGTAAAATATTAATTGTTCTGTTTTAAATTTAGAACAATAAAGGTTTTTTTTATGCAACAATTACTTTGTTTTACTCGCTCTTTACATATGTACCCATATTTCGAAGAACATTTATAATTGAATAAACGCCTGGAATCAACTAGCACACAATGATTGCTGTCTGACGGTTCTCCGTTACCCCATAACGAGGGTATCATAGGTGTTCCAGTTGCAGTCCATGTAAAAGTGTTTCCATCTCCAATTCCTCCACACCAAAGGCTATTCAATCGACTAAAACAATTTTTTTTTTGGGGAATGGAAGAAAAAATTAACTCACTGCTAATTGTTGTCGTTTTTGTTTAAGCTTTAATATTGTTACAAGTAAGACTGTTGCTTATAATTCTTATTTGCTTAACAGTTTTATTTGTATAATATCTTTAGTTTTTCTGGCCCAAGCAACCAGTGAAATGCGTATAGGAAAAGCTTAACCCATCAATAAAAAATTTCAATGTTTTTATCAAAAATAAAAATTGGGAATTCATCACGACAAACTAAATCTTGTAAATTAAAAATTATGTATTCCCAAAAATTACTTTAATTATAATTTTTTGTTTTAATTGCCACTTATGCGCGTAATTTCTACAAAAAGTAATTTAGCTGTGCATAGAAATCTATGGTGTAAATGTAGGCAAAATAAACGTTGAAATAGGTAAAGAAAACTGTTAGGTACGAACACGACCTGATTTCAGTTTAGTAGAAATTACGGGCATTAATCGTAAATGATAAACTTACAGTACAGATGTTTTTTTTGTAATTTCATTAAATTCTTCTGCGCTATCGAATGTTGCAAGTTCCATGTCCATGTTTTGACATTTAATTACCGCTTGATTCCAAGTATACTAAAATTTATAAAAACAATATGTTAGTACCTCATTTGTTCTGGGATTATATCACAACTCTTGAATCGAATTTTCTTACAGATCGATTTACTATCGTAACATAATGGATGTTATTTATTTCAAACAATTCACTTTGTATCCCGATTATGGGAAACACTGCGAGTAGAACTGCGATTAATTTTACTGAATTCATGTTGGTTGATGTTAAAAAACTGTGCAAATCCGAACTCCAGTGCAGATTTATATACTGAAGAGTTGGAGACTAAAATTCAGGTATTTACAAAAAGATAAGGAATTTATCAAAATGATTTATGTAAAAATGTAAAATGGATACCATAAATGTATGTATGTTAATGTATAAATATTTGTAGATATTTGTTATCTTTGATAAACATTATTTTATTAAATAAAGTTTTTATGGAGTCTGGATTAAATATGGAATTGTAAATACTTGATTTCAGTGTACTTGAAAATATTATCTTAAATTAAACAAAAACATTATAAAATAGTTTTAATTTAGATAAAAAAAAATAATTTTATCTGTAAATGCTTTATCATAGATTAAATTACAAATGTAGAAGAGGTCCATAACAAAACAGAATATATAATTAAGATTATAAAGTTTTTTATTTCGCTTTTTCACTTCTAAATACTTTTTATTCTACATATAAAAATTTATAAAACTTCGCTTACCAACTCGCTTACGGAAGGCCTAAATTTTATATGACAAGTTTCCACATTGAAGCAATATATTTTTGACACAAAAAGCGTTTTATTCAACGCACATAAAAAGTGTTGGGTGTTATGGACCCAATGTACACTACAATCATGATTGTGCAATCAATTGATTGTGTAATTAAGCTTGAAGCACACAATACACCAGCATATGCTGGTACAAAATTTATATTTTAATAAAAATTGTGTGGAAAAGGATGTAATGAGTAACAATAAAATTTTCTACCATTTTATTGTAGCATTGGTTTTTTAATTCATATTTGCAGTATTTCTTACTTTTAACTTTCCATAGGCAAAGCATTGTTTTAAAAAGTTCAAGAAATATTTTTCTTTGGCATTAATTTTTTAAATTTTGTATTTTTTGATGTTTATGCCCTTACGATTTAACTTTTATGAGCTAACTTTACAACACACGATTCAATCATGCTGGTACAATCAAAAATATATCAAACTATTTTTGATAAAGCAGCAGCAGCTGGTTCAATCACACCACAGGCTCATACACGGTCAATCAGCTGGTACAATCACTTGATTGCACAATCATGATGATACAACATCATGGGCCCTATTACGATCAACTCAATTTTTTATTGCTAAAGTTATTTCGTAAAAGGCTGTTTTCCAAATCGTGCGTCCAGAATGTGTAAATACAGTACTGACACTGTGTTGATACATTGTGTACTTTTAAATTGTAAATTGTATTATTGTCAAAACTTAAAATATTTTTTTGCAGCAATTCTTGAGTTTAATGGTTAGAGGGTTGAGAAGATTACGTTTTGTTTGGTTATTCTCACACTTTTTAACTTGATATACAAAATATAAACAGAAGAAGAGAAAAGCAAGATAAAAATACAAAAATTGCAACCCTGGAAATTAATAATCTGGACACTAATGCAATTCCAAGGCAGAATTTTAAAAAAGTCTGGACGATGACTATGCGTAGTGTTTAGCAATTCAATAACTGCTTAATTTGCTTTACTCTGTGCAGTGACAACTACAGAGTTGCATTTAGGAACAAAATGCCTTTTTGAAAACTTTTAGGGCTGCATTCCAGAAAATTTTGTTTTGTATTACTAGAATGCAACAGGCGTTTAGGAAAACAGCCATATTTTCCCTTGCAAACCTGCTTCGTAGTCCTTAAAATATTCATTCTTTTTTAAACATTGCTAAGTTTCGTTTGCTTAC
The DNA here is from genome assembly GCA_949318255.1 of Pollenia labialis. Lineage (NCBI taxonomy): Eukaryota > Metazoa > Arthropoda > Insecta > Diptera > Polleniidae > Pollenia > Pollenia labialis. The sequence continues at coordinate 27,988,971 of OX439141.1, read as the reverse complement.
CTCCCTGCATCTCCGTATGTCATATTACGTTGCGCTTACTTTTTGAAATGTGCCATTAGTGTTTCGCAATATATGTAAGTAAATTGTTTAGTGGGTAGTTAGTTATTCAATCACCCCTTTCATGAATAACAAGTGCAATTTTTGTTTCCATAAAATTTTTATTCTCCTCGAAGGGAAAATGCCATCGTGAATGTCTAGTGAAACATTTTTCATGCTATCAGTTCTCAGTGAATGTAAAAAAAGAAGAATGATTAAAAAAATCAAAGAACTTTTTGTACAAAAAAATTATAGTTTGATCGTAACGTAAGTTTATAATTTCCAAAATGTTGACGTCACGTCGTGTTGCATTTTGTTGACGTTGTTGTTGAGCAATATATCAGTTTGTGTCTTATTAACGGATCCTACCCTTAATATTCGAATTATAAGAACAACTAAAGCGACGGTCACATTTATTAAACATTGTACAAATGAGCAGAACCACTACTTTCGTTAACAGTTAGTGAGATTTAACATTGTCGTAATATCACAAAATAAAGCTTATTATACTGCTAGACATAGCAAAAACTGTTTTGTTGTAAGATGTGATATTACAATCAAAATAAATATTAGAATTGGAGAAAATTATATATTAGGTTGCCAGTTGGTCACATCTGTTTCGTCAAATATTTGCCAAGTGTGACCATAGCATAACTTGTTAAGAACATGTTCTCATCCCCAGCATAAATAAAACGGGAAAATCAAAGAGAGAAGTGAACAAATTATGAGAATTATTTGTAGCGAACATTTTTTCAGGTTAATATTCTCCTTTTTCTTGATCGCAAATACATGAAAAGAAAAAACCATTACGAGCGAAAATATTATTCACAAAAAGGGGAATTTTTTGCAACAAATATTTTTTCAAGCTATTATTCTTCATTGATTTACCTTAAAAAAAAATGTTTCTTCAGAGTTTTTCATGATCGCAAATACGTAAAACAGGAAGAAATTACGAGGGAAAAGTTATTCCCGGTGGGGGGGGGGGGGGAGTAAATAACAAATTAATATATTAAAAAGGTTGCGATCAAAATTGAAAAACTCCACATCTTAGCACCAATAAACTCCGTGATCCCAGTAAAAAGTGGGGGGCTAAAAAAAGTAAGTGTTGTTAACTTTCTATAAAACAAAAAAATGTAAAATTACAATATTATTGAAATGCAAAAGTCATTATTTTAAAACTAGTTAATTTCGAACCGCAACATTTTCTTAGGTTTCAGATCAAAACGAATTTATTACCATGAATGTCGGATCAAAACGTCATAATTTCCTTTTTGTTTTCTTAGTAACAAACTGGCAGATAAATGAAATTCCTTATAATTTGTATCAAGGCGAATTCAACTAGAGGTGGTGTCGAAACTCCATCTGATTTTGACAGTTCGAGCTAATTTTTTTTGATTTGTTAGTGTTTTGCTAAGAATGGTTGACATTTCGAACCGTAAACACTAACAATGCAATGCAAAAACCCTATGTTGCTCTGTTGTTTTTGGATTGTTGTTGTTCCAAAAAACTTTTGTATCACGGCAAGATGTAAAAAAAAAAATCAAAAAAAATTTTTTACTAATTTTTTCCATCATCCAAAAAATTGTTGTAGTGTAACTTTTGCATTTTGTTAGGGAACTCCCTTAATTATGTTTTATGCATACATATATTTTATTTCTGTGTTTTTGCGTATTATTTATTTCGTTCATTTCCTAAAACGTAGATTATTTCATTAAACGCAAGTAGGAATTCTAGTATCGCTGTGTCAATAAATAAATTTTTATGGAATCTGTTCTATGTTTCGAAATGTAAACACTTGATTCGAGTGTATAATCTTATAAATATTAAAACAAAAGTTTATAACTTTGTTTTGCTTTAAATGGCAAAAAACAATTTTATCTTTAATTGCTTTATTATAGATCAGAGTACAAATGTGGAGATCCATAAAATTTATTCCAATATTTGTTGTGGGAGGTATGGGTAAAAATGGACCGATTCTATTAAAATTTGGTAAAATGATTTTGATTGCAATAAACTAAGTTTGGACCAAATTAATAAGACGGCTGATGGGAACAAAAGAAGCAATGGACCAAATTTCAAATTATCGCCAAAATTGTGACCTGCATAAGAACCGATTGTTAGAATATTTCAGATCCCACTATCCCACAGAAAAAAAAATCAGTGTAAAATCATCGAAAACAAAGTTGATTTTACCGTTTTCGGTGGTAATTTTGCTTAATTGTTACTTCATGTTAATTTAACATGATTTTACAATAACTTGCGAACAAAATATTTTCCTTTTAAAATGGATTATAGTCCATGTAAATTTAACATTGCAGTAAAGTTAGAGAAAAATTTCATTTATATTGAAATAACAATCCGAGTCACTTTGAATGAAAGTTATTTCAAGTTGAAACAACGTGAATTTCATGTACAATCAAATTGGTTTGAGTGCGATAGAACAGTGTGAAATACTTACCCTGTAACGCATGTTTCACTTATTTTGTATATGGTTTTCGTCATCATTCTACTTTGAAAACTTGATGTGTTATTTAACGAAATAATTTTAATTAAAAGAATACGGGAATTGTCTTCTTTTTATAACATATTTTAAACACGAAAACACGTACTTAAGTATGTATGCATGTTAATTTAACAAGATACATGATATAAAACAGGTTTCTATGGATTCAATATTGCACAATGTTATTTAAACAGTGAATAATGTTAAATAAACGTAATTTTAGGTTATTTTAATATTATTTTAATAAATTAATATTGATAAATTTAATGATAAATTTAAATAAAGGGCAGACTTTTGCAGAAATTTACTATGATTCTCAATCAACATTTCGCCATCTTAATTTAACATTGGTATTTTTTAATGTGTGATATGGAAACTATAAATTACATTATGTAACAAAAAAAGAAATGCCAAGGATTAATTTGAATGTGTGCGTTATGGTCCCCTTAACAAAAACAGTCAACATTTTTAATTCTTTGGATACATTTTTTTAAAATTGTTTTCTAAAATTAAAGCGCGGCGTCAACGCTTTGCAATTGGAAAATACGATTTTGACAGCGCGTTTAATAGTGAAGTTGACCACAATTGTTAATAAATTTTAATTTAAACAAAGTTATTTTTGGGAATACAAAATTTGTTATAAAAATGATTTTTGTTTCTTGATGATCTGACCTAAGCAACCAGAAAGAAAATGTGACATTTTATTTTAAAAAAAGCAATTTGGTGTCTGTTTCTTAAAAATTTTGCTCCCGAAAAGCATGAGTTTTTTAGAATGAAACAAGCCACCCTTTTCGGGAGCAAAATTTTTAAGAAAAAAACACCAAATTGCATTTTTTTAAAATAAAATGTCACATTTTTGTAGAAAAGAAAACACCATAAAATTTGATGTTCAGATAAGGGGCAAGTATGTCTCGAGAAAATATAAAGGACAACAAATTAATTGAGGTCGGCTTCTGTGAATTTATGGGAATTTTTCTTCAATATATGCATTTCTTTAACATTTTGTATGGGAGCCCCCAAGGTATATTTATAGCAGGTAGTCTCGGTAAGCCAGCTGTTTATTTTTTATATGCTTGGTTTGCGATACGAATTGTCAAATGTTGTATAGTAAACAAGTAAACAAGTTTTTTGTCTTTATCTTTTGTCTTTTTTGTCCCTTATCAACCACTTTGCTGTTTGAAAGTTCGTATCGCATAACAACAATAAAAAGCCCTGTTCTTTGTTTTATTGTACAATTGTTGTAATCTCGCGGCTACCTGCTATAAATATACCTTGGGAGCCCCCTTAAGGAATGGAAATAGCGTGTAGGTATGTTAGAAATAACTGGTTGAGATGAAAAATAAGGTGGGGTTGGTCATACATTTGACCCATCTAGGGGCATCCTTATCATACAAAATGTTGAATGCAGACCAGAAATATACTACATTTTTAAAAAACAAAAATTTCGAAATTTTTGTTAAAAAATTATTTTTTTCCAAAAAAACATTATTTTTCAAAAACGAATGCGCATATTAGAAAAACTTTTCTTATTGCGGAATTTCGGCTTTATTAGTATTGTCAATAAGTTTAAGCGGGTTTGAGTTACGCGAACATATGTTGTGCAACCTCCTCCATTTTCGAAATAACGATATGTCTCGAATACTAAAATCTGAAATCAAAACATAACCGATATTGAATACAACTAAACTTGAACTAGTCTAGGGTCGAGTTGCAGCATTCGATATCGATAAAGGTTTTAATTTAATCAAAGTTATTTTTGGGAATATAAAATTTGTTATAAATATGATTATTGTTTCCTGATGATCTGACCTAAGCAACCAGTGAAATGCGCATAACAGCTTGCTTTCCCTCAACAATTAATTTCAGTGTATTTATTAAAAGCCAGTTCATCGAACGTTTGCATAGAATATTATATTTAAAACAAAAACAAAATTCTAATGGTGTTTTCTTTTCTACAAAAAAATGTGACATTTTATTTAAAAAAATGCAATTTGGTGTCTGGCCGCTCATCCTGTCCTTTATAAAGTTTGATAGGGGAAATTAAACAAGACATTGTCGCTCATACTGTCGAATACGGCGGGGATAGGGGACCACTCGTGCATACATCATCGATGACGATTTCTTCAACGAAAATCCGGTCCACTGGGTCTTGCTGTTGTATTAATAACGATAAACGGATATAACAAGAGATGATATTAAATATATCATCTTAATCTTATTTATCTGCATCAGCATCCACAACTATTTCTTTAACAAGAGCAACATCAATAATGAAGATAAGAGCAATATAGAGAAGAACATTTATAATAACTCTACCACCAACAGCACCGATATCAGTTATAAATTGCTATGACAGTACGGGCAACTACAAGTTAGGGGGGTTTTTCCTCCAGCCATTTTGCTCCTTCTTTCTATTTCTTTCATGAATTGTAGAAAAACACATACATACATATTCACATAAAAATTCCCGTATTATCATATTTTTTTATATGAACGTGTAAATTAGTACGTTGTATACGTGGACCGCAGGAAAATGGCTTTTAATGAAATAAAAAACAAATATATTGGAATGCTCAAAACATTTACAATTGAGGTAGAATCTGATCTGAAATCTCAGCAGCAATCTAAATTACAACCTGAACTTTTATCTGAACTAGAAGCTTATTTTGCACCTGAAAATAGAATTTTATTTTAAATCCAACCTGCACTGATAGAAAAATTCATAAATTCAAATGTTACTACAAATGGCATCAGTGATGCAAAAAGTAACATAAATCCAATGACAAACGTCTTCGTACAATTTTGTCATTTTTTACGTGTCATCTATTTTATGACTATAGTGACATTTAACTCTATGCCACATTTTGTATATTATTAACATAATTATCATCAATACAATGTATTATAAGAAGCAAAAATTCCTATATTCTATTTTTTTAAATTATTTAGTTAAATACATCAAAATTTTTAAGTAGAATGAGTACGAAAACCATATGGGGCATGGTGCTTGTGTCTTATTATTGAGAGTTCTGCAGTAAACAAAGGTCGTAATTCAACAAATGTGAAAAAACATATGTAACGGGTAAGTAAATAATAAAATTATCTCACTTTGACTTAAGTCAATTCCAATGACTTTGGCTCAATGAAAAAATGTCATTTAATTGATGCTAGTCCTTTCTCCGATGTTACTTCGTCATCGCACTTAGGACATGTTCGTCATTTGTGTGATGCTGATGAGTCATCCCATTGATTACATAATTTTATGTTGACCCTGATGACACTTTGGGCAAGTGATGTTAAGGTTGACATCACAATGATGTAAAGTGTCATGGCGTCAAAAACGGAGACACTTGTCATAGTACTGATGTCAAATACATCAGCGTTATGACCCCTATTCTATCAGTGTAGCAGCTGAACTACAGCCTTAACTAGAACCTGAACTAGGACCTAATCTTGAGCCTGACTTAGGATTTTAATATTAACTAAAATCTGGTCTTAAACCTGAACTAAAACTGTAAAATAACTGAACTCAGTATATAATAAAAAATTTTTATGATGAGAACTTGTTATAAAAATCTTTGGTAAGTTAAAGGTTAAAGCCCCTCGCCTGGGTAACAATCTTGACGAGATGCGAGGGCTTAAGTGCACTCTACGGTTCTGACCTCTTGGGATGATGTATATGATGAATACGTCTTCGCGGGAGGTCGAGAATACTGAAGGGGTGTGCGACTAAAGGTTACTCATCTTGTCAGGATAATGAGGCGGTGGTGGAATGTACACTTCCGGCCCCTTATCAGTACATATAGCACGGCGTGCCAGCCCGCGGGTTCGCCCCCTGCAAGGTGGGGGCTTTACCAGTGGTTGGGGCGCGAAATATGCACTTTTAAGGACAACGTGGTTGGTAGCAGTGCCAAGGTCCTGTGTGGCTAGTAAGTGCGAAAAGAAAGTAGTCGTTAACAGCTCCTCTCAGCGCCAGGGCAAAGCGCTGTTGTATGTTAGATGCCTAGTCCACGCATGCCGTCACTGCGTGGAACGGTCCGTTTGAACGAGCATACCCGTGGGAACAAAAATGAAACCCTTTTTAACAAAACTAACGAACACAACAACAATAAACAAGGACACGACGGACGGGATTGACCAGGGTTAGTCGGACGTCACGGTCTGTGAGTCGGAGAATACCCTCTCGACTGTTCATGAGAGAATAATTGAACAGGAGAGACAGGTACTGACCGACCTATATGTGGACAGTCTTCTGGGACTATCGAGTGACTCCTGTGGTGAAACTGGGGCTACTCAAGGATTGGAGGAGCTGACTCTGCTCCTCTGCTGAGCCTGCCCTTCCTATCTGTGAGGCCAGGGGACATCAGAGGGGACACTCTGGAGAGGATTGTCCACAACTTGTTCGGCAGGGCGCCGTGAAGGATGGGCCAAGAGCCCTTCACGTGACTTTAAAAAATCCAGCCGCACGAATAAGGAGAAGGCGCAGAACGGAACAAGGAGTTCTCTAGCATATCTGGATAAGATGGCGAAGAGAGACCCTTCAACGTTCTCCGCGAGGGATAGGCACCTTCTGAGAAGGCACCGACAGAGCGTCGCTAAATTCGAGAGAATTTTCGGCCCTGTCAGTACCGTGCTTGAATGGCCCTATCCTTGGAGGAAACAGGGGGATGAAGCCGCAGACCCGGACACTGCTCAAAGGAGTACAGGGCCAGTAGCGTCGTCAACCTGCCGTGAAGAGGTAGAGGAAGGAGGAGTTGCCCCGATGACCAAGGCGCTCATGTCTTCGGAACGAGCTGCGGAGGACAAGGGGGCGATACCCAGGGCAGAAAGCCCAGTGGCTAAGGCAGCGGACATGGGGAAGAAGACTGGCAATCCTCTGTCCGATTTAGCTAGTGGCTCTCGTGAGGGGGCCAAAAGGGGAAAAGGCACGGGCAGGAACAAGCCTTCTCAACCAGTCGTGCCAAAGTCACTGAGCTTATTGAAGAGGGTTGGTACATCTCCGGCTGAAGCTCCTAATGGCTCTAACAAAGAGACCATTAAGGTCTTAAGGCAGAGTTAGCTGAACGTCCTCGTCCCCTAACGGAACGTCTGGTTCGTTTTGTTATTTGCAAACTGAATTTAAATATCACGTTGACGGAACGTCTCGATCTGTATAAAATAGATTTTATGCCGTTGTTACGTGACAGCTTTGTTAATTGTAAATCTATTAAATTATTAACGTTTTTAGCGATTCGTTAGCAATTTGTTATTCGGGAAAGTGGGCTGCTAACCCTCGTCCCCTCGATTGGTGATAGGGCTGCTATCTACGTGTCCAATCCCACGATGCAACCATGTTTCAGCGGTTATCGCCTACTTTCCTGAGACGTCATTTCGACCATTCAGGATGCATGGTTGTGGCGCCTTCTAACTTCTGGCTAGCCTTAAAGCGGATGCTACAAGGCCATTGCCCGGGGGGTACTTGGTCTAAGACCGGAAGTAGTTAGCTGCTTGGACAGTTCAACAAAGGAATCGTCCTGGCCACTCCCAGTGTGTGGCAAATCAGAAACTTTCCACCTCTGCGAAAAGTCCCACACCCTATGCTCCAATGGGAGTTAGAGGAACACATGTATATATTAACGTTTTTTACATACACAAAATATTGTTTTAATACCATTTATATCACTTTGTACTTTTTCCGTACAGCGGTCACCATTTAAACATTTTTCATTCGCATCACTGCGTGTATTGTTTTATGTATGCTATTGCTTTTAGCTTTTGTATGGGAAAAACATATGACACTTTTTTAAATGTTCTATAAGTGCATCAACGTGCTTACAGTACACTGCGGTACATTACGGGTACAGCAACGTTCGCCTAACTGGGCCTTTATTAACTAGATATCTATATGGTTTTGCACAGCCACTCTCTACATCGCTCTTAAAATTCATAGTTGTTGGTATATTGATAATGTTCAGCATCCCCAACATAAAGCGTCGTTTGTAATTTTGTTCTTGTTGTAATATTCGTACATCAACAAAATTTGGCGAATGATTTAAACTGGCACAATGGGCAGATAGTGCAGTTTTTTGTGCCGAAATATATAAACTTAGACTATCCCTGATGATGATATTCAAGGAATATTGAAATATTGGATGTATATAAAATAAATAAAAATTATTTAAAAAACTAATGACCTCGAGCTTGAGTATTAACTTCTTTGAGGTTTTTTGAAAATTTTCAAACAATAATTGAATCAGGGATGCATTTTCGTCCAAAAACGTAAGACTTGTAGTGATAGCGGCCTTAAACTGTACTTTGCAAATGGATTTTGGAAAAATGTTAAAATTGTATAGAAAATAGAACTAAAGAAAGAAAAAAAGATTGGAGTTACTGCAAAATTCCATTTATATATATTCCAGAGCACTGTGTAAAATGCATCTAATTTGCAAAAATCTAAATTATTTACATATAAAGATGATGTATTTGGCAAAAGAAAAAATTTGATACCCATATTGCTCTATTTAAAACGAAGGGTTGCCACCCCATTACATTTTTGTCAAAACGCGAACAAGCACGAATTTCCAAAAAAGCGGAAACACATATTTAATTAAATCGACTAAAGATTATAATATGTTAATTTGGCATTTTTATTACAAACAACCCCGAACAAAAAATTCAAAAACCGTTTTTTTACAGAAAATTCTTAAAAAAGGACATGAATGATCGTCCTTGGACAAATTGTATATACAATTGGAATTAAAAACCCTTTCTTACGATACCCAATTTGTATATGTTGGTAAGGAAACAGATTCTCAAATTAACAAAACATGCAAAAATAGACCCTTTTTCAAAATGGTCCAGCTCACGAGAGGTCAAAGCTGGAGCCGAAATATTTAAAATGGTATCTTAAAAAAGTCCAAGGTTCTATTTTAGGAGGGTAAATCGAGCACTTTTTTTGGTGAGTCGCTCTAATGTTCATACATACATACATACAAATAAACAATCAAACTGACAGACACCATTGTCAGTTTAATACTTTCTTTCCCCTTTCTTTATGATACTTTGTTACTATTTTCCATTCCTTCGACACCAACAACAGACTTTAAAGCATTTAACCTTAACTGCATGACAGACAACAAACAGGCTTGTGTTTTGTTAGACATGCTGTGACATGTTAAGAAACAAATGACAAGAAAATAAAAACTTCCTGTTTTTTCTTACAAAAAAAAAAAAAAAGTGAACATCTCGTATGATAAACAATAAAATAAAAAGAAATGCATGTAAGAAACATTAAGAAATATTTATAAGTACAAAAAGGAAAATGAAGAAAAAAAATGAATATTTTGTATATGAAAAATGTATCCCAGGAGAAGAGAAATAAATAACAAATGTGTTAAATTTATTAAAGCCACAATAATAACATAACAGGGTTTACAACTTTTCGTTTTTTGGAGTTGGTTTGACAGCGACTGTTTACATTTAATTAACCAGAAGTAAAAGCAACAGCTTTTTTTTTTGCCAATGTTAAATGAAGAAGTAGGGAAAATGGCAATTTTTCTACTTTGACTGCAGTTTTTTAAATGATAACTTTCGAATTTCAAATTTCGTGCAAACTTATTATAGGAACCATTAAAGGTAGCCATTGAATGTCTCGCTATCTTCTCCGCTGGTAGTCACTGTTCTTTTATTTTTTTGTCTTTTATCATGTATGGTTATAATTCCCTGACTTAAAAAAATACACACAGTTTAATTGAACAATTTCGGATGCATAAAAGCCTAAAATGCTTATAACAGCTTTGCGAATAAGCGATATATGTAAATTATATTGATTTGTTGATATAGTTTTCTGCAACTTGTGTGCTTGATGTGGTAGTTATGAAATAACTATTTTTAATAATTGTGCAGGATTTATTTTCTAAAAAATAATGTTTGCTAAAAAAATTAAAAATAAAAAATCGTGTAAATTGAGATAATTTTCACATAATTCGATGTTAACGAAAATCAAAAAAATCGCGTTAAAGTGAAATCGTCAAAAAAAAATTCGTATAAATCGGGGTGTGGGTGTACTACTCCCGAAAATAGCTTTTAATGCCATAACTTCCTTGTAAAATGGCAACCTGCTTACAGGGACAACCGGGCAGCCAATCTGACAGACATCGTTAGATCGGCTCAGAAAGTGATTATGTAATTAAAATTTATATTAAAACAAAGAAAAATTATATGAAAAAATTAAGCACAAATACAAAAGATATTTAAATGAAGTATAAGCGAACATATCGCTATCCAAATTCGTTACATCTGGGGTATACAAGTAGCTCACTTCATTTTTCTTTCTCCTTTAATTAAATTTTATTTCATTTATTTTGTTTTTTTTTATTTTATTATTAAATAATAGTTCTTTTAAATGGTTTATAGTTCTTTGTTTTAAACGCAGGCAAAATGAAAAACAATTTCGCTCGACTGCACGCACAGAAACCGAACACATTTTTTATTTACAATAAATAAATTGCAGTTGCAGCAACTACATCTGCAACTACAAGATGCTTTTTGTATTCATTTATTTATTATACAAGCTGATATTTTTTGAAAGCCATAAAATATTGTATTTGTTTAAGGCAAAGAACTACAACTTGGGCTGCAGAAACTGAAGAAAAACAGAGAGATTTAAGTGGATATTCGGAAGCATACAATGCAAAATAAGAGCATATTGTTTTTTTTTTCAAGAGAAATTAAAAATTTATTGAGGTTTATCTATAATTATTTAATGAATATTACGCTTGAGGCGAAAGTGTATTGTTTTAGTTGAAATGGGTCGGATTTTCTTTGATTACAGCGATAATTTAGGGACAAATGTTTCAATTGAAATGAATTAAAACTAAAGTACAATTTGAAACTGAGAAAATCCAAGTCAATATTTAGAAGAAAAAAATTAGTATTCTTAATATCAATTTAGATTTCTTAATCCAGTTTATATTTTCTCAACATCAATTTAAATTTCTAATTATCAATTGGTTTTTCCTCAATATGAATTTTAATTTCTTGTTATCACTTTTTATTTTTTCAACATCAATTCGTTTTTCTTAATGTTAATTTGTATTTTCTCAATTTCAACTTGAACAGGTATGGAATTAAACTAAAACGGAAGTTTAACCAGAAAATGAGGGGTCATCTCAGACCAACAAATCGTAAAATGTATGTTAAACGGGTTTTCGAAAAGTTCAAATTCAAGGCCCGGAATTTCGAAAATTCCTTTTAAATACATTGCACGAACTTTTGGTCTTAAGGGACCGCTAGTAAAATTTTATGCAGAAAATATTCGCGGAACATTTTAAACCCTCTAAAGTGCCGCGTAAGAATACTTTTGTGTGAAAGTTAAAAAGGGACCCCTTAACCACTTAAAATGAGTGTTAGAGGGTTAATAAATTCTAAGCAAAGAATCGGCATAAAATTCTACGGATGACATCTCAAATAGTATTTTAACTTAGAAGTACATTTAGTATATTTTTTGCCATGTACGCCTTTTCAAGAAATTTTAGTATTCATTTGTTTGAAAGTTAAAAACGGACAAAAATGCCCCTTAAAATGAGTGTTAATATATTCTAAGAAAATAATCGCTGTACAATTCTAAATCTTAACTAGTCTTTTAGATCAGAAGTTAATTTAGTCTACTTTTATTTGACTTGTACCAAACGCCTTTTCATAAAAATCAAAAACTTTAGGGGCCGATATTTTGGGAACCCGAGCTAACGTCTCAAAACCCTTTGGCGGATTTGCTCTACCAATAGTCTAGTTTCGAATTTTGTTGCACTGTGTAGTGTTCTTTTTATTTTCGAACACTGATATAAAACACAATCAGCCCAATTTCTTAGTCGTTATTGGCAACCGTCTCGATTACTACCCTGTGGGAAATTTGTGTCAATTGGTTTTAAGGCACTTATCCCGTGACAAGTGAAAACAGCTTTAATATAAAATGGAACGATTTGTGATAGGTTAAAACAGACAATGTAACTTAACTGGTGAAAATGTGTTTAAAGAGTAGTAAGTCCAGAAGGTAATTGACAAACAACTTGTCATGTAACTGGATTGTGTGTGGGTAATAACTGATTGATTCTACCTAGTTCTATTACTTTAAATGAAGGGTATCCGTCCTAATAACATGGTTCATTTGGGACAATATCTGCGACATGCATTATTCAAACTGAAATTGAATGTGTCCATTTAGGTTGATTCTGTGACCTGTCACAAAGCGTCAAAAAGGTGCCAATTAACCCCCTCGTAGGGCATCGCCATGTTAAAGTGATTAGTCCCCTTCATATAAAGTGTTAGACCCTAAAGCGGTCCCAATCACTACAGAACGGTCACGTGACAAGTTTAGTGTTAGTTCCCTTTCCTCTAGGGTATGGACAGTCGCTTGATATTTTCTTCAGTTGACGTCGAGTAGAATTGGCTCTGTTGAAGTCGATCGGAATTTTTGCGGTGTTAAAGTTTAATGGGAAAATTAGTCCACCAAAAGCTTAACGAAGACCACTATGGAGTTACACTCGAATAACTTAATCTGGACTTTTAGTATTTTGTTGTTCATACCTTCACCAATTCTATCTGAATATTTCTAATGTCAAATAAAAATAAAATTGACATTTAAAAAGAATTGGTACAATATGTCCTTAGTCTTCTAAAAATATCGTTTTTAATTCTGTGACATTTTCAAAAAAAAAACCTCTTAATTCGAGATAAGAAAGCAAAAAAAGTTACTTAAAAAAATCGGTGAAAAACTAATTTTTATCAAATAATAAAATAAACCAACATTTAAGAAAAATTACGTTTATAATACAAAATTTTAAAAACGTAAACAAAAATGTTTTTTGAATTAAAAAATGACTTAAGATATTTTATCAAATTGCCGTAACGTTGCTTTGCGAATCATCTGTTAAAAAGTTTTAAGTTTGTTTGTGTTAATTGTAAAGCTAATATTTTATCGATGTACAAGATATAAACAACATCAAAATTTCAATGTTCATCAACTTCAATAGGCTGTATCTTTTTAGCGCTGTGGAGCGCTGTTTAACGAATGATGTCAAATTACAGCTTGAAGTCTCAGCTAAAAGTTAAAAAAAATTCAGCTGCACATATTTGCACTTTTCCAAAAAAAACAGTAAAAACTATAAAGTGATAAAGTGATAAAGTAACAAAACATGAATTTTAGTTCATACTTGTTGTTGTTGCCATAATTCTGAACTGTTTAAAATTATTACAAAATGTAATTTACATACTAGTCAATAGGTATGTCTCTATCTAAAGGCCCTTATTCAATGATTTGATTTTGATTTTTTACATTTTAATTAATTATTTGTATCAGGTATGCTGTCCGAAGAAGCTCAGGAAGCAAGGAATAAAGACTATAGAGCCTATAGATTACATCACTCGCGAAGAACTGGACGTGTAGCCACTAATGAAGACGTAGTGCATAATCTTTTATTTTCTTCAGACCCATTTATAAACACATTTCCCTCAAAGCTGCAAATCAAAAAATTGGGGTACGATAATGATGTCAAAAATTCATATTCACGTTTTTTCTGTGGGAAGTGGGCGTAAAAGTGGGCGGATCAGGTATATATTTTCAGGAGCCCATTCTACAATTATAATATTTATTTTTAGTGAAAATTGAGTTGATACAATCAAAATCAAGGGAGTTATGCCAATTTTTCAATACAAGTTGTATGGGAGGTGGGCGTAAAAGTGGGCGGATCAGGTATATATTTACAGGAGCCCATTCTACAATTATAATATTTATTTTTAGTGAAAATTGAGTTGATACAATCAAAATCAAGGGAGTTATGCCAATTTTTCAATACAAGTTGTATGGGAGGTGGGCGTAAAAGTGGGCGGATCAGGTATATATTTTCAGGAGCCCATTCTACAATTATAATATTTATTTTTAGTGAAAATTGAGTTGATACAATCAAAATCAAGGGAGTTATGCCAATTTTTCAATACAAGTTGTATGGGAGGTGGGCGTAAAAGTGGGCGGATCAGGTATATATTTTCAGGAGCCCATTCTACAATTATAATATTTAATTTTAGTGAAAATTGAGTTGATACAATCAAAATCAAGGGAGTTATGCCACTTTTTAAATACAAGTTGTATGGGAGGTGGGCGTAAAAGTGGGCGGATCATTTTGATTTTTCATTTTTTTCTTGATTCAAACAAAACATCCTATGTGCCAAGTTTCATTGTCCTTCGACAACTTCTTCTATTTTTAGCCGCTCGTTATATGAACTTCAACCAATTTTCGTCGTGGCGATGTTAATTGGCCATTATGATCATGAGATCAAGAGCTAAAGGATTCGATTATTCGGCACATTAACGACATTAAACCTCGATTATGTCTCAGAGTCATTAAAAATATGGACCATCGTATAGAGGCATGCCACCGAAGCCGTGATAAGCATTTCGCCGATATTTTGTTCCACACATAATTGTCATACAAAGATCCTTCTGTAAAAATAAAAAATATTAAGAAAATTCTCCGAAAACTGTTTGTTTTGTTTACAACTAACATCGTGCATTTTGGTTGGACCACCCTTTTTGTAAGTTTGTGTTACACAAAAAGCTTTCAGTCAGCTGTTATGCAAACAAAGTCTCGCTTATGACAAAAAAAAGTACAATTTTACTTTTCAAAAGATTTTGTTATTCGTGCTCAATTCCCAGTTTTTATTATTGATAAAAACACTTGAAATTTATTGTTGATGGGATAAGCTATTCCTATGCGCATTTCACTGGTTGCTTAGGCCAGATCATCAGGAAACTTCATCCATAAAGATTTTAGAAAAACTAAAGATATTAAACAAAATAAAACTGTTAAACGTATAAGAATTATAGCAACAGTTCTACTTGTAATAATATCAAAGCTTAAACAAAACAACATCAACAATAAACAGAGCGTTCATCTCGTCTTACACGAATAACAAAATCTTTTGAAATTTAAATTATTATTATTATCAATGAATTTTTTGTTTTGTATCAATACCTGCAGACGAGCTTAAACGCTTTGTGGGGCTAAGTAAAAACTTCTATTTTTTGAAAGTACTCGTTCCCAAGCTCTATTATCAAGAATTTTATCAGCTTGGTGTCTAATATTTAAATCTTTACTTATTGAATAAGCAATATCGTGTTCTTTGCATGCAACGTCTAATAGATTTATTCCTTTATCACCTCGTTCTTAACGTTTTTGTAATTTCGTTCCAGGACCACAATATTGATAACCAGGAAGATGTAATTCGAAAGGAGTTGAGTTTATTAATTAAACCTCCTCCTCCTTTGACGGTTTTATTGCAATTAGCCTTGTTTTTAAAACATATTACCATTTTATATTATTTTATTCTATCAGGAAACATAATGCTTCATTATTTCATTCAGTTATAAAGATGCGTTTAATTGAACAACATAAAAATATTTTTATTCGCAATACTGATTCTTCAACGAATATAAAATCAAAAACTAGACATAGTTCTATATTACCGAATTCTATTCGTGCACTAATTGTTGGTCCTTCAAATTGTGGAAAGACTAACGTTATGATTAGCTTACTAGAAAGTTCTAATGGATTGAAATTTAAAAACATCTATTTATACTAAAAATCACTTTTCCAACCAAAGTATGATTATTTAAAAAAATTAATATCGCCAATTAAGGGAATGGGGTTTTATACGTTTTCTAATAATGATTCTGTAATTCCTCCTGATGAAGCACAAAACAATTCAATTATGATATTCGATGATGTTGCATGTGAAAAACAAAACAATATACATACGTGCATATTTTTGTATGGGTAGACATAAAAATATAGACTAATTCTACTTATGCCAAACATATACAAGAATTCCTAAACGTTTAATAAGAGATAATGCTAATATGATTAGTATGTTTAAGCAAGATGAAATGAATATGAAACATTTAAAGGCAAAGATGTTTTTCATTCAATTATTTTTATAGTAGCTTAACTTCTCCAGTAACTACACACTGGAGTCATGTGATTTTATATTTCTAAACTTAATCCAGATGCTATAAAATTTTATTTATCAAAATAATGTTTTTCAAAGATTTTAACTAAAAAAAATATCTTTTAGGAAATTTACCAAGACTTTTATGATCACTTTAGGGCTCAAGGCTCAGATAACAAAAAACCACGCACTTTTTTTAAATAATTTGACAACTTTATTTTATTAATTTATAATTTTTGTTTTCATTGTCATTTGTTTTATTACATTGTTTTGATCTTTATGTAATGCCACAATTGTTCTTTTAGGAAATTTACCAAGACTTTTATGATCACTTTAGGGCTTAAGGCTCAGATAACAAAAAACTACGCACTTTTTTTTTAATAATTTGACAACTTTATTTTATTTATTTATAATTTTTGTTTCCATTGTCATTTGTTTTATTACATTGTTTTGATCTTTATGTAATGCCACAATTGTTTTTAATTAGTTTATTTAGTTTTTTTTTAATCTTTTCTTTTTTTCCACTTGCTATGTTTTTGTTTATTTATTTTACAATCTTGTTTTCGTTATTTTGTTCACTTTGTTTACTGTTTTAAATCGACCGTGTAAATATTTGTTTAAAAGTATGATAAAAGTCGCAAACTGCGTTTCAATATTTTTTTAGAGAAAACTTTTTTACTGTTTTGGTTTGGTTTCCAAAAAATCTTTGTTCTTCTAAAATGGATATTTTTTAAAAAAAATTTCTTACACAATCCGTACCGTAAAATATTAAACTGAAATATCCTGCAAGTCATAGTTAAGCCTTAAAAATCAATTCCAGACTTTTACCGAGTTTATTTGAGATAAAAGTAAAATCAGTTAGTTTATAAATTAAAAGATTCCTTGGATGGATAACGTGTAGTGTCCGGCCGAACCTCCGGTTTCGGTTACGGAGTTCTGCAAAAAATTATATTAGGCAAAAGTTCGGTGTTCGGCGAAATTTTTACCGAACTGTTTTATAAAATAAATTCCAAAAAAAGAATATTCCCGGTATTTACCCAGTATTAACCCAGACATCAGGTAAATAACCTGTAGAATCCCATCTATATTAATGTGGATATAAATAAATTGAAGTAAAAATCCAAAAAGGAGAAAAATTTCAAAAATTAGTTAATCCTATTTAAAAAAGTTTCACATGGATTGGCTTAAGCACGTAAAGTTAAAAGAATGGGTGCAAGAAACAGATAAGAAACCTTTGGAAATTACTGCAAATGCGATATTGTCTCTAAATTAAGTGGCCTGGAGGCTCATGAAGAAAAAAAGAAAGCATAAAAACGCTACCGGGATAACTAAAAACCATCCAAACACTTTTTAAAGAATTTGTAAAGATGATGATTTGAATAATGGAAGATATAGAAAGCAGTTTGATTATTTTATAACATTATAAATTCGAGAGTATATTACATACCATTATTAGTATATAATCAACCTTTCAAGATAATACAACAACAACAACAACAACAACAAAACGCATTGTTAACCAACGAAAAAAAAATTAATGAAAAAGTTTTAAAAGAGCTAATACGATTTCAGATTTTTTCCCCTTTAATGATTTCTTAATGGTTTTGCATGCAATCTCAATAGCACCCCAGTTACTGGTAAGCAGGTTTGTAAGGGAGAGAAGCACAATTCCCCCTTACAACCCTTCTTACAAGAGGCATGATTTTTATATGGCGAATTCCTACTTGGAAGCACTACTTTTTTGTAAAATCATTGCGTTTTTCATGGCTTACATTATTCAGTGAAGGAATAGCTTCCAAAAACCGCAACTTTCATACTTTTGATTAATTGCTTCTATACCGTATACAGGAAGCGCTTCTTTCATGTTTCTATTAATATAGCGATTTCATACCTTACCCAATGCTATTACTGTGTTGGCTTTTTGGAAGCATTTTATTCATGCGTATGAAAACATAACTATTTTTTTTAGTTTTGTACATTTTATTTTTATTTACTAAATAAACTTATAAAAAATAAACTTAAAATACATCCATTGTAAATTGTGATATGATATTTAATACTAAACTGCAATATAATTGGGGTATTCACAAGGTGTGCTATCAAATTGTTGTTGTTTTGTAAACAAAAAGTGTCTTAAATTAATAGAACTTTGCTTGGTATGTTTATTGTTGTGCTGTCGTAATTAATCAGAAGATACCTGCGCTGAGCGGCTGAGCCGAACCGCACTAGTTTTTGTAGCCGTCGCCGTTGATGGTATAGTTTTATGCGGCTAACATCCGAATTGCAACACAACACTTGCAGCGTCAAATTTGATCGGCTTAGGACTCTTATGTTTGGTAAACAAACAAAATAAAATTAATTTGTGGTTTGCGTCTGAAAATGGAAAATAGTCAGGGTGAGTGTGAGCGTTTTGACTATTAAGATCTGTTGGTTTTGCTTTTTTCAAAATTGTTGTTGTTGCTTTTATCGTTGAATTGAATAGTTGTCTTCCATTAACTTTTTTTGATTTTAATTTTCTATTATTATGATTTTGCTTAGTCATACCCATACCGAATTTAGTTTTTGTTTGCTTTCATTGCGTTAAGGTACGGTCACTTATGGCAAACATTTGTCAAAAACTATCAAATATTTGTTTGCCCTAATCTGACCACAAACTATTTTTGAGGGGCAAACAGAAAAACAGCTGATTTTGGGCAAACAAAAATTTTGTAAGACCAAACAGCGGCAAATAAAAAAGGTTTAAAATAAAAATTATTGAATAAAATTGAAAAAATTAACAAAATTAAATAATTTTTTAATGACGAAAAAACTTATTTATGTAAAAAAATTTTTCTGTGTTCTCTTTTTAGCAAAGAGTTGCGCGGTAAGTAGGTTTCAAGATGTTACAAATTACATTTTTCTTAAGTAAATAGGTAATTTATTTAATATGGGTACATATAATATATAAGCTAATGTTACGAATAATGCATTGCAAGAATGGCGTATCTATATTAATAGTTACATTTTTGAGAGTGTACCAGTTGGGGGTCAGTGGACAATCATGGACCCCCCAAAATAAAATTATATAATGAATTTAAGATTTATATAAAACTTATTAGTGCCGAACAATTCACCGACATCGACATCTTTATGAAATTTTTTCGTCTTGAAGTGATTGTAGCAAGTGACCTAGAACCAGGCGCGGATCCAGCTCGAGCCTTAGGGGGGGGAAAATTTTTTTTGATACAAAAAAGTAAAAAATTTGTTTGTAAAAGTTTATTAAAATTAATATGTGTATATTAATTAAAAAAACTCAACAATAAGGTGAAATATAAGAGTAGTTCAATATAAATTAATTTTTTTAAATAAGCAATTTATGATTTCCTCGTGAGGCAAATTTATATAGTACAGTCTTTCTTCTGTCATTGTTGATCTGAGCCATGTTTTTTTTAGACGACGGGTAAGAAATGACCTCTCTCTCGTAGCATTACTAACGAGTAGGGCAAGTTTTTTATGGCAAATGCCATTTTTGCCATTTCTTCAATTATTTTTTTAAAAAGCAATTTTTGGTCCAGCTTGCTAAAGAATACCTTTTTGCAACATAGAAAAAAATTTTTAAATAAGCTTAGCGAATATGAGGCAGAATCTATTCGAAATGCTAACTGAATAACGCAAAAATCGGACGTAAAAAGTACTTTTAATGCATCTGCTCAAGCCTCTTGAAGTTACAAACGAAAGGGATTTTTATGAATGATAGCTTTGGCTTAATTGATAGTGCTAAGGAAAATAATACAAGATGTCAGTAAAAAAGATTTTGTTGAAAATTTTAAAAAACGTTTTAGATCGTAATACATGTGGTAAATTATTCAATACTCCTGAAAAATCTATATGGCTTGGCAATTTTAATCGATTTTCTCACAATTTTGTTTTAATGAAAGTGAGACGGATGAATTTATTGACAATCTTTCTCCATCTGAACTTTTAGTGTTCAAATTTGCTCCAGTTACATCTTGCGAAGTTGAAAGAGTGTTTTTCATTTAAAGAACTGTTTTATGTAATAACAGGAAATTATCAGGGGTGTTCTAGAAATCGAAGACTCAAAACACAAGAATTTTAAACGTCGTTCTTTAATAACATTTCCCTGATAAAAAAATTTTGTGACAAATATTTTAAAAATATTTCTTTATTAAACAGGATTTTATAACAAAAATTAGATTAAAAGTGTATAAAAACAACTTCCAAATTCTTGCGTTTTGCACCCAGTATTTTTTTTGACAAGTTGAAGAAACATGCTATTGTACTTACAAAAAAAACTTAATAAAAACAAAGATTCTTTAATAACATGTTTATTTTTGCCATTTTGTGCCATTTTTTATACTTTTTCGTGGATTTTGCCAGCCATTTTTCGTGCCATTTTAAACTTGCCCTGCTGACGAGCATTGAAACGAAAATTTGAAATATTTTTCTTAGATTTCGGTAGATATCTTCATCACAGTTTATTAAAGCATCTACAACGTTGTCTGATAGATTTTCAGATATTTCCCATGTTTGTTGCAAATGCAACAGGTCAGACTCAAGTTTAGATGTCAGTAGGTGTTTATCTATCTCTTTTATCAAACATAATCAGCTCATCAGCTAGTTGTGATTTTAAAAGTTGTGTATCTGTATTTGACTTGATTACACTTTGAGGTAGAAGTTTAGGTATGTTCAATACATTTAGGAGATCTATTGGGAAACGTGTTTTGAGATCTTCTAAAATAAATTCAATAAGAGGAATGTAACCTACAACTCGGTAGTAATCTTCAACATTTTGAATGTGATTGGAACATCGATTTGAACGCAGATAACTTTAACTTTTTCAAAAATCGCTTTGAATAGTTCTTCGGCTTTATTTCTTTTCTCTTCAAGGCACATGATTTAAGTTTTGATAAGGCTTGATCCATTTTGAAGATCTATATCGTGATTTTGTAAAATGATACTATTCCTCAAATGAATTCAAAAGTACTAAGCGAGTTCCTTAATAAAAGGGTTTTGATGAAGTATCTCTACCTTTCCACTCAGATATTTTTTCCAAAGCTTCTACTATATGATGTACACTTGTTGCAAAGTGAAAATTGAGTCGTGACGGTCCAACCATCTTGTCTCGCATAATGTAGAGAGTTTGGCTCCCAAATACTTTGCTAAAACTGTGTTTCGCTTGGGATGAATATATTTAAAAAAATTTGTCGTTTCTTTAACAAATGATACAACTTATTGTATTAATGGCATTTTGTTGCTTTTTAAAATTGAGTTGTTTGATTTATGGGAATAGCAAGGCGTTTGTTTTGCATTTGTCCAGAATTTTATAACAGCTCCATTTTCTGATGACATCGTACACAATTTTTTAGGTCAAAACTAAACTTTGTCAAAACTTTTAGAACTTTTGATGATAGTGCCTTCGCATCAATTGACATATCACATTATCAATATCCTTTGAAGCCTCTTCAAATGCGTTTACAACAAAGCCAATAAATGCTTTCCTAATAATTTTTTGTTGTATGTTGAAATATCTTTAAGATAAGGATTTCCCCGAAAAATCTGTGTTTTCTTTAAAAATTATCAAATAGAATTTTTATTCATATAACACATATATAAATAAATATTGCATATACTAAGGCTTATTAATAATTCAACCGCACGCATTTTCAAGTCAAACGTTTATTCTTTGGATATAAATAGATGCCACCTACTGGGATTGAATGTAGAATAATAAGTATTTAAATACAGTAAACTAGATATTTCATTGAAAATATCTAATAAATAACTATTAGAATTAAGTTTTGGATACTTATTGCAAATTTCGTTAGATTCAATAAAAAAAACAAAAAACAACTTTGCTGGGATTTCCTAAAATTTTGTGCATATAAAAAATATTATTATTGGGAATTCTTGTATTATCGAGAGAAACCAAACATATTTTTAGAATTTAGGGGGGGGAAATTTCCTTATTTCCCCCCCCCTGAATCCGCGCCTGCCTAGAACCAATTCTCGGCCTATCAAGACAAAATTTTGACACGGCATACATCAAGCTATTATAGAAATTATTGTCAAAACCAACATTTATAAGATTGTTATGACATTAGAAGCAATTTACAGATGAGGTATTTGTATAAGAGCTTTGGTGATAATAGATTGTCTGTGGGCACAAAACTTTTCTCCAGAAATAAGTTTTTATGAGCAACAGAGATACGCGAAAATTGCAAATATGATTAAAAGTTAAATTAGCGGAAATTCGCAAAATTTTGCTAATAGCGGCATGATAGCAAAGTTTAATATGTATTTATTAAAAATCGTTAAAGCTGGAAAGAATCAGAGGAAACAATTGCATCTATCGCGAACATTCACGAAAAATTGCAAACCCAAAAATTTATCTGAAAATGCCAAATCGATTAAAAAACAAAATGTCGGAAAAACAAAAAAATAGCGAAAATTCGCGAAAATCTTTAATATTTCACACAAGCCAGAAAATTGATTAAAAGTCCCTAAAACTATAAGGAATGGTAAAAATTCTGTAAATATTGCTAAATCAGTGGAAATTTGCAAAAATTTGCGATATTTGTGTGAAAATCTGTATTGCTTTTCTTTTTCATATAAAGAACATTTCAAACTAAAAACCAAGATTATGTTTTTTGTTAAAAATATTCTCACATATAAGAATTAAAGTCGATTCGTTTTACTTTCACTAACCCCTAACCACTTTAATTGAAAACGAACAAAAACGTGTGGAGGTGAATTGCAGAACACAAAAAATGCTGAAGTAATCCACTTTCGAGTGAATTCGGATTCTAGAACATACCCGATTATCTAAAAAATTGCCACATGTACTTTATGAATAAGGTTAACATCGACAGCTAGCCGGACGGGTGGACATTGTTATATCGATTTAGAAAAGGATGCTGACGAAAAATAAAAATGTTGGTCGCAAGTTCGTCCAAGCAGTTTGGATTAAAATTCAGCACTTTTGGTTCAGTAGAAAAAGAGTTATGGGGCGAAATGTGAAACAACCTCTCGAAAAAAATCAATATTTATTTACAAAAACTAACGTAAATTGGCGGCGGAATGCACCATTTATCTTTAAATTTTGCACAAACTCAATTAATGTATGTATATGCCTAGAAATCATGTAACTAAATTTCGTGAAGATCGGTCTATAATTTACAATAGATCCACTGTCTAAAACACTTTACTGCTTGCGTCTAAAACCGTAACAAATAATGCTGTAGTTTCATAATTTGTGTTAATCTAGTTGTACAAGACTGGAAATTACTTCGCCAAATTGCCTTTATCCCTTTATTTGTTATCTTAATCCTCTTTTACTTTTAAAAATGCTGTTCTCGCTCTTCTGTACCATAAAACCATAAAAGTTTCAATATTTTGCATCAAAATGTTAATTTTTAGTTTTAATGAAAAGTAATTTTATTTATTTAATTTTTATTTTTGACAATTTGTTCAGATAATTATTTTTAGGCAAATATTTTTATATGTGAATACAGGGCAAACATGTTTTCCCATTTTTTATTTGAAGGTATTTGAGGGGCTTAAAGCACAAGGGGTTCAAGTGATTTATTTTAAATAATGAGACTGAAGCGGTTGTTTCGCTTGTGCTCCAAAGGAAGCAGGTATTTTAATGTCAAATGCTTGAATTGTTCACTATATCTAGCGTCCGGATGAGAATCCTACATTCACTTCTTGTGCTCTGAACAACTTCTCCGAAATATACCTATAATTCCATATGTAAACTCAATTTTAGAAAAAGGCACTTAGCCCCCTTGTGCTCTAAGCCCCTCATTTAATATCTGTTTGAACAAACAAAAATGGGCAAATAAATGTGCGTAGTGTGACCAGCAAATAAAATTTTTATGTTTTTAATCAAATAAAAAAATTCCAAGTTGTAAAATTCCTTCCCTCAGTGAAAATAATTTAATGAAAATTAAATTTGATGAACTCAAGCCTAATTAAAGAATATCAAAAATTGAAAATAAACAGTTCAACTAAAAATCAAAATTGTTCTAAGAAATAGCTGTGGCACAAGCTCTAATGTTTACATTTGTACTTTAATTTGTACAAATAAAAATGTCGACGAAAGTGGACAAGAAACATAATAAACAAATGTATTCAGGTTTTCAAGACAAAGTCTTGACAGAAAGAATACGAAAAAACAGAGGAAAAAGGAGGCAACATGTAATTTGAAATTTAAGTGATAATAACATCAAATTTCGAACCACCAGTACTACTGGTTAAAGATTGATGTTTGACTGTTTGCTAAACGGGCACCGCAGTGGTGCAGTGGGTAGAACACAAAGATCTTCTGGCGATAGAAAGTGGTGTTTCTTGAAACATGTAAAGATCAACCCGGGCTCAAATCCCAGCTCAGCCAAGAAAAATGATCAATTAATTTTAATAAAAAAATTCCAAGTTGTAAAATTCCTTCCCTCAGTGAAAATAATTTAATGAAAATTAAATTCGATGAACTCAAGCATAATTAAAGAATATCAAAAATTTTAAATTTTTTATCAAATTTTAAAAAAATGCCGGCAAACAAAATTTGACAAATGTTTGCCATATGTGACCGTACCTTTAGTAACCAAATATGCAAATGATTTTTCTGGAAGACTTCTATTTTTTGAAAGTACTCGTTCCCAAGCTCTATTATCAAGAATTTTATCAGCTTGGTGTCTAATATTTAAATCTTTACTTATTGAATAAGCAATATCGTGTTCTTTGCATGCAACGTCAAATAGATTTATTCCTTTATCACCTCGTTCTAAACGTTTTTATAATTTCGTTCCAGGACCACAATATTGATAACCAGGGAGATGTAATTCGAAAGGAATTGAGTTTATTAATTTATTAATTAAACCTCCTCCACCTTTGGCGGTTTTATTGCAATTAACCTTGTTTTTAAAACATATTTCCATTTTATATTATTTTATTCTATCAGGAAGCATAATGCTTCATTATTTCATTCAGTTATAAAGATGCGTTTAATTGAACAACATAAAAATATTTTTATTCGCAATACTGATTCTTCAACGAATATAAAATCAAAAACTAGACATAGTTCTATATTACCGAATTCTATTCGTGCACTAATTGTTGGTCCTTCAAATTGTGGAAAGACTAACGTTATGATTAGCTTACTAGAAAGTTCTAATGGATTGAAATTTAAAAACATCTATTTATACTAAAAATCACTTTTCCAACCAAAGTATGATTATTTAAAAAAATAATAATCGCCAATTAAGGGAATGGGGTTTTATACGTTTTCTAATAATGATTCTGTAATTCCTCCTGATGAAGCACAAAACAATTCAATTATGATATTCGATGATGTTGCATGTGAAAAACAAAACAATATACGTGCATATTTTTGTATGGGTAGACATAAAAATATAGACTAATTCTACTTATGCCAAACATATACAAGAATTCCTAAACGTTTAATAAGAGATAATGCTAATATGATTAGTATGTTTAAGCAAGATGAAATGAATATGAAACATTTAAAGGCAAAGATGTTTTTCATTCAATTATTTTTATAGTAGCTTAACTTCTCCAGTAACTACACACTGGAGTCATGTGATTTTATATTTCTAAACTTAATCCAGATGCTATAAAATTTTATTTATCAAAATAATGTTTTTCAAAGATTTTAACTAAAAAAAATATCTTTTAGGAAATTTACCAAGACTTTTATGATCACTTTAGGGCTCAAGGCTCAGATAACAAAAAACCACGCACTTTTTTTAAATAATTTGACAACTTTATTTTATTATTTTATAATTTTTGTTTTCATTGTCATTTGTTTTATTACATTGTTTTGATCTTTATGTAATGCCACAATTGTTCTTTTAGGAAATTTACCAAGACTTTTATGATCACTTTAGGGCTTAAGGCTCAGATAACAAAAAACTACGCACTTTTTTTTAATAATTTGACAACTTTATTTTATTTATTTATAATATTTGTTTTCATTGTCATTTGTTTTATTACATTGTTTTGATCTTTATGTAATGCCACAATTGTTCTTTTAGGAAATTTACCAAGACTTTTATGATCACTTTAGGGCTCAAGGCTCAGATAACAAAAAACTACGCACTTTTTTTTAATAATTTGACAACTTTATTTTATTAATTTATAATTTTTGTTTTCATTGTCATTTGTTTTATTACATTGTTTTGATCTTTATGTAATGCCACAATTGTTCTTTTAGGAAATTTACCAAGACTTTTATGATCACTTTAGGGCTCAAGGCTCAGATAACAAAAAACTACGCACTTTTTTTTAATAATTTGACAACTTTATTTTATTTATTTATAATATTTGTTTTCATTGTCATTTGTTTTATTACATTGTTTTGATCTTTATGTAATGCCACAATTGTTCTTTTAGGAAATTTACCAAGACTTTTATGATCACTTTAGGGCTCAAGGCTCAGATAACAAAAAACCACGCACTTTTTTTTAATAATTTGACAACTTTATTTTATTTATTTATAATATTTGTTTTCATTGTCATTTGTTTTATTACATTGTTTTGATCTTTATGTAATGCCACAATTGTTCTTTTAGGAAATTTACCAAGACTTTTATGATCACTTTAGGGCTCAAGGCTCAGATAACAAAAAACCACGCACTTTTTTTTAATAATTTGACAACTTTATTTTATTTATTTATAATTTTTGTTTTCATTGTCATTTGTTTTATTACATTGTTTTGATCTTTATGTAATGCCACAATTGTTCTTTTAGGAAATTTACCAAGACTTTTATGATCACTTTAGGGCTCAAGGCTCAGATAACAAAAAACCACGCACTTTTTTTAAATAATTTGACAACTTTATTTTATTTATTTATAATTTTTGTTTCCATTGTCATTTGTTTTATTACATTGTTTTGATCTTTATGTAATGCCACAATTGTTTTTAATTAGTTTATTTAGTTGTTTTTTAATCTTTTCTTTTTTTCCACTTGCTATGTTTTTGTTTATTTATTTTACAATCTTGTTTTCGTTATTTTGTTCACTTTGTTTACTGTTTTAAATCGACCGTGTAAATATTTGTTTAAAAGTATTATAAAAGTCGCAAAATGCGTTTCAATATTTTTTTAGAGAAAACTTTTTTACTGTTTTGGTTTGGTTTCCAAAAAATCTTTGTTCTTCTAAAATGGATATTTTTTAAAAAAAATCTCTTACACAATCCGTACCGTAAAATATTAAACTGAAATATCCTGCAAGTCATAGTTAAGCCTTAAAAATCAATTCCAGACTTTTACCGAGTTTATTTGAGATAAAAGTAAAATCAGTTAGTTTATAAATTAAAAGATTCCTTGGATGGATAACGTGTAGTGTCCGGCCGAACCTCCGGTTTCGGTTACGGAGTTCTGCAAAAAATTATATTAGGCAAAAGTTCGGTGTTCGGCGAAATTTTTACCGAACTGTTTTATAAAATAAATTCCAAAAAAAGAATATTCCCGGTATTTACCCAGTATTAACCCAGACATCAGGTAAATAACCTGTAGAATCCCATCTATATTAATGTGGATATAAATAAATTGAAGTAAAAATCCAAAAAGGAGAAAAATTTCAAAAATTAGTTAATCCTATTTAAAAAAGTTTCACATGGATTGGCCTAAGCACGTAAAGTTAAAAGAATGGGTGCAAGAAACAGATAAGAAACCTTTGGAAATTACTGCAAATGCGATATTGTCTCTAAATTAAGTGGCCTGGAGGCTCATGAAGAAAAAAAGAAAGCATAAAAACGCTACCGGGATAACTAAAAACCATCCAAACACTTTTTAAAGAATTTGTAAAGATGATGATTTGAATAATGGAAGATATAGAAAGCAGTTTGATTATTTTATAACATTATAAATGCGAGAGTATATTACATACCATTATTAGTATATAATCAACCTTTCAAGATAATACAACAACAACAACAACAACAAAACGCATTGTTAACCAACGAAAAAAAAATTAATGAAAAAGTTTTAAAAGAGCTAATACGATTTCAGATTTTTCCCCCTTTAATGATTTCTTAATGGTTTTGCATGCAATCTCAATAGCACCCCAGTTACTGGTAAGCAGGTTTGTAAGGGAGAGAAGCACAATTCCCCCTTACAACCCTTCTTACAAGAGGCATGATTTTTATATGGCGAATTCCTACTTGGAAGCACTACTTTTTTGTAAAATCATTGCGTTTTTCATGGCTTACATTATTCAGTGAAGGAATAGCTTCCAAAAACCGCAACTTTCATACTTTTGATTAATTGCTTCTATACTGTATACAGGAAGCGTTTCTTTCATGTTTCTATTAATATAGCGATTTCATACCTTACCCAATGCTATTACTGTGTTGGCTTTTTGGAAGCATTTTATTCATGCGTATGAAAACATAACTATTTTTTTTAGTTTTGTACATTTTATTTTTATTTACTAAATAAACTTATAAAAAATAAACTTAAAATACATCCATTGTAAATTGTGATATGATATTTAATACTAAACTGCAATATAATTGGGGTATTCACAAGGTGTGCTATCAAATTGTTGTTGTTTTGTAAACAAAAAGTGTCTTAAATTAATAGAACTTTGCTTGGTATGTTTATTGTTGTGCTGTCGTAATTAATCAGAAGATACCTGCGCTGAGCGGCTGAGCCGAACCGCACTAGTTTTTGTAGCCGTCGCCGTTGATGGTATAGTTTTATGCGGCTAACATCCGAATTGCAACACAACACTTGCAGCGTCAAATTTGATCGGCTTAGGACTCTGATGTTTGGTAAACAAACAAAATAAAATTAATTTGTGGTTTGCGTCTGAAAATGGAAAATAGTCAGGGTGAGTGTGAGCGTTTTGACTATTAAGATCTGTTGGTTTTGCTTTTTTCAAAATTGTTGTTGTTGCTTTTATCGTTGAATTGAATAGTTGTCTTCCATTAACTTTTTTTGATTTTGATTTTCTATTATTATGATTTTGCTTAGTCATACCCATACCGAATTTAGTTTTTGTTTGCTTGTTTTAATTGCGTTAAGGTACGGTCACTTATGGCAAACATTTGTCAAAAACTATCAAATATTTGTTTGCCCTAATCTGACCACAAAATATTTTTGAGGGGCAAACAGAAAAACAGCTGATTTTGGGCAAACAAAAATTTTGTAAGACCAAACAGCGGCAAATAAAAAAGGTTTAAAATAAAAATTATTGAATAAAATTGAAAAAATTAACAAAATTAAATAATTTTTTAATGACGAAAAAACTTATTTATGTAAAAAAATTTTTCTGTGTTCTCTTTTTAGCAAAGAGTTGCGCGGTAAGTAGGTTTCAAGATGTTACAAATTACATTTTTCTTAAGTAAATAGGTAATTTATTTAATATGGGTACATATAATATATAAGCTAATGTTACGAATAATGCATTGCAAGAATGGCGTATCTATATTAATAGTTACATTTTTGAGAGTGTACCAGTTGGGGGTCAGTGGACAATCATGGACCCCCCAAAATAAAATTATATAATGAATTTAAGATTTATATAAAACTTATTAGTGCCGAACAATTCACCGACATCGACATCTTTATGAAATTTTTTCGTCTTGAAGTGATTGTAGCAAGTGACCTAGAACCAATTCTCGGCCTATCAAGACAAAATTTTGACACGGCATACATCAAGCTATTATAGAAATTATTGTCAAAACCAACATTTATAAGATTGTTATGACATTAGAAGCAATTTACAGATGAGGTATTTGTATAAGAGCTTTGGTGATAATAGATTGTCTGTGGGCACAAAACTTTTCTCCAGAAATAAGTTTTTATGAGCAACAAAGATACGCGAAAATTGCAAATATGATTAAAAGTTAAATTAGCGGAAATTCGCAAAAATTTGCTAATAGCGGCATGATAGCAAAGTTTAATATGTATTTATTAAAAATCGTTAAAGCTGGAAAGAATCAGAGGAAACAATTGCATCTATCGCGAACATTCACGAAAAATTGCAAACCCAAAAATTTATCTGAAAATGCCAAATCGATTAAAAAACAAAATGTCGGAAAAACAAAAAAATAGCGAAAATTCGCGAAAATCTTTAATATTTCAAACAAGCCAGAAAATTGATTAAAAGTCCCTAAAACTATAAGGAATGGTAAAAATTCTGTAAATATTGCTAAATCAGTGGAAATTTGCAAAAATTTGCGATATTTGTGTGAAAATCTGTATTGCTTTTCTTTTTCATATAAAGAACATTTCAAACTAAAAACCAAGATTATGTTTTTTGTTAAAAATATTCTCACATATAAGAATTAAAGTCGATTCGTTTTACTTTCACTAACCCCTAACCACTTTAATTGAAAACGAACAAAAACGTGTGGAGGTGAATTGCAGAACACAAAAAATGCTGAAGTAATCCACTTTCGAGTGAATTCGGATTCTAGAACATACCCGATTATCTAAAAAATTGCCACATGTACTTTATGAATAAGGTTAACATCGACAGCTAGCCGGACGGGTGGACATTGTTATATCGATTTAGAAAAGGATGCTGACGAAAAATAAAAATGTTGGTCGCAAGTTCGTCCAAGCAGTTTGGATTAAAATTCAGCACTTTTGGTTCAGTAGAAAAAAGAGTTATGGGGCGAAATGTGAAACAACCTCTCGAAAAAAATCAATATTTATTTACAAAAACTAACGTAAATTGGCGGCGGAATGCACCATTTATCTTTAAATTTTGCACAAACTCAATTAATGTATGTATATGCCTAGAAATCATGTAACTAAATTTCGTGAAGATCGGTCTATAATTTACAATAGATCCACTGTCTAAAACACTTTACTGCTTGCGTATAAAACCGTAACAAATAATGCTGTAGTTTCATAATTTGTGTTAATCTAGTTGTACAAGACTGGAAATTACTTCGCCAAATTGCCTTTATCCCTTTATTTGTTATCTTAATCCTCTTTTACTTTTAAAAATGCTTTTCTCGCTCTTCTGTACCATAAAACCATAAAAGTTTCAATATTTTGCATCAAAATGTTAATTTTTAGTTTTAATGAAAAGTAATTTTATTTATTTAATTTTTATTTTTGACAATTTGTTCAGATAATTATTTTTAGGCAAATATTTTTATATGTGAATACAGGGCAAACATGTTTTCCCATTTTTTATTTGAAGGTATTTGAGGGGCTTAAAGCACAAGGGGTTCAAGTGATTTATTTTAAATAATGAGACTGAAGCGGTTGTTTCGCTTGTGCTCCAAAGGAAGCAGGTATTTTAATGTCAAATGCTTGAATTGTTCACTATATCTAGCGTCCGGATGAGAATCCTACATTCACTTCTTGTGCTCTGAACAACTTCTCCGAAATATACCTATAATTCCATATGTAAACTCAATTTTAGAAAAAGGCACTTAGCCCCCTTGTGCTCTAAGCCCCTCATTTAATATCTGTTTGAACAAACAAAAATGGGCAAATAAATGTGCGTAGTGTGACCAGCAAATAAAATTTTTATGTTTTTAATCAAATAAAAAAATTCCAAGTTGTAAAATTCCTTCCCTCAGTGAAAATAATTTAATGAAAATTAAATTTGATGAACTCAAGCCTAATTAAAGAATATCAAAAATTGAAAATAAACAGTTCAACTAAAAATCAAAATTGTTCTTAGAAATAGGTATGGCACAAGCTCTAATGTTTACATTTGTACTTTAATTTGTACAAATAAAAATGTCGACGAAAGTGGACAAAAAAACATAATAAACAAATGTATTCAGGTTTTCAAGACAAAGTCTTGACAGAAAGAATACGAAATAACAGAGGAAAAAAGAGGCAACATGTAATTTGAAATTTAAGTGATAATAACATCAAATTTCGAACCACCAGTACTACTGGTTAAAGATTGATGTTTGACTGTTTGCTAAACGGACACCGCAGTGGTGCAGTGGGTAGAACACAAAGATCTTCTGGCGATAGAAAGTGGTGTTTCTTGAAACATGTAAAGATCAACCCGGGCTCAAATCCCAGCTCAGCCAAGAAAAATGATCAATTAATTTTAATAAAAAAATTCCAAGTTGTAAAATTCCTTCCCTCAGTGAAAATAATTTAATGAAAATTAAATTCGATGAACTCAAGCATAATTAAAGAATATCAAAAATTTAAAATTTTTTACCAAATTTTAAAAAAATGCCGGCAAACAAAATTTTTATGTTTTTAATCAAATAAAAAAATTCCAAGTTGTAAAATTCCTTCCCTCAGTGAAAATAATTTAATGAAAATTAAATTTGATGAACTCAAGCCTAATTAAAGAATATCAAAAATTTAAAATTTTTTACCAAATTTTAAAAAAATGCCGGCAAACAAAATTTGACAAATGTTTGCCATATGTGAACGTACCTTTAGTAACCAAATATGCAAATGATTTTTCTGGAAGACTTCTATTTTTTGAAAATACTCGTTCCCAAGCTCTATTATCAAGAATTTTATCAGCTTGGTGTCTAATATTTAAATCTTTACTTATTGAATAAGCAATATCGTGTTCTTTGCATGCAACCTCTAATAGATTTATTCCTTTATCACCTCGTTCTAAACGTTTTTGTAATTTCGTTCCAGTGCCCATGTTCTGTAACTCTCGCGTCGATAAACTTTTCGATTGAAATGTATGAAATGAAACAAAAATGCCATATATTGAAACAAACAGCTGTTTTTCTCACTAATCTGTGTCTGTAACTTTTTTTTGTCGAGTTCTAGCTGTCAAGTAAAGAAATTACTCGCCAATTTACACTAAAAGTGTGTCTGTAACATTTATGAGAGAAAAGTTCCCGCTTTGAACTGTCAAATAAATTCACGAATAAAAATGGGACGAGAAAAAATTTTAACACTACAAAACAATTAAAAATGCAAAGAATAATAATATTTTGTTATTGGCACATTTTTGCATTGTTTAATTTTTTTACTTTTAACATTTTTATAAAATATACGAATGTTTTCAAAGCTCGTTTGCAAACAGCAAACATTAAAGTTGGACTTTACATTATTTGCTATAGCCGACGGTTGTATTTTCGCCGCCGTCGTTGAAAAATTTTCAATATTAGTAAATTTTGGTCGCCGTCAACGATGTGTGTTACTGGCGTTCTCAACGTCTGCAATTTCACATAGGCTCCAACTGCAATGTTATGACATTTATAACGTAACGGCGTAATCTCTTTTGACAGTTTTCGACATGAGTTACAGACACACTTTTTTCTCACTTTTCGAGAAACGATGGAATATTTTGTTTCACATCATTTTGATGCGAGAAGTTCTCACTATAGTTACAGAACATGGGTACAGGACCACAACATTGATAACCAGGGAGATGTAATTCGAAAGGAATTGAGTTTATTAATTTATTAATTAAACCTCCTCCACCTTTGGCGGTTTTATTGCAATTAACCTTGTTTTTAAAACATATTTCCATTTTATATTATTTTATTCTATCAGGAAGCATAATGCTTCATTATTTCATTCAGTTATAAAGATGCGTTTAATTGAACAACATAAAAATATTTTTATTCGCAATACTGATTCTTCAACGAATATAAAATCAAAAACTAGACATAGTTCTATATTACCGAATTCTATTCGTGCACTAATTGTTGGTCCTTCAAATTGTGGAAAGACTAACGTTATGATTAGCTTACTAGAAAGTTCTAATGGATTGAAATTTAAAAACATCTATTTATACTAAAAATCACTTTTCCAACCAAAGCATGATTATTTAAAAAAATAATAATCGCCAATTAAGGGAATGGGGTTTTATACGTTTTCTAATAATGCTTCTGTAATTCCTCCTGATGAAGCACAAAACAATTCAATTATGATATTCGATGATGTTGCATGTGAAAAACAAAACAATATACGTGCATATTTTTGTATGGGTAGACATAAAAATATAGACTAATTCTACTTATGCCAAACATATACAAGAATTCCTAAACGTTTAATAAGAGATAATGCTAATATGATTAGTATGTTTAAGCAAGATGAAATGAATATGAAACATTTAAAGGCAAAGATGTTTTTCATTCAATTATTTTTATAGTAGCTTAACTTCTCCAGTAACTACACACTGGAGTCATGTGATTTTATATTTCTAAACTTAATCCAGATGCTATAAAATTTTATTTATCAAAATAATGTTTTTCAAAGATTTTAACTAAAAAAAATATCTTTTAGGAAATTTACCAAGACTTTTATGATCACTTTAGGGCTCAAGGCTCAGATAACAAAAAACCACGCACTTTTTTTAAATAATTTGACAACTTTATTTTATTTATTTATAATATTTGTTTTCATTGTCATTTGTTTTATTACATTGTTTTGATCTTTATGTAATGCCACAATTGTTCTTTTAGGAAATTTACCAAGACTTTTATGATCACTTTAGGGCTCAAGGCTCAGATAACAAAAAACCACGCACTTTTTTTTAATAATTTGACAACTTTATTTTATTTATTTATAATATTTGTTTTCATTGTCATTTGTTTTATTACATTGTTTTGATCTTTATGTAATGCCACAATTGTTCTTTTAGGAAATTTACCAAGACTTTTATGATCACTTTAGGGCTCAAGGCTCAGATAACAAAAAACTACGCACTTTTTTTTAATAATTTGACAACTTTATTTTATTTATTTATAATTTTTGTTTTCATTGTCATTTGTTTTATTACATTGTTTTGATCTTTATGGAATGCCACAATTGTTTTTAATTACATAGTTTATTTAGTTTTTTTTTAATCTTTTCTTTTTTTCCACTTGCTATGTTTTTGTTTATTTATTTTACAATCTTGTTTTCGTTATTTTGTTCACTTTGTTTACTGTTTTAAATCGACCGTGTAAATATTTGTTTAAAAGTATGATAAAAGTCGCAAACTGCGTTTCAATATTTTTTTAGAGAAAACTTTTTTACTGTTTTGGTTTGGTTTCCAAAAAATCTTTGTTCTTCTAAAATGGATATTTTTTAAAAAAAATCTCTTACACAATCCGTACCGTAAAATATTAAACTGAAATATCCTGCAAGTCATAGTTAAGCCTTAAAAATCAATTCCAGACTTTTACCGAGTTTATTTGAGATAAAAGTAAAATCAGTTAGTTTATAAATTAAAAGATTCCTTGGATGGATAACGTGTAGTGTCCGGCCGAACCTCCGGTTTCGGTTACGGAGTTCTGCAAAAAATTATATTAGGCAAAAGTTCGGTGTTCGGCGAAATTTTTACCGAACTGTTTTATAAAATAAATTCCAAAAAAAGAATATTCCCGGTATTTACCCAGTATTAACCCAGACATCAGGTAAATAACCTGTAGAATCCCATCTATATTAATGTGGATATAAATAAATTGAAGTAAAAATCCAAAAAGGAGAAAAATTTCAAAAATTAGTTAATCCTATTTAAAAAAGTTTCACATGGATTGGCCTAAGCACGTAAAGTTAAAAGAATGGGTGCAAGAAACAGATAAGAAACCTTTGGAAATTACTGCAAATGCGATATTGTCTCTAAATTTAGTGGCCTGGAGGCTCATGCAGAAACAAGAAAGCATAAAAACGCTATCGGGCTAACTAAAAACCATCCAAACACTTTTTTAAGAATTTGTTACAACTTTCAGCAGAGGCAGTATTAAGCTTATGGGCGGCGACATGTTGGTAGCGATATGAGTTACGAAAAGTTTCGTGAAATTTGTAGACAATGTTGGAAGGGTAATTATGGATTTTTGGTTACATACCATTATTAGTATATAATCAACCTTTCAAGATAATACAACAACAATAACAACAAAACGCATTGGTAACCAACGAAAAAAAAATGAATGAAAAAGTTTTAAAACAGCTAGTTAAAACAAGAGGGTGATATCTTTGAGGAGGGTGATATCTTTGTAGCCAATTCTAGATATCCCATATACGCAAACTTAAATAGTTTTTAAATTATATTTTAACGATAAAAATAATAATAATATAAACCTAAAAGTAATTAAATAAAAAAACATTATTTTTCTTTTTTATAATAATAATTTTAATTGTTTTATTTGTTAAGTTCTTTTTCAGTTATTTTATACAAAAATTCAAGATATAAATGTCCACAATTAAATGAATCATAGTTTTGATGTTGATTATAGTTTTATTTTATATTTCCTCCTAGGTAATCAACTAGCTCCACTGGTGGCTGTAAATTTCCAAAACTATCATAATATTCTATTTGTTTATTATTTTTATAGTAAGCTACCCAATGTGTACCATTGCCGATTGTAGAATCCAAATTAATCACTCCACATTCAATATTTCTAGGATGTTTTGGTATTGAGTCTAACATGAAAATTCCTCTAAAGTGTGATATATTTTTTGAGAATTTTTGTATATCAATATCAGTCAATGGTCTTTTGGGTAGCTTGCTTAGAAGTTTTTTGTCTTTTCTTCATAAGTTAATCCATATCCTTTCTTATATGGTTTAAGATAAAGTCCTTTACCCATTGCTATGGCTTCCATATTCTTATTGTGTCTAGTCGCTTCATCAAGTTGAAGTTTAACATTCTTTGCTGCCTTAACTGCTTTTGCTATGTTAGCAGCTCCACTCGATAGGGTACCAATTACACCTAAGGCAGTTAATATTGGTATAAGTGGTAAAACACCTCCAATTTTTGGAACACGTATTATACGTGGTATTGCGATTTCAGATTTTTTCCCCTTTAATGATTTCTTATTGGTTTTGCGTGCAATCTCAATAGCACCCCAGTAAAAAATGGTGCTTACCGGTAAGCTGGTTTGTAAGGGAGAGAAGCACAATTCCCCCTTACAACCCTGCTTACAAGAGGCATGATTTTTATATGGCGAATTCCCACTTGGAAGCACTACTTTTTTGTAAAATCATGGCGTTTTTCATGGCTTACATTATTCAGTGAAGGAATAGCTTCCAAAAACCGCAACTTTCATACCTTTGATTAATTGCTTCTATACTGTCTTTCTTTCATGTTTCTATTAATATAGCGATTTCATACCTTACCCAATGCTATTACTGTGTTGGCTTTTTGGAAGCATTTTATTCATGCCTATGAAAACATTACTATTTTTTTTAGTTTTGTACATTTTATTTTTATTTACTAAATAAACTTATAAAAAATAAACTTAAAATACATCCATTGTAAATTGTGATATGATATTTAATACTAAACTGCAATATAATTGGGGTATTCACAAGGTGTGCTATCAAATTGTTGTTGTTTTGTAAACAAAAAGTGTCTTAAATTAATAGAACTTTGCTTGGTATGTTTATTGTTGTGCTGTCGTAATTAATAGACTTTAGCAAAGCTTTCGACACTATTTCTCACAGCAACCTTCTTGAAATTCTGGAACGATATGGAATTAGAGGAAATTGCTTACAGTGGTTAAAAAACTACTTAGAACTAAGAAGCTACAGGGTCAAAATTAACAATATTTTAAGTAACGAAACTTTTTCGGAAAATACTGGTGTACCTCAGGGCTCAAAACTAGGTCCAATCTTGTACTTGATATACGCAAATGAGATGATTAACGTTCTTAAAAACAGCGAAGCTTTTGCATATGCAGACGATACTGCAGTTATTGTTTCCAACAAAAAAATCGAGGAGGCAGAAAAAATCATGCAAAATGAACTCAATATAATAACAAAATGGAGTCATGACAATGGCCTCGTTATTAATGCATCAAAAACAAAATTAATGCATATAAAACCACCCCATCTTATGCATCACCAATTAAACCTCGTTTTTCATGATAATGAATGCATACACAAAACAAACTTATATAATAGTGATACATGCAGCAACATTATAGAAAAGGTAAAAACATATAAATATTTAGGCGTATACGTGGACGAAAACTTTAAGTGGCTAACCCATGTGCAAAACCTTCGAAAAAAGTTAAAAAAATCAGCTTACAGCCTCTTTCACCTAAGTAATTGTAGCCCATTCACAGTCCTAAAGCAAGCATACTTCTCTTTGGCCGAATCATACCTTAGGCATGGTATTACAGCATGGG
Source organism: Pollenia labialis (assembly GCA_949318255.1). Taxonomy (NCBI): domain Eukaryota; kingdom Metazoa; phylum Arthropoda; class Insecta; order Diptera; family Polleniidae; genus Pollenia; species Pollenia labialis. The sequence continues at coordinate 27,950,404 of OX439141.1, read as the reverse complement.
GAAGCTCTACGTATTGTAGCAGCCTACAGCAAACACAAAACCAAATTTTAAAAATTCTGCTAAAAAACAAACAACACAACCAACAAATACAGTATTCAATGATATATAGTGACACAAACAATACGCACTCCAATCAAAACACACTTGTAATCCCGACACTCTTAAACAACACACTAGCAAATAACACACTTCTAAACAACACAATCGTAAACAACATACCGGCAAACAACTCACCTGTCAACAATAACCCACTCGCAATCAACAATACAATCCTAAATAATACCTACGCTATTAACAACACATACGTTAACAACAACACAAACGTCAGCAACAATCAAAACGATAACAACATTCACGTTAACAATAACCCACATGTAAACAACAACACAAACGTTAACAGAAACACAAACGAAAACAATAACTCACAAACAAACAACACTATACACGTAATCAACACTCATGTTAACAACAACAACATAAGCATTAACAATATTTACGATTATAACAACTCATATGGCAACAACAACACACAAAACGTCAATAACAATACACACGGCAACAACATCCAATACGTAAGCGGTAACAACATCCAAATCGTAAACGGCAACAATACTCACGTTTTCAATTACATGAACGGAAACAACACTAGCGCAAGCAGCAACACAACAGGAAACAACAACACATACAACAATAACACCGCCACAAATAGAAGGAACAGGAGAATAAAAGCAGTAGGGAATATAGCAACAAAACTAGAAGTTCTAAATATCAGAAGCTTATATAATATTGCACTAATAAATGAATTCTGGAACGACTCAAAATACCTAAAACCTATAGACCATAATTACAACACAAGACGAAAAGCAGAAGGAAGATATAAAGTAGAACGATTTCACAACAATTATGGAAAAAAATGTCTTAGTGTTGTACTTCCAGCCCTGTTCAACAAACTACCCACTAATTTGATTAACCTACCAAACACAAACAAAAGAAGGAAATTAATACAATCGTATATTTTAAACTCGCAATGAAATATTGAACTTTTAGATATATATTAACATATAGCCACGGCCACTGAATTATGAATTATTATTATCTTTTTTCATGTATATTACATTTAACATTAGAATAGAAGTTATCCTGCAGATAAGCCACATGGCTTCGCGGGAAAATAATATTAGTAAAATGTAAATTATTGTAAAATGTCAATAAATAAATAAATAAAAAAAAAAAAAAAAAAAAAAAAAAAAAAAAAATCAGAAGATACCTGCGCTGAGCGGCTGAGCCGAACCGCACTAGTTTTTGTAGCCGTCGCCGTTGATGGTATAGTTTTATGCGGCTAACATCCGAATTGCAACACAACACTTGCAGCGTCAAATTTGATCGACTTAGGACTCTTATGTTTGGTAAACAAACAAAATAAAATTAATTTGTGGTTTGCGTCTGAAAATGGAAAATAGTCAGGGTGAGTGTGAGCGTTTTGACTATTAAGATCTGTTGGTTTTGCTTTTTTCAAAATTGTTGTTGTTGCTTTTATCGTTGAATTGAATAGTTGTCTTCCATTAACTTTTTTTGATTTTAATTTTCTATTATTATGATTTTGCTTAGTCATACCCATACCGAATTTAGTTTTTGTTTGCTTTCAATGCGTTAAGGTACGGTCACTTATGGCAAACATTTGTCAAAAACTATCAAATATTTGTTTGCCCTAATCTGACCACAAAATATTTTTGAGGGGCAAACAGAAAAACAGCTGATTTTGGGCAAACAAAAATTTTGTAAGACCAAACAGCGGCAAATAAAAAAGGTTTAAAATAAAAATTATTGAATAAAATTGAAAAAATTAACAAAATTAAATAATTTTTTAATGACGAAAAAACTTATTTATGTATGTAAAAAAATTTTTCTGTGTTCTCTTTTTAGCAAAGAGTTGCGCGGTAAGTAGGTTTCAAGATGTTACAAATTACATTTTTCTTAAGTAAATAGGTAATTTATTTAATATGGGTACATATAATATATAAGCTAATGTTACGAATAATGCATTGCAAGAATGGCGTATCTATATTAATAGTTACATTTTTGAGAGTGTACCAGTTGGGGGTCAGTGGACAATCATGGACCCCCCAAAATAAAATTATATAATGAATTTAAGATTTATATAAAACTTATTAGTGCCGAACAATTCACCGACATCGACATCTTTATGAAATTTTTTCGTCTTGAAGTGATTGTAGCAAGTGACCTAGAACCAATTCTCGGCCTATCAAGACAAAATTTTGACACGGCATACATCAAGCTATTATAGAAATTATTGTCAAAACCAACATTTATAAGATTGTTATGACATTAGAAGCAATTTACAGATGAGGTATTTGTATAAGAGCTTTGGTGATAATAGATTGTCTGTGGGCACAAAACTTTTCTCCAGAAATAAGTTTTTATGAGCAACAAAGATACGCGAAAATTGCAAATATGATTAAAAGTTAAATTAGCGGAAATTCGCAAAAATTTGCTAATAGCGGCATGATAGCAAAGTTTAATATGTATTTATTAAAAATCGTTAAAGCTGGAAAGAATCAGAGGAAACAATTGCATCTATCGCGAACATTCACGAAAAATTGCAAACCCAAAAATTTATCTGAAAATGCCAAATCGATTAAAAAACAAAATGTCGGAAAAAACAAAAAAAATAGCGAAAATTCGCGAAAATCTTTAATATTTCAAACAAGCCAGAAAATTGATTAAAAGTCCCTAAAACTATAAGGAATGGTAAAAATTCTGTAAATATTGCTAAATCAGTGGAAATTTGCAAAAATTTGCGATATTTGTGTGAAAATCTGTATTGCTTTTCTTTTTCATATAAAGAACATTTCAAACTAAAAACCAAGATTATGTTTTTTGTTAAAAATATTCTCACATATAAGAATTAAAGTCGATTCGTTTTACTTTCACTAACCCCTAACCACTTTAATTGAAAACGAACAAAAACGTGTGGAGGTGAATTGCAGAACACAAAAAATGCTGAAGTAATCCACTTTCGAGTGAATTCGGATTCTAGAACATACCCGATTATCTAAAAAATTGCCACATGTACTTTATGAATAAGGTTAACATCGTCAGCTAGCCGGACGGGTGGACATTGTTATATCGATTTAGAAAAGGATGCTGACGAAAAATAAAAATGTTGGTCGCAAGTTCGTCCAAGCAGTTTGGATTAAAATTCAGCACTTTTGGTTCAGTAGAAAAAAGAGTTATGGGGCGAAATGTGAAACAACCTCTCGAAAAAAATCAATATTTATTTACAAAAACTAACGTAAATTGGCGGCGGAATGCACCATTTATCTTTAAATTTTGCACAAACTCAATTAATGTATGTATATGCCTAGAAATCATGTAACTAAATTTCGTGAAGATCGGTCTATAATTTACAATAGATCCACTGTCTAAAACACTTTACTGCTTGCGTCTAAAACCGTAACAAATAATGCTGTAGTTTCATAATTTGTGTTAATCTAGTTGTACAAGACTGGAAATTACTTCGCCAAATTGCCGTTATCCCTTTATTTGTTATCTTAATCTTCTTTTACTTTTAAAAATGCTGTTCTCGCTCTTCTGTACCATCTATATATATAAAAATGAAAAATGTTTGTATGTTTGTGTGTTTGTGTGTTTGTTTGTTTGTTTGTTGGCTTATAGACTCCGAAACTACTGAACCGATTTTCTTGAAATTTTTACAGTAACATCACGTGAGCCCTAAAAATAAAATAGGCTACTTATTTTTTCGATAGGGGCAGGGGAATTGGTACCCCCCATAGGATGCCAATATTTATTATCGCATATATTAAGAGCCGCTGGCGGCATTTTGCTGAACTTTTTGTAGTAGGATCTTCTGAGCCCCGAAATTGAAATAAAATAGCAGCGGGGGTATTTGAATCCCCCATAGGACGCCAATGTTTAACATCGCATATCTTATGAACTGTTATAGTGAGAATGTTCAAACTTTGTGGAAGTCACTCTTATAGTATACTACACTTTTGAAAATAAAAATAAAGCGGGTAGGGGAGGGGGGGGGGGAAACCTCCCATAGGATGCATATATTAAATATCGCTTAACTGAATAACTATTAAAGGGGGAGTCTTCAAACGTGGTTAAAGCTACTACTATGGCAAACTATAAATTTCAGTATATAAATGGGCGGGGTAAACAGGGGAGGAGCAGTACCCCTCATAGATAGAAATATAAATTAGAGCCACCGCACGCATTTGGTTGAACTTTTGGTAGTAGGATCTTCTAAGCCCCAAAATTGAAATAAAATAGCGGGGGAAGTGTTACCCCCCATAGGACGCCAATGTTTAATATCGGATATCTTAAAAACTGTTATAGTGAGAAAGTTGAAACTTTGTAGAAGTCACTCTTATGGTATACTACACTTTTGAAAATAGAAATAAAGCGGGTAGGCGTAGGAGGGGAAATACCTCCCATAGGATCGATATATTAAATATCGCTCAACTGAAAAACAATTAAAGGGATAGTCTTCAAACGTAGTTAAAGCTACTATTATGATAAACTATGAATTTCAATATAAAAATGGGCGAGGTAGCCAGAGGAGAAGCGGTACCCCTCATAGATAGAAATATTAATAAGAGCCGCTGCAAGCAATTTGTTGAACTTTTGGAAGTAGGATCTTCTGAGCCCAAAAAGTGAAATAAAATAGCTGCGGGGGAAGTGTTACCCCCCATAGGACGCCAATGTTTAATATCGGATATCTTAAAAACTGTTATATGGAGAAAGTTGAAACTTTGTAGAAGTCACTCTTATGGTATACTTCACTTTGAAAATAAAAATATAGCGGGTAGGCGCAGGGGGGAACTACCTTCCATAGGATGCATATATTAAATATCTCTCAACCGATAAAGTGGTTAAAGCAGTGTAGCGAAGCGCACCGGGTTAAGCTAGTAAAACCATAAAAGTTTCAATATTTTGCATCAAAATGTTAATTTTTAGTTTTAATGAAAAGTAATTTTATTTATTTAATTTTTATTTTTGACAATTTGTTCAGATAATTATTTTTAGGCAAATATTTGTATATGTGAATACAGGGCAAACATGTTTTCCCATTTTTTATTTGAAGGTATTTAATATCTGTTTGAACAAACAAAAATGGGCAAATAAATGTGCGTAGTGTGACCAGCAAATAAAATTTTTATGTTTTTTATCAAATAAAAAATTCCAAGTTGTAAAATTCCTTCCCTCAGTGAAAATAATTTAATGAAAATTAAATTTGATGAACTCAAGCCTAATTAAAGAATATCAAAAATTTTAAATTTTTTATCAAATTTTAAAAAAATGCCGGCAAACAAAATTTGACAAATGTTTGCCATATGTGACCGTACCTTTAGTAACCAAATATGCAAATGATTTTTCTGGAAGACTTCTATTTTTTGAAAGTACTCGTTCCCAAGCTCTATTATCAAGAATTTTATCAGCTTGGTGTCTAATATTTAAATCTTTACTTATTGAATAAGCAATATCGTGTTCTTTGCATGCAACGTCAAATAGATTTATTCCTTTATCACCTCGTTCTAAACGTTTTTATAATTTCGTTCCAGGACCACAATATTGATAACCAGGAAGATGTAATTCGAAAGGAGTTGAGTTTATTAATTAAACCTCCTCCTCCTTTGACGGTTTTATTGCAATTAGCCTTGTTTTTAAAACATATTACCATTTTATATTATTTTATTCTATCAGGAAACATAATGCTTCATTATTTCATTCAGTTATAAAGATGCGTTTAATTGAACAACATAAAAATATTTTTATTCGCAATACTGATTCTTCAACGAATATAAAATCAAAAACTAGACATAGTTCTATATTACCGAATTCTATTCGTGCACTAATTGTTGGTCCTTCAAATTGTGGAAAGACTAACGTTATGATTAGCTTACTAGAAAGTTCTAATGGATTGAAATTTAAAAACATCTATTTATACTAAAAATCACTTTTCCAACCAAAGTATGATTATTTAAAAAAATTAATATCGCCAATTAAGGGAATGGGGTTTTATACGTTTTCTAATAATGATTCTGTAATTCCTCCTGATGAAGCACAAAACAATTCAATTATGATATTCGATGATGTTGCATGTGAAAAACAAAACAATATACGTGCATATTTTTGTATGGGTAGACATAAAAATATAGACTAATTCTACTTATGCCAAACATATACAAGAATTCCTAAACGTTTAATTCCTAAACGTTTAAGCAAGATGAAATGAATATGAAACATTTAAAGGCAAAGATGTTTTTCATTCAATTATTTTTATAGTAGCTTAACTTCTCCAGTAACTACACACTGGAGTCATGTGATTTTATATTTCTAAACTTAATCCAGATGCTATAAAATTTTATTTATCAAAATAATGTTTTTCAAAGATTTTAACTAAAAAAAATATCTTTTAGGAAATTTACCAAGACTTTTATGATCACTTTAGGGCTTAAGGCTCAGATAACAAAAAACTACGCACTTTTTTTTAATAATTTGACAACTTTATTTTATTTATTTATAATATTTGTTTTCATTGTCATTTGTTTTATTACATTGTTTTGATCTTTATGTAATGCCACAATTGTTCTTTTAGGAAATTTACCAAGACTTTTATGATCACTTTAGGGCTTAAGGCTCAGATAACAAAAAACCACGCACTTTTTTTTAATAATTTGACAACTTTATTTTATTTATTTATAATTTTTGTTTTCATTGTCATTTGTTTTATTACATTGTTTTGATCTTTATGTAATGCCACAATTGTTTTTAATTAGTTTATTTAGTTTTTTTTTAATCTTTTCTTTTTTTCCACTTGCTATGTTTTTGTTTATTTATTTTACAATCTTGTTTTCGTTATTTTGTTCACTTTGTTTACTGCTTTAAATCGACCGTGTAAATATTTGTTTAAAAGTATGATAAAAGTCGCAAAATGCGTTTCAATATTTTTTTAGAGAAAACTTTTTTACTGTTTTGGTTTGGTTTCCAAAAAATCTTTGTTCTCCTAAAATGTATATTGTTGTGTTTCCAACTAACATCGTGCATTTTGGTTGGACCACCCTTTTTGTAAGTTTGTGTTACACAAAAAGCTTTCCGTCAGCTGTTATGCAAACAAAGTCTCGCTTATGACAAAAAAAAGTACAATTTTACTTTTCAAAAGATTTTGTTATTCGTGCTCAATTCCCCGTTTTTATTATTGATAAAAACACTTGAAATTTATTGTTGATGGGATAAGCTATTCCTATGCGCATTTCACTGGTTGCTTAGGCCAGATCATCAGGAAACTTCATCCATAAAGATTTTAGAAAAACTAAAGATATTAAACCAAATAAAACTGTTAAACGTATAAGAATTATAGCAACAGTTATACTTGTAATAATATCAAAGTTTAAACAAACTTTAACTCTTAAGCAAACACCAAAATGATTTTACACAAACGAACCCCAGGATCTGGCTGGGACTTCTTGTATTTCGTATAGAGCTTTTTATGGCTGTAGAAAAAAATCACACTAACGAACACCTGGGCCTGGCTGGGTTACTTTTATATGTATGGAGTTTTATCGGTATTGCAGGAACATTTTGTTGTCAAATAGAAAAATTTTTCGAAAAAAAAAGTAAAGAAAAGATTTGTATGTGTTGCGTATGCTTTTTAATACGATTCGTTTTGCTTTTATTTACTACAGTACAAATATAGTAGGGTTGGGCCTGACTAGGCCCAGGTGGATGCAATATGCACAAAAAGTGTATAAATTTACACTTTTTTCTCAATTTATTATAGAAACATTTTGGTTAAAAGAATACACGAAGTTTCGTTCTAATATATTTAATAATTATATGAAAAAAAAAACTGGAAAAAAGTCAAAAAAAATGCCTGAGCAGGCCCAGGTATACCCGTAAGGGTTAAATGCACTAGATTTCGTTGTAAAGTAAAGGCCAATTTTTTATATGTTTCCGGCTTCTGGTATTAAGATTCGCCTTTCCATTCATATGTCCAAATGACTTTAAAGAAACAAATTTATGTTGCTTAAATGTTATTTAAATAAAATCGTCTGAACTTTCTAGATTTTCAAAACCAAAATACTTAGAAAAATTTAAAACCGCATTAATTTACGAAAAAAAAATTTAAAAGAGTCTTCACTTATTTTTAATAAGTTAAAAAAAAATTTATTTGCCGTTTTGTTGTCTCATTGTCTTGCCCTCTCAGTAGTTTTTAGAAAGTAATTTTCTTCAATTCCATTTCTCTGAAACAAGGCCAAGGTTTACAGTTTTTCCTTCTATTTATTACACATATGAATTTTATTTTCCTTTCATGTGTTTATTTCTTTTTCTATTTTTTTCGGAAATCGATCTCTTTTTGAAGATTTTTCTTTCTAAGAACTGACATTTAAAAGTTTGTTCCGGTCAATTTTTTTTATTTTTTGTGTTGTTTGAAAAAAAAAAGCATTTACAAGGCTGCTGAAAAATTATTTCAAGCGAAAATTTCTATTTTCATTTTGTATTTTTCTTTTCTTTGTTGCTGTTTTTGTTTTTGCTACGAATTATTTTGTTTTATAAAAACTTTATGTTTTGCAGTTTCTTAAGCTGAAGTAGTTGTTTGTCTCTGTTTGTTAAATTTTTGTTACAATTTCTACAAAATATTTTATTTTTAGGAGGAAGAACACAGTTTTAAGTGAATGATGGCAGATTATATAGTTTTTCATTTAATTTTTTTATACGAAATTTTTTTTTCTAAAATGGCCTAAAGAACAATAACAAAAATTGTTTTATTTTTTTTTTTACTACTCTTGAAAGTTTTGTGTAAAGGAGAAAGTTTTTGATAGAATTTGTTGTTAGGATATAAATTAATTTTTAATAAATTAAGTTATTTGTCAGGAATTTTGTTTTATTGCAGATGGTTCTACAGCAAAATAGTACTTAAAATACAATTTACGAATCTTTAAAGTTAAAATATCTGTAAAGAGACAGAGAGAGCCCAAATAACAATCTAAACCAGTGTTGAAAAATTAAGTACTTTAGTACTTTTTCATATTTAAAATACCACAGTACCCCGCGTTGTTTTTAGTACTTTTTTATCCTTGGCGCTTTTTAACTGTGATGTGATCATTTCAATAGCAGACTTATCATGTGTTTGTTGCAAAATTTATGTTGTTGTGCATTAAACAAAATTAACGACATTAATATTGAAATGAAATCGAGGACGCCAGGATTCATATTTTGCTATTCAGAATGGCATAAACAGTTGCATTGTATAAAATACGTATTAATGGAAAATTTAAATTAAGATTAAAACATTTATACTTAAATGTATCTTTTTAGTTAACTCGATTTAACATATTTATAGAAACATGCAAAGTTAACAACGAAATTGTTTATAAATTGAAAGAAAATGCAAAATCAAACTATTTGAGATTTAGCGAAACGTTTGTTTTTTTTAATTATAAGCAGCTTCGCTTCAGAAAATATTGTTTCCGGGAAAACCAACAGCATAATGTCATTGTTATGAATGTTATTAACAAACGAGAAAGAAAACTATTCTCAATTCCGTGTTCTAGTGGATCTCATAGAAATAAAGCATTTCAGAACTGAAAATATTTAATTAAGAGCGAAATGGATGAACTAATTAATATTTGCTGACATTTCACTGACTGCTTTTGGAATTTTATCGATACCACATTTCTCAGCATCAGTTGAACGCACATTTTTAAATGCAAAATTGTGTAAAAAAGCAAAGAAAGAAATCGTTTACACGTAGAAACTATTTCATGTTTAAAACTAAATTTCTATTTAAATCAGATGATATTTGCTGTTGTAGTTATTATTTTTCTTATGATCGCTTAAAGTAAATTTGGTTTATCTTATAACTCTGAATTTAAAGCTTTATGTTTAAACATAAATGTTTTCAACTTTATTTTAGAGCTAAGTTCTAACCCCCGTATTTATAAAAAAAATTTAAATTTAATAAATGTTTGCAAAACTAATTTTTAATAAAAATTTGGCTTAATAAACGTTTGTTTAATTGAATAGTCGTTTATAAATACGGGGGTTAGTATGTAATATAAACGTTATGAATAATGTAACTTTGCCAAAGTAAAAATCTATGTAGCCTGCCTGTTTAAATTTATGTGTACAAAAATCTAATTTTTAATTTATTTACTTATTCATAAAATTATTCTTAACTTTCCTTAGAAAATACTTGAAAAAAATAATATGAAAATTTATATACAATAAATGTACTCACCGCGAGAAAAAATTCCCAGATTCTGTTTGTTAAAATAATTATTTTATATTTTAACAAAAAGTACCATTTGTTGGAAAAAGTACTCTTTTAGTTAAAGTACCATTTCAAAATTTAAATTTCGCAACACTGATCTAAACACTGATCAAGAACTAAATAAGAACTAAACTAGAACTGAACTAGAGCTAAACCAGAACTGAACTAGAACTAAACTAGAACTGAACTAGAACTGAACTAGAACTGAACTAGAACTTGTCTGGAACTCAACTAGAACTGAACTAGAACTGAACAAGAAATGAACTAGAACTGAACTAGAACTTAACTGGAACTGAACTAGAATTGAACTAGAACTGGACCAGAACTGAACTAGAACTGAATTAGAACTGAACTAGAACTGAACTAGAACTGAACTAGAACCGAACTAGAACTGAACTAAAATTGAACTAGAACTGAACTAGAACTGAACCAGAACTGAACTAGAGCTAAACCAGAACTGATCTGGAACTAAAATACAACCGTAAAAGATCAAAATAGAAACTGAAATTAAACCTGAAAATGTATTTAACACAAACACCAAAATTACATTAGCTATTTTGTTTACCATAAAATCGCAAACTTCTTTAATACATTTTCAACAACTTATTATTCCGTCAAATACATACATAATTCCTTTTATTTATTTAATTTCCAAAAAAGAAAAAACATAAATTGCACTCCTTTCTTGCTAACAACCCTTTAAGAAATATCTTAATATGTTCACAATTTTTTTTCTATTGTATGTATTTTTGATTTTTCCTGTAGTTACTCTTATTGTCCACAACATGCAGGAATAAATGAAAAAAAAAACTCTGAATTTCATATGGAATCACATAGAAAACATTGTTGCCAATTTGTCATTAACGTTTGGCTTGTTATACGTTTCACGCTTGTCACATTTGTCACGTTACGTGAGTCGTTATATTGTCACAATATATAAACGTTCGTAACAATTTTTAAAAAAAAACAAAAATCACATACACAATGAAACTCACACACATACACACAAAAATAAATTTAAAAAAAATATATATGCAGGCAAGCAGCCAGGTTATGGTTTAACTGGTTCATTTAAAACGAGGGAAAACTCAAAATTTATTCGGCAATTATCATAAAAATATTTCTTGTTTTTTATTTAAATAATATTCTTTAAGAGAATTTTCTAAAAAACTTTTATACAAAATTTTGTATACTAAAGAAATTTCTTGTATAAGAGAATTTTTATATAAAATTTGTTTAATAGAATTTTCAGTAAAAAGTTTTTAAGGGCTGTTTCATGCGCTTCAGGTTTTAGTGTTTATGTCTTGAGTTTTTGGAAGAGATAGAAAATACAAAATACAAAAACATACGATTTGGCGGCTTAAAACTGAAGCGTGTGTATCAGCACAAAAAAAGAAAGAAATAAAGGAAATTTTCTTTAGAAACTGTCTTTTAATTAACAATTGTTTAATTGAAAGTTTCTTAGAAAATGTAATTTTTTGTACAAAATTTCCTGTTTAGTACAATTCTCTATAGAAAGTTTCTGTAGAAGGCAATGGTATATAGAAATAAGGATATTTTCTATAGAAAATTTTATGTATGACAATTTTCTACAACAATTTTTTTATATAAATGTTTTGTTTAGGCAAAACATACAATTTTCTATAGAAAACTTCATGTAACTTCTTCTTGTATAAGACAATTTTCTAAAGAAATATTGTTTATAGAAAATTTCTTGTATAATACAAAATTTTTGTTGTAAGATAACTTTTTACTTAAGATTTCTTGTATAAGACAGTTTTACATGGAAAAATTATGCATATTTACATTTTCTTATAAAAGTTTTGGCTTATCAAAATTTTTTTATTTTTAAAATTTCTTGTATTAGGAAACTATGTATAAGACCATTTTCTTTTAAAAACTTTATGTATAAAATAATTTTCCTAAAAAAAAATGTCTTCTATTAGGCAATTTTCTATAATTTTTACAGAAATAATCTTGTATTAAATATTTTCTATAGACAATTTCTTTATAAGATAATTTTTAAGAGAAAATTTCTTGTATCAGAGGGTTTAACATAAAAATGTTTTTTGTTTCAATAATTTCCTTTAAAACGTTTTGCATTACAGAACATTTTGTTATACAGCTTTATTATATAAGAAAATTTGTCTTAGACATTTTTTTTATAAGGCCATTTTTTAAAACCTTTTTTTATACGATAATTTTTTACAGAAAACTTCTTATATAAGAGTGTTTTACAATTTACAATTTTCTATAAACATTTTTGCATACGCAATTTTTAATATAAAAAATTTTGTGTAAGACCATTTCTCTATAAAAAATTGTTTATATAAGAAAATTTTCTATAGATATTTTTAATGAAGAAAGTGAATATTGAAACTGACTTCGTAAAAAAAGCACATGGACTCCTTTACATTGTAACTCATACATAAATGCTGAGACTTCAATTACCAGTTATTCCAGAATAAAAAAATTACACACAATTCCACACATACAATCCAGAAGAAAAAAGAAAACTTTATAATTTTTCTTGTTGTAGTTGAACAAATAATGACCAAACAAGTCATACATCAAGATTTGAGCACAGGAAACAAAAACACATACTCTTACACCCTACCACTGGTCTTCCACACAAGAAAACATGTGTATAAGTTTAAAGATATTTATTCGAGTGAGTAATAAGTGCAAAAGAAGTGCTGCTCCATACAACTTATTGGGTGTTATTTGTGGTTGTAATTTTTTAATGGTTCTTCAACGCTGGTTCTTTTTTTTACTCTTGTACTTTTTACATTTATTTCATGTGTGAGTTTGTATTTGTGTATCCGTGTCAAATAAACAACATTTATAAAAGTGTAATATAAAGCTTTACACACACAATGACCGACAAGAGAACACACCGGAAATAAGATCTAAAGAGTTTTAACATTCTTTTCTTGTGCCGTTCTTTAAAAAGCATTGAATTGCCAAGATTTCTATTTTTTGTTGCTATCGATTGTAAAAGATCATATTGTTTAGTGGTAGCACACATAGAAAACAAGAAACGGAAACATCTAGAAAATATGCTTCACTTTTTTTTCTTACTTTGCTCCGCATGACACACGTACATATGAATCCTAACAAGCTATTTTTATATGCACTTTTAATATATTTTTTCTCGCTTTTTGTTGTTGTAAGTCACGTATCTTCGTGTGTATTTTGTAATATGAGCGAAGTTGGGGTAGTGCTGAGTCAAGAAGTAGTAAATGCGAGTGTTTGATCAGGCGTGAAAGACAAAATAGAAAATAATGAAACCGTCTAGGACAAAATACAGAAATTCTATAGATTTAATAGGAAATTGTCGAATACAAAAAAATTTTTTTTTGTAGAAAACTTTATTACTGGAAACAATTTTTTATTGAAAAATCCTATTAAACGCAAAGTTTGTATGAGTCTTATACGAAAAAAGGTTCAGAAAGTATTGTCTTGAAATTTTTTTTTGTTAAAAATGGAAAATTAATAAATACAATAAAATTTTCCATATAAACTTATATTACATGATTTTTAATAAAAAAAAAACAGAATAGAATTACGCCAAAAAAATTTATAACAATTTTATTCGATTTTTTTATATAAATAAAAAGTCTTATACTTAAAATTTTCAATGTAAAATTGTCGTATACGAAAATTGTCGGATAGAAAATTTAAATATGCAAAAAAAAATTGTTTATAAAAACTATCAGCGTTATGTATAATGAAAAATTGGCAAGAAGTTAGCACAGAGTTGAATTATAATACACTTACAGACTGTGGATAGCAAACTGCTAAACTCTGACTAGTGAGTTGCCAAATATCTGCTAATTTGGAAAAAAACAGCTGTATGAAAACAGTATGAAATGTCAAAATCAGGGATGATTTCAGCAAAAATAATGTTTTTTTTTTTAATACAGTATGGCATCGTTATATATCAGAGTTGATTTATTAAAAATTTGCACCAGTGAAAAAGTATATTATACATGAACATTTTGCTAACAAGCTGCTAAGCTTAATCGGTATTCTAGTTGGCAGCTCGTTGTACGTAGTGTATAAACTGTGGCTAACTTTTCATTATACATACCGCTGTATATTTATAGAAAAAAATTCTTTTACTAAAAAACTGTAAAATTGTCTGATACGAAAAATGATTAATAGAATTTATATTTTTACAAAAATGTTTTATTTTAAAACTTCTTATACGAAAAATTATCGTATAGAAGTTTTAATTATGCAAAAAAAAATCTTTAATAAAAATTTTATTAATGCCAAAAAAGTCTTATACTAAATATTTTCAATATAAAATTGACTTATACGAAAAATTGCAGTATAGAAAATTTAATTATGCAAAAAAATATTTAACAACAACCAAATTTATGCAAGAAAACACTTTTACTTAAAGTTTTCCATATAAAATTGGCGTATACAAAATAAATTATCTATAAAAAATTGTCTGATACAAAAAATGTTAAATAGAATTTATTTTCTTACAAAATGTTTGTATTTTAAAACGTCTAATACGATAAACTATTATATAGAAGCTTAAATTATGCAAAAATACTCACCCTTATCGTGGTTGGCGTATTTAAAATACGGCTACGACAGTTTGGTAATAGATTAAAGAAAATAAGTTCACCTTCTCTTTAATCTATTACGAAACAGTCGCAGGCGTATTTTAAATACGCCAACCACGATAAGGGTGAATGTTTCATAAAATATTTAGTTGTACAAAAAAAGTTTTATACTTAAAACCGTCCATATGAAATTCTTAAACAAATTTTTGTAGAATTTTTATACGGAAATTATCTTAAAAACAAATTCCAAAGAAATTTTATTTCGTTTTATTTCTTGTCCTTATTGTTATTGTTATTAATATTATTTTTATTTTTTTTGAAAACAAATTTGTATTTATTCGATTGTAAGCAATTATCTATTGTCCGTCTTAAAGCCAATCTAATTTCTATAGTTGGTGGCATTTTGGCATCAATATTACTTTTGCCAAAAGACATGTTGAATTATAACTTACAAGCTCGTTAGTGTGTGACAATAACAGCGGCAACAACTACAATATCAGTAATATTGTGCACACACACACACACACACACATACGGCAGCAGCAAAATTTGTATGTTTCATAAAGAACTTAACGAGATTTAATTGACAGCATTATAAATATAAGTAATAAGAAAATGTTAAATGTGACATTGTAGTGGTATCTGCAACAACTACAAATGTCTTACAAAAATATCTGTATAAGAAGCACATGACATGTGTAGGTTTGCACATGTTGGTACATTACATCACAAGTTAAACACATATAGGTACATATGTACATATGTTTATGAACATTAACGTCATGATTATTATTGTAGTTGTAAATTGGGTGATTTTCTTAAAATGGGCTAGTTGGTTTCATTTGTTCTTAACCATTAAATTTGTTTAAATATCTGGGAAAATCCTGATTGAAATAAAAATTATATCAAAAATTTAACATTCTTCTTATAAAAAATTTCCTACAATAAATTCTTTATTTAAGATATTAATTACTTATACTGAAGTCTTCTTTAAAAAACTGTCTTATACAAAAATTTTTTTTTTAAAAAAAATTTTTCTTTATAAAAAATTTGAAAAAAAAATTGTCTTAAACAAGAAATTTTCTATAGAAAATGGCCTTACAAAAGAAATTCAAAAGCGTCTTATACAATATATTTTTCAAAGAAAATTGTGTTTAATAAAAAACTCTATAGAAACTTTCTGCAAAAATGTTCATATACAACAAGTTTTCTGTACAAAATTGTCTTATACAAGAAATTTTCTATAGAAATTTGTCTACCGCAATAAATGTTCTGAAGAAAATTTTTTATTTCAAGATTTTTTTTTTTTTAAAAGGGCATTCTTTGTAAAAAATCCTTTCATACAAAATTTTTCATATTCTTTGAAAAACTTTCTAAAGAAAATCGCCTTAAACAAAAAATTTCCAATAGTAAATTGTCTTATACAAAATTTTTTTTATAGAATTGAAAATATTTTTTAGGAAAATACCGGAATTTTTTAAAGAAAATGTCTTAATGAAAGAAATTTTCTGTAAAAAATTGTCTCATTCAAGAGATTTTCTATAAAAAGATGTCTTATACAATATATTTTTATAGCACGGAAAATTGTTTTAAAGAAAATTATTTTATACAAAAATTTGTTAAAGAAAACTATTTTATGCAACCAATTTTCTATATAAAATAGTCGTATACAATAAAATGTTTAAGGAAAATTTTCTTCTGCAGGACTTTTATTTAAAGAAAGAAAATTTTCTGAAAAAAATTGTCGTATACTTAAATTTTTGGATATATTTTGCCTAATACAAGAAATGTTCTGAACAAAATTATCTTAATAATAATAAAATGTCTTTACAAAATAGTCGTATACAATAAAATTTTTATGAAAAATTATCTCTGCAAATATCGAAATCGTTGAAAAAAATTTGCCTTATACAAGATATCTTTTGTAAAAATAGTTTTTTGCAAGAAATTTTCTAAAAAAAAAGCTCGTTAATACAAGATATTTTTTTAAGGAAATAAAATTGTCTTAAGAAAATTGTCTTATACAAACATGTAGTAAAGAAAACTGTGTTCCACGAGAAACTATCATTACAAAATAGTCGAATACAATAACATTTCTATGAAAATGATAATTTTTTTTAAAAAAAGAACATTTTCTAATAAAAATTGTCTTATTATACCGAAACTTTTGAAAAAATTAGCCTAATACAAGAAATTTTCTGTAAAAAGTTGTCGTATACAAAAAATTTTTTTAAAGAAAGCTGTCTTTTACAAGATTTTTTTTTAATGAAATGAAATTTTTAAAAAGAAAACTGTCCAATACAATAAAAATACTATGGAAAATAATCTTTTGCAGATTAGAAAACTGTCTTAAACCGGCATTTTTAAAAGAAAATTGTCAAAGACAATAACAACAGTTATACAAAATTTTTTTATAGAAATTCTCTTCAACAAAAATCTTCTTTAAAAAACCTTTTATATAATTTGATAGAAAAATGTCTGAGACAATTAAGTTTGGTTAGTAATTTGCCTTATACAATTAAGTTTCTGTAGAAAAAAAAATGATAGCCAGCATGCATTAAACTTCACTGGTACTTTTGTTCAGACCTGAAAATACACCCTTTGTTCATCACATTCATGGCTTTTCTTAAAACATGTTGTTTGCATGAATGATTTTTATAAGAGCCCATTGTACAGAGAGCTTAAGTAATTTATAAGTATGTATTAGTTAAATCCAAGAGTGTGTCTTACTGTTTGTGTATGTATTATTATGTCAATATGTACGTGCGTGAAAAGTCAATTATTATAAAGATTAACAGCGTTATGTATAATGAAAAATTGGCAAGAAGTTAGCACAGAGTTGAATTATAATACACTTACAGACTGTGGATAGCAAACTGCTAAACTCTGACTAGTGAGTTGCCAAATATCTGCTAATTTGGAAAAAACAGCTGTATGAAAACAGTATGAAATGTCAAAATCAGGGATGATTTCAGCAAAAATAATGTTTTTTTTTTAATACAGTATGGCATCGTTATATATCAGAGTTGATTTATTAAAAATTTGCACCAGTGAAAAAGTATATTATACATGAACATTTTGCTAACAAGCTGCTAAGCTTAATCGGTATTCTAGTTGGCAGCTCGTTGTACGTAGTGTATAAACTGTGGCTAACTTTTCATTATACATACCGCTGTAAAAGATCATATGTCATTGAAGAAAATATTCTTAAGAAATCCTTGATAATTTTGCTTTTAAATTGTTGTCTGTTGGACAGTTTCTTTTAGAGATTTTGAATTATTTCAACAGTTGTTCAATAAGTTCTTCTAATAAAATTAAAAATATACATGTACATTTTTATAATCAGGGGTGGGCTGGAAATCACAAACGCAAGGATTTGGAAGTTGTTTTTAATAAACCTAAGCCTAATTCTTATAATTTTTGTTTAAAATCCTGTTTAATAGGGAAATATTTGTTTAATATTTGTCATAAAATTCTTTTATTACAGAAATCTTACTTAAAAACGACTTTTAAAATATTTGCGTTAGCGATTTCAAGCACACCCCTGAATGTATATAATAATGTACATTTGTTAAGCAGATTATTATTAGAGTAAAAAAATTTTAAATTTTTTTTAAGCTATGAGTTCCTTAATTGTTAGAACTCTTTTTAATAGATTTTGTTTAATATTAAACCCTTAAATCTAATGTGTCATTTTATAAGAGAAAGCTTAGATATCGTTGACTTTTTTGTTCAAAGTTTTATTTTGAAAATTTGTAAACAAAAATACTTCTTTAAAGCAATGAAAAAAATTAAATATTAAATGTCATTTACAAGGTTAACTTTAAGAAATGCTAGGATTTTGATATGCATTAAAAAGGGACTATACATTTCACTTATTTAACAAATCGTTTCGTGTTTGTCCTTTTAATGAAATAAATAATAGTTTAAATGTTTGCCTTTTTTTGTACTTTTTTCTACGATTAACAAAATAACAATCCTTTTTTTCTTAACAGCCATAAATAATTGCATTGTAGTTTTATTTTTTCTATGTGTGGCTTCTAAATGTACAATATTTTAACTCGCTTTGTATTTCATGCTCCATATAAATTGTGCTCAAAACTGAGAATAAAACGAAAAATATTCAAACTCAAACATAAATTTTTGCACGAGCATAGTTAAATAAGGACTGGGAATTATCATATTGTCTTAGACAAAAAAATGTACAGAGAAAATTCTCTTATACACCAAAATTTATTATAAACGACAAGTAACTGTAATCAAAATAGTTTTCTATAAAAAAACAAAATTTTATACAAAAAAAATTTTATTATACAAAAAATTCTCTTATAACCAAAATTGTTCCATACAAGAATAGTCACTGTGTCTGTAATCAGTTTTCTATAAGCAAAACAAAATTTTAATTAAAAAAATTGTATTATACAAAAAATTCTCTGCAAAAATTGTCTTATACATAAAATTTTCTATAGAAAAACGCTTTTGAGAAGAAATTTTTCTTGAAAACATATGTTTGTGACCTTCTCCGAGAAAAGGGACCTAGTTTTGAGAAAAACAGAAAAACTCATTTCATCTTATTCTACACCCTTTTAGGTACCGTGAATTCTTAACCCCTTTCTTTATAAACATATGTTTACGAATTTGTATATTAAAACGTAAAAGTTCTAAAAAATTAAGTTCTTTAGGAAATTTTCTGTAAAAAAATTCTCTTATACCAGAAATGTGTATGGTAAATTATCTTATACTAAAAATTTTCGTAAGAAAATTAAATTATAACAACAATTTTCTTTTATCTTTTGTGGAAAACATCTTGTATAAGACAATATTTTAAAATATTGAAAGCTTCTAGTATAAACCGTTTTCAAAAAAAAAAAATTATAAGAAAACTTTAAGAAGAAGTTTTACTTAGAAAATTATCTATTTAAGAATTTTTTCTTACAAAAATTTAACAATTTTCTAGAAATTTTCCTTAAAACATCGTCTAAAACTGAAAGTTTTTCCTAAAAAATTGTGTAATACCAGAATATATTTTGATAAAGAAATTCTCTTACACAAGTAATTATTTATAGACAATTATTTTATACCAAAAAATGTACCTTGAAACTTGTTTAACACAAGAAAATTTTAATATTTTATGTTTAAAATTTTCTAAGGGAAAAAGTGTTATGCGAGAAAAGTTTTCCTTTATAACTGTCTAATAATAGAAATTTTACCAAAAAAGTTCTCTTATACTAGAAACATGTTTAATTCTAAAAAAAAATTTTTTTTTAAAACTTTTTCTTACACTGAAAATGTTTGCAATATATAAGAAATTTTCCCTAAAAATTTGTCTTATGCAAGAAATTTCGCTTAGAGAAATAAGTTTTTAAAAATTGCCTTATACCAAAGTAACATTTGGGAATACAAAATGTTCAATAAACCAGTGGCCGAATTCTGTAATTCGCTAAAGCTAAATCTCTATCTCTAAAAATCTAAAAAGTTGATTTAGCGATTTTTGGCTACGAATGCAATGCTGTAACGCGCATTGCTAAATTTGGCATTGCCATAAAAATTTAATTCGCCGCAATTTAAGCTTTTAATTTCATCGCTAAAATTTTTCAATATTGTATTCTCTAAGGCATTTTAGCGATCGAGATTTAGCTTTAGCTTAGCGAATTACAGAATACGGCAGCAGATTTTGTTTGTCGTGCTTAATTTCCAATTTATAATCTTGATAAAAACACTGAAATTTATTGTTTCAATGCGCATTTCACTGATTGCTTAGGCCAGATCATCAGGAAACTTCATCCAAAGATTTTAGAAAAACTAAAGACTAAAATAAAGATATATTTTACATTATCTTATACCAAAAACATTCTATTAGTTTACACAAAAAAAACTTGAGAATTCTTTAATAAAAAAAAAAAAATTATTTAAAAAAAACTCTTATACCAGAAAATATTTATGGGAAATTCTCTTATACAGCAAAAAATTTTGTTTAGAAAATATTTTTAAAAATAAAGTAACTATAGAAAAGTTTCTTTTGCAAAAATTTATTAAAAAAAAAGTCTTTATTGCAAATCATTGTGTACAGAAAATTCTCTTATACGTAAAATTTTTTACTAAACCTATTGGGTTTTGCCCTTATCTTGTACATTAAAACTTGTGTACCTACATTTATTGAACCCATTTAATGTTTAAGATGTATGTGTTATTTCTTGTTTTTTTTTATATTTTTAGTTAAAGCCTTTTTATACATACATACATTTAAAAAACAACATGTGTTATGTGTATATGAATTTTTCTAGGTAACTTAACTTTCACACATATAAATTTGCACAATAGTTCTTGAAAATATAAACCTCAAACATTAAAACCAACTCATGTACACAAGCTTTTAGAAAAAAAAGTTGCGTATGTGTTAGTGTATAAGTGTGTAGCAAAAGCGTAAGAGAGAACTTAAACAAAATACAACATATGCCTGAATTTATGCTTCGTTTAATTTTCTTACTCTTAAACGTTAAAAAATAAAACGTTTATTTTTGTAACGCTTTTTTCTCCTGCTTTTTTTTTTTTGCTAAAAAGTCTATGAAGCATTAAGCACTAACAAAGTATAAGTTTAAAATAAAAACAACAACTGAAATAAATATACATATATAAAAATATAAATAAATAAATTATAAAAAAAAACTAAACAATACAAACATGCATCAAAAACAACATCAAAACATTTTTATACACACACATTCAAATAAAAACTCACATTCACTCACACATTTCAAACACTTATAGCTTCAACACACAAAATGTGGAAGGAAAAACAGCAGAACCCAAACATGAACGTGAGCAAAACTTGTTGTATACACACTGTGTGCAACACTCAAACAGTTGTACGCAAATAAACTTGCACACATGCAGACTTACACATTCGTATGTGTGTGTGTATGTGTATGAATGGCGAGTGCAGTACAAACGACAAAAGCAATTAGAGTGTTGAAAATGTTTTTTTCAAGTTGTTTTTATAATAAAATGTTTTTTTTTTCGAGAGAAAAAAATTGCACATGACGCGACTTTTTATAAAAATAACATTTACAATTCATAACGTGGAGATGTCCAATAAAAAGGGCCAAAAACGAACCTTAGAAAATGTTAAGACTGTAATGCGAAACCCGAAAACTCTACTGATTTTGGTTTCATTTTCAAAAATTATACTAAGAGAATTGTTTTAAGATTTCCTCAAAACCCTCATTTCAGTTGGTCACTTTATTAAATTTCTTTTAATAAACGTGGTCAAATGTTGAATATCTTTAAGGAAATAGGAAATACCTGTGTTAAATGCAATCAAAAGGCACAAACAACATCTGTGTTGGTATGAATAACTAATGTTTTCAGAAAAAAACTTAAGAAGAAGCATTAATTTCAGCAATAAAGCCAGTCAGAAATGAAGTTATCCGTCTAGATAGAAAACAGCGGATACCACGAATACCAAAACTAATTCCGACTCTGTAGAGGCCTACGGCAATTTGATCATATCATTATCATATTTTTCAATAACTTCTTCACCAGCAAATGACTTTGTTCTTCAATAAAATTATCCTAATTACAATCCGAGCTCAGATCTAATCAAAATCTTATAATAATAATCATAACCATAGTTGTCTTACTGCATTTATTAATGGCCCAGAAAACTTAAGGAAAGAACTTTATACCTGCAGTGCAAGGTAGAAAAACTGCAATGTCTTCCAATTCTTGTTGCTTTTACTTCTGATTCATTAAATTTAAACAGTCGCTGTTAAACCAACCCATAAAGCGAAAAGTTGCATTGTTCGAGTTGTTAAATTGTTCGACAGTTTTTGGTTCCGACTGCAGTTTTTAAATTCTGACTTCATCGAAATAGAATCACTTTTTTAGTACTGTTCGTTCATTCGAAAGCTTTTGATACAGTTGATAATCCAATATCTGTGCCCATGTTCTGTAACTCTCGCGTCGAGAAACTTTTTGATTGAAATGTGTGAAATGAAACAAAAATGTCAGATATTGAAACAAACAGTTTTTTTCTCACTAAACTTTGTCTGTAACTTTTTTGGCGAGTACTAGCTAAAACGTAAGGAAATTACTCGCCAATTTCCAGGAAAAGTGTGTCTGTAATATTTTTGTGAGAATTGTCAAATAAATTCACGAAAAAAATGGGGCGAAAAATAAATATTTTAACATTAAAAAACTATTGAAAATGCAAACTGCAAAGAATAACAATAACAATATTTTGTTTTTGGCACATTTTTTCATTGTTTAATTATTTACGCCTGTATTTATAAAAAATTTTAAATTTAATAAAAAAATTAAAAAATTTTCTTAGTAAACGTTTGTTAATTTGAATAACTGTTTATGAATACGGGGGTTAGTAGAAGAATATTTTCAAAGCTTATTTGCAAACAACAAACATTAAAGTCGCATTTTACATTATTTGGTATAGCCGACGGTTGCTTCGCACCCGTCGTTGAAAAATTTTCGACATGAGTTACAGACACAGTTTTTTCTCACTTTTCGAGAAACGATGGAATATTTTGTTTTACATCTTTTCAATGGGAGAAGTTCTCACTATAGTTACGGACCATGGGTACTGAAATGCCGAACATTATATGTGACAGCGCATAGAGAAAGGGACCAGAAAGGTAAAGGGAACAGTAAAAACGAACTACACAAAACAAGAGGTAGGGACGACCTACGCGCGTTTTCAAGGTTGACCAACACGTTCCTGGGTCATGAGATGTGTCGCTTTCAAATGAGACCAATACCAATACGCTCAGTGATGGTACACCAAAGATACACTTATTTAAATCTTTAAAATGGCTCTCCTGAAAAAAAACCCTAAGATCCCTTTCTATTTTGCGCGTCCCATATAATGTTCTATTCGTCGTTAAAAAACAGAACAATTGTAAAATATTTCTTTTTTTTACATTGACAAAGAAATGAACAAACAAACAACGACCGCAGCACGAGCAGCTTGTGTGTTTGTATTGTGTAAAATGATTTTGCTGGATTTTTGATTGTTTTTTTTCGTACGTGTATTTTGTTTTTGTTACAATTTTTGGTTTTATTTTTCCAGCCAAAAGCGACGAACATTAATGAGCCGAACCGAACACAATAAAGTTTGTGGGTTTTTTTAAATGATCTCATCTTTTGTTGAGTTTGATAAAACAGTATTATTTTTGTGTTTGAAAGATGACAAGCAGCGAAACGTAATTTTTTGTAATGATTTTCACCACAAAAACTATTAGTTAGCGTTTGTGTTTTTCACAAATCTACCGAGCCGAACGCTAGGAGCGATATAAAGTATTGTTACGAAAGTAACTTTAGTTAGGAATTAGTTGTAATTATTGTTTAAGAATTAGTTGTAATTATTATTTATCTTGAATTGATTAGTTATTAAGTATTTGTTAGTTATTTTATTAGTTAAAATTGTTATTGTATAAGTTATGCACACTTCTAGTGTTAAAATCAATGTACAGATGTATTGTTAAAATTGTTGTGCATAATTGTACTTCAACCCCACTGTAAATACTCGAATGTTCGATATTGAGTTATCTCAATTTATGGTAACGCCCAAAAGTGTGCTTTAGTTTATGATGCCTAATAACTAAATTAATTCAGCCATATAGATAGTAACTATAGATGAGTAAGTAGCCGTTATGCGGCGAAATTTCTAGAGCCATCTAGACATCTGGGGTAGAGTATAAATACTTGCAGCGGCTAGCATAAGAAATGATCCTTAGTTCAGACTGTGTCAAGTTTACTATAAACATTTAAGTGTGTTGATTACAATAGTGAGTTATAAATAAAAGCTGTTAATTACGGTTGTTAAAGGGACTAAGTTCTTAATATATAAGTGTTATACATTGAAGTGTTGTGTTTATTTGTTTTATTTGAATTGCAATAAAAGAACTCGAAACGGTTTATTATAAAGGAAATAAACCAAAACGTTATTGAAAGGCAGTAACGTAAAAGTGTTTATTTTCGAACACTGCATAAGCGTATACATCAAAGTCTTTTGCTTTTTTCCACTTTTATACCTTTTTTTATGTACCCCGTTATAGTTGACTTTAAGATTTTAGCCTTTTATTTATTTTTTCATTTTTTTTATACCACCTTAAAGTAAACATTAACAATTCTTTGATCCTAAAATGATCCTTCATAGTTTTAACTTGTTGTACCATGTCTCAAAACCTCAAAAAGGTCTCTTAAGCCTACATTGCTACTTTTTTTAATTTAACATTTTGCCTGTTGAAACTCTTCTCCTTTTCCCTTAATGTGCACTTTAAACAGCATCCCATTTTTTAGAATTATACTAAAAAAATTTTTCCATTTCTTCAATCTCCCAAAAACTTTCTCTTGAATCTTGATTTTTTTTCTTAAATTGGCTAAAAGTATAACAGGTTTTAAAAAAATCTGTATGAATAACAACACAAAAGAGTAAAATTCTATTATTTTGTTTTTCTTATAAAATGTCAAGACCAATGAACCCCTTTAAATCTATAATTTTCAGCCTTTTGCTGCGGCTCATAAAATTATCGAAGAAAAATTTTCCTTTTTCGAACCTCCTTAAAGTATTCGTTTTAATTTTTTTTTTTTTAAGTAACATTTCTCGTGTCTGTTAACAGCCAGCTTTAAGCGTCTCTCTTCTTGAATTTTCTTAAAATCTACCTAAAATTGTTAAGCCTTAATAAATTTTGTCACCATTTCGGCCCCTTTTTCGTAGTTCTTTAAACATTTCTGCTTTTCAAGGTACTTTGACTAGGACCTCCTGAAAATCTTTTTAAAACTGGCTAAGATTTTTTTTAGTTGTCTCCTAATTTTTATGCTGACGATTTTTTGTGATTTTATTTACTCTTTTAATTCTTCTTAAAACACGTCAGAAATTTTAATCATTGAGTTTTTCTTTTTCCTAAAAACCTAATACACTCTTTGCTTAAGAATAACTCACTTGTTTTAAGTTCTTATTGTTTAATTTAGCCAACTTAAAAAAGCCAAACACGTTTATCAAACAATTTGAAGTGGCAAATACAGTTGAAATTCCAAGATTTCGGTAACAAGATTAAATTTTTTTTTAGTAAAACCTGCCAACGTTCGCTAAATACATAAAAATAAAAGCCAACTTTAGAATAAATGAAAAAAACTCTGTTTAAAAAAAAAAAGCAGACAGAAAAGAAACAAAACCCGAGCCAGCAATACAAATGACAAGAGTCTTAAGCCAAAAACTATGCTGCAAAAATTATAAACTAAAGTGTAAACAGAGCAAACTGAAATACAACAAATAATAAAGAAAACATGCTTAAGCTGTTGACATAATTCAGTGGCCAAAAATATAAAAGAAAAAAAAACTGTTAATACCAGATAAAAACTCTAACTCTAAAACAAATGAGAAAAATAAATTTAACACAAAGAAAAAATGTTAAGTAAATAAGTAAAAAAAACATACATAAATAAATTTTATTTAGAATAAAATCTTTAAACAAAATAGTTTTTACAATAATTAGGTTCTTGAGAAAACCACAAACAGAAAAAATAATTCAAATAATTAAAAAAAGAACCAAACATTTGGAATGGCAGCAACATTTTTCCTTAATGTTAACAAAAAAGCAAACATTTTTTACGCAACCAAACACATTTTCATTTAAGAAAACGGTTGCAAGTTTTTCCCAGAGCAATACTACGTATGTACATTAGGGCCATAACCAAATTTTGACCCCAGTACCACACGTGCTTTTTACGAAAAAAAAAATTTCGGGTCATTTTGGAATAAAAAACCTCACCCACAAAAACGATTTTGTAATATCTCCCAAAAAAAAGCAGATAAACATTAAATAAAAAATTTTAAAAATGTTATTAATAACTAAAAAAGTAAAAAAAAAATCTTATTAAACAATACTGATTGAAAAAAAAAATCTGATTTCCAAACTTTACCTCGTTTTGTGGGTGAACTTTTTTGACAACCGCGAAGAATTAATACCATTTTTTTAAATTATTTTCAGTGGTCTATTCGACTGGTCTTAGGCCATTTTGATACTCGGAAAAAAAGGTAGAAAAGTTATACCCCTAATGTACATATTATTATTTTTTAAAACGTTTTCTTAAAATTTTCATTCAAAACTAAAGAAAATGTTTATAAATTATAATTCCATACAAATTGTTGCTGAAGTAGAAGTAGACTCAACTTTTAAAAATAAAACTTTTGTTAAAGTTTTGTTTAAAAAATGAAAGGAAAATGTATGAAACAATTTGGAAATACGATAGCAGAAAAAACGAAATTATTGCAACCATTGTGAACGAAGCCTTAGGCTTGGATGTCTAGAATTTTAAAAACTATTAATCAGTTGTTTACTTAGGTTAAAATCCAGGAAATCAAGCTTTGGAAATCAAAAAGTACTTTTAAAATCCTTTCACTTAAACCAAAGTTATAAGCAAATTTATATGTAGAAAATAGTTATTATTTAATATAAATCATACGCCACCTGCAACATAATTTTACGAAAAAAAAGAAAATGTTAGGACAGATATAATAAAGATTTATAAAGAATTATTAAAGATTTAAATTTAATCAACATCAACTCTTTATCAGTTTTGTAAAATTTTAAAAAAAAAATCATTTAAAATTTTTAAAGAAAATTGTGTTTCACAAGAAACTTTCTATAGAAAAATGTCCTATAGAAGAAATTTTCTGTAGAATGGTATGTTATTTAAAAAATTTTCTATACAAAAATGTTCTATGGAAAATTATCTGATACAAGAAATGTTCATTGGAAAATTTCCAAAAAAAAATTCTTATAAATAAAAGAAATTTTCGTTAGAAAATTATCTTATACAAGAAAATTTTCTGAAATGAGAAATTTTCTAAAGAAAATTAGATAATTTATAAAACTTTTTATAGAAAATTGTCTTATTAAAAAAAAATGTCTTTAGAAAATTTTCTTCTACAAGAAACTTTTTATTAAAAATTTGATCAATACACGAAATATTGATCATATATAAGACATTTTCTATAGGTTATTGTCTTATAGTATTAATTTTTTCTATTAAATTGTCTTATAAAAGAAATTTTCGATAGAAATTTTACTATTACAAAAAAAAATTTCAATAGAAAATTGTGTTCAACAAGAAATTTTCTGTATAAAATTGTCTTATACAAGAAATTATCTATATAAAATTGCATTATAAGAAAAATGTTCGCTATAAAACTGTTTTGTACAAGAAATTTTGAACAGAAATCGACTTAAACTTGTGTTATACAAAAAATGTTCTGTATAACATTGTCTTGTACAAAAAATTTTCTATCTAAAACTGTTTTAAACAAGAAATTTTCTATTAATAA
Source organism: Pollenia labialis (assembly GCA_949318255.1). Taxonomy (NCBI): domain Eukaryota; kingdom Metazoa; phylum Arthropoda; class Insecta; order Diptera; family Polleniidae; genus Pollenia; species Pollenia labialis. The sequence continues at coordinate 27,922,158 of OX439141.1, read as the reverse complement.
GTGTCTTATACAAAAAATTTTGTATATAAAGTTGTCTTGTAAACAAAACCAGTTTTAATAGAAAAGTATATTATACAAGAACTTTTCTATTAAAATTTATCTGCCATAAAATAATCTTATATAAAAAATTTTCTATAGAAAATAATAAGAAATTGTTTACAGAAAATTATCTTATATAATAAATTTTCTACAAATTTTCTAAATGTCTTATACAAGAAATTTTCTATTAAATGTTTTGAGTTTTACAAAAAAAAAATTTATAGAAAATTGTGTTATACAAGTAGAGTTTTTCTTTTTCCGGATTTTTTCAATTCCCGGGATTTATTTTTCAATTTCCCGGGATACCGGGAATTCCCGCTTAATACAAATATTACTTAATTTATTTATTAATTTTTTTTTTTAAGAAATAACATTTTCTGAGATCAGTTAAATAAGTTTATAAATGCATTCAAGTTTTTTATTTCTAAAGCAAAAAGAAAAAATTGCTAAATGGCAACTTGAGATCTTCATGTTCAAAAGTACACATGGGCAAAATTTCAATTATTTTGTAGGATTTTTGAGGAAGCTTTTTGGTTAACTTTTTTCAATGTCCAATAAAATTTGGCATAATACAAATTTCCGATCTGTGACATTAGCAGTGTTTAGGAATAAAAACTTAAAAAAAACTATAACCGCAGAGAACTGACGATTGTATTAAATTTGAGTAAATTTCTAAAGACCACCTTTAAAGTAAGTTTTAAATAGTTCAACTAAACAAATAGATTCAAGCATTTATTGCCACAGAATTAATTCAAAGACAACAGCATTAATATATGACCAGAAAAGCTAAACTATTTAAACAAGTCATTACAAAATATTTCTTTTAATATGGGATTTTAGTTCAGAATAAGCATTTACAGAATCATTTGAAAGCCTATTTCTAATTTTTATCAAGAGAAAACACGTTTCCTTTCTACGGATGTTTGAATTTATAGTCGAATCGAACATTATAAAATCTCTAGACACTTTCAGTTTTCTCCTAAATTCGTAAATATTGTTTTCTTCGAACCGAAGAAGTGTTTTCTTTTTTAATAACTTTTGTCATCATCTCTTGCAGAATCTTATCCAAAAAAACTAATTTTTTTATCAAAATTTTGAAATTTTTGTGTTTTAAAAATTCATAGAAAATTGGAAAATGCAGCTAGGCTTTTAATTTCTTCCAGACGCATAAAAAACGTAACTGCATACAAAAAAAAAGAGCTTTAAATGATTAAAATCTGTCTTTTATTCACAAAAGTCTTAAAATTTTAATTAATTTAAGAATTTCATAATGGGAGCCCCCTAAGAAGTGGGGATACGGGGCAAATATGTCTCGAGAAAATGTTTAGGACGAAAAATTAACTGAGGTCGGTCATACATTATATCCTACTAGGGGCTACTCCTGGGCATTTATGGAACGTTTTCTTCAATATATTTCTAGTCTGCATTGAACAATTTGTTGGGGAGCGCCCTTAAGGAATGGAGCAAGCGGGTAGGAATGTTAGAATATAATAAAAACATAACAAAAGATAAAAATAACAACTACAACAAAATAAAAAATCAAACAAACAAACATAATCGCTTAACAATAATAAACAATAACAAATATGGAAACCAGAAGTGAATCGTCATCAAAAAGAGCACGGGAATCACATCAGGATTCAAATCAAAACTCTTCGATCGAAAAATATAATAAAGTGCCGCGATTAACTAGTGGTGATAAAGCTTTTTTTAAAGAGCTGATCAAAGAAAGTGAATACATAACAACTGAAAAAATTAAATATGCCATAAGAGAGAGTGAGAACACCACATCAGCGGTAATAAAAAATTCAATTATGGAAAGTGAAGAGAAACATTTTGAATACATTAAGAAGTTAATACTAGAAAGTGAAGAAAGAATACTCTCTGTGATGGAAATTAAAATATCTGATCTCAAAAATCAAATGAACTCTATTATTGAAAGAGTCGAACAATTAGAAATAAAGAGTATTCAAATTAAAGAAATAGAAAAAGAAATGGTAGAGCTGAAAAGGAAAATTAACAAGCAAGAGAACTCGGTCGTTGCCAGTAATATTCGAATTACTGGTATACCCTTCTATGAAAATTAAAATTTACAAACTGTTTTTGATAATATTTGTAATAATATAAAAATCCAAACACCCCGAGTGGATAACATTTATAGACTGAAAAAAATTTATAAAAATAATAAAGCATACAATCCAAAGGAAGAGACTATCGTCGTTAAGCTACATTCGCCGTTTGAGAAAAACTTTTTGTTAAAATCTATTTCCAAATTTCGCAGGGAAAATCGCGCCAACCTGAATCTCAGGCATGCAGGATACGAAAGTAATGTGAACATTTACGTAAATGAGGATTTAACCCCCAACAACCATAAAATATTTAAAGCTGCTTTAAATATGAAAAAATCAAATCAGAACATTAAATCTACTTTCACTCTACGTGGACTTGTGTACGTCAAAATGATTGATTCTGACGAGCCCATCCTCGTGGAATTTTTGGAAGATTTAAACAAGCTTTTTCGTTAAACACAAATTTATCTTTTTGTTTTATGTTTTTAAGAATTGTAATTTTTTCATTAAATTCTTAATTAAAATAACTACAAATTTAATGTTAAAAACTTATGTTATGTTAACAATTTTTATTACTATTTTTAACTCTAAAAATTTTAAATTTCCTTTTTCATATTGCGTGGTGCTGAATTTTGTCTTAAATTGTGAGTATGACAAGCCATTTGGGTAATCAATTTGATTCCAGAGAAGGTAACTTTTTCATGGTTAGAATATTGGCAAATCGTAACAACACATTTAGTATATTTCATATAAATGCGCAGAGTTTGTTACCTAAAATCGATGAGTTTCGTTATTTATTTGAAAGCTCTGACATTGATGCCATATGTGTCTCGGAGACATGGTTTAACAAGGAAATAAGTGATGGTGTACTTGGTGTGGAAGGCTATCGTCTCTTTAGATCTGACAGGTCAGGGAATGGAGGTGGTGTTGCTATATACATCAAGAGCCATATTTCTAGTAAACTCGTGATGTGCTCTTGTGAAAGAAATCAAACTGAATATATTTTTATAGAATTGAATTGTCATCATAATAAAATGCTACTAGGATGCGTATACAGGCCAAATAAAAATATTAGATTAGACAATCTCACTGATAAATTAGAAATTCTGTCGGTTAGATTTTCTGACGTTATCATAGTAGGCGATTTTAATAGTAACATACTTGTTACAAATGAGCTAACTGAAAACATGTCAACTTTTGGTTTATCACCGGTTAATAATTCTAGGCCTACTCATTTTACAACCACTTCATCTACCCTGTTAGATTTATTTTTTGTCAACCAAATACATAATGTAATGCATTATGAACAATTATCTGCAACGTCTTTTTCGAAACACGATGCCATTTTTATTTCTTATAATTTTATGACTGGAAAACCAGCTCAAAACTTTACATATCGTAATTTCAAAAATATCGATTACCAATGCCTATATCATGACATTGAACAAACCAATTGGGATTTGGTATACCATATACATGGCGTAAATGAAAAACTAATGTTTTTGAATGACACCATTGTAAATATATACAATGACAGGGTACCTATATCAACAAAAAAATTACGGGAAGGCGTTAGACCATGGTTTACCAATGAGGCCAAAGCATTAATATTACAACGCGATCGAAGCTATAATTTGTGGAAACGTTACAAAACTCTTGAATACTTTTCTGAATTTCGCAAGGCAAGAAAAGCTGTTGTTAAGAAGATAAAACGGGATAAAACTGCGTATTACAGTAACAAATTTAATTCAGCTACGGACAGTAAGAAAAAGTGGAAATGCATTAAGGAGATCGGAATTGGAAAAAGTCTCCGTAGACCGTTAGATGTTGATGTAAATCTTATCAACGAAAATTTTGTTAATATACCACAACCTAAAGCCAATGCTGACTTTTATAATGAAAATTCCAATATTCCTGGCTCCCTCATGCAATTTGATTTCCAAACTGTTCATATTTTTGACGTTGTTGAAGCCTTTTATAAGATGAAATCCAACTCGATTGGTTTGGATGGCATAGATCCAAGATTTGTAAAGATTATCTTACCATGGATAATTCAATACATTACACATATTTTTAACTGTATTATTATGACTGGTATATTTCCAAAATTATGGAAGCATGCCAAAATTGTCCCTGTCCCAAAACCTGGAAATGAATATCGTCCAATTGCTATTTTACCCTACTTTTCTAAGGTTTTTGAACGTCTCCTGCATACTAATATTTACACCTATGTAAATGAAAATAATCTGTTGACCAGTCGCCAATCTGGTTTCAGACCCCGACATAGCTGTATAACAGCACTTTCAGATGTAGTTGAAGACATCAGAGAAAACTTGGATGAAGGTAAACTTTCGTTTTTGGTGCTACTGGACCATTCTAAGGCATTTGACACTGTTCACCACTCAATTCTTAGCATGAAATTATTTAAGCAATTCGGGTTTTCTGTACAAGCTACAGGACTAATTCAGTCCTATCTTGCAGACAGAACTCAATCTGTCGTTAATAACGATCAAATATCACGTTCTTTGCCTGTCACCAGAGGAGTACCTCAAGGCTCCATCCTTGGACCTTTATTGTACTCTCTTTACGCAAATGATCTCCACAACAACTTAGCTTTTCAAACATACAAATGTATGCTGACGATATTCAATTATATCTCAGTAGTACCAAAGACTCAATTGTTTCTAAGGTAAACGAACTTAACTCTGATTTAGAAAAAATCTTTATCTGGGCTTCTGCTAATGGTTTAAAAATTAACCCAAATAAGTCAAATTTTCTTATCATTTGTAAAAATAGCATTAGACCGGAAGGTGAAATTGATATTTCTATTGGTGGCGCGAGAATAAAGCAGGTAAACACGGCAAGAAATTTAGGTGTGACGTTTAACTGGACCCTAACTTGGTCGGACCATATAAGTCAGGCCTGTGGTAGGGTATATAGTAAGCTTCGCAGTTTATGGGCCACTCAATATTTTACTCCCCTTAGTATAAGGACGCTGTTGGCTAAAACATATCTACTTCCCACATTGTCATATGGGTCCGAAATTTTTTCAGGCTGCTCTTCATGTGATATGCGTAAACTAAACACAACATACAATAATATCGTCCGCTATGTTTACGGTTTAAAAAAATTTGACAGGGTCACACCTTTTTCAAGACGTTTTATGCAATTGCCTTTTAATAAGTTTTTGAATATGAAATGCTTAATTTTCCTTCATAATATTATTGTAAAAAAAGAACCGGAATACTTATATGATCGCCTGAAATTTGCAAGATCCCAAAGAGGCCGATACATTATTCAATTACGACATCGAAATCATGCGTCAGAATGCCAATTCTTTATCATGAGTATACGTCTCTGGAATCAACTCCCTAATTATCTTCAAAGCACCGACAACGCAATAAAATTTAGGAAATTACTTAACGATTATTTAAATGACTAAAAAATTTTTTTATATGTATTATTATATTTTTTCGTTTATATTTTTATTTCTTTTTTTATATTTTTTATATTTTTATTTCTTTTTTTTTATATTTTTCATTTATTTTTCTTTTACAACTCTGTTAATATTACAACTTCATTCACCTTGTGATTAGTTATGTCAATTTAATTTATATAATTTGTTAATTAATTTAATTTTGTTAATCAATATTGTCCACTATTGCATTTTTCATTTTAAATAATTTTGACTTTTCTGATTCTAATACTGTAATTAATAAGATATATGTCTTGTTGTATTAGAAAATCAATCATAATAAATAAATAAAAAAAAAAAAAATAAATAAATGATTAAGATGAAAAATAAAGTCCCATCTAGGGGGATTCCTAGGCGTTGCAGGGGATAAATTAAAGAATTTCATTAAACAGCAATATTTGTATGGGTGCCCCCCAAAGGGATGGAAATATATGGCAAGTATGTTTTAAGAAAATTTTAAGAGAAAAAAAACTAATGGAGGTCGCTTATACATTTTATCCCCCTAGGGGCGATTCATTGGCAGGTATGGGGCTTTTTCTTCAATATATTTCTAATCAGTATTGACTATTGGTCAACCCTGGATACCAGCCTGTTGGAGTGCAGTAACAACAAAGTCAGTACTCATCATAATTTATGTTTTTATTCTTGCCTTAAGTTGAATTTGGTTACAACTTTTGTCTATATGGATTGTTGTAACTTGCGCCTTTTTGTGTAAAAACCAGCTGTTTCTTTTAACACTAGCAAGCCAATATTATAATAAATATTTATGAAAGCCTAAAAATATGCTTTACAATTTGGTTTACAAATCTCGTTAATATTGCCGGATGGTTTTATCTACTCTTCATCTGTCTTCAGTATTATCTTATGCTTAATGAGTAACAAGCGAATGGCATCACCTGAACAACTTTCAAATTATAACAGCAAGAAGCAACAAACAGAAAACATTATGAATAATCAAACAACTTCCCCTGATGTATTTTCCTGGGATAGACTTTGTGATTTATTGGATGTAAAATTAAAGGATGTTGCTCGAAAAGATGATCTCTTATCAATTAAATCTGAAATTGAAGAGCTTAAAGAAGAAAACAAAAAATTTAGAAAGGAAATAAATGATCTTACTAGTCGCCTAGAACAAATTGATCGCAGAACCCGCTCTAATAATATTGTTGTTAGTGGCTTAACAAGTAAAAGTGTATCTGCAGCTAAAACCGATTTTTTAAAATTATGTTCTGATGTTCTTTCTGTTAATATAAATGTAGTAACAGCTCGTTCACTACCAAGGAAAAATACATTTTTGTTTACTTTGGAAAATTACATGCAAACTATTAATGTTATTTCCGCCAAAGGTAAACTAAAAGGAGATTCAATCTATTTACAGAAAGATTATACTAAGGAGGAACAAAATGTGCGTTATAATCTAAGAAAAATGAACAAAGCTATTTCGAGTCTCAATGAAAATCTTAAAGTAAGGCTTGGTGAATTTGCATCTTTTATCAACGACAAAAAATATACCTGGTCTATGGGAAAAATTGTTGCTTACTCAAATGATGATGCTGAATATATTAAATCAATTTTATCTAAAATTAATTATCCCTGTGAAGTAACTGGTTAAACTGGAAGCATAACTGGAAGCATAACTCAAGCCATTCCTATAAGTACAGACGACATATCCTCACAATAGCAGCCCAGTATTTGTCATTTAGTAGCATATAATGTAGCAAATCTGTCCAGTGCACTTATTTTTGGAAATTTTGTAAAATATATCAATAAATTCGAAATTTTTTTCCTTTTTGAGACACATGTCATCGCAAACAAACAAGTACACTTTGCAACATACTTTCAAAATAACTGTTTATATTGGATTGAAGCAAAAAAAAGTCATAATGCTGGTCGCGCTAGTGGGGGTTGCTTGTATGGTTTCAAAAAGGATGTACAAAAAATGTATAATTTGAAGTTTTCTAAACATTTTAATAATGTCTTTTTAACTGCAAAAATAGACGGAAATTTGTTTTATTTTATCCCACGTTATTTAAATTGCTCCAATTGGAAAACTGATATGGAATGTTTTGAAAATTTTTTGGAAGAACTTTCCCCTACAAACTTTTGCATATTGGGTGATTTAAATGCCCGTATTGCTGAAGAACAAATATTGGAACCTATGTTTCTACAGGACCTACCAAATATCAGTGAAACGAGATGCTCGAAAGACAAAACGTTTAATCCGAAAGGAAAGCAACTTATGTCTCTTGTTACTAACTTAGGGGGTATAATACTCAACGGTAGAACAGCGGGTGATGCTCAGGGCGAATACAGTTTTTGTGGAGGTGCTGGTAGTTCAGTTATAGACTATTGTATTTGTTCACACAGTCTTCTTAAGTATTTTTCTGATCATATGCCTCTTGAACTAAATTTAACTTGTCCTACATATAACAATAATATAATCTTATCGGGCCAGCAAAGGCTTCGATGGAATGTCAATTCTGTCACCAAATATTGTGAAAACCTTAATCAACTCGCTTGCACTTGTAATTCTGTTAATATTCACAATAGTTCGGTTGATGACATTGTATTGTCAATTAAAAATAAAATTAAAGAAGCTAATGTATTTACAAATAACAAGTTTAGTTTTGAACCAAAACAAAAATGGTTCAACTGGAAATGTGCTCCTTTCCGTAAAAATGTGTTAAAAGCTCTAAAAGAGTATAGAAAAAGGCACACAGATGTAATAAAAGCAAGATATAAGTCAGCAAGATATAAGTATCTCAACATTTGCCGAAATAGAAAACTTGAGTTCTATAATGAAAATCTGAAACAACTTGATTTGGTCAGCTGTAGTAAAGCGTGGTGGAAACTCTCCAATAATATGAAATCAAGAAAACAAATAACAATAGGCAACCTAACTGCAGATGATTTTCGTATACATTTTAGAAATTTATTGCAAAATACAAACAAAACAAATGAAATTCACTGGTGTATGCCATATTATATTGATGCTTTTCTCGATCCGCCAATAGAGATTGTTGAGCTTTCATCAGTATTAAGATCGCTAAAACTAAATAAATCTCCTGGAATCGACGGTATAAGCTATGAATTCTATAAATTTGCCCCCGCCTGTTTTGTTCTCAACTACATATTTTTACACGAAAATGTTCCAACAAGCTTTAAAACTGCCATATTAATACCACTTTAAAAAAAGGCGATCCCAATTGCGCTTCAAATTACCGTGGCTTATCACTAATTGATACCCTGTGCAAAATCTTTAACAACATAATTTTAAAACGCATAACAAATTGGATCGAAAAATATTCCATATTAAATGAATATCAAGCTGGATTCAGAAAAAATTACTCTACAGTTGATAACGTCTTCAATCTGACAAATATTATACACTTAAACAAAATAAATGGTGAAAACACATACGCATTTTTTGTGGACTTTTCCTGTGCTTTTGATTTGGTTCCCAGAAATTTGCTTTTTTATAAATTATCATCAAAAATTGTTCGTATTCTACAGCTTACATACGAAAACACGTCTAGTCAAGTCCTGTATGGAAATACGTTTTCTGAACCTTTTAATGTTAACGTTGGCGTTAAACAAGGATGCATACTTAGTCCAATTTTGTTTGCATTGTATCTTAATGACTTAGCTGATTTCCTTCCTGGCGGAGTAAAAGTTGCAGACATTGCTGTTAAAATTCTTCTGTACGCAGATGACATTGTTATTTCGGCCGATTCCCCAAGCGAACTGCAAACCATGATTGATGCTCTTCATTCTTACTGCTTGATGTGGTGTCTTAAGGTAAATTTGGAAAAATCAAAGATAGTCGTTTTTCGTAGTGGTGTAAGACTATCCAATAATATTAAGTGGAATTTTGAAGAACGTTATATAGAAATTGTCAATAACTACAGATATCTGGGAATGGATATCAATTTTAACTTATCTTTCACAAAGCACTTAGGAAACAAATTAACAACAGCGAAAATGGCGATTGCATCAACATGGTCAAAATATATAAATCATCCTAAGATATCGAACAATAATAAACATAAAATTTTCGTCGCTGCTTCCAGATCTTTAATGTTTTACGGTGCTCAAATTTGGGGATTTAAAAAATATGATGAAGTGGAAAAATTATTTCGATACTTCATAAAGAAAATGTTACTTTTACCATTAAATACGCCAAACTACATGCTTTATTTAGAAACTGGTCTAAACTCCCTGTATATTGATACCTTAAGGCTACATTTTTCTTACATTAATAGAGTTCTACAACTGCCTGAGCATAGATTGCCTCGAATGTTAGCTGCAAAAAATTATTTCAATGAAAACCTTTTGGGCTGAGGAGTGGGTAAACAAATGTGAAAAAATTCAATATGTTCCTGAAAATGCTACTAAACCCCTGTGTGAATACTGGAAACCAATACTTGAACTTTTAAAAACAACGGAAAGAGAAGATCTTATATCTAATGCAAGAGGCTCACAATTTCATGATTTGTATCCGCAATTAACTTTTAGCACAAATCCTATTTTTACTTCAGAATTTTCGTCACGTGCTACAAGTCTACTAATCAGAGTACGTGGAGGTCTTCTTGATTTAAATAGTAGAGCATTTAGACGTACTTCTGTTGGCCTATGTACCCTTTGTAATCTGGATGAATCCGAAAATACGTTTCACTTCCTAGGAGTTTGTCCTATTTTTAATGAGTTCCGGTTTAAATATTTTAGTAAAACATTTTTGGATATGAACGAAGTTTTAAATATACTGAACGGCAACGATAATAATCACTATAGTTTATATAAATATGTGGAAATTATCAAAAAGTTATTTCAATTTTTGGGAATACAAAATTTGTTTAAAGTACAGAAAACTTATCCTAAATGAATTCAATTAAATTCCTTTAAAATTTATTATTAATTTTTAATGTACAATTTATTCTTTTTTTTTATATAATCAATTTAAAATTTGGTAGAACCAAAGAAAATTTGCTTATAAATTAATTTAATTAAAATTTAATAAAAAGCAGCTATAAAATGCCAATGTGGCTCACAACTATTATAGTTAAGCCAAATATAGATACATAAGACCTAAAAATTGTATTACTTACCTTTGTAAATATTAATAAAAATATCTATTAAATAAATAAAAAAAAAAAAAAAAAAAATAATCAGTATTGACTATTTTGTATGGGAGCCCCCTTAAGGAATGGTAATAGCGGGTAGGTATGTTGGAAATGACTGATTAAGATGAAAAATAAAGTGAGGTTGGTCATTTACTTGACCCATCTAGGGCGATCCTAGGCACTGCAGCAGCCAAATTTAAGAATATTAACCATACAAAGATGGCGATTTAACAAAATTCTTAAATTTGACCCCTGCAGCGCCTAGGATGCTCCTAGACGGGTCAAATAAATGACCAATATATTTATTGCGGAATTTCGGGTTTTTTAAAGTAATTTCAATAAACTAAACCGTTTTTAAGTTATGCGAATATATTTTGTGCAACCTCCTCCATTTTCGAAATAACGGTTTATCTCGAAAACAAGAGCTAACCTAAAAAACGGTTAGCGCCATTGGATTCAGCGTACCCGAATTATGTTAAAACGCCAATTGCCCAGCTTGTCTAAAAAAGCGTGAATTTCGAGCACAGATTTGTTATTACATATTTAAAATAAGTGTTCTTGAGAAATATTAACCTCTTCAAAATTTCAGTTTGTCACACAGTGTTATTTTTTAAATTTAATTTGTATATTTTCATGTATGGCGTATATGTACACATTATTTTGGATTCTTTTCTCATTGTTAATAAATATTTTTATTAAAATATTAGTTAACAAATTATGTATAAGTTTGCCTGTTCATAAAAACTATAAATTTTTAACGTACGGAAATTTTTTTTAGACATGTATTGAATTTTTAAGATGTCTCCTGGCATTACTGGTTATAATCCTGACCATATTTCCATTTAAACCAAAGCTATAGGCAACATTGCAGAAAAACAATAATTAATATTAAGTATACGTCACCATTAACAAAACATTGAAAATTTTAGGGGAATGTAAGAAAAGATAAACTCACTGTTTATTGTTGGTGTTTTGTTTAAGCTGTCATATTGTTAGAAGAAAGACTTTGAGTGTTTATAATTCTTATTCGCTTTAAGGTTTTATTCGGATAATATCTTTGGCTTTTCTAAAATCTTTGAAAAAGGTTTCCTGATGAGCTGGCATAAGCAACCGGTGAAATGCGCATAGAAGCAAGCTTTCCCTCAACAATAAATTTCAGTGTATTTATCAAATATAATCAAATTGGAATTAAGCACGTCATGCAGAAATCTTATTCATGCCTTTAATTAATTTTGTATTCCCACAGATAACTTTGATTAAAAATTGTATTTGTTTACCAAAAATGCCAAAAACAACAACAGAAAACTTTCAACTTAGCCCGTATAGTGTTTAATTTTCTGACAAAAAGGTTCCATGTATTCTACCATTTTTTACCATTCTAAAAATGTATTTCAAAATGTGAAAAGTTGTTGTTTTCCTTTTTAAATATGTTGCACAAATACATGGTAAAGTTGTTCCTCTTACAAGCAAGTATTTTACTTTTTTCTTGTCTTTGCGTTCAATTAGTTTTATATTGTGAAAGTGTAATTAACCAAAATGAATATAAAGGTTGTTCTATCACTTATATTAAAAAAAAGTTTTCCATTTATTTTTTAAACAATTTTACTATTGAACATCAGTGTAGTTAAAGCTTATTTGGCATTCACACAAAATTTAATGTTGAAAATCATTTCAATCGTGTTGAGTATCGCTTATAAGTATAAAAGTTGCGTTAAATATAGAACATGATAAAAATATTATGCACGAAAATAATTGCTTACTAAATTTTGTTTGCTTCTCGTCCAAGTAAAAATTAGTAAAATTAGTAAAAATGTTCTTAAATAAAGAAACAGTTTTCTTAAACCAAAACACACATATATTTAGAATAAGTAATTTTTGGCTTAAGCCATATATTATTAAATAATTATTTCCCTGTGCATATGCATATAAGTTATCATATCTTTTTTTTTTAGAAAAGAACCCCCCATTTAATATGTATAAAAGTCAATGTGGTCTTTTATTAATTTATATTTTTAAATATTTTTAAATTTCTTTAAAACCTTAAGATTTAGTTATAAAATTGGTTGATACTTTTAAGCAGAAGGTTTAAAAATTCATTAATCCTTAAGAGCCTTAAAAGTTAGTTTTCTAAATCGTTAAAAATCTCTAAAATCGCTTTACTTTAGCTATAGATATGACTAGTTTTACAAAAAACCCCGTAAAAATAATATTAATCATACGCCAAGGTGGACAGTTTAATAAAATCCCACAAAATATAACAATAACAAGGAAATTAAAGGAAATCAAGAATTAATCTCTAAAAATACAGACTAAAGTCAAGTTTGGACACATTTTCTTCTATTTTTAAAATGGCATATCAAGAAAAATAGAAAAATTTAAGTTTTACTAAAACACATTCATTAGGTTTACAGAAAATTTCAAACTGGCAAAATTGTCTCTATATAAAATACCTCTAAAGAAACTTTAACGCTCACATGTACATTTTTTTAAATCATACATACGAAATAAAAACAACTTTTGGCAATAAGGAATTATGAATGCGCGTTGCTCTCTCTCTCTTTCTCTCTCTGATGCATACATTTTATGTATGTCCCTTGCGGTTTTACAACTGCGATCGGCAACCTGTTCTATTACATTTTGCGATTGTATTCGTTATATGAATTTTACATATTTTGTTGTTAATATTGTTAAATTCTCTTCAATGTGTGTGCAAAACTGCTGAAAAATTTTTAATCAGAATGCGACTGCGACTTAAACTCTGACTCCTAAATGTATACGAGACTGGTCCTTATATGATTTTAAGCTCTTTTTATGCAGTGCCTTTTAAATGGTTCATTAAAGCGGCAAAATAATTCTGTAAAAAATTTCAAATCGATATTTTAATTCTAGCACGTGCCTCATTGAGCTTTAATGAAGTCCAAACAAAATGCACGATGTTAATTGTTAATAAATAAAAAGACTTTTCAGAGAATTATCTTAATAGTTATTATTATTATAGAAGGATCTATGACAATTATGTGTGAAACGAAATATCAGTCAACTGCTCGTCACGACTTCGGTGGCATTCCTCTATCCGATAGTCCATATTTGACTCTGATACATAATTGAGGTGCAATGGTGTTAATGTGCCGAATTATCTTATCCTTGAGCTCTTTAACTGTTCTTGGCTTATTTTCGTACACCATTTTCTTTTAAATATCCCCAAAGAAAGAAGTCCAACGGTGTCAAATTACATGATCATGACGGCCAATTACATCGCCATTGAATCTCCGGGAAAAAAGTCATTGTTTCGTTGGCTGTGTGGCAAGTTGCGCCATTCTGTTGGATCCACATATCTGTTGGTCCATATCCTAAATTTCTGGCCACAAGAAGTCCGTTATCATCTTGCGATAGCGAACAACATTCTCGGTTACTGCACGGTCGACCTCATTTTTGAAGAAATACGTCCTGATGTCGCCGCCAGTCCATAAATCGCACCAAACAGTCACTTTTCGTGGATGCTTCGGCTTTTCACTCTTCACTCGTGGCTTATCATTTGCCCAAACGAATCTTTTGAGGTAAAAGTGTGTCTCGTCGCTAAAGATAATTTTCTTTAAATGCATTTTGATTTGAAGGCCCATTTTCATTAAAGGCTTTTACAATCTTAACGCGCTGCTCAATTGTGTAGTACCTCTCCATGGTTGAATTCGTCAAACATCGAAACAAGGAAATGTCAAATTAAATTGGGCAAAAAAACTTAACGTTAAGGTATGACATATCGAGCCCTTGTAGCAAAAATGATGTAACCAAAAAAAATAAAATTTTACAGGAAAAAGTTTTTTAAAATATTTTTCGTTTGAAATTGCTTTTGCTCTTATTTCGTAACAGTACTTCCCAGAGATGTGAGATTTTTAGAGATGATGCAAATGAACAAAAATCATAAAACAAAAATCTTAAATGTTGTTGGTAACATCATTTTTGCTATTAAGGCTCACTATGTAAAGTAGAAAAATTTTGAAGTCGGAGTCGGGAGTTTTTGTGGTTTCTTCGAGCCCGGTATAAAAACCTCAACTCCGACTCTACAACTTCGACTCCACAGCCGTGACTCTAAGTCAGTTTTAAATAAAAATTTCCTTACTTTAAACTCCAATTTTAAGGCAAATTTTTTAAGAAACATCAGATTTAATATCAATCATACGCTACCCATAGAAAAACTTTTAAAAATTCGATTTTGTGCAAAAAATGGCCAAATTAAATGACCAAGAAAATATAAAACAACTTAAGTAAAGAAAATCAACAATGAAAGTTTATAAGCCAAAATAAAAAATCGTTGTTTTATTTTGATTTTGTTTTAGGTAACAATTATGTTAAGGAAAGTTATAAAATTGTCCAACTAAATTTAAAGTCAAGAGTTAAGGCTTTCTCAATTAGTACAATTTTTTAAATCCCTGCACTAAAACTAGATTTATAAGCAAATTTTTAAAATAATCATTATATTTAATATCACTAATACGCCACCCTAAGCGAAATTATAAAATTTAAATTTTTTGCATAAAACCAAAAAATAAATTTAAATGAAAATTTAATTACATTAACAATAAGATTTAAATAATAAAAACTAAGGCCGTTAGAAGTATTTGTTTATTCATTTTAATGATATTGAAATTACTAGAGAAAAATCTTTAAAAACCGAATACTGAAGGGACCATTGCAATGTGTCCGTACAAAGCGATGTCCTCTTAAGAGAACTCAATGCTTTCTTATTGAAGCGCTGCTGGAAACACGCAACCGTGCCTATCGAAAGCATGTGTCCGTTAAGGGAGATAACAATGTTTTTGGAAAACCTAAAACTTTGTTGAAAAAATTGTAAAAAAAAACTTTTGAGAAAACAAATTTAAAATAACAAACTATTTAGAAACCCGAAATTTTAGCTTTTCAAATCATCAAAAAAAATTTAAGCCAATCTACTGAAACCAATATCATGGATAATTTAGCAAAATAACTGCATAATTAATATTAATCATACGTCCATAAAAAAACATTAAATTATCTAGAACTTGTTTAAAGGTAAAATAAAATCCATAATAAATCATTTTATAAAGCTTAACTTGTGTTTAACTGCCTGTTTTTAGAAAATGAAAACAAGTGAGTGAGAAATTATATTAAAAACACCAATAAAAAATGAAAATTTGCTTTTGTTTTTAATATAATTTCTCACTCACTCATTTGTTAACGTTTTCTAAAAACAGGCGGTAAAACTATATTTTATAATGATTTGTTTAAACAATTAAATGTTTTTTATTTTAAAACTCAAAAATTTCTGCGATTTCTGATTCAAAAATATCTGCGAAAATTTTTTCAATAATAAAATTAAATTTTTAATACAAACAACAAGCAATTGCTTAAAAATTACTTTTCGTTTAGGTTTTACTTACATTAAATTCACCACAATGGCCAAACCTGATGTTAATAACATTATATTCGCATTTAATTCGAAGTCCTGATTTATTACACGCTGTATGGCCAGCCATACCAAAATGGCGGTAATAAACCAAATCATAACGACTGAAGCTAAAGCGCCAATTACCTCAGCACGATACCAGCCAAAAGACATGCTGAAAAGAGAATAACGAAAAAGAAATTAAACATTAAAAAAACAAACAAATTAACAATGTAAGCAAGAGAAACAAAATTGGTCTTATACACAAAAAAAAATTTATGAAAACTAGTCTTATATTTTTCTTATAATTTCTTGTATTTTTTTTATAGACAGCTGTATTATACACGTACTCTTTTCTTTAGAAAATTGTCTTATTCAATACATTTTTTTTAAGCCAATTTTCTGACACTTGCCTTTTGTAATGAAAATTGTCTGATACAAGAAATTTTTTAACGAAACATGTATAATAGAAAATCGTCTTATATAAAGATATATTTAGAAAATTGTCTTTTTCAAGAAACTTTGTTTAGAAAATTGTACATCATATTTTGTATAGAAAATTATCTTTTAAAGTAATTTCCTAAACATAATTGTCTTATACTAAACATTTTTTATTTTATACTTTTATAAAAGAAATCATACTTTTACAAAAAATTTTCTATTGAACATTGTTTTATGCAAGAAATTTTTTGTATAAAATTGTGTTATACAAGAAACTATCTTTATATAGATTGCATTATACGAGAAATTTTCTATATAAAAAATGTTTTTTACAAAAAAACTTCTACAGAAAATTTACTTATACCAGAAATTGTCAATATAAAATTGTCTTATAAAAGATAGTTTCTATAGAAAATTATGTAAAAAATTATCAAATACAAGAAATTTTTTATATCAAAGTGTCTCATACAAGAAATTTTTTACATAAAGGTCTCTTATACAAAAAATTGTCGTATACAAAAATTGTTCTATATAAAAGACTCTTAAACAAGAAATGTTCTATACAAAAGTCTCTTATACAAGAAATTTTCTATATAAAATTTTGTTATACATGAAATTTTTGTAAAAAATTGTTTTATACGTGAAATTTTTTTATCTAAAATTGTTTTATGCAAGAAATTTTCTTTATGAAAGTGTCTTATACAAGAAATTTTTTATATATAAAATTGTCGATTTTCTACAGAATAAAACAATTTTCTATAGAAATTAATTATAAATGTGTCTTAAAAAAAAAATTCCTATACAGAACTAACTTTTGCAAAACATTTTCTATAGAAAATTGTGTTAAACAAGAAATTTTCTCAATGAAGTTAGTTGTCTTATACAAGAAATTATCTATATAAAATTGGATTATACAAGACACTTTCTATATAAAATTGTTTAGTTTTTCTATATGTGTCTTTTACAAGAAATTTCATATATGAAACTTTCTTATACAAGCAATTTTCCATATAAAATTGTCTATAGAAAATTGTACTGTACAAAAAAATTCTGTAGAAAATGGACTTTTATACGAAAAATGTCTGTAGGAAATCGATTTTACTAAAAATATTCTATAAAAAAATTGTCTTTTACAAAAAAATTTCTCCAAAAAATTCTCCTATATATAAAATGGTATACAGAAAATTGTCTTCCTCTATACAAAAATCTTTTGTAGAGAAGATTGTTTTATACAAAAAACCAAGGCTGTGGAGTCGGAGTTGAGGTTTTGTACCGGAGTCGGAGTCGTAGTACCCACAAAAACTCCAAAATTTTTCGGCATAAAAACTTTTCTAATATTTTTCAAAATAAAAAAATTTTAAGAGATTCTGTTATACAAATGTTGAAGTTATGAGTAGGTGAGTTCCAAAAATTGAGATAACAATTGATTTTGACAAATATTTTAACACTATGAGAATAAATATGTAGATTGTACCAAAGCATGTCTTTTTCTACGTTCTTATGAGTGCAGGTGGTAACAAAACAGGTTCGATCTACTCACCAGACATTTTCAAAACTATCTCTTTGCATTTTCTGAAACAAAACTCACTGGCCCATTGTCTTAGCCTTTCTGTTTGAAGTGTGCCAAGATATTGATGAAATAGAGTCGAATTGGGGAATTTAAAAATGCAAATTTGTAGACAAGTTTGTTTTTTATAAATCTTATATTGAAAAATGTTTTTGTAGCGATGTTCATATACATATATGACCAAAAATCTGCTGTAGCTTCTGTGGCGAAAACACTTAACGAACTGCATTTTTAATCACAACTTTTAAAGTAAATGATAATAGAAATAAAAGGAAAGTGAACTCGGAAATATACATCAAATTGTTCTAGATATAATTCCCATCAATGTGGGGGTTAACCCGAAAAATTATTAGAGAATACTTATATCTACTCACTTTGGGGAAAATCGGAGAGAAAATAAAGACGTGCAATATTTTATTTTGGTCTTGGACAATAATAATATTGATTAACAATGGGACGGAAAAAACTATGGCGAGTACACTGAAGAAAAAGATTTAAATTTATTTGTTTCAAAATTCCAATTTTTTTAACTCTACAGGTGGGAGATACACTGCACCAAGCCACACTTTGAAAACTTTAGAGCCGACCGCAAAAACATGTTGAACACCACAAATGCTTCTATTTCTGTATTAAAAATTTGCCTTTGTGCGAATATTTTATATGACTCTAATATGTTTTTTTATGTCGATGATATCCTTAATAAAAGTACGTCATATAAGGTAACATACCTTTATTTATTAAATTGGAATTGGTGTTTTTTACCTCCAATGATGGTATGGGTACTGTTCAATCCCTTGAGACTAGCAGTACCAAGTCCAACAACAAAAGGTTTGCGATTTCCAAAAAAAATACAAGGCTTACAACAAAATTATTTAACCTTAATTTTTCGTTCGAAATTATTCCAGTAAAAACTGAAGCTGCATCTGCATGCTTAAATAAAAATTGTCTTCAAATTCAATGGTAAACCACAGTAAATAAATTTGATGCATTTTACGTCTAAGCAAGTTGGCAAAAAAAAAAAAAATTCGAATAAAGTGTAACGAACGAGTTTTGCATCTCACCTACTCATATGTTAATAACTATATTAAAGCTCAATGCAGTACGTGTTAAAATTGAAAAACCGATTTGAAATTATTATGGAATATTTTTTTTTGGTATACTTAACCATTTAAAATGAACTTCATTAAAAAAAAGATTTTAAAATCAAATAAGGACCAGACTCATAAACATTGCAATTCAAAGGAGTCGGAGTCGAAGGCGGAGTCTAACATAAAGAATTTCATTGCATGGAGTCGGAGTTATCACTCTTGACGACTCCACAGCCCTGCAAAATCTATAAATAAAAAAAATATTTTTGTAAAGAAATTTCCACAACAAATTTTCTTATACCGATATTATTCAAAATCGAAATTGCTTAATTTTTGATTTTAATGAAAAAAGCCTATTTATTCTACTACAAATTTACAAATTACACAAATTAATTGTTGTAAAACATTAGAATATACAAAAACTCCTAAAACTTTTCATAAAACTTTTAAGTAAACAAAACAAACCCACAAACTTTTTCTATTACCGCACATACACAGCCTAAATGTATGCAAATTGCATGAAACTTATGAAAATAAAAAACGTATTTTCCATATGACTTCTGCACAATGTTTGCTTAACAAAATGAAAATATAATTTTCAATTCCCTCGCAAACTAAAAATAAAAAATAAAATAAGAAAAAACTACTCTAAGAGAAACTAATAAAAACACAAATTTTATATACAGAAAATTACCTGAACAAACTAAAAAGGAACGCCCTAATGTAGGCTATACTTTAGTTCTACTAACATTTTGCACTTAGTTTGTAAAAAAAAAAATAGAAAATAAAAAAGGAAGTTTTGCATTTATGTCCGGATTGTATTTTTTTAAGTATTTTTATTATTGTTTTTTTTTTTAATTTTGTGAAAGTTTTGCAGAAGTTTTTGTTGTGGCATAGGAGCCAGAGCTAAAATGCACCCAAATATATGCTAACTAATTTGGTGAAAATTTTTGCTTATTTCCTGAATAATATTGTTGGGCATAATCAATTGTTGTTTTAAAATGCAAAAGACAAACCAAAATAAATACAATAAAAAATGCAGGTTATAAACATATTTTTGTTTTTTTTTTCTTCACCAAAACATACTTTTAGGTTATGAAGAAATAAGAAAGGGTGCAGTTTTGGGAAGATACAAAGAAAAAGTAATGCCCTTAAAAGTTGACAAGCCTAATTTATCACAAATACACTAGAAACAATATACAGACATTTATATTTGCACAATGCTTGTATAAAACAAATTTCATTTTCAATGGAATTGTGGTCATACTGGGAGTGTTGCCGCTTTCAAAGCGTAACATGCATCATGGTGCTTGTAGCATTTGTTAGATGTAGAAAATTCCTGCTCTCTGCCACAGAAACCCCATTTGCAAAGATACTAAGAATTTTGCTGGAACACATACACACAAGCACACACATACAGACATTTAATAGTTAATGTAATATAACATTTATTTTTTAGAGTATACTTTTGGGGATTATTGCAGAATACCGGGGTATGTTAAAAAAGAAATTGCATGTTTTTGCTATTGTTGTTACTGAAACATCTAAAAATTTAATAAATTGTTGTTAAACAAACACTATTGTATTTCATTTTATACAAAAGACCAACCATACCAAACAGCCAAACAACATCGCATACAGCACACACACACACACACAACATATAATTTATTTATGCAATTATTTTATTAGATTGTTGCATACTTCAAGGCTGTCTAAAATAAAAATTAAAAAATAAAACCTTTGCAAAAACAAATATTTGTTTGTAGTTTTTAAGGTCCTTCTTAAACGAAAAAAATAAAAGAAAGCTAAGTTAATTGTTATTTAATGTTTAAATGCAAAAATTGAGGTAACAATTTTGAGATCATTTGCTTAATTTTTTTTTTAAGGTTAAAAAAATTATTTGTTAAAACTTCTTTGCAAAATATGTTGCCTAATTTTTTTACGCGTTTGTTTAAAGTAACATAGAAGTTTAAAGAAAAAAGAAAGCTAATTGAAGTCTAAGAAACAGAATCATAATTTTTAGAATTAAGAAAACTAAAGCATACTTTCAAGGGACTTTCTTCACAAATCATTATTCAGACAGAAATTTGTATGGAAGCTTTTGTTTTAATAAAAAATTTAACCGATATGGGCTTTTTTTAATGTCAAACTCTCCCGTCATCTAAAAGTTTATTTTCAGGACAAATAGTTCCACATAGACAAGGCCATGGCACACTATATTTATTTATAGAACTCTGGCGAAAAAAATTATTTCTATAAAGCTGGAAGTTTGGACAACACGTTCTATGCCTTGTTACTTTTTGTGTATATTAAAAAATAAAACAGATTCCTTGCGTCAAGTAACACCGCAAAACGTATAGGATGCATATACGTATCGAGCGCATGGAATAAGTTTGCTTACAACAAATTTATGCGTCGCATGCGTTTTAGAAAAATGTCAACTGGTTTTGATTGCCAACGATGATAAATTGTATTTTATTTCTAATGTTATTGATAAATATGTTTCTGCGTTGAAGGTGTGGTGCAGACTTTTACTATGACTAGAATTATACGCCCTCATTAGAGATGAGCGATCCCGTGATTTTTAAGGAACATCGTGATAAGTGAACGTGATTTTAAAATCACTGTTATTTAAAACTGTGATTGTGATCACAACTTTTATTTTTGTTCTTGGATATTTGAAAATGTTTTGTTATGGAGTTTGACAAAGAAACAAGGCAACAAAAACGATCACCTGTTTAGTTGGACATACTTGAACAAATAAACATTGGCTGTAAAAAAATTCTAAAAAGGAAGAAGAGAGAACAAAAGAAAAAATAGCAACAATTACATTCATGAGTGCAAAAAACGCTATTACCCACACAAACAGTGAAATATCATAAATTTGTGTATGAAACAAAATAAGAAAATAACAACTTAGCAAGTACCTGTTACTTAACAGATTTGGTCACAACTGTGATTCGTGATTTTTTAGTAACAGTGATTAAATCACAGGTACGGAAATATCGCTCATCTCTAGCCCTCATAGTAAGTAATAATGTGACTTTTAAATAAAACACATTTTTTGAATTAGAAAAAAATTTTGTATTCAATGAAGTCTCCTTTGAGCTTAATACACTTTGTGCAACGTTTCTCCAATATTTTAATCCCTTCAAAAAAAAATTTATTGAATAGCTCCCGGATTACCAGCACAAGAACTAAAATAAATTATAGAATTGTAATGCAAATTGGCTTTTTACAAAAAAAGAACAAAATTCTTAAATCAGGTAAGAAAGGTTGTTAAACTTTTCGTTAGTACCACTCTGCCACTGTGAGAGTAAAATTACGAAGTGAAGGTTTTAATCTCATAAAACTTATTAGTCTTATCTCTCAGCATTGCATTCTTATATGCGTGCATACGTGTGTGTTTTTCAAAGTTTTCTGTAGATTTACAAAAGTACAACACAAGTTTGAAAAAACGATATCCTTGTCGTGTGTAGAAACAACAAGAGAAACAACCTATCGTCAGATCATTATTGGTTTGGTTTGGTAATATCACCATGATATGCGCCAAACCAAAAATGAGCTGACGGTATATTATTTTCATGTTTAACCCTCCGGCTTATGCATGTTTTGATTTTCTATACACATTGAAAAAAGGTTTGGCCAGACTCATGCCTACCACGAAGGATTAAAAAGTAAATTTGAACTCTAACTTCTCATCTTGTTTATATTTTTGGTTAAATATGTAAATAAGATTTCTAAAGTAAAAAACCATATCGGGCATGATGTTGGTGTTTTATAATTCTGTAAGGTGTAATACGAGCAAGTAAATCAATCATAATAAATTTTCTTTCTAATTCGGGATGAAATCAACTTGATAATACTTGAATCAAGCGCATTTTGAGATTGATTCAATCTTAGTTTTACTTAAATCAATCTCATGTTCGGATTATTTCAAGTACAAATCGGGATTGAATATGGATAATTTAAGTATTTTGCGATTTAAAATTCGTCCTTTAGTCTGTTTTTAGAAAATTAAACAATTGAGTGAGTGAGAAATTATATTGAAATCAAAAATAAAACCGAATATTTGTTTTGGTTTTTTAAAAATAATTTCTCACTCAGTCACTTGTTTTCATTTTCTAAAAACAGGCAGTAAATATCGATTTTAATACGAATCTTGTAGTTGTTTTCCAATTTTCTTTCAAACTATTTAACTACCATAATTTGGTAGAATTTTTAAGAACAAATGTCACCTCTAAGTTATTTAAATAAAATATACTCAAATAAACACAAATATTGTTCTTCGTTCTTATTTGTGTCTGTTTTTTTTTTTTTTTTGTTGGTTTTTGTCATATACATAAATAATTTAAATAAAAATGTAATATATTTTCTTTGAAGCCTAATTTTAGGCAGTTACCAAGAATTACAACTCGCATTTATTTTTTTTAGCAATTTTGTTTTCTTACTGTTTAGAATATCGTATCTACATTTAAACTTATAAACAAATCTTTAGAGAAATAACGTCAACAATAAAAAACCAAAATAATGTTTTGACTTTATTTTCTCTATGCGAACTGTGTTGGTACAAAAAAAAAAAAAAAAAAACAAAAGTCAGGCATGAAAAAAACCCATATAGTCAGTCTTTTACTGTTAAACCCCATTTGGCCACAAACAACCACAAGACTGGCTGCCTGGGTAAAGCCTACAACAAACAAACATCGCAGCATACGAACCCTGTTAGTTGTGGAAAAAAACCAATCTCATTTTCATAAAATATTCAAAGCTACTCACTTATACTCGTAAAGTTTTTTTCTTTCTTTAGATATTTGCAACATAAAAAAAACCCGAAAATATATATGTATAAAGTAATACGTTCTTTTACAAAACAAAATCCAAAAAAATAATAAAAAATGTTACCAAAACATCAGCTCAAGCCAAAAGAAAAAAAAAATTGTTAAAAAACTAAATATGCTAAAAACTATAGATACACATACATTTAAACAGCATTTGATACTCGTAGTCTCTAAAACATGCATAAGAAAAAAATCAGCCTAAAAGCTTACTACGAAAAATAAAAGCAAAAAGATGAACTTACACAGCATTGATGTTGGTTGGTAAAAAATTTATATTGTAAAAGCTTTTGCATTAACTGTAGTTTCTTGATTATGGAGTTGTTCTGCCATTTTTCTTCTCAAGAATTCCCTCTGTGCCAACAGCTTGCGAAAGAAGAGCATTATAGTTTTTTTTTTCATGATTGCTGTTTGAAAAGCTGTTTTTTTTTTTGACAAGCAAATATTTTGTATAGTTCTTGTAAGATTTTAAACTACAAAATTAGAGTTTAGGCAATAAGGAGTATTTTAATCTTAGTCTTAGTCTTAGTCTTAGTCTTAGTCTTAGTCTTAGTCTTAGTCTTAGTCTTAGTCTTAGTCTTAGTCTTAGTCTTAGTCTTAGTCTTAGTCTTAGTCTTAGTCTTAGTCTTAGTCTTAGTCTTAGTCTTAGTCTTAGTCTTAGTCTTAGTCTTAGTCTTAGTCTTAGTCTTAGTCTTAGTCTTAGTCTTAGTCTTAGTCTTAGTCTTAGTCTTAGTCTTAGTCTTAGTCTTAGTCTTAGTATTAGTCTTAGTCTTAGTCTTAGTCTTAGTCTTAGTCTTAGTCTTAGTCTTAGTCTTAGTCTTAGTCTTAGTCTTAGTCTTAGTCTTAGTCTTAGTCTTAGTCTTAGTCTTAGTCTTAGTCTTAGTCTTAGTCTTAGTCTTAGTCTTAGTCTTAGTCTTAGTCTTAGTATTAGTCTTAGTCTTAGTCTTAGTCTTAGTCTTAGTCTTAGTCTTAGTCTTAGTCTTAGTCTTAGTCTTAGTCTTAGTCTTAGTATTAGTCTTAGTCTTAGTCTTAGTCTTAGTCTTATGGCCAATTTCACCAATTCTATTTAAAAATGAATTCATATTTTAATATAGAATATTTATATAATTTTATTTTTATTTGTAATGAAAAACGAATTTTAAACATAAATTGATATTTAACCTTTATGTCAACAGCTGAAAAATTATACTTACGTCAACAGCAAACATACCCGGGTATACAAGTACATATTGTTGTTAGTGTTTTTTCGTTTTATTTGTATTTTATTCGCGCTTTTTCCCCATTTTAAATTGTTTTTATGCATGAATACTTAAAATAACGGGTGTTTATGCAAAGACTTCTGCATTTTTCTTTGCTTTCATGTGTGAATATTTACAATAATTGACTTTTTAGCAAAAACTTGTTAGTTGCTCGCCGTTACTTGAACTGCGGTTGACGTAAGAGGTAGGAATGAAAAAATTACCACTGATTTGTCCAATTTTATTCAAACTTTAGAATATGTTAGAAGACACTTCTAGTGAGGATATCGTGAAATTTCAGAGCGCATAGCCACTCTCAGAAATACAGAGTTTTTAAATTTCATAACATACCCGGGTATGTTACTGTTGACATAAAGGTTAAATAAATTGGTGAAATCGGTCATTAGTCTTAAGCCTATAGTACACGGAATGTAAAAATCCACATGCGCATGTGGTTCTGACGTAATTTTGACGTCACCACAATGCCACAATAGCAAGTTCATGTTGTGTGATGACGACAAAATTACGTAAGAACCACATGCGCATGTCACTTTTTACATTCCGTGTACTATTGGCTTTGGATTTAGCTTAATTTTTATGGGTCGATTACGGATGGCAATTGAAATAAAGTTGCGAAATCAGGCATATTTTATATATTTTAACATGATCAGCGATGCCCAACATCAGTTGTGTTGCCATCCGTAATCGACCCATTAGTCTATACAACTTTTTTCTATAGCAAACACTAGAATTTAGCATAAAGTTTATGCTTAAATTATGTTGTGCTTTATATTTATTACCGAAATTTTTCAATTTCACTATTAAGTGTGTACAAATTTAACTGCATCAATCTTTTTAATTTTTCTTTCCTTTTTTCTGCTGACCCTCATAATAATTTCAGCAAAGTTTTCCTAAGAATCTTAGAAATATTTAATAATTGCATGCTATTTTCTAATACCAATTACTAACACAAATTGAAAATCATATAAAAACTATAATTTTCTGCTTCAGTTTCTTTCAATGTCCTTTTTTTGCCTCTTGGTCGAATGACACACAAACGATTAGACTTTAAATGTCCTTGTAGAAAATTTCATGTCTAGCAAACGTTAACAAAAAATCAAAGAAGAAACATTATTCGTACAAATGAATTTCGTACAAATTTGACATTAAATTAAATGATCAAACATTAAGAAGAAAAAACTACCAAAGAATAAGAAGAAATAAAAGAGTCCTTTAATATAAATATAAAGGGCATATACTCTCGACGTCGCTTTCGATTTTTCCATAGCACAAAGAAGCTGTTCATAAATATTGAGATGAAAAAAAACGGGAAAAACATCACACTTACCGCTGAGTTGAAGGTCGTCCGGCAATCCAAATAGCAAACAGTGAAATCATAAAACTGGCAAAATCCGTTAACAAATGAGCAGCATCTGTTGCGATTGCCAAGCTATTGGATAAAATACCACCTGTAAGGACATAAAAATTACACATTATTTTTATGTTTGTTTTAACATATGAAAAACGATACTTCTCGAATTGTTTTTGGAAAAATAAAACAAAATGTCGAATGTTTTAAATTGTTGGCAATAGGAGTTACAAATTTTCATTTCAATTCAACTTTTTTTTAAGTTTTCGTTACAAATGTCAGAATCAATTGGTTCTACTGGTTACAAAAACACTAAAAAGGTGGAGTTGTTAGTTTTATCACTTTGTTAAGTTTAAACAATATGCCACAAAAAGGAAGTAAGAATCAAATTGAAACCTTTTTTTTATTTTGTTAAAACAATATTGAAAGACTGGCAGGCAGGTGGGTGGAGGTGTGGTCACAGATTGAAAGGTGGAGTTGTAGTAAGAAATTTTTGACTTTTAAATAAAATTTTAAAAATAAAGAAGAATTTTAATTTCCAATAGAAATATAAACTGTAGTTAACAGCTAAGAATAATCATGGGTTTAGTAACATTCTAGTCATGTACTAGTTTTTTTTTTGGACGTAGTGATAGCAAACTATCATCTTGTAACCCCACGATATCTCCACCAACACCATCCCGGGACTACGTCAGCATTACATCAAAGCCAGCAGTTAAAAACAGCCTTATTCACACATCCCTCCAACTTTCCTTCCCTAGGGAAGGTTCGGAACTGCTGAACACTTCTCCTTCATTATCCTATTAATGAAATCTTCACACAGTTTCCATAAGCTTTCGGAATACAGCATAAGTCATATTCTAGTCATAGTCTAGCCATAGTCTAGTCATAGTCTAGTCATAGTCTAGTCATAGTCTAGTCATAGTCTAGTCATAGTCTAGTCATAGTCTAGTCATAGTCTAGTCATAGTCTAGTCATAGTCTAGTCATAGTCTAGTCATAGTCTAGTCATAGTCTAGTCATAGTCTAGTCATAGTCTAGTCATAGTCTAGTCATAGTCTAGTCATAGTCTAGTCATAGTCTAGTCATAGTCTAGTCATAGTCTAGTCATAGTCTAGTCATAGTCTAGTCATAGTCTAGTCATAGTCTAGTCATAGTCTAGTCATAGTCTAGTCATAGTCTAGTCATAGTCTAGTCATAGTCTAGTCATAGTCTAGTCATAGTCTAGTCATAGTCTAGTCATAGTCTAGTCATAGTCTAGTCATAGTCTAGTCATAGTCTAGTCATAGTCTAGTCATAGTCTAGTCATAGTCTAGTCATAGTCTAGTCATAGTCTAGTCATAGTCTAGTCATAGTCTAGTCATAGTCTAGTCATAGTCTAGTCATAGTCTAGTCATAGTCTAGTCATAGTCTAGTCATAGTCTAGTCATAGTCTAGTCATAGTCTAGTCATAGTCTAGTCATAGTCTAGTCATAGTCTAGTCATAGTCTAGTCATAGTCTAGTCTATTCATAATCATAGTCGTAGTCTAGTCATTGTCTAGCTATCTCAATACCTCAAACAAATTAGTATAATTTCCAATTTTATTAGCAAATATACACACACATCACAACTTTAAGCTGCTAAAAATATTTGTGTTAGTTTGGGTTAATTTTCTACTCATTAAATGCCATTAATGTTTACCCACAGTTTTCTTTTGCGTTTATATTCCATGCGGCTTTTTTTCTTCGCAGTTGAATTTTTATTTATTTTTTACACATTTTTCCATTTTCATCTATTTAATATTCTTTGTTTGTTGTGTGTACACACAATGGGGAAACAAATTCGTTAAAACTTACCCACAATTTCGCATATCATGAAAAATAAACACAAACCACTGGCTATAATCAGTTTACGGCGGGCATTTACATCTACACCTTCGCTACGTTGACGATGGCAATGATCACGCACTAAAAAAATGGAAAACAAAAAAAAAAACATTTGATTTTAAATAATTCAGTGGTTGAGGTAAAAAAACAGGAATAAATAAAAAAACTTTTTTTGCGGCAAACTCTTTTTTTAAGTGATAATAAATAAAATAAACATTAAAAGTAAATTAAAACAGATAAAAAGGAATATGGTGGAAGTGGTGAAAAATAAATGTGTGAGAATGCAGTATGACATTATTCGCAGAATTATGTTGTCGAAGCAGATTGAAATAGAGATAAAGTGGAGATTAAATCGTTATAAAAGTTATGTTAAGGAATTTTTTTTATAGTTTTAAATGTTTTTTTAGCTACAATTACTGGTTCAAAATGTTGTAAAAGCAAAACTTTAGCAACATTTGTATCAACATTTTTTTTAAATGTCTGAACCTATATTTCTTTGCAACACGGCTGTATAGAGCTATTGTAACTCCCAAAATGTTGCCAATAAAGCTCTAGCAACATGTAACTTCCCAGCAACATGTAACTTCCTAGCAACATTTTTGTTTTTTTTCGGATTTTTTTTTTTTTTGATTTTTATCACTTTGCAATATGATTAAGGTGTGGCAACTATTATAACTTAAAATGCTTGAACAAGAAAACTTTAGCAATATTTAGCTTCTTAGAAACATTTTCGTTTCTAGAAAAATTTGCTTAACTATCAGGCCCACGATGTTCTTGTCGACATTGAAAACAATAATAAAAAACGAAAATTTGTTTCTGTTTTCAATGCAAATATACTGGGACCTGGGCCTTAATTACTCTAAGGGCCATTATTACAACTTGCCAATAGTTAAAAGTCGGATTTTGTTTGACCGATAAATAGTTTTGCATTATTACAACTTCCATTTTTTATTGCTGTTATTTTCAATAATAATAATAATATTAAATAGATGAAAACATAATAAATGAAGGTTTTATAATGCAAAGCTATTTATCGGTCCGACAAAATCTGACTTTTAACTATTGGCAAGTTGTAATAATGGCCCTTAGGGAGTTTAGTAACCATTTGCTCTTTACCTTTTGCTTAAGTTACTGAAATTTTTTAATAATTTGTTTATGGGAATTCTTTTCTTAATGTGACTAGACTATTATTACACCTCAAGGTAACATGTTGTAAAAGCAAAATGTTGCTACAAACAAAGTTGAGTAATATTAAAAAATAACAAAAATATAGTGAAACTCTTGTTTATTGAAATTTTTTTTTAACAAAATAAACATTATTTAACTGCCTTTTATCGCAGCTTGCGGCAACATGTTGACTTAGATTTTAAGCATCATTTTGTTATGTAAATGTTACTTAAGCAATGTTTTAACAATTTCGTTTGCTTTTTTTGTCCATAAAATTCAACAAATTTAAATAATATGATGCTAAAACTTTTGCCTAACAAGCTACTAAGGATGTTTAGCAACATTTTTGTGTATATGGATTGTTACTTTTTGTTTTTTTTTTAAGTTTTTTTTTAATGCTTGCAATTCTTTATTTCTAAACTAATTTGCATCGCACATCATAAGTTTTTCAACATGTTGCTGAAATAAACGTGGTTGCTACACCACTTCTCAGAAGCAAACATACAAATGAGGTGTAACCGCACGCAAATTATACATTTAAGTTGGAGTTGGAAAAAATTTGGCATTAATTAAATGTTTAATGTTGTACTTTTGACACATAACAGTTTGCATGTTAACAATGCATACATTAAGCTTTACAAAGAAAAAAAGAGCTAAAAACAATATAAAATAAGCACAAATAGAGGAGAGGGAACATTTAAGAAACAAGAGCCAAGGAATAAGAAAGTTTGTAGCGGGAAAAAAGGCAGGCAATGCAACATTTCCTTAACTATGAAATTATTAAAATATTTAAAATTAAAATAAAGCGGAAACTCATACACTTATGTAAAGAAGCTTAAGAAATTTGTATTTTAAAAAGCAAATGGCACATTATGTTGCAAAAAGAGACAATTTTAAAATTCAATTGGAATTTCGCTATTATTTCTTACTCTTTGCCATGAACTTCAAAGGCAAAATACTTTCCATGTACTTTGCCATGATGTGTATGTTTCATATACATACAGAAGATTGGTTGTCTACCTTTTCCAAGAACGTTGGGTACAAAAAAAAGCAACCAAAAAAATCAATTTAATTGCACACTTTAAAGCTGCCGCAGGAGGATTTTCATGAATGAATTTTATGCGCCAATGAATATAAAACAAATAAAATGGAAAAACTGGTGACAAAAAATACAAAAGCTACAAAAAATTTCTGTGAAAATATAAAGAAAAATATAAAATACGTTTAAAAAAGTCTCACTTTAAAACCGAGTAGAAGCAGAAACCTTGTGCAACATTGAGCAAACTGAGTCACAAAGAAAAAAAAAACAAAGTTAAGGCTCATACAAAATGTATGAGTTTCGAAGCAAACAACTAATTTTAGTATGAGTGCCTTCATTTTATTACAATTCTTATCGTTGCTGTTGCCCGGAATACAGTGTACTATATATCCTAAGAATTTAATTTGGATTAAAAAAATAAAAAAAAATACAGAAAATCCTTCTTTTGTAAACCATTTTTATGCAAATATGGCAAATTTTCGCCAGCATTTGTTGCAGCTGGAAAAATTTACTTCTACGTATAAAACAAAAATAACAATTCTTGCAAAACATAAAACAAAAAAAAAAATTGTTGCAAATGAAAATAGTTGCAAAAAAATACATACATATAATAAAATATGGCGGCGACATGTTGCACTAAAAGCATTTAATAGACTCTGCTCGAAAACTTTGAAAGAAAAAACTGTTAATAAAATATATTGAAAATAAAAACGACACAGAAAGGATAATAAAACGAAAATATATTTTAATCGCCTAAAAAGAATTTTATACACAGCAACCAGCCTTTTTTCACAGATCTTAAATCAAATATAAAAGCTCTGAAGATTTATGGGCATATTTGAGACTAAAAAGAACATTTGTGAAAACTAAAAATAAATCTTAAGAAAAGATACAAGAATTGCAGTTAAAAGACATACATTTAGGAATTATTTAGAAATCGATGAACTCAAATTTGTAATGGTAACTAAGAATTGTTTCAAATGCTAAGACCCCTTTCACACTCGACAAAAAATTTGCACAGACTGTGTTGTTCTCGGCAAGCATACTGCGCAACTAACTTGCCGAGTCTGAAAGGGGTCTTACAGCCCTAAAATCAATTACTCATATCGTCAGCTACCATACAAAAGGTCGTTAGGGACATAGTTTTCAAAATCAGCTTTTGCAACGTTTAACTGAACAAATGTTAACATTGCTTTAAGTATTTCGTGAAATAAAACTCGACTTATTGCAGATATAGATTAGACAAATATGTTGAATCCGATTAATCGGACTTATAACTGAATAAATGGGAGAATGTCTCGCCCAATTATGACGAAAATTATGACCAGGGCATGGCAAAATGAATTTTGCAGCCATTTTGATACACTTCTTTTGTAACTTTCAGATGACTTTAGAATTTAATACTTCATTTATTTTTACTGCAATCAATTTTTGACAACTTATTCACGAGCGTAAGCTTACTAAATGAGCTACTAAAGCGTTATACGAAAATCGTGTTTCCAAGGAATTGAAGTTAAGAAGTACCTCACAGTTAATTTCCAAATTTGATAGCAATTGAATGCCCGCCCACTGGCATCTTAAGTGGCCGGGTGTAAACACAAATTACCAAATTGTATCCGCGAAGTCGCTGAACAAACAATGTATTTTGGACAAAAAGGACAACGTGTTTTATTCCACAATTGCATAAAAAGGTTCAAGCTAATAATGGGTTAATGCTAATTAATTTTGGGAAAAGAGCCAAAAGGAATGTATTTAGTATTTCAAAAACAGAACATTAAAAATTTTATAAATTAGTAAATTGAGAGCAAATGATTTAAATTATCATAAAATGCGTGGTAATCTTTATTCAT
Source organism: Pollenia labialis (assembly GCA_949318255.1). Classification (NCBI taxonomy): domain Eukaryota; kingdom Metazoa; phylum Arthropoda; class Insecta; order Diptera; family Polleniidae; genus Pollenia; species Pollenia labialis. The sequence continues at coordinate 27,889,573 of OX439141.1, read as the reverse complement.
ATATTTTTTGAGTGATTGCAGACTCCTATATTTTGATCCTTCTATTAACAGTTTCTAAGTGAACCCAGAGCAAACATATTTCACAATATGGTCACCTCCAACAAAATTAGTAGTTATCCACCTAGAAGCCGCAACCATATCGTGGCAAGAATTAAAGAACGCTGTAACTGACAAAACATAAAATGTTCACCAGAGCCAAAAAAAAACCTGTATGAAAGAAAGTAGAAAAAAATTCATATCACAAAAACTATACAACTTATGAACATAATTTTAAAAAAGTATTTTTATTTGTTCTCTCTTTATATATTGGCTGTAAACATTTCCTCCCAAGTCAATTAATTGCGGTGTTTTTTTTTTTTTTTTTTTTTTTTGTTGCGTAAGTGATTTTTTTATTTTCATCATACAAATATGATGCAAAAAAACGAACAGTGTAACCTCGGTGAACGCAACCAATAGAAATTTTGGGCTGTGGCAATAACTGCGTTGTTGCGCAAACCAAATCACAAATTTCTAGTTTTCTATTTAAAAGCTTATTTTAAACCAATTAAGAATTTTATAAACAAAACTAAGGTTAGCTTTTCATAATCGTATTTATTAAATTGAAATAAAGAATAAAAACAGAAAAACAAAATATACATCTAATAAAAAATTAATAAAATACACATTCTTGTACTGATGGTTGTTATCGAGTTAAATATTCATATTTTTAAGGGAAAAAGTCTGGAATTTTCAACTGATTTGTTATGCTTGTCATAGTTTTTTTAACTGCAATTTCACGAATCTTTTGCAATACCATTATATCCTCCAAAGAACAGCTATTCTCCTCTGCCCATTGTAGGCAAACGCTGAAGCTTTTAATTGCATCCCGACATCTAATTTTTGAAGGTATTGGACCTAACACAACATTTTTATCCTCGTCTTCAGTTTCACTTGGTTCACCAAAGGCATTTTTGTTAATTTGATGAAAGAACGACTCATAAACAAAGAAGTTTCTAAACTAAATTGATTTCAAAAACAGCAGTACATAATACGCACAAAAAAATATTTATGAAACTAAAAAAAAAAGCCTTTCTTGTTGTGCTTTTGCAAGGCTGCGTTAATTGAGGTTTTGTTTTTTGAAAAGTTGCGTTTACAGAGTCACCAATGTTACGAAATTGGATGTTGCGTTAAGCGAGGTATTGAGCATATCGAGGGTTGCGTTCAACGAGGCTACACTGTATTTTTGTCAGTTACAGCTTTCTTTAATTATTGCGACGATATGGTTCCCTCCGAAAAAAAACAACTAAATGAAGTTTGTTATGTGGTGTTGTAAGTGAAGAATATCGATAAATAGTTGGTGTTATCCATATGGGATCCCAAGAAAAACTTTGATAACTAATATGCATGTGGCAGTGCAAATAAACTGAACTGGCAAAATAAAATAAAGTAATTTGTTTTTATACATTAAGAGTTGACAAAAAATCAACTAATTGTAGTCGGGACTTTTCTAAAATCTTTGTATGAAGTTTGCTGACGATCTGGCCTAAGCAACCAGTGAAATGCGCATAGCTTATCCCATCAAAAATTAATTTCAGTTTATCAAAAGTATGAAATGGGAATTTAGCACATTTAAAAGAAACCTTGTTAATTAATTTTTGAATCCCAAGAAAGTCTTTGATAAGACAAAGGGGTTGGCCGATAGATTGTTGATATATTATTAATTTATTAAGAGTTACTAAAACAATTGCAAAAATGTTTCAAACTCCCAACGGGAAAACTCAGAAGACCTTCTTACTTCAGGCCTTTTTAAAGGCCTGCTTAAAAATAGTTTTTAATTGAATTGCTGTTCTTGTCTAACTGCTAAAGAATGCCTCATAGAAGGCCTCGGCTCTTTGATATAAAAGATAAGATACACTTTCCACAGTCGCTTATATGAGAAGGGAGCAGAGAAGGAGTAACTTTTTTTGTATTGTTTTTTGCACAAGCAAAATCAAAATGATTATTTTTTTTATCCCGTTATTATTCTTATGTACCTGCTAAAGAAGCGAGAGCGGAAGGCCTACTTCGCAATGACAACGTGTGTAAAAAAGATATGAGTATGGAATGGAGCGAGCAGGCGTTGTACATCTAAAAGAAGGGGTACTCCTTCTTTTTCCCGCTGGGCTGAATTAACCGAGCAATAGTAACGAATACCTTCAGCACGTTGTTGTAAAACAGACCAGATACTCTGGCGGGCATCGTACCCGCAGCCAATTTTTTAAATGTTGCACAAAGCTGATTTTGTTGGAGCAACGACGATATATCGCTGACTGTCAACAAGGCTAAATTCTAGGGTTTATCAAACGTTGGGAAAAGGAGTTTGATGACCCCTGTGTCATAAGATAATTATATATTTCATTAATGAGATCCATTCTAGAATACGCTTCGTCTACGTCTGGAACACCCAGTATGAGGCACATTTTAAAAAACCAAAATCCTAATTCTGGTTTCGAACACTGAATTGGAATCCAAATACATATGAACTTACTTTCGTATAAAAACCGTTTCATATATGTTTCATATATGTTTTAAGTTCTGCAAAAAGGGCTTAAGCCAAACAAAAACAAGTAAGAAAGTATTTTCGGTCAAGCCGGACCATAGATACCCTACACCACAGTATAATTAATTTTAAGGTGTTACACCCATAAGCACAATGCATAATACCCTCTCTCTACTATTGTGGTGTTGGTATAAAAAAAAAAGGATTTTGTGTTTTTGATCGGATTTAACTCAATTTGTTAAGCCCTTATGACACTACATTTTTAATGCATTGTTCAAGCTTTGGTGAACAGTGCAAATATAAAGTAATAGAAAAAATGTATCAAGCGCGAAGGGTTCAGCTGTATTAAGATAAATGACAAACTGTCAACAATTTTACTAAAGTTATCGATAAAACAACTAGTTAAGTCAAAAAAAATGTAAAATTGTTCAACTTAAAATTGACATTTCAAGCTTGAAATATTGAGTGTTGCTGAATCAGCGGTTTATGGGCGAATTCAGCGATTTTCAGCTTTTTGTTTTTAGGTTTCTCATAAACAAAAAGTTGGCAACATTTAATAAAATTAACAGAACAGGGGTGGCTAATTTTGTTTCAATTGTACTTTTTTGTTGATACTTTTTAAACTAAGTTTATAATTCCTCTTTGTGGTGTTTTTTAAGAACATAAATTTAATTAGTTTCAACTAAAAAACTCTTTTAGTATAATTAGGGTAAAAAAGAAAAATTTTTAAAGGTTGTTGGTACAATTTTAAAAATTCTCAACGCCATCCCTGAAGCAAAACCATAACAAGAGAAAAAAAAACTAATAAACTTTGTTTACATTTTTAATATTTAGTTTGCTCTTTCTAGCATTTACTGTTTCTTTCTATCAATTCTATATCAATTAATGAATAAAAAACGTAGTGTCATACTCTTTTGCGTTTGGAATCAATCTATAACTTAAGTCTAGCACAGCCGCTGTCAATCGTAATCAATTGCTTTTAAGGAAAAAAATCAGCGGAATAAGACAAATAAATAATTTTAAATTTAATATAACGAAAATCTGAAGTTTCGGACTTAATACCTTCAACGATATATGAACATCTTGTTCGTGCTGAATTTGTAAAACGGTGAAATTGCTTGAGAATTCCTACTTCGTAATGTTGAGTTTTCAGTTCTAATTCGGCCTTTAAGATTATTAAAATCCGCTTATGGCCGTTTTCTCATTGCGCGATTATCTTTTTTCCCAACGAAAAACTGCACATTAAAGAAATTTTGTTTTTTCAAAGTCTCATTGGCTTCTATTCTGTCGCAAAGCTAACCGGCACCCATCTGCCAATTATTTATTTTCCATTTATTTGCCGTACAGATAAATTCAAACAGCTGACTATCAACTTTTACATGTATTTTGAGAGGTGTTGCCAACCTAAAACAATGTTTTTGTCGGTTTATTGAGAAACCCAGAATTGTTAACAGACAGTTTGTCGGTTTAATAAATTTATGTTGGCATTAAGTAACAGACAGTTTGTCGGTACATTGAGAAAATGGCCATTAGACTTCATTACTTTCGGTCTTATTGTAAAAATGTTTATCTTATTCGCAGAATGAGCTTTGAATGTAACATTTTTTTTTTAGAACTGAACTGGAACTGAACTAGAACTGAAGTTGAATTAAAACTTGAACTTAAGTGTGACTTAGTGCCCATTTACATTATACGATTTTTGTCGTTGCGATTCTTACCTTATAGGCAAGAGGGGAGAGAAGAATAAAAAGGGGTACACAAGCGAGTGTACTCTTCGATTCGTTTTGTTCATTCATTCGTAGTTTTAAATATGAAGTTAGCTCCAAGGCAATTTTGACACTTGTTTTTTTTAACAAACAAAAATTCTTAAATTGTAGCATTTGAAAAAACGTACAAAAATACATATTAAAAAAATTAATTAAAAAACAAATAAAAAATAAACTAAAGTTGTGGTTGTGTTTTTTGTTTTTAAGTGCATAAGTACGAAGAATTTAAAAAAAAGTTTAAAGAAATGTCATTAAAATGGAATAGGGAAGATATTGAAAAACTTATTGTACAAATGCAACTTCATACCTGCCTTTACAATATAAAAAGTAAAGATTATTTAGACAGGACAAAAAAGGCGCTTGCGATGAACGAGGTTTTAGAAGAAATGAAAGTAACTATGAACACCATTACTTTGGGAGACATAAAGAAAAAATGGACAAACCTCAGAACACAATTTGGGAAAGAATCTCGAATGATTAACCTCTCAAAAAAAAGTGGCGTTGGTGTCTCTGATGTATATGTTCCCAAATTGTGGTGTTTCAATCAGCTTTCATTTTTAAAAACCCACATTACTATGAGAAAGGGTCAAGACAACATCGAGAAGGTATGTATTTGCCGAGTTTAATTTAATATAAAAGTATAAAGTTATTTCCCAAAAACAGCTGGAAAGCACCCAGGAAAGCAATGTGGATGAAGAAATTGATGCCTCGGAAGACGAAATTGAACTTAAGCAGTTGCCTAAAAAGAGATTCAAGGTAGGTACTTAATTAAACGTACTACCCTTAATCATAAAAAATACTTTACAATGCAAAATAATAATTAAAAAAATAAAAATTTTAGAGCCACGGTGATATAAAACAGTTGAGAAATGATCTCATTAACTTTAGAAACAATATAGCTGAGAGGAAAAAAGAAAAAAAATTCGCATGGTTGGGAACGCTGGTAGCCACACAGATGGATGATATTAACCCCGATGAGCAAGCTGATGCTGCCTGGCAGGTTCAGTGCTTAATGAGGAAGCTTTTAAGCAAATCGGGGCGACATCGAATAAGCTCTACTTCTTCTTCATCGACGAAAGACATCTTAGAAATGTCAATGGATGGTGTTTTTGACGAAGAAGATTTAATTTAAGAATACACTGAGGTAAATAAGTTATATTCTTATGTTTAAAAGTTCATACTTTTAATAAGTATTCCTTTTCTTTTTTCCAGTTCTACTCAATTTTTAACCAAAAGACTTTAATGTGCTGTTTTCTCAACACAAGTGATTGAACGTGTAGTAAAATTTATATGAAAAACAGTAAAAAAACGGTGCGTTTCACATAAATTTTACTATACGTTCAATCACTTGTGTTGTGAAAACAGCACAAAGCAATTTTTTGCACACGAAGTATGTACAACGTTGTGATATGAAGGCTGTTTTTCACATTAATAAAACAAAATTTTATTTTATTTAAGTATAGTTAACACTATTTATGACCATTACTACAAATTTCCGATAGTAAGTTATGATTATATCGGACGGATACAAATTGTTTGGTTATTATAAGTTGACTTTTAATGTAAATAGTATCAATAAATCTTGATTTCAGTCGACTTGTTGTATACAAGAATATTTATCTGTCCAACAAAATCCTAACATTATCTTTCGGAAAGTTGAAATAATGGTGCTTAATTACTTTGTTTATTGGATAAACAAATACATGAATTAAAAAAAAAAAATTTAAATGAATAATTTTGCTGTGAATTTTATTTTTTCTACTAGAAATGTTAATATTAATTTTGTTTATATAAATAAGTATGTACCTACATGAATTCAATAAAAAAAACTTTGTAATTATAAACAAATGTCTATGTTAAGTTCCCAATTATCTAATAACATAATAAAAAATAAATCTAGTTTATAAAAGGTTTATGAAACGGCTTTTGTAAAAAATTTGCTTAATAAACCCTTTATAAACCTGTTTTATTTTTTATAAATAAGGCGGAAAATATTTTGAAATCATTAATTCAGTATACGAATAAATCGTAAGTGAATCGTTTTTCAATCGCTAAAGTGGTAAATCAGTTTTAAATTATCAAAATGGATCTGAGAAGCTTCAGTTAAGTGGTTTTTAAAAAAGGCATCACCCAAATGCTAACTGGGATATAGTAAATATTTATATGTATTATAATTAAACATACACCCAGCAAACACAGATATACTCCATATGTTTTGCCAAACGTATTGCCTTGAATGATATCTTCCATTTGTTTGCAGGGCATATGTAAATACAAATTTATTTGTATATGCATTTTTATTAAATTCGGGCTTGTTCTGGAAATCGAATTCGACACGACTCCATTAAATTTCTGTCGGATATCTATCAGAAATGACGCCAATCGGAGGAAAAAATGTTTTTAAGATAAAAAAAACCTATTTTTTATATAAAAGACCCGTATGAAATATATTCTGTAAGAAGTTTATTTCAATAAATGATCCTTAATTACCATATTAAATGTTATTACAATCCGTTAGGAAAATCCAGAACTATTTAAATTTTTTTTATGTTGTTGATATAAAACAAATTTGAAATACAAACAAAATATTTTTCTTAATTATTTAATTCATGTTGAACAGCTATGGTACATGCATATGTACATACATATGTATGTAACTGCTACATCCAATCCAATTTGCCTTCATTGTTGAAGTATGCCATGAATTGTTGTCTTGTAGCTTCTGCTGCACCCTTTCGAGGATTATATGGATTGTCACTATTGCTATTTGAAGTTGTATGTATTGAGGTATTTACTGTGTATGTGTCATCTGTTTGGATTAAATAATTGTGCAGTGCGCAGCAAGCCAATGTAATGTTCTGTACTGTTTCTACTTTGAGATTCATAGGTGACAAAAAAACACGAAATCTGTTTGAAAGAATTCCAAAGGCATGTTCAACAACGTGCCGAGCGCGAGAAAGACGTGCGTTAAACATTTGCTTGTCGTTGGAATTTGTATGGTATGGGTATGGTTTCAATAAATGCGTTTGCATAGGAAAAGCATCATCTGCTACTATAACGTATGGGAGACATCTACCATTGCCAACTACTGCATTAGGTGGTATATCTTTCTCTTCTTGCAATACATTCCAGAGTTTGCTTTGTAGGAAAACTCCAGCATCATTACAGCGACCATTGGCCCCAATGTCCACAAAAATAAATTTACAGTTGGCGTCAACAAGGGCCATTAAAATAATGCTGTTTGTTCCCTTATAATTGTGAAAAAATGCTCCATCTTTACGTGGTGGTCGGAACGTAACATGCTTCCCATCTAAAGCACCCAAGCAATTAGGGAATTGCCACTTTAAAGCAAATTCTTTTGCAATTACCTCCCAGTCTGCAACGTTGTTAGGGAACTGAAGAAAAACATGTTTAAATACAATAAAAAGAACCAAACTTAAGCTTTGCCAAAAGGAATGTTTATTTTTACCTTCAGATGCGATACTTTCAATTTCTTCCACAGTATTTTACAGACCTCTGGAACTATACCGGAAATAGTGGATATTGAAACTCGACTTTGGTAATCGAGGCTTTGGAACGATTCTCCTACAAAAAGTAAAAAAAAACGTGCATTTTATGGAAAAGAAGAAATACTAAAAGTATTTATAAACTCACCGGTGGCAAGGAAACGTAACGTCAAAGCCAACTTTTCTGCACCTGTAATAGCTTCTCTAAATTTTGTACTTTTACGTTCTACATCCTGTTGAACTAAATTAAGCAAGCTCTTGAACTGGACTTTTGAAACTCTTAAATAATTTTTATAAGAAGCTTCGTCACTCAGTTGTAGCTCCATTGTAAGGAATGCAAATGATCCACGCTCTTTTCTAGCCTTCCTCCAAGGTTTCACCCACTGCCTTTTGCATCTTTTTGTTAGAAGAAGTGAGGATTTTATGCATAACTCGGTCAGCCCTAAAGTATTTAAATTAGTAAATTAAAACTTAACAGTTCTGATATAATTTACCAATGAGGATGTCGGTTTTTTCACTGTCGTCAGAATCTATCTCTGTTGCGTCTCCAATGCATTGCACAAATTCATTTATTAATTGGTATTTTTCCATTTCCATTTTAATTAATATCCAAGTTAAAAAACATAACTTACAAAAACAATTTAATTTACTTCGTTGCTTGTTTAGCGAATATTTAGTTTAAATAGGAAATGTCAAAATATATGTATACACAAAAAGTTCTTACGACAAAAATCGTACAATGTAAATATCAGACCGACTTCAAAGAAGAAACGACAATAATCGCAACGACAAAAATCGTATAATGTGAATTGGGACTTATTTTCTTTGTTAATAATATTTAGAAATCATTTATACATTTCTTTTTAATTTAATTTGTTTAATGGTTTTCTTTCATTGTTTTTTTTTTTCTTCTTGTTGTTTTTTCCGTTTTCAATTTGTTGCCAACATTTTCTGTTTTGTATACATAAAAATATTATTTTTTTTTTATTTGTTACCAAAAATTGTTTATATTCATTTATCTCTACGTTATTTCCTTATTTTTATTGTTGCTGTAGTTGTTCTGTGTAATTTTAATAACCCCAAACATGTTTTGAGTGTATTAAACTGTAGTAAAAGCATTATTTTTTTGTTTAAATTTTCGCCGAAAAAAAGAACTCAATTTTATTCAATTGTATTCGAGTGGGACATTGGACAGGGAAACGGAATAATGTTGGAATAAAAAAAACATTTGTTATTTAAATTTGTAGATTTCATAGGCAGAGAGAAGTCGGGACAATGAAAGTCATACTCGTGGCCAGGTTTAACCTAAAAATGGCTTTAGTTAAAAGTTTTGTTGTTGATTTTTTTTTTCTACTTTCTTTACAATAACAGTTCAAAGAAAAAAAATCTTTCGAAAAAAAAAACCAAATGGTTTTACAGTGGGGTGCAGAAAAATTTTTAAAGTTAAAATTGGGAACAACTAAACAATGTTGTAGGGTACTGGTACATATTCTTCAAGTTTTAGCTGTCAAGTCTTGAGCTTTTGGGGGAGAAGGGAAAAGAGGATGACATTTCTTTAATTCTCTCTCCTAAAAACTCAAGACTTGACGACTTAAATTTGAATAGTGCATTGAAAAAATTATTAGTTTTTTTATAAATTAAAAAAATTATTTAAAAAGTATTTAAATTTAATTAATGTGATAATTAAATTAAGAATATATATTAACAGCCGTATTCATAAAAAATAAAATAAGTTTGAAATCTGTTTTAAGGCAAAATTTTCATACAAATTTTTCTTAAAATGCATTTCAAATCCATTTTAATTATTTATGAATACGGCAGTAAGAATATAATTTTGATTTAATTAACATTTAAGTTGTTTTAAAACAAATTTTGAATTAAAAAAAAAATAATTTAAACTTGTGAAATTGTTGTTGGGAATTGTACAACACATTGTTCGAAACGGCAAAGTGTTTTGATAATTTTTTTAAATTAAAATTTAAAATATCATTTATTGAAGAAAAAATATTCAAAAAATCAAATGTTTACAATGGGGAATAAAAGAAAAAATAAACTCACTGTTTATTGTTGTTGTTTTTGTTTAAGCTTTGATATTGTTACAAGTAAAGCTGTTGCTTATAATTCTTATTCGGTTAACAGTTTTATTTGTTTAATATCTCCAAAAACAGAGCTTATAATTGCAGATAATTTGTGGCTCAATGAAGTTTAAGTGGTGGAATACCCCACAGTGAAGAAGATCCAGTTTTTCTTAAATCTATGGTTGAAGTTCCCTGACGAATTGGGAACTAAGCACGATAAAACAAATCTTTTAAATTGAAAATATTTAGTAATCAATATAATTTTTTTTGCAATGGGTGCAAAATCAACAAATGAGATGCTTGACCCTTTGAATTTGGTATAAATTTGGTGATTAGGAGACAATTTTTAATTGTTTCTGTGTGTGAACCAGAACTTAAAGGATTTTTAACATTTCGTTAGAAAATTTTGGTAGCAAATTTAAACAAGCTACCCAATTAAAAAGGGAACTTCCAACGGAAACGTAAAAGATTCACTTACGGAAGACATGAATTTAATATGGCAAGTTCCCACTTTGAAGCAATACAGTTTTGACGCTGAAAGCTTCGCAAAATAAGGAGATTTTTTATTGGGTATGGGGACTACCTAACAAGTAAAAAAGGACGCTGTACACCCCTCAATACAAAGTATTTTTCAAGGCTGCTTCGAAAAAACTTGTTTTGCCAGACGAAGGGATCGCCTTTTTTAATTTTTCGTTGTGTCTTTGCTATTTGCAGTCGGATCTTAAAATTTGATATATAAAATTTTCTGTCTGTTGAAGAACAATGTTTAAGAATGCCAAAGATGTAACGAAAAATGAAACAGGGGAACCCCTATAATCAGCAAAAAAAAAGAATTTTTCAAACCGCCTTGCAAAAAAAATTTATTTTAGAGGGGTATACGGGGAAATTTTTATTTTTTTTTTTTTTTAGGTACAGTGGGCAATGGGAATAAAGCTAATTTAAACAACAGTCAAACATCGATAGAATCGGAACAATAATCTTAACAAGCATCAAAACTAATAGGTCTTAAAAAAAAATGTCGGAATAACAATCTGAAATAGAATTAAATCCATAATCTGAATTAAAATCTATGTTTGAATAAAACGAAGAATATTTATCCTACTGTTACTGCTTAATTTGTATTTTTGTGTGAAATGTTTTGAACAATTTGGAGAACCAATTTTTTTTTTTTTTTTGTTTAAGTTTATGCCAAATAGATTTCAATTTAGCATTTATGGTTAAGGCTGTATTAAAATTAAAAAAACTTCTTCCAAAAAAATTTATTTTTTTTCTGTATTTTCTGTGATTGATTAACCAAATTTTGAGCCAATTCTTTAAATATTTCGAAGAAAAATGTCCCACTGTTTTGTTGAATTGCATAACTATATTCTTTAGAGCTTTATTGTTAAACGCAGTGTTATCATGTCCGTTTTCTGTGGCTGTGTTTGCGTGTGTGTGTTTGTGTGATATTGGTTGCACCAATTTACATACAGTTGTTATATTTGTCTACCCATCCTTCCGTTGACTAACCGTCTGTCCGTCCATACAACCATCCGTCCGTCCGTCCGTTCATCTATCCGATCGTCGTTTCATTTTACAACAACTTCTACAACAACTTCTACTATTTACAAATGACTGTCGTCGTGGTCACTTCCGGTGCGTAGTATTATTGTTAGGTGTGTATGAGTTTGTGTTTAAGTTTGTATTTGTGTTTCACTGTGTATGTGTGTGAGTGTACTTCAAGTGTGTTTATGAAATTCTATAAAACCCCATGTGGCAAAGGCTCAACAACAAGCACTTTTAATGGCCTACAACCGCGTCCGCAATTGGTTTTTCTACCCGATTTTATTTAAAATGTTTTTGTTGTTTTTTTTTTTTTTTGTCCCATTTCAGTTTGTCGCCGTAACGCTGCCTGCCTATTTTATTTAAAGTTTGCCAGGATTTGCTTTTGCTGGTGCCCATTTGGAAGTATGTGTTCGTGTGTGTGTGTATGTATGACTGAATTTCTACAGTATTCAAAACCATATAAATTTTTTGTCCTGGGTCTTGTAAAGTTTTATCCAAAAACAAAAAAGGAGTAGCAAAAGAACTGAAACAACCAAAAGAACAACAAATAAATATTGCCGTATTTGTATTGTTAAGCCTTTACAACATTTTGCAATTGTTTCTACTGCCACACTACAACATGCAGCCAATGTTGTTGCACATTTGCATTTGTTTTTACTTGATGTTGCCGTTGTAGTTTTTGTTTAAATTGAATATAAAATTAAGCATGAAAAAACAACACATAAACATTATGATAAACATTTTTGCAATAATAAAGAACTCAGGCAATTTTTAGCAAACAGGGTTGGAATTAAGGTACGAGTACTTTGAGGAATAACCTCTAATATTGACTTAAATCTGAAATTAAAGAACAGCTTAATTAAATTAAATATTTATAATTAAAAAGGGAATCTTTATGGGATCTGAATTTCAATTAGAACACAATTATGGCTAATAAATCACTGATGGCTTAAACGCTGGTTTAGTTGAACTAAACTTGAATTTATGTGGAGTTTAATCTCAACAACTATAAAAATGTGGCCCATGTATTATATTTTGTTAAAAAAATAGCTACGATAAATCTTATCGAATTCATATGGTCTGTATTCGTAGTACAAACGCCCAATTTTATGCGTTTAAAAATGGTTTATATGTTTAGTGATTTATAGATTTGTTGGTTTAAACACACTTTTAACCAAAAAGAGGGTTTTCCTTTCCCTGATTTTTTAGCCCATAGAGTCTACCACAATTAGAGTCTAGAACTTAGAACTAGAATCCTCTTTAGAACTTGTTATAAGTGTTGAATTATAATCCGAAACAGAAGCTGAACTATAATCTGAGCTGAAATCGTGACTAAAATAGAAACTTAAAACTGAACTCGAATTTTATTGGAACCTCAACAGGAATCTTAACTTGAATCCAAAACTGAATTAGAATCTAAACATTAGTTTTAACAGTAATTTGGACTTAAATTTGTGCCTTCCACCAAGCTTAAATTTAAATTAGAGCCTTAAAACTAGAACCTAAATTAGAATCAAAACAAGAATCAATACTAGAAATCAGTTTTCAAAAATAAACACTAAATATCGCTTCTTAGTGTTCGGTTCGGTTCGGTTGAGTTGTGAAAAACACAAATGCTAATAGTGTTTGTGTAGTAAATCATTAAAAAAAATAACACAAAAAATAATACTGTTTTTATTCAACTCAACAAAAAGATGAGAACATTTAATTCCGTTCGGTTTTTTTTTTATTAAAAACCACAAACATCATTGTGTTCGGTTCGGCTCATTAATGTTCCTCCGTTTTGCCTGGTTAAAAAAAAAAACAAACATTTTATACAAAAACAAAATAGATGCACGAAAAAAAAAACAAAAAGCCTGCAAAATAATTTTACACAAACAAAGTATACACAATACACACACAAGCTGTACGTGCTGATGTAATTGCTAAAAATTTTTGTTTGTTCATTTCTTTATCAATGCAAAAAAGAAACATTACATACAGTATCGTTATAATTGTTCTGTTTTTTAACGAAGAACAGAACACTTTATAATATTCGGCTCTTCCTTGAAAATAGTTACAAACGGTATTTTAGGTTGTGCTCGTCTACACAAACACTAAAAAAATATATATCGTTCCTAGGTGTGTGAACCGAACGCTAAATAATGTCCCGTTTGTTTTCGATCTCTGCTAGAAATTACCAATTCACTGAAACTGTCCTGTATCGGCTCTTTAATTTTAACGGCAGTGCCCAATCCTCTTGTGCATGTGTCTGTGTGCTGTTAAGCTGAAGTATAAAAAAAAAATTATTTAAATGTTGCAACAATTGGCAACAACTGTTGTTATAAAATTTATGTAGCCAAGTCTACAGAGTTAATTTTTTTCTGTAAAAAAAAAGTACTTTTTTCTCATACAATTGGTTTTATTTTTTGTTATTTTCTTGTGTGTTTTATCTCTCGTGTCGTTTTTGTTTTTTTATTTATTTTTATTATTTTTTTTTTTTTTTGCCAAAGTCTATTAATAACATTTAATTGGTTTTCAACGAGTGCTTTTATTTTAAGCGAATAAGGAAAAAAATTGTTGCAACATGGAAACCCAAACTCAACACTGCTATTTTATTGCTAATGATGTTGCAAAGCACGAGGGAAGACTGGAAAGTTCAATAAAATCTCCTTTCACACTTGCAGTTTAAATCTCTTAGCAAACTTTGCATGATTCTCTTAAGAATTTAATTTAAATGAGAAGTAAATTTTGATTTAAAACTCAGTTTCCAACCGACCGACCGGTTGCTTAAGACTAGTGATTTCTAAGAACAGGCAGAACTTTTTCCGTTTTTTTTTTTAATATTTAGCGAAACTTCTACTTTCTGTTATTTCAAACCTAATTTTTTTTAAAACTGAGATTCTTTCGGAACCACCTTCGCATTTAGACTCACAAAAAAGTATGAGTACTTAAAATTAATAAATTGTTTATGAAATGAGCTTAAATTTTTTTTTTAATCTTGATTATTTTATTATTCATAATCATAATTGTTGCTTTGTCCTATGGAAAATAGAATAAACAGAACACAAGAAATTAAAATAAAAAATTTAAATAATAAAAAAGTTTTTTAATAAATGCAAAAAATCTAGTCATTAGTCGGTATAAATGGTTTTTTTTTTGAGGGCTGAGATTGACACGTTTTGAATTAAATAAGAATGTAGGATTACAAACAATTGAAACAATAAATAAAAAAATTAATTATAAATATTTAAAAAAAAAAAACATTTACAAGCATTAAAAACGTGTTAACTCTGATATGGTTTCTAGTTTCTAGGTTCTTGTTTAAGTTCTAGTTTAGATTCTAGTACACCTTCCAATTGAGTATCAAGTCTAGATTTCAATTTAAGGGGGCTAGAAATAAAATTGCTTTCGAATCGAAAAAGCATTCGATCACGACTGCCAGAATTAGCGCTCAGATGCTGATTGCGATTCTAGTTAAGTTCAGGTTTAAAAACATCTTTTTATGTTGTGATTCAACTTAGAATCTAGTTTAGATTCTTTTTTAATTTAAAATTGTTTTATATATTATATTGACTGCCCAACTGATTCGCAGCCTCAACGCCTGAAGCTAAAATTTTAAATTTGGACCAAAGATTGGTCTCTGCCTAAATCGATCCATTAAGACGGGATTTATAGGAATTTGAATGTTAAAGGGGTAAAAATAAAAATATTTTCAAAACTAAAAGGGGTACAAAAAAATTTAACTCTTATCGTTGTTCTTTAGAAAAATAAGCAATCAGGTACTTTTTTTCAATTCGGTCCTTTTAAGAAGTAAACCGGTAAAATTTTTATTTTTTTTTGGCACACCATCTTTTAAACCAAAAAACAGAAATTACGATTACATTCGAAATTTACCTAAAAAATTACAATTTGGTTCTTTTTCGAAATTTGAACGTTAAAGGGGCGAAGTCTTACCTTTTTTTTGGTACTTTTTTATACAAAACATTTTTCTCCATTCATTGACTTAAACGTTTTAAATTATGGGCTCCCACTATTATATTGAAACTTTGGTTCTTCAATGGGGAGAAAAAAGTACCAAAAAGGGGAAATACTGGAAATTAAATTTCTTTCATAAGCTTTTTTGTTCTGAAACTGGTACCTTTTGAATTTCCGTTAGTTTTGGATGTGGAAACAAAATGAAATATACAAGTTTCTAAGTGAATTAGTATCTGTAAAAGGGATCTTTTTGGTACTTTTTCGTTCTAAAGCAGATATTTTTTTATTATTCGTTTATTTTCAATCTAGAAACATAAAATTTAACATGCATTGTCATGAACGGATTAGAATCTATAAGACGGAATTTTTTGGTACTTTTTTGTTCTGAATCTGGTACTTTTTGAGTTTTCGTAATTATTAGACCTAGAAACATAAAATTAAACATGCAACGTCCTGAGTGAATGAGAATATGTTAGAGGAATTTTGTTGGTACTTATTCGTTCTATAACTGGAGTGCCCCGGTAGGCTAGCTGGTAGTGAGCTAGTCTATCAGCGCCGGGGTTGCGGGTTCGATTCCCGCCAGAGACTCTGGTTTCTCTCCTGCAGACAAGCGAAGAGCTTCGCGGGAATAGCTTAGGAAATTAAAAGAAAAAAAAATAAATAAATTATCGCTAATATTAGACATAGAAAAATAAAATTCAACACGCAATGTCCTGAGTGGAGTAAACTTTTAGCTACTTTTTAGTTTTTTAACTGATACTTTTTAAATTTTCGTTAGTTTTGGACGTGGAAACATAAAATGAAACATGCAAGGTCCTGAGTGAATTAGAATCTGTAAAAGGGATATTTTTGGTACTTTTTCGTTCTTTAACTAATATTTTTTTCAATATTCATTTATATTGGAGCTAGAAACATGAAATTTAACATGCAAGGTCCTGAATAAATAAGAATATGTTGTTGGAAATTTTTTTTGGTACTTTTTCGTTCTATAAATGGTACTTTTTTTAATTATTGTTAATACTGGACATAAAAGCATTAATTTCAACATGCAATGTCCGAAGAGAATAATAATTTTTAAGAGGAAAATGTTTGGTACTTTTTGGTTCTTAAGTGGTACTTTTTAAATTTCTGTTAGCATTGGATCTAGAAACATGAAATTAAACATGAAATGTCCGAAGTATGTTTATGTACCTCCTGTATCAGTTTTCCCATACAAAAATCGACCTAAAACGGACCAAAACCAAATGGAGACAAATTTTTAAAATTTATATCTATTTTAAATATGTATCTCTATTGAAGATTATATGAATGAATGAAAAGGTAAAAAATATCCTGTGCGGGTGCATTCAAATACATTAATGGTTGGTTCAATATCAATGAATAACAGATGGAGACTTGATTTGTATTCGACACTCTGTTCATTTATTTTCAATTAAACCATTTATCGAAAAATTAAGATTAATTAAATGTTAATATCAAAACATATTCAATAATACTATTAATTTTTTTACTGATGCAAATCTTATAAATTTTTTAATGTTTAAAAAAAAATGTAATTGAAATAAATTTTTATTTGTTTTTTTCTATGTACGAAAGCATAATTGAAGGTATTTGCAAGGCGCCCCTTTACCCGATTCCAAATAATCTTTACATTTCGCTTTTATATAGTGGGTAATATACAAATTCCCCGCCAGTTATCACAAATTTTCAAATCACTACTTTACCCACCTTCCATTCATTTGCAAAATCTTCCTTCTCCCAGTAGCCGCATATTTTCTTCTCGAAAAGAATAATTACAAAAGTCGCTACATGTTAGAAGGACTCCACATTATAAACACGCTGTTGCGTTTAAAATAAGCCTGACTCATCTGCATTGTAAAGCTGATTATTTGATAAACCGAGTTTATCTATCTTTGCTCTTAGCTTCAATTTAAAAGGATCTACCAGATGAGGTTGCGCTGAAAGCATTTTTTTCGGAATCCGTATCTGTTTTAATTTTTAAGCCACCCATCGCTGGCATTATAGTCGTGTCCATTTTCATTTAAATTGGAATGAAGCTGTTTCGCTTTTTCTTTCAGCATCAATCCACTTCTTGGGAGGTTTTTTTTCTGACCTTAACAAACCACTTGTAAAAAGATTTTTTGTTAATACCCAGGTGTGTACGAAAAAATATAAAGTTCAAGCGATTTCTATGCTTAACAATAGACAATTGAATTTCGTTAACAAATCCCAAAGAATGTATGCAAGTTTTGTATTCATTTTTTATTCAATCGGGAGATTCCCAAAATTAGAAAATAAACAAAAATCTCAAAAATGTCTGTTCACTATTTAGAAACATTAAACTTTGTTCACTATTTAGAGCGCTAAAAGGTATTCACATTACTGAATAATTCACTTTATTGGAAGTTCACATTACCGAGAGTTCACTTTATGTAGCTTAAGCCCTGATGATGCTTCTCTATGTTATGTAGCGAAATATTGGAAAATAAAATATGATTTTATAAAAACAAAAACCTGGACCTGAAGCTTTATTAATTACTTCTTTTATTTAAGTAAATGTTTAGAAACATTTAAGTAAATGTTTAGAAACATTGAAGAAAATCTTTAAAAATATTAAAGTAAATATTAAGAAACATTAAAGTAAATGTTTAGAAACATTTAAATAAATCTTTTAAAACATTTAAATAAATTGTAAAAATCGATTAAGTAAATGCTTAGAAATATATAAGTAAATATTTAGAAACATATAAGAAAATGTTTGTATACATTTTAGTAAATGTTTAGAAACATTTTAGTAAATGTTTAGAAACGATGAAGAACATATTTATAACATTTAAGTAAATGTATCATTACATTTACGTTAATGTTTAGAAACATGAAATTAAATGCTTAGAAACATTTCAGTATTTGATTAGAAACATTTACATATATGCTTAGAAACGTTTTATTGAATGTTGGTAATCATTTAAGTAAATAATTGAAAAAATCAAAGTAAATGTTAAGAAATTTTTAATTAAGTTTTCAAAAACATTTAAAGTTTTATTTAAACATTTATTTAAATGCTATCGGCCCATTACACCAAGTTCAGTTAAAACTAACTATTACTTTATAACTGAACTCGGTGAAATTTGCCGTAAGAAACACTTAAATAAATGTTTAGGAATGCGTAGAAATAAATTAAAAAAATTTTTGTAAAGTACTTGTTAATAATCATTAATATAAATGTTTATATACATTAAACATGTTTTAAGACATTACAGAAAGTATACAAAATATAAGTTAACGCGTTAAGCCTGGTACTCTGTTCAGTAATTCGTGCGAATTGTAGTCAAATTCAATATAAATTTCTGTGAAATATATACGATAAAACGTTGATGGAGTTGTACTCTGTTTGTACTGATAAAAACATACGAAATGTTTCTAGCAACATTTTTGTTTTCCATCTCATACTGTTTCGCACGGTATTTTAAACAACAGCTGATAATGTTTTTGAATTTGTATAGTGGTTTTTATAACAAGCGTTACCAAAAGAAAATAATAAGTAAGGAAACTTTTTCTTTTTTTTTACCTTCGCAAAACAATGTTGTGTACTTGTAACTAATTTTCGTGTACAATAATCAATATCGCTCAACATTTTTCGCAAGTTCAAAAAGCAATAAATAAAAAATCTTATTTTAATAGTTGGTTTGATGTCCTGCCAAAACCGAACAAACATTTTCCGTATCACGGCAGGTATTTAGCGCTCTTCTAATCAGATGAGTCCTACGGTATCTATCGTTTAGAAATATTTAAGTAAATGTTTGAAATCATTTAATTTTATTCCACTTTATTCCACAATGTTTTGAAATATTCAATAAGAGATTTTTTTACATGTTTAGAAACATTTCAATAATTGTTAAAAAAAAATTAGTGGAATTATTTAGGAGCATCCAGTTGTATAGAAACATCACTAAATTAAATGATTTAATTTTTCCTTCCCATTTTTTTAAAAAATTTTTTAATATTTTCAATATTATTTATTAAAAAAAATGTCCTTACACGACATGCTTAATAAACCATACAAACTGTCACCAATTTCTTCATTTAATTACACAATTTGTTTATGCCTTAATTTAGTTGTGACACTTCAACTCACTTACTTTTCACTATCTCAGTTCCATAGAGACATAAAATCATTAAACATTTATGGCAAATTCTGGTATTTTATATGGGTTTTTTTTTTTGTTTCCCTCTGTCCATAAACACTTGTCGTTATTTTTATTTACTCGAGAAGTTTTGTATTATTTTCTTTTGGTTTTTATTCCTTTTTGACGTTGTTGTTTGATATATTTGCACTTAACTAACCTTAGCCAATTGAGTTTAATATTGTTACTATTACCACCTTCTAAATTGCCAACATTTAGGGTCAATTTAACGTTTTGCCTCATAATACTTCGTTCTACTTGTGCGGTGATTATAAACGATATTTAGAGAAGAGAAATCGAGAAACTTGTAGCGACTTCATTGATGATTATGATGGTAATGATGATGACAACAGCAATAATAGTTCCGAGTAAAAAAAAAACAAATAAAATCATCTAAAAGCCTTAAGTCTGTTATACTCCCAGTGTTTCTACTCATCTATGACTATTTTTTTTTTTTTTTTTTTTTTTTTAATGAAAATGACTGAATTGACTGGCAGTATTGACTGAATGGAGGCGCGTTCTAAGTTTGTTGTTGTTGTTAAAATTAAAATTGCCATTTGCTTTTACCGCGCTATTACACTTACAACACATTACAATTTTCTAAAACCAATAGGGGCGCTTAAAAAGTGGTGTTTTTTTATGTTTCTGGGTAGAAACATAAAATGTTTGTTGCACCCAACGATTTTTGGTTTAAACAAAAGATAATTTACTTTAACAAAAGGAGGGAAGCATTTTTTGCATAAGAATGTTTTGCGAATTGTTTTGGTTAAAGAAACTAGATTTTCTAGCTGGCAATAAAACAATTACTTCTGGGAATTAAATTCATTGGTAACCCTAAAAAGGAAATTTTGTTTCGAAATGCTGAGTTGTAGTGAGGGGATTATATGTACGGGCTTAACCAACTAAATTACTGACATTTTTTTATTGGAATGATTTTTATTATTTGATAAAAAAAAACACTGAAATTTATTGTCTAGGGGACAAGCTATTCCTATGCGCATTTCACTTGTTGCTTAGGCCAGATCATCAGGAAACTTCATCCATAAAAATTTTAGAAAAACTAAAGATATTAAATCAAATAAAACTGTTAAGCGTATAAGATTTACAGCAACAATACCAATATATTAATGTAACAATATCAAAGTTTAAACAAAATCATCAACAATAAACAGTGGCTTCATCTCATCTTACATTCAGCACTACAATTGATTGGACATTAATTGTAGTTGTAAGTAGGTTAAGAAAAAACAAAAACAACTCGCTTTACTGTTTTCGCAAACAAAATATAAAGCGGGCTGCCTATCAGTTTTGTAGGCCGTGCACTTGCCGGTTTATTATCAAAATAATTTTCGTGGGAGTACAAAATTTAATTTAAATGATTTTTTTTGGGTTAACCGCCTTTCAACATCAACTTCAACAACCATTTTGACAGAAATTAGCATATTCTTTATATTAAAAGTCTTTTTCACAGCACACTTGCGAACGAATTTTACAAAGATCGCCAAATCTTACAGACCATAGATCATGCTTTTAGCACTAAGCAGAGAGTAGATAGTAGATAGTTGGAAGGATATACTAACCTTCTACCTACCAATATATTCTAACAATATATTTGTTAAATATTATCCTTTTAAAAAATGGAACTTACTTCAAAAATGATTTCATAGAATCGCAATGAAGAAAATCAAAAATAAACAACACTTACGTTAAGAATAACACACATATAAACAACAACACACACGGCAACAATAACAGCTAATTTAACAACAACCAAAACGTTAAAGAAGCATGTAAACAATAACTCACATGTAAAGAACACACGTCAAAAACTCTCACTTAAACATCAACCAAAACGTTTACAGCCGCAACACTCACCTTCGCAATAACTTCATAAACAACACTAAAGTAAACAACAAACAAACCGTTAACAACAGCAATAGAATCGTTAGCAATATCCACGGTAATAATAACCCACAAGTGAACAACAACGCACATCTCCACAACAACAACACACATGTCAACAAAATACAAAAAGATAACCTAGACAGAAAATAATAAAAATTGATTTCAATTAAAAAATTTGTGTTATTAATTAAAAATTTAAATAAATTTGCATCAGTAAATATATTAATGTGTAGTGTTAATTAAACGTTTCATTCACTTGATTAAACGTTAAGCTCACTCGATTAAGCGTTCAGTTCACTTGATTAAATTTTTTAATTAAAACTCATTTTATTTTTGATTAATGCTTTAATTGGTAAAACAATTGCGTACATTTAAACAATAACTACACACATTGCCAACAATAATGTAAACAGGAATCAATAAGTTAGTAACAACTAGGATATTCAATCGGTTAACCGATTAATTACTGCCCGATTAACTGACCGGTTAATTTAGAATTGGTTATTTTCGATTAACGATTAAACCGGTTAATTGCAGTCGATTAATCGATTAACTGATATTACAAATTTTGAAAATAAGTTTTTAACATAGTTTTTTATGTTTTTAACTATTTGTTGCGTCTTATAAACAAAAGGTAAGAAAATATTTTTTCATACAATATATTTCCTTTTAGCAATAAATTCTTAAAATACAGTACAAAATCAGTAACTAAGGAATTCAGAAATAAATTTTTTGCAGAAAGTTCTGTGCTGAGCTTTGCCAGGACGAGTCAAATGATGACCTAACAACAGCAGAAACTCCTCTCGCTAGGAACACAAACAATCTATTAACAGAATTTTTCGAAGCAATTAGAAGTGTTATCAATTTAAAAAAAATTAAAACCGGACTGTTATGGCAAAATGGAAGATTTAATATGTTTAGAGAAATCCTGGAAAAATATAGAGAAATAAGATATTCTGTATTATGGGTTACTTTCGATTTCTCCAACATCTTTGACAAGAAAAAAACAATTTTTTTTGCTCATTTAGTCCAACAATTGTTTCGTTGGTTATGTTATTGTTTTTTTTTTTTTGCTAATAAACTCCAAATAATAAATAGTTTTGCATTTTTTTTTATTGAAAAGTCCAAAATATTTGACACAAGGACATGTAAAATAGCACATAAATCATATAATACAGTTGGTAAATTATTCACTAGGACTAAGGATAAAGTACATACGTTAGAAATGTCGAATGTAGTTTATAAAATACCTTGTAAGGGAAACGATAATGGACAATGCAACAAAGTATATGTAGGTACGACAAAGAACAAACTGAAAACTAGAATCTCGGGACACAAATCAAATCAAAAGTTTAGGTATATTTCATCACAAAAAACCACATTAACAGCCCACTGTGCCAGTTTAAATCATTCTACGGACTTTGAGAATGTATCAGCTTTAAACACAGAAAAAAATTATAAACGACGTTTAATGCTAGAAATGTTGCAAATCATTAAAGTACCAGAATTGTTAAGAATTAATTTTAAATCAGACACGGAAAATGTAGCACAAAATTATAGACATTTAGTGTGTAAAAACAAAATAAGAAATTAAAATTTTTTTTAGAATGTAATAGATTATTTGTATAAACATTTTTCTAATTGTAAATAATTTTTTCTATTGTGACAATTTTTTCATTATTTTGTTTTTTTTTATTGTTTGATTATTTCCCTGACGATGATACACATTGCTGTATCGAAATATTGGAATTTTTATAAAATAAATGTTATCTAATTTTTTATAAAAAAAAGAAAAACCTCAAGCTTAATAAATAATATTGAAATTTACTTAATTTATAACAAAACTTTATTAATCGGTTAACCGATCAATAACGAAATTAACCGATTTAACCAAAACCTCGGTTAATTAATCGAGCGGTCAACCGATTAAAGCAAAAGCCCGATTAAATAAATACCCTAGTAACAACACACATGCTAATAGCAACACACTCGTAACCAACAAAACGATCGTCCCAAACAACCACATTTATAATGGCCCACATGTTATACATGCCAACAACCCGACTGCTTAAACTACAACCGACATGTTAACAATAACATAAACGCTAATAAAAACCATACACATTAAGATAGACACACATTTTAACAATAACGGCATATGCAGAGAAAAAATATGGTTGGGCATGGTTACGGCAAATACTCTATGTTTATGGTACTAAACGTTTATATACATCTTTAGTCAGTTGAGTTGTAATTTTTTAATTTTTGTATTATGGTTTAGAACTTTGCTATATTTCGACGAACAAAAACATCAAAAAGAAACAACTCAACACAAACCAGTTGAACTGAGTTTAGTTGTGAACCGTAATAGGGGCATAAGCTTTTCTGCATAGGATTTGTCCTCCAAATTGTTTTAAAAAAATTTTGGGCGATTTGCTGGCAGCCATTAAAATTACAAACATTAATAAAATCATATTTTTTAAATTCGCAATGACAGTTTAAATTTTTACTGCCGTATTCATAAAAAATAAAATAAGTTTGAAATGTGTTTTAAGACAAAATTTTCATACAAATTTTTCCTAAAATGCATTTCAAATCCATTTTATTTTTTTATATATACGGCAGTTAATGTTTTATAAAATTGTTCTAATTAATCCAAATTTTAATATTTTTTAATCAGGCTAAAGTTCATCAAATTTAATGTTCATTTAATAATTTTTATGAAAAGATTATTTGGAAAATTGGATTACAAACCATAAACAGTGAAACAAAAATAACCACAATACTAGTTATTGTTAAAAAGCTAAGGCACGAGCTCTATTTTTACATATGTCCTTCAAGTTGTGCTGAAAAAGGCGAACAAAAAAAGAAAGACAAAATATTAAAAACAACCAAAAATGTCCTTTGGACTTCGAGAAGAATTCTTGACCAAAAGTACGAAAAAATAGAAGAAGAAGGAAGACCATGTAAATCAATTAAAGTAGATAAACATTCAAAGCAAATTTCGATCTGCCAAAGGTTAAATACAATTTGGTTTAAAGATTGAATTTCGACTATTCACTGCCAGCAGTCGTCGATGGCTGTGAGTGTTAAACAAAACAAAACCCTCTGAAGAGATTGAGTGGTTACAATTGAAATATGTAGCGGTATCCTGAAAGCCTGGGTTCGATTCCCGCGGCAGTCAAGAATAAAAAATTATCAATACATTTTAATTCATTTTATGTTGTAAAAAATTCCTTTCTTTATAAAAATAATTTAATAAATTAAATTAAATGAACTTTAGCCTGATTCAAAAAAATTAAAATTTGGATTTAAAACCATAAACAGTTCAATTTAATAACCACCATGCTAATTATTGGTCTAATTTTTTTTTTTTTTAATCTGCATGGGATCAGAAAAATACTTTATTTTCAGGCCTATTCTGAAAATCACTTCAGCTCAAAACACGTAATTTCAAATCATATGTGCCTTTGGTTTTGGTGTGATCTTCAATTGCCGAAAACACACGGAGAAACACAAAAAAGGTATGACACAAAACCACACGCGGGATTTTAAAAGCACGTGATTTTCAGGACAGGCCCGTATATAGAAATTTAATTGTGCAGAACTTATGTTTTTTCACTTCAAAATTTTTTTTTTATATATAAAGTGTTTAATCTTAGAAAAGGCCTGAGCTCTCAAGAAAGCCGGTTAAAGTTGAGACAAAAAAATATTTAGTTATTCCAGCCAACTTTTGAAAACTATTCTTATTTCCATGAATAACATTTCCTTTTGCAACACTTTTTCCTCCACTAAGCAAACCAACTTTTATGGCCATTTTTTTCCTACAATCAAGCAAGGGAGAGCGGAAATTTACACAGAAAGGTCGAGTTTGAGAGGAAAACTCAATAAAATTAATAGTAATGACGAGTAAAGCAAAAAAAAAACAAAAAATATAAACAAAAAATTAAAAACAAGCGTAAAACTTACGGAAAGTAATAAATAGTAAAATGAAATTATTTTACTTTGTATTTTTCTTTTCACCGTTTCTTACCTGACTTGAGTCTGGAAGCATTTACATGGAGGTGGTAGCGGCATTTAATTTTCAATTGCGACTTTAAGCATAAAGTACATAATTAAAATAATTGGATGGTTTCATATCAATAAGATTATAATAGTGAATTTATTTAAAAATAATATAAACAGATTTAGATATTTAGCAACACTAAGCGTGTAGGAAAAACTTTATACAATTAAAAACAAAAATTGCATTTAAATTAAATCAATGTTTTAATTAGGAAAATAAAAAAATATAAAACAAAAAAACAATGCAAGTTACTTTGTTATTTTGCGAAGTCGCACATTGGTACGAATCCCGAATATAAAGTTTTACGTGACGGATTTTTACCAAAATAGCCGGACATTAGGAAAAAAATAAATTTAAGAAATGTTAAAATTTAAGAACGACTCGATAGACATCTAAATTCTACATTGTATAGTGAATTTTACAATCTTTTGCTTGAGATTTGTGGTTTTGAGACACTGTTAAAGTCAGGAATACATTGATTTTTTTTGTATGAAAGACTACTATATCGAGCCCTTATAGAAAAAATGCTGTAATCAACAAAAATAAAATTTTTCAGGAGAAAGTTTTTTTAAAATATTTTTGCTTCAAGTCTATGGTTTCGTTTGAAATTGCTTTTGCTCTTATTTCGTAACAGTACTTCCCAGAGATGTGAGATTTTTAGAGATGATGCAAATGATCAAAAATTATCGATTTTCATAAAAAACAAAAATCTAAAATGTTGTTGGTTACATCATTTTTGCTATTAAGGCTCGAGGTTAACAGCTACTTATAAAAATTTTTAGAAAAATTTTATTTTAAATTTTTGTGATAAAAAAATTCGTTCGAAATTAAAAAAAAAACGATGTTTTAATTCACTTTAAAAAAAATTAAAAATGTTATACATCACGATAAAATTTTAAATATTTACTTTGCTATTATTGATTATATATATATATTTGGGGGATTCACAAGGTAGCTATAAAGTTGTAAAGTCATATGTCTTAAAATAATTACAAGAAATATATTTGACTGCTGTGGGCAACCGCTTATAATTTAGATTTCTACTCTACAATTATGACGAATAAATCAAAATTTTTATTTTTTTCGAACCCCAACAATATTTGTTTTTAACAATTAAAAAATATTATTGAGGACATTATGACGATATGACTTGATAGCACACCTTGTGAATCCCCCTAATTGATACTTTGATTAACAAAAGTATGGAAAAACGGTAAAAAAAAATAGATATTTCAGAGGTTGGAATACTTGTTCTAGGGGGAACTTTTGCCTCCTTGGTTTGATTTTATTTATTTTTGAGCTTAACCTGTCTAGGACCAGAACACATATTTCTGTTAAGTTTCATCGATCTAGAAGGAACATAAGCTAAAGCAAATAGTAAAGTCCGACTAGATTGGCTAAATACCCCTATGAGTGATGTAACAATAAGTTACATGAGTTTACCTTAAGCAATGTCACGTTACGTTACGTAATTATCTTTCATTCTTATCCTTCTCCGAGAAAAGGTACCTAGTGATTCAAAAACCGGGTTTGGACTTAATAGTGGATTCTGGTTCCTAAAAGGGTGTATAATAAGGTGAAATGCGTTTTTCTCAAAACTTCATTTTCACACACCACGTCCCTTTTCTCGGAGAAGGTCACATATGTATGGGATTTAAGAAAAATATTTCACACGAAAGGACAAACTTACAATGCATACCCGCTAATAAAGGGTATTAAAATAAAGATCAAAAATTTAAATATATAAAAAAAAACCTTTTTAATTAAAACGATCAAAATAATATTCCGGGGTCTAATCACCGCATTCGATACTGTTGTATCGAATAAACTATCGAATGTGACTTAATTCAGCGATGTTTGTTTGCATGTGCTTTTTTGCTTTGCAAATTAAAAACGAACTAAATATTATTTCCAGTCTCTGCTTTTTTCGCTCCTTTTAGAATAACCAATTTCTTTACACACCATTAAGTTAAAAACAACTTTCTTTTGTCTTTTTTCTTAATTTTTAATTTTATCCCCCAAAAAATATCTCATATTAGTTTATTTTAAACAATAAATAACTCGCTTTATACATGTCTAGACTTCAAATGAAGACATTTAATATGTAAATAACAGAACTGTCATTAAAAAGTGTCTCTCGTATTGCAGAAGTATCTGCCTAAGAGATAAATAAAATTACAAAATGGAAAGAGGTATAATTTGAAAAAAGTAATTGTGATGGCGCAATAATGAAGCAAAACCTTCTTTTTGTCTTTTCCATTTTCATAATATCCATATCTATTGATTTTTACCTGTGCAAACTCGTGCTGGAATTTATTTTTTCGTTTTCGTCTTACGAAGTTTGAGTGGGTGTGTGTGTGTGAATATAAATTATGTAAATGATCTAAATTGAAATACAAGCTGATAAAATTTCAATTAAAATTGTTTTAATAAAAAGAAAGGTATTAATTTCGATTAGTTAATTTTTGTAACAACGGAAACCGGAAACATGCAAAAAGAATTATTGTAATATGAATTTATTTAAAAAATCTGATGAAGATATTTTAACTCATTTCATTTTCTTATGGGGACTTATCGCCATAATATCTTTTTCACGTGTCTCGATGACATAAATAAACAAAGGAAGCAGATAAGAAAGCGAAAAGGTGAATAGACAGAGAGATAGACGTATTACAAAGTTGTCAAAAATATTTTAGACAAACCAAATAGTTTTCAAAAATATGAATATTCCTTTAAAGAAAAAAATTATTTCATGCTAAATTTGTTAACAAAACTCACAAATTAATAGATAATTTTTAACTATAACTTAATCTAAGCTACGTTCAGTACTAAAAGCTAAAATAAAAATCATAGAATCTGAACAAGATGGAATTTGAATCAGAGTCTAAACAACGAGCCGAGCTTTTAAAGGCTTGATTGGAACTAAAATAAAACCGAATAAAAAAAATGGAACATAACTTAACACAGAACTAGAACAGAAAATAACAAAGAAATAAAACCACACTTGAACAGAACTAAAATTGAACTAGAATAGGACTAGAATAGAACTAGAACAGAACTAGAACAGAACTGGAACAGAACAGAACTAGAACAGAACTAGAACAGAACTAAAACAGAACTAAAACAGAACTAGAACAGAACTAGAACAGAACTGGAACAGAACAGAACTAGAACAGAACTAGAACAGAACTAAAACAGAACTAAAACAGAACTAGAACAGAACTAAAACAGAACTAGAACAGAACTATAACAAACCTAGCACAGAACTAGAAATGAGCTAGAACAGAACTAGAACAGAACTAGCACAGAACAAAAACAGAGCTAAAACAGAACTAGAACAGTACTAGAACGTTACTTGTACAGAACTAGAACGTTTCTAGAACAGAACAAGAGCAGAACAGAACTTGAACAGAACTAACACAGAACTAGAATATATCAATACTAGCACAGGACTAAATTAGAGCAGAACTACAACAGCACTTGAATAGAACTAAAGTTCTGTTCTAGAAAAAGAGCCTTACAAGAGCTAAAACAAAACTGAAACTATAATTAACTAGAAGCTTAACAAAAACTTAACTAGAATTGTATTTGGAACTGAACTAGAACTTAAGCCGTAACTCTGATGGCCAGGATTCACTATCCTCACAATCGTACGATACATTCAGACGAAAAACGTACAGAATTCTATCAAACAAAAAAAAATCTGCAAAATCTGTTGTCAATGTCACAATATCACACAAAAAAAATTACAAAAGCATATGACTCATATCATTTACAAGAAAATGCAACTCTGATCGAAAAGAACATTCTGTGAACAATTTGCAAAAAAACTACCTCGCAATTTCAGTTTTAGGTAACATCTTTAGTTCGTACGGCTGAATAGGATTGCGAATCGCCTATCGAAACAAAAATTTACTTAAGCTTTACTTAAAGAGCTACTTAAGCCAGGACTTAAACCTAGTACAGGTTGAACTTTAACTTTAACTTTTAACTTTAACTTAAACGAGAATTAGGTATAAACTAAAGCTGGGCTTTGGTTTGAACTAAAACTTTAAACAAAACCAGGATTTAAACCTAAACTCAAACTTGAACCATAACCTAAGTTTAAAACAAAACTGAAATCTGGACTTCAATTCGAACTAGACTTTGAACTAGAATTGAGCCTTAAACGTCAACTAGAAACTCATCAATGACTTAAGCTGGGTTTTCGCATACACCGTAATCGGCGCCGAAAACAAAAAATGTTTTTGTTTGTCACTGTCTCTTTTCTATTTCTTTTTCGTTTATGGAATTTCGTTTTCGGCGCCGTTTATGGTGTAATCGAAAACGCACCTTCAAGCTTAAACCTTTACAAAACCCTGTATTAAAACTTAGACAAGAATTAAACTAGATCTATAAAAATTATTCAATAGCATACGATGAGTTGCGCATAAAAAGGTCATCAGTGTCCATTTATTCTTTAATCGGTTAATCAAAACTTATTTAAGTTATTTTAATTACAAGGAGTAGGGGCATATCCGCAAATGTGTGCTCAAAACTGATGAGTAAACTCTATTAAAAAAATGTCATTTGCCAAATGAGTATGCAGGTTTTTTCCCCATTATCAGCAATTTATATATTTTTGCCATTCTTTTGTGGTCACTTGTCGAAAGAGAAGTGTCTACAAAGACCAACAAATACAAGGAAAATGACAAGAATTATTTTTAACTTAAAAGCACAAAAAAAAACCACAAATTCTTTTTCCTTTGCAAAAATTTAATTGTTTGGAAAATTGTTTAGAACAAACTTCAATAGAAATTTGAAATGGATCAAGAAGAGAAGTGGGAACAAGTATGTTTAGAATAACAATTTACAATAATAGTCCACAGTATGACACAAAGTTTATAGTAAAAAAGGAAATGAAAATCATACTGAGTCATATAGAACGGAAGGAAAGTGTTGATGGCCAGTGTAGTCATGTTTTTTTGAATATATGGATGGAGTGATTGATGTCTGGCTAAATATTTGTATGGTTTAGTTTTTATTCACAAATTCACTCATATGTTTATTGTCTCTAAAATGGATTTTGCAGTTTCCTGTTCCCATCTATTCATCTATATATTTTCTATTTTTTTACTATTGATGAGGGTTCAGTGTAAATGACACTCTATTTTTCCACACAATATGAATAAATAAAACATTGATTTATGTAATAGTTTCACTATAAAACTGTCAACTTTATTTCTTGCTTCTTTTTTTTTTTATTTTTTGAAAAGCCATAAACTGTAGTAAACTTTTGTTTTATTCGAAATTTAATAAATAAAATTGGTTACAATTGTAATGAGTTCTTGAAAATGTGTAACAAAACAATAGAATAAATGTCAAAATGAAGCCAAAAAGTTAAGAGTTTTCCAAACATGAAAACTAAATTTAGGAAATGACTAAATTTCTTAGAATTTTTCTAGAAAATCGAAATTGCATCTATTAAAAAATATAATTTTGTATTGCTTTAGAAATTAAGAAATATTTCGTTAAATAACGCTTAATTTAAAAAATATAAAACAATAAGTTTTTTAGATTATAAAATAATATAGTTTAGCAATATGTTTCTGGCAACAAAATTTAAATTCTTAAAATAAAACTGATTGGTTGTAATTTATTAACTTTTTGTCAAGATAAAAAAGTTAAACTTTATTTCATTTGCTCTTTCGCAAGTCTAAAACTGAACTCCGCTACTGTATGTTGTTAAAAAAAAAACAATGTTTAAAAAAATAATTAAAAGTCCTGTCTTCACATTTAATTAAAAAATATTCGCGCATCGAAAACTTATTTGCCTATATGTATTATTTCAAATGACGTGCAATAGAAGTTGTTTTACAACATGTTGGCAAAAATCTAAAAAAATAAAAAATATTTTTTATATATAATATAATATATCTTCTAGCAACATGTTGCTATAAAAATTTTTTTAACTTATATAGCAACATGTGGCCAGCAAGATTTTTACTTTTTTTCAATTAAAATATATTTGCATTTTAAGCTTATTCGATTACAATACATACTTCAAAAATAAATAAAATTAATTTTTAGCAGCAAGTTGCTAGCAACATTTTTCACATCCTTAATGTTGAACAAATTTGTATTATTTAATACGAAAAATTTTATCAATGTTAGCATAATTTGAAGTTTTTATTCTCCCAATGAATATAACGCACAGTGGCTCAGAATTTAATTTAATTGGCTCAATGTCAAATTTGTTTCTATCACCGATTTCCAAAATTCTAATGTCATTCAATAGTAATCATATTTAAACTAAGGCAGGCAAACAAATTAGGTCAAAATATTACGTATTGCGGGCGTGGCACGCTGTTAGAAACAAAAATGGTTTGTTTTTTTAGGAAAAATATAACTTTTGTAAATGCGATCAGAAAGAAATTATCATTCCACGCAAACTTTTATCGATAATGGGCTGCAATATGTTTTATTGTATCGTTTATACCTGGTGTGTTAAGAAATGTTGCCTAACGTGCTTTACTTAAGTCAAATTTTAAAAAAAATACAACTTTTGAATGTCTAAAAAAGTCAACCACCAGCATAAAGGTGAAAATGATGTAGTTAAAAAATTAACGGCTTAAGAACATGTTGCTGGTTAGTATAAACCGTATCCGTCTAATTTCACCAAGTTCAGTTAAAACTAACTATTACTTTAACTTCCAGTTAACAGTACGTTTTGACAGTTATAACTGGCAGTTAATTTTAACTGAACTTGGTGAAATTTGCCGTTTACGGTTTATATTAAAATCAAATCACGTGTTTTTGAAAATCACACGTGTGATTTTGTGGTCTTCTGAAGGTCATACCATTTTTGTGTTTCTCGGTGTGCTTTCGGCAATTGAAGATCACACCAAAACACACAAAAACGGGACACTAAAATATCAAACGTGTGATTTAAGTAGGCACATGTGATTTGAAATCACGTGATTTGAGTAAAAGTGATTTGCAGAACAGGCCTGATTATCTTTATAGGCTTTACAAAGTAATTGTCGTACATTCAAAATCTATTTTTTCGAAAATGTTGCAGAAAAATTCAAAGTGTTGCGAAAACTACTTTCTTATGTTCTAAAAAAATGTTCAAAGAATAAAAATATTGAAACACATATTTTGAGAAATCTTGCTAAAAATTGCAAATGTTGCAGGAACAAATTTTCCTTCTTAATAAAACTTTGCTTCAATATGTGAACATTTTAAGAAAATATTCGTAAATATGCAAAAACCAATGTTTCAGAAAATGCTGATACAGCTTTTAATCTCTTGCTAACTAAAAGAATTTTAGTACAATTTCCTTTTTTTTTAAGAAAAAAAAATGATGTGCTCTTTAATTTTTTTTTTTATATAAAAAACTTTATTAGTTATAAAAGCTTTTTTTCTAATTTTTAGATCAAGCTCAAGGTCAAGCAGTGAAATATTGGGTAAAAAATAAATCAATATATTTTTCACAACCTGACCTTGAGCCTAATCTAGAAATTAGAAGAAATAAAATTAAGAGGTCGAAGAAAATAGACCAAATAGTTTTAAAAGCTTACTAATGTTTTTCAATGCTGCTTGATTTTAAACACTGCTTGCTTCAGACAATTCTTCAAAGACTTTCCAAATGTTTTTTTAATTAATTTAAGTAATTTTATATAGTGGTTTTGTTTGTTTAAAATCAAATCTCTGAAATGTTTTAGTATTTATTAAAAATACAATAAAACAAATATCCAATACGGTAAATGTTGCTGAGATTTTTAGAAATGTGGTCAAACATAACCATAAAATTTTGTTTTTTTTAATAAATTTATTTTTAATTTTTTTTTGTTAAAAAAAATTTTCAATATTTCTCTAAAATTTACAATTGTGCTAAAAAGTTTTTCCTATGATTTTATTTTTTTTCTTTATAATTTTTTTTATAAAGCCTTGTACTCTGTTCAAATTTGTAAAAAAATGTTGAGCAACATTAATTATTTCACACGAAAATTTTGGCATGTATTGATGTTACCTTTCATGCGAGTTTGTACAATTTGACGTTTTTATTCCTGCAAAGTATGCAACATTGTTTTGCGTATGTAAACAAAACGCACATGTATTAAACTAAAAATTATTTTTTTATTAAAAAATTTAATAAAAAAGAATATAAATATGGATAAAAAACTGTTACCGGTTGTGTTATTTTAATTTTGTATTTCTTATTTTATAACCAGTTGATACTTTTTTGCTTTTGCTTAAAATTCCACGTGAAATAAGTGCAGCTAACATTATTTCGCAGTTGTAAAAAAATGTTGCCATTACCATTTCCGAACTTTTTCACAAAATGAACAGAGTACAACTCTATCAACATTATTTTATAGATATTCCGCACAAGTTTTTTTCATTTGCGTTTTGACAGCATTTCACGTGAAATATTGAACACAGTACCAACCAGGCTTAAGTAAAAAATAAAAATTTTTAATCAAAAAATATATTTTGGAAAATGTTGCAAAGATTTTTAAGATGTTGCTGAAATTATAAAAAGTATTAGTTGATTGTAACCAGTTAATTTTAAGAGAAAATTAAATTCAAGACATTTTTCAAAAACTTACCAAAATGTAAAAGAATAAACAGATAAATGTATAACAAATGTTGCAAAGGTTTTAAAAATGTTGCTAAAACTATTTCTGTTTTATTTTTTTTTTTTGTAAAATAAATTTTAAATGCAAACATACTGAAGAAAAAAGCAAATAAAATAATATGATTATGAAAATGTTGCCAAAGTTTTCAAAATGTTGCTAGCACTACGTGAGACATAATTTTTGTTTATTAAATTTGATAAACTTCAAAGCTAACCGGTTATAACCGGTAAATTTTGAGAACAACTGCTTTTATTTTTAAAACATATGTTTAATATAATATTGTTAAAATGTTGCCAAACCCATTTCAATGATTTCTTCTTTGTACAAATGTTTTCTTAATCTTTATGTTAATTGCAATTGTCATTTTGAATTCAACTAAATCACCCCGAAAAAAATTCTTTGAAGTCAAATTCGATTTAGCTGAATTAATTAAAATAAACATACACAATAGCTGTGTGTAAAAGGCGTATCCATGTGTAATTTTGTGTGTTGGTTTGAAAATAGTTATAATTGTATAAATTAAAATTAAAATTGTTAAGTGAACTATAAAACTGAACTGAAATTGAATGATGAAAGACAAGTATTGAATTGAATTTAGTATGAATTAAAATTCTCTTTATCTTTTTATGCAAATTTAGCACGCGATTTCTCACTCTCTTTATCTGTTTTGTTCATTATTTATAAATTATTTTAAATGAAAAACATGTTATTTTGTAAAATATTTTTATTAGTTCGAAAAACTTGTTAAAAAAAAGTATATAAATAAACATTATCATTATTTATTTGTATAATTTGCCTCAATTATAATAAAAATGATGAGGTAAAAAAAAAAATATATCTAAAGAAAGAAGAAGTTCAATTGAATGTGTGCTACTTAGTAAGTAGTTAGGTAAGACATGTGATGGAAAATATAAAGAGGGGTTTCTTTAGAAATTTTTCACACATTGATTATCTTGTTGTTATTGTTACCACTGAAAGTGTAACGTTACGTGTGCAAATTATTCTAAATAAATTGTAGGAATTCTTTTTTTTTATTGAACAAATTTGTGTTCTAATTCGATGATACTGTCAAGAAGGTGATAAACGTTAATAAATAATAATGAATGAACTTATAAAAACACTTTGTTAAATGTTGCTAAAGAAAATAATCTGCTTTTTAAAATTAAAGAACAAATAATTTATTCCTTTTAAATGAAATTTCTGTTATTAACAACTGATTAGCAACAGTTTTCCAACATTTTACAAATTACACATTTCCTTCTATTCCCCCTCAAAAATATGTAGATTCAAACTCTTACAAAATCTTAATTGCTTCAAAGAAAATATACACGAAATTTTTGCTCATATACAAATGCAATTTTCATGTACTTTTTGTCTTTTTCAACGTTAACTGAAACTCTTCTTCATTCTTTACTTCTATTTAGCAACAAAAAATTTCAATTTTATATCATACCGGCAATGTTCTCTATACATTTGTATATACATATAACAGAAGATGATTAATTATAAATTACGATTTATAACACACATTTTATCAACTGAAAAAATTTTAAAAATAACAAAAATCAAATGGAGCTTAAAATAGCAAAACTTTACTACAGCCCGTTAAGCCAAATAACCCATAAAGATTAACCCAAAAAGGAAACCAGAAAACTAACTTAAAAAGTAAAAAAGGACTAAAATGATGACAAATACAAATTTCATTAAAAAAAAACTATAGTTCTGGGTATATTAAAAAAACTTTAAATGTTGCGCAACATTCTTGAAATAGCGTTGACTTTGGCAAAGATTTTTATTTCATAAAGAACAACATAATTGCTTTTTTTCTTCAGTCTAATAATAATATTTATAAACACTTTTTCAAGGTTTCTAAACATTGTTGCAAAATATTAAATACAAAAAATTATTTAAATGTCGTTGTTTTGTCCTAAGTCCTAAAATGTTTCTAAATATATTATTTTAGCTAAGAAACATATGTTTGTCTATAATGTTTATAAATATTTTACTAATCGTTGTTATCAAATTTTACCTTAAAAGGAAATTCGTTTTGTTTTAAACCTAAAGCCGTGTACTCTGTTCAACACTTCAAGTGAAATGCTGTCAAAACGCATATGAATAATAACTTGTGCGGACTATGTATGAAATAATGTTGTTCATTTTGTTAAAAAGTTCCGAAATGTTTCTGGCAACATTTTTTTACAAATGCAAAATAATGTAATATGCACTTATTTCACGTCGAATTTTGAGCAAAAGCAAATAAGCATGAACTGATTATTAAATAAGAAATAAAAAATAAAAATAACACAAGCGGTAACAGTTTTTTATCGATATTTACTTTATTTTCTATTAAATTTTTAGTTAAATATGTGTGGGGTTAGTTGAGGTTAGTAAACAATGTCGCATACTTTGCAGGTATAAAAACGTCAAATTGTACAAACTCGCATGACAGGTAACATTGATACATGTCAAAATTCCCGTGTGAAAAAATTAATGTTGCTCAACATTTAACACAAATTTGAACTGAGTAATAGGCTTTAACGAAAATATTAAAAAAGTTGCACAGTCATGTTGTTTAGATACATTTTTACTATTATTATAAAAGTTTTTTGTGGAAAAAAACGATGCTAAATATTTCTCTATAATGTTTATAAACATTTTCAGTTGTTGAAAGACACTAAACTATATACACAAATAATAATTGGAAACATTTTAAATATTTTTTAGTAAAATTCAAAGTCGTATTAAAACTTAAAATAAATGTTTATATTTTAAGATTTTACTTAATATTTTTGCCAAATTTTAATAAGAATAAATAGTTAAGCTTTTCTTAGAAAAATTTATAAAAATTTTAACAGTCAAATTTAGATAAATTTTAAATGTTTTACAACAAAGTGTATTGTATTGTCAAAATGTTGCTTAGCATTGTTGTTAAATTTAAATATGTATATACAACTTGAAAAAACAAACAACATTGTGGAAAAGAGCTAAAATCATATTCGATATTCGTATGAACTTTTTTAATGTTGCTGATTTGTTAAAAGAATGCTAATAAATTTCCACAATGAGTATAAAATAAATCAGTAAAATTTTATCTAGAAAAAAATTTTAACTTCCAGCAACATTGCTGGAAAAATTTTTTAAAAACCTATTGATGTTTTTTACAGTTAAAAAAATCGTATGAAAATGTTTGTCAACAATTATTAGTATTGTGGTTGAACTGTTCTATGGTTTTTAATCCAAATTTTGATATTAAATTAGGCTTCAGTTCATCAAATTTAATTTTTATTAAATTATTTTTATGAAGAAAGGAATTTTACAACATGAAATTAATTAAAATGTATTTATAATTTTTCATTCTTAACTGACCTGGCGTTTACGGACAGGTTACCTTTACATGTTTCAATCGCAACCACTCGATATCTTCAGAGGGATTTGCCGTTGGACACTCGCAGCCATCGACGACTGCTGGCAGTCAATAGTTAAACATCAATCTTTAAACCAAATTGTATTTAACCTTTGGTAGATCGAAATTTGCTTTGAATGATTATCTATTTTAATTGAATTTACATGTCAACAATTCTCACAAACATGTATATAGTTATGTTGCAAATAGGGTTTCTATTACTTATAACCAGGGAAACCAAATGCAGCATAATTTTGCCAAGTTTTTTTCTGAATTTCATTCGACATTTCTTAATTTTAGGCTAACTCAATTTGAACCATGGAAAGATGCACAATCAAGCCACGCGTTAAAGATATTCAGGCGTATTATGAAAATGGGCGTTCAAATTAATATGCATATCGTGCAATTCGTGATTCCGTGGTGAGGCACATTTTCACCTCAGTGGATTCGTAAATAAGCAGAATTTCCGCATCTGGGCGGATGATAATCCAAGACTGATGGTCGAAAAACCAATGCACCCACAAAGAGTGACTGTTTGATGCGGTTTATGTGCTGGTGGCATCATCGGCATCATTACTGTGAATGGTGTTCACTATCGTGAGAGGATAACGAAATGTTAATGGCCCGATTTGGAAGATATGGATGTGGATGGAATGTGGTTTCAACAGGACGTTCCGCCGAGGTCGCGGCGGCCATTTTGTTCCATACAATATTGAACCGTACCAATATTAACTATCATAATAAAAAGAAATGACAATAACTTCCTAAATAATTTATGTTTTTTTATCCAAATCAACAACGGCTCTAAAAATTTAAAATTTTATAAGGAAAAATTAAGGGAGAATCCATTTTATACGTGTTTTTGGCGTTGTGTGTAATACATAGAAATCTGGGCCAATCTATAAGTATACCGATCGATTAAGAAGCACTTTTTAAATTGATCTAACGATAACTATCCGTCCGTCTGGCTGGTTGCCTGCCTATTTTAATTTTGTGTGCGAAGTACAAGTTGCAATTTTGTAGATAATTTGATCAAATTTAGTAAATTCAATTTAACTGTACATAGGACGAAGTCTATTTAAATGGTGAGAATCGGCCTATAATTTCACATATTTCACATAAAAACTTCTTTTTAAATTAGACTCTTTGTGTCCGCAAACCAAATAATTATGTTGCTACACGCAGAGAAAAAACATGGTTGGAGTATGGTTAAAAAAAACTTATTATGGTCCCTGCAATGGCAACAAACAAACTTTTGTTGTTTTAAACAAAACTTTTATCACGATTGATAATATTTTGTTTCTATTTAACAATAAAGTGTTTACCTACCATGAAACTTCATATATGGTTGAATTCAACAATACATTGTTTTAATAAAATAAAGCTACAACAATACACTTAAACATATTATGGTAACCATATACCATATTATTATCACGGCAACCATATTATGGTTAAATTCATCCACCTAAAAGCTATAACCATATTATGGTTGCTTCCGATAATGTTATGGTTAATTTTTAATAACAATAATATGTTTGAAATTATAATATTTTAAAACATTGTATGTTTAATTTTAAATTTTAAATAATATGTTTAAAAAGCAACAACATTCTGGTCGTTTGCATTTTACATGGTTTGCTTAAAATTCTCATTCATTTTATTTTAATTATTAATTAAAACACATTAATTTCCGTAGAATAAAATAGTAGAAAAGAAAAAATGGTTGTAATATGAATGAAAAGGGGATGTTTTTGTAAAAGTGGAACATAACACCTATCAGGAATAAAAAATTAAATAAAATTATAATTTAACACTAGAAACAAATCAAAAATATTGATGAAATAAGTAACCATAATATGATTAACATTGACCATATTATTGTTAATTCTGACCATAATATGGTTACTTTTGTCAAAATTCAAGGAAATTTTGACCATATTATGGTAAACTTTAAACATAATATTGTTAGTTTTGATCATTATTATGGTTGATATTAACCAAAATCAGGTTAATTATGGCCATATTATGGTTGATTTCGGGAACATTTTTGTTGATTTAACCATACCATGGTCATAGTTAAACATAACATGGTAAACTGCAAACATAAAAATTGTTAAAATCCAACCATAGTATGTTGCTCTTATAATATGGTTACCTCCAACCATATTTTTTTTCTACGTGTATGTATTAAGATTTAATAAGCCCCAAAAATATTTAACTGCAAATTAAATTCTTAAATTTTTTAATATTTGGCACAAATAACTCTTATATGAATTTTAACCTCTTAACATAACTTTGTTTTTCTGAGCTGATGACTGACTGCCCGTCGTTATCAAATAGGGTACAATGTCGACATTGCGTCTGTAAATAATATGGTGTTTGGGCTTAAACGATTATAATTTAATGATTGTTTTTAATAAATGGAACTGTTTTTAAATTGTTAAATATTTTGTTTTTAAATTAGAAATTTTTAAAAATTTTCAGGGCATATTTTTAAGTTTTAACTGCATATTTAATGCGTATAAAACACGCTTATTATTAGTTTCACTGCTTTTAACAATAGAATTAAATTTTAAAAAGAAAATATGTGCCATTAATCCTTAATGTTGCTTAACGTTTTTTGAAATATTTTCCGAAAATGTTTATAAACAATTTTGAATGTTACTAAGCTTTAAATTATTTCAAATTTATAAAGGGCTCTTTTTTTATTAAAAACATGTTGAAACTTTTCTTAACATTTTTCTAAAACAAAAAAAAAATATTTTCAAGTAAAAAAAAAAACTTTTAAAAATATGAATTAAAATTTGCAAATGTTGCTAAGATTAAAGATACAGTATAAAATTCTTTTATGGTCTTTTGCGATGTTTAAAAAAATGTATATGTGTATGTTGGTAAACTATGTTTTTATAAATTTCTTTTTTTACTAAAAAAAAATCATTTAAAAGTGTTTTGAAAATGCAATGCTTATAAGCATTTTAAAATGTTGCTAAACATTGTTAATAACAATATTTAAACGTTTCTATTAGCAAACCATCCGGTTTTTTTATAAGAATTTTAACACATGCATTATTTTCTTTAAAAATTTCTCATGCAACCCTCGTTTTTTTATCACTTCAAACTTCATGTTATGCAGCTCGGATGCAGTTTTCAAAAAAAAAATCACTCAAATTACATAGAGTCACATTTAGATACATATACAGAAATATATAACCACAATGATTTGATATATACCAAACATAGTTTGTGGCTACTTTAAAATGTGAAGTATATTTTAGGTTTTTTTTCTACAGCTAAATGACTACTAGAAAACCATTATCTTCCTACACAAAACCCTATATACCACACTCTGTAGCTCTCTAGCTACTTTCGTGCACTATATTTTTTCATCATTCAAAAAACATAAATTTAGATTAGCTGTCTGTGATAGTAAATGCAACATTTATTATATACTACAAACCATAAATAGAATATCTATGGTCATTACTTGGACACACTACGAAAAATGAACAAACAGATGTATGTCCATATATGGTATTCTATATACATACACATATGTATGTAAGTACTTTTCCTTTAGTATGTCTGCAAAATGCTTTACAAAAATATTTTTGTTCATCAAAAAGGCAAACGAAACAAAAAACTACTGAAATATGAAGTCAAAAAAAGAAGACAAAATTACCAACTGATGACATATGAGAGAATGTTGAAAACAAAATGAAAATGTATATTTATGACCAACAAAATGAGATGAAGAGGATAATAATGGTCAAGTAAATTGTTTGGTAAATGGATAACAAACAACCACAGCTAAAATATTGCTAATCAAATGGCAAAGTTATAAAAATGTTATAAAAGACTTGCCAACAAAAAAAAAACTGCAATTTTAAAATGACATTTCGTTAAAATGCAGTAAACTATTTAAAACCTAAAAAAAAATTATTTATTAGCATTTTGCAAAATGTTGCCCAACAAAAAATGATATTTCTTATACTTTAAAAATGTTGAAAACTACAGTTTTAACAAGGATTTATTGCAATATTTTAATTTTTTAAATCTTTTAGCTTAAAAAGAGAATTAAAAAGTTTAGAATATGGCTTAAATTTTCTCTTATTAAATGTTGCTAAGCCTAAAAAAATGTTGCTAAACCTAAAATAATGTTGCTAGAGTTTAAAAATGTTTTAAACATCCCACAAAGTCTTAAGTATTTTGGCGAAAATGCTTCTCTGATCTAATTATTGCTTAAAAATTTTCAAAAAACAATAACAACTTATCATAACACGAATAATTCTCAAAATACGTAAGACTTGTATGATAGTGTAAAGTACCCTTAAAGGCCGTAATACACTATCCCACAAAGTTTTAAGTATTTTTCGAAAATGCTTCCCTGATCGAATTATAGTTCGAACATTTTCAAAAAAAAAACAATAACAATTTATCATGACAGGTTTGTATTTTTGTCAAAATCCGTACGATTTGTGTGGCACTGTTAAGCAGCTACACAAAAAAAATTATTTTTCGAATTCAAACAAAAAATTTGTAGTATCAAAACATTTTTTGTCTGAAATCGGTCCTACAAACAAATTCGCATATTCAAACAATTTATTTGCATTTTGTTTACTGAAAAAAAACACTGATTTTTTCAAACAAATAATTTACAGAATCAAACAAAAAGTTTACTGAAATTCATATAAATTTCAAACAAATAATTTTGCTGAATCAAACAAAAATTTTTTGCACAATCAATGACGCGCACCCAAGCTATCACTGAAGGAGAAGATGAAGGCAGACTGGCTTTGAGACACATGTTTTGTTGGAATAATTTTTGAACGAAGTCTTGTTTATACACACAATGTTTTTCTTCATCACTCACTGTTGCTGTATCCTTTCCTTGGCTAAAGAAGAAGAAATGTAACAAACAACGGCAGCAGACCGACTCGATATGTTTTTCGTCATCATTTTATTTTTGTATTTGATGTATTTAAGTAAACAGTTTTCAAAAATTGAATACGGGATTTTGTTTTTCATTCTTTTTTTTCCAACTTTGAAACCAACCAAAAATTTATTTTGTTTCTTGTAATGTTGTTGTTGTTTCTGTTGTTTAAAAAAGAATGAAACCTTTTTTTTACCTGCTATTTTTTTTTTGTTTTTTTACTAATAACCTCGTCGCGCTATTTTATCATCTTTCTTCTTATATATAAGTAAGATTCATAATATCAAACAATATGTATCTCAGTTCATTGGTTTAGATTTCTAGCAAATAGCCAAAATGTCTAGCACCCTTTTTAGCTCAACCGTTAATTTTTTTCTGCTCTAAAATTTTTATCAAATTATTGAATGGAAAATGTTTAACACATTTTTGTATAAATTTTAAACTTTATTTATTTATACAGCACGTTGCTTAGCAGCAAATATTTTCAAATACATTATTTTTTGAATCAGATAGCCAAATAAGTTGTTAATAAATGTTGCTGTTATTTTTTTTATGTTTTTCAACATGTTACTTCAAGTCTGTTCAACAATTTTTAAAAATCAGTGTTCATCGTTGAAGTTGTCTATTAAATTGTAAATTATTTTAAATATTTGTTAAGTTTCTTTGTTTTTCGTAAACAAAAATAAATCCCATTTGGCTATTGAAACTAGTTGCAAATAAACTTTAAAATTCCCAAACTTTCAATTAATATTTTATTTGACATGTTGCTGAAGAATGTTAACCATAATAACTTCTTAATCTTACTTGAAGAGCGTTTTATGTTTTGCAACCTTATACTTAAAAAGCTTAAACAATTGTTGCTGGAAAAAAAACATTTATGTTGCAGATGTCTTTTTCGGCTATTGAAAATATTTTCCAATAAATATTTACAATTAAAAACCTTAAGTCAATGCTTGAATTGACATACGACATAAATTTAAAGTTGCTGGTGTAAACAATTATGTTATGCAACATGTTGCTGAGGAGTTTTAGCTAAAATAATGTAAATTTAAAGTTTGTTTTACAATTATTTTCAAATGCTATTAAAGAAAAAAATTTTAGGTTTAGCAAAATGTTTCTAATAATCCTTACAAACTGTTTCTAAAGAAAGTTTTTATATACTAAAACATGTTTATCAAGTAATACCAGGCTTAAACTTTGGTATGCAGCATGTTGCAAAAGAATCTATATTTATCCAAGAAAAAAACTTAACAAAATTGTTGCTAACAAAAAATTTCGTACCTTTAAACATGTTACTAAGTATTGATTTTATTTTTTTTTTTACAAAACTTTTGAGTCAAAAAAATTAGAATAAATGTGTTAACAATATTCTTAAAAAGTTCTTTTTTATACAACATATACAAATGTAGCTAAACAATTTAAAACCAATATTACCGGATTTTGAAACTCTTAACTGTTTTTTGGAAAAATTGTATTATATATTTATGCAATTATTTAAGAAAGAAAATAATAACTTAAATGATTTTGATCAACCCTTAGCAACATGCTAATGATATCTTTTGACAAGAAACAGTAATTTTGACAATGTTACTTTACTTTCCATTTTCCAAAAATTACTACTGGAATTACTAAATTTTTTTCAGAAACATATTGCGTAGACTCTTTGGCAAAAAAAAAGTAAGCAAAACTCAATTTGGATTCACAAAAAATTTAAAAAAAAAACATATCTTAAATTTAAAAAATGTGTTTAAGTTTAGCTACATGTTGGGAGATAATTTTTTTATTACCATTATAACCAATTAAAACATATTTGGCATAGCAACATGTTGCTAAAGTTTATTTAAAAGTCTATTAAAAATTAATCTGTAGACAAAAAAAATCAAAATTTATTTTTAGGTTTTTAAAAATCCACTATACTTAATATTTTCAATGTTAAGCAACAAAATATTTTGTTTTTATGCGTAAAGCCTGGCGTTCTGCTTATTATTT
Organism: Pollenia labialis; assembly: GCA_949318255.1. Lineage (NCBI taxonomy): Eukaryota > Metazoa > Arthropoda > Insecta > Diptera > Polleniidae > Pollenia > Pollenia labialis. The sequence continues at coordinate 27,845,099 of OX439141.1, read as the reverse complement.
CGTGCCAAACTCAATCAAAAATACCTATTTCTGTGAAATACTTACAAAAATGTTGATAGAGTTCTTCATTGTTTATATTGCGTAAATTATAAGAAATGTTTCTAGCAACATTTTTGTTTTCCATGCGAAGCACGCGCAGCTTATATTATTTCGCCGGGAATTAAAAGCAACAGATGAACATTTTGTCTGTAAACTAATACGGAATAAATTTTTCTAATTACAACTGCGGAAAATGTTACACTTTAATTTTCAGCAACATTTTGCTAAATATTCTTTAAATGCTGCTTAAGGTTTCTAAAGCATAAAATCAATAACTTTTTAATAATATGTCTTATACTGTATATAACCTTTCAAGAGCTCTATTATATTTTGGTTTGCAACATGTTGCCAAGAGCCTTCTTATATTCCCATAACTTTTTTATTTCTAAAGCCAACAGTTTTCTTCTAAGTTTTTAGTTTTTTATTTGTACTCGCTTTTGCAAATTATTTGTGCACATGCTTTTTGCGAATTATTTATAATTTGTTTTCACATTAACGTCTCTTCTAACTGCCAACTAAATGTTGCTTATTTACAGCGAAAGCCATTCAACCAAACTTTTTTTTTTATATATTTCGCAAACTTGGCAGCCAGAAAGCTCACAAAAGAAAAAAAACACTTAAAATGTAAATAAGTTCAAATTTGTTATTTGTTTAAGCAATTTCTGGTTTGATAAACAAAATTGTGAACAATTTTTATAATGAGCGATAATAAAAGAAACAATGGCACAGCAATATTTAGAGCAGCAGCTCATAAACAAAAACTAATAAAAATGTTGCGTGTCTAACAGAGGCAAACAAAAATTGGCATCAATATACCAAAAAAAAAAAAAGAAAACTAACAATTGAAATTAAGCAAAAAAAAAAAAAAAAGATTAAATCGAAACAAATTTACAAATTAGTTGCTAAACACATTAAATTCTTTCCATACGCCCGGAAAAAGCAAAAAAAACTTTTTAAAGCTCTTCAAAATGCATCGAAATACTACGAATAGTTTTAATTGCATTTTGTCTCTTATTTAAAATAGTCGCAAAATTTTATTTGGTTTAACTTTATTTATCTCTCTATACACATGTGTCTTTATAAATCCTAATCTCTCTAGTATTTTTAATTAAAATTTAAATTCCACTTTTCTTCTTTTTTTTTGTTGCGCACACAAATTTTGTTTTTCGAAATTTTATTCTACAATGTTAGGGAAACCTTTGAAATCACACCAGATTCAAAATACTTTTTTTTTTTTGGATAAAAACTAGATAAAATTGTGTGTGCACAATGAAACTTTATTATGTCAAATGTATTCCATTTTATCATCATATTTTAACGAAATTGCGGTAGTTAAAATGGCTAGAAAAAAACAAGAAAACAGTAACGAAAAAAACTTACTTAAAGTGAATAAAAAAATAATTTTGGTAAATCTGAGGATAAAAGTAATACAGAAAATACAAAAATCTACATATTGCATGTACAATTGTAACAACATTTTAATAAAACATTAAGCTAAACACGGAGAAAAATAATTAATTACTGTTTAGTCACAGTTAAAGATTGATTGTAAGTCTCGTCTGTAGATTGGGTATAGTCACGTCTAATAAATAATACTTTAGATGAGATAATACTCAAGACGAGATTAGTCTCGTCAATAATCTCGTCTTAAGTATTATCGCGTCTATAGTATTATTTATTTTCGTTTATAGCCTCGTATAAAGTCTGGTGTTTAGTATCATCTATTGCTTACTCTTTAGACTCGTCTTAAGATTGTCAATAGCCTCGTTTTAAGTCTCGTCTAAAGTTTCGTCTTAAGTTTCATCTAGAGTCTAGCCTAAAGTCTCGTCTAAAGTCTCGTCTAAAGTCTCTTCTATAGTCGCATCTATAGTCTATTCTACATTCTCGTCTATAGTATCGTCTTTAGTCTCGCCCATCGTTTAGAGTGAAGTCTATAGGGTCGTATACAGTCGTTCGTGTCGTCTATAGCCTCGTATATAATTTTGCTTATATTCTCGTCTATTGTCTATTGTCCCGTACATAGTCTTGTCTATAGTCTTGTCTATAGCCCTGTCTATAGTCTCGTCTATAGCCTTGTCTATAGTCTCGTCTATAGCCTTGTCTATAGTCATATCTTTAGGCTAGTTTATATTCTCGTCTAAATTCATGTCTGCTGTCTCGTCCATAGTAGTTTCAAAAGCCTCGTATTTAATTTTGTCACGTCTGCTGTCTCATCTGTAGTGTCGTCCGTGGACTCAGCTTTAGTGTCGCCTATAGTCTCGTCTATTGTCTCGTAAACAGTCTCGTCTTTACATGCAGAGAAAAAACACATTTAAATATGGTTACCTCCAACAAAACTATTTTTAAACAAAATTTTAAACATATTATGGTTAATATAACCATATAATTGCCACCTCCATCAGTCCTCCATCAAGAAGCCACAACCATATTATGGTTGCCTCTAAACATGTTATGGTTAAATAGAGCAATAATTTGTTTTAAAATTAACAATAGTATTTTCCTCCTTTCCGAGAGTAACATGCTATGGTTGAAAACATGTTTTAGTTATTTTTGACCATAATATGTTCGGAGGCAACCATAATATGGTTGATGAATCTTGATGGAGGACTAATTCAACAATAATATGGTTGTCGGTGACAATTAAATTGTTAAATGAATCATAATATGTTTTTCTTTAAAAATAGTTTTGTTGGAGGTGACCATATTTAAATATGTTTTTTCTCTGGCTGTAGTCTTGTCTATAGTATCTTCTAAAGTCGCGTCTAAAGTATTTTCTCGTCTAAAGTGTCCTTATATCATCTAAATCCTTGTCTATAGTCTAGTCAATAGTGTCGTCTATAGTCGCGTCCATGGACGGCCTATGTTCTCCGTGGACATGTGTATATATCTAGTCTACAGAGTCGTCTTATACCGTCTACAGACTTGTCTATAGTCTAGTCAAATAGTCTCGTTTATAGTCTCGTCCAAAGTCGTGTCTATAGGCTCATATTTAATTTTGTCACGTCTGCTGTCTCATCTATGTCGTCCGTGGTCTCGGATTTAGTCTCGTCTGTCGTCTCGCCTATAGTCTCGTCTGTCGTCTCGCCTATAGTCTCGTCTGTCGTTTCGCCTATAGTCTCGTCTATAGTCTTATCTATAGCCTCATCTGTACTCTCGCCTATAATCTCATCTATGGTTTAGTCTTAGTTCGACTCTTTACCCTAATCTAGCATTAAAAGTCCGATTTTTATGTATATATTTCATCACTTTACTAGCCTCAGTTTATCCATCAAACTTATTAAAGAAAAAGTTGGTTTTAAAATTTTCTTTTTCTGAATTTCTATCAGTGTATTTTCCACATTGCCTTTAATCTGATTTACATAATTTCGGTCACTTGATTGGAATAGTTTTCGCTTTAGTTTTTGGTGTTTTTTTGTTTTTTTTTTTAAACATTTTGTATATTTTAGTTTAATTTAAAGCAACTTACCCTCAATATGACGTTGGCCATGTAAACAAAATACCGAGGGCCCTTGCCTTGTAGGTTCCGGGTTATTGTTGTTGTTATTGTTGTTATTGTTGGTGTTGTTATTGTTGACATTGCTAGAACTGGCCTGTAGGGGCGTATTGCCAGTTGCGGTTGTAGCTGAGCCATAACTGCCAGTTTTGCGTTGTTTAAAATCTCTGGAAGAAAAAACAAGAGAAAGGATTAAAATTATTTATGTATAAGAAAATTAAAGATAAACTGTAAAGTATACTTTTAGGAAATAAAAAGTATTTTAAATAAGAAAATTTCAGTATAAAGAATGTGGCCTTTTTTAAAGGTTTGTATGATTTAAACATGTTTTTGGGTTAAGTTTATGTCATTGTCAGTTTAAAAAAAAAACATTTGGGGTATTCACAAGATGTGCTATCATGTTATATTGTCATAATGTTCTAACATTTTACAATGGTTTAAAAAAAATTGTTGTTGCTTTGTAAACAAATATTGTCTTAAATAAATAGAACTTTGCTTGGTATGTTTATTGTGGTGTCGAATTTAATCAGAAGAGACCTGCGCTGAGCGGCTGAGTCCAACCGCATTAGTTTTTGTAGCCGTCGCCGTTGATGGTATAGTTTTATCCGGCTAATATCCGAATTTAACCTGCGGCTAGCAATTTTTGCAACAAAAAACTTGAGGCGTCAAATTAGCTCGGCTTAGGACTCTGATGTTTGATAAACAAACAAAATAAAATTTATTTGTGGTTTGCGTCTGAAAAATGGAAAATAGTCAGAAAAGATCTAATTTAATTTCTTATTTCATGGATTAGAATTAAAAACTATTTTTTTTTTGGTAAATATTTATTTTTTTTTTTATTTTTTTTAAATCAGCTGACATAAATTCAAAATAACACACTAAATTATGAGGGGTTGTTCACAACAGTCGTATATTTTCATGTTATTATGTTAAGACTTATGACTTTATGACACCTTGTGAATCCCCCAATTATTTTTTTATTAACTTTTCTTTTCTTTTAATGTTGCACTCAAATTGCTTTCGCTTTAAATATATTTTTTTCTGTTAACAAAATTCTAAAACCAGTGGAAAAACAGAAAGTTTTCAAACTTTTCGTTTTAAAAAAAATTTGAATTTTCGTCATCAGTTCTTTTATTTGTCAGATGAGAAAAGAAAAAATAAGGAAATTTTCATGTTGATTGCAAAATTAGCACATCACAATGGTAAACAAGTTCTACTTGGAAATTCCTTCGATTCTTAAACAAACTGGCAAATAACACTACTACCAATTTGAAAAACAGTTTTAGCCAACAATTTTCATACTCATACATCTAAGTATCACAGCAAGATGGTTGCTTGGCACTCACTCACACAGTCAGCCAGCAACCAAAAAAAAAACAATATGAAAGTTTCGCATAAGTGCAGGAATTTGCGACAAAAAAAAATAAGCGTATTCTATTTTAAAAAACAAATAACTGGAAAAGTAAAAATTGCTATTGCAAAAAGAAAATTTCTTGCAAATGCTACTCGAAGAAAAAATTGTTTCTGAAACAAACAGAAAACTTTTCCTATTTTTCTCGTTTAAGAAAAATTTAAGAAGAAATGAAAAAAGTAAAACTCCCTCAGCAATTTGTTTGCCTTAAAAAGAAAGTAATTGTCTAAATTTTATTATTGATTTTGAAAACTTTAAGGAAATTTAAAAAAAAAATATCGCAAGGTAAAAATTATGAAAAGAAACTAAAGTTATTTAAAAACAACAGCTGCGCATCTTGCTACAAAAATAGTTGTCAGTAAACAAAATTAAGGCAAATTTAAGAAATTGTATAAAACTACCTCTTTTTTTATAAAAAATATACTTGTTTAATTATGATATTTAGGACAAGATAAGACTTAAAAATCTAACTTAATGACAGCCATATTAATTTAAATATTGGCATATTTGTAGTCATACACATATATACATATGTATTTGTGTGGACATAATTTAAATCATACCCTGCAGAGAAAGCAACTAGTATTTACCTAGAAATAGGTATATGGGTTGGTTTTTACTTTAAGCTAAACTAAACACTTTAGATTTTTTTCATATATTAAATTATCGTATTAAACATTGGGTTGTCAAATGAGCTCAACTAGTTCTTTTTATAATAGTATAAAACTAGTTGCTTTATTTACAGTATAAGTACTAATAAAAGCAAAGCTAATTTTGCAAGTTCCCCTCAATATTTTTTCATATTTTCATAAAATTTGTTTTGTATACCTTTATTAAATTAAAAATTTTTTTATAAATACAGTCGTTATAGTATAAAAATAACATTTCTTGATATGTTTTTTTACCACATATTAATATTTTAAAATTTAAAGTTAATTAAAAAGACAGTAAGGGTTTTTTTAAATTCGCTCTAAAGTCTCTGTGCAAACTGTGAATTTTAACGCCCTCGCAAATGAACTGTCAAAAATTTTATGAGAATTTATTTACACAAACTTCACAAATTTTTTTCTCGTCAACTTGCGCTGTTCAATAAAATAATAATAATAATAAATTGTATATATGTAGGTCGAATAGCAGTCAATTTTAATTATTTAAACATTTTTATATGATTTAAAAGAATATGTTCAGGGGCAAATGCAGATATTATCATTAATAACTTATTAAATTACTGAAACTAGTTGTTGTTTTGTTTAAACTAGCGAATTATTGTTCAAAAATATTAAAAAATATAGAATAAACAAATCAAAATAATAGTGATGTTAATAAAAAGTAAACAAACTTTTTATTCGAGTACTTTCTTATCGTATATTTAAAACAGGTTCAAACAAAAGTGTTTATGATACTTTTCGGCAAGATTTTGTTCAGAAACTAAAATAAAATGTAGTTTTATTTGATAAGAATAATTTTTAAGTTCTACAATTAAAAAAAAACTATAAAAAACAATTTAATATAGAATATCATGTGAACCGAATAGAAGTTTCATGCATCACTAGCAATAAAATGGCAGCAAAATATAAAGAAAGTTGCCATACTTAAACACAAAATCGGCACAAACTGTTAATAGTAATAAAACTGTTAATGTACGTTTATGAATACAAATTTTTATAGGAGGTTTATTAGACAAAAAGCGTTTGATAGTTATTACATTCTATAAGCTTAAAATAAGAACTTGTTATGAATATGGCTGTTACTTTTTATTTGTATTTATAAGAAATTTGAATAAAATTAACTTTTTATAGGAAGTTTTACTATACATAATTCACTTTTTGTAGGATATTTTTCTAAAATTCACTTTTAATTGTTAATTTTTGTAAAATTTACATTTATATTTTATAGGATATTTTGCTAAAATGTACGCTTTATAGGAACAAATTTATAAATTTTAGCAATATTTCCTATAAAAAGTAATTTTTTACAATATTTCCTATAAAAAATAAATTTTACCAATATCTCTATATATATAAAAATTACGTGTATGTTCGTGATCGCTAAACTCAAAAACTACTGTACTGATTTTGACGAAACTTTATGTACATGCTCTATGGGGCATGAGGAGTGTTTCTGTGTAGTTTGAAGTTCATCCGACAGATGGCGCAATATTTAGTTTCTTTTTGTTTTTGCACAGTAACTCAAGAATAACTGCACCAGTTTTGGCCAAACTTTATATACATGCTCTATGGGACGTGAGGAGTGTTTCTGTGTAGTTTGAATTCGTCCAACAGATGGCGTAATATTTAGTTTTTTTGTGTTTTGCCCGATAGAGATTAGCGCGATAAGCCTATGCTGTATTTCGCTGAAGGCGTTGGGTCCTTAATCGGCGTGTAGTGGCGTTAATTAGCCCGATACCAACTCAAACCTAACATCTTTTACTGAAAAAAATAATTTGTCCGGCAGATGGCGCAATATTTAATTCTTTTGTGTTTTGCCCCATAGAGATTAGCGCGATAAGCCTATGCTGTGTTTCGCTGAAGGCGTTGGGTCCTTAATCACCAGTTACACCACTTATAACTCAAGAAAATTGGTAGGGAGGTAGCTTAGAGCCAGGAGACGGACATATGATACTTTTGCCCCGCCCACTTTTACGCCCACTTTTTTCGATTTACCTAAAATCAGAAAACGGCTCCATCGAGTTGACTAATTTTTCTTTCAAATCTTCGTATTAATCAACTTTATGTTTTCATCGAAAGAAAAATTTACCACGCCTACTTTTACGCCCACTTTTTCTATTAAGCGCATAACTGGAGAACGACTTGACCGATTTGGACGATTTTTTCTTCAAAATGATCGCCATGGTTTAACTTAGGTTTTTACGGAAAGAAAATTTTGCCCCGCCCGCTTTTTCCGATTTACCTAAAATCAGAAAACGGCTCTTTCACCAAATAAAAAAAAAACAAAAAACATTGTCTATGCGCTGGCCTTAAGATAAAGTAATAAATAAATATAACTTCCAATTTGCCTTAAATACATGCGTTTCTTTTTTGATTGAGCCCATATCTACACCATATGTAAGTTATTTTGTAAAAAAAACCTAATGATAGGTATTCCATGGATTTTTATTTTAAAGGCCGTTGTTAAATGTTTAATTAAAATCGTGTGGTAATACAACACTACTGTTTGCTTAGGGTCAGCAACGTGGACCGGGTCAGCTAGTTACTTATAAAAGTAAGTTTAAGCAAAATTGCCTATAAAATGTAAATGTTACAAAATTTTTTTTTATAGAAAATTTTGCTAAAGTTAACTTAATTAGGAAATTTTAGAAACATTTACAAACATATTATAGGAAATGATGGTAAAATTTACTTTTTAAAAGTAATTTTACTAATATGTACTTTTTATAGGATATATTGTAGAAAATTCCTTTTTATAGGAAATTTTTGTAAAATTTACTCTTTATAAGTAGTAATTTTGGTAAAATTTACTTTTTATTGGAAATTTTGGTAAAATGTACTTTTTATAGGAAATTTTGGCAAAATTAATTTTTCATAGGAATTTTTTGTAAAATTTACTTTTTATAAGTCATTTTACTAATATGTACTTTTTATAGGATATATTGTAAAAAATTCCTTTTTATAGGAAATTTTTGTAAAATTTACTCTTTATAAGTAGTAATTTTGGTAAAATTTACTTTTTATTGGAAATTTTGGTAAAATGTACTTTTTATAGGAAATTTTGGTAAAATGTACTTTTTATAGGAAATTTTGGTAAAATTAATTTTTTATAGGAATTTTTTGTAAAATTTACTTTTTATAAGTCATTTTACTAATATATTGTGAAAAATTACTTTTTATGAGAAATTTTTGTAAAATTCACTTTTTATAAGTAATTTTACTAATATGTACTTTTTATAGGATATATTGTAAAAAATTCCTTTTTATAGGAAATTTTTGTAAAATTTACTCTTTATAAGTAGTAATTTTGGTAAAATTTACTTGTTATATGTAATTTTGGAACAATATACTTTTTATTGGTAATTTTGGTAAAATGTACTTTTTATAGGAAATTTTGGTAAAATTAATTTTTTATAGGTAATTTTTGTAAAATTTACTTTTTATAAGTAATTTTGCTAATATTTACTTTTTGTAGGATATATTGTAAAAATTACTTTTTAAAGGAAATTTTGGTACAATTTACTTTTTATATGTAATTTTGGAAAAATATACTTTTTATTGGAAATTTTGGTAAAATGTACTTTTTATAGGAAATTTTGGTACAATTAAATTTTTACAAAAAATTTTGTTTATGTTAATTTTTATAGGAAATTTTTCCTAAATTCACTATTTATAGGAAATTTTTCTAAAATTTTCTTATATAGGAAATTTTGTTCAGATTTACTTTTTAAAATAAATTTTGTTTAAATTTACTTTTTATAAGAAATTTTGTTAAAATTTCTTGTTATATTTTTTTTCGAACGTAGTCCATTTTTAAAATATTCAAGTTACGTCTGCTTATAACAAATAAACCAAAATAAGGCACGATAATGTGACCATATTGTACCGATTATTGTCATATTTTCGGTTTAGCGAATATGCGATTAAGAAAATCGTCACGATGTGCGACGATAATGTCAGCGCTCAGAACTGAATTGTGCAGTTTGTAGAAATGTGTGCTGATGAAGCACGATTAAAATCTTCGTAGCTTGTGCGATCTTACCGTTATACGCTGGCATTATTTGTTCAAAATTGCACAAAAGTTAAAAAAGGGCTTCATGAAACAAGTCTCGTAAATTTGCCCATTTGCTCAAATCACAATTTTAAGCAGTTTTATAAAACCCTCAACATAATTTTTCATGAAAATAATATTCTAAATGTTAATCAGCTGTTTTTCACAAGTTTGCAAAAGTTTGGCAGCTCTTTAACAAGAGTTTAAGGGCTTGGTAAGTTTGTTATAAATAAGCTTTGGGCCAAATTCATGCCAACTTTTCGTTCATACAAACTTTTCATTATAGATTGTTGACATAACTAACTTTAAGAACAGATCTGATAGTATAACAAATAAATAACAATCTTTGTAGCCAGATTTTGTTTTTTTTTATTGTTTTATGAAAACTCCTTGGTAAACTTAACTAATTTATATTCAAATAACACCAACACTCAAACTATTTTATGGCCCATATTACCATCACCTTCTCTGCCAGGCTATAAACAAAATATTGCCTAGCATAATAAGTTATTGCAGAATCCTTGAAAGGAAAATGCAAAGAATATGAATGCACCGATTTTTCGCTTTACATGACTTTTCTCCAAGGAGCATACGAAAAAAATGCAACTGATGTGAATGAAAAGAGAAAAACACAGATGTCGTAAAAAAAAACTAAAAAATGTTCATGGATTTCAAATTTTATTGTTAAATTTATATGCAGATTTGTTGGCCTTGAATGTTACTTTGTAGCATTGCATTTTTTTCCAGGTAATGCAACTAAATATTTCATAGTCATCCGTGTTGCTGTGGTGGTGCAGGGTGGTATGGCCATGATACGAGAACATTTGCAACTGCCGTGACAATAGCACTACTGGCTGTCTTGATATGCAGATATCCAAAATAAAATTCATAGAAAGGTAGAAGCGACATATGTCATTTTGTCTGCTGTTAGCTGGCTTTATTTCTAGTTGTAAAGCTACTTTGTCCCCTAATAAAGAGATTAATCTATTTTTGTTTACTTAGGCAAGAATTTGCATAAAACTTCTGTTTTCCATTTACAAAAAAATGTTTTATATTCAGGAATGTTCGGCAAAAGTTGCCTCTAACAAGAAAGCAAATAAATTTTTAAATTGTCCCTGTCCCAGCTATAATTTTAGTATTCTTCAATAAAAGAAAAACTTCGTTCCTTCCTTCGTTTCGATTTGGCTTTTAATCATCTAAAGTTTTTTTTAATTGTAAATTTTTGTTCTTGTTTCACAAAAATAGCACGAAATAAAAATTATTAAGAAATTTGCATGAGCAAAGAAAGTCTTAAGCTGATTTTTAATTAAAGCCACAACTCTTTGGAAAAAAATGGTTTTGCTGAAAGAAAAAATTAAAATTCAAACTATTTTTAAAACAACAAGAAGAAAAAAAGTTGACAAAAAGTGTTCATTTAAAATACAAAACAGCAGCCAAACAAGAGATGGAGCAAAAATGCATTTAAAGCAAACTTTTTTAGACATTCAGGATCTAACACCCCCAAAATGGCAGAAAATTGTGGAAATGATAAAACAACTTTAAATTTTATGCAACACATCAATATAAGTAGTTAAATGTTGCTACCACAAGCAGCAAAGATTTCACTTAAACCAACAACAAAAATTTTACACAAATAATTGGAAAGGCCTTAAAAACCTCAAACTCAAACCGCCATCAAACCCAAACTCTAACGTAGAAATAATGTCATGTGCACTTACTCACTACACAAGATGAAAGCTGGAAAATAAGCCATTATAGCTCTTAAGACTTTTGGTGAATCCAAAGACAAAAACACAGTGGGATTTGTTCATAGAAATATTATTATTTAATAGTCTCCTAAATAATTTTAGTCCAAATTGTATCAATAAAAGCTGTCAAATGTATGATTATTTTTCTAGTTATATCGGTATTAGATGTATGGCAAGTAGCACCGTCCTGTTGAAACCACATACCATCCACATCCATATCTTCCAAAGCGGGATATAAAAATTTCGTTATCATCTTACGATAGCGAACACAATTCACCGTAACTGCCTGACCGGCCTCATTTTCGAAAAATACGGCCCGATGATGCAGCCAGCCCATAAACCGAACCAAATAGTCACTCTTTGTGGGTGCATTAGTTTTTCGACAATCACTCTTGGATTATCATTCGACCAAATGCGGCAATTCTGCTTATTGAGGAATCCACCGAGGTGAAAATGTGCCTCATCACTGAAGATGATTTTCTTCGAAAATTGATCGATATGCATTTTGATTTGAACGTCCATTTTCATAATAAGCCTGAATTACTTTAACGCGTTGCTCGATAGTGTATTTTCATTGTTCAAATTGAGTTGGTCTGAAATTAAGAAATGTCAAATGAAATCCAGAAAAAAACTTGACGTTTAGGTGTGGTTCACATTTAACAGCGGCCCTTAAAATTTAACCAATTTAACATAAGAGCATTTTTGTATTCCCAAAAATTACTTTGATAATACGCTGGCAAGTGCACGGCCTAAAAAAACTGAACTGCCAACTTGCTTTATTTATTGATTTTCTTGCGAAAACAATAAAGTAGTGACCGCTTTTTTTCATCGTTATAAGCAGGGCTGTGGAGTCGGAGTTGAGGTTTTTGTGCCGGAGTCGGAGTCGTAGTAACCACAAAAACTCGCAACTCCGACTCCAAAGTTTTTCGGCATAAAAAATTAAAAAAAAATTTCCAAAATAAAAATTATCTTCTTAAAACACATTTAAAATTTAAATAAATGGTTTATAAATGCTACTCTTATGTGCTGTTTCCAAATGACAGGCGATGGAATTTTACTACATAATCAATCGTCTGTCATTTGGAAACAGAACATTAATGTTTGCGTACGGTAATTTCTTCTCTAAATGAAAAAATAAAAGTTAACATCACTGAGTCTCATATACATTTAGCATCAAGATTATAGTAGGAGTCAGATTCGTCAGTCGGAGTCAGAGTCGGAGTCGCACTTAAAAAATTTCAGCGTTTGGAGTCGGAGTTAGTACTTTTTTCGGACGACTCCACAGCCCTGGTTACAAGTGACAGTTTTTTATTATAGTTTGCAGTCACAGTTTTTTTTTCTATTTAAGATTATAGTGATAGCTTGTAGTCACAGTTTGTATCCTGAATTTGTAGTAATGGTTTGTAGTAACAGTTTGTTATCAAAGATTGTAGCCGTAGGTTCCAATCATAGTTTTTGTAGTCACAGTTATTACTCATAGTGTGTAATCATTGTTTGTATTCAAAGTTTTAAATATAAGTTTTATTTTAGTTTGCAGCCAAAGTGTCTATCCAGTTCTATAGTTCTTGATACAAGTCTGGTCTAGTCACAGGTGATGCCACGGTATAGGTCCTGCATTAATTTTATGTTGCCGCAACCCACTGTGTGTTGTTGTGATTAATGCAAACTTTAAATTAGTTTTCCTGCTATTTTCTATAAAACAATTCGTGTGGCTGTTCAATATGTATGAAAAAGAATATTTCCAAAAAAAAAAATTCAGAATTTATAAGAAGCACAAAAACTTAAATGACAACCAAAAAATATACACAGTAAAATAGAAGGAACATACAACATTAACTTAACTGAGCTTGAGCAGAGATGGAATAAGTATGAGTAACGTTTGTTAAGATTGGAATAAATAAAAGTCAAGGCAACAAACTGTACTGGTATAATAGAAATATCAGTTCGCTTGTGTTTATTTTTAGAAGAAAATTACAAGAATACAAGCAGCTTAATATATGCTAATTTAAATTAACGTTACTCATTTTGCTTTTCTTTTTAGGGACGGAAAGGAAAAGCAGTCTGGAAGTCATGAAATGCACTATAATTGGAAATTATTTAGAAATTTAGAAGATATTTTTTTTTTTTGTAAAACCTGTTATGTTTTAGCTTTTAACATGTCCTCAAGTTTAAAACAGTTTAATGCATGTTTAAATCAGTTTTTAAGTCCACAATTAAGTCTATAGTAAAATGTTCTTAAGTTTAGTATTAAGTCTTTAGTTAAGCATACAGTTAAGCCTAGAGTTAAGTCTACAGTTAAGTGTACGGTTTAGTCTAAAGCTTAGTATACAGTTTAGTGTTTAGTTTAGTTAATTTTTGCGTCCACAATTTGGTTAAGTCTTGTGTTAAGTATAAAGTTAAGTCTACAATTAAGTTTACAGTTTAGTGTAGAGCTTTGTTTAGTATAGCGCTTAGTCTACAATACAGTCTTTAGTTTAGTCAATTCTGGCGCCCACACTTTATTTTAAAGTTCAATAAATTTTAGTCTAGTCTCGAGTCTTAAGTTAAATCCATAGTTTAGTCAAGATTCTGCTCTAAAGTTTTGTCTAGAGTTTAGACTGTAGTTTAGCCTAAAGTTCAGAAAACTTTTTTGTCTATAATAAAGTCTTTGTGCATAAATTAGTTAGTCTACGTTTAAGTCTACATACAGGTCTGTAGTTTAGTCCATATTTTATTATATTTTTTTCTACAGTTTAATTCAATGTTAACCTTGGAGGTTTAGAATATAGTTTAACCTATAGTTTAGTAAACAATTTAGTCAATTAATACGTGTTTATTTGAGCGTATGTGTAGAATTTTGCCTTTTGGTAAGTCCGTAAATTAGCGTAACGTTTCAACTTTATTTAAAAGTAAAGTGTATAAATTAGTGTATAGCTTGGTGTATAGTACAGTGTTTAATTTATTGTATACTATAGTGTACACTATAGTGTATACTATAGTGTATACTATAGTGTATAATTTAGGATTTTAGTTTATACTTAAGTTTTTACTTTAATATATACTTAAATGTTTTCTAAGGTATATAGTTTAATTTATACTTTAGTGTATATGTTAGTGTAAACTTTAGTGTATTCTTTAATACACATTTAAGTTTATACTTTATTGTATTCTTAAGTAAGTACTTTAATATATACTTTAGTTATACATTCGTGTACACTTGAGTGCATGCTGAACTGTAAACTTTAGCTTGTACTTAAATGTGTACTTTAGTGTAAACTTTACTTTATACTTAAGACTATATTTTAGTCAAAGTAATTTTTGGGAACACAAAATGTTTAATTAATAAGATTTTGTTTGTGGTGCTTAATTCTCAATTTTTTTTTGTGTTAACTCCAGTATATACTTTAGTGTATGCTTTAGTGAAAACTTTAAGGTACAATTTGTGGACACTTTTGTGTCTAGTTTAGTGTACAGTTTAGTGTAGAGCTTAGTGCACTGGTAGTGAGCTAGTCTATCAGTTCGGGAGTTGCTGAAGGTCTAAGTTACTACCGCTCGGATAATTAGGTTATATTATAATTCGTAAATTTATTTGCAATTCTCAATTAATTTAAACAAATACAGTAAAGCCAAAAGTTTAGTGCATAATTAAGTGTTAAACTAAGTTCATAGTTAACTGTACTAATAAGTATTAACTTAACTGTATAGATTAGCATTAAGTAGCTTACAGTCTTTATTCAATTCAATACCTTTGAGCCTATTCCACAGTTTTAGTTTAGTCTTAAGTTATATAAGCTGATATACATCGGCTTCTATAGTCCTAATTTTTAACCATTTTTAGAATAGGTTACCAACATTTTTTCCATCTTTATTTAGCAAACTTTCTATCCAGTCTTGCTAATTTTTATAATTAAATGTATAAGCTGATGAAAAAAAAACTAACAACTGAGGCTTGTTTTACACCAACCTAAGAAAATGAAACTAATAAAACATTTGCAAAATTAAAATAAAGTAGAGTAAACGAAAGCAAAAGACAAGCAAACTTTTTAATTTTTCTTAATGTTGAAAGGCTTATGTTGACGCCAAGCGCGTGATATTCTTGAAAGGCTTAAGCTACAAATAGAAATACATATATAAGCTAAAATGTGAAAAAAAGAACAAGCCGGAATATCTGAAAGACACGCGTACAACAGCAGTTCATGCACTTTGACTTGATACAAACATATAAAAATAAAACACACACACTCTTTCTCTAAAGTGAAATTAAAAAGCGAAGAGAGGTGTGGAGCTTTTAAATTTAAAGATAAGACGAATGGCATGATTTGCTTGCAAAAAATACAGCCATCATTGGGTGTGAAGAAAAATCACGTGCTACAAATATTTGACAACAACACAGAGTGCAACAAATTGAGAACTAAAGCAATATTAAGGCTTAAGCGCCTTTGATTGACATAATCCAGCTAGCAAAAGACTTATAGCAGAAACAACTAAGAAGAGAGTAAAAGAGAAAATAAATCATAGTAAAGCTTTAGCAAAACCAGCTATAACAAAATTTTTAATGATGTCTGCAAAATGTTAATCAATAAACTTTTGATTAAATCAAACAAAATAAAAACTATTAAAATATTTGTGCAGTCAATCATAATTGTGCAGTCAAAAAATATTATGCATAACCATTGCCCACAATTCAATAGTGCTGCCTGCTGCTGCTGTTCCACCACATCAGACATAAATGAAGGAGAAGTAGCAAGAGTAAAAAACTTTTCTCATTTCATCAAACTGTAAACAATCAAAGACCAACAAGTCAAAAACTCTCACACAAGCCAATTGACACAACTGATGGCCGGGTTAAAATGTTGTGGCTCTCAATGGTTATTTTATAGTGACAGTACTGCCGCCATCATTATCATCATCATTGCCTTAACCTGCACCCCACCACCATCACATTGGCCATCACAACATAAACAAAATTGTTCACCAAATTTATTACAGCGCATAATTATGATGACAAAATGTCACCGATTCGATAGATGAACGAACATAAACACATCATTGCACAGACGACAAACCCTCACACAAAGTTACTACTAATGCAGCTGGATTTTTGCAGCATACTTCTAGGAGGAAAAAAGAGGGCATTGTAGGAGCTTCAATTTATGATAAAATCGTTTTATGTGCATAGTTTCTTTTGCGGATGATAATGATTTGTGGCGATAATGACGATGAAAATGCTTTTAAATGATAAAAAGAAATTAATGGGAGAAAAACTAATAGAAACTATTTAACGAAATAAGTAAAAGGGCTACAAATTCAAAGGCAAATAAATAACTATTTGTAGCAAAGTTAACATCTAACCTTTTTAAAATACACCTATTTAAATTATTAAGAATTAAAGCTGATTTTTAGTTTGCTTAATATAAAAACTCCATTTTGGATGATCACAGATTTTTGCTTTTTTTATTTTATCTAAGAGGCTACTTTAAGGAATTAGTCGATTTTAATGTTTTCATATAAAAATTCGATTTTTGATGAAAATATAAATTTAAAATGAAAAATATAGTGATCACAAATTTTTTCTGTTTTTTTTTGGAGGCTTATTTAAGGACTTAGAGCCGATTTTGGGTTTTCACATAAGAACTCAATTTTTGATGAAAATCAATTTTGTCATCACATATTAATACTGTTTTTTCGACTCGAGACTTACTTAAGGAATGAGAGCCAATTTTAGTTTTCATATAAAAAATCGATTTTTGCTGAAATTATAAACTTTGGATAGAAAAAACAGTGAGTACAGGTTTTTACTGTTTTTTTTTCTATTGGAGGCTTATTTAAGGAATTGAAGCCAATTTTGGCTTTTTCACATAAAAAATCGAATTTTGAAAAAAATATAAATTTTGGATGAGCAAAAAAGATGATCACAGATATTTGCCGTTTTTAGTTATTACAGTCTTCTTTAAGGAATTAAAGCTGATTTAATTTTTTTCATATCAAAAATACATTTTTGATGAAAATTTAAATTTAAGATGAAAAACAAGTGATCACCGTTTTTGCTGTTTCGGATTGGAGGCTTACAAAATAAATTTTTGATAAAAACAAATGGTGATCACAGATTTTTTGAAAATCTATTTTCACTGTTTGTTCGATTGGAAGCTTATTTAAAGAATTAGAGCTGATTTTAGTTTTTTCCTCTAACAAATTGATGTTCTATTCTATTTTTTATTAAAGGCTTTTTTTAAGGAATTAGAGCCGTTTTTGGCTTTTTTTAAAGAAAATATCAATTTTGAATGAGCAAAAAAGATGATCAGAGATTTTTGCTATTTTTTGTTATTAGAGGTTTCTTTAAGGAATTAATGCCGATTTTAGTTTTTTTTTCATATCAAAAATTGAGTTTTGATAAATTTTAGATGCACTATTTTTTCGACTCGGGACTATCTTAAGGAATACGTGCCGATTTTATGTTTTTCATAAAAAAAAAATCTATTTTTTATGAAAATCTTTTTTCGATGAAAAAAAAATGGTGATCACGGATTTTCACTGCATTTTCGATTAAAAGCTTTTTTAAAAAATAAGAGCCGATTTTTTTTTTAAATCGATTTTGGATTAAAAAAATTTATTGATAGATTTATTAGAGCTGATCTTAATAAAAAATAAATAATTTTTGATAAATAAATTAATTTTAGATGGAATATAATGGTAATCACATACTTTTGCTAATTTTTTCGATTAAAAGCGTATTTAAGGAATTTTAGCCGAGTTAAGTATTTTCATATAAAAAATCTATTTTTAATGAAAATCCTATTTTCGATGAAAAAAATGGTGATCACCGATTTTCGCTGCCTTCGATTGGAAGCCTATTTAAGGTATTAGAGCCGATTTTAGTTTTTTTATATAAAAAATCGATTTTACATAAGCAAATAAGATGATCACAGATTTTTGCTTGTTTTATTTTATATTAGAGGATGCTTTAGGAAATAGAGTCGATTTTATTGTTTTCCTAAAAAAAATCGTTGTATGATGCCATCACAGATTTTACTTTTTTCGATTGGAGGCTTATTTAAGGAATACAAGCCGGCTTTGGTTTTTTCATATAAGAAATAGTTTTTATGGAAATCTATTTGCGATGAAAAAAATGGTGATTACAGATTTTTGCTGGTTTTTTATTAGAGGGTTTTTTTAAGGAATTTAAGACGATTTAAGTTTTTTAATAAAAAAAATCGGTTTTTGATGAAAATATCAATTTTGGTGGATCGAAAAGATGCTCACAGATTTTTGCTGTTTTGTTTTGTTAAATGCTTCTTAAAGGCATTAGAATTGAAACACTCTCATCACTCATAACCAGTGTTCGAAAATAAACATTATTTAGTGTTCGGTTTTTTTTTAGACAAACACAACCCTTAATACCGTTCGTAACTACTTTCAAGAAAGGGGCGAACATTATATCCCTGCGAATAATACGATACACGCATATAAAAACAAGCCCACAAGGGACTCTAACTAGACCAACGGTAACCCAAATGTATTGAAAAACATGGTATATATAGCATTACGATGTCGTAGGGCTGGACCATATAACCCTGCTTTGCATTACAACCGAGTAGTCTTAAAACTACTCAATGTTCAAGCACACCCCCTGTGGATTTGTTTTGAAACTACTCCATGGTGTACTTACTCCAGAGGATTAGTTTTAACTTCGTTTAAAAACGAAAACATGTCGTTTAACTACAAACACTTTTTTAACAATAACATGGTCCATGCTTGCATTAAATTAGACCAAGTTGTAAGTAGTCCATTTTATCATAAGCGTATCAAGTAGTCCAAATTTATTTGCAGGGATAGTGTTCTGTTCTTCGTCAAAATACAGAACAATTGAAGTGATATCGACCACAGCACGAATAGTATGTATGTGCATTATGTATGTATGTGTTTTGTTTGTGTTAAAATTATGTGCTGGGTTTTTGGTATTTTTTTAATATGCATTTTGTTTTTGTAAAAAATGTTTGTTTTTTTTTTGCCAGCCAAAAGGGCGGAACGCACAACAGAAACGAACAAACATTAATGAGATGAACCAAACACAATGAAGTTTGGGGTTAAAAAAAATCCCGAACGGAATTAAATGTGCTCATCTGTTGTTGATTTGGATAAAAACATTATTATTTTTGTGTTCGAAAGATGACAAACAAGGAAACGTTATTTTTTTAATGATTCACACTATTAGCGTTTGTATTTTACACAAATCTACCCAACAGAACACTAAAAAGCGATATTTAATGTTTATGTTCGAACACTGCTTGCTCATAACTGACGCGACAGAAATCTTGAGATCGCAGATGGTTCCTCGGAAGTCAGCAGCCTTTGGGCCTTCGGTACCATCTGATCATTTGTTGAGGTCTCGACGGAGATCACGTATTGATCCAAAGCCGCGGGAAGGGAGATCTTACAAAACATTTTTAAGGTCTTACTTTGAGCCACTTTTTGTAAAAGTTCCGGCTGGTAAGTGCATCTCCTAAAATGCTAGGAGCAAGTTACAGAGGGGCGGTAAATAAGAGCGTTGCTTGTCACCCAGTGGTTAAGACCACTATGGAGTAAGGCCTACGGTAACAGGTATCCGTGTAAATATTTTCTACTCACACATTTTCCAGCTGTGCTAAAGGGTATAATAAAGGTTATCATGGATTAACGTTATTTTTTGACTTTGGTTGAAGAATTTAGAGCCGGCTTTGACTTTTTTACACAAAATACGGACTTATTTTTTGGAAAACATTGATGTTTTATGAAAAATATATAGACCGATTTTTTTTCTTATGATATACAGTTCCTTAAAGAAAACGCCAATTTCGGAGAAAAATATGATTCGATTCTTGTATTGGACGCTTATTTTAAACTTTTTTTGTTTGTTAGTTGAAACTTACATTACAAATGGTGTATCCTCTTTGTTGGGCATTCTGGTAAATTGTGACCAATTCCAAACAATAGAATTCCAAATTTTTAATGATTTTTTTAATGTTATTGAAATTCAAACTTTAACACTTATTTAAATAAATAAAATATTTTGTTTTAAAATATTTTTTGACACAAAACTTTTTATTTACAGAGCAATGAATAATTTTTTGGAATTAAAGTTTTCTTTTACCGAAAACGAAATCTAGACGAATTAATAAAAAATAACAATAATGGAATTCGAAAACGTAAACCGTTTGAAAGTTGTTTTTTAAACACTTTTATAATTTTTGTTAGAAAATTCTGTTTAATAAAGAAATATTTGTCATAAAATTCTTTTATTACAAAAATCTTATTAAAAAACTACTTTTAAATTTCTTGCGTTTTACGTTTTCGATTTTCGAAAAAACTCCTGATAATATTCTTAAACGTTTGCCGAACGATTATAAATTTAGTGAATGATTTTGAAGAATTTTCTTTAATTATTTTTTAATTCAATAAATTTTTTCTTATGGTAATTTTTTTTTTTAATTCTTTCCTTAAGTCAACTCCTCGCGATAAAGTTTTAAATGACATAATGAATTATGAATAAATCTGCTTTCAAAATAGAAATAAGATAAAATTAAAAAAAAAAAAAAAATATTTAAGTAAAAAAAAATAGAAAAAGAAATGTATTACGGATGTTTTTTCTGCTTTGCAGTCCTCTATCATAGTAAAACCACAGAAGAAATGATAAGACAGAGCGAAAGAGTGAGCGAGTGATATGAAGAGAAAGAAGAAGTTCAGATAGACGATATTCACCAGGGATGGAAATCATAGTACATTTTAAACTTTGCGAAAGTGGTTTTTGCACCATTCGTGCTAATCTTCCATCTACTATAAAGTTTTGGTACGTTCGTAAAGTGCATCACTACGCTGCATCAGTGATTTCAAATGGTTATATAAATGTATATGAGTGAAGTAAATGTGGACCAATAAATTGCCAAATATGTACTCCACAAAAATAATAGTCACACCATAAAAAAATTATAATTATTTTTTTGTCGGCACTAAAAAAAGTTTGCTTTTCTGATGCAGCGCAGTGGTGCATTTACTAACGTGCCCTTTATTCCTTTTGAGTTTGCTAGTTCCTATGATATCTTCAATTCCATATTTGCTCCAGCTGAGGATTTTTAGAAGCTCAGCATTTACTTTTTAGCACGAACATTGTAACCCTGTCTTCTTTCCAACAGCGATAGGTCTTTTGTTTAATCTTTTCTTACGTTCGTGTTCACACTCATTTAGGGTGTTTTACTATTTGTAAATCTGTACAAAACAATAACTATGTAAGTAGTACTTTAACACCCAATTCACATTGAGGCTTTTACTACGTCGCTTTGTCGACGTCTCTTTTGGTTTAGGTCGAGCGGTGTAGAGAAGAAAGAGGCGTTTTGTGTTTTTCATGTCGTTTTTTATATTTCTCTTTAAACTTTTTCTATTTACGTTTTATTCTTTTTCTTACTTTGAAGTGTTTGGTCGAAAATACAGTGAGACCTCGATTATCGATAACAGACGGGACCGGCAGCATTCTTGATTATGTTTTTGGTGTGTTTCTTATTTTATGTAAATATATATGTAAATGTTTTATTGTGTAAACATGAGGAAAAAAGTAATTCTGGCAGAACATGCTTCCATTACGTTGGAAAATTCTCTTTCTTCGTTTAGTTAAATTTGTTTTGATTGTTCAAAAGTAAACGAAAAATAAATATAATTTGTTTATAATTTCGAATAAAAGAGGTTATTTAAATCAATGCAAAAAAATTGTCGATTTGTCAAATTGCCTTTAATAAATGTTTGTCAGATACTCGGCAGGTGCAATCGAACTATGCACATCACATAAACTTAATGTCGCCTCTGCTGAACTTTAAAAAAAATTCTTTAGAATAGGGATGGGATTGTTTTTAGTTGTGCCCGTAACCCTTTTGTGTTTTCTTATTTCTGCGAATTTGCTAAAGGCCACTAATTTTAGTCAATATCGCATTTGCAGTAATTGCCAAAGGGATTTTGAAGTCATCTGTTACTTTCACCCATTCTTTTTACTTTAAGTGCTTGCCCCAATCTTTGCGAGACTTTGGTGAATAGGTTTTTACTAATTTTTTAAAATGTTCTCCTTTTTTGATTTTTATTTCAGTGAAACATTAATGAGCATTTACATTGTTGCATTTTTTAGATCTAATTCAATGATAGAATATTATAAAAATGGAAAATATTGAAAATGTAAAAAGAACTAAAAAATTCTAGGAATCGTTAAATAATGGTAAAAAAAATGATACATGTTAAATCAGGGGGGTTATTATGTAATTCGATTCGAAACGAAAATACTTTCGAAAGAAATTTCCGTATCGAAAAGAAATTCTTATTACATAGTACTTTCGAAACGTCTGCACAGTTGTATATAAAAGTTGAAGGGAAAAACGAAATGATACGTTTTAATACGTAAAAACTTGGCAGCATTTTGCATAGTTTTTTCTAAATGTCAAATTGAGTACAAAAATTTTCAAAATATCCAAGAAACAAAAAATATATTTTAATTAAAACTTAAAAATTGATTGTGTTTTGTTGTGGGAAAGTGATGAAGAAGATGTTGTTCAAGAAAGAGTCCAAAGGAAGTGTATAAGAGATACATCGAATATTATGCATCTCAATGAAAATTCGTAAGTAATTTAATTAAAGCAAACACGAAAAGTGCGTAAAAAGATATTATTGAACAAAGAAAAATTACTTTCAGGTTCGTGAAAAATTTACGGCTTAGTAAAAACGCATTTATGTACGTTCTTAACTCCATCAGCAATGATTTAAAAGCACCACAGAGATCAACTGCCGTCCCTCCTATTTTAAAATTGGCAGCCACCTTGAAATTTCTTGCGCAAGGTGGTTATTAACATCAGATTGGCCAAGACCGTTTATTGGAAATGTCTCAATCTATATACACCTTTTTTAGACGATTCCCTTTAAGCAATTAAAGCAATTTTTTTATTATTCAAATATAAAATTCATATAAGTACTTACATTTTAAAAGTTTTTATTTAACTTTTGTGTATAAAATTATATGTACATGAATTTCCGCAAACAAAATGGCATTCGAAAGAAATACGTACGTTACTAACACTTTTGACTTTTGCTTTCGTACTACATAGTTGCATTTTCGAAAATTTTCGAAAGGGATTTTTTGTTTTTCGAAAGGGGGTAGAAAAAATCCCAAAATTTACGAACGTTCGGAAATAAATTTACGAAACTCGTACTACATAATACAATTTTTACGAATTCGTAAATATTTCGATTCGAATCGAATTACATAATAACCCCCCAGTTTTTTTTCATGCCAAATAAATTTAAAAACTGCTAAATCGAGCATGAAAAATGCTAAATTGGCAACACTGGTAATGGTATTAGTATTTAAATTAAAACTGAATCAAGTTAAATTAAATGAAATTAAATTAGGAATTATCAAAAGTTTTTACATTTTGTCGGATTTTTTCAAAATACTTTAAATTTAACGGGTTTTAAAATTTGTTTGGGGGGAAGAAAAAATTACCTGGCAACACTGACGGATACAATCCCAAAATTTTATAGTACAGGATTTTTTTTAAATAATTGGTACAAAATTTAAAAAACCATTTTCCATCCCTGATCTTCACTGTAGTACGGAGTGTAAATTTGTTTGTGAGTGTGTATAACGATTTAGCTGGCTCTTGGTAAGTAAATAAGTAACTAAAATAAAGGAAAATGTAATAAATTAAGAAGATATGACAACAATAATCAAATTCAGTGGTGAAATGTGCAAAGTTTAAATAATAAAAAATTTAAAAACAGAATGCAGCATTGAGACTAATCAGTGTAATTGAAGATCATTAACAGTGAGGCCAATGAAGGATGTTTTAGAAAAAATCCAAACAAAAGTAAAAGAATATTATGTAAAAATAGTTTAGACATGTTAAGGCCCAAGCCCACGATGTCGACAAGAACATTTTTTTCGTATATTTGTATTGCAAACAAAAACAAATTTTTGTTTTTTATTATTGTTTTCAATATAAATATGCGAAAGAAATTACCTTGTCGACATCATGGGCCTGGCAGTAATCTTTATAAATGACACCTTTAAAAAAAGCCCAATTTATGATCTATTTAAAAAACACTACTTATAATAAAAAAAAAATTTAGTTTTTGTATTAAAAATATCGATTTTGGGTAGAAAAAATATCTGTAATAGGTTGGGATGCGATTTTCATTCAAAAATTCAGTATATTGTTATTCAAATATCTTTAAAAATCTTAAATAAATAATTTAAATTTTTGTTTGCTTAAAAAAATAAAGGTGGTTGTACTGTTTTATTAAAAGTAGAACTTGGTATTGTACTTGAAGAATGCCAATGCACTTAAAAAAAAATCATTTTCAGATCCCACTTTAATTCCAGATCAGAACAAAAATATTTGAAATTTATTTTATTTTTTGAAATTCTTTATTTTTTTTTTTTTGCAAAATGTTTTGGATTTTTTTTCCAAAAAGCTCTTCTTAAATTCTTAATTTACTCAAATTTTTTTGAATATAATTCTGAAGCGTCTATCCAGGCCCCAATTTTGCTGCTACTGATTGCGGTGGAACGAGAACCAAGGGATACATTTCCTTAAAAATTGCAATACTATCGAATTGGCTTCTTATTTCCTGTGCAACGCGGTATAAGCCATGTGCCAAGCAAGTAACTTGTTACTGTTTTGGATAAAATATGTTTAGCCCATTGGCAGCCTTAACCATTTAAGGTGCTGCATCGTTTAAATATAGAAGGATCTTTTTTCGAAATATTATATATTTATCCATTGATTTTAAAATTTTTTTTGTATGGAAATTAAAAAAAAAATCACTCAATGTCAAAATATGCAAAAATATGCATTTAAAACCTTAATATGCATTTTCACCAACATATGCAAAAAAATTCGGAAAAATATTTTGTCGACATCGTTCTAAGACTATTGACAAATTTGCATGGAAATCGCATCCCTAGTAATAAGACCAGTTTTAGTTTGTTGCTGACAAAAAGTAATCTTTGAGGAAAAATAATGATGTTGGATAAAAAATATTGATTCTCACAGTTAAAACCTATTTTTTAGAAACTATATCCGATTTCAGACGATTTTAAATTTGTTATGTAAGAAATCAATTTTTAAAAAATCTTCTTTTAGATGAAAAATATATCGTCACCTAAAATCCAAATGGCCGTAATCGCCAAAAATTCAAAATCGACCTTTTGTTTGATTATAATTATGATGTAATTAATTTAAATTCATTATAATTTATTTAAAAATCGATTTATAATTTTTTTATGGCTTACGGCCTTTTAGACTTTAGGTGGCGATATGTAAGTTCCCTTTTACATTATAAAAATTTAAAAGCAGCCAGACAAAGTTCTTTGGTGTCTGTCTCAAGGCTCTAAATATGGTGCAGTCAAAATCTTAAATTCGGCAAAGTTAAAACTTGACAGATTTCTTAAAATCGCGGTAGACTAGAGATCATTTCTGCTACCACGGGAGTCAGTAGCTTCTGGGACTTCGGTCGCAGTTTGTCTAATACTTTTTTTTCAATTTAAAATCGATTTATTCTATTTTGTCTGGACTCAATTTTTTCTTTTATTGTTTTTGAGAAATTTTTTTTATTACACCTTTTTTATTTTATTGACTTTTTGGAGATTTAGATTTGGACGCCCTTTTCTTACAATCTTTACAGATTTCTAGGATTTTTGTATATTTTTTTTACTAATTTTAACACTTTTATACCCAAAACAAAATAGTGGAGAGGGTATTATGCATTTGTACTGATGTTTGTAACATTGTAAAATAATGGTCCTAGACCCACCTTTAAGTATACTGATCGGCTCAAATTAACGATGTCCGTCCGGCTGGTTGGCGGGCTTGCTGATCGGCTGGCTGTCCATGTAAACCTTGTGCGCAGAGTACAGGTCGCAATTTAATACAATTTGGAACTTGGAAAATGGGGCGAATTGGTTCATAATTTCACAAAGCCCTCATACAAGCTTCTTTCCGGAATATGACTTTTGTGTCCATAAACCATATTATTACGTTGGTATTTCGATTAAACGTGCTCCAAACTTATTTTATTGCAATCAAAATCATCTTACTAAATTTTATTGGAATCGGTCCATATTTGACCGATACAAAGAAATACTACTACCGAATATAGTTTTTATTGCCAACGTCACAACATAATTTCGATAAGTCGGGTCAATGATTGCCCATGGGTCCCAAATAGGGTACACTAACAAACATGTATTTTTATACTATGGTGTAGGGTATATTATGGTCAGACTTAACCAACTATATTTTAATAATTGTTTTATTTTTTAATTTTTCCTTGTCTAGTGTTTTTTTATTTTACTTTCATTCATTTTGGAGAATATTTTTTGGTTTTTTTGGTGCTAAACTTCTGTTTTTTTTTAGCCTTTCTCATTTTGGCGATTTTTGAACATTTTCGATGATTGTTTTTGAAGAGGTTCATTTGTTATAACGGCTATCATTCCTTATATTGATTTTTCTTTACCAAGTTTGCACATTTTAGCGATTTTTTTAATATTAGCTAATTTTAAATTTGAGCGATTTTTTACATTTTCTTAACGATTGCCACTTTTTTCTTTATTCATCCATTCTGAGCTATTTTTAAAAATATTTAAAGGCTTTTCTAATTTTTGCGATTTTTTAACGTTTGACTTTTACGGGGGTTTTTAAAATTCACCCATTTATTTTTTTTTTTTTCGTGTAAGATTTTCACTAATTTTTTTCAAGCCTAAGGGTTTTTTCATTTTGGTAATTTAGTTCTTAATTTTTGGAGTTACTTAAGTAAATCTGGCATTAAAGCAAAAGTGCAAATCTATTTTTTTGTTTTGTAACTGAAAAATTTTAAACTTTAACCAATTTCACCAACTTTAGTTATAATCACTATCAGTCATAGTTGTCAAGACATATTGGTAACTGGGAGTTGAATTAATAGGTTGTTTTAAGTGAATTTGGTGAAATTCACCGTAAATGTAATTTTTAAAAATGTTTTTCCATTTTACTATTATCATAATTTCTATACGCTTATAGTTTTTTTTTTAGGCCCTTATTACATATATAAAACGCAATGCAACGCCAAAGAATTACATTGAAAGCATAAACAGAGTCATAAATATTTTGTAATTTTGTTGTTGCTTGACGCCGCGTTGCGTTTTACATAATTAGGGCCTAAGTTGTTTTTCCTTAATATTTCTAATTTCACAGATTGGAAGTTATCATGAGTTTTTTTTCCAAATTTTATTGTACATTGAAATAACATAAGTAAAACTTTCTGAAAAATCGCACAAAATAATTGAAACTTTGTCCATGAATGCTTTTGGACATGAAAATCTCAAAGGTGCCATTTACTTTAATTTAGCTTAACTTAAGCACTTTTCCTTTTTGCAACAGAATTATTTATGGTAGTGGCAATTTTTTCTAGATTTGTCTTTTTTTTTATGATAAACTTTAAAGTTAATGTAAGATTTGTCCGATTTTTCATTCTGATTTTTTCTGCTTTTTTTCGTTAAAGAAAAATTTATTCAAGACGAAGAGCTACAGGCTGATTTCATAAGCGCAGTTTTGCAAAGCATCGCAAAAAACAAATGGGTTAAAAAGGCATTACAAAATAAAACAATGCACAAATTTCGAACCGTTGTGCAGTGAATACAGTTACCATGCTATTATTGTCTACAGAAAAGTTGAAGAGTTTGTGAAGCTATTCCATTTAGTGTTGCATTGCAATACTGCGTGTATGAAGTCACCCACATTTATGATCACTTACTAACAAACACAAGGCAAAGATAAGAAAAAAGTCACTAATTCACAAATTTCCAAATGGCCGTATAAATTAAACCGCGTAATTGACATGACTCTCTTTTTTCTTATCAGGGAAAACAGGGAAATGTTAAAAGCATTAATGAAATGAAGAGGATGCTGTCACAATATTTACTTACATGCATACAAACATTTACACATATTCACATTAAATACCCTACAGGAAATGTCACTAGTGAATCTGTACTTATTCACTATTGATGCAGTCACCAGTACTAGTGACTTATTATACCCCAGACAATGTTATTTACTATAGACATTTAACATGTGCGTGTCATTGAAAATCTACCACTGACGTTGGTACTACTGACTAGGTAGTTCTTTGACATTGGTGTAGTGTAGACATTGGAACCAGAGAATCGCTAGTACATTTTAGTAAATTCAGTCTACACTTTTGGTATGAATACGAATTCATTACAATCTTTTTTTATTATTGCTTTAGATTTTATTAGAATTTAGGCCCAGCCATAATATGCATAGCCTTGCTTATTCTACTGTCAAAAATTAACAAAAAGTCTCTCAAATGTATTAAAAAAAACAAAAATGAAATGAACAAACATTTGATTCCGTACGGAATGTGCAATCAGTCTCGCACTTTGCTTAAGCAAATGACAGTTTCATTAAATTTAACAAATAGTTTCCTCAAGTTCAATATGGTTTGCTCATATGATTTACATGTATTCGTACATTTGCTTAAGCCACCTTAAGTACATTATGGTTGGGCCTTTATACTTTTCAGTTGTAATTTATATTATTTTTTCGTATTAAAGGTACAGATAGTGTTGTAGTTAGTGTAGACACTGCGTTGACGATATCACTAAAATAGTCAACAAAACTGGTGACTTGGAAGCACTTGCACCCAGGTTTTCTTCAGGATATAAAAAAAATTTATTTAAACATGAATACTAGGGAGATCGGTTAGTCGACTTTTTTCAAAAACCGGTTTTCAAATATTCCGAATAGCTGATATTTTTAAAAACCCGGTTTTCGGTTAAGCATTTTAAAAATAACCGGTTATACAAAAATCAAATTAGTTTTTGTAATAAAAAGTTAATTTAAATACAAAAAAACAACACAATTCAGAAAGGTACGGAACCAACAAAATACATACTACATATGTGTGACAAGGTCACAAACCTAACAAATATTTGACGATAAAATAAAAAAAAAGCGTGACCAGTAAATTTGTATGTATGTATGTACATATGCGCGTTAAATTGTTTTTGTATTATATGGGGACAATTTTGACAAGTCAAGTATTTTTAGAGAGCAGCATGTCTACACTCCCAAATGTTGTAGGTAGTCCGACTTCAACTCCGACTCCACAGCCCTGCATAATATATTAAATATAGTTTTGTTCAAAAACTTATTGTTTTAATGAAAATTCGCGTTACTAGTATCTCACCACTATTAATTTTTTATTATTTGTTAAAAATCGTGCAAAAATTAACGAGCTTCAAAACAAAAATGTATGTTTTATGCTAAACAGCTGTTTAAATTCTACAAAGTGTTTTTATTTTATTTGAAGCGTGATAGTGTAGACCAGGGATGATAAAGACAGTACAATTGTACTTTTATCAGTACTATTTGCATTGCAAAAGTACTAAAGTACTCCAATGACATATTAAGTAGAATTTAAAATTTTCCAAATATTTATCAGGAGAATTGTAAATGGCATATTGTCTACACAACATTCGTCGGCGAATATAGAAAGGATTTTTTCGCAGCAAAATATAATTAAAACAAAGCGTAAACCATCTTTTTGTGAATATTGCATCGCATTTAATTCAGACAACAGATTTACTACAGTCTAATGAATCTTGTTGCTTTAAATATACGAATACTTTTAAGCTTGATTTCTTATGGTATGGTGAAACGGGATATAGTGCGGCCCCACAAGTTGCGACTTGTTGTACAATTCGATCAAGTTGTACAACCATTTGTTACGTTAGAGGTGTGGTTGGTCATCGGATGAATAAAAAATCAATTTGATTTGAGCTTACAAATTGGTACGTGTGATGGCGATTTTCTCTTTCGTTTTTTATTTTCATTCTGACGTTTTGAAAGCAACAGTGTGAGAAGTGAACAATATTTAAGAAAACTAAAGCGAAATTCAAATGCCCAATATTAGTAAAGAATATAAAAACTACAGGAACTATTATTTATTTTCTTTCTTGCTCCTTTGCTTACTACACTTCATTTATCACCACTAGCGCTAAAAAAATCGGTACTCATGTTGACTCTTTAAAAATAATATCTTAATAAAGCTTTACTAAAAGGTGGCTAAAAAAGTGTAGCATGTGCCCTTAGGCAATATCTTTTGGGCTTATTACAGGGTTAAAAAGTATTTTTACCCTGTTCTACTTTGGTGCCCTAAGCTCCAGTGGGAGTTAGAGGAATACAAAAAATACCCTGTTCGTATGTATGTTTAAGTGTATAGTGCACGTGAATTTTAATGCACAAATGTTCGTACATTTTCTGTTATTTTAATAATAAAACTAGTAAAAAATATTTTTATTACAATTAGGGTAAAAAAAGTACAATTCTTTACATAATTATGTATGTACAATTTAGAAAATGTCATTTATCATCCCTGGTGTAGACGCAAAATGCTATAAGCAAGTCACACTGAAAATCATTGAATTTTGTAAGAGCAAAAATCTAAAGACCTTTAAAATATTGTATTAGGGGTTTAATGATGTTGTTTTTAATATGTAATCTCATTTACAAACTCTCTAATCTCAATTACATTTCTTCTCTATGATTTGTTTACATCGTGTGATTTGTTTTAAAACAAATAACAGCACTTGCCTGGACATATTTTTTCCAGTATTCAAATAAAAACCTTAAAAAAATAAAATCACAAAAAACATTTCTTGTTTTTATTATTCATTCCTAACCATAATAAATAAAACAATGCCTGTTCTAAAAGTTATTTATGTATTGTAAAAATTTTATCTTTACCATTTTTCAAATTTGTTTAAAAAAACTTTTTTTATTCTAGAGTATTTCAGCCATGTGGTATTATTTAGCCGGCACCAATGTGTTGATAATAATGATGTGATACGACGTTAATGTTTGTTTAATTGTTTATTTATTTGAAAAATATTTTTTGTTGTTTAATAAAATAAGATAAAGAGATAGATATACATAAATAAGAAAGAAGACTGTAAAGTAAAAACTGAAATGTTAAGAAAATCGTGGCATACATTAATGTTAATCTGATCTATGTTAAAATAACAGTTAAATAATAAAATGTTACATTCAGCTTTCAAAAGCTTGAATGGAAAAAAGAATTGCCAGAACAACATTTTACGGAAATGGTTTAAACATACAATAAACGTTTAAAAAAAATATTCATAAAATAATGATTTTATTTTAATATTTTTCTTCATTAATTTTGAACAATTTTTGAACTTGCCTATTATTACATTATAATGTGTTTCAATTTAAAAGAACTTCTACACGGATGACTCTAAATCACAGGAAGGATGCAGTGGTCTTTGGAAAATGTAACCCCATTGTTTATATTAAGGATGGGCAATAAATTTAAATTGAAAAAAATAATAATCGATATATTGCCGATATTTTAAACAACACCCATATATTCATATTTATTTGTCACTATCAAATTCGATATTTTTAAGAAAATCCAACGTTATAACCGTTGTTCAACGGCTTAGAATACTTTTGTTTTTTTTTTAAATTGCATAACATTTCAAAGATTTTATTAGTCGTGCTTAATTCCAAATTTTTATTCTTAATAAAAACGCTGAAATTTATTGTTGAAGGGATTAGCTATCTATGCGCATTTCACTGGTTGCTTAGGATAGATCGTCAGGAAACTTCATCGAAAGATTTTAGAAAAACTAAAGATATTAAACAAACAAAAAAGGTAAAGCGAATAAGAATTATAAGCAACAGCTTTACTTGTAACAATTTGATATTGTAAAAAAAAACAAAAGCAATAAACAGTGAGTTTATCTCTTTTTACATTCCCCACTACAGTTGGTTGGAATTCGTCCAACATTAATTGTAGTTGTAAGTAGGTTAAGAAAAAATAAAAAGAACTTGCAAAAGCATGTTGCCAGTTAAAATGTTTTTTTTAACTAAAATTATATTAAGAATAAAAACGACGCTTTTCCATTCTACATTTTCATAGTTTACACCGTCAAGGCGAAGAATGTTAAAAAAATGTCCTTAATGTATTTTTGGTATAACAATAGTTGGCTTGTGAAAAGAATTATGTCTTGCTGGTGTAAGATTTTCAAAACAAAAAGAAGCAAATAACGAGCCTCCCTCCTGCAATTGATAAAGAAAGGCATACACAACATTTAAAAAGAAAATTAGATCCTGCAAAGTTTTAGCTGTATTTTAGCTGACATTTTATTTTACGCCTGTTCTTTCGAAAATTAATTTAAAATATTTGATCTGCCAGGCATCCTTAGTATCATATTAGATATAGATTTAGTAGTGCCGGATTAAAGAAAATTAACAGGGGAACACATAAGCAAAGAGTGGGATGAGTTGTCGATTGCCTAAACAATCAAAAGTATTGCTTGTAAAAGACAGTACTCTTTGTGGTGCAATTCAAATTTTAAAGTATGTTGGCATTTTCGTGACTTATGATGGCCATACACTATACAAGTTCAGTGCTGAAGTCCGGCACTGTACAGTGTATTTGTGTAGTGTATGCCGGTGTTTTTGCTATTTAGACAGTAAATTGAGTATGATTTAAAACGATGTGCAGTGAGCATTTGTAGGTTATGTAAAAACGTTTGGTTTTGTATCGGTTTTTTAAAAGAATAATAAGCCCGGAAAATTATTCCGCACAGTGTTCCTAGAACTTTGCAAAGAATCGCCTAAATTATGGCAGCAATAGACTCAATGTTGCCTTCTGCGCGTATAAATTAAATATTGCACAGTTTACTTGTATAGTATGTGTCACAAGTTTCGTTTTCCCAGTGCCAGACTTGAACTTATGTAGTGTATGGCCGGCATTTTATATGGGGGATTCACAAGGTAGTCACAAAGTTGTAAAAATATATGTCTTAAATAATTACAAGATATATACATATGACAAGAAACAGTTATGGCGAATCAATGAACTCAGCATTAAAATTTTTATTTGGTTTGAAACAAAACAATATTTTTTTAAGCAATTGTAAAATATTTTGTAGGACATTATGACAATATGACTTGATAGCACACCTTGTGAATCCCCAAATAAGCTTGACATTTTTTGTAACTTACATTTTTTAGATTTTATATGGCGTAGAAATAATATGTCGTCTTAAGAATTAACGAACTGGTTTTATACTCTTCCCTTTTTTGATATTTTTTGTAGATTTAACTGCCTGTCCCTCGATTTCGAACGAAAACTTCGTTCGCATAATTAACATAAAAACCCGATTTTCACAGCTCGTTTAGTAGTAAAGTTTGCTGCTATTGTTAATTAATAATGGCAATTTAGCTATTTTTTCGTCAATATAGCATTTGTATCTCTATTTTTATTTATAAGTTGTGGGTTTTATTAAACAAGAAAACTATCACTACTGTTCGTGACACAACGTTGACGTCCTTACTTTGGTATGGAATATCAGCGTAAAAGCTTAGCGAAAGAAAACGTTCCGCCTACCGCTCTTGTTAAGATACGGCTGTTAAACTTTCCAAGATTAAAAACCGAAATTGTCAGGATATGTAATGTTTTATTCAGACTTTGGAGACTGAAAAAAATCGTCTCTTTTTAGAAAAAAAATATCGTCAACATGAAGATAAATCGTCAAATCTGGCAGCCCTGTAAAGAACTCGGAACATTAGTCAAACTGGTTTGTGTCGAACGCCGAAACTGAAACCGAACATTCGGTCGAACTCTAGTAATTATGATTAAGCTTTTTTTTGCTTTAAGAATTTCTTCAATCTGGCAATACTATTACTGTTAAGGTTAAAAGATTGGATGAATAGTTTTAAGAAAATGCCAAAAAAGTGCAAAAATTATTAAATGGAAAAAACAAGTAAAATTGATATATTTGGCTATGTCGGATATTTCCTACCCTTCACCATAGTATTAAAAATCGTACCAATACCTTAAATTCGGGAGTGCACTTTTATAGGGGTTAAGAGCAGCGTTACCGTTGTGACACTAAAGTATGACTTTTGACCCTTTTTCATGCCAATGATACTTTTTGTGACCTTTTTTTTTAATTTATCCCTTTGTATCATTTTAACAAAATTTATAAGACTTTTTTGAAAATAACTACAACTTTCCATATTCCTTACTAAAGTTCTCATGGGTTTTACGAACATACATATACAATTGGTATGTATAATTACTTTTATTTTAGTCTAATGTATTTAGTTAATACACACTAATAAACTTGAACCTATTTTACTTTAAAATACCCATTTTTTCTTCAATTCCCCTTTGATGACCCTTTTTCGAAATTTTCAACGGCAGCCCTGGTCAAGAGTAAAAATGAGCTAATATAATATTGTGTATTGTGTATTTTGAATATTTAATATTTCTTATATACAAAACAAAAAATCTGTGCCAAATTTAGTTTTCCTAGTTCATATGGAAAACCATAATTATGGGAAGAATAAAATAGTTATTGGTCTTTTACTCAGTTATTTATGAATCGATTTTGTTATTTTCACTTTTTTTTCTTCGAAGTTTTTTAAGGTTGCAATTATAAAAATATGAACTTTAAACAAGTAATAAGCCCAAACATATTATACCCTACACCACAGTATAAAGGAACAAATTTTTAGAAGTGTAAAACAAATAAGTTAAAAGAAAGTAAGATTAATGACAAAACGTATGAAGCCAAATGAGGAAAAGTTTCAGTTTGAGGTCCAAATTTAAAAAATAAAATTAACAAAAATGTTCACACAAATTTAAATAAATTTGTTGAATTTATTTTTTCTTTACCCTTAATTAGGGCTTCAGCTAAAGCTAAAAGTGTTTTCGAACTGGACATTGCTTAAAAATAAACATTCGAACATAATCAAAGTTGAAACTTGCGATTCAATACTTTCGTCTCTGATTTTGTCCGAAACGGAGCTGGTTGAATGGACTTTAAAGCCGTACCTAAACAAGAGCGGAAACCTTTTTCTAGCTGTCAAAATTTCTCATTCCCATACAATTTGTATAGAGCATCCCTAAATAGCGCGGCGTCAACGTTTTGCAATTGGAAAACCCGATTTTGACAGCGCGTTTAATAGTTAAGTTGGCTGCTATTGTTGATCAATAATGGCAATTTAGCTGTTTTTAGATGAATCTAGCGGTTTTTCTCCATTTTTATTGTGGGGGTTTTATTAAACAAGAGAGTTAACACTACTGTTCATGACGCAACGTTGACGCTCTTGTTTAGGTATGGAATATCAGCGAAAAAGCTAAGCGAAAGAAAACGTTCCGCCTTCCAATTTTGTTTAGGTGCGTCTGTTAAAGTTCGATTCACCCATGTGTTCCAAACAATTTTATTGTCCGCACAAAATTTTTTTTATATTGAGTTTTACGTCTTAGTTCTGAGAGAGAGAAAGAAATTATTTTGATTGGCAAGATTTTTCTTGAATTGGCTTAAATTAAATTCTAATTTTTGTTCAGAACAAAATGAACTGAGGTGCCACTTTTCTTTAATTTGCACACATTTTGTATAATTGTTTACATCTGTAAACAATGTGGTACCTTTGTTTTTCCGGAATGGGTGAATCGTTCTGCAGAACTCTTAGTAAAAAATTATTCTCCGGACAAAAATATTGTTCGAAACGCATGGATGAATCCACCTTTAGTGAAGATTTAAAAGTAAAATATAGATTTCCTAAGAAGTAGTTAGTATGCGTAAAAGGTTTTTGTCAAAGCCAAGTATGATAGCATAGGAGATTACGCCATCCCGAAAACAAAATTTAAATCTTCTGCGCATGTTTCACATATGACGTAACGCAATCTGCTTTTCTATTGGCTACGAAAACAGTTGTTGTAACATTACAGTGTGACAATTTATTTATTATTTTGTTCTTCAAATTGTTATTTAATAGAAAAATATTAAGTTGTTATTTTGCTAAATTTCCTCTTATACAAACATTATGAGAAATTTCTGTGTTAACACTATTAAAAACAAACAAAATTTTATTTTTTAGTACAACTTCCCACTTGATTTTTTTGCAGCTATTTTGCTTGCATTTGCCCCACTGCACACTTCATGTTTATGTTTTATTTTTGAAATTTTTGGGCCAAAATTGTTGTAACATACTTCTGTAACGCTTTTTATATTTTTTTATG
Source organism: Pollenia labialis (assembly GCA_949318255.1). NCBI lineage: Eukaryota > Metazoa > Arthropoda > Insecta > Diptera > Polleniidae > Pollenia > Pollenia labialis. Next base: position 27,808,579 of record OX439141.1, on the reverse strand, counting down.
TTTTAACCCTTTCTACCCGGCTTTCGAATATCAATGGTAAAATAAAATTTTTGATTGGAACAGATAATTAAATTATTGGGTAAAGAAAATCGAGAGTGGGGGTTTTGTGGTACACCAGTGTACCATTCGGGATGTTTTGTGGTACATATAAGACCAACCGTCCAGACGGGATGTTATGTGGTACAAATAAGTACCAACCGTCCGGTAAAATTACCTAAATGCGCATAAAATCATGCAAAACCATGCTATGCACATCACTTTGGTAGCGTTGTAACTTGCAAAAAGCGGTGCCGTAAATGCAAACAACCACAAAACATAACGGAACGTATTATAATGTTCTCGGGAGACCTTAAAGTCTATAAGGTTCATTTTCCAACCCAGCAACATTAGGGATGTTTAAACTAATAGTGGTACATATATGAACCGTCCGGGTCAAAAGGGTTAATATGGTTTTTTTTATTAAATGTAAGCTAAAATCCGTAATTTACACACAATAAATAAAAAATATTTTCTAGAAACTTTAAATAATTTTTAAGTGTAGGGTTGCCGTTTCTTACCAAATTCATGCATATTTTATAAGCAATTCGTAAATCGTAGGGTCTCACGTGCCAACCGTTGCCAGGGACAAACTATGTACATCATCTAACAATAAATCTTGCGCATGGCGTACCCTATATTAGTAAATAATGCTTATTAAAAGCTTGACCCATTTTATTTTAAAATTACCCTTTTGTGACCCCATTTTTTTGTAAATGTCCCTTTTGAAAAATTTTAACGGCAACGCTGGTAGCAATCTTTATTATAAATATGAGTTTGGATTTTAAATAGCTTTTTATTTAACCAAATATCGATTTTTGGCAAAATAAAAAGGGAAAAAATTGAGTTTATTATGAGTTTTATATCTGTTCTTGTTAAGATTCTTATTTCTTAATTTTTAACTATTACAGTTTAAAGATAAGTTGCAAGTTGGGTTTTGGATCAGGATCTACTTAAGTTTGGGTTCAATAAGTATATCCTTAGGTTTCAGTTCAAGTTCTAAACAATTCAGGTTCTTTATGTTTAGTTTCTGTTTAAATTCTGGTTTAAATCCAAGATTATGTTTGAATTCTGTATTCATTCAGTATTAGTTCTAATGCAGTTTTGTTAAATTTAAAGTTTAGTTCTTTTTATGTATGACCTTGTTTTCATTTCATTTACAAATAAAAATTTGGGGTTTCCATCCCTGTTATAATAATAATCACATTAATTATCATCAATGACGTTGTGAGCATAATGTTTTCAGTGTACATCAGGGATGTTAGATGTGACGATTTTACGTCATTTTGACGATTTTTTTCGATGAATTTACCAAAATGACGATTGACGATTTTTGATGTAGAGTCACTTATGTTTTGACGATTTAATTCCGTCAATAAATTTACTTGAAACTTAAATCTGGCATCAATTTTGTAACACTTTAATCTGGAAAGCAGGGTTGGTAGATTAGACGATTTTTCGTCATTTTGACAATTTTTTTGAGAAAATACAGTAAAATGCCGATTTACGATTTTTTAACTAAAAGTAATAGTGTTATGACGATTTTCTGGCATCGATAAAACTCACCTGAAATATTTACAATTATATTGAAAACAGTCCAGAACTTAGAAATCAATTTTTCGAAATACAAAAATTTTTTGAAATTAAACAAAAAAATTACTCCCCCATCACAACACAGGTGGATTTCATTAGAAGCATTAGTAATTCAAATTCTACAATTATAGAAATGCCATCGATACTGAAAAACAAATGCACTATAGCCCTAATTTGCGTCTGTTCTAGTTGGTCCGCTTTTTAAAAATTGGTTTAATCCGCTTTGCGTTTTTATGATTTCGATTTGCGTCGCTACATACGAATGCATTTTTCGATGAAGTCATAATCACATGTGAAGAATTTTTCTATTTGTGTGTAAAAAGGCAAATCCAATTTAATTCTGTTAGGAAAGTTATTCTTAGTAAAATTGCGTGTTAGGAAGTAAAAATTTACTTTTTAATAAGAAGTTGTGTAGAAAAATGAGTGCAATGAGAAGAAAATGCATTAGTTTGGAACTAATATTGGACGTAATTAAACGATTCAAGTTTGGTAAAAAGACTGTTGATATAGACAGAATCCTTGGTTTTTAGCACCTTTAACAATAAAAACAATTTGCAATAGAGATAGCGCTAAAAGTTACTCATTTAAAAATAGTTCGAGTTTAAAGCAAATGAGATTTTATTTATTATTTAATATTTTTCTGAATATGGATAAATGAAATAAAAAAAATTTTGTTATGCATTTATGCAAACATATTTTTTTTATTGTTTTTTTTTAAATGATAAATATATTCAGCTCACTTGCTGAAAGAAATATAATAAAACTTAACCATATCACTTTCTTCATCATAAATAGAATTTCTTGCTAAAAATTTATATTTTCGAACCAATCCATTCAATAAATTGTCTTTAATTTGTAAAATTTATATATTTGACGTTTTGTTGACGATTTTGTTAAATTTTCGTGACGATTTTGACGAATTTTGTTAAAACTTTTGACGATTTTTGAGGAAAAAAGTCTAACAACCCTGGTGTACATATATGACATCCACTCTCTCTCTCTCTATCTCTCTCTCTCGCTTCTAAAATTTCCAAAATTTTTTCTTTTCACATAATTTACGATACAACGTAAATATTAAAAACAAAATAAATTCGTCTAAATGACATGAAGTTTTTGGGGGTACAGCACAAACGCACGTACATATGCATACATAAAATACCCAACAAACAAGGAGATTTGAATTAAAATTAAAAATGATTTGAAGTTAAATATTTTCTCAGACGACAAACGTTTGATAATGATTTGAAAAAGGGGAAATTATTATCAAGTTGGAAATGCCTTTATTTTAAGCTTGCTTTCCAATGTTTTTCAAATGTGGATAATACAATGTGGAACATAAATAAAAATATTTTATTTTTTTTTTATTTAAATTCATTATTTATTTAAATAAGCTGTGAGATAAACATTTGGCAACATACCTTAAAGATAAAATAATGTTCTTTCCGTCCTCTAATTCTTGCAAAGACTAAATTGGCTCCCATTTATTTTGAGGATTGCTGCACCTCGATCGTTCAACAAACTTTCTTCACTTTCCCGTTTTATTTACCTTTTTTCGTACTCTTAATGATTGTAATTACTCACAAATAATTTTTATTTTCTACAAGAAATAAACTGGTCACTTTAAATTAAAATTAATTTTTATAGTAAAACAGATGTTACCACTAAGTTAAAATTGTAACTTTAATTGCCATAGTTAATGCCAGGGCTGTGCAGTCGTCCGAAAAAAGTACTAAATCCGACTCCAAACGCTGAAATTTAAGTGCGACTCCGACTCCTACTATAATCTTGATGCTAAATGTATATGAGACTCAGTGATGTTAACTTTTATTTTTTCATTACCGTACGACCTTCTAAAAATTAGAGTTTTTGAGAAGAAATTACCGTACGCAAACATTAATGTGCTGTTTTCAAATGACAGACGATTGATTATGTAGTAAAATTTATATGAAAAGCACTCAGTCCATCACCTTTCATTTGGAAACAGCACATAAGAGCAGTATTCATAAACCATTTATTTAAATTTTAAATGTGTTTTAAGAAGATAATTTTTATTTTGGGAATTTTTTTTTAATTTTTTATGCCAAGTTTATTTTTGATTTGAATTTAACATTTGACATAAAATTGATAAAACATTTGATATCAAATGTTTATTTTGAAATCTTTATCAATTTAAATATAAGGGCCGATGTTGATTTTGAATAAAACACAAATTATTTAGGAAATTGCCGTAATTTCTTTTTATTATGATAATATTGGCATGGTTCAATTACGTATGGAATAAAATACCGGCAAAATGGCCGTCGCGAACCCGGCGGTACACCTCCATCTGATGGTCGAAATATTCGATGAATTGAGCTTCTATGCCGTTAATGTGCCGAATTATATCATCCTTTAAGTCTTGAATTGTTACCGGGTTATTGACGCACACCTTTTCTTTCAAATAACCCCAAATAAAGAAGTCCAACGGTGTCAAATCACATGATCTTGGCGGCCCATTGACATCGCCACCACGTGAGATGACACGGCTATTGAATTTATCGCGCAAAAGAGCCACTGTTTCGTTAGCTGTGTGGCAAGTTGCACCATCCTGTAGAACCCATATATCGTCCATATCCATATGCGGCAATTCTGCTTATTGAAGAATCCACTGAGGTGAAATTGTGCCTCATCACTGAAGATGATGTTATTCGAAAATTGATCATCCACTGTTGCCAGTTGTTGCCACCATTGTGACCTTTGACGACGTTTGGAATGGTCAAGAGGCTTTAGTTATTGAGTCAATTACAGCTTGTAAGCGTGTGAATGCAAGTCTTTATGCATAATGTTCAGCAACGATGAGCGTGAGAGGTGCAATTGTTGGGGCGAGTTGAAGTGGACGGCCCTTCAGCCACACTATCGCAAACAGCAGCAATATTTTCTGCAGTACGAGCTGTACGAGCATGCACTGGTGTTTTCACATCTCCTACAGATCCAGTTTATTCAAATATTTGCACGATTTTTAAACGACTAAATTGACCGAAAAAATCACGAAGTGCACGATATGCATTTTGATTTAAACTCCCATTTTTATAATACGCCTGAAGAACTTTTGCGATTGTGTATCTTTCCATGGTTCAAATTGAATTAGTCTGAAATTGAGAAATGTCAAATGAAATGCAGAAAAAAACTTGACGTTTAGGTGTGTTTCACATTCAACATCGGTCCTTAAAATTTAACCAACCTTTAAATGTTAAATCAATCAATTGAATAACGTTTGAGAATTGTATTTGGAGTCAAATGATAGTCATTTCATATCAAAGATTTGACTTCGTGTGTTGGGTAAGCCTACAACAAAACACTCTGACAACAATCACACAACACTCTTTTATCAAACTAACTGACCAAAACTAACGGTATTTCTACATTTATTATAATCCGTTATAACCATTCTTCTACACATGCATTGTTATTTCAGTTTTCTATGTTTGTGTAGTAGTAAATTCTTGTTGTTTTGTTCTGAAAACAAGAAGAAGAATCAATAAAAAATACACCATCAATCACACTTTTCCAAAAGAGCACGACTTACAACAGCTTAAACAAAACATGTGCTTAGTTTTTTTTTTAATTTTTTTTTGTTATTGTTGTTGCTGTTTTATAAGTTTTATTATCCATTTTTTTTTTAATTTTTCTGTCTGCCTTTTTCATTAAAAAGTGCGCTCGAGTTGGGTTTGAGTGTGTACATAGATGCCTCTCAGTCGTTTATTTGTCTATGTCTCTCTTTCGTGATTTTGACATTTACTTTTGCCTATTATTAGGCGCTGTGTTGTAATCGAGTATGGCTTAGTATATTTTTAAGGGGTTTTTGTATGATTATATTTTCCTGATTTGTTTTGTTACATGGCTACATTGAAAATACACATCATATACTATTAGAAAAGCAATATTGTGTTTGTGTGCGTTTTGTGCATGTGAATGAATTGAATTTGTGTTAAAAGGAAGTGGTTAGAAAAATAAAACATTTAAACAAAAACAATTTCATTTCATTAAGGGCATGAGAGAGAAGAGAGCAATATTTTTGTCAAGTGTGTTTTATATAGTAAGATTTTGTAGAGAAATCACACTCTCCAGACAGAAATTTTAAAAAAGTGGCGACAATAGACAAATCTTTGTTAAGAAAGTGGTGGACGGCTTGGCGACTATGAAACGGTTTTTTTAAAGAATATATTAAAAAAAAGGGAATTTTGGAAAAGTAAGAGAAATGGAAAATATATTAAGGTGGTAAAAAGTCCAAGGATAATAAAATACAAAAATCTGGCTTCATATTCGGATTCAGCGGACAATTTTACATAAAGAATGGGTGTCAGATTCATTTGGTCACGACTTAAAAAAATAAAGTGTTTAAGTAAAAATTTATGGATTTTTTTCCTTTTCTCATATCGCGTTTGTGGACCGAAATATATAATAGAAAACTAGTCCGGATGTGCAATTTTATTTCTTGTTTTTGTAAATGAAAAAATTGTTACGTATAAACGTTATATACAAACGAAAATTCTGATAGGGCATAGAAAATATCTCTGGAAAATATTGAAGGAATAAGACTATTAAGTGTAAAAGCTTTTAAAATTGTAATTTGACTTAGAATACACATTAGAAAAAATTTTTCACCAATTAAATTATTAATCAAAAATAAAATCAGTTTGAATAAAAAATGTAATCAAGTTAATTAAACGTTAAATTAAGTGAATTACGTAAAATCCAGTGAACTTAACGTTTAATTGAAACAATTAATTTGTTAACTGGTGCAAATTTTATTAATTTTTAATTTATATCACAAATTTTTTAATAATATAAATTTAAATAAAAAATTAATCGAATTTTTAATTGCCAAAAAATCAAGGTTTTTTCCTAAATGTTAAGCAATTCTGCCGATTTCGATCTGGCAAGCCTACAAAAGATCAAATCAAAATGTATCATCTTATAGCGATTTCATATATCTGTGGTGAAGTGTACAAAAATAAAATTAAAAAAGACAAAACCTAAACAAAAAAAATAAATCTGACAAAAATTAAACACTAAATTTTACCCGTGACTTCATCAACGTCAAAATAAGAGCAAGATTTAGAGGGTAAAAGGGTTTATTCTATAAAAAATTTACAGAAATTGTATGTTGTTTTCTACATCAATCAGATCGACCCACTGTTAGGCTTAATACTTGTTTTAAGTTGACTTTTTCTTTTAAGGCAGTTTCTAACACTAACAACAATACACCAAACCTGACACTTTAAAGTACCGAAGCACAAAGTGCGTGAAGTTTTTATTATTAGTTTGTAAATATTTAAGCTTGAAACATGCATGCTATTTGCTAAAGGGCACTTGTCAAATGCTTGTCAGGAAGGCAAATACACTCGTGTACGTGTGCTGGACGTAATATTCGCCGTAATATCTAAATTTTTTGATATTTCATCCAGCATCGTTGGTTTCACACATCCAAACATATTTTCACTACTACTTCTGCAATGCTTGATGAATATTTTGATAAGTGTATTTGGGCCTTAACAACGCACAGCTTCGTCATATCATATACGAGTGTCCTTAATAGAAGGAGTTATTAAACAACGACAAAATTTTGCACACTTCTTTATATTCATAAAAGATTAAAACACTTAAAATTTCTAGCATGCCTGAGGAAGGTAAAAACAGAAACAAGTAACAAGTTTTTAGACGAATTAGTTTCGTGTTTGTTGAAATTTGTATATTAATGGTTTGGTTTAAATAAATTGTAACCTTTTTAAATCATTTGTTTTCAATTTGAAACCTCAATAAATTCAAAGCCCTATAAATGATTTGTATTAAATTTTAATCTCGTTAAATCAAAATCTCGTTATTTCGAAAATTCCCCTAATTCGTTTAAATCATTTGGTCCCTTCAATGACGAATTATCGGGATTCTACTGTACTAATAAAATGCAAGGATGGCATCAAAAAAAAAACCATCTAAACAATATTTTTTGGAAAAACTCTTAAAAGGCAACTTAAAAAAATATAAATCGAAAATTCATGTAATGATCAACGAAATAAAAATATTCTTCAGAAATTTAAAAGATTAAAACTAATTCATTGATCAAAATATTAAAAAAACAGTTATTATTGGTCTCTGGTTAAAATAGTTCAATAAGCAACATTATAATAATTAATAGTTTTCGCCCAGTCAACTGCCCATATAAAACTCAATGGGTCTCTTAATATGTATATTGGACCTTATGTTATCTTTTAATAAAAGAGAAAATCTACCAAATTTTTGGTTTTTCAACCTAAAAAAAACCTATATTTTAATCTGGACCATCTTTAAAATAAATTTTTCGAAAAGAAGAAGAGTACCAGCTTTCCCTCATTTTAGGACTCTAGAAAGTACACTGTATATTAATGTAGGCTATAATCTGTATGAAATTTATCGAAGAGAGAAAGCGTACCAATTTATGGAAAAGAGAAAAAGTAACAATTTTATCCCGTTTTTACCCCTTAAAAAGTACCAATTTTACACCTTAAAAAGTACCCTATATTTTAGTCCTGAGCAAATCAATCTGCATAATTAATTTATCAAAAAGAAAAAAGGACCAAATACCAAGGTACCAAATTTTCCCCCGATTTCCCTCTAAGTAAGTACCCTATATTTAAACCTGGACCATCTCCTATACGTCTAGCATGTAATGTCGTCCGTCCAACAAAGTAACAAATATCTGAACGTATTATCTACACGTATTGTGGAAACCGTGCATTAATTTCAAAAAAATTCGATGAGTGCAAAATTATTATTTTAAGATAAGATGCTATTTTTGTTTCTAGTTTAGGCTCTAATTCAGGGCTAGTGCGATTCTGCATTAGATTCTATTTCAGTTCTAGTTCGGTTCCAGTTCAGTTTTAGGTTAGTTTTAATTTAGTTTTAGCTCATTTCAGTTCAGTTCTCGTTCAGTTCTAGTTCAGTTTTAGCTCAGCTTTGGTTCAGTTTAACTCAGTTTTGTTTCTGTTCTAGTTTAGTTCCATATTAGTTCTAGAACAGTTTAAGTTTAAATTCCAGTTCAATTTTTTATCAATGCTCTAGTTTAATATTAGATAATTTTCTGTTGCTTTAATTGTGTTTTTGTTATGTACATAACATTCATCAGGCAGTTTTACAGTAAAGAGAGAGAAGAGAATAACGTTTTTTTAACAGTAAAAGTATATAAATTATAATGAAAGAGTAAGAGCCAAATAAAATGTTTAATAAGGGATGTAAGAGGAAGAGGAAGAAGGAAGAAAAAACAACATACTGAAAATCGTATACACTTTAACATTTTCTACTTAAATTTATACAACGACAAAACGTTGAACGGTTGTAGCGATTGTTGTATAGATTAGTAACGGGAATACTATATACTAGTAAATATATATTAACACAACGAGACGTTACTTAAACACAAGAAATAAAGTTTTACCAAAAAAAAAATAGATAACATCTTGGAAAAAAAATGCAACTTTAAACTCTTACAAATTTTTTTATAAATTTATTTACTAATCTATTTTCTAATGTGTAATAAATAATTTTACCTATAACCAGTAACTTTTTGTAATGGATATGTTTAACTTTATCTCCTGAAGTGAAATTAAGAAGACATAATGTTTGCAAAAGTTTTCTTTTTAAGAAAAAATTTTATTGAAATTAAAAAAAAAATTGTTATTTCTTTAAAGAAAAATTTTGTTTCAGATTAAAGAAAAATTTTAGGTTTTTTTTTAATTTTATTATGCCGTAATAAAAAATTAAAGCGAGAAAAAAAGTAGTTTTCGTTTTTAAGGTTCGTTTTTTTCACAAACGTTAGTAAATACTACAACAACACTGGCAAGATTATTATTAAAGCCGAATAAAATAAAAAACGATTTTTCCAATTCTATTTTTCAGTTTCCTTTACTACTTGAACAGCTACAAAATTTATTTTTAAGTAAAGAATTGTTGAAATAAAACGTAAAAATAATATGCCATTTTCCATTAAGCCAGTAGAGAATTAAGCCAAAAAAAAGGCAGCCAGAAGGCTGTAAAAGAAAAAAAATAATAATTATAATGATAATGCCAGAGTGTTAAAAATCAATAAAATGGCTACAAAAATAGCAACAGCAACAATAACAACAACTACAACAAAACTAGCAGCAGCAATAACAAAAACTAATTTTCAGAAAATCAATTTTTTCAAATAAATAACCTAAAAAATATTCATATATTTACATATATAAAATATTGCAAGTAAAATACAATGAAACAACAACAATTAAAAAAAATTAATATAAAAAAAATAGGCAACCATAAATAATATATAAATGAAGAGGAAAGCTAGGTGGCAGCATTATTATCATCATCAAAAACAACAACAGCAGCAGCAGTTAAAACAGAAACAACAAAGACAACAGACACAAGAACAGCATCAGGAGCAAATTGATATCAAAAGAGATAAAAACGGTGCAGAGCAAATTTTTATAAAAACAAAAAGCTGAAATTTGTAGAAGTGTTTCACAAAAAAAAAAAAAAAAAAAAGGAAAGGAAAGGAAAGGAAAGGAAAGGAAATGAAATGAAGAGTGTGTGTATGTGTTAAATAAAAGAAAATGTGTGGAAAAAAGTCAAATAATTATAAGGCTGTGTATATGTGTGTATACTTAAAGGAAAATAATTCTAAAATATAAAAAATTAAAAAAATAAAAAAAAAATTTCACAAAAATATCGCTTTCATTTCCAAAAAAAAACCAAAAGAAACTTTAAAAATCTAACAAAAATCAAAATAAACACAAAAAGAAAAAATGTTCAAATTTTTATAAAACACAAAGAAACAGCAACAACCATTTTAACCTTTAAAAAAAACTTATAATCCCAACTTAAACTTTTAACAAAATCATCAACATCTAAACACTAAAACCCAGAATTCCAACTTTCCAACTCCAAACAGCCACTTACCTTTAAATTTTTGCCCCCAGCCCCTAAATTTCCTTTTCCCACTAAACAATGGCTTCTTCGTTATTGGATTTAGATGATTTAATAGAATTTCAACTGGAACGTTTAAAATTTGAGAATTTAAATTACAAAGATGAATTACAGCTGCAGCGTCAGCTACTCGATTTGGATGTGTTGCAGTGCACGCAGAGAAGACTCAAACAGACCCTAACAAAGCCTCTAGCAAATCAGCAGCATCAGGCCTTACAGGTACCGGAGGCATCCTCATGTAGCGATTTGCCGTCGTGCATGGGTGGTGCAGCAAACCTGCAAGAAAGTGACCAACATAATAATAATAACAATAGCAGTAGTAGTACGGGAGCCATTGCCCGCAGCAGTAGCGGTCGTAGGGGTAAGGGGAATGTGACCATAGTAGGTGGTAGTGTTCAAAACATTACGAATGGTAGTATAGAGATCGCAATGGAGGATTTAGGTGCTGGAGCTTATGGTGGTTGTGGCGAAGGCGGTAATGGAGGTGTTTTGCGCGGTAATCATAGTTTGCCGAGTTTATGTGATAGTGAGGAGGAGGCCTTCAATGTGGATCATCAAAAGGAATTTAGGTAAGAACTGAAAATCAAATTTCTTAAAAAAAATGCTTAAACTAATCAAGCTTTTATTTCCGTTAAATTTGTTAAATACATTAAAATAAATTTAAAAAGGAGTTAATTGCAGAAAATGTGTCCCAGTTATGAAATGAAGTTTAAATTGTCCGAAACGTACATTATATTTGAGAGGGGCTTAAACCTCAGGTGTTATGGTTGTGAGGTTTAGTTGACTTTTTTAGTTTTTTTTCAGAAAAAAAACTTGTCTTAGCAAATAACGTTATCCATTTTTCGGTTTCAAAAGTAAAGTATAAAACCAAATACAATGTTATTAAAATGGCCGGTTTTAGATTGGTTGCAACAGTCGATCCTTTTGACACATTTCTTGCGATATCTCGGCGATAACTTTACGAGTGTTGGTTTTCAAATGCTCCAAGGTTAGGGGATTATCCTCGTTGACACGGTCTTTGCCCCAAAAGAAAAGGCTTACGACGTCCAATCGTATGATCTTGGTGGCTAATTGACGTCGCCAAAACGTAAAATTACGTAATCTGGAAAATCGGTTTGTGGTTTGTGGTGAAGTTTTGTTGCAACCACTTATCGTCCTGTTCATTATCTTTAATTGCAGGCCAAAAATCAACTGGTTATCATACGGCCATAGCATAGCACTGGACAAACAATTAATGGTTATTGTTCGTCCAGTGTCATTTTCACAAAAATAAGCCCCAACGCGCCGTGCGCACATTGCAATCACATCTGAAATGCTTTCAGTCTCTTCAAATTTCTTTATATTCTTGCCAATTCCTTACACAGTAGCTCGATTTTGACGACCATGATCACCCCATAATGCTCGAAAAGTGGCCACATTCGAACCAACACGTTTGTATTAGGTTTTAACTATCGACATTCGTAAATGTCAAGCCCTTCACTAAATAAGTGACACTGCAGATGACAGATTTTTTACAGTTAACAGCCTTGCCTGACCGGCGATTTTGTTACCACTAAATAATAGATAACCCGTTATATTAAAATGATAAATTTGACCTTTGAACAATAATGACTCATTATTTTTACAAGGGACGTCCCCTATTTTGTAAGTAGAAATATTTACATAAAGAAACAAGTTAGAAAGTATTTTGCGCACAAGGTTACATGGACCGCCAGCCGGACGTTAGATCAACGCAGAAAGTGATTCTAAAGGCTCAGTTATCCGGGAGTAACAGTAACAGTAACCTTACCGTAAAAAAGTAAGACCAATCTATTTCTTCCAGATTGAAACATAACATCTTACTGCTAACTATAATCATTCTAATTGCTTTACTCACAACAAAATGAATCAGCTGATTTGCAACGTTACTGTTACTCCCGGCTAACTGAGCCTTAAGTCGATCGGTATACTTCTAAGGCGTTACACACATCAGCACAAATACATAATATCCTCTCCACTATTGTGGTGTGGGTATAAAAACAATTTAGCAGAATTGATATTCGAACTCAACCTGCCATGAACTACGTGTACAATTTTTAGTATTAAATCTTACCCACCACTCCACTCCACACACGTATTATTTAACTCACAGTTAGCAAATTTTTTTTTACATACAAGCACACCTTTATATGTTTAAAAAAAACTTACTGCCCAAGTTGAAACTTGAACTTGCATCATCTATTTCTCATTGATAGATGCGAATCACTGTGTGAATTACGAGAAGTTAATGATTAGTTACGAAAGATAATTCGTTCAAGATGTTAAATTGTTCTTAAAGCAGTTATCCCATGACCAGGTGCCAATTAACGCCCTTCTATAACATCGCCATGTTAAAGTGACAAGTCCCTCATATAGTGTTTGAACAAGAACCGGTTCCTACAACTTTAGAACTGCCATATGACGAGTTTGGTGTTAGTTCTCTTTCCCCTAGAGTTGTTACAAATGAAATTTGTTGTTGGCGAGTCAAGTTTTTGCTGGGCAGGTGCATATCTCGGCCAACATTAACTTTTTTTCAATTAAAAATTATTTTAACGCTCGAGTATAAGTTTGAGGAATTTCTTACGATTTTGAAGGCATTAAACTTAAAGAAGAAACCTTGGAAATCGGAAAAAGAGAAGATAAATAAGAGAAAATCTACATAATTATATTCTTATAACCGGAGAGAGTATATCTGCACTGGTATCTTTAATAACTTAATTACTTTTTAAATAACCAACTTATCGTATGAGCATTGAATATAACTATCGAGGCTGCTTGGAGAAAAACGATGAGGAGAGTATCACTTTATCAATGTCCTTCGCGACTAGGAATCTAGCTAAATTTATGAATACATTAATAACGATATGGCAAGGTCAAAACACGTGTCGAATTTGAAATACGAAGTGGATTTGAAATCGAGCAAATTTTTTTTAAACGACCCTGTAATGAGGGTAGAAAGACCAATATGGTCCATTGTGACACCCTGTAATGAAAGTTCATAAAACTATTCCATTTTATCAATTTAATTTTTTGAGTATCGATTAGCTTTACAAGAACAACTCTTAATACCAGGAAAAACTGGAGTCATTTTGTAAAAATTTCGATTTCGATTTCAGTTTCATTTCATTTTGATTTCTAGAACCTGCCCGCTTATCATAGGAAAATATCAAAATTTTCTTTTAGTTAAATGGCAAATTATTCTTCTTTCAGCTCCGCAGCGAATAAATGCATGATCCTAAGAGTCAACGTATAAAGTTTGTCACAAATTGTGTGAATTGCCCACGTGGGACATTGTATTTACTCTGTGTTTAGCAAAGTGTGAGGTTAGGTGAATATAAGAGGTACTCACGTTAGTGCAGTATTTAAAAAATGCCAATGCATTTTTAAAAAAATTTCAGTTCCCACTTTGATTCCAGATCAGATCAAAAGTATTTGAAATTTATTTTATTTTTTGAAATCTTTAATTCTGTATGCAAAACGTTAAAATATGCATTTAAAACCTAAATATGCAAACAATATGCATTCGCACCAAATTATGCAACAATATGCAAAAACAAATCGATGCAATTTTTACACAAATTAAATGATTCGCAAAGATAATTGGTCGACACCGCTGTTAGACTATCGACAAAAAAAAATGCATTTGCGGTGAAATCGCACCCCTACTTATAAGAAATTGGTTGCTTCGGCTTAGGATTCTTCCGAACACATCAGCTCAGACCTCAAATGTTATCAGCTGATTTTACATGCAGTGGTTTGAAACAAACAGCTGTTTTTTATACTAAACTGTGTGGCGAGTACAAGCTGTCACGTAAGGATATTACTCGTCAATTCACAAAAAAAAAAGTGTGTTTGTAACATTTTTGTGAGAAAAGTTCCCGCTTTGAACTGTCAAAAAAAAACTCACGAATAAAAATGTCGGCGAGAAAAAATTTTTACAGTAAAAAACTATTAAAATGCAAAGAATAATGCTAATAAAATCATTTTGTTCTTTTTTATTGTTTAATTATTTTGCTTTTTATATTTTTAAAAAACATACGAATTTTTTCAAAGCTCGTTTGCAAACAACAAACATTAAAGTCGCACTTTACATTATTTGGTTTAGCCGATAGTAAATTTTGGTCGCCGTCAACGATGTGTGTTACTGACGTTCTTAACGTCTGCAACGTCACATCGGCTTCGGGTACAATGTTATGACATTTATAATTTAACGACGTAATCTCTTTTGACAGTTTTCGACATGAGTTACAGACACAGTTTTTTCCTACTTTTCTAGAAACGATGAAATATTTTGTTTTGCATCTTTTCGATGACGAGAAGTTCTCACTAAAGTTACAGATCATGGGTACAGATTTGGCAAACGCCTTTTTTTTTTATTTATTTATTTATTTATTTAGTCTATGGATTACCTCCTTTCAGACAAAAATTACAAAATTTAACATCATCTATTTAAATATAAAATTAAATTCAGTTTGATAGTATTAATATTCAAATTCATATCAATAATACTGTACAGATCATTAAAGTTTACACATATTCGACGAAAAGGGTCAGCATTTGCATAATTTTGTTGAAAGTATTCAATTGATAACGGCTGGTAATAACGTGTAGGGCGTTGGGGAACATTAAAAAATAAACTGTTTAACAGGAACTCCGAGCAAATATTGCCTTTAATTAGATTGATAACAAATATGACATTCAGCATTGTTCGGCGGCTTTTTAAAGTTGGTAAATGAATCTCCAATAACCTGGTTCTATATGAAGGAAGATATATAGATGGATTTGGGTAAGTGCTCCGTAATATGAATAGCAGAAATTGTTTTTGGACAGACTCAATGCGATCACTATGAACGTTGTAATATGGATCCCAAATTATTGAGCCATATTCGATTATAGGTCTGACAAGTGCTATATACAACTGTTTTGTTATAGATCTGTCAGAGAATTCCTTTGACCAACGTTTAATAAATCCAAATACACCACGAGCTTTATTAGTACACATGTTAATATGTTCTAAAAAAGATAACTTAGTGTCAAATAATACACCGAGATCCAAGAAAGCATTAACAACTTCCAATTTGTGATCACCAATAAAATAGCAGCCAATAGGTCTAGTTTTTCTGGAAAAACGTATATGTTTGCATTTTTTTAAATTTATATCCAATAAGTTTATTTGGCACCAGTTGAAGAATAAATTTAAATCCTGTTGTAAGTAGGGTTGAACAATGGAGTCAGCACAACTTGAAAAAATTTTTACATCGTCAGCATACATAAGTATATTGGAAAATTTTATTGTGGTAGGTAGATCGTTGATATATAATAAGAAAAGTATTGGTCCGAGATGACTACCTTGTGGAACACCAGAGTTGACTATAATATGTTTAGATAATGTATTATTAAAACACACACGCTGTTCACGACGTAAAAGATAAGATTTTAACCAATTCAAACAGCAATTCGTAAATCCCATTAAATACAGCTTATGCAATAGAAGTTTATGGTTAACTCTGTCAAAAGCCTTACTAAAATCAGTGTATATAACATCGGTATAGCATCCGTTTTTAAAGCCATTATTAATTATTGTTGTCAATTCTAATAAATTAGTCGTAGTTGAACATCCTTTACGAAAACCATGTTGGAAAGGTGTAAGTATGGAAGAGACTTGTTTACTTAAATATTCAGTAAGATATTGTTCAAAAAGTTTGGGAATGACACTTAATTTGGCAATACCTCTGTAGTTCACTATGTTCGATTTATTCCCTGATTTAAATAGTGGAATAATAAAAGATTTTTTCCATAATTTCGGGAAGTAGCCATGCTTTATGGACATATTGAATAAAATTGTTAAAGGTATAGATAAATTATGCGCACAATTTATAAGAAGGCAGCTAGGAATACCATCAGGTCCACTATAAAACGATGATTTTAGTTTTAATAATAATGTTGTCATATTGGCAGTAGTGACGAATGGAAATGAAATTGGTTGTTGTTCAGGGATATAAAACGGATAGCTTTTCAATGTATCATATTCCTCAATAGAGTAGGTTGAAGCAAAAAAATCCGCAAACATATTACTTGTTTCTATATGATCAGAAGACTCGGTGGTGAGGTATTTCATCGAAGATGGAAATCCGACGGATTTTCTTTTCGAGTTAACAAATTTATAAAATGTTTTCGGATCGCGTTTTAGGTTCAATTTCATCGTATTTAAATAATTTGTATAAAGGTTATGGTTGAGTAAATTGTATTTAGCACGGTATAAAGAATATTTGGAGTAATCAATCAGTCGTCCAGTTTGTTTATACTTCTTATAAAATTTATTTTTTATATTCTTTAATCTCGATAGAGAACTTGAATTCCATGGAGGGCCAGATTTATTAACAACTGCGTATTTAGGTACACAATCATCGATATAATGAAACAAAGTATTATAAAACGAATTAAGAGTTACATCGATTGCTGCCGGAGTACTACTGGATAATGACAAAATTTCAAGCCAGTTTGTATTAGATAAAAAGAAATTTAAATCGCTGTAGTTAGTCTTCTTAAAACAGTAAGTTTTTACATTATTGAATTTTTTATTTGTTTTCACAGAAAATGGATAATAACAGTTGACTTCAATAGTTGGATGATGACGATCTTCAGGCCTGGTAATAGGATGGTGACGAGTCAAAGTACAGTCTTTAGGTTCATTTACAAATACCAAATCAAGCAGATTTTTAGAATCATTTAATACACCATTTATTTGAAAAAGACATAAGTCCGATATGTTGTTTAAGAATTCTTCGATAAAATTGTTTATATTAGTTGGAGAATAACATAACGAATCAGTTAAAAATTTCCAAGACAAAAACGGTAAATTAAAATCACCAAAGACGAGGACCAAATCTTCAGGGTTAATCGAAGAAAGAACGGATTTTAATGCAGTTAAATGTTGTAGATATGTTATCTGTTCCGAATTCGGAGGGATATAAGAACACGTTACTAAAATATTTTTGCAGTTTAATTTTATTTTGACTGCAATAAATTCAATATTGTCTATGGGAATGTTATCAACTTTGACGGTTTCCAAACATTTAGCTACAGCAATCAAAACTCCACCACCAGTAGTATTTGTGACTCTGTCACGTCTAAAAATTAAATATTTATTGCAGAGTATTTCAGAATCCAAAATATTGCTATTGAGCCAAGTTTCAGAAAATACAAGTATTTGATGGTTTAGATCAAAACTATCGATATACAGGTTAGATATTTTAGATTTAATACCATTTACATTTTGATATATGATGTTTAATTGATTATCGCAGTTGTTAATTAGTTTTTTGAAACATTAGTTGAGCGGGATGGTAAGTGAACAGTGTTAGTTGGTCTTTGATTGTCTCTGTAAACATATTCACGAATCAATGCATTTTTAGGCCAGAATCTAGGATCAATCAAATGGTCAAATATTTCAGATGGAGCCATAACTTTAAATGATGCAATAGTTCTCGGCTGAGAAAATTTAAACTTATGGATTACTAATTCAGCATCAACATTTAATTTATTTTTTATATAATATTCAATATCTTCAGTTGAAGTGTCAAAAGCTAAACGGGATATAAAAATATTTTTTTTAGGCGGAATAACTCTAAGAGGATGAATATTATTAGTGTTCAGAGTTTGATGAATAACAACAGGCGGAATTTCAGACGTAATAGGGATAACTGATGTTTCAGTGTTAGCAGGTATCGTATTTATACTTGTAGATTCCATAGGAGAACAAGGGTAAATTTCTGATTAACACCAGAGGAACTAATTAATGGACCCACGTGAGCTGGCTTAATAGCGGCTGGCAATGGAAAATAACCTAACATATCGACCCCTTTGCGCTATTATCGTATATGCCAATTTTTTGAAATTTAGTTTTTGATGCAATCTTGTTCTACATTCAAGAGACGTCACCTGGCAAAATATTTTAGGCGAATTCCACTTCGTCTTATCTAACCTTATCTAAGCACATGTATTTTTTCATTTTGATATTGCAAGCGAAAGCAGAGAAAAGTAGAAAAATAACTGTCCTGTAAAATTTAGTATTTGTAACATACGATAATTTCGTTTTTAAATTTTTTAATGTTGTCTTCATAGAATTCGTATGCGTATAAGTTCGATAGCAATTTTAATTAACAAAGAATCTAGTCTTTCGAATATTGTTTTGAAATAGATTTCTTGTCTCATTACATACATTTTTCATTCCTATGCGTTTTCTTATCTAAATAAAATTTCTTAATTAAATATTTTGTTTCAAAAAATTACGAAAAATAGCTTTTTTGTGTGTAATTTTTTTATATGTAATAATTTTTATTAAACATTTTGCCATTTTTTTTTACTTTTGGTTTATTTATTAATATTTTACATACATGTATATTTTTTTAGTTCTTGCATTCTTCATTTTCGTTCATTAAATTTGCATAATATTTCAAAGAAATTTTGTTAATTAATTTTTAATGAAATGCATTCTTTTAGTACACTTTTTGCTACACGTTAATTCGTAACTCAAAAGCAAAACGTTTTTATTGTATATTTTTATTAAGAACTCAGCATTTTTAAACGTACACAATGAACAAGTTGAGGCCCCATCTTTACCCTCTTTTTTCGGTTGGTGTCACTTATTTTAACCCCCTTTTGTTAAGTTTTAGTAAAATTGACATTTCGTTTCGGTTTTACCACTACAACTGCTCTGTCTTTTACGTAGTGCTCTTTATCAATGTTTTTGATTTCTACTGGTATTTGTAGTTAAAACTAAAAGAGAGTATCTTTCTCTTTTCAGTTCCTTATTATGTTTTATTATTTTTTTTTTAATTCAAGTGCATGCCAGAGAAGACGACTAGAATAAAACTAGAGCAAAAATCACCTAACTAAGCTGTCAAAAAAAAAATAATCTAATGGCCGTTTACATTGAAATCTTCCTCAAAATCTAGTGCGTTTACATTGTACTTTTTTGACAGTAGCGCGATTTTGTTTTGATTACAAAAACAACTAACTGAAAGATTTTTGTGTAGCACTTACAAACATATGTACATCTGAAAAAGTAGGCATTTAAAAAATTGCATTCCCTTTTATTTATAATCAACTTCATTAATGTCAAAGCGAATTTACGCCAGATAAAATTATATTGCTACGTAAGCAACTGGTGCTTCAGGGGAATCTTAACTAAATTCTATAATTTTCGCTTAAAATATAAATAATAATTTAAAATTTTAAAACACTCAATATAAAATGAAAAACAAAATGAAAAATTCGTTTGAATTGTTTACTACAGTGTTGTATTATTTTTGACACAACGTTAAAACATTTTACAGTGTTGTAAACGTTTTCAAAATTAAACCACTTTGTATGAATTCGCCTTGATTCATTTT
This sequence comes from Pollenia labialis, assembly GCA_949318255.1. NCBI lineage: Eukaryota > Metazoa > Arthropoda > Insecta > Diptera > Polleniidae > Pollenia > Pollenia labialis. The sequence goes on along the minus strand of OX439141.1, from coordinate 27,788,558 downwards.
ATCAATATTATTTGTTTTCTTCAATTTTTTACTATTTTCTAAAACTTTAGAATTTTTTTTAATAGTTTCAACAAGCCGGCATTATTGTTTTTGTGTTGGGATTTTTTTTTTTTGTTAAAATGTAATTTTTTTTTCTTGAGCAGGGAAGAAATTTTTAATACTATATGGATTAAACCATAGTTGCATCACTAAGTGAATCTAGCTTTTCTCGAAAACTTGTATATACTAGATTTCATTGTAGTGTAAATGTTTACTTTGTTGTTGTAACTTTACACGCATGTAATATTGAACGAGAATTTTGTATTTAGTTTTTAGGTTTCTACTTTAGTCGTTTTCCTATGCTGCATGAGTAGTCCCATAAAATACAGCCGGCGGATATATAAGGGATATATAAACGATCAAAATGCTTGATTTTAAACAGTTGTACGTGTGTTTGACAAATGCTTGTCATGCAGGCGAATTCACTAGTGCACGGATGCTGGTCGTAATACTCGCCGTCACATTTAAATGTTTTTGAATTTCCATACAGCATCGTCCGTGTCACACATACTAACAAATTTTTTACACACATGCTTGACAAGCCTTCTTTGATAAGGACTTTTAAAATATATTTTATAAAATGTTTTAGAAATTAAAATTTTAATTCTTAAGGGCATTATAAACCACACAAATGGCTTGGCAAACTTGCGCTTTATTTTTGCTTCTGTTTGCCAACAAACAACACAATCATAGACTTTTATAGAGGTCAATAAATTCATTTAAAAATATTTTTTCCTCGTCCATTTCTTAATGCTTCTTCTTATACGTCTTCACTATGCAAAATTTTCACTGAAATGATTATATTTAACACTATACACTGCAAAAAGTTTGACAAATATCCAATATGTCTGCCAATTATTAAAAATTTTTAATATTTCTACAAACATTGCTTCAAATGTTTGTACAAACAGCAAACACCCCAATTAACAACACAAAATGTTTGTACAAACGTAAAATTTTGACATATTTGCCAAGCCATTTGTGTGGTTTTATTTGCCCTTAAGATAAGAACAGGGCCTAATTCTAGCTGTCGCAATCGAATTATTTTTCCATTCAAAAGCAATTTAATTTCTAATTCTTTCGGTCAATACTGAACAAAACGAAATTATTTTTTCAGTGTTCTGAAAACTCTAATTAATGCTTTACAACCCTGAAAAATAATTTCGATTCGTTCAGTATCGACTGAAAGATTTAGAAATAAAATTGCTTTCGAGTAGAAAAAGTATTCGATCACGATAGCCAGAATTAGCTCGCAGGTTTAAATTTACTCACTTAGCATTACAAAGGCATGCAAAATTTGGTAAAAAAAAAAGTCGAAGCCCTGGGACTTAAGTACAAAGCAAAAAATAAGATATTTCAGAGAAGGAACAAGATATTCAAAAGATATCAGACAAATCAGCTTTTATAAACAAATATTAATTCGCGCAGTCATATCGAAACGTTATGGCGAAAAACTTTAAGCGAAGATAAGATGATGTGATAAAGAAATTCTGAGTAAAAATTCAGATTCAGCGCAACTCAGACGTTTGGAAAAATATGGGTTTAAAATTTGTTAGCCTGTGTTATTAACAATAACAGTTATGCAGAAATAAAGCTTAATTCATACTTCTTTTTTCAAGGCCTTCTAGAAGCCTTCAACGTAGATGCAAAAATTAGAAATGAGAGGCCTTAAGTAGTCTGCTAATTAGAAAGCCTCTTTACGAGTTATATTTCCTGGCGGGTAATCTTCAAATAAGCAGAATAGAAATTAATGGTTTTAAAAGTAAATTTTTCGAGTTTTTAAATTATATTTCGATAACTTTTTAATCCAAATTTTGATATTTTAATGAGGCAAAAGTTCATCAAATTAAATCTTCATTAAATTATTTTTATCAAAAAAGGAATTTTACAACATGAAAATGAATTCAAATTTACTGATAATTTTTTATTATTGACTGCCGCCGGGCTCAAACCCGGGCTTTCACGAACACGTTACCTTTACATGTTTCAATTGCAACCACTCAATCTCTTCAGAGGGTTTTGCCGTTTAACACTCACAGCCATTGACGACTGCGATAAATTTCAGTTTTTTCTTATTAATTAACAGTTTATAAAAGCCTATGACTAAAATGTGGTAGCGAGCGGACAACCAACATATTGGCCTACTGATCAGCAAAAAATTCCAGATGTCAACGATTTCTGCGTGGTTAAAAACACACCCATACGGGCTTGTTCTGAAAATCGCGTGATTTCAAATCACGTGCTTTTGAAATCGCACGTGTGATTTTTTGGTGTTTTGAAATCATACCGTTGCTGTGTTTCTCGATGTGCTTACTGCAATTGAAGATCACACCACGACACACAAAAACGGGACGCTAAAACATCACACGTGTGATTCTAGTAGGCACATGTGATTTGAAATCACGTGATTTGCGTAAAAGTGATTTTCAGAACAGGCCTAATAGAAACGATTCATGCTGAAGCTTCCTAAGAATTATCTTCCGACCACACAATTGTTACTTAAATAAACCCCAATAGAATTGTATCTCCGACTGGTTACTTAGCGACGGTAGCTACATAAATTAATTGGTCAAAATATAAAAAATATCTCAGTACCCATTGCACAGAAAATATTCCGCTTTGAACACCGGTGTAGATCGCTCTTAATTAATTTTGATAGTTTTCTGAAACTAATGTTGAACAATTCGAGAAATGCCAACAAAAAAACAAAAAAAATATTAAAATATATTCCAAAAATTTCGAGCGTCTCTTGTCTGAAAAAAGGAGAGCTCAAAGAGTTGCCACACTCTTCGCACACATCCCCACAACTTAAGAACTTACTAAAAGGCTGTGCAAAATGGCTAAGAAAGTTACTGCAGGCTCAGAAAACGGCTTCTCTGGAAAAATATCTTGCGGAACTTGATGCAACTCCACAATCAGACAACTCATTATGGCGTGCAGCTAGAAATCTTAAAGGGCCAGTTGTCTCAAAACCACCATTAAGAAACTTGAATAGAAGTTGGGCAATAAATGATATTGAAAAAGGAAATCTGTTTGCTAAACATTTAAAAAACGTATTTACACCAAATTTACCAAAATTTACAAGAAATTTTTGAACTCGCAGTTTCCAATAACGACAACCTGAGTGTTATTTGTCAGGCCAAAACATTGTTCTTATTCCCTGCAAGCATCTTAAAATTACAATGGATGTGACGCAAAATTAATGGCGGATACCATTTCTAATGGGCTGCAAAAATACAACTGCCATTGTTGCCGTCAAACGGTTGACGAATCGATGCAAGTTTTTATTTAAATTTTTCAATTATTGCAAATAAATCTATATTTTGAATTGATTGGATGTTTTGTATACTTTTTGGGGGATTTATTTCATTTCAGGAATTGGGGATTTATTTCAAATGAAACCACTTCATTTTGTTTTGGGTAGTTATTTTATTTCGTTGGGGTTTCACTTCATTTTAAAATTGGGGAATTATTTCATAATTTTGTTGGCGACTTATTTCGTGGGGGGTTATTTCATGCCGCCCTACTTTACAACTTTATCTTAAAGCCTATCTGGTGCTACGGTATTCAATTATGGGGCACTGCGTCGGCCTCTAATATCGAAAACATTCAAAGGCGCCAAAATAAACTTCTACGAATAATCACAGCCGCTCCCTGGTATATTAAAAACTCAAACATTCATAAGGATCCCAATGTGCCATTTGTAAAAACTAGGATTACAAAATATGCACACTAGTTTTATTAAAAAAAAATATTTACAATAATTAGAATTGTGGTTATTTTGTTGAACTATTTATGGTTTTTAATCCAAATTTTTAATATCTTAATCAGGCTTAAGTTCATCAAATTTAATTTTCATTAAATTATTTTTATGAAGGAAGGAATTTTACAACATGAAAATTATTTAAAATTGTTATTGATAATCCATGACATGTTTCGACATGACATTTGCGATCGAAACATGTCATGGTAACCAGCCGCCTGGGTTCGAATCTCAGGTCAGTCAAGAATGAATGATTATCAATAACAATTTTAAATAATTTTCATGTTGTAAAATTCCTTCCTTCATAAAAATAATTTAATGAAAATTAAATTTGATGAACTTAAGCCTGATTAAGATATTAAAAATTTGGATTAAAAAAATATTTACTTTTGAAAAACGTTTGCAAGATCACACATCAAATTGCAGTTTCTAAATTACATTATATAATAATCGTATTAAAAATTAAGCTTAGTGAATCAATAGAAATTGTTAAAAATAAAGCTAAAGTTAATTACTTGTTAGGTCTGAACATACCTTTAGTAGTAATTTTGAAGGAATGAATGAGTCTTCATAATGTTGTATCTTAGAAAAAATAAATCAATTATGTTTTTTCAATAATTTCTGTCAGTATTTTCTTATTTAGAACAGGAAATGTTTCGATGGATCCATAGTTCAACAGCATTTAATCCAGCATTTTCCACTCTTCTGGACAAATAAATCATAAATTGACACCGTTGTAATGCCAATATAATCGCTTGGCAGACACATAAATTTTCCTAAATGCGTTAAAAAGGTGGAAAGTATGCGTACATTAAATATGCATGTTTCACTTGAACTCTTCTACAATCACATTCTCAGAAAATGTTTTTGTTTTGTTGCGTTAAGAATGTTTTATACAAAATGCAAGGCAGCTAACAAACATAAAATTTTACTTTGCTGACAAATTGTAAATATGCCAACGCCCTTAAGTGACACTTGTTATTAGATAATTTTGTTGGGGGTTTGGCTCTTCTTCTAATCGTTAAAAAGAACAAACTTTAAAAAGTGTCAAGAGTGCCAAAAGTTGTTATGTTGGTTGGAACGAAACTACTAAGAAATATAACTTATAAAACTTCGTTTGTAAAATGTTCAAAAAGAATTGTAAAAGAAGAATTCCGTAGACCGTTTTAAGTTCTTGGTTTAAAATGTTGCACTGGTAGAAAGTAAAAGCTGGAAGCAATAACAAAAATCAAATCTTTAAAACCAAACTTCATGAATTTCTCTTAACACGATTTAACTTTTTCTGTCCGGCAAGAAATGTCCACAGCGGAAATTGCGACAAACGTAAAACCTGTCGACCGACATGTCGGTAGTTAGATGGCCGCTTAAGAGAAAGATAACGAGTGACTTGTTGACGCTCGCTTAAGTTGTTGATAGTCATTAGAAGCCTGGCTGTAAGATATTAATATCTTACAATGATGCCAATTATTTGCTTAGGCCTGACTTCCTTTTCCAGAGCATTTCCCACAACTTATCTTAGAATTTTAGGTGTCTGCGCGCTCAATTCTTCTCGGATATTCGCCTTAAGCTGTTGGATAGTTCTTTGTCACTTATAGGCTTCGTAAAAAATATTATCGTCGAAAAATGTGCCATTCGTATTCGCCTCCCTCCTCGTCACGAATTTCCTAAGGGTCTTAAGGGAGACACAACCTCATGACGTGGCACTCTCGGGAGAAAACTAGGGGAACCAATACTCAAAACAGAGTTTCTTTCTGGTACCATGGAAGCCACTAGCCACTGGAACTTAAGTCTTGGACTAGTTATATATGAGCCTCATTCGGGAATAACGTGGTGGCTGTGGTTTGAACTGTATATCGTGGGCAGAATGTTCATTAAAGGTCTCTTCTAAGCTTTGATTTTCGACCGTTTGTGGGGAATGTTGGCCTACTTACCGGATTTCCTTAGGTGGTATTGCTAATCAACAGAACAGTAGCATATTTTTATCAGTGGAGGATAGATAGCTTTGGTTTCTTAGCAAGGGGGCTAGCCAAAAGTTTTTGCCGACCATTACCACAAGTAGTTAAGCTGAATTTTTTATGAATACAGGAACGAGTTTTGATAAAGCCACAGCGGTCATTGCGTTTTGTGTGATGCCGTCAGAATTACATGCGCATGTGGATTTTGACATTCCGTGTAATCTAGGCTTAAGTAAATGTTGTCATTAGTTCTCTAACTAACTACTTTCTCCTCCGGTTTTCGAAATAAAATATATGATGTAAAAATGTAGTTCTGGTTTCGCTTTCAACTGCGAATGTATGACCAAGTTCTGTGATAAAATACTCCAAGTATGTGTGGAGTTGCATGTCTCCCATCGGACGCGTCCTCAGGTCGCGGATAGAGGAATGCCTGGTAGATAAACAGGGTAGTTGGGAAATGAATTACCACCCGTTGACAAGAGCATTCACCTATGAAAATCCGGGGAACGTCTAATTCACAATAAGCGGTTATCTTTGGCCGGCCTTTGTAGGAAAAGCAATCCTGTTGGCTCAACTATCAGCCCTAGCAACAGGAACAAGTGCAGTAGACCAATCATCTGCTTACCTTAAACGATAATGATTACAAAAACCACAACAGAGGCCCTATGTTCCTGATAGGAACGAGGGGAACACATAAATATATAACTAAATATATGGCCTTAAGTTCCTCTCAGGGATAAAAAGGTAAAAATAATATGTTGGTATCTTCGAGACTTTTTTTATGTGAGCATAACATAACATAAAGCTTTTTTTTAACTTTTTGAAAAGGTTGTTCTTTTCTTAATTAATAAAATGTAATTTATTGCCACCGTTCCACAATTTTCCCCCAATAATTTTTTTAATATGGCATCTCTATTGAACTACTTGCCTTCAGGGTTACTGCTTGTCGACTGAAGTCGCAATTTTGCCCCTTTTTTGGCGATCTCCGACTTTTTGTTTGACTTTTTACACTCATCTACTTTTGGAAGTTTTTTAGTTCCCTGGAAACCTTTTCCCCTTTTTTAATGAAAACCCGTCAAAATGAAAAACAGCAGCTGGAATTGTCAACAAATCAAAAAATTATTCTTCATTCGGCAATATTGCATTATATATTTTTTTGATACATTTACAGAGATAAAATATTAGATAGCTTTTGAAAAAATGCCTTAAAATGAATCTATATATATATATAAAGGGTGTTTTTTAGAGCAGCACAGCTTTGAGTTGGCATCACATTTAACAGCTGATATTTGCTTTTTGTTTAGTTTGCTTTGAAATTTCATTATTTATTGACTTAGACCAGAGCAACGCGTGCAATTGTTGAAATGGGCTGAATTTCCATTCATAATTTTATTTTCCAAATGGTCGAATGGGTATGTAAATAAGAAGAACTGCCGCATTGGGAGAGAGGAGAATCCACAGGCTTTTGTCGAAACACCATTACATCCACAGAAAATTACTGTTTGCTGCGCTTTATGGGCTGGCGGAGTCATGTGCCCATATGACTTCAAAAACTATGATGGTCAGAATGCGAAAAGTGGTTGAAAATTGGTGTTCCAAATTGCTCCTTATACTCATTTCATAAAACTATCTTTCCAATAAAGCCCGTTTCATTGATATTAAATATATATTTCCTTTTTTTTATTTTGAACTTGTGTCGCTCTATAAAAAGCACACTTTAAAATTCGTGAGTCACGGTGTTTGTGTAGTTGAACTCCACCAAAACTGCTTGATAGATTTTTATGAAATTTTGTATGTGTATTTGTTAGGTATGAGAATAGGTCGTAATATTTATTTTATAAAGGACTTAAATGGGGTAAAAGCTCCCCCTTCCCATATCTTCTTTAGTAATCAACTGGTTTTCTTAAAATTTGGCATGAAGACGCTTTCATGTCTGAAAATAAATAGGGAATAAGGCGTGAAATAGGGCAAGAGGGATAAAAGCTTCCCCTCCCTATATCTTCCTCATTAATCAGCCGGGTTTTTTTAAATTTTGGCATGCAGACACTGTAATATCTAAAAAGAAATAGGGTATAGGGAAAGAGGGGTTACAGCTCCCCTCCCTTTATCTTCTTAACTAATCAACCGGTTTTCTTAAAATTTGGCTTGCAAACACTGTAACATCTAAGAAATAAATTTTCTGACAAAACAACGTTCGCCGAGTTTGCTATTACAATTATTCAACAATGAATATTTCACTATATTATCTTTTACAACTTCGAAGGTGTAGGGAGCTTTTTGCGCCTAGGCGCTCTCCTAAAAAACGACAACAGCTTGCATGCGGCAAAAAGTGGCCGCATATCAGCAGCAAATATAGCCTACTTTTCACACAGCAAAATAATTACGTCAAAATTATTTTAAAAAAACGTGCAAACTTAATATTTACAAAACTATAATAAGACCAATTGCTATGTTTGGCTATGAAACGTGGTCAATGACGGCTAACGTACAGCATCGCCTAAGAATATTCGAGCTAAATTGAAAAATCCTACACAAAATGTTTGGCCCAATGTTCGACACAAATGGTGACTATGCCCAAAGAAATAACGACGAAGAGCAACGACAAGGATGTCCTGCCCACGTGGCATGAATGGACTACAGCAGACCGCAAAAATCAATGTTAATTTACGAAATCCGAAGTACTAGACAAAAATGGAGAAACTGCATAGAAGACGACTTAAGAATAATTGGTATTCGGAACTGGCAGCAGAAAGTCGAAAATAGAGAAGAATGGAGAACATTAATTGATCAAGCTAAAGCTCACCCCGAGCTGTGCCGCTGTAATATTATTATCTTTTAGTCTGGGTTCACATTATGAAAGTTTTCTTTCAGAAAGTTTGAGTTTATTGGTGAGAGGGGAAGAGAATATGCTTTTTTCTCTCCTCTCTCACCCATAAACTCAGACTTTCTTTAAGAAAACTTTCAAAGTGTGATCCCAGACTTATGGTGTTTTCTTTTCTACAAAATAATGTGCCTTTTTTTAAAAAAAAAATCAATTTGGTGTCTTTTTCTTAAAAATTTTGCTCCCGAAAAGGGTGGCTTGTTTTATTCTAAAAAATTCATGCTTTTCGGGAGCAAAATTTTTAAGAAACAGACACCAAATTGCATTTTTTTAAAAAAAAGGCACAGAAAAGAAAACACCATTAGTAAAGTCGGAAAATGTTAAGAACGCTATATGTTTTTTGTTTTGTTGATCCGTTTTATGTTTGCTATGTTTTGTTTTAAGTTTTTTTAAAAAAAAACCCCCCATTAAAAAAGTTTGCAACGTTTATTTTCTTAAATGGCTTTTCTGTGCAACTTAATTTTGATAAAACGAACTTTTTTGCCACTTTAAAAAAAATTTTAAGGGTAACCCTGCTTGCCGTTTACACCTTTTCCACAGGATTTGTTTCTCTTTTTCTTTCTTTCATTACAATTCGTTTCGCTCTCTCTCTCTCTCTCTCTCTCTCTTTATTACTTATATACAAAGCACTTTCTCTCCTACTCTTAATTTTTCTGTAATTCCTTTAAAATAAGGTCACGTGTATCGTGTACGAAAAAAAAAATCCAAAAAAGTAAGTTTGTAAATTTTACATGCAATACATTAGCGTGTTTTGAATTTTTCATTAATGTTTGTAAATATATTCATACATAAATAAGTATGTATATGTGTATGTATGCATATACATATACATATGTATATTATTTTTGTTTTTAATTAAAATTGATTTGAAGTTATTTCTTTAACTTCTTTGATACTTTTCTAATTGGCGCTTTTTATAACTGTTTTTTTTTAGTTTTGAAAATTTGTTTTTTTCTATTTTGGAAGATTTTTTTTTATAAAGTAACGAAAAGATTTATGTTTGTAAAATATTTTGGCAAACTGACATTTCAATACTTAATTAATGGTTTTGACTTTATCACAATTCTTTATTTGTTGTTGCTGGTTGCTATTGTTGGCGATTGTTGGTTTCGTGTTGAACAAAATGTTTAATTGGTTGTTCATACTTACGTACATACGTATGTATTTACAATGAAAAAATTGTTGGTAGTAGTGAAAAATGAATCACTTTCAATTTGTAAATATGACATATACTGCAAAAGTCTATTTAAAGATTTGGCTTAATTTCTCGAAAATATTTCTTCAGTTCACTATAAATAATTATTTCGTTTATCCTGTTTGTTTGTTGTTTTTAAAATCTTGTCATTTTTTTTGGCTTCTTTTTTTTTTTTTTTTGAGAAAATAAACCCTGCACATTAAGTTCAGCTTTCTTTGTTCCTCTCTCTTTGTCCCTAAATGCAATTCAGTTCTCTAAGTTTCATTTCCTTTTCCGGAAGCATCGTTTAAAAAGCCACAACAACAAATTCTTTTTAAAGATGTGTTTGTGTCTGCGTATATCTGAGTTTTTGTGTGTATGTATAGGTGTGTCCTTATAAACTATAAAAATTTTCCTTAAAATGCAATCTGCATCCTTATCGCTTTTCCCCCATTCTTTCTATTTCCTTACTCGAGGATTATTGTTGTCGTTGTAATGTAGTGGATTAGTCTGCCAAAGAAACAAGTATTTGAGTGTCATTTCGCTGTTTTCCTTTAGTCCTCATGAATGGTATGAACAGTGTTTCATTGTTATTTTTATCCAGATTGTTTTTATATTTTTGTTTTATCTATTTGCTTCCTTCCACTTGATTTGCTGTTAAAGAGTTTTAATATGATTTCCTCTATTCTTTGTTTGTCACTTCAACTCCTAGTGAGGTGTTTTTTTTTTTCTTATAATTAAAAATATATATTTTTCACTATCAATAATCCTTTTATATGCAATTTCCAATACACGTTGCTTCCATGACAGTGTTTCTGGTCTTAATTTCACGAAAGCAATTAATTCCGCTGCTTACTAGCCATTTGCTTTGGTGGCAAATGTAATTGTCATAGTTTCACTTTGAGATTTTGTAATGTTTCTTAATTCTTGTAATTGTCCTTAATAGCACATTGCACTAAGGAATGTGAGTACGTTCTAATTATTTAAAGTGTTTTTTGTTTTACAAGTCAATAAAAGATGGTTTAAGAAATCACCATTAATGCTTAGTTATTATCAATAAAGAATTTATATATAAAGAACTTAAAGTTTTTTTTAAAGAAAATTGGATTCGTTAGATACTATAAAGTGTCGGTACGGTTAGCTACCAGAAAGACTTAAAGGATTAAATAAAGCGTTTATGCGAAAAACTATATAAAAAGTTTATATTTGCTTCAAAAAACAAAATTTTATGACATTGATTAGAGTTCTTGTTCAAGTTCTAGAATATGTTTTAGTTCAGCTTCTAGTTCAGGTTCTAGTTTAGCTTCTAGTTCATTTAATAGATAAAGTTCTACTTCTGATTTTAAGTATACATGCCAGTTCATTTTTCATTCATTTATTAACATTTCATTTATATATGTATATTGAACTCTTATATCGAATCCCGCGAAGCCTATTGGCTTGTCTGCATTATATATAAAAGGTTTCATTTCAAATTCTACATAGTTCATGTTAAAATTCAGGTTCTACTTCATGTTACAATTCAGGTTCTAGTTCATCTTATAGTTCAAGCCTTTAGTTGATTCAGACACGGATTAATGTTATTGTTCAGCTTTAAGATTTAGTTAGATTCTAGAATTGGTTTTAGTTAAGATAAAAGTTCAGGTTGTAATTCATGTTAATGTTTAGGTTCTACATCCGTTTGCAGTTGAGGTGCTAATTAAGGTTTCTTTTTAGGTTCTAGTTTAAGTTAAAATTTAAGTTCTAGTTCATCTTACAATTCATTCTCTAGTTTGGGTTCTACTTCAGGTTTGGTTTAGGTCATGTAATAATTCAGGATCTAGTTTATTTTATAATTCACTTTAGTTTTACTTTGCTCTAGTTCATGTCTAGGTCAGGTTCCATTTCAGGTGTATTTTCACGTTCTAGTTCAGGTTATATCCAATTCTAGTTCTTATGTAATTACTAGTTCAGCTGCTAGTTCGGTCTTCTCTCACTCTGTTGTCTTTGAGTTTAAGGAAGTTTAAGCATAACAATTAACTTGAATACAATGTCAGACAATTCGTTTAGTTCCTCAAAGGGGCAAAATCTCATTATGCTTTTTCATAAGAGGGATTCTTTGATCTTCACCTTATTTTAATTAACACCATTTTTTAAAAGGTGAGAGCCAAATAAGTATATTCTCTTATCTAAGCGTCTATGCGGCTACCCGAATATATTTTTTGTTTGTTTATGGAGCTATCAGGCTTGTCCTTTAATACCGAAAAGGTATTGTGAACAAAGATTTCTAGAAATAATGATTACGACATGTGCATGAGTTCCCTTTAGATGGCGTAGTCTGTAAACGACAAGAATTGCCAAGCTTTAAGGGCCTTAGATTTTCGAATTTCTTATAAGTCCCAATATAGAATGTGGACTTTTCTTTGCCGGACAGACGAAGTTTGCAGGTAAGAGAGGCAAAAAGTAAAGTGCGTCAAGCATACAGCGTCGCCTCCTTATCAACAAACTTCGTCTGTCTGGCACGAAATGTACACATTGTTAATTGGAACTGTGATATGTATGCACTTTAAAAGAGCTGGCAACCCCGAAATGAAACGAAAACTATCTTGAGTTTGCCAGCTTAAAACTATTTGCTGCATAATGGCGTAATCATTATTTCTATCATTCTTGCTGTGTACCATCCAATTAAAAAATTCAGTGCGTTTTAAATTTCAAAGGTTGTGAATTTTACATCTGGTTTATTCACCCCTATCGCGAATGTTATGGGAAGTTGTTATATGGGAGCAAAACAATATTCCCATCCCCAACAAATCGGTATCGCAAATATTTTGGGAATACAAATTTCTATTGTGAATTAGTTGTCAGTGCTTTATAAGTCTGGGATCACACTATGAAAGTTTTCTTTCAGAAAGTCTGAGTTTATGGGTGAGAGGGGAAAAAGGAACAGCATGTTCTCTTCCCCTCTCACCAGTAAACTCAGACTTTCTGAAAGAAAACTTTCATAGTGTGATCCCAGACTAAACAAAAGTCTCTATTGTGAATAACTTGTTAGTGCTTGCATTGTGAAAGAAAAAATATGCAAAGTAAAATACTAATAAAAATATAATAAAATAAATAATGAATAGTGTTTATCTTCATTTTTTTTATTAACACTCCTTCAATAAAATGAAAAAGCAATTTAATTTAGTCAAACCTTAGAATACAAATTAAAATCTACATGTTCCCTTGTCGCTCACATTAACATTTGTTGGGAATTTATTTAATTTAAATACCCGCGGGAGTAAACATTGGCGATACAAATTTTTTCAAGTTTGGGAATTCATTCCCAAAAAATTTGTCATGGGAATCATTCACAATACAAAATAAAAAAATATGGGAATATTTTCAAGGGAGTAGTTGTTTGCGATAGGGGTGATTATGTTCAGTCTACACGCCCCCCCCCCCCCCCCCCACCTACAAAAGCATATTGTTAAGCATATTATGGTTAATGTAACCATATTATTGTTCCCGGCTATTATATTATTATTATTATTTCGATTTAAATTATAATTCATAGTCAAAAAATGTGTAAAGTTGTTTGCGATATCTTTTTTAATTTCAAATTTCTTTTATTCCACACCAGGTCTCTGGTAATTGAATGGTTTCAACAACTTCGCGCCAGAACTGAAGATTTCAAATCGGACGAAGAATCGAGAAGAATGCGAGAAGCCGGCAATGATTCCTATCGTAAAGAAAGACATGCTCTTAAAGCATGCGACCTCTATACGGAAGCAATATTTTTGGCGCCATCACAAGACAGTATAGCAGCCGCAATGGCGCATGCAAATAGGTCCACAGTATTGCATGACTGCGGCATGTTTGAGGTAAGGCAATGCAATATAAGAAAAATGCAAATATGTACTCTAAATACACACACATGCACAATTTTTTTTCTCACCCATGCACCGATTCAATCACTGCAATTTGTAACACTGTGCAGTTAGTGTTTGGATGAATATTAGGTGGTAGTGGTTGCTGATGACAGCAGTTTGTTGTTTGTTGAAAGCAAGTGAAGTGCGCTGGAGTGAAGTCAAGTGTGTGAGTGTTTGTGTGTAGAGTGCAGTGGTACGTGTAAATAAGTAACATGTATATAATTATAAATTCTCTATTATAACTTAATATTAATTATAATGGAGAAGAGTGAGTAAATATTTTCCTTTTGAAAATAATTTAAAAACAAATAAAAAAACTGAATTGATTAGATGAACGAAATGGAAGGGTTTTCTGTAACTGTTAAAAATTTAAATTAACTTAAATCTCTATTTTCAGCAATCTTATGACGATTGTTTATGCGCCTTGGATTTGGGCTATCCGGAAGAGTATCATCCATTGATAAAACTGCGTCAAGCCTCTTGTGCCTTAAAAATGCGTAATTTTTCTTTATGCGAACAACATTTGCATGAGCTTTTACACATGGAACTCTCCGAAACCTTTGAAGCACGCACCCATGAGCTGTGGCATGAATGTGAAGTACTGAAGGCGGAAAAGATTGAAATGGGTGTACAGACAGACAACGATTTAATAAGTAATGGTACTAAAATCTATGAAGTGTAAGTAAATCTTTTCATAAATGTTATTTCAGCTAACTTTAAATTTATTTTTATTCCATGTTACAGGGCTTGGCTAGACAATACCAATGTCATCACTACCACAAAAAGCGCCTATCTACGATCCATCGTAGACATACCCAACAATACACCTATATTTCAAGAGGAAGCCGCCGTTTTTGTGCCCAGTGGCGCAGCACGCGTTTGCGATCACTGCGGCATCACACAATTTGTACCGTTTCCATGCATTTTTTGCTCTAATCGTACAGCCGTCTATTGTTCACGCAAATGCCGTGCGGCACACGCTTCCATACATGCGCTCGAATGCTATGCCCATCAAATTGAACTCTTTGAAGAATTCGGTGTAGAGTTTTCAAAGCCACGCCTATTGCAGCTCGCCTTTCGTATGCTCATCAACGGCCTACCTCAGGTGGTGCCTCATTGTCGTAAAAAACCCACGGTCAGCAAAATGTGGAATGCCTTCAATAGCATACTGACCGAACGCAATTGCAACTCTTCGTCCGCCTCGCTAGCTGCCTCATCAACATCGTATTCAGCTCTATTGCGTTTAGAATCCCACTTGGATAAGGAGGAAAAGCCAAGTATGGTTTCTTTTGCCATTGTCGCACACATACTTGCCATCTACTTGGGCGAGTACACCGATTTTTTTGAACTACTCGAACTGACAATGCCCGCAGCATCAAAGCTAGCGCGTCAGGAATGGGAATTGCTCGCGTCCGCTTTGCTGTTGCGCCACATTTGCCAGTTGCGGCACAAAAACCTCGTTCACTGCCCATCATTTGTGCTGCCCTCCGATCCTCATGTACTCTCGCCCAACGATGAGTTTGCCCTCTGGGAGACCGTGCGCCATGTACGTCGAGGCTATTTACATCTTATAGCCGGCGATGTAACGACTGTAGCGTATGCTGTATTTCCACAAACCCTCAGCCATTGTCGTCATTCCTGTGTCGAAATGATTTATCGCAAGATCAATGGTTGCAAGTTGACCGCCTATGCCACAAGAGAAATTCCAGCAGATGCTTGCATTTGCAATTGTTTCGTTAGTGGGAACTATCGACAATCGCTGTATAGTCAACGTAATTTGCAACTAGCAACACGAGGCATTGATTGCAAATGCGAAAAATGTTTTCGTCCATATCCTGATGAGGATTTTGTAAGTATTTCATATACAATTACTACAATTTCTGTATCCCCACTCAACTCCCTGCCTTTTTAGCCAATTTAATTATTTTTTTTTTTTGTTTTTATATTTGTTATATTTTCATTTTATTTATTTTTATTACATATCAATTTAAATGTTAATTAAATTTAATCGTTCAATGTTTTTTTTTGGTGTTGTGATTTGATTGATGTGTATATTCCAGTTTCCTAATACAGCAAAAAATATTTAACTTAAAGAAATGTCTGCAGCCGTTTTACTTTTTTCTTATTGTGAAACTGTTATGAAACTTAAATTCCAAAGTGTGTGTATGATTAATTATTTTTTGCTCTTGATGTTTTAAACGAGTATTTAATGAATAATAAACTAATAAAAGGTCAAGGGCCGTTTTCACAACTTAGCAATAGCTAAAGGTTGGATTAAATCGGCCGTATAAAAAGTGTTCCATTTTTGCAAATTTACTTTAACCTACCGAGGAGAATAAAAACTTTAACTTGTTTAACGTGAAACACGTTTTATACGGCCGATAAAAGCCTACCTTAAGTTTTAAGTAATTTGTGCAAACGGGACTAAACATATTTTGAAACTATTTGACAATCAAACATTTAAATACACAAACACACTTAAGCTACGGTCACACTTGTCAAATATTTGACGGAAAAAACGGAACCAACAAGCAAACTAAATAATTATTTCCTTTATTTTCAATATTTATTATGGTTATAATTCCTCATCTTACAGAAAACAGTTTTTTGCTATGTCCAGCAGTATAATAAGCTTTATTTTGTGATATTAAGAGTTTGTTAAATCTCACTAACAATTAACAAAGTAGTGGTTACGCTTATTTGGTCAAATATTTAATAAGTGTGACCGTAGCTTTACTCTCTTCAAGCAGATAGACACTTACAGCTCGGCCCCCTATGTCGGTCGACAACTTAAGCGAGCAATAGACAACAAGTCACTCATTATCGTTCTCTTAAGCGGCCCACTTACTATTGACTTGTCGGTCGACTGGTTTTACGTTTCTCACGTAATTCATTCAGCAATTACACAAAATAGTTAGGAAATAAAAATCGACAAAACATTTAAAAACTCTGGCTACACACAAAGCAGGATAAAAAACAAAGGAGAAAACAAAAAAAAATAATAGAATTTTATGAAAAACATTTAAAATCCCTACATAATTTTATAAGTGGTGGTGTTTTAAAATATATATAGGGAATTCACAAGGTGTCATAAAGTCATATGTCTTAAAATAATAACATGAAAAAATACGACTCTTGCGAACAGCCCCTCATAATTAAGTGTGCTATTTTAAATTATATCAGCTGATTTAAAACAAATAAAAAAAATAAATATTTACCGGAAATAAAAATATTTTTGATTTCTGATCCATGAATTAATAAATTAAATTAGATCTTACCTGACTATTTTCTATTTTTCAGACGTAAATCAGAAATAAATTCTATTTTGTTTGTTTACCAAAAAGCAGAGTTAAATTCGGATGTTAGCCGGATACATTTTACCATCAACGGCGACGGCGTACAAAAACTAATGCGGCTCGGCTCAACCGTTCAGTGCAGGCCTCTTCGGATGAGTAACGACAGCACAATAATCATAGGAATCAAAGTCCTATTTATTTAAAACAGTTTTTGTTTACAAAGCAACAAAAATATTTTTAACCCATTGTAAAATGTTAGAACATTATGATAGCACACCTTGTGAATACCCCAATAATATTGAAATAAAAAATATTTAGTGTTTGTGTGTAAAGAAAAATTTTGTTAAATATTTTAACAAAATGCCTCTGCCGACAACTACAACACAAGTGACTGATTATGACAATTGTGGTCGCATAATATTTCTTAGTGGGCCGCAGATTTGTATGAAAACTATAACGATATCGGTCGCTAGCATTATCTATCGACTTTTTGTGCTGAAAATTCTTGGTGGGCCGCAAATCAGCTGTTTGTTGTTGAAAATGCAAGCGAACGACACCCGGGGCCCAGGCTGTTAAAACACCATCTCTGGAAAGTGGGCGGGCCGGAATGCTTGGCTTGTTACCAAAATTTCTATATAAATATTATATTTTTTACATGATTAAAGGAAACGGACTGAATTGAATGTTCTTGTTTTTTAAACAAATTCTTATTTTGCAATTTTATGAATGATTGTTGTTTTACTTGAATGTGAATGCCATTTGCAATTAAATGTAGCCGAATGAATGTATTGTTTTTATTTCCCCATTATTAGTTTGATTTACTTAATGCAGCTTTTTTTATTATCTGTTCATTATGTTTTTAACTCATCTTTAAGCATTTACATTGTTTTTCTTATTCGTTCAGAAAAAAAAATATTAAAATTATGTATGTATATTTAAAATCTTGAATGTACTGGAACCCCCTTAAGCAGTGGTGCCCAAAAACACACAATCATAATTTTGTGCATGTGGTAGAAGCAGTAAAACACAAAGTTAAAATTTTGCGTTATTTGAAAAAGTTGATATCTCACTTTAACGATATTTGAATGGCAACTACAACAGCCGAATGTTCGTCATCGACATTCATACGAAGAATACTATTGTGTACGGTGTCGATATCGCTGCCGTAAAATTTTTTTCCCTATACTCGCAAGTACAAGCATATAAAGCTGGAGGTCCACACCACGCGTTACACGGCTTTCCGCTGTAGAATCTGTGTAGTTATATGTAGCATGAACAAAAGCCTAATCTGCATTGAGGCGTATACTTTTAGGTATACTTTCTACTTTTGTAAGCGTCACAAGCAGCGTACGAACAAATGCCGCATTAAAAGCGTTGCAAGAAGCTTGAAACGTAGAACGCAAGTAAGGTACAAAAATCATGCAATGCGTGGAGGCGAAAACACGTGGTGTGGAGCTTAAAGTGGGGACCAGAATAGTCGTCGCAAGCTAACATATCGACCCCTTTGCGCGAAATTATCGTATATGCCAGTTTTTTGAAATTGAGTTTTTGATGCAATCTTGTTCTACATTCAAAGACACGTCACCTGACAAAATATTGTAGGCGAATTCCACTTCGTTGCTCCAAAAATTTAATGTATATTTTCATTTTTAGTTATATGCAAGCGAACGCAGAGAAAAGTAGAAAAATGGCTGTCCTGTAAAATTTGGTTTTTGTAACATACGATAATTTCGCGCAAAGAGGTCGATATGTTAAAAACGGCACTAAACGGCGTAAATCATGTCAGATTTCAAAGCGTGATCTAAGCATGTTTCCGATCTCTTAAGTAGAGCTTCTTCTCGAAGAATTTAACACAAAAATCATGTAATATTTCTACACTGCGAATTACCTTACAATTCTTCTTCCAAAGATGCATTCACAAGCTCATTCGGAGTTTTTTGAATATGACAAATCTTAGGTCCCATACAATAATAGCTTTTAATATCATTACTTCCTTATAAATGTATTAACTTTGACGATAGCCATTAAATCGTTTCTATATTCGGTAGGTAGGTGCAGAACTGATCTTATGCCCTATATAAGCCCCCTTAAAGAAATCTTCGGTAGGTGTTGACTGAGAAGTCATTATTACTTGTTTATAAAGGATGTTTTTTTAGAGGCATAGAAATTTTTTTTTAAATGAAACACAACAAATTCAATGAAATGTCCAAAATGTTGGCTTTTTTATCTTCCAAATTTCATGGCATTTGATTTTTAAAAAATTCACGCGAATGCGCCTTTTCCAAACATACCGCGTCTTAGTTCTACGATAGTGCCTCTAAGTGATCAATCGTTGCTGTTTTATCAGCATAGACCAGAGATTTGGCGTACACCTACAAAAAGTATTCCAAAGGTGCCAACTGAAACTCAACGAATTCACGAACCAATTCTTGAGATAATTCGGTCGCCAAATTGTTGCCTTAACAGTCTGATGATTTCACGCGCTTTATATCATGGTGCGCAGTCCTGATCGAACCATTTCTACCCCAAATGATTGCAAATGAAAATCATGATTCATTTCCCTGTAGAGTTCGCAATTCACGTAAATGTTGGCACTGGTTTCAGATTTAAAGGCATATATGACGCCTTCGGCATGTTAAACACACCAAACAGTGACTTTTTCGGCACGTAAGGGAGTCTTAAGAGTTTAATAAGGATTGTGCTCTCTTTTCAAAAACGACAATTCTGCTTGCTTTCATACCCGTTCAGCCAGAAATGAGTCTGAGCGCGGAAGATGATGTTGGTTCTCAGCCAAATCACCGAACACTCGACGCTATTGATGGTTCGCTGGCTTTAACTCTTGCACCAGTTGGGTTTTATGTGGACGCAGGTCAAAATCTTTTCTTGAAATTTTTCAAGTAGTGTACGGACAGAAACCGAGTTGCTGAGAATGACGTCGGACCGATAAATTCGCCTGCTCTGTTACACGCACGTCTACAGCGGCGATGGCTTATTCTGTACTCGCTGCTCAAATGGATGATTATGCGTACCGTTAACTTGACGAAGTGCTTTACAATTTGGACGAAGAGAGCGTATGGATATACATTTTCACTTTTTGTAAACGTTGGTCTAGTGTAAGTTTTTGCTTGGTGATTTGCTAAAGTATACTGGAAAAAAACTCAAGCACACTTTATTAGTATGAAAGTTAAATTTACAGTTTTCCCTATCGGAAGTTTAATACGTTCAAAAAGAAAAAAGCCCTTTACTTGTTAAGGTTCTTAAAAAGAAAATAAATGTCATTTAAAACTCTTTTACTGCTTCCAACCAACAACCAACCAGCTTTGCATTACTATCATTCATGTTATTGAGTTAAAAATATTTTGTGTTTAAAACATTTAAATGTTGTAAATTATATACAGTTAAAAAAAAAAGAAAAGAGACAAAACACATATTTTTTTCTATGTATAAACTAAATATAAATTAAATACCAAAAAAAAAAAAAAAAAAAAAAAAAAAAAACAAGAAAAAACGATATTGCAACAAATACCACTTGACACAAACATTTCAGCATAAATTTCATCGTTACCGCTGTGATAATCCGAATTGCAAACAAATATTTACACCATCAAATCTTAAACGCACCCGTAATCTACAATGGTGGAAATCCGATTACTATCGAAGACCTGAAAATAATGGCTCCGAATTGCTAGTGTGCACCGAATGTGAACAGACACAAAAACTGGAATGGTTTTGGACATTCACCGCTGCCCTGATGGACTGTGATACAATTGAGGAACGTTGTAAATTATATGCGGCAATTGAGCGAGCCGATAAACAACTTGTCGATACCCACGAATTGAAAGTGGCACTGGCACGTCAATTAGTCGAACAATGTTTGTTAATACACAGAGGTATGTTGGGTTATAAATATTTTTCTTTAATTTTACTTTCCTTTTTTTTTTAATTTGAAACTCTTTTTTTTTTTTGTAAATTTAAAAGGATATAATACTTTTACACAACTTGTTTTATAATAATTATATGTAAAAGAATATCTTTTATACAGAAAACTTTAGACTTTTACATGAAAAAAAAACTCAAGTATTTAAATATTTAAGTAGATTTTGCTAGTTAAATTTTTGATTACCAGTAGCCATAGCTTAGGTATCACCAGTATTATTTAATTAAAAAATAACTCGCTAGTTTACAATTTAAGAATTTCATTTAGAATTTTATATGATTTGTTTTTAAGTATTTATCTATATTTTGTGTGATTTTTTTTTTTAATATATAAATAATTTTTCCCCTTTTAACTAAATATTAACTATTCACAGTTTTAAACGATAAAAAACAAAAGAAATAATCGATACTCGATACTCGCTACTTGTATATACATACATATATATTTTTAAATTCTTTGTAATCGTTATAAAAAGAAACTTTTGTAATTATGTAAAATTTTATTTAAAATATTAAAAAGAAATATTTATAAATCTTCTTGCTAGTTAAAATCTGATTAATATGTATTTTAAAAGATTTTTTTTAGGTTGTCTAACCTAAAAACTATATTAAAATACAATTCTTTTCGCACACTCTTTAGAATTTTACACTGGTTAACAAAAAAATTTGAAATATTTTGAGAATTTCCGTAATAATTAAAAAAAAAATAGTTTTTGGTAGTAAAAATAATATTCCTCTTTCTTTCAAGTATAAAAACGAATCGCATAAATTCTAAAATAATTGACTGTGTGAACGCGTTCAGGATTAAAATATAGTTGCCTTACATGCAGTCTACAACTGACATGAAATGCTTAACATTAACACTAATATGATGATGTTAAGTATAGACTCATCATGTTAGAGGTTTTCTCATGTTATAACACGGTTGTTAATGCAAATGTTTTAACAACGCTTTAATAACATCATGTTATAACAGAAAATTATGTCAGTTGTAGACGGGGAGTTATCACACAATGCGACAGTCAAAATCGGGAAGGGTTCAAACTACCGGGGAAAGTTATATCGGTAAAAAGAAGTTATACGTGTCCCGGCGTTTCGCACTTAGGACAGACCTGATGTTTTAATAATTTTAGTTTCCTATATTCCACCCCTCGTTGCAAGTCTCCTGAGAAACCCAGAAAAATGTCCAATACAGTTTTGGAATCTGCTCCCTCCCAAACCCCATTCAGGTCTATCTGCTGTCAATTTTAAGACAGGTTGTTCTGAATCGGTCGAAACTAGTGATAGCCAGATAGGGCATAGTTTGATCTATAAAGCAGAAAAGTTAAACTGTTTAAAAAGAGTTTAAATTAAAAATTATTATGTACTTTATATTCGTTATTGATTGCTTTTTTCCATAAAGCTAAAATGTATTTATCTAGCAAGGTTTTAGCAGCGGGTTCCCGCAAATGCCGACCGATATTACGGAGCAATAAACATTTTACTTTCGAGTGTGTTTTGTCCGTTAGATCCGCTTGTTGAACAAATGTGTTTCAAATAATTTATAATTTTTTAACGCCACGCTGCAAAAATTATTGGACCACCTGATCCAATTTGAATAAATAGACTACTCCATGGACTGGTCCGATGTTATGCAAGCATGGACCATGTCATTGTTAAAAAGTGGTTGTAGTGAGACGACATGTCTTCGTTTTTTAACGACATGTTTTCGTTTTTAAACGAAGTTAAAACTAATACTCTTGTGTATACAATGGAGTAGTTTTAAAAGTTCTCCTTTATAATCCTAAGCTGGGTTATACGCTCCTGCCCTAGGACATCGTAATGTTAAATAGACCGTGTTTTTCCATACGTTTGGGTTACTTTTGGAGTAGTTCTAGTCCCTTGTGGGCTACATTTTACACGCGTGTTTGGACTAGTCCTATTATTTGCAGGGTAAGGTCACTTTTTTGCTATGCGAAATTTGCGTTGGATGACTAGAAGAGTGGCAATAAAATATATCATTATTGTGGCATCACTGACAAAATTTCGTTTGTTTTCAAAGCAGCGTTACCATTTTTCAAGTTTTTCTTTTTTGCAAGTCTTGTTTTGTTTAATTTTTTTTATACTATTAAACAAAATTAATTCCAAATATTTTTTGGTGTTTTCTTTTAAAATGTTGGCAGTTTAGAGGAAAAAAAGTATTAAAAGAAAAGGTTTTTATCAGAAATGGTGACATTTTTGATTGATATAAGATGTTAGATGTTTCAAGTGAAAATGCATGTTTCACATATTCAACATCTTCCAAATGTTGCTACGAAATTTATGCAAGTGTACAAAGGGTATTAAATTTCTACCAGAATATGAAGACTTTTTTCAAAACAATTTTTAGCAAGGCATAATTTTCCGCTGAAATCCAGATTTTTTAGTTTAACAAAAAAAACTTTTGTTGTTTTGAAATTTTCCGTACAATAAACATTGTTTTAAGAAATTTTGACGCAAAATGCTGCATTAAAAATTTTCAAGATACAGCTTTCAGTTTACAAACAGCGTAAACTTATTTATACTACCAACAAATAATCAAAATTTTTAACGTTAGCCAGAGTAATTAAAAGGAAAACTATTAAATCACACATTTTTTTTAATAAAAATTAAAAACAATATTAACTATAAACATTTAAAAGACGTTTAAGTTAAAAATCAAAACAGAACCAAATAATCCAGCCGATTAATTTTTCTCACTTTTTTCTATCTCTTTTAATTACAAAACCGTTATCCACAACTCTATCTGTCTCGCCAATTAACTGAAAATCTCTTCAAAAACCTAACAACAAAACAAAAGAAGGTTCAAAACAACTTGATGAATGGGAGCTTAATAAACTGGGTTCTATTATGCGAAGTGCTTTGCATATAGTATCGGCCCAATATCGTACCTTTAGCATTGAATATGTTCAGCATATGTCATATTTTTGGGATGTCATGGCTTTGAGTAATTATAGATGTGGCGATAAGGAATTAATGCAAATGTTACATGCTCTCGAATACATACCGGATGAGTACAAGGAGATATTTATTAACTACTATGAAGACTATATAGCACCAAAATTTGTTGAAGAAACGTATGGCAATATACTCGATACAGAAGTGTAAAGGTAAAAATTCTCACACACAATAACTTATGTAATTGAAAAAAAAATAAGAAAACTCCCTCCCTAGTTAAACAAAAAAATGTATTAAGGATCAAGAAAACAAATTTAAAATAATAAGACAAACTGTACTAAAATCTTAATAAAAAAAAATTTATAATTAAACAAATTGTAGGAGGCAAAATTAAAAACAAACCGATTTTTTTAGGGAAATCTATAGAGTAAAAAAATTTAAATGGAAAGCAAGTACTAAGAATCTCTCTTTCAATTTAGTAAAAAAAACAGTTATTTCAATTGATAAAAATTTCCTTGAAAAAAAATTTGGCAAGATATTCTGTAATAAAATAATGGTCATAAAGAGAATAATAAAATAAGGCATAAATACAATTAGAACAACCGAGCGATTAGAAAGTTATAATTTACGTTTACAGATCGCCAATGTCTTTTAAGATGCATAAGAATATTATATGTATACTAACACTTTTTTACATCGATTTCGATGTCTCTTTTAAGCGATTTGAAGGGAAACGTTTTGGTGTTACATCCTCTGGGGCTGACCAAAGATACTCCCTGGTACCACGGGAGTCTGACTATTGGTGAGGCATACTCGGGGATTGCATGGTGGTTGTGCCTTTAACCTAAACAACTTCCTAGCCCCAAACCTTCAAATGTAAGCCTTTAGGTCGGATTTATTAATATTTATAAATACACTTAAATTCCAACCTGTTTGATTTGGTTGCTCTCACACAGAATGGCGGGCGATTTATAAACGAATTGTTCTTCACCCAGTGGCAAAGACCACCATGAGAACAGGCCTAACCGAGATATTTAGTTTTAAAATGAAAAATTTTTTTGCTTAAACGCATTTACTACGATCGAGCGACGAAATATACAAAAAAATATAAACAATAATTAGTTAAGCTCGAGGCCAGTGTTTTCTTGTAAATAAAAATTCCTTTTTTTTTTGCCCCCAATATTTCAATCTTCTTTGAAGATCATCATCAGGGATATCTTTTCAGTGAATTTTTATATACACAAAAACTTAAAATTATGTTGTTTACACGTCGACATCTAGACTTGCGCTGAGTGCAACACTGGCCTCGAGCTTACCCAATATTTATTTTTTTTTAATTCGAAAGGGCGAATAAAAACAACTCTGATTTGATATAAAAACATGAAGCATGAAAGGCAAGTGGTGCATTCCTTTTTTTAATAATTTTCAAATGGTCAGGCAGGCGAATTCAATCGTGTACGTGTGTTGGACGGAATATTCGCCATCATATCTAAATTGTTTGGTTTTCCATCAAGCATCGTCGGTGTTACACATAGAAACATATTTTCACTAATACTACTACAGTGCTTGATGAGTATTTTGATAAGTGTATTTGGGCCTTAAATCTTGTTTAATTGATTTATGAATCATGATTTCAAGCAGTGGTCGCAACTCATGCTACTAAGCTCACGAAATTGTTCACGCAGGCAAAACGTATGGCATCAAAATTCTTTTAAGTTAAATACAAGTAAGAGATGCCAAAACTCATTTTACATTATAAAATTAATTTTAAATGTTTTTCTACTCATTAAATTTGATTTGATTCTCAGAAATCTAAATGCCGGGTATACAAGTTTAAAATGTTTACCGTAAAAGTTGAATTTTATCTTAATATTATTTTTATTAAATGTCTGAAGATCTTAAACAATTTAATAAGGCAATTCTAAAAAAAAATAAATCCAAACAATTGTTAATTTATCAAGCATTTTGTCTTAATACTGTCCTTGTTTACATTACATTTAATTAAAGTCAAGGAAAATTTTAAAAATAATCCGAAATTCCGAAATGTTATTAATAAAAAAAATAACAAGACTTTAAAAATTTCACAATCACTCTTAAAAGGCGTGCTGTCTGAATTGTGTTGTCGCTCTTAATTAATAAATCAATCAATTAAATAAATCATTAATCTCTCTCTGGCTTATTATAAAAGGCATTCTTCAGTTACTTTGGAAGTAAATCGAAATATATTTTATTTAAAAGAAATATTAATGCATAAAATATGTATAACAACTTTCGATGGTAGGATTTTAATTGCTAATAAATCAGTAGTGCCCGACTCATTAATCGTATTCGGTATTGCCCAAAATTTACTAATCGGTCAATAATCTGTGTTCGGCATTAATTTGGCCAATTTTTGGTGAAATCAGTGTTTCTCGCATAATTAAAAAAGTATTGTGAGGGTACAAGAATCCCAGACAAGAATGTACTTGTTTCTTTTCAAAACTTTCAAACAGTAAAATAATTTTGCCTACACTCCTAGTACATATTTGAAATTGCCTCGTGTTGTCTGTGAGAATTTGCGATGTTTAGTTCTGCATGATATGTACCGGACGCATTTGAGGCGAACGCATAGTCATCATCCAGACTTCAATTTTAAGTGCAGCAACTCTTAAATTTATTGGCGAGAGACGTGAGAAGATTGGGGAGGAGTACTCAGTTTCACGTACTCTGCAAATCTGTTTTGTTTTGTTATTCTCACACTTTTCAACTTGAAGTTGGCTGTAGGTGTATATGTTTTTATATATAAAATGTAGTGGAGGAAAGACAATATGAAAATACAAAAACTGCAATACAAGAATTTAAAAAATTGCAGGTCTGGACGATGGCATACAAAGAATTGTTTCTGCAAGAAATTGGTCTTGCAATATTTTCACAGAAATTAACATACAAAATACTTCGTGCACATATCACAGTTCATTCCCTTGTTAATTTTTGATTACATTTTTTATACCCGCACTTTTACTGTAGTGGAGCTTTTGTCTTTTGCTTCTACACGTTCACTCACTTACGTAGTATTATTTTAATCAGGAGTGTGCTAGAAATCGGAAACGTGTTACGTGTTAGAATTTTAAAAGTCGATGTTTAATAAGATTTTTGTAATATAAGAATTTTATGATAAATATTATACAAATATTTCTCTATTAAACAGAATTTTATAACAAACATTTAAAAATAAATCGGCTAAGGCTAAGGTTTGCCCAGCGGCTAGAATAAAAAATACTCTATTTGTTAAAATCTGTTCAATACTTTCAGAGTTATAAGCGTTCAAATAATAAAAAAAATTGGGTGGTCAATTATTCGACATTTTCAAGAAACCGGTTTTCGAATATTTGACTATATCCGTCGCCAAATCGATCCACCAAGACGGACAAAATGAAGTCTCGAAACATGTAAATTCATATATATGTACTTATATTTACTATATTTTCTTCATATTAAAAAAATGATGGCCGAATTTCGACCATTAGGCAAACACATGTTAAAAAAATTTGTTTAAAAGTGTATTAAAAAAGATTTCTAAATTCTTACGTTTTCGTTTTCCAGCACACTCCTGAATATTTGTTTGTGACAGCGACACAACCGTTTGAATGTGTGTTCAGATGGCATTACACAGGCCTCTAATAATTACACTACTACCAAAGCAACAACCGGGTACTTAAAGAGTATGTAGTTCCAAAAAAAATTACACTCCTAAGAAATCATAATAAAGAGTTGAGCAATGAAGGCACGTGTTGTCCAATAAAAAAATTAATTTAATAATAAGAATTTAATAATAATCGCATAGTAGTGATGATAATAATTAAATTATAGGAATATGTTGAAGAAATTAAAAGAGAAATAACCGGTTACTTAAAAAAAAAGTAATTAAAAAAGGCTAACTAAAGATAATCTAACTCTATACTCGAAAACGATCAAAATTACAATTTACAAAGAAAACCACACAAATTGAATTCTTAGTTTAAAATGAATTGCTAAAAAAACCCCCCTTTCAACAAAAAAGTAACCACTTTGATATTTTAACAATAAAAAAAACCAGGTTTAAATAAAACGGAAAAATAAAATACAAACAGTTAAATAAAGGCTAAATTGTTCAATTTACAAAGAAAAAAGGCTTCAAAGTTGAATGAAAAATTATTATTTCTGACCTCAAAACAAAACAAAGAAAACCCGATTACTTTTGCTTATACGTAAATTACAAAACAGAAGGGCCTAGAGTTAAAAGTAAATAAAACCAGCTAAATTTAATTAATTGTTAGAAAATAGTTTTATATAAAAAATTATTACTATTATTGATAAAACAATAGTAAAAGAAAAGGTTTTTTTTTTTGAAACTAAAGTAACTTTATAACCTCAAATTTAAATTAAAAAAATAGAAAATTATAAATAATAGTAAATACCAGTTACTTTAGTTAAAAATTGTTAATAACTTCAAACAAATTTATTAAAATAAAATAAAACATTAATATACATACATGTTATAATAAATAAAAATTTTCATAAATTTCAAAACACAATAATAAAATAATTTTTTGAGGCAATTTTTGTAAATATATTTGCATTATTTAAGAAAAATCCCTTAAAATACAAAAAACTACTCGCATAATTTTAAAAATTATCTGTTTACAAACAGCAAGTTTTCTTAATCAAGTATAGGGTTTATAGAAGAGAGCGAGAACAAAGCAAAGAAAAATCATTTGTTTTTTGTTTTGCTACCTTCCTAGACAAGTATTAATTTTAATCGAAAAGGAAAAGGGATTATTTTTGCTTGTCCTCTCTTTTGGAATTTTGCTAAGTCTCAATTTATATAACGCAAGTCTTATTATTAGTTTTCTTTTGCAAAAAAAGTTAAGTATTTGAAAAATTTTCTTTTATTTCATTAAACTTTAAAATTAATTTAAAATCTTTTAATTCAGTTGATATTTAATTCAGTTTATGAAGCATCAATTCAGTTGAAAGACTCAGTTGGCAATTGAATTGAAACGTGTATGGGGCGCATAATACTTGTCATTCCCCGCAAATAATATTGGATTACTTGATCCATTTTGATCAAATGGACTATTCCCTGGAATGGACCAATGTAATGCAAGCATGGGCCATGTCATTGTTGAAGAGAGTTTGTAGTGAAACGACATGTCTTCGTTTTTTAACGACATGTTTTCGTTTTTAAACAATTTCAAAGCTTATCCTCTGGAGTATACCATGGAGTAGTTTCAACACTACTCCATTGTAATGCAAAGCTGGGTTATATGGTATTGCCCTAGGACATCGTAATGTTAAATAGACCATGTTTTTCCCATACATTGGGGTTACCTACATTTTAAATGCGTCGTATTATTTCCAGGGTTTTCATGGCACATTCCGTTCACACTATCACACTTTCTCATACTACTTGAGTTTTTGACATGTATTAATATAAAGTATAATAGTGTAAACTAGCCTTAAATAATTTATTCAAAAACTGTTCTACTTTTGATTCCTTTATATTAATTCTGTTTGAACTATACAAACACATATTTTTTTTTTTTTTTTTTTTTGCTTAACACATAAAAAGACAGCTTCAGGTTGTAAGTTGTTGTTTTTCCTCGATATTAACAATTAGAGGAGATCTCTGTGACTTTAAATTGGGTACCATACTTTGCTTTCGGATCGCTTATAATGCACAATATTAGTGAAGGTTTCACCGAGTGTTCCTGATTCTCGGACTTTTTTTTTATTTTCGGGTTCGTCTAAGATTTCGCTTTTAATCCTGGTAATTTTCGTGAATTTTTTTTTTTTTTTTGTTAAGTTATATTTGTTTAGTATTTGCCATAAAATTCTTTTATTAGAGAAATCTTATTTAAAAACGACTTTTAAAATTCTTGCGTTTTACGTTTGCGATTTCCAGCACACCCCTGATAAGATCTACGATATTGTACTTAGTGCCGGTTCACACACGTCAAGACTTGACGAGTCAAACTTGACTTGCTTCTTATTCTTCGTTTGTCATGTAATATCTTCTTGTATTTTTTATTGAAATAGAAAAAATAACTTTCTAAAATTAAAAACTTAGAAGAGATAAAGAAAAGGATTACCATTTTGCAGAAGTTTTAAGATCATAAAAGAGAAAGTAAGCAATGTAGTAGAATACAGCCATACAGCCTGTTTGTCGATTTCGAACATTAACGAACATTAACGTTCGAAATCGACGGACAGGCTGTTAATCTCTTTCTTGGGCAAATATTGATGTCATAGGGTGTGTGTGAAACGGTAGCAAAGTACTCATGGAATTAAATTTTGACACTGTTGAGGTGAATAAAATTTCACTAGCCCTGGGGGCTAGTATAAATTTTGAGATTAGCGCAGAAATTTTTAACAATTTTAATTCACCATAGAACTTTGCTACCGTTTCACACACACCCATAGAAGAGAAAGTGAAGAAATATCAAAGGCGAATTCATGTATCCGGTGGCGTCAGTAATACAACAAGTACAACAATAAAAAAGAATTGTAGTATTTCTATTGTTGCTTTAGTTGGTCGATACCATGGTCCAATCGTTAGGTCTATGCAAAACGTCTGCTGATTTTTTGCAGAGTTGTTTTTGTAGCAATTTTTTTTTATATATTTATTATGTTTTACACAAACCAATACTGTTGTTTTTGACATATTTGGAGTTGTGGTTGTTTTGTGCAATTGTTTTTGACATATTTATCATGTTTCATACAAACAAAATGCGTGCTGTTTTTCTGTTGTAGTTCTATATACAACTAATAATTGAATCATGGTTAATACGTCAAAAGCACAAACAACTTCTGACATTTCTCTCTCTAAATAAAAAAAAGCTCAGCTGTGTTCTTAACGAGACCTGAAAAGTAAACTCGCCTTGGATGTATACAATTATAGAAGACAGATAACAAAAGAAAAAAAATGATCATTCTGATCATAGAAGAGAGAGAGAGAGAGATAAAGAGAGAGAGAGAGAGAAAATGCACAGCTGTAAAAAAGGGCTTTTTAAAATATTTTCTTCTATCTTGGGTGAGTTTTAAATTAAGGCAAAACCTTTTTTTTTCTATCTTTCTTCTTTAAATTTAGAATTTCAAGCTAGAAAACTTGCCGTATGTGAATCGTATGTAACAAAAAACCCGATTATTCGTTCAAAGTTTTTTGATATGAAAAACAAAACAACCTGCTCGCTCCTTAAATTAAAAACAAAAATAAGCAATCTAGCAATCGAGAAATTGAGAAAATTTTTATTTAAGTTCGAAACTTTTTTCATTAATTTCTAATAAATTTAAATTAATTTTTGTTAAAAATTTCACAAAATTAAAAAACGAAACAATTTATTATATAAACAATATACATAATAAAATAAAAAGAAAAAAACAACAAAAAAGAGAAGAGGCTTATTATTATGTTCAGCTTCTAAGAAGCTTTAGTTTTTTAAGCTTTTTAAATTGTAGCATATCAGCATAAGTCAACATTACTTTGTTAAAAAAGATAATATAATACCTTTAAAGGAATTTAAAAAATTTAAGAAACATCAATAAAAAAAACTCAACTGAAATCGTAAAACACCCAATACAAATAATGTTCGTAAATCGAAAATACATAAGGCCCAGCCTTAAAAAAAAGGTAAGACCCATACCACAACAGCAAAATCATCTCCCTCTAATCCCTTTAGACTAATTACTAATTTTGCCATCAAGAGCTAGAAAAATTGTGAAGCAAATTATTGATAATAAAGTTGTACTTAATGAAAAAGAAATGCTAAAAACAAAACAAATTTAATTCAAAATCAAGCCCATTTAAAGTTTAAGAAAATTTAATTATAAAACAAAAAGAAAAATCTCAAAAAATTAAAGGCTTAGAAAAATATTTTATTTAATTTAATCAAAATAAGGAAAAAAATCAACAACAAATTGTAATTTATTTTCCAAATTTACTATTAAGTAGGTCAAATAAAATAAAATTACAAAAATATATTAAGTTTAAAACAAAAGCTGTGTAATAATTAAGTCATTCAAATTAAAACTTAAAACTCATTTTTAAAAATTTGACAAGAAAAAACACCTAAAGTGTTGCAAACAGGGTTAAGGTTTTGGGGAGGGATAAGAGACAGGCGCTACCATAAGATAATGTAAATGAAAATCCCATTTTTTTGGAATATAGAACTTTCAATTTTACTTTTTAGGTTTCGAATAAATTCTTTCACTTTGTTGCCATAGAGGACTTAAATGAACAGATATCCGAAAAACCAAATTTTGATGCCAAACTCTGTAATGTCGCAATTGTGAAGATAATTTGATATAATTTTTTTTTTTCTTTAAGCCTAAAAACTAAATGCTTTTGGCTGATTTTTTAAAGTTATATCGCCAGGGTATCATAGAATTTTTTACAGCCTCATCCACAAACCATCGGTCGACCGAAGCCTGTGTATAGGAAGCCGAGTACTTCCAGAATCCGCTCCAGAGTAATTTGATCGTAGTAGTAAAAGATTGAGTTTAATATGGTTATTCACCAAGTCACGTTGAATTATTTATGGTTCTCCACCAAATACGTTAAAAATTTTAGTTTAAAAACGATTGCATATGGTTAATGTTGAAAAACTATAACTCGGCAACGTAAAACGCTCGGTAAGAAGACAAAAGGTTGCTTAATTTTGTTGTATGTAAAGCGTTAAGAACGATTTTAGTTGGCAGTAAGATGTTACATCTCAATCCTTAAGAAATATTTTGGTCTTACTTGTTAACAGTAAGGTTAAGTTACTGTTACTCCCGGATAGCTGAGGCGATTTCTGCCTCTCCAAATCTACCTTATAGATTTTAATAAAATTTAAATTTTAGAAAGATCCTTCTCGAAAATTTGTTTTTAAATACTGTGGTGTAGGGTACCAAATGGTCGGGATTGACTGACTATACTTTCTTAATTGTTTAACTGTCAATCTGCGTCATCTTTCATTTTTAATAAAGTTTGAGAAAGCGATTTTGACCACTTATCACATTAAGCTAATAGAGAATCAAGTTTTCTGTCATTTCTTTCTATCATTTTTTTAACGCTAACGTGAAAAATATGACGATTCGCTCATTCATTTATTGTAGAAAAGTAGCCCCCAGATCATTGATCTCAACTGATTAAGTAAAATAAACATGTTAACTGAAGTTTTCGCTTTCTGGCAGAATAAATATTTTTAAATCAATCCTTCTTATTGGTATCCTAAACGTTTGGACATAACAGCTAATTAGTCACAAGTCTTATATATTATAGGAACTTAGCTTGAGACATGTAGGTAAACATTTTTTAAAGGATTTGAACTTGAAAATATGATCCTGTTGTGTTCGGTTAGGATACTAGTATGTTCTCACAGACAGCTCGGGTGCACTTTTCATTTTTTTACAATTAGTTTGGATATCGAGGCTAATGAACCTTAAGTAAACTCTGTGATGAAACAGGGTTTTTCAACAAAATTTTGTAGGGTACTTTTCATATAATATATTTTATGTACAAGGTGCCTAGAAAAGTTTTTCAATAATCGCCAGAATATTGTAAATAAATTTATCTGTCTCTTATTTGATAACTTCGCTAAAAAAAAAGAAGTTAAGTTATTTTCTAAAAAAAAAACAAAAATAATTTTTTAATCTCCTCTTTGAAAAAACTCTTGGTAATTCAAAACGTTATTTCTCTCCAAAATACTTTAACCCTAAAGTGCAACATTGTGCTTAACTGCATTATTTTGAATTGAAATTAAAACCAACAAAAAAAGTAATAAATAAATAAAAAAACCACTGTTGTTCTTATTTTAATTAATAACAATTTTTTTTTTGCTATTGTCTAATAAAAATTTGTATTAATCGAATAAATGAAAACTATAACAATTAATCGTTTTTTACTCATTTTACGACATTTTACTTTATTCCTTTTTTTTTAAACATACTTTTTCCACGATCATGAATGAGCACTTATAAATTTGTAGTTTAGGAAATGGCACAAATCTGAGAATTGCTTAAGACAGATTCACTTACATACACCCTTATTTTATGCGTCACCGATAGAATTTATAGTTGTAAGAACTACCAAAATACACTCAGTTTCTTGAGTGTTTTCCATATAAATTTTACTACACGTTCAGTCACTTGTGTTGTGAAAACAGCACATAAATTTTAACTGAACAGTTTTTTTTCGAATAATCAATGAATGGCATTAATTTTTCAAAACGCCTTGTTGGATGTATATGAAGAATAACACGAACTATGTATGTTGGCCTTCAGGGCGGCAATTGTTGCTGGTAATCAGACGGCCCTGAAACCAATCGAGAGTAGTCAGCAGTCAAATTGCACGACCTTGCAGGTAAATTTACAGTAGCATTTTGTCGAAATAAACTTATTGCCAAATTTTGATTGCAATAAGTCGGTGGTTGCGCTCGCCGTATGGCACATAGCGCCATTCTGTTGAAACGAAATCTCGTCCGGATCAAGCTCATCCATACTTTTTTAAAAATAAAATATTCGAGCCACTTCGCTGAACAGAACTTTCAAGGTAAATTTGAATAATTTAATAGCAATTTTAAAGCGTGAATCTATTTATGATTTGCAAGAATATACGGATCATATATTTAAAAAAGTAAAACAGTTCGTTTGATAGCTTACCACTTCGTAAGTTTTAGCGGGCTTAAAAAGCACCCTTTATATCACTCCACATCGAGTTTTGGAGGAATATTTAGGTGACCACTTTTATTTATTTTAGCGACAAAATCGATTTTAATCAGGGACTGCAAATAACGATTCTTTTTCAAATTTAAATTAAAAAAATCAAACTAAATGAGAATTGCATAAGGAATACACCAAGATAATCCTTGTTACATGGACAACCTTAAGATGCATTAGTTTTTACTTTTAAAAAACTCAATAAAAATTATATTTTGCTAAGAAAATAAATATTATTTTTGAGTTTTATTTATTCCTCAAAAAATTAACGTAATTTATTGATTTTTATTTATTCCTCAGAAATAAACGTTATTTTTAAAATTTTAATTTTTTGCTTCGAAAAAATTAATTTTTAAATTGAATAAAGTATGTATAAGAAAAAAAATAAAATTCAAAAAGTATTATAAGCAGTGTTTTCTTAGCAAAAAAAAAATAAAACTCAAAAATAATTTTTATTTTCTGAAGAATAAACAAAACGACGAAAATAAGTTTTATTTTTAAGCGAAAAAGAAAATGCAAGATATATTGATTAAAAAATAATTTTTAATTTTTCGTTTAAACGTGCTAAATTCCCATTTCATACTATTGATGAACTGAAATTTATTGTTGAAGGGATAAGCTATTCCTATGTGCATTTCACTGGTTGCTTAGGCCAGATCATCGGGAAACTTCATCCAAAGATTTTAGAAAAACTAAAGATATTATACAAATAAAACTGTTATGCGAATAAGAATTTTAAACACCAGCTTAACTTGTTACAATATTAAAGCTTAAACAAAAACAACAACAAATTACAGTACCCTTACGGTCCCTGGTTTTAATTGAAAATACAAATTAGTTGCCGCAAACATCGTTTTTTTTTTGTTTTTTTTTTTTAATATTAGTTATCTAGTTTATAACTTTTTTATATACTCAAAGATCGAAAAGTCCAATTTATGATTTCTGATGTAATAATTCTTAAGATAAACCAATTTATAGCCATTTCTTTAGCTTATTATTGGTTTGACCTACCGACCATATTAAAAAAAATTGAGTTTGTTGCGGGAAATATATATTTTGAATACCCCCTTCCTGAATCCAAATCATTAATTCCTTATCAGTATCAAAGCTTCTTTGATAGATTTGATGGGAACAACGTTATGTGTTTTTCACATAACGTATGCGGAATGAAATATGGACTGATTTTATTTTATACCTTTAATGATTTGGCTAGAGATCAGTTCAATAAACTGATAATCAGTTTTGTGAAAATAATCCTTATAAAGAAAAATATGAACTCGTTCGTCACTTTTCTGAAATCCAAATCAATAAATCTTTCATTTAAAAGACAATAAAGGGTTTCGAAAGTGGTGAAATGTTTGGTTGGTTAGTTAACGTGGTAGCATGCCCAGCACTAGGCGTGCAGCAAGTAGAGTCGTCAGCGACTCCGTTTTGATACCAGAAAACTCGTCAAGAATAAGAACCCTCGAACAAGCTTGACCCAGGGGCAATACTGAGGTGGCTAGAGCCAGACCGATGCGTTGAGATTTTTCAGCAAGTTGCTATGTTTCACATGTGGCATCTTAGAGAGTCCTTGTAGAAGGTAATCCCAAATAATCCATGTCGTGTTGAATTAAACGCTGGGCAATCGCATAGGAGATGAAAAACCGTCTCCTCAGTTCCAGGTTTCCTGCAGCTGCGGCAGCATTAATTAAAAGGAAGACCGCGTCTCATAGCGTGCTTGCCGATCATCCAGTGACAAGAAAGTACGTACATCAATCTCGACATGTCTCTCCGAATGAAGTTGAGAAGTCGCTCAGAGCGACTTATGTCGTATGTGGGCCACTTTACTTTGGTAGCCCTGAAGCCATCCAGTTTCTTCCATTTTCGTCAGCCATATCCAGATAGGATCTGAAGATTTCGTTTCTGATAGTTCCCAGGGGTGTTGCGATTGGCACATCCTGTGAAATATTAAAAGCGGCTCCAGTATTGGCCAGCTTATCCGCCTGTTCATTACCGCAATGGGATCCAAATTAAGGCAATGTCTGATAGGCTTCCCAGTCAAGATAGTTCTTGCTTACACAGTTTGGCCAAAATGGACGTTGTTTTATGTGACTTAAGTGACATCAGAGCCACCTGACTATCGACGAAAATGCCAATTGGGCCACTGATGTTCCTACTGTACAGTGTTCTACATGCCTCTTTTATCGCCAGTATTTGAGCCTGAAGTACGCTGGCCCCATCTGACAGACGGAAAGAGAACTGCACACTCCGAGAAAACCCCAGAGTCAACACCACAGGTCTTGTTTAACCCATCTGTATAGACCCTCGTGCGGTTTTAATCAGTTAGGATTACCCTGTTCCATTTCCGCCTTGACGGAAATAGTACCTTGAATTTCTTATCTAAATCTGTACGGGGTATCATATAGTCCGTTGTTCGTTTCAGAGACGTGGGTTGCTTCTGTATGATCCCTGCTTGACCGCACGTCCTCGCCTTCCAACATTCCGATTCAGAGAGCCTGACGGCGCTGTTGACGGATATGGCCATTAGGTGTAATTCTATTGGAATAAGATGCACTTTAGTATTCAGTGCCTCTGAAGGACTAGTGCGTAGAGCGCCTGTTATTCCAATAAAAGCTGATCTTTGTACTCTGCCAAACTGGTCCACGACGTATGTCCTGCTCGTCGCGGTCCACCATATGAAAGATCCATATGTAAGAATATACCGTGTACATCCATTTGACCAGTCTAGGATAAAGGCCCCACATGGCGCTAAACATTCTACGGCAGGCATAGTAAGCAGCCGTAACCTTCCTGACCCTGTGTTGAGTATTCAATATCCATGCTAATTTTGAGTTCAGGATAATTTCCAAATATTTCGCGTGGTTCGAAAGGGGAAGTTCGTAATCCCCAGCCGTGTTAGCCTGAAAGCCAGAATTTTCGTCCTTCTGGTAAACAGTACCAGTTCCGTATTGTTCGGGTTTACTCCCAGCCCGCACTCTGTGGCCCAGTTGCTGAGCGCCCCCAACGCACTGGACATAATGTCAAGCATCACATCCAGAAACGCCCCCAAAACTAATAATACCACGTCATCCGCATAGGCTACCGTCTTGATGCCTTTATTATCCAGGCTGGCAAGAATAGAGTTAACAGCCATGAGCCCTCTACTCTGGCTCACCTCACCTTTGTGAGTACCCCTTCTAACATTCTTTGACCTAACCACCTAATGATGTACTCCTGAACATCCAGATCAGTTAGAGCTTGTTCGATCGCAATGATCTTGTTGTTGTTAAAGGCGCCCTCAATGTACAGGCAGGCGGCCATGGTGAATTGTTTATATTCCAGTGATCACTCTATAGCCCTTACTACTTCATTTAATAGAAAACGACGATGCCGTAAAAATATTCGATGCAATGCAACTGAAATCAAGCTATGTTGAAGGCAGAAAATGCCAGATGTACTGCAAAATCTTACCGTGCTTTGGCAATCAAATACAGTTTGAAAGGTAAAACGGTACAAAAATACGTAGCACATATGCTAGTAGTCAAATGTGCAAAGGAACCTGTTCGAGCTGCCTCAGAAAAACAGTTTTTACTGTAGGCTCGCCATGAATTGCAATGAATGATGTCGAAGGTCATGAATGGACACCAAGTAAAGCCTTTTTAGGCGAAAAAGAAAAGAAATACATAGCGTCAGCTCAGAAATGGTTTGGCGCATATCATGGTTAAATTACCATTTTTTATTTTTGTTAGTCCATTATTTTACCTGGTCCCTTAACAAATATCCTTCCACGTTAAGAATTAAAGTACGATACGGTCCATAGAAAACAATCTATGTTTATAACAATGTGCTCCTTTATTCTGTATATATGTACATACATATAAGATTTGTTTGGTTTTAAAAATCAGCTCTCGCAATACCGATTTTGACACTATAGCGCCCAAACCATATGTGAGCCAGGCGTTTACGTACTACTATACGGCCATGTTTTGACAATCGTAAGATTTGAAATTGCAAAAATCCGGATTTAATTTATTGTGTTCTGAAACTCGTGCGTTATGCTTGCGATCTGCCATAGTTTCTTAAAAATAATCTAGTTCCATTGAACATACTTTCGCTATCTGAAGTCGCCAAACTTCTTGCGATTGTGATTTACATAGCACCTTTTATGCGATTTCAAGCCAGAATCGCAAAAGTAAAGCGTTTTGCGATGCCGGAACATGCCCGCTAGTGAAAAGTATATGAATTCCCTGAAGGAAACCTGGGCGCAAGCATCTCCAAGGCACCAGTTTTTCGATTTGGTTTGTAACTTTTTGACGACATTGTCAACGAAGTGTCTACACTTTTAGATTTGCCTTAAATACGAAAAAAATTTGTTTTTATGAATTCGTATTTATTTTTTTTTAATTAACTAAATGCAAAAAATATGCAATTTTTAATTCGACATCTACTTCAAAAAAGTACCGAAAATCTAGACTTTATTTACTAAAATGTTTTAGTGATTCATTCTCTGGCTCCAATGTCTACATATGGTCCCTAAAGAACTACGGGTTCAATAGTACCAACGTCATCAGTAGATTTCCAATGACACGCACTTGTTAAATGTCTATTGTAAATAACATTGTCTGGGGTATAAAAAGTCACTAGTACTGGTGACTGTGTCAATAGTGAATCAGTACAGATTCCTATAGGGTTTTGACATTGCACTTTGAATTGTTTTTTGTTTCATTTCCATAGAATTTTATTAATCACGCATATCGCCAACAAAAAGTAAACAAATTTGCCATTTGAAATTTTGCTTTTCCCCATCCATATATTTTTTTTAAGAAAAAGTAAAAAAATTTCGACGGAAACTTTATTCACGATAAGGGTGAATATACAAACATTTACAAAGCATTTGTTTTTTGTTAGAAATTAAAAAAAAATTATAAGTTAAACAGTTACTCGCTATTATGGCTTAATGATCTGTCCTCTCTCTTTCACTATTTACTCATTTTAAAAGAACTCCCAGAATATTTTTGGCCAAAATCTTAATATTAAAAGCTTTTTTGATACCTATTTATTATACAAAAAATATTTTATTCAGGTCTTGTCTGTTTTAAGAATTTTATTCGTATAAAAACTTTATAAAGAATTATATAAACCTCGCCTTTTTTTCTGAAGAGAACTAAAACAATAAGGTGTTCACGTCACAAGTTGCACCCTTGCGAAAAAGCAAAAGTGCAAAAACATAAC
Source organism: Pollenia labialis (assembly GCA_949318255.1). NCBI lineage: Eukaryota > Metazoa > Arthropoda > Insecta > Diptera > Polleniidae > Pollenia > Pollenia labialis. Next base: position 27,748,778 of record OX439141.1, on the reverse strand, counting down.
AATAATCACATAGACAACTATTCATGTACAACAAATTGTCTATGTGGTTGTGTTTTTGCATTTTTGCTTTTACGCAAGGGTGCAACTTATGACGTGAATTACCTTAATAATATATTTTTAAATTAGTAGGTACATATATTAAATAAACAAAAAAATGCTTATGATTATTTATTTTGTCTAATTTTAATTAAATGTTAAACACTCAAAAGAAGGAAAAAAATTTGAGTAATTTAAAAAGCGCATTATTACCATTTTTAAAGAACCAATTTCATAACAACAGCAAAGTATACTTTAGCAAAATAAAAATCTGAATGTATTAATTTTTTTTTTCTTTTTTTTAACAAAAAAAACAAAGATTATATATTTGAAATGCTGATTACTGGTTTTAAGCAAAAAAAACAAAAAAAAAGTTAAAAATTAAAAGAAAAAACAAAAAAATTGATTACGCAATAAAATAAAATTTTTAAGAAATTTAAATGCAAATGAAAAAATAAAACTGAAATTTTATTCAAATCATTTATTACAGAAAACCCAGGGTAAGACTTTAAAAAAAATATTGGCACAATGAAAATAACCTCAAATTTTAATTTGTAACTTTAAATACAGTATGGCCTCTATCTATTACGGTTTACTAGGGTTTTTTCCCGGGATTTCCCGTCCCGGGAATTTCCGATAATTTCAATTATTATATTTCCCGTTTTCCCGGGATTTTTGTTGCGGGATCCCGGGAAATAAAAGTTCCTCATAGTTTCACAAAAAAGCTATTTATACTTTGAAATTTAGTTTTCTATTCTCTAAAAATTATCATCTTTTGATGGGATGTCGATTAGATCAATAACAAGAAGTGAGTACGTTCGTATTGATAATTAATAAATTTTGTGAAGTGAAGAGTTAATAAAGAACATAAATTCAAAATAAGATGCAGGCAGTTAATTTTAATTGTCCATTGACAAGTCTTAAAAAAAAATCAAGTTTGGCAAAATGCGATTAAAGTTTTCAAAATGTACCGATTTAAAGATATATTTTGCTATAACTTCGGTTCAGTTTGAGATAAAATACCTATTTTTTGTTACGAGAAAGTATGAAGGAACACTTTGCTTAATTAACTTAAAATTTAAAAAAAATTTTGAGATAATATCTCATATTATGACGATATGTTTATAAGGTGATAAACATAAATTTGTTTAATTTTGTGACGGCTTATATAACCGGGAAGTGATGGGAAACAGAAGTAAAAAAAACTATGGAAACTCGTGTAATGTTATCTTAATGTTATTTCCTAAGCTGTTAAAAAATTTTAATATATCGAGAGTAGTATGTTTGTCCAAAAGCCCTAACCGCGAAAATAGTGTAAGCGCCAAAAATCAAATTTTACAGGAGAGAATTTTTTTATTTTATTTCATATAAATTTTGTATGAAATTTGTCGCTTACAAAAAAATTGTTCTTGCTATAAAATCGTAACGGTACCTTATGTGACCATGACATTTTAGGAGATGATGCAAGTGTTGCCAATAAAGTAATTTATTAAAAAAAAAAACGAAAACTGAAATGTATGTCGCTTACAATATTTTCGCGGTTAGGGCTCGATATTTATTTAAAATATATATACATACTTATAAAACATATTTATTTAAAATATTTTATCTATTTTATGAATTTACATTTTGATCTCATAACTTGAGTACCGCAATTTTTGTTTGTTTTTATTATTGTTTTATGAATTAAATTGTTATGTTTATGTTATCTTTTTATCTTGTATCTAGAGCATAATGATACGAAATTTACATATAAAAGCGTAAGATTATAATAATTCAAGTTCCTCTTTCAACCTTTAATTATTTTTTATAGTATTTAGGCATTTCTTTTACTTACTTTGTAAACAAGTTCCCTTACGCTTTTTTTAAAAAAAAGTTTTTTTCATTAATTTAAAACCAATTTACTTTGTATTATTTATATGGAGCGGGATCCCGGGATCCCGGGAAATTCAAAAAAATTTCCCGTTTTCCCGAGAATCGAAAATATCCGGGAAAAAAACTCTACGGTTTACAACCCCACTCAGTGGAGTTTTAATTTCTTAATTTTTGTATTATGGTTTACAACTTTGCTATATTTCGGTGAACAAAAACATAACAAAAACTACAACTGTTAAACAACCAGTAGTCTTAATTACAACTCAACTGAGTTGAGTTGTAAACCGTAATAGAGGCCTATATGAATATTATGTTGGATAAACATATAATTAATGTAATCGAATGAAAGTTTTATTTCAAACTCAAACACAGGACGTGCAAGTTATTCTGCACCCTTTCACCTTAAGTAAATATGTGATTAAATAGAAGCGAGAAGTCATTTTAGACTTACTAAATAAACTCTGCTAAAATAACGAGCAACGTTTCAATCTCAAATTTTGCTAAATAGGCCAGAAAACATTAAATATAAATTTCTAATCTCAAATAGAAGAAATCCAAAAGTGTTTATAAACTTTGTTAATCAGGCGTGCTAAGATCAAGGCAAATAGATAACTTCAGATTTTTTTTTTATACAAAATCTTATTCAAAAATTCTAAGCTCAAATTAATTATTGACCAATTTAATAATTCTAAAATAATATCTTACTGCCTGTTTTTCAAAATGAAATAAAAAATTTCGCTTGGGAATTTATGTTGAAACAACAATAAGAAAAAAACTCAAATTTGTTTTGAATATATATTTCTGAACGAAAATTTTTATTTAAGTTTGCAAAACAGGCAGCTAAAGTTTCATCCCTTTATTCATAAAAAATATTTCCCTTTTATAAAAAGTTAATTAAATCGTTGTTTTTAAACATATTCACCCCTATCGTGAATAAAAATTCGTTGGGAGTTTTTCCCCTTTTCCCATTTTTACAATTGAATTAACATAGGAAAAAGGGAAAAAACTCCCAAGGAATTTTTATTCACGATAGGGGTGATTGCCTTCAAACTTTGCATTTAACAGATCCTTTAAACATAAAAACAACTGTTCGAAATAAAAGCAACATGTCTGCTAAAATCGCGGCAAAAAGCTCAGTCAAGGTTTTTGAACAAAATTTACAGGTACTGTTTTGATATGAAATTTCAAGATTTTATTAATAACACTGTGCTCTTTCTGACAAGCGGGGCACCCGGCATGTAAGCCTAATTAAAGTACGCTGAATCCAGTGGTGCTGGTTTTTAGGTTAGCTCTTGTAGCACAACATATACGCGTTTAACTCCAAAACGGTTAAGATTTTTTTATCTAGCACAGTGTAATTATTTCAAATAATAGCTAATATGTACTTACTTAAAAAATCAAAACTTGCATTCACAATTTTCAAATACATCGTTGAAAGAGTTTTTGTATATTAAATGGTTTAATATCTGATGGTTTAATATCTGATGATTTAATATCTGATGGTTTAATATCCGATAAAGTTTAATGGAGGCTTGATTGATAATTTGTGGTATAGTTATTTCCTAAGAAAATTGAAAACATTTTATGCAATTATTAAAATCGTATTAGAAAATCATATAATTAATATTATTTCTAAATTTACATATTTATTAGTTAACAAACGTAGTCTATTTTAACTCTATTAGAAAGCAATTTAATATCTAATTATTTCCGTCAGTACTGAACGAATCGGAATTATTTTTTTAAGTGTTGTAAAGCATTAATTTGAGGTTCACAATACTGAAAAAATTATTTCGATTCGTTCAGTATCGACTGAAAAAATTAGAAATAAAATTGCTTTCGATTCGAGTTAGTACTCGATCACGTCTGCCAGAATTTGGCCCCTGTTAACAAAACTGTTCAACATTTAACAATTCAAATTAACCTAAAAATTCAAATATTATTCGAATAGTTTTGAAGATTAAAAAGAAAGTTGAAAGTAGGGAATGGTAAATCGATTTCGATTCCAATCAAAAATCGATTTTGTAGTAAAAAAAATCGTTTTTTTTTTTGCAATCGAATATGCGATTTTATACTAAAATCGATTATTGGGCTTTTAACCCCGTTTTTTTTAATTTTATCAAAATTTTGGCAATTTTTATGGTTTTCCAAGTTTAGAATTGTAGTTTTACGTATTTACCTATTAGTACCCTTGGTATACTTTCAAGTTTAATATAGGGGCTCTTGTTCTTCAGAAATTAAAGTCATCAATGGACAGTGAACAAAACGGTCCAAACATATCGTACCGTACCAAACACTGAGTCAGCTTTGTGAAAAGAAACATACATATCATAGAAATACAACAGGTTAATTAAACCATGGCATTCCTGTGGGAATTCGCTAATTTTCAAACAGACGAGTGTGTAAGCGATATTTAAATCTAGTTATAAGCGGAGTGAAAACAAAAAGTATGTAATTTATCCTAAAAAATACGAAAGTACAAGGAAATAAATCTTTCGACATAATGCAAACGTTAGTTGTCTAAAACTAACTTGTAGTAACATAGCAAAGAAACAGTTGCCACCGATCAGGAAATATTGTCATAATCCTTTGAAATACTATCCATATATTAAGGCTTGTCACAGAAATCAATTTCGATCAGAAGTGATTTCATTTTATATGAAGCAAGATACGAGATCAACTTCGATCGGAATTGTTTTATGTGGCACGCCTGACTGACTGACACAAGAACACAATTTTAATATGTGAAATGTACATACATATCGCACTAGTTCCTCTAAAGACCATGTCAACATTTACACATTTTCACTTTTTGTGGGAAAATTGTAAACAATAGCCATATCTACCCACTGTAAAAATCTTAATTCAATTTCTACGGTATTTTGCAAAAAAAAAGCAGGTGTATCCCCTTTGTGGTATGAGGTACGATTAATCGATTTCAAAAATCGAAATAAAAAAGCTGATCGAAAAATCGAAAATCGATTTTGGAATCCATTTACCATTCCCTAGTTGGAATTTAGAATTACATTAATCGTCAAATACAGTTTTTAGAAGCAGAAATCAAATTATACAGGGATGTCATGGAAATCGAAAACGTAAAATTCTTTCGTTTTACGTTTTCAATTTCCATAACACCCCTGATAATTATATTTTTTTAATATTTTTCACCGAAATTCTACTTATTAGCCTTTTTTAATTCAATGTTGGTAATGGTAGTTTTTAAGTTTTGAAAAACTTTGATTAAACAAAGTTTTTATTTTGAAGAAAAAAAAATTTGGCTATTTTTCTTTGAAACTAGCTTTATTTTAAGCTTTTGCTTTTAAACCTTCAAAATATGTTAATATCGTCACCTAAAATGCAAAAGGGCGTAACAACAAAATAATTTAAAATCGAAGTTTCTGATTGATTATGATGCACTAGACTAAATTAGATGACCCTTTAAAATTTAGGTGACGATGTCTATATTTGAAACAAATACATAATTTAAAACACTGCTTACCACTTGCAGAAACATTTTTTAATTTTGCATTTTGAAAGGCATTTGTATAACATTTTTAAAACACTATTTACAACACTTAACAGCAATTAGTCAAGTTTTTTTTCCTTTAACATTTAAGAAAATTCAAAAATATTAAACCAACATTTTCTCTTTGATAAAATGTTCCGAACGATTGAGATGTACAAACAAAACGGAAGCAGCCAAACGGGCTTGTAATTCTTGTTGTGACAAATCATGGGCCCATTCAACACGACCCCAAAACTTCAATTGATATTCCTCCTCCAAGCGGGATAAACTAACAGCTTTTTCAACAGAAATGCGCTGGTCAATGGCTGCGAAAGCCAAAATTATGGATTTTAAAGTATCGACAGCAAAAACGAAACCTGGAAAAGTAAAAAAAAACTTCAATGAACTAGTTTTATTGACAAAAGTTGTTCTAACCATTTAAAATTTCTTCTGAATGTGATGACAAATATTTGGAAATTTTCATTTTATCTTCAGTCGATATATGTGGAGGAGTGATATCCATAGTCTTTTTTAAACTAGTGCCATAACGTTCATTAAACCATTGTATAATGGGATCCCATTCGTTGCGCTGTAATTCATGTAAATCCTTTTCATTATCATACTGGAATAAAACGGTATCCGTGGATATATAATTTAGCAAATAGTTAACCATATCGATTTTTGAATGATTATTAGGATTGTCTATTGCGGTAAAGCACAAAGCTGATATATGCATTTTGGAACGCTCGATGTGTTCTTTTTGATTCTCAAATTCTGTGGCCACAGCTATAGCTAAAGGTTCACTTGTAACGGTGAAAGGAGCACCCTTGGGTGTTTTCAGTTTACGATGGTCCAAAGTTACCTCATATTTGCCATCGTTGAAAAGTACTGAGGTTTTCTTATAAAAACGCTTTGGTGGAGCAGCTGGGAATTTATAAGGGAAAAAGTTGAATAACACCATGAGAAAATAACACTAACCGGCTTTTGGTTTTCTTACCATATAAACGTTTGATTACAATTTGTTTCGGTTGTGTTATTTTACGCCATGTTGGTGGTATTAATTTATACAAATTATTCATTTTAATTTTGAACTTTTCTCTTATAATTTAATACTTTTTTTGAAAAATATTTTTTTTTTTTAAAAACAAAATATCAAAGACGCAAGAACGTGAAGAGTGAAACAGCTGTGAAACTTTAAAACAAGGGGGATCTATTCGTTAAATATAGCGATGCCATAGTGAAATAAATATTATTTCACCATTAGTGATGCCAACTTAAAAAAAATAAAGTCTTGAGCCCTAATGACACCTACTTATCTGACGTGTAGACTCTCAAATAGCGTTAATATTAATATTATAATAAATATTATGAGACAGTTGTTATGAGAAATCTTATAACAACTATCATATAAGATGAGCTGTCAAAAATACACATACATACGTGCATACATATAAAACAAAAATAAGAGGCATTCATTAAATTGCTTAATTTTTTAGTGCAAATAGTGAAAATCTTGTAATAAATGTATAAAAAAAAATATTTTCAACTAAAAAATAGAAGTTTGCTATACGAGAACCATTCGATTATGAAATCTTATAACATACGTGTTCCCCTTGTTTAAGATTATGATTAACATGAAGAAATTTGGTCTCTCATTCTGCCGACGTTCTCTCACATATTATATCAGATATTATCTCAGGTCAAGACCCCATGTAAGATTTTGAAGAGCTGAGCAAATAAACTGTAATATAAAATGTTATCAATAGCAAAGAGATCAACTATATACATAAAAATCCAAAAATGTCAAAATTTTTATACATGAAACCGATAAAAATGTGCAATCTGTAAAAAAAAAAAAAATTAAAATATTTGTGTCTTAAAATTGACATTTCAAGCTTAAAATGACTCTGTGCTGCCAATATATTACTTTTATACTCGAATATAGCTATTTTAGTTAATTTTTAAGCTATACAAATAGGCAACATTGAAAAAAAACACTAATAGGCTTTTTACACTTCCCATAAGAATTCTACAGGGCTAAAAATCAACATATTTCTTCATCTTTAAAAGATGTTCATATCTCATGTTTTTCATTCAACATCTTTCGATTATTTTAGTGTCATCACTAGAAAAAACAAATAATTTTCTACCATCACCAGAAAAAAATACAAAAGAGCAGGACAGTAATATCATTAATTTAGTTTTTATTCGCTCTTACATGTGAAAATAAATATTTTTATGATGAAAGATGTTACAAATGTAAACAAGTTTTTTTTCATTTTCAACATCTTCCACGCATTGCTCTAAGATGTGCTCAAGTGTAAATAGGCTATAATAGTAAACAAATCTACAAAAATCATAAACAATAAATAAAAACAAGTTAGAGTGCTATATTCGGCTGTGCCGAATCTTTGATACCCTCCACCGACAGCTCAGTGGGCTTTATATGGGGCCTATAGTAAATTATGAACCGAGCATCACGAAATTTAATAGTCTGAGTAGTGAAGTATTTAATTTTATTTTGATAGCATTATTTTTTACGGTTTTAGGCATACAAAACTGTTTTCCGGGAGTAGTGTTTATATGGGGCGGATCTTCACGAATTTTTGCAGCGTGATTTCCATTCGAATAAAACAAATTTTTGCAAAATCTTATCTCATTCCGTGCCTTGTTCCACCATTTATGCTATTTTTTGTAACAAAATTATCATTTTTTTAGGTGGTGGTTCCACATTTTGATTTATAGCTCTGGTCCTACTGCTGAATTTCAATCCCAAACTGCTTAGGATAACTGCAAGAAATTTGGCTGCAAGTTTGTTCATTTCTTTTGAGTTGTTCGAAAGTTAGCGTGTTTTCAACAGTCAGACGGACATGCTAAATCGACTTAGAATCACTCAAGGACCCAGAATATATATACTTTATGGGGTCTGAGATAATTAATAAAAAAGTTTCACACGGAATGACAAACTTAATATACCCTCTTCCCAGCTAATTGTGGTGGTGTATACAAATCAATTTTGGCTGTGAAAATTAAAAAAATATTTGTTTATGTTTTTTGTATTTGTCTCTCTCTAACCATGTATTTCATCTCAGATTAAAAAAAGACGAAAAAAAGTAGGTGTCATTAGGGCTTTAATAAGAAATTCCATGGTCCAATTAATTTGGGGAATAAGAGACAACCGGATTTGAACTTCGCTTTTCATAAGGACCCAGAATATATATACTTAATAGGGTGTAGGATCAATATTGTAAAAATTACAAACGGAATGACAAACTTATATATACCCTTTTACCTTCGGTGAAGGGTATAATAATCGTAAAGAAATATTTTCTGCTTTAAATTAATATATATTTAGATGGGTACCCTGCAGAAATAACCATTCCTACTAACTTTTAATACAAACGTGTTTTTAATTTGTTACCGTAACAGGCTGGCATCTCTTGATATTTCTAGTTGTCAATACAGAAAAAAAGCGAATTTTAGTACTAAAAGAAAATAAGAAAAAGCCTGTAATTTTTTGCAACGAGAGCACACCAATTTTTGCTTAACAAAAAACATTAGGTTTTATCTAATTATTTAACGTATTTTTTTTAAGAAGAGGTAAATTAATAAAAATTAAACGATTTGCTAAGGGAGTGTTTGGAAATTTGAGAATTTTATCGTGTTAAATTTGAGCAAAAAAACCCTTAAAATGAGCGTTGAAGAGGAAGTTTTTAAAATACAAAAGAAAATGAGCAAAATCACAACAAATGATGGCACGGTAAGTTCTATTTTGTGGATAAAATTGAGTTAAGAACAATTATAAGGTCTGTTTTGGAGTTAAACATGGCTTAATGGATTAATGTGATGCTTAAAAAAATCCAGTTAGAAGTTGCTAAATATGCAAGTTCTCATGCGCGCCTTTTATTTTGTACCAAGTTTGGGTACAGCCAGCGAGCCGGTGTTTATATTTTTTAAGTTTGACGAGCAGTGGTTTTTAAACTATAGCTCAAGATTTTTGAAACTAGATTTTATATCTTTTATATTGGTTTTCTTTTAGGGTCAAGAACAAGGGTTGGATTTGCTTAAAGCCTTACAGTCTCTTAACATTAACTTGGAAATTTTGACAAAAACCCGTATTGGTATGACAGTGAACGAATTGCGCAAAAGCAGCAAGGACGAAGAGGTAATTGCCTTGGCTAAAACTCTAATCAAAAACTGGAAACGTTTTTTAGCTGCCCCGGGAGCTACTACGGGCAAGGATTCTAGCAAATCAGGTAGTGACAGCAAGTCTTCATCGGTCAGCAAATCTAGCTCCGCATCTAGCAAAGATAAAGATAAATCCTCTTCAACATCCTCTAAAGATAAAGACAAGAAAGATGAGAAAAAAACCTCATCATCGATCACCAAAGATGAACGTAGACCCACACAAACCTCTTTTCCCGCCTCTTCGGGTATGAATGATGCAGTACGTTTAAAATGTCGTGAAATGCTTTGCAATGCCCTTAAAGTTGGTGATATCATGGAAGGTTGCCCGGAACCAGAAGAAATGGCCGTTGAGTTAGAGGAAGCCATTTATGCGGAATTCAAAAATACCGATATGAAGTACAAAAATCGTATACGCTCGAGAGTGGCCAATTTGAAAGATGCCAAAAATCCAACATTGCGTGGTAACTACATGTGTGGTGCTATAACGGCCCAGCAATTGGCTAAAATGACACCCGAAGAAATGGCAAGTGATGAAATGAAAAAGTTAAGAGAGAAATTTGTTAAAGAAGCCATTCATGATGCTCAATTGGCTACGGTACAAGGCACTAAGACGGATCTGCTGAAATGTGGCAAATGTAAGAAACGTAATTGTACCTATAATCAACTGCAGACACGATCAGCTGATGAACCTATGACCACTTTTGTCATGTGTAATGAATGCGGTAATCGTTGGAAGTTCTGCTGAAATATTGATCTTAGCTTTAGGCGGCACCAACACCTTTTCTACCAACAACACCCACAATTTCAACACAACCACTATCTTTTAATATTGATCTTTAAACATTTTTATTAATTTTTAAATTTTTTGATTTTTTTAATAATTTTTTCTTTAACTTTTAAAATGATTTTTTTTTTAGAATTTTTTCCCCTACAGCTTAATGTAGCTTTGTGTTGTTTTTTCTTATAATTATTTTTTTTATAAATATTGGTAAAATACTGTTGAAAAAGGGAAAAAGAAATACATTTTGATTGTAATATTTAAGTCGTTATAGGTAGTACTCCCTCATATCGCTATCGATATGCCCTTAAAGTTAAAATACTGGGTTTGTTTTGTAAAATAACCAGTATTAAGAAAAGAGTTATTTGTCTTAAGACAAAATACTTTTGTTAATTGGACATAGAACGTAAAAGTAAATAAATGGTACTAAAAATACACAAAAAACCAAATTATTATGTAATTAAATTGAATGTTTAAATAATTTAAAAGAGAGTTGAAATTCTTAAAGAAATAACATCGAACAAAAGACTTAAAAGTAAGTAATAATGAAAAATAAGTCACTGAAGAAATTTTGTTGTTCACAAGGTGAAGTGAACAACAAAATTACCCCCTTAAAATTAGTTAAAGTAAACTAAAAAGAACGTAAAAAATATTTAAGTGTGTTTTTAAAAATCTTCAAATAAAAAAAATCATGAAAAAACGACTAACTCGTGCTTTATGCTGAATAGTGTTGCTTTAGCTCATCCTGTGTAGCCGTTGTACCCTGTATAGCTTCTATGCCAAATTTTGTGTCATCCTTCAAAAATATTATTGCGACTTTTACCATGCTTTCAACACGGACGGCCATGGCTAGATCGTATTAGAATATCACAAGAATTCAGAATATATTGTATATCATTGTACATATATTCTGAATTGTTATATATACCTACATACATATTTCACTTGATCATAAAGCGAGTATGTATCAACATTGTGCTTAAACGCGTTTAATACAAATAAACAAATAACTGAAAAGCCGTTTTCAAACAACGAATAACTCGAAACACCGCAGATACAATTTTACACACCCCAGACTCATTCCTTTTTTCTTTTAATTACTGTTTTCGTTCGACATTTGATTCGATCTGCTATAGTTTCTTTAAAATATTCTAGTTTCCTTGAGAATATTTTTGGAATTTGATTTCACCAAACTTATGCGATTGCGATTTACAGAACACATGCGATTTCAAGTCAGAATCGCAAATGTTAAGCGTTTTGCGATTGTCGGAACATGCCCGATAGTATATTTAGATTGATAAGTGCATATTAATGCTGTCTTTGGTTTTATTCTTAACTCGGTTTATACGTTCTCGGTATATACTGTTAGTTTTTCCTTTATAAACGCGTTTCAATAAACTGCCTTTATAATATATCTTTGAGTTCTTTAAATTTCAAATCAATAACTTATTTACCTTAACAAACTTTATTGAAATTGTTTTTAATGTTCACAAAATTTTTCCAATATGGTTAGTAACAAACTGAACCGCTTAATGTCTCCAAACAAACTAAACTATGAATTTATTCTACAATTACAGTGGAGCAATAATAATTTAAACTAATACGACATAATCTATAATTTACAAGATAACTTATTACAAAAACTATAACTTATTCTAAGATCAATTTAATTTTGTAACAATACGTTTTTTTTTTAATTTTTTAAATCAGTTTTTACTCTTTTAAGAACTTTTTTTTTAATTGAATTTTTGCTCTTGGGAACTTTTATTATAAAGGTATTCACGTCATAAGTTGCACCATTGCGAAAAAGCAAAAGTGCAAAAACATAACAACAACCACATAGACAATTATTTCGCACAAACGATGCAAAATTGTCTGGGGTAAGTAAGTGCAAGATTAACAGATTAAGGCCCGTTTTCACAACTTACCGATAGCTAAAGGTAGGATTTTATCGGCCGTATAAAAAGTGTTTCATTATTACAACTTAACTTCAACCTACCAGGTAAGATGAACCTTTATTTACTTTATCGCGCACTTTAGGTTAAAGTAAAGTTTTAATAATGGAACACTTTTTATAAGGTTGTCTAAAGTCTACTTACTTTTAGCTATCGTTTACCCGGCGTTTCCACATGCAAGTAATTACTTGCAAGTATTGTATACGTATTATCAACGAAAAATCGAGGAAACAGCCGATTGGCTGCAAATACAAAAATTGTGTGAATGTTAGTGAAAGAGTGTGAGTGTATTGCGTTTTTCGAACTTGTACTTGCATGTGGAAACGGGGGGTTAGTTGAAAAAATGTTTAAAAAGTACTCATGAAATCAACTCTACAGTAAACAACAACGCAGAAATACCATTTTGACGTAAATTTTTTCTTTGAATTGAAAAATATCATAAATTGTAGTGTTTGTAAAAAATTTAACAATAAAAAAAAGAAAAAGCGTAAAAAACTGGAAGAAGCAGACGTAATTAAAATACTGGAATACTTAATTGAATTTTTTTTTGGGAATATAAGTTATTAATTCGACTTGTCTGGTGGATACTGGCTGACTCCTGCCACTGGCTAGGGCTATCACAAAGGGACAGCTAAAAGGACCCAAATTAGTCGTCGTGACGGCTGTCCGTTTAACCTAACCTAACCTATGCATCTTTGAATATTGTCAAATGGAAGTTGCGTTGTTTAAAAAATGGTTTAGAAAATGCGTTAAATTGAAGGTGCATGCAAAATTGGATGCTCACGTAAATTAAGTGCAACTTTGCTTTTTTGCAAAGTTGCAAGGGTAAAAAAATTGACCTTTAATGTTTTTTATATCAGTTCAACAAGTTGTTATATATATGTATATATGTTCCCGAAGATCCTATAATGAGCATAGGGCTTTAATTTGTGTGTGTTTTAATCAGTAATGCCATATATACTTTTAAAAACACTTTCCAAAAAAAAAAAAAAAAACAATGTTTTTATGGGGAAAAATCTGCTTCTTAAAAAAAAATTAAAAAAGTGATAAAACCATATCTATGTATTTTTTATTAATTTATATGGAAGCAAAAAAACGAAAATTTTTATATGTATATGGGTGTTTCCAAAGTAACGGTCGTTACCCATTTTTGGAGATTTCTTAAATAAAATTCCAACCCACCCTAATATGCCACGAAGATTGCTCCATTTTGGACTTACGAAATCTTTTTTTACATTCCCCTACAATTGGTCGGGTTCTTTCCGACTCGAATTGTAGTTGTAAGTGAGTAAAAAGAAAAAACAAAATTAAAAAACAAACTGCTTCATTCTGCTGTCTTCGTAACCTCCCGTTTCCACATGCAAGTACAAGTTCGAAAAACTCAATACACTCACACTTTTTCACTAACATTCACACAATTTTTTTACTTTCAGCCAATCGGCTGTTTCCTTGATTTTTCGTTGATAATACGTATACACTAGAGATGAGCGATATTTCCGTACCTGTGATTTAATCACTGTTACTGAAAAATCACGAATCACAGTTGTGACCAAATCTGTTAAGTAACAGGTACTTGCTAAGTTGTTATTTTCTTATTTTGTTTCATACACAAATTTATGATATTTCACTGTTTGTGTGGGTAATAGCGTTTTTTGCACTCATGAATGTAATTGTTGCTATTTTTTCTTTTGTTCTCTCTTCTTCCTTTTTAGAATTTTTTTACAGCCAATGTTTATTTGTTCAAGTATGTCCAACTAATCAGGTGATCGTTTTTGTTGCCTTATTTCTTTGTCAAACTCCATAACAAAACATTTTCAAATATCCAAGAACAAAAATAAAAGTTGTGATCACAATCACAGTTTTAAATAACAGTGATTTTAAAATCACGTTCACTAATCACGATGTTCCTTAAAAATCACGGGATCGCTCATCTCTAGTATACACTACTTGTAAGTAATTACTTGCATGTGGAAACGCCGGTAAGAAAACCAATTGTAGGCGAATGTAAGAAAAGATAAACTCACTATTTATTGTTGGTGTTTTGTTTTGGCTTTGATATTGTTACAAGTAAGACTGAGTATTTATAATTCTTATTCGCTTTAGGGTTTTATTTGTATAATATTTTTGGCCTTTCTAAAATCTTTGGAAAAGGTTTCCTGATGAGCTGGCCTAAGCAACCAGTGAAATGCGCATAGAAGCTAGCTTTCCCTCAACAATAAATTTCGGTGTATTTATCAAATATGAAAAACTGGGAATTTAGCACGTCACGTCGTATTGATAATAAATTTTGTATTCCCGAAAATAACTTTGATAATATAAAATATTTCATTTAAATAATCCCACATATTTAATTACATGTATAAAATCTTATTAAATTTAATTTCCATATCTTTTGTTTGTATGAAATTTGTGCAAATAAAATTATTTTTTTTAAGTCTTTGGTCCGCACAAATTCCACATGAAATACAGGCATGTTCTGAAATCGCGGTGAGGTAAAATCCCGAAAGATTTTAAAATCACGGGATGAATATGTTGGTGTTCTAAAACTCACAAGATTTTGAATTTTGAGTAGTATTATTTTTTATGTTTGGTTGAAACTATTGCAAAATTTTGTACTAAATATAATGTACTTTTTCCTCTTAAAAGAGAGAACAAGTTATATTATTGTTGCATTAAAAAAAGGTTTTTTAATCATATGAATAATTAAATGATTCTTTGTATTATTCGAATATGCAGTGATTAAAAATAATGTTTTGAAGTAAAAATCTGCAAGACTGTTTTGCACTTCAAAATACATAATACAAAAAACCGATAAATTTGCATACTTGGCAACGCTGGTTTTAATACTAAACACAATTACCAAAGTTTGTAGCATACCTTAGGGCTGTATTTAAGCTTTGATATTAAACGGAAATAAAGGTAGTGTAATTAATGTGTGCATGCATCACATTAACAGTGTGTTTAGAATTAAAAATTTTAGCTTATTTGAATAAATAAATCATCATATATGTACATACTGCCATATTCATAAAAAATTAAAATAAATTTGAATTGTATATTAACTTAAAATTATGGCCTCAAAACATATTTTAAACTTATTTTATTTTTTATAAATACGGCAGTTAGGGCTTATTTTAAAAGCGATTACTTTTACTAATAACCGATTATTATTTCCCATAAGACACTTGTTGCATCATTAATAATATCAAGCCGGCTTAAAACATTTAATTCATTTTAACAAAATTTCCCTCACTTATACCAACAAATGATCTAACAATTGTTTTCGTTGGTAGTGTTGTGAGAGTGAGTTTAGTTGAGCAACAACAACGAAATAAGAGCTACAAAAAGCAGATAATTAAAATAAACAACAAAAGACACAAAGCCAAGGCAAACAAAATACGTTACACTTTAGTACGAGTTTACCTGTCGTCATGTTAAGTTGTATTTAACGGAAAAGAATAGAACTGGGAAATTTTTTAAAAGCAAACAGTGGAAAATAAATATAAAACGAAAAAGAAATACAAATCCAGTAAACGGTTTATTAAGAAAAAGGTGGTGAGAAATAAAAGAAAAAAAATAACAAGAATTATAAAATTTAAAATAACAAAAAAAAAACAACAACGAGTAAAAAAGGTGTAGATACTCAAAGCAAAATCGGGTTTAAAAATTTATTTAATGTTTTTGTTGTTGCATATGAAATACAATATTTTTTTTATAATAAAAATAGCAACGAGACGAGAGTGTACGCAGTAAAAAAAAAATAACTGAAGTGAAAATATTTTAAGGAAAAAAAATTAATAAATAAACACAGGCATATTATATACATACAAACACTCATACCCATTGTTTACACATACACACTAAATAGCAAGTGCTTTTTGGTTATGTGCAAAAATAAAAAAATTTCAAAAAATTAATCTGTAAAAAAAACAAATCTAAATTAACCAAGTTTTTGAAAAAATTGTGTTTGTGATCGCAGAGTTGTAGTAAAACATAAAATGAAACCAGGAAGTACATTCGGGCAAAGTAACCTGTTGAAAAATATGTGAATTGACCCATTTATGTAACCTGTTTTAAAATCTTAACCATAAATAGTTTTGTAAAAAAAGCCAAGAAGAAGAAAACTGCGATTAACCGTTTTTCTCTAGTTGGATTTTCTACAATTTAAGAGGAAAGAAATATTCATACCTATTGAAAGTTTTATAAAATTGTTTTTATTAAATTGCTTGTAATTAAAACAAAAGGTGCTAACTTTTTGCTAAAAATAAAATATTAAAATATTAAAAACTTTTTCTTTATAACTTCTAACAGATTTTATCTCTTTTATAAAGAGAAAATCAGCAAAGAGAGCATTTAATCGGTACGATAGAGTCATTTAGAAATTGAACACACAACATAGAACAATAGAGCAAATACAGCAGTGCATTCACCTTAAAACTAGACTGCCAGAGACAAGAATTAGAAAGAATCTAATGAATACAGTACAATATTAGACGAAATATACGAGAGTGGTTCAAAAAGTTATCGCGTAAAGTGTCATCATCATAATTTTCCCCAGCCACACCCCTTCGTTGATGTGCTTAGCGCAGTTAGCAGCACCTTCTTTTTGGCGTAGCAGTTCCGATGGAAAAAGGTGCAGCTAATATCTTAATTAAGGCAGCAGCTGACCAAAAATGCTTACTGTTACCTCTGACTAAGGTCCTGAACTCGTTACTGGTGATGTTTCTTTGAAAAACACGTGGTGCATGTGCTTTAAACGCAAAATAACAAGTAGGGAGACATTAAGAAGTCAGATTAATTAGGCATATTTTCACTTTTAATGGAAAAGTAGGCATGTTACAAGGTACAGTTGCTAAACAACATCACCTGATTTTCAAGGAAAGAGTGTGCTTGTTCTGCCGAAGCATAAACTAAAATTGCCGACTGTGTGTGTTGCATAATGTGCCACTCACACATGGGACGTTGATAAACGCAATTTTTTCTCCTGGTGCTTAGACCACCATGATAATAGGCCATCATTGCAGGCGCTCACGTCAATCAGCAACATTGTTTTCGGCTATGACAATCTTATGCAATAACCCGTCTTTTATTTATCGTTGGAACATTATTTGCGATAAAAAAAAATCGGCTTTATCCTGGTTGCGTTTATGAGGTAAAAATTTACTTTGTTTTTGAATGATCTCTCTGTCAGCAGATGACTTTTACTATAAACGAACTGCTCATGTCACAAACCCAAATAATGTCAATTTTAAATATATCCAACTGAATTGAAAGTACCCAGGTTATTTGAACAAAATCTAGGCTATGAGGCGGGTGGGTTAAATTTTTCACCATTTGATTTTCAAACAGGTTCCTTTACTAAAACGGCTCATGTTAGCTTTGTTATAATGAAAATTAAAGCTTTTTAATTGTTGAAATATTCTGAACATTTAATTGTGTTAAAATCTTCCTATGAATGGATCATTTGTTGGCTGCGAAGCTCTAGTGTGATAGTCTATCCAAGTCTAAGCATTTTTAATTTTACCAAAAACAGATCATTACCTTAGATCAATGTGTATTTTGTATTAAATATTCCGAATTGCACTTCAGATTGCCATAACAAATAGAAAAACATCTTCAGTACGTATCGTTCTGGCGGTATTTCTGGCATACAAAATGATACAAGTTACAGCCAGCTCTTGTCAAACTCTACATTATCACTTCCGATTTTAAAATGTACCAATTATAAGTATGAGGACAGCAACATTTTGGTTACGTTCTAATGAAGGATTCTTCTGATACGTTTTACAATGTGAAGATTGTCTAAAAGTTTCGTTCCAAAAATTGTTTGATCCTTAACAATAAGTCTTAAACTAAGTTGCGTCTGAAAAATAGCAATTTATTTCATAAAAATATTAGTTACTATCTAAAAGAAATATAACGGTTGTCACGTTTTTAGTATATAAAACTTTAAAGGGGCGAAAGTCGTATTTATTTTTGGCACTTTTTTTACAAAACATTTTTCGCCAATCACTGGCATATGCATACGTATTAATTTATGGGCTCCCACTACAATATTGAAATTCTTGGTACTTTAATGGAGAGAAAAACAAGGGGGAAATACGGGAAATTAAATTCTTTTCCTTAGCTTTTTGTTTTACAACTGGTACTTTCTTTAATTATAGGTAATATTTTACCTATAAACATAATATTCAACACGCAATGTCCTGAGTGGATAACAACCTGTGAGTGGATTTGTTGGTACTTTTTGGTTCTTTAACTGGTATTTTTGAATTTCCTTTGGTATTGGAACATAAAATTAATCGTGCAAAGTTCTGTGTAAATGAAACGTAGTTGGTCCTTAGTGTATGATAATCTGTAAAGGCTCTTTTGGTGCTTTTTGCCTTTAACTGGTACTTTTTAAATTTACGTTAGTATTGGACCTTGAAACATAAAATTAAACATGCAAGGTCCTCAACGAATGAGAATCTGTAAGAGGGATCTTTTTGGTACTTTTTGTTCTAAATCTTGTACTGTTTTCAATGTTCGTTAAAATTGCACACATACAAATAAAATTAAACATGCAATGTCCTGAGTGGATGAGAATTACTGTTTGGTACTTTTTTGTTTTACAACTGGTCGTTTTTTAATCTAGAAACATGAACTTTAGCATGTAAATACATATGTCCACGAAGTAGCCGAATTAGTGCTAGTTGTATAATAAATATGAACACAAACCTTTTACGGTAACAATCTTTTAATAAATTATTTAGTTCAGAAATTTTATCCAATTCTTTTAGAAGTTAACTGAACCACACGATGACTCACGTTCAACTCGACCAACATGTGTCAGGCTGTATTTATACTTCATCTTATTTATAGAACTTTCTTGAAACTTTCTGGGCAAATTATTACACAAGAACTGTTGTACATTTTAATTAAAAGTCTTCTTTTTGGCAAATTAAACATTATAAAATATATAAACTAACTATAAATAATAATTCTTAGATTAATTTAATTTCGTAACAATATTTCCAAGTTTTTCAAATTCCAATTCCAAGAATTATTTGTTTTCAAATTCTCTAAATTACTTTCTATTTGGTCCTCGTAATTAGATGGTCAGACAGATAGACAGTCTGACGGGTTGTTAGATGGATGTATAAGTTAAAATGCTTCAAATACATGAAGATATAACAAGGCCTCAACGAAATTGTGTTAGTGGAAGTTTTCTAAACTTTTATAAAAAAAATACTCAAGAAAAAGGACAGAAATTTCTAAAGAGAGATTGAGGAAAAGAGTTAAAATAAGTAATATTTAGTAGTAGGTATAAAGAGATCATGGTGATAATAATAAAGTTTGTAAAGCAAAACAGTTGTGGCAACAATTAAATGTACCTGCATTTATATTTATATTAGGGGTAATAGATAATTTGAAAAAAGGGTAAACAATAATATTAAGGAAACTTAAAAGAAATTTCAAATTTTTTTTATATAAATTTAATATAGAAATTAGAAACAATTAAAGAATTGAATAAAACGAGGAGACTTAAGAAAGTTCATTCTTAAAGAAAAGTTATAACTCTAAATTCCATTGATAAATTGATTCCCTTGACCCTAATTAAAGTAAATCAATTTTAAGTATTCCACATGAAATCTTATAGTTAAAATTCCTTTAACGTAAATCCAAATACATATGTCCAAAAATATTTGGAACTGTTTTTACCTTAAGTATCATTATCTCTTCATAAACTGCCAAAATTTCTAAATACCCCTCATACTTTAAACAGCTCGTTTCTCACATTTCAAAGAGCAAAACTTTGAAGAAACAGACACACTCATCTGTTGCAACATTTCAACATTTTCGCATTAACCGACAGTCCGAGTCAAACTTACAGACACTGACAACGTTGAAACTTAGTTTTTGTTTAAGTAAAATTTTTAAATAATATCTATAGAAAATAATACCACTTGCAAGTGCAACAATTTCGCACAAAACGCCAGGTGCAATAACTTGTTGTAACAAACTGGAAGAATAAAAATAAAAACCAAAACAACTACACTAAAGCACTGGATTTAAGGCAACACACAAAAAAGAGGCAACAAAATAAAAATTTAAAAGCCAAGAATTAAGTGCGTGGAAACGTTGCATGCCACATATGGTACCTATTAAAAAAAAATAAGAAAAAAAAACAAAAACAAAATTATATATAATATGAAATACAATTAATAATAATACAATTTTCAATACGGGTTGAATTAAAACTGAACAAAAGATAAAATCAAAATGCGAAAAAAACTTGTTTGAAAATAAAAAAAGTTTTGTAAAAAATATTTTTTAAGATTTGATAAGAAATTAAAACCAAAAGCCTTTTGAAATAAAATAAAATCTAAAATAAAATATTAAAAAAAGTTCCAATACGAAATTTCAAGTTTCAACAAATAATTATAAAATATATTTTTCGACTTTTAATCTAAATATTTCTAATTCCTTAAATAAATTCATTTCAGTTTAGTGTTTATCATCAAAAAAAAAAATTTTAGGAATTGAAACGTGATCTTAACAAAATTTTTGAAGCGCTTTTATAAAAGGTAAGTACTTAATTTTATTTATTGATTTCGATTTTATTCGTTATTATTTTGAAATCAAATTGAAAGCTGGTCTTAACTTTTCGTTTTATGTCTTTAAATTCGAATTCCGCTAAATCAAGTGTTTGAAAAAATAACAAAAATGCTATGTAATAACAGTATGAAGTTGGCTGCAGTTTATGTTGCTCTTAATCTCATAAAACAAGTTCATAAAGGCCATGCCAGATAAAACTTCTTCGCTTTGCGTGACGTTTCTAACTTTGACAGAAAAGCGTAACGCAAAAGGTGTGTGTCACAATAAACACTTTGACAACACACACGAATTACTTGTTAAAAATAAAGAGCTGGTTCACACTCTTCAAGTTTTAGCCGTCAAGTCTTGAGTTTTTAGGAGAGGGAGGAAAAGAAATGGCATTCTCTTTTCCCTTCTCTCCTAAAAATTCAAGACTTGAAGGCTTAAACTTAAAGTGTGTGAACCAGCACAAATAAATAAAAAAAATTATACTAGCAGACTGTCAAAGCGCGCAAAAAGATGAGAGTTGCCTTACTTTTCGCTTCGCTCTGCGTTAAAAGTTCTTTATGTGACATGTTTCGTATAAGTATGAATATTTCATCTTGGATGTCAAAGCGAATCTCTAACGCAACACGAAGCAAACGTTTTATCTCTGACATGGCCTTAAGATGTAACTGTAGCGAAAGCGTTGAGTGTTTGACTTATTCCGAGTTTAGACGAGCGAACATTTGGAATAAAACATCTGGAATTCTCAAAGTTTTTCTTGGGATTCAAAAATTTTATTAACAAGGTTTCGTTTAAATGTGCTAAATTCCCATTTCATACAATTGATAAACTGAAATTTATTGTTGATGGGATAAGCTATTCCTCTGCGCATTTCACTGGTTGCTCTTTTGTTTTTACATTCGCAGTCACACAGACGAACATGTTGCCGGAAACATTTTGTTACTATTGTTTTTTTTTTTCGTTTTCTCAAAAAGCAAAGTAAATGTCAACAAAGAAAATGAGAATAAAGCGTTTCGCCGAGTACCGAACACAAAAACCATTTTCTCTTCCCCACCCGTAATTTGCTACCAAACAAAATGTTGCCCTTCCAAATGTTTCCCTATCTAAATGGGTACTTAGAAACTCATAGTCTAGCCATTTCGCTCAACTCAACAGTTGTCCATTATAAAATTTTTGTGCATTATATGTATTCATCATGCCGCGTCTAAAACTCAAATGTTTGGCTCAACAGTTTACTTGCAGCTTATGAGTGAACCCATTGATACCCGCTTTGTTTTCATCAAAATTATTCCTATTTTAAATTATACCGACCTTATTAACTTAAGCTATGTTCACATTGTGTATATTGTCACTTTTTTACATGTTAAATTTGTTTATATCGTCTGAACCCTCTTCTAACAATATCATGTGTAAGTTCAGTACATATGAATTCTGGCAGTCGTGATCGAATACTTTCTCGATTCGAAAGCAATGCAACTAAGGGATAATTATTTTTTATTGAACGGAAAATTATGCCATTTCCGAATATCTTTTTTTTGTATTAATTCTTTATACTGAATGTAATAAAGAACGGAAAAGTTTTCTCCCAATTGTATTCCAGTTAGCCCTGTTCATTGGAGTCTTGTTTTACTTAAAGATTCTGGCGATCGTGGAATTTGTAACATAGATAAGATTAGAGGTCGTTTGTCTAACTTACATTAAAATAACAAAACACTTTATAAAAAGTGTATATGTATTTTGTTTTTTTTTAATTCAACATTTTTTTATTTTTCGAATTTATTCTATGAGCTAAATTTCAGTTATGTATTTTATAAAGCTTTTTTGTAATAGTCATATTCCTTCAATTTTTCAGAAATGACTTTATACACTATCAGACTAGTTTGTTTTTTTTTTAATTAAAAAATCCCTTTGTCATACCTGGTACGTGACTGTCCCGCTTTGCAGGAACTTAAAAAAAATTATCTAATAACACATTTCTTAAAGAATCTTCTGTAATTCAGAAATGTGATTCTGGCAGCTCTAACCGGATTTGTCAAAATCACTCGCTACTATCTGGGTAATAATATAAAATTTTCTTTAAAGGAAAAGGTAGCATATGATTTAATTTAGCTTTTAGCAAAAAAATTAACAAAACTGATACCGCATAGTGCGCTCCTTGCGAAATTCTCAATTTTTTGTTGTCGATTTTTTCATAGCCATTGATTTCAATTAAAAAATTTGTGATATTCATTAAAAAATTGTTTAACAAATAGAATCTACGAATTTATATCTCATGGTGAGAAACATATGAAAATTTATATAAAAAAAATTTTTCAATTCATTTATTATTATATTAAGTTTACATTTAAATCTCTTAATCTATGTCCGCGGAGCCATTCGGCTTGTTTGCAGGAAATGTAATAAGGTATTTAAATAATAAAAAAATAGATAATAGATATACATAGTTAAATTAAATATGAACCATTAAACAAATTAATAGTATCAATTAAACGTTTAATTCACTTGATTTAATTTTTAATTAAAACTAAGTTTATTTAAAACAAATTTTCATATTATTCACCATGAGAAATAAATTCCCAGATTCTATTTGTTAAAATAATTAAGTTTAATACATAAAATTTACAATAGGCACTATCCAGTTATAAAATACAAAGAATGCTGACGAAGGCCGTAGCGGGCCAGAAAATGCATTACATTCTGCTGGTATCCAGTAGTTGTATAAAATTTCTTTACAATTTACTTCATTGCTAGCCAAAGAATAGCTAAAGTAAGCCTCGTAACACAAAAAACAAACGAAAATTCTGATAGTGCATAGAAACTATTCCTGGATAAAATTGAAGGAATAAGACTATTAAAGTATAAAAGCTTTTGAGGATTTTAGTTTGACTTAGAATACACATTCGAATAATATGAAAATATATATGTATATAAAAATGTACTCACCATGAGAAATAAATTCCCAGATTCTATTTGCTAAACTAATTTTATTTTTTATAAGCGCTTTAATTGGTGTAAATATTTGGAGAATTTTTTCTATTTACTCTTCTTATTGGTCGACAAAGATTGCAGAAAAAAATCATTTTAAGTTGTCAAAAATCTTTTTCTATTTTTTTGGCGACTTTTAAGGAACTTGTTCGGCATTTCAGTCATAAATAACATTTGTAAATGATGTTTGAAAACTAGAATCGATATAAACTATGAAAATCGATATTTTTTTTTCTTGAATCTCACGTCATTAAACTTTACGATATTTAAAAAAAATTTTCCTGGAAATCGGTGGAAATTTTTCTCGGAAAGGAGAGTTATTTCCATGGGAGTAAACAATAAGCTACATTAGGTTTTCGTTATAATATTTTTTAACTTTGTTGGCGAAAGGTTTAATGGAACTTTCTAAGCCCTTCACCTACAAAATTCAAAGTTTGGGTCCAAGCAAAGAAGATCATCAAAAAAAAATCTATTTTAATATTATTTTCTACAGACGCTTAAGCTTAATTTCGCTCTTGGATTATTAAAAGAATTTTAATTTTATAAAAATCTGTGCAAGTTTAGCGGAAATTCGAAAACAAAATTTGGGGCACACTTTTTTAACTGTCAATTTGTGATCAGCATTGTGATCATGTTAATAAAAAAATTACGTAAACTCCACTTTTTTATTTCCAAAAACAACATATGACAATGAATTTATATTTATACTTTCTTTAACATTACAATGAATTCTTTATTTTTAAGCAAAAAAGAAAGAAAAAAGTGAAATTTTTTCTTAAAAAACAGAAACCTTCTTGGATTTTATTTACCATTTTTTTAATTTTTTTTTAAATCTTATTAATTCTCTATCTGTTTTTTATCGCATTTTTCTTAAAATTCTCAATGAATTTCGTTAATTTTTTTTTTAACATTTTTTTAAAGAAAAGAAATAAAAAATTAAAAAAATATAGTTTAATTTAGTTTAAGCTAAACTTTTTTTTTTAATTACTGTAAGTTTTCTTTTTTTATTACTTTATACTCTCTTTCTCTGGGATCATTTATAATCATCACTTTTGCTTAAACTATTATGATCATCATCATTATTAACAGCTTTTAACGGTCATTATTATCATCATTGACTTAATTTAAGCATGAAAACTGGCTTGTATATTTCGTAACAGGGATGGAAAATTGGGAAATTAAAATGTTACTGAATCCCTATTGGGAGGGTATTTTTTTGGGAGATGAAATTGCACACTAAAGTTTAATTTACACGATCACACAAGTCGTACGTATTTTTAGGAAAATACAACCCTGTCATTGCTATTGTTTTTTTTTTTTAAATTCTAAACAATAATAAAATCAGGAAAGCATTTTTGTCAAAATACGTACAGATTGTTTTACCATCTAAGCCCCCTTAAGATCCAATAAACTATTTTAATACTATGAAATCCCACTAAAAAAAAACTTCCATCAAATAACCAAACAGAACTTCTAACGAAGTTTAAAATTAACTCCAGTTTAATGCCTTACATAGTTTATTTTTATTTCACTAAACTGCCGAGCTCTACTCTTGTCTGCGGGAGACCAGAGTCTCTCGCGGAAATAGAAAACGCGATCCCGGCACTGATAGACTAGCTCACTACCAGCTAGACTAGCGGGGCACTTCATTCCGTCGAAAGTGGCCGAAACCATTTCGGCCAGTCGGCTTCCCTCGAGTGCAGGACAGTAACAGAGGAGGTGTTTCATGTTCTCCTCCTTATTTTCAAAGTGTCTGGGTCCAGACATTGTGCATGCCTACATATAAGGCAATGTTTCGTGATAACAGATACCAATTCAAATCTCTGAGCAACTGTTGGTTTCTCATATACCACTAGGCACCTGTAATAATTCTTAAAATCTTGGTTTGGCATCTTCGCAATTTTTCTATATCAGAGCTCGAAATCGGCTTTTAAATCAAGTTGTATATAACTATTATGCTGGGTACAGGCAGTGCAATATACATCAATGCAATCTCAAAATATCAAAACGTTTTGAGGTTGATGAAATCTCGAATGAATGAAAAATTAATGAAAATGATTTTAATGTGCTAGATTGCGTAAATGCATTGCATAATGTGTGCCCAGCATTAAAGGCGAGCTTTGGCTCCCTGCCTATTAATTGCAATAATGTCAGTTTTGGAGATTCCAAGGCAGCCGGCGATCAAGGTGAATACGACGGTATTTTACTTTAGAGTGCTGGGGAACATACTTGTTGTTAATTTGAATTTGAGAGCAAGTTTTCTTTCTGACACTAAGAGTTACTTTAATTCTTCACTTATCCACTTAAGCATAATTGCCATTGCGTGGGCGTAAATCAAGTACCGGTAGGAAATCGAATAAAGTATTTTGTCAAAAGTGTAAAAATTTTCAACACTACATTTATTTGCTATCAGCTGTTCCCTAAACTTTACAAATTTTCCGTACGCGTACTTTTTTGGGCAACAGCTTTTTTTGGGAGTAAATTTCAAATTTACTCAGTTGTTACTCATTTACTGCATTTAACTGGAAAAGTACTCGAACACACCTACTATTTGTCCCTTTAATTGTCAAGAGTTTTATTAAGTTTTAATTGTCTTTTAATGATTTTTTATTGTTGTTTTCTTTTTGTATAGGTATTTAATGCTTTTTTTTTTTGATTATTTTTAGTAGTTATAAATGTATGTTTATTAAATTGTGAAAATTAAAAAAAAAGAATAGAATTTTCAATTACTATTTTCAAACGAAAAATAGAAACTACTTATAAAACTTTTAAATTTTATAAAAATACTAGCAGATACCTACTACGTTCCCCCTTCTTGTAGTCCCAGTTTTGAAAACGTTTATAGCTTATGTGTCTTTCTAAATAAAGGTGTATCTATTTTTTAATTTTCATTCGAATCTGATACATATTTGTGGAGAGACAGATATTTCCTCGTACCTATCTAATGCGTACATATAAGTAGGAGTCTATATATCATTAAAATTTCAGTTGCAGAGTCTATAACGGATATAGAAACATTTTTTGTATACATACATATATATCTATCTACATATGGGCATATCCATTTTGACGTGTCGTGATAATTTGTACCACAAAATGTAAAAAAATTAAATGAAGAAGTCAAATTTGTAAAAGGGGTTTTTTATATTTACAAAGTAATGAAGTTGCACTATATTCAGAAGGAAAAAATTACAGCAATCGACGCTAAGGATTTGCAGATATAAGCAAAAATATGCGTGACGTTAAAAAACTGAAGTGGATTTTGACTTGCAATACAAAACTGAATAAGACTGCGAATTGAGGAAGCCTTTGTGTATAAAACCTTTTTTTTTTGGAAAAATTTGGACTTATTTAGATTTTTTTTTCAAGTTATCAAATTTAAAAATCTGCTCGTTTAAAGATACATATGGGCATTTTCAGCGAAAAATCTACTTTTTATAATGTAACGCCAGAATGCATATAAGGTTGTATTTTAGGAACATGTTGTTCAGCCGATATCCCGTTTAATACTTAATGTAGAGCAAGTTGCGCTTTACACTTAAATATTAAAAAGTAAACTATGCATATAAAAATTTTTGAGCAACAATTTAAATGACTTCTGGCGTTACGTTACAAAAAGTAGACTTTTCGCTGGAACTGCCCATAAATAAAAATATGTTGTCCTATGTTCGTCATATTATAACACGAGAACCACTCAACCGATTTTTAAACGAGTAGATGCGTTGGAAAGGTCTATTTTCACTGATGGTTTATACAAAAAACTCCCGATAGTTGGCGCTGTTGTCGTGATATTTAAATTTTTTATTGATGGTAGATAGCGCTGGGGTCAAGTAATTAACAAAACTCTCCAGTACCTTTTTTTATTTTTTATTTAGAAAATCCCGAGCAGTGCCGGGACCAAACTGCTAGTATATATATATATATATACATGGGTATTCATTTAATCGGGTTTTTACTTTAATCGGTTAATCGCTAGATTAATTAATCGAGGTTTTGGTTTAATCGGTTGATTTTTTTATTGATTGGTTAACCGATTAATAAAGTTTTTTTTATAAATGAAGTGAACCCTAACCCCAATAAATTAAGGAGTTTAAAATTTTAATAAAAATTCTTGTTATATTAAATTCATGGAAATATTTAATAACTTATTATTACATTCTTCGCATCAATTTTGCTTCAAAAAAATGTACAATTGCATTTTACTAATTTTTACATGAACGCTTGTAAAATTATTCAAACAATTTCACTTTCAAGCACGTTTCTCATATAAAATTCACCTTTTGACTTAAAAAAAAAACAACTGATTTGAAAACATAAAACCTTATATGAAGAAAAGAAACGTAAAAAAGAATGAAATAAAATAAAATAAAAGAAAATAAAAAAAAATGTTTTTAAATATTAATATTTATGTATGTGCTTGTGCTTGTAACTCGTGTTAGAAAATTAGTTTTAAAAATGGCTTAATGGTGGGTTCTTTAGATAACTTTCTTAAGCTGAATTTGAAGGCAAGCGTTTTAAATTTGTCAAAAATGTGCATGTCTATATCATGGTCTAATTAGTAGGTCTGCTCGAAACGCCTGCTGTTTTTTTGCAGAGTTGTGTTTTTTACGTGCAATTGTTTTTGACATTTGTACCATTGTTTACACAAACAAATGCTTTTGTTCTTTTAATCATACATACCATTTTTTACACAAACAAAATGCGTGTTTTTTTTCTATTGTTGAATTGTTGTAGTTGCGCGCAGACCTACTAATTGGGCCATGGTCTATACAATTTGTAGTATCTATGGCAACGGTGAACGGTTAAATTATACAGCCAGCGCGTTCAGAAGTGAAGTTGACTGCAGTAAACAAAAAACTAAAATAAATAAAAAACATAAACATTTAAAAAGGGTTGTTGTTGACATTTATCATATATTAACATAAATCAATGCGGCATTATAGCTAAAGGCAAAAACGCTCCCTCTTATATAAGGTACATAGTTAGGCTGGGGGTTTTCAAATGTTAGTATAAAGCTGGGGTCATAGCACTTTTAGAAGTCAACATAATGCCCTTAAGCTTGAGGGCCACACCACGCCTTTGCACTGTCAACGCAGCTGTTAAAAAAGTAGAATCTGTGTTTTTGTACGTAACAAGTTATATGCACAAAACCGTAGGATGCGTTGAATGCGAAATGTAAATTTACTTTCTACACTCAAAAGAAAAATCAATCCATCCGTACTCAAATAAATCCGAAGCGGTTTTAACAGCACGGTGAGTACGGATTTTCTTGAACGAAGTACAGAAAGATTGATTCAAGTACGGATTTTCAATCGCGAAATACTTAACTTATCCATATTCAATCCCGAACTCATACTTGAAATAATCC
This sequence comes from Pollenia labialis, assembly GCA_949318255.1. Taxonomy (NCBI): domain Eukaryota; kingdom Metazoa; phylum Arthropoda; class Insecta; order Diptera; family Polleniidae; genus Pollenia; species Pollenia labialis. The sequence continues at coordinate 27,719,505 of OX439141.1, read as the reverse complement.
AAAAATGATATTGATTGAAGCAAAACTAAGATTGATTCAATCTCAAAATGCGCTTGATTTAAGAATTATAAAGTTGATTTAATTATCTTGAATCAAGGATCATTTGCAATGGTGAGAATTTTAGATTAACTCTGTTGGATATCATTCTAAAGCTGCAATTGTTGCTTTTTTAGTGGCAATTCTTAAGCTACAATCTATTACATACATGCAATTCTAAAGCTACATGGTAAAAAGAAAAAACATGTTTTTATATAGTCAAGTCCAATAAAACTATTTTTAAAGACAATTTTAAACATATTATGATTCATTTAAGAATATTATTGTCACCGACAACCATATTATGGTTGAATTAGTCCTCCATCAAGAAGTCACAACCATATTATGGTTGCCTCCGACCATGTTATGGTCAAAAATAACTAAAACATGTTTAACACTTATAATAGCATGGTTGGTTTTCAACCATAGCATGTTGCTCTTGGAGAAGAGGAAAATACTATTGTTAATTTTAAAACAAATTATTGTCATATTTAACCATAACATGTTTAGAGTCAACCATTATATGGTTGTGGCTTCTTGATGGAGTTGTAGGTGATAATAATATGGTTATATTAACCATAATATGTTTAAAATTTTCTTTAACAATTGTTTTGATGGAGTTGACCATATTAAAACATGTTTTTTCTCTGCGTGTACCTTAGTTCGAATCATAAGCTACATATTTATATGTTAGGCTGTAATTATGTGTAATTTTGATGTCGGACCTGAGCTGCAATCGTACGTTTTTTAGGTATCGGTTTTTAACTGAAATGGTGTTTTCTTTTTGAATTCTGTCATAATCTGTTATTGTGCGCCTTCTCTATGTCAGTCATAAGCTGCAATTGTGGGTCAGTCAGCCCTGCACTTTGCCTTTCGAAACTCGGTTTTAAACTTGTATCATGAGTTTTTTCAGGGCTGTGGAGCCGTCCGAAAAAAGTACTAACTCCGACTCCGACTCCAAACGCTGAAATTTTTTAAGTGCGACTCCGACTCCGACTCAAGACTCCGACTCCGTCTCAAGACTCCGACTCCTAATATAATCTTGATGCTAAATGTATATAAGACTCCGTGATGTTAACTTTTATTTTTTCATTACCGTACGGCCTTCTAAAAATTACAGTTTTTGAGAAGAAATTACCGTACGCAAACATTGATTATGTATTAAAATTTATATGAAAAGCACTCAGTCCATCGCCTGCCATTTGGAAACAGCACATAAGAGCAGTATTCATAAACCATTTATTTTAATTTTAAATGTTTTTTAAGAAGATAATTTTTATTTTGGAAAATTTTTTTTCAAATTTTTTATGCCGAAAAACTTTGGAGTCGGAGTCGCGAGTTTTTGTGGGTACTACGAATCCGACTCCGGCACAAAAACCTCAACTTCGACTCTTCAACTCCGACTCCAAAGCCCTGGTTTTTTTTAACACTTGGCTGTAATTAAACTTCGGCCTTGATTGAGAAAACCATCATGGGCTGGAACCGCGAGTCTTGTAATATTGCGGATTTCAGTAGTCTTCCTTAACGTAGAACCGTTTAATTTTAGATCTACGAGAATTTATTTTAAAGCTAAAATTGTGGGTCCTTTAAAACCCATTTTTAAATAAGCGATATACAAAAAGTTTCGTTATAAAAAGTTACGAGTAATTGAGATTTACTTGTTTGTAAATATGTATGTAGATACTTTATAACACGTGTTCGTGTTCATACAAAAAAAAAAAAAAAAATAATTGAAAAACAAAATTTGCTTTTGAAAGTGTATAATAATTCAATAAAATTTTAATACCTCTTAACATTTTACAGTTCGTTTAGGAAACTTTTATAATCATTATTTTTTTAATGAACTTAAATTTAAATGACAGACTAAATGACAAACAAAATGACTTACAGAAAATTTTTTTATTAAAAAATCTTTGTTTCGCTTGCTGTAAACAAGGGAAGAAGAGAAGGTTGGATGATATGAGTATGTCATCAGTGAAAGTTGTTTGACGTTTATTAAGTCTTTATTTTAAAATTGAAAGATGATGCACTCACTCTGTGTTATTTTTGTTATTTTTTAAAGGTTTTTGATTTCTATAACCGTTTTGTTTTTAATTTATTTTTCTTAACAATTCTGAAAATATGTGCAATGTCATGAGATTTTATTTGTATTGTATTCCCCGAAGTTTCATACAGTTCGGTACTTTGAATTTCGATTTGAATAAGTACTTTAAAATAACAAAAACTTGTTTGATAATATTTATACTTGGTTATTTTCAGTTGCTTAAAATTAATGAAAAATTAATGATGATATCATAAACACTTAAATCTTAACACTTGTATTTACTAGAAGGGCTTGAAAGAAGTTTTTTGTAAAATTTTAGTTGGCAATATTTGTACTTTATTTAACCTCTCATGCGTTACAATTTGTATTGTTTGTAATCTCTCAGGCTAGTTGTGAAAAAAAGTCAACACGTGAATTTAAAAAATATTAAGAGAAAAAAAGTTTTTTTAAAGCCAGAGTTGGCTATTCCATTCTTATGCTAAGGAAAGTGTGACCAACTTGTGTTTAAAGCCGTGTTCCAAAATAAACAGAACATTATTAAGCGTTCGGCTAACACACCCAGAAACGATATCTATTTTTTTTAGTATTTGTGAAGACGAACACAACCTTTAATACCGTTCGTAACTATTTTCAAGAAAGTAACAAACTTATATAGTGTTCTGTTGTAGTGATACTGTAGACAGACATTATATTTTAGTTATAATTATATTTTATAGTGTTTCTTTTTTTACATTGGTAAAGAAATGAGTAAACAAAAATTCTTAGCAACGACCACAGCACGAATAGCTGGTATGTATATTGTGTATATCGAGCCCTAACCGCGAAAATAGTGTAAGCGCCAAAAATCAAATTTTACAGGAGAGAGCTTTTTATTTTATTTCATATAAATTTTGTATGAAATTTGTCGCTTACAATAAAATTGTTCCTGATATAAAATCGTAACGGTACCTTATGTGACCATGACATTTTAGGAGATGATGCAAGAGTTGCCAATAAAGTCATTTATTAAAAAAAACGAAAACTGAAATTTATGTCGCTTACACTATTTTCGCGATTAGGGCTCGATATGTTTGTTTGTGTAAATTTTTTTTGCTGGCTTTTTGTTTTTTTTTCGTATGTGTATTTTGTTTTTGTAAAAAATAATTGGTCTTTTTCTTACCAGCCAGAAAATGGATAAGTACAGTAATATTTTTGTGTTCAAAGATCACAAACAGGAAAACATTATTTTTTTAATGATTTATTACACAAACACTATTAGCGTTTGTGTTTTCCACAAATCTACCGAACCGAACACTAAGTAACGATATTTAATGTTAATTTTCGAACACTGGTTTAAAGTAGGTTTAAATGTAGCCATACATTGAACGAACACTGAAAGTAAGTGCTGGTTCACACTCTTCAAGTATTAGCTGTCAAGTCTTATCCTCTCTTTCCTAAAAACTCAAGACATGACGACTTAAACTTAAAGAGTGTGAAACAGCACTAATTCAATTTCAACTTTAAATACACACACAAAACTTTCAAATGGAGGTTTGAAGTGGCATAAAAAACATTTCAATTATGGCTCAATATAAAATAAAATACCCACAAAATCTAAAATCCATTTGATTGCGGCTTACGCCAGTTCTCAAAAAGTCTTTAATTCAGAGTTTCGAAATGATAAATGACAGATATAGATTGGCGTCATAAAATTGCATTTAAACGATTTAAGAAAACATATCATAAACATCTTCCATCCCTTAATTGTGTTAAAATAATAATATCTACAATTATATCTACAATATTACAATTGTCATCGAAATAATGGAGTCCAAGAATTGTGTTTCAAAAATAATACATGTGTTTAAAAGCCAAGATTGCGGTTCATTACAAAGATATGTAAGTCTCAGAATAACTTCGGAACACCTTCAGTTTGCGGTTATGGAATTACAGTAGAAAGACCCAAGATTGCAGATCAAAAATTTCTTCCCTAAGAAGGCTCCAAGATAACGATTTTAAAATGGAATGAACGTTTAAGATTAATGTAAATGAAAAAAAGTCAAGATTACTTTTGAAGAATGGCACTTGAAGGACCCAAGACTGTGCCTAAAAAATACTTATATTTAAAAGATTTTACTGATATTGCGGTTCAGAAATGTCAGCGGTTTAAGAATGCCATCTTAATGACTCACGATTACAGTTGAGTACTTACTGCCTGTTTTAAGGCCACGATCGCAAAACTCTCTTTAACTAACATTCAAAACAAAAACAAATATTTGAATTTGTAAGATGTGGATGGAAAATGTAAGATTTGCGCTCGTGTTCTTAAAACGTGCAGTTACATTTAAAAAACTTATAATTGCAGTTCAAGCATCATATTTATACGACACACGATTGCAGGTGAAGGCTTAAGGACCCGCGATTGCTTTTTTTGAAGGCATATAAAATACCTGCCATTGCACTTTACGATGGCATCTAAATAAACTACACACTATTGAATTTTCAAATATAATCCAAAGAATCAACTTTTGTGTTTTGAGAAAAGCATCTAATTTCACGGTTGGAGCTGAGGACAGACTTCTAAAATATCCACGGTTGTAAATGAAGACTGATATTTAAAAGACCAATGATTTATAACTAAAATAACCATGATAAATGACGCCATAATTAGCTATGCTTGCAGGGAACACTGATATCTTAAAGATCCACACTTGCAAGTAAAACTGATATCAAAAAGTCCCACGCTTGCAAGTAAAGACTCAGATCTGAAAGGCCAATGATTGTAGCTAAAAACTGACGTCTTAAAAGCCAACGATTTTAGATGAGAACTATTTTTTTAAACATCCCTGATCCCTCTTTTAAATGACATCAAACAGAAAATATGGTACTTACATATATCATCCACGACTGCTTAAAAAGGCTGCGATTGCAGCTAAGGCCTGATGTCTACGATTATGGATAAAAATTGATGTCGAAAAGACCCATGCTAAATACCGAAATTTGAAAGACCAACGATTTCTAAAAAGCCACAATTACGGCACAAGAACGACATGTTAAAGGTTAGGATGTTAGGACTCAAGAATGTCATCTTAACTGATATACTACCGTGCTTAGGAAGAAGGCAGTAACATTTCTTTTTAAATACGCTTTATCGGGAACCATAGATCTTCCCAAGTCCAACTTTTATAGTTCAAATTAATGGAAAATTTGCTCTTTAACACGTCGGTATATAAATCTGCTAAATCGGTTGAAAAATTTTAAGAAGAAATTTTCCATTTACTTGGGTCATAAAACTTGGACTCGGGAAGATCTATGGTGCACGATAATGGGTATTTAAAAAAAAGAAAATTTATATTTTGTTCATAACTTTTTTTGTATCTGAACCGATTTATCCGAGTTTCAGAAAATATGTTCTACTAAAGATTTTTTTTGATATATAAGGCGTATCTATAGATAGGACAGGTAATAGCCCTAAAATTAAAGTTTTTATAAAAATGTTGATGTTTTTTACCCCATTTTATGAGTATTTTAGTCATAACTTGCCGATTTTTTTAAACGATATGACAGATTTATATACCGACGTGTTTAAGAAGAAATTTACCATTTACTTGAGTTATAAAGCTTGGACTCGGGAAGATCTATTGGCAATAACTTTGTTGTATCTGAACCGATTTTTCCGACATTTTCAGAAAATATTTTCTACTAAAGATTTCCGATCTTTTGATATATAAGGCGTAACCATAGGTCATATGACAGTCCAAAAAATCAGGTTTTTACAAAATTATTAATATTTTTTGTACGGAAGGTACCACGCCCACTTCTTCGATCCCGCCCACATTTTGTGGGATGGTGTGTATTCATAACCTGTTTAAAAAAGAATTTACACAGTTGGTTCCATTAAAAAGTCCAGCGTTCTTTCAAAAGTACCTGATTGCTTGTATTACTTTGTAATGCTTCAGTTAATTTTATATTTATGTTTGTAGTAATTTATAAAAAATATATACATACATACATACATACATATATATATATACATATTATATGACTGTGAATATACACATATGAGCTTTATATACAAATAAATCTATGGGTATAAGTGGTAACATTTTACCCAGCTTTTTTTGGCATAATTGGTTAAATTTCCTGTATACTCGTATGAAAACTTCTGTGCAGGTTTTTTTTTTTGTTTTATTAAACTCTATTAATAGTTTTATAATAAATTTCTTTTATTTTTATAAACATTTATATTATTTGTTGGTGTTGTTAACTTAACAAAAAGCAACAACAACCGAAATATAAAGCCAGATTATAAAGAATTTTTAATATAAATGGGTATTATAGTTAGTGGGCATGCAACAAGTGTTTTGTTTGTTTTTTTTTTATAATATTGCAGCTCTGGCACTGTGGCAGACAGACAGTCAAAAATAAAAAAAAAACGACGACCCACCACTAACAAAACTGTTGCACTTGACTGCATTAATTGTTAAAAAAAAAAAATTATAGAAAAATGGTTGTAAAATTTTGAAATTTATAATGAGTCACACAATAAAAATACTTTTTTAAATATCTTTGTAATTTGAAAAAAAACGTGGTAGGAACAGAGTTTAATGAAGGCAGTTAAAGATTTACTTGGTTTTGAAATGGAAATTATAAATAAGTTAAAGGGTTATGGAAAAAAGTGGAAAATTTAAACAAATTTCCGGTGGGGAATTTCAAAAAATTAATTATTTAAAAGCATTTAGTTTTCAACTGAAGTACTTTTCTTCGAATAGGATAGTTTGTATAGGGTATTTGCTTTTCAAAATATTTAAAGGGGCATTTTTTTAAAAAAATAGTTCTTTTGATTTTTATGGTTACTATTATATATTTTTAGTATTGTGATAATTTTGTTGAACTATTTATGGGCTTTAATCCAAATTTTCAATATTTTTAATCAGGCTTAAGTTCATCAAATTTAATTTTCGTTAAATTATTTTTATGAAGAAAGGAATTTTACAACATAAAAATTAATTAAAATTGTTATTGATAATTATTCATTCTTGACTGACCTGAGATTCGAACCCAGGCGGCTGGTTACCCTGATATGTTTCGATCGCTACCACTCGTTCTCCTCAGAGGGATTTGCCGTCTTACACTCGCAGCCATCGAAGACTGCTGACGTCAATAATCAAACATCAATCCTTAAAACAAATTGTATTTTAACCCTTTGGTAGATCGAAATTTGCTTTTTAAAATGATTATCCAGTTTTAATTGATTTTACATGTTTTTCCTTTATCTCTGTTTTTTCGTACTTTTGGTCAATTTTTCTTGAAGTCCAAAGTACATTTTTGTTTTTTCATGTTTTTTTGTCTTTCTTATTCGTGTTGACCTTTTTCAGCACAACTTGAAGGACAAATGTACACATAGAGCATTATTTTTAAAATTTCTTTTTTTTTGAAAAAAATTATTATATAATAATTACAAGGCACTTTTTTAAATTTTCTTTAATTTTTATACAATGTTCCTTTTTTAAAGTCCCCTCTTAACTAGATTATTATGTTTAAAAGCACTATTTTAAAGGGACTTTAATGAAATGTGCTTTTTTAAAGATCGTTTTCTAAAAGTAACTTTACGTTAGAAGGTACGTTTCTAAAATGGAGTTATTATCAAATACATTTTAAAAGGTTATTTTCAAAACCTTTTAAAAAGTTTCCGTACTTCAAAACCTTTTAAAAAGGGTTTTTAATACCTTTTAAAAATATACTTTTTGAAATACATACCTTTAAATAAGGTACTTAATACTTTTTCAAAAGGTATTTTTTTAAATACCTTTTAAAAAGGTACTCTTTTTAAGAACCTTTTAAAAAATACCATAATTTTTTTTAAATACTTTTAAAAGGGGATTTTTTTTAAATACATTTCAACATAGGTTCTTTTTTAAAGTTATGGACTTAATGAGAAACCCGTGCAAGTCTGTCGGTCAATTAAATTCTTGGGTTTTAATGACTCAAAATTATTTCTATTTAACCAAAAATCTATCCAAAAATCGGTCCAAGGTTACAAATTTATGCAATTAAGCGTCAATAATAAAGGGTGTTTTTTAGAAATAAATATAAAACTAGTTATAATATTAATGAAGTATGTTTGACTTTGACTTTTTTCGCCATACAAATATTTACCCCAGAACAACGTTTACAAAAAGTAAAATTTTTTTTCACGCTCTGTTCGTTTAACACGTTTAGTTTACGATGCGCATTATTATCCATCTGAGCAACTAATGTGCAATACTTTTGACGGATTCATGACCTTAACTCTTTTGGGAAATATTTATTTTAATCGAGCCCGTACCGTGAGTACAGAGAAGCCATCGCCGCTGTAAAAGTGAGTGTTAAACCGCTATCACTTGGAACAATTTTAGAATAGAGTTTGGCATACATCCATATATCACCCAACAGGGCAAGTATTAATCCAGCGTCGTGTATTCCACGAATGGACTGAGAATCGACTGAAAGTTGAACCATATTTATTTTCGCCAAATCATCTTCAGCGATAAGACATATTTCTTAACGGGTATATAAAGAAGCATAACTGTCGTTTTAAGAGGGATCACAACCTCATGAGACTCTTGAGACTCCATTACACGTCGAACAAATCACTGTTTGGTGCGGTTTACATTCCACAGGCATATAATTTATGATTTTTTTCCTTATGCCATTGCAAATCATTTGGATTTGTAATGATTTCAACAATTTGTTGAGCCAAACGTTTGGTGACCTCTCAATTGGCAACCTCGTTCGAGTGATTTGACACTTTTAAACTCCTTTTTTGGGTGTAGGCCAAATCTCTGGTTTGTATAGCAAAAAAAAAAAAAACACAAATTCTAAGGCTGGGTTTTTGAGATCTCAGTTAAACTAGGTTTAGTTAATTTGAAAACAGATTTGTGCCGCCATTACCAAGTTTGTATGCAAAATATTGACGGAAAACATTTCCCCGGAAGAATCTGAGTTTCAGACTTCAAACGTTAAACTATGTTTAAACTTAATCCACACCTCAAAAACCCGGCCCAAGTAAATTAAAAATCTTTTGAAAATGTGGTTGCTTCAAGATTTTAATTTTAGTATAAACCAATTATTTATGCAAATTAAAACTTATTACCTAAATGCCTCCAATATAGTAAAAATCCAAAGACGACAAAATAAAATTTTTCAAATCATCACATCCGTTCCCTGGTACGTAAAAAATTGGAACATTAACAAGCACCTCAATGTGCCATCAGTATAAGCTATGATCACAAAACATACAATAAAATATATGAAAAGGCTTGAACTGCTTGAAATATTTTAAGTGATGGTTGGCACATTCGCTTAAGGAGAGACCTTTGTAAACGGCAACCGTGATTAAGAGGATTTTTGTCAGCATTGGCAGGGCGTAAACTTAGCAATTAGAATAAGATTTGTTTAATTATTGTTAGTTCATATCTCAATTTATGAAGATTCAATCAACAAATTATGAGAAAAAAACTATAGTTCCGTACAAAAATACTACCGAAAATTGATAACTCTTACTTCAGTTTCGATTAATGCACTTGTTTCTTTTTAATTAATTATGATCAACGGACCTATTGATTCGACCTCGTAATGAGTTGCTATAATTTTAAAAGCAACAGTTATTACAGAATTGGTTAGATACCAGTAACAACAAAAGTATGGACTTTATTTAAAATTATCATTGTTTCATATAAATTTCAAATTATTTAGTTAAATGCATCAAATTTTCAAAGCAGGATGATGGGCCTGTTCGGAAATGCATCACTGCGCTGCACCAGTGATTTAAAATGCTTAAGATGTCTAAAACCATATCGGGTTATTCTGCTGGTTTCTTAATGTGAGAGCTTCTGTAAACAAAGGTGAATACAAAAAAAGTGAAACATGTGTAACAGGAAAAAAATAATTATATTCTCTCTCTCTCTCTCTCTCTCTGGTTCCGGTAGTTAGTTCCAATTACCATTATACGATTTTTGTCGTTGCGATTATTGTCGTTTCCTCTTTGAAGTTGGTCTGATGTTTACATTGTACGATTTTTGTCGTTACGACTTTTTCTTTTGCAACGGAACTTCAATACATTTTTCGTCAAATGAGAGAACGAATGAGCGAACAAAATGAATTGAAGAGTACACTCGCTTGTGTACCCCCAAGGCGAGTTGACTAGAAGGTGGGGTCAAGTCAACATATGGTGTTTTTTTTCGGTGGTCGACTTGTCAAAGTTTGTGTGCAAACTAGTTTTGTATGTAAGCAAACCTATTTTTTTTACTAGCAATATTTTTGACAACCCGACCACAGAAGCAGTGTTGTTGTAGAGTTGACCTCACCTTCTAGTCAATTCGCCTTGTGTACCCCTTTTAATTCCCATCTCCCCTCTCGCCAATAAGATAAGAATCGCAACGACAAAAATCGTATAATATGAATGGGCACTAAAGGCCATGTCAGATAAAACGTTTGCTTCGTGTGGCGTTAGAGATTCGCTTTGACATCCAAGATGAAATATTCATACTTATACGAAACATGTCACATAAAGAACTTTTAACGCAGAGCGAAGCAAAAAGTTAGGCAACTCTTATCTTTTTGCGCGTTTTGACAGTTTGCTAGTATAATTTTTTTTATTTGTTTATTTTTAACAAACAGTTCGTGTGTGTTGTCAAAGTGTTTATTGTGGCATACACCTTTTGCGTTACGCTTTTCTGTCAAAGTTAGAAACGTCGCGCAAAGCGGCGAAGTTTTATCTGACATGGCCTTAAGTGTTTAGAATTATTCTACAATAAATATTTTTTTTTGTCTCAAAAGCTGCATCTGACTGTTACTTCACACTCAATTCAAATTAATTCTACATGCAATTCACGTTGTTTCAACTTGAAATAATAATCAATCCACGTGATTCGTAGTGTTATTTCAATATCAATGTAATATTGCTCTCACTTTACCGAAATGTTAAATTAATATGAATTATAGTTATTAAAAAAAATGTTGTTCGCAAGTTATTAGTGGTATTCACACCGAACTTGTTAATTTGTTACTCGGTAGCTTGTTAATTTGTTAAAGTTACCAACTGTGAACGACCCCCTTTTTAAAACTTTGTAAGTCTGGTAGCTTTCGTAGTAAAACAGCTGATTTATTTTTCTAATACAATTAATTATTCTGGAAAAAAATAAAACATGCCACGAGGACGTGTAAAAAAAACAATTGTAAACCATTTAATTACTCATGCTTTGACACAAATAACGTTTGGTGACGGCAAGTAGACAAGATTTATCGAAGTTTAATAGTTTAATTACACATAATTTATTAATGCAGAAATTTTCTACGATGATGAAGATGAAACCGAAAATGTACTGGATGAGGCAAAACACAAATATTTTTTTAGAAATGTATCACAAATGACTTTTTTATTATATTTATTAAGAAACTGCAACAGCTGATTGTGAGTTACCAACTAACAACTATTTTATCAGGGGTGCCGTGTCGTTAATTTGTTAAATGTTAATCCGGTAGCGCGTTAAATATACAAAAACAAAATGTGTGTAAAAAATTAACGAATAACGACTAACAAACTAACAAGCTCAGTGTGAATACCACTATTGTAAAATCTTGTTAAATTAACATGAAATAACTAAGAAGAAAAATCACTTCCGAAAAATGGTAAATCAAACTTGCTTTCGACAATTTTGCATTGACTTTTTTTCTGTTTGCACTTAATTTTGATTTTTTGTGATCTGTTAAAGGTTTTATTTATTTCATCTTATAATTTGCATGTTAATAAACTTGTAGCTTGCGATTTCTTACTTGAAATTGTTCTAATTTATTATTCTATTTATTTAATATTCTATTCAAATCCGGCGATAACACAGTTTTTATTAAGTATTATGCAACTTCTTTAAAATATACTATAACATTGGGAATTTGATAATAAAATCTTTGTTGTTGTCATAAAACACTTTTGATTTAAATATTTTCAATTATTCCAGTGAAATGCAACGAACTTAAATTTTTTTCTTCACCCACTAAGCCAATTTCATTCAAATAAATATTAAATTTTTATTACGTGTGCTGCAATTTTGTTATTTTTTTATTTAAAAAAAAGCCAAGAAAATGTTATAAAGTTTCTCAAATCCCCTTTAAAATACGTGATAAGCTTAACTAAATTTTTTTCACCGCCTCAAGAAACCAAAAATTTGAAAACATAAAAAACATACTTATGTATGTTAATTAAATTGGGTATTTTGTAATGAAAGTGAAAAACTTGTAAACCTTCCTCAACAATTTCTTTTTTTACTTTTCGAAAAAACAGAACTTCCTTTTAAGAATTATTAAAAAAAAGTTTTCTAAATTAATAAGCAAAAAATTAAAGTGAAATTTTAATACTTCTCCATTTAAGGATTTTTTATTCAACTTGGTGGTGGTGGTGAGTTAGTGGACAAATTAACAACTCAAATAAATTTCTAATATTTCCTTAACGGGTTTGTTTAAATTTCACTTGACAGTTACTTGTTACTTGGTGTGTCATTTTTAAAAATGTTTGTTTGTTGTTTTTACATTAAAACAAAAAGTCAAGCTTTTAGACAAATTTGTTTCTGTAAATCTTTAAGCACGCGTTCATAAGTTTCGTTTTCACTTTATTTGTTGGTGTATTTTTTTTTTTAATTATTGTAAAAGTTAAAAAGAGGCAAAAACCTACCGGAGGTTTTTAATTTTTTTTTTATTTCAGGTTTTTTTTTGCATAAAAACATTTATTTTTTAGTTGCGAGTTTTTTCCACATCTCTTTCTCTACATTTTCAATATTTGAAAATATTTATTTGGAATTTTTATACTCTCATCAGTCTGGTGGTGAATCAGGGTATACTAAGTTTGTCATTTCGTTTACAACTTTTTTAATATTAACTTCACACCTTATGAAGTACAAATATTATGGTTTGTTGAGGAATTATAAGCCAATTTAGCGATTTTCGTATATCTGTCTGTCGACCTGTTGATAACACGATCACTTTCGAAACACTTAACAGAAAAGAACAATAGTGTTATTAAATTCTTTTTATTTCCAATAAGTAGCTTATAATTGAAATCCAGCACACATGAACCCGAATGTGGAACAATCTCCCGCCTATTCCTGAAATATTCGAAATCTCGATGGAGGGTATTAAAGATTCGGCATAGCTGAATATATCACTTTTTTTACTCCAAACTATTTCTAGATGAAAATAAAAAAAAAAACAAAATAAAAAAACTCTTGTAGCAATTGTGGAAAATCAAAAAAGTTTCTAAATAAAACTAAACCATCAATAAATTTTCTATAAAAAATATAAACACTTTATTTAACTTAAAGTTTTCTAAACAATTTTAATCAACAAAAAGTTTTTTTTTATAAATGACTTTAACTTACGATAAGTTTTCTACAAAAAGTTTATTAAACGAGAGGAAACTTTAATTAGCGAAACATTTTCTAAAGAAACCTATTATTAACGAAAAGTGTTCTATAAAAAACTATAATCAACGAAAATGTTTGTATAGAAAACTATAATTAACGAGAAGTTTTCTATAGAAAACTATAATTAACGAGAAGTTTTCTATAGAAAACTATAATAAGCCAACATTTTTCTATAAAAAACTTCTCGTTAATTAAAGAAAAGAGAAGTTTTCTAATGAATTTTTAATAATTAACGCAAAGGTTTCTATAATGAAATATAATGAATGAAATTATAACAGTACTTTTCGTTTATAGGCACTACCGCTTATAGCGATATAGACCATTTTATCTGTTTATTATCTCTCTAAGCTCATTTGCCATATATGCCATCTATCAACAGTCATCAAAGGGAAAAGTAATGCAAATTAATGGCGTTGTAGTCACATTAGCAATATTTACTAAGTTCTTTTTAGTTTTTGTAACCACAATTCATCCAAGGAAAGAAAGAATTAAATCGTTTAAATTTTGTGATCAACTCTCTACTCGTAAAAAATTATTTTTTGCCTTTGGTTTCAGCTATGAAATATCTTGTTATTATTTTAACAACTCTGTTGCAAAACTATAATCCTGATGTCGGTGTATTTATATGAACTTTATATTTTTTATATTCACATAACTTGATTATAATCGAATTCGGTTATGTGAATTAGCCTTATAGTCACATTAGCGATATAGTCCACGTTTTGTCTGCAACTAAAGGATGTGACTATAAGCGAAAAGTACTGTATAACGAAAAGTTTTTTTTATAGAAAACATTAATTAAGAAATATAGAAAACTTTAATAAAAGGAAAGTTTTTTAAGAAGATGGGCACTGGTAAAGGTAATTACAGTAGCACAACAACAAAATTACAGCTTAGGTAAAATTGTTAATCGCGAATACGAGCACTTACTTTCAATGCAACGAACTCTTATAAGCTTAACTAGTAGGGTGCCCAGCTTGCTACAATTTGCAAGTAAAAGCTCCTTTACAAAACAATCTTTTAACAGAATATTCCGAAACAATAAGAAGTGTAAACAATTAAAAAAAATTGAGTAGGTAAGTTGCATAACTTGTTCGTTACAACATTAAAAATATGAGATGGCAAATGATTCTCACGCAGGGTTGTTAGATGTGACGATTTTTCGTCATTTTGATGATTTTTTTGAGAAAATACAGTAAAATGACGATTGACGATTTTTTGACTAAAAGTAATAGTGTTATGACGATTTTCTGGCAGCAATTAAACATTTACAAGAAAAATTTACAATTATAATGGGAACATCGTAAAAATCAATGTTTCGAACTACAAACATTTTTGGAAATTAAACAAAAAAAATTCTTCCCCCATCACTAGAAGCATTTGTAATTAAAATTTTACAATTATATAAAAGCCATCGATACTGCAAAAAACATACACTAGAGCCCTGATTTGCGTCGGTTCTATTTGGTCCGCTTTTTAAAAATTGGTTAAATCCGCTTTGCGTTTTTATGATTTCGGTTTGTAAAATTTGTAAAATTTAAATATTTGACGATTTGTTGACGATTTTGTTAAATCTTCGTGACGATTTTGACGAATTTTGTTAAAACTTTTGACGATTTTTGAAGAAAAAAGTCTAACAACCCTGTTCTCACGGTTCTTTTGACGCTTTATAAGAAGAAATATTCCGATTGCATCAACGCATGTTCTTTGAAAAAACATGGAAGAGGATATGCATTGAAACAATTTGTGTAACTCTTCTCATAAAGCGCCTAAAGAACTGTTAGAATCAATTGTCATCTCGTATTTTTAATTTTGTAACGAACGAGTTTTGCAACGCACCTACTCAATTAAAACCGGACGGCAATGTCAAAATGGAAGATTTTATATGTTTAAAGAAATCCTGGAAAAAGACTGAGAAATAAGATATTCTGTATTATGGGTTGCTTTCGGTTTCTCCAACATCTTCGATAAGTAAAAAAAACTATTTTTTTGCTCGTTTTAGTCCAAGAATTGTTTCGCTGGTTATGTTATTGTTTGTTTTTTGCTAATAAACTCCAAATAATAAATAATTTTTGTATTTTTATTAATTGAAATTACATACTCAATTTAGAACAAAACTTTATTAATCGGTTAACCGATCAATAACAAAATTAACCGATTAAACCAAAACCTTGGTTAGTTAACCGAGCGGTTAACCGATTAAAGCAAAAGCCCTATGAAATGAATACCCTAATAAGTACACACGATTTTTTTTGACAAATCGTAGGACAGACTTGGATAGTGTATCGCCGGCTTTACCATTTAAACTCAAATTGAAACTCCTATACCTGGTTTAAATACATGGTATCAAATATTGTGAATGGCAAATTTTAATTTTAAACAAAAAGAAGAAAAAATAAAAAAAACCAAGAGTGAAGCAAAAAATTATAACTAAAATTTAAGAATTTATATTTCATATTTTTTCTTATTATTTTGTAAAAAGAAAGCTGTTTATCGTCTTAAATAGATTACTAACGTAGAATGGACAATGCACATTGAATTAATATTTTCTTTTTGTTCACACTCAGCAATACGACAAAGTAACGATACAACATATTTGTCTATTTACAAGTGCATATTTTAAACGATAAGCTATACGACAGACAATTCGAGCACAGTGTAATTAAGGTGTTGTCAATTTTCTACCAAAAATTCACTTTATTTACCAAAAGGTCACTTTTTTTAAAATCTCACTTTTGAACTAAAAAAATTACTTTTGAAAACGTTGTTTCATTAAATTTTGTTTCGATTTCATATATAATTTTTTTTGCCTTTTATCTTTTTTTTGTTTGTAAATATGTACATATTTTCTGTTTTTTTACATTTCTTTTAAACATTTCTTCAGATATTTAAGTTAGTGGGTTTCTCTTACTATAAATCATAGTCAATCGAGTGTAACAATATACAAATCTTTTTTTCTTTCTTAATAAGTTTCCATAAATTTTGTTAGCTCAAATATTGGCGCAAGTGATTCAATACAAGAAAATGCCAACATTTAAACGAGGAACAGCTGGATAGTTATTGTTTTATGTAACGTTTGATAAAAAAAGTGTTTTGCAAAATAGTTAACATAAAACAAATGAAAACATAATTGCAACAATCTCATGTTTTTGCAATAAATTTATGGCGAATAAAAAAACTGGTGAAATGAAATTGAATTAAAGTGTTTTTTTTTCAAAAAAAATATTGGCTTAAAAGAAAATAAAATTTGAATATTTTACAAAGCTGTTACAAAAATGTTGAAATGTGTTGAAAAAAAAAACTGCTAGTAAAAAATTAAATTGAAAAAGGTGATAATATAAAATCGTACTGACTTTGTGTTGACTATTATTACTTAACTGAGAAAACAACAGGTTAAAATTAGTCGGTGGTGCCTTTAAGCTTTAAATACTTGCTTTAAGCTTCGGTTTAGTAAAAATGTCTTAGTTGTCTCTTATTTCTAGTAACTGACCGAAATTAAAAAAATTCACTACCACTGAATATTGCTACTGAATAAGCATTACAAAAAAATCATACATATTTTTGTTTTAAATTAAAAGTCAAGGTGATTTCTTATCTCACTACAATAAAAAATCTAATCATTTTGTACTCCATTAAAAAGATTGATTATAAAAAAACGTGTTTTTAAATAAAATTTTAGAAATTTCACTGCATAAATAAGTATTGTTTTTTTTCATTTACTACATCATAATTATGACAATTAATCATTTAGATTAAAACGAAAATTAGTCTCAAGATTTAAAAAAAAATATATTAAAACCCGGCTTCACCCGGGGAAACACTTCCATGGAATTTATATATAATCATTTCTTTACAAAGTGTTAATACTTTCTAGCATGAAAACCCAAATATTTATGTTCATATTGTTGATATTTTGATTTTCACCTATAATGATTACATTTTGCTAAAAAGAATTAAGGTCGGTTTTTGCGTTTTTCTAAATTAATTATTTTTTGGTATCTATCATCGAATTTTTTTTTGCTCTAAATTACTTTCATTAAATGTTTGAGATCGAACATTAACTATGTCTTGCAATTTAACCCCGCGTTTTTTAAGTTTCCGTAAAATTAGTTTTTAAAAAAAGTACCAAAAATTCAAAATTTTACCTCTGCCTATCAGTCAAAATTTTAAAAATGTGTACTCGTAGTGATATATTTTAGTAAAAATTAATAAACTTTTAAAATTTCAAGTTTCCAGAAAATTAAAATTCCCGTTTTTGTACTGCTTCTATCCCTCTTCTTGTATAATCTGTCTGTACACTCATAAAATTATTACAGTAATTTATTATTTGTTATTAAATTCGTTTTCCGTACTGTTTAAATTGAATAAAAATATAGCTATTTTACGAATAATTTTATTGTTTAACATTTATATTTTTTTTTTATTCAGAAAACAAACTACCAAAAAAATAATGTTTTTCCGTATTTATTTTGATATGTAGTTTGATTTTTGTCGGTTAAAATATATTTTTTTAAAAGTAAAAACTATTTAATTTTAAGGAATATGCTGTTTAATAAATAACAAATTTAAAAATTAATGTAAAAATCATTTTTTTAAATGAAATGTAAATGATTAATTTTAGTTCGAATTTAACTACATAATATTTTGAGTGTATATATCAATGAAATCAAGTTATGTATTGCCTTTAATTCGGATTAAACGTCATTAATATTTCTTAATTTTCCATAAAAATTATTTTAAAGAAAAGCATGTTTTGAAAAAAGTGCCTACAATACAAATTTTTTACTTCTTTTTTCCCTTGAAATTTGAAAACTATAGCGGAATCCATACAGATGGGATTGTACCGAATGTTTACCTGATGTCTGGGTAAATACCGAGTATATTCCTTTTTTGGAATATATTTGGGTATTTATAAAACAAAAGTGCATATGGCAATCTTTAACTATCAATAAACTTTATTTATTTTAAAAATACTTTTCATAATAATAATAACGTTGTTTAATATTAAAAGGCTGGTTAAATTGACACTAAAACTACAATAAACCGGGGTATATTGATTTAAAATTGTGCAGAGCATAGTTAATATTGATTAAATTAAAAAATACCTTTTTTTCAAATTGTGTACAAAACGATTAAACCCAATCTTTGGGTAAATACGTACCAGGGTATTTACCGATTCTTACCCAATATACCCTATTTACCGGGTATTAACCAATTGAATATTTACCCTTTTCCCATCTATAGGAATCCACTTGTATTGCTATTGTAGAGCTTGTACATCTTGTAGGCTTGGTAAATCTTAATTTAAAACACGAAAACAATAAAATGCATTAATTAAAAAAAAAAACCGTGGATTCCTCTATATTTTTTAAATTTCAAGAAAAAAAAAGAAGCACTAAACTTGTGTTAAGTAATATTTTAAGCTCATAAACAATTCAAGCTAAGAAAAGTTTAATCAGTATGTCAGTTCCAACAGGTAATAAAATTACCTTTTTACGTCGATTCATGTGTCAAACATGCAAAAAATTATTTTGAAAAAACACGTTTTAACAAAAAGTACCCAAAGTACGAATTTCTACGCTTTTCAAATGTACTTTATTTTTTTCTGCCTCTATGTTAAAGAACATAGGTTTTACCCCGGGTCTCCACGTAGCAATATTTATTGCGGCAAACGTCAAATTTGATTGCTCCATAAAATTTGCGGCCATGAGTGGCAATCCATTGCGCAATGATTGCTCTTCTTATTGCTTGAGCAATTATTGCTTAGCAATCTGCTGTAAAATCAGCTGTTATTTATCTGACATTTAATTTCTCTGTACGTTTTTTTATGGCAAAGCAATTTCACGTGTTCTCCAGCAATATAGTCAGCAATTATTGCGCCATGGTTCTGCCGACGTTATTGTTTCTGCTTAGCAAAAAAAATTGCTACGTGGAGACCTAGCGTTAAGTTCCTTCAAAATAATTAAAAAAAAAATACTTGTTTAAAAAAAGTACCAAAAGTACCAATTTTTACCCTGTCAAAATTTTACGTTTGACCTTCATGATTTTAGGGTTAATGTTTTTCGATTTAAGTTAAACCTTCAGAGTTTATTTAAAATCATCTGGACAGACAATTAAAAATGTGTATATTTTAAGAAAAAATTACGTCTTATTTAAATATTTCTTAAGATATGTTAATTTTGTTTCTACATTTCTTTTTCAAGTAGCCTTAGACACGTTAATGGCCTGGGGAAATTTTAATAACTTTAACATTTCTTAGCTACATTTTGTCTTTTATATACCATTAGAACGATAATAACGTACAAATTTAGATTCTTTTATATTAAATTGCAAAAGTAATTAATTAATGGCCAAGTTTTTACAAAAACTGAAAAAAGTTTATTTTGTAAATGCCTTGTAAATGCACCTTCAAGCTTCCACGTAATTTATCCTATTATCCTTATTTATCCACAGTACACAAAACACTTATTGGGGGAGGAGGGCGGTCAAAATTCACAATCTAATTTTTTGGAGGACTCTATTGTAAGCAAGAGTGCTATATTCGGCTAAGCCGAATCTTTTATTCCCTTGTTAAGGTATGAATAAATCGTTTTTGAAATACGCCCTTTTCTTCAATTCCGCCAACATTTGCCGGATGTTAAGTATCAACAACCAAGATGCTCGTACCTAATTTTGAAACTTTGACTCTTGTAGTTCTCCAGATATGTACATAGAAATCTATAACGTCCACTTCTCTATCGGCCTTATTTTTAGTAAGGTTTTTATTGATAACCAAGATGCAGACCATAATTTGGAAACTTTGTGTCATGTCATTCTCTAGATATACAGAAAAAAAGAAATAAAAAATAACTACAACAAGGGACTTTTGGGTAAAATAAGAGACAGTCTAGGTTTTTAGCTCATATCAGCTCATATCTATTTCAATAGCAAATTTTAACGAAGTATATGTCACATGTTAAAATAACAATCTAGTTCTACATCATTTCTGGGGTCTTCGGAAAACCCATTTAAACAAACACACAAACAAAGTTTTCGTTTAAATGTGTAAAACAACAACAATAAACAGTGAGTTTATCTTTTCTTACAGTCCCGACTACCTTTTACCTTCGGTGATTCGAAAAAATTTAGAAATTTTCACTTTTAGAGATTATCTTATCCGTTGTTTAAATAAAATTTTATTATACTCTTAATTTAGGCAACTTTTTTTTGAGATGATTTGAACAATCTTCGAACAGAAAGCTAAATAAAAATTATAAAGAAAGAAAAGTAAAGGTAATAGACAAAACGTTGGCGAATGGAAAAAATAGAAGAAAATAATTTTTATATTTTTAATAAAAAAATTATGTACTTAAAGGTCCAAATTTACAATCATTAGTTAACCAAAATTATAACTATTAGTTAACTAATACTACATATTTACAGTTTATTGGTTAACAAAAAATTTTTATCAGCAGTTTTTTTTTTTGTTCACATAGCAGTGTTTTTGTTCACATTTTTATTATTTCGAAAGATGAGTAAAAAATAAACAAGAACAAAACAAAAAAGTGACAGTGTAACTGCTTAACAAAAAGAAGTTGTGTGGCAGCGTCTGTGTACAATTTCTAACAGGCATTTTCTACAAACGAAAAAAAAAACAAAATGAAATAATATTTTAATAAAATGCAAACCTGCTAATTTCTTTTCAACATATTTTACCGAAAAAACAAAAAACTTTTAATATTTCATATTTGCAGCTTGATAGAAAACCCAAATTGAAATCTAAGAAAAACTAAATGGTTGCCGGGTTAACAAAAAGCTGGAAATAATATTTTATTGGCTAAACCATTGTTATACATTTTGGGCCTAAAACATAAATTTTTTTTTTTTTTGGGAAAATTAGAGGTTTTGTTGCAAAATGTGAATTTTTTATTTAAAACGAACGACTTTTTGTTGAAATAAAGTAATATCTTTATGCTTGCTTAAAAACAGTTAGACTTTCTGTCCAAATAAATATATATACTTTATTTGGAAGTAAACTTTTTAAAAAAGAATGGCTTTTTTGTCAAGATTTTAACTTTTGTTAAAAAATTTCTAAATTTAGAAGAGACATTTTTTTAATTTTCTTTATTCCTTTTATTAACCAAATATCCTTATTGCTAAAAAAAAAGTAGGTAGGAATATCAATCACATCGTCATTATTTTTCTTTTTGCCATTCATCAAAATATAAAAAATTAGGCCATTGATCTATAAATAAATCAAAAATATCTAGGTGGGTATAACAATTAATTATAGACTTTAACCCAGAAAATAACTGAGCAGTAAGAATTTTTCTAAATGGATGCCCACACACACACACACACACACACAACAGGTATACTCACACACACACACATGTACAAAACATGAACGGAGAAAAAAAAAATATTAAAAGAAAAATTAACAATTTTGCACAGCATACAGTTTAACCCAATTACAGACAAGAGTGTAAAACACTGTGTGCTAAAACTCAAGTTTGATACCTCTTAAAAAAAATGTCAACTTTGAATAGAACCAAAACCAACTTAAATTTGCAAATAGGTATACTGGTACAAGAATTAATAAATAACTATTCAACTAGACGAATCTTTATTTATGTATGCTAAAAAGATTAGTAAAATTAGTAAAATTTATGTTTAAACATAATTAACAACATGTAGGATGATAACATGGGTTTTACAGAGAACACAAACAAAACGACAGTATGTGTGTATGTATGTATGTACGATTGTAACCTAATTCTTTTCTTCCACTTTTCCAACTCCCGATTCTAGTCAAACAAACAACAACAACAAACTCCTTTCACATTTTTTAAAGAGAAGCTGGTTGCAGGGTTGTCAGATCTGGTGATTTCTCGCCAAAAGTGTCGATTTTAAAACTTGTTTAGTCACCGTCCATACTTGTAATATATGTTGCTGCAATTTTTTAAAATTTTACCTTGAAATTGCATTAGTGTCCAGATTATGAAATTTGCATTTTAACTTGTTTTTCATGTTTTTTTTTTTATTTTATATAAAAAAACATATAGACCTACAGCCAACTTCAATTTGAAAAGTGCGAGAATTAGGTACAAAACAAAACATAATTGCAGAGTACAGGAACCTGAGTAATCCTCCCCAATCTTCTCGTCAATAAAATCTAGAATTGCTGCAACAAAAATTGCAAGGCGTCCTAAATTTCAATTTGGGTGCATGGCGTTTAAAAAAATAGTTGGCTATTTTTGATAAGCCATGAATTTGTTTTGATAATCGTTTAAGTCCATGCGAAAATAATAATAATTAGTATTGTGTTCATTTTTTTTTAACTGTTTATGGTTTTTAATCCAAATTTTGATATTTTAATTATGAAGAAAGAAATTTTACAACATTAAATCAATTAAAATTTATTGATAATTTTTCATTCTTGACTGCCGCGGGAAAATAATATTTTTTTAATCTGGTATTTTTAGTCAGGGTTCACTCTATGAAAGTTTTCTTTCAGAAAGTTTGAGTTTATGGGTGAGAGGGGAGAGGGGAGAGAAGAATAGCCTGTTCTCTTCCCCTCTCACCTATAAAGTCAGACTTTCTGAAAGAAAACTTTCAATGTGTAAACGTAGACTTATGTAGGGTCAGCATTCGAAATTGAATTAAGCAAATAAATTGTTTTTATACTTAAAGATTCTATTAAAAGAATGAATAAATAGAATTCCTGAAAACAGGAATATATTTAAAGTTTTAGAAAATTTTTTCCATTATAAAATGTGTTAATGTGTTAAAACAAACAAAACTCCTTGTTGTTAAGAATATTTTAAGGATTTTATGAATCCTAACGTACTACTGGATAAAACTTCCGTTTGTTGATTGCACATATTAGTTTACTGATGATATTCCATCTATCTTAAATATGTTGGCCCAAAATTGATAGCTATTAGCATACGGCAGGTTCGTATTATGTTAAAGAACTTGCTTTGGCTAAACTTTATTTGCTGGTAATTCCAACTAGTAATGACTGTGTTGCAAGAATATTTTTAATAATTACCTCCACTCAATACAATGATTCAAACTATTTGACTCGATATTACGAGTAATAAATTATATGCACGGAAATAGTACAAGTATACACTTCTTTACACTCTGCCAAAAAGTCGTTGGAGAAAAACGACAATGAATTTTGTGAATGCTCATGAATGAACTTAGAAGTTAATAGTATTTTAAAGTGAAAATTGTGGTTTTGTGCTGCGTACACCACTTTTCTAATTTTATTTAAACAAAAGAAGCATTTTGTGCTGAAATTTATTTTCTTGTTGACATTTTGTTTTGCTTTCGCTTTAACTACTTTTTCTTCTTATGGAGAAAATTTATTTGTACGTTTTTGTATGAGGAATATGCTGCACTCGCCAAACAGTGGCGTTTAGAGTAAAACAATGCTTAAAAAACTTTAAAATAGTTTATATGAAGCAAAATTAATGCTTAATATTTTAGAAACCATAAAAAATTTTTGTGAAACAGTGTGTGAAATCGGAAAGGGAGTATGTAAAATATATATACCCTATACCTAACAAAATTTTTTTTAAATGGTCCTTAGGTCAAACCAACAATGAGCTGACTTTATGTTGAATAAATTTAATTCCCATACAATGAATTCCAAAAAAAAGATAACAATGAGGACTGTATTGGCGATGAAGTGTAAAGCGCTTAAGATATATAATTCAATTGCTCAAGGCTAGTTTACACTATCTCACAAGCCTTACGTATTCCATAATACTTTGTGAGATAGAAATCTAATGAGTTTTGTTGCGACTATCAAAAAATCTAATTTAACATAACAGGTTGTGTTCACACCATCACAAAAAGTTAAACACTCACACATGAAATAATGAAAGTATTATTGTTTGGAAAATGTTCAAAAAACGATATGAAGTCGTATGTGATTCACACTATCAGACATTTACATATTTCTTGAGTTTTTGACATGTATTAATACAAATTATAATAGTGTAAACTAGTCTTTACAAATGAATATACCATACAAATTAATTTATTGCTGCTTAAAGTTGAACACTATAAACTTTTTTATAGTGAAAATTTAACCTCTTTGTGTTCACTAATCAATTTTAATTTCTTCCATTTCTGGCGATTCGGAACAAATTAAGTTTAAGGGATGTTTTTAACATTTTTAATAATTTAAAAACCGTACATTTTTTTTATTGTCAAAAACTAATAACAAAATGCTTTGGCGATTTTTGACATTGAATTTGGCGAAAAACGTCAAAATAGATCTGACAACCCTGCCTGGTTGAGGTGAGAAAAATAAATAAAGTGCAAAAAACAAAAAAAATTAAAAGGCAAAATAAAAACGTGTTATCTTGTTCTTGGCTTTTGCATAAATGTATTCATAAGTATGTATTTGAGTGTATGTACCCTGCAAATATTATTGGACCACCTGATCCATTTTAATTAAATGGACTACTCCATGGACTGGTCCGATGTAATGCAAGCATGGACCATGTCATTGTTAAAAAGTGTTTTTTAACGACATGTTTTCGGTTTTAAACGAAGTTAAAACTAATCCTCTTGTGTATACAATGGAGTAGTTTTAAAACTACTCCATACGTTTGGGTTACTTTTGGACTAGTCCTAGTCCCTTGTGGGCTACACTTTACACGCGTGCTTGGACTAGTCCTATTATTTGCTGGGTATTTGTATTTGAGTGAGTACCTACCTACCTGTATTGTTTGTCGTTCAATAAATATATTAAACAAATAAAGATGAGAAGCATTGTAGAAACTTAAATATAGCCATAATTTCGTTGTATAATATCAGTATACAAATGTTCGTTTGGGGCGAAAGTAGTTTTCTCTTTATACTGTCGAATTAGGGAATAATGAAAAGTTTATATTATAGTCCAGGCATGTTCAAATTCAAATCGATTTCATTTAAAGTTACGCTTTTTTTAGTTCAGTTATGTTAAGTTCCAGTTAAGTTTAAGTTTTAGTTAAGATCTGGTTCAGTTTTAATCAGTTTTGGTTAATTTCCAGTTTAGTTCTTGTTTAGTTCTATTTCTGATCTTCTAGTTTATACTATTTTTAAGACTTTTGTTTCGATTTTATTAACTTTCTCCACCACTGGTTGTAACTGGGCCCCCTATAAACCTTACTCTCGGAAGTTTAGTACGCCTAAAACTGTTACGAATATTGCTGTTGTAATAAAATGCGGCCTTTCACAATTTTAAAATACAAGAAATCACACTGTCAACTTTTTGTAGATCGGTCCATCATTTACCATAGGCACCATATAAAGGCCACTCTTAAGAAACAAAGTACGCGTAAAACCGTATCGAATAATGTTGTTGTAATAATGTTCGGTCTGGCACAGTTTTATATGACTAGAAAAAACACTGTTAAATTTTGTGCAGATCGGTCCCTAACATACCACAGGTCCCATATAAAGCACACTTCTGCAATATTCTAATTTTCGGTGTAGTTTGTCAAAGACTCGGCACAGCCAAATATAGAACTCAAACTTGTTATTAAAAAGTTTTGAACAGAACAAATTCTCGTTAATTGTTTTCAATTAAAGCATTAATCAAAAATAAAATGAGTTTTAATTAAAAATTTAATTAAGTGAATTAATCGGCTAATCAAGTGAACTAAACTATTATTTTGTTTACTAGTGAAAATTATTTTTTTATTGTAATCAATTTTAATTTGTTTCTGTGTACTTTCATTAGTTTTTTAAATTTGTAAAAAAATAAACAGGACTAAGTTAGAAAATCTTGAATTCAAATTTATCACTTCTGGCTATGAAGTGCTTTACGCGTTAAAAGAAATTTAAAACTTATTGAGATTCCACTTTGTACGGTATGCCCTAAATTTTGGCAAAAAAATAATTTTTAGAAAAAATCGTAGAAATAAGAAAAATTCAAGTTAAAGTCATTTTCGGATTGGCAGATGAAAATATAAATTTTTTTTGTTCAAATTTTCTTTTTTAAAAGATCACGAAATTTTTGATAAGAATTACTTATTTGATTTTTTTGTTTAATAATTGAGAAAGAAAATTTTTCAAAAACGACAACACTTTAGCACCCCATTACTCGACAAACATCATACAAACTTATATTTGGCACACACAATAACGCCTTATATGTTAATTTGAAAAAATACTTTTCAACTATAAGAAAATCTAGCAAAAAATTCTGACATTTAATAAAATCTTAATTCATAGTCTCATTTATGTTAATTATAACTTTTGTTATTTTTGCATTCTTTTTCCAAAAGAACATCTCCACATTTTGTTTAACGTTCATAGTTATACCCATACCACAATAGTGGAGAGGATATTATGCATTAGAGCTGATGTGTGTAACATCTTAAAATATTGGTCCTAGACCCACCTCAAAGTATACCGATCGACTTAGAATCACTTTCTGAGTTGATCTAACGATGTCCGTCCGCCTGGCAGGCTGGCTGGCTGGCTGGCTGTCCATGTAACCTTGTGCGCAAAGTACAGGTTCTTATTGGCACAAGCCTATTAAAGGCAGACCACAAGGGGAGATAGGGGACAATTTCTGCCTCTCAGAAACTATCAAACCGATTTAAATGAAATTTAAAACTTAGATAGAACCCTATTCATATAGCCATACACTCTCGAAAATTTGTTTTGAAATTCTGTAGTGTTGGATATCATATGGTCGGGCTTGACCGACTATACTCTCTTACTTGTTACATATTTATTCTTTTTGTTTGGTATTTGTATGTAAATTGTTTTTGTGTTGTACTATCATCCTTATAAAAACCGAAAAATACTTTATTTCTAAAAAAAAACAGCAATAACAACATTAAAATTAACCAACATAATAAAGCCGTTATACAAAATTGTTGCTAAATATCTTAACAATTCATTCTAATGTCTGTACAACTTGTATTCATACTGAGCTTTATGTGTGTGTGTGTAGTTGAAGCAGATTCACGTCAAACAAACAAAAAACAACAAACAACCAGTTTCCACATCCGGTTTTACCGGCAACAAAAATAAAACTGTAGACATTTTTATATGTGGCTCTCTCGTTCTTTCTCTTCGTCTTTTTAATACTCTACAAAACATTGTACACATACAGTACACATGAATATGTAAACAATAACAATAAAAAAGTCGAAAAAGCTCTAAAATAAAAGAATGACGTTAAAAAATTTCTGTTTTGGTTTTTTCTTAATGCTAAATACCTATGTTGCATTTATGTGTAGCATGTTGCAACATTATTACATGTTTCGTTTATTTATTGTTGTAATTGCTGCTATTGCTTTTGCTAGTCTTCTGCATAAGCAAACGGTTTGATATGTTCATCGTGGCCAAAAAGAATAAGGAGAAAACAATTGAATGTAAAAAACAGAAATTTTTTTATATCGTGTTTCTTCTACTTTTTTTTTTTAACAGAACGCAAGATATAAATAAATTACACAACAGGCTGTGTCAGCAAAATATTTGCTGAAAAGGTTTGCTAGACTATTGCGTAAGGGCTAAAACTGAATATTTTTTTAATTCAAATGTTGCCCGACAAAATAAAAAAATTTTATCAAAGGGTTAGAAATGCAGCTTTGATAAAACATTATTGTATATACATATGTATGTATGTGGGTATGTATGTTTGTATATGGATATCGTTTGTGTTTCTTAAGCTTCGTTCACAATATGGAGCAACATTTTCACTGGTGCACAGAAAGAAACACACTCGGGATAAATCAAGTTTTTTATGATTACTTTAAGTACGAGTCGTACTCAAAAATTCAATAACGAATAACACTAAAACGTACTCAAAACAAGGCTGTAAAAAAATCGCCAAAAGAAAAATGGCCCAAGAAAAAAAATGAAAAATCGCCCAAATGAAGAATCGCCCAAAAGAATATGAAATATGACCCAAAAAGTTAAATATGAAATTTTGCAAAAAAAAAAACGAAAAAGGGCAAAAAATGAAAAAATTACACAAAAAGCAAAACCGAATTTTTTCCCAAAAAAAAAAAATTAAAAATTACCCAATTTGCAAAAAAGTGTTTCATATAAATTTAGTTACATACAAATGTAAGTTTTATGTAAACAATTGCATTGTATCTTCAACAGCTGATCGGCAGTATGGACAGTAATACTCATTTGAGCCCTCCGCCAAACTTTGTGCCTGCATTTTGATCACACATTCATTGCAGCGTTTTAAATGTCTGCATGGCAATAATGCTGTGTTGGGAGAATTGACAAAGCATACTATGCATTTGAAAGTATTGTTTACATTGTTGACTTCATTGTTATCGTTTGTCGATTCGACTTCCACTGTTTATCCCGGATCTCTTTCAAATATGTCTTCGAACGGTTCCCAATCAGTACAAACATTATGTTATGCAGAGAAGCTTTAGTTAGCGAAGCTGGTGTTTGCTATACCATAGAGGGAAAAACCTTGCGCCCGGCCGAAGGCCTACTATGCAGAGAAGCTTTAGTTAGCGAAGCCGGTCTTTGTTATACCATAAAGAAGAAAAATAGCTTTTTGCAATATGTCCCGTTATTTTTATAAATAACATTTACGAATTCGACGTATAATGATAATGAATGATTTAGACAAATAGTATGTAAGATTTTGACGAAATTTTAAAAATTAAAAATGGCCCGAAAAATGGGCTATTTTTCATACAATATTTTTGGGTTTTTTTCATAATGAAAAAATCACCAAATTTAAAAAACGAAAAATCACCCAATAATAACGAAAAATAGCCCAAAAATGTTGGGTCACTTTTTATATGAATTCAGGCCCAATTTTAAATTTTAATTTTTTTTTGGGCGATTTTTCCTACAGCCTCAAAACAATCCTAAATGGGATTAATTTCGAAAATCAATCTCGGAATTTCTTGAAATAAGTACAAAATTCATAAGTCAAGTAAAAAAAAGATTAAACTTTTCGTTGTGTTTAACCCTCCGGCTTACGCATGTTTTGATATTCTATACACATTGAAAAAGGTCTGGACAGACTCATGTGCACCACGAAGTTAATTAGAACTATTGCTTCTCATTTAGTTTATATTTTTGGTTTAATATGTACACACGATATCTAACGTAAAAACCATATCGGGCATGATGTTGGTGTTTTATTATTCTGTTAGGGGTAATACGAGCAAGAAATCAATCATAATACATTTTTCTTTCTAATTCGGGATAAAATCAAGCGCATTTTGAGATTGATTCAATTTTAGTTTTACTCAAATCAATCTCATTTTCGGATTATTTTAAGTACGAATTCGGAATTAAATCAACTTTATAATTTTTATATCAAGCGCATTTTGAGATTGATTCAATCTTCGTTTTACTTAAATCAATCTCATTTTCGGATTATTTCAAGTACGAAATCGGGATTGAATATGGATAATTTAAGTATTTTGCGATTGAAAATCCGTACTTGAATCAATCTATCTGTACTTGATTCAAGAAAATTCGTACTCACCGTACTCAGTGATGTCAGAAGTGAAGATTTATCTGATTTCATACACCAAAATGCAGATTTGAAGATTTTTGGTTTAAAATTGCAGATTTTTTTGCTCGGTGGAAACTTCTCTACATTTTCATTCATGTTTCTACTATTTCCACTTCTTGCATTGATAAACGAAATATATCACCCACTCGTTGAAGAACCGTGTGGAAATAGATTCATTAGTACGAATTTTATTCACAAAAGATTACTTAAAAATTCGCATTGTCTTGACACATTTATATCGCACGAAATAATATGCGAATGTACGTATATATTCATATGACATTATGAATAAATATCTTTAATAGATCTCTTGTAAATTTACAATAAGACCGTTGATAGATTAAACAACATGTCATGCAATTAACTTTGTTCAAAATAACAAAGACGTGATAAATGCCTGATCAATACAATTTGGATAGATATTTTTAATGTAAAAACATTAAAAAATTATCATTCATGTTTTGAAAATCGCATTAAAACTTTTCTGTGTTGATAGTTCAAAAATATTTCCTTTTGTAGACCTCGTACTTCGAGGACCACTTACAGATATTTAGCAGAACTAATTTTAAAACTACCATCGGCTTAAATTTCCAGAACAAGGTTTTGCAAATTTGTTGTTGAAAAATTATAGGTTTATGCTGATTTTACCTCTAAAAGTTCTGACAACACTGACCGTTCTACTAATACCGCTTCGGATTGATTTGAGTACGGATGGATTGATTTTTCTTTTGAGTGTTCTCATAATAGAGCAAACCTTTTTTCGCGACCACACACACTTTAAATAAAGAAACCGTTTGCAAATTTTGCCCAGAACAATATTACGTATTTATTTTTATTTGTTGGAACATTTTGCTAAAATTTTCATTCAACACTACATAAAATTCTATGACAAGTGTCTTCGTTATTGACCCCAAGACACTTTTCATCATTGTGATGTAAGCCTTAACATCATTTGGCCAAATTGCCATCATGGTAATGGGACACACACATCGGCATCACAGAAATTACAAGTCTGAGTCAGTTGAGTTGTAATTTCTTAATTGTTGTATTATGGCTGCTTATAACTTTGCTATATTGCGGTGAACAAGCACATAACAAAAATTACAACTGATCACAACCAGTTGTCTTAATTAGAACTCAACTGACTGGAGTTGTGAACCGTAATGAGGCCTAATAAAACTTGTCATCAGTGCGATGACTCGGTAACATGTTTGTTTCACTTTTGTTGTATTCCGCCCTTTTTTACAGAAGCACTCTCAATTATAAGACACCAGCAGCATGTCCGATATGGCTTTCTTAATCATTCTACTTTGAACACTTTATATATTTAAATTAAAAAAAAAATTGATTATAGGAATTTTTGTTTCTTATTTTACTTTTTAAACATGACAATAATGTTAATAACACACAAAATGTGGCATCGAATTGATGTTACTATAGTCATAGCATAGATGACGCAAAAAATATGACATCATTTTATGATGAAGTTCGTCATTGGATTGATGTCAGTTTTTGCCTCATTAATGTCATTTGAATAACCACTGATGTCACAATTCTGATGTTAGGGCACCATCAATATGAAGATACCTTTCGAATTGCCCGTAAAGTTGCGCCTTGTACTTTCCACACAAGGTTTACATGGACAGCCAGCCGGACGGACATCGTTAGTTCGACTCAGAGAGTGATTCTGATTCGATCGGTTTACTTAAAGTTGGGTGGGTATATGACCAATATTGTGCAGTGGGTATCGTTACGTAACTGACAATGATTTTTGTTCTTTGGTGATCGGTTAAAATGTTATACATTATTATGAGGGTTTAAGTTAATAAATGGTACAAAACATGCAGGCAAAATTTTGTGTCAGAAATTAAAACGCAACTAAAAACGTGACTGGAATCTGGGCTAACATCTTTACTAGATTCAAAACTAAAATCTCAACCTTATTTTAAAGTAAAACTATTTTAAAGACGTGATTTAGAAAATATGGGTGTAAATTATTATATTCTTCTAATTTTTTATTTGCCTTCTTTTCTATAAACTGTCAAAATTTCTGTATTTATTGGCACGCAAACTATTTAATTGATTAGTTGGCAATTCGTCCAACTTACGCTGCCAGTATTAACCATACATGCAACTTTCAACACGTTTTTTAATTAAGCACATGCGATATTTTTAGACTGCTGCCTTAAAACGTTTTAAATCATTTAATAATTTAACAACTTAACACTTGAATTTATTGAAATTTCTTAATTTTAATTATGCACTAGACTTAACAAAATTCTTTAAATTATAAATTGTACTTGTAATGCCCATACAACTGAATTGCGCTAACGCTAATAGACGGACAATAAATGTTTGTAACTGTAACAATATCCCACAGAGTTTTAAACTGGTTAAGCATGCTGGAACACTTACTTAACAGTGAGTACAAAAAACTAAGTATTAAAGTTTTCATTATTTAAAAAAAATAAAAGACTAGCAACTTCTTAAAAGATACGAGGGAAGTAAAAAAAAGTTCTTAAATATTAACAGAAATTTATATTTTAAAGATTCTAACAAAAAGCGCCACAACGATATGGAGAAAGCGTCAAAAATTTTATTTTTTAAAGAATCGCTTTCGTAGATAAAAAAGGGCAGCGAGGCCAAAAAGTGTTATAATATACCCGAAAAGCGTCAAAATGACAACACTGTAATACTGTGCAAAAATATTCATCATTGAAGCAAACAAAAGGCCCTTATGAAAAGGGATACTTAAGGCTCCGTTAGCCGGGAGTAACAGTAAGTTAACCTTACCGTAAAAAAGTAAGACCAATCTATTTCTTACAGATTGAGACGCAACATCTTACTGCTAACAATAA
This sequence comes from Pollenia labialis, assembly GCA_949318255.1. NCBI lineage: Eukaryota > Metazoa > Arthropoda > Insecta > Diptera > Polleniidae > Pollenia > Pollenia labialis. The sequence goes on along the minus strand of OX439141.1, from coordinate 27,686,631 downwards.
TTGTTCTAATTGATTTACATACAACAAACTGAAGCAGCTGATTTGCAACGTTACGATTACTTCCGGCAAACTGAGCCTTTAAAGCTTCTGTTACGTTTTGCAATTCACTAGAAATCAAGGCGAATTAACTACAGGCGAAAAGCGGTAAAACTGGCAATCCTAACTAGATCTGAACTAAAACCGAACCAGAGCTAAACTAAGATGACTTAATTGGAACTGACCTTAAACTGAACTACAACTGAAACTAAATGAAACTAGAACTTGAACTGTTCTAAAGCTGAAGTATAACTGAACTAAAACTGAACTTAAACTGGACTAGAACTGACCCAAAATTGAATTAGAAACTAAGACTAATAACTGAATTAAAACTAAACTGAAGTAGAACTGTACTTGAACTAAACTAGACCTTAACTAGAAGATTAACTAGAAGCTTAACTTAGCCTGTATTAGAATTGAACCAGAATCAGCATTAAAATCCAAATTGAAATCTGATCTTGAGTATCAACTTTTTTAATAACTTTCGTAAACAAAATTTGCGTACCTTAAATTTGATAATAGGCTTAGGCTATAAACTTAAGTGTATTACAAACAGGCTGTTCACATTTGTAATGCTGTCAAAATAAATGACATGTTGTTAAATTCAAGAGAATATTCACATTAGTGTGTTCTTGTGTCTGTTTTGTGTATAAATACCCTGCAAATAATAGGACAAGTCGAAAATACTAGTCCAAAAGTAACCCAAACGTATGAAAACAACATGGTGTATTTAAAATTATGATGTCCCAGGGCAGGGCCATATAACCCAGCTTTGGATTACAAAGGAGTAGTCTACTCCATGGTATACTTAAGAGGATTAGTTTTAAAATCGTTTAAAATCGAAAACATGTCGTTAACAAACGAAGACATGTCAAACACTTTTTAACAATGACATGCTCCATGCTTGCATTACATTCGACCAGTCCAGGGAGAAGACCATTTGATCAAAATGGATCAGATAGTCCAATAAGATTTGCAGGGTATAAAATATTTCCATATTGCTTGTTTGCTATGTGGTGTGAATTTGTCAGTGTTGCTTATTTAAGTGTTGGCTCATTAATTTACCGTAAACTTCAACTTCACCTTAATTTAGTTGTTATTGTCTTTATTGTAATTGTTGCTATTACAGTTGTTGTTTTAGCCTTGGTACTTTCGTCGTATGAATGAATAAGACATGTTTTTTGTTTGGTTTTAGTTTTGTTGTTCAAGTTAGTCATTGTGATTAGTTTGTTTTTATTATTATTATTATTTTAAAGACAAGAGAGTTCAACATTATTCATTCATTTATTTATTTTTTACTTTTTAGATTTACTTTAAAGTTTGCTAAGTTTACTTGGTATTTATTAAACATTTTCTCTTTTGTTTTTTCTTTCTTTCTATTTACAGATTTTTATTTCAAGCAACATTTCTTAACACACATTTAAATGGTCAATGAAGGGCAATAAAAATGGTGATTGTAACACGCGTAAGTATTTTGTTTTTTTTTTTATTTAAGTTTGATTTATTCTTAATTAACCTATTAAAATCGAGTTAACTAAACGAATTTTAAAGTATTTTGTGGTACATATGTACTACCTAGTTACTTTTTTAAAAAACACTTTTTTTTTTTAATTTATGGCTCTTTAAGTCAAGTTTATTAGTTTCTAGACTTTCGCGGCAAACGATGAGAATTTTATTTTAAATAATGGCTTCTTTTTAATCTAAAATATGGATCGTTTTTGAATTTTGCATATAAAAGAAAAATTTGCATAGCAATTTTTAGGAAAACAATGTTGTAAATAAAAATAAAAAAAAGTGGAATTCTTTTAAATGCCGGGAGAATTTATGCCATCACATTTAATTGCCAGAAAAAGCCAATTTTTATAAGCAAATTTAATAAAGTTGCCATGTTTTTTATAACAGGTGGTCCAGCCAAAACGCACGATGTTAATTGCAAATAGAACAAAAAGTTTTTAAAAATTATCTTAATACAGGATGTCCGCCGGGAAGGTAAACTACATTGTTTTGCCGCCATTTTGGTAAACATAAGTCCTGACAGTTCATATTTGGCAGTCGTGAAGTAGACACGTAGCGATTACTCTGAAGATGAGAGAGTTACGTGAAATTTTTGGGAGAAACAACGTGCCAACAAAACGCACTATTAATCGTGTAGTGAATGATTTCGAAGAAAGAGGTTCTGTAGGTTACTGCTGCTCAAGAAAGTGTTCAGAACAAACCATAAACCCCAATTCGACGCCGTGCTCAGGAGCTTGGTCTTCAAAAAACAGCTTTGGCCACTATTTTGCACAAGGATTTGCGTTTGTTTTCAATTAAGATTTGTTTTTTAATTTCCTTAGCTAATCCCGCGAAGCTGTTCGCTTGTCTGCAGGAAAGAAACCAGAGTCTCTGGCGGGAATCGAACCCCGGCGCAGATAGACTAGCTCGCTACCAGCTAGCCTTCCGGGACACTCAGTTGATACAAGAGCTTCTTCCACAAGACCATTTACGCCGCCGTACATATGCCAACAAATAAAGTAGTATACCTTCCCGGCGGACACCCTGTATATATTATTATAATCCCTTTATCTATGGCAATTATGTGTGAAACAAAATATCGGCCAAATACTTGTCACGGTTTCGGTAGCATACATCTATCAGATAGGCCATATTTTCAATGACTCTGAGGCATAACTAAGGTTCAATTCGTTAATCTGCCAAATTATCTCATCCTTTAGCTCTTGAATTGTTCTTGGCTTATTGACGTTAATTTTTCTTTTAAATATACCCAAAAAAAAAAAAAGAAGTCCAACGGTGTCAAATAACACGATCGTGCCGGTCAATTAACATCTGCATGCCGTGAGGTATCTCGGCCATAGAATTTCTCGCGCAAAAGAGCCATTGTTTCGTTGGCTTTGTGGCAAGTGGCACCATCTTGTTAGAACCAATTATCTATCGTTCCTTAATTTCTGGTCACAAGAAGTCTGTTATCATGTTGCGATTGCGAACACAATTCACGGTTACTGCTTGGCCGACCTCATTTTCAAAGAAGTTTAGCCCGATGACCCCGCCAGCCCATAAGCCGCACACTTTGTGTTGTCACATTTCCTACAGACCCGTTTTGCTGAAATTTGCTCACAATTCTCCCGATTGTGGACACATTTTGTCGATTAGGCTGACCAAAGAAATCACGAAATGCATTTTGATTTGAACGCCCAATTACGTTAAAGGCTTCAACAGTCTTAACGCTGCTCAATTGTGCACCTCTCCATCGTTGATTTTGTCAAGCCCTGAAACAAAAAAATGTCAAATAAAGTTGGCCAAAAAAACTTGACGTTAAGGTGTGACGCAAAATTAAGATCTCGCCTTATGGTTGGACCACTCTTTATCTTCTCTCACACTGATAAGAAAAAAGCTCTCTACCAAAAATCCTACAATGCCACACTGTAATGTTTTAAAAATTTTAAAAATAAATAAAATTTTAGCAAAATATTAATCATATTTTTTTAAGCAAAATACAATGAAATATTGTTTATATGGCGAAAGATACAATTGTTATTGTAGGTATGGTAAACATTATTGTTTGCATTGTCAAACGGTTGTTTACATCATTTACATGGCTGATTTCATTGCTAAAATATACCAAATGTACATAGTTGAAATTAATTAGCCTATAGTAAAATTATTATTTTTATAGTTAATAATATTGTTAACATAGTAAAAACTATTGTTAAGATATGCGTTAAGCATTTGCATTAATAGCGCAAAATATATTTTAAAATATGGTTTACTTAACATAGCCTATTTTTACAAAGTAAAAACTTTTGTTTACATTGAAAAAATATTGTTTACATAAGAAAATGTGTTGTTTACATTGTAAAAAGAATTGATATTTGCATAGTAAAAACTATAACATATTAACTTGGTAAAAATCATTACTTACAGGAGCTGATTATTGTTCACGGGTTTTAAGTTTTGTTTACATAACACGCAATATTGTTGACAATTAAAAACTATTGTTTGTGTAGAAAAAACCAGTATTTACGTGCTATACATTATTTTTACATATTAAATATGCTGTTTACTTGGTAAAAGCTGTATATTAAATGTTAATGTAATTGTGTACAGGCGTAGATTTATATGCACTTCGTTTTAATTGTTGGTTGGTTGGCTGGTTACGTGGTAGCACTTACAGATCTAGGCGTGCTGCAAGTAGAGTCGACAGTGACTCGGTTTGGACACCACACAACTCGTCAAGAATTGGAACCCCCAATCAAACTTGACCCAGCGGCAATACCGAGGTGGCTAGAGCCAGCCCGTTGCGTTGAGATATTTAAGCAAGCTGCTGAGTTTCACCCGCGATATCTCCGAGAGTCCTTGTAGTAATTGCAGTTGTTGGTTTCTAGTCAAAATTAATATTAACATAATGATCATTTTACTATACTATTGTAAACAAAGTAAAAATATTGCTTACACATTAGAACATTTTTACAATAAATATCTATTGGTAACTCGTGTAAATTACTATGTATATAATATAATTTACTTGGTAAAAACTTTTACTTACACCTTAAAATATAATAATTACATTGCGTAAAATATTGTCTACTAGCAAAAGTATTGTATACTAAAGATTAATAAGATTTAAAAGTGTTTACATGGTAAAACAAATATTGTTTACTTTGGAAAAATTTAAATTTACATTGTTAAAACTATTGGCAACAAAGTACCTAAGCTATTAAATAAACTTAAACTCTCTCTCTCTCTCTCTCTCTTATTTGTTGTAAACTCTTGCCTACACCTTGTTAATTATTGTTGAATTATTGTGTAAACAATTGCTTATATAACATTGTGTAAATTGCTTTCTACGTGAAGTTAGTTATAGTTTTAGTTATTTTCACAAGCGTTCATTTAGTCTAAAATATTGTTTACATAGTGTAAACAATAGAACTTTTTGCTATTAAAATTATTTTGTATACGCCTATTTTTCATCGAACATTTTCAGTATAAGATTTTTTCAGAAGCATCTGTTGTACAAGAATACATATTTTTAATAGAAATTTTCTGTATAAGATCCATATTTATAAACATTTTTGGGTAAACAACAATTTAATATTATTAAAAATTGTCTACATAAAACTGTTTTCTATAACAATTTAGCTGCGTAAGACAGTTTTTCTGGAAAAAATTCTCCGTAAATTTTTCTGTAGAAAATTTTCTGTATAAGAATTTTCTTTAGAGTTTTTTTTATAATATTTTTTAAAGTTTAAATTCTCAGCATTAGACCATTTTCCAGAAGAAATTCTCTGATTTTTTTAAAAAGTCTTTGTTTTTTAGGAAATGCAGAAATCTATAATGTCTTTGCACGGAATATACCACGCCCACTTTTATAATCCCACTAATATTTTTGGAGAGATTGTGTATTAATAACCTATGCTATGTTTACTAAATTTGGACAATTTTTCTCTAACCGTTCTTTTAATATTAATATATCCATATTGAGGCACGCCCACTCCTCCACTTCCGCCCACATTTAGCTAGCTGTTGTCTATTAAAAACCAAGATGATTGTAGCTAATTTGGAAACATTGCCTCTTGCCGTTCTCCAGATATACAAAAATCTATAATGTCATTGTATGGAAAGTGCCATGCCTACTTCATCCATCCCGCCCTCATTTTGCCGGATGTTATGCATACCAACAAAGATGCTTGTATCTAATATGGAAATTTTGGCCCTATTTTGTTAATGTCTCAGCCATTTGTGGACTGATCTGGCTAATTTAAGCAATAGCAAACTTTTTGGGACTACATGTAATATAAATGTATAACAACATATTTCCCATCATATCTAGGGTCTAGTGAAACCCCATTTTAAAGGACGAACTTCGCTTATCAATATGCCTGCATAAACTCTACAGGGGCAATATTGTAGAAAATCAAACGGAATGATAAACTTATATAAACCCTTCAAGTAAACAATACTTTTCATTATATAAAATCTAGTATACACTATGTAAACAATTTAAAATAACCTGGAAAATAAAGATTTCGTCATGTAAAAATATCTAAGACTGTCTAAACAATAGGTTTAATCATTAAAACATTAGTTAGCACTACGTTAACATTCGTTTTCCTATTTAAACAAACGCTTACACCATGTAAACATTATGCAAATTGTAGTTTACACTATCCTAACATTATTTAACACTATGCTAACTATAGCTTACATTGTGTAAAGATTAGTTTTCGCTATGTAGATAATTTTTTTTTTCATTTTAAAATATTTTCCTTTGCAAAAAAATATTTTAAATAAATTTTTAGTTTCATGATAAATTATAAAATTGTTTTAAATGTTTTTTTAGTAAGAAAACTATTTCATTGCTCTAAGCTTGACCCTGTTCGTAATGCTTCATTGAAGTCCCTGTCATTAAGTATAAGACCTTCTTCAATTAACTTTTAATTGTATCTCTACACAATGAAGTTTTCTTCTGGAAAATTGTTGTAAGTTTCAATAGCCGCCAAACACTTTCATGTTTCAACCATGAACATGTTGTGTAATAAACTTTTCTTAATATAATTTTTTTTTCGTTTTTTTGTACACAACTCACACCTAAGACGTCTTTTATATTTGCTCATATACCACAGGAAATACAACATGTACATATGTATGTAATATAAGTAACTAAAAGTAAATTTGTATAATTTTCTGTTGTATGTATGGAATAATGCAGTGTATGTAAACAAAACCTAACAAACCGCAACATGATTATTTTATGTTATTTTTATTTGTTTTTTTTCTGTTTAAAAACCATCAATATTTTTTTGGTTTTAAATCATCTTCTTTGTTTTTTCAGTTTTTTTTTTACAGAGACAATATTATTTAACAATAATAATAGAAAATGTCAATTTGACATTTATAGGTTGTTATTGTTTACCAGTACACTTTTTAAATCGGGTTTAAAAATTAAAAAAGAACTCTGGCTCAAATTTTTACATTGACATTTTCACAAAAACTAAATTGAGCATACATTTTTCTAGTTAACTCCGTTAATGTTAAATTTTTAAATTATATAATACATTTTATTTTTAATATTTAACTACTTTTAACTTAAAAGAGTTAAAAAAAATTAAACACTGACCCAAATCTTTTTTCAAGTGTAACGCACCAGACAATAAATTTTTCTTTTGTTTCAGTATCAAATATATTTTTCAAGTTGTAGAGTATTGAATGGTGCTAATGTTTACTATGGTATGATTAATAATTAGTGGGTAAGACTAAAATAATTTTAGAGGAATATTTTATAAGTTAGCAACAGCAAAAAACTTAAAGTAAAATTGCAAAAAATTAAAAAAAAATGTTACATGAAAGTGCGAACTGTATTGATTTATCGATAATGGTTACAAGGAAAATATTAGTTTACATGGTAAAAGCAATAATTTACAATGAAAAATTAAATTTTTCACAAAGTAAACAATAGTTTACACAATTAAGGAACATTAATTTACACCAAGAAACATGAGTTAAGAAAGATAAAAACATTCGTTAACACCATTCAAATATTTTTCTTACAACAAAATGTTAATAGAACATTTTCTTAAACAGTAATAAATTTCAAACAAGAAAATAGTTTAATAAAAAAAAATCTTAGGAAAAATAATCTTATACAGAAAAGTTCTATAGAAAATAGTTTTGTAAATACATACTAGAAAATGTTATAAGATAATAAGTACTCTTATACAGAAAATTGGGTATGTTTAATAGTCTTATACAAAAGAATTTTTTGCTGAAGAAAAGTTTCTATATAAAAGAGTTTCTTCCAAAAAAAAAAATTCTCTATCGAAAATGTTTCTATACAGAATGTTTTTTTTTAGAAAATAGTTTTGTTTACAGAAAATTGTCTAAAGTCTGATACAGAAAATTCTCTATAAACAATTATTTTATACGGAACATTTTTTTTATAATAGTGGTCTTTATAAAACAGTATAATAGTTATATATTTTTATTATATAAAATAGTCTTATACACAATTTAAATACAGAAAACTTTTTGTCTTCTATAGACTTCTAAAATACTTTCTATAAAAATTAGTTTTATACAGGTTCTTTCTTATAGAAATTTGTTTTATTTCAAAATTTTATCTAAAGATAATAGACAATTGCCGAAAAGTTTCTAAAGTGTTATACAGAATATACTGTATAAACAATCATTTTTTAGAGAAAATTTTTTATAAAAAACAGTCTTTAATAAAAACATTATAATACAGAATTTTGTTATAGAAAAAAGTCTTACACAAAATTTAAATACAGAAAGGTTTTTAATGGTTAAAGTATTATATAGACAACAAATTTTCTATAGGAAATAATCTCATACAGAAAATTGTTTATTGCAAATAATGTAAAACAGATAATTTTCTATAGAAAATAGGTGCCTATTGTGAACTAAATTCGATTTTCGACAGCAGTCTAATTAGCTGATCGAACGAATTTTTATTTGGTATTATGGCGGGCATTCGATAAAAATTTACTATTGTGATTTTGTTAATTCACAGTAGTACAATTTCGATGAGCACTCCAAAAAAATAAAATTAAAGTTAATCGTGACCACGGCGGAATTATGGTTGTTTTCAAAAAATTAAGCTTCAGTGGGGTATCATCCCACTTCTTTTACATGCTGAACTTTAATGCAAATAAATTGGTAAAAATTTAATTGGTAAAGTTTACGACGTTGGACTTGCATAAAATGAAAAAAATTGATAAAGAATATGGTATTTGGTATACGAACACAAAAAAATTTACAAATAGTTAAATCCAAATTTTTATTATTTTAATTCGGCTCAAGTTCATCAAATTTAATTTCCATTAAATTAATTTTGTGTGTACATTCGTACTTCAAGTTGTGATGAAAAAGGTCAACAAGAAAAGGAAGGACAAAAATGAGAAAACAAAAAATGTTCTTTGGACTTCAAGAAAAATTATTGACCAAAGTACGGAAAAAACAGAGGTAAGGAAAAACATGTAAAATCAATTAAAATGGATAATCATCCAAAAAAGCAAATTTCGATCTACCAAAGGTTAAAATACAATTTGGTTTAAGGATTTATGTTTGACTATTGACGTTAGCAGTCGTGGATGGCTGCGAGTGTAAGACGGCAAATCCCTCTGAGGAGATCGAGTGGTTGCGATCGAAACATGCCAGGGTTACCAGCCGCCTGGGTTCGAATCTCAGGTCAGTCAAGAATGAAAGATTATCAATAACAATTTTAATTATTTTTCATGTTGTAAAATTCCTTTCTTCATAAAAATAATTTAATGAAAAGTAAATTTGATGAACTTGAACCGAATTAAAATATTAAAAATTTGGATTAAAACCCATAAATAGTTCAACAAAATAACCACAATACTAATTATAAAATATTTTAATTTTCAACAAGTTTTTTACACTTATTTGCACCGTAGAAAGCTAATTTGTTTTCGTTGAAAAATTCGATGCACAACGAAATTTTCGACAGTGCTGCCAACTCATAATACCAAATTATCATTCGATAGTCGATGTTCGATAGCCAGCGAAAATCGTTTATCGAATGTAACTCATAATAGGCGCCATAGTCTCTATTTTCTATAAAATTATCTTACAAAAAATTTAAACGAACAATTTTTAATAAAGTAAACTTCCTAAAGAATATTATAGTCGTATACCAAAAAGTGTCTGTAGAAACTAATTTTATACAAACAAATTTCCACGAACAAAATTTTAATACAACATTTTTTATAACTACCAGTTTATCTTATTCAGGCAATTTTCTGTAGAAAACGATCTCATAATGAACAATTTCATAGAAAATAGTTTTATGCAGAAATTTTTCTATAGAAAATAGTTTCATCTAAAAGTCTTTTTATAGAAAATAGTTTTAAGCAGAACATTTTCCGTAGTTAATATTCTTACACAGAAAATATTCTCTAGAAAATAGTCCTACACAGACAATTTTTTAAAGCAAATAGCATGTTACTTAAAACTGCTAAAAAAATACTTTTATACGAAAAATTTCCAAAAGAAAATAATCTTATACAGAAAATTGTCTATAACAAATAGTTTTAAACAATGATTTTCTAGTAAAATTGGTTTTATACAGAAAATTTTTCAAAACGAAATAGTCTTCTACCTGTAATATTTTTAAGAATAAAACCTTATGAAATGTTTTAATTTTTATTTATACAGAGTTTTATTTTTCTTCTTTCAGGGTGACTACATCTGGATAGAACCCGCAACGGGCAGAGAATTCGATGTAGCCATTGGTGCTCGTGTCATATCGGCGGAGGGAAGACGTATACAAGTGCGTGATGATGATGGTGATGAAATCTGGTTATCGCCCGAAAGGCGCATTAAAGCAATGCATGCCTCTTCAGTGCAGGGTGTGGAGGATATGATCTCCCTAGGGGATCTGCATGAAGCGGGAATTCTAAGAAATTTATTAATACGTTACAAAGATAATTTAATTTACGTAAGTTAAATATACGATCTGTATATTAAAAAAAATTTAAAATTTGGTTTCCTTGGACAGACCTATACTGGTTCCATTTTGGTAGCTGTTAATCCCTATCAGATTTTACCCATCTACACTGCGGATCAAATAAAACTCTATAAGGAACGCAAAATTGGTGAATTGCCACCGCACATATTTGCTATAGGCGATAATGCTTATGCTCATATGAAACGTTATCGTCAGGATCAATGTATAGTTATATCTGGTGAATCGGGAGCTGGTAAAACGGAGAGCACAAAATTAATTTTACAGTACTTAGCCGCTATAAGTGGTAAACATTCATGGATTGAACAGCAAATATTGGAAGCTAATCCTATTTTGGAGGCCTTTGGTAATGCCAAGACTGTGAGAAATGATAACTCGTCAAGGTGGGTTATGATTTTAAAACGCTGTTTTCGAAATATATTTTGGAGCCATCCTTATAAGTAATTGAATACATACATTTTATTCTTTCAGATTTGGCAAATATATCGATATACACTTCAGTGCCAATGGCGTTATTGAGGGGGCTAAAATTGAGCAATATCTTTTGGAGAAATCTCGAATTGTTTCACAAAATCATAGCGAACGTAATTACCATATTTTTTATTGCATTTTAGCGGGCCTATCGGGTGAGGAGAAAAGGAGATTGGATTTGGGAAATGCAGCGGAGTATAAGTGAGTACTTACGCGGATGAATGGATATCCGCAACGATGTTTTGAATCTTCGCCATACTAAACAAAATGTTATTTATAAAAAAAGTCCAAAACTTTTTATAGAAAATACTTTTAGCCTTATAGAGAAAATATGCCACAGAAAACAGTCTTATACAAAAAATGTTTAATGGAAAATAGTTTTATGCATTAAATTCAATTATAAAAAATAATTGTATACAGCAAACTTTCCATAGAAAATAGTCTTGCACAGAAAATTTTCTATTTAAAATAGTCTTATACAGAAAATAGTTTCACACAGACAATTTTTTATAGAAAATAAAAAAATAATTTCTAAAGAAAATAGTTTCATACAGGCAATTTGTTATAGAAAAAGAGAACATTTTCTTTTTAAAATAGTCTTATACAGAAAATTTGCTATCGAAAATAGCCTTATACAAAAAGTTTTTATAGAAAACAGTCCTGTTCAAAATGTTCTATAGAAATAATTCGCATGAATAAAATTTTTTATAGAAAATAGTCTTATATAGAAAATTTTCTGTAGAAAGTTGTCTTGTGCAGAATATTTTATTTTTTAAATAATCTTATACAAAGTTAAAAAGTTTCAAAATGGATTCAGAATCAAGATATGCATTTCAGTAATTTAAAATCATAAATTACTAATTTTTTTCTTTTATTTTTTCTAGATACTTAACCGGTGGCGATTGTATTACCTGTGAAGGTCGTGATGATACAGCTGAGTTTTCGGACATTAGATCGGCCATGAAAGTTTTGCTGTTTACCGATCAAGAGATATGGGAAATTATAAAACTCTTGGCGGCTCTTTTGCACTGCGGCAATATCAAGTACAAGGCTACAGTGGTCGATAACTTAGATGCTACTGAAATTCCCGAGCACATAAATGTGGAGAGAGTAGCGGCCCTCTTAGGACTACCCATGCAACCCTTAATGGATGCTCTTACCAGACGTACCTTATTTGCTCATGGTGAAACTGTGGTATCCACCCTGTCACGCGATCAATCTGTAGATGTTCGTGATGCTTTTGTCAAGGGCATATATGGCCGCATGTTCGTACACATAGTGCGTAAAATTAATACGGCCATTTACAAGCCAAGGGCCACCTCTCGTAATGCCATTGGTGTTTTGGATATTTTCGGTTTTGAGAATTTCGATCAGAATAGTTTTGAACAGTTTTGCATTAATTATGCCAATGAGAATTTACAACAATTTTTTGTGCAGCATATTTTCAAATTGGAACAAGAGGAATACAATCATGAGGGTATCAATTGGCAGCATATAGAGTTTGTGGATAATCAAGATGCTTTGGATTTGATTGCCATTAAGCAATTGAATATAATGGCCTTAATTGATGAGGAAGCCCGTTTTCCAAAGGGTACCGATCATACCATGTTGGCTAAATTGCACAAAACCCATGGCACTCATAAGAACTATTTGAAACCTAAGTCGGATATAAATACTAGTTTTGGTTTGAACCATTTTGCTGGGGTAGTATTCTATGATACTAGTGGTTTCTTGGACAAGAATCGTGATACTTTTAGTCCCGATTTATTGCATCTTGTTAGTCAAAGTAGTAATAAGTTTTTGAGACAAATCTTCAGTCAGGATATTGAAATGGGAGCTGAGACACGAAAACGGACGCCTACTTTGTCAACTCAGTTCAAAAAGAGTTTAGATGCTTTAATGAAGACTCTAAGCTCGTGTCAACCTTTCTTTATCAGATGCATTAAGCCCAATGAGGTTAAGAAGCCCATGTTGTTCGATAGGGGCTTGTGCTGTCGCCAGTTGCGTTATTCGGGCATGATGGAAACCATACGCATTAGGAGAGCTGGTTATCCCATACGCCATGGTTTCCGTGACTTTGTGGAACGCTATAGATTCTTAATACCCGGAGTACCGCCTGCTCATAGAACTGATTGTCGTTTGGCTACTTCACGCATTTGCGCTGCCGTTTTGGGTAAATCCGATTATCAATTGGGTCACACCAAAGTTTTTCTTAAAGACGCCCATGATTTATTTTTGGAACAAGAGAGGGATCGTGTGCTTACGAGAAAGATTTTAATTTTACAGCGCACTATTAGAGGCTGGGTTTACCGTCGACGTTTCTTGCGCATGCGTGCTGCAGCCATAACTGTGCAACGCTACTGGAAGGGATATGATCAACGTAAACGCTACCAGAAAATGCGTGTAGGTTACATGCGTTTGCAGGCTTTGATACGTTCTCGTGTCTTGTCTCATCGTTTCCGCCACCTAAGAGGACATATAGTGGGCTTACAGGCCCATGCTAGAGGCTATTTGGTAAGACGGGAATATGGGCATAAAATGTGGGCCATTATAAAGATTCAGTCACATGCGCGCCGTATGATAGCTATGCGCAAATATAAAAAGTTAAAGGAGGAATATAAGAAGTTTGCAGAGGTTTTACACTTGCGTAAAATGGAGGAACAAGAGTTGATGCATAAAGGCAACAAACATGCCAGAGAAATCGCGGAACAACATTACCGGGACCGTTTGCACGAGTTGGAGAGAAGAGAAATGGAGCAGGAAATCGAGGAGAGGAGGAGAGTAGAGGTCAAAAAAAATTTGATAAATGATGCGGCCCGCAAACAAGATGAGCCAGTAGACGATGGGAAACTCGTAGAGGCCATGTTCGATTTCTTACCAGATTCTAGTAGTGAGGCTCCTACTCCACATGGTGGCCGTGAAACCTCGGTGTTCAACGATTTGCCTCATGGTCAGCATGTCAATCAAGAGGTATGGTTTTGATTTTTTACACGTATTAAACGTTTAAACTTATAAAAATATTTTAATTTAAATAGGACTGCATTGGTCCCATGCATATCTCTGAGGATGAGGAAGATTTGTCGGAGTTCAAATTTCAAAAATTTGCTGCAACTTATTTTCAAGGCAATGTCAATCATCAATATTCCAAAAAGGCTTTGAAACATCCTTTACTGCCCTTACATACCCAAGGAGATCAATTGGCGGCTCAGGCTTTGTGGATCACTATACTTAGATTTACTGGAGACATGCCTGAGCCCAAGTACCATACAATGGATCGTATGGACACGACCTCGGTAATGTCTAAAGTAACGGCCACATTGGGTCGTAATTTCATCAGAAGCAAAGTAAGTTTGAAAGGTTTCAAAAAAGTGTAATAAAAGGAAACTTTAAACCTCTAAATCTCTTACAGGAATTTCAAGAAGCCCAGTTAATGGGTTTGGATCCCGAAGCCTTCCTTAAACAAAAGCCCCGCTCCATAAGACACAAATTAGTTAGTTTGACTTTAAAACGTAAAAATAAATTAGGCGAGGATGTGAGAAGACGTCTTCAAGATGAGGAATATACAGCCGATAGTTATCAGTCCTGGCTGCAGTCAAGACCCACGTCAAATCTCGAAAAATTGCATTTCATTATAGGCCATGGTATTTTAAGGGCTGAACTAAGAGATGAAATTTATTGTCAAATTTGTAAACAACTTACCAACAATCCTTTGAAATCATCGCACGCCAGGGGTTGGATTTTATTGTCCTTGTGCGTGGGTTGCTTTGCTCCTTCGGAGAAATTTGTAAATTATTTAAGAGCTTTTATAAGAGAAGGACCTCCCGGTTATGCTCCCTATTGTGAGGAGCGATTAAAACGCACTTTTAATAATGGCACAAGAAATCAGCCACCATCCTGGTTAGAATTACAGGCCACCAAATCCAAAAAGCCTATAATGTTGCCCATAACATTTATGGATGGCAATACCAAGACTTTGCTGGCCGACTCGGCAACCACTGCCAGGGAATTGTGCAATCAACTCTCGGAAAAAATAACTCTGAAAGATCAATTTGGGTTTTCATTGTATATTGCCCTGTTTGACAAGGTTTCCTCGTTAGGCAGTGGCGGAGATCATGTTATGGATGCTATTTCCCAGTGTGAACAATATGCCAAGGAACAAGGAGCCCAAGAACGCAATGCACCCTGGCGTTTGTTCTTCCGCAAAGAAATTTTCGCACCCTGGCATGATCCCACTTTTGATCAAGTTGCCACGAATCTCATTTATCAACAAGTTGTAAGGGGCGTAAAATTTGGTGAATATCGTTGTGATAAGGAGGAAGATTTAGCCATGATAGCTGCCCAGCAATATTTCATAGAATATGGCACTGACATGTCCATGGAAAGGCTATTTACTTTGCTACCCAACTTTATACCCGACTTTTGTCTAACCGGCATTGACAAGGCCATTGAAAGATGGGCTGCCTTAGTTTTGCAGGCATATAAGAAGTCATACTATGTTAAGGAGAAAATAGCTTCATTAAAAATCAAAGAAGATATAGTCAGTTATGCCAAGTATAAATGGCCTTTATTGTTTTCTAGATTCTATGAGGCCTATCGTAATTCCGGACCAAATTTGCCCAAGAATGATGTTATCATAGCGGTAAATTGGACTGGGGTTTATGTGGTCGATGATCAAGAGCAAGTTTTATTGGAGCTAAGTTTTCCCGAGATAACAGCGGTATCAAGTCAAAAAACCAACAAGGTTTTTACACAAACCTTTAGTTTGTCTACGGTAAGAGGAGAGGAATTTACTTTCCAAAGTCCAAATGCTGAGGATATAAGAGATTTGGTGGTATATTTTTTGGATGGCTTAAAGAAAAGGTTAGCTTTTGAATTATTAAATAAAACAAAGCATTTTTTTTAATTGTTTTACTTTTAACAGATCAAAGTTTGTCATTGCAATTCAGGATTATCGTGCCCCCTCGGATGGTTCCAGTTTTCTGTCCTTCTTTAAGGGAGATTTGATTATTTTGGAAGATGAAAGTTGTGGTGAAAATGTTTTAAATAATGGCTGGTGTATTGGCCGATGTGAACGTTCTCAAGAAAGAGGAGATTTTCCAGCTGAAACCGTTTATGTTTTGCCTTCACTATCTAAACCTCCTCAAGATATATTGGCATTGTTTAATGTTGATGAAGCTCATCATGGCCGCCGTTTAAGTATGGTCTCAAATGGTGTGCCAGAGACTAGAGATAGACCTCATACTTTAATGGAATATGCCATGGATCATTTCCGTTTGCCACCAAAGAGAACAGTCTCGAAAACTCTCACCTTAAGTTCGAAGAGATCCGAGGAAATATGGCGTTATTCCAGAGATCCTATAAAGGCTCCTTTACTAAGGAAATTACAGTCCAAGGAAGAATTTGCGGAAGAAGCTTGTTTTGCTTTTGCCGCCATACTTAAATACATGGGAGATTTACCTTCCAAAAGACCCAGAATGGGTAATGAAATTACCGATCATATATTTGATGGTCCCCTCAAACATGAGATCTTAAGAGATGAAATCTATTGTCAAATTATGAAACAATTAACCGACAATCGTAATCGTATAAGTGAGGAAAGAGGGTGGGAGTTAATGTGGTTGGCTACAGGTTTGTTTGCCTGTTCCCAGGGCTTACTCAAAGAGTTGACTTTGTTTTTAAGAACAAGAAGACATCCCATTTCTCAAGATTCTCTACATCGTTTGCAGAAAACCATACGCAATGGCCAACGTAAATATCCTCCCCATCAGGTTGAAGTGGAGGCTATACAACACAAGACAACACAAATCTTCCACAAAGTCTATTTCCCCGACGACACTGATGAGGCCTTTGAGGTCGACTCCTCTACCAGGGCAAAAGATTTTTGCCACAATATATCCCAACGTCTGTCGTTGCGCACTAGTGAGGGCTTCTCTTTGTTCGTGAAAATTGCCGATAAGGTGATTTCGGTACCAGAAGGTGACTTCTTCTTTGATTTTGTAAGACATCTTACGGACTGGATTAAAAAGGCTAGACCCATACGAGATGGCACAAATCCCCAATTCACCTATCAAGTTTTCTTTATGAAAAAATTATGGACCAATACCGTGCCCGGTAAAGATCGTAATGCTGATCTAATATTTCACTATCATCAGGAGCTGCCAAAACTATTAAGGGGTTACCATAAGTGTTCGCGGGAAGAGGCTGCAAAATTGGCTGCTTTGGTCTATCGTGTACGTTATGGTGATAATAAACAAGAATTGCAAGCCATACCGTAAGTATTTTTCCTTTGAAAAAACATTATAAAAGGATTAGCATATGAACTGGTACATTTCTTTTTTGTTTATTTAACAGACAAATGCTGCGTGAATTGATACCCTCCGATTTAATGAAAATGCAAAGCACTAGTGAATGGAAACGAGCCATAGTTGCTTCCTATAATCAAGATTCCGGCATGAGTTCGGAAGATGCTAAAGTGGCATTTTTGAAAATTGTTTACAGGTGAGAAAATCAATTTTGAAAATTTAAAGTTAATTTAAAAAGTTCGAAAATTTAATAAACAACAAATTAGTTTATTATCAGGGGTGGTCTGAAAATCAAAAACGCAATTCGCAAGAATTTGGAAATTGTTTTTAAAAGCCTTTTTATCTAATTTTTAAAATTGTTGTTATAAAATTCTGTTTAATTGAAAAATATTTGTCTTAAATTTGTCATAAAATTCTTTTATTACAAACATCTTATTAAAAACGACGTTGAAAATTCTTGCGTTTTGCGTTTTCGATTTCGAGAACACCCCTGTATAATTAGGAACTTCGAATATTAAAATTTAAAATTTCTAAAATTCTGAATTCATTTTAAAGATTTAAAATAGTTTTCGTAGTAAAAATATATAAATTTTAGAAATTTCTAAATAAATAAAGTATGGGTCAAGGCCCATTGAAAAGGTCTGCGCAAGAAGCCTGATGATCATTGTTTATGTTCTTTTTAGTTGTCAAAAGTTGTTTACATTTTGCTTACATGTGCATGTATACTAGAGATGAGCGATATTTCCGTACCTGTGATTTAATCACTGTTACTGAAAAATCACGAATCACAGTTGTGACCAAATCTGTTAAGTAACAGGTACTTGCTAAGTTGTTATTTTCTTATTTTGTTTCATACACAAATTTATGATATTTCACTGTTTGTGTGGGTAATAGCGTTTTTTGCACTCATGAATGTAATTGTTGCTATTTTTTCATTTGTTCTCTCTTCCTTTTTAGAATTTTTTTACAGCCAATGTTTATTTGTTCAAGTATGTCCAACTAAACAGGTGATCGTTTTTGTTGCCTTATTTCTTTGTCAAACTCCATAACAAAAAATTTTCAAATATCCAAGAACAAAAATAAAAGTTGTGATCACAATCACAGTTTTAAATAACAGTGATTTTAAAATCACGTTCACTAATCACGATGTTCCTTAAAAATCACGGGATCGCTCATCTCTAATGTATACGTTTATGGTATGCCACACATACACGTTTTTTCCTTTTGCTTTGTATATGCGGTAGTAAATTTTTGACAACTAAAAAGAATGGTTTTTTGTTGTTGTACAAGTAAGCAGACCTGATAGATGGGCCTTGGTATGGGTTCTAGCTGGCATTTCCCGATGTATGGGTAAACTAACCTACCATGTAGGATGAATCCTCCTTTCGCTCACTTTAGGTAAAAGTAAAGTTGTAGATAATATCCTACCTTTAGCTTTCGGTTAGTTGGGAAAACGGACCTTAGTGAATGCTGAAACAAGAAGCTATTAAAACAATTTGTGATAAACTGACAGCAGTTGAAAATTAAATTTCTAGCGATGTTTCGACGAATTTTATCCAACCATCAAACTCTAGCCAACCAACCTCCGATAAATATACGGAATATCTTTTGGAAAACAAGTCCAAGGTTATTTGTTTTAACATTTTGCTTCGCAATGTGTTTGGCTTATAAATGTTCTACAACAAAGTTCATATCCGACTTTTGGGTAAATATGAAGCAGACTTTTTACCCACTTCTTACCCAATTTACCAATTTCACCGGGTATTTATCAATTAGGTATTTACCTGTTTCCAATCTTTACAAATAAACTTTTGAAAATTCGAATAATTATCAAAATAATTTTCGTGGGAATACAAAATTTAATTTAATGTTGGAAGAATTCCAATCAATTGTAGTGTGGAATGTAAGGAGAGATAAACTCACTGTTTATTGTTGATGATTTTGCTTAAACTTTGATATTGTTACAAATAGAACTGTTTCTGTAATTCTTATACGCTTAACAGTTTTATTTGGTTTAATATCTTTAGTTTTTCTAAAATCTTTATGGATAAAATTTCCTGATGATCTGGCCTAAGCAACCAGTGAAATGCGCATAGGAATAGCTTATCCCATCAACAATAGATTTCAGTGTTTTTATCAAATAATAAAAATTGGGAATTAAGCACGAATAACAAAATCATTTAAATTCGAATTATTTTAATTTAATTTTTCAAATCGATTTTAAAATGGGAATGAGAAATTCAAAAATAAAGTGTATAAAGCTTCGTTCACAATCCCAGAAACAATTTTACTTGGTGTTCATAATAGAGCAACAATTTTTTTTTCGCCACCACACACATTTTGCATTAAGAAACCGTTTGCAAATTTAACCCACAACAATATTATGCATTTATTATTTTTTTACAATTTTCATTTAAAACTACATAAATAAAATTATTTTAAACGTCAGAAACAATTTCATTCAAATTGTTGCTGAAGTTCTAGTTGACTCAACTCAAGGCCCATCTATCAGATCTGCTTACTTGTACAAAAACAAAAAACAATTCTTTTTAGTTGTCAAAAATTTACTACCACATATACAAAGCAAAAGGAAAAACGTGTATGTGTGGCATACCATAAACGTATACATGCACATGTAAGCAAAATGTAAACAACTTTTGACAACTAAAAAGAACATAAACAATGATCATCAGGCTTCTTGCGCAGACCTTTTCAATGGGCCTTGACTCAACTTTAGTTACATTTTTAAAAAAATTTTAGTTACATTTTTGTTCGAATAATGAAAGGAAAATATATGAAATACTTTGGGGAGATAGAAGAAAAAAGAAATCGTGAACAAAGAAAGCTTAACTAAATTAAATTTTTGTAATCACTTAAGAAATTTCAATTAAAATTTTCTAACTTCGAATTTTTTGAATTTTAATAAGAACATTTATCGTAATTTGGAATTAAAACCTTAACTTTGCT
The DNA here is from genome assembly GCA_949318255.1 of Pollenia labialis. Lineage (NCBI taxonomy): Eukaryota > Metazoa > Arthropoda > Insecta > Diptera > Polleniidae > Pollenia > Pollenia labialis. The sequence continues at coordinate 27,666,354 of OX439141.1, read as the reverse complement.
TAATCAAAACAGATTCCGAAACGGAAAGTGTGCAAAAAAATTTAGAATACTTTGAAATTATTGCAACATGATCAAACATATCAATAAACCATTTATCTGGAAATGTAAAATTTTGAAAAACATTAAAAAAAATTTATTTTAGAAATTACTGCCTGTTTAAGGATTTCGGATGTCAACGTTCGATATCGATGAACAGGCAGTCAATTATTTTTTTATCAAGTAGGTGTTTATAAATATCGAAAATTAAACTGTGAATTTACAAAAAAAAAAAAAAATTTTTTTTTCAAATAAAAAATTTCAAATTAAAAAACTTGTTTATATTTCAAAAGTTCAAAATAAATTACAAAAACAGTATATTTAAGGTACCTATTTTGAATTTTCGAAATAAGTTATAACTTCAATTCAGTGTTCGAAAATAAACACTAAATATCGTTCCTTAGCTAATAATGTTTGTGTAGAAATCAATTAAAAAAATAACGTTTCCCTGTTAATCATCTTTCGAACACAAAAATAATACTGTTTTTATCAAACTCAACAAAAGATGAGAACATTTAATTCCGTTCGGTTTTTTTAATCCACAAACTTCATTGTGTTCGGTTCGGCTCATTAATGTTCGCCCCTTTTGGCTGGTAAAAAACCAATCATGTTTTACAAAAATAAAAAGCCAACAAAAAAATTTAAACAAACAAAATATATACACAATACATAAAATGTTCGGTCCTTTCTTGAAAATTGTTACGAACAGTATTAAGGGTTGTGTTCGTCTACACCATCAATAAAAAAATAGATATCGTTCTTGGGTGTGTGAGCCGAAAGCTAAATAACGTACTGTTAATTTTCGAACACTGCTTCAAATACTATTATTAACTTCTAGTCATAGATAAACCACTATGGTTGGAAAAATGTTATAATAGTGTTAGAATGAAATAAATTGTCCCCACATTCCCAGCAAACACAAATAAAAGTTCTGAAAACTAATATCGATTTTATTGGAATTTCATACATAAATTCACAAAAAATATAACTTTTTCCAGAATGCTTTTATTTTTTTAATGATATTTCAACATTTGATAGCAATTTTTATTTGAGAATGGGTTTATTTAAATATCATTATTAATTTCATGTCAAGTTTTATTGTTTGGTGGGAATAGTTCACCACTTTAATGCTGCCTGCCCACAAACGGGATTAGTTGAAACATGCACGATGAAACTAAAATCGAAACATAAGTATTGCGTGTTTTTCGAATATGAGGCATTATTCGTAAAGCGGATATATAAAAAAATGAAATAAAATTGTCCAAAATTCTTCATATTTGGCATACAACTACACAGACAAAATTTTCCAAAAAATTGTGCACAAATTAAAGCATTAAAGAAAAATAAAATCTGTTTTAATTTAAAATATAACAAGTGAATAAAACGTGTAATCAAGGGAATTAAACGTTTAATTGATACATGCTATTAACTTGTTTATTGGTACAAATTTAATCAATTTTTTGATTAATATCACAACTTTTTTAATTGAAATCAATTTTTATATTTTTTTTCTGTGTACAGTTCTTGTAGATAAGAATGTGTGTGCCAAATATTGCAGTGTGGTGTAGAAATCCAGCTTTATCTATGCTTGTAGTTTTCTTTATTGTTTTTATTTAATTTTTCGCTTTAAATAATTTAAAAATTTTGTTTCTATCTTTTCATATTTCTTTTTTAAGATGGCCCACATTTGGCTCCGCCTTTTTTGAGGTTAAACAAACGACTGAACCCAATTATCCCGAAATGTTATTGATAGCTATAAATAAACATGGTGTTAGTTTAATACATCCCGTTACGAAGGTAAATTTCAAATATAACAAATCAAAATATTAAAGGTTTTTTATTTTACACTTAAATTTTCTAAATTCCAGGACATTTTAATTACTCATCCATTTACTCGTATTTCAAATTGGTCTTCTGGCAATACCTATTTCCATATGACTATTGGCAATCTGGTTCGAGGCTCAAAATTATTATGTGAAACATCATTGGGCTATAAAATGGATGATTTATTAACATCCTATATATCGCTAATGTTAACAAACATGAACAAAAATCGTACTATACGCGCAAATTAATAAATCAGTCTCCTACTTTATCTCTAACGGTCCCTTTTTTAAAATAATTTTTATATCCATAAAAATATAAACTCCATAAACTGACCTCACTTTTAGTGTATACTTTATAAACAAAATCTTTGTTTTTTTTTCAAGAAAAAAATGTTGGTTATTTATGGCAATTGTTTGCTTAAAATATCCCCCCCTCCCCCTTTTTTCAACCCTTTAACTTGTTAAAAAATTAAATTAATTTGAATATTAACTAATAATGTATTAACAAAATATTTAATTTCTTTTTTAATTCCTATAATTAATATAACTTAATTATTTATTTATATATTTTATGTATTAGTTTTTAAGTAAGACAATCGAAAAAGGAAAACAGAAAAATAATTTTGAATACTTGATTACAGTTTGTTGCTAATGTTTACATAAATTTTGGTCTTGTTTTTCCGAAATTGTTGAAATTTATAGAAAATATCCAGAGTTACATTTCAATTAAATGTAGTCGCCTTATATTGTTAAAAACAAATTTGAGTTTAAATAAAAAATTTTAGGAAAAATCTTAATAAATTATTTATGGAACAGCAATATTTTTTATTAATAATTTTTACAATTATAGTTATATTTTGTAATCAAATAAACAAGTATGTATATTATTTATACAATAAATATATATTTACAAAAACAAAAAAAAAATCAAACCCTTTTGTTTTAAAATATAAAAAAATTGGAATATACAGACATGTTCAAGGCGAACTGACTTTCAGGTGGCGTTGAAAACACAGCTGTGCTACTTTTTTTTCTTAATTAGAGAGAGGAACGTCAAAAGTTACTTGTGTTTTTGACATATCGGCCAACGAAAGCAACAAAAAAATACATTGTTGTGTTTTTGGTGTTGTTACTTGTTGTAGTATCGACACCACCGTTTACATGAATTCGCCTTGGACATGTTCTAGAAATCGAATTCGAATAAAAATAAAATAAAATTAATTTTGCAAACGTTTTTAAAAAACTCATAAATTTCTTTCCTCTAGCGTACTGCAGAAAATATTGCTGCTGTTCACGATAGTGTGGCTGAAGGGCCGTCCACTTCAACTCGCCGTCGTGCCCAACAATTGCACCTCTCAAGCTCGTCGTTGCTGAACATTATGCATAAAGACATGCATTAACACGCTTACAAGCCGCATTTGACTCAAGAACTAAAGCTTCTTGACCAGTCCAAACGTCGTCAATGGTCAGAATGGTGGCAAGAAATGGCAACAGTGGATGATCAATTTTCGAAGAAAATCATCTTCAGTGATGAGGCACATTTTCGCCTCAGTGAACTCGTCAATAAGCAGAATTGCCGCATTTGGGTGAATGATAATGCAAGAGTGATTGTCGAAAAACCAATGCACCCACAAAGAGTGACTTTTTGATGCGGGTTATGAGCTGGCGGCATAATCGGGCTGTATTTTTTCCAAAATGAGGCCGGTCATCAGTTACCTACTGTGAATCGTGTTCGCTATCGTGAGATGATTACGAACTTTTTATGGCCCGAATTGGAAGATATGGATGTGGATGATATGTGGTTTTAACAGGACGGTGCCAATTGCCACACAGCTACCGAAACAATGGCTCTTTTGCGCGACAAATTCAATGGTGGTGTTATCTCACGTAGTGGCGATGTCAATTGGCCGCCAAGATCATGTGATTTTACACCGTTGGACTTCTTTTTTTGGGGTTATTTGAAAGAAAAGCTGTACGTCGATAAGCCAGTAACAATTCAAGAGCTTAAGGATGAGATAACTCGGCACATTAACGGCATAGAACCTCAATGATGCCTTAGCGTCATCGAAAATTTGGACCATCGGATGTAGGTGAGCCGCCGAAGTCGCGGCGGCCATTTAGCCGATATTTTGTTCCATACATAACTAAACCATACAAATATTAGGTATATCATAATAAAAAGAAATGACAATAATTTCCTAAATAATTTGTGTTTTATTTAAAATCAACATCGGCCCTTAAAATGTTACCACCCCTTAAAACGAACAAACCAAGCAATAAATAAAAAGCGAATTTGCTATATTCGGCCATGCCGAGTCTAATAAGCCCTTCATCATGGTGCGGTAAGAACAGAATGTTATATAAATACTGTTCTTTAGATTTTAATAAATCTATTTTGTTCCCTGCCCACCCCTCCAAAACCAACCGTTTTTTTAGAGAGGTTGCGTATTGATGATCGAGCTACATGTACCAAATTTGGACCATTTTTCTCTTTCCATTCTTTAGATATAAATAAATCTACTTTGTACTCATTTTGGACCCATAACTCTCATTCTACTAAATCGATTTTGCTGAATTTCAATCACTATCTGCTTTATATTGAGTTTTTCGAAATTGGGCGTGTTTTCAACAGATTTTGATTTAAAATGTGTTGAAACCAACAAATCTATAAATCACCAAACATATAAATGATCTTTAAATGCATAAAATTGGGCGTTTAAACTACCAATTCAGACCATATGAATTTGGCAAGATTTATTGTAGTGCTGCCACATGTTATTTTTTTAACTGCATATATTACATGGGACACTGATGTATAGTTGTTAACTTAAAACTACTTAGAAATTTAAGTTTAGTTCAACTAAACGAGCGCTTAAACTTTCACTAATTAATTAGATGTATTTTAAAAAAGTTTCACACGGAATGACAAACATAGTAGGAATGTTCAAAAAATATCGATATATCAAAATATCGATATTTAAAATAAATATAATCGATATATATCACCGATATTTTAAATACCGATATATCGATGTATCGATATTGAAATACGACTATCGAATTCGATATTTTTTAAAGTCAGTCTTCATTAAGAACTCAAAATTTTAGCCGTTTTTCAAACAATATGTTTTTTAAGAATTGGAATCATTGCATGCATCATATGTTTTTTTTAAACAAATATGAAGATCTAAAATAATTGGCATTTATAAGAAGCAGTGCCGGATACAAGAAGCAGATTGTCTGGAGTGCACATAAAACAGAGAGTGCTCCTGATGTCCATATCTGATGATTACTGGTTTGACTAAAACCAGTTGGTACTTTTGGGGTGCAATTCAAATTTTAAGAAAAGCTGGTACTTCTATGACTTACTTACTTCCATTTAAATTTTTCGTAATTTATTTTTTTTTCTTTTGGTTTTTTGTATTTTTCCCTTTTGTTTTTGTTATAATTGAATTTTTTGTTTTGATTAAATTTTTTTGTTTTTATTAATTTTTTTAAATAAAATGAAACAATAAAAAGTAACAATGTAATTACATATAATTAATTTGTTCATACATATGTATGTTTGTACAAAGGTATACCGAATTTTTTAATTTGGTAATAGTTTCAGCAAAATACGTTCGATATATCGATATATCGATATTTTTGAAATAATAAATATCGATAATCTAAAAAAATATCGATTCGATATATATCGATATATTTTTTCAACTTGCCCATCCCTAAAACATAGTATACCCTCATTTTACCAGTCGTGGTCGTGGAGGGTATAAAACCATGTGATTTTGGGTAAACTTAGAGGCAGTCGAGGTTTTTTGTTATCTTAGCCATTTGTGGACCGATCTGGCCGAATTTCAATAGCAAACTTTTCGGGGCCAAATGTGATGTACACTGAAAATAAAAATCAACCCATCCGTACTTAAATCAAGCCAAAGCAGTGTCAATAGTACTTTTAAAATGGATTTCCCTCAATCAAGTACAGAACACATGATTCAAGTAAAGATTATTCAGGTGCCCCGTAATTAAAGTAATACAAATATGAGATTGACTTTAGTAAAAGTGAGATAAAAATTAGTATAAAGTAAAAGTGAGATAAAAATTTGTATGAAACTGTGCTTGATTCAAAGATTTCGAAGTTGGCTTAATCCTGAAATCGTACTTGAAATAATCTGAAAGTGGATTGAATTCAACATAAACAATTACCCCGGAGAACCAGGGGTTTATTTATTTATCCAACCTCGTTCGTTACACATATTTGCTTTCTCTTTGTTGTTTTTTCTCCTTCGCTTACAGAAGACAACTCACTTATAAGGCAACAGCAGAATGCCGATATGGGTTTCGTAATTATTTTACTTTGAAAATTAATTAAAACAATTCGGGATTTTTTGGTTCTTATTTTACTTTTTATACACGAAAATTATGTTTGTTTTTCTTCTTGTAGTGTTTCTACAGTTTTTTTTACCTAGTTTTGAAGTGTTGTTGTTGTTTCTGCAACAAACTTTTACAAACAGACGAGTATGCACGCATTTGGAAAATATAGTGGCCAGACCAGCGAAAAATTTAAGCTTTTATTTACTTGATTTAAGAATTTTATACTTATTTGTAGAAACTCGGGAATTGGTTTTCGAAGGTAATCCCATGTTGGATTGTACATAAATTTTAAGTACGACTTAAAGTAAGTGCCGGCTTACACATGTCAAGTTTGACTCGACAAGTTTTGAGTTTTTAGGAGAAAGGGGAAAAGAAATGGCATTCGCTTTTCCCTTCTCTCCTAAAAGCTCAGCTGAACTGGCATTAAGTGGAAAAACCTGAATTAAGTTCGAGCTTTTTCTTTCTGTGGGAATACGTAAATAACAACCAAGTTCCCATAATTTCTGTGGTCTTAGGATAAACCATTTCAACAGACAGATGAACATCGTTAAATCAACTTCGCTCCTCATAAAGATTTATAAGCAAATAACTTTTTAATAATACGTCTTTCCAAATGTTGGTGGACATTTTAAATTCAATTGTCTCCGATAAAAGTATCCTGTTCTATTCGGCTACCGGCGACATTTCGTTTTTTTTTTTTGCAGAAGTTTTTAAGTTATGAAAAGGCAGTTGAAAACGATTCAACCGATAGTTAAAACATTGCCAATTGTCTTGTGCATTGTACTGCAAGTTTTTTGTTGCAACGATGGAACTTACATTTACTGCATAAAATAGAAAAAAACCAAGTAAAAAAGTATAGTCGATCATATGATACCTTACACCACAGTATATTCTAAAATTTGTTTTTGTTTTAAATGTTATTTTCTATGCAAACGTTAACGTTCGAAATCGATGAACTGGCTGTTAATTTTGCTCTGAAAATTTATTTCTATCTTAATTTTTACAGTTATTAAATTTTTTTTTTTTTAAATTTAAATTTTGTTAAAAGAAAAATTACCACACTGGCAACACTAAATGCAGTACATGTTATTTTTACGCTCTATTTCTCTTCCACTCTGGCTTAGGGAAATAAAGCAGCATGAAAGAGCTGAAAGACCTTCTCTCATTGGCTGCTTTTTAACAAAGTAGAATCAAAATAACTCTGTCTTGGCTTTCTGATTGGCTGTTAAATTCCTGCTATGTTATGCTTTGTTTCTTGTATAAAAAATTTAAACCTTTTAAACAAAACCTCATTTTATTCACATGAACTTAAAGAAAAAAACTATAAAACATCACAATTTTTCTTTTAAAATAATCAAAAAATTTCCCACAAATTTAGCAAAGATTTTGCAATCTAATTTTTATAAAAAAAACAAGAGCAATGAACTTTTTATGGCAAAACTGCCGCGATTTTTTTTTCAACTAAAAGTTATTGTTTAAATAAATTGAAGTTTCCTAAAGTTTTTAAATCGTTTGTTTAAAAGTTTTTACTTTATAATTTTCTTGATTAAACTAAATGTGGCACTTAAACATACACGACATGCGATTTGTTAATTTGGGAAAGTAAAATATATTTTTTATTGCAAATCAACAAATTTGTTTTTGGGAAAATTTAAAGAAAAAAAGTTTTAAAAAATCAATATGATTTCCCTTATAACTAACTAGATAAAATAAAGAATTTAATTAATTTTAATTACTTTAAAGATTTGGGATAATAATTTTAAATTACCTACCTACCTACCTACTAGGTACTGATTTAAGTTCTTATTGCAGTAGGTACCTATTTTGGATTTACAATAGATTGTAAATTTAAAAAAAAATCAAAATTTTTCCCATCATAGGTAGGTATAGGATTTTAAGTCTGTTAGGTATAAAGTTGTAAATTATTTTTTTTAGTAATTTTTTAAGTTTTCGTGTCATGATCGGTTGCTGTTTTTTTAAGAAACAATTAACTTTTCGCGACTGTTGTTTCGCCTTAATTAAATTTGTTAATTTATGACTTGTTGTTGTTATTTTTTAACTGTACCCAGTATTGAAACAAAAATTTTAGCTAAATAATTTTAATATCTAGGTAGGTATAAAGATATATGTAGGTATAGGTAGGTACCTATATCGTGTTTTGCTGTCTGTTTTTCATTTTATTTTTAAACCTTTTAATAAACAATAGTTAAATTTGTGTTGAAATCTAGATTTTCATGGGATTTTTTTTTTCCAAAACTAACAATGCCAGAACAAACTGTAATTTGATTTCAACACTTTTTTTTTGTTAAAGTAAACTTTTAGAAAAAAAAACAAAACATATTAAGAATAATAAAACTTTTCCAGCGTAAAAAATATTTAAGATTTATTCTTGAATTAAATACAAAATACTAATGTCCCACCGAAGGCACTTTCTCAGACCGAAGTCGAAGCCGAACGTTGGTAAAAATGTGTCATCTGGAAATACCTACAATAACCACCAGCAGTTCGGCGAAAATTTTTCGAAACGCAGAACATCAGCAAGACAAACATGGCAGACATTTTTTAAATTCTCTAACACCATATGGCTGGAAAATCTTATTTGATAGATCGCTTGGTCGTTTTATTTTATTGAAAATGTATTGGCAATAGAATTTTCATGTTTAAAAAAACGCTTGTCGCTCTTGTTTAGGTAGCTCAGTAAGATAAAAACTTAAAAAAAACTTATTCAGTTCTAGGTTCCATTGACAGAGCCGCAATTAAGAACAGCTAAAGTGGGTTCAGTAATAAGTTACTGTTACAGTTTCAATGTATGCACCTGTGTCCAGCACCCCAATTAAGGGTAACCACCGAATGAATATCTTGCTATCTCCTCCAGAAATATCCGGCATTCTCGGTTATTCAGTTTTAGTTCAGTTTAAGTTCAGTTCTAGTTTAGTTCTAGATCAGTTCAAGTCAGTTATAGTTCAAGTCTAGTTCATTTTAATATCAGTTCAAGTTCTGTTCATTTTTAGTTCAGGTTCAGTTCAAGTTCGGTTTAAGTTCAGTTCAAGTTCAGTTTAAGTTCACTTCAAGCTCAGTTCAAGTTCAGTTTAAGTTCAGTTCAGTTCAAGTTCAGTTCAGGTTTAGTTCAAGTTTAGTTTAAGTTCAGTTCTAGTTCAGTTCATCTACGAGAACATTGTTCCAATTTTTTATTGATTTAAAACTTTTTTTTAGACTTAAGACACAAACTTTTTTTAAGAAATAATATTCAGTTCTTCTATACCTGTAACTCGGTTCCAGGTTAATTCTAGTTGTGCTCATATTCAGTTTTAGGCCGGCCTGAAATGGCCTGGATTGCCAGTTTTTTTGTCTTGGGTCAACCCATCTATAGACGACAATAATGAATTTTTTGTTGCATCAATGGGTAGAAAAGTGTCAAAAAGGAGGAAATACGAGAAATTAAATTTCGTTCTTTTACTTTTCCGTCCTTAGAAATATAAAATTATAGATGCAGGGAAAGTCAGAACCTGCACGTAGAGAAAATACCTTTATGGTTGGGCATGGTTACGGCAACTACACCATGTTAATTGTAACAATATATTGTTGTCGTACACAAAAACCTTTTATTTTTATTTATTATCAGCAATATTATAGTTAGTGTAAACATATCAATGTTTATCGCAATTATAAATTTGAGTATTGTTGACTGAAAAATAATTATTGTTCCAACAACTAAATAATGATAACTTTGAAAACATATTAAATTTCTTACAACCATAACATGATAACTTTCTATACCTGTAGCCATATTATGCTTAAGAAGCAAACAAAATATGTTTACTCTAGTAATATTATTTTAGCGACATATGCAAAATAATTTTATGAATCAGTTTTGTCGTTTGTTTTAGATATGCCCATGGAATTATTTGAATTATTTTGAGTGAGTAGTTAAGCAATAAAAAATAAATAGTCATTATAAAAAAACAATTGTTAAGAAATTAAAACAAAATATAGAAATTGTAGGTATTCACATAAAAAAAAATTATACAGTGCCACAAAATAAAAAACCGATAAAATTTAATTTATTTTTTATTGTTGTGACAGCACCACTGTAAATAAAATGATTACTTCTAAATTTATTATGATTGACATGATAATAATTTGTTTACTTCTTAACTTATTATGATTATCATGATAAGAATATGCTTAAGGGAAAAATATTATGATGTTATATTACGAATTTGATCATAATATGATTCAATAATAATCGTAATATGGTGACTACAATCATAAATCTTATCATAATATGTTGCTCTTAGAATATGCTTACCACAACCATGTTTTTTCTTTGCGTGCATACTAAACTTATAAAATTTTAAAAAAAATTGTCCCTACTGCTAAAATCATAATCCTTGACAGGTAAAATTTATGACAGCCCGCACTTTATTTTTCATCCGCAACATTTGTTTCAAACATACTTGCATGCAATTTATACTCGAACGACTCGCTTATATATAATTTTATAATTCAACCAGTAGTTAAGGAGATTCAAATATACCTATTACCGCGTTTTTTGCGATTGACCCCAATGTGCAACAGTAACCACACAAACACAAATTTTAAAGTTTTAGAGCTAATAAATTGCTTTTAAGTTTTAGCAGTTCCCTTACTAAATTGTAGTGAAAAAAAACTGGCTCGTTGTTATATTTTTATTTTTTTTTATAAATTATTAAAAACAAAAAAACATAAAATTTTTATTTTTTGGGTAAAATTTTAATGATTTGTATCTCTAAAACTACTGAGCCAATTTAGAAGAAAATTCTGTTGTCGAATTTCGGTTTTTTTTTACTGAATATGGAGAACCTTTCTTAAGTTATACCTACTACCAGATGTGAAGAAGGGGCCTCTATTTTTTACATAACGCTACTACAAAAATGTTGAACCAAAGGAAAAAAAATGGAGAGCAGATACGCGTTCAGCGTTCCAAATAACTGCAGAAACAACTTTTATTTCTAGCAAACGAAAAATGTTTCGAAATTTGTAAGCCTGTGTAAATAATTTTGCTTGAATTTGGGCCTTATTTATAAAAAAATAAAACAGCTTAATAAAAGGTTTATTTAACAAATTTTCATACAAAATCTGTTTCATAAACCCATTATTTTTTATATATAATTCCGTTAATATTTAAAAAAAAAATTGATTTTAAAAGAACTAAGCAATAAATAAAAAAGATTTCTCTCTTTCTCTTCTTGCAATGAGCAATCAAGTTTCTTGCTTAAGTCTTTTTATACCCGCCATATTTATTGAGTTGATTGTAATGCAAAGGACTTAAGCAACGAACTTGATATTTACTTTTCATCCTGTCTAAAACAAAGTTCATGTCTTAAGTCTTTCGTTTTATTCATTATTTAAAGCCAAAAAAACACATTAATTAAATCACAAATTTTAAATTGTTAGAAACCCCATTAAATGTTCCAGTTAAATTTCTTTTTACAAACTGAAATTTTTATTTTTTTTTACCAAAATCAGTTCCCATGAAAATTTAGAAAGACCAACAAACAAATTATCATTAAGAGACACGACCAAAAACCAAGTAGTGGATAAAAAAAATGTTTTCCTTAAGATTTCTTTTTCTTAAAAAAAAGTCTTAAGCTTTAAAGAAAAAAAAAATTTTTGCATAAAATTCCCACGCAGTTGTGATTTTTTTTTTTTTTTTAATATACAAAACAAAAAGAATAAAACTACCACTTTTTCAAGCATAATTTAGCGTGTGAAAATTTTTAGTAAAAACCTAAGAATTTTTCTTTATAATTAACTTATTTTTCTTACCACAAACACAAGCTTAAGTTAGAGAAAGACAATTTTATAGAAGACATTTTATAGTAACACTCAAGTTTAAAAGAGACATCCATACTTTTTATGACTTGCACCTTCTTTACAACATTCATCTTTATAAAGTTTCCACACAGGGGCTATTACCAAGTATTCTTAATAAATCTTATAAGAAAATAGGGTTACTTTCAGCTTTTAGCTACTTGTTGTACTTGTTGTTCATCTCTGCTCATTAGAATTTCTAATTTTGAGGTTTAATGTAAAAAAATGTTCCCACTAAAACTCTATTTATGATCTTAAGGTGGTTGTTTGTGTCTTAAAGACGAACACTAGCAACGAAAAAAAAATTTCAACACGCAAAGTTGTGTTAATAAATGATGGGAAATTACTTTTTAAAATTTTGCGTTTCTTTTTGTTTTTTGCTTTTTCTTTTTTCCTAAACATGCAAGTTCAAGTCTTTGCTTTTATTTTCCGAAATAATAGTAATTTTCTTATCAGATTTTGTGAAAAAGTTAATTTTAAGGAGTTTGTCTTATAAGTTTTTTTTTTGTGTTCGAAAAAAAGTAGAAGGGGAAAAGTTGTGTGGTGAATAAACAAGTTGGTGGGGTGGACTGGTTAACATAATGAAAGGGGCTTAAGTTTTACTTGAAAAGTTTATAATTTTCTCACGACGCGTAGTGAAGAAAAGGGTTAAATGTTTATTCTACATAATAATTAATTGTTAGATTTTAAAAGGAAGAGTTTTCTGTTTTTAAAGAAGAAATCGACTCTTTTCTTTAAATGTAATTTTTTTTTAAATATTTTTTTATACATTTTTAATAAAATAAACTCTTATTTTTTTCATGTCAAAGGAAAATTTCGTCCGTTAAGCTTTTATTTAAAACAAAATAAATAATATTTTATTTAATATTTTTTTATATTCAAATTGTTGTCTATTGAATTGAGCTTTAGGTTAAGAATGTAACGGATCATAGCCCAATTAGTAGGTCTGCGGTAGAAATGGTAGAAATGTCGAAAACAATTGCTACAAAAACAATTTACGAGAAAAACACAACTCTGCAAAAAATCAGCAGGCGTTTCGCGCAGACGTACTAATTGAACCATGTAATAGATTATTTTTATAAATTTTTTTTTTATTGTAAAAATATTTTCTATTAGACAATTTTTATTATTTTTCTTTATATTAAAAACTTTAGTAAATTGTTATTTTTCCCTGATGATGATATTGATGTAAAGGGTGGGCCAATTATAATGCACGATGTTAATTGTGAGCCACACCGTCACGTTAAGTCTTTTGCCCAACTTAATTTGACATTTCTTTGTTTCAGTGTTTGACACAATTGATCAGCATGTTAAGATTGTTGAAGCCTTTTACGAAAATTAGAGTTCAATTCAAAATTCATTTCGTGAACATCGTGATTATTTTGGGACAGCATAATCGACCAAACTTGTCGGCAAAATGTTTTAGAATCTACGAGTGATTAGTGAAAAGCCGATGCATCCACAAATAGTGACTGTTTGGCGCGGTTTATAAGATGGCGTCGTCATCAAGACCTACTTCTTCGAAAATGAGGCGGCCAAGAAGTTACTGTGAATGATGTTCGCTATCGCGAGATGATAACGAACTTCTTGTGGACAGAAATTTCGGATATAGTTCCAACATGATGATGCCACTTGCCACACAGCCAACAAAACAATGACTTTTTTGTGCGGGAAATTCAATGGCCGTTTTATCGCACGTCACGGCGATGTTAATTGACCGTCACAATAACGTTGTCTGACGCCGTTAGGCTTCTTTTTTGGGGAAAATTTGAAAGAAAAAGAGTACGTCAATAAGCCAAGAACAATTCAAGAGCTTAAAGCGGCGATTGTCACATTAACGTCTTTGAACCTCAATTATGTCTCAGAGTCATTGACAATGTGAACCATCGGATAGTTCAGTTGCAGTTCAGTTCTAGTTAAGATCTAGTTTTGTGCCAGTTCTAGTTCAGATATTTTGTTCTATTAAGTTTAAGTTGAATTCAGTTTATGTACAGCTCATATTCAGTTCTATTCGGTTCTAGTCAAATTTTTGACAGTTAAAGTTAAGTTTAATTAAATTGTAATCAATTCTATCTTTGTTTTTTTGATTAAGTTCTAGTCAAGTTAATTTGGGAACCGTAAGATTACGTTTGGTTCATCCCATAGCGCCAGTTCTGTTTACCAAAAGTGGCCCACTGGACACATTATATCACAACCACTCTTTTGAGTTTTTAGTAGAGAGGGGATAAGAAATGGCATTCTCTTTACCATCCTCTCCTAAAAGCTCAAGACTTGACGAGTCGAACATGACGGGTGTGAAACGGCACTAAGATAAAAAAAAAACATTTTCGTAAAATTTATTTGAGCAAAAATTATTTGAATTCTCTTCAATTTAGAGATATTTTTTTTATTATTTAAATGATCGCTTACAAATGATGTGCCACACTTTAAGATTATATTTTTTTTTAAACGCACAAATAACAAAAGCAAAAATGTGTACAAAAATTATATAAATTTTTATAAATTCTCTTTTTTCTTTTTAACACATTTCAACACGTTAACGTATTTTAAGCAACTTCCAACCATTAAAGTCGAGCGCAAAGTTTACGTATAATTAACCGAGGCAAGGCCATACCCGTTAGCGAACACACCAACAACTCGGACATGTTCTGACAATCGCAAAACGCTTAACATTTGTGATTCTGACTTGGAATTGCATAAGAGATGTTCTGTGAATTGCAATCGCAAGAAGTTTGACGACTTCAAATTGCAAAAGTGTGCTCAAGGGAACTATATTATTTTTAAGAAAGCAAAACGCACGAGTTTCAGAACACCATAAAATAAATATAGCGTTTTGCGATTTCAAATCGTGCGATTGTCAGAACATGGCAGTATAATTACCAGCACCCACTGTTTATAGCTGACAAATAAATTTTAAGGGGAGAATGTGGTGAGGCTGTGCCGGGAGCCCAGTCACTGCAACTTGGAACTTTGTGCGTCTAAAAATGGCTTAACAGTGGCACTTTAATGTATATAACTATCCCTTACTTGAAACTCCTCCGATTCGGATTCATTGTCATCCAACAGGTGGATGGTCGAGGAAGCATGAAAGTGACCATTTTCAACATGCAGGTAACGCGTAAAAACAGTTTGTGAACGTAAACGATTAAAAAGTGCCACATTCGTACCACTGGCTATACAAAGATCTTGGCCCAAATCGTCGCACACGTGTTCGAATTAACTTTCGTATCGAATAAAATTTCGTCACGTATCAAAAACGGGATTGTGGCATTCGAAAGCTTTCGAATCGTTATTTGTTTAAAAAATGTAATAGATTTTATGCTTGTATATAAATCAACAGTGTTAATAGTGACTTCGACTTATCGGTTTTCGGCGCTTGCCAAAAAGAGCAACGAAAAATTTTAAAAAATTCGAAAACTATAGAAATTCGCAAAAATTTTATAAATTTAGAAAATTTGCAAAAATAGCGAAAATTCTCGAAAGTTTTTAATATATCAAACAAGCCATTAAATTGATTAAAAGTTCCTAAAATTACAAGGAATGGCAAAAATTCGATAAAAAATTTTAAATTAGCGGAAATTCGCAAAAATTTGCAAACAGCTGCATTAAAGCAAATTAAAGTATTTATTAAAGCTGTAATGAATCAGATAACTTACAGAAAACAACGCTGATATTGCGAACATGGCTAAAATTCGCGAACAAAAACCCCTAAAATTTATTTGAAATCGCTAAATCGGTTAAAAAAACAAAATTTCAATAATTAACAAAAAAAAAAATTTGCAAAAATAGCGAAAATTCGCAAAAATTTTTAATAATTCGAATACGCCATACAATTGATTAAAAGTCCATAAAAGTATACGGAATGGAAAATATTCTGTAAAAATTGCTAAATTAGCGAAAATTCGCAAAAAAAATTGCTAATAGCGGCATAATAGTCTACTATATATTAAACATCGTTAAAGCTGTAAGGAATCAAAAAACTTACAATACAAAAATCGCTTCTATCGCAAACATGACTAAAATTTGCAAAAAATTGCAAAACTTAATGTTATTATTTTGTTTTTCTTATTGCTGAAAAGAGTTTAATACTTAAATTTTTAGCTATTTGTTGTAGAAATCTAATAATTATTTAAAAAAGTGTGTAAATTGTTTGTAAAAAACAATTAAATGGATTTACGAAAGCTCTTAACCTGTCGAAAGACATTTCGAGTAAAAGCATTTGATCGACTACTCGTTATCGAATTACATAATCTCAAATTTCGATAGAAGTTTTTCGATGACGAATGGGACGATTCCAAAAAGTAAAATTTCGATCAGTCACTCGATCACGACTGCGACGATCTGGGCCCTGCATTTTTCAGGGATTGTTTTTTTTTCAAAGGCTTTGAAATAACTTTAATACGTTTTGAATTGAATACACCAATGTCGTGGCCGTTGCCATAAAACATTTTCACGGAAAGCATAAAATGTTTACGTTTTTCGGAATCGGAAATGCAGATGGTTTTGGCAGCACAATATTGTTTGCCATTTAAATCTGGGTGTTGCAATCCTGATCCGCTCTATCAATGCCTATGAAGGTACATAATTGAGCTCCCTGTTCTCCTTCGGCTTTTTTTTAACGACGACGCCAGCCACTACCGAACTGATAAATGCTGGGTGGAGGACCAAAAAAACGTTTCTCATTACCGCAGGACTTTTTGGCGGGCCGAAAATTATTAGTGTATTTTGAATTTTTGTAACGAAATTATTCTAGTTCAGTTTAAATCAAGTTTTGTTTTAGTTTTCTCCTAATTCAGTGCACTTCAGTCTTGCACAGTGTGCTTAAAGTGGAGACCAATGCCAGAAAAATGTAAAAGAAATCAAACACATTTTTTTTAATTTTTTTTTTTTTGTTTTTTCTTTAAAAAATATTAAATTCTTTGATTTTGTTTCTTACTTAATTTTTACATTATTTTCTTCTTATACTTGTCTGTAAGTGAATTTGATTTATAGGGTGGAATTTTTATAAAGTTCTTTAGTTTTTATACTTAAAGCTAAATAGAATAGTTTATAATAAAAACAAATTAAAAACTAATTTTTGTCTTTTGTTGCAATAATGTTTTACTTAGTTTGTTCTTAAGCTTAAACTAATAAAAAGAGAGAGTTGGGGTTGTTTTTTGTTTTACAATACGCATATTAAATAATTTCTAAAAAAAACAACAAAAAGAAAAAAACAATGTATCGTCACCTTAAATGCAAACGGCGTAACTACACAAACATTTAAAATGGAGATTTTAATCGATTGTTGTTTGTTTTATCAAACTACATGCTGACGCAAACTTTTGGACCCCTGCAATAAAAAAACGGACATCCGTTTGCATTTAAGTTGACGATATGTTGCCGATAAAGTTTTTCTTTTTTAATTTAAGAAGTGCTTTATATTTTTATATATAAATTTTTTTTTAAATAAATTATTACAACTACAAAAAGTATGTATAAAAAAACTACTTCTAAGTAGTTATTATTTATTATATAAATTTGTATATATATAAAACTCTATATAAAGATTTTTTGCATAAAAAAAAGAAAAAATTAAAAACAATGAGTAAAATTTGAAAAATTTTTAAAATTAAAATTTAAAAACATTTTTAATGTTATTTACATAGAAAATTAAAATATGTTTATGTTTAATTTAAAATAATACTCAAGAAAATTTATTTAAAAATACATAATGAAATTTAAAATAAATTTCTAAATTTACTTTCAAAATTTTTAATAGAGAAATGACAAGAATTTGTTTTCAAAATGGAATAAACTTTTATAAAAAGAATGTAGAAAACCACGTTTAATTATATTAATTAAAATCATGTTATTTCTTTTAACATTTTAAAGTTAATAAATAATAAAATTGTTTAAAAAAAAAAAATAAATTTCGTCTTTGAAATTTTAGTGTAAATGTTACAAAATTAATTTTAAATACCAAACAAAAATCGTAGGCAGCACTCAGGATAATCCACCGGCATGAGTATTCCATTGCACTTCTGACATAGAGGGTAGCGTTTGTTGTTGTTGTTGTTGCTGGTGCATGTGATTGGCATTGAGACCTTGTGAACCATCACTGGGTGAACCAACATTGTTATTGTTGTTACTCATTGTTGTAATATTATTGTTATTAAGTCTTGTACGCATAACATCTTCAGCCTGTGTACAGTGGGGTCGTGGTCCCGGTTCGGGGGTGTAGGTGAATGTAAGACCAGTGGCATAGATAATACCATCATTGCGTACTAGGGATATAGGCACTTGTGTGGGTTGACGGACCTGTAAAGATTGAAAAATTATGATTGGAAATTTAGTTTTCATTTTTTTTTTTTTTTTTAATTTTAATGCAAATATTTAATAAAATTAATAACAAAAATAAAAAGTTAAAATTGATTTAAAGATGATAAGTTTTATTTAAATCTAGTTCAGACTCTTATTCAATTCTTGTTTTGTTCTTATTTAGCTCCAATTCAGCGTTAGATAATTTGTAATACAGATCTAGTTCAGTTCTATTTACGTTTTACTTTAGTTTAAATTCAATTAACCATTAATAAGATTTGGTCTGTTGTACTAAATTCCAAATTTTCATTCTGAATAAATACACTGAAATGTATTGTTGGAGGATAAGCTACTTCCAATGCGCATTTCACTGGTTGCTTAGGCCAGATCATTAGGAAACATTTTCCTTATTATACAAATAAAACTTCAGAGTGAATGAGAATTAAAAATACTCGCGTCTTATTTGCAACGATATCAAAGCTTAAACAAAATACCAACAATAAACAGCGAGTTTATCTTTTCCTGGGACTTGGAACTTTCAACGTAGTGCGAAATGTTATGACCGTCAATTCACTTGGGAGTGACCAGCAACGATTCCTCTATTTGACTGTCCAACCAAGTATTTCCCGTGCAGATTCCTAGATAAAGTGAGAAGGCGCCTAGTCATGTAGCCTGAATGGTTAAAGTACATCTTAACGTCTCAGGCAAGTAGGCAAATTAATGGATATTTGCTGAAGCATGGCTGCATCGTGGGATTGGACACGAAGATAGCAGCCTTATCACCAATCTAAGAAAGGAGGGAAGCAACCCTCTTTTACGAAATACAATTTGCTAACGAATCACCTTGGCGCCCTATGCTCCAGTGGAAGTTAGAGGAATATAAGTATGTATATATAATTTCTTTTCTTACATTCTCCACTATTAACAAAAATAATTTAAAAGTATTCAAAATTGCCGTAGGCTGAATATTCCGCATCTCGTTCGTCCCGCCTCCGTCCTGTAATCTTTTCTTTAAGCAACATAAAAGAAAGAGGACAAAAAAAATGTTGTCTTTTAACCCTTTTTTGGCCATAACCTTAGACACCAACTGAAGATGTAAAAGGCAAAGCCGTTTAGCCTTTCTAAAACCCGGGAAAAATGCCATTAAGAGATATTCGTACGTCACGTCTACTTTCCTCTCCACGCTGACTCAACAATGTTTAAAAGTTTCACTATCACCCAAACACGGCAGTTTATAATGGCTTTTGAAGTATCTTAACCCCCGGCAGGATAGCTGGCAGTGAGCTAGTCTGTCAGTACGGGGCTTGCGGGTTCGATTCCCGCCAGAGACCCTGGTCTCCTGCAGATAAGCGTAGAGCTTCGGGGGATTAGCTTAGGGGAAAAATATAAAATAATGAAAACGAATTGCAAACTTGGGATTTTGTTTAGGTCTGGGACCAAATTACGTCATTCGATATCGAAATTGCCATTTACATTGTATTGTAATTTCGATCGTAATCGAATGCCGTAATTTGGCCCTGCTTAAACAATTTTCGAAAATAATCTTTCGCTTTTAATTAAATTTTTAATTTTTAACCCACTAAGGCTGGGTTTTTGAGAGCTCAATTAAACTAGGTTTCGTTAATCTGAAGACAGATTTGTGCCGCCAGTACCAAGTTTTTATGAAATAATAAAAAAATGAAATTTTGCCGGAAAAATCCGAGATTCAGAGAACGTTTAACGTGTAAGCTGAATCCAAGGTTAAACTTAATCCACGTCTCAAAAGCGCGGCCTTAATGTTTTAGGTTTTAATTTGAACCCTCTTTTTATAAAAAAATTATTGGTTAATCTGCGATCTTTTAAAATAAAAAAGTTGTTTACTTACCCACAACCATTCACCTCTAAATTGCGAAATTTCGGGTACAACACACAACAGCGTTTCCGTGCAACGATACATAGTTTCAGCCTCAACATCACCGAACCAAACTTGTAGATGGGGTGTAAAATTATCACCACTTAATTCTAACATGGCAACGTCACCACCGCCATTGAGATTCAGGGAATTTACTATTGGTACAGGGGTAACGGGGGAACTAAAGTACAAAACACAAAAAAAAACAAAACAAATATAATTACAAATGTATTACAAATTATAAAAATGTTGGAGCTTTTAAAACAAATCATAATTAGTTATTATTTTTAAGGAATAATAAAAGACAACTACTTACGATACTGGTCCCATGCCTTCATAAAACTGATACTCCGCCTTGTCTGTAGATATAATTGTCCAACATGCTCCATCATTAATCATTTCTTTATTTGGTTCTTTTGGACAAGGTGTGGCTTGAAATTGGATGATTTTCTCTTGGGACAAACACAAATACATGCGATCAGTATCCTTCATATAAAACGCACACTTATGCAACTGAGAAACAGGATCATCAGCTTCTAATAACGCCATTTGTTTGTCCACTTTCCGTATAATCAGTCGAGGTAAAGCCATACCCGTTACCGAACACACCAACTTAACAGTGGCACCATAATGTATATAACCATCTCTAACTTGAAACTCCTCCGATTCGGATTCATTGTCATCCAAAAGGTGTATGGTAAAAGCCCCCCATTGCGTTGAGGAAGCATGAAAGTGACCATTTTCAACATGCAGGTAACGCGTAGAAACAGTTTGTGAACGTAAACGATTAAAAAGTGCCACATTCGTACCACTGGCTATACAAAGATCTGCATTTTTCAGCGATTGTTTTTTTTTCGAAGGCTTTGAAATAACTTTAATACGTTTTGAATTGAATACACCAATGTCGTGGCCGTTGCCATAAAACATTTTCACGGAAAGCATAAAATGTTTACGTTTATCGGAATCGGAAATGAAGAGGGTTTTGGCAGCACAATATTGTTTGCCATTTAAATCTAGCTGTTGCATATCTTGATCCGCACTACCAATGCCTATGAAGGCACATAATTGAGCACCCTGTTCTCCTTCGCCTTTTTGTAACATTTCCTCGTAACGACGACGCCAGCCACTACCGAACAGATAAATGCAGGGTGGAGGACAGAAAAAACGTTTCTCATTGCCGTAGGATTTTTGGGCGACCTAAAAGTGATAATAAGTGTTTATTGATAAATATTCAAACGAAATTGTTCTTGTTCAGTTGAAATCAAGTTTTGTTTTTGTTTAATTCTAAATCAGTTCAGTTTAGACTTGCACAATGGGCACTGGCCTGTGGAGACCCATGCGAAAAAAAATTGGCCTAGAATTCAATGACTACTGCAAAACTTGTCATGACGAGAAGGACGAGGAAACTGTGTTTCATTTTCTATTCCGATGTCCTGAAATTTGGGACACTAGGGAGAAATACCTGGAAAACCCTGTGGTTTGATGATGTACATATATAAGTTAGAAGTAAAGTTGCTTCTTCTCTGTATTAGGAAGACGAATTGGTTAATTTTTCTGTGACGCCTATTGAATAACTGCCCCGTAGGTTGGGTAGGATTGACGCTGGGTATCCCAAAGGGACCAGTGAAGAACCCAAGTGAGCTGTCTTCTCGTTGGCTGCCCAAGAGACATAACTTAGTGCCGGTTCACACACGTCAAGTTTGACTCGTCAAGTCTTGAGTTTTTAGGAGAGAGGGGAAAAGAAATGGCATTCTCTTTTCCCTTCTCTCTTAAAAGCTCAAGACTTGACTAGACTTGACTTGACTTGACTTGTGTGAACCGGCACTTAATCTAGTTCAGTTATAATTTTATTCCAGTTCAATTTATGTTTTATTCTAGTTCAGTTCTAGTTTAGTTTGAATTATGTTAAGTTCTAGTTTAGTTCTGTTCTAGCTTAGTTTTATTCTTGTTTAGTTGTATAACAGTTATATTTAAATTTTTGTTCAGTTCTCGTTTACTTTACTTAGAATCAACATCTGTTTAGCAAAATTCTAGTTCAGTTCAGTTCTGTTCTTGTTCAGATTTAGTTCAGTTATAGTTTAACTTTAGTTGAGTTATAATCCAATTCTTGTTGCTATTTAGTTTTTAATCGGTTTTGCAGTTTAAGTTCAGTTCTAGTTCTGTTTTAAAGCATTTATTATTATTTTCTGTTTAGATCAGTTCAGTTCACTTCAATTCTGTTCTTGTTTAGTTTTAGTTCAGTTATAGTTTAATTTTAGTTCAGTTCTAGTCCAATTCTAGTTTTTGTTTAGTTTTTATACGGTTCTGCAGATTTAGTTCCGTTCCAGTTCTGGGGGCAAATTACGACATTCTTTTTGGATAGAAATTAAAATGCAATTTAAATGGAAATTTCGATCGATATCGAATGCCGTAATTTGCCCACTCTTTAAAGTAATTTGTCATCAAGTTCTTTTTCGTTTAATTTTAGTTCAGTTCTTGTTCAGTTTAAATTCAATGTTATAGTTTAATTTTAGTTCATTTCGAGTCCAATTCTAGTTCCTGTTTAGTTTTTATTTGCTTCTGCCTTTTAATTACAGTTCTAGTTCTGTTCTATTTCTTTTCTAGTTCAGTTACAGTCCATTTTTATTCAGTTCTAGTTCAATTCAAATTCATTTTTCCCAGTTCTAGGTAAGTACAGTTCTCTTGTTCAATTCTAGTTATTTTTCGGTGCAGTTTTAGTTCAGTTCTAGTCGAGTTTAAGATAAGTTTTATACATTTTTTTATAGTTGTTTTTTATATGATGAAAAGAAAATATTTTTAATCTAATGGTGTTTTCTTTTCTACAAAAAATGTGATATTTTATTAAATAAATAGAATTTTGTGTTCGTTTTTTAAAAATGTTTTGCTCTCTAAAAGGGAAGCATGTTTTATTCTAAAACATTCACCCTAACTTATGGCATAAGGCATTGCACTTTTCGACCCGAATAAATCGAGAGTGTTTTTAGTGCCCTGTAAAAAAGGTGATATATGATGTTTATATATGGGGCTTATATATGGTTTGCAAGAATAGCGAAAAATTGCGAAAATTGTTATTATTTCAAATGAGGCATAAAATTTATAAAAAAAAGTCCTTAAACCTAAATGGAATGAACAAAATTCGGTAAAAAATTGCTAAATTAGCGGACATTTGCTAAAAATTGCTAACAGCGGCATAAAAGTAATGTCTAATCATTTTTAAAATTCATTTATGTGCTGTTTTCACAACACAAGTGAGTGAACGTTTAGTGAAATTTATATGAAAAGCACTCAGCTTTTTGAGTGTTTTTCATATAAATTTTACTTCACGTTCAGTCACTTGTGTTGTGAAAACAGCACATTAAGCTGTAAAGAATCACAACCCTTACAGATAAAAATCGCTTCTATCGCGAACATGGCTTAAATTCGCAAAAATTGCAAAATTAAAACAAACGCAAACTTTTATTTTAAAATATCGGAAAATAACTTAAGCGTTTGCACAATAGCGAAAAATTTTTTCAAAGAGCCCATAAAATCGATTAAAAGTCCCAAAAATTGCATTATTGGAAACAAACCCAATAATTTATTTGTAATCGCTTAATCGGCTAAAAAACAATATGTCAGAAAATAATGAAGAAAGCGTTAAAAAATTATCTATAATGTTAAAGAACAATTTTTGTCTGGTATTAAAAACAGGTCATTCCACTTTTTCATATCTTGTGTTTTGTTCTCGTCAAATATCATATAGCATTATCACAGGGCTGGCAAGACATTTTATACATGCACCTTTCTAGAAGGCGATATTTGTTGTGTAGAAAAAAAAACACCATTAATTTCTTATTTATTTTAAGATTTTTTGCTTTTTAATACACCCCACTTTAAAACATTTTCCTAACTATACACCAAAAAATAGCACTAAATTCTTTGTGGTCAGTCGTCTAAATAAATTATCACCCAACAAAACAACACCTTTTCATTATTAACAACTCTAAAGACTCTCACGTTGTTCTTTGAAGTGTAACCGAATTGTGGAAACCCTTAAAAAAATACCAAAAACATTAACAGCAAATAAAAATAAAAAAGAGGAAAACTACATTTTTCAATCGGCAAAAAGCACCTGATTAAAAACCTTTTAAGCATGCGCTGTATTTAACCACCAATGTTGTTAAAACACATTATTTTCAAATAATTCTTTTTTTATATATTTTCCTTAAATAAAAACAATCAAAAAAATACTCAAATCAATTCATCAAACATCTTGTTACTAACCGCAGAAATTTTTATTGAGTTTTTTTTAAATTTAATTTGTCTATTTCTCAAAACTAACGACAAAATCTAAAACAAAATAATTGCAATAATAAATTAGAAGCAAAAAAAATAAAAATCTAACATCAGAATTATGATTAGGAATTTAATTGTATTACAACTTTAATTAAATTTAAAGCGCACTTGTGCTGACGAGTTCTACTAGGGAGAACGATGGAAGTCAGTCGTCAGTAAGTGGTAGTGATGATGATGATGATGATGATAATTTGTTTAATGCAAAAGGCATTCAGGTGTGAAGGATGTGACTGAGAGCAAGCGAATAAAATAGAAACAACTTCAATACAAATTTAATTTCAATATAAATTTAGTTATGATGACGTAGTCAGTGTATGTTCTTGTAAACTTTTGACCACAATGTCGAACTTTTCTTGGGTTATTTAGTGCGAATTATGTTACACTCAAAATATTATTTAGGTAAATTCAAAAGAATATTAAGTAGGATTAACTGAAAATTTAATTAAAACACCGATCATTTACGTTTCATTTAAAATAAAAAAGTTTTTAGGTTAATTTTATAGCGGAGAAATTCTTTAAAATTTTTTGAATTTTTCTCTTATTTTAAATTACTAAAATGAACTTAACTGCATTTTACTAAAATGCATTCGCGTCAGCGAAGGAAAGGTCAATAAATTTTAAACATTTTACGGCAATTCCCAAAAGGATTCACATATAACTCATTAATATGCTTAAAAAAGAATCAGAAAATTGTATTAGAAGGATTTTTTGTGGTGATTCATCGGTAGGGTACAATTTTCATTTATGATCGAAAATTATATCATATGCTGGTTTTTTGATCTTGAAGCTAAAAAAAAAAAAAAAGTTTGCACCAGTAAAAGCATTAATCAAATATAAAATCAGTTTTAATTAAAAATTTAATCAAGTGAATTAAGTGTTTCATCAAGTGAATTAAACTTTTAATCAAGTGTATTGAACGTTTAATTGACAATATTAATTTGTTTGCTGGTGCTAAATATTTTTCTGTGAAAGATTCGATTATGTCCCTTTTCAATCACTCAAGTGATAAATTAATTTTTAATCACCAAAAGTCATCTGATCACCCAAAGATCAACCAAATGCTTTCTGGGACAAAACTAATTATTTGTTAGTATGTTAACCAATATTTTATATTACAATTAATAATTAATGTATTTATTTATGCATTTCTGTTTTTTTAACGTATTCTTTTATAAAAAATATGTTTTATAAAAAGTACCAAAATGTTCAAAATAGTACTCTTTAGCTCTTTTTATATTTTCCATCACTGATTCGCGTACACAAAATACAGTGAATTTAGAACACAAATTGAGAGAGCAAAGTTAGAGTTCTTGACAAAGTATTTACAAATTTTTGCTATAGAAATTTTTGCAGTAAAATTTAGTTAAACAAAAACACATTAGACCCAAAAGGTAAACAAGCAAAAGTTTTATTATTTAAGAAAAGAAAAGTTGAAATAAAACTGAAACAAAAACTTAAAGTGAATACATATTAAAGCTAGCTGTTTGGGAATTTTGTTAATAACTTGACATTAGCGCTATCTACTGGTTCTAAATTGTATCAGGAAACATAAATAATAAAACATAAAAATATTTTGTGAATTTCAGCCAAATCGTACCATTAAAAAATAAAATTTAAATATCACGACAACAGCGCCACCTATCGGAATTAAACTTAAGATAAACCTGGCTCTTGACTAAAATAATTTACTGTCCAAATTTGGTGTCAATCGGTCCAGCGGTTCTTGAGTTTTAGGTGCATTATTCAACACTATATTTATTTGCTATCAGGGCCCAGATCGTCGCAGTAAATCGAGTGACTTTGATAGAAATTTCACTTTTTGAAATCGTCCCATTCGTTATCAAACAATTTCTATCGAAATTTGAGAACGAGTAGTCGATCGAATGCCTTTACTCGAAATGTCATTCGATAGGTTAAGTAAGAGCTTTCGTAAAAACATTTAATTGGTTCTTTACAAGCAATTTACACACTTTTTGGGAATAATTATTAGATTTCTTCAACAAATAGATACAAATTCAAGTATTAAACTTTTTTCAGCAATAAAAAAAAAAATAAACCTATCGTGAATAAAAATTCCTTGGGAGTTTTTTCCCTTTTCCCATTTTTACAGTTGAATTAACATAGGAAATATGCAAATTTTAGTCATGTTGCAAATTTTCTGAAATTGTAATTTTCCGAATTTTTGAAATTTTTGCGTTGCTTTGTTGCTCTTTTTGTTGGAGAAAAGTGTTCTTAACTGTTTTGCCTTAGCCGATTTATATATACAGCCCAATTATGAATAAAAATTCCCCGGGAGTTTTCTCCCTTCTCCCATTTTTCCTATGTTAATTCAATTGTAAAAATGGAAAAAAACTCCCGGCGAATTTTTATTCATAATTGGGCTGATAGATTTTGATAGATAAATACAAAATTACCACTTTATGTATTCGCCGAAAAAAGTCGAATGAAGTCTTGAACTTTAATTGGTTTATTATTTCTGGAAATGAATAAAATGTATTCATTTTTTTTTAACAATTCGATTTCTGAACCAAAAACCATTATTTTTTTGTACCAGCTTGTTTTCGGAACAACATGATTAATTAGTTCACATATAAAATCACAAAATTTTCATTTATTATTTATAACTTGACGGAAAACTATAGGTATTAACATTAAAACTATTTTAACATTCAGTTACTGTTGAACTTTTTTGAGTGTGTTCAGTTTGCTGCACTAAATTCTTTACTTTGCATAATTTAAGCACTTAATCACTAGAGCCGCTAACCAAAAAATTGTCACTTGTTAGGAAAAACCAAAAGGTTTCTTTTCATAAATACCAAACAATTTTAAAGCTATAACATAATTTACATTTTATGATTCAATTTATGTGTAGAGGAGATAAAATAAAAGGAAAAATTCTTTTTATGTGGTTAAGATTTAGTAATCAAAAATAAGGTATTTTTCTCACGATTGTCTTATTATTTTGTTTAAAACTATTCGAAAAGGAAAATAACCGTAATAATGTATTCTTAGACTATTTCTTCTGTAAGGATGCCGAAAACAATTAGCTGCCATTAATTTTTTTCGTAATTTCTTTGCAGTCAACGGGATATATGTACCTGCAAAAACTGTTTTTCCTCTAAGGAACAGAACAGAGAGAACTATGGACTCAAATTGTTCTTTAGGACTTTATTTTTCATCGCCATCATTTGTTTCTAGCACACCTACCCGCTATCTCCATTTCTTAAGGGGCTCCCATACAAAACTTTTAATAAAGTCTAGAAATATTATTGAATATTGAAGAAAAAGTCCCATAACTGCCTAGGTGATAAAACGGTGACAGTCCTCCATTAGCTTAGTTTTTCTAAACATTTTCGCCAAATATATGTACATATGTATATCCACTCTTATGGGGGGCTCCCATACAAATATGGCGTTTTTTGGAACTCTTAACTTAAATTAAAATTATAAATTGAATGTATTTAACTCAACTATTTTAACAAATAGAAACTGGGAATTATTTCCTTCCGAAGGTTACTTTATATTATTTTCAACATTTTTTATTTTTCGAATTTATTCTATGAGCTAAATTTCAGTTATGTATTTTATAAAGCTTTTTTGTAATAGTACTATTCCTTCAATTTTTCGGAAGGAAATAATTCCCAGTTTCTATTTGTTAAAATAGTTGAGTTAAATACATTCAATTTATAAAGTATCACTATCCAGTGTGACACAAAGAATGCTGACGAAGGCTGTAGCGGGCCAGAAAATGCATTACATTCTGCTGGTGTCTAATAATTGTAAATTTTTCTGTACATACAATATACCTCATTGCTTTCCAAAGGAAAGCTAAGGTAAAATGTAACAAGAAAATACAATATAATCGTCTGGTAGTGTATAAAGGTACGATAGTACCTTAGCCAGTTTGCCGCCCGCTTTATGGCAGAGATTTCCGCCGGCAGCACACTACTGCCATTTGGCAGCCTAAAAGAGACCCTAAGGCCCAATTCCTCGATGAAGAAACCTCCACCAACTCTACTGCCCATCCTGAAACCATCGGTATAGACCCGTAGAGCCGGTTCCAGAGATCGCGTGTTATCGAACAGCTCATCATCATTGCCATGATGAACTGTGATTTATACATAAGATTTATATAGTCGAAATATTCGAAAACCGGTTTCTGAAAAATGTCGTATAATCGACCACCCTATTTTTTCTTATTTGATAATTGAAAAAAACCATTCTTTTATGTTCTGTATACATGTTAATAGCAAATTTGAACGCTTTTGGCTCCGAAATTATTGAAAAGATTGTAAAACAAAATATATATTTAGCACTTCTGTGAGTAAATACCTTTCAAATGGTGTATATTTTGTTCAAATCGGTTAACATACAGAGGAAGAAAATGTTCTTAACTAGTTTGCCTTTGCCGATTTATATATAGATTAATAATTACTGTTATTTTAATGCTTGAAGTAGCATTTCTGATATATAAAACCACCGTTCGATATCAATCTGCTGTGTTACCAAACACACAGCCTACAATTGGTTCTCCTCGTGACCAGTTTGAATTTCCATAGAATTTATTTAATAGGACAACCATAAACTTTTTTCGATTTAATTTTTTGCATGTAAAAGTTTATTGTTGAAATATAAGAACTCAGTGTACCTGTAAACAGAATGTACCAATAAACTGACCTCACAAGCGCAGCTGTTTGCAGTGATTTTCTGCGTGGTGTGACGTTTAGTGTCTTGTTTTTCAGTTTTTCTTCAAATAATAAAGAAATGCATATTTAAGTAATTAATTTTTAAATCATATCTTGAACTTGTTAGTCCCAATTCACATTATACGATTTTTGTCGTTGCGATTATTGTCGTTTCCTCTTTGAAGTCGGTTTGATGTTTACATTGTACGATTTTTGTCGTTACGACTTGTTCTGTGCAACCGAACTTCAATACATTTTTCGTCAAATGAGAGAACAATGAGAGAACGAATGAGCGAACAAAACGAATCGAAGAGTACACTCGCTTGTGTACCCCTTTTAATTCCTCTCACCCCTCTTGCCTATAAAGTAAGAATCGCAACGACAAAAATCGTATAATGTGAATGGGCACTTAAGCATGTTTTATGCGCGAATTTTCCAATAATAAATACATGAAGTTCCACGCCCAGGTTATAAGTTTTATTTTGGAAATTACTTTTTGATCATTATTTCTTGAATTTTACTTTTCCCTTAGAAATAAAAGTATTTTTTTCTGAGTTTTATTTATTCCTCAAAAATAAGTTATTTCTCAATTTTTATTTATTCCTCAGGAAACAAAAATTATTTTTGAGTTTTGTTTTTTGCTTAAAAAAAAAAGAATTTTCTGCCCGAAAATTTATATTAACCGATTAAAGGCGAATTTATTCGCAGTGTCCGTGCAAAAACTCTTATTCGTTAAATTTAATAATGTGCTGTTTCCACAACACAAGTGAGTGAACGTCTAGTAAATTTTATATGGAAAACACTCAAATAACTGAGTGCGTTTCATATAAATTCTTCTACACGTTCAGTCACTTGTGTTGTGAAAACAGCACATAAATTTTTTTTTGAACTTCCGAATTAAGAGTTTTGTTATGATGTGTAAAGTTGTACATATTTGACGAGTCAAAAACAAAGTAAAACAACCTGTCAATCAAATGTCAAATATGTAGAGTTATGTTTTCCAAGATGCCTAACAAAAGTGTAATTTTTTTTATTATTGGATTAATTACACAAGAGAACAAAATTGAACCTTTCCTTGTTTGTGTAGGTTGGAAGTTTGATGCTTTTTTTTTTTTGCTAATTTGAGATCACTGAATTCAAATCCGTTTTTCTCCATTAGCTTGCATTTTTAAGCTGCAGGTTCCAATCGTATTTTTTACTTGTTAAAAAAATCAAAAGTTCAAAAAATTATAACTGTACTCTTAATTGAGTCATTTTCAATTATTTTTAAAGATGTAATTTTGTATTTTTAAAAGTCATAAAAAATGCAAAACGGGTATGTTATTACTTTTACATAAAGTCGCATAGCCTATGGACAAAATGAGACATAGATCTTAAAAATTGACGAAAGCGTTTCGCTTTTATTCACAATTAAGTGAAGGTACGTCATTTTTAAGTGAAGGTAAAACGTCTATAAATGGAACAGCAACAAACACACACATATTAAAATATGTTATTTTTGTATGGAAATCGCGACTGTTATTAAATCAGTTTCTCAGTAAATTGTGAACAAAATTAATTGTTTTGCACCGATCACAATGAAATTAAGCTCATTTGGTTCGAAATATGTTTAACTAAATGTTTTAAAATCAAAACTGTAATTTTTGTCACGGTTTTATTTTTATAAATGATTAAAGAACAAAAAAAATTTTTTTTTAATTTTCAATTTTAATAAAAACGATATTTCTGAAATTACTGGGCAAGTCATAAACCAATGTAAGCTGGCTTAAAGGTAATATCGTTGATGAATTTTAGTTTTTTTTTAACTGAATATGTTGAATCTTTCCAAGTTATTGCAATATTTGTAGCGGAAGTGCCTTAATTTTGGTCACAACTGTATAGTTCGAAAAGTCGAGCTGGAAAAAAACCAAGTGCTGATTTGTAGTCAGCGTTCCAAATTACCTGAAAAACAAAATTTAGTTCTTAATCAACAAAAACCTTGTTCCCTTGTGTTCATATTAATACGTCGTTAATGGAAATGTTGCTACTTTTTAAAATTATGTATTTGTTTTTTAATATATGTACAAATTTTAGTGCAAATCATTTTGCTTGTGATTGTTGTTTAAAAAGTTGCATTTTTAGATTTTGCATTAAAAAAAGGACGGCATTCGATATCGATCAAAATTGGATTTAAAATGTATTGTAATTTCGATCGATATCGGATGGCGTAATTTGGCCTCTGAACTTAATAACCTTAATATGTACATATTATTATTAAAGAAGTGCGATAAATCAAAATTTTGATTAATCAGAATGTTGATTAAAAGGACTCCATAAAAAGTCGTGTAATCTTATATCAGGTCATGCATATTCCACACTATGAGAAACGTTTTAAGTATGTTCAGAATATAAAGAAATTAATAAAACAAAGAAAACCCATTTCAAACTATTAAATTATTATGATTTTGATTTTGATTTATCAAAATAAAAATTAATCAAGAATTTAAAAAAAATTTCTGATGAATCAATTAATTATGTAATTAATAATAAGTTTGATAATTTAACATCATTGATTACTAGCACATTCCTTTTTATACCTTTATGTATGCGAAATGCTGGATCAACAGTAAAAAGTTAAAAAATATCTTTAATAAAGTTACAAGAAAATCTTTCAAAATGTTTCTTATATACATACATAGGTACAAGGCTTTGCAAAAATTTAAGAATTAGAATAAATATTCCGAATATGTTCAAAATAGCTTTTCACGCCAAAATTAAAAAAAAGAATAAAAAGTGAATTAAAAAAAGTGAAAATAATTTAATAAAAATTAAATTTGATGAACTCAAGCCTGATTAAAGAATATCAAATATTAAAAATTAACAGTTCAACTAAAAATCAAAATTCTTCTTAGAAATAGCTATGGCACAAGCTCTAATGTTTACATTTGTACTTTAACTTGTACAAATAAAAATGTCGACGAAAGTGGACAAAAAAAAAACATAATAAACCAATGTATTCAGGTGTTCAAGACAAAGTCTTGACAGAAAGAATACGAAAAAATAGAGGAAAAAGGAGGCAACATGTTATTTGAAATTTAAGTGATAATAACAGCAAATTTCGAACCACCAGTACTACTGGTTAAAGATTGATGTTTGACTGTTGGTTAACGGGCACCGCAGTGGTGCAGTGGGTAGAACACAAAGATCTT
Organism: Pollenia labialis; assembly: GCA_949318255.1. Lineage (NCBI taxonomy): Eukaryota > Metazoa > Arthropoda > Insecta > Diptera > Polleniidae > Pollenia > Pollenia labialis. The sequence goes on along the minus strand of OX439141.1, from coordinate 27,633,872 downwards.
CTGACGATAGAAAATGGTGTTACTTGAAACATGTAAAGATCAACCCGGGTTCAAATCCCAGCTCATCCAAGAAAAATTATCAATAAATTTTAATAAAAATTCCAAGTTGTAAAATTCCTTCCCTCAGTGAAAACAATTTAATGAAAATTAAATTTGATGAACTCAAGCCTGATTAAAGAATATCAAAAATTAAAAAAACTTAATTTAAGGGTCACTATAAATTTAATTTAAAATTTGCAGCCTTTTCGCATTATAACAATTAGTTCTCATGAGTAAAAAAGCATGGATCTTTTACAACAATTTATTACATTTTAAATTAAAAATAATAAAAAAAATAGTGGTACATATTTTAAGAAATGTCCGTGTCAAAAATAGAAAATCTGAAAGTGTCTTTTAAAGAGTTAATTATTTTTATACAAAAAGCCTTTAAAATAATCTGAAATTGAATTTACAGAAAGAGGAAAAAATAAATTCAGTTTCCCATAATCTATTTATTAAAATTGTTGAGTAAATCGGTACATTTAATTTTTAAAGAAGCACCATGCCGCCGAAGGCTGTACCGGCCCAAAAAATGGATTGTATTTTAAAATGTTTTCTTCATACAATAATTACCTTCATTGCTTTCCAAAAAGCTAGAGTAAAACATGTAACAGAAAGACATTGTGGTAGTATTTATAAGTAATCCTTCAATGTTAATTAAAGGTTGTCTTTAGCAAAAATTTTGTTAAATATTTAGGGAATAGGACTCTAAGAAAAAGGTCTATAAATTGAAATTTTGAATTTTTGAAAAATAATTAAACCTGTAAAATATTTATTAGCTAAAAAATTTTCAAAATTAAAAATTTTTATTTTAACAAATATAATGTGGGAATTATTCCTTTTCATAAACTATTTTTTAATAATATTAATCATTTTTCCGAATGTACCTCTATGAGATAAATTTCAATTTATAAAGCTTTTTAAAAAAGTCTTATTTCCTCAATATTTGACTCAGAAGCACATTCGAAAATATGGTTAATATAATTTTTATTTTATTTTAAACATTTCAAAAAAATCATTTTATTGGAAAAATCATTATAATTTCTAAAATGAACAAAAAATTTAATCAGACTTTGTCGGGATTCTAGATTCCTATAAAGTTAAACTTAATTTGTTTGATAAAGTTAAAAAAAAAGAAATTATATAGGTAGGTACCTAAATCAAATTAAACATTTTTATAAAAGCCATTTCAAAACCTTACCTTTGCGTGCAGTATGACAATAACCATATCGTTGCGTTCCCTCATATAACGTTCCATAGCATCGCGGGTTAATTTTTTCTCCTCAATATGTGATCGAAATGACGTGGCAGATGACAATGAACTGACGGAAGTATTAAGGCCGGTGGACATTATTGAACCACCACCACCGCCGCCGACACCACCTCCAGGATTGCCACCACCACTAAGACCTCGCGGCAGCATGGCCAAATGTGCATGATGTTGCTGCTGTTGTTGTTGCTGATGCTGATTATGCGCCTGCTGGTGATGATTAGGAGGACTAGGAGGCATTAAACCACCATTACCACCACCACCACCGCCGCCTCCCACTGCATGATGTAGTGGAGGACTGGGAGGTGTTTGAGCATAAGCATTGTTGGCCATGCCAGGACCAGCGCCTAAACCAAAATGAGGCATTTGGGATAATTGCTGGGATGCAAAAGATGTAGTTGACGTTGTTGTGCGATTGTTGTTCGGATGATTGGGTGAAGTTAAAGTATTGTAATTATCACAGTTATCGCTAATGCTGCTAATACTTTTGTTGCTGTTGTTGAGATTGTGCGCCGGAGAATGTTGCTGTAGATGATAGGTAGTAGTTAAATCACTACAGTTGGGAATGTTATTGGAGTTTTCAAAGATCATAAAATTTTGCGTTAAATTCAAAGTAGAATCCTGAGGATCTGTTATAAATTGTTGTTGCTTAAAACACTGCATTTAGTTAAAAATTTAACATTGTTCCAGGCAAAAAGTTGTTAACAACAATAAATCGGTTGTATGGTTTAATATAAACATTTTATTTACTTTTTGTTGTTTTTAAAATAAAATTGGCATTTTTTTCTTTTAATTGGCACTTGATATTCTTAAAATAATCTATAATTTTTGTTTAGTTTTTATTGAAATGTTTGGTAAACATTTATTTTTGTGTTGATTTATTTTTTTGTTAATTTCTATGTTTTTATCCTTTTTATCTTCAATTTTCTCTACTTCCCGCTTTCGAAAGATTACAAAAACAGTGACAACAACATGCAAAATATTAAAAAGAAAAATTATCAAATTAACAACAACCACACATAGCACATTCTTTTTACTTTGCTTTACAAGAACAAAACACCATATCAGAAAAAAAACAAAAAAACAACAAATTCACACACAAATGTCACTTAAGCAGCTGTCAGTTCTCACGCGCCGCGTATGTTAACTTTTCATTAGTTTAATTTGAGGTTTTTAATTTGTTCAAATTTTCTATAAAAATCCTTTATTTAAAAATTTATGTGTAATTAGTTATCTTTTGTAATTAGTTTAGTAACTGGCTGTGAAAATTTTAAACAACGACTGAGCCGTTTTTCACAAAACAAACCTCTTTTATTTCGCACCAGTTTTTTTAGTTCATTTCTTTTACACACAGTTTCTACTTGTTTTACGTTTTTGTTTTCTTTAACTTCCATTATATTGTTCATTCATTTTGTCGCTGTTGTTGTTGTTCGAATCAAAAGTCATACCAACCCTGTTATTATTTGTTCCTACTACACATACATGTAACTCTGTTTAGAAGTTAAGATTTGTGAAAAATGTAGTAACTTTAACGTTTCTTTTAAATGCTTGTTCGCCTAAAATAATGAAAAAAAAACTACTATGTATTATTAAAATAATCATACAGTGCACTCTGGAAAACGTCAACTAATTAAAGGCCTCGTTACTCTTACGTAAATGTTGCGGATACGTAAACGTTGCGGTCGACTTGAAATGTTGGTAGTTACTAAAAATACGTAAACGTTGAATTGTGTTACAAAAAAATAAACAAAACAAAATTTATCAAAATTTATAGCTATGATTTCAAAAAGAAGACTTTTTATAAATTTAAGCTTTTGCTATTTGTGCGTTTTGTATAAAAATATAAAACAAAGAAGACGCCGTCGTGTTCGTCGATGGAATGTTCGTCCTATCAATAAAGATTGGATTAAAGGTGGATATCAACGAAAGGTCTTTCTAAATATGAAAACTATGGATGAGGAACAGTTTTTTTTGCACACTCGAATGTCTCCAAAATTATTTAATTTATTACTTCAGCTTATTGGCAATTCCTTAGTAAAACCCAAACAAAGAATAAACACTGAGGAGCGGCTTTCTGCTACGATTTTGTAAGTTCAAGAATGCATTAACTTCATTCATTAGAATGACAATGAAATCAAACTTGTTTTTATTAAGGTACCTAGCTCATGGAGTATCAATGCAAAGTATTGCATGGAGCTACAAAATCGGGAAATCAACTGTACGAAAAATTATTTTGGAGACATGTGATGTGTTGTGGAGACTACTTAGTCCACTATATATGAGTGAGCCAACAACCGAACAGTACAAAGACATCGAAAAAGATTTCTACGAAATGTGGAATGTTCCAAACTGTGTAGGTGCTCTAGATGGCAAACATGTCGCCATTAAATGCCCGCCGAACTCTAGTTCAATGTATTTTAACTACAAGAAATATTTTAGTATTGTTTTAATGGCGGCATGTGATGCAAAATATACATTTACCGCTGTTAGCGTTGGAAGCTATGGAAGTCAAAGCGATGGAGGTAATATTTAAAAACTTTTTTCAGCCTTACTTTATATCGTCACCTTAAATACAAACGGTTTGAACTACACAACAATTGAAAATCAAGTTTTTGATTGACCATGCTTTTTTTTTGTCAAACTACATCTTCACGCAAAATGTTAAGAACCTGCAATCAGAAACAGCGAATTTATTGTAAAATTTACACGCCAATATTATTATTGGTTTATTGATTTTGTAACGTTTTTTGCTTCTCCTGTAAAAAAAAAAATAAAAGTGTACTTACGCCAATATCCATTTACGGTGACGATGTGTATATAATAAAATCGTAACCCTTTATTTTATTAGGTATATTTCGCTTATCGCCATTCGGAGAAGCGATAATGAACAGTACGCTTCCAATACCCCCAAATAAATTACTACCAAAATCATCTGGTACTTGCTTCCCCCATTTCTTCATCGGGGATGCTGCTTTTCCCTTAAAACCAAACTTGATGCGCCCTTACGCTGGATCAAATTTAGAAAGAAAAAAAAATATTTTTAATTACCGACTATCTCGGGCTCGTAGGGTTATTGAAAATAGTTTCGGAATATTATCAGCACGTTGGAGAATACTTCTTACAACTATTGAAGCTTCACCAGATATGTGTGAAAAAATTGTGCTTGCTTGTGTTTTACTTCACAACTTTATCATGCTAAATGATCACGAACGCTGGTACTGTCCAAATAGTTTTGTAGACCGCGAGGGACAAGATAGCAACATCCAAGAAGGTGAATGGCGCACGTTGGTAAGAGGTAGAGGGGAAGAAACATTGCGATCTATTCGATCTTGTTCCTCACGTAGATGTTCGGACAGCGCTATTCAATTGAGAGAAAAACTCGCAAATTATTTTTTGAATGAAGGTGCACTTCCATTCCAAGATAGAATGATTAATTAAAATGTTCAATTTAATAAAAGATTTTATTTAAAAAGTGAACAATTCTTATTATTTATTTATCTCAGTTATACATACATGTGTATATGTATGTATGTATATGTACACTAATCAAATATTTAATTAATACATTCAATATAACAATAACAATAAAAAAATAAAGCAATTCATTTGCACCAATAAAAAATAGTTAAAGCTACTCCATTAAAGTCTTTAAAATAAACGGGTTTGTTCTAGAATCCGAATCCACTCGAAAGTGGATTTCTTCAGCATTTTTTCAATAAATATTACCCTTTGCCTATCATGCTGCGGTTAGTAAATTATCGATGTTTAGTTCAACTAAAGTTTTTTCAAACAAAAATTTCGAGTACACAAAAAAAAACATGCGAATTTGAGAACACCAATTTATGAATTATGCGGATTCAAAAAATTTTCCGTTTTCAATTCGAGTCGAAACCTAAAACATTCAGGTATGAATTATTACATATAAAAAAATAAAATAACAGTAACACTAAAACAAACAAAAATTTAAGAAATTCATTTGTACCAAAAAAAGTGATTCAACGTGTAGAAAAATGTAAATGCAAAACACTTAAAAAACCGAGTCAATCTTCGGGCTCTAGCCTAATCTCCATAACTAGTGCTGTCACTTTTTGCATTGCCTTGACCTGCATTGCCGGGCTCAAATCGGCAATGGTTGACAATATCATTTTTCCGAAACCCTGCAAAGCTCCATTGCCTGGCAAAGAATTGTCAGGCTCATCCTGTTCGCATATTTTTTTGAATGCCCCCACCGCTTCAATAAAAAGTGTATCCACTTCATCAACATTCCGATTTCGTTTTTTTGTTGCAGTTTTCGGTAATTGGTTGGTTGAAGGGGAAAAATCCCAGTTTGTTGAATCCGACGTCAAATCAATTTCATTATCATCGTTGAAAGCACCAAATAGTTTAGGTGATGGCAGGGGCGACTCAGAAGATGACTGGTAAGTTGATGGTGACTGCGACATGTCCAAAATGTTGGCTGAACACCTCATACTATACATTAAAAGACAAGGTACATATGTATGAATATGTAGGTAAATGAAAATAATTTATAAAAGTACAAAAATTGTAGCTATACATACGGTCGGGGTGTTACATACGTAGCTAAAAAGTCCATAGCAATGAAAAGATGCCATTGAGGCTTACAGGAGGACGCACTTCCAGACGGTGTAACTCCCAACCGCTTTTCTCTGGCATAGCGGTCCCGTAAAGATGTCCACCTTTTTGAACATAAGTCATCTAAAACAAGGTTTTTTATAACAAATAAAAATAGATTTAAAAAAATATAATTACCTGAAAAACCCATCGCTATTCCAATTTCTCGCCAAGCTATTTTCTTTTTTTCCGGCTTCTTATAGTCAGGATGGAATTTATTAAAAAGAAATTCTCTTTCCTGAACCAATAAAATAAGCTTTTCATCATCCATATTTTAATATAATATTTATTTGTTTTAATTTTACACCCAATGTTGCTTTAAAATGTGTTGTTAACGTTCTTGTTTAAAAACGCCGGAACAAGTCCAGTTTACCGACGCAGCTCCAAATAAAAAAAAAAGTACATAGGGTGATAGAAAATTGAAAAATAAGAAGAAAAAATAAAATGGCAAAATTCTCGGAAACGCATAGTTTCCGAGTTATGGACCTCGGAAGTTTTCATATGAATTTGCGATTTCCCATTACATTTCTATACGTATATGGCCAATATTGGTATCATTTGAAAGCTTTTGAACATATCTTTCTGGATATGCAAAATTTTTTTAAAACTTTTTAACTCTTTAGCTCCTAATACAGTTTTTACAAAATTTTATATCAAAATGTTACGGAGGTGCACTAGGTAATAAAAATTTTATCAAAAAAATCCCAGCTTCGCTAAATAAAGCTTCTCCACATAGCCGGCCTTCGGCCGGGCGCAAGGATTTTCTCCTCTATGGTATAATAAACACCGGCTTCGCTAAATAAAGCTTCTCCACATAGCCGGCCTTCGGCCGGGCGCAAGGATTTTCTCCTCTATGGTATAACAAACACCGGCTTCGCTAAATAAAGCTTCTTCGCATAGCCGGCCTTCGGCCGGATGAACAGATTTTCTCCTCTATGGTATAACAAACACCGGCTTCGCTTACTAATGCTTTTCTGCATAGGTTTTCTCCTCTACCACCTCTATCACTTAAAAAATTTTGTTTTTTCGTAAATTCATCGCCGCTCCTTAATGGATTAAGAATTTTTAAATAAAATGTTTATATCCAGAAAGATCTATTCAAAAGCTTTCAAATGATACCAATATTGACCATATATGTTCAGAAATGTAATGGGAAATCGCAAATTCATATGAAAACTTCCGAGGTCCATAACTCGGAAACTATGCGTTTCCGAGAATTTTGCCATTTTATTTTTTCTTCTTATTTTTCAATTTTCTATCACCCTATGTACTTTTTTTTTTATTTGGAGCTGCGTCGGTAAACTGTACTTAAGCCAAAACGCCAAAACATAAAGATATCAATATAGTATATGTACATACATATCTATATATATAATATGTATATAAAATATATGTATGTGTAAATATAAATAAAATATGATATATATATAAATATATACATATATATATCTTTTCGATAAGGGCTGGGGAAGTGGTACCCCCATAGGACGCTAATGTTAAATATCGGAAATCTTGGGAACTGTTATAGTGGGAATCTTCAAACTTTGTGGGAATCACTCTTATAGTAAACTACAGCTTTGAAAATAAAAATTAAACAGGTAAGTGCAGGTGAAGCAATACCCCCTATAGGGTGCATATATTAAATATCGCGTAACTGAAAAAGTATTATAGCTAGAGTCTGCAAACGTGGTTAAAGCTACTATTATGGATATCTCAGGGTCAGCGTTTACCCGTCTTGGCCTATTTTACGCCCTTAATGTTGGAATTCCATATCTTTTTAAATGAAACTTGATATAATCAATATGTCTATAAGCCAAAATTGAAATAAAAAAATTTTATAATTTTTTATTGTGAACTTAATTTAATATCCTAAAGTTGCTAGCCAAAGGTAAGCGAAATAATGAGAAAAATAAATAAATATAATATATTTTTTTAAAAAAATTCTCCTCAAGATTAAACAATTCAAAATAATTATAAAAAAGAAAGGTCAAATAAAACTAAATAATATACATATATATATAATATAATAAGGTTAATGCGAATATTCGGAACTATGCGCAGATGTTTTTCTATTTGCATTGTCTAAAATGTATGCAAATATTTATTTTATAATAAAATCGATAATTGAATCAACTGTTTTATGTTTTGGCTCATGTGTTTACAGCTTTAAATTCAATTTTTATTTAATAATTTGTAAATTATGATTTTTGCGTTAAAATATTGTTAAAACTTCTGTTGTAAATGTAAAAAATTATAGAAAAGACAATAAGAAGTGGAATTACAGTAAACATACAAACGTACATATGAAATAAATGCCATCGTTGTATAACTTGCATTTGTGGTTTATATTTGCAAATTTAGTTAAATACAAAAATATTTGTTGTTTCAAACTTATAAATAAATAAAATGACCGTTGAAAAAGTGAGAAAAAGGCTTTTGCAAATTTGCAGCAGCCCGCTGCCGGAAACATGCATGAAACATTTACTTCCATCTATGGAAATCTAACTGTTAAATAAATTTAAATAAAAAAATTAGCTTTTAACAACGATATTTATTTCCAACAAATAAACAAGAGCTGTAAGCTGCTTCTTTTATTTTCAATAAAAACCGCATAACATTGGTTTCTGTGACCCATAAAGTCAAAACTAATTTAAGTTCGAACAAAATACCCATAAAATTGGATTTCATTACACCAAATTTTAATTAATGTTTTATGAGAATCTCATTAATAAAATAAAATTAAAAGTAAGCCGCTGGTTAAAAAAAGTTTTGTTGACAACACTGCTTCAAAACAAAAATAAAATTCTTAACAGCTGATACGTAAAAACGTAAAGAAATTTTAATTTTATCAGGTTCGTCCGCAACGCAACGTTACGTTTACGTAAGAGTACCTATTTGCACAGTAGCTTGGTAAGGAAAACGGAACAGCTGATTAGCAACGTATACGTTTACGTAAGAGTAACGAGGCCTTAAAACCGCGGGTGTTGACGTTTAACAAATTGTTGACGTTTACGAATGTAAAATTTTTAAATAAAAAACATATCGATAATGTGCTTTTAAACGTTTTTATTAATTATAAACTAAATCCAAACATAAACAAATTCAAAAAGGAAATAAAAAAGGCATTCAACCTGACTAAAACCATAGAAGACAACTGGAACTAAAAGAATACATTTTAAATGAGATCATATTTTTAATTTTACATGCACACATATGCATTTAAAAAAATCTGTTATTTTTTTCTGCTGTTTTTTTCTATCCAACACTTGGAAGAGAGCCTTCTCTCTTAAACGTCTTAATACATTTAAGTCATTTTGCTCAACATTCTCGCATTGAGCCCAATCCAAAGCCCTGTTAAATATTTCGACGGCTTCGCTTGGTTTTATTGTCTGCACATTTGTATCTAAATCGTTCTCCTCATAATCGATCACTTCCAACTCCTCAATTTCACACGAATTAGAAACATTATCCAGGTGGATCCCCAATTTCTGAATTGATTTCATAAAATAAATGGTTGAAGTTTTAGAATTTACTTTTTCTACACAAAATTATTATTACTAAGGAACCCAGCTACCTATACAGTAAGCTAACATTTACAGCATCTGCAAGAAATAATAGCATTATCACCTTTACATATAGAAACAGCGCATCTTTTAACCAATTTTTTGTTTACACAATATATCTCTGGAACCATCTTCCTACAAATATTCAACTCACCAGCAACGCTATGAAATTCAAAAAATTGTTAATGACGTACTATGCATAAAGTTTTTAAATTATAAATGTATAATCTTCTTGTTATTTTATTATTTTTAACTACATTGTTCTTCAAGTTTAAAATGTTATTAATGTTAATGTATGTTAAAATTCACTAGATTAGTATTTTTAGTTTCAACAAATATTATTTTACGAATATTATATCTGATAACTCATCGGATTCTAGAGCTGTTATTTATAAGATTTTATATCTTGTTGCTTTAGAAAGGCAAATATTAATAATAAATACAAAAAAAATGTAAAAAAAAGGGTTGACGTTTTGGGATGTTGACGTAAACGAGTGTTGACGTTTTCCCGAGTGCACTGTATTTTTATATTATTTTTATATATGCTCATAAATGATCTTAATAAATTCCCATTTTTTCTTATAATTGGTGTTTTTTTTAGAGCGTCAGAACTTTGACTTGGCATCACTGCCAAGCGTGCACATTGTTGAAATTTTAAATCAAAATAATTTGGCGAATGGGCTGAAGCACAAATTGATTTTGAATTCCCATTTAAAATTTTTAATTTATTGAATTAGTTGGTGCGCTTTATGAGCTGGCGAAGTCCTTAACCCATATGTCTTCAAAAACGATGATGGTCAGAATGCGAAAAGTTGTTGAAAATTGGTGTTCAATATTGCACCTTCTACGCGCCAGCCGAGGCGGCCACATGGCAGAAATCCTATTTAAATACTAATTTTATAAAATTTTCTTTCCAATAAAGCCCGTTTCATTGATATTAAAAATATATTTCCTTGTTTTATTATGATTTAAACTTATGTCACTCTATAAAAAAAAACACCCTTTATAATAAACTCAGCTCAAATTACCTTATGTATTGATATTTTTAAATACGTGCAATTAGCAGCATATTTTTAAATCGTTAATGCCAATTTAAATCGCATTTTTACTTATTTAACTCAATTTTTTCATAATATTAATTTATTGAATATCGGGCATGTTCTACAAATCGAAATGAATTGGAAATGAAATCGAACGAGATTTTGATTTCAAATTTTGACAAAATTACTGTAGTTTTTTCTGTTTTAAAAAGCTGTTCTTGTAAATATAATTGGCACTTAAATGATGAAGCATGTATATAAAATCAAATATTTTTATAAACTTTCTTTACAGGCTCGTTTTCAAAATTGGTTTGGTTTTAAATCCACTTCATTTAGATTTACAAATGCGAATAATTTACTTTACACAGGAAATTAAAAAATACTCCCATTAAATTGCAACTCTGCATTTAAACTTTATTTCATTTTGATCAACTTCTTTTGTTAAAATTGTCGTTTAAGTCGCAAGCAATTTACTAAATTTAGGCGGGCTCGAGTAAAGGTGTGCAATTTATTGTAAAAAAGAGTTGAAGTTAAAATAATTAAATTCGTGGTGTTAAGATAATAAATAAAAGTGTGTTTTTGGAAAAATTAAAGTTAAAATAAAAAGAAAATGCATATAAGTGAAATACAACAAAACTAAATACTGGCTGATGCTGGTAAGATTATTAAGAAGAAAAAGTTAAACACATATTTCTTTTAATTCTGTTAAAATAAATATGCAATTTATTGTAAAAAAGAGTTGAAGTTAAAATAATTAAATTCGTGGTGTTAAGATAATAAATAAAAGTGTGTTTTTGGAAAAATTAAAGTTAAAATAAAAAGAAAAAATAAGTAAAATACAACAAAACTAAATACCGGCTGATACTGGTAAGATTATTAATAATTTTTTAGGAAAATGTTAGGAAAAGAAGAAGAAAAAGTTAACAAATTAAAAGTTTAACACATATTTATTTTAATTCTGTTAAAATATCTGAAATGTAACGATTAAACGTGTATTGCAATAGTTTTTTGTTTTGTTTATTGAATAAACTTTAATCACGAAGTAAAAGTACAAAGTCGAACATATCAACGGTGGCAAGTGGCTGCCGTTGTACTAAATGTAAAAGAAAAAAGGAAATATGTACATATATGTGAAAAACTATTTTTGTAGATCTCTTAAAAAAAAATTTTGTATAGGTTTGTTATTACATTTCGAGTGTTGCATTGTCTCAAAATAAATCATTATTTTATTACGTCAATGCAATGGTAACAGAAATTTATACTTTTTAAGTTTAATTATTTTAAAGTGATTTGTTTTTTTTGTTTAATATAACCTAATTATGGCCAAAATAGTATAAAGATGGGCTTAAAAACCACACATTATAAGCAAATCTGTCGAATCGGTGAAAATATGACCGAGTTATGACCAAAATACTGAAATTCTAAAAATTACTCTTTTTCAATTTTTTTTATAATTAAGTTTGTTAAAAAATAAGTATATATCGCACTTGATCATAAAGTGGATATTAACTCAAAACTTTTAATACAAATTTTCAATATTTTTAATCAGGCTTAAGTTCATCAAATTTAATTTTCATTAAATTATTTTTAAGAAGAAAGGAATTTTACAACATGAAAATTAATTAAAATTGTTATTGATAATCATTCATTCTTGTCTGACCTGACATTCGAACCCAGGCGGCTGGTTACCCTGACATGTTTCGATCACTACCACTCGATCTCCTCAGAGGGATTTGCCGTCTTACACTCGCAGCCATCGACGACTGCTGACGTCAATCCTTAAACCAAACTGTATTTTAACCCTTTGGTAGATCGAAATTTGCTTTTTTGAATGATTATCCATTTCTAATTGATTATCCATGTTTTTCCTTTACCTCTGTTTTTTTCTTCTTCTTCTCGTACTTTTTGTCAATAATTCTTATTGAAGTCCAAAGTACATTTTTGTTTTTGTCTTTCTTTTTCTTGTTGACCTTTTTCAGCACAAGTTGAAGGACAAATGTACACATAGAGGTATTCTGTGACATAGAGCTCGTGCATTAGCTTTTAACAATAATTAGTATTGTATTGAAAATTTGGATTAAAAACCATAAATAGTTCAACAAAATTACCACAATACTAACTTTTAATATATTTAGCACGAAAACATGATAAAGCACTTTTACTTGTTTTTACTTTATTTTTAAACAACTAAAAATCGTTTTTGTTTATAATTTCTTCGTTACAAATCAATTTCTTCGCTATTAATGGATTTTTTTTTCGCTTAAAATAAAATATGTTTTTTTTCTTAAAAAATTGATCTTTCACTAGGAATCAATTTTTTTACCATTAAATAATCTATAACTTAAAATAAGTTTTTCATTTAAAATTAGAAGTAATATTTTCGCTCAAAAGATTAATTTTCACTTAGAATCATACATGTTAAATATTTTAGTATTCGGCAAAAAAATTAATATTTTACTACATCATTCGCCAAAATCTATATTTTTCAGTAAAAAAAATTTTTCTTCAAAATTTGTTTAACCAAAAGTAATTTTTTTGTTTCAAAAACTTTTTTCAATTCACTAAAAATTAATTAATTAATCTTTACAATAATTTTTATTTATTTTTTTGATAAACATTACTTTTATTTCGATTTAAATAAGGTTTTAAATTTTGTTTGCTATTTCTTTTAATTTTTTTAGAATTTTATGTTAAGTTATTTACAACCTTTCAACCTTCCTTTTCGCAACGAAATTTTAAACTGTTTTTTAGTTGAGTTAAAAAAAAATAATCGCAAATCATTTTTAATATCTTTCGGACCGGTCCCCCTTCTCTAAATTGAGTTCTAATGTAACATAAATACCATTTTTTCTCTTTAATTAATTATTTAACAAAACATTTTGAATTTTTAATTATTTTCCTAATATTTTTCACTACCTTTAATAACACTTTATTGTTTTTAATGAGGAATATACTTGTAAAGAGAAGTATGTGTGTGAGTAAAAATGTAGTAAGACTTTGATTGAAGGAAAGTTTATTTAGACCATAGTTTAAAGAAAATAAAACTATAATTAAAAAAAAAGACAGTGACTGGGGTTTAAATTTTCTTTTAAGGAGAAGTTAAAAAAAATTTCGGTTGGAAATCTTTAAGAAAATAAGAATTAAAGTCATTATTAGGCTTATAGAGAGTCAAAAATATTTGAATAGATTTTGAATTTTATAAGTTCTTTAGAATTCTTTTGTGGTAATTTTTAAAGTTTAAGCTTTACCAAGAATTTTTTTAATCTTATTCATATATTTCGTTAGCTCATGATTGGTTTGACGCATATGCCAAAAAGTCGTAGTGGAGAAAAACGACTATCAGGCCTGTTCTGCAAATCACTTTTACTTAAATCACATGTGCCTAATAAAATCACACGTGTGATATTTTAGTGTCCCGTTTTTGTGTGTTTTGGTTTGATCTTCAATTGCCGAAAGCACACCGAGAAACACAAATACGGTATGACCTTCAGAACACCACAAAATCACACGTGATTTTCAGAACAGGCCCGAATGAAAGTTTAATGAAGTTTTCTGAAAGTATAAAGCATACGCCACTTTTCTAAATTAGTTTTTAAAAAGTAACTTTTTGTGCTGCATACTTATACTTACTTTGCTTTTACTACTTTTTTTAATATGGCAATGAAGCAAAGCAAAAGTGACAATTATTTTGTATGTTTTTGTATGAGGAATTTACAGCATTCGCCAAACAGTGGTGTGCAGAGCAAAACAATACATAATTAACTTTAAAATACATAGTTGATATGGAGCAAAATTAATGCTTAATATTTCAGAAACCAAAACAAAGTTCGTGAAAAGGTTTTGGATTTAGAAAAGGGGTATTCAAAACATAAATATCCCATGCCTAACGCAATTCTTTTTTAAAAAATGATCTGACAATTTACTGCCTGGTACATAAAAAACAATACCAGTTTAATTTTGTTTATTATTGTTTTCAATATAAATATACCTACGAAAGAAATGTTTTTATTGACATTGTGGGCCAGACACTTAAAGTTCCTCTTAGCATTTACCCCTTAAAATCACGAGCATTAAGCATTTGAAATTATTATAATAAGTAAAGATTGTTTAACCTTTCAATTTTTAACATTGAAGATCAGTATATTTTGGGAAACCATCATTAACAGATTCACGCATAAACAAGGCTACCAAATTATCTAAATTAACTTTGAAACCCAGTCATCGCTTCTCGCAACTTATAAACGAAATCGTGATTTGTATTGTTTACGGCTCAGTTTTGTATTAACGGGTTTGTTAATAAACAAAATTGCTGCATAGGAAGTGAGAGCCATCCACAAGAGAACCAACTGAGCCATAATCCAGAAAAATTAACTATTTGGTGAAGCTTACAAAATAGCACATCCAGTGGGAAAATACTTCGTCAAGAACACCCGCGGTGCCCATATGCTCGAAATCATTTTCATATGTCAATACTAATCATTTAAAGTTTTAGTGATTTAAAAAAAAAATAATTTTTATTTGGAAATTCGTATTTTTTAAAAATTCAAGTTCTATCGGGCTTAAACTCCCGTTATTTAAAGAACATTGCTATTTGTAAAATATTTTTACTTTTAAGCGTTTGAAGTTCTTTATAAGGGTTATGGAATTTATTTGAATTAACTTTAGAATGTTTTACTGTATCCTTGTCTTAACAGTTTTACGCTTAACTGAACTTTAAGCTTTTTTATTTCACGAAAAACAACATAACTTTATTTTAAATTTTATAATTGCTTTTAAAATGTCAATCCTAAATTTTATTTACAAATATGAATACATAATAATGTTCTTTAAAATTTGTTCCTCCTAACCACCCCTCTGTATTTGTTCCACATTGGACAAGAAACAACCACGTAATAGAAATATATACTCAATACTTCATGGGAATGTTAACAGGTGTTTTCAATACAATTTTTGTTTGGGGGAAATTAATAGAATGCCATATCCTCATATTCGTTCATACTCATGAACGTATATTGATGACATGATCACCAATTGATATCGCTCTTAAACATTTCATGTCTTCTAAATGCGCTCCAGATATAATACTTTTTCCCAAATATAAATATTCCAACTTCGGACAATATTTACTTAACATTTTTATGTAGCCATCATGCACCTGGGCATACTTGCAATGTAATACTTTAAGATTTGGCATTTTAAGTCCCAAATAAAATGTATAATTCGGACGTTCATTAGTTCGATTCGAATTATAGACATAGGCAAAATTATTGGCATCTGCTACTTTCAATTTGCGTATGTTATCCTTATTAGTGTGGAAGAATTTCTTATATTGCTGAAGGCTAAGGGACTGCAAACTGGGCATTCGTGTATCGATGTTATGGTATTTCTTGGACCAGATATAATTTGCTATCAGAAATTGGAAACGTTGGCAAACATCGGTAAGTCCTAGCTGATCGTTGAGTGGCAAAAAGCTGAATATTAGTAGTAGGCAATCGTCGTTTAGATCTGCTAACATTTTTACTAGATTCACAGAATACACAGAATATTCTGTGCTAGATTTTTCATTAAATTTAATTGGACATCGGAATGCTTGTTCTTGATCAATTGGTTATGTTTTGATTTTTATTGTGAATGAAATATCTTGTTAATGCATAGATACAGTATGTCATGCAAATATTTTGACATACATTTAATGTCAAACAATTTTGTTGGTTTTTTCAATTTATTGCCTGTTGCAAGGCGAATTCATAAAGGTGACATTTTCAAATCATCTGTTTATTGTTTATTTCAATAAAAATCTAAATACTTGAACAAAAAACTTATTTAAATGTTATAAAACAAAAAAGTGAACATAAAATATAAACACAAGAACTTTAAAACGCGTAAGGAATAAAAAACCGCCACAATGAATTTCCAATACAGGAAAAAGATTTGCCTTCTAAAGCAATTGGTATATTTCATAAACAAACAAGTTCCCTTTTTTATATTTTCAACAAATAATTTTGACATTCACTCTACCAAAATACATACGGTCTAATTCATACAAATTTCTTGTTTCAGCTTTAATGCTTACAATAGTTATCAAACATTTTTGTTTTATAAACCATTTATAAAAAGTCTGATTTATAAACGCTTAATAGGAGTGGAATAACAAATTAAACTTTTGTATTTTTATGTTGGCAGCAACATGTTAATTTAATTGTAATTTTTGTTATAGTGATGCATACAACTAGGGATGAAACGATACGAGTATCATACAACGAACGAATTTTAAGTGAATTTCTGTTTTTTAAAACGTAATACATATTTTAAAAATTTCATGTTTTTTTTGGTAATAAAATACATACTATTGAAATAGAAGCGGAAAATGTATTAGCAATATCAAATTTTTACTGCTAGAACTTTGTAGGTTACAAAAGAGATGTTACATCTTTATGTTTAATGAATAATTTATCCAATTTTTATTATACATTACGCAGATGTTTTGAAAATAAAACCTCCTAGGTTTTAACAAAACATTTTCGGGGTAGTGGGGTGATTAAATAAGTCTGCAGCTTAAATTCTGAGTCTCCCAACAAAATACCTTTGAACTATCCGCTTTCAAGTTTGGTAGTTGAATCATTTAAAATACGGCAGTCATGAGTGGTAAAAGATATGTTAATTATGCATTTCTGAAATATAATTTATGTGAACATTCAGGGTATAGTAACCGTTTCTGTTTATGTCATATTTGGGCTAAATTCCCGCCGGTTTTTTTGATACAAATGTGCGTACCAATAACGTCTGGAAAATTTTTAAATGTCTTAAATTCTCTCATTAGGATTGCTTCCTCTATATGAGATGAAGGCATTTTAATTTTTCTATGGCTCCAGCGAGCTAAGGCACGAGCCACTCTGGCTGAAATTTAGCACACTGTTACTTGAGAGAACCCAAGGTGGGCTGCACGATACACTATGTGGTTTCTACTTTGTGTTTGCTTTAACAAATACTTTACCTATTTAAAAGGCATTTTGAGAGATAAGGGTAATGAATGGTAAAAAAAGGTTTGCATTATTTTAAAATAAATCTTATTAGCTTTTTATACTTTATGCAAAAACGACTTAAGTATCAACAGAAAACATATCTCGCGACCCACGTTATTTTTAACAAAAAAAAATCTATCGAGCAGTTTATATTTAAAATTAATTCAAACATTAGTGATAATTTTTCCTAGAAAAAAAATTTGTATGCGTTTTAAACTATTTTATTAAATTAAATAAGATGACAAAAATGTTTAATTTTTCGTGCAATTAATAAAATTTTATTTTAACAAACATTGAAATGTCACTATTATACGCGTAAAGTAGGGTAAAGGCTACAATAAATATTTCAAATTTAATAAATGTTTATTAAACGTTTAATAGGCTATTAAACATTTATTAATACTGTTTTTTCGACTTTTGCTTATTAATGACTTATAAAGCTGCAATGATACGTTTATGAATTAGACTGATAGTAATTTTTTAAAAAGAGATAGCTAGCATTACGCTATCTCATGATGCGGTCACCTGTATGAATTCGCCTTGGCCTGTTGTTTAATTTGCTGTCTTTTTTAATTAATTAAAAAAATTATGTTTCTAAAACGAATGCGCAGATTAGAAAAAGGTAAAACCTTCCTTAAATGTAATTTTATTGCGGGATTACGTTTTTTTTTTTTAGCAAATTCAATATACTGAACGGTTTTTGATTTACGCGAATATATGTATGTTATGAAACCTTCTCAATTTTCGAAATAACGTTATATATTTTTGTATAATTTAATTTCTAACGCCCGTATTTAAAAACAAATTTTAAATTTAATAAAGGTTTACAAGACAAATTTTGTATGAAAATTTGCCTTAATAAACGTTTGTCAAATTTAATAATCGTTTATAAATACGGGGGTAAATGTTTCTGCTGGAATTATCGAATTACTTCCTAAGCAAAAGTTAAATAGTTTTTGGCGTGCTTTAGTTTTCTGACGTTAGGGTGGTACATTAGGGACATTAACAGAGATCTGCTAGATAAATACAAAAAAACATTGATATATCACGCTTTAAGATCAGGCTCTAAGTGCCTAAGATGTAACGAAACATTTTTTGTAAGGTAGTACGCTCTACTGTTCAAGTTCATATTTCGTGCATGTGCTCTCATCGTTGCCTAAACATCTGGCTTTGCAACCATGTTCGCCATGATGTTCGCATTACATACTGTATAGACTGCGTCGATATTTCGCAAAAGTTTTCTGGCAGGTACTGCTTGAAAAAACTAAATCGACGTGACGGGCCGTTTGCATTACAATGAAATCTAATTGATTTGATTTGAAATATTTCTCAATATCTAGTGCGTTCACATTGTCCTACTTTGACATTAGCGAGATTTTATTTTCATAACAAAAAACAGCTGAATGAAGGTTTTTGTGAACCTCACGAATACAAACATACATAGATATAGTGAAAGTGATGTAAATATTAGCATTTTAAATTATCTTTGCTTTGCTTATTAAATATATCAATATTATTTATCTGCTCAAAGGTAGATTTATACAAGGTATACGCACTAGAGGAGAAATTATGACAGCTGTCCATTCTTGTATGTAATTATTATATTAGGTATTATGCATTTGTGCTGATGTGTGTAACACCTTAAAATATGGGTACAGAATAACTTTTTTTGTCGATCAAACGATGTCCGTACGGCTGGCTGGCAATTTTGAAGATGGGCACAAAGGTTCTTATTAGCACAAGGACTAAGCTTATTGAAAATGGGCCAAATTGTCGGACCTCGAGGGGAGTAAAGGGACAATTTCTGCCTCCCAGAAACTATCAAACCAATTTCAATGATACGAATACATAATCTATGCATTTAAAAAAATATAACCACGAGGGGACATAGGAGGCATTTTTTCTACCTCCCTGAAACTATTTAACAGATTTAACTGAAGCTAAAATCATAGATAAAACATGTTTAAGTAGACACATAAGCTATGCAGTTTTTTAAATATAGGACCACACGGGGAGGTCGAATGCAATTTCTGCCTCTCAAAAAGATTCAAACCGATTTTAAAGAAACTTTAAACATAGATAGATTAATATTTATATGGACAGGTAAGCAAGATTCGCCATAGGTCCCGAATAGGCTGCACTCTCGAAAATGTGTTTCTAAATAGTGTAGTGTAGGGCATTATATGGTCGGGCTTGACCAAAGTGTAAAGGGGTTCCTATTAAAGGGACAAATAAACCACACAAACATATGAAAGAAGCATTGCTCATGTTTGTGTGAATATAGGACATTTTAAATAACACCTTGTTGTTGTTATTTAGCGCTTGACACTATCATCATGTGAAAACTACGTAGTTGCTGCAGATCTTGCATTTACAATATTATTGAATATGTATTTTATTGCTATTGTTATTAACGATTTTCTCCACATTATTCAATCAGTTGGCAAATATAAAAACAATTAAATGGCGCAATTTTGTATTAAATTACGTATTGTACAAAGTTGTCGACACACTTTTTGCGCAATATAATCAAAAGAATTTACTGCAAACTGCAAAAAAATTATGTGCTTACCTTGTATTCATGCGCCTTGTTACTCTATAAGTCAGTTATTAGTTTAACCGTGATTTATCATTAACCCTAGTCCTTACACCCGCATACAGGTGTGGTCTGTATGCATCTCCCTGTAATGTACCTCCAATACCGCTTAAGAAACTTCGAATCTAGGAAGATAGTGCAAATCTACTATCCTCGGTCATGGCATTGAGAGGATATGATTGGAGGCTCATATCCTCTCAAACGCAATCCCCAAGAGCGTATACCCAAATAGTGGTGTACTTGGTATAATTTTAATGCAAATTATTGAATTGACTACATAACCCAAGAATGTTTATGCGTTGGTAATGTAAGTTGATGTTTTTATTTTTATATTATGTATAATAATAATAAAATTAATATTATAATAATTACTAGCTGAGCTGGGGAGCTTTTACCCCTCTTGCCCTATTTCACACCCGATTCCCTATTTTCTTTCAGATGTTACACTATTTGCCTGCTAAATTGCAAGAAAATCGGTTGATTAGTTAAGGATCTTTAACCATTCTTGCACTCCTTCACGCCCTATTCGCTATTTCCTTTTAGATGTTAGAAAATCGGTTGATTAGTTAAGAATATACAGGGAGGGAGAGCTTTTACCCTCCTTGGCCTATATCACGCCCTATTATCTATTTACTTTCAAATGTTACAGTGTCGTAGGGAGAGGCAGCTATTACCCCTCTTGCCCTACTTTACGCCTTATAGCAGTTTTAAATAATTTCAATGGTATCCTCTAATTTTGATTTGGTTCACATTTTAGAGTTCACAATGCTAATAAAATAGTGTTAACTTTTTAGGATGTTGGAAAAATAGGGCGTTGACGTTATTCCGATGTTCGTAAATATAGTCGATTTTCGAAAATATATTCAGCTACAAAATCGCATTAAAAAAATGTATGTTTCTTCGAAAATATAAAGAAAAATTAAAAAAAATCTACTGGTCACTCCTCAAGTTGGGTATACGTTCTCATAGTAAAAGTTGGGTATAAGGACTAGGGTTAAATCGCAACTAAATACTTCTCTGTTACAACCATGTTATACTTAAATATATTACACCTCAAATTTGCTTATCATAGACTGAAACCTTAGCGTACACCACATAAATTCCCCACTAGCTTATTTTAACACTAGAAAAACTCAACTACGCATGTTTTTTTATTTCTGTTACAATTTTAATTATCTCGACTTGAAAATTTTTTTACTTGGTTGAAAATTTTTTCAATGTAAAAACAATTTTGATTGTAAAAATATATAAAGTGCAAAAGAATAAACTTATTAAACCATTTTATTAAAAAAATTCGATTTCTTTTTGGAAAAAGCTATTTTTTCAAAAGAAATTTTTTTTTTCCAAGGCGGGCAGCCAAATTTTCAAGTCGAGAAGCGCGGATTTGGATTTTGTTTTAGACCCATGGTTTCTTCGGAGAATTTTCTTAGAATTTTATGTAGATTACGTTTTTGCTATACGATTTAAAAAAAAAAATCGACCCGCCCTAATGTACATACTTATGTAGTACTTTAACAAAACAACAGTGAAGTCTATGTCAGCTTTATTTAAAATTCTCGTCATAATGCTTTTGTCTTTTCTTTTTTTTATTACATACTTTGGCTTTTACAAAACGCTAAATTGTTTTGTCATGTATGTCAATTAAAATTACATTGTTTGATTTATTATTATTAATATTTTTTCTTTTACTAAGACCGACTTTAACAAGTAAAAAAATGACATTAACATACAAATACCTATATATTTTTTTATTAAAGAAACGAAAGGATGGGGAAGACAAAATTTGTTTAATTCAAATAAATAATTTCATAAAAGTTTTTATATGCGATAACTTGAAGGTCTTTTAAGAAATCAATTCTAAAACAAAACGATATTTTATTTCAATATTTACGAACAAAAGTAAATAAAGGCCTCTCGGCGTCTTTAAACGCAGACACCAATATAAAATTTTAAAAAGATGATTAAAAAAAACTTAATGTACGAATTGGTTAATTTCAAGAATTGCGTTTTTAATCCGAGTTCGAAAATAGGAGGAACATTCTTTAGTGTGCGGTACACACAACCAGAAACGATAGGTTTTTTTACTGTTGTGAAATCGAGTAGAATTGAAATCGATGGAAATTTTCAGGTAAATTTTTTTTTTAATGACTGTAGTTTTTCATGATTTTTATGGCCAATTAGCAAAATTTGGTATTTTGTAGTTTCATAATTCGCCATATAATTTTGGGAAATAATTTAAATGCGCCTAAAACCGTAGCAGATTTCAGGTCTTATATTAAGCAGCCTTCTGAAAACCACTTTAAAACGCTATAAAAAAATTTCACTCCTATATCGAAATTGGTTCTTATTTAGGGTTTTTAATCCCAGAAAACATTCCACAGAAATTTCTTGATAATGGGTTTATAACAAGACGAATTCATGTAAACGGTGGTGGCCAAGGCGAATTCCCTAGAAGGTGGGGTCAAGTCAACATATGGTGTTTTTTTGCGGATTATTGTAAAATTGTAAATTATGTTTTAACTTGTTAAATGTATTATTATGATAAATTTTTTGAAACGCGCATTAATAAAAGTAAGTTTGATAATTATAGAGCATTAATATTGTTTAAAAAATGATATCGCATATCTTAAGAGCCACTGCACGCATTTTGTTGAACTTTTGGTAGGAGGATCTTCTGAGCCCCAAAATTGAAATAAAATAGCAGCGGGGGAAGTGGTTCCTACCATAGGACGCCAATGTTTAATATCGCATATCTTAAGAACTGTTATAGTGAGAATGTTCAAACTATGTGACTCTCACTCTTATGGTATACTTCACTTTTGAAATTAAAAATAAGGCGGTTAGGCGCAGGGGGAAATACCTACAATAGGATGCATATATTAAATATCTCTCAACTGAAAAGCTATTAAAGGGAGAGTCTTCAAACCTGGTTAAAGCAGTGTAGCGAAGCGCACCGGGTTAAGCTAGTTTTATATAAATATTGTATGTTTTTTATGCTCTTCAATAAGTTTTTCTTTCATGAATCGCAAATTTTTAAAAATTTTCTTTTTATTGTCAGCTGATTACTCGTTAAAAATGCACAACGCGTTAAAAAGTTCAAAGTAAAGGGCAAATTAAACCACACAAATGGCTTGGCAAATATGTCAATTGGGGTGTTTGCTGTTTGTACAAACATTTGAAGCAATGTTTGTAGAAATATTAAAAATGTTTAATAATTGGCAGACATATTGGATATTTGTCAAACTTTTTGCAGTGTATAGTGTTAAATGTAATCATTTCAGTGAAAATTTAGCATATATAGTGAAGACGTATAAGAAGAGGATTTAAGAAATGGACGAGGAAAAAATATTTTTAAATTAATTTATTGACCTCTATAAAAGTCTATGATTGTGTTGTTTGTTGGCAAACAGAAGCAAAAATAAAGCGCAAGTTTGCCAAGCCATTTGTGTGGTTTATAATGCCCTTAAACCAACTTTCTGGCTCTAACGTTTCAAAATATTTCGCATGTAGCTTGTTCTATTAAAATACACTAGTTTAACTTTTTTTGACAGTAGTCTACAGAGCGCGCGCGCACTAACGCGTGTTATGTACTTCTACCTTTAAAGACAATAAATCTTCAGTGAAATTAAAAGTCAATTAAATTTATTTATTTTTTTATAGTTTATTTATTTTTTCATTTTTAATATTTTTATTAATTTATTTTTATAATTTTAATTAAATAATTTTATTGAATTTTTTTAGGATTTTTTGTATTTTCGCTTTTTTCTTCTAAATATTTTACTTAGTTTTTTTTTTAATATAATTCCGTTTTATTAAATGCTCTAATAAACTTTTAACTTAAGTTCTGTATTAAAGGGTTATTTTTTTTATTATTTTGTTTAATAGTATTAATTGCTAACTCAATTTCTAGGTAATAATTACAGTTTTTAATAATAGATAATTTTTTTTGTGTATGTGTTTTTTTGTAATTTTTTCTTTATAATAAAATTTTTTTAAATTAAATTTTCAAAAATAGTTTTAATTTTTGCTAATTAAACTAATTTCTGGAAGAGAAGAAATTTTGTTAAATTAATTTTCTTTAATTTGGATCACAAAGGTTTTTGTTAAGTTTCTTTTATTTATAAATATATATTTTTTAATAAACTTTAAAATTAACTATACATTTGAAAAAGTTTATGAGTGTTTTCATTTAATATTGTTCTTAAATCTTTAAATTAATTCGAGTTTCCCAATATTTACAAATATATTTGTTTATTTTAATAAAAATTGTTTAAGGCTGGTAAGAAAGTTTTTTTTTATTACTAAATTTAATAAATTTTTTTCTGTTTGTTTAAGTTTAAAGAAACAAGTAAGAAAATAGTATATTACTTTTATAAATACTCTGGGAATATATTACAGTTGCTTAATGTGTTAATTTTATAAGACAAAACGACCATTTTGTATGAAAAATACTGGGATTTTTTATAGTCTTAAATTTCCTTCATACAAAATTTTAATAAAATTTGTCGTTTCGTTTTTTTTTCGAATCAACTACTAAGTTTTGTTTAAAATTTTTTACAGGTTCTTTTTCATTAAGTAGGTAACACTTTTTTTTTTTTTTTTTGTAAATATTATTGCGTATATTTTTTTTGGTTTGATTAATTCCTTAATTTTTTCTAATAGTCATAATTTATAATTTTGTTTAATTGGTCCTTAGAATTCTACGTTTAAAACTTGTATTCCACTACTGGCAATTTATATTTAAATATTTTTTTGTTGAAGTTTTATACTTTAATACTTTTGTTTCAATATTACATATATGGCTAATAAATTAAACATATTTTAATAATTAATGTGTTAAAATTCTCTACGTTTTGTAACATAAACAAAGGGAAAAACAACTTTGAAATAGATAATAAGATACCACCCCAAAAAGTAGGCAGGTTGAAACAGTTTTCTCTTAAAAAAAAACTAACAAATACGCGCCTAAAAGTATGCAATTGATAAATAAATTCAAAAAGCTGTCTAGTTTTAAAATCAACATTTACGAATACCACGTTCGACTTTAACCTAAAAGTATATCCTTTTTGTAAGAGCTCTTTTTATTTACCTAAAATCATGCCTTAAAATAACTATTCTAAAGCATTTATATTAAATATTGCAACATTTTTCTATAATTACCCGCAGGTAAGAATATGCTGCATATATTTTTTTATAAATAAAATAGTTTGCTATTTAAAGCGTTTTGTTTTACCTTATAAACTTTAAATATAATTCTTAACATAAAAAGCAAGCAAAAACCCCTTAAAAGGAAGATCAATAGAATAAGCAAATTTAAGTTTTTAAAAAAGTAAATGATTTGTAATGAATAAACACATAAAATTAATTCTTTTTATAGAAACTTTCTTTGTATGCATACTTTAAAATATGATTTATAGGCAAAAACTGCGGGTTCGATACCCGCCAGAGACTTTGATTTGATTCACTGAAGGTCTTCGTCACTATTGTACGGTTAAGTTAGGGTCGAATATTATATGAAATTATTTTGGTAGCTTTTAGATAACAAAACAATCAATAATAAGCTTTATGAAAATTTAAATAAAAAAATATGTATTCAATACAAGTTAAAAAGCAGTGCGTGCAACTAACAAATTTATGGATAAACAAGTGGAAAAAGCTAACAAAAGTTAATTAGGCAGTATTTCATTTAAAAACCCTGCACTTAAAATTGTTAAGTTTAAGTGATTTAACTAAATAAACTCTTAATGTCTTATGGATCTTATTTCTATGGTAACGTTCAAGAACTTTTACTAAGGGCCATTATAACAACTTACAAATCGTTATTTTTAATGGTTTTTGGTTATTAAAAGTAAACATGAACCTAAAAAGTGATTTATAAGCTAACAGCAGGTTTATCCTCATGGTACAAATGGTACTAAAGATATGTAAACTTCAATGACAGTTTTTTTTTCGAATTGAATTATTCTCATTATTTACCTTTGACATTATTTATTCAAAAACACATTATCTAACACAACAAACAAAACAATTTACTATAATCAAAAAAAAAAAAACAAAAATAAAGCACGAACAATTTACTTCTGGGGCCTAGTGTTGGCATTCGTGATCGAGTCCTTTTTCGATTCTAAAGCAATTTAATATCATATTATTTCAGTGAATACTGAACGAATTGGAATTATTTTTTCAGTTTTGTAAAGCATTAATTTTAGTTTCACAATACTGAAAATATAATTTCGATCCGTTCAGTATCGACTGAAAGAATTAAAAATAAAATTGCTTTTGAATCGAGAAAGTATTCGTTCATTACTGCCAGAGTTAGGCCCCTAGTATCAATGCACGAAATTAACAAAAGTAAAGGCTCAACCATAATGAGCTTAAGATGGCTTAAGCAAATATGCGAATACATGTTAAATTTATGAGACAAACCATATTGAACTTAAGGAAAATTTTTGCTAAGTTTAATGAAACTGTCATTTGCTTAAGCAAAGTGCGAATTTTATCGCACATTCCGTACGGAATCAAATATTTTTTTATTTGGTTTTTGTTTTTTTAAATACATTTGAGAGACTTTTAGTTAATTTCTGACAGTAGGTAAGGCAAGGCTATGCATATTAGGGTTGGGCCTTAAGTCGTTGCCACTACGTATTTAAAACAACCAAAAAATGGGATCTGACTTGTTGGATATATGCAGGTTGTGTGACGATCCACAGGAGTTGAAGACAGTAGAGCACATTCTGTGTCACAGTCCCAGGCTGCAGAACAGCAGACTGAGATTGCTGGGTAGTAGATTCTTATGCTAATTAGGAGATGTCTTGGGTTGTGGGCTCCAGAATCTGACCAGATTCGTAATGGGAATGGTGTGGCTGCGTAACAGGAGGCTGGGAACTGGGTATATGTAGGTCAAATTTTTATTTAGTAGGGTTGGTTTTTCTTGTTTTTGTCCGATTTTTATATTCCACTACTTTCTCTATTCTTGTGCTTTCTCTTTGTATTTCTCTTATTATTTTCTAATTAGTACTGCATCACTAACTAAGTCGTCACAATGGACCATATTGGTCTCTGGATGAGGTTGTGAAGTTGACTTCGCATCAGCATTTCTACCTAGCCTAACTTTAAATATACCTTCTAAAAAATAAGATTTTTAGGTTTTAAAAAAGGCATTTTTTTGTGAGAAAGTTGTAGGTCTTGCCATAAAGAACAAAAGTTGTGAACATATAAAATCTAAAAAAATTCATCTTCCAGATCAAAATCGCAAAAAACGGCATGTTTTCGTTTTTAAACGAAGTTAAAACTAATCTTCTTGTGTATACAATGTAATAGTTTTAAAACTACTCCTTTGTAGTCCAAAGCTGGGTTATATAGTCCTAGTCCTTTGTGGGCTACATTTTACACGCGTGTTTGGACAAGTCCTAATATTTGTAGGGATATGACACGTTTACGTATTTTTAGTATCTACTAATATTTCATGTCGGCCGCATCGTTTACGTATCCGCAACATTTACGCAAGAGTAACGAGGCCTTAAGTTTTATATAAATCAATGTTATTTAAACTCCTTAATTTTTCTTGGAGAACACATAACTAAATTTACCTGGTTTCGTTTATTCGAAACACAACTTTATAGTCTAAATATTAAACAATAATTAATTTTTCATTTTTATTCGCTTAAAAACAAACTGCCCTAAACATAACTTGTCTTTATCTTTCTTAGAATAAATAGTTTTCTTACAATCCATTCAGTTGGCCAGCTAACCTAACCACAAAGCATATGATTTTCTCCCATAAAAAAATAATTAATAACTTTAAGCATACCTTTAGGCTGTCAATTCTCATTAAGAAATGTTCATCAAAAATTCAACCAACATAATAGTGAAAGAAAAAAAAGACAATTTTGCTTGAATAAAAAGGAAAACGGTTTGTTCATTATAAATTACAGTTTAGCTTTTATTATTTTTGGCATGTCTTTCACAAATGACATTTTTTAGAATCAAAAAATCAAGGATGGGTAAAATAATGTCATTAATGGAATATTTTTTGCCAAGTCAAATGTTGTTATTTATGAAATTTAATTTAACTTAAGAGTTTTTTGAAGACCATAAGTTTTGTTTTAAGTTTACTTTTTGGTTTAGTCTTATGCCCGTAATTTCTACAAAAAGAAATCTAGCTGTGTTTAGAAATCTATGGTGTGAAAGCTTTCATATTTAAAAAGAAAACTTAAGGTAAAAACACGAATGCCAAATGAACGTTGAAATAGGAAAAGATAACTGTTAAGTACGAACACGACCAGCTTTCTTCTTGTAGAAATTACGGACATTAATCTATTTATTCCCAAGTACATAGATATCTAGCTGTGTATATTTATCTATGGTGTAATAAATAAAATTAATAAAAATACAAATGTTGCCATATTTTAAAAGAAAACTTAAAGAAGGTACGAACACGACCGCATATCTGTATGTACAAATTACGGGCATTATATGTTTATATTTGCACAAAGAGTAAATAAATTTGTAAAATTTTGCTTGTAGATTTTATTAAAATTCTTTGGAAAATATAATTATTGTATAATTTATCCTTTAAACACACAGACAATTTTCCATTTTATAATAAATTGATATATTTATATTGTAATTAATAGCTGTCTAAATGTAGACTTTAAGTTTTACACTTGGCTAGCAATCTAAAGTATGCTTCTAATTTTGAAAAGGAATAAACAAGAGATTTATTAAGTTTTTAGTTACATCAATTAACCCATTTCATTAATCTAATATAACTTAATATTTCAATAAAAGTTATTTTTCTTCTTATACCTTTTTTCGATTCTTTTGTTCGAAGTAGATGAGTGAAAATTTAAGTTGATTGTTCGGTAACCTTTTCTTTTCTTTTTTTTTGTGACCTTAAAAATATTTATCTTGTCAAGAGGTATTTACCACTATAAGCATATTTGTCATTAGCCTTTTTGCTCCTTTTTGTATTTTCTTCCTCGATTTATTTGCTCTTCAGCATGAGTTTCAGTTTGTGTGTATGTGTGTGTTTGTTTGTCACACCAAAACATCCATATAGTATTCACACAAAATGCTTACATACACTCTTTAATACACTTGCAACCTTTTCTCTTGTTGAGCAAGTGTTAGTTTGTATAATGAATAGAGCAGTAGTTTCTTTTGTTTTAGCGAACTTTAGGCCAAAATAAAAGCGTAGCATACTTTATGCTGTTTAAATGGATAAAAATCTAAAGTATACTTTAGGGTTAAGTAAATAAAAACAAAAGCTTAAAGAACACACAACTTTTAGAAGTGAAAAGCTTAAAAATATAGAAAATTTTTAAGAAAAGTGTAAAAGGCAGTAAATTTAATTGGAAGTAATTAGTAAAAGGACTTTATGAATAATAATTTAAAGTTTTAATATACAAATGTATATGTACCCTGCAGATACTATTGGACATCGTGATCCATTTTGATGAAATGGACTACTCCCTGGACTGGTGCAATGTTGTGCATGCATTTACCATGTCATTGTTAAAAAGAGTTTGTAGTCAAACGACATGTCTTCGTTTTTAAACGAAATGTTTTCGTTTTTAAACGAAGTTTAAACTAATTCTCTTGAGTATGCCATGGAGTAGTTTCAAAACTAGTCCACAAAAGTATGTATGAACATGGAGTAGATTTAAGACTACTCCGTTGTTATGCAAAACTGGGTTATATCGTCCACTCCTTGCACATGGTAATGTTAAATCGACAACCTTTGAACCATATATTTGGAGTACTCTTACTCCTTTATGGACTACTCTTTACATGCATGTATGGGCTAGTCTCGTTATCTGCAGGGTATGTATGTAAATCATCATGCTTGCATCATTTGCACTGTAAGCATCGACTAATTATGCCAATGCTGTTTTAAGCAACGCTAATTTCGTCATTCATTATAAATTTTGAACTATTTGTTAAAATTTTGAAGGACAAACTTTTTGTCAGCTGTTAAAAACAGGGCATTCCACTTTTTGATAAATTGTGTTTTCAAATAACTAATAGCATTATAACAGGGTTGGCAAGATATTTTATACATAAGCCCATGGTAAAATAATACAGGTGGCAGAGCTACGCCATGTAACGATTTTTTGCTCTTGCATTGTTTGTCCAATCTTTATGTCAAAGTTTTGTTTATGTTAACAAAAAGTCCACGTTTTGTGCAGTGATTATTGTTA
Organism: Pollenia labialis; assembly: GCA_949318255.1. Taxonomy (NCBI): domain Eukaryota; kingdom Metazoa; phylum Arthropoda; class Insecta; order Diptera; family Polleniidae; genus Pollenia; species Pollenia labialis. Next base: position 27,603,508 of record OX439141.1, on the reverse strand, counting down.
TATAATTAAAGTTTTTGATAATAAAAAAAAAAAATAATAAAAAGAAACAAATTTATTTATTTCATCAAGTTCAGCGGCACGCGTTGATTTTTGTAAAAAATATTTATTGACGTAAGCTTTGACCCAATTTCCATTTTTGTTGTAATATTGTATTTGCATGATGAATGAACATTTTAACAAGGTATTATTTTTTGTGCAGAAAAGAAAACACCATTAAACCCACTGTGCGACAAATTAAAATTTGTAAGGACCCCGTCTCAAGTTAACTGATGTATAAATCTGGATCTAAACCTTACTCAAATCTATATACATTAAGATCGGTCTGAAACTTAACGGCTTGTAAAGAAAAAAAAAGTTTGGGGTTCTGGACAATTCGATTACAGGTTTTACGGAGACTTTTCCTTGGAAATATAGACTAAAGCTGGAGCCAAAGAGTACAAATTGAAGAGCTTATTTAAGACGCCAAAACTTTTGTGGTTTATGTGGACACTTTTTGCAGTTATCCTAAATTCGATGGTGGAAAAGTCTAAAGAGTGGAAAATTTTTAAAGTTTGTTTGTAAAGATGATTTTGTAGTAAACACTAAACAGATGTCTATATCTATGATTATTTCTTGCAATATCTCTAGAATGCTTTGGTCCTCACTTAAAATTATTAACTAAAATTTTAGTCTGGGAAAATGCTAAGCCCATGATTCCGGTTTGACAAGAGGAACCTATGAAAGCGGCTTTAAAAAAACATTTCTTAAATTTTTTGCATACTTTTCTGCTATTTCGTGACCTTTTTTAACTGCCTACTTTAAGGAGTCCTAAAATTAACACGTTATATTTGTTCATACCTTTTCTTTTCGACACCTTTTCATTGCCTACTTTAGGGAGCTTTAAAAATAATATATGTATCATAATTTACTATTATCTCAATATATTTATTTAGTTTATATTACTAATTAATAGTAAATAATTTATCTCAAATATATTTTAAAGCTTTTTTACTGCAGCGCAAGAGCTTATTTAATAAATTTTTCATATTCAAACAATTTGTACTTAATTGTGGAGAGATAAAATGAAAGGAAATATTCAGCACAATACATTAGTTTAATTAAAAGTATATAAAAATTGCATTTATAATACATAATTTTCAATATTGGAAACAGAAAAAAGTCTTAACACAGTTTTAATTAAATTATAGCAATTTACTAGGAAATCGTTTTTGTATTTATTTTTTGTTTTTGTTAATTTTTATGGAGCATATAAAAGTTGCACTAATTAATTAGAAGCAATTAACTTTTATTCATTAAATATTGCAGGATTTTTTTTATTCTGCAATATGAATTTATATATTTTGGTTTAAAAAACTTTGTTTTATTATTTGTTGTATTTTAAAAGCTACATTTTTTTTGTTGTTTGTCAATTAATAAGTTTATTTATAAATAATAATAATTTGTTTGCAAAAAAAAACCTTAAATAAATTAAAAACAATTTAAAAATCGGGTAATTACAGTTTGGTATACTTAACAATGAATGCTCTTGATAAATTTCAAAGCATACTTTTAGGTTTTTGTGTACATTCTTTAAAACTTATAAACTGTATTTACACTTTTAGTGGTTTGCAAATAAATATTTTTTCTAACGATTTTTTCAAACAAATTTTTTGTGGTTTTACAAAATATTTCAATATTGGTAAAACTTTATGAATTTTAAGTTTGTTTAATGATTGTTTTTATATTCATCTTTGTTTATTATTTGTGTTTTAATTTATAAATTTTTAATGCGTTTTTTACGTTAGATTTTATTTTTTAAATGGTTTTTTGGCTCTTTTAAATTTACATAAATATTTTAAAGCAAATTCCTTTCATTTGTTTTTCCTATTTTGTCATAGTCTTTTTATTCAATATTGTTACGGCTTTAAAGTTTTAACCCATTTTAACAGAGCATATAATTTTACCACAGGAAAAGATATATGTAGGAGGCAATAAACACTGCGACCCTTTGGACCTTTTGTGCCGCAAGCACAGGAGACATAGTTTTTCTTTAATATCAAAATTTTTTATTAAAAAAGGAATATGCAATTTATGGAGTTATAGTGGAGATATGTACATACATTTCAATATAGAGTTTGAAGTAGGGATGGACACTGTAAAAAAACATCGATGTTTTTTTCGATGCGATGCATCGCAAACATACGTCGATGTTGCATCAATATTTCATAAAAAAAATCGATGTTTTATACATCAATTGTTTTTTTAATTATTTATTATTATTATATTTTCGAAAAATCTTATGTTTATTTTACATCTCCCAATATTTTTTTCAATACTGTAAACAATAAACAAACAACAAAATATTTTCCTTTGTTGAACTTGTGCACAATTTGTTAGCTTTTATTTTAATTACGCGTGGTTATCAAGCTGTTTGTTGGGAGTAAAGATGCCAGACCCGAACTTATTCGCCGCATATAATAGTGTTGCCTGCGCATGTAATTAGCGCATATAATAGTCATGCGAACACGTATAGATATGTTTACACGTTTATATATCAATCTACACGTTCTGTATACAATATGTCATTTCGATGCATTGAAAGAAAACATCGATGTTTTCCGATTGTTTAGGAGCAAAAAAACATCGGATTATATCGATTTTTCGACACAATACATCGAATGATTTTAAAACATCGATTCCTTTTGTCCATCCCTAGTTTGAAGTACCATGTCAAAATTAAAACTTGTATCTTTTTAAAAATATATGTATACGTTCATTGTTTTAAGAACCATAAAAAGTTCTTAGTTTAGGGGCCTAATTACGGCAGTCGAAATCGATCGATATTTCCATTTAAATTGTATTGTAATTTCGATTGATATCGAATGCGATAATTTAATCCCTGAATTAAAATTTTCTCTTATACTGAATTATAGCAGATGCTGTATTTTTTTACCTAATTTTGTACATAGTTCGAAGGACTATATAAGTTGTCCAATTTAAACTCCAAGACTTATTATGCCTTTTACTGAATTACAATGACAACTTGAGCCATAATATCTAACACGGTTTGAAGGACCATATACATACTGAATTACAAAAGCTATGGATCATTTTTATCTTAAGAAACGTCATACCTGTTTTGCCAAAATTTTAATATTTTGGGAAGCTTTAATTCCAACGAAATATCTAAGAAAAATTTAGCTTTAAGAAGCTAAAGAAATAATAATTATATAAAACTCCAACTTTTTGTTGTTTAACGTTTAAGAAATTAACGGTTCTAAAGTATCTTTTTATAGAGTCTTTAAAATCAAAACAAAGCATAGACATAACATTTTCGTATTTCGGTTGTATCAGAGGGTCTTGCGGGTTATATAAATATTAAATTTAAACTGTGCTATTAATATTTGATGTTTTATCAAAATCTACTCTCTTGTTAAAATAGTACAATTTATTAATGACAAAAATGGGTTACTAAAACAAAAATCTTGATCAAATTTGTGCATTATTTTTTAGAATTTTCTGGCGTAGCTAATGCCAGATTTAGCTGTAAAAAATTTCAAGATCTGGTCACACTGGCGAATATAATCATTTCATTGACAATATTTACAAAAGTAAAACTGAAATAGAAAAGGGCAGAACTATGCCAAAAAACTTAACTAGAACAAACCTGAACTAGAACTGAACTAGAACTTAACAAGAACTGAACTAGAACTGAACTAGAACTGAACTGAACTAGAACTATAATTGAACTAAAACTGAACTTGAACTGAACTAGATCTAAACTAGAACTGATTAAGATCTTAACTTGAACTGAACTAGACCTGAACTAGAACTGAACTAGAATTGAACTGGAACTGAACTAGAACTGATTAAGAACTTAACTGGAACTGATCTAGAACTGAACCAGTACTGAACCAGTACTGTTCCAAATTAAGGGTTAATTTTTAAAAGTTTTTGTGTTTTTGTGGCAGTTTTTCCTCTACATTGTGGTTATTTCAATTCACTTTCATGTTTATTTCTATTGCATAGTTGTTGGTTATTTTTATAAATTTTTTTTTGTTATTTTATTTTATTTTATTTTATTTCGTTTCAGCTGTATTCATGATGTTGTGCTTGATGTTTTTTAGCTGTTGCTTATTTTGGTAAGTTACCATTTTTTTGTTGTTTTTATTTTTATGTCAGCAAATTGTTGCAAACTTTAAATTCATTGCATATTTTTAGGTGCATTTTGTTAGTTTTTGCTTATAGTTTTGTTTTCTTTAGTATTCACAACCATGATTGTATATTTTCTAAGGATTTTTTTCATTTCAGCTTAGTTATTGTTGCAAATGTTGTTTCAGTTTCTTTTCAGTTGTTATATATCAAAACTTTTTTCTTTTTTGTTTTTATTGCAAATTTGATCTGGTTTTTTTTCTTTTAAAATAATTTGATTATGTTTCCGCTATCATTTTGGGTTGAATTTTTTTTTAGTTTTTCTTATGCACTTTTCCTTAGACTTTATTGTTTTTTTTTATTTGTTATAACACAAATTATTTATATTGTAACATTTTTTATATTATCAAAACATTTTTGATTTTATTACCCGAAAACAAAACAAATAGACACTTGAAAAATTTATTGCTGTTGATTATCACCACCATTACCCAGGCCAGCTTTCGTTTCCGGTGGTACCTGCGTGTTTGTAGAACAGAAAAAAATAGAAATAAAAGATAAAACATTTATGTATGTTACTTTTTAAATTACAAAAATAATTTATTTTTGTTTTATGTCGGGAAAAATAGCTATATATTGTAACAAAATCAGGCATTTTATATCAACAACAACATTAAGATTTTTTTTTTTTTGAAAAAATAAAAAATTTTCATTTTTTTTGTATATAAAACTGTCTGTTAAGTTTTTATGTTTGTATAATGATAACAATAATAATCATAAAACAAAAATCAACAAATAAGGGAGCAAGAGAGCCAGATAGAGAAAGAAAGAGCGTGTTATTAAATTAAACAAGCATAATTTTAGGCATTGTGACATTTAGATTAAAATAAACATATAATTAGGTGTCCGTTTATTTATTTATAAAAGACATTTTTTAAATTTTGTGTTTATGTATTTTTTTTAATGTGATGCTGGGATTAGGCATTTAAGCACATTTATTTCCTTTTAAGAAAAAAAAAGAAAAACAGTTTGAAAAACTTGAGCTGAAAGCTTTAAATATTATTAAGTGTTTTTGTTAAAAAGAAGCATTTTTAATTATATAAAAGCGTGTTTTCGAAAAAAAATATGCCACACAACAATTTTTTTTAATAATTTTGATACAACATTTTTAAATACTTAAAAATTTTAAAGTAAATTACAGTTCAGAGATGTTATAATTAAGTCTGGTGTAAAGGCTTTTTTAAATTTGTTTTTATTTTATTTGAACATGTCTTTCATTAGACCATGCGAAAGGACCATTGTTGCTTTTGAAGTGTACGGCTTAATTTGATTTTCATGTATAATCGAATAACAATTTTGATTATACAGATTTTTTAATATTTTTATTATTTAACAAGTGAGCATTGGTGTTCAATAATATTTTTCAACTGCCATCACGGATAAAAGAGGTAATAACGGTTAATCGAAGCAAACAATCTGCAAAAATTTCAAACAAAAATTAATAGACTGATATTTGGGCATCACGGTTAATCGGGGTTACCGATTAACGTTCCGCCTTCTGCTCTTGTTAAGGTACGGCTATTAAATATTCCAAGATTAAAAAACTAACGTATCAGAAAAGTTAATGTTGTATTCAGTCTTTGGAGACTAAAAAACATTTTCACTATTTAGAAACAAATCAGAAAATCTGCAATTTGCTTATTTAGGAACAAAAAATCATAAAATCTGGCAGCCCTAATTTACAAGGTGGTTTCAAAGAAACAGCTGTGTGATTTTTGCTTTGCCTTTTGTTTTTGTATTGATGTGATATTGAGGTCACATTGTCAAAAAAAAAAGAAAAAAACACAAGGGGAAAATTTAAAAAGAAAAGAAGAACTGAATATCTGAATTTCGAAGCATTTTTATGAAATTTAGTGTAGAAGCAACCCAGCAATTTCAAAATTTGGGAGCAATAAATACGTTTTCTGCATTCCAGCCGCCTCCTCTTTTGCTTTTAAAAATGACTGCGTTACTCTACTGCTGTAGGATAAGGAATACAATCCTACAATCTTTAAATGCGGTGCTAAATACTAGAAGAGAATCGCTGTTTGAAATCATTTTTTTAAAAATTCACGTAAATCATGTCAGTTTTCAAGGCGTGAAATAAGCATATTTCAGATCTCTAAAGCAGAGCTTTTACGCGAGAAAGTTCAAACAAAAATAATGTAATTCTTCATAGAATTGTACACTGAAAAAAAAAACAAATCAATTTATCCGTAGTTAAATCAAGCCGAAGGAAGCGGTGTCAATAGTACGGTAAGTACGGATTTCCTTAAACAGTACGGATTATTCAAGTGCCCCGAACTTAAAATAATCTGAAAACATGATTGGCTTCATTAAAAGTGAGATAAAATAAATCTCAAACTGTGCTTCAAGAATTTTAAGATGGTTTCATCTCGATTCGTACTTAAAATAATCCGAAAGTAAGATTAAATTGATTCTAACCTAAACACTATCCCACAGAACCAATAGAATGTTATTATTTTACATCCCGCTACACATATTTATTTCACTTTTGTTGTATTCCTCCCTTTATTTACAGAAGAATTATCAGACACAAGCAGCTTGTCCAATATGGGTTTCGTAGTCATTCTACTTTGAAAAGTTTATGTATTTGACTCAGTAATTTTAACAAATAGAATTTTTTGCTTCCTATTTTACTTTTTAAACATGAACATAATCTAAATTGTTTTTCTCGTAGTGTTGTTGTTGTTGGGTCTATACAACAAACTTTTAAAAACACACTCGTATGCAGGTATATTGGTTTTCGAAAGTTATCCCATTTTGTATTGTTTTAAGTTCTTCTAATACCGTGTTCAGATATGCACCTTAATTGAGTTTTACGCAATAAATGATTTTATTGAGCCCAATTATCCATATAAAATTGCAATGTAGTTATTGCTCAATTTATACGAAATTGTTATAAATATTGAGTAAAATTTAAATGCGACCCTGTGACAAGTGTGTTTAGTGAGCAAAACACAACTTACTAAACAAAGTATTTTGACATTTGGCAACTGAAACTACAAAAAAACAAAGGCCCATCCATTAGGTATGCGCAAAAGCCAGATGTTTATTCCCTAAAGATGTCAAAAGTTGTTTACATGTACATTTTTGTTTACGTTGAATGTTGTATGTAGTAGTAATATAAATTGAGTTAGCTAAATTGTGTATATGTGAACAGAAAGATAATTATGTCAATAAACTGAATATTGACTCAATAAAAAAAGTATATCTAAACACGGTATATGTTTTATTCGCACTTAAATTCTTGAGTACGACACGTACTGATGTAAGTGGAAAAAACTTAAATTTAGTACGTGTTTTTTCTTCCTGTGTAAGTGATCCAAACTCTCCCTTAAATTACTGATACCAAAAAAGCATCAGTTTTGCTGAGAAGTTTCTTCATCAATTACAGAACGATTGATTTAAGTACGGATTTTCAATCGCAAAATGCTTAAATTATCCATATTCAATCCCGATTTCGTACTTGAAATATTCCAAAATGAGATTGATTTAAGTTAAACTTAGATTGAATAAATCTCAAAATGCGCTTGATTCTAGTATTATAAAGTTGATTTAATGCCGAATTCGTGTTTGAAAAAAACCAAACAAGAAATTAGAAAGAACAAATTATTATGATTGATTCACTTTCCCGTATAACACCTTACAGAATGATACAACAACAACATCATGCCCGATATTGTCTTTACTTTAGAAATCTTATGTACATATTTAACCAAACATATAAACTAAATGAGAAGCAAGAGTTTAAATTTACTTTTTAAACCTTCATGGTTCACATGAGTCTGGCCCGACGTTTTTTCAATGTGCATAGAAGATCAAAACATACGTAAGCTGGAGGGTTAAACACGACAAAAAGTTTACTCTTTTTTTACTTGATTTAAGAATTTTGTACTTATTTCAAGAAATTCCGGCATGGATTTTCGAAAATAATCCAATTTTGCATTGGATACGACTCGTACTTAAAGTAAGCATAAAAAATTTGATTTATTCCGAGTGTTTTTCTTTCTGTGTATGCAGTACAATTTTTAAATAATAACTTCTAGAGTGGAACGCTCGGATGAATACTACAGAAATAACTTCAATTGTCGTTGTCAAAATCTTACAACATCATAGGGAAAACCAAAGGAAAAATGAGTTTTGTGTGCTTGTATGTGTGGCAGAAAACCAAAAACTTAAACAAAAACATACATGTTTATGAAAAATGTAAACAACTTTTGACATCGTTAAGTAATAAACTAAATAAACATCTGGCTTCTTGCGCAGACATTTTGTATAGACCCTCTTTTGGATAGATCACTCTAGAATTCTGTGTTGTTATTTTTATTTTTCCATATATTTAATAATATTTCGTTGTGCTTTGGCAAAGCAAAATGTCTTCCTCTTTAACCCCGGGTCTCCACGCAGCAATATTTATTGCGGCAAACGTAAAATTTGATTGCTCCATTAAATTTGCGTCGTATATACCGTATATTGCCATGAGTGGCAATCCATTGCGCAATGATTGCTCTTCTGATTGCTTGAGCAATTATTGCTTAGCAATCTGCTGTCAAATCAGTTGTCATTTATCTTACATTTCATTTCTGTGTACGGTTATTTATTCATTTGTGTATTTATTTATTAAAAAAGCAATCAAGAAAAAGACGCAAAGCGGACATTTTAGATCAATTTGATATATGTATACTTTATCTTTTTAAATATATTATTATACATTATATTTTTAAATAAACGTCAAGCAAACGGCGAATTTGTTTTTTGTATATTTTTTTTTTATTTTTTCAATAGAACAATACAAGTTTTAGGTTTTTTTTATCAAACGCAAATAAACAAAAAAGTAATACAAAACACAGCTACGGCAATTACAATTTTTTTAATTTAAAATATTAATTTAAAAAAGAAAATTTAGCAACCACTCAAAACACAACATAAGACATTTGTTATTAATACAGCCACAAAATCTTATACAACTACTCGCGGTGAAAATTGCAAATTTATGGCAAAGCAATTTCAAGTGTTCTCCAGCAATATACATAATTAGCAATTATTGCTACATTGTACTGTCATTGTTCTGCCGACGTTTTTGCTTGTACTTGCTACGTGGAGACCCAGCGTAAAGACACAAGTGTATCGCAAGAATGATAGAAATAAAGAATACACAACGCGCATGATTTTCCGTCAGATTACGTAGTTTGTCCCTTGTTAGGGCTGCCAAGTCAAAAAGTCCCTAAGTTTCGCAAATTTTATTTTAAGAACTATACTCACTTGTTAAGAACTGGCAACAACAATTGTCTTGAGTTTGCCAGATTACAACTATTGGCCAATAGGAATGTAGTTCGCGTGACGTTATTTGTCGAGCACGCGCAGAAGATTTCATTTTATATTTGCGTAAACATTACCTCATTGCATTGCTTATAACTGGCTTAAATCGGTATCGCGCAAGAGCAAAAACTTTATCTGGGCTGAATGCCACGATTTTAACAAGGGATTTTTCTTAATTGTAATGAAAAATTTACTATATTTAATGAAACTATTTTTTATATTCATCCATTCTCTTAAAACGGATGCTCTTTTAAATGTAATTTTTACATTAAATATACGAATATTTGATCCTGACAATATTCTTTATATTTTATAACAGCAATTTCGATTAAAAATTAGTAGCTTATTTATTTTTTAGTTATAAAAGAACACTTATTAAAACACTTAAAGAAAAATCATACTTTATGTTAAACAAACACACATCCAAACAACATCAAAAATTTACAAATTGTAGAAATTTTTGTAAATTTAAACAAATATTCACACTAGTACCTTTGCAACGATGTATAAATCGTTAATATAATTTTCGATTTCATTTTTAATAAATTTGCAATTTATTAAATTTTTTTTTTTATTTTATACGATTTGGTTTGATTGCTTTCTGTGTTTTGTTTTTAACAGATTCATAGTTTTATTGTATTTGGCATTAGTTTATGTATAAAAGCTATGAAAATCCAAAAAATCCGAATAATCGGTTTGATTAGCCTGCTGTTGGTCAAGCTATAAAACAAAATAAAAATTGTAGATGGCGGTAGTGGTAATAAAAAAATGGAAGAGGATTAAGTTTTTGGATTAGATAAATTTTATATTTTTTTACATAAATGCGTGGAAGTTTATAATGAAAGTGAAGTTGAAGTGAGTCTTGTGATGTTAAAAAAAAAATAATTATGAAACTTATGTTTACAATATTTAATTAATTTTGATGTCTAAGAATTAATAAAGTGTTAAAAGAAGTGATTTTGATGTGAGAACTTTGTAGGGACTTATAGTATTTATATAATTGTTTTGTAAGGGACAGAAAGTTAAAAAAATATAATAGAAATTTAAAATAATTGTTCTTTAAAACTTACCAGTTTTTTAAAACAATCATCAAAGAAGGCGGTCATGGAACGATATAAGTGCCTTTTAACACCAGATAATTGGTGACCCTCATCGGGATATATTTGCTGTTTGTATAGAACTCCCTTATTGGTTAAGGCCCTCGACAGGACCATAGATTGTTGCAGGTGAACATTATCGTCCGCTGTGCCATGTATCAATAGGAATTGTTTGTCTCTTAGGTTGTCTACGTACTTGGAAAGATCTCCTTCTTCGTAGCCCTTGTAATTATCGGTAACATTTGGAAAGCTTAAGTAACGTTCGGCGTAGGTTGAGTCTGGAAAAATGATTTAAATTATAAGGAATACAAATTTTAAGTATCTTGGAAACATTTGAAGAGAATAAATTTAAAATGAACTGAACTAGAATCATGGTTAAACTGAAAAGGAACTGAACAAGAATTGATGCGAAACTGAAGTTAAATCTAAACTAGAACATTAACTAGAGCCTAAACTAGAACAAGATCCTGATCTAGAACTTTGAGCTAAACTAAAACTTAAGCCGGAACTACTTATAACATAAAACAGAACCGAAATAATAATCTAAAATTGAATTCGAACCTGAACTGGAAATTTAAATAGAATGACCATATTTACACTATGAAATTATCGCCGCAACTTTCGCATGCAACATTTTGTTTGTTAGCAAGAGGTGTAGGGAAGAAAACGGAATTCAAAAAGTTGAAAAAATGCTTGAAAAAATTTATATATATGTAAATATGAAAAGAGTTTCGCAGCAACAGCTTTAAAAGAAAATAGAAAAAAACTCGAAAACTAGAATTTGAAAAATAGAATCGAAATAACAACCTGAACTAAAACTTGAACGGAACAAGAGAAGAATGAAAGATGATTAAATATAACGAATATGTATGATTCTTAAATACTTACCATACAATTTCCAACTCGTTACCGGACTAACACTTATACCGCAGTGAAATATTGACTGAGCTCCCGCCAGTGCCAAAGCTGCCGTATAACCACCATAACTCCAACCCCAAACACCCATACGACGATTATCGATAAAGTGCAGGTTGTCACGCAGATATTCACTAACTTCCAATTGATCTGAAACTTCCACGGTGCCTAATCTTTTGTAAACTTCATGTAACAATTGATAGCCCTGACCCGATGAGCCGCGACCATCAATTTCTATGACAATGTAATCCTTATTACCCGATAAATAGGTATTCCAATCGATATGCCATCTATCTGTGACCAGTTGAGTGCCAGGACCCGAATACACATGTAGAATCGTTGGATAGCGTGTAATTTCATCTTCTCTTAAGACAGGCGGCAAATAAAGCTTAACTTGGGCATGATAACCACCCGAAATCATCACAGGAAATGTTTTCACTTGGGGCATAGCGGTATTGGCCATTTTCTCTTTCAAACGGGTGTTATTTTGTATAACCATGAGTAGTTCCAAGGGCAAATTATGTTTTTCATTACCATTTCTACTTTTGCGTTCATTTTCCACACCATTGACTATATAAATACTGGATGTGGGTATGGCTGGACCCAAACATTCGATTAAAACAAATTTAGCATGTAAACTAGGTGGGAATTTGGCGGTATTGTAAAGACATTCATTGGAATCTTGGGAAATTTTAGATTCCCTGGGATGTTTTTGTTCCAAAGGTAATGCTGGTCCCGCCAAGGCTGGAACATCGTCGGAATTTTCCCAATCATCATCCCAGGCGGTTACAAGTTTTGGTGGTGCTTTAGTATGAGCCTCATACGCATAGGATCCATCACTGTTCTTGGGTATGGGACATGTCAAGCAGTCCGGAGCATAAATAGGAGAACCATGACGCGGTGGCAAAGCTGATACTCTGAATAAGTGTTGTTGGGAAGGTAAACGTTCAGGAACGCCCAAAAAGTAACTAGAGATTAAAGGAACATATGAAATTAAAATCAAACAGTTTTTTATAAGTGAATACTAACATCCAATTATTCACTTGATCCCAGTGCAGTAACTGTTTTACTTCATATTGGCCATGTGTTAACGGTAACACTCTTTTCTTGGCCACATGTACATGAACTATATGACGAAAATAACCAGAGCTACCATCACGCAAAGGCGATATTGATATATATGAAGTGCCATTGGCAGCGAATAACGGCACAGTTAACGTATCCACCCAACCACGACCATCGCCACTAATACGATGGGTCTGTGAAATTATTATTTGATGAATAATGAAAAAACTTTGTTTTTATCTATTTAATATTCCATTAAATAACTTACCTCAACACATACAAACATGGGCGATTTACAAACGCTTACCACAGAAATATTTTGCGGTCGATTTAGCCAGACCACGCTAACTTCATTCTCACTTACCCAACTCGCGCTAGTTATGTAATAATCTCTAGAGGTGGGCGAAGGTGAAAGAAATAATGAGATCAAAAAGAAAATATTCAGTGCTTTTTAGCTTATGATTGCTGGTAATTAAATTTTAAACTTATGCAAAGACTTGAATTTAAACTTACTCGTTTTGTAGAACTTGCGGCGGTTGAACATCACGCATATGTATTCTGTCCAAATCTTTTAGGTCTACAACACGTAGTGTTACAGTTGGGTTTTGTGTGCCCGGTTTGGGGTACCTGAAAGAAAGTCAGGAAAGAATGTTATTGTGTAAAATTCTAAAAATGTAGCGAAAAAGTATAGTTTAAACCAGAATGTATTGTTTAGTTTAAGCCGAACACAGCTAAAAGCTTGCCACACACTAGTGATTTGTGTGAGCTCGACGCCTTTTACTTGCGCGGACATTTTAATATTTTTTCATTTTAGAATACAACGAAAAATCAAATTGTTTCTATTGCAGAGTTGTTAAGCATAAATAAATTATCAAAAGTACAATTGCAAGGCGAATTAACTACAGATGGTGTCGAAACGGCATCTAATTTTGACAGTTCGAGCTTATTTGTTTTGATTTGTTAGTGTTTTGCTTAGAATGGTTGACATTTCAAACTATAAGCACTAACAATGCAATGTAAAAACCCTCTGCTGTTTCTGTTGTTTTTGGATTGTTGTAGTTCCGGCATCACCTGTAGTTGAATTCGTCTTGCATCATCTGTATTCTTTATGACGTTTTAGGATATTGTAATTTGTTCGTTGTGTATGGAGAAATGGAACGCTAACAAATCACAAGCACAAATCACTAGTGTGGGGTCAGCTTTAGATCTATTCTATTCTATTAGATTCTATTCTATTTAGAGTGTATAAAATAGAAAAATTAAAAAAGTAATTAAGATTAATATAATTTTAATTACTTTTTGGAAAACTGGGGGCTCGGAAAAATTACATTGGTATTGGATGTTTTTATACCCTTATACCAAGTTTATTAAGTGACACGGCATCCCGATCTCCGTTTTAAATATCCCATTGATATGTTTAATGTCTCTGTGCACGAAAAAGATTGCGCAGGGTCAGTATGCAACACTAAATATATTCTGAAGTACGAAATCCGGTATAATTTGGTCAAAAGCCCTTCTTAAAATTACTCTGAGGTCACATCAAGTATGTGGTGAAGGTATGATGCTAGAAGATGTTGACATTTATTCAAATGCAGTCCAATGTAGTCTTAAGGCTCTGAGAATCTTGCTTTTTATTACATTTTTTATGTCACTGCAATTACGTACAAATTGTGGGAATAAAAATAGGTTGCAAAATTAGGAGTTTGGGCTTTACATTTGTCGTCCATGTTGTGAAGAGCATTGCAGTTGTCCTCTTTGGTAAAAGTTGCAGTATATGCGAAGTGAGGAAGTTGATTTACATTCAATATGTGTCAGTTTGTGTTGCGTTTAATAGAGTATATAAAATCGAAATTCACAAAGATTACGCTCATATCCTACAGTATCCTTAACACAGTTGTGATTTCGATTTACATTAGCACCCGCACTGTGCCCTAATCTAATGGTGAATCTCAATCACTTGGTGAGTTATATAAAAGCACAAACCAAATGCTGAGTATGCTCGGCAAGCAAATACACATGCCGCAATTATGTGTATAGTCCGGTAAAAACATTACACTTTAAACCTTGCTTAGGAGCCGGAGCTATATAGCCTGACCCATTCTCACAAATCGAACCACTCCACTGATTTTTATTGCAATTCAGTAATATTCTACCCGCATAACTTTAGATATTTACCACAGCCACCACGCTATGCACTTCAGCTAATGCCCTTGGGAAACTCACTCTGTGCCAATAAGCAAACACACTCTATATGAGTAAAGCCAACGCTCTACCACCAGTCCACACACCCCTATACCTCAATTTTTCCACCTGCTTTGAATTTCAAAACCATCCACCGGCCATCACTTGGGCACAGACTACTAAGTCTTTACCTCAATACATCAATCCTTTCATCTCCTATTTAATTTCAAAAACCGACCCTGTCGGCCAGGCCGACTCTATTCCGACTCCATCCGCTGGAATTTTTTAAATACGAATTCGACTCCAGCCCCTTCTCTAACCTTCCTGCTAAATCTTTATGAGGCTGGTCCTCATTTGACTCTGTATTTAATGCAGTACCTTTTAAATGGTTAAAGAAAATGATTATGTAAAAATGTCAAATCGGTATTTAAATTCTAACGCGTGCTACATTGAGCATTTATATAGTTATTTACACTGTTCCTTATTTTCTGACTTAAAATTTGGTAAAAGTTTTTTATGACGAATAATGTTGGAATCAGATGCGAGAGTTTTTGTGGGTACTTCGACTCCGACTTCGACTCAACTCCGGCTATTCAACTCCGACTCCACAGCCCTGCTAAGAAGACCACTAAGTTCCTCACTACAACAGTAACGTACAACACCAACGCACAACACTCTTACTCCACATAGAATATTTTGATTACAGAACTTATCTTAAAGCAAAAGACACCTTAACTCGTGAAAAATACTCTCTCCATAAAAAGCCATCTTCTCGTGGCGAGAAGCTTTCCTTTAATTAAAGTGGTGAGTACTCCAGACTAAGGAAATCCGAAAACTTAAAGAGCGCTAGCCCTAGCTTACCGCTATATTGATTTGCATTAAAAAATTTCTCTAGTGGATATAACACCAAGAGGTCTGACTCCTTAAGGTGCTTTGACTACGCCTCCTAAGAAGCGCAACACATCCCCTGGGGAAAGTATCAAAAACAGCCTCTTAATTAAATGCAAGAAAACATAAAGAGACCTATTGGAAACCCAACGTTTACAAATGTAAGCTCTTATTTTTAAGGTATTCTCCTCAACATTTTGGTGAAAACAGCAACTACCGTGAACGAACTAAATAAAGCTTTACCTAGAATATCAACGAAAGGTTTGGGCTAGAACTCCAAACAAAAATCTTTCGTTAAATTTAAGCCAGTCCTACCAAATATTCCAGTTGAAAACCCACTAGCAACTGGTCCGAAAGTCTAAGGACGACAGTTTCCAGGAAATTTATTCGGTTTCAATCTCGACACATCGATCCATTTCATTTTAATTTCGTGGTAATAGGTGTTCAATAAAATTCATATCTCTATGTAACAAATTTCTCCTGCGGCCAAGCCTAAAACTTTGAGGGTCAAGTATAAGAGAATTTTGTAAACAACAACTTGAATTAATATATTTGGAAAAAAATAACTACCGGATTTGCCAACTATAACTTATCATTCATACTACTTGGCAATTTAAAGTCATTAGAAAATACTTTATGCAAACGTTATTCCAATGAACTTCCATAAACTAATGCAAACACTTCTTTATCACATTTCCTATCTCCAACTAATAAAAAAGACAGCAGAAAACCTCCATAATATCCTAAAAGAAATTTTGTATGTATGTATATGCACCCTTTAACTCTAAATTGTAATACATTTATTTTTTATTAATCTCTAAATCTCTCACATAAGCAGCAGGTTTTTTCAAGCACAACTAACTGCTACTAATTCCTAATGAATTTTTAATGAACTTCCGTTAAATATATTTTGCTACTTATAAACGACACAAATGGCACACACATTTATGTACGTGTCTCTTTTAACTCACCTTAATGACCTTATTTCCGGATACAAATTAGCATTTGGATGATGGCCAGCATTAGGATTTCCAGCATTTGTTGTACCATACCAAGCGAAATGTTGTTCCTGCACTAATGAATCATTGAACGAGGCATACAACATCATATGACCGTCGTGTGAAAGCCATATTGCATTATTTGCATTTAAAATTTCCTCTATAAATAAAAGTAAAAAGAAATAAGAAGAAAAAAAAATCAAAATATGATTAAAAAACAGAAAGACCATTAAAACTGTAAATAATCATTTGAAAGGAGAGACAGACTACTATTTCCAAGAAAAAAAAAACATTTGAAAAGGGGGAAATATCAACATGTTGACAAACATGTCAAGTTAAGTCAAGTCTTATGTATGTGTAAGTGGCAAAGGAAATTCAATTTGAAAGCAATTTCTTTAGACAAATGTCACTAGACTACTGTGCTACGAGGGAAGGTTAAAGAGGGTCTTTAACATATTTAATAAACGGGCTTAGTGGTTTCTAAAGTTAGATTTGACGCTGAGAGCAACCTTAATGTTAAGGAAAATATGTGCAGCTTGTATGTATCTCAAAAATGTCAGATTCTGATTCAAATATATATGGATCCAACTTGACCTACTTTAAATTCGCAACTGTGTAGTGGATTTGTTGTTGGGAGTGGTGCTTCTTAAGGACACCTATCTCGTGGTGTTGCATCTCCAGAGATAAGAAGTGCAGCTAATATCTTAAGATTGTCTTTAAAAGTGATCCTGAGACAAATATAAATGAATTCAATTTTGACTTTCTTCAAAGTCGCAATAAAATTTGGCATAATAAACTGTAATTTTGTGTTAGATTTTCACTTGAAATGATGCACATGTGTTTTGAGGGTCATCTATCATTTGGCTTTACAACCTCGGTGTGCACAAGGGCAGCTAATACCCCAAGATTGTCAGTGGCTTTTATCGATTAAGATGCTTAGAGTAAGCTTTATCTTGTTTGCCTTTGAAGTAAAGTTAGAGAGCTTCTTTGCCTTTTTAATAGCCATGTGAAATGGATTTTGGACTGGATATGGATTTAGCAATTGCGTTTGTAGCCCAATATTTTTGCAGGGACTGGTAACAGCTATGGTGTGGCGATTTTATAAATAATAATTTTTTCTCGAGTGTGCATATGAATATTGCCTCTCTAGAGAGGATTGAAAAAGATCGGTATTCCTTAGATTGCGGCTGGTCAGAGTTTAATCCGGAACTCAGAGTGATACGCCAGGAAAGGTTATATTATTGCTGATAACCTTTACGGATTGACGTGTTATTGTAGCTTATACACAAATCGCAGGGAGGGAGATCTTAGTGATGTCGGGTTACGAATTTTTAACCTTTAATATAGGGCAGTTTGAGTATAGCCAATTGATTAACCTTGTGTGAAGTCTAAAATCAGTAGGCTTTAGAAATGTTTTATCCAAAATAGTTATGTGTAAGACTTCCATAAAAATCGCGTGGTATTTTAGATTTAAACGCTCGAGAGAGAGAGAGAAGAGAGAGATAGATCTAAAAGATATTGGCTTAAAAACTACTTTATGTCTTCAATATAAAACGAAATTTGACTCACTTAACTATGCAATTATTATCTAATAGAATATCATGTTGCAGAAGAGGTTAGGGGGCTTCGGTGTCTAACTAAGGGTTTGACATTTAATCAAAAACATCAGATTAAGATTAGATAATGTCTTAATTTTAAAACACTTTTTCGTTTGCCCTCCTGCATCTACAGTCAGTGGATTTTACCCACACACACACACACACACACACACACACACACACACATACACACACCAATTAATATACTAATAGTCAGTTTGTCATTAATGAACATTTATAGTGCTAGTTATAGCAAAAACACTCATACCCTTTAGTATCTATCCATCCATCCATCTTTCCACCTGCTTCTAGTATTCAATTCAATCACAACAACTCACCTTCATACAACCAATCAGGTATACCATTAAAGACAACTCCCGGCACGGCATCACGCGTTATACGATGTACAAACTGTGAACGGGCCCCCTGGCAGTAATAGATGTCGTAATTGTAGACTAAAACGATGGCATTAAAGTGGGGTGTAAAACGAGCATAGTGCAAATATGGCCATTCATTGTCACTGGCATCGATTTTCAATTTAATACTTTCACTATAAACGTCATCATGATTTTAGCGTTTCCCATGAGGAGTTTGTTACAGGTAAAGGAACAGCCAAGCAATATGAAAAAAAAACGAAATATAAAAGAATTGAATGAAAGAAATAGTTTTTATATACATATAAATATACATTGTGTATTCAACCTTATGCATTTAGTTTAATAACATTTTTCTTCTTTGGCCGACAAACTGTAAAATTTCATAAGAAAGAAAGCAAGAAGTAAATTCAAAAAGGCTGGGAATGCCGAAACATGACTTCTTAAAATTTTCAAGCATGCAAGATTTAATATTTTTAACAAATTTCTTTAATTTTTCTAGCATGCTTGAACAAATTTTGTAAAAAAAATTCATTTTCTGATGTGATAAAATAATATTTCTTATAGGGCCCATACATAATACCATCATGATTGTACAATCAAGTGATTGTGCAATTAAGCTTGAAGCACACAACACACCAGCATGCTGGTACAAAATTCATTTTTTTACCAAAAATTGTGTGGAAAAGGTTGTAATGAATAACGATAAAATTTGTGCTGCTGTTATTATTGCTATTATCCTAAAACGAATAAGGAGTAAAAAAAACGTGTTCTCCCGAAAATATTTTTTCTTTGGCATTCATGTTTTAAATTTTGTATTTTTTGATGTTTATGCCTTGACGATTTAACGTTTATGAGCTAACTTTACAGCGTACGATACAATCATGCTGGTACAATCAAACAAATATCAAACTATTTTTGATAAAGCACCATCAGCTGGTACAATCACACCACAAGCTCATTCACGGCCAATCAGCTGGCACAATCACTTGATTGCACAATCATGATGGTGTTGTGTATGGGCCCTATTAGGAAAATTTTTTTTCTAGTGTTTTTGAAAAAAATTTCTAATGATATTTTATAAACAAATTTTTCGTTTTAGCATACTAAAAAGATGCTCTTTAAAACTTTTTATTCAATCAGTCAAGATTAACAAATTTCTTTAGAGTAATTTTATTAAAAATTTCTTTAGAGAATGTATGATAAAATGCAACCTTTACTCCACAACCCAAATGTATACAACTATGAATAGTTTTGTAACTGTCAAAATATAACTCTCATGTTATGTCATTCCTTTATTATACCCTAATCGTATTACATGAATAAAATCTTGTACTGAATTAAACTTAAATTAAACAAATTAATCCGTTCTTTGGTTCTGAAGAGTCACCATTGAATTTCCATGTTACGATCTGCTGTGAAACACAAATTCTTCCAACAGAGAATTTTTATTAAAAATTTCTTAAGAAAATGTTTCTAGAAAGTTTCATAAACTTTTTTCTACCATGGTAGAATAATTTTTTTAAAATTATTTTCTAGTTTGCTGAAAATTTTGTTTTCTATCATGCTAGACAAAAAATTTTTTTCTAACTAATTTTCTTGCATGATAGAAATTTTTTTCTTTCGCTTTCAATAGAGTGCAACATTTGGCCATTTTTTACCTTCCTTGCTTTCTTTTTTTTAAATAGGTTACATAAAAACTAAAGCATATTTTTGTAGATATAGCACACTTTAAGGCTTGCATTTATATATAAACTTACCTAGTTTGAATGTCAAACAATGTGTATTGAGCCAAAAACGAATAACGGAATAATTTTATAACATTTTGTGATAATAATATATAACGCTTATCCGCTGATAGAGAAAATGTATATGGAGCCAAAGTTTTCTAAAAAAAAAATATTAAAAAAAATTATTAAACAACAAAAAAATATCTTCTTAACCTTTTAAAAATTTATTTAAACATTTTATTTAATATTGATTGGTTTTAAATCTGTTTAAACTATTTAAATAAAGATTAAATAAATCCATAAATATCATATTAATAAATACTTAATTATACAATAACAATATAAGAATGGCAGCCAGACATGTCAGAACACGTTAAGGAACTATTAAATAAACAACATGTGTTAAATTTAATTACATTTAATACGCATATTTGTATGACATGTAATCTGCCATAAATCTATTATATATATACGTGT
The DNA here is from genome assembly GCA_949318255.1 of Pollenia labialis. Classification (NCBI taxonomy): domain Eukaryota; kingdom Metazoa; phylum Arthropoda; class Insecta; order Diptera; family Polleniidae; genus Pollenia; species Pollenia labialis. The sequence goes on along the minus strand of OX439141.1, from coordinate 27,582,672 downwards.
TATAAAAACAGTTTCGATTTAAGTAAATTGCTTTTATTTCCTTTTCACAATTTGATTATTCGTTGGAAAGGATAAGGGGAGCAAAAAAGGATTACATATGTTTACAATGTGGTTAAGAATATATTGAAATAATAAAATGGGTAAGTGTGGAAAATAATTGCAAAACAAAATTATAAAGTTAATATGTAAAGTACGATAGTGTTTTTGTAAATACAATGAACAGTTATAACATCCGGAAGGAGTGGATAATCGACGACACGTAGAAACATGTTCAAGAGCGAAAGGAAGTAAAGGCTGTTCCCAAGTGGGTAAGTGGATAAGTAACACAGCTAAAGAAGCACAAGCAGCTGCTGATACAAATCGAATAATGGACATTTATAGGAATATCGCTGGAGAACTGATAAAATCAAAAGCTGAACAGCTTAGTCTATGAGAAAAATATTACTCCGATATGGTTTCACCGTCCAGTCCACCGCAACACTCAATTTATGTCTGTGGAGATCGCATCTAGAACGCAAACATACCCATCGAATCTCCCAACATTAAAGAGATAACAACAAATCTCCTGGATTGGATTATATCTTCCCAGAGCTACTTTCAATCGACTGCCGAACCAACAGAGATATGCGAAGCGATAAAGTTGCTTAAAAACAACAAATCTCCTGGCTTGGATTATATATCCCCAGAGCTATTGTCAATCGACTAAAGCAACAGTTCTCATCTACTTGCGCCTATTATAAATAGACCTTCCTGAAGGCATGATCGTCAATCTTCCGAAGAAAGGAAATCATTACGAAAAAAGTAGAAGAATTGCATATCAAATACCCAGAATACTTACAAAATCCATTCTTCCCTTGTCAAAAATCCTGCCTCGACCACGTTAACACCTACAAATTATAGTATAGCAGTCAGTATGTTAGGACCACCACTTTACCTAGACACATTCCTAGACTTTTAAAAGGCCTTTAATACTCTTAAGCACTCTGTTATATGGAGCGCATTAGCATACAAACTAATGCATCCTATCAAAGGTGGTAAACAAAAACGGCCCCTGCCGTGCACTTCACTAGAAGCAATTGAGCAATAGCAGTGATTTCGACATACATAGTATTGAAAAAGGCTACTAATAATAGAACGGGAATCACGTGAGGACTACAAGGAAGACTATAAGACTGGAAGACCTAGACTTTGCCAAAGTAATCTGCTTGCTCAGTCACTTAAGTATTTTCAGACATGCTATCAAAGTTAAAACTCGTAAACGAAACCGCAAAGCTTGTGCGATTAAAAATAATTTTTGTCTAAATTAAAACACTAAAGCTAAGATCACACTATTGGCGCAATGTACCAATTTTCGTCCCATTTCATGTGCCGATAATGTGAACGCACGTAGTTTTTTTAATAAAAGACAATCTGCGCCGAAATCTTACTAATTTTAGACAATTAAAGGTATACCTGCAGCCGTATTCTGTAATTCGCTTAGCTTAAGCTAAATCTCGATCGCTTAAATGCCTTAGAGAATACAAAATTGAAAAATTTTAGCGATGAAATAAAAACCTAAAATTGCGGCGAATTAAATTTGTATGGCAATGCCAAATTTAGCAATGCACGTTACAGTATTGCATTTGTAGCCAAAAATCGCTAAGTCAACTTTTTAGATTTTTAGCGAAAGAGATTTAGCTTTAGCGAATTACAGAATACGGCAACTGATGTACCTACCGATAATGTAAATACTCTTTTGAAGTGAATACCTGCGTCGAGAAAACGTAAACCCTTTTGGGAACTTATTATTAATATCAAGAAGAACCTTAACGTCCAACGTCAAATCGACGTTTTGTATGGCCGCAAAACATGGAACGCTGAATTACTTAATATACACTCCACTCAAGTGTACGTGAAAAAAGCCTACCTAAGTTTCTACGCATATATTGGCCCAAAAAAATATCCAACATGCATCTATGGGCAGGATCAAAACAGTGACCGAAAAAAATGGAATTACGGGCACGAACATGGAGCTCGGTTGGAAAAAGCTGCGTTAACCGACAGATGATATCGCTAAACCAATTATAGACTAGAATCAACAAGATATTCGCCGTATTTAAAGACCAGGAAACGACAAATTAAAATGGAATTGTCGAAACTACTTTTAAAATGTAATGAAGTTAAACATCGCGCCGAAAAGCGAGAATATTGCAATGAAACTTGTTACGGATCTGTGCTCCTTACGGGACTAAAAGGATTAAATATCTTTTAACAGTGATAAGGAAATTGAATTGATTCTGTGATATAAAAAAATATGTCATGCTAAAATCAATAATTTCTTAAAGATATTTTTAGTTAAGCAGGCTAAACATTTCTCAAAAAGAAATTTTTTAATAGTCTAGCATGTTGGATGAAGAATTTTATAAGGGAACTTTTTGAACATGCAGGCTAAACTAAAAAAATTCCTTTTAAAAATTTCGTTATACTCGGCATTTTTGTATACCCTGCACAACTATGCCCTCTTCTAAAGAAAATAACAACTTTAAAGAAAATAACAATATCGACATCAAATTGTTTCTCGTTCTGGTTATTTATCAGTCCAAATGTGGAATAACCACCCTAAAAGATTTATTAGTTTCTTACAAAATCTAACATAAATTATGGCGGAATGCACCGACTCTCATAAAATGTTGCAGAAATTCGTTCTATATGACTAGAAATCATACTACTTAATTTCGTGAAGATCGTTCAATAATTTACAATAGATCCCATATTAAGCCTTCTCTCGGAAAACAGTAATGAATAATATTCTTATAATATTTGGTCGGTTTCAGATTTTAAGGATTATAAACTGCACTGTCAAATTTTGTGGAGATTGGTCCATAATTAACCATGTGCCCCATATAAAGCTCACTTTCGGAAAACACTTTAGTACGCGTAAAACCGCAATGAAATAAAATTTGGTCTGTCATAGTTTTTGAGGCCTAGAAATCACACTGTAAAATTTCGTGAAGATCGTTCCCATATAAAGCCCACTATGGGAAATCATTTAAATACGCCTAAGACCGGTGCCAATATCGAGCTGTTAGCATTATTTAACTGGCTTCCGGTGGATATCACGGCCAGACAGATGGCTCTTTGCTCGATGACATGGTTGGACGCGTCGAACAGCTCGTCGTCTCTTGATTATGGCCAGGCAAGGATAATCAAGCATTAGATTGTCCCTGACGGGGTGGACTACTGTACCCCGGAGCCTTTTTTTAGTGCAGGGTACGCAGAACATACGACATGTCGTAATGTGCTGTCAGGTGAAAGGACTTCCCGTTGACCAGCCCTAAGTATATCTTCGAGGAAAGGAGGAAGAGTTGGCGAAGGTTTTTTTTATAGAGAAACTGGATAACAGTTCCGTTTCGTCTGCCGGATGAGTGTAGTGCAAGGCTGCTATTGCTTTCATAGCGGGTGTCTATATGCCATCTATGTTAACTGTAGAATGTCGGCTGCCTTGGAAGGAGATTGCGAAGCATTCGAAAGTAATGCTAATGTGGGTACCAGGGCATGTAAATCAGCCGGGCAACCAGATAGCACATAAGCTTGCCAAACAAGGGGGTCGTCAGGATGACACATTCATTGATTAATTTGTTGGCCTTCCAATGGCTCACTGTAAGTCACTTATCAAGCGTGAGTCTTATAGACTTGAGCAGTTGACACAGGTTTGGAGCCTGTTTGGAGGACCTATTTAGGACAGAACTCTTCAATTGGATGATGGATTTGAATTCTGCATTGATGTCTATTGAGTAATTGCTCTGTAGGATACGCATTGGTGCTGGGTATCTAAAAGGGACCTCTGAGGGACCCAAGTGAGTTGTCGATGGTTGCTTAAGGAATCTACCCTAACAGAACGTATAACAGAAAAAACATTACGCAATTTTGAAATAATCGGTCCATAATTGACCATAAGTCCCATATAAAGCAGCCTTCTGAAAACCACTTTGAAACGTATAAATCGCTAAAATACTAAAATTACCATACTTTATTGAATTATAATAGTGACGCCAATTTTTTATGAAGATTGGTAAGTAGTTAATAGATCTCATATAGAGACTACTTCTGAAATATTCTACTCTCGAACTTTTTTATAATTCCATATTTAATTTGTAATCTCCTGAAACTTCTATACAAAATTAAATTTTATTGTTCATCAAAAATTCCTTCTCAATGACATTCTAACAATGGCTGCAAATTTTTTACATTTCCATTGATATCAAATTAAACAATAAATTTTATATTGTCCTTAAAAAAAAATTCGTCCTTTGTTATTTAAATGATTTATTAGATTTACATTTTTGCCTTAATTCTCTCAGCAAATAAAGATTTTTTTTTTGTAATTTATTTATTTTGATTTAAGAAAAAAGAGAAAATATTTAATAACGAACAAGACACCTTTACCTCACCGACTACATTTACCCAAGTTTTTTTGTTAAAAAGTTTTAATCAAATTTAAAAAAAAGAAAGAGGGGACGACTTTTATTTTTTACTCTGAACTATAGACATTTTAAAGTAAATGTTTACAGTAAATACATATTTCACTCCCTTGTGGTGTGGAGGTTTTCGGGAGAGGACATATTTTTAAAGGTATTTTCAAAAGAAAAAAAAAAACAATTCAATTCAATCAACAATAAAAACATTTGAAAAAAAGTTTACAAATGCAGAACATTTTTCTTGGAAAAATATTTACTGATGAAATAATGTAAATAAAAAAATGAGAGTTTGGTAGAGAGAAAATGAGAGTGAGCAAACGCGAATAAATATGAAATAAATAATAAGGGACCAAATCAAATTTCAAGTCAAGTGAAAACACTTGAGATAATTTCTGTTGATTTAAATACAACTACAAAACAACAAAATTAAAAACAAATACAAATTAATAAAATAATGTTAAAGTATGGCAACAAATAGCGAGGGTGGGTTGAAAATTAGAAAAAATAAAATTATTTTAGGCAAAAAAGTTAAAAATTAAATCCATAATTAAACTAAACTTTTACAACAAATAACATTTAAACCTCCAAAAAAATTCTAAAAGAGGTAAAGTTTTCTTTCTTTTTTCAATTTATCCTCGAGTATTTTATATTTCCTTTATAAGGACAAAGAAATATCCCTTAATTAAATTTATTTATATGACCATCAAAAAATTAGTACTTGAGAAAATCCTGAATAAAAACGTACATACGAAATTAATGTTACATTAAATAAACTGATAAATATCTTAAACGTTTTAAGGAGTATAAAGATAAAAACCATAAAGTGTACGGAAAACTACGAAAGAAAAATACTAAAAAAAATATACACATTAACAGAACGACGGAATTTATAAGAAAGAACTTACAAATGTAACATTCGACATAAGGACACGTTCAGTTAAATTGGCAACATTCAAAAGACAAATGCGTCCCCAATGATCTTGATAAAGGAAATCTTCTTCTATAAATAGAAAAATATAAGAAGCATTTATTAAAAAGATTAAGATTTAATTTATACAAAAAAAAAAATCTATGGAAAATTAAGTAATAAGAATAAAAAAACTTTATTCTAGCATGCTATAAAAATTGTCAATCTTGCAATATAGAATACAATTCCAAAAACTTTTAATGCTATCTTGCTAGACTTAATACTTCTTAATTTCTAAAGCAAATGTTTATTATAGCACGCTAGACTTAAAGAACTAACAATTTCTAAAGCAAATGTTTGTAATAGCATGTTGGACTAAAATTTGTTTAAGTAAATATTTGCCTCCAGGAATGCTAGACTTTCAATTTTTTATTCTAGGATGCTAGAAATAATATTTCTTAAGACAACAATTTCCCCTTGCATGCTAGAATAAAAAATCTTCCGCAAATATTTAATTCTTTTAAAATTTCTTTAAAAAAATTTAAAAATCCCAGCCAGTTAAAATAAAATTTATTAAAAAATTTTATATTCAAGCATGCTAGAATAAAATTCCTTAAGACAACAGTCTGGGTTAAAATTTCCTTAATTTTTTTTTTTAATAAATGTATGAATCACGCAAAAATTTGTTTAGAAAATTGTATATTCCAGCAAGCTCGAAAAATAATTGCACATTCTAGCATGCTAGAATAAGATTTTTTTTAAATAGAAGAATAAAATAGTAGAATAAGATTTTTTTTAAAAAAATTTTAAAAATAAATTTATGTTTAAGCATGCTACAATGAAATTGCTGCAATAAAATTTCTCTAGAAAATTGTCTATTCCAGCTTTATTTAAAAAAAAATTTTTTTGCAAAATTTCCTAATATGTACAATTAAATTTCGTTAAAAAAATTTATGTTACTGAAAGTTAAAAAAAAATATTCTTTAAAAAATTTTATATTCTAGATTGCTGCAATAATAATTTTCAAGAAAGATTTTTATTTTAGCATGCTAGAGATAGAATAAAATTTCGGTAGAAAATCTTACATTCTTGCATGAAAGACTAAAAATTCCTTTAAAAAATGTTTCGTTCTTGCATGCTAAAAAAATTGCTTTTGAACTTTTTAATCCTAGGAAGTTAGAATAATATTTCTAAAAAAAATTTCTATTCAAGCATGCTAGAATAAAATTACTTTAGGAAATTTTTTATTCTAGCACTCTGGAGTAAAAGTTCTTTAAACATTTATTTTAGTATATCATGCTAAGATTTATTTAGAAAATTTTATATTCCAGCAAGCTAGAAAAAAGTTCCTAAAAAAAATATATAGCATGCTAGAAAAAGATTTTTTTAAAAAATTATCTTTTCAAGCATGCTGTAATGAAATATCTATAAAAAATTTTCTATTCCAGCTTTCTTGACAAAAAAATCTTTTGAAAATTTTTTTTTAAATATTTTCATGTTCTTGAAAGATAGAATATTTTGCATGCTGGAATAAAAGTTCGGTAAAAAATTTTGCACGCTGGCATGAAAGACTAAAAATTTCTTTACAAAATGTTTCGTTCTAGACACCAATTGCTTTTGAAACTTTTATATCCCAGGAAGTTAGAACAAAATGTCTTAAAACAATTTATGTATATTCAAGCATGGTAGATTATTTTAGCTTAATTTCTTAATATTTTTTTTTTTTAAATTTATATAATGCACAGATTTCTTCAGAAAATTTAATATTCCAGCAAGCTAGAAAAAAATTTCCCGAAGAAAATTGTTTATTGTAGCATTCAAGAATGAGATATTTAAAAAAATTCATGCTGGAATAAAATTTCTCTAGAAAATTTTCTTTTTTAATTTGCTTGGCTAAAATTTTTTTGGAATAATTATCCCATGTAATAAAATCTTTTTAAAAAAATTTTAATGTTTCTGAAAGATAGAATAAAATATTTTCTAGAAAAATTTTTATTCTAGCCTGCTGATATAATATTTTCTTAGAAAGCATTTTATTCTAGCATGCTAGGATAAAGTTAGGGTATACAATTTTTCACTCTAGCATGAAAGTAAACATTTTTCTAGCTGCTAGACTATAAATTCATTTTTTGAATGTTTTCCAATTAATTATTTTACAAAATTTTTTGTTCTAGCATGTAAGAATACAATTGTTCTTGAACATTTTATGTTAAAGAAAACTTGAATAAAATTTCTTCAGAAAATTTTATATTAAAGCACGCTGGGATAAAATTTCTTATTTAGCATGGTAGAGTAAAATTTTGTTCGACAATTTTTCACTCTGATATCCAAGACTAAAAAATGCTGTTTCTTGCTAGGTATTTTTCCATTACATCATGCTTAACTGTTAAAGAAGCATTTTATTCTAGCATGTTAGAAAACAATCTCTTTTAAAAAAATAATTTATTCTAGCAAGCTTTTCTTTAGAAAAATTTTATTCTAGCAAAAATTTGTCTATAAAATTTTTAATTCTAGCATGCAAGAATCCAAACTCTTTGGGCAATTTTTTGTTTCGAAAAGCTTGAAAAAAATATTTTCTGAAAAATTTTTACTCTAGTTTTTTTTTTGTCATGCTAGATGGTTTTTTTTATGTAGTTATTTACTATTTTAAGTTTCGTTTACTCACCATTTATCCAGGTGCCATTTGTTTTTTGTGGCATATAAACACCATCAACAATATCTTGTAATTTGAGACGTTGACCTTTGACTCTGGGCCCTTCATCGGGGGGAGTGAGAAGTACCTTTTATAAAAGCAAGAATTTTATATGATGTTTTCTACATAACCAAACATTTTACAAACATAATAAAATCAAAAAAATTTCAAAGGAAATAATAAATGCACACACACACAAAATAAAATTGTAGGTTTTTTTATTTTTGGATATTGCACAACAACCATTTGCAAAAGAATTTAATTAAAGTAAATTGGTAATAAATTAATTATAAATTATAAGAAAATTAGCAAAAAACCAAAACAAGTGCCTCAACAAAATGGAAAATACACAAAATAAAAATATGAAAATATTTTCATTAAATCCAATTGTTTTAAGAGAAAACATACACAAATATACACACATTCATATGTATATAAAAAATATATCCACAAACAATGGTTATTTTTAAGGGAAAAACAAAAACAAAAATTTAAATACAGACCACAACCCAGGGAAAGGAAGTGTTGGAAAAAAATCGTAATAGAAAATAAACGAGTTTAGTTTAATACACACACACATACACACACACAAACATCCAGCGACAAAAAGAACATTCAATTATTACAACAATAATAATATAAATAAAAATAGTGTAAAACAAACAAAAAGAAATACATTTTATAAAGAATGAAAAAAGAAGAGACAAAAAAAAGAAGGGCACACATAAACTTTATGACTAAAATAAAGGATTAGTATATAATATTTGTTGTTTCGTTTGCTTTAATTAATAAAATACATAATCTCTCTAAATATGTTTGCTTATACAAGTACAATAGTTTGTTTAAAAAAAATTCAATATTTTTAAATTTCGTACATTGACATGCAAATTGTCAAAACAAGTTTTCCTTTTGCTTTTACTTTTTTTTTGGCTTTTTCTTTTTTTTTGTTAATGGGCATTCCGTGATTTACAAAATATTGAATACTAAATGCCTCAGTGAACAAAAATGTACAAAAAAAAAGTCTTAATACTCACCACTGATGTCACAATTAAAGCTAAAACTATTGTTATGACCAATAACGCAATGAGTATGCCTCGCCAATTACGTTGATTCGGATTTCCGGATACCAGCTGTAAATGGAGAAGGGAAAAATAGTAAATTAGTAGGAACATTTTATATATGATGAAAAAAAAGTATCACTTTTAGCGAGAACATACTTATGCAGCGAAAGGCTTTAACATTTGAATATTCTTGACGTAAACTTTATTTCTACAGATAAATAATCGAATTTTTCAAGGAAAATAAATATATCGATTTCATAAGTTTTCTATAAAAAAATTATCGGCAACATCAGTTCACTCCAGAAAAGTTAACGACAAAATAGGTTTCTTATAGAAAAGTTATCGATAACATTAGTTTTTTTTAAAGATATTATTAACATTAATTTACAACACAGTATATATTGATAGCATTAATGTTAAAATTTTGTTATCGATAACATAAGTTTTATATAAAAAAGTTATCGATAATATAGGTAATCTATTGATAAATTATCGATATCATAAGTAAGCTAACTATCTTTAACATACGTTTTCTATATACCTCTGCAGCGGTAAGGCTTCAAAATTGTAATAGTATTGACAGAAACTTTATTTTTACAGATAAATTATAGAATTTTCTAAGGAAAATAGAAATACCGACAATATAATATTCTATGTATATATTATTATCAATGATGTCAGTTCACTCTAGAAAAGTTTTCGACAATAAAAGTTTTGTATAGAAAATTTATCGATAACATAACGTTTCTATAAAAAATTATCGATAGCAAAATTTTTCTACAGATAAGTTATCGATAACATTAGTTTTCTATAAAAAAATATCGATAGTATAAGTGATCTATAGATAATTTTTCGATTACATATGTAATCTTAAGATAACTTATCGTTAACATACATAAGTTTCTATCTAATTATGCAGCAAAAAGCTTCAAAATTTAAATATTCTTGGCGAAAACTTTATATATACACAAACATAATCGAATTTTACGAAGAAAGAAAAATATAGACATGTGTACAAAAGTTTTCTATATAAATATGTACATTAGAGCGGGTCAATTTGTACGCATTAAAAAAATGCACCAATCGTAATCTTAATCTACGACGAATTCTAAGATGGTTTGCCAAAGAAAACATGGGTATAAAATCAAAATCGAGCATCCCTGCTGACAAAATCTTGGCGGGATTGGAATAAAATTTTAGCATTTTTTAAAACAATATAAAATTCGAAAAGAGAATTTTGTGGTTAAAAACGGGAAGCTCGATTTTGATTGTAGAACCATGGTTTCTTGGGTGAACCTTCTTAGAATTCGTCGTAGAGTACGATTTTGACAACCGCTTGAAAAAATTGACCCACTCTAATGTACATACATACGTTTTCTATATAAAAATTATCGATTCATAGGTTATCGATTCATAGGTTATCTATTAAAAATTTATTCTTTACATAACTTATCTATACACAATTAATCGATAACAAAAGCAATCTATAAAAAATTTATAGTAAACATAGGTTTTCAATAAAAATGTATATATTTCATTAATGCACTAGAAACATTTTATAGATAACATTAATTTTTTATATAATATATATCGATAACATTAATCTTCTGTGAAAAATTTATAGATAACACAATTTTTCTTAAAGATAATTTATGATTAATCATATGAAAAATTTATCGATAACTAAACATTTTTATAGAATATTTGTTGATAACAATAATTTTTTAAAGAGAATTTATCGCTAACAATCAAAAAAAAAAATTTCATAGAATTATAAATACATTTTTATTTACATTATCATATCGCACACTAAATCATTTACAGTCACAATTCGAAATTTATCAACATCGTTTTGTTTTAATACGTCACGAAATTTTATTCGATACGAAACCTTATTAGATAATTTGACCCCAGGCTTGTCACACATTTCGATTGAAAACCTATTAAATCCGTACTTGCAATTCCAATAAATTTTTTTAGCTTCTTTAAATTAAATATTCGTTTGTTTCCACTTTCGATTGGAATTGATATCTGTGATGGGTCTTTATAATTTAATCTAAATGGTTATTGTATTTTCTAAAAAGTTATTTAAATTTTTCTTTTGAGTAGTCGTTACCAAAATGACTTTATTTCCATGCAACAAACTTTCCTTAGAATAATAAATATTTCAAAAGTTGGTAGCACAAATTAAGTCCAGAAATCGTTATTAAAATCTATAAATATTTTGTTTTACAAATTCGAACACATTAACATTAGCATTGATTTGCTAGAATTAATAGCAAAAGTTGTTCTCTTTTGTTTTTAACTGACAAAAAATAAAAAAAAAGTAATTTCCATAAATATTCCACAATTTTTTTGTTGACATGATTGTTTTTTGGGTTCAGTTTTTGTCAGTTATTTGCTACTTGTAGAGACAAAAGAAATAAAAAAATAAACCAAGAAAAAATGGAAAGGTCATAAAATATTATCTTAGATCAAAGGACATTAAGGAAACGAACACAATTTCTAAAATTGGAATCCCTCTATCATGCAATATATTTATCGGTATCGGTAGTTAAAATAGAAATAATGACAATGAAGATTATGATGATAATGAAAATTAATTTGGAAAAGGATAAATATATTAAAAAATTAAAACAAAATTTTTAAATTTCATAAGACCAATCTTTGAAACAAAAACTTTAGTTCGTTAATTAAAAATGCGTCTAAAATTAAGTTTATCGATAAATTGCTGTTGTAATGATTTGTTTGTAAATACATTTAGGTTATCGTGATATATGATATCGACAAATTTTCGGAATTGTGTTTATGTTATCGATACATTTTCTATATTTAATGTATGTCATCGATTAGTACTGGAAAAGGATTGATAAGCTGTCTATAGAACATTAAAGCTAACGCTCACTTTTCCTTTAAATTAAGTATTATCGGAAAATTTTCTATACAAGTTTCTGCTATCGACAATCTATTTAAAAGAAGTTTCAGCTGTAAATAAATATTCTTAGATAATAAGTGTTATCGATAAATTTTCTATATCAAATTAAAATTGACAGCAGAAAATTTCGATACTCGATATATTATAAATTTCTGTTATCGATTTAAATAAAATTTGTATTTCATTAAATTTTCTAATGAAAATTTTTGTTATCGGTAAATTTTCTAATGAAAATTAATGTTAGCGATAAATTTTCTTTAAAAATTTATGATATCAATAAATATTCTATAAAAATATAATGGTATCAATATAGTTTCTATATAAAATTAGTGTAAATGTAAGTTATCGATAAATTTTCAGCACAAAGTGTATGTTATCGATAAAAGCCTCAAAAAAATTATCAAATTTAAAAAAAATTAAGGTAATCGATAAATTTTCCTTAGAAAAATTATATTATCGATAAATTTATGGAAAATTAATGTTATCGATAAATTTTTTATATAAAATAAATTTTATCGACAAATGTCCAACAACAAATTAATGTTTTCGATAAATTTTCTATAAAAAATTCTGTGATTGATAAAAAAATTGCAGACAATTTCTGTTACAAAAGTTTTTTAATCAATAGAAAATTCCGTTACCGATAAATTACTTAAAGAAGATTTCGGCTATGAATTAATTTTCAAAAAAATATTTTTGGTGACAGTCACTTTCCTAAATAAAATTTAAGTCGTCGGATTTTTATTTTAAAAATTTATGCAATTGATAACTTTTTGCATGGAAAACTAAAGTTATCAATGTATATTCTCTAGAGAAAATTTATATGAACAATAAAAATTCATTTGCAATCATTATTCTTTATATGTTTCTTAAAAAGTGTTTTAATGAAGTATTAAGTAAATTTATAACATTCTTTACACACTTATAGAAACTTTGTTTGATTCTTTATAAAATCTCTTTTACAACATCAGTTTTAATGAACTTTGTCTACAGCACAACCTTAGCAGAAGTTTATCTATTAAAACAATGCAAAATAGTTAAACAAATTTTACTTAAGAGGTATAAAAAAAAGCTTTAACCTGCTTTGCAATCTAGTGACTTAAGCAAATATTTTTGCAAAAATTCAACTTCCTAACCTTTCTTCAACAACAATGTAGTTTGCCATGATGTTTAATATTTCAAGGAGACTTTAAATCAAAAGTTTTTTAAATAATATTATAAGTAAAAGAAAATATCAATAATAAACAAGAATTTTTCTCAAACTTGATAATATACCCTAAAAATTTAAATAAAACTTTTTAACACCGAATCGAAAGAAACGGCTTAATTTCGTTTATGAAACAAGGATTTATTATCCAAAGAACTATCCGACCGCATACATCCAGTTTGCAAAATTTAAAAAGAGCTGAAAAGTATGCAACTTTTTAGATACAAAAGTGTTTGCATAGTGACGGGTGTTTTCAAGGGCAATTATAAAGGCGTTTTTTATTTACTTTCCTTTGGCTTTTTTGTTTTTTTTCTAAGTGGTAACAGCTGTTTTGTTAGTAATAAAATTGGAACATTAAAAATGATTTAAACATTAAAAAATCAAAAAAATCTTGAATTGAAAAGACAGGTTTTACATAAAAGAAACATTACAAAATATGAATTAAGGCGTATGATTAATATTAATTAATAATCGCTTAAGCGGCCCATACACTTGTAATATAATTGTATATGATATTCATCATATTATTTTCATTTTGTTCTATATTATGCAATAAGTCGAACAATTTTTTTTCTTTCATTCAATATAAAGGGGAACATAACCTATAGGAATAACATAAACAGCATTGTACAATGTTGCCAACACATTTCACATACTTTTCGTTGTTCAATAAAAATCAAAAGTCTTTTGATTGTTGCCAATATATTGTTCCATCATCGAATATCACATACACATTAGCAATATAATTGTACACTACGTAAAATTGAACAATTTTATTGCAAGTGTATGAGCCGCTTTAGGCAGTGTTGCCAGAAAACTTGTCCCAATTTTTAGTTTTAAATTCCCAAAAATCCTTATCCCAAAATTGGAAATTACGCTTCTATTTTAGAGCAGAACAAAACCTACATTTTGGCTTTTTCCACAACATGTATAGTCCAAGACTGCTAATAAGCTTGGGCCTGTCTGAAGCTCCTTATACTTATAAACATATTACTCTGGAATTCTGCTCCGTACCATCCATCCGTCGAAGATAAGGGCGTCCTTTTTTTCCCACTCTATATGGTGAAGTTCTAAAGACTCATTCTCTTCCGTGGATATGTCCAAGCCTACCGGGAAATTTGAGCCTTTGAGATTCTTACTAGGTGCTGTTGCTACTCAACAGATTCTCAAACATTTTCCTAAAATAGTAAAGGTTTGATGGCTCCGGCTCGTAAGCAAGGGCCGGGTGTATAAGTTTGGTCGGATTATACACTTAAATTGCTAACAGTGTTTGTGTTAGTTGAGCACACACGGGGCGGTTGGTAAACGCATTGCTTGTCAGCCAGTGGTTAGGATCCACCATGAGACAAGGCCATATGGCAGTTATCGATGATAAAAGTTTTCTACTGATAATAATAGTTTTTTATAGAAAAATTATCATTAATATAAGATTTTTTTATAAAAAAACTAATCGATAAGATAACATAGAAAAGTTATCGACAACATAATTTTTTCTATAGAAAATTTAATAATAACATAAGTTTCCTATAAAATAATTTTCGATAACATACGTTTCTTAAAAGTGGTTATCGATAACATTAGTTTTTTTGATAACAAAATAAAGAATAACATAAAGTATCTTTTGCAAACTTGTCGATAACTTTAGTTTTCTACAGGAAAATTATTGCTGTTTGTTTCCTATAGAAAACTTTTCGATAACTTAAGTTTTTTAAAGAAAAATTTTCACTAACTTGAGTTTTTTATAGAAATGTTATTGATAACTTTAGATTTTTATATAAAAATAATCGATAACCATATTTTTCTATACAAATGTATCGATAATATTAGTTTTATTCAAAAATCTTACCGATATCTTCTGTTTTTTTTTAAAGTTATCGATAACATAATTTTTCTACAGAAAACTTAAGTTTTCTATTGAAAACTTATTAATAATGTATTTTTTATCGAAATGTTATCGCTAACTTAATTTTTTTACAATTGCATATTAACGATTACTTTAGTTTTCTATAGAAAACGTATCGGCTACCTTAAATTTTTATGAAAAACTTATTGATAATTAAAGATTTATATACGTTATATTTTTATGTTAAATTTTGCAAAGAAAATTGTCAAATTGGTAAGATACTAAAGGAAAGCTTTCAAAATTAATTTGAAGATTTTCGTTTTCAGCAGAAATTGTAAATTATAAAATTGTCTAGTTTTTTTAAAACCATTCCACTACATATTTTCCTTTGTATTAAACTAATATTATACTATAAATGTTATTTAGAATAATTTAATTCCAAATGTAAATTAAAATTTTTTAAAAAATAAGAGGGTCCTTGTTTTCCTTTTCCATTTGTTTTCGACTTTACCTTAAAAATTTTGTAAATTGCTTTTTATTTTTTTTTTATTAAAAATGTTGTATTAATATTAAAATACTTTTATTCATAATAAATGTACAAATACATGTTTTTGAAATTGTAGCAAGAATGCACAAATGAAAAGCAGACATTTCTATTTCGTTTTAAAGTTGTTCTTTCCTGAAACTTATGTAAAATTCATGTGTGTCATCAAACATCATTTAAAATGTTTTACAAACCTCCAGAATAAATATTTTATGTTTGAATTTGCTTTCGTTCTTTTTCAGTTTCATTGCTTTTTCAATAAAAATGTCTGTATTTTTTTTTCAATATTACAGGGAGTTTAACACGAACAATTTAAAAGTTTAATTTTCCTTTAGAGGAGATTGTGCCCTGCCCTTTTGGGGAGAAGAGTCTTAAATATTTTATTTCTCCTAAGTGTTACATTTGCTTAAAATTTTGTTTTATAAAATAGAAGTTATCAGTTAATCTTTTACAATAAACTTAAGTGTTCGAAAAGTTTTTTTTTTATAATAAACTTCTTTAAACGATAAGTTTTCGATAGAAAACTAAAGACTATAGTAATGAATAAGATTTCGTAAGAAAATTAACGTTATCGATAAAGTTTCCATAGAAAATATGCTATCGATAAATTTTCTTTAGAAAATTAATATTATCGGTAAATTTGCTATAAAAAATAATGTTATCGATATATCTGTTACAAAAAAATTTTTGTTGTCGATAAATTTTCTACTGAAAAATTAATGTTATCGAAAAAAATTTTATAATGTATAATGTTAACGGTAAATTATATGTATAAAATTATTGTTATCGGTAAATGTTTTACAAAATTGTATGTAATCGATAATTTTTCTATAAAACATAATGTTATTGATATCTATTAAATATTAATGTTATCAATAAATTTGCGACAAAAAATTTATGTTATCGTTTTTATTATAAATAAATTTTAAGGAACAATTTAAGCGATAGATAAATTTTTATTGATAATTCTTGTCATCTACAACTTTTCTATAAAAAATTAAAAAATTGTCTACAAGCAATTTATGTAATCGAAAAGTTTTGTATGAATAAAATTGATGTTATTAATAAAATTGAGATAAACAATTAATATTATCGATAAAATTTGTACAAAAAATTAATGCAATCGATAAACTTTGTACAAACAATTAATGCCATCGATAAATTTTCTATAAGAAATTAATAATTAATATTTTCGATAAATTCTCTATAATAAGGTAATACGGTCGATTAAGGAAGTTAATGCTTATGATAAAATATCCATGGAAAATTAATGTTTTCAATTTTTTTATAGCAAATTAATTTTATGTAATTATTTTCCATACAACATTAATGTTATCTATTAGGGTATTCATTTAATCGGGCTTTTACTAAAATCGGTTAATTGCTTGATGAATTAATCGAGGTTTTGGTTTAATCGGTTAATAATCGGTAAAATTTCTTATTGATCGGTTAATCAATAAATAAAGTTTTTTTTATAAATTAATTAATTTTAATAACAAAAAAAGAAAAATTATTTAATATTTGGAGTTTATTAGTAAAAAAACAATATCATAACAATTCTTGAACGAAAGCGAGCAAACAAAAACATAATTCATAACAATGTTAAACATATTTTTTAATTAATACATATTCGGCCATGTTCTGTAAATCGAAATCACGTGAAATTTAAATATATGGAGATTTTAAGTTAAATTTTTTTCAAATGAACGTAGCTTTTCCTGGCTTCAAAAGTAGTTTTTTTTTATCAAAAAAAAAAAAAAAAATCCTTTCTTCATAAAAATGATTTAATGAAAATTTAGAATAAAACCCATGAACATTTCAACAAAATATTAACAATACTTATTATTTTTATCAACTTTAAACACAGGATAGAATTCAAAATTTGTTCGATTTCAATTTCAAGTTATTTCAATTTCGAGAACATGGTCGATTATGTATTTATTAAAAAATAAACTGTGTGATAATTTTAAAAAACTTTACATAAATAATTTGGTTAAAATGTTTAGGATTTAAGCGACTCTTTTCTTTAGTTTTAAATAAATCAATTTTGACTTTGAAAAATTCATACACTTATCATAGATGTTGGAGAAATCGAAAGCAACCCATAATACAGAATATCTAAATTCTTAGTCCTTTTCCTGGATTTCTCTTAACACAAAAATCTTCCATTATGCCATTACAGCCTTGTTTAAATTTTTAAAATGTTAAACACTTCTAATTGATTCGGTTAATTCTGCTGTTGTGTTACTATCGAAAGTTTCTTCTATTGTCGGGTCATCATCTAACTCATCCTGGCAAAGCTCAGCACCGAATATTCTGCAAATTTCTGAATTCCTTAATTTCTGGTTTTGTACTGTATTTTAAAAATATATTTCTAAAAGAAAATATGTTGTATGAAAAAATATTCTAGAGTACATTCTAGAATGCAATTAAAAAAGCGAGTGCTTTGCAACCGAATATGGTTCAATACTACACAAAATAAAAATTGTTGTTACATCGGTTAATCGCCAATTTTAAATTAACCGATCTGTTAATCGGGTAGCAATTAGGCGGTTGACCGATTAGCGATTAACCTAATGAGTACCCTATTATCTATAGAAAATTAATTTCCTCGAAAATTTTTTTTTTGAAAATTATATCAATAATTTTGCTAAAAATAATGACGTTTTCCATAAATTTTCTATAAAAATTAATGTAATCGATTAATTTTGTATAAGAAATTAATGTTATGTTAAAGTTATTGATACGTTTTTTCACACATAAAAAGGTAACAGTTATCGATAAGTAGAAAAAAAAACAAAATTTCCAAGAAAAATGTATGTATCTATAAAATTTTATCTAAATTTGTATTTGTTCAGTTTTCTTTGAAAAACTCTCTTTTTTATTGGTAAGACAGCAGTGAATACTTTTTTTATTATTTTGTTGCTTGTTGAGTTTGATGTAACATTAACATTGTTTTTGTTTACAAAAACAATGGATTTGTTTTTTTTTTAGATAAAAATACAAAGATTTCAGTAAATGTCATCTTACACTGGATTACTGACCTGTCCTGCCTTTTCACAAGATTTAAGAACCCCTAAACCTACACAGTCACGTTTTCCTATACATACACACATGTGAAATATGATTGAGACATTTGACAAAAGAGGTTTAGCCAAATGTTGAACAAATACTTAGGTACGTACGAACAATTGAATATGCACTACAACAGCGAACTACAACGACGACGACATCTCAAAGATGAAAACGAATGTTAAAGAAAGTTATAACAAAATTGTAAACGACAAAACAACAGCAACATCAAAAACGGCAATAATGTAAGGACATTCTTATACATCCTTTACAAACCCTGAACCCACAAGCATTTTCATTTGAGTGCAATGGTTCTTGTGTCGGTTGTTCACGTGTGTTGTAAGTAAAACGATCAAGTGGTTGTAAAAATAATGTCACAATATCGTACACAAATGATGCGATGACATGTGTTCTTGAAATCAGACCAAAATGGTTTAATGTTGCTTATTCGTTTTCTGATTGTTCGTCTGTCTGCGTGTCTGTCTGACTTGGCTCTCAACCATGCAGTGATAGTAACAAATAAATTGTCTAAGTGTGTGATTTTTTGTAGATGAAGAAAAACTAAAAGACTTTTAAAGTGTATAACGAATATAACCTTGAAACAAAATTGTCAGTTAGTGTGGCTTAAGTTCTTAACAACAACAGCATCTGATACAATGAAAATGATGACAAAAGTGTTGGAAATTGAAAAAAAAATACATTCAAGTATCTAAATTGGTAAAGATTTGTTTAAAACCTTAACCTTTAGTTATGATAAAGTTGGATTTTAAAAAATTTAAAAGCAAAATACATAACGAATCTTTTAAAAAAAATTTATATATAAGAATATATCGATAAAAGTGTACAGACAACTTAAGGTATCGCTAAATTTTCTGAAGAAAACTTAAAATATCAAAAAGTTTTTAAAAAAAAATTTTAGATATCGGTATCTAAATTAAAAGTGTTTTCTTTTCTACAAAAAAAATGTGCCTTTTTTTAAAAAAAAATTAATTTGGTATCTTTTTCTTAAAAATTTTGCTCCCGAAAAGGGTGGCTTGTTTTATTCTAAAAAACTCATGCTTTTCGGGAGCAAAATTTTTAAGAAACAGACACCAAATTGAATTTTTTATTTAAAAAAGGCACATTTTTTTGTAGAAATGAAAACACTATAAGTTTTTCTGTATAGAAGACAAAGTTTTCTGAAAAAAATATCAATAAGTTTATGATTATAATAAGTTTTTTTTTAAATAACAAAACTGATCGATGAGCTTTTTAAAGAAAACAAAAGTATTCGATTTGTTTTTTAAAAAACAATAAATGAACAATTTTGATTTTAGTTGAACTGTTGATTTTTAATTTCTTGATATTCTTTAATTAGGCTTGAGTTCATCAAATGTAATTTTCATTAAATTATTTTCACTGAGGAAGGAATTTTTTACAACTTGGAATTTTTATTAAAATTTACTGATAATCTTTAGAAAATATTCTCTAGAAAATTCAATTCAAAACTTGTTTCATCTATAAATTTTCTATAGAAAACCTTTTTAATAGATAATTTTTTTATAAAAAATTAGATTTAGTCGATAACCTTACTATAAAAAATTCATTTATTATATACATATATATAATTTATAGAGAAATTTGTTATACAAAACTCAATTTATCGATAACTTTAAAACAGAAAACTTTTTCTTTATGATATTTTTTATAATAAACTTCATTTTTACAAATGGAATGTTGGTATTATTCCTTTTTCATAAAAGCACATTCGAAAAAATATTAAATATAAACTTAATTTTCGATAACTTTCTTTTAACCAAATAATGCTATCGACTACTTTGCTGTGGAAAACTAATCGCATGCTCTATAGTAAACTTATCGTAAACTACAGAATACTTGAGTTATCAAAAACGTTTCTGTAGAAAAAGTATGGTATTGATAACTTTTCTATAGGAAACATATGTAATCGATATTTTTTCTAAGTAAAACTAAGTTTGCAATAAGTTTTCTTTAGAAATTCTTTGTTATCGATAACTTCCCAATAGAAGACCTATGCAACCGCTAATTTTTCAATAAAAGACTTAAGTTACCGATAACTCTTTCAAAGCATGTATTATCGATAGATTTTCTATACACATTTTATGTTATCGATAACTCTTATCTATAGGAAACTTATATTATAGATAACTTTTCTATAGAAAACTTATTTTATCGATAATCTTTCGATGGAAAATTTATGTAACCGATAGCTTTTTAAAAGGAACCCTACGGCATCGATAACTTTTTTATTGAAAACCTGTGTCATCGATAACTTTTTAATAAAAAGAATATATTTTCGATTGCTTTTGAATAAAAAAAACTTTTAAAAAGAAAACCTAAGTTATCGATTACTTTGTTATAGCAAACCTTTTTTTTATTAGAAATCATATGTTTTTGAGAACTTCTTAATAAAAAACCTACGGAATCGATAACTTTTTTATAAATTAACTACGTAATCGATAACTTTTCTATAGGAAACAATGTTATTGATAACTTTTAAAAAGGATACTTATGTTATTGATGATTTTTTTTAAATAAACTTAAATTTTCAAAAATTTTTCTTCGATTAATTTTCAGTGAAATACTAATGTTATCGTTAAATATAGAAAACTTAGCTTATCGATTTCTTTTCTGTGGAATACTAATGCTATCGTTAACTATAGCAGACCTGCGCTATCGATTTCTTTTATACAGAAAACTTTAATTAGAAATTTTGGCTATCAATAAATTTTTGATCAAAAACTTTTGTGATCGATAAATTTTCAATAAAAAGCTTTTGTTATCGATAAGTTTTCCATTAAAAATAAGTGTTATTTGTATAAAACCTTATTAACAGTTATCGATAATTTTTTGAAGGAAAACAAAGCAATCGAAAAGTTTTCACCAAAAAGGAACGTTGTCTATAATTTGTTTGTGGGAAAGTCTCTTTTTTTCTTATATTTTAAGGTTTCTACAATTATTTCCATTTTTTGGTATCTTTTTCTTGCCCATTGTGCTCTTAACTATTGAATTATTATGAAAATAGTAACGAGTTTAATTATTTTAATAGAAATATAAGAAACTTAATAATTTGCTGAGACTATTTAATTATAATTCAACGGTCTAAGATACATGGACGTATAATTGTTGTGTTGTCTTAATTATGAAGTATACGCTATGACACACGGTCTTCATAATTAAAGCAATGTAACTGAAGCGTATAAGGGTGGTAAAAGTGAAGGCATGAAATATAATACATAAAGTATACGCTTTATTTAGTACAGATTCAATATTTCTATCTCACAATAATAAAAAAAAGTTTATGAATTTGGAAATTTCCGTTGATAGAAGTTTGTTTTTCTTTCTGTTTTACTTCATATTTCTATTTTTGTTTAAATAACTTTTAATTATTTCCAAGTATTTTATCTTTTCCACACTCATGACTTCATTGTAAAATCCCAATAAACCATAGAACGATATGATAGCGAAAACGATATTATATTTTACGGCGTTTATAATATTATGTACTATTATTTAAAACGTTATCGTTACGATATCACTTTTCGAAATATATTTTCCAATTTAAAAACAAACATTTGAAAAAAACATCAAACATTTTTAATCATAGAAAATTATTTACACAAAAATACATATAAAAATTTTAAGAATATTATTTTGTTACTCTAGCTTGAATTTAATATTATTATTATTATCACATATACATACATATATAAATTTGCAACTTTTCATTAGCTAGATATCATTATCAGTATAGCAAAACGATAGTTTTTCAAGAAATTTAAAAATGCGATTCCACTATCGTTATTTTTGGAAATTATGATATCGAAAACGATATTATAATTTAATGGAAAAATGATATTATAAGGAAAGGTACAATTTAGTCCGTAAAAACTATCGTTTTCGATTCGTAAACGATTATCACTTGTGATACTTTCTATCACCTATATGATATTGTTTCAATATCGTTATAATATCGCTTGGTTTACTGGGATCATTTATTTCCATTACTTTCATTATGGTTTCAAATGTTTTTCTTGTCAATTTCTTGTTTTTGTTTTAAATTTTATTCGACAAAAGTTTTTAGTTGTTTTTTTTTTTTTTAACGTACATTTACGCCATTTAATCTGTGAAACTAAATTGTTTGTTTAACGGGACTGTAAAAACTTACGCTCGAGAGATCCTCTAATTAAGAAGATGGCGTGAAAATAGACAACAAGAAAATATTTTATGGCATGAATAAAAGGAAATATGTAGACAAAGAATGAGAAATAAGGAAATTCCAAAGGAGATGTTTTATAAGGCTATATTCAATTTGTTCCTAGTTAAACATCTCTTTGGAAAAGACTCTGCCTCCTTAATCCTGTTTTTTCTCCTCCTTGTTTACCCCCATTTCTACAACTTAATCTTAAATGAAGAACTACTAAAAGAAAGTTAATTTACAACAAGTACTTCTTCTTAGATGATTCCTTGTTGTATTTTTATTGTTGTAGTTATTTTAGTTGTGGCGATTATTTTTTTTTTCTAAAACTACAAAACCATCCATTCAACATTTTATACTGGTCATTAGAAGAACGTTTGGTTGCTCTCTAATGCGTCTAACGAAGCGTTTAAATTTTATGTAGTGTCTAGTCTATGGTATAGAATTAGAGGAGGAGCATATTAAAAAATAAACAAGTTGTAACAAGTTTTAGTTTAATTATATTTTATTGCTTTTCGCTTAAGAAGCGAACACTTATGTATACAAGTGGAGATAATCAGCGGTAAGTACTCAAGGAGGATAAAACAAGTCAGAGTGCTATATTCAGCTTCCACCGGCAGTTAGAATATTTCAGGAGTTGTATTTATATGAAACATATGGTATATTATAATAATTCGGCAACATGATTATGATTAGAAAATTAAACTTATAAAATTTTACGCGTACTCAACGCTTTTCCGAGACCAAGGTTAATATGAGGCCGATGGTAAATTTTTGATCGATAAGTCATATGAAACTATGACTGGACAAATTATAACTATAGCATTATTCGTTATGGTTTAACGCATAGTAAAGTGTTTTTCGAGAGGTGGCCGAGAAAAGCCAAAGCTTCTAGAAACAAATCTCTGAGTTGCCAGTTTTTTTTAATTTAGAAGGTACAATTTCTTTGTGGGAATTCTAGGGGGTATCCCTATTGGCTTGTCTGTACATAACAATATGTAACTAACTAATTTTGCAGCTTGTTTTTGGTTGAGCAAAAATCACTAGATTCCCGCCTAACCTATCTGATAATCATTAGATTACACAGGAAAATAGCTTAATCACCACCTTTAAATATAAAAACTAAAAGTATCATCTTTGCAATTTCTAAAGTTTGTCTTTGATGTAGATAATTTAGTGCCAGTTTTTCCTTGGTTTGTGGAATTTTTTAAAAGATTTTAAAGGAAAGCGATTTAACGGGTGATGTATTAATTAAATAATACGGGTCACAACTTTAATCCCACACCTGAAATGCTCAAATTGTATGTAAAAATTTAACAAAAATGATTTGGCAACACTAGGTATTTTCGAAAAAATATCATTTAAATTTAAAAAAAAACGATTTATACGAACCGTACTTTGATACACTTTTATATAATTTATAAATGTAAATACATTAGACCGACTCAAAAAAAAAAGCTGTTGATGTACCCCCCTCAAAACTAACTTTGACATGTTTTAGAAAATTCCCAAAATATTTTTGCTCTAGCGATAATGTCCCATGAGCTAAACCGCGTCAAAAACGGGTCTGAAAATGTTATTTTTAATGAATTATAAGTTCGGTAAAATTTTTTTGTCCAATCAATGACCAAATATGATAGATATTTAGGACTTCTTTTATTCTGCATTAAAACATTTTTAAAATCCCATCACAGACTCCAGATAGCGAGATGTTTACGTCAGTTTTTTTATGCTTTTCAATTCGATTTTAATGAAAATTAAAAAAAACTTAACCATTTTTTTGTGCGATTTCATTTCCAAAGCGTCGTTAGAAAGGTGTTGACCACCGCTTGAGATTTTAGTAAAAAATTAACCCTTAACTGTCCATCTTACTTTTTTAAAACATTAATTTAGGCATCACTATACACCCATTTTATAACCACAAAAAGCATAAATTTGGAAACACGTTTTAAAAATACTGATATTTATTCTTATTTGACCTTTATTTTATAACTTCTTTTAATTATTTAAGCTTGAGGTCGTTTTTTATAAAAAATTATATTTATTTTCTCAATATTTCGCTAACCTTTGGTTAGCATCGTCAGGAAATTAACAAATTTTAATAATAACAAAAACGATAACAAAATTATGAAAAAATTTTTATCAGAAATTAAATTCAAAAACCTATTTGTCATAAAAATTTTTTCAAAAACCATTATAACAAAAATAAAAATTTAACTAAAGTATAACAATTCATATAAACTGAAAAAATTTCCTATCTATAAACCTAATTCGAAAACCATATTTACAATAATAAAAAAATATTTTGGCTAATGAAAACTCTTATAAAATAAAGATTTTTTAAAAACTAAACTTATTTTTAATTGCTATAAAATAAAGATTTTTTAAAAACTAAACTTATTTTTATCTTATCTTACATTCATAATTAAACATATTTTCATTATTACACAACTAATGTGTATATCGCGACCTAAGGACAAGAAGGTCCTAGTTTTCATGTAACAAATTGAACCCTCTTGTTCCAAGGCTGCGATAGGTACCTATATTTATATTATTATATATGTAATCTTCTATCCCTTAATAACTAAATTCCTATAATTATTCGCTATATGTTCTGTGTCTGCTTTAAAATTTATTCTCTGTGCCGTTGGTGTATTAATTATGTGTAACATTTCCAATATACATATATCTGCGTTTGTAGTTAGTTTCAGTGTTTAAAACCGATACTTCCTCAAAATTTGGACAGTGATTAGACTGATAACAATGATGACTTAATGCTGTTTTTTTAGAATTAATGTCCCTTTATTTTTGATCGGATCTTTGTCCCGCAATTCTAGTCCTTAATTTGTTCTTCGTTGTACCTATGTAAACTTGGTTGCATCTTTCATTATCATTTCCCTTGCAAGGAATTTTGTAAACAATGTTTGACATATCCCATTTACTAGTTCTATCCTTTGTCTTGCTAAATAAACTGTTCAATGTGTTATAAGCTTTGTATGCTACCTTATATTTGTCAGTGTCAAAGATTCCCGATTCTTTTATTCGTTCCGAAACATTGGAGTTTACATAGGTACAACGAAGAACAAATTAAGGACTAGAATTGCGGGACAAAGATCCGATCAAAAATAAAGGGACATTAATTCTAAAAAAACAGCATTAAGTCATCATTGTTATCAGTCTAATCACTGTCCAAATTTTGAGGAAGTATCGGTTTTAAACACTGAAACTAACTACAAACGCAGATATATGTATATTGGAAATGTTACACATAATTAATACACCAACGGCACAGAGAATAAATTTTAAAGCAGACACAGAACATATAGCGAATAATTATAGGAATTTAGTTATTAAGGGATAGAAGATTACATATATAATAATATAAATATAGGTACCTATCGCAGCCTTGGAACAAGAGGGTTCAATTTGTTACATGAAAACTAGGACCTTCTTGTCCTTAGGTCGCGATATACACATTAGTTGTGTAATAATGAAAATATGTTTAATTATGAATGTAAGATAAGATACAAATAAGTTTAGTTTTTAAAAAATCTTTATTTTATAGCAATTAAAAATAAGTTTAGTTTTTAAAAAATCTTTATTTTATAAGAGTTTTCATTAGCCAAAATATTTTTTTATTATTGTAAATATGGTTTTCGAATTAGGTTTATAGATAGGAAATTTTTTCAGTTTATATGAATTGTTATACTTTAGTTAAATTTTTATTTTTGTTATAATGGTTTTTGAAAAAATTTTAATGACAAATAGGTTTTTGAATTTAATTTCTGATAAAAATTTTTTCATAATTTTGTTATCGTTTTTGTTATTATTAAAATTTGTTAATTTCCTGACGATGCTAACCAAAGGTTAGCGAAATATTGAGAAAATAAATATAATTTTTTATAAAAAACGACCTCAAGCTTAAATAATTAAAAGAAGTTTTAAAAATACTTTAAGTTACTATTAATTTAACCCGTTCATGACCAAAATTTTTAACAGGACAAATTTAACTTTTTTTTTGCCCGTATAAGGTGAGTCGGTCTAGGGTGATCGATTATTCGACTTTTTTCAATAACCGGTTTTCGAATAGTCCGAATAGTTGCTATTTTAAAAAAACCGGTTTTCAATTAAGCATTTCAAAAATAACCGGTTAACCGGTTTTAATTCGAACACATAAAAATACAAAAATCAAATTAGTTTTTGTAATAAAAAGTTAATTAGAATAAAAACAAAACAATTCACGAAGGTAAGGAACCAACAAAATAAATATATATAGGAGCAAAGGGCCTCAATATATAGATATGACTTAAGGTATGTTCAGACCACAAATATTTGACGATAAAATCAAAAAAAAGCGTGACCAGTAAATTGATTAAACTTAAGCATTATTTTTAACAATTTCTTGTTATTTGCTAAACTTTATGTCTAAGATGATAATTGCATTTATGTATAAAGTAGTTACGAAACCCTTAAATAATGTTTGCTCTAGCCAAACGTTTTGCAAAAGCAAAAAATTCTTTAAGAAAACTGGTGGTTACGTTAGGAGTCAAATATTAAATAGGTGTGAACATAGCTATAGAATTTTTGAATAACTTTGGTTTTAAAAATATTGGGATTTAATAAAATTTATTATTTGAGAAATTCTCCCAAATTTATTGTAAATGAGTTTTAATTTGTTGCTGGTTAGGCATGTGTATACGAAGCAGTAAACTTCAGCCATATTTTTGAAAAGTGGCAAACAAAACCTCTTATCCAGGATTATATATTTCAATTATTTTTGTTTCAGCATTATAGAAACAATAGTAATATGAACATGCTTTTTGTATGAAATATCTTTCAATTCGTCGATTACACAATTTAAACCCTTCCAGGACATTTTTGATTCCTTAAATTTTGTTCTTGGTGTTTTAATAAATAAAACTGATGAATTTTCCCACAACGTTCATTCCGCTGGTATGTTCTTGTTTTTAGCATGAAGATATGCTAGAACTACTTGAGAATTTTTCATTCATTATTGGCAGCATATTTTCGTAAAGTATTATTTGCAGTCTCTTAAAAACTACTTGGAACAGGTTCAAGTTTTACTTGGCGTATATTTATGTCAAGCTTGTAGACTAATTAAAAATGATTAATAAGTCGTGACGTTAAAGAATCATCATTTTAGGGCCGTTTAAGCACAATTTTATTTTAAGTCAGTTCGAAATATCACCAGAGATGGCATCTTTATAAAGATATATATAAAGTATTTAGAATACTGTCAAATTGCTAACTACTTTTTAAGCTGAACTTTTTTTACGTACTTTAAATTGTTTTTGGTTTTTGTTACAATAACACACGCTAACATAAGCGATTTGTATTTACATTGCTCATAACGTTTTTTGACTTTTGTTTCATTTTGTTTTGACATTTTTTATAAAAAGTTTAAGTTTGCCAAATATTCAATTAGAACAATACTTAAATTACGGGTACATTTATAACAAAAGTAAGGAAAAAGTATATAAATTACACATTACTTAAATAACCGGGTTATTTTACTAAAATAACCGGTTTATTCGATATTCGAAAAATGGACATTTTGAAATATTCGTCTTGGGCAAAACTAAAATAACCGGTTAAAACCGGTCGAATACTATTCGATCGATCACCCTAAGTCGGTCTAATGTACATATGTATGTTAAAGTCTTTTCTTAACTGTTTAGAAATTGGGTTTTAGATATTTTATTAAATAAAAATGTTCATGAAAAAAAAACATTTTAAATGTTTAAAATTTGGCGATTTTTTTCTTTATTTAGGTAATGATATTAGTAAGATAATAAAAACTAAGTCAAGTTAAATTAATTGAAATGATATTATTATCTTAACTTTTCTATTTAGGGGTATTTTTTCAAAATACATACGTTAGGTTTGGGGAATTCAAAATTTTTTTAATCCCTAAACTACAGGCAGAAAATGTATGCTAATGCCAATTGTGCTTACGTTACAGTCGGTCTCGCCCCTTGCTATGAAGCTGGAGCTACCTAACCTCCGCTGTTTCTGTGAAGCAAGTAACAGCTGCAGCTAGTGAGATCTGCCAGAATGTCGCACTTCCCAACAAGTCATGGAAACTCGGCCCTTGAATCTGACTTTTTTTTAGATCTTCCTTCCTGGGACTTTGGTTTTAAACCAAACCACAATGAAATCTCCGGATGGTCCTTACCAGTACTTAATCTAGAACCGAAGTTCCAGGGACGCCTGGCTCCTGTGGTACCAGAAACGATCTCCGGCCAACCGAGACCCTAAAAGCTCTGTCAATTTTTAACTCTGCTGCGTTCCAGGTATTGACTGCACCTATTTTTCCCAGAGAATGTTACACAAAAAACGTCTCCCTTAATACCCCTGGGGGGAGACGCACAGTGTAAACATAATTTTATTATTGTTGTAATTTTTATAACATTATACCTTATAAAGTTTATACTGCGTCTTTCTGTGTTTTAGTTGAAAAAGTTCCGAAGACACCAGATATTAAGATAACGAGGCTGTTTCATATTTATATCACATATATATAGGCCAACAAATAACTGATATATAAGAAAAAAAACACGACTGTTTTACATTTTTATCAATAACCCTCTAATTTTTTCTTTTCTTTCATCTTAGAAAAGCTAAGTACACGTAGAAAAAAAATTTCCCGAACAACAAAAAATTTCCCGAAATCAACCATAATAAGGTCAAAATCAACCATATTTTAATCAATATGAACCATAATAATGGTTAAAGCTAATCATATTATGTTCAACCATAAAATGGTTAACATTTCTCAGAATTTTGGCAAAAGTAACCATGTAATGGTCAGAATTAACAATAAAATGGTCAATGTTAATCATATTATGGTTATATATTTCATCAATATTTTCAATTTGTTTAAGTGTCAAATTATAATTTTATTTAATTTTTTATCACTGATGGGTGTTATGTTCCACTTTATAAAAAATTCCCTTTGATTCATATTCCAGCCTGTGACGACCATCAATACAATTTTTCTGTTCTACTGGTTTATTCTATGTAAATTAACGTATTTTAATCAATAATTAAAATAAAATGATTGAGAATTTTAAGTAATCTAAGTAAAATGCAAACGACCAGAATGTTGTTGCTTTTTAAACATATTATTTTATGCAATGTCTTCAAATATTATAATTTCGAACATATTATTGTTATTAAATACTAACCATAACATGTTTGGAGGCAATTATTATGTGGTTTTAGCTTTTGGATGGATGAATTTAACCATAATATGGTTGCCGTGATAATAATATGGTTAAGGTAACCATTATATGTTAACTGTATAGTTGTAGCTTTATTTTATTAAAATATTATATTGTTAAATTCAACCATATTTAAAGTTTCAAGGGAGGTAAAACACTTTATTGTTAAATAGAAATATGATATTATCAACCATAATATATTTTTTTTAACCATACTGCAACCATGTTTTTCTCTGCGTGTACAAAACCTGTACATTTTACTTCACAAAATAATGCTTTTGGCACAACAATCTAGGGAAACACAATGATTTGTGTTGGGCAACCGGCCGTAAGGGATATGGGGGCAGCAAAAGGGCTGACAACTTGGAAAACAGGGGACGGTACAAACATGGTTTGAACATGAATTTTTTCATCCACCTTCGGGTTAAGACAGTCCAAGGGATTTGTGACCCTTCACAAGGCAGAGAGAGAGAGAGTGAAGGGGGAACTTGGGCTACTTGTTTGCATATTTACGATGCCCTGTGGTCTAAGATGCCATCAGTTTATAATGGTTAATCTTAGTACCAGATTTTATAAGGTCGATGACGAAACGTCGAAACATCTGCTCTGCTGCTGTTCCCCCTTGCAGGCATTTAGGTGGACATTTTTCGGGGGGGAAATGATGAGCCAATTTAAATTTATGATCTTTCACCAGGCATGGTAATAGGCTTTATACGTAGCCGGAACCTGACATGTGGAGATAGACAGGCTGCACAAAAGATCCTCTGAGCCATGGTGCTTATGGCCTGCTAAATATCTATCTATGGTATTGGCACAAAAGCGCCCTTACCCGTATATATGCAAGGAGAATCATATTCGGCCCATATATGCATGTATATCCATAAATATCCTAAAAATTTAAAATCAGTCTATTTTTACACATGTGTCCTCTCAAAATACATGTAAAAGTTGGGAGTCAGCTGATTGAATTTATCTGTTCGGCAGTATTGCCCACTTAGCCATTTATTGACTAGATTTAGCTATTTTTCAACCTGTTTAGCCATTAAAAAATTAGTTAAGCCATTAGTCATTTTTTAACTTGTTTAGCCATACATTTTTTTTTGCCGTTTTCCTTTAAAAAGAATAATTTGTATTTTATTATAAAAATTTATAAAAGTAAAATAAACAGTTTTAACAATTAAAACGCATTTAATTAAAATCACAACTTTTACAAATGTTGAAAATCGATGATGATGATGAAACATCTTTCAAAATAAAGGAACAGTTTTCCAATATTAAATTTATAAGGGGTTTCAACACAAACATTGATGTTTCTTTTTGGTTGCAAGTATTTTAATAAAGAGGTGCAGGCGGCAACAGAATTTTTTTAGAAATTTCATAATTGACTATAAAATTGCTCTCACTTCCATGGTCTAAATATATTAACTTACAATTTTATCGTAAACAACTTTTAATGAATTACTTCGGTTTTTTTTTTATTGATTTTTAATGTGATTTTATTTAAAAAAGTTTTAGCCATTTTTTAGCCCATTTAAAGCCATTTTTTAGCCGTAAATTTAGCCATTTTTGGTTACCAAGTTTTGGCTGTACGGCAAAACATATAAATAATTGGCAGATGAGTCCTTTGCGACAGCATAGACGCAAATGTCAGAATGCCAAATTTCTTTAATGTGCAGTTTTTCGTAGGGAAAATGATAATCGCATAATGAGAAAACGGCCATGAAATTTCCAAAATTCTTGACATTTACTAAAAAAAGTCTTGATTTGGAAAAGAATTCTTGACATTTAATAAATTCCTTAAATAGTATTTTTTTAAAATAACAAAATTATTAAAACTAGTTAAAAGCGAAAAATTCAAATAAATGAAATAAATTTTTTCGCCAAAAACTTCTGTACGCTTTTGATTTAGCTTATTTATAAAACGGTTTTAATCTTTAGTGTTGACTAGGTGGCCCTACCGCTTCAATAATAAGAAAAGAAAAAAAAAACACTTTAAAAATAATGCAATTTCTGACACTTCGTGTTTAAATTTGCCTTTGAAGGCTAATGAGGCCACCTAGCATTCAATTCGCCTCGGTGTTGACTATAGAGGTAAAGTCTCGATACGGGTTTCTATTTTAAATAAGCATTTCTGTCAGGGCTGTGGAGTCGTCAAAAAAAAGTTCTACCCCGGCTCCAACCGCTAAAATTTTTTAAGGCCAACTCCGAATCTAACTTCGACTCCGACTACAACTCCGACTCCTAATCTTACATTGATGCAAAATGTATATGAGACTGGTCACTATCTGACTTGAAACTCTTTTTTTAATGCACTGCCTTTTTAATGGTTAAACAAAATGATTATGTAAAAATTTCAAATCGATATTTTAACTGCCAGGCCCACAATGTCGACAAGAAAATTTCTTTCGCATATTTATTTTAAAAACAATAATAAAAAATTAAAATTTTTTTTTGTTTTCAACATAAATAAACGAAAGAAATGTTCTTGTTGACATCGTGGGCCAGGCAATAGATATTCCATAGCCAATTTTGAAGAATTTTAATTTTAGAAAAAATGTTTTTTTTTTATTTGTTATGCCGAAAAAATCTGTAGTCGAATTTTTGTGGGTACTACGACACCGACTCCGGTACAAAAACCTTAACTTCGACTCTTTAATTCCGGCTCCGAATCCACAGCCCTGATTTAAGTTTTCTCAAATTATTAGTGACTAAAGGAAACGTAGTTTAAATAGATTTTTAACAAATACACTGAAACAAAACGATAAAATGATAAAAAATAAATAAACTGGGGAAGTTTAAAGGATAATAAAATTAATTTTATGCACAAAAACAAAGGTTAACTTATTTTAAAATTTCATATTTTGAGTTATGTCAATGTTGTTATAAATGAGCGAAATTTTAAAAATAATAACGTTTTATTTAGGTGGACTTTACAAATCTTGACAAAACATTTTTCCTGATTTCTTGACGGGCAATGAAAATTCTCGTAAATAAAGAAAAATCGTTTGGAAAGCCCACTTCTATACACCACCAATCTAGCGTTTTGGTGCGATAGGGTCCATAAAGGTTGACATAACTGGATCAAATTGCGGGTCCAAACCCGTTTTTTGACACACTAGGTCCCTTTTCTCGAAGAAGGTCAAATATGCGATTTGTTTGATTTGTAATTTTAAGATATTCTTTCGCCTAGCGCCATACAAATATGCTGTCGGAATAATAATTTTGGCACGAAAGCGCCCATATCATGTGAGCTAGGAAACAATTGACTCTTCAAGATTTTGGTGAAGGCTATAGGTGAACTCCGAAGCGTCATTTGCAATGACACCGAACAAAGTCATGCATTTCTACTGCATTCATTAAAAAATTGACAAGGTCATACGTCCCTAAATGTATAATAACAGTTATCGATGCGAAAACAAAAGGCAAACTGTACATCAAAAATTTTTTTGATGCTTTGTTGACATTTTGTTTTTACAAAGTAGACAAAACAGCACATTACTTTGTATCGAAACCGTATCAAAACTGCATCACTGCAATCTGTTTTGGTGTTTAGAAATTCATCTCACACTAAATCATGAACAGGCACGAATCAAAATCGTTAAACCAGTTCACAAATCAAATTTATAGCGACCACAAACATTTCTTTTGTGTCACTGTTCTCTTTAACTTTTCTTCTTAAGCATTTCTGAAACTCAATTTTATTGAAAAACTGCAAACATGTTCTTGAAGCGAGTTTTCTGCCTCTCCTAAACATTTTTTAGATTTCGAGTTGCATCTGTTTATGATTTAGTGTGCGATATACAAAATTTTATAAAAATGTAGTGTTCATGCAAATTTTAGTTTTACATTTTTCTAAGTATCTTAAAATAATAATTATTTACCTCATCATCATAATTATCCTGTTCAGGCATTTCGTCCTTATTTTTCTCAATTTTGTTGCCTTAAATAATGCAGCAAATTAACAAAAAAAAATAATAATAATTTTCCTTTTTGAAAAGGAAAATTTAAAAGCGATTATTTTTTTCGTTAAGTTTTTGTCAAAGTTTAATTGATAACAACTTCATGCGTTTTCTGTTTATCGGTTTGCGTGCGTTGACGATGAAATTTTTGTTCAATGTTTTCTATAATTTTAAGATATAAATTTAAATCAAACAATTATTTTTTTTTTTAAATATTGTTTGCATGTGTAGTTTGTATTTGTGAAACTTTTTTCGTTGTTTCCTTTTTTAGGTATTCTGTAATAAAAGAGACCTTGTCCTTGTAACCTCTTTATTTTTCTTTGTTAACAAACATTTCTTCGTAAAGTGCCTTCTCCGCCGTGTAGTAATTAAAGGTTGTTTTTTTTTAAATTTTTTTTTTAGTGGCATAAGTTTTTTTCTGTTTTTAAGCTTATTTGAAGGTTTTAAAAATTTTTTTCTCACAAGATATAATTTTTTAACTTTTACAAAAAATAATTAAAATAAATATGTTTCAGCCCCTAGAAGTAGTCTGCAGTTGTTGTCATTGCTGTTGACAACAACACTGGCGCTAGATTTGCAGTTTCAGTTGCTCTTGAAGTTAATGTTGCCAACATCATTTCATCTTTTATTATGTTGTAATTACTGCTTTAATTGTTGTTGCCTTTGCTGCTGCAATAGTTTTTCCTATTCTCGTGTTGGTGTATTCATTAACATATTTTTAGGGTGAAGGTGCACATTATAAGAACACTTTAACTACTGTCTCAACTGTGCTTGTCATGACTTTTTATGACCTTGACTTTCAAACAGATGTATGCATTTTTTTGTTTTTATGCAGAAAATTTAATTCTCTTTTAAGTTTTCTTGGGAAAAATTTGAAGATATAACTATTTTAAAGTTTTTATGGAATTTTCTTTAAGTATCGCAGTTAATGGCTTTTTTTGTGATTTAATGTCGTTCTTTCTTTTTTGCAACAGATTTGCAGCTTTCCATCAATAACAATTAAGTTTCCATTATACTTTTCTTTATTTAATTCAAAGTCAAAGACAGCAGATGTTTGAATTAAGTCACAGCTAATTTAGCGATTTTTTCTAAACAAGAAATTAAGAAAAAACTTGATCCGCTTAGAATTAGAAATTCAGATATAACTACAACTGAGCTATAACTTCACTTAAATAGCCAGTTCTTTTCTAGAACTGAACTAGAACTAGAACCTTGAGCTGTGCTACAACAGAACAATAACTGTACAAGACCTGGCATAGAACTGAACTAGAACAAAGCTTAAGGTAGCCTTGAACTGAACTTAAACTGGAATTGAGCTTGAACTGAATTATATCGGAACTGGAATTAAACTACAAGTTACCGAAAACTGAACTAGAAATGAACTATAACAAAACTAGAACTGAACTAGAACTGAACTAGAACTGAACTAGAACTGAACTAGAACTGAACTAGAACTGAACTAGAACTGAACTAGAACTGAACTAGAACTGAACTAGAACTGAACTAGAACTGAACTAGAACTGAACTAGAACTGAACTAGAAGTAGTAGTAGCTTTTTACTCAAAAAATGCTTGTTAAATTGAAATTAGTTTTTTACGGTAAAAGTAGCTTTTAACATTAAAAAGTACATTCCAGCAAATTTCGCACTTGGTTATTGCAAAGAGGTTAAGTTTCCCGTTTTCTTGTTTTTTTTAGAATTTTTTATTCCTTTGATGTGGCTTTTGTGGCGCTTTTCTTTAAACTTCCTCGATGTCCTCGTGTTTTTATAACTTCATAATCGTTTTTGCTGGAAATTAATAAAGAAAGAAATTTTCGTTATTATTTGAATTTTTTTTCAAAACTTTTTTTGTTTGTTTTATGGTTTTAATCATGCTTTAATGGATTTGTTAGCCAATCTTGTTGTGTGTGTTTTTTTAAGGAGGTGCTTTTGTAGTGGTGGTTGATTTTTTTACTGATGATGTTTTAAATCCAATTTAAACATGTTAGTGTAAAGAGTGGTTTTTTGCTTTAGTATTCTTTTGATATCCTTGTTTCTTGGAAGTGTTAAAATTTTCATGTCTAAGTTTTTTTTGGCGTGTTTTGTAATTATTTGGTGTTTTTCCACTTTTATACAATCATATGTTCATGAATTTTTACATAAAAAAGGTTCATGTGATTGTTTTTTTTTCCTGTAGTGCATGCATTATTTTGTTATAGTGTGTAAATTTAGAAAATATGTTTGCTGTTATTTACATACAATATACAAAAAACATTTACATATTTGTTGATGTTAGTTAAGCATTTTTAGTGTTTGTTTTCTTATTTTCTTGTGTTTTAACTCTCATATTTTATTGTTTGTAAGGTCAAGTAGGTTAAGGTTGAATATTTACATTATTTACAATGTTTTTAAAAATACTGTTTTTTTATGACCAAAGCTTGTTTTTTTTTTATTTTGACTGGGTGTTAAATGTTTCAATGTTCGTGCGAGTATTTTACTTTTGCAAGTTTATTTTTTTATAATTACGTATTTTTGTATTAAAAAAAAGAAAAAGAGGATAAAAAAAATTTTAATACAAAAGAAAGTGTTTAGAATTTACATAAATGCAATATTTACTTCTAAATACTGGAGAAGTTAAACAAATATACAATAAAAAACGCATACATACATAGATTTTAACAATAAAGATATATTTTAACAGTTTAAATAGTATTTTAAGGCAAAAATACAGGTTTTTCGAAAAAATACTGTTTTTTAAATACTGGTTTTTTAAGAAAAATACTGGTTTTTCAAAAATTCACTAAATTTGATTTAATTGCTAGTGGTAGTTATTTTTTTCCTCAAAAAACAATGCTTTGCCCAAAAGAATTGTTTTTTATGATTACTTATGTATATTGGTGAAGTATTTAGAAACTGGGAACTGAATTAACAGAAACACTTTAACATAATATTGATATATGCTTAAATCAGCTACTTTTTTAGAAAAATAATGGGTTTTAAATTTTAACAAAAACTGTTTATTTGTAATAATAACGATTTTGTTAAAAAACAATATATTTGGAAAAAACCCCTATTTTTGATTTTATACGTATTTATGTGCTGGATATTTTGTATCAAAAAAACTCACTATGTTAAGCAAATTTTTGGCTTAAAGCTGCTATTTGCTAAAAAAAACTAGTTTCTACAAGAAATGCAGCTTTTCCATTAATACAAAAAATTTCTGCAAAAATCTTACGAGTTTTACATTATTTTTATTAAAAATAAAATTTAACCCTAACAAATAGTTTTTATACCCACACGAATGAGCAAGGTTTTTCATTAGCTACCTTATAAAACGAACGATCAACTTTTTTTGCTCCCGGTTTAACGAATGGTTAAGAAAAACAAAGCAAAACCAAAAAGTCGTTACAATTCCGTTTGTTTGGATGACATTTTTTTGATTGTTACTAAGTAAGATAACATGTAGATTAGTTTTAAGCATCATAAAGGCTCAGTTAGCCGGGAGTTACAGTAACGTTGCAAATCAGCTGATTTATTTTGTTGTATGTAAAGCAATTAGAACGATTATAGTCAGCTGTAAGATGTTACGTATCAATCTGTAAGAAATAGATTGATCTTAATTTTTTACGGTTAGGTTACTGTCACTGTTGCTTCCGGCTAACTGAGCCTTAAAAGAGTTTTGTTTAATGTATTGTTGAAGCAAGATGTTGAATAGAAAGAGAATATCATTAAGTGAAAAAATAAAAATTTAGGAAAAATGTAAAAAGGTGTCTTCTCTTATATCGCAAAAATACGTTCCTTAAGAAACAGAGTGCTTTTAGTAAATTATACCCAAGGCAAAAATGCATGTATGAATGCAGGAATTTATAAAATGTGGTGTTTTGAGATGCTTGTCGCGGTTGTATGAAGGTGCTTTTACCTTTCTTTATTTTTTAGGTGGAAGAGTTTTTAAATAATAACAAGCAACCTATAAAAGTATTATCAATCCTTGACAATACCCCAAGTCATCCGCCCGCTAAAGAACTTGTTAAAATTACAAAACACGGAAACAAATGGACTCTTTTTTTACCACCCAACTTTACACCATTGATACAACCAATGGATCAAAATACGATTCGCTTAGTTAAAATGCATTATAGAAACCATTTGCTCTCACAAATTTTTTCCTCAAAGGCTGAAAATGTAACAGAATTTCTAAAAAAAAAACTGCTGGAATAAAATTATGAACACAAACAATGTGGATTTTAATGAGGAAGATGGCATTCCATTGTCACGTTTAAGACAACAAGATGATGTTGAGTGCATTAGACGTGGTATTCGTATATTAAGCGTAACATTTCTAAGCGCAAGAACATTTTTAAAATGTACCTACCTACAATAACGCACTCAGGTGGCATAAAAGGATTTAAACCTGTATTTTATGGTGTCATCAAAATAAATGATTACACAAAATCTTTAGTGCTGAGAGAGTTGCAAGAAAAAGCAGTTGTAAAAAGTTTTTAGACAAATAATATGTCCCAATATGTAAACACGTATGTACTTTCGTATGTAAGTTCAATAAACATGAATATAATAACCTAAACAGCTTGATTAATTGGTAAATGTAGCAAATTTTATATTTAAACAAAAGTTCGGTATTATTATTATATTATTTTAACTATAAATTATCTTAAAAAAATACTGGTTTTTTCAAAAATTTATTTTTCAAAAAAAAAAAATAATTATTTATTAACAAAGTAAATTTTTTGTGAGAATACTGGTTAAGAAAACAAAAGTTTACGATTAAAATTTATTAATATTATTTTAAAAACAACTTTTGCACAAAAACGGTGCGTCCCTTTTTTTAATACATACTGTGTGTTTGAAAAATAATGGCTTTTCAAAAAAAAAAAAAATGATAAAAAATTATTTATTCATTAAAAAAAAAAAATGTATTTGCACAAAATCAAAAGGTTATTATTAACTATTTTTAAAACTAATTTAAAGAAACAAATCGGACTTCTTTGAAAACATGGGCTTGGGAGATTTCTGTAAATAATAGGATTTTTAATCAAAACGTAACTGTTAAAAAATGTAAAAAAAATATTTTTGGGGTTCTTTTAAATTTTTTAGAATGGCAGTAACAGAAAATGAGTGCACCTTTTTTGAATAACAAAAGTTATGCTTAAAATAACAATTATCGTTTTTTTAAATACTGTTTTTTCTTTAATTTTAAAGTAGTATTTTCATGGAAAATTATACATTTAAAACAAAAACCAATTCTAAAATATTGTTTTTCTTTTAAATGTAAGTTATTTAAGCGAACTTAGTCTTCGTTCGAAATCGAAATTCTAAATTTTAATATTTGTTTTAAATATTTACCCCCGTATTCACAAAGGATTATTAAATTTAACAAACATTTATTAAGGATAATTTTCATAGTAAATTTGTTCTTTAAACCTTTATTAAATTTTAAAATATTTTATGAATTTAGGCATTAAATTAGAAATTTTTAGAAATACCGGTTTTTAAAAAAATATCTTTTTTAATTTGTTTCTGTTGAAATTTCTTTTAAATAGATATAAAGTAAATATTATTTTATTTTTTTTATTAAGAGCTTAATTGGCTTTAAAAAGAAAAAAACTGTTTTAAACATTTGTTTTTTAAATACATGTTTTTTTATGAATACCGGTTTTCTAAAATTTTTTAAAGAAAAATAAGGTTTTGCAAAAAATTGTTCTAAATTTGTCAATATTATTATTTGTAAAGGAAAATGTTTGCTTCAAATCAACAATAATCTGAATTAAAACTCAAATTATGCCACTATAACTCTTCCAACAACCCTCGTATTTTCATATTATTATTAGTTTGGCCAATTGTTGTCAGCATATCGTATAAATTTGTAATATTCTTTAGTTGGTGCATTTATCTACTTAATACAACCACATTTCTTCCCCATGTCCTCCTGCCGCCTATAAATATGCTGCAAATATATTTCTGTCATTGCCATGGCATACGTGGATAATGTTTTTTGTTTTATTTTTTTTAATAATTCAATGAATTTAAATGGATACGAGCAACAAAACGTAACAGAAAATAAAATGAAATCAACTGAATTGAAATAAAATGAATGAGTAATATAATATATATTATTTTTTTTTGTTACAATTTTTATTTAAGTATGTATGAATTTATATATACATAATATACAATAATTAATCACTGTTTTGTATACATTTCAGTGCGGTTGTTACAGTGGCCAAATTATATGAGACCAGAATAATAATTATAGCAAAAAAAAAAAAAATAATAATGAAAAAACATACAACAAAAATCCATTAAATTATTGTGCTTGCTAAGAAAAAAAAGCAGACGTAAGCATTTGCTTTAGGGGCTTTAGAAAGGCAAAAAAGGACTGTCTACTTTTAGGAGGTTTAATGTGTAATTAGAACATGTTAAAAAAAGTTTCTAGAGCAATTATTAACTGTTCACAATCGCAGGGATTAATGAATTAAGTCAATAGCTAATATTAAATATAAAGAATTGGTAAAAAGTTATTTAATTTATCATGAGCCTATAATAAGGTTAGAGATTTGGCAAATAAATAGGCAAAAAAAAAAACATGTTTATTCAATTTCAATAAAATCAAAGCCCTAAAAAGGTTTATGCAAGAAAATAAGAACTATTAGAACTAAAATTTGAACTACAAACTGAACAAGGACCTGAACTAAAATAAATAGGCAAAAAAAAACATGTTTATTCAATTTCAATAAAATCAAAGCCCTTAAAAGGTTTATGCAAGAAAATAAGAACTATTAGAACTAAAATTTGAACTACAAACTGAACAAGGACCTGAACTAAAACCTAAATGTATAATGCAAATTAGAATCTAAGCTAAAAACCAAACTAAAAACAAAACTAGAAATTGAGCTAGAACCTAAACTAGGATATTAAACTGAATTAGAATGGAATCAGGACTAGAACCTCAACTAAAACTTGAACTATAACTAGAACTGCTATCAAAAGTAGAACATGAACTAGAACACGAACTGGTATCAGTACGAGAACATATAAAATAGCATCAGAGAATGCACTAAAGCATGAACTATAGCCTGAACTATAACAAAACGCAGAACATGAGGATTATAGACTGAACTATAACAAAACCTAGAACATTCTGGTAGTCCTGTTTTCGATTTAAAAGCAATAAATTTGCAGCCCCAAGTATGTTTGTAGCCTTAAGTATTCTCTTTAAAATCACATGAAAATCATTTTTTCGTATCTAAATTAGTTTTCGAGATATTGAAAAAATAAGCTCAACACACTGAGCTAATTCGGCGAAATTATAACATTTGGAATATGACTAACTTTAAAAAAAAAAATTTGAAAATCTTTTTCGTTTTATTTGGAAACTTTGGCTCTTGCCGTTCTCCAGAAAAAACAAATAAAAAACAACGACAAACTGGGATTTTTGGGTAAAATTAGAGGCAGTCGTGTTTGTTTGCTCATATCTACGTTATTTTTTGACCGATCTGGCTGAATTTCATTAGCAAACTTAAACGGAGTATATGTGACATAAATATATGACATCCTAGTCCCCATCATTTCTGGAGTCTTCGAAAAACCCATTTCAACATACACACGAACAGACGGACAGCCGGGCTTGAACTTCTCCTTTCATAACGAACCAGATTTTATACACTTTATAGGGTGTAGTATCAATATTGTGGAACTTACATACGGAATGACAAAGTTATATATGTATACCCTCTTACCTTAGGTGAAGGGTATAATATAACAATCAGGTATTTAAGTTTGGATTACTCTTCCACCCACCAAGTTGGTTATCCATTTGAGCATTTTTTTCAATATGCTTAAAAAGACTTCTTTAGTTTTAAGTGATACATCGACTGCTTTCGATATTCTAATTAATGTATTTTACTTTTTTTCTATATACACACTGTTGTTAGTTTGGATAAGAGAAATTCAGACATGCGTTTGAGTAAAGTTTTTATTGGCAAAATTTGTTCATTGTAAAGAAAAATTCACTATATGGAAATTCATTATAAGAAGATCAAAATACACTAAAATTGAAAATAAAAAGCAATATTTTTTAAATCAATTTATAAAAGGAAGATCGCCATTGTAAAGAAGTTCACTATAGAGAAGGTCGACTAAAACTACCAACTCGAATTTGAACTAGAATCTAAACTAAAATCTCAACTAGAATTTAAACAACAAAACCTATTGTAGAAAATAAATTAGTATCTGTACTAGAATTCTCTTACTTTTTAACGAACAAAATTTGTCGCTAAGTAATCAAAATTCGTTGGCTAACGATAACTGTCGTTAATAGCTATTCTTTAGTGAAATTTTAACAATTTTTGTCGGCAAATAATATCGGTTTTTAACGATATGAAAAAGTTGTTTTTAAAAAATAACGATAATAAATGTATTCTTAACAATTTAAAAATACATATTTTTAAAGAAAATAAGCCAATTTTTAATACAAAAAAGTAAAAAAAGTAGTGTCGTTCAAGCCGGACCCTACACCACAGTATTTGGAACCCGGTTGAAACATGCTAGTACCACTTGCCACACAGCCAACGAAACAGTGACTCTTTTGCGCGAAAAATTCACGTCGTGGTGATGTTAATTAGCCGTCACGATCATGCGATTTGACACCGTTTTACTTCTTTCTTTGGGATATTTAAAGGAAAAAGTT
Source organism: Pollenia labialis (assembly GCA_949318255.1). Classification (NCBI taxonomy): domain Eukaryota; kingdom Metazoa; phylum Arthropoda; class Insecta; order Diptera; family Polleniidae; genus Pollenia; species Pollenia labialis. The sequence continues at coordinate 27,539,854 of OX439141.1, read as the reverse complement.
TACGTCAATAACCCAAGAATAATTAAAGTGCAAAAGGATGAGATAATTCGGCACATTAACGACATTGATCCTAAATTATATTTCAGAGTCATTGAAAATATGGCCTATCGAATAGAGTTATGCCACCGAAGCATTTGGCCTATATTTTGTTTCACACATAATTGTCATACGGACATGTTCTACAAATCGAAATGAAGTGAAATTGAAACCGATAAAATGACTGTAATTTTTCCTGTTTAAAGGAGTTGTTCTTGAAAAGATTATTGGTACTCAAAGCATGAAATAACTATATGAAAAGTATTATTTTTATGAACTTCCTTTACAGGCTCGTTTTCAAAATTTGTGCGGTTTGAAATCCACTTCATTTCGATTTATAGAACATGCCTGATAGACTATTCTATCATAATAAAAAATATTAAGATAATTCTCTGAAAACTTTTTGTTTTATTTACAATTAACATTGTGCGTTTTGGTTGGGCCAACCTTTGTTAAAAAATTTATAAATTTAAGTTTAGTTTTTCTACTTTTATTAGCATGTAATTTTTTTTTTACTCTTATCAGTATACAAAAATTCTTATTATTTATCGTTATTTCCCATTCGTTTTCCTGTTTCCGCTTTATGCGTCTGATGGGTATATATTTGGATGGGAGTAAAAACTTTGTATGTAATAAAAAAAGACTTTTGATTTTTGTAAGCAACAATATTAAGCAACATTTTTTTAAATATAAAATGTATGACAGTGTGTTTTCTTTTATTAAACATTTAAAAATTTATTTATACACATTTTGTGAATTTTTATATATGCATGTGACATTCTCCGAGAAAAGGGACCCGGTGTGTGAAAATTAAGTTTTGAGAAAAACGCATTTCATCTTATTCTACACGTTTTTAGGTACCAGAATCCACTCTAGGTCCCTTTTCTCGGAGAAGGTCACATACATATTTTTTTTTTTAAGAATTTTGTCAACCATAAATGCAGCAACAGCTCACAACCACGCACACGCATACACACACAAACACCTTTTACAAGCACACTTTTATTCGCTCCTTAATAGAAATTTCTAGAGAGAGAATATGATTGTAACATAAATTTTTCATTGCATATTTATAGGATGCCAGGAAATAAAACAGGGAGTGAAATCATTGAATATACGAAGCAAAAGGTTTCAAAACAGCTTTAAAAGAGGACAATTTATTTCACCTCCCACACAACCTCTGACGACAAAAATGAAAACATTTATCGAACAAGGAAAAAAGGATTTATAAAGCCTGTCTGTTTCGATAAAAAAAAAAATTCAAATTAATGCATGAATAGTTTGAATTATTTGAGTTTAAAATCGTCGAGAAAATAAAATGTTTTTTCATTTTTGTTATATGAAATGTAATGTTTATGCTCGTGTGTGTTTTTGTATATGTGTATGTGCTAAAGACTTTTGTTTGCTTGTCGTTAAAAAAAAAAGAGGAAAAATATTCTTAAAATCCAGCGATAATTTATGGATTTTCACTTTTTGTAGTGCTATTTATTTTGTTAAATATATAAAAATTCTTTGGAAAAATTCAAAAAAATTCTTATTAAAGTGTTAAAAGGACTTTTATCCAATTTAAATTTTATCCCAAAACATTTCAATAATATTAAGTTCAAAAGAAAGTGTAATTAAGAAAATAGAATTTCTATCCAAAATACAAAAGAAATCATCGTTAATTAACTCGTTTTGCCAATATCATTCCACACTATTAAAATGGAACAATCAAAAAATGATCTCTTTTTTAGTACATAATTTCACTTAGATGAACAAATTAAAAATTCAAATTTTCTCACCTTAATTTAAAAAATCTCAAAAAATCCATTATATTTTTAAAATTAAAGCCCCATTCTTCATATTTCACACATTCAGCCCTCCTTCACAAATTATTAACTTAGTTGTGCTCATAATTATTTCATTTTTATTATAAAATAAATTAAGCGAAAACTTTTCATTTAATCAAAAATTCCAGAACAAAACAAAAAAGCTTCAAAATTTTCAATACATTTTTCAATTTGCCATTAAATTTTTTCCCTCAAGTTGATATTTTAATTGAAATTTCAAATCAAAACGCTAAATGATTTAATTGAAAAATGTAACAATAAATTAGAATTTCTTTCAACGTTCAATCATTAAAAAAAAATCATGTGCGTTATTTGATTTTTCAAAAAGATAAATTTTAATGCAACAACCCAGTAAATATCGAAATATATTCTTTTACTTCTTCAAAAAAACCTAAACTAGTAAAAAAAGTTACAAGTAAGACTGTGATGCCTGTATTTATAAAAATATTTTAAATTTAATAAAGGTTTACAAAACAAATTTTCCTTAATAAACGTTTTTTTAAATTAAATAATCGTTTATTAATACGGGAGTGGGTGTTTATAATTCTTATTCGCTTTAAAGTTTTCTTTGTATAATATTTTTAGCTTTTCTAAAATCTTTGGAACCAGTGAAATGCGCATATGAGGTAGCTTTCCCTCAACAATAAATTTCAGTGTATTTATCAAAAATAGAAATTGGGATTTCACCAGAGGTAAAAGGGTATAATTAAGTTTGCCATTCCGGTTGTGATGTTGGGGGTTCTTATGAGGAGCGAATTTAATTTAAAAATATCCATCTGACCGTGTGTCCGTTGAAATGGGCTTTCCGAGGACTCCAGTTACGATGGCTACTAAGTTTGTATATATTTATGTCACATATGATCGGTGCACAAATGTCTAAGATTTAAGCAAAACCCCAAGACAGCCTTTAATTTTACCCATAAAATCCTTGTTGTTTTTTATTTGTTTTTTATATATATATGGAGAACGGCAAGAGCCAAAGTTTTCAAAATATCTACAAGGGCTTTCAATACACAACATCCGACAAAATGTGGGCGGGATTGGTGAAGTGGGCGTGGTACAAAATGGATTTATTTATTACTTAAGAACGGTAAGGGAAAAATTGTAAACATTTGGTACACATAACTGGGTTATCAACACCAGACAAAAATTTGAAGGATTAGAGAAGTGGGCGTGGCACCTCCCATACATTTTAAATTTCCGTATATTTGAAAAACGACAAACAGCAAAGTTTCTCAAAAAGGTACACAAATCTTGGTTATCAATACACAACATCCGAAAAGATTAAGGCGGGATTGGAGAAGTGCGCGTTGTACGAAATATATTTATTTTTATCTAAAGAAAGGAATTTATTTAATGGGGTAGCTCCGAAAAGCGAAAAAGGAAAAAATAGCAAATTAAATAATTATTTTATATAACAAGAGTTAAAATCTGGTTGAAATAAATATTTAGTAGCGTTTTCAAGTCCCATGAAAACTTAAGTTCTGTTTCGCTTCTTAAAACTTGTGAAATATCTTTATTTTTATGCTTAACAAATAAAGATGAAAAGAGACCAAGTTTCCGAAAGAAAGTTATTGTGAAGTCGCCAAGAGTTACAGTAATCTCAGCTTCGTAATAAATTGGCTGTTTGCTATTTTGACACAGTTTAACTAGGCCGATTGGTCCCCAACTGAAAACGCTGAATCTACCCCAAAAGCGCTACATACTTACACTTTTTTCTGTTACCTTCAACAAAGATTTAGATTTTACTTAGTTTTCAGGAAAATAGCACAATTCTTAGTGTTGTTTTGTTAACTAAAAGACACTTGTAGCTACTTCAGTTGCGAAGCTAGAACTCGCAAGCGTTTCAAAAGCTATTTATTTTGAATGTTAAATGGGTGAATCATATCGTAAACGTCATTGCCGAAGGTACCCCAATGCTGAAGATGCCCTAATCTCTCGTACTCTTTATATAAAAATGTCCTTTTTTATACAAATTTTTTTTTTTATAAAAATTTATTTTTGATATAAAAATTTACTTGTATTTAAAAACGTATTTTTTATATAAAAATTTACGTTTCATGTTAAATGTACTTTTTATGTAAAAATGTACTTTGAATGTAAAATTGTACTTTTGATAAAAAAAAATTTACTTTTTATGTTAAAATTTACTTTTTTTTGTCAAAAAATAGTTTGACTGAAAAAATACTTTTTATATGAAAAGGTATTTTTTATATAACAAAATGCTTTTGATGTGTGAAGGTCCTTTTTATTTAAAAAATTACTTTTGATGTGAAACGGTACTTTTTATGTCAAAATGAACTTCTTACAAAAAATGTACTTTATATGTAAAAATTTATTTTTATGTTAAAATGAACTTTTAATGTATAAATGTATTTTTTATGTCAAAAAGTACTTTTTATGTAAAATTTTACTTCTTATGTACAAATGTACTTCTTATGTAAAAATGTACTTTTTATGTAAAAATGTACTTTGTATGCAAAAATTTACTTTTTATGTAAAAATGTACTTTTTATGTAAAAATTTACTTTTTATGTAAAAATTTACTTTATGTAAAAATGTTCTTTTTATGTAAAAATGTACTTTTTATGTAAAAATGTACTTTTTATGTAAAAATGTACTTTTTATGTAAAAAGGTACTTTTTATGTAAAAATGTACTTTTATGTAAAAATTTACTTTTTATGTAAAAATGTACCTTTTATGCAAAAATGTACATTTTATGTAAAAATGGACTTTTTATGTAAAAATTTTCTTTTTACGTAAAAATTAAAATGTACTTGTTATGTAAAAATTTACTTTTTTTAAAAAATGTACTTTTATGTAAACATATACTTTTTACGTAAAAATGTACATATTACGTAAAAATGTACATTTTATGAAAAAATTTACATTTTAAATTTTCGAAAGATTCTGTTATTCGTGCTTAATTTCCAGTTTTTATTATTGATAAAAACACTTGAAATTTATTGTTGATGGGATAAGCTATTCCTTCCTATGCGCATTTCACTGGTTGCTTAGGCCAGATCATCAGGAAACTTCATCCATAAAGATTTTAGAAAAACTAAAGATATTAAACCAAAAAAAACTGTTAAACGTATAAGAATTATAGCAACAGTTCTACTTGTAATAATATCAAAGTTTAAACAAAACACATCAATTTTGTATTCCCAAAAATTGAAATTACTTTTTGATAATTTACATTTTATGTAAAAAAATACGGTTGATATAAAAAAGGATATGAAAATGTACTTATTATAAGAAATGGTACTTTTTATATGAAAAGGTACTTTTATATGAAAAGGTCCTTTTTATGTGATAAGGTATGTACTTTCAATAAAAATTTAATTTTTATATAGAAATATACTTTTTATAGTTTCAGCGAATTTGGTAATTTCATTTAAATCTTACTAAAATTTTTAAAAAATTTTAAAAAAAATTAAAAACATCTGCCAATTGGACCAACATTTTATATATTTAGAAAGAAATCATATATGCAAGATTTTCGAAGTTTTAATAAAATTGAGTGCATTTATTAAAATATGCTATTTTAACTAAATTTGAGTAATTTTACTTGAATTTGGTCATTTCACACACAAACTTCTAAATTTGACCAAGATTCGAAATTTTACAAAAATTTTACAAGTTACCTAAAAATTTAGTAATTTTATTTGAACAAGTGCTTGCCTAATGGTCCAAATTCGGCCATATTTGAATAAAATATAGTATAGTGTATATGAATTTACATGTTTCAAGCATTCATTTGTTCCGTCTTAATGGATCGGTTTGGCGACAGACCAACCTCCGGTTCATATGTAATGTTCCACGTGAGTGGTTAATAAACAAAGAAAGATATCGTACTTAACTGGTTTGCCTGTGCCGATTTATTTATAAGATTTATATAGTCGAAATATTTGAAAACCGGTTTTTGAAAATGTCGAATAATCGAGAACCCATTTTTTTTTTTTTTTTTATTATTTGATACTTGTAAAAACCCCAAATTTTTATTTATGTGTTTTGCAAATTTGAACGCTTATAACTCTGAAAATATTGAACAGATTTTAATAAAATATATATTGTGCACTTCTGCAAGTGTCGCTAGGTAAACAGAGGAGAAAAGTGTTCTTAACTGTTTGTAAAATTTTTATAATTGTTTTTTTAGTTGTTTTTATATTTTTTTTCTTTGTGTTATAAACATGCTCACTGGGTCATTTTGGCAAAACTCACCTTTTAGTGTCTTTCATTTACTTTCCGTTCAATACGTTTTAAATTTTTATTTAGTTTTTCTTATTTTACAATTTGTTTATTTTATTGTTTTTTTCACAAACACGAATTTGTTTATTTTTAAACAAAAACATATTAAAAAAAAAAAACAAAAAAATGATAAACAAGATTGAAAAATTTTTAAACAATCTAGTAATAAAAACAACAATACATAATTTTTAATAAAAAAAAACACTGAATGAATTTAAAAAAAAACAGCAGATTTTTTAAATTGCAAAATTCTAAAAGCGATTTTAAATGGAAAAATTAATGGTGCCATTTCTGTTGATGTTGGTCATTGTTGATGTGTATTGTTAATGTTTTTGTATGTTTGAGTTCAACAGCCAACAAAAACATTTTCAAATGAAACGGACAATAAAATATACTATTTACAATATTCCAAACCAATAAATAGAGCTACAACTATCAAACTATCTACCAGAGACTGCTGCTGTTGCTGCCTGATACACATTTTATATGCAACCAACCACCACCTCTCCCTCCTCCGCCACACTTTTATTTATTGTGTATGAAGGCTGAACTTGACATTTCCAAGGTGAACAAGAAGAGACCTCAGGTGGCCAGGCTAATTTCATTTAAATAAACCAACAATCACAAAAATATGGAAGTGGAAATGTTGCAAATCACAATGGGCTTCTTCTCTAGTGTTTATTAAATATAAATATTTTAACAATTAAAAAACTGTGAAAATGGGAATTCGAATTAATTTTTTAGAGAACTGACTCAAAACTTGAGGGTGGTTAACAAAAAAAATTTTTAATTTTAACTAAACAAATTAAAGAATATTTTAAGGGAACTTAATAGATTAGATGACCTTTACAAAGCAAAAATTTAATCTATGAAGCCAAATTCACCATTTTTTTTTAGCGAAATACAGTGAAACCTCCCATAACCGTTCACACACAGTCGCTGTTTTTTTTTGTCCTGTAATAAAAGAGCTTCACATTTAATTTTTTTAATATTTTATTTTATAACTATAAAGTTCATTAATGGTCGACTAGTCTATTGTGGTTGGAAATATTTGTTAAGAGCAGTGTTTGAAAATAAGCAGAACTTAATTCAGCGTTCGGCTCACACACCCAGCAACAATATTTTAGTGTTTGTGAAGACAAACACTACTCTTAATACCGATCGTAACTAGTTTCAAGAAAGAGCCGAAACATTATATAGCTTTCTGTTCCTAGTTAAAAACCAAACCAATGTAGTGATACTGTAATCAAAAATTATATTTTAATGTTCTATTGTGTATATGTGTTGGTTGTGTAAAATTATTTTGCAGGTTTTTTGTTTTTTTTTTTGGTATGTGCATTTTTCTTTTGTAAAAATTTTTGGTTTTTTTTGCCAGCCAAAAGGGCACTAAGCACAACAGATACGAATGAACACTAATGAGCTGAACCGAATGCAATGAGGTGTGTGTTAAAAAAAAAACCGAACGGAATTTAATGTTCTCATCTCTTTATGGAGTTGGATATGAACAGCATTATTTTTTTGTTTGAAAGATGACAAACAGGGAAACGTTATTTTTTGAGTGTTTTTCTACACAAACACTATTAGCGTTTGTGTTTTCAACAAATCATCCGAGCCGAACACTAAGGAGCGATATTTAGTGTATATGAAAAGTTCACAATAATTTTGTAGATTCAGCAAAAACTTTTTTTTTCTAAACAAATTCCTAAATATTCATAAATTCACTAAAAATCGATAATTGTACTAAGATTAAGTCATGTGACTGAAATGTGGAAATTTTATCAAAACAAAAATAAGTGTTGTATTTTCGAAAAGTTTTATCATGAAAAGGTACTCGCAGCCTTGATAAAATGGTTGAAATTTTAACAAAAAAAAAATCCGAATATCGCTCATTTCCTGCAGCAACGTCATAAGTCAAAAATCCCACATTTTGTCTAAATATTACTCAAACTAAAACCTGAACAAGATGCTGAACTAGAATCAGAAGCTGCAGTACACTATTTTACAGAATGTTACATATTAAAAAAAAGTATTTTTTGCAAAAAATTAAACTTTTTACACAACAAATAAGGAAAAAAGAAGAAAAAATTATTTTAAAAAGAAAATTAGAAATAAAAAGTACTTTTCGGTTAGAACGTTTTTTTTCTTTGCAAAAAGTACGTTTTTCTCGTCTTCACAAAAAATTTATTTTTACAAAAACATCCCGTTTTACAAAAAGCACATTTTTGCAGCAAAAGAAACCCTTTACAAAAATGACCTTTTTACAAAAGGGGACCTTTTAAAGCATAAAGACCTTTTAACTAAAATGCTCCATTTGACAGTTAAGGTACCTTCTTTGCAAAAAAATTGTTATTGGCAAAAACCAACGTGCTTTGAGAAAAAAAAAAATACTAATGTTGTTGTTACAAAGTTACAAAAATTTTTTATATTATTTCCCTGGTGCCAAGTTTTCTATGGCAAAATTTAAAATTTATGCAAATTTAGCTTTTTGTTAACAACTTTTCTCTTTTTGTCAAAATATTAAAAGCGTCTTTTTCAAATTTGATAGGCATTTTTATCTCGTCATAAAATTCATTCATTAAAAAAAATAAGCTGAATTAGATGGAAAGGAAAGTGGAATATTTGTTAATTCATGTTTTCATTCACTTAGTTAGTCAGCCTGCCAGTCTGAGGAGTAAAATAAATATAATCTGGTTCTTTCACTGGCGTCAGACTTTCCGTACACCCAAGTACTTTAACTATAATATTTTATCTGTTTTTCCTTGTGCCCATTTTCGTCAAATATAGACTTTTTTTTATTATGCGGGAAAAAATTTAGTCTTTTAATTTTTTCTTTGTGCTCATACTTTTTCATATTACAAGTTGATGTTTGTTTTATTATTTTGCGTTTAGACCTGATTTCATTAACACTGTTAGGAAAACTTCTTGAAATATCTCAAACGTGCATGATTTAAATTAATGTCTTTAGAGAGTTGTTGTTATTATATTTATTTATAGTTATTTATAAAAAAAAAAATGTTATGAAATTTATTTTTTTTTTTAATGTTTGTAAACATTTTTAAAACCAATTTTTTTTTACAAAGTGCGAATACCCCTAATGCTGTTTTGTATAAAGTTCATAACTTTTTATGAAATCAAAACTTTTATGTCTATCTCGGTAACCAGTCTTTTTAACCTTTTTAGTATGTGTGTGTGTGTGGCTTTGAATTCCACAAATGCCAAAGAAAAGTCGAAAAATAAAAACAACAATTTATAGACTTTTCTTTTATTTTGTCAGCTAAATACCAGTCACAGACAACCGCAAAAATCCTTTTACATGTTTTTATTGTTAGCGTTTTCTTTATATATATTTCTCATCATGAATGCGAAAACATATTCCAACACACTGACACAGAAATATTAAGAGACTCACTCACGCACACAGGCATAAAGAGAAGTTAATGTCGGAAATCTTGACATTTTGACGGCAAATGTTGTTGCTTTAAATTCAACGAGAACAATAAAAAAAAGGCAAAAATTGGTATGTAGAAATTTAGATTGACACTTAATGGTTGTAGAAATTCTAAAACAAAAAACAGAGATGATTATAAAAAAAAAAATAAAAAAAAAGAAACAAAACACAAGTATTGATAAGAAAAAAGCAGTTAAATAAAACCTTTGGTACTTTTTTCGATTTGGTACTTTAACAGTCTTTAAAGTACATTCTGAACTAAAACACGAATAAGAACCACAACTCAAATCCAAAAAAGCAATTGAATTACAATCCAAACTAGAACTAAAACAAAAACCTTAACTTAAATTTGAACTGATACCTCAACAAGAAACAACACCACACCCAGAGAAAAAACATGTTTAAATATGGTCACCTCCAACAAAACTATTTTTAAGGAAAATTGTAAACATATTATGTTTAATTTTACCAATTTATTGTCACCGACAAGCGTAATATGGTTAAATTTGTCATCCATCAAGAAGCCACAACCATGTTATGGTTGCCTCCGAACACGTTATGGTTAAAAATAACTAATATATGTTTACCACTTATACATAGCATGTTTGGATTTCAACAATATCATGTTGCTTTTGGAAACGAGGGAAATACTATTGTTAATTTGTAATCAAGTTATTGTCATATTTAACCATAACACGTTTTGAGGCAACCATAGTATGATTGTAGCTTCTTGATAAAGGACTAATTTAGCCACAATATGGTTGTCGGTGACAATAATATGGTAATATTGTAACATAATATGTTTACAATTTTTTTTTAATTGTTTTGTTGGTGGTAACCAGAGATCAGCAATGAATCGTTTTTTCGCGACTCATACTGACTCATGCAATTGTAAGTATAAGTGCGTAGAAATCATTTAAACTAAACTACTCTGATGCACTCATACTCAGAAGAGAATTTAATATGAGTGCGACGACGACATCGTACTCATACTCATAAATGACCTCAGTTTGACGTATAATTTCAGAAAAATACTTATAATACTCACATTGATTCAACTCATTTAGCTCATCCATTTACCGTTTTAACACAACAGATGAAACACACAACTTCATAATCAGCGCTGCCCGATAAACTTGCTGAAAAATCGTCCACTTCATACACACAACTTTAGTAAACTGCAATTGCCAAATCGTCAATTTGCTTTTTCGGGGACAAATCTGGCAGCCTCGCATTTCGCATCGTCTATACAGTGTATATGTATATGTGTATGTGTATAAAAAACACATTGACTTAAGTTGATTCTAAATCAACCACTACAAATGTTAATAAGTATGAGTACAATGAATCAAATTAAACTTCTAAAGCCTATAGTACACGGAATGTAAAAAGTCACATGCGCATGTGGTTCTGACGTAATTTTGTCATCATCACACAACACGAACTTGCTATTGTGGCTTTGTAGTGACGTCAAAATAACGTCAGAATAACATTGCAATAAGTATGAGTGCGTACAAGTACAAGAAATTATGAGTCATGATATAGCTCTACTCACTTTTTCACTACTCATTGCTGATCTCTGGTGGTGACCATATTTAAAAAGGTTTTTTCCCGAGCTACAACCTTAACAAGAAACTGAACTAAAATCTAAACTAGGTCCTTAAGTAGAACCTGAAGTTAGTACCAAACTATAATCTACACTAGAAAATAAACCATAATATAAACTTTAACATATGTGACCTTCTCCGAGAAAAGGGACCTAGTGTGTCAAAAAACGGGTTTGGACTTAAGAGTGGATTCTGTTACCTAAAGGGGTGTAGAATAGCTTTAAATGCGTTTTCCTCAAAACTTAATTTTCACACACCAGGTCCCTTTTCTCGGAGAAGGTCACATTTACCATAACATAAACTAGAATCTTAACATTAATCTGAACTAGAACCCAACAAGAATCTGAAGAACAATCTAAACTATAACCTTAACTAGAACATGGACTAGAATCTACACTAGAATTTGAACTGGGGCCTGAATTTAGTCCCTAGCTGCAACTTCAACTAGAGCCTGAAGTAGAACCTACACTAGAACTTGAACTAGAATCTCAACTTAATACCTATCAACAACCTCAACTCTGTCTCAACTGTAAGTCACTTATCAAGCGCGAGTCTTATAGAATTGTGCAGTAGGAATGTATTTGCGAATCCACCTGCTCTATATACAGGACACTTAGGCCTTGCTATGATGAACGGAGAACTAGCTCTCTACTTAGATTCAACAGGGACCAAATTCGCACACTGGTCTCAGTTGTTAATGGGCACGGGCCTGTGGGGACTCATACTAGGAAAATTGGTCTTGAATTCAATGACTACTGTAGAAGTTGTCATGATAAGGCGGAAGACCAATCTGTGTTTCACTTTCTATGTCAATGTCCTTGGATCCGGCGCATTAGGGGAAAAACTATATAGGAGAAATGGTGTTTGTTTGCTTGGAGGATCTCTCTGGGATAGAAATAAGGTCGCTTCGTCTCTTTATAAGTAAGACATTGGCTGGGCATTGGCGCTGGATATCACAAAGGGACCGCTAAAAGACCCAAGTAAGCTATCTCTCGATGACTTCCCATGGAACATCAGCTAACCAAAATAACCACTACTAGGAAATATAACCTGAACAAGAATCAGAACTTCAGCCTAAAATAGAACCTACGCTAGAACATGAACAGAACCATAACTTAAAACTGAACACAACATAAACTAGAAGATAAGCTTAGAGTAAAAAATGGAAGCTGTACTAGAACCTAAACCAAAACTACGGAATTTTTGACAAATTTTGATTTAGTTTTGTATTTTACCGGGTGGCCCAAAATGAACGAAGGGATTTGAGTTCATTATAACTTTTTATTAAAGACATAATCATTAATTTCTTTTTAAATTTTTTAATTAATTTTGAAAAATTATCTCTTGCAAGTGGTGGTCACTTTCTCCTCTGCACACACGCGTTATTTTTTTAAATATTTTCCATAACCTTTCGCAAAATGTTGATTATTTTTGTCATTTCTACTAAATACCCCAAGTCTTCTTGATAAAATGCTTTAAAAAAAGAAAGAAAAATAATAATTAAAAAAGTTTAAAGGAATTCCAGCCCCTCGGTTATTTTGGGCCACCCCATATAAGTATTGGTCACCAAGGTGTCTGGAAACACAAGGAACTCCTTCACTGGTCTTACAACATGTGGCCGACCGTTGTAATTTTGGAATACATATAACGGTTTTCTGGTCGCATATGCCGGGCCATTTTCGTCTTATTAATAAATTAATTGGGTTGGTCTGGCTGGGACTAGTAGCTGATAATTGATGGGACAGTTCTGGTCCCAACATAAGGAAAACATTATTTTGGACAATATGGATATTTATATCATGCAATTTATTACTTTGTGTTTTTGAAATGAATCCATTTTTTATTGCCAGTTTTATTTTTTGTCATGCAAAAATTACTGCTTTTTAAAGCATTCGAGCAGCATTTAGTTAATGCCAATTTATCTTTGAACGTCTCTTTGCTTAATATTGTATGGTATACAATTTTCTTGCTTTTGGATAAATTCTGCTCCTGGCAAGCGCTTCAGTGGGCGCAATTACTTTACAAGATCTTCTTGAACTTGGCAACAATCTTGGTTGTTTGATATATTCCAAGGTGTCTGGAAACACAAGGAACTCCTTATTTTTGAAGACCAATAGAACAATATTAAGAGTATTCCAGTGGAAGCGTTCTTCATCGATTAAAACAAAAGGTAGTCCGAGGCAAATGGCGGGTGAGGCAAAACTTTACAACCAATTATTTTTAAAAAGGCCTTAACTGGTCTTACAACATGTGGCCGACCGTTGTAATTTTGGAATACATATAACGGTTTTCTCGTCGCATATGCCGGGCCATTTTCGTCTTATTAACGAATTAATTGGGTTGGTCTGGCTGGGACTAGTAGCTGATAATTGATGGGACAGTTCTGGTCCCAACATAAGGAAAACATTATTTTGGCATTATGGATATTTGGCTGATTGCCCGGCTTATCTTGCAATTTATTACTTTGGGTTTTGAGTTATATTTTTTGTGATGCAAAAATTACTGCTTTTTAAAGCATTCGAGCAGCATTTAGGTAATGCCAATTTATCTTTGAACGTCTCTTTGCTTACTATTGTATGGTATTCAATTTTCTTGCTTTTGGATAAATTCTGCTCCTGGCAAGCGCTTCAGTGGGCGCAATTACTTTACAAGATCTTCTTGAGCTTGACAATAATCTTTGTTGTTTGATGCTTCTATTTTTCGTGTCAAATTTCAGAACTTCTAAGCCGCACAAACCATCTTTTGCATCTTCAAATCGATGGAACATATTCAGAATAAGCTTTGCAAAAAAAGTTATTGTGCGTTACTGCACTTTCAAATCTTAAATTAAGAGAGTAAAATAAAACTTCCCAAAAATAATGATTTGTTGGCACTAAATTCAACATCTTCAAATCGGACAAGTGGTTTGATCAAACATATGTAGCATATTTGTATAAAACTCAGAAACGTTTGATCTATTTACTCAAACATGCTGTTGTTATTGTCAAACCGCTTGTGCAGTTTATTTGGCCCTTAAGTAAAAATGAACGATACGTTTATAAGGTTTAAAAACTTATAAAAGTTATTAAAGACACAAACCATGTCTTGTTGTGAAACTAGAATCTGAACTCGAACTTGAACTTGAACTTGAACAGTTAGAATTAGGGAATGGGCTTAAGTTGGTACTGGAACTTAATCTAGAACATGAACTAAAAGTCAAAATCAACTAAATACTAAATTATATTTGAAAAATTACTTACTTTTTCCTTGGATCTAATTTTGTACCTTAAAGTCCTTCAAAAAGTCCCAAACAGAGTCAATTAAACTGGAAAAAGTACCTTTCTGTTTCTTCGAATGAATTTGTAAATGCATTTGTACTTGAACTACAGCCAGAATACGAGACGGAATTAAAGTCAGGGGGCTAATTCTTCCAGTCGTTGTTAAATACTTGTTTGATTTAAAAGCAATTTTAATCTGATTTTTTGAGCCGATCGAAATTATTTTTCCAGTGTTCTGAAAATTCAAACAAATGCTTTGCAACACTGAAAAAATAATTTCAAGCCGTTCAGTATCGACTGAAAGAATTAGAATTAAAATTGCTTTCGAATCGAAAAAGTATTCGATCACAACAGCCAGAATTAGCACCCTACACTTGAAATTCTTTTAGAACATAAGTCAAAAGTAGAATTCGATTTGCAACTGAATTAAATTGATAAAAATACTTTTTTGGTTCTAATTTATCACCTGTAATATCCAAATCAGAAATAATCAACAAAAAAAAAAAATGTCTAAATTGTGGCTCTCATAAAACAAATAAATTTTATTTAAACATTTAGCAAGTTTATTAATGTCATTGCCATTTTTTGTTGTTGTTTTTGTTTTCGTTATTGCTGATTTTTTCGTTTGTTAAAAAAATTAAATTAATTTTTTCATGTTGTTCTTTTTCTTTCTCTCCACAATTTTTGCTGACACGTCATCAAATTTATTGCTCTGATTTTTTGTGAACTAAATTTTCTTTTCCCAATCACAATTAATATTTTTTTATTAATTTTTATTGTTGTTTGTTATTTTGAGATTTAATTTCTTTTATAACCACAACGTTAAACATAATGTTATTGCCAAAATACATGAACGATTTAAACAACAATAATATAATAATTTTGTTAATTTTGCACATAAAAAAAATATATTTTATTAAAGTCATAAATTGATAAATAAAAATATCTGGGCAAAATATTTGCCAAAGTTAAGGTGCGTTTTCGCATACACCGTAATCGTCGACGAAAACGAAAATCCATACATTTGGCGCTGGAAAAATTTCGATTTTATGGAAATTTTTTTAGTGCATATTTTTTATTTTTTTGAGTGCATATTTTAGAGATTTTAGTGCATATTTTATGCGCATATTTTCGATTTTCAATTGCATGAAAATCTCATCCCTAGTAATAAGACTTCCGTATGACGTGCTCCATTCCCAATTTGTATTTTTGATTATTGTTGAGAGAAAGCTAGTTTCTATGGTTTGGTTTGGCAAAACGTAGACAAAGTTATTGTTTCAATAACTCAATGAACTGAAATATTCTTGCTTACTCTTATTCCCATTTGTACCCTGTAACACTCCCATCCAAGCATACAGAAAAACATTCATCTTCTTGTTTGTTTCACAAACTTACATCATGTTCTGTTATTATCTCTTGTTGTTTGGCACTCATCATTGCTCTCTGTTTATTATAATTTTATGTATCTCGTTAATCTTGACACTAATTGCTTCTGCCAAATATCAAAAAATAACATGGAAAAACTCATATTAAAAATTTATTTGTATTTTTCGATTTAATCAAAACGAAAAAAAATATACAAAATCAAAAAAAAACGAACATCTAAGCACTATCCAAGGCGAATTCATACAGATGACCGCATTGTCAGATGGAGTTATGTTAGCTATCCCTTATTTTTAAATACTATTTGCTTTGTTTTAGTAAAAAGTTAGAGCAAATGTCAAAATTATTTGTTGAAAATATAAAAAAGGGAATTTTTTTGCTTATAAAATTAAAGCAATTTTTTTAAGAACTTCGATTTTTATTGAATTTTAAATTTTAACTAATTTGTCACAAAATGTGAGCAAAGCTTGATGGCATTCAGTATACACACGAAAAAATAAACAATAAACAGATGACTCGAAAATCTCACTCGTATGAATTGGCCTGGGCTATTTCAATAAATATTTTATTAACAATCGATGTATTTCTCATCTAAGTAGTTCGTTTATTAGTCCAAGTTTGAATTGCAGTTCGGTATATAGTTCTGGTACCAGCTTAGTTTGTAGGTTAGGCTATACCTATATTTTAGTATAAATAAATAGGCTCCAGCACACGTCGCAGCTTAGGTTCCAACTGAGGTTATAATTTATGTTTTAACTCTAGTTATAATTTTATTGTGTTCCATTTTTGCTTCTAGTTCAAATATAAGCTGAGATTTTCGATTCGGTTCTAATTCGTGCATGTTCATTGAGTGCTTTAAAGCCATATTTCCTTGGGTCACATTTCGCACCGGTCATTATTAAATTTAAATTCTTAGCCAGGTTATATTTCACAATAGCTGCGTTCGAGAACACAAAAGTTTTTACTATTTTTTACTGAACTTTACTGCATTTTACTAAATTGCGTTCGCGTACACTAGGCGCGGATCCAGCTCGAGCCTTAGGGGGGGGGAAATTTTTTTTGATACAAAAAAGTAAAAAATTTATTTTTAAAAGTTTATTAAAATTAATATGTGCATATTATATTAAAAAAACTCAACAATATGGTTAAATGAAATATAAGATCAGTTCATTATAAATTGATTTTTTTAAATAAGCAATTTATGAATTCCTCGTGAGGCGAATTTATATAGTACAGTCTTTCTTCTCTCATTGTTGATCTGAGCCATGTTTTTATTAGACGACGGGTAAGAAATGACCTCTCTCTCGCAGCATTACTGAAGAGTAGGGCAAGTTTTTTATGGCATATGCCATTTTTGCCATTTCTTCACATATATTTTTAAATAGAAATTTTTGGTCCAGCTTGCCAAAGAATAGCTTTTTGCAACCTAGAAAAAAATTTTTAAATAAGCTCAGCGAATATGAGGCAGAATCTATTAAAATGCTAGCTGAATAATGCAAAAATTGGACGTAAAAAGTACTTTCAATGCATCTGCTCAAGCCTCTTGAAGTTACAAACGAAAGCGATTTCTATGAATGAAAGCTTTGGCTTAATTGGCAGTGCTAAGGAAAATAATACAAGATGTCAGTAAAAAATATTTTGTTGAAAAGTTGTCGGTAAATTATTCAATTCTCTTGAAAAATCTATATGGCTTGGCATTTCAATTTTAAAAAAAGTGTTTAAATCGATTTTCTCACAATTTTGATTTAATGAAAGTGAGACGGATGAATTTATTGACAACCTTTCTCCATCTGAACTTTTAGTGTTCAAATATGCTCCAGTTACATCTCGCGACGTTGAAAGAGTGTTTTTCATTTATAGAACTGTTTTATGTGATAACAAGAAATAATCAGGGGTATTCTAGAAATCGAAGACTCAAAACGCAAGAATTTTAAACGTCGTTATTTAATCAGATTTCCCTGATAAAAAAATTTTATGACAAATATTATAAAAATATTTCTTTATTAAACAGAATTTTATAACAAAAATTAGATTAAAGTGTATTAAAAACAACTTCCAAATTCTTGCGTCTTGCCACAAGAATTTTTTTTTTTGACAATTTAAAGAAACATACTATTGTACTTACAATACAAATTTAATAAAATAAATGTTTCCTTAATAACATGTTTATTTTTGCCATTTTTCGTGCCATTTTGCCAGCCATTTTTAACTATTTTTCGTGCCATTTTAAACTTGCCCTGCTGACGAGCATTGAAACGAAAATTTGAATTATTTTTCTTAGATTTCGGTAGATATCTTCATCACAGTTTATTAAAGCATCTACAACGTTATCTGATAGATTTTCAGATATTTCCCATGTTTGTTGCAAATGCAACAGGTCAGACTCAAATTTAGATGTTAGTAGGTGTTTATCTATCTCTTTTATAAAAACATAATCAGCTCATCAGCTAGTTGTGATTTTAAAAGTTTTGTATCTGTATTTGACTTGATTACACTTTGAGGTAGAAGTTTAGGTATGTTCAATACATTTAGGATATCTATTGGGAAACGTGTTTTGAGATCTTCTAAAATAAATGAAAAAAGAGGAATGTAACCTACAACTGGGTAGTAATCTTCAACATTTTGAATGTGATTTGAACCTTGATTTGAACGCAGATAACTTTAACTTTTTCAAAAATCGCTTTAAATAGTTCTTCGGCTTTATTTCTTTTCTCTTCAGGGATTGTAGTTTTGATAAGGCTTGATCCTTTTTGAAGATCTATATCGAGCTTGTGTAAAATGATACTAAGCGGCTGTGATACAATAAGTGTCACATTTAATATGTTAATTCCGTAAATCAATTCAAAAGTACTAAGCGAGTTCCTTAATATAAGGCTTTTGGTAAGTATCTCTACCTTTTTACTCCGATATTTTTTCCAAAGCTTCTACTATATGATGTACACTTGTTGCAAAGTGTAAAATTGAGTCGTGACGATCCAACCATCTTGTCTCGCATAATGTAGAGAGTTTGGCTCCCAAATACTTTGCTAAAACTGCGTTTCGCTTGGGATTATTATATTTAATAAAACTTGTTTTATAATTTTTTTAATATTTTTTTCTTGTATGTTGAAATATCTTTAAGATAAGGAAATCTGGGTTTTCCTCGAAAAATCTGTGTTTTCGTCAAAAATTATCGAATAGAATTTTGATTCATATAATAAAGGCTTATTAATAATTCAACCGCATTTTCAAATCAAAATTTATTATTTGGATATAAATAGATGCCACCTGCTGGGATTGAATGTAGAATAATAAGTATTTGAATACAATTAGAATTAAGTTTTGGATACTTATTGTAAATTTCGTTAGATTCAATAAAAAAAAAACAAAAAAAAACCTTGCTGGGATTTCCTAAAATTTTGTGCATATAAAAAATATTATTATTGGGAATTCTTGTATTATCGAGATAAACCAAACATATTTTTATAATTTAGGGGGGGGAAATTTCCTTATTTCCCCCCCCCTGAATCCGCGCCTGGCGTACACAAAATACAGTAAATGAGAACACAAATTGAGAGCGTAAAGTGACAGTTCTTGTCTGAGTATTTACAATTTCTACTGCAGAAATGTTTGCAGTAAAATTTAGTAAAACAAGAACAAACCAAGTAACAAACAAAAAGCTTACAAATTGTGAAAAAATTGTTAAATAAAAGAAAAGTGGAAATAAAAATTAAACTAAAACAAAAAGTTAATAAATATAAATTAATTGAACTTGTTTGTGAAGCATTTATTTGGCTAAACACAAACTTTTGAAATTCTTTTTGTTAAGTTAATTTGTTAGAGTTGTAAAAGTGTGAAGTATTTGGGTACTTAAGTAATCAATAGCAATCAAATTATTCATGTTCGTTTGAATAAATTAAACCCCCACAAATTAGTAAAATCAAATAAAATAAAAAACATCCAAATATGAAAGATTACATTAAATAATTTGTTTGTATTTTACAAAAATGTTCGTGTTATACAAAGTATTTAAGCGAGTACCGATAAGAAAACGAGTTAAGTACATAGTCAAAAGCGTAAACAATTTTTAACACTTCAATTATTTGCCATCAGCTGTTGCCTTTATTTTACGAATTTGTACAAATTTTGCGTTCGTGTACTTTTTTGTACGACAGCTTTTTGTGAGAGCAAATTTTTAATTTTACTCATTTACTGCATTTTACTGTAAAAGTTCTCAAACGCACCTAATATAACTGAGGTTATAGTTCAGTTCCGAATTCAGATTCTAGTTCAGGTTTCAATGTATGTTCTAGTTCACGTTCCAGTTCAGGTTCTATTTTAAATTCTTACTTAAGCATAGTGCAGGAATTAGTTTGGATTCCAGTTTAGGTTATAATTCAATATTTGTGCATGGTCTAGTATAGTTCTAGTTCAGTTCTATTTCAGTTCTAGTTCAGTTCTGGTTCATTTCTAGTTCGGTTCTTGTTCATTTCTAGTTCAGTTCTAGGTTAGTTCTGGTTAAGTTCTAGTTCAGTTTTTGTTCAGTTCTAGTACAGTTCTAGAACAGTTCTAGTTCAGTTCTAATTCAGTTCAAGTTCAGTTATAGTTCAGTTCTAGTTCAGTTCAAGTTCAGTTGTAGTTCAGTTCTGGTTCATTCCTAGTTCAGTTCTAGTTCAGTTCTAGTTCAATTCTAGTTCAGTTCTAGTTTTATTTCGGTATTTGTTTAGTTGCTTGTTTAGGCACTGGTCCAGGTTACAGATTAGCTTCTTGCTCTTTTATTTGGTTAAAAGTTTGAACACCCCTTAACCATTTAACTCATAAATCCTTATAAGTTCAATAAATATAGTAAGTAACACAAACACCTTTTTGTTTGTAAATTTTTCATATTCGGTTTGTATAAAATTTTACACGAAATAAAAAAAAACCAATTTTGCCAATATTATTAGAATAAATTAAACACAATTGTTCCAAAATATATGTAGATTCGATTTTAGCTTTTTTGTTTTTCTTAAACTATTCTCTGTTGAATTAATGGCTGTCAAAAGTCTTTCTTTTTTCTTGTTAGGAATTTATTCTTAACCTAACGATGGAGAAATTTGAGTGTGTTAAATTGAATGTGTGTGCACGTGCCCATATTTGTGTTTGAACATGTGCACTTGTAAAAGATTGATGTTTGTTAAGTGATTAATTACTGCATTTTATTGCAAAATACAGAAATTATTTAATTCTTTGCCGAAATTTGTTTTAATGCCATTCGTAGTTGATCCCTGAAATGTGTTTGCTTTCTAAAAGAAGAGGTATAAAAAAAAGCTTGCATATTTTCAGGAAAAAAATAAAATGTTTTTGTGACTTTAGGTGGTTGTAGTTAAATATTCTCTTAGTACTTCCATAAACTTTATTTCCTTTCCTTCTTATAACTTTTGACCTTTTTTCTATTCACTTTATAGAGTCCTATTTCTTCTTTACCTTGATTTTTATTTATTTTTAGTTTCGCTACTTTAATATTCAATTGAATTTTGTTTCTTTATTTAACCTTGAATTAAGAAAATTTTCTTTTTATAATATCGGTTCTTAAAAAAATTTACAATCGTTTTTTACAGATAAATAAATTTATTTTAAAAGTTTACAGGAAATTTCACAAGATAGCCTTCAGCTTTATAAGAATTGCTTTGCCAGCACATAAAAATTACGCCTAAAAGCGCAATTTATAAAACTATTTGCCATGAATTTTTCTATTGTTGTTAGGAGAAACGAAAAACCAAGATTTCGTATTTCATTTTTAAATTTTTTTAGATTTAGATTTTTAGAATCCAATAACAATTTCAAATCAGTCCACATGTAGGCAAAAAAAAATACAAAACAAATATCGCTTTAAGCCAAATGCATTTTTTAGCAGGCTGACCACACACAGACAGATGGGCTGACAGACCGACATTTTCATAGAATGATACCTTTGCTCACATTTAAAAAACCTCAAAGTTGAGCGTGTTAAATAAAACCAAAAGTTTTATTTGCTTTATTTTTTAGTTTACGAAAGCTTTAAAAGAGATTGAATATGAAAAATAAAGGAATGAAAAATAAAAGCCAATAACAAAGACTTTTTTATCAGATGAGTTGGTATTTTAATTACCTTCATTTAAGCCATCTTTAAATGTTTCAATAAAGCGTATTACAGTATTTTTAGAGGTAACCATATTCTAAGAGGATCATACTAGGGTTGGATTTAAACAATGTTTATGTTTGCAGGTTACCATATTATGTTTAAGTATGAGCATAGTATGGTTAAAATCATCAACAAATTTCCTAAATAAACCATGATATAGTCAAAATTAACCATATTTTAATTAATATTAACCATAATAATGGTCAAAACTACCCATATTATGTTCAAAATTAACCATAATATGGTCAAAATTTCCCAGAATTCTGACAAAAGTAACCATAT
The DNA here is from genome assembly GCA_949318255.1 of Pollenia labialis. Classification (NCBI taxonomy): domain Eukaryota; kingdom Metazoa; phylum Arthropoda; class Insecta; order Diptera; family Polleniidae; genus Pollenia; species Pollenia labialis. The sequence goes on along the minus strand of OX439141.1, from coordinate 27,517,615 downwards.
TATGGTCAGAATTAACAATAATATGGTGAATGTTAATCATATTATGGTTATATATTTCATAAATATTTTAAATTTTTGTTTAGTGTCAAATTATAATTCTATTTAAGTTTTTATTCCTGATGGGTGTTAAGTTTATAAAAAATTCCCTTTGATTCACATTCCAACCTGTGACGACCTTCATTAGCATTTTTTCTGTTCTACTAGTTTATTCCACGTAAATTTATGAATTTCATAAATAATTAAAATAAAATGAATGAGAATTTTAAGCAAACGAAGTAAAATTCCAACGAACAGAATATTGTTGCTTTCTAATCGTATTTATTAAAATTTTAAATTAAACATATAATTGTTATTGAATATTAACCATACCATGTTTGGAGGAAACCATAATATGGTTGCAGCTTTTTGATGGACCATAATATGATTGCCGTGATACTAATATGGCTAAGGTAAACATAATATGTTTAAGTGTATGGTTGTAGCTTTATTTTATTATAACATTATATTGTTAAATTCAAGCATATTTGAAGTTTCAAGGGAGGTAAACACTTTGTAAAAAACAACAAAAGTTTGTTTGTCCATAATATGTTTTTAGCCATAATTCAACCAGGTTTTTTCTCTGCGTTTATGCATTTGTTATTTTCAATGTGATTTTCGTGCATTGAACTTACACGCCAAACGTTGTTTTACAATTATCGATATCAATTAAAAATTTATGTTATCGAAACCTTTCCTGTCAAAAATTATAATATCAATAACTTTTTTATAAAAAACTTTTTATATCGATAATCTTTCCTGAAAAAAATTATGAAATTAATAACTTTTATATAAGAAAAACTTATTACATCGATTACTTTTATAATCCAAAACTTCTTTAAAAAGATTTATCATATCGATAACCTTTTTCAGAGAAAACTTTCGATAGCCTTTTGGTATAAACTTATTATATCAATATTACATAAAACCTAACTATAAAAAAGGTTATAGAAAATTTACCATATCGATGACTTTTCTAAAGAAATCTTACATCGATAACTTTTCTAAAAAATTATAACTTTTCCAAATAAAACTTGTCATAGCGATAATTTTTTATGTCAATAACTTTTCAAAAAAAATTGGTCATATCGATAATATTTCTTAAAAAAACTTTTTATATCTATAACTTTTCCAAATAAAAACTTATCATATCGATTACTTTTCCAAAGAAAACTTGACATATCGATAACTTTTTTAAAGAAAATGTATCAAATCGATAACTTTTCTAAAAAAAATGTATCATATCGATAGAGTTTCTAAAGATAAATTATCATATCGATAAACTTTCTAAACAAAACTTGTCATATCGATAATCTTAAAAAAACAATCATATCGATAACTTTCCTAAAAAAATTATCATGTCATTAACTTTTCCAAAAAAAGAAACCTAGCACAAGATAAAATATCATATTGATAACTTGGGCAAAGAAAACTTGGTATAACGATTACTTTTCTCAAAAAAACTTATCATTACTTACGTATTGTGTCGATAAATTTTCTAAAAAAAGCCTATCAGATAGGTATCTTTTCTAAAGGAAATTTATCATACCGATACCTTTTCTAAAAATCTTAACATATCGATAATTTACTAAAACACTTGTAATAACTTTACATATTGATAACTTTTCTAAAGAAACCATATCAAAACAATAATTTTTCTAAAAAAAATTATGTCGATAACTTTTCTTATGAAAACTTATATCGATAACATTTCTAAAGAAAAGTTAACTTTATTAACTTTTTTAAATAAAATGTTAGTTATTAATGGTTTTTCTATAGAGGACATTTATTTTTTCTAAGCGAGAACGAGTTATCGAGATCTTCTTTAAAAAAAACTCTTGGTAGCACTTTTTTCTGTAAAACATCATTTAAGCTTATTTTCCTATAAAAAAATACAACCCGTTTTGTTTTCTACTAGAAGCAAAAAATATAAATATTTTCTCTATTAAAGCCAACAATTTAGAATTCCCTCAAAGATGGCAATCTACCTTAGAATATGCATTTAGCAATTGTTATTGCAAACAATTGCCAGCTTTTAGGCTTTTGTCATTACAATTTATGCCAAACTACTTATTGGAATTGTTAATTGTAGTCAAGAGTAGTTGTGTTGGGTGTTGGTAGGTGTTGAAAGTCATAAAAGTCTGCATGAATTTCATATCTCATCAAAAAAATACAATTTAGATATACATACATACATGTTTGTATAATTCACTTTACAGTATTTTTTTTTGCCTCAAGCTACTTACATTTTATCTTTTACCTTGCATTTGCTCGAATTTGTTGAAAGTATTTTATACACAAAGTACCCCCAAGCTATTTATCTTTCAACGCCTGCTCGCTCCAAAAAGTATACTACAGCTTTGCAATCGTCACTTAAACACTTAAATATACGCACACAATCATATATACTTGTGTATTTGTTAAGTACAGAATAAGAAAAATGTTTTAATTTTCATTAAACTTGGAGCATATTTAGTCAGTCATTCATTTACTCATTCACACAGTCAGTCATTCAGTCATGCATACTTTCAATCTTATGGTTCTTTGGCTCTTTATATCATATTGAGATAGAAAGTTACATAAACACGCACATACATGCACACTCACACTAACTCTCCCTTTTAGCCCGTAAGCGTTAAGAATGCTTCTTCAAGAGATTCATTAAGAAGACCGGAGGAGTAAGGAGAATGGGAATTTGGTAGAACTTCCTGGCACTATGAATATATGAAGACAAAGCGTTAAAAGATGATGATGGTAATAGTACAACTGTTACTGATGTTGCTGATGACGCTGCAGCAGACACACTTTAGCTGATGAGTATGTTGCCAACAACACATTTACTTGTAATCATTTTGCTTTGTACCCATTCCACTGATGATATCTGACAGTTGAGTTGCCAGCATTTCTCTTATATATTTTGCCGATTTGTTGGTGCATCATTTAATCTACACACAGCAAATGAGTTTGTTTTATATGTACTTGCTCTGTTCCTTTGTGCGATTCAAGGCAGCATCAATAATGAGACTATGAGGAAGAATAAGTAACAATGGTTTTTTTTAAGATTTTAAAATGCATACTTAGCATGTTTTAAATGAAATTAAATATGAGCTGAAATAGGAAAGCTTTTATGGCATAAGTTCGAGTAATTTGGTGCTTAAATTTAGAAAGATTAAGTGACTTATTTTTTAAATAAATTTTGGATGAATAAATAATCAACAACAAAAAAAAAACAACATAAACGAATAATAATCTAAGGGTCATTATTACAACTTGCCGTTAGTTAAAGAAAGGATTTTGTGCCACGTATAACAAGTTGGTCACTATAAAGCATTTCTTAAACAAAAGTGAGCAATATGTTAAAGGCAAGTTCATCCTACCGGGTAGATAAATATAAATTTGAAATAATAAAAACGAGTTATACGTCCGACAAATTCCTACATTTAACTAACGCCAAGTTGTAATAATGGCCCTAAGACTTCTAAAGATGCAACTGATTATTACTTTACTTTTTCTTTAAAGTTATCGATTAAGTTTTGACAAAAAAATTAACGGTACGAAAATGTCTGTTTAAAAGAAATCTCAATATGATAAGTTTTCTATAAAAAAGTTAGCTACATAAATAATAAGTTTTTTTAAGAAACTGTTTTCAATCTTTCTCGCTACGATAAGTTTTCTATAGAATAATCATCGCAGCATTGAATTTCTATTTCTAATTGTTATGAAAAAAGCTACCGCATAATTTCTATCAGAATAGTCATCGTTCTCTATTGTTTTCTAATACTTTTCGTTATGATAAGTCTCCTGTTGAGCAGGTATCGCAATTTTAAGTAATCTATAGAAAGTTTTCGCTATGGTAAGATTTTCATAAAAAATGTATCGCTTTGATAAGTATTCTAATAAAAAGTTATCGCCATGATAAGTTTTTTGATATTTTCATACAGAAAAGTTGTAGCTACAAAAATTTATATATAGAAAAGTTATCGCTACGATTATTTTAGGATATCAAGTATAGTATATATAAGTTATAGATACGAATATTTTTACATACAAAAAATATCGCTATGATAATTGCTATATAGAAAAGTTATAGCTTGGATAAGTTATGTATAGAAAAGTTGTCGCTTCAATAATATTTATTTAAAGAATTTATCGTTTTTTTATGAAATTATTTATAAAAAAAAGTTATCTCTACTAGTTATATTCTTTTTATAGGAAAGGTATCACTTTAATAAGTTGTATACAGCAAAGTTGTCACTTTAGTAAGTTTTATTTAATGAATTTATCGATTTTTTATGAAATTATTATATATAGAAGAGCTATTGTTTCGATAATTTTCTATACGAAAGTATCGCTACGATAATCTTTCTATAGAGAAGTTATTGCCACTATAATTTTAATATACGAAAGTTATCCCTACGATATTCTTTATATAGAACAGCTTAATCGCTTTTTTGAATTTATTAAATACTTTTAAAGTGAACTGTAGCAATTCTGCTTTTTGTAGCACAACTTTGAAGTCCATGATTGCTTTTATTTTGTCCCAGTTTATTTCTACACTATTTCTATAATAGTATTGGTGTTAAAAGCAATTGCTTTTCTAAAAGTATTTACTCTTTTCTCGGTGTTATTGTACTCTGTTGGCGTGGAATTATTGTTAGCTTTAAACGTGTATTCTAAGTTGCCATTTGTTTAATATACACTTTCCATTTGCTTTGTATTTATCTTTTGTATCATTGTATTGTAAAACAATATGGGTTCTAGTCTGTTTTACATGTTTTTTTTCGCTATTTAACACTTTCTATTTATTTTTTTTTTTTTTCAAAACAGAACAAATAACTACATTTACACACATTTTCCTGTTGCAATTTGTTAAGTACGTCCATATGTATTTCTTTAATGCATGTTGTCTGTCTGTCTTTTGTTTCTGCTCTATTTATTAGAATTTTTTTTTGTAAAAACAAAAATACTTTTAGGAAAGAAAAAGAATGAGTTAAATAAAACAATTGCAGAGAGAGATAAGATGATAAATATAATGTATTCAGCTTTTATGGTGTTTCTTCTATTTCTTAAACTCACAAGAGGTTAAATGAATCTACAAAAATTCTTAACGAATCCTTAGAATATAATAGACTTTTTAAGTGGAAAAAATATTTAATACAACCGGAAAGTGTGCTTTATTTTAGGATAAATGATTTGCAGAGAAAAAAGAGTTAAATTTTCGAAAAAAAAGAATCCTTAAGATAATTTTTTTTAGAAAAATTATCGATAACTTAATTTTTTATCGATATCGATAAAATAATTTTTTATTAAAAAATTATCCGTAAAATTATTTTTCTATAGAAGAATTTTCGATAAATTGGTTTTTTATAGAAACTTTACCAATTAATTACATTCTCATCAAAAATGATCAAAACCTTAATTATCAATAGGGACCTTATCGGCAACCGGCTTTTTCTTTAAAAAAAATTGATAAATTGATATTTTTACAGAAAATTTTATGGTAAATTGAGCTTGCTACATATCTATAAAATAGCCGATTATTTAAGTTTTCTTCAAAATAATAATCGAAAATGCACTTTGTTTATCACAAACATATTATTAATAACTTAATTGTTTTATTAACTTAATTTTTCTTTAAAAAATTATAGTAAAATGAATTGTCTAAAGAAATTTAATTTTTCTGGAGATCAATTTTCTTTAACTCTATTTTACTATAAAAAAAATTACCGATGATTGCCAGCCGTCGCAGTGACGGAAAGGGTAAAACTGCAATGAATTCTGATGATGAGAATGTGGTTTTTTTTGAAACATGTAAATTCGACTCAAGTTCATTCCACCGTACAGTCAAAAATAAAAAAAAAAATTTGTTAATTAATTTCATGTTGTACAATTCCTTCTATCAATAAAATAATTTAATGAAAATTAAATTTGATAATTAAGCCTTCAATTAATACATACATATGTATATAAAAATGCATAGTTTCTATACAAAAATTATTGTTAGCTTGATTTATTTCTCTTCAGAAAAATTGGCGATTTAGTTATTTTTCTGTAAAAAGGTATCGATAAATTTTTATTCATTAAAAAATTATCGATTGCTTGATTCGGTTTTCTATACAAAAATTTTTGATAGCTTGACTTCTTTTCAGAAAAATTGTCGATCTAGTTACTTTTCTGTAAAAAAGTTATCGATAATTTTTTTTGCCTAAAAAATTATCGATTGCTTTATTCAGTTTTTTATACAAAAATTATTGATAGCTTAATTTCACTAAAGAAAAATTGTCGATTTTTTTTTATTTTTCCGTAAAAAAGCTATCGATACATTTTTTTAATTTAAAAAAATTGGTCGTCAATTTGTTTTTTTCTAAAGGGGACTGGATTTTTCTAGAGATGTATGGGTAATAAATAGAATTTTACATAGAAAATTGATCGATTACATGAAATTTATATAGAAAAACCATCGATAACTTGAAATTTTTCCCACAAAAATAATAATTTTGGTTTTTTTATAGAAAAGCTATTGACAACATGATTTTTGCATAGAAAAAATATGGATGGCTAAATTTTTTTCTTATAAATATATATTGATATATAAATATATTGATCTAATTTATAGCAAAATACAATAAGGTTTTTTATTTCATTGGACTAAAAGAGGCAATACAAAATAAAAACTCAATAATATAATTTGATCCAGCAATACAAAATATTAATCCATAAATACAATTCGTAACAACATGTTTCTATTGAATAATTATTGATAACCTGATTAATTAATAGAAAAATTATCGATTTTTCTGTAGAAAACTAGCAATAAACACATTTTTTCCTATAAAAAAAAAACTAATAATAACTTAATTTTTCTTTAAAAATACAATCGAAAAATTGGTTTTTGTATTTAAAATGATCGATAATTTTTCTATAAAATGATAATCTGTAGCTCTCCTATAATCAGGCTACACTTTTCAATTTCTTTAAGGAATATTAAAAGGAATTATGTTACGATTTATAATACTTATGTATATCCCTAAAATTTTGAATTAAAATGAGTAAATTTAGGAACTTGTTTCAAATTTTTTTTTACAATTTCTCTATGAATTTTAATATGTTTTTAAATATGACAAGAATAATATGCTATGATACGTATCAGTATATACATATATTTTTTGTAATAGAAAGTTTAATATTCTTATATAAAAAAAATAATAATAAAATATTTTTTAAGGTTCAGTATGCCCATAAACATTAAAATATGCTTTTTTATTTATTTTCTTTTCCCTTTGATTTTTTTAGCTGTATTTTGTTTGTGTTTTATGTTTTGTTTTGTTTGCTGAACGAAACTTTTATTGTCAAGATTTCCGTTTTAAATTAGAAAACTTTATCATTGTTGTTAAGCCTCACAAAAATAAAAAATCAACATTTTCATAACAATACTTTTCAATTTTCTTTATTTTTTCTTTGTTTCAACCAGAGAAAACAATAATCAGTTTGTTTAACTCTTTTGAAAGTGACAGCAGATGCAAGATAAATTTAAACATTTATTTGTAGAATGAAAACATTTAAAGAAGTTTTGTTTATGTTTAAAAATTCTTAAACAACAAAAACATCAAAAAATAGACTTTTAAACTTTATACTTGTGTTTTGTATACAGTGTTGGGCAAAATACATGGTTTGCGGTATTTAAAATACAAAATACTTGCTGGTCATGTATTAAAAATACAAAATACTTACACATTTGTATGTATTTAAAATACAAAATACTTCTATTTATTGTACGTATTTCATACCAAATACTTCCACGTCATGTACATGTATGTATTAAAAATACGAAATACACCATTTTTATTCAAACCAAATAATACATTAGATACCTAAAACTTATTGACAAAACAATTGTTTCCTTTCATAAATATCAGAGTTTTGAATGTAGCATCGGACAAACAGTTTCTTTTTGGAGAATTAATAAAACCTGCTGAAGAAAATAATCTTTATACAAGTCCTGTTGGTCACAAACTTGTATTAAATTTTATGAATACTCTTTTTATATTTGTCACTGAGGAAACTGACAAATTCCAACTCCAAATTTGATTTACTAGATTCACCATCATTCCTATATTTTAATAAAAAATTTTAATTATCGCTAGATTTTCTATTGAAAAATTAGAAAATCAATAAATTTTTCTATAGAAAATTTCATTTGATGCTCTAATTATTAATTAATTTATGGATAAACTTTCCATCTCGATAAAGGTTTTAAAAAATATTTCATAGAAAGAAAATTTCAGTTATCGATAATTGTATATAGATAATTTCAGTTATCGTTAAATTTTTAATAGAACGTTTTATTTATCGATACGTTTTGCAAGGAAAATTTCATTTATCGATCAATTAAGTAATCGAAAAATTGTCTACACAAAAATATTAGCTATCGATGAATTTCTATAGATAATTTAAGCTATAGATAAATTTTCAATGGAAAGTTTTAGTTCTCGATAAATTTTCTATAAAAAAATTTCAGTCATCGGTAGCATTTATAAAAGAAATTTCAGTTATCAAAAAAATTTATTTATTACGGTTTTAGGCGTACTTAACTGTTTTCCGGTAGTAGGGTTTATATGGGTAATAGGGTATCGACGGATCTTCACTGCGTGATTTCCAGTCGAATAAAACGAATTATTGCAAAATCTCATATCATTCCGTGCATTGTTCCACCATTTATGTTGGTTTTTGTAATAAAATTATCAATTTTTTAAGGTGGTGGTTCCACATTTTGATTCATAGCTGTGATCCTATTGAACCGATTTTGCTGGATTTCAATCCCAAACTGCTTAGGATAACTACAAGCAATTTGACGCCAAGTATGTTTATATCTCTTTAGTTTTTCAAAAGTGAGCGTATTTTCAACGTACGGACAGACAGACGGACATGGCTAAATCTACTTAGAATTACTCAAGGACTCAGAATATATGTATATATTACTTTGTGGGGTCTGAGATGAATAATAATAACGTTTCACACGGCATGACAAACTTAGTATACCCTCTTCACAACTTATTGTGGTGGAGGGTATAATTACAGTTGTCGATAAATGTTCTACAAAAAATGTCTGAAATCGATAAATTTTCTGTTAACAATTTTAGTTATCGGTAAATTTTCTACAAAGTTGAGTTATCGATAGGTTTTTTTTTATTAAATTTTCAATTTTAAATAAATTTATTTTTATAAACATTTGTGTTATTAAATAGTATATTTTTTTAATCTAAAACATTGATAAAATTCTTACGACAATTTACTTGATTTTTTTTTATTAGAATTTTAACAAGTTCTTTTATTAAGAATTTTAACGTTTTAAATTTTTTTGAAATATTTATTTTTTCCTATTTTTTTTTTAATAAAATTTATGATATCAATAAATTTTTTATAGCAAATTTATATTCGTGAAGATTTTTTTTTAGAAAATTCGTATTACCGATAAATATTTTGTACATAATTAATCGAAAGTTATTTTAGAAAGTGTTATGTTGGCGTTAAGTTGTTTATGGCAAATTTTTGAGAAAATTGTTTTGTTTAAAATATGTACATATATTTTTTGGGTTAAAATGTTCCATATATTTTTTTTTTTGAATGCTTCATTCTTTTTTTCCAAACTTTGTTTGTTTTTGGATATTGGTTTTATTGAATAATATTCATTAATTTATTTGCAAATATTTTCCGATTTTTTCCTTATTATGTCCGATTTTTTTTGCATTTAATTTTCATTTGTATTTCCATTAATACATTCATTTTGGTTGTTGTTTTCCTCTTTCCTTGTTTAATGTTTAATTATTTCAAATATTTAACATTTTCAACATGACCAGCTGAAAGCCTGGAAATGGCCACACACAAATGCACATAATCTCATAAAAACGTAGATATGTATGTTTATATGCTTGTATGTGTTTACATACATGAGGAAATATACATTTATGCATGGAGAACGAGGACGAGGACGTGAACATGTTCAAAATACCACAGGAGAGTAATAAAACCAATTTACACAAACACGAACGTGTAAGGATGTGTGTGTGCGTGTGTTTGTGCGATGGTTTGTAAATACATGCTTACCCAGCAAACAAAAATTAAGAGTTGTAGAGACGACGTATTTTGTTTTTGATATTAAATTAAACTTTTCTTTAAATATTATTGGAATGCTAAAACCCTCGAATATTTACTTAATCATCTGATGTTTAAAAAGGTCTGTTTTCAAATTTCCGGTGTTTGCTGGGTATACACAGCTTTATGTACCGCTTGTGTTAACTCGTGTAGCCTTAAACATACATTGATTTTGCTAGTAGTGGACAATACCTGTGTGTGTGTGTTGGTTTTAGTGTTAATACATCATTGCATTGCTAACTGGACTTGGCCAGCGAGAGTGGCTTTAAAATTGTTTATATCTCCCTGTTATTGCAATTACAAATCAAACCTTTCTTGGAATATTATTGAGATGCTACAACTCTCTAATAATTTTCAAATCATTTTCTTACGTTTAATGATTGAAAAAGGGGTTAATTTCATATTTCTTCTGTTTGCAGTGCTTGCTGGGTTGGATTGGGTTGGCGGCAAAAATGGCTTCAAAAATGTTTATGTCTCTCTGTTTTTGCCATGCAATTACAATAGTTTTTAATCAACAACTCAATGGATTTTGCACATAACAACTTTACAAAATTCTACATTTGCATTCGTACTACTGTTCAGTTGCATGTCCGGTTTTCCTGCTGCACATGCAAACTCTTAGTAGCCTCGTCGTTATTATTGGCGAATTTACTTCTGTGGTAAAACATTGCACGGTTTTGTTGATGGTGTTACATATGGCCATAACTTAACGCATTAAATTTAAATGAATGAATATATTAAGGCCCAAACTTACACACACATGCTCATACTATTCAAAATTTGTATGTATGCACGTTAAATGCTTTAAGCAAATTAACAACACAAGGACCTGGTTCGAAACATAAAATGTTGAAAATGTTTCAAGTGGATTAGCTTCAAATTCCAATACAAATTTTTAAACCACATTAAAAAACTTAAAGCACCATTAACCAATTTCAAACTTTTGAAATAATTTAAAAATCTTTACGAACGATGGGGACCCATTAAAACATTTCTGTTATGCCTGTCTTAAAATTCTTCAACTTTTTCTCTACATCAAAGTAAATATTTATTTAAAACTTTAAAATAAATGGTATTTAAAAAAAAACTTTTACTTTTTACCACTTCTAAATTTTTATTAACGCTCTTTTACTAACTCTCTGTTCTTTTAGCTTCCCAACTTGCCATCACTTTAAGTTCTCTCCTCTTTGGAACGAAATGTTTACAAAGTCATAAATCATAAAATTTCTGCTTCATTTTAGAGTCATTTTTTTTTGCTTTATACTTTGCAAAACATACACTTAAATGTATATTATTCTAAATTCAAATAAATTTCCCAAAATAACAAAACAAAGAAAAAAATTACGTCAATTTTTTTCGTAAAATGAAAATGGAAAAAGGAATAGTTGATTTTACTGTTTAACAGTTTGTTCCTCTTTCCATTGGTTTCACCAACTTTTTTTCCTATAATAAAAAAATGTTTCATATATTTTTTGGTGGCCAAATTAAACAATACACGATAAAACAAAAGAAACGTGTTAAAAAGGCAGAACAAAAAGCCGTTAACACTATAACGCAATAGCGAACATTTTACTATAGAAAAGCAAGAAAGTGCCGGTTCACACACATCAAGTCTTGAGCTTTTAGAAGAGAAAAAAAAGTATGCCATTTATTTTCCCCTCTCTCCTAAAACCTTATGACTTGACGAGTCAACCATGACGTGTGTGAACCGGCCCTAAGTTTTATTTAAATTAAAAATCACAATAACATGCAGTTCTTAAGAAAACTAAAGAAATTTTCTATAGAAAAGTTTCCGTCCTTAAAGTATTTCTTTAGAAAAGTTAACATTATGGAAATTGTTCTTTAAAAATGTATTCTTATAATAATATTTCTGTAGAAAAATCTACGTTTTTGGAAAAATTAAAATTTTTCTTTAAAAAATTTACGTTTAAGTTTTTTTTTTTAGAAAAATTCGGTTTTTGTAAATTTTTTTCTTAAAAAAAAGGTTACGCTATACGAATTTTTCTATTAAACACCAGGTTCTGTGTTGCAATAAATAAAAACATTTAAACTGTGATATAATTTTTAAGTTTGTGTTTAATTTAATTTTTCATGTTTAATGTTTTTCATGTTTGTCTACAAGTAATAAAAAAAATTAATATCTCATACGAATCCCTTGATAAAGTGAGCATAACATTCACGAATCGTTGGGAAAATATGGATTAAATGCATTTTTAATTCCATATAGAACTTTAGGCCGTATTAGCTAAAATAAAATCTAATTTAATAAACAAATTTTCTTTATTAACATTTTTCTTCAAAAGAGTAAAAGAAACCAAACCAGTGAGAAGGTAAAGTCGGTCAAGCCCGAGCATATGATACCCTACAACACACTATTTAAAAACAAATTTTCGAGTGTGTTCCCTATTTGGGATCCATGGCCCCGCCAGAATAAAATTATATTATGAGATTAAGATTTATTTAAAAGTTCCTTGTGCCGAATATTTTTTTTTATTCATTTATATGAGATTTGCTTGACTTTAAGTGATTTTAGAATGGGGGTTTATATGGTTAATTTTGGACCTCCAGTAAAAGTTATTGTCGCCAATTTGTATTTTAACACCAACATTTATAAGGAAATTATGGCATTAAAAGCTGCCTTCGGGGGTAGTTAATAGCACCCAATAAAATTTGGTAAGACGATTACGACAAATCAATTGTCATATTGAATACCATATTCGTCAATACAATTAACTTTTTTAATGAAAAATCCAGATTTTTTTTATTTTATATTTTTAATTTTTTGACACAAAATTATTTTTTTCTTATTAATTTTCTACAAATGAAAGAAATTGTTAATATGACAATTTACAAACATGTTAATTAAGAAAACTGTTAACAATATAAGAAAAGCTTACACAAATTTTTTTCAATTACTAAATAACTTTTGATATTTTTTTCTGTGTTAAGGTCACATTCACACAAATTTGGACCAAATTAATCTAAATACCAACATAAGAAGATGCTAAATGAGCACAAAAACTCTATTTCGGAAGGAAGCTTGTATGGGTTCTATATTAAATTATAGACCGATTCTCGCCATTTTCAGTAGGCTTTGTACTTGAGGCAATTAGAGCGTTTTAAAAAGAAGTACAAAATTCCTTTAAACTACCTTTAAAATTTCAACCTGTACTTTGCACATAAGGTGGGCTTAGTACAAACATTTTAGATGTTGTAACATCTGCACAAACGCATTTCTTATAGTTTCCATCACTAGTGCTGAATTAGGATATAATAAGTTGTCTTTCCATGTCAAACTTTTTTAATACTCATCCAACCCCCCGTTTCCACATGCAAGTAATTACTTGCATGTAGTGTATACGTATTATCAACGAAAAATCGAGGAAACAGCCGATTGGCTGAAAGTAAAAAAATTGTGTGAATGTTAGTGAAAAAGCGCAAGTGTATTAAGTTTTTCGAACTTGCACTTGCATGTGGAAACGGGGGTAAGACCCTATAAAGTGTATATATTCTGGGTCTTTGCGTCAAACCAAGCCGATTTAGCTATGCTCGTTTGTTGAAATCATGCTTACTTTCGAACGACTTGAAAAAAACAATACAGGTGTGAAATTGTTTTTAGTACTCCTAAGCTGTTTAAGAATGAACAACGGCAAAATCGGCTCTGTAGGATAAGAGTTATGAACGAAATATAGCAAGCACTCTTATTTGTTCTAACTTGATGGTTAAACGATCAAGTTTTGCCTATCAAGTTTTAATACACTCACACTTTTTTGCCAATACACTCATACTTTTAAAAATTGATACGAACTTGCCTCTAAAATTCTCTTGCCAGTGAGTGTATCAATTTTCGTTCAAGAAAACAGCTGATTACAATTCTTTTGAAGTTGTTTTTGTTTTTTTTCACAAATATTTTGCCGGCAAAAGCTGAAGTTCTTTTTTTTTACAAATTGTTGCGGGAATTTTAAAATTTTAACTAAAAACCTAAAAAAAATAGTGAAATATGTTTATTAATAAAATTAATAAGCAAAATGATGTTCTGCGATTCATAGAGCTGTACAGAAGCCATGAAAAAACTTTAAGTGAGGCAAAAATTTTGAGTTGTTTTCTCAGCGACGACATCTTGAAAAAGTAAATTGCTGTCAACTTGCGTGCAGCCTACGTCACAGCTGCCAACTTTTGCATATTTTGACAATCAGTATATGTAAAAGACTATCAAGAAAATCTTGATCGTGTGGCTGCACTGTAAAGCAAAATTTTCGCCATAAGAATTGTTCTATGGAAAAGTTTACATCTTTAGAGTTGTTCTATAGAAAAATTAATTCCAATTTTTTATAGGAAATTTTACGTTTTTAAAATTTTATGTTTTTAAAATTTTTCTAAAGAAAATTTTACGTTTTTAAAATTGTTCTAAAGAAAATTTTACGTTTTGAAAATTTTTCTATAGGAAATTTTACGTTTTTAAAATTTTTCTATAGAAAATTTTACGTTTTTAAAATTGTTCTATAGAAAATTTTACGTTTTTAAAATTTTTCTATAGAAAATTTTACGTTTTTAAAATTTTTCTAAAGAAAATTTAACGTTTTTAAAATTTTTCTATAGAAAATTTAACGTTTTTAAAATTTTTCTATAGAACATTTTACGTTTTTAAAATTTACTATATCTTACGTTTTCAAAATTTTTCTATAGCCAATTTTACTTTTTTAATTTTTCTATAGAAAATTTTACGTTTTAAAATTTTACTATAAAATATTTTACGTTTTTAAAATTTTTATATAGAAAATTTTACGTTTTTAAAATTTTTCTAAAGAAAATTTTACGTTTTTAAAAATTTTCAATAGAAAATGTTACGTTTTTAAAATTTTTTTCTAGAAAATTTCACGTTGACAATATTAAAACTTGTCTATAGGAAACTTTACAATATTAAAATATTCTATAGCAAATTTTACAAAATTAAAATCCATTTTTAAAATTTTTCTATAGAAAAATTTAACGTATTTCAATTTTTTCTCAATGAATTCATGTTGTAAAATTTGATTCTTCATAAAATAATTTAATCTAAATTAAATTTGATGAACTTCAGCCTAATCAAAATATTAAAAGATTGATTAAACACCATAATTTGATTAAACACAAAATAACTACAATACTAATTATAAGAAATTAAGGTTATAAAAACTATGCTTAAAAAACTTACCTATATAACTCAAACTTTTCTTTTAAAAATAATCGTTATTAAAATTTGTTTGTAGAAAATTTAAGCTAATAAAGTTTGTTTAAAGAAAATGTTCGTTACATGATATTTAAATGTTGCATTATTTTGAAATCTTTTCCACCTGCCCACGTTTCTCATAAAATAAATATACAAAAACTTTTTCTTACCATACATGTTAAATCTTCCTCAATTTTAGACAACAATGTGAAAATAATGTTTTGTTTTATTGTGAAAAATGTGCAGGCAAAAAAATTTTAATCCAACTGGGTTTCCATAAAGCAAATATGTAATTCTTTTTTTATCTTGTTTTCATTAAAAAGTATATAAAACAATAACTTACACCCCCATCTCCCAGATGTACCAAGCAGCATGTTGTGTTTTTTCCATTCTACTTGCCCGAGCTGTGTGTTTTAAAGGCTGAAGACCATTTTCCCCTGACTCAAGTTATTGGCAAAAGAATACACAATAAATACACTGGGTTTAAAACTTTTGCTTTCCTTTAAAATCTCTAGAGCCTGTAAAATGATACGATGGAATGAAATTTATCCTTTTGAAAACCTCTAAATTTAAATTTACTATCAACAAGAAAGGAATAAAAAATAAAAGAAATAAATGTGTGGGTAAAACATACTTAAAGGAATGAAGGTAAAAAATTTAACTTAAGTTAAACTTTAATTTAACTTCGTTAAAACTTTTAGACAGTTTAACAGGTAAAAAATCACAAACGTGTTTAATTATGCCATATTTTAACTACTATAATATAGCAACCCCCCGTCTATTGACAATATTAACAGCAGAAGCCCTCCTGCTGAAACTTTATATCAGGATAGTGATAATCATCATTAAAATTAGTTTTCCTTTTATAACATTTCCTCTATTGGGGCGATGTTAATATCAAGAGGAGCCTTCTCTTTACAGCACCGCTGTGCTCTCTTCTCTTCCATTTCCCCCTTTAAAACTATCTCTTTCATTTCGTCTTTTCTTTCCACTCATTCCTTCACATTTATTTCGACTAACTTTTGTTAAAGGTGTTAATAACTTAGGGGCAGATTATGAGACTCCAAATGATATTTTAAATAAGCTCAAGCACAAGGCAGCTGCTGGGTTCAGCCAGACATAAAACGTTTGGGTTAAATTTTCCATTATAAGCACAATAAAGAAAAAAGGTAAAGCAAATTAGTCTTGGTAATACCAAGGATTTAAGTTTTGTTCTTTTCACAAAAGTTTTCACTTAAAATAAATTTTATGACAGCGAGAAGTTTGTCCTGTGGCCCCAAAGAAAAGTTTTAAAAAATAAAACTTTTTTAAAGAAAATGTTCATTATCCTTTATTGTTCTCCCAAATAATTTAAAAATCTTTAATTGTTTTAACGAAGAATTTAAATTTCTTCAGTTGCTTAGCGAAAACAATTGTAAGTTGTTTCAAAGAAAAATTTCAATATTGTCACTTTTTCTTAGCGAAAAAATGATTATTGCAAGTTTTTCAAACGAAAAATTTGAATAACGTCAGTTGTTTTAGCGAAAAAAATCATGATCGTAAGTTGTTCCTACAAGCATTTTCAATATCGTAAGTTGTTTTAGCAAAAAAAAATCAATATCGTAAGTTGTTCTTACAAAATTTGTTTGTATAGTCAGTTTCTCTTGTAAAAACAATCAATATCTTAAGTTTTTCTAACCAAAAAATTTTAATATCGTCAGTTGTTTAAGCGAAAACAATCAATATCATAATTTTTCCAAAAAAATGTAATTATCGTAAGTTCAAATTTTAATGACGTCTGCTATTTTAGCGAAAACATTAAAACCATAGGCGGATCCTACCAAAAAAAAATTAATATCGTCAGATGTTCTTGCAAAAACAATCAATATCGTAATTTTTTTCAACGAAAAATTTGATTATCACAAGTTGTTCAAAAAATTTCGAAACAAAAATGTCAATACCCGTTATTTTACCGAATAAAAAAATCAATATCCTAATCAGTTGCTCTAGCGAAAACAATCTATATCGCAAATTATTCTAACACTCAATATCTTAAATTTTTCAACGAAAAATATGAATATCGTAAGTTGTCAATATCGTAAGCGGCTCTTACCGAAAACATTAATATCGTCAGCTGTTCTAGTTATTCAAAAATTTCAATATGGACAGTTGTTTAAGCACAAACAATCAATATCGTTTTTTTCAAAACAAAAATAACTGACAATTTATTGTAGAGAATAAAAAATCAATTAAAATTAGCAGTTCTAAACAAAAACATTCATATTGTCAGTTATTTTAGCGAAAAACTCCATATCGTTAGTTTCTCTAGCGAAAACAATGTAACGCAAGTTATTCTAACGAAAATTATGAAAAACTGGGAATTTAGCACGTCATACGGAAATCGTATTAATAAAAAATTGCAATATTGTCAGTTTTTTTTTAGCGAAAACAGTTTATATCTTAATCTTTTTTCAGCGAAAAATTTTAATATCGTAAGTTTTTCAAAAAATTTCAATATCTCCAGCTATTTTAGCGAAAAAAATCAATACCGCAAGCCGCTCTTACCAAAAATATTAAAGTTGTTCTAGTAAAAACAATCAATATCGTCAGTTAGTCTAACGAAAAATTTCAATATGATCAGCTGTTTAAGCTAAGACAATCAATATTGTAATTTTTCCAAAAAAAAAGTCAATATCGTTAGTTTTTTAAGAAGAAAAAAAAAATCAATATCGAAAGCGGTTCTAACCAAAAATATTCATATCGTCAGTTATTTTTGCGAAAAATTCAAGCCAAAACAATAAATATCGTTATTCTTACGAAACATTTCAATATCGTCAGTTTTTTTTTAGCGAAAACACTCAGTATCATAATTTTTTTCAACGAAAAATTTGAATATCGTAAGTTGTTCGAAAAATTTTAATATTGTCTGTTTTTTTTTAGCGAAAAGAAACTTCATGTATCGTGAATAATTAAAACGAAAAATTTCCATATCGTCAATTGTTTTGCGAAAAAAATCTATAGCGTAAGTTCTTCTAAGGGAAAATTTTAACATCGTCCATTGTTTCACATCGTACATTGTTTTAACGAAAAATTTTAATATCGTTAGTTTTTTCAAAAAAAAAAAAACAAAATTGTGACTTTTTCTAAACAAAAAAAACAATATCGGCTGTTGGTTAAGCGAAATATGTGACATTAATATTTGTCACAAATTTCCATAAAGCTTTCCCATTAAAATAATTTTTTTATAAGGTTTTTTTTTGTTTAATTTTCTTTTTGAAGTTTTTTTTTATATTATTATGATAAAAATAAAATGTGTCCTTCGAAAAAAAAACTTGCCTTATTAGCTAAAATAAAAATGGAAATTTTTTGCATAAATACATATTTTTTACATTAAAAACTTAAAACTGATAAGAAAAAAACTTTTTTTTGTTAAAAAAAAAATTAAAATAATAAAGTTTAAATATGGCGAGGCGGAAATACACATACAGCATGACATGACACGCAGTATCCGTTATGATAAGAAGAGCGGGAGGGAGAGAGAAAGAGAGTGAGAAAACAAAAGTAATGAAGAAAGGAAGAAAGCTTCTGTAGGGACGAGAAGAATTTTGAAAATGAAACATATTAAGTTAATAACATAAAAAGAACGTTGTAAATAATTTTATTATTTAAAAAATTACATCCAAGAACAATTATTTTGTCAGGAACAAAAGATTTCCTTTATTTTTAAAGCTGCTTAGTTTCACTGTGTTTAAGAACTTAAAACTTTTTTCCAAATAAACTTACATAAATAAAATCCTTGTATTATTATTGTTTTTTTAAAGCCTCAATTAAATTTTATTTATAGCAGTAGATTTGAAGCGAACCCGATTAAATCCCTTTGTAAAATATGAAAAATAAAATTAGCATAAGCCTTAAACAGGCTTTAACAAAGTGTGAGAATAAAAACACAATTTCAGAATATAAAAAATGACAACAGAATAAAAATGAAATAAATTACTAACAAAATTATTCATATAATACAAAAAAAATTAAAGTACATACACTCACATTTCGTATGGCAATATCGTTATGAAATTTGCATATGAATAAAGAAATTTAGCAATATAAGCACCATAAAAGTATGCTTCACAAAATAATTAAATAATAAAAAATTAAAGGCATGATGAGCTGGTAAAAAATTCATTGAAGCTGAAGGCTTTAACAAAACGCGTTTTCTTGCCAGTGCATTGTCTTACCTTGCTCGCTATCGACACTTCAAGTAACACGCAACTCTTTTAACGCACCATCATCGCAAGTAAAAAATTTAATTTAATTTGTCAAAATCAGCTGTTTTGTTCGAACGCCGCTTGTCACGATTACAAAAGTAGAAAGCGAAAAAAGCGAAAAATCGCATAACGCGTGATAACGCTGGAGGTCCAAGCTTAAGAGGCAGTTTAAACGTAACGTTTTGTACCTGCCTAAAAAACCCTTCAATACGAGCTTTCATTAGAGACAGGTGTTGAGAAGCTAGAGGGGTAAAAAATGAAACAATAATTTAAAGGCCAATTTAAATTTTTTGTTAACATCTTTTCTTTCCTATTTTCTTTATGTTATTTTAAAACATTGTTGCCAATTTGCCATTTATTTGTCGCATTACGTGTAAAATCAGGCAACAATATGATGCTCCTCTTAATAATTTGAAAAATAATTAGAATTGTGGTTATTTTGTTGAACTATTTATGGCTTCTAATCCAAATTTTTAATATTTTAATTCGGCTCAATTTCATCAAACTTAATTTTCATTAAATTATTTTTAATATTTTTTAAAAAAAGAGACCTCAAGCTTAATAAAATAACAATAATAATTAATTTAAATTGTTATTGATAATCTTTCATTCTTGACCGTGGCCGGGGCTCGAACCCTGGCCGGCAGGTTACCATGACATGTTTCGATCGCAACCACTCGATCTCCTCAGATGGATTTGCCGTCTTGCACTCGCAGCCATCGACGACTGCTGACGTCAATAGTCAAACATCAATCCTTAAACCAAATTTTATTTTAACCTTTGGTAGATCGAAATTTGCTTTTTTGAATGATTATCAATTTTATTTTGATTTTACATTTTTTTCCGTACTTATGTCAAGAATTCTTCTTGAAGTCCAAAGTACATTTTTTTGTTTTTTCATTTTGTCTTTCTTTTTCTTGTTGACCTGTACACAGGAGGCGATCGAGTGGTTGCGATCGAAACATGTCATGGTAACCTGGCGGCCAGGGTTCGAGCCCCGGCCACGGTCAAGAATGAAAGATTATCAATAACAATTTTAATTAATTTTCATGTTGTAAAATTCCGTTCTTCATAAAAATAATTTAATGAAAATTAAATTTTATAAAATTTTTGAGAATTTACAACGTACTGCATTAAAATCTCAATTTCTAAAAAAGTGGAGTTATATCCTTTTCATGATAAGCCAGATATTCCAAATGCGAAATATATAAAATCTAATTTGATGGAAATTCCTCCTTTTTATTTTAACATTCAAATTAAAACCATTTACAATTCATATTAGAAACTTATTTTTAGAAATATCTGCACTTAGTAACTTTTTAATACACAAAACAACAAAAAAAAATCATTTCAATATCAATAAAAATTCAATATATTCAACCACATATTGTTCATAACTAACGCTTCACTTTCCTTTTGCTAAAGTTCATCTTGTACTTGACATTTTTAATATCGACCACAAAAAAGAAAAAAAAAATACGTAGCAAAATATATTTAAAAAAAATGCTATAAATAATTTATATTGCTTTAAATGAAAACTTTTATTTAATGCAGCAAAATGTTTTAGAATTGTATAGTTTCTATAAACATACACTATTGTATTGTTACTAGGGATGCCAGTCCCGAAATCCCGAATACCGAAATCCCGAGATTATTCTAAAAATTTAAGTCTCGAATCCCGGGATTTTTTATGTAAAAATCTCGAGATTTTGGATTTAGTAATATGTGGTATTTTTTTTTAAATACAACTATATTTAAATAAACGTAAGTCACCCTGGGTTAAAAATAACTTTAAAAATTTAATATTAAATCATACAGGCAATGATCCTAATTTTTAACTGGTTGCAAAAAGAAGTCACAAGTGAATAAATGTTACATGCAATGCATTTTGTACACCAGAAAATAAAATCATAAGATAAAGTTCGATGTGGTCTTTTTTCTACGTGAATGATAATAGAACTGCGTACGCACAATGCAAGTTGTGCAAAAAGGTGTTAAAAACTTTAAGAGATTCTACCAAAGGTCTTTTGACACATTTGCTTAAGTTTATTTTATTAGATTAATACTTGCATATGTATATATTTGATATACAATAAATTAAATATTGTCATGTAGCATTGCACATGTATCTAATTGTTAACGATACCACCCAGAAGTGTTTATTGCGAACATTGCTTTCGTCGGCAGCATATGTTTTCAATAAAATAAGGTAACGATTATCAGATGTCATTAGTTTGTTTTAGAAGCTTTTAAAAATATAAGTTTTAATACATAATTTTTCCATATTACTTTAAAAGAATACATTAAACTGTTTTATTTTGTAATGAGTTTAATATTCTTCATGAATTAATTTGTTTTAATACTTATAAATAAACATTTTATTATAAAAATGTATATGAATTTAAAAAACTGGTCTTTATATATGAAATCCCGAAAAATCCCGATCCGTCCCGGGATCCCGTTTTTTTGAATAAAAAATCCCGAATCCCGGGATTAAAAAAACCTGGTCCCATTTGGCATCCCTAATTGTTACAGATCAAACGACATATTAACTTATTTAGAGTCTGAGTCATAATTTTAATCAAAGTGCGGATTTACCCTCTTCAAGTTTAAGCCGTCAAGCAGCGTTGCCAGAAGATTTGGAAGGAACATCTTCATTTGGCGAAAAAAATCTTATTTTTAAGGGAAAAATCTTAAAATGTTTTATAACAAGTGCAAAAAATTAAAAATTATAAATTTTGTATAAGAACATACTACGTTTTGTAGGTGTGGCCTTGGCTAACACTTAGTTAAGAACTCCAAGAAATGATTTTTAAACATAGCAAAACATTTGAGTTTTATGTATTTGTTGGGTATGAATAATAATATTATAAACTGGGTACAAAGTTGAAAACCGGTATAACTCAGGAACGGTAACAGCAAATCCAAAAATGTTTGCTTCTAAATTATTTAGAATTATTCGATCTTTCTGCGTTTTTAATTTGTTATTTACAAAATGAATGGAAAAATTAAAAAAAATTGTAATAAAGGGTGCCTAGATGAGCAAATGCATTGGAATAACTTATAGTCTTTGTATACCAAAATAAACCTTGGACACTTTTTTTAAAAATTATTTTCTTAAAAGTGAAGAAATCGTGGTTTTTGATCTTAGAAAACTCGAAAAAGCCGGCAAACGCGATTTTTGGGACAAATTCGACCTGAGCGACCTCTAAACCTCTTCCGAAAAATCGGGGAAAAAATCCCAAAAGTAAGCTTTAAAATTATGCTTAATCTTTCAGAGGTTAGCAATCAAAACATGTAAGGATAACATGTACAACGAAAGGTATTAAATTTTTTTTATCTCTTAGTTTGGGATACAAGTTTATCGCATTTACCCATTTTTACCCCCTAAACATTTGAATTTCCAAAAATTCCGTCTTAGTGAATCGATTTGGGGAGAGACCAACCTCCGGTTTAAATTTTAAGTTTTTAGCTTCAGGCGTTTAGGCAGTGAGATTATGACTCATTCAGCGTTGAGTCAGCCAGTAACGTTACAATTGTATATATATATTGATTTGTATCCACTATCGCTTTAAGGGTGTGAGTGAAACGGTAGCAAAGTTCTATGGTGAATTTAAATTGTCAAGAATTTCTACACTATTGTCAAAATTTATATTAGCCCCCAGGGCTAGTAACATTGTATTCACCTCACCAGTGTCACAATTTTACTGCAATGAATGAATTAGTGTTTGGGTCTGTAGATTTGTGGAAAACACAAACGCTGATAGTGTTTGTATAGTAAATCATTACAAAATAACGTTTCCCTGTTTGTCATCTGTCGAACACAAAAATAATACTGTTCTTATCCAACTTAACAAAAAGATGAGAACATTTAACTTCGTTGGGTTTTTTTAAACCACAAACTTTTATGTATTCGCTTCAGCTCATTAATGTTCGTTCGTTTCTGTTGTGCTTAGCGCATTTTGGCTGTTAAAAAACCCAACAATTTTTTACAAAAACACAGTTCATATACGGGAAAAAACCAAAAACCTGCAAAATAATTTATTATATACAAAACATATAGACATTGCACACACTGCGGCCGTTGCTAAAAAAATTTTTGTTTGTTCATTTTTTTATCAATGTAAAATAAGAAACATTATAGAACATTAGAATATAATGTTTGTCTACAGTATCACCACAAATGTTCTGTTTTTAAACGAAAAAAGAACACTACCCTGCAAATAATATTGGGCTACCTTATCAATTTTGATCAAATGGACTACTCCCTGGACTGGTCCAATGTAATTCAAGCATGGACCATGTCATTTGTAGTGAAACGACATCTCTTCATTTTGTAATGACATGTTTTCGTTGTTTAACGATTTCAAAGCTTATCCTCTGGAGTATACCATGGAGTAGTTTTAAGACTACTCGTTTATAATGCAAAGATGGGCTCTATCTTGAAAATAGTTACGAACGTTATTTAGTTCGCCTACACAAACACTAAAAAAGTAGATATTGTTTCTGGGTGTGTGAGCCGAACGCTAAAAATTGTTCTGCTTATTCCCGAACACTGGTTAGAATACTTCAGGAGTGGACTTTATTAACCTAACAGTTGTACAATTTGTTCCTTTACTAGACCTATGGTAAATTATAGGCCAGCCAGCAGAATGTTTAATGGCTTGTAACATCTAAACAACCCAACTTTTAGTTTGCCGGTCAATCTAACGAAGTCCGTCCGTCCGTCCAGCTGGCCATGTAAACCTTGAGCGCAAAGTGAAGGTCGAAATTTTTAAGAAAATTTGATGAAATTTGGTACATTGGTCCTAATTATGAATTGTTATTGATCATTGTGAGGAACGGAGAAAAATTCTACAAAGATCCCATACATTTATCTTTTCGGATTAGAGTCTTTGTGTCCATTAACCATGTTATTATGTTGGTATTAAGACAAAATTTGGAACAAAATCTTTAATTTATACAACCTAACTCCATAGCTCTCATACAAATACGATTCCCAAAAATATAACCAATACCATATTTTCCTTATAAATGTTGGTATTGAAATAAAATTTGTCGATTATAGCTTTTACAATATCTATCAGGGCTGCCAGGTACTTTTTTTCGTTCTCCTTAAATTTAAAAATAAATTTCCCCAAATATCCCCCAATAAAAGAAAGAATCCCCAAAATAAGCCCTTGTAAAAAAATACATCATTTTTAACGGATAATTTAAAAATTTTTTTGAGTTTAACTTGTGCTATGTTCTTCAAGAGATAAATTTTTATCGAAAGGAAATACGTAGTTGTCGAACTTTCTTATAATGAATTTGCATGGGACCACAAAATCACTTAATATTTAAGAAAGTTTATTATTTTATTTTATTTTAATTTTATTTCCACTTTTATTAAAAAATAATGAGATAATGTTCTAGTTTGGATTACATTCCCACGTGCAGCAGTTATCTATTTGAGAATTGCTTTATTTGTTTCTCTACAAATACAGGCTTGAAGGCTCTTGCGTTTAGTGCTTAATTGCTTGCATTCTACATTTTAAGAATTAAGGCTTAGTTGGCCGGGAGTAACAGTAACGTTGCAAATCAGCTGATTCATTTTGTTAAGTGTAAAGCAATCAGAACGATTATAGTTAGCAGTAAAATGTTACGTCTCAATCTGTAAGAAATAGATTGGTCTAACTTTTTTACGGGAAGGTAACTGTTACTCCCGGCTAACTGAGCATTTAAGGTTGCTTCAGTCGACCGTAAATTTTGTGCAATGCATTGTAACGTACCGTAACGTACTGTATTTTCTGAATAAAAAATTATAATGCACAGATCAATTTTAAAACTATTTAAGTTGTGTGCTCGCATTTCTAGGTCAAGTAATAATTGGAACATTAGTGGTCTGGGGCATAATTTATTACTAGTTCTAAACCGATTTTTTTTATTTCTTTTTTAAAAACATAATGGTATGTTAATTTCGAATTATTTATAATCTAGACTTAAAATTTTTACGACATTAAAAAAATTTTCCAAAAACTTAAATAAGCGATTGTTTTGCCTTGTACACACTATTTGACGTTTCAATCGACTTTTCTTAACCCAAACTGCATACTAAATGTTTTTCTATACAAAGGAACCAATAAGCCCATTCTTTGCCCTAGAGGGAAGCGAACTGACACTAAAGTAGTCCCGTGATAGGTCGTTGGTGGTAGAGACCGGTTCTAGTTCTAACACTTTATATTAATAAGACCTATCACTTTTACATGGGGTTGTCATTGGAGGGGGTCAATTGACACCATTTGACCAGTCACAGATCTATTCTCAATGAACGTGCTTAGTGCCAGTTACTAAAATGTAGTATTATTTAAATACAATGTAGTGTTATTTCAATAAAACAAGTCCTAGAATTAAATTTAAGATCCAAATTTTAGAAATTATCAAAACATGTGTCACAGCACCAGCTAAAACTGTACTGAAATTCATTACTTTTTCTACCTTTTTGTTCTTTATAAACCAGTTAAGGGATTGGTTCTTCTTTCACTGGTCATGAGTCTTTTCTTTTTGTACTTGTTCTATTTTCACAAATCCCAGCACCAGTCTGTTGGACCAATTGACACCAATTTCCCGCAGGGTGGCTTTAGAGTTCACTTTAATTTTTTTGAACACCTCTTATACACATGAAGTTGTCCAGGAAAATGCAAATGTTGGACTTTTTGTACATAATTGAATTATTGACAGATTAACTTTAAACTTATCAGATATTTTTTTTAATAAAAACGAAACTTTTTTTTTGCCCGTTGCTCATTGATATCAAGTGATGTAGCAAAAATAGCCACTTTAATGTTTTGTGCATTAAACTTAGTTGTCATTTATAGAAAAATTAAGCTCATATTTTTTATTTCCCCAAAAAATCCTAAGTTTTTTTTATATCCCCAATGCAAACCCCAAATAAAATTTTCTGTCCCTTTTAGCAACAACCCCTAATTTGGGGTCAAAAAACCTATACTGGCAGCCCTGATATCTACTGTGTCAAGTCTCTCTCTCTAAAATTGCTTTAAGACGAAAAAATTTCATATAGATTTTGATATGTATCTAGGATAGCATTCGGCGTATGGAACTCCTTATTATAAATTTAATTCCAGTCTTTATTCTAAGTTATAGTCTTATATTAAATACCCTAAATTGTGTGTAGTTTTTAGTTTTTTTTTTAAGAAATTTTGGCCTATTGAACTTAATTAGCTCATTAATTTCTATGAAATAGCCTTCACAAGTGACTTTATTTGACTCACTTTCCTTGTGATACTTATAAAGTCATTTAGATTTGAAAAATTGTTTTGGCTTACATAACCTAAATTACTCACAGGTAATTTATCAAATTATAAGCCAATAGTGGCAAAAAATAAAAAAAATAATATTTTAAGCCGGATTCCAATTTCTAAACAAATTCACTTCTAATGACTTGAAGTATAAAACTTGTTCGCCTGCCAGCATAATTCTTGACGTTTTTTTTTTATCAAAAGAATACATTATAATACATTGGTTTTTGTTGCTGTTTTCATGTAATGAAAAATTAGTTCCTGTTTGACACACGTGCCACCTGTACGACCCCCAGATAAGTACAAGTAAAGTAAAACCCCCTCGCAACTAAAAGGTACAAATTACTACCAAAATAAAAAAAAAATCGAAAAAAATCCTACCATAATATCTACTCAAGCTTTAAGTCATGGGCTTTCAAGAAAACACACAATGACAATACAATTACAAATATTTACTTTTATTAAAATACTTTGTCATTTTAAATTAATTTTCTTATTTATTAACTAAAGAATCTATTCGAGAGAAGATACATTACAGATGGCTTTTGTCTTAGTCCCAATTTACAATGTGGAAATTTCTTGCCAAACAAACGAAGTTTGTTGATAAGGGGGCGACTTTGTAAGCGTGACACACTTCACTTTTTTCCTCTCTACGTCTGTCCGGCAAGAAATGCCCACCTTGTAAATTGCGACTTAAATCAAAAAAGGGAAGTAAAACATAATTACAAAGAAGGATTTTCAAAAAACTAAAAAATCGTTTCTAGTTTAGAACACAAAAATTGTCAGGAAACTACAATTATCAGTAAAACCATGACCCCTAATAACCTATAAAAACATTTTTATACCCTTCACCACAGGTGGAAAAGGTATATATAAGTTTGTCATTCCGTTTGTAATTTCTACAATATTAATCTTAGACCCTATAACGTATATATATTCTGGGTCCTTATGAGGAGAGAAGTTGATTTAACGATATCTGTCCGTCCGTCCGTCCGTCTGTCCGTCTGTCCGTCCGTCTGTCCGTCTTACGTTTGATATGTGTTTTCCGAAGACTCCAGACATGATAGCGGCGAGGTTGTTTTACATTTATGTCACATATAGTCTACCATCGGTTGCTATTGAAATTCAGCAAGATCGATCCACAAATGACCACGACTACCTCTAATATTTTCCAAAAATCCTGCCTGCCTATTGTGAGTGTGAAACGGCAAAACCTTCTGAACAGATTGTGTGGTTGCAAAATGTCCGTGAAAGCATGGGTTCGGTTCCCAGCTCAGTCAAGAATGAAAAATTATCAATAGATTTTAATTAATTTCATGTCGTAAAATTCCTTTCTTCATAAAAATAATTAAATAAAAATTGATGAACTTTAGCCTAATTTACACATCAAAATTTGGATTAAAAGCTACACTTAAAAAATTATGTAGTTAAATTGAAACGAAAATTCATTTTAAACAACTTAAAATTCATTTAAAAAACGGATCATTTACATTTCATTTAAAACAAATGATTTTTACATTAATTTTTAAATTTTTTATTTAGAAAACAGTTTTTAGTTTTAACTTTTAAAAAATATATTTACAGGGGTGTCATGGCAATCGAAAACGTAAAACGAAAGAATTTGGCAGTTCTCTTTATTAAACTTTTTATTTAATTTTTAAAATTTTTGCTAAAAAATTCTGTTTAACAGAGCATTATTTGTATAATAATTGTCGTAAAATTTTTTTTTATTACAGAAATTTTTTTAAAAAACGACTCTTAAAAAGTCTTTCGTTTTACGTTTTCAATTTCCAGGACACCCCTGTTAGACCGACAAAAAATCAAACTTCATAAAAAAATAAATACGGAAAAACATTATTTTTTGTAGTTTGTTTTTTGAATAACAAACATAAATGCTGAAAAATAAAATTATTCGTAAAATAACTATACTTTTATTCAATTTTAACAGTTCGGAAAACGAATTTAATAACCCACAATCAGTTACAGTAATAATTTTATGAGTGTATAAACAGTTTAACGAAATAACCACAATGCTAATTATTTTAGACATTTTCGTTAAAAATATACATATAATTTTGTTGGAGGTGACCATATTGAAAAATGTTTCTCCTCTAAGTTTAGAATTCTCTAATAATTTCTCTAAAGTTCCTTCCCTGTAAATTCTTTCTCAAGTAATTGCTCTTCATTTATTTTAAAAATTAATGATTTTAATGATGACGCTGTCGCTGATGATGAAGATAATTATTTTTATACATTAATTTTTTTTTTCAATAAGCTAAAATTGTTCAAAGACAATTTAATAAAGATCTAGGAAAATTTTAACAGAACAATAGAAACATGTTAAAGAAAAAATCCTAATTAATTTATAGGATTCGTGGAGAAAATATTAATAAAATAGCATATTTAGGAAATGTAATTTATTAATAATAAAATATATGTACAGTCAAATCCCGATAATGCGTACCCCGATAAATCGTAATTCCCAATAATTCGTAATAAACTGTCGGTCCCTTGAATAAATTTCGTTAATTTGTAAAATTCGTAATATTTTTTTTCAAATAAAATCTTTTTACCTCTTATAAATCGTAATAAAAGCAACAGAAACATGTAATGAACGATTTTTTGTTTACCGCTATATTTTTTCCATGGGATTTTTGCATTTGCGTGTGTGTTTATTTTCTTAAGATCATAAGAAGTTTTTTATGTTTTTTTATCGTTTTAGAAAATGAATTGAAAACCCCCGTTAATTCGTATTTATTTTATTTTAACCCCGTTAAATCGTAACCCCGCTGAATCGAAAACCCCTATAATTCGTAAGAAATGGCCGGTCCCTTGCGATTACGAATAATCGGGAGACCACTGTTTAACTAAAAAAAATCTAAAACCTGCAAAAAAAAAAACAATTTATAAGTAAGTCATCAACTAAAAAGTCCAAAACAAAATAAAAATAAACTATAAAAATATAAATTGTACTTCGGTTTAAAACACTATATTATGAGGTAAAAGCAAATGGGTACTAAACCCGCCGTAAGTTTAGCAGACGAAAGCCATTAATTTTATTTTGATTTATTATTTGAAATTGTGACCCGCCTGCGAAACCTTGTCTGGGTATTTAACTTTCAGCTCATAATATATTCTCTTAGTTCGCAGTAGAGTTTACATTGTTCAATAGTTTTATTAATTTTGTTTTATTAATCCTGTTTCAGTGTTTTAAGTGCTTTAAACCCACTTATCTCAAAACGGTAAATTTTTTGATGGATGATGTATTTATGAGCGATGACAGCTGGGTTTCAAAAGCTTTTTTGCCAATTTATTATTACTTATAAAATACAACGTATTACTTAGAAATATTTTTTTTAATCTCCTTTTGATTTCCTTTATTTTGAGGCCCTACATGATAGATTTAAAGACTGTTGGGTTTTTAAGACGAATACAACGATAGCTAAATGTCGAAGTACATCCAGAGGTAAATAATAAATTTACATACAAAGATACATAGAAACCCACAAAATATGCGCGAAAAACATTGCTCTTCCTCGACAGTCGAGTAAAAATTGCAAAAACTAAAAGAAGAGCAAAGTAAAGACAATTCAATACATTTCGCCTTATAATAAAATACACTTTTGTAAACTTAAGGCTAGCCAGGCAAAACTATAGACTATAGTTTAGCATAATTCAGAGACTAGACCCCTACTAATTTGCAGATAAAACACTAGACAATAATTTACACGTTTGGACTATTGACAAGATTTAGCTATAGAGGAAGCTACAGCTTCGGGACTTATGTTTTATCCTCAACAAGCAAATACAAACACTCGTGATAAATTAAGTTTTTTAAACTTTACAAGATTTTGTTTGTCGTGCTTAACTACCATTTTTTATTCTTAATAAAAACACTGAAATTTATTGTTGATGGGATAAGCTATTCCTATGCGATTTTCAGTGGTTGCTTAGGCCAGATCATCAGGAAACTTCATTCAAAGATTTTAGAAAAACAAAAGATATTAAATCAAATAAAACTGTTAAGCGTATAAGAATTATAAGCAACAGTTATACTTGTAGCAATATTTAAGTTTAAACAAAAACATCAACCATAAACATCTTTCTTACATTTCCCACTATAATTGATTGGAAAACTTCCAACATTAATTGTAGTTGTAAGTAGGTTAAGAAAAAACAAAATAAAAACAAAAACAACCTGCTTTATTGCTCTCACAAAAATAAAGCATGTTGCCAGTTTCGTTTTTTTACGCCGTGCACTTGCCAGTTTATTATTAAAGTAACTTTTGGAAATACAAAATTTAAATTTACAAGATTTTGTGTGTCGTGCTTAATTCCCAATTTGTATTCTTGATAAAAAAACACTAAAACGTACTTTGAACCAGTTATTAAGCGTACGGCTCGCACACCCAGGAACGATATATATTTTTTAGTGTTTGTGTAAACAAACACAACCCTTAATACCGTTCATAAATATTTTTAAAAAAGAGCCGAACATTATATATTGTTCTGTTCTTACCCTAGAGGGAAGCGAACTGACACTAAAGTAGTCCCGTGATAGGTCTTTGGTGGTAGAGACCGGTTCTAGTTCTTACACTTTATATGAATAAGACCTATCACTTTAACATGGGGTTGCCATTGGAGGGGGTCAATTGACACCATTTGACCAGTCACAGGTCTATTCTCAATGAACGTGCTTAGTGTCAGTTACTAAAATGTAGTATTATTTAAATACAATGTAGTGTTATTTCAATAAAACAAGTCCTAGAATTAAATTTAAGATCCAAATTTTAGAAATTATCAAAACATGTGTCACAGCACCAGCTAAAACTGTACTGTAATTCATTACTTTTTCTACCTTTTTGTTCTTTATAAACCAGTTAAGGGATTGGTTCTTCTTTCACTGGTCATGAGTCTTTTCTTTTTGTACTTGTTCTATTTTCACAAATCCCACGACCAGTCTGTTGGACCAATTGACACCAATTTCCCGCAGGGTAGTTTAAAAAAAAACAGAACAATTGCAGTGATACTGTAAACAAACATTATATTTTACTGTTCGATAATGTTTCTCTCTTAACATTGATAAAGAAATGAACAAGCTAAAATATTTTAGAAACGACCGCAGCACGAACAGCTTGTGTTTTGTTTGTGTAAAATTATTTTGCTTCCTTTTTGTTTTTTTAAGTGTATTTTGTTTTTCTAAGAAATGTTTGGTTTTTTTTACCAGCCAAAAGGGGCGCTAAGCACAACAGAAACGAACGAACATTAATGAGCTGAAGCGAATACAATGAAGTTTGTGGTTTAAAAAAACCCAACGGAATTAAATGTTCCCATCTTTTTGTTGAGTTGGATAAGAACAGTATTATTTTTGTTTTCGACAGAGAACAAACAGGTAAACGTTATTTTTTAATTATTTACAACACAAACACTATTAGCGTTTGTGCTTTCAACAAATCTATCAAACCGAACACAAAGGAGCGATATTTAGTATTTATTTTCGAACGCTGGTTTAAACAATCCTAAATGGGATTACTTTCGAAAATCAGTCCAAGAATTTCTTAAGATAAGTACAAAATTCTTGGCTAAGTAAAAAAAAGATTGAACTTTTCGTTCATAGTGTCACTCTGAGAATAAAATTGCAAAGTGAGCATTTAAATCTCATATAACATATTAGTCTTTTCTCTCAGCAATGCATTCTTTATGCGTGCATACGCTTGTTTTTTTCTTAGACACTACAAAAACACCACACAAGTTCGTAAAAAAAAGATTTGCTTGTTTTGCGTAGAAACAACAAAAACAACAGAACAAGCAGAAATAAATACATTATTTTCATGTTTAAAAAGTGAAATCAACAGCAAAAGTTCCTATTTAGTTTATATTTTTATATGTTTTATAAATAAAATTCTGTAAGGTGTAAAACGGTTAAGTAAATCAATCATAATAATATTCTGGGATAAGTGTTTTAGGTTAGAATCAGTCTAATTTCACTTTCGGATTATTTCAAGTACGAATTCTCGGGATTAAATCAGCTTTAGAATTGATTCAATTTTAGTTTAACTTAAATCAATCTCCTTTTCGGATTATTTCAAGTACGAATTCGGGATAAAATTTAAATAAGTTAAGTTTTACGCACGTATTTTTTATATAAAAAAAGAGGTTTTGAAACTTTGGCTGTTTTTTCATCTCCAGATATACAAACAAATTTAAAATGTGTTTGTATGGGAAGTCCCACGCGACGCCCACTTCTCAAATCCCACTAAATTTTTATAAGATGTTGTGTATTGAAGACCAACATGCTTGAAGATAAGTTGGCTCTTACCGATCCTAAGATATACAGAAAACAAGAATAAAAAGCCACAACAACAAGGGTTTTATATGTAAGTAAAATTAGAGGCAAACGTAGTTTTTTGCTTATATCTCAGAATTTTATGAACCAATTTGACCGAATTTTAATAGCAAAATTTAAACGAGCGTATCTGACTTAAGTATATACCAACCAAGTCCCCATCATATCTGGGGTCTTTGGAAAATGTATTTCAACAGATGGACGGATAGACGATCAACCGGATTTAAACTTATCTTCTCATAAGGATCCAGAATATATACTTAGTAGGGTCTAGGATCCAAGTTTTGAAAGTTACAAATGGAATGACAACTTATTATATACCCTACCTTCGGTGAAGTTGATAAAAACTTACCCCTATATTCATGAAAAATATTAATGATTAACAAAAGGTTTATCAAACTTATTTTCATAGAAAGTTAGACAATATTCTAGTTTAAACTGTAGACCATGCTATAATCTAGAGTGATTTGTATATGTAGGGGTCTGGGCTAAAGCGAACCAAGTCACAAAAAAAACAATGTGAAAATATTATGAGTTTGAGTAAGTGAACTGCAATTAATTTTGAACACAGAAAAAATTAAAAATTTTCTCTAATCACCAATTTTATACCAAATTCTTAGAATCAGGCAACCCATTTGTTGATGTTGCACCAACTTATTACCAAAATGATTATATTGATTACTAAAAATTGTAGAAATTTAATATTTTGAAATTTTTTTTTTTCAATAAATGATATTTTTAATTTTAATTAAAAAAATTATCAAAAAACTTTGCCGTTTCAAACAATGTGTTGATAGATTTTGACAATTTCAAACAACTATTTTACAAGTTTAAATTAGTTTATTTTAAACGAAATGATTTTTTGTTATTTGATTATTATTTTAATTCAAAATTTATTTCAAAACAACTAAAATGTTAATTAACTCTAAATGATATTTTTAATTTTCGTTCAACAAAAAAAAATAATTGATTCAATTATTACATTAATTAAGTTTAAATACTTTTTAAATAATTTTTTTTATTGATAAAACTTGTTTCGGTTCAGCTCTGAGCCCTCCACACATTTAGCCCTAGGATTACCATCTTGGTCTGGCCAGACCAAATTTGTGTTTCACTTGCAATATCTTTCCAATAGAACAAAAAATACAAAATCAAAAAACCAGGTACGTGAATTCTACAAATGATATGCTCTGAATCGAATAACATTTATTTGGAATCGATCGGAGTAAATATGTGGGGTGAAATTGCATTTTTATGTACTCATCTATTAAACTACCCTATTGGTCTGGCTGGACCACGAAGTATTGTATTTGTATGTTGTTTTGTTTTTTTTTTTACCAAATTAAATAAAACTACACAGAAAAAATTAAAAATTTTCTCTAATCACCAATTTTATACCAAATTCTTAAAATCAAGGAACCCATTTGTTGATGTTGCACCAACTTATTACCAAAATGATTATATTGATTACTAAAAATTGTAGAAATTTAATATTTTGAAAATTTTTTTTTTCAATAAACAATATTTTTAATTTTAATTAAAAAAATGATCAAAAAACTTTGCCGTTTCAAACAATGTGTTGATAGATTTTGAAAATTTCAAACAACTATTTTACAAGTTTAAATTAGTTTATTTTAAACGAAATAATTTTTTGTTATTTGATTATTATTTTAATTAAAAATTTATTTCAAAACAACTAAAATGTTAATTAAATCAAAATTATATTTTTAATTTTCTTTCAACAAAAAAAAATAATTGATTCAATTATTACAATAATTAAGTTTAAATTCTTTTGAAATAATTTTTTTAATTGATAAAAAACTACTAATAATTTTTTCTGTGTATGTGACTTGACGACGAAATTAAATTACATTTAAAACAAAAACAAATTATAAAATATTGTTTTTGTTTTACATGTAAGTTAAGCGAACGAAGTCTTCATTCGTTATTGACGAACAGGCCATATATTTTTGTCTTTTGTTTTTTGTATTTGTGTCTTGTTTTTTAGGTTTGCACAAAACCAACCGCAAGGCAAAGGAGGTTTATATTGCTTTGAATAAAAAGAACCCAACGAAACGAAACACATGAAAAAGAAATACATGCTTTTTTAAATTTCTTTTATTTTTCGGGATTTTCAAATGTGCAACACAACCTTTTTAATAATTTTGGGCACTATATCACTATGATGTTTATAAGGCTGCAATGTCAAAGGAACAATTTACTCTATTGCTACGGTTCATCCGCTTTGACAACGCGAACACTAGGCCAATGCGGCAAGAATTGATAAAATAGACGATCTTTGGTTGAGACTTGTTGCGAATTTAGAATTCTCATACGCTCCTGGGGTAAACCTAACTGTGATGAATAGCTTCTTCCTTTTCGATTACGAACGCGATTCGCGCAATACATTCGATTGAAGCCAGTCAAAGACAGCATAAAAAGTGGTGGATATGTGACTCGAAAACAAAATATGCCTTAAAAGGCCAAAATTAAACAGGAAAAACTTCTGATTGCACCCAAAATGTAAACCAGGGGGAAACAGTTGTGATGGATTTGTCAACCGTAATTTATGACAATTTTTTCACAATTCTGAAACTCTCAAATACACTGATGGAAGTCCGCTTGGCTCTTGTTGGAACTGTTCGCTGTAGTGAAATCCTTGTGTCACATTTTTTAAAAAAATCAAGCAAACGTCAAGTATGCGAAATTTTATTTGGCTTCTATGAGGATAAGCATGCACTCTGTCCATATGAACTAAAAATGAATAAGGCTTTTATACTAAAATCAATAGAAAATAAGACAAATACTATCACAGAATACAGGAGATGAGCCAACTTGTTGAGCAACCATATTGGACGTTTCAAAAAAAATCTAGCCAAATCATTGAATATAACCAAAATAACGGTGGAGTTGATACAATGGATCAGATACTACAGCTGTAAACGTGAAACCTGTCTCTGGTCCTTAGGGCCAAAGACAACAACCTTGTAATGACCAACCATATCGCCGTTGAAAACAGAACCTTTTCCAAAATCTTCAAAAAATGACCGCCCATTTAGCGCTAAGTTTAATTAATTAACAAAAACAAAAACCCGTTTTAGCTGTAATAAATTTGGAGAAGCCATGTGCCTACAACCATGATTGTGATGTATTATTAAACATTTTAACAAATCATCTTAAGTCGAGATAAGTTAGCAAAAAAGTTTTAAAAAAAAAACTCGGTGAACAAATGATTTTTATCAAATTATAAAATAGATCGAAAGGAAAGAAAAATTTCGTTTGTACTACAATGAAAACGTAAGCAAAAATGTTTTTTGAATGAAAATTCGTACGTTTAACAACATTTTATTGAACTTTTTAAATTTGACTTGAGATGTATGTATGTTCAATGGAAAATATATGTACCATTTTACTTTGTATTCAACTTGTGGTCTGACCAGACCAAGAGGGGAATTTAGTGGTAAAAATTTACCAGTATTCCTAGGGTTAAATATGCCCAAATATGTTCACAGATATGCACATCTCAAAGTGGTTTTCTTAACCAACTTTGAGCTTTTCTTTTGTTTTTTAATTTTCCTTTTAAACTTTATGCTCATTTTAAACTCTAATTGAATTTAATGCAAAGTGGCGGTAATGTTTGTTTTTTTTTAAATATTGCGGCGCATGAGTTCGCGTAACAACTGCAAAATTAAATTCTCTGAATATAATGAAATGTTTATTCGAATTTACATTTTCTGCCTTTTCTCACTTTTAACCACGTCAAGACTCTTAAAGTCCTTATTAGATTTAGGAATTTGAAGTGCTAACTTGGCCAAGAGGAGATTGCACGCTTTTCTTGTTATGTTCGTGCTCGTTTTACAAGAAAATAAAAGGTGTAAATTTAGTTATTTTTTTCTTTTTATTTCTCTTTTGACAAACAAAAGGGAAGAAAAATTAAGGGCTTATTTGTTTGCATAAAATTTGAGAATAAGTGAAAGATATAATCTTGAGTTTATTGTTTAATAAATCTAATTTATTATTAACTTTTTATATTGTTGTTATTTTGTTTTATAATTTTTATCATGTTTGTTTGGAAAAGGGTTCTTTAAGATAATACGTGGGCATCTGCTGATGCATAAAATAAAATTGTTGTTACGGAACGTGATTTTTTTATGTTTGTTAAGCTTTTAAGGAAAAACAGAATTTGAAGGAAAAAAATTATGGTTTATTAATTTTTATTTTGTTTAGGGAAAGAAAAACAAACTTTAAAACAACATTTTTTTCGTTAAGAGAAAACACACTTGACTTCTTTGGAATTTTTAAACTGCATTAATTTTATCTTTAATCTCTTTCAACAAAGATCTTATGTCAGCCATATAGAAAAGTTATTCCACTTGATTCTCGGTCTTTCTTTTGCAGACTGCTATTTCCATATGAGCTAAAGCGTTTTAAGATTGCATGACCATTTCAACTGTCACCTTTGACGAATGAGTAGTACAAAAAAAAAATTCGTTTGCAATTTTCCAAATTATTCAAACATACCAAAAGTCACGCACATAAAGTCCTTCCCCTTTTCACACTTAAACATATTTTCCTCCATACTTTTACATACACTGACCTTCGCATTTATTAGAAACGATTAAACGTCTGTCTTGAAAGTTGTGCGGTTAAACAGGAAAATATTTATGGTTTTTGGGTATTCTAGAGGGAGGGAACGGGGTGAGCAAAAGGTAGACAAGTATTTGTTCTGAACAAATAACCAATCAAGTTAATAAATGGTCGATTAAATTGTAGATTTTATATGCAAAAAGTAATAAATAAATGAAATTGTTATTATAAATTATCTAAATTTCAGTGAGTCTTCAAAAAAGTAAAATGGGTTTGAAAGAACATATTAGAGGCTTTTTAATCAGCCATAAGTGAACTTTATGAATAGTAAAATTCTACAGACTAATCCCGATCATATCTGTGGTCCATGGAAACTTTATTTCAACTAACCAACTAAAAGACTATTAATTATTGAATCAACTTATTAGGGCGTCCAGTTGAGGTTTTCGTATCGGATTCGGAGTCTCCAAAATTTTTCGGCATAAAAAATTTCTAATACATCTTAAAGTCAAAATTCTTCGAAGCTGGCGATGCAATACTTAAAATATCGATTTGAAATTTAAAAAAAATTAATTTTCTTGCTATATTTAGCCCAGTGTTCGAAAATAATAGTGTTTGTTTCGGAAAATTTGTGGAAAAACAAACGCTAATAGTGTTAGTGTAGAAAATCATAAAAAAAAAACGTTTGCCTGTTTGTCATCTTTCGAACACAAAAATAATACTTTTTTTATCTAACTTAACAAAAAGATGCGAACATTTAATTCCATTTGGTTTTTTTTAAACTACAACTTCATTGTGCTCGGTTCCGTTCATTAATGTTCGTCGCTTTGGCAGGGAAAAAACCAAACAATTTTTACAAAAACAAAATTCACATACGAAAAAAAAACAAAAAAGCCAGCAGAATAATTTTACACAATACACGCACAAGCTGTTCGTGCTGTGGTCTCTATCCATACAAAAAAAGAAACTTTATAGAACATTAAAAAATAATGTTTGTTTACAGTATCACTACAATTGTTCTGTTTTTTAACTTCGGCTATTTTTTGAAAATAGTTACGAACGGTATTAAGGCCGAACGCTAAATAATGAACCGTTTATTTTCGAACACTGATTTAACCATTAAAAAGTTACTGTTTAAAAAAAAGAGTCTAAAGTCATATAAGGACCAGTCTAATATACATTTAGCATCAATGTTAGAGTAGGAGTCGGAGTTGGAGTCGAAGTTACAGTTGGAGTCGGAGTCGGACCTAAAAAATGTCTGCGGTTTGGAGTCGGAGCCGGAGTTAGAACTATTTTTTGTCGACTCCTCAGCCCTGATATATATATATATATATATATATATATATATAACGGGTCCGCCATCTAACGTTTTTTTTCAACTAGTGCTTATTTCGTGAATGGTAACACTTAGCTCAAGTCTGATTTGACAGATAATTAGTTTGATCCTTCCGCTGAACGAATATGGTTGTGTATACGCTTGAACAATGCGACTTTCAGAAGATGCCGATTTTGCCAAAAATCAGATGAAGCTGATTTTGATCTGGGCGGGTATGTAAACAACCAAAATTGTCGCATTTGGGGCACAGAAAATCCGCACGCATGCAATGAAAAGCCGATGCACCCAAAACGAGTCACTGTTTGGTGCGGAATTTTGGTCCAGAGGCATATTTGGGCCATTTTTCTTCGAAAATGGGCAAGGAGTGGCCGTTACAGTCAATGGCGATCGTTATCAGGTCATGGTAAACGAATTTTTGTTCACAAAAATTGAAGAGGAGGATATTGGCAACATTTGGATTCAACAGGACGGCGCTACGTGCCACACATCCGAAGCTACACTCGATGTTTTGCGCACTGTTTTTGAAGATCGCATTATCAGCCGCAGAGCTGATGTCGTTTGGTCACCTCTGAGCTGCGATTTGACACCGTTGGACTACAATTATTTGTGGGGTGCAGTCAAAGATTAGTGTTACGCCAACAAGCCAGAGCCATTGGTGAAATACAGCTGCACACAATCGATAATGTGCCTAAAAATTGGACCGATCCGTTCGTGTAGGAAATTTGAGAAAATATTCAGTAGGTTTTTTATAGCATTTTCAAAAAAAATAAGTTATTTCGCAGACCCTTTATATATATATTTATGTATATCGGTTGACATTTTAGCTGCGTGGGAACTTTCGATATCGATAACTATGGTTTGACAGCTGAGAATATCAAACTGATATTTCTGCTCAGTAAAATTTGTGAAGTCATCATGAATTTTTTTTTTTTTTTACAAATACAATTATAATTAAATAACCGAACAATAGTAACGTAGACCTTCAGCCCGTTGTAGTGAAACATACAGAGTCTCTGGCCGGAATCGAACCCGCAACCGCCGACCAACTAAAAATAAATAAATTTATCTGTTCGCAAAGTTCATAGAGCACTTCGTCCATTTTACGGTCAACATAATCGGCCTAGTGAGCAAGCAACTTGAGCAGCTATTGATGATTTAAATTTTGTATTCTACAAGAGTTTTATTTTTGCCTACACTCATCTACGCTTCTCTGCAGGAGACCAAAGTCTCCGGCGGGAATCGAATTCGGGAATTTTATTGAACTGTTTATGGCTTTTAATCCAAATTTTTATATTTAAATTCATTAAATTATTTTTATGATGAAAGGAATTTTACAACATGAAATTAATTAAAATATATTGATAATTTTT
Source organism: Pollenia labialis (assembly GCA_949318255.1). NCBI lineage: Eukaryota > Metazoa > Arthropoda > Insecta > Diptera > Polleniidae > Pollenia > Pollenia labialis. Next base: position 27,477,037 of record OX439141.1, on the reverse strand, counting down.
CATTCTTGATTGGCCGGGGAATCGAACCCACGTTCACGGACACGCTTATCGCCATTGACGACGTCTGGCAGCCATTAGTCAAACGTCAATCCTTAAACCAAATAGTATTCTCACCTTTGATTGATTGTCTATTTTTATTCATTTATTTACATGTTCTTCCTTCATTTTAATATTTAAAGCATGAATTTTTGGAATGTAAAGAAGAATTTAAATTTTTATACTTTTTTAAATTTAAAACGTTTTTATTAGAAATATTTGCTTAAAAATATTTATGTAAAAAAATTTATGCAAAATATTTATGTGAATAATTCATTATTGTATTTATATTATCGATTTTAACATTATTGCCGAAAAAATATTTATGTGCATAAATAATTAAAAAAAAAATATTTGTTAAGCATTTCGGTAAACAAAATTTTAAATTTATTGACGTGTCGCTTAAAAAATAAACCCAGCATAATTTTTGTACTTTGCACCACTAGTTGTGAATGACGGTGTACCAAGTAAGTAATTCCGTGCGAAACTTTTTTTATAGGTACGTATATCATTGACTTGACAAAGGTTATATATATTTATGTCTATTATGGTTCTTTAGCTACTCTAAGTTGATTTAGCCATGTTAATAAGAATGTTCTTGCGCTGGCAAGTCTGGGTTCACACAATGAAAGTTTTCTTGCATTAAGTCAGAGTTTATAGATGAGTGGTTAATAAAATATGCTATTATTCTCTCCCCTCTCACCAATATACTCTGACTGTTTGAAAGGATACTTTCATAGTGTAAACCAAGACAAAGACTCAACAGAAAATGAAAATGTTGGTGTTAAATTGTTTCAAGTTCTACTGACGGGTTGGGAAATAAAGTCTAGCACAATTGGGGCCCTGAAAGATCAAGGGTTGCAAAGATTCAGCAATTTTACATGCCCCATTTAAAACCCAGATTCTTTAATTTGTTAAGCAATAAAGTTTTTAAACGTTAGTTAAGCTTACAAAAAAGAACTAAGTAATAATATGTTTGTTGTAGCAAATGAGAAAATTTGTTGTCACAACTAAAGCTTGCAATTGGTAATTTATTGCCTTCTCCAAGATTCGGGTCCTAGTAATTAGCTTTAAAAGTTCTGATTGCAAGTTTTTAATTACAACTACCAAAATTATATACAAGGCAAATATATTTGGTTGTTCTCAACAAAGTCACTGCCCCTCAACTTAAATAATTCATTATACATTTTTGTTGTTATAACCAATTTTTTCTCTTTCGTTTGATTTTTTAAATTTCAATTTATTTATTTTTTGCATTAATGGAGGACACAAAGGGTTTACTAAATTTCTAGACCGTTTGATAGTGGCAACTGAATTTTATACCAATTAAATTTAGTTTTCATGATCAATTTAAGCAAACAAATCTCTCGTTAAACGAAGGAATCAGCCTACACAAACAATGCTTTTAGTTGGTGTGACTTAATTTTTACAAGATATATTTTAAAGGATGAGAAATGATTAATAAACTGTTTGTTTAACAATCTAAACTTTCTTTATTAATATAAAATTTATTTAAAAATTCTTTACTTTGCTTTGAATTTTGTTCTTACAACCCACAAATGCGATGGTAACAACTAATTTTTCCGATTAGCAAGAAATTTGTTTGTCAGAACTAAAATTTATAAAAAAAAATTTAACAAACTGTATCTACAGGCTTTTAGTTTTATTTGCAGTAATCAAACTTGTTTATTGTAAGTCGTATTTTGGGCATTATGAGATAAATTTCAGTAGCTACCAACCAAAAATGTGGCCACAAATTTCGTTGCTCTTACAAATTTGTCTGTTCTAATTTTATAAGTTTTATTACACCAATTAAGAATAACCAATTTAAAATATATTTAACGACTTGAGAAATAATTTTTCTTACTTTAAATGAGATTTTTAGTTGCATTAATTTGGTACCCCCAACTATTTCCTGGATGGGAAATTTTTTTTTAATGCTGCAATCAAAATTGTGTTGCTACATTTTAGAAGTTTGCTAATTGAAGTAAAATTACATTAAATTAGATTGAAAGTCCTCATCCATATTATGAAATATTTGCTGCAATAACTTTCTTCAATTCTCTTTTGAAACTGCATTCGTGTCCACAGAATAAAATTTTTGTTTTGCAGCATTGAGTGAGTCATTTGCAATGCCTTCTCTCTTTCTTTCAATAACAAACTTAAAAAACATCAACAAACTCAAATGTTTCAAAATATGAATTGGGACTTATATCTTAATTTAAGACCAGAATTTATTAAAAAGAAATTGCTTTGATTTCTACGATCAAATTTTTGAGTTGTTTTAACCTAAATTTCTTGTAGTAAAAAAAATGTCAAGAATTTTTTTTTTGATTATCAAAAACTTTGGTTTTTTTAAAAAAAAAATATTTTTTGCAATCAAAACTTTGTTGCTAAATTTATGAAATTTGTTAATGGAAATAAAATAACAATTTAAGACCAGCATTTATTAACAAAAAATTGCTTTGATTTCTACGGCCAAATTTTCGAGTTGTTTTTACCAAATTTTATTTGTAGCAAAAAAAAAAATGTCAAGTATTTTTTTGTTAAACAAAAATTTAGTAACTTAAATTTTTTTAAACAAATATTTCTATGACTTCTGCAGCAAATTGTAGTTTTTAATTGTGAATACAAAATTTTAGTTTAAGGTAACCATTATTTGGGCGGGGGCTTCTTGGTGGAGGCTAACTTAACTATAATATTATTGCCTGTGACAATAACATGGTAAAAGTAACCATCATATATTTCAAAATGTTTCGTTAAAAATGGTTTTGTTTGTGGTAACCCTTACAGAAAAATGCGTTTTCTCTATTTACATATTGTTAGATATTCTTAAAACAATATTTTTGGTTTCTTTGTGGAACGTTTTAGTTACAGCAATCAAAATTCTTAATTTTAAATAACAATACAACATACTTGACAATAAAGTTGGTTGTTGTAACTAAAGCAGTTTTTTGGGACAGCAGCTTCTTTAGGCACAATTTCGAATTTTTTTTTTTAGTATGTATTTAGAATTTAACAAGGCGAATTTATTGTAGGTTATCGCGGTACTCTCGTACAACTCGTACAAAAACCACAAGCAATTTGTTTTTGTAAAATCATTGTAGAATGTCAAAAACATAAACAAAACAGAAACAAAGATACCTAATAAACACAATTTTGACATCCAACAAATGTTATCAGCAGGGCTTTTAAGATTACCTATAATGAATTCGCTTTGGAATAAACTAATACATATAATTTTTGATTACATTTTCAAAACTTCAAATATTGACATTCGAATAGATGTTGGGTAATCCCTCAAACATTTCTACTAAATTCCCTTAAAACATTTATGATTACGATTACAATAATGATCATATAAGAAGATAAATAAATAACTAACGAAAGTAAATATCTCTTAGGCCCGTTTTCACAACTTACCGAAAGCTAAAGGTAGGATTTTATCGGCCGTATCAAAAGTGTTCCATTATTAAAACTTAACTTTAACTTACCAGGCAGGATGAACCTTTACATACTTCATCGCTCACTTTAGGTAAAAGTAAAGTTTTACTAATAAAACACGTTTTATAAGGCCGGTTAAAGACTACTTTTAGCTATCAGTAAGTTGTGAAAACGGACCTTAATATATTAAATATACAATTTGCTTATACTTTAAAACCACATCAATACATTTTATTTACATCATTCAATTATTTATACAAATGTCTACAAGAACAAAAAGGGAAAATAATGTTTATGTACATGACTATTAGCCTGTGTAAATGTTTGTTTACACTAGAGTAAAATTTATTTTTATTTTATGTTTTTAGAACAATATTTACGAAAAAGAACATAAATGTGTTTTAAGCATAAATAAATACAAAACAATTTGTTTATTTAGTTTTTCCATTATTGGTTTTTTTGTCTTTTTTTTTTGCAGGTGTAAACAGGTTTTCTTAATTTAATGAATATTGAATAAAGTGTTAATTGGATTTTAAAGAAAATATTGTTTTATGAATAATATTTTATTTAAAAAAAAAACATGCAAAATAAATCAATACAGCCAGTATTTAAATAAAGAATGAGGATAATATTTCCTTAAATTTGTGTTAAAATATTAACACAGTAAAAATTCAAAAAAAAAATTAATTACAAAAATTTATTTACTAAATGGTCCTAAAATTGACTTTTGTATAATTAAAAAATCAATTTGATAATAAATTAAAGTTAATAGTTTTTAAGTTTGTAAAGGGTGGTTAAATTTTAAGGGACGATGTTGAATGTGAACCACACGTAAACGTTAAATTTTTTTTTGCGTTTCATTTGACATTTTTAAATTTCAGACTAACTCAATCTGAACCATTGAAAGATACACAATCGAGCACCGCGTTAAAGTTATTCAGGCTTATTATGAAAATGGGCGTTTAAATAAAAATGCATATCGTGCACTTCGTGATTTTTTTCGCTCAATTAAATCGTCCAAATGTGCGAACAATCGAAAAAATCATGCAAAAATTTGAACAAACCGGGCCTGTAGGAGATGTGAAAATACCAGTGCATGCTCGTATTGCAGCTGTTCGCGAAAGTGAGGCTGAGGAGCCGTCCACCTCAACTCGTCGTCGTACCCAACAATTGCACCTCTCACGCTCTTCGTTGATGAACATTATGCATTAAGACTTGCATTTACACGCTTGAAAGGTGCAATTGACTCAATAACTAAAACCTCTTGACCATTCCGAACGTCGTCGATGGTCAGAATGGTGGCAAGAAATGGCAACAGTGGATTATCATTTTTCTAAGGAAATCATCTTCAGTGATGAGGCACATTTTCACCTCAGTGGATTCTTCAATTAGCAGAATTTCCGCCTTTGGGCGAATGATAATCCAAAGGTGATTGTCGAAAAACCAATGCACCCACAAAGAGCGACTGTTTGGCGCGATTTATTAGCTGGCGGCATCCCCGGGCCGTATTTTTCCGAAATGAGGCCGGTCTGGCAGTTACTGTGAATGGATGAGATGATGACGAACCGAATTACCCCAAAGAAAGAAGTACAACGGTGTCATATCACACGATCTTGACGGCCAATTGACATCGCCACCACGTGAGATAATACGGCCATTGAATTTGTCGCGCAAAAAAGCCATTGTTTCGTTAGCTGTGTTGCAAGTGGCAGCGTCCTGTTGAAAACACATATCGTCCACAGCCATTTCTTCCAATTCGGTCCAAGAAAAGTTCGTTATGATCTTACGATAGCGAACACCATTCACATTAATTGCCTGGTCGTCCTCATTTTGGAAAAAATACGGCCCGATGATGCCGCCAGCCCATAAACCGCACCAAACAGTCGCTCTTTGTGGGTGCATTGGTTTTTCAACAATCACTCTTGGATTGATTATCATTCGCCCAAATGCGGCAATTATGCTTATTGGCGAATCCACAAAATGTGTTGCAATTTCTTGCCACCATTCTGACCATTGATCTTTCCTTGGTTCAAATTGAGTTAGTCTGACATTGAGAAATGTTAAATGAAATGCAGAAGAAAAACTCGACGTTTAGGTGTGGCTCTTATTCAACATCGGCCCTTAAAATTAAACACCCTTTAGTACAAAATTTTTCATTTGAAATATCCTCAAATTTAAGGAGGTATTAATCATCAAATCGTCAATGAAAATTTTTTGGACCCCAACATCGTCAAAATGGCGATAAAACGGTAAGTCTTGCAATCGTGCTTGCAGGTATTTATTTATCGCTCGTTACGAAAATTACTTAAGATATTTTGTCATCGCAAACGTAGGTCTCCATTGGGAAAGAGCCGGGGAATCGCTAATACGTAATTAAATCAATAAACATATTGTTATTGGCCATGTTGTTAGAAGCACCCATGGCAAGATAGCGAAGTTGGCAATTATATAGAACCCTCAAGCCATTAAACGAACAGGCAGCCCTCTTAACATCTAGAGGAGACACATCAAAGCAGAAACAAACTTAAAAGGAAATACCTCGACTAAAGGGAAAAATATGGCACAGGACAGATTACAACGAAAGAACTTTGTTGTAGCTCTTTGTTCAAGAATGGAAATCAATGTGTATAAATATAGTGGTATCCTTCATGACTGGATACCATTAAAATGTTTCTTTACCAGGGAGAGGTCCACTCAAAATAATTTAATGCTTTTCTTATGGAATGCTTTCGTGAGCCGGCAACAGTATCTATCGAAATGGGGTGTGATATATATAAAAAACAACAACCTAATCTCCATCATATCGGGAATCTTGGAAAATGTATTCCAACCAACACATGTTAAGAAGGTCATCATTCAATCAACTTCCCTTTTGAGGGGATTTAAGATGCTTATAACTTTTTTGGGGTTAGATCAATATCATGAATATAACAAACAATATGTCAAAGTTTTTCTTTTTAAAATACTGGCTGTATTTTGCAAATATTTCTAAAACTTCTATTGAAATATAAACTTACCACAATACGACGTCTAACGCGTTTCATTTTTTGATAGGAAGCTGAAGGATCCAATGTGCGCTTGATTTCAAAAAGCTTTTAAGCAGTTATAAAGATAATTTTTTTTTAAGAAAAAAGCTATAAAATTTTATTTTAATTATATAAATTGAATGTAACATGTACTTTAAAGCACTTATGTTGCAGAATTTATTAAAAGTTATTTTACAAAACGGAAACGGAAACTAAATTACTTTGACGTTTGTTCGAACAAACGAGGGTTTGTGGTTGATTAGCTGGAAAATTTTAATTTTTAAAATTTAAACAAAGTTTTTTACAAGTTTTTAAATTTTATTTTGTTTTTGGTTTTTTTTGTTTTCATTTAGTTTCAAAGAAAATTTTCTTGAGCAAATAGAAGTTTTATTTTAAAGATATATTTTTTTATATTCATAAATATGTTTAAGTTCTCTATTATTTTTTCTAACAAAATCAACCGTTTGTTTTTGCAGAAGGAAATTCTAAAGTGAGTTTGTAAAAGGAAAACAATCTCAAAGGATTTTTTTTTTGTTGTTAAATATTATTTCGATTTCAAGTTACTTTCTGCTTTTGCTGTTCACCGAGCGGCCTGGCAGATATATGTACATACAAGCATACACTATATAAAAAAAAATCGTTTAAATGTATAAAGATATCCTGTATTTAATACACACACAAGGATACAATACAGCACAAGACTTTTTCTATTTATAAATACACATTATTTTTGTTTTTGCCATTTTACTCTTTTACTACAAAAAGCCAACGTTTTACATAAAAATACAAACACAAATACAAACTCAAACACACGAATACACTCACTTTAACACAATGAAAAATAAATAAGTTAAATATTTGTAATGATTAGCAAATAAAATAAAACCACTAAGGTTTTTGCCCAAATTCTATTTAATTTCTTTTGAAAATTTAAAATTTCCAAAATTTTAAATTAATTTAATTATTCTCTTTATTAAAAATTTATTTTATTCAAAATTTTCTTAGAATATCTCTTCTTATTTTTTTTTTTTTTTATTATTCGTTTGAAAAGTTTTTTTCTATTTCCAAACAACCGTTTAACCGCACGTCTCAGATGAAACTGAAAATTCTGCGAGATTTGTTAAAGATAAAATACCCCCTGGAAAAAACTAATTTTTTTTTTATATTGTTAATTTGTCTTTTGAAAGGTTTTCTCGCTCTCTCTTTGTTCGAACCAGAAATGAGGTTAAAAAATGCGAAACAAACAAATAGAGAGCGTGAGTTTTACCAACTAAAAGAGCAGAAAAGCATCTTGTTTTGGCCAAAATGTAGGAAAAACAAGTTAGAGTGATATTGTGGCCTGTGCCGAATTTCGTATACTCTCCATTGACAGTAAATAAATAAATAAAATAAATTCCGTTTTTAAGCTACCATTTATGTTAGTTATTGCAACAAAATTATCAATTGTTTTAGGTTGGTGGTTCCACGTTTAGATTCATAACGCTTATCCTACTGGGCCAGTTCAATCCCAAACTGCTTAGGATAACTAGAAGCAATTTTAAGAGGGGAACAGAATAGTCGCTGTAGTTCAACGTTACGAATAGTACTGCAATCTGTCAAAAGTTAAAATCAGCAGTTTCAAAGTAGTGTCAACAGAATACGTTGTCGTCGTTGTCGTTGCAGTTGAAGTTAAAGCGCAAAATTCTAAATTTTGAACTTTATTGCGCTACAGAGAATTGGTCAGTTTCAGCTGCTACAGCAACTACTTTATTCTGTTCCAGGCCTTACACCAACATTGTTCTTTTCTTTTGAGGTGTTCAAAAGAGACCGCGTTCTTAGCAGACCGATAGACAGACGGACAAAGCTAAATCGACCTAGAATTACTAAAGGCCCCAGAATATATGTAATTATGGGTTCTTATATGAATATTAAAAAAGTTTCACACAGAATGACAAACTTAATATACATTAATTCACCACTAGTATAAAAAGAAAATTTTGTATTCGTTTCAATGTAAATAAAACACTTACATGTGTGTGTGTGCATGTATGCAAACGTATGTTACAGTTTTTGCGAAAACTGAAAAAAGAGAAAAAGAGCAGAAGTAAAGTTTGCATGTTTTGTTTGTAAAAAAAAAGTGTTGTCAATCAAAGTATTTAAAACAATGTTTATTAGCCAAAATTTATCGATAAAATATTTGTGGGCCAACTTCGTTCGACTGACTTATTGGCATATTTTAACCGTTATTCAAATGAATTTTATATAAAAACATCTTCAAATCAACTTTTAGATTATCCCGCAGCGATGTTCTGCAGATTGCGTAGCTCGGCGATAAGTAGACTCAGAAGGATCCGTGTAAACAATCACGTACAGCATCCACAGCTTCATCGTGGTTCATCACCCTGGTTCTCAAAACGTGTAGGTAAGCTTATAACAACTGATCGTCCGGAAACATAATAAAATTTAATAATTTTTAAACGTTCTTGTCTTGCAAATTTATAACATTGTAAATCTGTTAAACTAAAAAAAATTCTTAAGCTATTCAAATCGGTCAGTGTCAAAGTTATATTAAAAATTTTCGAAAACATATATTTTCTTTACAAAACTTACGATAAAATAAATTTTTTATATTATCCCCGGTGTTTGCAAATCAACCATAATAATTTATGCAAATATCAAGAAAACATGCATATACATACATAAGTATAAAAGATCATTTGTTTTTTCCCCGTCTTACTGGATCGATTTGGCGAGGGACCAATCTCCGGTCAACATCTACTACTCAAGTCCGTGAATGTTTAATTCAATTTTGTAGGATCAATATTATTTAAGAAATCAGAAAGTACCAATGACTCTGGATGTTGAATTTTTTGTGTCAAGGTTCAGCATTAATAATTATGCAAAACGTGCTAGTTAGAAAACGAAAAGTACGAAAAGATCCCTCTTACAGATTCCCATTACTTCAGGACCTTGTATGTTTTGAGGTCCAATATTAACGAAAAATGAAAAAAGTACCTCTTGTAGAGCAAAATAGTACCAAAAAGCTCCCCTTACAGATTCTTATTCACTCAGGACCATGTAGGTTTAAATTTATGTTTTCTTGGTCCAATACACTTAAATTCAAAAAGTACCAGTTGAATAACAAAGAGTACCTACATTTTTCATCTTATAGGTTCTCATTCACTCAGCACCTTCACCTTTAATTTTATGTTTCTAAGTTCAATATTATAGAAAATTCAAAAATTACCACATGCGGCACGGAAAAGTTAAAGAATAAAATAAAATGTTCCGTATTTCCCCCTTTTTGATGACTTGCTTTTCTCCCGATAAGTTACGAAATTGGTATTATCGTTATTTCTATGTTTATTGGTTTAAAAGGTTATATCCGTCTACTTCCTAAAAGTGCACAATTTCAAAGAACACCTGTCCGCGTATTTTTATAAAAAAGTTTATTGAACATAAATTTCCCTAAAAAAATTTATTGATAAAATTAAATTCTAAGAGAAAACTTATCTACACAAACAATTTTTTAAAGAAAACTTATTGATATCATTAAATTTCTTAAAAAAATGTATCGATAAAATCTATTATTCATTAAAAATTCGATAAACTTAATTTCCTAAAATAAAGTTTTACAGAAAGTGTATCGATAACGTAATTCTGATTATAAAAATTTATAGAAATCATTAATTTTTGTAGGATATTTATCGATAAAATAATTTTTTTTTGGAACTTTAATCGATAACTAAAATTGTCTGAAGAAAATTTGTCGACAACATAAATTTTCTAACGATAACATTTACTTTCGTCGAAAATCTTTTCAGAACATTGATTTTCTTTAGAAAACCTATCGATAACTTTATTTTTAAAAGGAAACTTTCTTACGATAACTTTAGTTTATTAGAGATAACTTTTGCTTTCTATAGAAACCATTTCGATAACTAAAGTTATCTGTTGAATACTTTTTTATAACTTAAGTTTTCTGTATTAATCTTATTCATCAATTTTCTTTAAGAAATTTATCGATACCTTAACTTCCCAAAAATAAAGTAATCGATAGCCTAATTTTTTTATACAAATTTATAAACATTATTAATTTTTTTGTAGAATATTTATCGATAACATAACTTTTTCCTTGGAATTTTAATCGATTACTAAAATTTTTTATAGGAAATGTTTCGACAACATAAATTTTCTACCGACAACATACATTTTCATTAGAAAAACTTTTCCGAACATTGATTATTAAATTATTAAAATTAAATTTGATGAACTCAAGCGTAACTAAATATCAAAATTTTAAATTAATAATCGACAATTTACCTAAAAAAATCACATTGATAACTTAGTTTTTAATAAGAAACTTAGTGATAGCGTTATTTTTCTAGAGATAACTTTAGTTTTCAATAGAAAACATTTTAATAACTTTAGTGATCTGTTGGATAGTTATTTATAACATTAGTTTTCTGTACAAATCTTAACTTTATATGACAAAAGTTTCTGTTAAAAAATTTTCTGTAGCAAACTTGGCGTTATCTTTAATTTTCGATAGAAAATTTATCAATGGCATTACGATTCTTTTGATGCCCACTGTATTCCTAAACAATATATATGTACTCACATTTTGTTTAGTCTCTTGGTAAAAATCTCTTCCAATTTCTTTGATTCTCTCTCTGGTTTTCCTGGTTTTACAATATTTTTGCTCTATAATTTATTTACAACAAAAATTTTGCCATTTTCATTCGTGACCAGTTGACCCAGTGTGTGAGTGACAGGATAAGAATGTATACTGAAAACAGCGTTTTTCTTTCCGGGGTTGTAAAATTAAATTCGAAAAGTGACAACAAAAATGGATGCCATACACACACAACTGCACATATGCAAAAGTGAAAAATAAGTTTTGGTCACGCATTGTTGTTGTTTTTTTTTACTTGTTGAAGCACAACAATAGAGAAAATAAATAAAATCGCACCTGTATGAAACGACGATGAGAAAAACTTCTGAAATAATCACAAAAAGCAAAGAAATAATAATAAATGGTACCAAAAACAAGAAAAGTAAAGGAAAAACACGTTAGAACTTGTACATGCTGTAGTGCAAACAAAACAAAAACAACAGATCAACACAGAGTGTGTGGTTGTATATGTGTTTTGCATGACAAACACAAACTCCGACATACAACTGTTTGTACATTCAAGGAGACTATAAAAAGCAAATAAAATTATGGCGGTAGTAAAGTTTTGCACGTGCATGTTCTTCGTTAAAGAAAGAAAAATAAAGGGAACAACCTTTAATACCTCTGCAAATACAAACTAAAATACGTATGTATGTGAACATGAGCCGAGGGGAAAGGAAATATTAGGTTTTTAAAACCAAAAGTACGTGTAATAAAAATATAATGCTATGTGCGAAAAAATATTGCTGTTTGTGTATGAATGTATAAGAACAACAATATTTAAAGAAGTTCTTGTACAGTAGGTACTAAGACCTGCAGAAAAAACAGTGGACCCAGAAAGTAAACTTTTTTGAAAACAACTTTACTAAAACAAAATTCAACTAGAAACTCTTCTATAGAATATAATGGAATCGACGCTTTAATAGAAAATATTATTAATTGATACATTTCTTAAAAAAAATTTAATTATCAATAAAATTTTTATTGAGAATTTAAGATATCAATAAATTTATACATAGAAAATAAAAATAATTTGCAGATATCGATACATTTACCATAGAACATTTAAAATATAAATAAAGAAATTGTTTAACGAAAATATAAAATATAAAAAATTGAAAAGTTTTCTTTAAAAACACAAAATATCTAGAAATTTGTTGGAGAAAATTTAAGATAACGGAAAATTTTCAAATAAAAATTAAATATATCGAGAGAGTTTTTATAGAAAATTAACGATATCGAGATATTTTCTGTAGAAAATTTAAGATATCGAGATATTTTCTGTAGAAAATTTAAGATATCGAGATATTTTCTTAAGACAATTTTGATGAAAAATTCTCTGTTAAATTTTTATTATATGGAAAAAGTTTGTATAGAATATTCAAGATATCGAGATATTTTCTATAGAAAATTTATGATACCGATAGTTTAATTTTTTTTTTTTTATGAGAATTTTTACTTAGCATTACACATGAAAGTACATTTCTTGAAAGTCGCAATACAGTCACACTTTTTCACTTACACGCACATGATTTTTATACTTTCAGTCAATCGGCTGTTACTTCGATTTTTCGTTGATAATACGTATACTCTATTTGCAAGAAAGTGCTCTCATGTGTAAACCCCAGGTTAATGGAAAATTAAAGAAATCAAAAAATTTTCTTTAGAAAGTTTAAAGTATCGACAAATTTTTTATAGAAAATTAAAATATCAAAAAATATATAGAAAATTCAAGATATGGACAAATTTCTGAAAAAGCATTTTAAGCATCAACAAATTTTTTTAAATTTCTTTTGAAATTTTAAGATATTGCGAACGAAATATTCTATAGAAAGTTAGAAATATCGAGAAATTTCTATAGAAAAATTCCGATATCGATAATTTTTTTAAATTGGAAGATATCGAAAAATTTTGTTAAGAAAATTTTAAATATCGAGAAAATTTCTATTGAAAATTCAAGATATCGATACACTTTTTATAAAAAAATTTAAATATCCAAAAATTCTGAATATAAATTTTAAGTTTTTGAGAAATTTTCTATTAAAAATTGATGATACCAAGAGAGTTTTATTAGAAAATTCAAAATATCGAAAAATTTCTAGTAAAAATTTTAACTATCAAAAAATGTTTTATAAAAATTTTAAAGACTAAATTTTAAATTTCCTGTGAAAACTTAAATATATAAAGAAATTTTCTATAGAAATTCCATAATCACCCGTTAAAATTTAAAAGAGTTGTAATTTTTTTTTCCTGTTTAATATTAAATATATCGAGAGTTTCTGTAGAAAATTTATGATATTGCGAAATTTTCTATAGGAAGTTAAAAACATCGAGAAATTTTTTATGGAAAAATTTAGAAAGCGATAATTTTTTTAAATTGGAAAATATCGAAAAAATTTTTTAGAAAATTTAAAATATCGACAAAATGTCTACAGAAAATACAAGATATCGATAAATTTTCTATAAAAAATTTTAAATTTCGAAAAATTTTCAATAGAAATTTTCTATTCAAAATTAAAGATATCGTTAAATGTTCTATAAGAAATTTAAGATATCTAAAAATTTGCAGTAAAAAAATAAAGATATCGATAATTTTTTTTATGAAAATCTAAGGATATCAAAAATGTTTTTTCAGCAAATTTAAGATGCCAAAAAAATTTCTTTAGAAACATTTTTATAGAAAACTAATCGATATTTTATATTTTCTAAGAAAATTTCTCGATATTTTAAGCTTTCTAAAAAAAATCTGCATTCATAATCCAATGCATAAAATTTTTTTTAGAAAGCTTTAAAATATCGAGAAAGTTTCTATAGAAAGTGTAATTTATCGATTAGTTTTCTATAAAAATGTTAAGATATGCATGGAACTTAAATGTTATCGATAAACTTTTCATAGAAAATTAAAGTTTTTGATACATGTTTTAGGGAAAGAATTTTTTTTTTATATATTTTAACTTTATGAAGCCACTGTGAAATACTACTTAAAGCTTTTTACACACATAAGACAAATACCAATGATAAATTTTTTTAACTTTTTAAACCCACTGTGCCACATCACTTTAAGCTCTTTACACACAAAAGACAAATGCCAACACCAATACAACATTTAGCACACATTTATTATAACTCTCTAAGAATTTAAAAACAACGTGTTGATTTTGGTAACAAATAAAAACATCATAATACAACAATAACAACAAGACTTTTGCATACAACATGTTTGAAAGTGGAAAAATTGTTTTCCTCGCCAACTCACTAACTCCCTTACTCACTCACTCGCTCACTACTCCTGAGTACAATAAAAGTATTTAGTATCAGCATTCTGATGCCTTTGTGTGTGTGTTTGTGTATGTGTTTGGTTGTGTACTTACATGTGTGCGTGTAAATTTTACATTGTAATGAATTTACTTTGAAAGAACATAATAAGGTGAAAGGGATTGGAGGAGTTAAAGAATTTAGACAGAAGGTGTGAAATGGAACAAATTAAGTTCTAAAGGGAAAATAAACATTTATACGCTGCTTTTTGGGTTTTTTATGTCCGTAATTTGTGCAGGAAAAAAGTGACAAAAAGTAAATGGGTGATTTTAGGAGAAATTTTAATGAAATTTATTTAAAGAATTTTAAAGAGTTAAATATACCGTTTTTAATACAATATTAAATTTAATCAAAATCAAGTCAAATATTTGAATCAATACACAAACCTCTATAAACCGTATACAATGGGCGGAATAAGAGAAATGGGCATGGAACTTCCGATACAAGCACCTTTTAAATTTCTTTATAACTAGAGAATGCAAAGAACAGTATCTATGTATATAACTTTCTGTTTTTACGCACCATGGTGAAGGGTATGCAAGATTCGGCATAGCCGAATAAAGCACTCTTATTTGTCCTAAATTAAATGATTATTATCGATAAATTTTCCATAGAAAGTTTATTTTATCGATAGATTTTCTATAAAAAACTATTGTTATCGATAATTTTTTCTGTAGAAAATTAATGTTATCGATAAATTTTCCGTAGGAAATTTATGCTATCGAAATTCGATTGTTGCTCTTCTGTTGCAGAAAATTAAATTTCTCAATAAATAGTATAACGAAAATCAATGTTATCGAAACATGTCTGTCGAAAGTTAATGTCGAAAAATTTTCATCAAAACATTATTGTTATCTATAAATTTTCCTTAAGAATTAAAGTCATCGAGAAATTTTCTACAGAATATAGATAAAATTAATGCTATCAAGAAAACGTCTATAGAAAGTAAACGATATCGATAAATATAATATATATAAAATTAATGTTTTCGATAAATTTACATTAGAATATAATTGTTTTCAATTTATTTTTTGAAAAAATCTATGTTTATTATATATTCTAAATCTATGTTAATTAAAGTTATTAATACATTTTCAGTTTAAAATTGTTGTTATCGATAAATTTTCTGTAGGAAATTTCCATTAACGAGAATTTTTTTTCAAAAGTAATGTTTTCGATAAATTCTCTTTAGAAAATGTTAGTTATCAATATCAGTAGAAAATTATTGTTGTCGCTAAATTTTCTGCAGAAAACTATTGCTATCAATAAACATTTTATCATAATAAATTTTTTTCGATAAACTTTCATTAAAAAATTTTTGTTATTAAAAATTTTTTATAGAAAATTAAAGTGAAAATTTCAGTTATCGATATTTTTTTTAGAAAATTATTGTTATTGATAAATTTTGATAGTAAGTGAGTTTACGTATTCTTACGTGTTAATTCTTTGAAAAACAATTCATTAAATTTCTAAAAGAATAAAAAAATGGAAAAATTTATTTTTTTCCAGAACAACTGCGAGTATTCCAGCCAATATATTTACAAATGTATGTATGTGTATTTGTTTTAAGTTGATTTTTGTTATCTTTTACGATTTTTATTTTTAAACAATTGTAATCCTTATGTTATCCTTTTGCTTGGTCTTAGGTTTGTGTGTCGATAAAACAAACTTATACAGCCTGCAAAAAAAAAACTTTAGTCATATTTAGTAAAGGAATCTCTCCCACTGCTGAAAACCCAAGATTTTTTTAAGAAATGACAGACAGTAGGGACACTGTCTTAACATTTAAAAGTAGTATTCTAAAATGTTTCTAGTACTGAAAAAAATAATAGAAGTCCAGTTTAAATTAATATTTATGTATTTAAAGAAATAATTTTTAAGATTTTTTCGTTTTGACCAGGCCCTAGTTGAGCTGCTGAATTTTTCCCCATTTTATTTATGGCATTTCATTAGAATGATAAACTGAAAAACCACAAAACAAAAGCAAGAAAAATATAAATTAATAGAAAAAAAAGAATTCTGTGTAAATAAAACAACAAAACTCTTGAAGCTTAAAAAAGTTTTGCTGTACAAGGAAATGGATTTTTTCCTTTCTGTGCAAATAAATGGAAAACACAAGGGAACCTGACATGATGTATTCATTAAATTTAAATTAGAAATAAAAATAAAAATAAAAAGCAAAAAAAAAATTAGTGAAAATTTCTACCAAAAGAGAGATATTTCAATTCAAATTTATTTAACATTTCCAAATTAAAAATTAATCATACGTTCAGGGGGACAGTAAGAAAATATTCGAAATTAATCATACGTTGCAGTTATTGTAAATAAATATGTAGGGTTTTTAAGATTGTATGTATTAGTTTTAAAAAAAAATGTAAATAACCGATAAAATGTTCAAACAAAATTTATATTATCGATAACATATCCATTTAAAACTCATTTTATCAATATGTTTTCTGTAGTTAACTTGTGTTATCGATAAGTTCAAAAATATTTTGTTATCGATTAGTTTTCAGTGTAAACATAGGCATAACTCTGTTATCGATTAGATTTCTAAAGAAAATGTTTGTTAACGATAAATTTTCTATTAAAAAGCTTCTGTTATTAATAAATTTTGCGTTCAAACCTTTTATTATCGACAAGTTTACCATAGAAAGTATTTGTTATTGATATGTTTTCTACAGAAAACTTTTCTGATCAAAAAGATTTCTAAAGGCTAAGTTTTCTATTGAAAACTTGTGTTATCGATAAGTTTAAAAAATTTTTGTTATCGATTAGTTTTCAGTATAAACATATTATTTTCAACGACAAGTTTTCTTAAGCATAACTCTGTTATCGATTAGATTTCTATAGAAAATGTTTGTTAACGATAAATTTTCTATTAAAAACTTCTGTTATTAATAAATTTTGCGATCAAACATTTTATTATCGACAAGTTTGCCAAAACTTTTCTGATCGAAAAGAAAGGAAACAGTTTTTTGTAAAGTTTTTTATAGAAAACAAGGCTGATCGAAAAAAATTCTAATCCACAAGTTTTCCAAAAAAAAAAACACTTTTTATCGACACATTTTCCATCAGAGATTTTTGTAACCGATAAGTTTTTTTTATAACAAAACATTTGTTATCGAAAAGATTTCACAGAAAACTTCTGTTATCGGCAGTTTTTCTGTAGACAAACTTTGTTATTTTTTTTTCATTATTTATTTATTAAATCTTCATATCTTAAATATGAACTAACAATAATTAATCAAACCTCATTCCAATACTTTATTTTATGTCCTGCCAGTGCCACACAAAACTTTTCTTCATCACGGGTTCTGTTCACATATATAGATGGTGCAGTATCTCTTCTCCTTAGGCGAGTGTGGCCGCTATCATTTAAAAAATTTCGAGTTAGTGGGTTCGGATGCAATTCAAGCCTTTTTTAGTATTTAATGCATTTTTTGTAATCATAGTTTTAACTAATGGAACATTGAGATCCTTGTGAATATTTGAGTTTTTAACACACATACCAAGGGGCAGCTGTGGTTATTTGAAGAAGTTTATTTGGCCCCTTTGAATTTTTTCAATATAAGAGACCGAGGCAGTGTCCCATAACTGAATACCATAACACCAGATTTAATTTAATCTCCGATCCAGATGCATACCGAGATATTTTACATGCGAATTTTTAGGTATTTTTTGATTATTGATTTTAATAGGGGGCATGATTCCCGACGCAAGGTGAATGTTATATGAACGCATTTTTGCTCATTGACTTTTATCCTCCATTGTTTTAACCATATTTCTAGTTGAAATATATGATCCTGTAAATAACGAGATGCTCCATAACGATTTTCGTGCACGCTCAGATAAGCTGTATCGTCCGCAGATGTTGAAGTTTGGGTATAGTTGCTTATTGGCCTTCCCGAAGTATAAATCAAGATAATAGAGGCCCCAGGATGCTGCCTTGTGGGAGGGGCTTCAGCGACAATTGGCTGAGGTGAACTTAAGAAATCTCCTTCTTAAATAAATAATAGACGACCGACTAAGTAGCTTTCTAACAGATTGTGTATGTTTGCTGGTAAATTTTACATCAATTTATGTTATAAGCATTCATGCCAGACTTTATCAAAAGCTTTAGAAAAATCGATGAAGAGAGTGAAACAATATTGACTTTCTTCAAAGGCTTTTCTTATGGCGTTTACTATTCGATGAGCTTGTACTGTGTTCTCTTCTAAAGCTGAATTGGTTGTTTGGAAAAAATCTATTCTCATTTAAAATAGGCCTATACGAATCAAATTTTGTATGAACCTTTCCTGGTTTAGGTATCATGGTGACTACGGAAACCTTCCACTTTTGAAGGGTAGTATTCAAGACGTAAAATAGCATTACAAATAAAAAGAATAATTTTCTTTGCTATGCTGGGTAGTTCCAAAAGCATTTTGTTGCTGATCTTATCAAAACCGGGAGCCTTCTTGGTGTTTAAATCACAAATAGCCTTTTCGATTTCTCTTATCTCAAATCTTAGAGGAACAGGTGCTCTATCAGCAACAGGTGGTAACTCGACCGCAATATCGTAAGATATATTTGGAGTAAATACGTTTTTCAAATGATTAACAAACATATTTCCTTTTTCAATATCATTTCTTGCCCAACTTCCATTCAAGTTTCTAAATTGTGGCTTAGAGATAATTGGCCTTTAGAGATTTTTATTTGCACGCCATAAAGAGTAGTCTGATTTCGGAGTTGCATCAAGGTCCTTAAGATATTTTTTCAGAGAAGCTGTTTTCTGAGTCTTCAGTATTTTTCTTAGTCTTTTTGTACACTTTTTTTTAGTAAGTTCTTAAGTTAAGGAAATCTGTGCAATTGCCACTCTCTTCTTTTTTCAGACAGGAGACGCTCGACATCTGTGGAATAATTTTTAATATTTCTTGTTTTTTCTTGGGTAATACTGGAATGTTGAACAGGTAGCTCCAAAAAACTCTCAAAATTAATAATAAAGCGATCTACATCATCCGGTGTACCAAGCGGTATATTTTCTGTGCAATGGGTACTGAGATATTTTTTTTTATTTTAACCAATTAATTTTTGTAGCTGACTTCGCTTAGTAGCCAGACGGAAATACAATTCTACTGGGGTTCATTATAGTAACAATTATAGGTGTGTGGTCGGAAGATAATTCCCGGGAAGCTTCAACGTGAATCGCCGTAATCGATGACATCTGGAATTTTTTGCTGATCAGTAGGCCAATATGTTGGTTGTCCGCTCGCTACCACATTTAAATCCATTTTAGAAATTGTATTAAATAAAACACGACCCTTTGGTGTTATAAGTCGTGACCCCCTGAAGGTATGTTTTGCGTTATAATCGCCAGCGGCCAGGAAACAGGGTCCATATGATTTAAAATATTTATAGTATTGGCTTTCTAATATTCTGATATGAAATTAAAAGAATTCTATTTAATTCTTCAACGCAAATGTTCGTTGCTTGGAGATATTCGTCACGATGTTCACACATTTGTTATTAAAAAGTTTTCGTGTTTATTGAATAATTTTCTTATTAATAAAATTTTTAGAGAAAATTCATATTATTGATAACATTTCCATTAAAAAACTTAAGATATCTTTAAAATTTCTATAATATACTTGTGTTATCGACAAGTTTTCTAAAGAAAAATTTTGTTATCGAGTTTGTATTGCATATTTATGTTATCGATAACATTGACAACAGTTGACAACAGTTGTACTATAAAATA
The DNA here is from genome assembly GCA_949318255.1 of Pollenia labialis. Lineage (NCBI taxonomy): Eukaryota > Metazoa > Arthropoda > Insecta > Diptera > Polleniidae > Pollenia > Pollenia labialis. The sequence goes on along the minus strand of OX439141.1, from coordinate 27,456,825 downwards.
TTTATGTTATCGATACGTTTTATATCAGAAATTTTTACTATCAATAAATTTTCTAGAGAAAGGAAAGTTAAGTTTTGATAAAATTTCTATAGGAAACTTTAATTATCGATAAAATTTCTATATAAAACTTTTGTTATCGATAAAAATTTCCATAGGAAACTATTTTCATCGATAAAAATTTTTATAGAAAGCTTTTTTTATCGATATAATTTCAATAGAAAACTTTTGTTATCGATTAGTTTTTAATAAAAGAACATGTTTTATTTAAATAAATCATCTGAATCTGACAGCTATTCTTTATGTAAAATTTTCCTCTGGATCCGAATTTGAAGCCAAAATTGTCAAAAGTATAACAGTTTTTGAGGTATTCCCAAATAACCGTTATTTGTGTTTTTTAAAAAAGATGTTGTGACTGAAACGCAAATATCTTAAAAAATTTTTAACGGACTATGTATTTCTTTCTTTTTAGTGAAAGGTTATAGAATTTCTAAAATAACCATGTATTGCTAGTGAAGATTGGTCGAGAAACGACAGAGTAACAGGGGACAAAAGTAATTAGTATAGAAAAGATTTTTGTGATAAAAAAAACTTTCTATAATTATTTCCTATTATCGATAAACTCTCAAGAGAAAAGTTTATATTGCTGGTGCTAAGATGCATGTCAGAATCTATTATTAAGTAGAATCATAATTGAATATCTACTTGAATCTAAAGTATTTTCAGAGTTCGTTTTAATGTGCTAAAATCCCAGTTCGTACTCTTGATAAACACACTGAAATTTATTGTTGATCGGATGAAGCTAGTTCCTATGCGCATTTCACTGGTTACTTAGGCCAGATAATCAGGAAGCCTTTTTACAAAGACTTTCGAAAAGCTTAAGATAAAAGGTATGCAAATAAAACTGTAAAGCAAATGAGAATTACAAGCCCTCAGGTTTTGCCTGCAACAATATCAAAGCCTAAAAAAATAATAACAATAAACAGTGAGTATATTTAATCAAAAATTCCTTTAATTTAAATTCGAATCTGATTTAAAATCTGAACTGCAATCTGAAACAGAAGCTGACCATTCATTCGACTAGAGTTGTTTTAAAGTTGTTTAACACTTTTTATGAAGAAAAAAAAAGTTTTAAATTTTATTTTTTATAAAACATGTTCATATTTTTTCATTATTTTCCTTGTTAATAATAATCTGCCTTCCTTTTTTTTACCAAAACGGATATATGAACAATTCAGTTTCCTTTGCCAAAAAAAGTTATACATTTTTTAAATTTTTTTGTTTCAGGCTTTTAATATATTTTAGTTTTATGACGATCATAAAAACCCTTAAAAAAACTACTGATTCTGCATTTTACAGATACGTTTGGTAAAACAAAAGCCAACCATTTGGTTTTTTTATTTCTGCACTAAATTTTATTAACACAAGTTAAAAAAAAAAAAAAGAACGTTAATATAAATAAATCTTGTCACTTTTTTCATGAAACATTTTATTTTACATGAAGCGTAAAATAACTGAAATATTGTTTAAGTTGAAGAAAATTGATTGTTTTGTGAAAAAGGAGCCAAAAAAATCTTGATGGAAAAAGGGTCATCAAAATGATGGAAAAAATAGCATGTCTTATAAATGAAAAAAAGTTTGGAGAAGAAAGTCAAAATAATCAAATCTTAATAAAAAAAAAATCCGCTTATCAGCTCCTTAAATTTTTTATGGGAAAATTTCAATTGGGTTTTTTTTATACAAAAAGCCTCTGCATCGAATTGAGAATATTTAAAATGTATTCTAAAGATTATAATCTTCTGTTTAAAAACCAATTTCTTTTTTATTTTTTACTTTATAATCAGTCCCCTTTAATCTCATTTCTCAATAAAAAAAATCAATCTTAAAGAACTGATTTTAAAACGTTTTCCTTCGTATTTTCTTTAACTCTCCTTTCTAACTTTTCTAACTAACAATGATTTCTTCAATTCTAAACAAAATTTATTGTCTCTCTTACAACTGTCAAAGTTGTCTTAACATGTCTTATCCTTTTTGTTTGCCTCTTACTAGCAAATCTTTGGCCGAATGATTTCTACCTGTCAGGGAATATTAGCAATTTTATTATAAAGCAAAATTGTCCTTACTTTTATTTTAACACTACAAGACTAAATATTTTATTATTCTTGCTGTAACAAAAGTATCCTTAACCCTTGTCCTTTTAGAAGTAAGAAAATAACAAAAATAATCCCACTTTTTTTAACAGGAAAGCTACAAAAAGATGGAGGCAATGATGAATTGATATTGCATTTAGTAACATGAACTGAAATCTAATCAGAATTCAACTAAAGCACAGTGGGTTCACAGAAGAAAAAAACACTCGGGATGAATTAAGTTTTTTATACATACTTTATTCAAGTACGAATAACGCTAAAATATTCTTAAAACAATCCTAAATGGTATTACTTTCGAAAATCAATCCCGGAATTTCTTTAAATAAGTACAAAATTCTTAAACCAAGTACATAAAGATTAAACTTTGCTTTGTTAGTGCCACTCTGAGGATATAATTACAAAGTGAGCGTTCTAATCTCATTTTACTTATCAAAATTTGTTATATACTACAACAACACCACACAGGTTGTTAAAAATCGCTTGTTGCTTGTTGTGTGTTGAAACAACAAAAACAAGTTAATCAATCATTATAAAATCTCCTTCTAATTTCACTTTTGGTTTATTTCATGATAGAATAAGAACAAGGAAAACTCATTAGAAATTTTGTTCTCAATTTTAAAATCCACATAACGTCCAACAAAAAAATCAGTCAAAAATCAAATAAATTAATTTGACAATGGGAAAATAATGACAACTCTGGTACTTATTATACTATTGTTTTTTTTCAAGTACAAATTCGGGATTAAATCAACTTTATAATATGTACTCGAAAACCAAGTGCATTTTGAGATTGGTTTAACATTAGTTTTACTTAAATCAATCTCATTTTCGGGTTATTTTAAGTACGAATTCGGGATTGAATATGAATAAGTCAAGTATTTCGCTCTAGAAATACGGATTTTGAATCAATCTTCCTGTACTTGATTCAAGAAAATCCGTACTTACCGCACTATTGATACCGTTTCGGATTGATTTAAGTACGGATGGATTGATTTTTCATGTCAGTGTATGTTGCTCCTTAAATACAGGGTGTCCCAAGAGAAAGTTTTTCTTTTGCGATTCCATGAAACAAAAGCTAAGATATATATAAATAAAATGTTAATTAGTTATCAAAGTTCAGTATGTGGTAATTTATTTCTTCAAAATAATATCGTCTTAATGTAAACCTTTGCGTTCGCGGCATTCATTAAGTCGAACGGTAAAAGTTTAAATGGCGGTCAATAATTCCTCTCGCCTACATCGGGGGCCACACAGTATGTGATTGAACACAGTTCTCTTGCTTGTGTTTCGGCGTCATTGCATCCCAGTAGCGGCAGTTTTGCATATTTAAGTGCCCAACGCTATAAAGCGTCTGAACTCCGAAGAGCCAGGCTACTTACCGGCACTTCACCTACGCCTATTACATGCGATGCGTTCACGTAGTCAGCTAAGCAAATGCAAACTTTCTTTGGTGACACCTTGTGTGACAAATGGAGCAAAATGTTATTGCTAAATTTTAAACATATAAATGGTGACAAAAACAATGTCCATAGTTGTGCGCAACTAAATATTAACATTGTTACGGCTAAATATACAATAATCAATAAGAACATATTTTTAAGTTTTCTATAATCGTATTGAAATTTAGAACTAAACTAGAACCGGAACTAGAACTCAATTAGAACTAAAATAGAAATTAACTAGACAAAACTGCCCAAGAATTGAACCAGAACTTAACTAGAACCAGCGTTTAAAAAGCTGCAGTTGAGATAGTAAAAGTCATAAAATTTTGCTGCAACTTCGACATCTTCATTTGTCATTGGACAAAAAAAAACTGTTGCCTTTACTTCTGATTCATTAAATGAAAACAGTCGTAGTGAAGGCAAAAGCAAAAAACAAAAAGTTGTACACAACAAAGAACATTGGCAGTCGACATGTTCGAAAGTGTTTGGTTTGACAGACTGAAACTTTTAAAAAATACCGTAGTTACCGAAGATGGGACGTTGTGTTTTTTTTCCGATTTTTCTTTTTTTAAATAATACCTACATGTGTACATAAATACATACATATTAATTTATTTTAATGCTTAACAATCTTTTTAATTTTTTGAAATTAAATAAAACGTATGTATTTATGTACACATGTATTAAAAAAAAAATTGCGGAAAAAACACAACGTCCCATCTTCGTTAACTTCGGTATTTATTAAAAGTTTCAGTCTGTCAAACGAAACACTTCCGAACATGTCGAGTGCAATGGTTTATTTTCGTCCAATGAAAAATCAGAAAGTGGAAGAAAAAGCAATTTTTTGATTTTGACTGCAGCTTTTTAAACCCTGACTGGAACCAAACCAAAACTGATCTAAAACAAAACTAGAGCCTGAACAACAACAACCTTAAATAACATCTGAACAAGAACCTTAGAAAAGAAAAACGGAATTCGAACCTGACTGTCAGCTACAATTTTAATTAAAAAAAAAAAACTAAATACTTTGCAAAAATATAAACTTAATTGTCCACAATAATCTGGACTTGAACTTAATTAGAATCTGAACAAGATTTCGAACTGTAACTATGCCTGGGATCTGAAACAAAATCGGAAGAATAGAAGCCGAGTTAGTTTAAATCAGAATATTGACTAGAATATGCGTAAATAGTGATGTAAAATAGAATCTGGTTAAGAAACAGGTCTAAAATCTGAACCAGAATCATGAATTTATGTAGGATATAAATTATAATCTAAAAAAAATGCCGGACTCGAATTCGAACCGGTGACATGCCAAGAATTTAAAGCAGAGTTATGGCTGGAATTTCAATCAGAATCTGGACTAGAATTAAGTTGAGTTGTTAACTAAAACTTTAACAGGAATCTGAACGAAAATCTGAATTAAAATCCTTATAAAAATCGTAACTAAAAACAAAAGTTTAACCCTCATTAAGACCTGAACTATAATGTGAATCTGCACTAAGTTATGAGTTACATTTGTTAACTGAAAATTGAACGAGAACCTGAACTAACGAAAATCTTGAACTGAACGGGTATCGAACGATTTCATGCAGGGTATTATCAGTTGCGCCTCAATCTTTTCTATTTTTCTTTGTAGTTTTAAACAAAAACTTTTCAATGGCTATCCAAAACAGTCTCATATTATCTTCATCATGTCCCTTCACTCCTGTTTTCGATAAATCCTATAATGGTGTGTTTTGCCATCAAACTATTTTCTAATACAGTTCTTGCAAGTCTGTGATGGCAGCTGCAGTTTTGTAGGAGATTTTTTTTGTTAAAATTCATATAGAACAACATCAGCAAACAACATTGAGGGAAGGAAAAAACAGAACAAATGCTGTTTACAAACTCTAGCAGTAAGGACATTTCATATACAATGTGACACGAGCACACACACACAAACACATCAACAAAAGCAAAGAACTCACATACAAGCGGTTTAAGCATGTACATATGTACGTCATTGACTATCTAAACTATCTGACTACATGTTGGACACAACACATGGACTTAAAATGTATTGTAGTTGTAAGTTAATGCTTTAATGTGTGTTTGAGTGTATATGGCAACCTAAAATACAAAAGGCCGTACGGGGCCAAAAATTCAATATTAACTTTTGGATTTGTTAATTACACTGGTCGGCAAAAAAATTACTTTAAAATAAAATATATGGAATAAAAAGACTTTAAGGCGCTTAAGTCAAATCCGTTTTCGGTGTCTATACCCTTCACTGCAGGCTAAAGGGTTTTATAAGTTTGTCATTCCATTTGTAATTTCTACAATATTGGGGTTACTCCATATTACATATTTAAGAAGTGACTTAAGGTAGATTGAATATGTACTTTACAGGGGAAATGGCTGTAAGATCAGTTCTAGTACAGTTTTAGTTTAGTTCTAATTCTATTTTGCTCTATGACGAGCGAAGTTGATTTTACGATGTCCGTCTGTCTGTGTGTCCGTTGAAATGGGTTTTCCGAAGGCCCCAGATATGATAGGGACCTGGTAGTTGAATATTTATAGAACATAATGTCCGCAATTGTTTGCTATTGAAATTCAGCCTGATCCGTCTACAACTGGCTGAGATGTAAACAAAAAATCACTACTGCCTCTAATTTTACCCAAAATCCCTTGTTGTTGCTGCTTTTTAATTTTCTTTTCTTTTCTGGAGAACGACAGGAGCCAGAGTTTCCAAAATGGGTACGAGAATCTTGGTTATCAATTTACAACATCCGCCAAAATGTTGGCGGGATTGGACAAGTAGGCGTGGCACTTGACATACAAAAACATTATAGATTTTTGTAAATCTAGAAGTAAGAAAGACCTAAAATTTCCAAATTAGGTACAAGCATCTTGGTTATTAATAGGGATGCAACTTCCATGCAAATGCATATGTAATTCTTGTCGATAGTCTACGAACGATGTCGACCAATTTTGTTTCCGAATCATTTAATTTGCCCTGAAATGGCATTGATTTATTTTTGCATAGTGTTGCATATTTTGTTGAAAATGCATATTTTTGCATATTTAGGTTTTAATGCATATCTTTGCATATTTGGAAATTTTTGAGAGATTTTGTGTTTTAATTTTCATATTATAAAAAAAGTTCTTAAAAAAAAATATTTTAAAAACACAAAAAAACCTTTCAAAAAATTTTTAAATCAATAAATAAATTATTTTGCAGCTTTGCTTTAAATTCGAGATTTCGACAAAAGATGCTTCTATTTTAAATTTTGGTTAAAATATTTTACCCAAAACTGTAACAAGTTACTTGATTGGCACATGGGTTAAACCGCGTTGCAGAAGAAATTTGAAGCCAATTCGATAATATTGCAATTTTTAATGAAATGTTTCCCTTGATTCCCTTTCCAAGGCAGCCAGTTGTAACAAGATGGCGTCCCGGCTAGATGCTTTAGAATTCTATTCAAAAAACTTTCGTAATTTAAGGATGTTAAAGGGGCTTGTTTATACCGATGATTAAAATGAACAATGTGGAAGGAAGAATAGCCCGACAAATTGGAAAAATCCAAAACTTTTTGTAAAAAAATTAAGAATTTCAACAAAATAAATTTCAAATATTTTTGATCAGAAATCAAAGTGGGATCTAAAAATAATTTTTTTCAAAATACATTGGCCTACTTCAAGTACAAGACAAAGTTTTACTTTAAATTAAACAGTACTTATTTATTTAAGCAAACAAAAATTTTAATTGGTTATTTAAATTTTTTTTAAAATATTTGATTAACAATTGAATGAATTTTTTATATTTTTGTTTTTAGTAAAATTAAAAAACAATTTTTTAAGTTTTTATTGCATATTGTTTTTTTTTTTTTTTTTTTTTGATATTTTAGATATTTTAGTGCATTTAGCGCATATTTTTGATTTTTAATTGCATGAAAATCTCATCCCTGAGCGTGCCATAAAGATGTTTTATTTATATCTAAAGAGCGGTATTATATAACTTTCTGTTATTATCGCACCATGGTGAAGGGTATATGCACTCTTTCTTGTTTTCTATCACGTCTAGTTTTTTTATTATGAGCCAGTCTTATTTTTCGCCCGAAAAAAGACGATTTAGCTAATCAAAGTTATCATAATCTGAAAACGATTTGTCCAATTTTAATCGAAATGCTTACAGATGATTAGGAAAAAATTACCTTTGATTCACACAAAGAACTTTTTTTTATATGTTTAACTATTTCAGAGTTATTCAGAAATAAGGGTCGATAATTTTTTTTTTGTCTTTTTTTATTTTTTGTTTTTAAAAATTTAAAAGAACAAAAAATTTTCAGTTTTATTACGTAACAAAAAACCAGGTATAAAACATTTCATGAAAATCGGTTGGTTTCAAATCACATAACAAAGTTCAAGCTCCCGTTTTTTTTTTTTTTGTTTTTTGCCTACCAGTGTTATTTATCTAAATACATAATAATCAATACTTAAAGGAATTTTGGAATTTGTTGCTGCTTACGCCCTTTTGGATTTTAGCTGACGATATGTACTTTAAATATTTTGGCTTGGTACTTAGCATGCTAAAGTTTCAGAGAGGAGGACTGGAGGATAGGAAACCACCCTCAAGATAACAAGATGATATATGGCTGTTGGTAGACAAGTAAATTGAAATAATCTTAATTCTGGTGACACAAAACGGAAATGAATTTGTGAGAACTTATTGAGTTTTGATAATTTATAATAAATTCAAATGTCTTTTTTAACAGTTCTTTCGATTTTTTTTTATCCGAAAATCTAATTTAATCATTATAAACTTTAAAACAAACTTTAGCTGCAATTGACCATAAAATGGCAGAAATATTAAAAGTTTATGTCTGTCTGTCCTTAACAATTTAATTTTTAAATTGAATTAAATATTTTGTTAAAGTTTTTAATTTAATATTCTTCCAAAGAGCTGTTGAGCATTCAGCATTTGTTTTTGCGTAAAGTTTTCTTGGTGATTTGCTTTTATTTTACTGGTAGCCACAAATATTTTTCATGGGAAAAAAGAAAGCCAACTTTCATAATTCAACATGCTGTAGTTTTCTTTTTGGTAGTTTTCTCATGTTGCTACAACAATGTTCGAGCAGGATTTGTAATTGCAAGAAATTGTTTTTTTCTAGTCCTTGTTAAAGGCAATAAAATTAACCTAAAAAGATCTGAAATGTTGAAAATATAAAAAAAGCTTTAAATACTCTAAATATAAAATTACCTTTGATAGCTTTTAAAAGCTTAAAACTTATAATAAAATTATAAAAATGAAAAAACTATTAGCGAGTTGGGTAATTAAGCTTTTTTTTAAAGCTTTTACATTTTTTTTTTATACACAAACTTTGTCTTAAGCTTTTAAAAAAAGTTTTGCTTTAAGAGAGAAAACAAGCTTATGTTTTTTAGAAAGTGCACACTAAGTTCGAGCTTTTAAGGAAAATCACTTTATAAATACAAAAAAACCATTAAGCTCTTGATCATTTTGTAGGCTACTATTAATAAAACTTTATAATGACTCCCAGTTTGATTTTCAGGGTTAATTTCAACATTTGTATGACACTCTTTCAACAAATGTTGCTGTTTTCAAAGTTTCTTAACGTCTCAGTTTTTTTTTTAATAATAAATCCCAAATAGAATTGTGTTCAACACAAGTTTTTCGCCATTTTCACGAACTACGAATACAAAATATCAAAAAAAAAAATAATTTCCTAAAATAAAACAACTTCGTCGATTTTGAGAGTGGTATTAAATTATTTATTAACTTAGAAAAAATGTGTGAGTTCGATTTTTAAAATCCGTTAAAAAGAGGAGAAAAAGTATTTTTAAATTAAAATTTTATTCTTAAACATATGTAGGTTTGGTACATATACGCTGTGAATCTTATAGTATTCTATTTATATTTTAGTTGATAAGATCACTATTCAGGTGACCAGTAAAAAAAGTAAAACTTATTCGATTCGATTGCTTTGCTAGGATATTTCAATTTTATTCATTGCAATGCTTTGTAATATACGACATTTTTTGTTTGGCGGTCTGGTGCATAAACAAATAGTGCTAATGGAATTCCGACGCGGAAACAGGCGACATAATTGACCTTGCGTGAAGCATGCAATTGTTGATTGTCATTGCATATGCGAGACTTACTGGATTATTTGGAATCATTGGGATCGAGGGTTTCAAAATATTTTCTCCTTTGTACTTTCCTTTAAGTTTTTTTGCTACGATGACGTAATTCATCAGGTTTTTTATCGTAAGTCGGGTGCCATTAAAAAGATGTGGCTGGTTTATACTTCGTTACATTATGAATACCGATCCAACTTTTAGTTGGAGATTATGAGGCGGTAATCCGGGTAATTCCAGGGAGTTTAAAAATTGGATTGGATAGTTGACGACATCTTTCTGAGAAGTAACGGAATCCATCGTCTTCAATTCGCTTTGAATCTTAAAATTCAATTCGTTGTCATCAACATTTTTCGCAGCCAATATAGCACGTTCGCTCAACCAATCATGATTTCTGTAATTTTCTGTAATATTTGGAAACACCTGTCGGATGAGTGTTGACTTTGATTCGGTAAGCTGGCAGATAAGCCTAAATCACTTGTTGCTCGATTGTGTACCATTCCATGGTTCAAATTGAGTTAGTCTGAAATTGAGAAATGTCAAATGAAATGCAGAAAAAAACTTGACGTTTAGTTGTGGTTCACATTCAACATCGGCCAATAAAATTTAAAAAAAAAAATCCATCCAGCTTCATGTTTCACAGCATTCATGAGAGTATCGTATGCATATTTTTGTTGTCGATTCAAGAGTGGAACATTGATTCGAACTGATTCCCTTAAGGCATCGTAATCGAACTGTTTTTCGCGTTGCAATTCTTGATTAAATTCGGTTATTCTGTAGAATGGAGCGATTATGACTCACCCTATCCATATCTACTTCGTTCGCAAATTCTCTTTCATCTTGTGTAAGTGATGAACGTGTTTGCGATAATCGATTTCTCTCAATTCTATTACGCTCTTCGAGTCGCTCTGGAGTTTTATTACACTGAAAGAAAAATGCTTCATATATTTAATGAATCATTTTCATAAAAAAATTTTCATTGGTTAAATGAAAATTTTCATTATCTAAATGGAATTTCATAGTTATAATGAAGTATTTTCGTTAAAGTCGCTTCATTGGATTTCGCAATTTCGCTAAAAATGTGCATTGGATATATGAAAACTTAAATTTGTCCAAGTTCGAATTTCAAATATTTAATTTATTTAATGTAATCACAACAAGTATTAAATTAAAAAAGTACCAATTAAAGAACGAACAAGAACCAAAAAGATCCCTTTTACAGGACCTTGCATGTCTAATTTTATATTTCTAGATCCGATACTTACGGAAATTCAAAAAGTACCAGTTAAAGAACAAAAAAGTACCAAAAAGTTTGCTCATAGAGTATTATGATTCAGGGAATGCATTTGAATTTTATGCTTTAAGGTCCAATACTAAAGGTAATTAAAAAAGTACCAGTTGTAGAACCAAAAAGCTAAAGAAACATATTTAATTTCCCGTATTTCCCTTTTTGGTACTTTTTTTTCTTATCCTTGAAGAATCAAGGATTTTCAATATTGTAGTAGTATATGTCAAAAAACAGAGAAAAATGATTTGTAAAAAAAGGACCAAAAATAGTACCGATTTTCAACGCTTAGAACGTGCGAATTTTGAAAAAGTACCAAAATTTTATTTGTAGTTTTAGAAAAGTTTTTGTAGTTTATTCCTATGGTTTTCGCTTTCAAAGATAGATGGGGTAACAAAAAGTACCAAAATACAGGTTTTACCCGTTTGCTCTCTAAAGAGGCCAAATTTAAAAAAAGTACCGGACACCTGTCCGCTTATTTTTTTAAAGAACAACGATAAGTATTACACTTTTTTTCTTTCTCTTTTATGTTTGGCGATATAAGTTCTCTTCTAAAACGACAATTAATATTTTCTGAGTATCGGAGATTTAGCGTCCCTGGAGCCTATCCTAAGTAAGTACTTTAGTGGAACCTTATACAGCCTACATATGTCCGTAAGAAGGTTCCATTCTTCATTTTGTTGAAAAAACTTTTAGAATCGTACCGGCTGTTCCGGCCATTACCTGTAACAAACATTCAAATGTTTTAGCTTTATAATATTAGTATAGATTACAACAACTTTGTAAAGAAGGTTGATGGCTTAAGTGTTATGTGTGTCTGTGACAAGCTAAACAAAATATATTAACAACCCAGACGTAAATTTTATAATTGAGTTTGATGTGGGGCCATACCGCTTTTACACAACAAACTGGCGTAAAATTTTTATAAAAATCAAAAGTATTTTGATTTTCGTCAAATTCACATCAAACCATACGTGTGAGTTTGTTAATAACAAACTCCATTAGAAAAATTTGTGTTTGATGAGCCGGTTTTATGAGCGTTAGTTTAATCCTAATGTTTCGATAAAAAATATTAAAACGAAATAGCGAAAAAACATCTAGATATCTGCAAACATATCGTCGCAAGAATTAAAGAACGCTGTAACTGACAAAAAATTGAAAATACGTGTTTTGCATCATTTTTATCAGAAAAAATACTGCGTCGATTGGTCTCGGTCCCATATTTGTATGCTGAAAAAATTATTAACTTTTTTGTTTCCATAAAAAATAATTGTAGTTACAGCATTTTATAGGTCTGTGGAAGAAAAATCGTTTGCTGTGAGCCGCAGAATCACCGGGAACAATTGACTTGAGAGGAAATGTTTACAGCCAATATAAAAAGCGAAAAAAAAATAAAAATGCGTTTTAAAATCATGTGCCAAAGTTGTATTGTTTTTGTGATATGAATTTTTTCTACTTTTATACAGGTTTTTTGGCTCTGGTAAACATTTTATGTTTTGTCAGTTACAGCGTTCTTTAATGATTGCGACGACCTAAACAACCGCCAGATCTTACAACCTATCAATCATTAGTACAACACCCGACTTCGCTCAAAAGGTGGACTTAAAGTCGAGACCACAAAAAACAGCTACGGTGACCGAACCCTCAAAGTAATACTACCAAAAATCTACAATGGAATGCCAACTAGTTTAATGAATATTACAAATAAGTTCAAAATAAAAAAACTCGTTAAAAAATATCTTATATCATTGCAATAAACTCTAAATAAATTTTTTTTTAATTTCAAATTTTCCTAATTGTATTTACCTGCAGACAAGCCACAAGGCTTCGCGGGTACATTAGCACTGAGGATAAATGTAAAATTGAATAAATTTAATAAAAATGAATTGATTGAAAAAAAAAAAAAAATATGGTTGTGTGCGTATAAGCAATATTAATTCATTTAAGACTTAAAGGCGAATAAGTAATTTTAATTTACAAACATAGATATAAATCCAACACCCACATACGTAAGTAAAATATCTTCCATTTGTTTATATTTAATAAAAAATATTAGCATCCAATTTTGATGGATATTGAATGACTGGTCTTTTGTTGTCTTGTTTGCAAAATGTTGTGAAGATGGATAAGTTTTTTTGGAGCAAAGAAATTTACATAATTTAATCTTAAGCACTTTTTCTCTATTATTTCTTAGCATTTTTCTTTTCTTTCTTCTTATAAATGTAAACAAATACTCTTCAGAGCTTTTTAAAAACACGAGTTATGAGCAGCTTTAAATAACTTTAGTTGTTAATAGTTTTTGTGGCTGAAAAGAAAGTATAAAAGTTGTTGCATACAAGAGAAAAAAAATTTAATTAAGATTTTGGGTATTTAGCTTGGAATTGTGTGTTGCATTTATAAGTTTTGTGTTGAACTTTAAAATTATAACCATAAGTTTAAGATAGAAAAACATTTAAATCTAAATTTTTAGTACTCCAGGTCGTATAATTAATATTAATTGGTTAACTATTTTAGTTAAATTGCTAAAACCTGTTCCTTTTTACCGATTTCTTTAAATTTAATTTTTATTTTGAAAGCTTACTTATCAATCCATATAATTTTAAGTATGCATTTATCATATTTTTCCTATAAACTGAATACTGAAACATAAATTTCTTTTCGTACATCTCGTTATAGGCTGCTTGAAGATTTTCCTATTTCTTCCCTTCCATTCATTTTATGTTTCTGAAACAACGTAAGCATTTGTTATAAATGAACCATTAGTTAAGCACTTTACTACCAATTTTTTTTAAAGATCCTGCCACCTCCTTATCCAACACCCCGCATACATTGTTTCTTTTCTTTTATAAGACTCATATCCACATAATTATCATAAGCATTATGGTCAAAGCCGTCGCTTGTTACTGGCCGTTCATCATTAGGAATTGGAAAAAAAACTGTTCTTCTTTGTGGACGCGTAAGAACAGAGCGAAGTTGGTTTTTTTTTTTGCTATCAATCACTTGCGTGTCAATAATTTTAACGTCTGCAAAACTAAGCAGAGAGAAATTGGGAAACATTAAATTTCCATTACACTCTCTTTTATGTGGCTGTTAAGTGAGCAAAAGAATGAAAAAGAATGAAACCCAGACTTTGTGGTTGAAGTGGTGGGAAATATGAAAAACCTAATTTTATTCTACTTTTATGTAAAAAATGTATTTTGTTTAAAAATATTTCAAGAAAATGAATACAGTTCTGCGTTCGTAATAGAAACGCTTAAGGAGCTTTGATCCGGTTTATTGCATGTAGGGCTGTGCTTAAAATGCGCATAAAGTTAGTGGTTTATTGAAAAGGATGGATAAAAAGAAAAAAAAGAAGGAAAGGTAGAATGAGCAGGATAAGAATAACAATTTCTAAAAAAATAATATAAAAATAAGAAATATCAATAGAAAAAATAAAAAGAGAGGTACTGCGTTCCCAAAGTCATGCCAAATATTTGTGTGCTTTTGCAAAGATAAATATGCATTCATATACTCCTCAAAGTATTAATTAAATGAACACACCTGGCAAGCTTGACTATATCCTCTTTAAAGAGTGAAAAAGGACAATCAAGCTGATGAAAAACCCCTACTTAAGCAGCACGAAAATTCTCATTTCTAAAGCATGCAATCACCCACCTTTTCCTACTAAACAACTTTAATTCACAATCCATCCTGTTTTTACCAGAGCTGTGCAGTCGGAGTTGAGGTTTTTGTACCGGAGTCGAAGTACCCACAAAATCTCTAAACGTCCACTCCACAAAAATTTTTTAAGAAGGTCTGCTTTTAATATTTGTAATTCAGAGAAGCTCAATGCGGCACGTGTTTAAATTAAAATATCGATTTGAAATTCCTACAGCATCATTTTCTTGCTATGTTTGCCCATTAAAAAGGTACTGCATTAATAAACGTTTAAAGTCTTATATGGACGAGTCTCATATACATTTAGCATCAGGGTAAGAGTAGGAGTCGGATTTAGACTTTAAAAATGTCAACTGTTGGAGTTGGAGAAAACTTTTTTTGACGACTCCAAAGCCCTGGTTATTACCCTTTCGTGTCATTTGTAAACTGGCTGATATATTATCTTCATGTCTTTGACCATTTTATTTGTTGTGGTTTCCTAAACTCATACTTACAACACACACAGTAAAATGCAGAGTTGGATTACCAGTGTTGTAGCACAGAAAAAAATTACGACAAATCAATTGTCATATTGAATACCATGTTCGTCAATACAATTAACTTTTTAATTGAAAAGGCACCAACAACTGAATTTGTAAATACAAAAAACTATTTTGTTAATGAAAATTGTTAAACTTCAACAAATATTTTTAACAATGAGTTTGTAATGTTGAATAAAATATTTGTTAACAATTAAATATAAATGTTTATTACCAAATTGTCATATTAACAAAATACTTTGTTACTAACTAAATTTTAGATGCATTTAAAAGTGGTTTTTATTGACGTTTTAGTAAAATTCATAAAAAATTACATAACAAAAACCATTATAACTGATCAAGGAACAAACATAGTCCTGCATGCGAGTTTCTGCCATCAACACAAAACGGAATCTTGCCATCATTAATAGTATTATTTGGAAAGCTAGAATTTATAGAAAACCCGTTAAAATTTATTTATGAATAATTAAATAATAAATTGATTGACCGTAGAGATTGGTAAAATTTCAGAACAATCGCAACATCGTTCATTCTTTTAAAGATTTAAAATGGAAAAAAAATAATTTTTTTTTATGGTTTTCTTTTTGACACAAAATATTTTTTCTATGATATACACATTTATTTTCTAAAAAAAAAAAAACATATTGTTAATATGACAATTTACAAAAATTGTTATTAAAAAAATTGTTAAAATTATTAAAAAGATTTAACAAATTTTCTTTAATTACTTAATAACTTTTGTTATTTTTTTCTGTGAGTGTTGTGTAGTCAAAGCGTATTTTAGCAATTAATGCCGTTTTAATCTTTAATTATATATTTACATATCGGTTAAATTCAACCTTAACAAATTCACATTATTTTATTTAATACAGACTATATAACTTATCCAATGTCTATGATTTAATCCATTAAATAATAAAGCACATATTTAAAATTGATGTAACCATCACATTAACTCTTTACAATATTTGGAGTTCTTCAATTTCATTTATTCTATTTTACAATATTTGATAACATATTTTTAATTATTTATAAAAACCTTTTCAAATAATTTATTGCAAACTTGTTATTAAGTTGTTTCTTATTTTATTATGAATTAAGTTTAAATTGTAATAAAATATTAATGTTAAAAGAAGAATATAAGAAAAAAAAACACAAACCAGAAAATATAAAAAAATTTATAACAATTTGAAAGTAAAACCTCAACATTTGATACATATAAACAAAACAAAAATGATGTTAAAAAAATTATGACAGGATGTCAAAAACATGAAAACCACACACATGAGTTAAACAAATGAGTCTAAATATAAACGTAAATACACATGAATAGAATAATACTTGCACGTGTAGTTGTATACACACACAAATGTAATACAGACATAATAATGTACGTACTCCAACACGAGTATAAGGATTTAAAGCAATTTATTATGCTGGAAAAGCATACAGAGAAAATTGTATGAAATTGAATTGAATAATTTCGAAAAACCAGCAGCAGCAACACATGTGTTACTAAATTTCATATATTGCAACTACAAATTTGTTTTCAGATTTGGAGCTTTTGTTCAGTAATGGAACCAACTAGGAAAGCAAAAAGTCATATTAGGAGCAGTTGATTTGGCTATCAATTGCCAGGAATTGCAAGGAAACATGGCATAAAATAGTCCTAAAATATTTTATTGGAAAGCCATATCAAAACACCAAAAAGCTTAGTAATCTAAATAAGGCAACCGAATAGTGATAAAAACAACCTTTATTTCCGTTCTTTCCTTCTTTTTCTTCCCTTTCTACCCTTTCTTTCCGTTCTTTCCTATTCTACCTTTCCTTTTTTGTCCTTTTCCTAAATTTTCTTTCTTTCCTTCTCTTTCTTTCTATTTCTACCCTTTCTTTTCGTCCTTTGCTATTCTACCTTTCTTTTCTATTTTTTCCTTTCTTAGCTTTTCTTTCCGTTTCTTCATTTCCTTCCTTTTTCCTTTTCTTCCTTTCCTTCCTTTCCTTACTTTCCTTCATTTTCTTCCTTTCCTTTCTTTCCTTCCTTTCCTTCCTTTTCTTCCTTCCTTTCCTTTCCTTTCCGTTCCTTCCTTTCCTTCCTTTCCATCCTTCCTTTCCTTTCCTTCCTTTCCTTCTTTTCCTTCCTTTCATTCCATTCCTTCCTTCCTTCCTTCCTTCCTTCCTTCCTTCCTTCCTTCCTTCCTTCCTTCCTTCCTTCCATCCTTCCTTCCTTCCATCCTTCCTTCCTTTTCTTTCCTTTTCTTTTCTTTCTTTCCTTTCTTTCCTTTCTTTCCTTCCTTTCCTTTCCTTCTTCTCCTTCCTTTCCTTCCTTTCCTTCCAATCTTTCATCGCCAGCAATATCTTATCAGATCTCCTCATTCTCCGTTTTTCAACACACGGTCAGGATGAGCGATTCCTGTGAATTCTTTTTGTTCGTCGAGAGATGTCTTTATTTCTTAACTGCTTACCAAGCCAAAAGTAGCAGCCGTTGGACAGCTTTATGCTTCACTTATTTACTAAGCTGAAATTGCTGTTATTACTAGCACTGGAACCTAAGTAAATGGAGTCTTTTGCACTTCAAAGCTGTCATTTTCGATCGATATACGTTGTTCGAAACGAGATTTTCTGCCATTGAAAATAAAATACTATGTCTTGTCCTCGTTGACCTTTAGGCCCATGATCTATGACTGTTTTTCGTCTTGCCCACGCTAGCTACAAAAAGGCTCATAGAGGTTTGTTGCTATTTTGACGGAGTCTTATGTGTTTTGCAAAGTCATTGTATAAAATAGATCATTGCTGGATTAACAAGCTCTGACATGGCATCGTTATTACGTTTATTATGGAGGGAGAGTATAATAAATTGCAAAGTAGCTTGGATTCAGTTAAATATAATTTAAGTCAGATTTTTTTTCAATTTCTCTTTGTTTATATTAGACTTTAAGTTGGTGGCATTTCGTCTGCACCAAGTGCTAGTAATTCATATTGAAGAGCATTTATTATTTACCCTTCTAAATGGCAATGTGGAAATAATATCAAGAAATATTTTTGGCATGTAATTTTATGCCTTCAATATGTTTTGGCAAGTGTATAGAACTACGTGTTACTTTTACCATATTTCTTATGTTCTATTCTATTAGCATTTATCTATTGCATTTTGTAATATTTTTGTTTGTTTTTGTCTTTTGATTTTATTTTAAGTTTTTTATTAAAGTGTAGAGCATTTTTGAAATTTTGCCAAATACTATATGGACAATAAATAACAGACAGATGGAATAAAAAAGACCCTAGACCCAAGTCATGTTTTATCTAAAAATAAATAAACTTTTCAGCATGACCTCCTACATAATCATACACCAAATTTAGTTTGTGTGGCTTTTTTGCAATCACTTCACTTCTTTCTTACGTATTGACGATTAAAAATAGATTTATAAGCAAAATTAATTTGTTTAAAGCGAGCAAGGACCACAAAACCCCATTTAAATATACTACCAGTCATAAAACTTTAATTTTCGAATTTATTGATAATTTTTCATTCTTCTTTTTAAGGACAGGTTATCCTTACACGTTTCAATCGCAACCACTAGATCTCTTCAGAATGGTTTGCCGTTTAACACTCGTAGCCATCGACGACAATAGTCAAACATCAATCTTTAAACCAAATTTTATTTACCATTTGGTACATCGAAATTGTCTTTATTTTTCTTGTTGACTTTTTTTAACACAACTAGAAGGACAAATGTAAACATAGAGCTCGTGCCTTAGCTTTTTTAACAATAATCAGTATTGTGGTTATTTTTGTTAAACTTTTCTATGGTTTTTAATCCAAAATCTAATCTAAAATTTATTTTTTATTGAAATTTTGATAAAATTTAATTTTTATGGGAAAATTTGTTCAAATTTATTTTTAATAGAAAATGTTTAAATTTACTTTTGATGTGAAATTTTGTTAAAATTTACTTATTTTACGAAGTTTTGTTAAAATTAACTTTTTATAGGAAATTTGGTTACAATTTTCTTTTAATAGAAAATGTTGTTAATTTACTTTTCATAAGAAATTTTGTTAAAATTTACTTTTTATAAGAAATTTTGTTAAAATTTACTTTATATAAGAAATTTTGTTAAAATTAACTTTTTATAGGAAATTTGGTTACAATTTTCTTTTAATAGAAAATGTTGTAAGTTTTTCATAAGAAATTTTGTTAAAATTTACTTTTTATAAGAAATTTTGTTAAAATTTACTTTTTATAAGAAATTTTATTAAAATTTACTTTTTATAGGAAATTTTGTTAAAATTTACTTTTTATAGGAAACTTAGTTAATATTAACTTTTTATTAATAATTTTTTAATATTTACTTTTTAAAGTAAATTTTGTTAAAGTTTAATTTTTTTAGGAAATTTAGTTAAAATTTACTTTTTATAGGAAATTAATTTTTAATCGAAAATGTTGTTAATATTTACTTTTTATAAGAAATTTTGTTAAAATTTACTTTTTATAGGAAATTTTGATAAATTTTTTAATATTTACTTTTTAAAGTAAATTTTGTTAAAATTTACTTTTTATAGGGAATTTTGTTAAAATTTACTTTTATAGAAAATTTTGTTAAAATTTACTTTTAATAGAAAATTTTGTTAAAATGACAATAGAAAATTTTGTTAAAATTTAATTTTTATGGGAAAATTTGTTCAAATTTATTTTTAATAGAAAATGTTTAAATTTACTTATGATGTGAAATTTTGGTAAAATTTACTTATTTTACGAAGTTTTGTTAAAATTAACTTTTTATAGGAAATTTGGTTACAATTTTCTTTTAATAGAAAATGTTGTTAATTTACTTTTCATAAGAAATTTTGTTAAAATTTACTTTTTATAAGAAATTTTGTTAAAATTTACTTTATATAAGAAATTTTGTTAAAATTAACTTTTTATAGGAAATTTGGTTACAATTTTCTTTTAATAGAAAATGTTGTAAGTTTTTCATAAGAAATTTTGTTAAAATTTACTTTTTATAAGAAATTTTGTTAAAATTTACTTTTTATAAGAAATTTTATTAAAATTTACTTTTTATAGGAAATTTTGTTAAAATTTACTTTTTATAGGAAACTTAGTTAATATTAACTTTTTATTAATAATTTTTTAATATTTACTTTTTAAAGTAAATTTTGTTAAAGTTTAATTTTTTTAGGAAATTTAGTTAAAATTTACTTTTTATAGGAAATTAATTTTTAATCGAAAATGTTGTTAATATTTACTTTTTATAAGAAATTTTGTTAAAATTTACTTTTTATAGGAAATTTTGATAAATTTTTTAATATTTACTTTTTAAAGTAAATTTTGTTAAAATTTACTTTTTATAGGGAATTTTGTTAAAATTTACTTTTATAGAAAATTTTGTTAAAATTTACTTTTAATAGAAAATTTTGTTAAAATGACAATAGAAAATTTTGTTAAAATTTAATTTTTATGGGAAAATTTGTTCAAATTTATTTTTAATAGAAAATGTTTAAATTTACTTATGATGTGAAATTTTGGTAAAATTTACTTATTTTACGAAGTTTTGTTAAAATTAACTTTTTATAGGAAATTTGGTTACAATTTTCTTTTAATAGAAAATGTTGTTAATTTACTTTTCATAAGAAATTTTGTTAAAATTTACTTTTTATAAGAAATTTTGTTAAAATTTACTTTATATAAGAAATTTTGTTAAAATTAACTTTTTATAGGAAATTTGGTTACAATTTTCTTTTAATAGAAAATGTTGTAAGTTTTTCATAAGAAATTTTGTTAAAATTTACTTTTTATAAGAAATTTTGTTAAAATTTACTTTTTATAAGAAATTTTATTAAAATTTACTTTTTATAGGAAATTTTGTTAAAATTTACTTTTTATAGGAAACTTAGTTAATATTAACTTTTTATTAATAATTTTTTAATATTTACTTTTTAAAGTAAATTTTGTTAAAGTTTATTTTTTTTAGGAAATTTAGTTAAAATTTACTTTTTATAGGAAATTAATTTTTAATCGAAAATGTTGTTAATATTTACTTTTTATAAGAAATTTTGTTAAAATTTACTTTTTATAGGAAATTTTGATAAATTTTTTAATATTTACTTTTTAAAGTAAATTTTGTTAAAATTTACTTTTTATAGGGAATTTTGTTAAAATTTACTTTTATAGAAAATTTTGTTAAAATTTACTTTTAATAGAAAATTTTGTTAAAATGACTTAATAGAAAATTTTGTTAAAATTTAATTTTTACAGGAAATTTGCTTGAAATTTACCTTTTACAGGTAATTTGGTAAAAATTTACTTTTTATAGGAAATTTTGTTCAAATTTATTTTTAATAGAAAATGTTTAAATTTACTTTTGATGTGAAATTTTGTTAAAATTTACTTTTTATACGAAATTTTGTTAAAATAAACTTTTTATAGGAAATTTGGTTACAATTTTCTTTAAATAGGAAATGTTGTTAATTTACTTTTTATAAGAAATTTTGTTAAAATTTACTTTTTATAAGAAATTTTGTAAAAATTTGATTTTTATAAGAAATATTATTAAAATTTACTTTTTATAGGAAATTTTGCTCAAATTTATTTTTATGGGAAATTGTGCTAAAATTTATATTTATAGGAAATTTACTTTTAATAGGAAATTTTGTTAAAATTTACATATTATACAAAATTTAGTTAAAATTAACTTTTTATAGGAAACTTTGTTAAAATTAACTTTTTATTAAATATTTTCTAATATATAATTTTTAAAGTAAATTTTGTTAAAATTTAATTTTTTTATGAAATTTTGTTAAAATTTACTTTTTATAGGAACTTTTGTTAAAATTTAGTTTTTGTAGGAAATTTTTTTAAAATTTACTTTTTATAGGAAACTTAGTTAAAATTAACTTTTTTTTAAAAATTTTTTAATATTTACTTTTTAAAGTAAATTTTGTTAAAATATAATTTTTAGGAAATTTTGTTAAAATTTACTTTTAATAGAAAATGTATTTTTATTAGAAAATGTTGTTACAGTGCACTCTGGAAAACGTCAACTAATTAAAACCGCGGGTGTTGACGTTTAACAAATTGTTGACGTTTACGAATGTAAAATTTTTATATAAAAAACATATCGATAATGTGCTTTTAAACGTTTTTATTAATTATAAACTAAATCCAAACATAAACAAATTCAAAAAGGAAATATAAAAGGCATTCAACCTGACTAAAACCATAGAAGACAACTGGAACTAAAAGAATACATTTTAAATGAGATCATATTTTTAATTTTACATGCACACATATGCATTTAAAAAAATCTGTTATTTTTTTCTGCTGTTTTTTTCTATCCAACACTTGGAAGAGAGCCTTCTCTCTTAAACGTCTTAATACATTTAAGTCATTTTGCTCAACATTCTCGCATTGAGCCCAATCCAAAGCCCTGTTAAATATTTCGACGGCTTCGCTTGGTTTTATTGTCTGCACAAAAAAGCAACTGAACATAAATAAAAAGACAATACAGACATACAGTTGTAATTTTTTTTACTCTACTTACAAGGTGGATCCCCAATTTCTGAATTGATTTCATAAAATAAATGTGTGTCTGTACAAATGTGTGTATTTTAACTGCTGCTAAATTCGAAATTTTATTTTATTCAGAGTTGACGTTTTAGAGCTTTATAGTTGGGTTGACGTTTTAGAGTAGGCAATGTAAAAAAAAAAGGGTTGACGTTTTGGGATGTTGACGTAAACGAGTGTTGACGTTTTCCCGAGTGCACTGTATTTACTTTTTATAAGAAATTTTGTTAAAATTTACTTTTAATAAGAAATTTTGTTAAAATTTACTCTTTATAGGAAATGTTGCTTAAATTTCTTTGTTATGGGAAATTTTGCTAAAATTTATATTTATGGAAAAATTTGTTAAAATTAAATTTTTATGAGAACAATTTTGATTTTTTAGTTGAACTGTTTATTTTTAATTTTTGATATTCTTTAATTAGGCTTGAGTTCATTTTTATAGAAAATGTTGCTAAAATTTACTTTTTATAGAAAATTTTGCTAAAATTTACTTTTTATAGGTAATTTTGTAAAAATTTACTTTTATAGGAAAGTTTGTTAAAATTTTCTTTTTATAGAAAATTTTGTCAAAAATTTACTTTTAATAGGGAATTTAGTTAAAATGTTCTTTTTATACGAAATTTTATAAAACTTTACTAGTCATATTATTTTTATGTTCTTTGTTGAAAGCAATCCATTTTAATAATATTCAAATTATATCTGTTTATAACAAATAAACAAAAATAAGGTACGTGTAACTATATTGCACCGATTACTGTCTCGATTTTGGTTTTGTCATGTGCCACCGCTAAAAAAGGAATTGTGCGATTTGTAGAAATGTGTGCCAAGGAAGCAATACATGTAAAAATGTTCGTTGATTGTGCTATGTGCTCTGATAGTGTGATCTTAGCTTAAGGCACTAAATTTTTAGATACTCAAAAGTATGCTTCCAAATCGTAAATTTTTTTGCTGGGATGTTATCGCTATTGTAATACAATTGTTTTTTAGCTACTCTTATTTAATAGTGTATTGAAATAAGTGTGTATTGTATTTCATTTATTAGTTGACATTTGTCATTTGTTGTCAAAATATTATGCAACTAAATAAGCACAACAACTCACAGTTCTATTAAATTACAGCCTTAATAAAATGTTTAATTTATTTCCTGTCCATTTACTTTTAGAGTACATTTCCACTTAGGAAAATTATTTTTCCACTGAAGCTGTAAAAGCTTAAACTGAAATAATGTGCGTTTACTGTTGCGTGTACGTGTATTGACATCTCATTGATTTTTTTTTTATTTGGCTTAAATGTATTTCTTTTTTTATTTTTTTTAATTTTATTTTCTGTGACATTTTTAGATCCTATTTGTGCGATTTTTGCTAAAGCTGCAGAATTATGTTGGTGATTTATTTCATTGAGTTGTTAGAAAAGAGCATTTTCTTAGAGGTTCAAGTTGTTCTTATTTTAAGTTAAATGTGGCGGATAAAAAATTGTTAGTTAATTTATGGTTGTAAATTCTTTTTAATTTAAATAAAGAACCTTTTGGACTTGAGATTTTAAAATGCATGAAATCAAAATCTTGCGATAAACTTTTTTCTGCTAACTTTGTAATAATATCAATAACAAAATATTTTACTCTTTTCTGTAATTATATTCTTGGCTCTCACTTATTTTCTTTCAGCAATTCCTTTGGGTTTTGGACTAATAGTTGGTGAGTAGCCTTTTAAATCATAAATAGTAGTTGTTAAAAATATTTTTCTGTAGACTTAAAAAGTCAACGATTATTACAGCATATTGTTTTTGTTATTCTCCGTCCGATTAAAATAAGAACTTGGGACTCCAATCCCGAAATCGCGATCCTGGGACTAAGCGAATCCCGAAGCCTAAGATTTTAAATTTTTTTAATCCCGTTATTTTCGGTATTCCATCACTGCCGATATTTTTACTAAATTTTTCTGTTTTCACCTTTTTTATGAAAACAAATGTTGGTGTTTTGAAATGGTGAATAGTGAGGTCCCTTCAAAATCAAGCGGAGGACATCTTTAGGTTATTGGCTTATGTTCTTGTAGATATAATTAACACTTAATTTATTTATTGCTGGTCTAAAATAAATCTTATACTACTGGCACCTTCGCGTAATTGGAGTTCTGGTTATTAGTGTGGACCCTTCCGAATCACAATTTGGCTGATAATGCTAACATTCATAGGCGCTATAAGAATTCCGAAGCCCTGAATCTAATACCATTAGCTTGATTTTTGGTATAAAATCAGCTACTTCGATGTTGGATGTTAGGATCGACTATTTATAAGGAAGCTTAAGCTTAAATCGAGAAAGAAATCTTATAGATTTAAGATAACAGCAAATATGCCTGCCGCATAAAACTGATGAAACACTAAAAGATCGCGGTTGAACAGAATTATTACTGGTATCTAAAAAAACTCAGGCTGTTTGGGATCTGGGCTGGAACCTTCGAAAATCATGTGGCTGTTGTGGTTCTAGCTTAGAAAAAAGTTCAGATTGCCGAACACTCTCTATGTGTGCTGGGTATATTCAACCGTGCACAGTGCGGCAGAAGAAAGATTTTGATAAAAAAATAAATCTGTCAATTTTAAACGACTGGACCGATTGCCAATAAATTTTACATATGAGTATGTGAGTTGCAAAACTTGTTCGTTACAAAATTAAAAATACGAGATGAAAATTGATTCTAACAGTTTTTTTGGAGACAAATTATACTAATTGTATCAATGCATGTCCTTTTGTATGTTTTTCGATACAATCAGTATGAGGAATGAGTGTGAGAATCATTTGTCATTTCGTATTTTTAATTTTGTAACGAACGAGTTTTGCAACTCACCTACACAAACATTTAGTGGAGGATGGAGTATTCGGGTTTATATGTGCATGATAGATTCCATGAAAACCTCAGAAGCCGCACTATGGAGTGTTAAATTCGAATAATACAGTGGAAATTTTTTTTTTTTTTTGTTATTTCTAAGTGTCAAGTGCGGGCGCTCTTTTGAAAGAATTTTTGTGTGTAACCATATCGATAAAAAAAAAAAAAAGCTTTGGCATACCGTTGCAAGACCGCCTAAGATGCCAAATTCGTTAAATACACTAATAGAAAAGGCGTCACAGCGATAAAGTATTTTGGCATCAGTACTATGACAAGTGTCATCGCTTTTGACCCACCCCATGACACTGTTCATTGTTGTGATGTCATCAGGTGAAATTATGTCATCAATTGGATGACACATCGGCACCACAGGAATGACAAATCGAAGTCAGTTTAATAGAAAATGTCATCAGTGCGATGACTTAGTGGCAAAGGAGAATAGACTCATTAGGGTCAATTTAATGGCAAACTGTCATCCCTTTTCTCTTTCATCTTCCTAATGACAAACTGTCATTAAATTTAGTCATTGGGATTGACTAAAGCCAAAGTGAGATAATATTATTATTTACTTACCCATTACACATGTGTTTTTGCTATTGTTGCATTCCGCCTATTGTTAACTGAAGAACTCTCAATTATAAGACAGCAGCAGCACGCCCGATTTAGTTTTCGTAATCATTCATTTAAAAATGTACGCCCGTATTTATAAAAATTTTTGAAATTTAATAAAGGTTTACAAAACAAATTTTGTATAAAAATTTGCCTTAATAAACGTTTGTTAAATTTAATAATCGTTTAAAAATATGGGGTTAATGTATTTAACTAAATAATTTCTTATCTATCAACTATCGTAAATCCATCTGTCAACTCCTTTCTTCTTTGCTTTTCTCTTTCTTCTTCCTCTATATTGAAGGGATTCACAATTTACCGCATCGGTTCGTAACCAAGCCTAACCTAACTAAATAATTTAAGCAAATAGAATATGGGAATTTTTGTTTCTTATTTTACGTTTTAATCCAAAAAAAAATATATGATACACAAAATGTGGCATCCAATTAATGTCACTGTAATAGTGTGTTTCATCCCGCAAATTTTTCGGGAAGAAAAATCCCGGGAAATTTGTGCGGGAATTTCCGGGATTTTTTAATTTAATTATTGCAACTTAACTGCTGATATAATTGTTAATAAGTTGTGTCATGAAATATATTGGAATTGATTCAACTGTATTCTCTTTTGTTTGGCTTAAATCGCGTCAAATATGAAAAAATTTTATGATGACGTTCGTCATTGGATTGATGTCGCTTTTTGCCCCCATTGATTCTATTTGTAATTACATTGATGTCACAATTCTGCTGTTAGAGCATCATTAATATTGAGATGCATTTTTCTATGAGTGTACCGGCTATAACTTAAATATTCCTTATTGCCAGTGTAGCGTATTTCTGCGGGAAAACATGTGAATGCCAAAACTTCACTTGCATTAGTCGATGATAAATTATGGTATTTAAGAAATAATTTTTCTTACAAATATTATTTGTACTTAAAATAGATGATGGAAGTATGTACAATAAAAATAACAAACTTGCAAAACGTTGGCTGTTGCCATTCCATTACAGCACGAGTTTAATGTTTCAGCAATCTTCAGAAGAGTAAGTGAATGAAAAACAAAGCTGTACAACAAAAAATCAATTTATTCTTTTCTTATTTTATTAAAGTTCTTTCGGTTTGGTTTTGATTTATTTCCTTTTCTTTTTTTTTTTTAGTTATAACCATAATAATTTTTATTTTTTGTGTCCTTTCTTGCTTTAACTACCCAATGCAAGAGTTTTTCTGCGTTTTTTGAAGGGTTTTTATTTTTGTTTCGTTTGTAAAAACCTCAAGTAGAAAAACCACTTAAAACAATAGTTGTTTGGGGGTTAAAAATATCAACAGAATGAATGGGAAAATTAGAAAAACTATACGTTCAAATTGTTTGATGGTTTGCTACCACATATTTACTTGCTAACTTGGTCGGATTGTTGGCTGGATGGTAGTACGGTTAGTTGTTTGGTTGTTTGTGTAGTTGGTTATCTTGTTTGCCTTCGTGATAGTTTTTAGTTACAGAAAACAAAGTAAAGCTTCCTTCCGACACAATTACTTTTTTTTTTTTTTTTTTGTTGTCCTCCTCATACAATTTTATTGTGTGTTCTGCCCTTAATTTGATTTGCTGCAATTTTTCAAAGTCACTTATGTTGCCTTTTGTTTTCTTCCAGTGAACTCGTACGCAAACAAAAAAAGGGACCACGTTCTTCTTGGCAATTGTGTTTCTAAGAAGGAAAATTGTCGTTATTGC
Source organism: Pollenia labialis (assembly GCA_949318255.1). Lineage (NCBI taxonomy): Eukaryota > Metazoa > Arthropoda > Insecta > Diptera > Polleniidae > Pollenia > Pollenia labialis. The sequence continues at coordinate 27,428,844 of OX439141.1, read as the reverse complement.
ATCCTCATGTTTATGATTTTCTAAGAGAACAGCAAAAGCAACAGCTTTTGTTTATAAAGACAAGGTCTCTAATGCCGCTCGGATTTAAAATTTGTAATGATCTAATCATTTATTCTTCTCTTCCTATTCCTCCGACCTGCTCTTGTTGCGGTAAGTTAAAAGAAACATTAATTGTACTTAAACTGTAATGAATATAAATAATTGTAACAATTATGTGGGATACAAATGAGCATTCAAAGAGAAAAAAGAGGAAATTTATAAAAATTTATAAGATGGAAGTGGGGACTTTAATAAAGTAAAATGATTTCTTCTGAGTACCACAACGTAATAGAATAACATTTTATCAAAAACTGGCCGGTGCGCTTTGTTGAAAGAGAATTCGTAAAATTTGTTTAAAATAAATCTAAATTTATGGTGTTTTCTTTTCTAAAAAAAAATGATGCATTATAGTTGTGTAATATATTTATCAGGTTACACGAACCCTTACAAAGTGATACATTTTTCTAAATTACAATGGAACAAAATAATATCTACTTTTTACACCCAACACTAATGTGTATTTAGCGTGTCAAATATTACATGCAAAGTTTATACTAATAAGCGATATTTTGACTCCAATAAGCGTTAACAACACTGATTTTTCAATAATTAAAATCAGCTGCTGTAAAAATTTTGCGCCAAAGAAAAAATTATAAAATAAAAGTAAAACCAACGAAAATGGATTCCTATCTAGTCGAAGAAATTATTGAATTTCCTACTTCTTATAAAAGAATTCAAGGTATGTATGTAAATACATATATGTATGTACATAGGTAGATAAACATACAGCTTATTAATATACACATATATTATAGTTTGGTCTGATGGTGAAACCCGAAGACTTCTTGATTTATATGGAGAGTATATGCCTGAAATAGGGCCACAAAAAAAATACAGAACTAAAAAAGATATGTGGGCCAACATTGCCTTGGAGTTTGAAGAAAAAACTCCTAAGCAGTGCGAAGAACGTTATAAAACTGTGTTGCGGCGAAAAAAGTTAGCAGTCGAAAACAATAGAGCATCTGGCTCAAAAAGGATACATGTTAATTACGAGGAAGAGCTTAACAAAATTTGTTTTTTGGACGACTCGATTGAGCCTGAAATACAAATGAGCAGTTCTAAATGCATCAAGGCCGAGAAGTGTGAAAATATCAAAATTAAAAAAATAAAAAGCAAAAGTGTTCAGGAAACCTTGTTAGAAATTGCGGAAAATAAAGAAGAAGGTCGACAAAAACGCCACAAAGAGAAAATGGACTTACTAAAAAAACTTTTAGAAGATAAAAATCTTTAATCGATTCATATTAAAATATACGCGTATGTGATGAAAACCGATTAATTTAAAAACTTTCGTTTTTAAAAAGTGTGATAAATTTAAATGCATTTTTAATTAAAGTTTTACTTTTTGTTCCAAGTTAAATTAACATACACAGGGGTGTGCTGGAAATTGAAAATGCAAAACGCAAGAATTTGGAAATTATTTTCAATACACTTTTAAACTAATTTTTATAATTTTTGTTATAAAATTCTGTTTGGTAGATTAATACTTGTACAATATTTGTAACAAATTTTTTTATTACAGATATCTTTTAAAAAAATACCTTTATAATACTTGCGTTTTACGTTTTCGATTTCCAGCACATCCCTGATAAAACTTTAAATTCGAAAGAATAAAAAAAGGAAAATTAAAGCAAAATTTATTATAAATAAATTTAAAATATACTAAAAACCAAATTTTCGATTTAAATACAAAAAAGATTTCCATCACATACTTGATAAATTTACTTATTTGCTGTGACTGAATTACTTTGTTCCTTTTTATGTTGTACCTTTTATATACCTTTTACCTATATTTTTAGTTTAGCAATAACTAATGAAATAAAAGCCAATTTGTTTTGTATACATATTTGTTTTAATTCGTTTTATTTATTTTATTTCATTGCTACATACTTATGTATGTATGTCTTTAGATATATTTGCACATACATAGTATGTAAAGTCTTACAAAAAATTTATAAATAATTTTTTACTTCGTCTCTTTTTATGCGCCCCAGTTGAGTCAGTAAATTATTTCTTTGATCGCTTTCCATTATTTCTTCATTATCATAATTTAGCTCGGTGTTAGATATTTCTTCTGATAACATTTCGTTTCTGTCAATACAAATGTTGTGAAGAGCGCAGCATGCAATAATAAATTTGGCCATTGTTTCCACATTATGAAAATCTAATCGCATTAATTGTCGAAAGCGATTCTTCAATAAACAAAAGGCATTTTCTATTTTGACACGAGCTCGGCAAAAATGTAAATTAAAATTCTTTTCTGAATTACTTAAATTGCCATAATCTCTATAAGGCGTTAACAAGTATTCCCTCAAAGGATATGCGGCATCACCTAACAAGTAGTATTTGGTGGAACATAAATTTTGCAGTTCTTTTCCGATAAACGAAAGTTTGAGGACTCTTGAGTCATGTATTTTACTGGGAACTCCAGTAAAAACATCCAAAAACCTCAACTTCGCGTCGCAAATGCCTTGGAGCGTGATTGAGATTCCATCATGTCGGTTGCAGTAAGTAGATCGGATTTTATGTTTAGGTGTCCTGGTCGCAATATAACTTCCATCAATACATCCTAAGATATTAGGAATGCCAGAAATCTAGAATAATAAATATATACATATGTATGTATATTTATGTATGTATGTGTTTCATAATAAATAATCTAATTTAACCATTCAACCTACCTCTTTAAATTCATTAGCCACGGCTTCTTTTTCTTGATTTGACTGAGGAAATTTGATTACCTCCGGCGCTACGTCGTAAGAAAAAAAATTTAATACGCTGTTAAAGGATCTATGCACATTCGAAAGTGACATTCCAAAAAGGTTTGCCACCTCCCTTATTGTAGTTTTATTGCCAGTAAACCTAAAAATGTATATGTATTTAATAACTTGAATTACAATTTTTTACTTTTTTGACAACCATAAAAATGAAAAAATCTGCGTCTCAAAACTGGTTTGCAATCTTCCCCCACGGTAACTTCTTTTGGTCGAGGAATGAGTATATCTCTCTATTAGATAAGCGGCACTTGCTCGGCTGACACGGAAATTCTTTTGAAACTTTAAAATTAAATGTTTGTGTTAATAAAATATTTGTATGTAAATGTCAAATTCATACATACATCGGAATCCGAATAATTATGAACCACATTTTCCAAAAAGCTTTTCACACGAGGGAGAAGTTCTCTACTTTGTTGAAGTAAAATGAACTCATCTTCATCAGATGATGATGAGGTTTACAAAATTTCTTTTAAACAAAAAGTTTTTATATCCATCACAAAATAACCAAAAATCAACAAATTGCACACAAACATAAAAAAAATTGTAATAAGAAAAATACTTGCTTGCATAAAAAAGTACTTCCCGCAGATGTAAAAAAGGGTATTATCTCACACTCAGTTATAACTGCGGGTAAGAAATGGAACAAATTTGCCATTTATTGTTGCAACATGTTTAGAAAGGAAAACGACAACTTCTCACATTTTTGCATATATTTTTAGAATGGAACAAAAAACCGCACGAATGGTAGCATATATGGAACATTATTGTCAGAAAAGAAAACACCATTAGTTACTTTTACCATTGCCATTCTCCAGATATCTATATTGTATTTATATTGAATGAAGCCCACTTTTTGGCGGATTTCTTGTTTAAAAAACCAAACTGTGTGTTTTAAATTGTAAAACTTCCACTTTAACCTTTCTCCTCGCCCACTTACCGAATTACACGCACGTTTGACAGATGTTTTATATTAATAAAGCCCTTATGACACTACATTTTTTATTCATTAATTTATTTAATTAATTGATAGAAAAAAACAGTAAATGCTAGAAAGAGCAAACTATAAAAAATGTAAACAAAGTTTTTTAGTTTTTTTCTCTTGTTATGGTTTTGTTTCAGGGATGGCGTTGAGAATTTTTAAAATTTTACCAACAACCTTTAAAAATTGTACTTTTTTACCCTAATTGTACTAAAAGATTTTTTAGTTGAAATTAATTTTATTTATGTTCTTAAAAAACACCACAAAAAGGTATTATAAATCTTAGTTTAAAAAGTATCAACAAAAAAGTACAACTGAAACAAAATTAGCCATCCCTGTTCTGTTAATTTTATAAAATGTTGACAACTTTTTATTTGTGAGAAACCTAAAAACAAAAAGCGGTAAATCACTAAATTTGCCCATAAACCGCTGATTCAGCAAGACTTTTAATATTTGAAGCTTGAAATGTCAATTTCAAGTTGAACAATAGCTGTGTTCGTTTACCCCAAAATTTGTACTGGATTTTACTGAAATGCGTTCGCGTATACATAAATTTGTAAAATGTTCATATTACTCACCCACTGGATTTTACTGGAAAAGTAAACGAACGCACATACTTTTACATTTTTTTTTTTTTTTGACATAACTACATTTTTTATCGATAACTTTAGTAACATTTTTGACAGTTTGCCATTTATCTTAATACAGCTGAACCCTTCGCACTTGGTCAATTTTTCAATTACTTTATATTTGCATTGTTCACCAAAATTTGAATAATGCATTAAAAATGTAGTGTCATAAGGGCTTAACACTGGTCTACAAATTTGAAAAAAAAAATTTAGTGCAGAAACGAAGCATGTTTTTTAACTAATTTGTGTGCGCTGAATTCGAATCTGGCATGGGCTATCACGTCTTGTTTCTGTTGTTTCGCATGCTGGCAATACTGTAAAACAGTCGATACTAACACTATAATTTCACAATTATTTATTTCACAGAAGCTGACATTCATTCTAAATCTTCATAAAAGTAGCGTTTAAGCATGTCAGGGAGATCGTGTGTTACTGATTCAAGCTATTTTTGCTTTGTGTGTGGGGAATATTTGGTTGGAAAAAAGAATATACAATATCAGAATCATTTAAATATGCATATTTACATTGAATTGGTTTTTGCAGTCAGAATCTTCGACAAACCGTGGACACCGACAATGTTTTGCATATTCTTCATTCGCATTTAGATTTTTTTTTTTTCAAATAAAAAACTAGGGGCAGTGAGCGCGAACAAGGGGAGCCAGCCTGCTCACCAAGATTTAATGCAAATTCAAAGAAGAATTGTCTTGTGAAAGAAGCTCTTGTGTCATCTGAATCTTAAATGGAAGCAACTGCAAATCCTTGTGCAAAATTGTAGCCAAAGCTGTTCTTTGAAGACCAAGATCCTAAGCACGGCGTCGAATTGAGGTTGATGGATTGTTGTTGAATACTTTCTTGAGCAGCAGTAACGTTTTAAGCCGATCTTGCACTACTTTGTGGTCCATGAAGACAGACTCTGTTTTTTCGAAATCATTCACTACACGATAAAAAGTGCGTTTTGTTGGCACGTTGTTTCTTCCAAAAATTTCACGCAACTTTCTCATCGTCACAGTAATCGATGATTGATTTTGATAAAATGTTTTAAAGATTAAAACACGTTGGTTTATCGAATATTTTTCCATAATTAATTTGCAACGTGTCATCTTCACGACTGCCAAATATAAACTTACAAGACTTATGTTTACCATAATGGCGGCAAAACAAAGTAGTATATACCTTCCCGGCGGACACCCTGTATTAAGTAGGTTCGGTAAAACATACAAGTACTGAGTTTGAGAGACAAGCAGTCAGAACGAAGTTATTCTTTTTGATTTGATTGAACCATTAAGTCTAAAATTTTAAAATATCACTGCATATTGCATGAAGAGTATGTTGACTATTTGACTTTTTTCCGCGAAATCCACAGTGTGCGGTGCTGAAAAAGTATGACGGTTAATGCTTTTCAAAGTTCAATGAAAGTCTGAAAAATAGTTTTATTGAAACAAAAATCAAAGCTGTGAAACTATTTACAAATGAAATATGACACATTTCCTCTAAAAGTTTTACATATTTAGATATTTATTTGGCAACACTGTATATTCCAAACATTTAGAAGAATGAAAACTGGTTCCGAATTAGTTTTCTCTTTGGAAAAATTTAAGAATAAAATCTACTTCCAAAGAATGGGTCTATGACAAAGTGGATCCAGGCATTGAAAGAAGAGAAAATCAGTAAATCCCAATTCTGACTTCTGGGGGGTCACAACAGGGTCGAGTATAGACTAGTCTTTATACCAGAACACAGACTGCAGGCAAAATGTATAGAGTATTCAAGGGGACGGTAATAGGATCATTTGTATGGAACATAATGTATGATAGTCTTCTGAACCTATAATTTAAAAATGGCGCTAAGCTTATTGGATATTCGATAATATTGCACTCGTTGCACGGCTACCATCGACTGAACTGGTGCAAATTGTTACAAACGATAATCTGAACAGATATGATAAAAGGCTAAGGAAGAACGGTCACTTCGTGGAGACAGGTAACTTCGTGGAAGATATTAACCAAACTAAAAATTAAACAATAGTACAATGGCACTCCTTGTAAAAGGAATTTATGCTTCCTTGACGTGCAGCTGGATGATATGTCGAGCCCTTACCGCAAAAATAGCTTATCATATAAGGTACCGTTACGATTTTATAGCAAAAACAATTTTAGCTTATGCGCCAACTTTCATAAAAAATTTTTATGAATTATAAAAAAAACCTTCTTCTGTAAAAGCTTAAGCGATGTTGGGGACATCATATCAGTAATATAAGAGACAACACTTTACAGCATAGTCACTAGGCATAATGATGCCAAGGTGTGGAGGGTCCAAAGCCCTCTGTAAGAAGATTTAACAGCATGCGTTTTTCATTCCCCATTGTTGTATTCTAGCAAAGAACATCGTTGGCATTTCTCTTCCTTTCTTACCAATAACGTCAGACTTTCTTTAATTAAACTTACGATAATGTGTCAGGTTGTATTTATAGTTAAACAATATTTCTAGTAGCTTCTTGAACCTTTCAGTAATAGTTGTTACAAAATAACTTTTATACATTTAAATCTAAATTCTGCTTTTAGGCATACGAAATTTTTTCCATTACTAGCGAATTCCGCAAAGTGGAGTTAAACTACAATTATGCATTAAAATTGTAAACTAATAAAAACACAATTTAAAACTTATAATACTCAAACTAAAGAAAATTCTTAGACGAATTTACTTTCTTAATAATATAAACACCATAATAAAGAAAAGATGCTCAGTAGTAAACTTAAGTAAACCCACCTGCCGTGATGAAATACTAACGCAGTACCGCGGTGGATTGCTGATGTCGTAGGACGATCATTTCCAAACAAATGCTCGCCTAAAGACTAGACTATGGAATACATGTACCATGTCTTAACTATCAACTACTTTTTCCGAACTTCTGTTAGGGTATTCACAAAATCCCTTGTTTCGATTGAATGTTGTATTAAATTTTAAGAGTGCGTTTTTGACAACGAGTTTAATCTTAGTGGCAAACTATAATTAATTAATCTGAGAATAAATTTAATTGAGTACAAATTGTGTTTGCCGTTTTTAAGAGGTCGTGCGAATCACCGAGTGTTTTTCAGGCCGAGATTTGCGCCATTGATCTGTGTTGCAGCAACATTCTTGATAGGGGAATGGTTTTCGGCAGTAATGTGATTTTCACTGGTAGCCAAGCGGCCATTAAAGCACTCTCTTCTTGGAGAATGTCCTCGAAGCTGGTGGCGGAGTGCTGTGGAAAGCTACAGGAGCTGGGGACAAGGAGCAGATTTACGCTCTGCAGGGTGCCGGGGCACTCAGGGATCCCGGGTAATAAAATGGCTGATTAGCTGGCCAGGGCTGGTTCTAACGCGCGGATGATAGATCCCGAGCCCTTCTGGGAAAGTAATGAGGACGAATGGTCTCGGCAGACGGGATCTGCGACTGCTGGTGGCCTATTTGACTGGTCACCAAACGATCAAATACCACCTTTATCGGATGGGCCTGGCTGAGGATCAGGAATGCAGACTATGTCTAGACGGGGACGAGACGACGGAGCATGTACTGTGTGACTGCCCGGCGCTGTCATGGGCCAGGAGGGGGCACTTGGAGCATGGTGCGCGTCCCAAATCGGTGATATACCGGCAAAGGCCCTGGTTGGGTTCCTATGGGAAGCAGAGGGTCTTTTGTCCAACTAAGGGGAGTGGGTACAATAGACCTAACCTGGTCGCGGTACCTGTCACTGTGGGGAAACCTCCCCAACATATTTAAAAATGGCAACTTTGTATCAATCCACTTAGCACTTTACACAGAAGAAGAAGAATTTTCGCACTTTTAATTCTTATAAAACGACAATTTATTCTTATAATTATTTTATTTAGTTTTAATATGTTTCAGAATCACTAAAGTCTTCATCTTTACCAGAATAATTCATTATTCTGTTTTCTAAAAATACATTTTTACAGCTGCTTTTGTTATACATGTGTATGTGTTGACATTTGATGATTACGTTTAAACAACCAACATTTGCCGCTTTAACTGGCAAATTAAAGTAATTAATCCTCATCTTAAAAACTAAAAACGCAGATGAAAGATGACTAAATCTCTAATCTCCATGTTAAAACCCCACCCTAATAGTCTATCATATATTTTATTACAAAATACAACCTATACAACGATATCATTTACCGTTTAAAACGACAACATTCTCTACACCCCCCATTTATTTTTTTTTTTTTTTTTTTGCTAATTTATGGCAAATAAACCGTAATGTGGAAACCATTATCCTGTTTTCTATTTGTTCTGTTTTGTTATTGTTACTTTATTGTTTCAACATATAAAATACAAGCAAACTAATATTCACAGTAACCTTTGCCCTCATTTACTTTGTGCTGCTGCTTTTCCAGTTGAAAAGAAAAACTCTAAACTATTGTAGGTTGTTGCGTTAATTACTGCTGTAATTATTAACGTTTTTTTCTGGTTTGTTTGCAAAAAACTCTTAAATTTAGTGAAAATCCAACTCATACCAACAGACAAGTACATTTGCAAAAATTTATTACAAAAATTTAATAAATGTTTCGGAAAAATAAGGGCATAATTAGATGTGGTAAAGAGATTAAATTTAAAAAAACGATTAACAATGATTATAAATAATTTAATAGAATTTAATTAAAAACTAAACAAATAAATGTTGGCAGAAAAAGTGAAAGTAATTATGAGCTAGACTTATTAAAAAGTTAATTACTGGAAATATAAATGAAAAATAAAAATTTATTAAGGATTAAAATGTCAAATTCTAAATAAAATATAATTAAAGTGAAAGAGATTTTAATTACTAAATTGTAAAGCTGTTATTTTAATAAAGTTTTCTTCAAAATTTATATTCAAAATTTTTTTATTGTTTTACTAAAAACTTTTTTGCTTTTTTTTATAAAAATCTTATTACATGTTGTAGAATGTATATTATGCCTACATTAATTATTAAGTCAAACACTTGTTCTTTTGTATTTCAGCTCATTTAATTTAATTCATTGTTTGCCTAAGTCTAGGTGAAAAAATATAAAAATAATAGTAAAAATATGCATAACCGCACGACGTCTTGTTTCGTCAAACTCTCTATATCAACTCTCTCTTGAACTGCACAAGCGCGCACGTCGCACATAATTATCTGTCATTTATCTAGTCAATCTATCCCAATTCCCATTCGTCCGTTAACCCTGCAATGTACATACTGTCGAAAATAACCCTGCCTGTATTAGAGCGCACCAAGTACATGGAAAAAAAGTGCGCCGTAAACCATCTAATAAAAAGTATTTTTGCAAGAAGGTTTCAGAAAAAAAATTGGTTTTTTACCGAACGTGGGGGTCGTCTTTTAACATGTTTTGTTATATCATAGGCATTTACAGTCCGCTCTTAAAGTATGATATATCAATATTTTTGTCTCGAGAAGATCAATGTTTTGCCCTTAGAGGTCATTGACCTCAAGTATCTCATTCTAGTATTTATCCACCGGGTCCCTGTTCGTAACACTCTTATGTACTACCCTAATGTCAGAAAACTAAAGCTCGCAAGAAACTCGTAAACTTTTGCTAAGGAAGTTATTAAGATAATTGCAGCAGAAACATTTTTAAATTATTGTTGTAGTTGTTTCTTTGGCCAGAGTGATGAATTTACGAATGTTATTTTTGTCAAGCTAATAGGGCCTAAATTTGTTAAAATTAATTATGTTACGAAAGTAACTTTTGTTAAGAATTATTAGTTATCTTGAATTGATTAGTTATTTAGTATTTATTAGTTATTTTATTAGGTTAAATTTTTATTGTATTAGTTATGCACACTTCTACTGTAAAATTCAATGTACAAATGTAATGTTAAATTTATTGTGCAAAATTGTACTTCAACCCCACTGAAAATACTAGAATTTTCGTTATAGATAACTTAATTTATTGTAACACTTAAAAGTATACCTTAGTTTATGATGCATCATGACTAAAATTAAATTCAGCCATATAGTTAATGCACAATGTTAATAACATAAGTTTAATTTGCAAAATAGACGTTAGGGGTCGTACGTTCTAGAGCCATCTAGACGTCAGAGCTCGAACGTTCTATAGTCAGTTGACCGTCTGGGCTATAGTATAAATAGAATCGCAAAAAATGGCATAAAATTATTCAAAGTTCAGACTTTGTCAAGTTGATAACGCATCACGCGAACAAAATTATAAACATTGAAGTGTGTTGATCACAATGGTGAGTTGTGAATAAAAGCTGTAAGTTACGGTTGTTAAAGTGACTAATGCCGAAGTTTCAGGATGGTATTTAAATCTATATTAAGTTAATTTAAATACATTTGATTTTTTGAGTTCTATTAGTATTATTTACCACTACTAAATACAAAAAAAAATCATAAAAAAATATATTTATTTATAAGGTGGTCACAAAAATCAGCTGGCTTTTACCGTTTTGCCTGTTGTTGCTGTATTGGTGTGAAATTCAGGCCACCTTGCTTAGTTATTACAATGGAAACATAAGTTCAATTTAAATGCACCATCTTGGTGAATTAATTTGCATTTAAGTGCTTAAGCTTCGTACAGATGATGGTCAGATCTTACAATATTGGTAAGCAGCGTTGCTTAAACTGCATTAAAATTTACTAAAATATCTCACAGCTGTGTGAACATTGTAAGCTCATTTTTATTTGCAGAAGTGCAAAATTAATTCATCTGACAATTGCACCATTGTCAGAAAAATATTGCTGTTGGCAACGCCTGCTTACAAGATTGTCAGATCCGACCATCGTCTGTACGAAGCTTTAGTGAAGAACAGAATTTGTATTTAAAACGATTTTAAATATAAATGTGATATCAAACCTAAAAATAAATAATAAATAATAAATAAATAAATAATATATTTATAAGTGTTATAAATTTAAGTGTTGTGTTTGTTTAATTTGAATTGCAATAAACGAGCTCGAAACGGTTTATTATTAAGGAAATAAACAAAAACGTTATTGAAAGGCAGAAACGTAACAATAAATACCGTTATTTCGAAAAGGGAGAAGGTTGCACAACATACATAAAACCCCCGAAATTCCGCATTAAAATTACATTTAAGGAAGCCTTTTTTCTAATCTGCGCAGTCGTTTTAGAAACATTTTTTTTTTTTTTTTGCAAAAAAAATAATTTTTTAGCAAAATTTCGAAATTTTTGTTATATAAAAAGTCATGCATATTTAATTTGTTTATTAATTTTTCATAAACTTCTAGAAGGATTGGATTTTCATGAATCAATTGCTGTTTTAGTGCGCCATTTTATTTGCATGATTCTAGAAACAATGTCAAGAATATTTTGCTGTTATCTCTTTAATAACGCGACAAAACTGAACGTTTTTAACTATGTACAAACTTAAGAAATGATAGAAATCGTTTACGGCGTAAAAATAAAAAACATACACTACACAAACTTGAGATTGAGCACTTAATTTGTGTAGTGTATGGCCGTCATTGTAATTTTTTTAATAAAAAAAATTGATTTTTCTCTATTTATTTTTATATGAGAACTTAAAAATGGATACTTGTATATGTATGTATTTCAAAATAGTAATACCGAGGGAATAGACGAAATTTGTGATCTATTTACAATTTTTTTTATTTTTTCTAGAATTTTTCTACAAAATCCTAAAAATCGCTGAATCTTTGTTAATAAAAGATGTTTCCCGATTAACTGGCCTAAGCAACCAGTGAAATGCGTATGAAGCTAGCTTTTCCTAAGCAATAAATTTCGGTGTGTTTATCAAACACAAGATCCCTCTTGCAGATTCTCATTCAATCAGAAGCTTGCATGTTTCAAGGTCCAATACTAACAGAAACTCAAAGAGTACCAGTTAAAGCAAAAAATGTATCAAAAAGTTCCCGCTTATACATTCGTATCCACTCACGGCATTGCATATTGAATTTTATGTTTGTAGGTCCAATATTAACGATACTTAAAAAAATACAAGTTTTAGAACCAAAAAGCTAAAGAAACATATAAAATCGATGAATGGAGACAAATGTTTTATAAAAAAAGTAACAAAAATAAGTACGATTTTCACCATCTTAAACGTTCGAATTTCGTATTCGTTTTTTTAGATAAGTTTCGAATGTGATATAAGCTTTATTTCTTTGTTAATTGGCTTAAAAGATAGATGGGGTACCAAAAAAGTAACAAAATACAGGTATTTCTCCCTAAAAGGTCAGAATTTCAAAAAAGTACCAGACACCTGTCCGCTTATTTTTCTAAAGAACAACGATAAGTATTAATTTTTTTTTTTGCATCTCTTTTAGGTTTGGAGATATAAGGTTACCGAATTTACCCGTGTTTACCCCCTTAACATTTCAAAAATCCCGTCTTAGTGGATCGATTTGGGGAGACACCAACCTCTGTGGTGCGATTCACTAACTTTTAACGATCCGACATTCGTTAAATTTGTCGACATAAATATTCGCTTGCAGTAACGATAGTGTGATTCTGTAACTTATTTTTAACGATTGTTAACAGCTGTTTTTTTTGTAACATCTCTGTCTACAAAATGTTAAAAAAAACGAAAAGCACAAAAGAGAATAAAATAAAAACAAATGAAATTGTTCTTAACCCCCCGTGTTACACATTTTTTTTCATTCAAAATACATTGAAAAAGGTCTGGCGAGACTCATGAGTAAGACGAAGGGTTAATTAGTGGTTTTATATTTTTTTTTGTGAATTTTACATTTAAAATTTTGTTTTTGTTCCTAATTTGCTTGTTTTAAATTAAGGATTTTATGTTTGTTCATACATATACATATGAATATATCTTTGTATGTTTGTAAGTTATTTTAAACATAAAATACATTTTATCGATTAAATAAACACAACTTAAATTATTGTCGCTAAAATATCGACAAAAAATTGCTAAAAGTAACAGCTGACTTTTAACGACAGCGAATATCGTTAAAAATGTTACTGAATACCATATTCGATAAAATTTCGTTATATTTATTTTATCGATACGATTATCGTTATAAAAGTTTGTGAATCGCGCTAGTGGTCCAAATTTCAAGTTTCTAGCTTCAGACGTTTAGGCTGTGTGATGATGAATCAGTTAGTGAATTTAGCACGTCATAGAGAAATTAAAAAAAATAAAATCAGTTGTATTTTCGAAAAAAAAAGTATTAATCGACTTTTTTTATTAAAACCATCAAATAGCAAAATCTTGGGAAAATCAAGAAAATTTAAAAAATTTGCGATCTTTTTTTTTTAAAAAAAATCTATTTTCAAAAGATTTTTTGCGCTAAAAATTTTAAAGTTTCATTTAAAATTTAACACAATTAACTTCTGCTTTTTTCTAAAGCCTTTCAAAGGTCACCTAAATCTCTTTTTCATACTTTTTTTACCTCTTATACCAATGAAGTTGAAAAACACTTTATCGTTTTACTTTTCCAGGAATTTAGGTCAATTTATTTTCTCTGCAAAAAAGCAATACAAAAAAAAAATCTTCTACTTCAAATCTTTTTTAAGTAATATATTGTAAATTTTTTTTTTCTTTCCACAAATTGCGTTCACACAGGTGAAAATTGATTTTCTAATCAGTAAATCTTGTCTGTCTTATAAGAAGCTTTGGCATGTCGTAACACTTTAATGTTGGGGGTTTTTTTTTTGGTTTTACTTTCCATTTTTTCAAAATTATCCTCTTTTGTAAAAAAAAGGATGTTGTGCGGTAGATGCGCATAATTATTAACACATTAGGGGCCATTATTATAGTTTGGCTGTAGCTTATAAACAGGCAGATAACAGACGTTTGAATCTTAACTTTAGCCAACTTTCGGATAAAATGACAATTGTTTCTACAAGTGTCTTTAATTTGGCATTTATGTAAAAAAAATTATGCTTTTTTAATCCTTTTTAATACAGCTGAACTCTTTGCACTTGGTACATTTTTCTATTACAATCACCAAAACTTGAACAAGGCATTAAAAATGTAGTGCGATAAGGCCTTAAGCAATTGTAAAAATATGGAAATTAATTACATATTGGACGTCAGTAGAAATTTTATAAAGTATGCCTTGTCTTAGGCATTAGAGGCTTAAACTTTTAAAACCCAAAAATTGCTGGTATAATTATTTATATCAAGAAAATCAATTTTGTAAAGCATGCCTTAAGGCCCTCTGAGGCATTAGAGGGTTAAACTTTTAAAATCCAAAAATGCTGGTATATTCATTAATATTAAGAAATTTAATAGGTACAAGTTTTCAATATACAGGTATCCCTTGATTTGCACGGTACTCCATTTACGCGATTTAGATATAACACGGATCAATAATAGCAACCATTTTTTGAATTACGCGTTTTCTTTTACGCGATTTTAATAAAATAGTTAAAAAAGTTATGGCAATCCTTATTTTGTGCGAAATCAGCACTGCGATTCAAGAAATTTTATCATCTGTGTGCTAAAATAGAACTGCCCAAGTGCATACATATTTTTAAAAAATTAATAAAAAAAATAAAATGTTTTTTTGCACCACTTTATCGTTTTTATTCATAATTTTCTTAAATTCAGTGAATTATTTTTCTGTGTTTTATTTTAAGGGTTCTAATAACTATTGAATAGTTTAATTTGTTTTTTACTATTTAACATAAATACAATTGCCATAATTTTCGAATATTTTTGATTTTAAATATTCGAATATATTTCAAGTATTGTTTTTGTTCTCTTTTAATTTAATTATTTTATAAAATTATAATAACAAAGCTTTAAACATTTCATTGTTTAGCAATATACTTTTATTTTTAATAAGTAAAAATTAAATTATTAAAAAAAATATATAAGTAATTCATGAGTTCTTGATTTAACACGGTGTTTAGGCTCAAAAATGAAATTTTGTATGTATCTTATGTTTTGATTTAAGCGATATGTTAAATTTCTGGTCCCTTAAACGAAATTTGTACCAGCCCTGAACCTTGTTTTACGCGAATTTGATTTACACGTGCTTTTTTCGGTCCCAACAAACCGCGTAAATCGAGGGTTACCTGTATTTTAATCTTAAACGCGATAATTTGGGCATGAAAACTTAAAATCGATTTAATTTTCGTTTATATTAAGATAAATAGCAAACTGTCATACATTTTAATCAAGTTATCGATAAAAAAATGAGGTTATGTCAAAAAACATGTAAAATTGTTCAACTTAAAAGTGACATTTTTAGCTTGAAATTTAAAAAGTGTTTTTCATAGACAAAAAGTTAACAACATTTAATAAAACAAACAAAATCAAGACAAAAGAAAATAAATTTTTGTTTACATTTTCTTATATTTTGCTCTTTCCAACATTTACTGTTTCTTTCTATCAATTCTATATCAATTCAATGACTAAAGAATGTTGTGTCATAAGGGCTTTAAAGATCTAAAAAAATATTTGTAGAAGCTTCGAAAGCTCTAAAAGCAATGTGAACAATATCGAACACAATGCTTTTGTTCAAAATGCAAACTTCAATTATGCTGTTCAAATAATAAAATTGTTTTTTATTATGATTATGATTTCACTATCGATATATCGATATTACTATCGACTGAATGTTTGTACTTGAGCAGGAAAATTGTAACTAATTTTATATCAGGCTACAGTTCGTTGTTGACCGCCTGAGACGTATGTATATACGCACGTTATTTAAGATGACAGTTTTAAAAAATTGCGCTGCTGAAGCGCACCTTTCTGAAGGAACCGAAGTAGCAGGGACTTTAAGATATTTTATTGCAACTTTAGATAAAGTTCTAAATTGGTTTTGATTATCAACCCAAAAGGTATTCAATATAGCGGACTTTTCCTGTAATGGTCGATCATTGTTTTATTCTTTACTCGCAATTGCATTTGTATTTGCAATTTGTTTACAACATTACAAAAATATTTGACATTTCAGTCCCTATGTTCAGTCCCTATACATATTTCGACGTAAAGGCCTTTAATTAGCAGTAAAAAAGCACATCTAAGAAATCCATACCACCTGCCATTCTTGTTGTTTGTATTCATTGCTGTAATTCAGCGCGAATTTATAACAGCAAGTAAAAAACTGTATGTGTATAGCTGCTGTTACATGTCTTCATAGCTGTACTTTAAATAATAATAATATCGATATCGAAATTTTAAGACTATCGATAGTATCGATAGTTTTCCAGCACTAGTTAAAAGTATAAAAAATTAACTTTCGTTCAAAAATATAAACTCTCATCAGGGCTGTCAGATTAGTCGATTTTTCGTCGTTTTGACGATTTTCATTTCAAATGAAAACACCACACCGTTCACTTTTTATTCACGATTGGCCAATTTCACCAAGTTCATTTATAATTAACTTTCAAAACATATAGGAAACTGGTAGTTAAAGTAATAGTTAGATTAAACTTAACAATATTAAATAGATGCAGCTTTATTTAAGAAATAGCTTTCTTATTTTAATAACAACAACTTACTTTTGTGTTTCTTTTTTAAGAAATTTTTAATCATGTAACAAAAACGTGAATTTTTGGATCATGACAAAATTTTTATGTATTTAAGAAAATTTTACTAAATGCGAACAATATAAGTTACAATCAAGAAACTATTTCGGAATTTATTGTTTTAAAAACAGAAATTGATTCACAAAATGCTTTACAACTCTTTAAAACAGTTTCCCTTCAAATAAAATCTTTAATACAATAATCTAAATAAACTCTCAACTTTGAACTTTCTTTTATATCCAAAAAAAAAAAGAATCTACACAGAAAGAAAAACACTCGGGATAAATCAAGTTTTTTATAATCACTTTAAGTACGAGTCGTACTCAAAAATAACACTAAAACGTACTCAAAATAATCCTAAATGGGATTACTTTCGAAAATCAAACCCGGCATTTCTTGGAATAAGGACAAAATTCTTAAATCAAGAAAAAAAAGATTTAAAGTTTCGTTTCTATACACATTGAAAAAAAGTCTGGCCACATTCCACGAAGGGTTAAAAAGTAAATTTGAACTCTTGCTTCTCATTTAGTTTATATTTTTGGTTAAATACATACATAAGACTTCTAAAGTAAAAACCATATGATTAAATATTAGTTTTACTTAAATCAATCTAATTTTCGAATTATTTCAAGGCAGGGCTGTGGTACTTTTTTCCGTGTCCCCAAAAAATTAAAAAATTCCCCAAAAATCCCATATTTAAAAACAAAACCTTAAAAAGTTAATATTTTTTTCTGACCAAATTTAAAATGTTTTTTAAAAATAGTGAGAAAAATTTTAATAAGAAATCCCCAAATAAAAATTTTTAGTAAAAAAAAATATTTTATTTTGTTTGAATAGACTGGATTCGGCGTGTTTTTTAAATCCTTTTTATGCAATTCCAGTGAGGAATTACAAGCAGAACAATATGCTATTTTTGAAGGCGAAAAAGCCATTTATTAGAATTTGGAGATTCTCAATCAGTTTTAGCCATCCTTAAAATCAACAAAAATAAAAAAACATATAATCCTCATTTATGTCATACTTCGCTTCATAATATGACTTACTTTCACAATATTCTGTACGTAAAATTAACTGAATTTGTAATATAAAATAACTGAAAATTCAGTTATAATCCGGTCTACCTCTTTTTCATTTATTTTTAACGAAAAGTTCTTTTAATTTTACTGTCAAAAATTTAACCCCATGTTCCGTAAAAACAAATAAATTTCAGTTCTTTTACTACATGAATTAACTATCAAAAAATTAACTGAATATTCCGTAAAAACAAAGAAATAATCAGTTGTTTTATTAAGTTTAGTAATTTTCGTTTACTCCACAAAGGAGCCGAATTTCTAAAAAAAAACCTCAGACAGACACCTGTCCACTTGTTTTTCTAATGAGAGAGAGAGAGAGAACATTGTTGTTTATTTACCCTGTTACACATTCTTGTTTTACTTTTGTTGTACTGACCTCGTTTGTTTACAGAAGAAATCACAATCATAAGATACCAGCAGTATGACCGATATGGTTTCGCAATTATTTTACATTAAAACTAAATCATTTAAACAAATAGAAAATGGGAATTTGTTACACAAAACAAGCACATTTTTAAAGATAAGTAAAAACTAATTTTTTGTAGTTAAATTACATAAAATAACTGAATATTCCTTTGTTTTTACGGAATTTGTAGTTAATTTTTTGACAATTAATTTATATAAAATAACTGCATTTTCCTTTGTTTTTTACGGATTATTCAGTTAATTTTTTGATGGTTAATTTATATAAAATAACTGAAGATTCATTTATTTTACGGAATTCGCGGTTGAATTTTTGACAATAAAAATTAAATGAACTTTTCGTTACTTTAAATTACATTTTCATTTAATTTTACATAAAGAAGAATTTAACTTAATCAACGGACAATATAAACTGCAACTGAAAATCCGTATTAATATGCACTTAGTTTTTTAAATAACTGTTAGAATCAGTTAAAAATAAATTTGCTTAAAATTTTAAATGTTTATTTATTTAAAAATGACTGAACGGAATACTTCTTCAATAAACTACAGTCCGATACTGTAATAATATTGTGAATGTACCAATAGCCCAGCATTCTTTTCCCCAAACTTTATTATACATATTGTGTTTCATATTTACTTATTTTTGGGGAAAACATACATATTTGTTAAAATATTTTCTTTCAAAAATAAAAAATTTGTATGTTTTGTCAACGGTCTTATATTTTTTTTTTTAATTCTTCTTTACAAAACACTCACTCAAGAAAAATAACACAAGTTTATTAAGTACCTTTTACATACTTAACAAAAATGGTAATTTTAATAAGTTAAATAATGAGTAAAAAATATTAAATAATTTAATCAAGGTTTACAAAACAAATTTATTATGAAAATTTTGCTTAATAAGCGTTTATTTAAAAAAAACGTTTATGAATACGGGTGTACATATATCTCTTAACAACAATAAGAAAATCAAGAAGATAGTGAAGATAGTGAAATTCTCCGATCACTAAATAAGTGCATATGTACATATTTAATCAATTATACATGATTTTTTTATTATATTTTTTTATTTATATTTATGTCATATCAAAAAGTAATTTCAATTTTTGGAAATACAAAATTTAAATTTCAAAAGATTTAGTTATTCGTGCTTAATTCCCAGTTTTTATTATTGATAAAAACACTTGGAATTTTATTGTTGACCAGTGAAATGCGCATAGGAATAGCTTATCCCATCAACAATAAAATTCCAAGTGTTTTTATCAATAATAAATACTGGGAATTAAGCACGAATAACAAAATCTTTTGAAATTTATGTCATATTTATCAGATGACTGCATTAATGGTTATATGTAATTTCGAAATGTTAACTTCAACAACTTGTGATATGTAAAGATGCCCTCTGCTAACGCCTAACATTTTGTTTGAGTAAATAAATAACAGGGTTTGTCTTCGCTAACGAAACTTTAAGAAATCTTTATGTTAAATTTGACAACTAGAGAGCGCTGCGTAAAAAAAATCAAAAATAGCAGATAACAGAATCTACCAAATATATCAAATATAGATGGCGATGCAGGAATGCAAACAGGTACAGAAAATGCTATTGAAAATAATAGTTGGTCGACATTGCCAGATGTGCAGATTTTATACCCCAAAATTGCAAAATGCTGATTTGAAGATTTTTGGTTTCAAATGCAGTTTTTTTTAGATCGGTGAATACTTCTTCACACTGTCACTTATGATTGTACTATTTCCTCTTCTTGCAAAGATAAAAAAAACATCAACTATTGACGGAAGTTACGCTTGGAAAGATTCATTAGTTGGAATTTTATTTACAAAAGAAAACTTAAAAATTACAAATTCGCATTGCCTTGACAAATTAATATCGCCGGACTTATGTCATTTACACGAGATGATATGCATATTAACGTATGTATTCATATGTATTTACTTATGTATAAATATCTTTAATAATTGCAATTTTTGATCGCAAACAATTTACTTTTAATATGCTGTTCAAAATAACAAAATTGTGAATAATCCTTATTCAGCCTGATTAATTAAACTTGGATAGATATTTTTAATGTAAAAATGCCCAAAAATTTATCAGCAATTTTCTGAAAATCGCATTGGAGTGAAATTGAAATAAAACACATTTTTAAAACTTTTCTGTGTTGAAAGTTTAAAAAAAATATTTTCTGTTTTAAACCTCATGCTGCAAGGACAAATTATACTTATTTGCCAGAACTACTTTTAAAATTACCATCGGTTTCAAATTGCAGAAAATGGCCGTATATTTATATATAAATAAATTAAATAGCCGAAAAATTTAAGCTTATCTTCTAACAAATCTTTAAAAAAGAGTAGACAGTTGTAATGTTAATGTTTCACACGATTTCTTTCTTTTGATTTGAATTCTTTCACTTATTGTTGACTTTGGAAATATTGAAAGTAAAGCGTTATAAAGCATATTCAATTTCTTTGTTCTTTTTCTTGTCTTTTCTAACAATTGTTAGTCTTCCACTATATCACTTTACTCGTCTCAAAAAAATCATCTTCCTCATCTAAATCATTGTTGCAAAACTCTCGGATAAATGAAAAAAAAACTAAGACTGTGAAACAAATTTACGATTATTCGACATAAATTTTTCGAATTATTCGTTAATCGAAAATAAGCAGTTTTAAATTATTCGAACAGTTAATCGCCTAAAATTATTCGATAAATCAAACGACGTTTGATTGTTTGAATACCCAGTTAATACCAACTTTTATAGGGAAGTTGTGGAATTAAAGGAATTTTCCGACGGTTTATCGTTTAAATAAAAGGTATTTTCGGGAATGTTAATCGATATAAGCAATTTTGAATTATTCGAACAGTTAATCGCCCAAAATTATTTGATAAATCGAACGACGTTTGATTTTTTGAATACCCTAGTAAGGAATTTTCCGGAATTTTTTGATATCAACATAAATTATTCGCTAACCGAAAATAAGCAGTTTTAAATTATTCTTTAATCGAAAATAAGCAATTTTAAATTATTCGAACAGTTAATCGCCGTAAGTTATTCGATAAATCGAACGAAGATTGATCGTTTGAATACTCTAGTCAAAAGCAACTTTTATAAGGAAGTTATGGAATTAAAAGGTATTTTCGGGAATTTTCGATTAAACGACATAAATTATTCGAATTATTCGTTAATCGAAATAAGCCATTTTAAATAATTCAAACAGTTAATCGCCCTAAATTATTCCATAAATCGAACGGCGGTTAATTGTTTCAATACTCTAGTCAATAGCAACTGTTATAAAGAAGTTATGGAACTAAAAGGTATTTTCGGGAGTAGTTTTTGTTTGGGAGCTTTGGTCGAATATGCAAACATCAGCACAAACGCATAATACCCTCTTCACTATTGTGGTATGGGTATAAAACTCAGTCCGCTGCTATTTAAGAGAAGAAATATATTATATGTATGTTTCTATTTCTGGCGGTGTTATACCGCTTCCGAAAAGCGTTTCCAATTTCTAAATACACCTTAAGCGTGGCTATTTCGGTGGGTCGACTTGTTTGGGGCCAAAACAAAGCGACAAAGCGTTAAGCAAAATCGTAATCTATCGAAAGTTCTAAGAACTTTAACTAAAGAAACCATTTTTAGGAAATTAAAATTGAGCTTCCGGGTTTTGACTTGAAAATTTGGTGCTCAGGAAATCCGAAAAAATACATACTACCTTTTTGGAAATATTTACTGCAATTGGTGAATAGTTGACCTGTATCGCTGGAAGAGGGCTTGTTCAAAAACTATGATTATTTTGACAAAAACCTCTTAAACATTTATTTATGAAAAATGAGCACAAATATAGAAAGCTGAGAAAATTTCCTGTTGAACAAGGTAAAAACATTGGCCCCCCTAGTGGCCATATTGTATGTATTATTTATAAGACAGCCAGTTTTAACTTGATAAAAAGACTGACATTGCTGTCAAATTTGATTTTGAGGTAAGTTTACCATTGTTAAAGTTCGTTTAAATTTTGTATTTCGCAAACTTAAACAATGTTTATTTGTTAAGTTTAAATATAGTTTTCAGTTTGTGTTCTGAAACACTAAACAAAAACTTATTGTTATGAAAATAATCGTTTTCATTCATTAAAACATTAACCACCCGTATTTATAAACGATATTAAATTCAACAAACAAACAAAAACAAAAATTTGTTTTGTAAACCTTTGTTAATTTTAAAATTTTTTTATAAATACGGGCGTTATTGTTGAAACTCCATTAGTTAATTAAAGCACAAAAAAAAACATTTAAGCAAAAACCTTGTTAACATTGCATTTTAGCAAATTAATTATTTGTACTATTTTACACTTCAATTCGTTTACAACTAAAAAAATCATGTATGAATTCTATTAAAAATTTTTTTGGATTGCTACGATTTTAAAGAAGGCGATCAAGTTGCTTAAACCACAGGAAGCAACTGTTAAGGGCGCTGCGAAACAGTGTTGCCAAAACTTAGAGACCAAAAATGGCTAAATTTACGAGAAAAAATGGCTAAAAAATGGCTAAAAATGGGCTAAAAAATGGCTAAAAGTTTTTTTTAAATAAAAACACATTCACATTCAATAACAAACCAGAAAAATTCATTTAAAGTTGTTTACGATGAAATTGTAAGTTAAGATCAATTTCTTAAATAAGAATAAACGTTATTTAATATTTTGAAAGATATTTAAAAAATTAAATCATCGATACATTTTATGTCGTTATTGTTCATCTCATAAAAATCACTCGTGCGTATTAGTTTTAATTAATTTGAAGATAAATCACGACAACATTTACCCAACCTTTTGATTCCAGATCTACAATAAAAAACAAGTAAGAAAATATAGTCGGTCAATCCCGACTATATGATACCCTACACCTCATTAGTACCTGTGTACAAAATTTTATTGAAATATCTGCAAATTTGCGATCTGTACTTTACGCACAAGGTTTACATGGACAGCCAGCCAGCCGGACAAACATCGTTTATTCGACTCAGAAAGTGGTTCTGAGTCAATCGGTATACGAAAAGGTGGGCTTAGTGCCAATATTTTAAGGTGTTACAAACATTAGCACAAACGCATAGTACCCTCTCCACTATTGTGGTGTTGGTATAAATATTTCATTGATAAAATCGAATTAACGGTTGGTAAATGTAACCTATTTTTCAAATTACTTTTAACGATGTTTACTTGGCGAAATACCCTCTCTACTTCAGCATTAGACCATGGAAGAGAGAGCAACTTTATAGTAAATTTTGAAATTTCAAAAAAAATAAATTGTTGCCGCCTACATCTCTTTATTGAAATATTTGCAACCAGAAAGAAACACTGATGTTTGTGTTGATCCATTTTTAAATTTAACATTGGAATACTGTTCCTTTATTTTGAAAGATGTTTCATCATCATCGTTTATAGCGATTTTCAACATTTGTAAAAGTTGTGATTTACATTAAAGGCATTTTAATTGTTAAAAATGTTTATTTTGCTTTTATAAATTTTTATAATAAAATAAAAATTATTCTTTTAAAAGCAAAACGACAAGAAAAATTTTATGGCTAAACAAGTTGAAAAATGGCTAAAAAAAACAGTTTTTTAAGGATTAAGGATTCATGTCTGTCTGCCTGCATATTACGGGTATATTTTTTTTTTTTGTCAATGACGAATCGATTGCAGTCGGTAAAGGTCCCTTTAAATCGTCAGGCCCGATTTCAGCATCTCACGAAATATTTCACCCGTCAGTTATACCAAATACAGGGGGGTTACTGCGTATTTCGATTCGAAAGAAAAAAGAAAGAAATAATTTAGTTCGAACAATTTGTACTGTGTATTACGATTCGGAATCGTTCGAAACGATGACAGAGGTTGCCTTTTTAAAAAATGGGACTTTTTGTTCGTAATAGAGAGTGGCTGTAAAGAAAGGGATTTTTTGTTTTCAATAAATTAAAAAAACGTCCGTTTATTCGAAACAAATATTACGAAAATCGTAATACACAGTAAATGATTTCTTTTTAATCGAAATACGCGGTAACCCTCCTGGTCATTACTTCGGTTCCATGAATATCTTTAGCTGGGCTTTACATACGATTTCTTGCGCTTCAGATTGTCGTAACGCAATGTTTATTTTTCGATGCAATGGTTTTTTCCCCTTTCATCGGAGGGCACGTGGTGGCTGTGGCTTAAAACCAATTTCGTGGGTGGGTAACGTCCAGTTGAGGACTAATGCTCGGTAAAATTCGTTTCGTATAGGAATCCTTTGGTGCTGTTGCTATTCGACAGAAGTTGCTGGCATAATGAAAAAACAGTGGGTTTTTCCCCCTTTCATCTTTCATCGGAGGGCACGTGGTGGCTGTGGTTTAAACCCAATTTCGTGGGTAGGGTAACGTCCAGTTGAGGACTGATGTTCGGTAAAATTCGTTTCGTGTAGGAATCCCTTGGTGCTGTTGCTATTCGACAGAAGTTGCTGGCATAATGAAAAAACAGTGGGGGTTAGGCAGCTGTGCAAATGACCCTTCTCACACACAGGGAAATTTGGTAGGAGCTTAAAACTAACACACCAATTGGTTGAGATCCACAGTGTATTTTAGTTCCAAGAGATTCACTATATAATAAATAAGAAATATATAATAACATTTTTAATTGATCTCATACACTTAATTAGTTAATTAATTTATTAGTTTGAAATAATCTTATGCCAACTTCCTCAATAATACGTGCGTTCGTTTACTTTTCCAGTAAAACCCCAGTAAAATCCAGTAGGTGATTAATATGAACATTTTACAAATTTTTGTATACGCGAACGCATTTCAGTAAAATCCAGTTCAAATTTGTACAAATTTTGGGGTAAACGAACGAAGCTAATGTCATTTGACGCTGATGCAAATGTACAAATTTGTAAAATCAAAAAAAGAAAAATAAATTAATCAACTAAAAAAAAAAAAAATCGACATCAGAGTAAATAAAAACTAAGATCCCAAAATATTCGATTAAATATTTAAAAAGACTGGAACTCCTCCCATAATCTACTAGCACAAGCTGAATCTATAAACATAATCTAAAGATAAAAGATACTGCAGGCCTTATCCGAATAGAAGAGCGCTTAATGCCTACATATGCATGTGAACAATCACTTTAAATTACCTAAATATTTTAAAAATTTAAGCAACCAGAAAAATTGTCTAAATTAAATAAATTTAATGAAAATTTATACATTTTCATCCAATTTCGTTCAAATCCTTAACTAAGCATATCGGACCTAATTTTGAAAATCGCTTAAGATCGAAAAATTTATTGGTAACGAAACTAAGTGCATTTTCTAACTTGTGTTAAGCGTAAAAGAATCCTTAAAATGTCTTCAGAATAAACGTCCATATGCCGATAATTGCTCAAATCCATTATCAAAAGTGTCATAATTGTAATGACCCACAACTTTGACAAATATTTAAATTTTTTTAATTTTGAAAATCGTTTTCGAAGTCATAGTATTTGATTTGGGACAAATGACAAAAATCTAAATACATCAAAATATTGGAGTTAATTTAGCACAATAAACTAATTCTTTTTAATAAAAAATTGTGTATTTCCAAAAATAAATTTTCAAGTGTCCGTGCATAAAAAAACTGAACTTGGAAAATAATTTTATATTAATTTTCTTGCGAAAACATAAAGCAATTTGTTTTTAATTTTGTTTTTTCTTAACCCACTTACAACTACAGTTAACATTAGGAATATTCAACTAACTGTAGTGGGGAATGTAAGAAAAGATTAACACACTCTTTATTGTTGGTATTTTGTTTAAGCTTTTATATCGTTGCAAATAAAACTTGAGTGATTGTAATTCTCATTCACTCTGCAGTTTTATTTGCATAATACCTTAAGCTTTTCTTAAGTCTTTGGGGAAAGGTTTCCAGATGACTGGCCTAAGTCATCAGTGAAATGCGCAGTGTATTTATCAAGAGTTTACACGGGGAATTTAGCACAACTAAAAAATCTTATTAACGAGTTAGTTTAAAATTTTAAAATTAAACATCATTGAAAAGGAAGTATTAAAAGAATATAAACGGTGGAGTGCTATCTCTCATGAGCGGACGCCGTACAAGGGGAATTTCCTTTCAAAAGAACTGAATGCTTTCCTAATTAACGTTGTCGTGACCAGAGAATAGTGTCCGCGGAAAGGTGGTGTCCACTTAATGAAAGTGTTGGTTTAGGGAGATTACACTATGGATATAACCTTTTAAATTGTTCTTATTTTCTGTACAATTTCGTTCGTATATGTTTTTACTTACTTTAAAATAAACGGCTATAAAAAAAACGGTTTTGCATTAAGTTTTCTTCCAATTATATTGTATTTAAATAATTACAAATTTTTTTTTTATAAATAAAATTTCAATACTTTTGTTTTTTTCTATAAATTTACAATTGAATTTTAAGTTAAACTTAAATAGGATTTGAAAAGTGTTGAATTTATTTTAATTAAAATTACAAAATCTTTTAATTAAAAAGATGAAATAATGTTATTGCACATATTTAACAATTGCTTATTATTCATAAAAATGTTTTAACAATTATTTTTATTTAAATATATATTAATTATGTTATATACAAATTGTTTAATTATATTATTAATAGATTCAATTAAATATTTTATTAAAGGTATGAATGATTATCATAAGAATATTTTTATAAGGATTTGTTAAGATTTTGATTAGTTTTCTTTTTTTTAGAAAATGGACGTAGTGCTTTATTTTTTTATATTAAATTGTTTTAGGTTTCAATAATTCTTTATTTATTTTAGATTTTACGAGGCATTTTAAAAATAAAATAAAAATTTCAAATTAATATAAATAATTTAATAAATATTTAAATATAAGGAAAATTATTAGATTTTTATTGTAATAAAATTATTAGATTTTTATTGTTATAAAATATCAAATAATTGTGCAATTAATTTATAGTTTTAATTCGAATAATGTTGTATCCACAATTAATGGATTCGTAATAAACAATTTGCATACAGCAAGTTGTTATACAAGTTTTGAAACGAGAATGTAGTAAAGAAAAATTGAGAAACTTATTGTGTGTAAATTGTGTTTTTTTTTCAAAAATGTTAGTAATAAAGATTACGCCTTCCCGAAAAAAATCTTGAAATCTTCTGCGTATCTAGAACAAACCACGTCATGTGAATTGCGTTCCTATTTGCTTATAATTTTAAGCTGGCAAACTCAAGATAGTTGTTGTTTAAATGCAGGACTGCAAGTTCTTAAAAACATTCTTCGAATTTTCGAATCGTAGTGACCAAGGCGAATTCATACAAGGTGGTAATATTTCTTAAACCGATACAAAACTGTAAAATACTAAAACGTTTTGTCAAAATAATAAAACACCGTCCAAACAGTTCAAAGAAACATACATATAATTTTGTTTTTAATTTTAGATTGTATGTTTTAAAATTTAATAATTTAAAAACGGTTTTAAATTCATAATTCTAAATGAAAATTAAAGAATTTATGAAAGATTCGCCAGAACGACCAGATACCATTATTACACATCTGTTGTTTCCCTAGGGGAAATATCTTGCTTTCAGCTATCACATTTCGGTCCTTTTTATTATAATATTGTGTTCACGGGTCACGGGGTAAGTTTTTTAAGAACAATTGACACAAATTTCTCGCAAGGTTAGATAGCAAACTAAGATCACCTGATGTGAATTCGCCTCGTAAGGGACTTTTAGACTGATTATTTTTATTTCTTGCCAGGAAAAAAATACATGGTCTAACGGGAAATCATGCGCATGATTTAATCTTTTTTTTCTATAATTCTTGGCTTTTTTCTAGTGTTAAGGCTCAGTTAGCCGGGAGCAACAGTAACGTTGCAAATCAGCTGTTTCTTTTTGTTGTATGTAAAGCAGTTAGAATGATTATAGTTAGCAGTAACATGTTACGTCTCAATCTGTAAGAAAAAGATTGGTCTTACTATTTTACGGTAACGTTACCGTTACTGTTACTCCCGGCTAACTGAGCCATTAGTTTAGTTTCCTTTTCATAAAGCTGTATAAGTTAAAATGAGTAAACAAGTGTGTCAAAGAGATAGAGAAGAGAGTGTGTGTTTGAGAACCTGTGGTTTGTTTAGGATTAAAAGCTCTTTGTTTGTGTCTATTAAGATTAAGCTCTACTTGAATTTGAAAGTGTTTTACTTTTAAATTTTCCAGTCGTAAAACTTTCCTGGTTTTCTAACAATTATGGCCGGGTTGGTTTTTATAATATTGATTAGTTTTTAAACTCCTCATTCTTCAAATCATAATACAGTAAAAGCTCGCTATAAGCAGAGCCTTTATTAGAGCAAATATCCTCTTTTCTCATCAGCATATGGAGGCTTTTTTATCATACATTTCTTCTTATAAGAGCTTTTACTGTATATTTTAATTGGGTTGCACAGTTGTTTCTTAACTTTGTTGATATCGATTTTTATTGGTCCTCTGGCGTTCCTGTAAATACTCACAAATTGAAGTGTATTTTTGCTGACGAGCCACCTGAATAGCGGTTAAGCCATCGTGGTTTGTTTGATTGATATCGGCACCAGCTGCTATTAATTGCTTGACCACTGTCATATGGCCAAACATGGCAGCGGCATGTAAAGCAGTCTCTCCGTTCTAAAACAAAATAAATCCCAATTAATAACATGAAAGCTTTCAATGCACTTAAAGCTCTACTCTTAGACACGCGGTTGAGAGTAAAGCCTTTGAATGTTAAATAGAAATTAAAATTCTCCAAATCTCTCATCTATGTATAAAAGCTTAATAAAACAAAAAAAAATTAAAATGTTTTCTTCTTTTAAAAAGTTTTCTTACCGGCAACAAGGTCAAATTAGGCCTATGCTTCAGTAACTCTGTTACCACAGCTGCGTGGCCCTTGTGGGCCGCTTTAAATAAAGGCGTGGCGCCGTCACATCTTACAGCATCAACATTAGCACCATTTTGTAAAAGAACCTTACAGATATGATCATGACCCATTTGGGCAGCAATCCATAAAGGGGTTGCGCCATCAATGCGCTTCGTGTCGGGAAAGGCACCAGCAGTTAAAAGTAAAGATAAAACTGTGCGATGGCCATTTTGGGCCGCTATAAAAACGGGGGTAGCACGGTCCTAAGAAATAGATTAAGATAAAAAGTCACTTATAAAATATTTTCTTATTCGAAAACTCACCTTCATGCAGGCATTAACATTGGCACCACAATCTAATAATTCCTTAACTAATTTAACATGGCCTCCTTGGGCCGCTACAAATAAGGGGGTACCACCATCCTTTGAGAATATTAAAAATAAAAACCTTAAATTTAACCCTTTTCAATTAACTGTATTTTTTACTCACCACTGAGGGTGTATCCACACTGGCACCAGCTTTGATCAAAATCTTAACCACATCCAAATAACCACCTTGCGCTGCAAAAAATAAGGGCGTAGTCCCTGTAGCTCTTCTGCTATTTGGATCTGCTCCCTGTTCCAGTAATTCTAATACACATGTGGTATGTCCACTAGCGGCTGACAAAATTAAGGGAGTGGTGCCATCCTAAAATCAATTTATTAAAAAACAAAAACATAAATTCAATACGTTTTAAAATAAACCGCAATTATGTTTTAAATTATGCCAATATACATACTTATAATTTATTGTATTGTAAAATATTTTTCTTTTATTAAAATTTCTTAACAATTGTGTAATTGATATAATAAATTTCAAAACCCCAAAAATGAAATTCAATGCTGCACGTCAAACAGAAATTTTGAAAAAAATCAAAACTGAAAAAAAAACTAATTAAGCCTCAGCCAAGATTAAACATGGCATGTACAAATTTATTTGCCAAAATGTAGAAAAAAATGCTTACCACAAACACGAAAGTGTGATGGAATTGATTTGTGATTTATGTTTGAGCTTACGAATAAGCCAAGCCACTGGTTGTAATTGTTTAAGATTGTAGAAGAAAATAAAAAAAATGTTATATCTAGCAAGAAAATTAAATTTTTTTTTTAATGCCCAAAAAATTTAGTATTTACATATATCAATTTACATAAATTTTATTACAGCTTCATTATCTTGTATAACAGTTCCAAATATAAGTAAAAGTTAACAAAAAGCTACATAACAGATACAATATTCATTTACTAAAAATTTACTGCAAAAAACAGTGTATAACAGCTATAACATTTTCACAAATCTTAATTTTGTTGTTTTTTATACCAGTTTTTTTTTGTGTAGCCAGCCGTTTTATATTAATTAATGATTATACCCAGGGTTGCCGTTTGATAAATTTTTATCCTATGAAAATTGTCTGCAAAACCTACCAAACTCCTTTGAAACGGACCAAATTTCTGAAATATTTAAAAAAATCAAAGCATCCCACTGTTCTATGATTCTTACAACATCTGCCTTTAAGAAGTCCATCTTGTATAAGAAACACCTAATACAGAACAGAAATCCGGAAATTGTTTTATTTATGTTATTCTTTTAGGACTGCGAAGTAAGATTAACTGCCTGTTCATCTATTTCTGAACGAAGACTTCGTTCGCTAAACTTGCATTTAAAACGAAAACAAATTATACAATATTATTTTTGTTGTACATGTAATTTAAGCGAACGAAGTGTTCGTTCGAAATCGATGAATAGGCTGTAAGCTTACCAACATGAGCGCCGTTTGTTGCCAATCCGATCAAATTTTTTTATAAAAAGAAACATTTTAACGGCTTATGAGCATAAGCTCGAATAAGATGACAAAACTATCCTTTATAATACTAACACCGTCAGAGTAACTTGCTACTAACGTAATTCAGTTCCATCAACATTAAAGTAAACATTTTGTGTTTGATAAAAAATCTATGAGATTTGCAATTGTCTGCTTTCCGTCCAATGTTCTTAAATTTTTAAAATAAGTAAATGTTGCACATTTTCTAAAACCGACCAAAATTAGGTTTGGCCTACCATCCGACCAAACCAAAAATAAAAAGATCATGTTCGGCAACCCTGATTATACCTGGCCTTATAGCAATAATTATATCGAACCCTAAAAGCAAAAATGATGTAAGAAGGTTTTTTTTAAATATTTTAGCTTGAAGTCTGGGGTTTCGTTTGAAATTGCTTTTGCTCTTATTTCTTAACTGTACTTCCCAGAGATATGAGATTTTTAGAGATGATGCAAATGATCAAAAATTATCGATTTTCATCAAAAAACAAAAATCTTAAATGTTGTTGGTTACATCATTTTTGCTATTAGGGCTCGATATCTGTATAACAATTTTTAATGAGTAACTGTTATAACCATTTTACTTTCCTGTTTTACAATTAATTTGTATAATAGCCAATGTGTGTGTTATTTTTATATAACACAATTGTCTTTATACGTTTCACTGCAGGTAAAAGGGTGTAAATAACTTTTTCATTCCGTTTATATGTTTCACAGTATTGATCCTAGACCCTTTAAAGTACATATATTCTGGTTCCTTATAAGAAGATAAGTTCAAATCCTGTTGTCCGTCTGTCAGTGTGTACGTTGAAATAGGTGCTCCGAAGACCCCAGAAGTTATGGGGACTAAGTTGTTATATATTTACGGCACTTATACTCCGCTAAAGTTTGCTACTGAAATCCTGCCAGATCGGTACATAAATGACGGAGATATGAGCGAAAACCGCCACTGCCTCAAATTTTACTCAAAAATCACTTGTTGATGTTTTTAATTTGTTTTTTCTATATATCTGGAGAACGGCTACAGCCAATGTGTCCAAATTAGGTACAGACATCTCGGTTTTCAATTCACAGCATCCCACAAAGCGGGGTTGGAGAAGTGGGTGTTGTCTTTCCCGTTTAGAAAACATCAAAATTGATTTTTTTTAATTTAAAGGATTTCGTCCGACCTATGGATACCTTATTTATTTATCAAAATATCGAAAATTTTTAGTAGAACATATCTTCTGGAAAACTCGGAGAAATCGGTTCAGATACAGAAAAGTGATGAACGAAATATAATTTTTTTTTAAATACCCATTTTCGGAAGCCATATTATAATCTTTCCCTTATAAACTAAGTAAATTGAAAATTTCCTCTTTAACTCGTCGGTATATAAATTTGACAGATCGGTTAAAAAATAGTCAAGTTATGAGCAAAAAACAATATTTATGTTGTTGTTTTAAATGTGCTTTAGGCGAACGAAGCTTTCGTTCAAAGTCCTGGGACAGGCAGTAAATTTATTCAAGTTTTTAATTTCTTTTATATTAATACTTTTTTATAAGACTTTCTTTTGTATACTTATTGATAAAAGGCACTTGATTTTTTTGTATAACAGTTCTTTGAAAAAAAAATCCTTACAAAAAAGTCAAGCAAGCATTTTTGTATAATGCCTTGCTTTTGTGTATAACAATTTTAACTTTCTTTAATCCTTATAAACTCTATGGTTATTGGTATAACAGTTAATATCTTGCAGACAATATTTCTATAGAAAAGTTATTAATAAATTTACTATTGTATTAAAAGTTATCGATAACTTTATTTAAGACATTGTAAATATGTTCTTAACAAAAAACACTTATATTGCTCTTATACTACAAATAAAAATTATGTTGAATTAGCTTAGTATAAAGTATTTTAAACGTTTAAACGATAGACCAATTTTAGTTCTTATGTTATTAATAAATATGTAGTTTCTCTCAGTGTATAAATATCGCTGTTTCTATTGAAGCCAATGTTTGATACTTTTACGACCCTAACAGTCTCTTCAAAGTTTCCTGGCTTGCTTGGTTATATAATTGCTTAAATTATGGCATAATGTTGTAAGTATATTAATTATACAATTTCTATTAGAAAACTTAATTTTAGCTTTAACCAAAAAAAATTAACAAAAGCAAGCAAAACCATTTAATTTGTTTATAAAATTGCGCCTCAATGCTTAAATAGTGCAAATTATGCACAACGTATGCGTTGCCTAAACTTAGTAAAGCCAAACACAGCTGTCAGACAGACGTCAAAAGTAACAGCAATGAAAAACATAAAAAAGAAATTAATTTCACTTTAACAACAATTAAGAAGCAACAATAAAAAAAGAAAAGCAAAAGCATTTACTACAATGTTGATCGTGTTGAATGAATTGGTCAATTGAATACTCGTAAGTTCGCGATTACATTAAAGCGCTACAAGTGCAACATGTTTATAAACAAGAGCGTGCGTGACCGTTTTAATAAATTAATTGAATTAAATTAACATTGAATTAATTTGTTCATATTGTTTTTTTTTTTCTTCTTTAAAAGAAATTTGCAATTAAAAATTATTAAAATTATAAAGAAAACGCGAGCGTAAAAAAAAGATTTATTGAAAGTAATAAAATGTTTTTTTGTTTTAAAAACTATTAGACCGTTAAAATTATAAATTATTGTTAAGAAATTAATAGGCTTAAGAAAATATGTGAATTAATTATTTATATTTAAAAGTAATGTTTTGCACTGCTTTTTTATTTATTCGCGCAAATTTTTACAATCAAAAAAGTGAAATCGCTTAAGTTTCAGAAGTAAATTTTAAAATCAAATAGTGGCACCTTAAATGCAAACGGACGTAACTACATTTTTAATTTTTTTTTACAGGAAAAGCAAAAAGCCTCTACAAAATTAATAACAACAATGTGTTCTTGACGTTTGAATTTCTGTAATAAAGTCGCAACTTTTGATTGCAGGGATCTAACATGGGGACGAACATTTAGTTAAATAAACCGAACAAAAATTAATCAAAAACTCAATAAAAAATTTTTGCGTAGTTACTTCCGTTTGCATTTTAGTTGACGATAAGTATTTGTAATAAAATTTAAGCTGTTATACACAATATTTTTCCAAATTTTGACAATTGGCAATACTGCCGTATCGATAGCTATTCCTTAGAAAAGTAAAGTTATCGATAGCTTCTCCTTGGAAAAGTAAAGTTATCGACAGCTTTTATAAGAAAAAGTAAAGTTATCGACAAACTTTCTATAGAAAAGTAAATTTATCGACATATTTTCTATAAAAAAGTAAAGTTATCGACATCTTTTCTATAGAAAAGTGTAGTTATCGACAACTTTTCTATAGAAAAGTAAAGTTATCGACAACTTTTCTATAGAAAAGTAAAGTTATCGACAACTTTTCTATAGAAAAGTAAAGTTATCGACAACTTTTCTATAGAAAAGTAAAGTTATCGACAACTTTTCTAAAGAAAAGTAAAGTTATCGACAACTTTTCTATAGAAAAGTACATTTTCAATAGTACAGTAAAGCTATCAATAACTTTTCTAAAGTATCTCTGGATAAGGGTGTGAAGTTTACTTAGCACCAGCCTTTCTAACCTTACCTATCCTAACCTACTCTATAGAAAAGTAAAGTTTTTAATCTTTTTATAGTACAGTAATTCTATCAATAACATCTCTTTTGCATAGTTAAAGGCCTTGTGACACTACATTTTTAATGCATTGTTTAAGTTTTGGTGACCAGTACAAATAAAATGTAAAAGAAAAATTTACCAAGTGCAAAGAGTTAAGCTGTATTAAGATAAATTGGCAAACTGTCAAAAAATTTACTAAAGTTATCGATAAAAAAATGAAGTTATGTCAAAAAAAATGTAAAATTGTTCAACTTAAAATTGACATTTCAAGCTTGAAATATTAAAAGTGTTGCTGAATCAGCGGCTTATGGGCAATTTCAGCGATTTATCGCTTTTTGTTTGTTATGATTATATGTTTCTCATAAACAAAAAGTTGACAGCATTTATTAAAATAAACAATATCATAACAAACGAAAAACTCAAAAAACATTTTTGTTTACATTTTTTAATAGTTTGATCTTTCCAACTTTTACTGTTTCGTTCTTTCAATTCTATACCAATTCAGTGAATGTAGTGTCATAACGGCTTAAGCAGTCGACAACTTTTTTTCGTAAAGTAAATTTATCAATAACTTTTTTATAGTATACTAAAGTTATCGATAAATGTTTAAAGTATAGTAAAGTTATCAACAACTTTTCTATAGCATAGTAAAGAAGCCGATAACTATGCTTTTAGAAGATTTAATTGATTGGTTAATTTTTTGTATGATGTTAAAATAAAATTTAAGTTATCGATAATTTTTTTTCATAAAACTTCGAAAATTTATTTAAAACATTCTAATATTCTAACAAATTATATTATTTTATCTTTTCCCCAGTTTTTAATTGAGAACTAACAATCAGTTATTCAAATATAATTTTTTGGAAAATGTATCTTGTATGCACTCGTAGTCATTTGTAAGTGTCAGTTTTCCATTGCATAATTTTATAAGTTGGCTAATGAAGCCATTAATTAACTTTTATTGGCTCTTACCTCATCTTTACAATCAACATGAACTTTTCCGCTGTCCAAGACGCGTCGCAGCGTAATATCGTCACCCCTTAAAGCAGCCAAATGCAATAAAACATCTGAGGGAGTCTCTTTCTGCAAAACGAAATGGATAAACAAAAAAAATTATTAGTCAATAAATAAGTTTTTTGTTTATTTTCTTCATCTTTGTTAAAATTTAAACACTTTCATTTGTTTAACTAACAACTTTAAAAAAAAAGACTAGCTTTACCCGGTGCGCTTCGCCACCCACTTTGAAATAAAATTAGTAATTTTTTTAAAGCACATCTCGTGTATTGATAACAAAGCAATTTGTACTACAGATATTGAGATATTTTATTTATTTAAGGTAGGGAAAAACTTGTAAATAGATTGGAATGTAGAAACTAGTTGATCGATGAGGAACATTAAAATGTATGTTGCTGAGTAGGAAGTCGGAACATACTGCACCATTTATTAGGTTGACTTAGAAATTTACACATTTTGACACATGTTGTGCATTAATACCTGCAAAATTAATAACTACAAAATTGGAATACTTTCACTGTTTCAGTATATAGAAATCAATAGAAATCTATATTGTCTTTGCATGGGAGGTACCACCTTTCGGACATATGTTGCGTATTTGTAACCAAACTATTAGTAACAAATATGGTCAATCTAACTCTTACCGTTCGCCAGATATACAAAAATCAATTTTTTGCCGCCCCCATTTCACCAATCCCGCCCACTTAACTACAGTTGTTGTGCATTGATAACCAAGCTATTTGAACCATATTTAGAAACTTTGCCTACTGCAGTTCTCAAGATATAAAGAATTTTATATTGTGCCACGCCCACTTTTTTAATTCCACCCACTTTTTGACAGATATTGTGCTTTGCTGACAGAGAAAATTTGTAAACTGTAGCTACTATCGCTCTTCAGATATACGGAAACCTATATTGTCTTTGGGCGCAAGGTGCCACGCTCATTTATCCAATAACACCAAGTTTTTTTTGACGGACTTTGTGTTTTACAACCCAGCTTTGTGTACCAAATTTGGACAAGTTTTCTCAATCCGTTCTCCAGATATAAAGAAATTTGTTTTGTGCCACGCCCACTTAAGGATATAATGCATTGACATCAAAGCTATTTTTACCAAATTTGGATACTTTAACTGCTTGGATTCTCAAGATATACAAAAATCTGTTTCGTATTTGTATGGGAGTTACCCCTCCCAGTACTCCAACGCCCCAAAATTTTGTCAAATGTTGCTCAAATTAGGTTACTTGAACCTAATTTGGCAACTCTAGCTCCTGCCGGTATCCAAATATAAGAAATCTATTATATATTTTTGTATGACAGGTGCTACGTCCACTTTTGCCATCCCGCGCAATTTTTAAAGAGGTTGTCTATTGATAACACTAAAATTAAATCATTTGTATCTTTCTCCATTCCCACTCACATTTTGTTTGATGTTGTGTATTGAAAACCACGATGCATTTACCCAGTTTTAAAAACTATGTTTTCTTTATATGAAAGGTGCCACGCCCACTTGTTTTATACAGCCCAGTTTCTGCCAAATGTTGTGTATTAGCAGCTTATTAAGTTGTTTCGAATTTGATGCCTTATACTGTAACCGTTCTTCAGATAAAAGGTTAATCATATTGTTTTTGTATAGAAGGTGCCACGCCCTCTTGAAAAGTAAAGTAATCAAGGAATTTCTGTAAAAATATCAGGAAATTTCTGCTCAGTAGTAAAGGAGTTTATAGGCAACAAACAAACATACTAACGCAAGCTTTTTAAATTTTATATGTATAGAAATACAAACGAAACGAATTGAATTGCAGTGGAAAATTGCAATGAAACACAACAGAAATTGAATATTGTTGTTGTTGTTGTTGTTATTTTTTTTTCTTGTTTTAAAAATAGCGTAACAACACTTGTTGCATGACACAAACAACCAACACAAATTGCAACATAAATATTGAAAATATAAAATGTCAAAACTAAAAAAAAATTAACAGAAATCTTAAAATAAAACAGACATTTATACCTAAAATTAGCGCGGAAATATTAAACGTCATTCATTGCATGAATGTTGTATGAGAACATTTTTGTTGCTACATATATGTATGTATGTACATGCACACAACAACAACCAAAATATGTATCTAGTTAAGCATGGGAATCTACAAAAGTGCACCTGATGCCATCACCACCACCACCAAAAACCACCAGCCAGCAACTATCAGAAGCTTAGAAATTAAATATACGACAAGCAACCAACCCACACAGTTTTTTTTTTGCCGTTTCGCTTGATTTACTATTTTCCCAGAGATTAACAAAAAAAAAAAAAGCTTAAAGATAGACTTAAAAATTGCACTAACGCTGCCTTAGTAATTTAAATTGGAAATATGAAGCTTCCTTTTGTTTCAGTAGAAAGAAAAAAAAACGGTTTTTTAAATTAAAATTGTTTCAATTATAATATTTAAAAAGAATTGTGGGCACCCTACTCTCCTATATAACTTCTTCGATAGAAATGTGGTATGGACTAATCTCATGGTAGAGCTAAGCCACAAGGTGGCCCTGTGTGTGCTCGAATAACATTCAAACACAGGTCACAATTTGAGTGTATAATCCGCTAAAAATTAAACACTCGCCCTTTGTTTAGGAGCCAGAGCTATCTAACCTCCACTGCTTTTAATATCCAGCATCTTCTGTTGAATAGCAACAGCACCTAGGGAATCTCTAGAGGTCGAACTTTCCCACAAGGGTGAAAAATCCGCTCGCTATGTGGAAGAGTCCATTCCCGCGGTTTTAGATATAAACCACAGCCACTAAAAAGGCACTCCACCATCGGACGGCGAACCACTTACTGCAGCCTTCTATCAGAAAATCAAGGCTTCCACAAAGTAAATTATCCTGAAAGACAGGAAAGAAAGCATTTCTCGCAAGACGCATACCAATGGATGGCTCAACCAATTGTCAGACCGTTGCCTGCTTTGCGGGGGCTACTGCCTCTCGTAGCACCAAAAAGAGAAATTTATTTAAGGTGAATTCTACTGCGATAGCAATATTAATACGAAATTTATTTGAGTTAGAAAACCCTTTATGGGACCAATTGGAAGTGGCCGACCAACTACGATAAAATTTAATAAGAGCATTAAGGCTTCTTGATATGTTATATGAAACGAAATTTATTCAGAAAGCTGATTTTCGCAAAAGGGGTTCTATATGGGACTTTAGGTTGATTTGAGACTATTAGCTCAATTTTGTCATAACATTAAAGGCCGTTTTCACAACTTACCGATAACTAAGGGATATATGCCGTATAAAATGTGTTCCATTATTACAACTTTACTTTTACCTACCAGGTAGGATGAACCTTTATTTACTTTATCGCTCACTGTAGGTTTAAGTAAAGTTTAAATAATGAAACATTTTTTATAAGGCCGTTTAAAGTCTACTTTTAGCTATCGGTAAGTTGTGAAAACGGGCCTAAGTCTATCATAAGAGATATTTTTGCCAACTTTTATCTTAACCATTTTTAAAGGATTTATTTATGATGGCGTAAATAAATTTACCGAGTAGACTTTTGATTGAAGCTTCGCCCAAAACAGAGCGGATTCTTACCCAATTTTTAAACATGATTAAGGTTTCGATAAAACCTTTTTAAACTGAATTTAAATACATATTTCAAAAGATAATTTATGTGTTAGTCAGCTAAAATTAAGTGACCGATTTAGCGCTTTTTCTCCATTGGGTCACTAAAACGTTATATGTATAACAACACTTTTATTTAATCGAACCATTCAATTAAACTAAACACACATTTCTTTTGCCAGTAGCTAATTAAAGGTGTCTCTTGGCATTTTAAATCATAAACATTTGTTATACCACTTTATTTTTGCCACAGTAGACATGCATTATTTTTTTTTTAAATGTTGAAAAAAATACGCGATTGCACTAAACCCAGCGACAATTTTATTGAAAAAGTTTGTACAGTTAAGTGTTTTACTGACTCAATTACACATTTAAAGATATTTGCAAAATAAAAATTATTAATTTCTGTTCAGTCTTCAAGGTTGATAATGTTTGGAATACTAATTTGAAGGGTTTTTAATGTATTTTTATAAAAAAAATTTTGTAAAGATTATTCGAAAGCTATTGAATAGCTATTTTCTAATTTAGCAGACAAAATCAAATGCTTTAAAAAAAATTCACAATACACAATACAAAAAAATGTATTTAGTAATCAGACAAATTTGTGGTTAAACATTAACTTCCTAAGAAATAAAATGTCACTTATGTCACTAATAAGAGTTTTACTACACATATAGAATTTAAAGGGTAACTAGTATCCAAAGCGCTTATAAGATGATAAAAATACCTACAAAAAAGCCAAATAAAAAAAATATATTTTATTATATTTTAATTCTCAAAAATCCAATTTTCATTAAAAACTCTGTATGTAACTCTTTTTACACCCTGCACCACAATTATGGCGTTTTCTTTTCTGAGTAAAATTCTGCATTTATTCTGCCTTTTACATTTTTTATGTTCTTTTCTGAAAAACATGTGTTATTTTAAAAGTGTAAAGCGCTCTTCTCTGATGATGTTCCCTTTAAAATTAAAACAAATGCAACATGTTCAACACTCATTTTAATTAAAGGGGCATATGTGCAGCATTAGATCCAGGCGAATTCAGTACAAGGTGGTGGCAAGTTTCTGCAATACGGAAAACATATGTATGTTGTTTCTGTTGTTTAA
Source organism: Pollenia labialis (assembly GCA_949318255.1). NCBI lineage: Eukaryota > Metazoa > Arthropoda > Insecta > Diptera > Polleniidae > Pollenia > Pollenia labialis. The sequence continues at coordinate 27,388,218 of OX439141.1, read as the reverse complement.
TGCCGAAATTTGTGTTCTTTTGTAAACGTAAAATATAAAACACTTTTTAAAAATAAGGGGATAATTTAAAAATGTTGCCAATTCACATGTAACACTTATGCAAGACTTTTTTTTAGAAAAGAAAACGCCATTAGATGTGAAGAGGGTAGACTAAGTTTGTCATTCCGTGTGAAACTTTTTTATTATTAATTTCAGACCCAATAAAGTGTATATATTCTGGCTCCTTGAGTAATTCTAAGTCGATTTAGCCATATCCGTCTGTCTGTCCGTCTGTTAAAAACACGCTCACTTCCGAAAAACTCAAAAGAAATTAACCAACTTTGGTGTCAAATTGCTTCAAGTTATCCTAAGATATTTGGGATTGAAATCCAGCAAAATCGGTTTAGTCGGACCAGAGATATGAATCAAAAATCGATAATTTTGTTACAAAAACATACATAAATGGTGGAAAAATGCACGGAATGATATGAGATTTTGTAAAAATTCGTTTTATTCGACTGGAAATCACACTATAAAATTTCGTGAAGATCGTTCCATAATTTACCAAAGGCCCCTATATAGCCCCTACTATCAGAAAACCGTTAAGTACGCCTTTGACCGTAATAAACAATGCTATCATAATAAAATGTATACAATAGCTGCTATGTAACGCAAGTTGTAGCAAAGAAAGCTTAATAATGAGTGAAAGAAGCTATTCATTTTAAAAAGTAAGCGAAGTTTTTACTGGGTGTTTCCAGAAAGATCGCAATTGCACAGTTTAGTTGTATATCAGTTCTAGTTCAGTTCAAGTTCATTTCTAGTTTGGATTATACTTCAGTTGCATAAAACTACCATTTTACCATTTAAACTTGATAAGTTCACTTGTTGATTTTATAAATTAAAACTTTTGGTGGGTTACTGTTTACTTTACTATCAATTTCCTTGGCTTTAAATCAAAATATTCCCGCACTATTAATTGCCAACTAAAATATTATGCTGCTCTTTTTAAGTTTACTGGAGTTTTTTAATTTGGATTTGAGTACTACATTTTTATTATTCCTTTAACTTTGGTATTAATTTAATTTTTTTTACTTAAATAACCTAACAATTATTGTACTGTTAAGATTTTTATTTGTTGAAATACATTTTAAATGTCAAATTGCCATTTAAAAACAGATTTTAGTGGCATTTAAAAAATGTATGTTAAACATATTTTTTGTTCAATAATTTTACGAGGTCTTAAAAAATTTTCAAAATACAAAATAAATTATTATTAGTGTGTTAAGCATTTTTATATTATTTATGGACGTTTTTTTAAGAAACTTAAAAATAATATGATGAAAACTCATAAACACGACATGTAAAATATTATAAAGAAATGCTAATTATTAGTAAAATACAATAAGAGCGTTAGGCGGCATAGGGATAAAAAGCCACTTTTTTAATAAAAAATAGTGATGTTGCGAAAATTCGTATTCGAAATGCCGAGTATTTTGCGGTTTCTCAGCCGAGGGTTGTAGGGATCATCTTAAGGTCACCTTTTGGTGTTACATCCTCCGGGGCAAATCAGGTTGGGGTAATCCCTGGAACCGAAGTGGGACAAATGAAATATTCTGACGAACACTTTAATTCAAATCTCTTGATTTCAAATCACTTGTTTCTTTTCAAATTACTCGTCTTATTTTGTGGTATTCCGTTTTTGTGTTTTTCGGTGTATTTTCCGAGAATCACAAAAACGGTGATATTATCAGAACACCACAAAATCACAAGTGTGATTTTAAAAGCACGTGATTTTAAAACACGTAATTTTAAGACAGGTCTGTATACCATGGATATGTATTTAACCTAGGCTAGAGGTGTCCTGGCATTCTTTGGAATCTCTACGCTATGGGAGTAAGTCGCCCTCGGTGCAAGCCTTTTTGACTACTGGTGAACTCTCCGTTAAGCATGCTTCTTCCGAGAAATGCCTCCTGTATTGCAGGTTGATGGTCCTTGCCAACCTGGAAAGGACTGATCTTTTACTTTGCGGCTTAATTTCGGTCCATGGAGAGATTTCTAGGCAGATGCTGCCAGAATTCATTTATAAAAAGCAGCGGAGGTTAGATAACTCCGGTCCTTAAACAAGGGGTGAGTGTATATTCTTTGGCGGGTCTTTATACTCAAAATTGATAAGTGTGTGTGCAAACGAACTCTAACTCACGCAGGGGCATTTGATAAGTGCATATATATATATTAACTCACCAACGTTTAAGATCTATCATGAAATAGGGCCATAATGGCAGGTGTTTATGTAAATCAAGGCCTATTTTTTCGGCTGTTTTATGTCATTCGTTTTCGCCAAATTCAAGCGAATAGTTTGCGAATAAGTCCAAAAAAATATATAAAATAAGATAAAAATATAAACTTCTACAGAAAAGAACGATATAGAACGGCAATCGAAAGTAAAAACTAATAAGGCCTTAAGGACCGCTAGGGCATGGAGAGATTACAACATCGGACATGCTAGAATCCTGTATGAGGTAAACTGGCTTTAAGTGATTACAACACACCTCAGCCAATCTTTTATCTTGGCTTCACCGTAAGCATTTCGGATAACATATTTAGTTCACTACGATGACCAACGGATCTAAAATACGGTATGGCATTAACTCCGAGCAGTTAAATTGAGCACTCCTCTAAGGCTGCAGGATTATTGCAATGTCATTCAGGCAGATATAATGGCCATCTCCACATCCTAGAGGCTCATTCGGTATGGTGAGATATCTGACAGAGATATTCACATTATTACCGATAGTAAACCAGCAAAAAATCCTTGGATATTGTGTCTAAGAACGCCGGATGTCCGTGGAAGAAATAGCGGGGCATTTAATTGTTATCTTTATTGGGTCCCTGGACACAGAGAAATAAATGGAAACTGTATGGCTGGCTTGACATTGCATGCAAGCACCACTTTTAATCGGAATCGCAAACGAATTTCATCTTATTGCTATGTATTCAGAGATGGTTTGATGAAACTACCTGTGGGGAGACCAGAAAAAGCTGGCCCATTATAGATGGAAAAAACACTTAGCGGGCTTTAAAGCTGTCCATACTTTACCTCTGGAAGATAATAGCGGTTGTAACTGGCAACTGGCCTATTGAGAAATACGCCCAGAGACAATGACGAAGCAGAAGAGGAGTCAAAGAAATATCTTACCTGCCATTGACTGGCATTCGGAGATCTTAAACTTAAACTGTTTTGTCGAAAAGCCCTGAGGGCCAGAATTTGTCTCTATTTTGATGTAAATAGGATCCACTCGTTCCTTGAACCAGCCACGTAACATAGGACCCCTGTTAGACAGCGAAACACGGTAAAACATTCGGATAATTGCTGGACACACGTGAGCTGTGCTTATTTGTTGCTGCCAATTAGAGTTTTTTTTCCCGAAATTTTTTCGATTCCCGGGAAAACGGGAACATTTTTTAAATTTCCCGGGATCCCGGGATCCCGCTCCATATAAATAATACAAAGTAAATTTGTTTTAAATTAATGAAAAAAACTTTTTTTTAAAAAAGCGTAAGGGAACTTGTTTACAAAGTGAGTAAAAGAAATGCCTAAATACCACAAAAATTAATTAAAGGTTGAAAAGGGAACTTGAATTATTATTACCTTACGCTTTTATATGTAAATTTCGTATCATTATGATCCAGATACAAGATAAAAAGATAACATAAACATAACAATTTAATTCATAAAACAATAATAAAAACAAACAAAAATTGTGGTACTCAAGTTATGAGATCAAAAAGTAAATTCATAAAATAGATAAAATATTTTAAATAAATATATTAACATTTTTTAACAGCTTAGGAAATAACATTAAGACACACTCAATGCGTTAAGAAAGTCGGCAAAGAGTATATTTCTCATTTTATTTACTTATTACCATCTTTCCGAAAAATTTCGTTCACTTTTTTTTCGAGATTGAACAAATAGTTTAAAGTGCACATGTTTAAAGTTGTTGCATATTTCTAATTCACAGTCCGAAGTAATTTTTCTTTTTTATAAACAACGTCTATATCAGTTAAATGTATGTCAAGGGTTATGCAAAAAATAGCATCAAACGGACTTCTTCTTACAAGATCCACCTGTAATCTTTAGGAAAATGTGTTTTTAAAACTTTATGTTGTAGTATCTTACACGAGTTTCCATAGTTTTTTTTTAATTTCGGTTTCCCAATACTTCCAGGTTATATAAGCCGTCACAAAATTAAACAAATTCATGTTTATCACCTTATAAACATATCTTCATATCTCAAAATTTTTTTTTAATTTTAAGTTAATTAAGCAAAGTGTTCCTTCATACTTTCTCGTAACAAAAATTGGTATTTTATCTCAAACTAAACCGAAGTTGTAGCAAAATATACATATCTTTAAATCGGTACATTTTTAAAACTTTAATCGCATTTTGCCAAGCTCGTTTTTTTTTGCAACGTCATATTGCTGCAATAAGGGAGTGATATTTTTGGATATCTGCTATTTTTATGACTTGTCCGTGGACAATTAAAATTTGCTACCTGCATCTTATTTTGAATTTATGTTCTTTATTAACTCTTAACTTCACTAAATTTATTAATTATCAACTGTTGCAGGGCACATTCTGCTTTTGGTAGATTTATTGCGTCAGAAGACATTGATTTTAGAACGTACTCAGTTCTTGTTATTGATCTAATCGACAACCCATCAACAGATGCTAATTTTTAGAGCATATAAAACTAAATTTCAAAGTAAAAATTGCTTTTTTCTGAAACTATGAGGAACTTTTATTTCCCGGGATCCCGCAAAAAAAATCCCGGGAAAACGGGAAATAAAATAATTGAAATTCCCGGGAATTTCCGGGACGGGAAATACCGGGAAAAACCCTACTGCCAATGTAATCTAATCGAACCTAAGCAAAAGGCTCCAAAATATGTATGTGTATTTATATTTCTGGGGTCTCATATCAGTATTGTAGAAGTGACAAATGGAATAAGAAACTCATACAATATTTTTGTACACCTCTCGTGAAGCGCATAAAATTTATACAAAGACAAAGCATGACTTGGCAAATGTCAAAGAGAAGTGCTTATTATGGTTCGAAAACAATAGGCGGGCATTTTACAAGTCATATTTCAAATATGGAACAAACTTTTGTTCAGCGTTTAAAAGAAATTAGTTATTATAACACAAATTTAAAATACATATAAGTTTTCTAAAGTTTTTATTGGCCACTTAAGCAAAATTGCTACAAAATCATAAAGATGACTTGGCAAATGTCAAAAAAAACGTGTTAATTTTACTTTTAACACAATGAGGGCATTAGGCGGCAACAGCTAATAGTTTATGCCCAGAAAGCAATATTGAGGACCATATTGAAAAGAACAAGTATCTACAATTTATTTATGAGAATTTTTGTTAACAAAAAAATATTTATGCATACAAAACTTAATGGGGCTTTTGTGTTTTCAAAAAACCTCAAAATGGTCAATTTTAGTGATAAATTTTAAAAATTTATTAAAGGTTTATAAAAGAAATTATCTTTGAAAATTTTACTGAACCAACGTTTATTACATTTAATAACACTGGTCTACAAATTTGGAAAAATTAAACTTGACTGCAGAAACGAAGCATGTTTTTTAACTAATCTGGGTGCGCTGAATTCGAATCTGGCATCTGGCATGCGCTATAACGTCTTATTCATTTTTTATCGTATGCTGGCAATACTGTAAAACAGTCAAAACTGACACTACAATTTCACAATTATTTATTTGACAGAAGCTCACATTAATTCTTAATCTTCATAATAGTAGCGTTTAAGCGTGTGATTCAAGCTATTTTTGCTTTGGGTGTGGTAAATATTTGGTTGGGTTTTTGCAGTCAGAAACTTGGACAAACCGTGGACACCGACAATGCATATTCTTCATTCGCACTTAGATTTAATTTCCAAAAAAAAAAACTAGGTGCAGTGACCGCGAACAAGGGGTGCGTGCTCACCAAGATTTAATGAAAATTAAAAGAATGTATCAAGGATTTTGAGACAAAAGCAAGCTGGGAGACTATTGCTGGTCTCTAATACGTGAAAGCGAACCAACAAAATAAAAAAGGCGTTCAAATAACGCCATTGAAAATTCATTGATTTTTAAATAAACTAATGATTTTGTATGTAAGAAACGAATAAAAACATTTTTTGTATCTCGAAAACCTGATGTGATCGAGAAAAACCAATTACAGATTCGGCCCACCAAATTACCTTTGCAAAGATATTTGTTTGCTGCAGTCAAAAACCTTGTTGGCTAGTGTAATCGTTTTTCAATACGGTGTTTAATCAGCAGAGTAACTGATGTGATGACGATCAATAGAAATGTATTTCAACTCATACTTAAACAATTTTTTGTAATTACATATTTCATTTAATATAATGCGTTAAAACGTTTTCGTTATTAAATGATCTTTTAAATCTGACCTAGCCCCATTAGTTTCTTATGAGATAATTATTGTAGAATATCTAATTAAAAATAGGAAATAATATTAATGCACAAAAGCAGTAAAACTCAGCTTGAACGACTGATATACTTGTACATAAAAAATATCGCTTCGTATTAATGTACACTAGACTGCCATTAGCGCATATGGGATTTTTTGTTTTTGTGAATTTGCCTGAAGGCACTCCACAGATCGGTTCCTTTTTCCAAAAAAGTAATCGTTGCAAAATTTTATTCAATTCGGTTGAGGGGAAATGACGCCTCGAAGCCCCCAAAGTTTACAAAAATCAGCATTTTTGCACAAAAGTTGATTTTGGGCTTGAATAACTCAGCTATTACCAATTACTCATAAAAATGACATATTACTGAAATGAAGGAAATTTAACGCTGAATAATTTTGCCAAAGGAAGTTTTTGATTATCTCCAACCGTTTTCGATTTATACCCCCCCAAACAAGATTTGTGCCTTCAATAAATTAATTTGCAAAACGTTAAATTTTGTGTTATTTATTATACACATTGTACACATATCTTTTTCTACAAAAATGTTCAGCCTTCAAAAATTTGTACTTTGACCATTTGGATTAAACGTATAATTTTTCAAGTTTTACAGTCTATGGGCCAGGTTTTGGAAATCAAATGTAAATGAAATTAAAATCGCACAAATTTTTAAAGCGAAAAAACAGACAAGCTGAGCACCTGGCGTTTTAACCTAATTTGGGTACGCTAAATCCAGTGGTGCCGTTTTTTAGGTTAGCTCTGGTTTTCGAGATAAACCGTTATTTCGAAAATGGGGAAGGAAAAAACTATATAAACCGAAATTCCGCAATAAAATTTTTTTTAGGAAAGGTAAAACTTTTTTTTAACCCTCCGATGAGTGAGAAGGTCCCTTTTTGCCTTTTCAAACTGAAATTACTCCTACTTCGGCCACTACAACCCCCCCCCCCCCCAAAGTAACTCTGTATTCTGTATTTTGTTGCGCATCTTTTGGAAAAAAATCAAGCCGATCGGATCATTACTTTAGGAGTTATTGAGGTTTTAGTGAGAATAGTACGCGGACTTGTGAATTGTACTGAATTTCACTAATAAATGCATGTTTTTGGGCATCATTATAATTCTTTTATTGTTTCAACACATAATTTACTTGTTCTGAACACAAAGACCTAAACTCAAAGACATTAGGGATGATGATAAAAACAAAAAATTCTAAGAACAAAAATACTAAGAACAAAAAATTCTAAGAACTGGTTTATTGCTAGTAGTACAAAATTAGAATATTGTGCCTTTAAAAAAATTAAAAAATTATTTTTGTATGTAATTTCAAACAAAACAAGCCATAAATGATTAAAATCTGTTTACAACTTTTGATTTTATTCACAAAAGGCGAAAAATGTTAATTAAATCTAAGAATTTCCTAACACCCAATATTTGTATGGGAGCCCCCTAAGGGTTGGAGATAAAGGGAAAGTATGATTTGAGAAAATGTTAAAGACATTATATCCCACCAGGGACGACTCCTGGGCATTTATGGGACTTTTTCTTCAATACATTTACATCTGCATTAATCATTTTGTATGGGAGCCTTCTTAAGGAATGGAGATAGCGGGTAGGTATGATACCAGCCAAAAGGGCGCTAAGCACATAAATGAGCTGAAACGAACAAAATGAAGTTTGTGGTTTAAAATAACAACCGAACAGAATTAAATGTTCTCATCTTTTTGTTGAGTAGGATAAGAACAATATTATTTTTGTGTTCGAAAGATGACAAACAGGGAAACGTTGTTGTTTAATGATAAACTACCCTACTAGCACTACTAGCGTTTGTGTTTTCCACAAATCTATCGAACCGAACACTAAGGAGCGATTCAAGGGTTCAAGGTCATAAATGAAGAAATAAAAGTTAATCATCAGTATATTTACATTTTTTTTTATTTTTTTGTTGGTTGGAGGAAATTTTTTAGTTTTCAGAGAAATAATTTTCTTAATAAAATTATTTATTTAAGGGCACTTCTATTACAGGAAGGTGCATAAGTAACTTCATGATTTATTTAATGAATAACTTTTATCTTTATGGGTTTATTTAACGTTGGCATTTGTAGAAGTTAAAGTTTGGAAATATGTTTACATTTGGGCTATTCACAAGGTGTGCTATTAAGTCATTTCGTCATAATGTCCTTTGTTTAAAAAAAATATTGTTGTGTTTGAAACCAAATTAAAATGTTAATGCTGTGTTTATTATTTTGTCGTAACTGTACATTATAAATCTAAATTATAAGCGCTTGTCCACAGCAGTCATATATATTTCTTTTAAATATGACATATGACTTTACAACTTTATGACTACCTTGCGAATAGCCCAATTATGTTTGAGGACAATATCTTTTAAATGGTGCCCATTGTTTGCTTCAACCTAACGAGCTCTTTCTTAAGCATTTTCTATAATATTTCTTAGAATTTCAGGACCCAGCGATCTCATATCTTCTCGGATATAAGCTTTACCTTACTTTACTTACTCTTTACGTTACCCCTAAGAAAAAATATTGAGATGAAAAATAAAGTGGGGTTGGTTTATGATCAAATCTAGAGGCATCCTGGGCACTGCAAGTGCCAAATTTGAGAATCTATATATAAATCGGCTAAGGCAAAATAGTTAAGAACACTTTTCTCTTCTGTTTGTCCAGCGACTTAAATAAAAAAATACACCATTTGAAAGGTATTTACTGGCAGAAGTGCACAATATATATTTTATCAAAATCTGTTCAATATTTTCAGAGTTATATCGCGTTAAAATTTGATACCAATACATATGCAAAACACAAAAATAAAAATATTGGTTTTTCCAATTATCAAATAATAAAAAAAATAGGGTGGTCAATTATTCGACATTTTCAAGAATCCGGTTTTCGAATATTTCGTCTATATAAATCTTATAATAAATCGGCACAGGCAAACCAGTTAAGAGCGATATCTTTATTTGTTTGTCAAACACTCGCGTGGAACATAACTTAACATAACATAGGCTGGTCCGTCGCCAAATCGATCCACTAAGACGGAAAAAATTAATGCTCGAAATATGTAAATTTATTAATACTATATATTCTGCATATTAAAAAAAATGTATGGCCGAATTTCTACCATTAGGCAAACACTTGTTTTATTAAACCCCCATACTTGTATGGTGGAAATTCTTAAATTTGGCTGCTGAAGTGCCCAGGATGTCCCTAGATGGATCAAATGTATGAGCAACCCCACTTTAACCACGTTTTTTATGTGTCTGGAAAAAATAAGAAGCCTAGCTGCATTTTTTATGAATTTTTAAAAAACAAAAATTTTTCAAACAAAAAATTATGTTTCTATATCGACTTCGCATATGAGAAAAATGTTTTACCTTTCTTCAAGAACTTTTATTGGGGAATTTCGGTTTTTTTAGTTTTTTTCTATAAGCTAAAGCATTTTTGAGCTACGCGAACAACGTACAACGTCCTTCATTTTCGAAATAACGGTATATCTCGAAAACCAGAGCTAACCTAAAAAACGGCAAGCAGCACTGGATTGAGCGTACCCGAATTAGACTAAAGCGCCATGTGCCCAGCTTCTCTAAAAAAAGTGTAAATTTCTAGCACAGTGTAATATTTACTACTGGGCATGTTCGCAAATTCATCCCTGCGCTGCAAGTGAAATTTAAGTGTCCTGAATTCTTTGTTAAAGCAGATGGCGCACAAGCAAGTGTTAGATACATAAAAGATTATCAGTAACTTCCATTTGCAGGGTTTGGCAACATTTGCTGCTATGACGCACATGTAGTGATGCATTAACTAACAGGACTACTTTTAAAATCAAAAAAAAACACTGTAATTTTTTAAATAATAAAGCTATAAATCTCCGTCGATTTAAATTTCACTCGGCTTCAATTTCTAGAACATGGATTAATTAAAAATTTTTTTTTTATTTTGGACGCTGTTGTCTCTTTGTCGTCAAGGGGTGAACTCATATTAAACAAATTATTACAAGTTTGCATATAAAAAAAGGTTTTTCCTAAATTTTCCTGGATTTTGATCACAAAAATTTTGATATTTATTTGTCATAATTAGTATGCTATTTAATTAAACTGTTCATGGTTTTTAATCCAACTTTTAATGTTTTTTAATCATATTAATTTTTCGTTAAATTATTTTTATGAAGAAATGAATTTTACAACATGAAATCAATTAAAATTTATTGATAATTTTTCATTCTTGACATGGTCAGTCAATCGGAATCGAACCCAGGATTTCACGGACAGATTGCCCGTACATGTTTCGATAGTAACCGTTTAACACTCATCGTCATTGACGACAGCTGGCAGTCAATGGTTAAACATCAATCTTTAAATTAAAGCTTACTCCACTTGGTGGATCGAAATTTGTTTTGTATAATTATGATTTATATGTTCTTCCTTACTTCTGTTTTAAATTTACTTATTTAAAAAAATTCTCAATAGTTTAAAGTTTAAAAATAGGAGGTTTTTGGGTGTGGAGGTGTGAGAGTTATGACTCCCCCACCCCCTTGGATGCGCACTTGTATAACAGACTTACAGTTTTCTTATGTTGGTTAAAAATTTATGAATTTAAAACGAGTAAATAGATCTGGCGCAAAAATGTGTGCCGAATTTAGAATTTATTATTATTTGGATTTTCGGAAAAATTCTCTAGGGTTATTCACAAATGGCTGATTTTCAGGTTATATGGTTATGTAGTTATTCATTTTTTTAATGTATATTGTTGCTGTTACTACAACTGCATAACTGCCTTCCGTACATAGCCCTACTTAATTATCCTATTTATAATTAGAAATTTCCTAAAAATTTTTCTAATCACTTTAACTAAACTCTACTGTATTTATTTAAAGACTGTTATCAGTGAGGCAACCATTTGTGAATTATGATGGAGGTATTTTGTGATTTAAAATCACACGTACTAGCGAAAAGTTTTATACAATATTAACACGCAGCTGAATAATTATCGCATAACTATGAAATTTTCTTTTTCTTTTAACAATTGTAGATTGTCATTAAGTAATAATATGTTAAGAAAGTGTTTTTATATAATTAACAAAATTTAATTTTTTAGATAACTTACCTTTAACGACATGTTTGTGGGTGTTTAATATATTTTTAAAATTAGCAATTTAATTTGGTTCTTTAGCTTTTAATTCGAACGAGACATTTGATTTTTGTTTTATAAATAAGATTTTTTCTGTTTTACTATTTTTAAAATTTTCGCTTGTATTTAAGTTGTTTTAGGTGAAAAAGGCACGTGTTTAGGATTTATCCAACTTTCCAATTTTGTTTTTCTGTGATCTTTCCTTTTAAACGATTTTTTTTTTTTTAGTTTTCGGTTTTACTATGAAGGTTTTAGTTTATTTTTTTCTAACAATTGTCTTCTTTATTTTTTAGTTTTATAGATTTACAATCATAAATGTTACACTTCCTTTCTAACTTTTCAAGTTTGAAATTGTATTTAGTTTTGATTAAGTTTAAAATTGGCTTAAGCTTTTTTTGGTCAAGTTTATAAGAAAAAAGTTATAGTAACGGCCAATTTCGCCAAGTTCAGTTATAATACACTATCAGTTATAACTGTCAAAACCTTATTGTTGACTGGATGTTGAAGTTATATTTAGATTTAACTGAACTTTGTGAAACTGTCTATAAGTGTTTTATGCAAAACTTAGTTTAAACGAAACCAATCACTTGACTGCAAAATAATAAAAAAAAATGTTAAGTTGAAATTGGAATCAGACTTAATGAACACTCTATACATAAAAGGATACTTAATACGTTTAAAAGTTAACTCTCTCTAACCCCTTATGCAAAATAAAGTTAAAGTTCACTTTAGTTAACTAACACATTAAGCACAGCAAAAGTGTATGGTATTTGTGTGATAGTTAACTTTATCTGTTTTTGCATAAGGGGGCTAGTCTTTAAAGTTAAATTTTCTTTAACTATAAAGTTTTTAATTCAATTTTAAAAAAGTTACTAAAGGATTTGAAGAACTATCTAAATATATATTTTTCCTTTAATAATGCTTTGCTGAATAGCATTAAACAAAACTGAGTTAAAGAAAAAGTCCTCGAGTTATGAAAATATATTAACAATAAAAAAAATTCATGATTTGTGTCTAGCTGAATTTCATTTAAATGAGCTGAATTGCAGAAAAAGTAAGTAAATTATTAAAATATAATATAAATGTATTGAAAATAATACTTTTTGTTCAGCTGAATTAATTGGCATCAGGTAAATTGCATAAAAAAAATATTGAATTGTAGTAAATAATTAAACAAATTAAAAAAAAATCATAATTTCTTATCCAGTAAAAATTAATTCTGTAAAGCTATGTTAAAAAAAAATATACATATGTATATATTTATCATTCTATGTTAGTTTGCCAAAATATGTAAATTAGAGTTGGGCAAAATCGTTCCTTTGGTGGAATATTTTTGATCGATCTGAAAGATCAAAGGTACTAGGTCGTTCCTTTCGTTCGTCGTTCCTGTTTTTAAGTATGAACCCTGAATGAACGAAGAAGGAGAAATCTTCTCTGTCGTTCGTAAAAACGTTAACAACCAAATAGTTGTAATTGTTTATTTTCATGGTGTGGCGTAAGAACCACATAAATAAGATTTATATATTTTTTTAAAGCTTGTAAAAAAAATACTAATTCAATATATTTCAAAAATTTCCCAATTTCGTATCTGTTTTAATCTGCGCCTACCCTAATACCGTTGCTGGTGATGAACAAGTGGTATTGCTAAAATATATTGCTTTGGATCACATTAGTAATTGATTGATTTAGAAATTTTTTATATGTCACGATATAAATACACAAAAGTCGGCAACACAAATCAATAGACAAAAAATTAACCACAGAAATACATGTAATGATCTAACGGATTACATTTACGGAACGAGGAACGATTAAAAAGGAACTTTTGAAAAAGTCCGCAACGTTCTCAATTAACAGTGATACATTGTCGAACTTAATACGTTAAACTAGCTTAGTTTTCTTTAAGGATTTTTGAAGCTGAATTTCATCTATGTTCAGCTGTTTAAAGGAAAAATTTAAAATTTTAATCAAATTGACTTAAAATAAGTAAATGTTTCTCAGCGGATTTTTCCCTTTTTAGAAAATAAAACAAATTTATTGTCATAATCATAAAAAGTTCATTGAATTGGTTTGCTGGATTACATAAAACTACGATTAAAAAAATTTATACAGGAATCTAATAAAATATATGAATATGAAACTTATTCTTTAAATTTAATAAGTTATCTAAAGCTAACTTTAGGTAGCAGAATAGGAACAGAAGACGGTAAATACTACAATTTGGCTACAACTTTATATTTTTAGTTGCATATGTAGGCAAATTAAGCCCATATTATTTTTATAATATAGAAATGATATACCTTAATAAGCTAGTTCTAAAATTAAACTTTAGCTTAACTGAATTGCCACAAAATTAAAAAATATATATGAAACGTACCTAAATATGGCATTATGGCTATTTTGTGCTAGCTGAATTGTATAGTTCTTATATGTCAATATATGATGTTGATGTCGACCTTTTTATTATTTTTATTATTATTATTATTTACGTTTTTTATGTCTATAAAAAAAACTATAATAAAAAGAAAAAATTGTTTATATTTGATGTTCCTACATTGCTGAATTACCTTAAACTTAGCTGAATTGCCACGAAATTAAAATTATTTCAAATAAGTATGTTAAAAATATAACAATTTAGTTATTTATTGTTAGCTGAATTGCTTCACTTCTGTGCAACATAAGTTTTTTTTCAAATTTAAGCAAAAATAGCTTGCATTTGATTTTATTGCTTGCTGAATTGCGACAAAAATTTAATTATTATTAAATAAAAACCTAAAAATAAAAAGAGTTATATTTTTGTTAACTTTATTGTAAGACTCTTTCGCACATTAAAAGTAAAATTTCATGAAAAACCAGATGAAGCTTATATCTTACTTTGCTGAATTGCTAATTTGATATTATTGCTTGCTGAATTGCGACAAAAATTTAATTATTATTAAATAAAAACCTTAAAATAAAAAGAGTTATATTTTTGTTAACTTTATTGTAAGACTCTTTCGTACATTAAAAGTAAAATTTCACGAAAAAACAGATGAAGCTTATATCTTTCTTTGCTGAATTGCCACAAACGTTAAAATATTATACTAATTAAGTTAAAATATAAAATTACAGTTACTTTAGCTGACTTGAATAACTTTTATGAGACTATTCTTCACATATCGTAAAAATTGCTTTCATATGGCATCCTTAGTTTTGCTTAATTGGCCTTAACATTTCTGAATTAACGACAAATTGGAAGAATTACATGATTCTGCTGAGTATCGAAAACATATATGTAACTTTTTTAAGCAAAATTACTTGGACGAAGCGATACAAATTTGAAAAATTATAAAATTTAAGTGTTCGTTGCTAAAAATATTCAGTTTTTCCTTTGCTGAATAAGCTTTAAGTTAGCTGAATTAAAAAAAACGTTCGAACTTTACATAATTAAAGTAACAAATGTTAAAAAATATACAAGTTTTCTCTTGCAAAATCACTTTTTACAAAGCTAAATAGAAAAAAAAAATTTAATTAAGTTAAGATTATTAGAGGGTGAGGTGTTTAAAATGTAAAATTATTATTTTGCTGGAAAACATAAAAAAAATCTAAATTTTTATTTAAAAAAATTTGTAAATACATATATGTACTACCAAAAAAAACTCTTACATATGTTGTTTTTTTTTCAAATTAATCTCTTTATTTCCTGTCACAACCTTCCGTTTTGTTTGTTAATTGCATTTACTTACTTAAAAAGTATGCATGTACATATAACAATCATAGGGTGTTGCAATAACAACTTAACTAAAAGATAACTCTTTCTCTGCATTAAAACAAGTCAATTTATTATATCATTGATGCAGCTGAATACAATAAATTCTATTATGTTTGAAAATACAAACAGGCAACAGGTTTTAAACTAAAAAAAAAGAACTATAACAGTCTGAAAAGTTTTTCTCCAATTCTTAAGAGCGATAAAGAATTAGAGCAACATCGTTATCATCATTATAATGATGATGATGATTTTCTTCTCAAACATTTATGTTGTATGTTTGTATGTACTACTACTGACTACTCATCATCATACATCTGCAGTGCGCACAAACATTTTCATGCCACATACAACATTTACCCCATATAATATTGGTTTGTTGGGCTGGCTGGCAACTTTTTCTTTTATATCACAAAAAATAAAATAAAAATTTTTGTTTTGCTGCAACAAAGTTTAAATGTTTGAAAAAGTTGGCTGTTTTAGTTTTTCTACCAGGTTTTCATAAAATGTTCTAAATTTTCTTTTCATTTACAGTTTTTTTCTAACATTTTTTTTTTTTTTTTTTTTGTAAAGATTTTTTTTCGTTTAAGTATGATGATATAAAAAAAATTTCGTTTAGTTAGAAAATAAGGTAAGAATAGTAAAAAGCTAAGAATAAGAAATACTTCAAATCAAAATCGTGATGTTATTATAGTAATTTAAATTATTTTGATACAAAAAAATACTTTGAAGATATGAGTTTTTATTGAGAATAAATGACAATTATATTAAAACAGGATTTCCTTTAAAATTCATTAAAAATAATTGGTCATACTTAAAATATTAAAAACAAACTTCAAATAAATAGACATTTTTCGAAGAGAAAACTAAAATTAACTCAACAAAATTTATTGAAAAATTCCTAAATTTTATTATTTTGCCAACTTGACCTTTGACCCAAAAATATTAATAAATTTTTTAAGATAAAAATAAGTCAATTTAAAATGTTTATTTAGTTATGTTTCAAAATCAAAAATTGTATTTCCAAATCTATATTTTTAACGATTTCTCTAAGTTTGACTTTTGACCAAAACCACAAAAACAACTTTTAGAAAATCCAATTTAATCAAAACTTACTCATATAAAATATACTTAAAATAAAAAGAAATATTCTGGAAAAAATCGATATTTATGCTCTAAACAAAACATGTCTCTAAAAACTTTACTTTATACAGATGTTACTAGTTTGACCTTTGACCCCGATATTAAAACGCATTTTCCTTGACAAAAAAAAAACAATTTAAAAGTTTTATTTAATTTTAAAACTTCAAAAAACGAAAATTTCATTTTAAAATATTTATAACAATAATAACAAAAATATTTCAATAGAAACTTTATTTTAAAATTTTACTTGTTTTAGCTAAAGTGACCACTTAAAAATTCTGTATTGATTTTCTACTGTTTTCAACTATTTTTTTAGGTCAAAAACTTTTTTATTTGGATTTCTGAAAAATTAAGTTTTTTAAGTTGAGTCGCTTTTGGACTAGGTGTGCGATATGCCAGTTTCCCCTTTCACCCAAAGTAAAACTTTTCTTTAATAAACAATTTTAAATTGTTTTTCACTTGACTTCTGACCCACAATTATAAACATTTAAAAAAAAATAAATCTTCTGCTATAAAATATTATTTCATATTAAAAATTTTAATTACATTAATTCAAATGACTTAAATCAAAAATCTGATATAAAATGCGAAATGTTGTTTCATTTTTTATTCAAAATTGTTTCTTAGAAAAAGTGAAAATCAAATCGAAACCGAAAAAATTAAATAAATTTTGACCTTTGACCTAAAGAAATGATCCTCAAACAAGACCCCTTTACCCACAATGAAAAAAATTAAATCTTCTGCTTTGAAAATAAAAATTAATATTAAAAATTTTAATTTATTTACCCACAATGAAAAAAATTAAATCTTCTACTTTAAAAATAAAAATTAATATTAAAAATTTTAGTTTAATATTTAATTCAAAATGTTGTTGCAAATATTAAATGTTTTCTCTTGTATGAACTTTTAGCCAAAAAAAATAAATTTCTTAAAAAAAATGGAATCTATTTGAAACCTTAAATATTATTTCACCATACATTTTTGAACTTTGACCTAAAGATATTATCCTCAAAGAAGAAACCAGGAGAAAGAACAAGCAATTAAAACTTTAAAAAAGGTTTTACTAGATTATTAATTCCAAAATTCATATTTTTTAAAAATTTTACCATTTTGAACTTTGAGCCAATATAAAAAATATAATTTAATATAAACTTTAAATAATTTTTTGGTATGAAATTTAATTGCACAAAAGTTTTTTCAAGAAACTTTCCCTAGTTGCACCCTCGACCATTTTATAAAAATTATTTAGTTTTATTTTTACCCCTTTTTTAATGCAATAATAAAGTTTTTTCTAACTTCTCACTATAAACATGCAAAATATTTGCTATAATTGTTTGTGTAAAACAATTTAATTTTTTTTCTTCTATTTCTATTGTAAGAAATTGGAAAAACAAAATAATCTCTAAGAATTATACAATTGAGAGAATCACTTCGTGTACTTAGCACAAAAAAGAAAACTAAAACTGATTAAATATGTTATGGACGAGAATACTACATACAACTTGGCAGCAATTTTGTTTATGTAATTTACAACATGTCTTCTTAACGCCAAGACAAGTGTAAATACACCATAAAACTATAAAATATTAAAAATTTTCTGTTCCCTGAAAAAAAAATAAAAACAAAAAATCAATCATTAAGCAAGAAAAATAAACAAATCAAAACTTTTTAAATAAGAACAAAAAATGAAATTGCTTTTTTACTCCCTAAGGCTAAAAGTAGAATAAAATTTAGCTTTTTTGTTTGAATTTTCTTAGCTGAATTACATAAATAATGAAAAAGATTTAAGAATACAAAAATATATTGTAAAATTAGATTTAAATTAAAAGGTTAAAGTTTAGTTAACTCCATTTAACTTAGCTGAATTACAAAAATTGCTTAAAAGAACTCACAATATAAAGGTTGTAATTCTTTGAAAACCATTATTTTATTTTAGCTGGATTAATCAAACTGAAGTTTGTAAATCTTATAGCAAAATTTAAATCTATTGGCCAAAATTATAATTCTTACCTTGCTGAATTGTATTTTTCTTAGCTTAATTGCAAAAGTTGAATGAAAATTTTAGGAACAAACTGTAAATTCTTTAAAAGTCGCTACTTTTATTAAGCTGAATCTCTTTTGCTATATTGAAAATGTTTAAAAAAAATTGTATGTGAGCTTAATTACGTTTTGCTTAGATAAATTGCAAAAAAAAACAAGAAAATTATACAATTAAAACATAACATTTTTAAAAGATTTAATATTTTTTACTAGATCTTATATGCACCTGCTGAATTTATTTTTATGCTAAAACAAAATTTAAAAACTATTTTTAACTTTTTAATTTTAACTTTGCTGAGTTACATTAAGCATAGATAAATGGTAAAAAACATGAAAAATTTATTTTATTAAAGAATAAATTTTTTTAATGTCATAGTTTTCCTTCATAGCTGAATATAATTTGTCCCATCTAAATCCATTAATACTAAAAATTGAATACTTTATTTTAAGAATTGCTTTCAATTTAAAATATTAGCCTTGCTGAATTAATTATATATAACGTAGTTGAAAATTTTTAATAATTTTTAAATAAAAAAAGCTTTTAATCAAAAATCTGGTTTTTTTGATAGCTTAATTTAATCTTATTTAGCTGAATTAAAAAGAAACGTATTAATTTGCAAAATATTTTAAAAATATGATGATTTCTATATATTTTTTTTTAGAAATATTAACTAATTTATTTGAAAGTGCAGTCAATGTAGAAAAACTGCCATTTCTTCTACTTCTTCATTTGTAATTTGCCGAAAAAAAAACTGTTGCTTTTATTTCACTGTCACTGTCATTCCAGTTTCGACTGCAGTTTTTTAAACCCAAGTTATTATACATATTTTTCTTTTGCTAAATTAATTAAACATAAGCCTAATATACACGGAATGTAAAAAGCCACATGCGCATGTGGTTCTGACGTAATTTTGACGTCACTACAAAGCCGCAATAGCAAGTTCGTGATGTGTGATGACGACAAAATTACGTCAGAACCACATACGAATGTGGCTTTTTACATTACGTGTACTGTAGGCTTTACAGCTCAAAAGCAGGGACCGAAAATAACAGTAATTTTGGAATTTAAAATAGAAGTTATTTATATTTTTATTTTTCGAGCAAAATTTAAAGTTATTTTTTGCTTTTTATTTTATAAAAAAAAACGGAAAGATTATTACGATCACTGGTCAAATGTCTATTTAACATTTTTCTCAGTCCAAAATCTTAATGAACCCTTTTATTGTTTAAACTTTTCATTGTTTTAATTTTTAAATTTCAAGATTCTTTTTCATAATAAAGATTTTATGTATTTTTTTCGTTACTATTAATTGATTTAAATTAAAACAATTAGTAAATTGCGTAAGCTTTTGTTTTAAACGGTTTAATTTATACAGTTTTTGATTATTTTTTAAGTTCTCGTGTCTTCAACTCCCATGTGGTAGTAAAATCATAAATATTTTTTAATGATTTTTCTGACACTTGAAATTATTTTTAGCAGTCGTATGTACAAATTTCCTATTTATATTTGTTGTTTTCGAAATACAAAAAATTAGCAACATTTGGACATTTGCCATATGGCCTCTAATATACAATAATTTAAAAAAAAAACTAATAAAAATAATTAGAGAACATATAAGAAAACTATGATGTAAAACTTTGCCAGAAAAAAATAAGAAAGTATAGTCGAACAAGCTCGGCCATCTGATGCCTTACACCACACTATATAAAGACAATTTTTCGAGCGTATATGGTACCCCTAAATGGACCCGGCAAAGCAAAATTATGCTATGAGATTAATTTAATATTAGAGTTCTATGGATTTGTAAGGGACCTATAGTCAGTTCTGGACCTATTCAAACAAAATTTAACTATGACATAGTAGCTGATAAAAGGTTATTGTCGACAAATTATATATCCATACCAATATGTTTGCGAATGTAGTGACATTTTAAGCAGTCTTCGATAGTGGTATTTGTATGGGAGCTGTGGTTAAATATGGATTGATTTAAAAAAAAAACTTAATAAGACGATTTATTAATAATATTTTAGAGCCAAATTTTATCCAAACACCAACATAATAAGATAATTTATCGGCACAAAGGCAAAGAAATTTATATGGGGGCCATGTGAAATTATGGGCTAATTCTCACCATTTTTAATAGGCTTCGTCCTTATTTTTTTTTATTTTTAATTCTCTAAGCTAATCCCCGCGAAGCTGTACGCTTGTCTGCAGGAAAGAAACCAGAGTCTCTGGCGGGAATCGAACCCGCAACCCCGGGGCTGATAGACTAGCTTACTACTAGCTAGCCTACCGAGGCACTCAAATGACAATTAAGACGAACATTTCATAAATTATTTGCAAAATTGCGACCTGCCCTTTGCGCATAAGGTTACATGGACAAAAAACCAGCCAGCCAGCCGGAAGGACACCGTTAGTTTGGCTCAAAAAGTGATTCTTAGTTGATCGGCAAACGAAAAGCTTGGTCGGGGACCAAAAATTTGTAGTGTTACACACATCAGCATAAACGCATAATATCCTCTTCACTATTGCGGTGCCGGTATAATAAAAACTTCACAATATTTATTTTGAAGCAATAGAACAAAATTTAGTTTACCTTTCTCTTGATAAAATAAAACTTTGTTGTTTCTGTTTGTTTTTTATCGGATGAGTAAAATGTATTTTGGCACTGAACAATGGGAAACAAATTTTAAAATAGAAAAAGTTTTTTTTTATTGCCTCCACAATATTGATTAATTGCCAGGAAATTACCGCAAGAAGAGGAAGCGAAAAAAACCCAAAAAAAACAAAACTTAGAGGTTTGGAGAAAAGGAGTTAAGATGTGTAATGGCTTTTCAAAAAAATGTATTTTATTTTCTTTAGAGCAAGTGTTGCCACTTCATGGCTAATTACCCACATTGGGTGTAATTTATACGGTCGTGGGTTGAACGAGGGTGATTTCGTTAAGGTGTAGTTTAAAATTTCTTTTTTAAGTATTGCTTTATTTTCACATGCGTAATAGCCAAGGGCAATTATGAAAAAACATTTAAAGAATTTTATAAAACAAGATTTGATTTCAGTGACAAAATTAATACCATTTCAGATAATGGTGATGCAAAAAATGCACAGTCTTCTCAGCCAAAATCACTATTTATTTTTCAGAAAAGATTTTAATAATATTGCAAAAGCTTAATAATGGATTACGCTAGCATACCACCTAATAGAAATAATCTGGGGAAAGATACATGTTGCACACCCAGTTCAAAAGTGACTCAACTCAAAGTTTTAATTTTTCGGGTTTATATGCTTAAACTACGCACAGTACACTTGTTTATCTATAAAAAAAATATATCAGTCTGTTTTGTTGTTGTTATCTGTTGTTTTCAAAAACAGTTGTCTTTCTTTATGTTTCAATTGGTATAACGTTGCAATTCATTAATTCAAAAAATATAATGGTAGTAGATCCCTACTGCTAAGTGCTAAATTGTCTTAATTCGTATTGTGACACTTTTGATAAAGAAAATCAAATAAATCTTTGTTTGAGCTTATATTAATTAGACTTGTGTCATTTCAGAATTTGGCAAAAGTGTCAAAGCTTGAAAGTAATTCAAATAAAGTGGCATAACTTAAAAAAATTCAGTAACTTGTGCAAATAATACATCATTAAATATGACACAACAAAACATTTTTCTTTATCAAGTGTATAAATATTTAAAAAAAGCTGTTTAAATCATAATCTGAATCGATTTTCTTTTAAATAAGTTTTTTTCTGATTTTTTCCGATTTCTGAAAAATTCAGTTCAAATGCTTCAGTAGAATATTGAGCAACAGAAACATTAAAAAAATTTATTTAAGAACAGACTGCCATCGGAAACAGTTCCAGAATTTTATTTACCAACTTAGGAAGGTATACAAAGAATACCAATTTTGAACATTCTCTAGATACATGCATATATGCAACCAAATGTGGCAACATAACATAAAAGATGTTTTTTACAAACGTTAATGTAAAAGCAGATGCAATTTCATTTAAACCGGGTAATTTTGCGTCAAGTGTAATTTGAAATTTTTCTGATGGTAACATTGGTCAGAACTTAAACAGTCATACAGTTACCAGATCTAGCAACTCTTTGTAATATTTTATCATTTGTTCTCAGTTTGATTTGCCATTTTGTTATGAATTAACGATTAAAAAATAGGCTTGGGAATGTTTATGTTCGAGCTTTAACCTGAAGGAACCATGAGATCTAAGCATTTTCGCATTCTACGCATTGGACAAAAAAAATAGTAAAATTATGGCTAGTAAATTAGTGCATGTTTAAACGCTGGTTTAGTTAATCTTAATTTAAATTTCCATACTATTGATTAACTGAAACTTATTGTTGATGGGATAAGCTATTCACATGCGCATTTCACTGGTTGCTTTGGCAAGATCGTCAGGAAACTTCATCCAAAGATTTTAGAAAAACTAAAGATATTATACTAATAAAACTATTAAGCGAATAAGAATTCTAAGCCCAAGTTTTACTTGTAACAATGTTAAAGCTTCAACAAAAACATCAACAATAAACAGTGAGTTTATCTTTTCTTACAGTCCCGACAACAATTTGTTGATTTTTTGTCAACTCTAAATGAAGGCGCAAGTGGGTAAAGAAAAAACAAAAATAAAAACAAACTACTTTACTTAATTTTGCCAGTTCAGTTTTATTTACACTGCCACATGCATATTAGTTATCAAAGTTTTTTTTGGTATTAAAAAAATTAATTAACAAGGTTTCGTTAAAATGTGCTAAATTCCCATTTCATACTATTGATAAACTGAAATTTATTGTTGATGGGATAAGCTATTCCTATGCGCATTTCTCATTTATATGTAGTTTAATCTCAACAATTATGTATCAGTGACCCATTATATATTATTATATGAAGTTAAAAAAAACCTGTGGCAGCACGACTATAAATCTTGTCAAATTTATATGGTCCGTATTGGTACTTTAAACGCCCAATTTCAGGCGCTTAAAAATGGTTTAATTTTTTACTGATTTATAGGTTTGTTAGTTAAAACACATTTTAACCCAAAAAGTGTTACATGCTCTGATTTATTGGGTTTTAATGTAGTTATATGAAGTTTTGCGAAGTTGCATTTACAAAAGCGTACTTTGCCTTGGCAGGGCGCAAAATAATAAATATTATATAGCGATTTTATCTAAACAAGATAAGTAAGGGGTTAACCAAAATATCGAGGGAAAATCGATAGACGTAAATTATGGCACAACGTTGCCGCTTTTGTTTAGGTGTGCCAATCCTGCGTAAACGCTCAGATGCAAATTGCGCAGTGATTAAAGCTCTTGTTTATGCCCCCATTACGGTTTGCAACTCAACTCTAGCTTATTTGAAATTTTACAGTTGCATTACAACTCTGTTATATTGCACTTAAAAAAATTACAACTCATCACTAGCAGTCGTTTTAATTACAACACAATTGTGTTAAGCTGTAAACCTTAATAAGGGCATTAGATTAGTTTGTTAATTGATTTTTCCAACTTTCTTTTAAAAGAGCACAAAGACAACGTTACCGTCATTGGCAAACACCTACCTACTAAACAAATCGTTTTGTAACCTATAACATCTCGTGTAATGTAAATAGTTTGAACTTTTTTCCTAAGAGTTGAGTTTAATTTATTCATTGATTTGCAACGTAACGCAACGTAACGTTTACGTAAGAGCACCTAATAATACAAACGCTTGGTAAAGAAATTGTATTTAACAGCTGATTGGCAAAGTACATATATGTTTATGTAAGAGAAACGAGGCCTATTTTTTTTAATTGGTTCCGAGATTCATAATATTAGCTGAACAAAAATAAATGTTGACTTGATAGACTTGGTAACGGATCATTTTTTTAACTTCAAATAAAGTTACATCTTTCTTTTCAATTACTATTTGACTCAAGGACATTCTTCGCTTAATTTGATCTTCAATCTAAATGATAGGAAGTGGCTTTATTTTTTCATTAAAGGACTCCTCATTTTTGTGACCTGTTTATGTTGGTTGTAACGATTTCATTTTTATTGTAGAATTGGCTAATAAAAAATGTCCAGTTTTTGTTCTAAATTTATTTGCTTTCGTTTTTGACTTAGTGTTGCAAAATATTTAGATTTAACTTCACTTCAGCAAATGTTATTTGAAACTACTACTACTACTTCACATACATATTTACATTAGACTTAAACGGGAAATCCCCTTTTTCGGTTTTAGTGTTGTACAAACATTTTTATATTAAAGACGCAAATCGAAGCACTAACGACGCAACTTTGAAGCCATTCCACGCAAACTTAAGCTAAAACGACGCAACTTCGAAATCGCAGAAATGTTAAAAAGACGCAACTTCGAAACGACGCAAACCGAAGCGACGCAAACCGGGGTATTGGTGTATTTGTAAGGAAGTTTTACCCTTAGGCACTTTATAGTCTAGACCTTATCCTGTCCGACAATTATATGTTTCGATCGAATGCAGAACGCTCTTATTGAAATATACATACATTTGTTTAGAACTGAATGTCCGAAATTAATTTGTTTCATTTGAAGTCTTAAAACATATGAGAAGTTCCATTATTTGCCAAAAAGATTGGGTAAAGGCCATCGCCAGTGATGGCCAATACCTGCCTTGAACGCATTTACATTGCACCAATGTTTCACAATAAACGATCAAGAAAAAAAATGTTTACCTTTCAACGAACATTTTTCCTTATATAAAATTCAAAGAACATGTGAGATTTTTTCCTTGTTCAAATTTGGAAACAGCCTAGTGAATGAAGTTAGGTCATAGATGGATTGTTTGTAAACAAAAAAAAATTGTTCCCTGGTGTTTTATTCAAATATTTTTCTTAATTGAACTTTAAGGTTCATTTTTTAACTTTTTAATATTTGCACATGTTTTTCAATTGAAAGAAATACAAAAAAAAACTGTTTATATTTATTTCGCTTATAGGTATGTATTTCATTTATATTTACAAAAATATTTCGGAATGTATCTGTTTATAAAATGTTCTTGAATTTTATTTATCTGTTGTATTCAAAATATTATTTAAAGTTTAATTTAGAACACTTATTAACTGGAAAACATTTGAATGGAACTAAACGAAAACATTCTTAATTAATTAATAAGTTTAAAAACAAAATTGCATAAAACTGTAATTGAGTTGTTGTTATTTTTATTTGTTAACATGTTAAATTCATATTGAAAGCATTTTAAAATTTAAATGGAACTTTAGATGACGTTTTTGTTTCTATAGTTTATTTTTTATATTTTGCACCCCAGAACAATAGTGCGAATATTCTATTATGCCAATCAATTTACAACTACAATTTTAAAAGGGGTTCATTCAGGTTTTTTAGTTGTTGCTTTCATATATAAATAACGATGGCATACAGTACAAGCCCTACTGATAGACAGTTCTTTCAGACGGACAGCTACCATGGGGAGACCATTCTTTTAATCCCAAGATTTTTTAACAAACGATCCCGTATACGTACATTGTCCGTAAGGGGACAAATTTACGCCAGTGTCCGCCTGCGGTAGCTTTGGCTGTATTCTTATTTTAGCATCACTTTTAAATAATGATATCATTTTTTTAATATACCTATTTCTTTTTTTAAAAGTATATTTTAGTTAAGTCTGAAAGGTTTATATTTTAAACATTTTTTTAATTTATACATATTCAAATCTTAATTTTTTTTTTAATTAACAGATTTTAAACTTTTCTGTTAAGTTAATTTAATTAAGTCCAAAAAAAAACTAAAAATTCGCTAATAAAACAATTTATTTAAATATTTGCATATTCCACTAATTTAAGTCAGCCAAAGAAAAAAAATAATAATCTTTTTGGTTTCATTTTTAGCTATTTTAAATTTTTGTTTATTTGGTGACTTTTATTTGTTTATGTTTTTTTATATCTGCTTTTATTTAAAGCACATTGTTTTTCTTTTAAAAGCAAACTGAAAAATCACATTTGTTCCGTTAAATTTCTAAAAACTCAAGCGTTTTATGAGACCGCTAAATTGCAACTAAAATTTTACCTTCAGTTGTGCTGTTAGCAACACGAAAAGTTTTAAATGGTTTAACAGAAACTGTATAGCTTTAACAAGATAACAGATAGAGAGAGAGTAAAAAGGGGTTGCCAGGTTAAGAGTTTGTCAAAGTTGTAAAGTGAAAAGAATTAAGAATAAACCATAGATAATTTTTTTTATATATTATGGTCGAATTTTGACCATTAGGCGAACACTAGTTAAAGTAATTTGATTTATTTAATTGAAGGAAGTCTTTTGTATACAAAATTCTTTCAAGCGATTCCTTATCAACCCTTTTTTTGTGCTTTGTCTTGTGTACGTTCGACATTATCTAATGAATATCGAAAAACAAATAAATATTTTATTTAATAAAAATGCCAAAATTTTTCACATATATTTTTTCAAAAGTGTAATAAAATGTTATTTTTATTTATCAAATTTTGGAAAACATTTGGAAACTGTTTTTAAAATATCAAATATTGAGTTCAACTCACCATTAAATAAAATATTTAGATTTATTCCTTTTAATCCAATCTTTTAAAAAGTTGGTCACAAATTTCATTATAAAAGTCTTTATAATTTTTACAATTTCGAAAAATCTGCAATTTGACAGCAAAAATCTGCAAATCTATCTTCGTTATTTTTGTAACGAAAAATCAGCAAAATGCAGATAAATCTTCATTTCTGGCATTAGTAAATGTATGACATGTACAGCATTGCCATATATTTTTTTAAAAAACTTCTTATTTCTGAAAAAACATTTTTATTTTCAAAGAAATATTTTTTTCTACAAAAGTGCCAAAATTTAATAATAAAAAAAACCAAAAAATTTATTTATAATATTAAGATATAGAAAAAATTAAATAAAAAAATTGTGTCAAACTAAAAAACTAGATTTTAATGAAAGACTTATTTATAAAAAAAAATTTAATAAAACTCGTATAAATTTAAAGCTATTTCTTTTGATTGCTAAAAGTTTGTGCAATCAAGGTTTTTTCAAAAATTCTGTTGTTCTTAAAATACTTCATACAGTTTTTTTGTTTCTTACATTATTTTTGTTATTTTATAAGACAAACATTTTTTTATGAATACGGGGGTTCTTTTTTAAAGCAATAAAGTACTCAATAATATTGTGTAGAAGGAACCTTAAGTCAATAAGTTTGCTTGCGTCAAACTTAGGCTTGTAAAAAAACATTTTGTGCTGTTTTAATGTTCGGAAATAAGTACTTCGCGTGTATACGTGCCTATATACATGTTTATCCAGTTTTTTCTTACTGCGGGAATTAGTAAACTTAGCTTTTTTTGTAAACCCAACCATTTAATTACAAATATGGAATATCAATAAGGTTAAGCAAGTTGAATTCATTCCATCAAAGGTACTTTTTTAATTTGTATACGTAACTTTGCTTCAAATGTGTAATTTGGCACACAGTCATGTGTAATTTCATAATTCTTCATTGGCAACACTGATTCAAATAGTCTTTTTAATAACATTATATGTTATTAAAATATCAAATAACAGCGATTTTTAATGTTAAATAAATACATAAAATGTTTATTAATGTAAATTCAAACTGCACTTAAATGAGGTTTTGTATGCAAATGATGATGTTTTAAATTTATTGAAATATTCTTAACATTATTTTATTTAAAAACAGAGAGTTTTTAAGCAGCGGCTTAAGAATTATTTAAAAATTGTATAAGTTTTTTGACAGGTTATTTTGCCCAACAAAAAATTTTTAACCTAAATCGACTACATACAGTGGGAAACAAAATTGGCTAAAATTGATTCAAAGCAATGTTAAATTCTTATTTTTTTTTAATTTTTTGCGAGAAATTCTATTTTTATACCCTCAAGCACCAAAAGTGATAAACCAAAAACTAATAATTTAATGGCCATTTTCTCAATGTACAGCCAAACTGTATGTTACTTAATGTCAACATAAATTTATTAGACCGATAAACTGTCTATTTAGGGTTGCTCAATATACCGACAAAAATCATTGTTTTCAGTTGGCAACACCTCTCAAAATACATGTAAAAGTTGGTAGTCAGCTGATTGAATTTATCTGTACGGCAAATAAAAGGAAAATAAATAATTGGCAGATGAGGGCTGATTAGTTTTGCGACAGAATTAAGCAAATGAGACATTGAGAAAACCAAATTTCTTTAATGTGCAGTTTTTCGTTAGGAAAAAAGATAATCATGTAATGAGAAAACAGCCATAACACTCTTAAAGTAAAATTATATTTAGTATTTTGTCTGTATGTCGGTATCTTCGTCTGTAGAGAACACGCGTAAAGGCTCAGTTAGCCGGGAGTAACAGTAACGTTGCAAATCAGCTGATTCTTTTTGTTGTATGTAAAGCAATTAGAACGATTATAGTTAGCAGCAAGATGTTACATCTCAATCTGTAAGAAATACTGTTACTCCCGGCTAACTGAGCCTTAATTCCCAAAGACTTAAGACCCAACCATAATGGGCTTTAGTTGGCTTAAGCAAATGTGCGAATAATTGTTAATTATGCAAAATAAATGTAAAACTTATCGTTGTTATATAGAAAAATAAGCGGACAGGTTTCTGGTACTTTTTTAAAATTCGGCCCTATTAGGCAGTAAAAAGGTAAAATCTGAATTTAAGTACTTTTTCGCCACCCCAACTATCTTTTGAACCAATAAACACACAAACAAAGTTAATAGCCCATTCGAAACTTATCAAAAAAATACGTATTCCAATTTGGTACTCGAACATATAAGGGGTGAAAATCGTAACTATTGTTGGTACTTTTTTTACAAACCATTTTCCTCAATTCATTGACATATTCGTACTAAATTATGGGCTGTCACTACAATACTGAAATTTTTGATACTTTAATGGGGAAAAAATATAGTACCCAAAAATGGAATTACGGGAAATTTGATATTTTTCTTTAGCTTTTTGGTTCTACTAAAGTAGCGTGTTAAATGCTTGAATTTAAACAAGTTTAAACCTAGAAAAATAAACTTTGGCATAAAAATATGTCCACGAAGAAAAAGGAGACGCTAACGAAGTAGCGGGTAAATGCTAGTACATACATATTTAATATAACACATTTAAAACCCCTAATAAATATTTAGTTTTATTGAAAAATTTAATACCAACTTTGATTAGTTTTTTAACACTTCTTTTAATAAAATATTTGGATATACATATATAATTTCCTAATGAATTGAAATGAAAGTTAAGAAAATAACTAATAATTTTCCAATCATTAATGATCACAATCAATGTTTGGTTGTTTCTGTTATTATAAAAATAAAAAAAAAATTAAAAAAAAATGTAGCCACTAGTGGTAGTAACCCAAACACATTTATGTCAGACAGAATCTGACACTAAAACTACAAAATTAGAAAGATTAACGACAACCAGAGCTAAAACATAAATTGTTAAAAAAAAACTACGACTGCAGCCACCGGCGAAAGAAAATTACTAGAAAAGAAGGTTCTCAAAGAAATCTAAAAATTTTTTTTTTAACTTTAATACTATGTTCACACATGGGTTCTTAAACGCGTTTATGCAACTCGAACGTGATTAAGCTCTAATCACATATAAATCGAGATGATTACCCATACATTGAATTAATTTGTTAATCACTTCAAATTGACATGAGTACAACAAAATCACTTCATTAATCACATAGAATCCGCTGAACATACCTTAAACTGAGTACACTGTAGAATCGGCAACATGAACGTATACAACCGGCCACGATTTCTGCTTAATATTTTTATTTTTGATTTAAATAATTCATAAATTTTTTTATAAAAGTATTTTTATCCATTTTTAATACTTTAAAGAAATATAAATTTGTTTGTTGTGTTTTTTTTTTCTTAATCATCTGTTCATTTCAAATGTCATGTGAACGGCTTTGATTTACTAAATCAACATTTTTCTTAAACGCTTTTAATAACTCAAGTGTGAACATAGAATTAAGAGAAAAGTGGGTTATCGCTGTATTTACTTTCAATTTAGAATAGGAAATTTCTTAGAAGAAATTTTACACTCTATTCAATTAAAACTTTCCCTTCTAAAACATTTTCTATACCACCACCAACCACAATCAAACCATTCATTCCATCATTCACATACCGAACAAATCAAAAAAACAATCGTCAGTTAAGCCAGTCAGATAGGCAGTGTGGTAAATGCAACTTAGTTAAGAAAGAGTACAACAATACTAAAAGCAGCAACCCCAACAACAAAAACATCTTCAATAATTATAATAAAAACAACATAATAAAACATGCTGATCATTCCACATGTAGATAGTTGTTACAACAAACAGAACAGAAGCAAAAGTTTTAGAATAACAAGTTAGAATGCTACACCTATACGGCCATGACGAATCTTTAAAGCCCCTTTTTTAAGGAAAAAGAAAAATATATATTTTAGAATAAAGGAGATGGACTTTTAATCGGATTTGGCCATAAATCAAAATCAAAAAAAAAATATATTATAAAATTTTACAGCATGAACTTGTATCATATCTTTATCCGATATATGGAGGATTAAATAAAGGCGCTGCATTCATAATCCCTCAAAGTCCTGCGCATAAGGCTCTTTAAAGCATGAACACGATTAATACTACTCGCCTTAATATCGACAATAACATCTTTACCATAATTTTGCCATCTCTGTTGTACAAAGTGTGGATTTCTCAAAACTCAAGCCATAAACGCCCATTCTCTTATACGGCTGAAAAACAATAAAATAACACACGATGACTACAAATCTTTAATAACCGATGTCTAACTAATTTTTGCTGCATGAGAACTTTGTATAACGATAAATATGATTTGGCAGCTGAGAATGACGAACTGTGTTGACATATCTGTTCAGTAAGGCTTGGCAAGTCATCATGAATCGTTTATCGCTAGAACAATACTTCCAAATTGTGAAATTTGTTGTCCATTTTACGAAGCTCATTTCGGGTTAAAAGGCTACATCAATAAGAAAAACTGCCATATTTGGGGCGAAGACAAGCCGCTAATGAATCACCATAACAGCGTTGCCAGAAGATTTGAAAGGAAAATCTTCATTTAGCGAAAAAAAATCTTATTTTAAAGAGAAAAATCTTAAAATTTTTTACAGCCAGGGCAAAAAAGTAAAAATTATTAATTTTTTAAACAAGTGTTTTTAGTTATATTTTCCATGCAATTCTTTCTAAAAAATACATTTTAAATCTATTTAATTTCTAATAAATAAGAACTTAAAAGAGTCCATCTTAATAAAGAAATTTCATTCAATGCAATTTATTAACTTATGTAAATTTTTTTGCAAGAAAATTTTAGCTTGGGAGCTATGAAGTATGAGCTTCATATGAAAACTTAAGGGTTCTCAATTTAATATTATATTTTTGATAACGTTGTTATATCGAAGACATTTTGAGAAAATTGCAATAAAAAAAGGTCATTGGAAATATATGACTTTTCTGAAATATATTTCTTATACAATTGTTATTAAAATATTGTTGGCACGCCTTTTAAAACATATTCGTTAAGTACTTATGTATATATACTTTGTTTAAAAATTATCATAAACATGGATTGTGGAATTTTTAAACTAAAAGCTTCTAAAGTTCCAATAGCTTTACCTTTTGGTACTAAATACCTTAACTTTTTTGTTCTTTAATATAAAAAACTTTATAAAAATACCATTTTTTCTTTTCACAAATAATTTTTTTTCATCAATATTCGCAAAATGAGCAACCGCTAATCTAAGGTGCTTTTTTATATTTTGTATGCCCAGAAATAACGATGAAATTTTGTGTATTCTAGAGCAATAGACGACAAGCTGATAAAAAACCTCATTATTTTAAAAATTTACTGCCTAAAAAACTGTAAAAAAAAATATGTATGTTGTACAAACTTAAAGTTAAAAATCTTTATTTCTAAAAATAAAAAATCTTAATTTGAGAAAAAAATCTTCAAATCTTATTTTGATCAAAAAATCTTAAAAACTAAGATAAAATCTTAATTCTGGCAACGCTGCACCATAACATCCATTGACTGTTTGATGCGGTTTACACGCTCTTTCGAAACGAACGAGGAGTTGCCGTTACGGCAAGCCTTATGGGGTCATGTTGACATTTAAAAAATTTCGTTCCAACAAGACGGCGCAACATGTCATACATTGCAGCATTGGATGCCAAGATTCAAGCCACCATTGACGCCATATGGCCAAATTTATTAGAAAAGCGGTGGCGACATATTTAATAAAAAAAATTATTTCAACAATATTTTTGTCTTGTATTATCATGCAGCTAAAAAAAATCCCTATTAAAGTTAAACATATGAAATTTTAATCAATCTCAGATGACATTTGTCAAAGAAAGTTCGGATAGACAGGACATGCGTTGAGAACCAATAACAAGACCGCAAAGGCAGAACCCCTATGGCGTCCGTAATGAGAACAGCTCGCAACAGAGTCCAAGTTGCTTGTACTTAATTTAGAAACTTTAACGGAGTATATGTGGCATAAATATATAAAAACCTAAGTTGCTATCATTTCTGGGGTCTTTGGAAACCCCATTTGAACATACGCACGGACATACATACATGAGCAAAAAACCTTCGCTTCTCATAAGGACCCAGAATATATGTAGTATATGGGTGTTTCCACAGAAAATTATCCCTTATAGCTTAAAAATGAATTTATTATTTTGAATTTTTGTTTCGCTAATATTATACAAAATAAATGTAATTTTTCCAAAGGATTAACTTCTTATAATTTTCTTTATTCTAACAAAAATATGCTACTTTCAATTACCCATAATAAATGAATTCAAATACAAAAAAATGTTAAAAATGAGAGACAAAAACAAAATGTAAAACTAATCGTTCTTCTTTAGAAGAATAAGTGGACAGTTGTCTGGTATTGTTATGAAATTCAGCCCTTTTAGAGAGTAAACGGGTAACCCCTTTATTTTGGTACTTTTTTGTCACCCCGTCTATCTTTTAAACCAATAAACGTAAAAATAAGCATTATATCACATTCGAAACTTATCTAAAAAATTTAAATACGAATTTGGTACTTTTTAGAAATTCGAACGTCTAAGGGGTGAAATTCGTAACAATTGTTCGTACTTTTTTCATAAAGTATTTTATTTGAATAATTTTTCTCCATTCTTTGGCTTAAGCGGACCAAATGGGATCCCACTACAATATTGAAATTTTTGATACTTCAATGGGGAGAAAAAATTACGGAAAATTAAATTTCTTTCTTTAGGGTTTTGGTTCTGCAGCTAAAATTGAACATGCAAAATCCTGAGTGATAAGACGCTATGGGGGAACTTGTTGGTAATTTTTTTGTCTTTAACTGGTATTTTTTTTAATTTTCGTTAGTATTGGACTTGAAACATAAAATTAAACATGCATGTCACTGAGTGGATGAGAATCTGTAAGAGGAGCTTTTTGGTACTTTTTTTGTTCTTAACTGGTACTTTTTGAACTTCCATTAATATTGGACCTAGAAACATCAAATTAAACCTGCAAAGTCCTGAGTGAATGAACATCTGTATGATGGATTTTTTTTTTTTGGTATTTTGTATTTCTTTAACTAGAACTTACTTAGGATAGGGTTCAGGGCCGCTAAGCCTCCTATATTCAGAAAATATTAAATATCGTTTTAGAAGAGATCTGTTAATGCAATTGTTTCCGTACTCAAAAGAAAAAGAAATCCATTTTAACATGAGTAGGCTGTTCAGCCTCAGTATATCTCTCCACTCTTCCGTCCCCTGACCGAATGCGACCAAGAGGGGACGTACGGAGAGTTACGGCCACCCCTAAAATATCTAACCAATTTTGATAAAAATGTTAATAAATAGATCAGCGTAAATTAACACATGGGTTTGGGTTTATATGTTTTTCAAAGCTAAGAATATGAAGGGACAGAACGGCATTTTTTTCTCCATATTTTTGCTATTTCACATACTACCTTGTATTATTAAGCCAGCGATTGGTATAAAAATAGTTTGTGTTGGTTTTTGAACGAAAATCTTATAGAAACAGAATAGAAAAATTTAAAAAACAAAAAATTTTTCTATCATGCCAAAGTTGCTGATTTTTAACTCGAAACTGGAGTACTGGAAACAGTTAAGGAAAAAACGCTCCATTTCTGTTGAGTCTTATTAAAGATGGCAGTAACGAATAACGACTTCAAATTTTTCAACAACGATTCAGAATCTCGTTCGTTACTTTATAAAGTCTTTGATAAACTACATACATTCGGATAAACTTTATATACCTTTATTTCCTACTTTTGGTAGCTTAAAATGGAAAAATAGCATGAAGAGTAGAATTCCAGCAATGCGGTTAATGATTCTTTTGTACGAATACGTACAATTCTTCAGTGGTTTTTCAACTGCAAACTAAAATATGATGATAATTATTACATACAACATAATAATGATCAACAATGTAATCATTATCTAATACGACATGATAATAATTATAATTTTCATCAGTTTTTTTTTGTGGAATTCTATGCGCTTGATGAAGATGGCAGTGAAAATTGCTTGTAGATTTTAAAATCTTTATAAAAAAATTTTAATAAATTTAAAGAACTTTCAATAATGTTGTTTGACAACAACTATGACAACTACAATAACATGATCATGGTTTCAACATAAATGATATACAACGTTTGCAACTGTGAAAATAGATTAACGGAAAAAAATATTTGAAAAATAAAAAAAAAACCGGTATGAAAAGTTTTGGTTTAATAAGTTTTTTTTTTAACTTTATCTATTATAGATTTGCAATTATTGATGACATAAATTATTAATTGATTAGATTTGTGGAAATTAACATAATTTTTAGAAAAAGAATTTCTGTATGTGAGTAAATTAAAAATGGTTGTTGGAAAAGTTCGAAAAATTAATCGAATGAGGTGCCAATAGCCAAAGGATATAGAATGTGGAACTTCGATAAATTATGGACCGATTTTACGAAATTAAGTAGTGTAATAAATGCACTACATATTTTTTCCAACTAGTGGTGGGGATAAATTGTGTTTTATAACAGGATTTTTATGTTTGAACTAAATAAATTGATTTCTTTTATTAATTTTTATTTCAAAAACATTTGTTTAACACTCACGTTCAGCGGTGTTAAAAAAAAAAACAAAATGTGTGTGCTATTTCCAAAACGGGTCAAACAGTGGCACAAAATAGGTGCAAATGATACAAAAGGATAATTTAAAAAAGGGTCATAAAAGTTATCAAGACCTTCGATAAAGGGTCAAATTGATACTTTAGTATCACAACGGTAACGCTGCTCGTGGTGACCGAAGTATTTACCCAGTATTTAACCGAACCTGATTAACACGAACCGTATTTAGCCGAACGCCACGGCCTTCAAATTCTCGTGGTGTCCGAAGTATTTTCCCCCGAACCGTATTTAATCGAGCGCCAAGGCCTCCGAATTCTCTTGGGGCCCGGAGTCTTCTACCCAGTATTTAACCACACCGTATTTAGCCAAGCGCCAAGGCGCCCGAAATCTCTTGGTGCCCGGAGTATTTTACCCAGTATTTAACCACAACGTATTTAACCGAACCTGATTAACCCGAATTGTATTCAGCCGGACGCCACGGCCTCCGAATTCTCGTGGTGTCCGAACTAGTTACCCGACCGCCAGGGCCTCCGAAATCTCTTGGTGCCCGAAGTATGTTTCCCAGTGCTTAACCGAAACTGATAAACCCGAACCGTATTTAGCCAAACACCAAGGCCTCCGAAATCCCTTGGTGTCCGAAGTATTTTTAAGTCGCTTCTAGTATTTAAGACCGTAGTTAGCCGAACGTCACGGCCTCCACATTCTCGTGGGGTTCGAAATAGTTATCACCGTCAGTGTGACCAGATTTTTAAAAAATATAAAGCTAGATCATGCTTAAAATAGAGCTAAAAAGAGCTAAAAAGGAAATTTAAAGCCAAAAAATAAAGCTAAATTTTTTTTATAGCTTCTTGTAGTAACTTTTACATATTTTGATATTTTTCATAGATTAAATAGTGTTTAAGTAAATATATATGTATAATATCCTTGTCTTTGTTCGGCCGATAAAATCCTACCTTTAGCTATCGGTAAGTTGTAAAAACGGTGGTTAAAGTTTTTACAAACATTTTTTTAATTATATGTATGTAGCTAAGAATAACTCCAAACCTTACTTATCAACTTTAACGTAGACATAAAATAGATGAGTTCATTTACTAGCAGAATTTACAAAATGTTCTCCCATTTACTTAAAAAAATAAAAAAGTAAATGGACGCTTTACCACCAAAAACTAGCGAGTTGTTCATATCGACACTATTCAGATGTAATAAAAGAGACTATATCGTAATTAATTTAATTGTTTTAAACCATTTGCCGAAGAATATACATATGTAATTATTAAATATTAGGAAAATAAATATTCAATGTGATGGAAAGACTTTTAATTTAAAATTTTAATTAATTTTGAAAATAATTTTTATATACAAATATGAAACAGGTTCAAAAATTCTTGCTGTTAAAAATTTAACTATCAGATGTTTTCAATAAATTTTTAAAAATAAACAGTTGACGAGTCGTTTTCGTGATCGAAGTCGTAGCCGTTTGAAATTTTTGTCGATTTCAAAATCCCGACAACGACAATGTAAACACATAGGTATATTTTTACCCTGAAACCTAAACCAAAAATTAATTTTTTTCAAGTTGAGTGTTGATGACAAAAATTAAACGATTTAATTTTAGTTCTTTTATATGGTAGAACGTTTTGCTAATGTGACTATAATGAACATAATTCGATTTACTTTTGCCTTTGCTGGCCGCTTATAGATGGAATATATGGCAAATATGCTAACATCCCTTAATGGACTATCATGTAAATCTTATATTAAATTTACTTACAACGGCAGCAAAACAGATAAATTTCAATCGCTAAAGTTAGGACTAGAAACGAAAAGTACTGTATGCTTAAACTTTTTTTTTAATTCTCATGCAGTGGGCATATGCTTGAAACTTACTCTTTGCTATGCTTTTGTTCTATTCATAATTGATAGTCTTGCTATTATCACTGAAACATTGATTACAAATATGTATTTGGTTTTTACAAATCATATAAACTTACTATTTATTCAAGAAATACATATTTTGAATTGTAACTTTTGACAAAAATTTTTAACTTTTTTGAAAATTAGCGTAACTTTTTTATTCTTGCCCTGCATCACTGTTATGTATGTAGTTCAAATCTGCAAAAGCGATTACTTCTGCACTGTCACACTATTACTCTTTTAACTAAATCACAAAAAAGTTTATTTGGATAAACTGTTTTATTTATTTTGAAATATAAATAAAACGAAATTAAAATTAAATAAAAAAGGCTAAAAAAGCTAAATGCATTGTTGAAAAAAGCTGAAAAAAATGCTTAAAGCTAAATGAAATATCTAAAGCTAAACATGAAAAAATAAAGCTAAATTTAGCTCGAAAAAAGCTAATATGGTCACACTGATCACCGTAGCTAGTCACACGCTCGGCCCAACTAGTCGCAGTAGTTAGGTGTGTGTACAGCCAGCTACGGCGCTCACCACATACTCCGTACTCGGCATAGTTTCGATCGTAGATACTAACAACCGAAGCACGTTTGTTATCATCTTCTCTGCCAGATCGAATCCTCAGTAACTTAACGCTGCCACGCGGATCGCCACCGTACGTACATAATATTCCAACAACATCTAGCCGATTCCTAACGTCAACAGCCGTACGTGCAAGAATTACGCTGCCTCAGCACCCGTTCCCGCCTACAGCTGCACCGAATCAGCCGAGGGCCGTCGAAGGTTCTAAGTATTTAGCGTAGATTCAGATTTCGTAATAAAAGCTTTGTTAAAATTATTGTAAGCGAACATACACGAAAACATCCCGTTGTTCATTTCAAAGGAAGCAGACCTTCGAATTGACCCTGGACAGACTGAGTCATACCTCAGCTGGGAGAGTAAACTGCGTTACAGCCTAGGTGGGATTCGTTACAAAATTTACCAGCTTTTCTCTTGCTTAGTTCTCTAATATCTGTAATATTTGTTTTTGTGGAGATGACGCTCTTTTTATATATTTTTTGCTATATTTTTAAATTTTTTTTAAAACACTATAAAGAAAGAAATTGAAAGTTTACTTTGATTATTTTCTTCTAGATGACAATTTTGGGATATTGATTAATGTACAGGCTACTTTGACTGTAGGAGTGTCGTTTTTACCCTGCGAACA
Source organism: Pollenia labialis (assembly GCA_949318255.1). NCBI lineage: Eukaryota > Metazoa > Arthropoda > Insecta > Diptera > Polleniidae > Pollenia > Pollenia labialis. The sequence goes on along the minus strand of OX439141.1, from coordinate 27,349,348 downwards.
AATGGAAGATATCACCTAAGGCTTCCATTTGTTCGCAGGGTAATATCGACAGTCGTACAGTCAAAGAAGGCTGTACATTGCGATCGAAATTTTTTATTACTTGCAAGGCGAATTCATTACAGGTGGTCTTAAAAGCCATGCTGATGATTTTTTTTAGCTTTCAGGGGTGTGCTGGAAATCGCAAACGTAAAACGCAAGAATTTAAAACCTTGGTTTTTAATAAGATTTCTGTAATAAAAGAATCTTATTACAAATATTAAATCAAAAATTATAAGAATTAGGTTTAAAGTTTACTAAAAACAACTTCCAAATTCTTGCGTTTTGCGTTTGCGATTTCCAGCACACTCCTGTTTATTTATCGTTGTAGGATCTTAAAATTGTTTTTCCTATATTTATTTCTGTTTTTTGACATTGTACAATGATTTTACAAAAACAAATTGCTTGTGGTTTCTGTACGAGTTGTACTTTTTGTAGTACGGAGATTACCTGTAATGAATTCGCCTTGATTACATATTTTAAAGTGTAAACACAAATACGGCAATAATAATTTTTTTAAATCCAAAAAATATGTTTGAGGTTTGGGCCAAAGTTTACCTCTGTGCCATGGTTACGTACACAATACATAATATTGTATTACGGACGGGGCGCTAAAATCTATTTCCAACAAAAATTTTAGTAGACTGTTGCTACTAAATTCCTTAATGCTGTTTGAAAAATCCAACGTTTTGCAAAATCAAACAAATTTGTAATAAGCAAATTAAAATTGTGCGTCAAATATAGTGTTACCTAAAATGCAAAAGGCCCTAACAAACCAAAAAATAAAAATCGACTTTTTCTTCTTTTCTTATATATTGCATCAACACAAACGTCAATGAAAAAATTTCGAATCTTTCGACTAAAATTAGCGGTTTTATTAACAAAAAAAAACAAAAGGCTCTTTCTACAAAAGATGATATGATAAACGCTAAAAGTTTGCATAATGAGCCACGTTGCCAATTGTCAAAACAACTGGTAGGTTTTACAAGAAAAATAAATTACAGTTTAAGGCAATTTCTAAACTTACCATTTTAAATAGTTTTTTGCTTCTTCTGTAAAATTTTCAAAATATTGGATAGGACCTTTTGCGTTTTAGGTGACGATATGATAACTGTGAATATAGCTTAAGTTACAATTGCTCGGATAATTAAGTTGGAATATAATTTGTTCTATTTAAAAAACTGCAGTTGAACTAGTAAAAGTCATAAGATTGTGCTGTAACTTTGACTTTTTCATATTTCATGGGACAAAAATAAACTGCTGCTTTTACTTCTGATTTATTCGGCAGACGATATGGTCGGAAGTTTTTGTTTTGACTGACTAAAACTTTAAATAAATTCCGAAGTTTACGCAGATGGGATGTTATGTGTGTGTGTTTTTTTGTTTGTTCTGTTTTTGATTTTGCACTTTGAACTGCGTTATCATATTACGTATTTAGCCACTTGCGGAAAAAAATAAAGAAACTGTTGTTTGATTATGTATGTTTATGTATTGGCGATGCCTCTAAAGGTAATAAATTGTGTATAAACGGGGCATTTCGTGTAATTTTTAATCATCCGTACTGTATTCATAAAAAAAATTTTAAATTTAAAAAAGGTTTAAAGAACAAATTTACTATGAAAATTATCCTTAATAGACGTTTGTTAAATTTAATAACCGTTTTTGAGTAAATTTTACATCTAATTACATATGAACATATTAGAATCTAATATCAATTTATCGTTTTTCAAAGCAGCACATTTTAGCGTGTTTTCCCATTACGTTGTGTCCCTGCTCTCTATCATTCTTTCTCCCTCTCACCGCCCCCCACAAACACCACTAACACAAACATTCTAAAATCACATTTTTAATTCCAAAAACTTGCATGTATTTTTAAATAAACAGCATGTTTCACAATCCTTTTTAAATTGCATATCTGTGCCTTAAAGCATGTTAAAGTTAATATAAAAACACACGACCAGCCACACATTAAAGTTTGTTGCTGCGCTGCATTCAAAAAAGGACTAAGCGAAGGATGAAATAATTATAAAAAAAACTATATAACAACAACAACAACTAAAATTTCACATATACTTCAGCAGAAAACAACATTTCTCTCGCAGGAATAAAAATCCACGCACACAACACTTCAACAAAAACAACAACAACATTAAAAGTTCTATGACTCCTTTGAGCAACAAAACTAGAAGAACAAAATAAAGCAGGAGAATAATTTACATTAAATGTTTCATGTATTTAACTAAAATCGATATTTTTGAAGTTGTAGAAAACACAGAAAATTTTTTTAAAGTCTACTTTAAAGGAGAGTTAGTGTAGGCGAATAATGTAAAGTTAAAAATAAAGGAATGTTATAGTGCAAGGAGACTATGTTTAAAAAGATTGTTAAGAATGGAAAAATTCAAGTTTTTCTATTTTTTTCTTAAGAGTTTTTGTTAGTTTTTTATGTGTTTCTAAAGGAATTACTAAACTTTTTCTTAATTTACCTTTTCGCCATAGCGTTGCATATTTTTAGGCACAATATTTTTCAAATTTCTCCTTAATTTTCTACAAACACAACAAAATTTACACCACAATTCATTAATAAATCAAATTTTCTACTGAATGAGACCCGACACAACAAGACAAAAAGTATACAACAACAAAATCGTACAAAAAAATGTGACAGAAAATTTTAAAGTTGCCAGATTCGTGAAAAAAATTTATAACAAAAGCAACAGTACAACTATAATAAATTGGGGTCGGAATAAACAGATTGTTAAAAAATATTGCGCAAATCCTTTTTGTATGACAAAAAATAAAAAAAAAAATCATACAACTTAACTTCGTATACAATATTATTGTTTCTGCAATTCGCAATTTCATTTGCATTTTCCCTATATTAGGCAATAAGTGGCACAACGTTTTTAATAAAAATATGGCTCAGCTTTTATTCAATAAAAAGGTAAACATAACCTATGGAAAAACCATAAACAATGGTTTTGCGGGAAAACAAACATTAAATAATGTTGTCAACACATTTCACAGTACATATATTGCATTTCTTTACGTTGTGCAAAAAAAATCAAAATTCTTTTGATTGTTGCCAATATATTGTGCCGCCACCTTCGACATTGGTGATATAATTGTATAGTGCGCAAAATTTAACAATTTTATTGCAAGCGTATCAGCCGCTTAAGATCGTTTAATATAAAGTCCAACCTCAGAAACTCCTTAGTACGCCTAAAATTGTAGATAATAATTTTATTGTTGTAAAAATCATATGTCATAGTTTTATAAGACTAGAAATCACAACACCAAAATTCAAAAATATCGGTCCTTAATTTACCGTAGGCCCCAAATAAAGCCAACTCTTGAAAATCTCTTTACAAAGTACTTACGTCTGAAGGTGTTATAAAATAATTCTATTGGTATGTCATAGTTTTATAAGGCTTCAAAACATACGATAGAATTTCGAAAAGATCAGTCAATTTTTTATCACAGGCCTGATATGAACAGTGATGCCAACTTTTGGGACACTAAACTCGTGAAGACATTGGAAAAAACGGGCTAAAAAGGGATAAATTAGAAAAAAATCGTTTTTATTACTTTATAATCAGTGTTCAAAAATAAACACAAAATATCGCTTCTTAGTGTTCGGTTCGGTAGATTTGGGGAAAACACAAACGCTAATAGTGTGCTTAGCGCCCCTTTGGCTGGTAAAGAAAACCAAAATTTTTTTTACAAAAACAAAATACACATGTATACTAAAAAAGCGCAAAAAGCCAAATTAACAAATTAAACAAACAAAACAGGTCGTTGCTAAAATTTTTTGTTTGTTAATTTCTTTATAAATGTAAAAAAATAAACATTAAAATATAATGTTTGTCTCGAGTAACACTACAATTGTTCTGTTTTTTAACGAACACTATATATTCTTCGGCGCTTTCTTGAAAACAGCTACGAATATTAATAAGTTCGTCTACACAAACGCTAAAAATATATATGTATGTATTGTTCCTGTTTATAACTACCTTTAATTCAAACAAGCTCAAAAAGGGCTAAAACAATATTTTTAAGGTAAAACAACAAAAAAAAATTTAAACAAAAAATTATGATACAAATAAAGTTTTAAGAAGCTTTTATATCCTTTTGTATGGATTGATTTTCTTTTGAGTGTATGTACTTATAAATGTACATACTTGTTATCTATTTCAAATTTGTGAACTCATTATTACAGTATATGCATACAAATTAGAAATCTCAGTACATAATTAGAATTTTTAGAAATAAAAACATATTTTTATGATCACATTCAGTTCTATTTTTTTATAAAAATTTTTCAGAAAATAGAATGAATTGGGTATTCAAATAGTTTTAACACAAAGTATTTTTAAGTTTTGAGTGTATACTCTATTCATTTTCTTCAAATCATTCTTAATGTTCTCATACAAAACCAGCTTTATTTAAAAAATCTGTAATATACCTTACGGCACTACACAAAATACCTCACAATTCTGTGTTTCTACTGCACTTATTTTGAATTGCTCACACTTCAAAAAACTGTAGTATACCTTACGGACCTACACAAAATACCTCACATAGTTGTGTTTTTTTACTCCACTTATTTTCAATTGCTTACAATTCAACAACTGCAGCCCACTTCATTGTGTATGAACTCAGTGCTGCCAACCTTGAAAATCTTTCTTTTCTTTTTTAACTCCTTGTAAGAGTGTTCACGAATTTTGTAAATTCTACAAAAAAAAGTAAGTTAAATGCAATTAAACAAAGTAAATAAGAAATAAAAATGCATCCACTAATAAAATGTTTAACATAAAAATTTAGATAAAACACAATGGAGAACGACGCCGGTGAGAATGTTGATTTGTACGTGCCCCGCAAATGGTAAGTTTAACACGTGTTTTAATATTCGTCGACAAAATTTTGTTCTTGAAAGATGATCTAAAATAAAAACTACATATTTTGTTATAGCTCTGCCTCCAACAGAATCATCCACGCTAAGGATCACGCTTCCGTTCAGATCAACCTTGTTGATGTTGATGCAGAAACTGGCCGTATGACCGAAGGCTCCAAGACCTACGCCATCTGCGGTGAAATCCGTCGTATGGGTGAATCCGATGATTGTATTGTCCGTTTGGCCAAAAAAGATGGTTTGATTACCAAGTAAGTTTAGCATGTGTTTTTGACGGCGTATGTAAAAGCTAAATTTTTGTTTTTCTACTTTCCAGGAACTTCTAAGCTAAGAATATGTGTGTAAATAAAGCCGACGTTTTTAAAAATTAAAACATTGAACTTTTATTTTTTAACATTTGGGAAGAGTGGATGAAAATGAAAATAGGGTTTTATTTGCACTTTAATCGATTTGAATAGGTATATTACTGTATTTTATAGTTTAAAAAGTCCTGAAACCTAAAAAAAAAATACTTGAAAATAATGAAAATTTTAAACAATTAAAAATTGTTTACAAATCTTCAATTTCGAAAGAAAACTGGATCGTATTTTTTTACGAAAAAAAAGGATTTGGAACGCCAGAGACTTTCTAGATCTTGATTTCAAACAAATTAACACAAAATTGACTAGAATTTCAAGTTAAAAAAAAAATGTTGAGAAATTGCATGTTAATATAGGTATATTTAGACAACAAATAAAGTGCAAAACAATCGGCCTTATTGTGGTTTGTGGCATTTTGACAAAACATCTTAAGTCAAAGTTGAAAAGAATGTAAATCGTACGAATTTCATTCGAAAAGCATTTTTGTATACGTTTTCGAAATTTTTCTTTAATTTTGGTTTATTTTATTTGATAAAAATATTTTTTCATCGAGATTTTTTTTAAAACTTTTGCTATCTTATTTCGACTAAAGATTTTTTGTCAAAATGCCACAGGTATAGAAGTTGTTATCAAGAAATTGAAAATTTCGAAACGCTTAATGGTAGTTACTTAAAAATAAAATTCGTTTATCAATTTAATGTTCAAATTTTAACATGAATTTTATTAGGATAAAGATGATTTGCTTGTCCAGGTTATAATATATACATATATTCTAAATACATTGCAATTCGAACTAAAACCGCAATCCTCTAAATTATCGTCCTCTAAAAAACGATAACAGTGTAAACTCCATCAATATGTACATATTTAGGATTATTGTTTCAATTCGAATTTTAAAATATATTCAGTAGTGTCCGACCGATTAATCGGTATTGACCCAAAATTGCTAATCGGCCGATAATCGGTGTTGGACAATAATTTGGCAAATTTTGGCCGAAGTCCGAACTTTTTTCTACCGTTATATGCAAACGTTACAAAATCAAGCAAAAATAAACAACTAAACATTTTATCATAAAATCCGGTTGTGGTAAATTATATTGTTTTTAAATAAGGTCTACAAGCAAGCAATATCGGAAGAAAAAAGGACTTAATTCCTTACATTGTATTCGAAGAAAATAAAGAAAAACATTCTCGAAAAAGAAACATTTCTAAAAATAAATTGGATTTTCTGGTCGGTCGAATTTAGCTATTAAGGCCGAACTTCGAATTCGGCATCAATATATCTCAAGAAAAATCAAACTGCAAAATGCGATTAAAGCTTTCAAAATGTACCTTTATACCCAGATTTAATAAAATTTATTTTGCTATAACTTCGGTTCAGTTTGAGCTAAAATGTTGATTTTTGTTTTACATATAAGAAAGGTACAAAGGAACACTTGCTTTAGTAACTTGTAATTTTGATTTTTTGAGATATGACTATGTTTCAATAAAGGAACGGATTTTTTACCATAACTTTTTTTAATTCGCCGTGGAGACAGCTGATGAACGGCTGTCGAGATAAGTTTACCTGTTTGAATTCGTCTTGGTCAAGGTATATTTACAAGAGCTAAACTCGTTGCTACAACAAGTACAACAAGACAAAAACAACACACCAAATTGTTTTTGTAATTGGAACCATGGTGTCAAAAAAAAACGCAACACTGTGCCTTCAAAATAAAAACACAAATTGAAAAAAAAAAAAAACAACACGTGCACTAACCATAGGAATGTAAACAAACACAAGGAACCAACATAAACAACTTTTGACACTAGGGTTCCAAATGGGGTAAACAGCTGACAAGCATATGGGCCAACGAGTTTACCTTGTGTAAATATATCTTGTGAGCTATGAATTTGACAATGTTTATATGTACGTATGTACATATATTGATTTCTATTATCACCAAAAATAACTCCTTTTATTACACAAACAAATTTGCCTGTTTTTGTTGTATTGTTGTACAACAACACCTGGCGCTGCCACCTTGTAGTAATTTCACCATGGTTTCAATCAAGGTATATTTATAAAAGGTAGCCGCGAGATTACAACAATTGTACAATAAAACAAACAACAGGGCTTTTTATTGTTGTTATGCGATACAAACTGTCAAAAAGCAAAGGGGCTGATAAGAGACAAAAAAGACAAAAGATAAAGACAAAAAACTTGTTTGCTTGTTTACTATGCAACATTTGACAGTTCGTATCGCAAAACAAGCAAATAAAAAATAAACAGCTGGCTTTCCGAGACTACCTGCTATAAATATACCTTGGTTTCAATAAAGGAGCGGATTTTTTACCATAACTTTTATTAATTCGCCGTGGAGACAGCTGATGAACGACTGATGTCGAGATAAGTTTACCTGTTTGAATTCGTCTTGGTGCAACTCGTCTGCCGTTCATCTGCTGTCTTCACGGCGAATTAAAAAAAATACGTAAATGTCAAAATATAATTTTGTTGATTGAAAAGTGCTAAAAATATTATTTTTTCAATAAAAAATTTCAAATCTGCGAATAATTAAAGTGAATTTAATAATTTATTTTATAAAAAAAGTGATAATTTTAATTTGCAATAAAAAATGTTTGACGTTTATCTATTAAATTGCAAAAACAAAACACATGGGGCTTTTTGTAGTTGTAGAGTTGCACTTACCTTTTTAAATTCGCCTTGGCCATAATATAATTTTGTCTATGTTTTGGGCCAAAATAGCCGAAAAAATTTCTGAGAAAAATTTGATTGATAAATGTGTGAAAAAATTATTTTTATATTAAAACGATTATAAAAATGCGAATAATTAAAATCAATTAAATTATATAAATTCGCAATGCATGAGTACCTTGCTACTACTATAGAGAAAAATTGCATAAATCCTAAAAATTTAAACCGAATTATTTTTCTACAAGATTTTTTTAAAAGATCTCTTTAAACTATTGAAATAACTAATTAAATGATCTCACAATTTAATTTTTAATAATTATTTACGTAATATGTATGAATTATATAAATAAAACGTATTACATATTTATGAATTATTTTTTGTTAGCTCCGTTTAGTTCAAGAATTGTTAAGTTATGTATATCTTGTTTATTAGTAAACTTTTAAATTTACCGCTCAGTTAATCAAATGAACCGAATGAATCGCCTTTTACATATATACATAATTTATTTAAAAATTCTCAACCCTTTACCCCGGGTCTCCACGTAGCAATATTTATTGCGGCAAACGTCAAATTTGATTGCTCCATAAAATTTGCGGCGTATAGACCGCATATTGCCATGAGTGGCAATCCATTGCGCAATGATTGCTCTTCTTATTGCTTGAGCAATTATTGCTTAGCAATCTGCTGTAAAATCAGCTGTTATTTATCTGACATTTACGCTGGGTCTCCACGTAGCAATTTTTATTGATAAGTACAAGCAATAACGTCGGCAGAACAATGACAGAACAATGGAGCAATAATTGCTGGCTGTATTGCTGGAGAACACGTGAAATTGCTTTGCCATAAACAAACGTACAGAGAAATTAAATGTCAGATAAATAACAGCTGATTTTACAGCAGATTGCTAAGCAATAATTGCTCAAGCAATAAGAAGAGCAATCATTGCGCAATGGATTGCCACTCATGGCAATATGCGGTCTATACGTCGCAAATTTTATGGAGCAATCAAATTTGACGTTTGCCGCAATAAATATTGCTACGTGGAGACCCGGGGTTAATTTCTCTGTACGTTTTTTTATGGCAAAGCAATTTCACGTGTTCTCCAGCAATATAGTCAGCAATTATTGCGCCATGGTTCTGCCGACGTTATTGTTTCTGCTTAGCAAAAAAAATTGCTACGTGGAGACCTAGCGTTAGTAAGTCACAATTTACACTATGGACATTTCTTACCGGACAGAAAAAGTTTATTGGCGAAGTAGAGTGTGTCAAGCATATAGCGTCGCCCCCTTACCAACAAACTTTTTCTCTCCGGCAAGAAATGTCCATAGTGTAAATTGCGACATCATAATAATTTCTATGGAGAGAAGTTTTAGTTATCGAGGACGTTGTTGTTTTTCCACAGAGGAAGCTTTGGTTAACGCGGGTGATTGTTAATTAATTACATATTTTTAGCTGCACTTATTAAATATTTGACGAAATAAGTATAACCACTACTTTTGTTAATATTTGGTGAGATTTAACATGATCTTTATAAAACTAAATATACTACTACACATACCAAATTAATGTTTTTTTTAAGATGTGGTATTATAATTAAAATAAATATTTATAGGAATTAAAGGAAATGCATATTGGTCCCGTTTTTCCGCTAATTATTTGACAAGTGTGACCGTAGCTTTACACTCTTATTTTAATAAACATATGCAGGGGTGTTATAAAAATCAAAATCGTAAAACGAAAGAATTTGGCAGTTCTTTTTATAAAATTTTTGATCTAATTTTTACAATTTTTGTAAAAGAATTCTGTTTAATATCAAAAAAAATTTTTATTACAGAAATCTTATTGAAGACCGACTCTTAAAATTCTTTCGTCTTCCGTTTTCGATTTCCATGTATTGGTATACATACACACAAAAAAAATCATAGGTAAAATTACCTAAAAATATGGTATAAAATTATCTAAGCGCAAGGGTAGCATGGCAGTATCAAAGTTTCTTAGGTAATATGACTATTAACTTAAGCGGCTCATATACTTACAATAAAATTGTTCAGTTTTGCGTATTGTACAATTATATCGCCAATGTGTATGTGATATACGATGATGGCACAATATATTGGCAACAATCAAAATACTTTTGATTTTTATTGCACAACGAAAATAAAGTGAAATGTGTTGGCAACATTGTACAATGGTGTTTATGTTATTTCTATAGGTTATGTTTACCTTTTTATTGAATAAATGAAATTTTTGTGCGACTTATTGCATAACCCCGGGTCTCCACGTAGCAATATTTATTGCGGCAAACGTCAAATTTGATTGCTCCATAAAATTTGCGACGTATAGACCGCATATTGCCTTGAGTGGCAATCCATTGCGCAATGATTGCTCTTCTTATTTCTTTAGCAATTATTGCTTAGCAATCTGCTGTAAAATCAGCTGTTATTTATCTGACATTTAATTTCTCTGTACGTTTTTTTATGGCAAAGCAATTTCACGTGTTCTCCAGCAATATAGTCAGCAATTATTGCGCCATGGTTCTGCCGACGTTATTGCTTGTGCTTAGCAAAAAAAATTGCTACGTGGAGACCTAGCGTAATATAGGACAAAATGGAAATAATATGGCGGATATCATATACAATAATACTGCAGGTGTATGGGCCGCTTTAGGTAATTTCCATGTTCGAAAAATTATCTATAAGTTTTGTTAAAATAACTTAAAAACTTTGAAAATTCACCAATAATAGCTAAGTTATTTTATATTTTTATTTTTGGAAAATTATCAAAGTTCAATTTTGTACAAGAACATAGCTTTTAGGTACATTTACTACTTTTTTTGTTAATTTAAATAAAATTAACTACCTTCTTCATTTCTTTACAACATTTTATTTATGAATATATAATTTTTACAAAGATATAAATTTAATGATAAACTTTTACACGTTACGTTACATATTAATTTTCAAGAATTAACTAAATAATCTACTGAAACTTTCTAACTAGTTGTCATTGTCTTTCTAAATCTAAGTATATACTTATTTTTAATAACTATTAGAAAATATAGATAAAATCTGAAAATAAAATAATTTCTTAAATACAAATACTGGAAAAGAATATGCAATATCTACCTACTTAGCCATTTCCATTTTTTTCTCACGTGCACCCTTTAACATTTTGCTATTGATCAAAGTTTCGCGTTACTTTTCATCCTAATGTCGGTGTCTTTAAGTATTATAATTACTGTCTTACCCTCAGAAATTAATCAATATCTTGGTTGGTTTTTAAACCCTAACTCCACGTCTACAACAGGCGTGATTTGCTGTTATAACATGATGTTATAAAAGCGGTGTTAAAACATTTGCATTACCAACCATGTTCTGCATGAGACAACCTCTAACATGATGAGTCTATACTTAACACTAACATCATATAACTCTTAATGTTAAGCATTTCATGTCTGTTGAAGACTGTGTGTTAAGATGTTCATCGGTCTAGGCTTTTTAAATTCTTTGTCCATTTCCTATAAACATATTTTTTATTTAACATACAAATGTACATAATTTGAAATTAAGAAATGTTTATTTATATACTTTTAATTTCATTTCTTTTAGTTTTATTTAAATTTAAACGTTTTTTTCACAAAAAAAATCCAACTGACAATAAAATAAAACTATATAAAAAAAATTCGAAGAAGATATCTAACTCAATTAGGAATATTATCAAAAATTTTAGGCAAAACTTTTTTTATAATTTACCAATTATCTTAGGCAATTCAACTTAGTTTTTTGTTTTTATATGAAAATAAAATACCTATGCGAGCCTTGGTAAACTTACCTAGATTATTTTTTTGTGTGTACAATGTGGTCTTATTTTGAAAACGTTTACAACACTGTAAAATATTTTAACGTTGTGTCAAAAATAATACAACACAGTAGTAAACAATTTAAACAAATATTTCATTTTCTTTTTAATTTTAAATTGTTTATTTTGAAATTTAATGATTTAAAAAATTTTAAATTTCATTATATTAAGCGAAACTTGTAAAATTTAGTACATATTGCCCAGAACCACATGACCGGTATATCATTTTGACACAAGGTTAGTAATCAGCTGTTGCTTACGTAGCAAGATAAGGTCACCTGGTATAAATTCGCCTTGATAAAAATGTATGTGAAATATTGAAGGAATAGAACTATTACAAAAAAGCTTTATAAAATTGAAATTTACTTCATAGAATTCATTCAAAAAAAAATTCAATATATAAAGTAACTTCTAAAAAAATATATTTCTCAATAACTAATTGTTAACATAAAATCGCTATAATTTTCAACAAAGTACTTATTTAATACAACCCTGTTTGTTGGTGTAGATAAAATAGTAGTTAATGAGAAAGAAAAACAAAATTAGAAAAAAATGTCGTCCTCCAAAAGTAAAATTATATTACACGGATTAATTGCATTCTGTGCATAAAACTAAAATTAATTATGAGGAGTTCCAACAACTCACATAAATAATACATAAAAATTGGGATTTCCTTTAAACGGAATTTAAATAGAAACAATTGTGGCCAATTAAGTTTTAAGTGCGCGAGTGTGTGTGGTAATCGCTGTGGGCAAACAAAATAAAGAAAATCGCGTAGTCGTAATTAAGAAATGCAAGAAAAACCAACAATTAGAAGCAATATTAAACAAAATATTTTTTAAAAAATATGTCTCATTTGAAAATTGTAATATTATTTATAAGAAAAGAAAACTTTTAGAGTGGAAAAAACTGTTGTTTTTGTTGTTGCTATTAATCAAATTTTCTGTGGTGACTCCTTTTCACTACGAATCGTTTTGCTTAAATTATCTTATATTTTTTAAAGAAAATTTTTACTTAAAAATTATTTTAATTTATCTTTTATTTGCGTTTTGCTTTTAAATTATCAGTATTTAAAGAAGGTAAATATTTTGTATCTGTTTTTAATTATATGTATGTATATATTCATATGTATACATACACAAAACATACTTACATACATATGTATGTATTTAAATTGTTTTATTATTTTGGTGAAACTAAGATTGAGTAATACATAATTTGTTAATTTGTAAAATTATAGAAATCAAATTAGTTTATCAATTTTATGAGCCACATGTAAAACGAGTTTCTTATGAAAAACAAAGAACACAGAATCTACTTTTTTAACAGCTGCCTAGGCATCGAAAGAGTGTAATTTGCATGGTGTGGACTTACAGCTTTGTATTAGGGCTAGGGATGCAACATCGTTCTAAAAAAGATCGATGTTTAAAAACATCGATGTTTCCTCGATAACCATCGATGCTAAAAAGCATCGTTAAAAATACGATACATCGATATTTCAACATTATGTTATAAACAACATTGCAGAAATACTTACGGACTGCTCAAATCCTTCTTTTATACTGAAAATCGCAAGGCCCAATTACAATATGCATAAGCTTGATCAAGCTTCCGTCAAAAATTTAATAAAAACCTGTAAAATACATACATACATATAAAAACATAAAAAAAAAAATAAAAAATAGGTATTCTAATCAGTTTCACACTTTTCTTAAGCAAATGACACATTTATAAAGCTTAACAAAACGTTTTCTTAAGCACAATATGGTTTGCCAATTATAATTTACATGTATTCGCGCAGTGGCTTAAGCTAACTTAAGCATATCGCCTTTGTATTGCAACATAGGCATATCTCAAACAAAAAAAAAAACAAACGGCAGAATGCGATTAAAGTTTTCAAAATGTATCTTTTTATACACATTTATAGGTAGGTATAAATATATTTTGCTACAACTTCGGTTCAGTTTGAGATATAACATATGTATATGTATAGAGAAAGTATAGAGGAGCACTTTTGCTTAGGTAACTCCAAATTTTAGATATTTTGACACATGACTATGTTGCAATAAAGGAGCGATATTGTAGTTGGGCCTTCACACTTGCACAGCCTCCAAAATGTTTTTAACATTTCTTCAGTGTATAAAAGGGGATGCAATGCATACATATACATATGTACGTACCTAATTTGTACTGCTATGCTTTGAAATACACTTTTGTTATTTTTAACAAGTTAGAGTGCTATATTCGGCTTTGCCGAATCTTTGATACCCTTCACCGACAGCTCAGTGGGCTTTATATGGGGCCTATAGTAAATTATGAAACGAGCATAACGAAATTTATTAGTGTGAGTAGTGAAGTATTTAATTTTATTTTGATAGCATTATTTATTATGGCTTTAGGCGTACTAAACTGTTTTCCGAGAGTAGCGTTAAGATGGGGCCTAGGGTAAATTATAGACCGATCTTCACGAAAATTTACAGTGTAATTTCTAATGCTATAAAACTTTAACGTACCAAATTTTGTTATGATAGCATTATTAATTACGGTCTTAGGCGTACTAAACTGTTTTTCGTTAGTAGGGTTTTTATGGGGCCAAAGGTAAATTATGGACCGATCTTCATGAAATTTCAAAGTGTTATTTCAAGTCCTAAAAAACTGTGACGTACCAAATTTTGTTATGATAGCAATATTTTTTACGGTTTTAGGCATACTAAACGGTTTTCCGGGAGTAGGATTTATATGGGCCTTGGGTAAATTATGGACGGATCTTCACGCAGCTTGATTTCCAGTCGAATAAAACAAATTTTTGCAAAATCTTATCTCATTCCGTGCCTTGTTCCACCATTTATGTTATTTTTTGTAACAAAATTATCATTTTTTTTAGGTGGTGGTTCCACATTGATTCATACCTCTGGTCCTACTGCACCGATTTTACTGAATTTCAATCCCAAACTGCTTAGGATTACTACAAGCAACTTGGCACCAAGTTTGTTTATTTCTTTTGAATTGTTCGAAAGTGAGCGTGTTTTCAACAGACGGACAGACAGATGGACATGGCTAAAACTTAGAATCACTCAAGGACCCAGAATATATACACTTTATGGGGTCTGAGATGAACAAAAAAAAAGTTTCACACGGAATGGCAAACTTAATATACCCTCTTGACAACTAATTGTGGTGGAGGGTATAAAAATGGTAAAAATCTCAGTAAAAACTTCGCTTCATTTTTCAAAATGAATTGCTTTTTTCATTCATTATTTAGTAGCTTTCTTTGATAACTACTTTTATAACAACTTCTATAAGTACATTATCAAAGTTATTTTCGGGAATACAAAATTCATTATTAATACGATTTTCGTATGACGTGCTAAATTCCCAGTTTTTCATATTTGATAAATACACTGAAATTTATTGTTGAGGAAAGCTAGCTTCTATGCGCATTTCACTGGTTGCTGGTACTTTTTCTGGATGCGTGTAAGTAAAAAAATAATGACATTTGAATGCATTCATTTTGGGACCTCCTTTGTAAAATTCATTGGTTCTTTCAGTTGAATTTTAATTAGAGCTTTTATGTTTTTCTGTTACTCAACATATATATTATTTTGTAGGCGAAGTTTTTACTGGGAAATTGTTAAAAAAAAATTTAAATAAATGAAAATTTGAAATTTTGATATATAGTTAGGCTTGAGCAGAATGTAATAATAAAGTGACCTCACAAGTGAAGCTGTTTGCAGTGATTTTCTTCGTGTGTGACGTTTGTCGTCATATTTTTTGTTTATCTTTTTTTATAAAGGCATTTTGACATTTGCCGTCTCAATTCTAGCAACAAAATGCCTGGGGTCTAATCACCGCATGCGATATCGAGCAAATTTGATCGAAATTATTTATTTTGGTATCACGACTCTCGATATGGAATGGAATTTATTGAATTTGAAATAGTAGCATTCGATAAAGAGTAACTCGACATTACATTTCTCGAGTTTTCATTCGATACGTCAGTGTCTATCGTATGCAAAAACATTCGATAGTTTATTCGATAGGATAGTATCGAATGCGGTGATTAAAATTTGTTAATACATTTTGGGCTTGTGTTCATTAAATTATTTTTACTGACGGAAGCATTTTACAACATTGTTAATTACATTTTTTTTTTAAATAAATGAAAATATTAAATGGACGATGTCGATGTTTTTTAGTTTGATGTATCACCGATATATCGGCCATCAAAATATGGATGTTGATATCGAATTATGATTTAAAGGAATTTACGCGTCGAAAAGCGGCTAAATAACTTCGGTCCGATGTAAATTGCGCGATAAATAAATGAGATAAACCCTAGAGTGCCCCAAACCATTTTTTTCGATTTTTATAGTTACCCCAGCATTTTTTGAAAGATTATAGGGTAATGAATTTTTGTGATTTTTTCAGATTTTTCGGAAGAGGTTTAGAGGTCGCTAAAATAGAATTTAACCCAAAAATCGGGGTTTCTGGATTTTTTTTTTGAATATTGTTCATTACTCTGCCCATAAGCACAATTTTTGTTTGTTACTTAGTCAATTTTTTTAAAGAAAAGTTTTAACACTTTACTTCATTGTGCAGATATTAAAAGTTTCGGTTATTTTTTTGCTTATTTGGTTCCCCTAAAGATTTTTTTTTGTAAATTTATCATAAATTTGAAAAATAAAGATGGAAAATAGGTGAAATAAAGAGCGAAGTCATAAAACATATTTAAAAGATAGATAGTAAAATAAAGTTTCGGATCAAACCAGAGTGAAATCCTACCCAACCGAATTTGTGTGGCAAGCACCTAGTCTCCTTCCGCGCAGCCAGGCCATCCCCATCACATCCTATCACACCCTCGATTCCACAACCCGAGACAACCATTAATTCGCCCAGGAATCTACTTCCCACCCCAGCCTGCTTCCCTGTAGCCTGGGTCAGCGGTACAGAATGTGCTCAACTGTCTCCAACTCATCCTGGTCCTCACACAACCCGCACATATCCGACAAGTCGGATCCCATCTGCACCGCCATCCTGCCCACCATACAGTGGCCCGTGATTATTCCTATCATGGTCCTAACGCAGACCCTACTCCTGCCCAGCAGCGACTTCGAATAGGACTTCCTAAGCACCGGACACAGCGTCCGCGCTACCCAGAAGTCCGTTCGGTTCCCCAGGTTCGATTGGTGGCGCCTAGAATTCATTCCCTGATCCTTCAAAAAAAGCCTATTGGAGGCCTAACCGCCTCCCCTTCATACAGTTAAGATCCTCCATCTTTGAGCCCTGTCTCGCTAACTCATCAGCCACCTCATTGTCGACTATGTCGCAGTGACCTGGCACCCAGCACAACCTTAACCCATATTCCCCTAAGACTCCCTCCAGATCCCTCCTACAATCATCATCTAGCTTGGAGTTCACAAAACAGCCCCTTACGGCCAAATTCTCATTGTATACCCCCGCACCCCTCATCTTCGAGACATCAGTAAAAATAGCAAATCCACTATAAATCTGCTCCTTCCTGACCAACTCTCCCTAGAAGGCACTATTACCTCCGGCAACCGCCCAAATTCCACCCAAGTGCCCTCATAATTTGTGGAGCCGGGTGATCCCAGGCAATAACCACCAGCCTCAATCTCACCCAGGATCCGTGAGTGACCCTGCATGACATTCCCTATCTTTGCTAAAGTGAAGTCAGCCATTGTCATGGAAATTTTTGCAGGCGAAAATTGATTTTGGTAAATAAATTATTAGAAACGATTTGCACCAAAACTTTTTATTAAAAAGTTTTAACTTTACTCCAATCCAATAAATATGACTCATTTTTTTTAAGACAAGTGTATGTAAAAATTTTTGAATGCTAATAAACTAATCTTCATTGTATTTCAAGATAAAATAAAAACTCTTATATCAAAAAAAAACCTTTACAAATTACTCATGAAAAACTCGATTCTTAAATTTGCCCTCCCTTTAAATTAAATATACATATAAACAATTGTTAGCAAATAATTAAATAATTAAGCAACAATAAAAACCTTAACTTCAATTTAGTCAACAGTATCAGTAGAATTGTTATTTTTTTATACCATAAATAAAAGTAAACAAATGCTAGCAAGAAACCAAAAACATTTGTATACGTCACTCTATGATCACATACAAAATTGTCTATTTTTTGGGTACATTTGCACTTAAAATGCACTGGAAAAGTACTTAAAACTTAGTGAACCCGACAAATATCAAGTTTTAAGATACGAGTAATAACAAATTTCAAATACAAGCTAACTTACACACAATCAACAAACTTAACGCGATGCTTGCTCACTTAGTCATTTATGTAGTTGTTTTGTAACAAGAAATAAATGTTTCGAGGAAGTACTCCTAAAAGAACAAGATTAAGTTTTTATTTACCCTTTAAAACTTCCAAGTATAATTCCATTAAATTGACAATGGAATCTAAAGGTTATTATATAGTATGTGTATTATTGTGTCCCAAAAAAATTTTTTTATTGGATTTTCATGGGTGCTCAAGCACAATTTAAAAGCTTATAGGGTTAAGTATTTTTGAGATCCCATCAACAATTAATTACAGTTTATCATTGGTATAAAATAGAAATTTAGCACATTTAAACGAACCCTTGTTAATTAATTTTTTGACTCCCAAGGAAAAATTTGAAAACGTTTATGTTTTTGTTGTTTGTTGGGTATGAGTAATAATATTATAAAATGGGTACAAAGCTGAAAACCGGTATAACTCAGGAACGGTAAGAGTAAATTCAAAAATATTTGTTTCTAATTTATAAAAAATTAATTGATCTTTTAGACTGCGTTGTTAGTTTGTTTTATTTTCATAAAGTTGTAAAAGTTATAAAGCATTATTTACAAAATTTATGGAAAAATTACAAACATTTTTAATCTAGGGTGCCTAAATAAGCAAATACATTTCAAAAACTTATGGTCTTTGTACAACCAAATAAAGCTTGGACACTTTTCATTTAAATTATTTCCTTAATAGTGAAGAAAATCGTGGTTTTTGACAAAGTTATGAAGAAAACTAAAAAAAAGGCAAAAATTTGTCTTTAGCGACCTCTAAACCTCTTCCGAAAAAACTGAAAAAAATCTCAAAAATATTAAATTATGCTTGAGCCCCAAATACATTTTTTTTTTGAGGCACACTAATGTGTATGTGTTAACAACAATTTATTGTTTCTATTACAAAACCTCAAAGAAAAGCAAAAAAAAAAAAAAATAAACAGCTGGTGCTTCGACCCAACAAACATATCAAATCTTTTATTAGATTTATCTCAAACCAATTACCCCAATAGCATTGGGCAATAATATTTGCTTCGTCTGTGGTTATACTTCTCCTTATACATCATTAATAATTTTTTGCTGTAGTATCTTATTTTTATATTTGTATGTACATACATATTTATATCTGATTTTTATAGCACAAAGAGAACAGCTAAAGGTTTATAAAGCATTAAGTTGGTCTTTCACAAAGCTTTTGTTTTTACTGATTATTCATATTATCAAAAAGTAATTTCAATTTTTGGGAATACAAAATTTAAATTTCAAAAGATTTTGTTATTCGTGCTAAATTCCCAGTTTTTATTATTAATAAAAACACTTGAAATTTATTGTTGATGGGATAAGCTATTCCTATGCGCATTTCACTGGTTGCTTAGGCCAGATCATCAGGAAACTTCATCCATAAAGATTTTAGAAAAACTAAAGATATTAAACCAAATAAAAATGTTAAACGTATAAGACTTATAGCAACAGTTCTACTTGTAATAATATCAAAGTTTAAACAAAACAACATCAACAATAAACAGTGCGTTCATCTCATCTTACATTCCCCGCTACAATTAGTTGAAATTCTCTCAACATTAATTGTAGTTGTAAGTAGGTTAAGAAAAACAAAATAAAAAACAAACAACAACTTACAAAAGATGTTGTCAATTAAGTGTTTTTTAGGCCGTGCACCTGCCTGTTTATTATCAAAAAGTAATTTCAATTTTTGGGAATACAAAATTTAAATTTCAAAAGATTTTGTTATTTGTGCTAAATTCCCAGTTTTTATTATTAATAAAATCACTTGATATTTATTGTTGATGGGATAAGCTATTCCTATGCGCATTTCACTGGTTGCTTAGGCCAGATCATCAGGAAACTTCATCCATAAAGATTTTAGAAAAACTAAAGATATTAAACCAAATAAAAATGTTAAACGTATAAGACTTATAGCAACAGTTCTACTTGTAATAATATCAAAGTTTAAACAAAACAACATCAACAATAAACAGTGCGTTCATCTCATCTTACATTCCCCGCTACAATTAGTTGAAATTCTCTCAACATTAATTGTAGTTGTAAGTAGGTTAAGAAAAACAAAATAAAAAACAAACAACAACTTACAAAATCTTTTGAAATTTAAATTTTGTATTCCCATTTTGAGATTATTCATATATTTTAATCAGTGTTCGAAAATAAACATTAAAGATCGTTCTTTAGTGTTAGGTTCGGTTGATTTGTGGAAAACGCTAAAAGTATTTGTGATCTTCGAACACAAAAATAATACAGTACTTATCCAACTTAATAAAAAAATGAAAACATTTATGAATGTTATTTTTGTCAGCTAATAGAGCCAACATTTTTTCAATGTAAATAAAACATTTACAGCGGTATGTATAATGAAAAGTTAGCCACAGTTTATACACTACGTACAACGAGCTGCCAACTAGAATACCGATTAAGCTTAGCAGCTTGTTAGCAAAATGTTCATGTATAATATACTTTTTCACTGGTGCAAATTTTTAATAAATCAACTCTGATATATAACGATGCCATACTGTATTAAAAAAAAAACATTATTTTTGCTGAAATCATCCCTGATTTTGACATTTCATACTGTTTTCATACAGCTTTTTTTTCCAAATTAGCAGATATTTGGCAACTCACTAGTCAGAGTTTAGCAGTTTGCTATCCACAGTCTGTAAGTGTATTATAATTCAACTCTGTGCTAACTTCTTGCCAATTTTTCATTATACATAACGCTGTTAATTGCTTATTGTTTGTTTTAAAAACCACAAACTTCGTTGTGTTCGGTTCAGCATATTAATGGTCGTTCGTTTCAGTAGGGGTTAACGCCCTTTTATCTAGTAAATAAAACCAACATCTTTTTACGAAAACAAAATACATACATACATATGTATATGTACGAAAAAAAAACACAAGAATCCATCAACAAAATTTAACACAAACAAAAAATTTGCACAATACACACACACGATATTCGTGCTGTAGTCGTTGCTAAAAATTTTTCTTGCTCATTATTTTATCAATGTAAAAAAAAGATTAAAGCCAAAAATATAATGAATGTCTACAGATCCACTACAATAGTTCTGAACACTATAGCGGTTTTCACCCTTTGTATTAAGTGTACAACTCTGCTTTTCTGAATTCGATTTTATACTACAAAGCATAAGTGTCTCTTTCGTTCGTATTGTAAATTAATGAAGTTGCTGAGTGAGGGAAAGAGACACATATAGTTTCATAAACTGTTTTATTCTGGGCTATTTAACAAACGTGTTTACTACAACTTTTTGTTGGATTTTTCAAACACAGCGTATTAAATTTTTCTCTAATACATTTTGTTGTTGCAGTGTTGTAAATCTTAATACTTTAACTAAATTAATAATATTCAAAAGGACTACAAGGGAGTTTAATATCAAGGGTGAAAACCGCTTATACTAAAATGCTCGTAACTTTCTTCAAAATAGCTACGAACGGTATTAAGGGTTGTGATCGATAGCTTATTATAGAAAGGTCGTATCTCAACTTTTATGGTGTTTTCTTTTCTACAAAAAAAATGTGCCTTTTTTTAAAAAAAAAATGCAATTTGGTGTCTGTTTCTTAAAAATTTTGCTCCCGAAAAGCATGAGTTTTTAGAATAAAACAAGCCACTTTTTTAAAAAGGCACATTTTTTTGTAGAAAAGAAAACACCATTAGTTATTTTATAGGAGAAGGAAAAAAATCAATAAAATCTGAAAAAAATAATGAAATTTTTTTCTGAAGCAGTTTTTTATAAAGCTAACAAATTTATTTCTGTTTTACTTTTTATTTTATTCATTACATTTAATTAAGTTATGTAAGATAGGGCTTTTTGAACTGAATAAAAATAGTATATACTCCTAAAACAATTTATGTTTAAGTTAAAGAAATCTAAGTAAAAATACAGATTTTTAATATAAAATAAAATAAAGACTATATATTCTGGCTTCTTGAGTAATTCTAAGTCGATTTATCCATGTACGTCTGTTGAAAACATGATAACTTTCAAAAAACTCAAAAGAAAAGATCAAACTTTACGTCAAATTGCTTGAGCAAAAACGATGTCAAAAATTTGTCATAATTTTGTTGTTGCTTTCTATAGAAATGCATACTGCGTTTTAAAATTTTCAATGCAACAAGATATGCAGCGTTTGAAATTTAAAAATTTAATATGAATTTCTGTGGAAAACAACAACAAAATAATGAAATATTTTTTATATTGTTTTTGCTTTCAATGTAATTTTTGGCGTTGCGGTTGGGTTTTACAGAATTAGGGCCTTCTAGTTAATCAAGTAGTTTGGGATTGAAATCCAACAAAATCGGTTTAGTAGGATCAGTGCTATAAAAAAATATGGGACCAACACTCTAACAAATTGATAATTCCACATAAATGGTGGAATAAAACATGGAATGATATAAGATTTTCAGCAAATTCGTTTTATATGACTGGAAATTAGACTGTTAAATTTTCATGAAGATCGGTCTTTAATTTACCATAGGCCCCATATAAAAACTAGCCCCGACAAAACAGTTAAGTACGCCTATAACCGTGATCAATAATGTTGTCATAATAGAAATTGATACGCACCAATTTAAAGGAATATTCAAATTGTCAAATTTCGTTAAGATCGGTCCATAATTTATCATGGGTCCAATGGAAATTCCCCTCCTGAAAATCATTATTGTTCCGCTTAAACTGTTACGAATCATGATATTTTACTTAAGCTAGTTCAAACTCCTAAAAACTTCCCATTGTCGGTCAATACCTAAATATAGGTCTAATCCGCAACTAATTTTATTGTGAAGTCTGTTTTTATAAAGATTAATTAATGATACAGGGTTTCAGCCGAGATTTTAGTAAACATTAGTCTTGACGGTTTATATTTGCCAGTCGTGAAGTAGACACGTGGCAAATTTATTATGGAAAAATTTTCGATAAACCTTTTAATCGATCGCTTAAACATTTTATCAAAATTAATTATCGATTACTGTGATTATGAGAAAGTTACGTGAAATTTTTTGAAGAATTAACGTGCCAACAAAACGCACTATTTATCGTGTAGTTAATGATATCGAAGAAAGAGCGTCTGTAGGTGATAGGCCCAAGCATGGACAACAATGCACTGCAAGATCGGCTGAAAACATAACTGCTGCTCAAGAATGTATTCAAAACAATCCATCAACCGCAATTCGACGCCGTGCTCAGGAGCTGGGCCTTCAAAGAACAACTTTGGTCACAATTTTGCACAAGGATTTGCATTTGTTTCCAATTAAGGTTCAGTTGACACAATACCATTTACGCCGCTTACAAACGGACACTCTGTATATAGATATCATATAGAGCCCAATCCTGAAATTTTCGAACGGTCGGTGGAGGGTATCAAAGATTCGGCACAGCCGAATATATCACTCTTGTTTCTTTATGAAGTCGCTCAGGGGAAACATCTTGAATAGCAGACTTTTAGTTTTAAAAGTCCTAGAGTTGCATGAAACATTTTTCGGAACACCTGCAATCGGCTTGAGATTTGTTTAAAAAAATATTATTGTGTGATTACGTCTTGAATTTTCAGTCTTTCCGGTTTTTCTCAGAACTTTTTCTAATTAGAGCAGAAAGATGGTTTTGATGACATGATTGACATTTTTATTTGGCCATGCATACTACACACATATTAATAATATGTACCTATGTTTTAATTTTGGAGTTTGACCTTTTTTTCATTGACGAAAAACACAAAAATCAGAAAAGCAACGAACTATGACATTTTATTAAAAAATACATTTAGAAAAATAGTTTGTTTTAATATAAACCAAAAAATATGCATCCAACTTGAAATAATTTAGGGCTTTTTCTTTCAAAAAATTTTTGAAATGAGTTAAGACCTAACCATAATATGCATAGCCTTGCTTAAACTACTGTCAAAAATTAACAAAAAGTCTCTCAAATGTATTTAAAAAAACAAAAACATGCATTCGGACATTTGCTTAAGCCAACTTAAGCACATTATGGTTGGGCCTTTAGGATTTGTTTTATTTTCTGTAAATTCGTTATTCGTCAACATAGGGTTTTTTTTAAAGAAAGTTGTATTTTAGGTTTGTCTAGCAAAATACGACAAATCTTTTGGCGTGTGAGCCATACGCTAAATAATGTTCTGATAGATTCGAACACTAATTTAAATACCCTACAATCTATTTGATGGATGAGAATTATTTTTTAGTATATTTTTCCCCATAAGAAAACACATTTTTGCATGAAAAAAGGTTTAAGAGTTGCACATGAGGTCGAACATGATCATACAATTTTTTTTAAATTTTCTATGAAATGTGACATTAATATCCGGAAGTCCCTTTAAGATATTTATCGACTTTTCTTCGCCACTTTCGTTACTGTTTCGACGTCTTGGTGTTTCTAATTTTTGCGTAGAAAGGCTTCTTAACAGAAACTACATCTTTGATATAAATTAATCGAAAAGCCTTTCCTCCGTATTCAAAAACGATTATTAAATTTAACAAACTTTTATTAAAGATAATTTTCATAGTATATTTGTTCTTTAAACCTTTATTAAATTTAAAAAATTTTCATGAATACCGGCATTTAACTTTAAACAAATTCTAATGTTCATAGTAGATATGTATTAGGGTGATCGATTATTCGACTTTTTTCAATAACCGGTTTTCGAATATTCCGAATAGTTGCTATTTTAAAAAAACCGGTTTTCGGTTAGACATTTTAAAAATAACCTGTTAACCGGTTTTAATTCGAATACATAAAAATACAAAAATCAAATTAGTTTTTGTAATAAAAAGTAAATAAGAATAAAAACAAAACAATTCACGAAGGTATGGAATCAAAAAACTCTATAGATATGACTTAGATATATTTGACGATAAAATCAAAAAAAAACCTGACCAGTCAATGAGTTTTAATTTGTTGCTGGTTAAGCATGTCTATATGAAGCAGTAAACTTCAGCCATATGTTTGAAAATTGGCAAACAAAACCTCTTATCCAGGATTATATATTTCAATTTTTTTTTTGTTTCAGCATTAAAGACAAGAAAACATGCTTTTTGTATGAAATATCTTTCAATTCGTCGATCACACAATTTAAACCCTTCCAGGACATTTTTGATTCCATCAATTTTGTTTTAAGTTCTTGGTGTTTTAATAAATAAAACTGATGAATTTTCCTATAACGTTGATTCCGCCGGTATGTTTTTGTTTTAAGCATGAAGATATGATAGAATTACTTAAGAGTTTTTTATTCATTATTGGCAGCATATTTTCGTAAAGTATTATTTGCAGTCTATTAAAAACAACTTGGAACAGAGTCAAGTTTTACTTGGCGTATATTTATGTCAAGCTTGTAGACTAATTTAAAGTGATTAATAAGTCGTGACGTTAAAGAACCTTTGCAACTTATCATTTTAGGGCCGTTTAAGCTCAATTTTCTTTTAAGTCAGTTTAAGCTGAACTTTTTTTGTAGTACTTTAAATTGTTTTTGGTTTTTGTTACAAGAACACACACTTATATAAGCGATTTGTATTTAGATTGCTCATAATGTTTTTTTGACTTTTGTTTCATTTTGTTTTGACATTTTTTATAAAAAGTTTAAGTTTGCCAAATATTCAATTAGAAAAATACTTAAATTACGGGTTCATTTATAACAAAAGTAAGGAAAACGTATATAAATTACACATTACTTTAATAACCGGGTTATTTTACTAAAATAACCGGTTTATTCGATATTCGAAAAATGGACATTTTGAAATATTCGACTTGGGCAAAACTAAAATAACCGGTTAAAACCGGTCGAATACTATTCGATCGATCACCCTAATATGTATGTATATTTTTTATTTATTTTCGGATTTTAATTTTAACAAATTTTTAAAAGTACAAATCATAGTATAATAAGTACCAGGTATGTTCATTAGGCAGAGTTTTCGTTATTTACCCACGTCATTTCGAAAAAATTTATTTGAGTTTTGACGCTTGTTTTAATTTTTTCCATATTTTCTTTTGTTTGACGTTATATGGGTTTTGAAATTGAGAACAAAATTTCTAATGACTATACATTGTAATTATTCTACCATGGTACGAATTACACGTCATCAATTCAGATGTAACAATCAAAATTTTTTAAGCAAATTTAATAAACCAGCAAATTTTTAGTAAATGCGTTTCGTTTTTAATATTTTTAATGTCTTGAAAATAGTTTATTCTAAATGAACATCAATTTTGTTGTCTGCAATACATATATATACTAGTTCTTGGCTGACTTTAATATTACTTTTTTTTATTAAAAACAGATGTTTATCTTGGACAAAATTACTCACTAATAAAAAAAAGCAAAAATTTACGATGTTTACCAATAAAAAACTAAAATTTTCTAGTTAGTATATAAAATTTAATATTGGATGATAAAAAAAAATAGATCATGGAAGCCGATATGTCTTGACAATGTATAATAATAATGGGCAACCCTTTGAAATAGAGTAAGAAGAGAATTTAAAGAATAATAAAGTATAAATTACGCACTTGAATTTAGGGTAAGCAAATATGTAGAAGAACACGTTTTACAGGGAGTCTAGTTCTGATACAACAGTAGCAATCAAATATAAAATTAAATATGAATATTTTACACAGAAAATTTTAAAACTATTTAGTTGCTAAATATTCAGTACTTCGTAATCTATTTTATTACAGATCTTAAAAGATCTTCTTCGGAAGTTCTTCATTAGCGTCTTCAGGAGTAGTTATCTCTTTACATTACACTCTCGGTGGTTAAAGTTGCAGTGAATGTCCTAAGCTGTTCT
Organism: Pollenia labialis; assembly: GCA_949318255.1. NCBI lineage: Eukaryota > Metazoa > Arthropoda > Insecta > Diptera > Polleniidae > Pollenia > Pollenia labialis. The sequence goes on along the minus strand of OX439141.1, from coordinate 27,322,345 downwards.
GTTGCTAAAACTATTTGTTCTTAAAAGATCGCGGCAGACGAAAGACCTACTCGGTATCATGGGGACCGCAAGTCAGAATCATTTGGTCTTGTTAGCTATCTTCAAATCAATGAAAATCCTTTATTGTCTCTCTCATGAATTTACGCAATATTTTTCTCGATTTTGATTTTGTTTTAATTGTTTAGCTTAGGCGATCAGACATTTCTTTTAATTTTTTTGAAGCTGGTCATAGAAAAGCGTTCCTACCCCACATGCCCTACACGCTTCGCTTAGAAAAATTTATAGCCATGCCTGTTCCCTCAAACAAAACAGTCATAAAAAGATATCAGTCTAATCGATTGATAATAATATGTTTGTAAAATAATAGTTATTTTTCTATTAGTGTGACATTGGTTGAAAAAAATACCCAAAGGATTAAATTAATACGTATTCCAGTATTAAATTACCTTTGTAATATGTTTTTGTGTTTTCCTTAATATATACATGTACACAAACTGTAATTTATTTGTGCCCTACACTATATAATGCAGTAAGGATTACCTCATGAAAACCGCTGTTTTATTTGTTGTTTTTTAAATCTTTTAAAGCCTACTTATAGGATGAACTACAAAGTTAAGAAAACAAAATACAAATTAACAATAGTGTGTTCCCATTAATTAACACTGGCCTGCAAACTTTGAAAGAAGTCGAAACCTTGGGACTAGGGTATACTTTTCTTCGCTATACTAATCAGTGATGTTAACCGTACGGTAATTACACTTTTTTAGGGTAATTTTGAGCCGCAAAATGTAGCAAGGTAATTTTATTTAGGCCCTAATTTTGTAAACCACAACGAACGCCAAAGTATTATATTGAAAGCAAAAACCAATTCATAAATATTTTTAATTTTGTTGTTGCTTTGTACAGAAATTTATTTACCGTTTTACAATTTTCAACGCCACAAGCAATGAGGCGTATGAAATCTTAAAAACCAATGTGAATTTCTGTTGGAGGCAACAACAAAATTACAAAATATTTATGAATTTGTTTTTGCTTTCAATGTAATTCTTTGTCGTTGCGTTGTGTTTTACAAAATTAGGGTCTTAAAATACGGTAAATTAAAGAAATTTGGATTTTTTGTATAAATATACTTACATTTGTAGGTTTAATAATTTTAACTTTAAAGAGGTGATTTTCAATTTAAATAGATAGATGTTATAACAAAAAAATAAGAACACTATGTTTCTGCAAATGTTTTCATAACACCGTCAAGTACAAAATAAGAAAAATTAAATTACTCTTGTATATTATTAGGCCATAATTCTGTAAAACGCAACAGCAACGCAAAATTACATTGAAAGCAAAAACAAAATAAAAAATATTTTATTATTTTGTTTTTTTTTTCCACAGAAATTCATATTGAATTTTTAAAACGCAGTATGAATTTCTATAGAAAGCAACAACAAAATTATGACAAATTTTTGACATTGTTTTTGCTATTGTTATTTTTGGCGTTGCGGTTGCGTTTTACAGAATTAGGGCCTTAACTTTATATTAAATTTTTTGTTTGTTTGTTTAAAAGTCAACAATTTTTAAACATCAAATAGTCGCAATGTTTAAGTACGTATAAATTAATTTTACAGTATTTTTTCAATGTTCATCACATACATATGTAAGTACGTTAAGCGTATTAAATAAAAATATTTTAAGTTGAATGAACATACATTATTTTAATTTAATTCTTGAAAATGTATTTTAAGACAAAAATTTCCATTCAAATTTTTCCTTAAACACATTTAAAATTTAAATAAATTGCTTATAAATACTGCTTTCATGTGGCAGACCATCTCCATCGACTGAGTGCTTTTCAAATAAATTAAAGTTTTGATAAAAAATCTATGCGAACGGTAATTTTTTCTTAATAACGGTAATTTTTAGAGGGCCGTACGGTAATGAAAAAAATAAAAGTTAATATCACTGATATTATTGGTATTTTCGCTATTTTAAGTTTTTTTAACCCGATAAAATAAAATTATGTATGTATATACATAGTAAAACTGTTTTTAAAACAGATCTCGTGTATTGATAATGAAGAAATTTGTAACAAATTATGATAATTTTACTGTTACCGTTTTCCAGGTATACAGAATAGATCTAATCGCGCCTAATTTTTGACAGATGTTGTTAATGTGTAACCACTCTATTTGTACAAAATTTGTAAACTGTAGCTGTTGCCATTTTCTAGGTATACATAATTCTATATTCTGCCCCAACCACTTCTTCAATCCCGCCCATGTGTACGATTATCTTCCTATGTGTTTCAAATTTGGACAGTTTTACACATATCGTTCTTCAGATTTACAGAATTCTATGTTGTATTTGTATGGACGTTGACACTCCCGATTCTCTAAACCAAGATGCTTGTACCTGATTCGAAAACTTGGCTTTTGTTGTTGTCCAGATATAAAGAAATCTAGAACGTATTTTTATCGGAGGTGCCAGGCCGACTTCTCCGATCCTGTCCATTTTTTAAAGAGTTTGGTAAATGATAACTCAGCTATGTGTACCAAATTTGGACAGTTTTTTTCTCTTACCGTTCTTTAAATATAAATTAATCTACCTTGTGCCACGCCCACTTCTCCAATCACTGCCACATTTTTTCAGCTGTTGTGATTTATAACCAAGATGTTTGTACCTAATTTGGAAATTTCGATCTTGCCGTTCTCCAGGTATAGTGAATCTATCCCACTCCCACTTACGATTTCCAAAAAAAATATTTGTATAGCCTATAAGCTTTTTCTGGACTTTCAGTAATATACTGCAAAAGTTCCTTAAAGATCGGTTCAGCGGCTACAAACAAACAAACAAATAAACATACATTCACTCAGTTTAAAATAAGTATATAGATTCTAAATTTTTTTTTATATTTTCCTTTTGTTAATTGTAGTTTATAACAAAAAATTTTGTGTCTGTCATGTATTCATTTAAAAGGTTTCTCTTTTCTAGGTTGAAACAACTTTTTACAGCAGACTTTGCTCGAATATTAATAATTTAAATTGTCTTTTTTAAAACACAAATTAAAAGTTATTAGTAAACGATTTAAAAAAATCAAAAGCTTACGTATATTAAAAATTAAAAGGATTGTAAATAAATTAATGTATGTACATATATAAAAAACAAATTGGTATAAAACTAATCTGAACAGTGTTTCGTGTCAAATGATATTTTACGTTTTTTTTCTCAACTTTTGTAATTTAACAGATATTTCTTTAAAATCTCAACTAAAATGTTTTAAAGTGATGTTAAAACCGTCAATTATTTAAACTTAGAAAACAAATTAAATAACGTGTGAAGATTGCATACTAAAGAAGAGGTGTTTAAATGTTTTCAACGGTTCAACCTCTTTGTTAGAAAACAATAATTTGTGAGTATTTTTAAAATTTATTAATTAAGTAGTTAAATTTTTTTTTAAAAATTAATTAAAATAAAAGTTATTAAAAGCATGTTTATTTTTAAAATTGCATGACTCGTTTCAATTTCTAGAACTCGTTTATTAAAAATTAAAATTTATTTTTATTGTATGACTTTTCTTGTTCTGGTTAAATTTTGTTTACTTTTATATCTTGTGAATTTTTTTTTCTACATTTTTTTTATTATTTCACACAAGTAAAAAATTTCCAAATTTATACTCGTACGATGCTTACATACGTGTTGTAGTTTCTTTTTAAATTTTAAGAAAAAAAAGAGGTCAATTATTATTGTGAGTCGTCTTTGCCATTAACAAAAATGCTACACTATTTCCAGCAGTATTTTAGAACTTTTCTAAATTTAAACATAATTTTTCCAACTACCGAAAAACTACCAAGCTCTTTTTCTACTTAGTTGTTTACTTAAGTGCTATTTTATAATATTAAGATCGCATAATCGATTAAGGATATACCTACTCTTTAGTGTTAAAGTCTCGAAGGATAAAGTTTGCGTGCTTCTTAAAAATAACAGATCTCAAACAGATAAATCAAGTGACCAATCTGGTTCTTTCTTTACGCACATTTTTTAAATTGCGACTAGCTACATAGGTGGTGGTATGCAGTGTTTAGATCATGTTGACCACATCAGTTTTTTCTGCTACCACGTGATAGTAAAAATAATTTAACGAAAATTAAATTTGATGAACTCTAGCCTAACAGTTCAACTAAAAATCACAATTGTTCTAAAATGGGCTCTGGCACAGGCTCTAATGTTTACATGCTTACAGAACAAAGGAAGCAACATGTAAATAAAATTGAAAATGATTACAGCAAATTTTGAAACATCAGTACCACTGGTTAAAGATTGATGTTTGACTGACTGTTGGCTGGCAGGCACCGAAGTGGTGCAGAGGTTAGAACGTCAAAGAATTCTGATGAAAGAACCAATTCAAAAAAGAAAATTCGAATATATATTGAGTTTGAGTAAGTAAATTGCCATTATTACTGGAGCCACTGACTTGGGTTTATTACCGCTACCTTAGGAACGAAACTGTTTTCGATTTACCCCATTACATAACTGGATTGAGGTAAATTTTGCGGAGATTTTCGATATATTTTATGACTTGGTTCGGTTCAGCTCTAAGCCCTCCATTTATAATACATATTTGTTTACCTAATTAACGAAAAAGTCAAAAACCTTATTAAATAATTGCTGTTGTGCTTTTGTAAAAAACTGTTTATTTATATTTTTTTGTTGAACACATATGCTTAAGATTATTCTAACCCAATGTGGTTTTTGCTATGGCTGATAACCTCTTATCGGTATTTGTATTTATTACAATAACCACAAAACAGTTGTTGGATTTTCACAATGTTTTTTTTATTTATTTATATTTAGCACAATGGGAAATACATATATTAAAATTTTTTCATATAACTGATAAATATTTTGTGAAAATCTTTTAATTTTTTAGAGCCAGTTTTCAAGTTTTCTTTAAAATTTTAGAAAAACAAATTTAAAACTTTCATAGATCATTTCGTCCTCTCAATATAACAATTGCGTATAATTTTTTTGGGGTTTTGAATCGTGTTTAAAATTTTTGTCAAATCGGATTTTATTAAAACCTCAATATCGCGGTAAATAAAAATTCTTCATATTGGATTTTTCGACGAATACCTAATACCGTTTCATGTCTTTAAATTTACCAATTTTTTTATTCTACACTCACAATATTCTGTACGTAAAATTAACTGAAAATGTAATATAAAATAAATGAAAGTTCAATTAAAAACCGGTCTACCTATTTTTCATTTATTTTTAACAAAAAGTTCATTTAATTTTTACTGTCAAAAATTCAACACCATATTCCGTAAAATCAAATAAATATTCAGTTATTTTGTAAAATTTTACTGTCAAATTGACCCCATATTCAGTAAAAACAATTAAATATTCAGTTATTTTATTAAATTTTCGTTTACTCCACAAAAGAGCCGAATTTCTAAAAAATACCAGACAGACACCTGGGGGTCGATTCTGGTTCTGTGAAACTGTGAAATGAAAACTTTTTTCACATTTTCATAGAGTTTCTGATTCTCGTTTAGTGAAAAAATGATAAATAAATTCGAATGTTTTCATATGAGAAGAACAAATGGAATGAAACAAATTGTTTTCACATTTTCACAGTAATATGATTCTTGTTCTGTGTAACAGTGCAAAGAAGTGTCACAAACTTTTCATTTATGTCATATTTTTACACATTCATTTTAACGGTGAAAAATAATTTTAATTAAATTATTTAGAGAAAAATATGGACATTGCTAACGATTAATAATAATTTAAAGAAATAAAAATTATAATCTTCTAAAAAGATTCATATTTACAGATTTTTAACTTATTATATTCATATAAAATGCCAATTTTTGATAAAATAAAAAACATTACTGACGAAAAACGTTAATAATGTTTTCGTGCATTGAACCATTCCGAATTTATTTCGATAATTCCATTAAAACTAATAATCCTAAAATTTTTTAAATTAATTTTATTTTTTGTGTATTTGTATAATTTTACACTTGATTAAATGACAAAGTAGATATGTAATTACCATCGGCGGTGAAGAATTTAGGCTAAGCGACGGCTTAAAGTAAATTTAAAGCCGCCTACAACATGTTTATGTTTTATATTTAATAACATATTATTAAATAAATCTATATTTGGCTTTTTATTTGTTAATCATTTCACAATTTTTTGGGCTTATGGTCGTTTTTTTAAAGCTTTTGTTTAACTTGCAATTAATGTATGTTTGGGTGGAACCTTGCAACTCAATTTGAAGCAGATATGTTCAATTGACTGAGCTGAAATTATGTACATACGTTCAGTTTTGATGACAATACATTGTAAACCATGGTGGATTAAGTAGGTGTCATCGTTACGGCAACAAATACAACATTACAACAAAATTGGAAATTACATCACCGTTTGCGTCAAAAAATACTTTTAACAAAAATCAAAGCGTGCCGCTGAACGTGATGAAATAAATACATTTTTAGCCAATTTTTATTTAATTATGGTCAATATCTCATTTATTTTAATTTAAAATTATCAAAAACTTTATTAAAATACAATAATCACAAAACGTGGACATTTTGTAAACATAAACAAAACTTTGACATAAACCTAGACAAGCAATGCAGGAGGAAAAAATCGTCATCTGGCGTAGTGCCTGTTTATTTCACCATGTTGTAAACAATGAAACGTCATTCTAAATCAAACATAGCAGCACAGCCAAAATGGCGGTCTAGCTATTTTTAATGCAATCCTATAATATAGGTATCATATAAAAAGGCTTGCTAAGAATAACTCGAAAGCTTAAACGAAAGAAATTAAGGCCCAGGCCCACGATGTCGACAAGAACAATTCTTTCGTATATTTGTTTTGAAAACAACAACAAATTTTAGTTTTTTATTATTGTTTTCAATATAAATATGCGATAGAAATGTTCTTGTAGACATCGTGGGCCTGGCAGTAACTTTTACTTGAAAATTTTACTAGCAACTAATAGAGGCATTACCTTTTTTATCATTCATTGTCCAAATTTGGAATTTTTGTTGCAGAAATTCATGATTATATTGCTGAAATGAGTTCCGCTCCAAAATTTTCTCACCACTTTCACAAATAAACTCAAGAATTGGTGCAACAAAAATTGCAGGTCTGGACCGGCACTATGATATAAAATCTTGCCAATTGTCATTACACGATATAAAAACTTGTCGCGAAATTTACTTGTGTAGAAAAACAAGTAAATTAAATAACTTGATGTGATTGATATTAAAAAATAAATTAAAAGTAAAAAACCTTTTTCAAAAACAAGCTTTTATTTTAATACCCTAAAAAAAATTTCACATAAGTTAATAACATTATTTTCGTAGATGTCAGTTTTATGCCAAAATTATTTACTGCAATAAATATTTTGGGGCAATCAACCCAAAAAACTCATTTGTCAACTCATTGATTGATCGATTTTACATTCAAACTGCTCTTGTTTTTTGTATAAAAATTTGTTTCCGTTAAAAAATTGCTGTTGTTTTTATATATTTATTAACACATTTTATGTAAAATTTTTTCCTTTCCTATTTCTTGCGCGCACTTGAGCAGGACATTGAGGCCAACCTCTTTCAGATGCAATATCGTTCATGAAAAAAACCCAAATGCAACAAATTCGGAATTTTCGGTTTACTTCTTATTTATTTTAAGTTAAAAATATTTACCATGTACATATGTATATATGTATGAAAATAAAAAACAACAAAAACTCTTTTACTGAAAAAATTTATATTGTATAAAACAAAAGGAGCCATAAAATTGTATTTTTTTCTCTCTTCAAAAAAACTCTTTTAGCAAAAATAAATGCTTGCAGCTGAAGCATTAAAAAAACTCGTTTGCGGCTTAGCGCCGTTTCAAAATCCTAAGCTTCGATATCTGCATTTGACTTTTACATTTTATTAATATAGTTACAAAAGTTTCGCAGCTACAATGGAATGAAACACTTTTTCATTAAAAGAACGGGAATCGCATTTTGTGTAAATGTGAAGTGCTAATGTGAAAAGTGCTCATGAAAACGAAAATGAAAAGTTTTTTTTCATTTCACAGTTTCACAGAACCAGAATCGACCCCCTGTCCGCTTGTTTTTCTTATAAGCGAGAGAGGGAGAATATTCTTATTTACTTACCCAGTTACACACGTTTGTTTTACTTTTGTTGTACTGACCACGGTGTTTACAGAAGAACTCTCAATTATAAGGCACCAGCAGCATGCCCGATATGGCTTCGCAATTATTTTACTTTTAAAATTTGATGTATTTAACTAAATTATTTTAACAAATAGAAAATGGGAATTGCTTACACAAAACAAGCAATTCATTTTTTATAGATAAGTAGAAATTAATTTTTGGTAGTAAAATTATATAAAATTACTGAATATATAATTGTTTTTACTGAATATGGTGTTGAATTTTTGACAATAAAATTTTATAAAATAACTGCATATTTATTTGTTTTTACGGAATATGTAGATAATTTTTTGACAATTAATTTATAAAAGATAACTGAATATTGATTTGTTTTTACGGAATTCGCGGTTGAATTTTTGACAGTAAAAATTAAATGAACTTTTCGTTGCTTTAAATTACATTTTTATTTACTTTAACATAAAGAAGATTTTAACTCAATCAACGGACAATATTAACTGCAACTGAAAATTCGTATTAATATGCACTTAGTTTTTTGAATAACTGTTAGAATCAGTTAAAAATAAATTTGCTTGGAATTTTAAATGTTTATTTATTTAAAAATGACTGAACGGAATATTTCTTAAATAAACTACAGTCCGTTACTGTAATAATATTGTGAGTGTACGCATCTTTTAAGACCATAATTATATCATTCAAAGCGCAAGTCCTCCATATAGGCTGTTATATTATAAATACTTTAAATATTTTTCTTTCCATTTTCTTCCTTATGAATTTATTATTTATATATTTTTTAATTCCCACAGTTCTCTCTGCTAATCCATTACTCCTGGGATAATTTGGTCTACTTGTTATTATTTTAAAATTCCATTTGTTTGAAAATTCTAAGCATTCGTAAGAAGCAAATGGCATATTATCGGCTCTTATAATCTTTGGTATACCGTACCTTGAAAATATTTCTAACCAAGCCTCAATTACATCCAAGGATGTCTTCGATTTTAAATACATTAAATCAAACCATTTACTATAATAATCTACAACAACTAAATAATTTTTCCCCGAATATTCTTAAATATCACAACCAATTTTCTCAAAAGGTAAATTCGGGATTTCATGACAAATTATTGGTTCTTTAGCATTTAAAGGCCCTTATTCCTGACATTTCCTACATTTTAAGATATAATTCTCAATATCTTGATTCATATTTATCTAATAAAATAATTCAGGATCATTGTAAAATACTAATTTACCATTTAGTGTAATGTCATTTCTTTTCTTGTAAGTTAAAAAAATGACTGCGTGCCACGAGGAATTACATTCTTCGATTACAAAATGGCAGCTCTTCATTGTATTTTCCAGTAAACGAGGTGATCAACTCTTTTGTTTTTCGCGTTCCTCCAATATCAATTACTTTCAAGTCTCCATCCCATTCCTTCCTTGTATAATAGTTGTTTTCGTTGATTTTTGTTCACTTGGAGTAACTTAAGATTAAGCTAATTAACCGAGTAATTTTTTATATGTTTCTTAAGGCTATGGCCTAACCTCGAAAACATGGCCTTGAGATCAATCATATCACTGTATTGAAGAGGGGTTTTCCGTCTTGCCAGTCTCATTATAGTGGGACATTCTTCCGGCGAATAGACGCATATACTCCTCTTCGCACGTTCTATTGCATAGTGCATCGAATCTGCCTCCATTTGAGTGTGTCCGCTTTGGAGATACTTAATTGTTATCGAATTTAGCTTCAAAGTATTGTTGATATAAATCAATAGTGTAGCAATGAACCTGTTTCTCTTCTGTCCCCCACAGCAGTCTGAGTAGAGAATAACATCGGTTACCGATTCGTCTAACGAGTTCAATATTTTCCATATTGTGGTCCCATTTTCGTCCGATCTTCGTTGACCCTGATTTTCATCCCATAGGAAACAGTAACCTTCTCCACTGGCAATGTCGTAAAGTAAGTTATTGCACGTCGCGAACTTTCGACTGTAATACATCGTGCTTACGTTGCTACAAGGAGTTGTTAACACTGACTGGAGGTCAAAAGTAAACACTTTTAAATTACTGTTTTTTTTAGCTGATTCCTTGTCAGTTTGCTTGTTAGTTCTTGCCTTTGTCTTATTAAGGATGTGTTCATCATAGGATTTCTGAATGGACTGTTTGTCCTCAGCGTTTTTGTACCTCTCTCATGTTAAGCAGGTGTCCTTTTTTGGACGGTGGAAAAAATAATTATAATTATTGCAAAATATCCGCCGATAAACGTTTTCTTTAATTATAGCGTCCGGGTGGAGTTCTTTGAATAAATCGTACATTTTTGATATTGTTAAGTCGGAGGCAAGATAAAGTGGTTTACTTTTTGCTCGAGTGTAATGGCTTTCGACGGCTGGAAATGACTCGATGGCTAACACAGATATTGCGCCGTCTGACATGTTCAAAGTATTAAAAAAAAACTCCTTGCATACCTGTTTAGCTTTGATTATGAGCACATACGCTATTGTTATATTGAGAGGACGATTTTATAGATTAAATTAGGATCACAACTAACGTGGGCGATAAAAAATGATTAGGATTTGTGGACAATACTATTCTCCATCGTTCTCCATCCCCAAAATTTTTAACAGAGCGACTTGGAGCGACTTATGGCCAATTTACTCTTTTGAATTCTCTAGGAGATGAGTCCAGATTTCTGGAAAAGGAGTCAACGTGGGCGATAAAAAAATGATTAGGATTTGTGGACAATACTATTCTCCATCGTTCTCCATCCCCAAAATTTTTAACAGAGCGACTTGGAGCGACTTATGGCCAATTTACTCTTTTGAATTCTCTAGGAGATGAGTCCAGATTTCTGGACAAGGAGTCAACGTGGGCGATAAAAAATGATTAGGATTTGTGGACAATACTATTCTCCATCGTTCTCCATCCCCAGAATTTTTAACAGAGCGAGTTGGGGCGACTTATGGCCAATTTACTCTTTTGAATTCTCTAGGAGATGTCCACAAATCCTAATCATTTTTTATCGCCCACGTTGACTCCTTTTCCAGAAATCTGGACTCATCTCCTAGAGAATTCAAAAGAGTAAATTGGCCATAAGTCGCTCCAAGTCACTCTGTTAAAAATTTTGGGGATGGAGAACGATGGAGAATAGTATTGTCCACAAATCCTAATCATTTTTTATCGCCCACGTTGACTCCTTTTCCAGAAATCTGGAATCATGCATCATAACAGCGTTAACATAAGTTCTGTTAAGTGGTTAACATTGCTCTGTAAACATAACAGAATGTGTCTAGGGTTATAAATTTTAAAATTTAACTTCACACACATCCCTAAATAAATAATTTTAAATTAAACATTACGAAAAACTACAGTTTCTGACTTAAGACATTTTTGCATTAAAGATATATAATATTTTTTAAACTATTTTTTGTTAATATTTGATTTATGATTTTTTTTATTGAAATATAGTCTAACTATGATTTGATAAGACTTGTTAAGAGCTGTTAGAAGGTTGTTTTCATTCATTTGAGTCTGTACCAACCATTCTTAAAAATTAATTATTCATATACTCTTTGGTTTCAGTCTTTGTACTATACTTCACGAAAACAATTATTTACTATAGTTTTAATTAAGTTTATAGAGAAAATAATTTGTTGTTAAAATAAAAACATAATTCACAGGTGTAAAACATGAATCACAGCATTTGACACTTATTTTCAATAAACATTTTATACATATTAGAGATAAGAATCTTGTGAGTGCATAATTGAATAAAATACTTTTGTCAATAGACAGCGTAATTTTCATGGTAGATTATTAAACAATTAACCAACGATATGGGGAAAATTAGATTACATTAAAAAAGTGAAGAACATTTTTACTAGGCGTTTATAAAGATCTACTAGAACTCCCTTTCTTAACAAAATAGAAAGGTTAGTCGGAAACAAAACGAATGGTTTCCCGAAATATACATGCGCTTAAAAATCAGGTTCATAAGACGCACTATTGTAAGACACTGCCAATCTTCCAAATTTGCCCGCAACCCACTGGATTTTAGAAAGCCAATGTTTTTTCTCCAGGTACAATTAGTCCCGCCCATGAATGTTTTTAAAACGATTAATATGACAATAATATGATTACTTATTAACTTATTATGATTAACATGATAAGAATATGATTAAGGGAAAAATATTATGATGTAATATTACGAATTGTATATTTAGTCATAATATGATTTAATAATCACACTGTGCTAGTTGAAAAAACAGACAAGCTGGGCACCTGCCGCTTTAACCTAATTCGGGTACGCTGACTCCAGTGGTGCAGGGGTCAAATTTAAGAATTTCAACCATACAAATATGGCCGTTTAATGAAATTCTTAAATTTGGCCCCTGCAGCGTCTTGGATGCCCCTAGATGGGTCAAATGTATGACCATCCCCACTTTATTTTTCATCTCAATCATTTATTTCTGACCTACCCGCAATATCCATTCCTTAAGGGGGCTCCCATACAAAATGTTCAATGAAGACTAGAAATATACTGAAGAAAAAGTCCCATAAATGCCCAGGAGTTGCTCCTTGTGGGATATAATGTATGACCGACCTCAATTAATTTTTTGTCCTTAACACTTTCTCAAGACCCTTATCACCGCTTCTTAGGGGGGGCTTCCATACAAATATTGCGTTATATGAAATACTTTTGTGAATATAATCAAAAGTTGCTAACAGATTTTAATCATTTATGGCTTGTTTTGTTTGCATCTTCTGCAAAAAATTGGAAGCATAGCTGCATTTTCCAATTTCTTATGCATTTTTAAAAAACAAAAATTTCGAAATTTTGACATATTTCTTAAAGGAAATTTTATTGCGGAAAACATAAAAAAGGCCAGCACCCCTGGATTCAGCGTACTCGAATTAGGTTAAAACGCCAAGTGCCCAGCTTGTCCAAAAAATTTAAATTTCTAGCACAATGTAATCGTAACATAGTGACTACACTCTTCTTCATAATATGTTGCTCTTAGAATTTGTTAACCACAACCATGAAGGTACCACAACGCCTTCCAAATCCAATAAAACCTGTAAAGTGGTGCTGATTCTAGCAAATTTATGTTAATATACACAGTGGTCGTTGATACAGTAGATATTCTACATTAAGTATCCCTCTCTCTCTCTCTCTGAAGACCATTTTTGCGATTTTGAAAATTATGATTCTTCATTACGGAGAAGTTACTTTTACTAATTTAATGTTACTTTTTTATTTAAAAAATACTTTATATAACCTCGAATTCGTTATATGTATATCATTCCAAAAACAAGCACCTTTTTCCTAATTGACACAAATATAAAGTTGATAAAACAAAAATTTTTAATTTGGAAATAGTAATTCTTTTAAAATTTGTACTCTATTTTCAAAATTTACTTTAAAACCCTATATTGCAAAATGTGTAGTTAAGTTTTTAATTAAACTTGGTGCCATATTCTTCATAATCTTTGATATTTATATACATACATATATATGTATGTATTTCCGCTACTTAATGTTCTATCAAAATGTTCAATTAATCTTTAATCTTAATTCAAAAAGATCAATTTCAATGAATTGTTTTTTTTCAATGGAAAGTCATTTATGCCTATTGAATGAATTAAATATTAGTTTTTTACATTTTTCTCCTTCTAGTCTTACATTTTCATTTATGACAACTGACAAATTCTTCATTATACATTTTTAATACTTATAAATAATAAAACAAATATTTAAGAGATTTTTTTTAAACATTTAAAAAAAAAATTAATACGCTAAGTAATAGTACTATATTATTACTTATGGATGCCAGATGAATAGGATTTTTAAGTTAGAACCAGCGTTGCGAGTGGATTATTCGTAAAAATACCTAAACATGCTAAAAAAAAATCCGATTTTCCCTACAGGATGAAAAAATTTCCCCTACAAAATGCCTACGCATTATTGTCATATTAATAGAAGAAAATACATAAGTAATAAAACATTAATTTTGTTCAAATATGTATATTAAACCATTGACAAAAAATAAGTACAAATCTTAAAAGAATTATTAATATCGCACTTGTTCAACATAACTGTATTAACTCAAAATTTTCAGTAGAAGCAAAACAATTCTTAATTTAATATGAAAGGCATATGAAAAAGTATTTTTAAACCAACCGTTGCTTTACCAAAACGTAGACAATATAGCTCGATATTTTTACAGTGGGTAGATATGAATAATACCTGACGATTATTTCCAAAAAGTGAAAAACTTAAAATTTTGAGTTAATACAGTATTGTTGAGTAGGTGCGATATGTATGAACTACTAAAATTCAATTAAGGGATATCTCAGAAAAAAAATACACATACATATTAGTGTCGGTCACTTTATAAACCATAAACAACTCTGAAAATATATTTTTAAGCAATTTTAGAGAAAAGAAAACATTTTCAATCGCATTGGACAAGAAAATATCACTAATAAGGCGTTTTTTCTGTATTTATTTGTATTTATAATGCAAAATGGCGAAAAACCCCTACATTTTGATGATCAGAAAAAATCTGTCCGACTTTCCCTACGTTTATATTTTTGTATCAAAAATACCTTAATGGGATTTCCCCTACTTTTGGCAACACTGGTGAGACCAATGAAAATCTGCTCCAATCTATCTGCATATATTGTATGTATAGATATATGAACATATAAAAATAAGTTTCATTGTGTTAGTAATTGATGTTCTCTATAATGCGTAAACCAAATTTATTTCTAGAAGTTTCACATGAAATGGGACGTAAATACGGCTATTAATGCTTTTGCACGATGTATTTATTGTAATGAACATACCTTTTTTGTGCGTGTATGGGAGATTATTTTAAATATCACGCCTAAAAGGCTTAAAAGATTTTGATGAAATTTGGTACGATGATTGAAAATTAATATTAGATTAAAAAATGACAAATGGTCAAAAAAAGGAAAAAATATAACTGTTTTTTTTAAAGTAACCATTAATCCTGAATCCAAAATTTACGTACTTTATTGAGCTACGTCTGCATGTCACAAAGAAGTACATTTTATTATTGGCCTGCCAGGGGAAATTTAGTGTACTTTTTAATCAAGACATCACAAACTTATCTTTAACAGAAAGGCGGCAAACATGTCCCATGTTACCAACTCTCCAAATATATTGGCCAAATTCTCAAACATATAATTTCCGAAAAATATAATATTAAAAACTCTGCAGAACTTAAAAAACAATTACAACATACATTTATCGCGGACAATGAAGTTCTCATATCATTTGATGTCGTGTCATTATTTACAAACATCCCTTTGCATACTGCCATAAAAAACATAATGGGAAAATGGGAAACTATTAAAAAACAAACAAAAATCTCGAAGTCCACTTTTTTGAAAATACTTAAATTTTGTCTCACGGATAACAATTATTTCGTCTACGAAAATAAAATCTATAGCCAGATTTTTGGAATGCCAATGGGGAACCCCCTTTCTCCTACTATAGCTGATGTAGTACTGGACAGTTTACTCGACGAGGCAATAGCCGAATTAAAAAAGAAAAATATAAATTTAAAATACATAGTGAAATATGTAGATGACATCTTAGCTATAGTAAAACGGGACGACAAAGAAGAGATCCTGAATGCTTTCAACGCATACCATCCAAAAATCCAGTTTACTACGGAAATTGAAGAGAATTTTAAAATTGCATATTTGGATACATACATATATCGACATAATAGTTCTATTAAATTTGACTGGTATTCAAAAGAAACATCATCTGGTAGACTTATGAATTTTAATGCAACTCAACCAAAATACCAAATAATAATTTTTAGGGTACTATATATTAGCGATGAAGAATACCATGTTAAAAACATAAAGAAAATTACAGCAATATTAATAAATAATAGCTTTCCAATTAAACTTATACACCGGCTAATTGAAGAAACACAAAGAAAATTAAAAAACAACACAACTTCAAGCAGCACTGAAATTGATGACAAAGTTTTTTACAGTGTAAAGTTTATTCCTGGTTTAACGGACAACAGAAATATTAAAACAACGATAGACACACAAAACATATGTTACGCCTACAAACCACATACTACACTCAACTCTATTTTTTCCAAAATTAAAATGCCTGTAGAAAAACAACAACAAAACAACGTTGTGTACGAAATAGCATGTAAGGGAAATGACGATGCATAAAAAATATTATTGATTTATAAGAGGTTTATTAAGCAAATTTCCAAAGAAAATTCGTTCAATAAACCTGTTATTAACCTGAAATATTTTTTTGGAATAAGGCCTTTAAAATTTTAAATGTTCGCTAATTTTTACTAGAAAAAATCATTAGGAGTATAAATTTTGACTCAAAATAGATTTACTTTTATCAAGAGATAAAAAACATACAACTAAATATGTGCCTTAAAGATCACAAAACTATAACAATTAATTTTTTGAAAGAACAAAAGTGGGTGTTTAAAAAAACTCTTGGTACATTCTTGTCAATACGTTTTTCATTTTTAAAAAAATTAATAAATTTTGAATTCATGAAAGCGCTTTAGGGCAAAAAATTCCATAATTGAACTCAAAGGGTTAAAAAGTGTAAAACGGGATTTTTTTTACAAAATTAAAATTTAATTTTAAAAAAAGGTATAAACCGAATTGAATACTTTCGAACAAATAGATAGAATCATTTAAGGCGAAAATCAGAAATCAACAGCATCAAAAATTCACTTCATATCCGTTACCGATTACACTGTCATGGAGTTGTTATATCTGGGAACATTTTATCTTTTGGGCTAAACTTGATTTGTAATTTAACAATAAATTGACAAACGCAAACAATGGTCCGACCGAGTGACAATCTCGACTATCCAATAATTTTTTCGCTACACGTATACTTTTAATGATAAATAGGGCTTTGAAATATTTGAAAAAGAAAAAATCCTATTTGCTTCAAAGTACCACTTTGGATGACCCAAACGATTTTTTTTTAGCAAGGAAAGCGTTTTTTAATCAGCAGTTGGTATTCTCTTATCTCCCATTTGGCAAAGACAAATTTTGATCAATAAATATGTTTTTTTATGTAAATATTTCAGCAACAACACTTTTTTTATTTTTTTTTGTATTTTTTTTTTAACAAAAAAAAAAAAAAAACAAATAAAAAATGTGACACAACTAGTTTAATAGCAAACATTATTGTTTTTATTATATGTTTTCATTAAAGTGTCTGTACATGTTTCAATTATTTTTCAGATGAATTACATAAGGAGCACAAGATGCAGGCCTTTTTGAAGGCCTCTATACTTCTTCCTACATGATTCGCTTCTCATGATATCCTGCCTTCAAAAGTATGCCTTCTAGAAGGTATAAACTTCTTTTTGAAAGACCTTCTAAAATATTAAGAACACATTCGCTACTACCTTCTTTAAGAAGGGAGAAAGGAAGTTGTTCAGTTTTATTTACTTTTTAGTTTTAGTGAGCGTCTTACTCCTTTCCTTGGGAAGTTGATATTAAAGGCAGTGTGGAAGGGCTTGCTCCAAATGACAACCTGTGTAAAAAATGAATAAGTAGGAAATGCGGCGAGAAGGGCTTAGGACTTCTAAATAAGGCCTTCTATTAGGCCTCTTTACTCATTCTAGTTACCGCTGGGAAGTATTTAGAAAATGTTTGTTATTGTCTACAAGCTAAATAAATCTGTTGTTGTTCTTTTTTATGAAAGTAAAAAAGTGTTAAAATTTCAGGGTTAAAGCAATAAATTCTTAATATAGAGAGAGCTCTAGCCAATGTGTAAAACTAAAAACACAGTACTTACTAGTTTTTCTGATATATAATCAGTTTTGTTTCCAGATATGTATTATAAAATATGTGGCATTAACTGCCTATTTCACGGTGTCGAAAGAATTTTTTCTTTAGTATTTGTTTTTTTTTTAGATGTAGTTGTTTGAAAGAAGGAATTCTTCGACATTGTGAAAAAGGCAGTTAAGTCTTTTATTATCTACATTCGTCAGCAAACTACGCACTTTCTAGATTATGTTTAGCTTTAAAAAAACTAAAAATAGCATTTTATTTTCTTTTAAAAGTTGTCACAAAATTAGAACATCCATTTTTTATTCCTGGTTGTAAAAGATGCAATTGGGTATATGTGTTGTATTTAATACGACTTTATTCAAGAAAATGATCTCTCGCAAAAACGACTAATTAACCTAATATTATTTTTTTTTCTGGGTAAAATAACTGCAAAACATTTAGCGAAATTAAAAAAAAGTTATAAATCCAATACGATAAAATCCGAAAAATGTACATTTCTAATGGCGTTTTGATCTAATTTCAAATGTAAGGCAATGATTACTGTATCTCTCCAAGTCAGAAAATATTTCGAACTTAATGTTTACTTAACACTACGTTTCCATTTAACATTTTGCGGGATTTTTTTTTAATCTTGATTCCCCAATCCCTAATGCTGCAGCATTTAAATAAGTAAATTTACAGAGATTCTCCAGACAATGCTATACATAAAATGATTACCGAAATATTCCGCAAGGCCATTTGCACGAAACACCGCTTACCATTTTAAATATTTCTAAATATTTCGCAAGGCCATTTGCACCAAAACTGAACAACTCCGCTATTATTTTGTGCTCTAAATTGGAAGTCGGCACATGACTTATGGTGCATCAAACAATCGACTTACTTAAAAAAAATTTTAAGAACATAAAAATTTATTAAATAAGTCCAGTTATTTGGCCAGCAAAATTTTGCGCTTTAATTCCTTTGAATTGTTTAACTCTGATGTCTCACGTGTGTCGTTGGGTTATATGAAGTAATCAGTAATTTTAAACGTCTTCAAATATTTAATATTCGAACTACAACCGAGATACAGGTCCAAATGATTATCAAAAAAAAAAAAAAATTTTATCAAGCAGGATCACGCACGAAAAATATTTAAATTATCACAATTAAGCATTGTTTAAGGCTAGGTCACGCTATTATAATTTGTATTAAGACATCTAAAAACTCAAGTATTATGTAAAACTGTAATTGTGTGAATGCAATGGAAAATGAAAATTATACGAAAAAAACTGACATCCCACTTCATAATTTTTTGCAACAATACTTTTCATTCGATCAGAGTTGCATTTTAACACAACCATTAACAACCACACACACGATATACTTTTTTAATAAAGTATCTTCCAAATGAAACACAATGGGATTTTTCTGTGTTATTTGAATCAACATATATTAATTTTTACGTAAGTACATATTCTAAAGTACCTAAAGAATGGGTTTGTGTGGGCGTAAGACAATTTGCGTGATTTTCTCAAATTACACACGACAAGAAGAAATCACTTCACCCGCGCCACTCTAATTCAAGTAAACAATTGGATTATTATTAAACTATTAATATTTCTTATCTAACTTGTGTATGTAGAGATTTTTGTTTACTTTTCAGGACTAGTTAAGAAACCAATGTCTGGCATCACCATTAACATTTTGTGCTAATGCTCTCGCATTTAATACAAAGCTCAACAGACAAGTAGTCTAATACAGAGCGATTAAAAAGTAGCATACGCACGCATAAAAAACGAATAATCGTAAAACTCGTAAACAATGAATATTTAAATAAAAAAAACATTTAAAAAACAAAATAATATTAAAGATTTTAGAAACAAAACAAAACAAAATTGTAAAAAAATATTTCTCAATAATAAATATTATAAAACGAAATTTTCAAAATTTATACCCAGTTTGAAAATGTATAATATTTAAAATTGAAATGGTCTAAAAATGTTTTAATTTAGTTTTGGAAAGTTTCTTAAAATATCAGAAATTTTCTTAAAAAAACTAAAGAAAATGTAAGAAAAGTAATTAAAAGTAAAATATGGTAATATAATATAAAAATATATTATTATAAACAGACCACAACGTCATTTTTTCCGTGCGCTTAGTACTATCTTATCTTTCGTTATATTCAAAACAAAAAAAAAAATTAATTATACATACATATGTGGTTTAAATTAAAAAAAAAGCTTTATTGAAGTTAATTTCTGTGCTAATATTTTAAAGAATTAATATAAAAAATACATATAATAATTTTTCATTAGCACAACAACAAAATCATATGAATGTTAATCTCGTAATAAAATTATAAAATATTTATTTAAAATTTAAACAAACACTATTTGTGTAGTTATTGACAAAAATTTGGTTTTGAAAACAAATAGGGTCTTTTTAAGACAGAGAAATGAGGTATACAGTAATCCCCGCTTAAGTGTGAATTGTTAAATTGCGCAGTTTTTTACGCATTTAGGTGAAGATTAATTTACAAAAAATCCGGTGCATTAACAAAGCCCCAGATGAATGCGCAAATTTAAAAAATCTCGTATAAAAGTCAAAAATATATATCGACCCCTTTGCGCGAAATTATCGTATATGCCAATTTTTTTAAATTGAGTTTTTGATGCAATCTTGTTCTACATTCAAAGAGACGTCACCTGACAAAATATTGTAGGCGAATTCCACTTCGTTGCTCCAAAAATTTAATGTATATTTTAATTTTTATATGAAAGCGAACGCAGAGAAAAGTAGAAAAATGGCTGTCCTGTAAAATTTGGTTTTTGTAACATACGATAATTTGGTGCAAAGGGGTCGATATGTTGATAATTTCTAAACAAAAATTCAATAAAAGAAAATAAATTTTCTGAATAAAAATTATAACGACCATTTTTTTATTTGGAATAAAGAATTTACTCTGGGAAAACTTACATTTAAAATCGTTTCAAGAACATAATCCTTTTTTTTTCTCAATATTGTGAACGCGATTTAAATCCATTGTAACATCGTCTTGCCAGATAATTTTTTTTATAAACAAGATGGAATGCTATAATCAGTTGTGCCGAATCGTTGATACCCTCCACCGACAGTTAGAGTACTTTAGTAGTGGAACCTATATGGAATCTACAAATTATTAGCCAATCTTTGTAAAAACTGACGTTAGTATTTTAACTGGTTGCGGTTTAGACCATTAAAAAGTTTTTTGCTCTTATTTCTAGTCATATAAAACTTAATTAGTTTTAGCCGTACATTAATTATATTATGAAGGAGAATTTATATTGGACCCATGGTTATTTATAGATCCATCATCACAAAATTCGGTAGATTAATTTCTGGTAATATAAAAAATCAAAATAAGAAGAATTTGAGTGTAGTATTGAAATGTTATTTGGCATTTTATTAATTTCAAAGTGCTTTTCAGAAGGCTGTTTTACATGGGACCTTTGATAATTACATGGTGTTATTTCTGGCTATATAAAGCTAAATTGGACCAAATTTTACCACAGTATCTATATTTTCTACGGTGTTAGACGTATTTGAATAACTTTCTAGAGTGGGCGTTATGTGGGACCTGTGGTATATTATAGACCGATCTTCACTAAATTTAGTAGTATAATTTTTAGTTCTATGAAACTAAATTTTTTTGAGAGTGGGCTTATGATAAATTATAGACCGATCTTCACGAAATTTGACAGTGTGATTTGTAAATTATAGACCGATCTTCACGAAATTTGACAGTGTGATTTGTAAATTTTAGACCGGTCTTCACGAAATTTCACAGTTATATAAAACGGCTTCGGACTAAAATTAATTACAATAGCATTATTCGTTCCGGTTTTAGGTGAACTAAAGTATTTTCAAGAGTGGGCTTTATATAGGGCCTATTGTAAGCTATGGATCTATCTTTAAGAAATTTGTCAGTGTGATTTCTAGTCTATGGTAAATTATGCTTCATCTATTAAAGTGGGCTTTATAAAGGGCCAATGGTATTTCATAGACTGATTTTCACGAAATTCGATTGTGATTGCTTGTCATATATAACAAATTTGTGCAAAATCTTTCATAAATCCGTGCATTGCGCCACCATTTTTTAATGGAGTGTTTTAACATTGGATTCATTACTCTTAAGGCCGGGAGTAACAGTAAACTTACCGTAAATAAGTAGACCAATCTATTTCTTACAGATTAAGACGTAACATCTTTCTGCTAACTATAATCGTTCTAATTGCCTTACACACAACAAAATGAATCAGCTGATTTG
Source organism: Pollenia labialis (assembly GCA_949318255.1). Taxonomy (NCBI): domain Eukaryota; kingdom Metazoa; phylum Arthropoda; class Insecta; order Diptera; family Polleniidae; genus Pollenia; species Pollenia labialis. The sequence continues at coordinate 27,300,029 of OX439141.1, read as the reverse complement.
CAACATTACTGTTACTCCCGGCTAACTGCGCTTTTATCCTACTGAGCCGATATAGCGTGATAACTAGAAGAAATTTGACACCAACATTGTTCTTTTCTCTTGAGTTTTTCGAAAGTCAGCGTGTTTTCAACAGACGGATAGACAGACGGACATGACTTAATCGACTTAGAATTACTTAAGGACCCAAAATGTATATCGTTACCTGATACGCAAATGGCCCTAACTTACCAAAAATTAAAAATCAACATTGTCATTGATTCTAATGTATTGCATAAACACAAATGTCCACAAAAAATATTGGAATCTTTCGACCAAAATTTGCGTTTTTATTAGCAAAAAACAAAAGACTCTATCTACAAATGATTAGTATATGGTAAATACTAAAAGACCTTACTTACAGTTTGCATACAATGCAACATTGTTTATTGCCAAAACAACTGGTAGGTTTTACAAGAAAAAAAAAACTAATAAACCGCTTAGCCGATTTATATATCTCGAAAACCAGAGCTAATCTGAAAAAACCGCGGCCACCACTGGATTCAGCGTCGGCGAATTATGTTGAAACGCCATGTGCCCGGTCACGAAAAAAAGTGTCAATTTCATGCACAGTGTTATGAATGATGCACAAACAATATTAGCGCATGTGTTTTCCACAAATCTACCGAACCGAACACTAAATAAAGTTTTTTGTATTATTAAGACCGCATTTAATTACAAAATTTTTGTACCGCAAAATGTGGTAAACTTTAACGAAAATAATAGCGGTTTTCACCCTTTGTATTAAGTGTACAACTCTGCTTTTCTTAATACGATTACTATATACTAAAAAGCATGAGTGTCTTTTTCGTTAGTATTGTAAATTAATGAAGTTGCTGAGTGAGGAAAACAGCCAGATATAGTTTCTTCAACTGTTTTATTCTGGGTTATTTATCAAACGTGTTAACTACAGCTTTTTATTGGATTTTTGAACCACAGCGTAGTAAATTTTAGTATAATACATTTTGTTGTTGCAGTCTTGTAAATCTTAGTACTTTAACTAAATTAATAAGATTCACACGGACCACAAGGGGCTTTACTATCAAGGGTGAAAACCGCTAATGTAATTTTCAGTCGCTTCCAAAATTAAAGGGGTATTGAACTAAGATGGTATCAATATAAGTATGTGTACCCCGGTAGGCTAGCTGGTAGTTTTTTTGTTAATAATTTTTCTCTCTTCAGTGAAATAGAATTTTTACATTTAAAAAATTTAATTCACTTAAAAATTGTTTCAGTTTGTATCTGCCCCTAAGAGCTTTTTAATTTGTTTTATATTCCCTGTATTGAAAATAGTTTCGCTAAAACCTATAATTTAGCTATTTAAAATACATTCTCTTAATTCGCCATTACTCATACCCCTGTCAGTTATGAACAGTGATGCCAGAAGTGCAAATTTATTTGCATATTTTACAGATTTTTTACAAAAATGTTTGAAGATTTTTAGTTGAAAAATTACAGATTTTTTAGCTCGGTTTTGTTGTCACTTATGTTTGTACTATTTCCACTTCTGGTATTAATAAACGAAATATATCAACCATTCATGGAGGAACCGTGTGAAAATAGATTCATTAGTAGGAATTTTATTCACAATAGATTACTTAAAAAATAAAAATGCACATTGTCTTGATACATTAATATCGCCAGACTTATGTCTTCTGATTTTACACGAAGTAATATGCATATGTACCTACGTATACATATATTCATATGTACTTATGTATAAATATCTTTTTAGTTTAAACAACATGTCCAGCAATTAACTTTTAATTTGTTGTTTAAATTAACAAAGATGTGATTATTCCTTACTTAGCCTGAGTAATTGAATTTGATTAGATATTTTTAATGTAAAAATATCAAATAATTATCAGCCATGTTCTGAATATCGCATTGAAGTGAAGATTTACAACACTTTTCGGTGTTGAAAGTTCAAAAAAATATATTTTCTTTTTTATACCTCGTACTTCGAGGACCCCCTTATAGATATTAACCAGAACTACTTTTAAAAATACCAACGATTTTAAATTCCAGAACATTGGCCGTATATTTTGAAATGAGTTGTTGTATATTTTTCTAAATAAACTACATAAAAAATGTAATAAATGTGTTTTGACGATTTATTAACGATTTTTCCAATCTTGGCGCAAAATTTGCAGATTTTTTGATGAAAAATTATTTTATTTTTTTTTTGCAGATTTTACCTCTAAAAGTTCTGGCAACACTGGTTATGAATAGTATGGCTTAACCCCATCTAAACACCTCCTACATTAATAAAGACTGCTACAATTTAAACATTTTGTTTAACCCTCAAACACTTTATTTAATAACATATTAAATTTCTACTACAATTTATTTTATTTTGTTGCTCTTGTTAATGTTTATAAGTTTAATACTTATTTGTTGTTTTATCAAAAATGGGACTGACTGTTTTGTACGAAATATTATCAAGCGTTGACATTATACGTGTATTATCCGTCTGTCTGCTTGTCTTTCTATTTAAGTATAAAACGTATGAATATTTTTTAATTTTCAATTTCCTACAGTGTCGTCTGTTATTGTTATTTTGAATGATAATATGAGTAAAGTGCTTATATGGGAGGAACGGCAACACAAAAAAAAACATTTTTTTAAATTATATACAAAAACAAAAAAGGCAGATTGTAAAGCGTATAAATGTTTTCATCATTATTAATTGTCATGCATGGCTGGCATAATGTTCAAAGTACATATTGGTTGATACATACAGTAAATGCTGGATATAAAACATAGAAATGTTTATAATTAACCCTACAAGTTAACATAAATTTTTTTTCAAGCAATGATTTTCTTGGAAATTGCACTTTATTCCTTTACTTGTAATTCAATTAATTACGCCATGACTGATATGGAATTGTACTTGTTTAAGTACTAAACGCGTTTTTATGCCCCCAGAGCAACTATTCTATATTCAGAATCACTTTCTGAGTCGATCTAAGGATGTCCTTATGTCCGGCTGGCTGGCAGTTCATTTAACCTTGCGGGTAAAGTTCAGGTCGCAATTTTGAAGATAATTTGATGGAATTTGGTATATACAGTCTTCTTGTGTTCATTAACCATTTTATTATGTTGGTATCTTGATTTAATTTGGCCCAAACACATTTAATTGCATCTTTATTACCAAATTCTTTTTGAAGCGGTCCATATTTGACAAAGCTCCCATTCAAAAACCATTCCCGAAAATATGTTTTAATGCCATAACTTCCTTCGTTGGCAAAATTATGTGTTCGTAGGTCAAGAACTGATCATAGGTCCAATATAAAGGCGAAACAAATCTAACATAGATGTAGATATACCAATTCATAAAAAAATTTATAAAAAAACAGTCACAATTTATAAGTTTGACTGTAAAACATAAAAACTGAATAATGAACTAAGTAAATGATGGTTTGTTGACTCATCATTCTCTCAATTATATTAACATTATTTAAACATTAATGTTTATTCATTCGTTTCATTATCGCTATTGAATTTGTCGTTTTTTAATTGGTTTTGGCAGTTTTAAGCATAAAAACATTTTTATTTTTTGCAAAAGATTTAATTTTGTGCAAAATTGCCGCTATTAACTAATTCATTGAGAATGCATATACATGTTTAAAATGCTTTTTATAAAATATAGAAAATTTCTTTTGTAAAACTTTATTAAATTAAAAATGTTTTTATGAATACAGGCATATATGTTTTATTGTTGCAAAGCTTTTCAATTCTCTGTCTAAATCTTAACCTAAAATACAAAAGGCCCTAACTGAAAAAAATTTAATTTCGACTTTTTCATTAAATCTGATGTATTGCATCAACACAAATATCCGCAAAAAATGTTGTAATTTTTCGACCAACATTAGCGATTTTATTGACAAAAAACAAAAGGCTCTATCTACAAAAGATTATATCGTAAACGCTGTATAATTGTTGTTAATTGCCAAAACAAGAAAAATAAAAGAAAAATATTATTGAGGGCGTTTTGCGTTTTAGGTGACGATATATAAAATTGAAAAATGTGTGTCTGTTTGTTTGGTGGCTTAAAGACTCCGAAACAACTTAACCGATTTTTACTGAAATTTTTACAGTAACATCACGTGAGTCTTGCAAATAAAAAAAGGATACTTAATTTTTCGATAGGGGCAGGGTAAGTGGTTCCTTCTATAGGATCCCAATATTAAGTATTGCATATCTTAAGAGCAGTTGCACTAATTTTCTTGGACTTTTTGCTGCAGCATCTTCTGAGCCCCGAAATTGAAAAAAGATAGTAGCAGGGGAAGAGGTACCCCCATAGGACGCCAATGCTAAATATCGCATATCTTAAGAATTGTTTTAGTGAGGATGTTAAAACTTGGAAGGAGCCACTCTTATGGTAGAAATCAGGGCTGTGGAGTTGAAGAGTCGGAGTTGAGGTTTTTGTGCCGGAGTCGGAGTCGTAGTACCCACAAAAACTCGCGACTACGACTCCAAAGTTTTTCGGCATAACAAATTTAAAAAACATTTTCCAAAATAAAAATTATTCGAAATTGACGATGCAATATTTCAAATATCGATTTGAAATTTTGAAGAATAATTTTTATGCTATATTTAGCCATTTAAAAGCTTATGCATTAAACAAGTTAGAGTGCTATATTCGGATGCACCGAATCTTTGACACCCTCCACCGACAGTTAGAAAATATGAGATCTATAAATTATTAAAAGACGTCAGTATAGAAATTTTTTTTTTATTTTAGTTAACGTGTCTTACAATATTTATAAGAACGCTACTCCAAGTGGAGCTTCTAGCAACCAGTATAGAAATTGGTTCCGGATTAAACCAATTGTACGACAATCAGCGAATGTCTTTAAAAGTGGTTAAGGGCACTATTATTGTTAGCAACAAATTTCAAAATTAAAAGTGCTGGGTAGACGGAAGAGGAGGTGGTAAACTACACCTTTTAAATTAAAAACATGTTGTTCAGGGGGAGCAATACATTTTTACAAAATCATCCTGTGAGCCCCAGAAATAGACTCCTTGTTTTGTCGATAGTGGCAGTGGAGCAGTACCCCGATAGGAAGCATTTGTTGAATCAAATGTATGACTTAGTAAAGCAGCTGATTCATCATCGCGCAGCCCAAACGGCTCAAGTTAGAGACATGAAATTTAGACAGTGAATAAGTCACCCAACGAATAGATCCACAGAAAATAGTTTTTTGGAAATTAATCTGGAGAACCGTTACAGAAAAGTTTTCCAATTTAAAACAAAACTTTGTTAACAATAAACAACATCTGCCAAAAACTGGACTGGATTGAAGAAGCGGGAGTGGCTCCTCTATTACAAAGATATTGTAAATAACAGTGATCTTTGCTTTCCTTTACAAAATATCTGTCAAGAATTGGCTGGATTGGAGAAATGGTTATAACACCTTCAATATAAGCACAATATAAGTTTCTGTATATCAGTAGAACGGTAATAGTATTTATAAAAGTATATTAATTTGGTACTATTTGCTTTGTTATCGAAACACCAGATCTGTTTTAAAACTTTTATTTCAATGGGGAAAGCGAAGCGCACCGGGTAAAGCTAGTTGTAAATAAAATCAAAATTTGTGCACTAATTTCAATAAAAAAAGCACCAAATTTTTTTTATAGTGTATTTTGCTACGTGCTACTGGACATGAAATTAGCTCGTTGTTTTATTTTTATGTTTTATGAATTCTTAAAAACAAATATGGTAAAGTTGTTTATAAAATTTTTATATGTTTGAAGTCAAACTTTAATGATATCTCAGAAACTACTGAGCCAATTTAGAAACATTGTTTGCACGACCTACAGATAGTTTTGTAATGTTGTCGAATTTTGAATTTTTGTTTACTGAATATGGAGAACCCTACTCATGTTATGCTATAACGCGAAAACTAGAGCTGATGAAAAAAAACGAAGTGCAGATTCACGTTAGCGTTCCAAATAATTAGAGGCACAACTTTCATTTCAAGCATACAAAAAAGTTTATCAAAATTATCAAATATCAAAACCTACCGTTTAAAAATTTAAAGTTTAATAAAACCAAAGAATAGAAAATGCTATTTTTCTTCAGACCCGTTTCACAACTTACCGATAGCTTAATTTAGGAATTTATCGGCTGTCTAAAAAGTGTTCCAAAAATACAACTTTACTTTAACACTTTTTATGCAGCCGATTAAATATGTTCTACATTTCGCTATCGGAAGGTTGTAAAAACGGGCCTTAATCTATTAAAGAAACAGTCAGAAAGCCTCAACTAATATCCCTTTATTCCAGAAGAAGCCAATGTTAAGGCTGGATAAGCTTACACTAATATTTTACATTTAAAAAATATGGCGAATTAGTTGAGATCTAAGAATATAGGGCCAATAAATTTGAATACATTTAGACAACAAAAAACTGTGCGACTTGCAAAATGTTCTCCGAAATTAAGGACGGCCCTATTGGGCAGACTCTGTTTTAAGCTGCACTGCAATGTTTATCAAACTGCGTTGGCAGAAAAATACTGCTGCCAACCGTTCCTACAAGGGGAACAAAGTTAGGACGTCAATTCCTTTTTTCTGCGCGCCCGGTTCAATTCGCAAGCCGTTACTAGATCTACTTTTACTTTTTTTTACTTTTAGAATAATGGTAACAAATTCGAAAGTTAATAAAGAATATCTAAATTTTATTAAACTATACCTGTAAAAATGTACCCTTCTTCAATTATTTATTAAATTCACTTATCATATACATATTTAACTTTTTATGTATCGTTGCTACGGCTCATTTGTTTATTTTGCACATTGAAGCAAAGACAACTAAATATTTACTTAATCTGTTTTTTATTTAGTTTTTATTTTTGCCTGCTTAGTTGATTTTCTGATTAATTATTCAGGGGGTCAATATAAAAATTTTGATTAATATAATTTATTTGTCATTATGCATTACTTTAGGAAATAAACATTGTTAACTTTGTCTCTTCATTTTTTTCAGATCAACTTTTCACACATAGAATGCTACCGAGTTTTCATAATTTAATGAGGTGCTCTTCGAGCGTTTTAAAACAGTCTACATCAAGTAGTGGACTACCACAATCCTATAATCACGATGATCTTAATACGGCCACCTGCTCGGGACGTGGCGATTGCCTGAACGGCACTTGTCTATGTGAAATACGTTATGCTGGCGATGAATGCAGCGGCTTCAATTTGCCCTACTATGCTGGCATATCAAGTGTTTTCTATTTGGTTGCCCTGGTTTCGGTTATCCAGTTGTTTATTTGTATTGTAGCAGAATATCAAAGACTAAAGCAGCCATCGGTATTAAGAGCTTGTCGTGTTACAACACAGAAAATGCTATATTTTATGGTATTTGTTGCGGCATCTTTAAGGGGAGCCTACTTTACAACACCGGTAAGTTTGTCGAGATTAAAATTAAGGATTTTTTATTGAAATATTTTTTCCTTTTCAGTTGGATTTACAACCCCAGTGGGCTGTTACGTTAATGTCCGCTTATTATCCTTTATTAATGACTTGTGCTTCATTAATTGTTTGCATGTGGGCTGAGGTAAATTTTTTAATATTTTAATATTTAGCAATACAATTATTTCTATATTAATCGTAATATTAGAAAATCGTGTAAAATTGAATTATAATTATCAGTCAAAAACGATTACAAAAAGAAATCACAATTACTTTAGATTAGCGTAAAATAATCTTGCTTTTACACTTCAAATTTTGTTATTGAATATATCGCAATAGCAAGAGAAACTCAGAATTCTTTACAATTTACCGTAGGAACACAATTGCACCGAAGGGGATTTCTTCCAATCTAGCCGACATTATTTTTTTTTTTAGCTTATGTTGCTTCTTAAAAGTTATTGAGTGCCCTTAGATCGATGAAACTTGGCAGAAATATGTGTTCTGGTCCTAGGCAGGTAAACCTAAAAAATAAATGAAATTGAACCAAGTAGGTAAAAGTTCCCCCTAGAAGAACTAATCCAACCTCTGGAAAATTAAATGTTTATTAAAGTTTTTCCATACTTTTGTTAAGCAAATGCAACTTTTTAAGTTAAAAAACCTAAAATTGGACACAGGAGAAAAGTCCCCGCCCCCTTTTGTGGGCGGTTACCTTAAATAGTATTTCAACAAATTTACATATTAAAATAAATAGATTACTAACGCCTTAATACCATAAGAATTAAATTTTTGAACTATTATGGGCAGAGTGTGGTATCCCTTCAAACCCACCCCCGGAACGACCCTGTCAACAAAATTTTTTTTTAATTTTCTGCTAATTTCCACAAAATATTGATTTTTATGCTTTTATATGACTTTTATGTATTTCATAGTATTTCATTTATCTGAAAATAATTAATTGATTCGTAATTACAACAAATTTATAATAGTAACCATAAATTTAATCTAAAATAATAACAACTAATTTATTTAAAACACCTTCTCTTTTGCAATAAAATGATGATGAGTGCCATGGCTCTTCTTCCTCTGTTTCTTCAAAGTCCTCTTCTGAATCTAAATTCTCTTCAGAGCCAAGTTCAGGTGGAAGCATTAAAGAAACTGATTCTTTCGTAAAGTGTAATGACTTTTTTGAAGTTGGTCTTATGCCAGTAATCAGTGGAGAACTGAGCAAAAGTCTTTATAATATCTTTGTTACACTCAACCCTCGAAAACTTTCTATCAAAATTCTGCCTGTTAAATCGAAAAATATTTATTTCGCGCCTCAGAGGCTTCTTCTGCTTCGCTCATTACAGTTGCGCCATGTATTAAAATCTTGTGCATTGTCCGCCTCATAGTATGCCAATGATATAGCGTAACGTAAAGTTTTCAGTGTCTAAGCAATAATTGGCAAACTCGTGCAAATGGATTTTGGAACCACTTGTAAACTTCAATAATAACTTTGATTCGGTAAATAAATCAAATGCAATTCCAGTTATTTCTGCAGCTAATTCAGGTTTGGAAAAAAATCTTCTGCTGTTTCCAAATCCAGTCTTCGGTACATCCACTATAAGCCCTAATTCACTTCTAAATTTTTCATGGATAGTTTTTGTCCTCTCTTTAACAATAGTTTTGTCCTCATCCGATCTTAATTGCCACTTTTTCTCTGTGAGTTTATACGACAGGTATAAATGCTCTTAAATAGACGTATTCTCGCTGCAAAGGTGGTTAAAATCGGTACATTATGTTTCGCACATTCCTTTTTTACACATGTAGTATAAGTCTTAGCTGTAATAATTTAAATAAAAGACAACCAAAACATTTTATGACTGACCAAAGGGTTTCTATCATAATATACCTTTGCAAGATGAGTAAAAACAGAAAAAGGTGAAATTTTCAAAAATCGCAACAAAAAAAAAGAAGAAAAAAATGGCGCAAAAACGCGCAACGGTTTTTTTTTAATTAAAAAGTAGAGATTTAAAATTTTTAAAGTGAACAAAAAATTATATGTTTTTTAATCATCAACATCATCATGGTATGCTAATTTTTTCAATTTCATTCTCATTCTAAATGAATTAATATAAGGATCTGATGATATTTGCAAATAGCGCATTACATCTTCATTCGTAGAAACGCGTGAATTTTTACGCATTATTCATTGCTTCTTGCGCTTCTTCGGATAATAGCAAAAAAAAAAGTTAATTTTAAATAAAATTTAAAAAAATACTTTCAAAAAAAAAATTGCAAACAAACCTATTGGCAATACAGCCTCAGATACCATTTTGCTGCCGTGAATGAGAACTTTATGGACAGTGATAGGCATGTGATACCAGCCATAAAGATCTACATACAATTTTGCAGTGTCCATGCAATACGTATGGAATTTACCAACATCTATATTTTTACTAGTATTTATAGTATTTAATATAATTTGTAATCGGTGAATTAAGTCTACATTTACACCAGTTATGTCAGCGGTTATTTCTGGATTTTCAAATAATCTTCTAGAGACATTACCATCATTGGTTGTTCCCATGCCTTGTTTCACCACATCGACTTTTAAACCCAGAACTAATTTGAAATTTTTTTTTATTTCTGTTTTAACCGCTTCTTTCTGTTCTTTTGTGTCGTTATTTGTCCTCAATAATATTAAAAACAACAACAATTTAATATTATTTTACAGTTATTACGTATAGCGACTGAATGTGCGCGTTGCGTATTTTTGTAGTTTTTTGTATTTTTAAAGTTCTTTTGCAAACTTTTGCTATATGTTCTTAACTTCAAATGAAAGCTGAGACTTCAATATTTCATTTGATATAAGTCTGCACCTAGGGCGAGGGGCTGCTCTATATTTCCTAGTCCATTGAAAATGCAAAATGTTTAATTTTTACACCACAATTCTGTTGTTATGAAATTTTTTTTTGTATTTTTTTTTTAAATTTATTTTTTCATCTACTCTACACATCTACACAACAACTAAATTAATTAAAAAAATTAAAAAAAAAAATTATGTATTTTTTTATTCTTTTGAATATTACATATTGAACTAACATATTTCAAGCGCGTTGGCATCCCTCAATTTTGACTTGCTCTAGACCAAAAAATAATGAAGTTATGAGGCTGAAATTTCATGGAATTGTTACTCATATATCTGTTAATATACTGTGAAAATTTCATCCAAATTGGACGACACGACAAAAACCATTTTTTGCCGCGGTTACTAAAGGGCTGTCTCACTGTGCGGCGGTTTGATTTCAAATTGAAAATAAATGAAAATAATTTGAAAATCATAGCATTCTCAACAAAAAGGGGAAATTATTTTCAAATTGAAAAATGCCTTTATTTTCAACTTGCTTTCAAACGTTATCAAAAATTCCAGTTAAATTCTAAGGCCCGTTTTCACAACTTACCGATAGCTAAAAGTAGACTTTAACCGGCCTTATAAAAAGTGTTTAATTATTAAAACTTTACTTTTACTCCAAATTTTTTTTTTGATATTTTAATAAGGCTTAAGTTCGTCAAATTTAATTTTCATTAAATTATTTTTATGAAGAAAGGAATTTTACAACATGAAATTAATTAAAATATATTGATAATTTGATAATTTTTCATTCTTGACTGACCTGAGATTCGAACCCAGGCGTTTTACGGACAGGTTACCCTTACATGTTAAAGTAAAGATGTAATAATGGCATACGTTTTATACGGCCGATAAAATCGTACCTTTAGCTATCGGTAAATTGTGAAAACGGGCCTAAACCTGCTAAAATTTCTCACTTTACTAAAATTTAAATTATTAGAAAAATATATCCAAAGTTTGTTCAATCTTGAATTGATTTTTAATAAAAAATATTGACAATATGGGGGGATATCGCTAAAATAGAGAGCTTTTTCAATGGCCGAAGAAACCAGAAAAATTTTGTCTTAATCCGAAACATCGTTTGGGTGCAAAACTCATGCTGAATTCTAGCTGTCCTTCCCATCTACATATATTTATATAAAAAAAGTTCCATTGTGTTAGTAATTGGTGTTCTCTGTAATGCGTTTTGTTTCTGCGAAGTTCCCGTGGAAGGTGACGTCAATACCAAGGTTTTTATGTATCAACGGTCTTCAAATGTGTATTGGTTCATGAGTTATAGCCATTTTAGTGAACAATGCATTCATTCCGAAACATGTATTATTTTTTGCATGAAAATTTTGCGAATTTGACTTAATATTTTGAAAAACTGAAATTCAGTTGGTTTTTAATTTCATTACAATTCGATTTTAGTCAAACCATTACTTTAAATGTAACATGTATTTTTTCGTACATGAAAATTTTGCAAATTTAAGTTAATATTTTGAGAAACTGAAATTCAATTCGTGTTTTGCTAATAAGGCATTAGCACAAATGTAAATGCCAACACCTAATCGTGCAATGGATGACATTTTTGAGTAAGAACTGCAACGTAAACAACATTACGATCGCAACGAATTAAATGCATTTGTTCACGCAAATCTTTCGACATTGAATGCGAAGCAAAAAAGCCTACGATACAATTATGCAAGCTGTCAGTAGTGAAACCGGCGGATGTTATTTTCTGGATGCACCAGGAGGCACTGGAAAAACGTATTTAATTTCATTGTTGTTGGCAACGATACGTTACCAGAATAAAATTGCATTGGCATTGGCGTCTTCTGGCTTTGCAGCCACTTTATAAGATGGTGGTCGCACAGCACATTCTGCTTTGAAATTGCCATTGAATTACCAAGTTAATGAAACTTCCACATGTAACGTTTCAAAAACATCTGCAACGGCAAAATTATTGAAACGTTGCGGTATCATTATTTGGGATGAATGCACTATGGCGAATAACGAATCTGTTGGAGCATTGGAAAGAACAATGAAAGACCTTTGAGATAATTTAGAGTTGTTTGGTGGTGCCTTGATTTTATTGTCAGGTGATTTTAGGCAAACATTGCCCGTCATTCCTGGATCGACAGGATTAAACGATATATACAGGCGTTTCTGCCAAAAAGAAAATTTTTAATTTGTCACACAGTGTTATTTTTAAAATTGAATTTTTATACGTGCGTGTATGACATTTACATATTTATTTTGGTTGTTTTCTTGCTGTTAATAAATGCTTTTATTATAAAATGTACAAAATTTTAACAAATTATGTGTTTGCCTGTTGCTAAAAACAATAAATTTTTCACGTAGGGAAATGTGTAGGAAACATTTTTTTAGTTGTAGGGGAAAAAAGTGATTTTTTTCTTAGACACGTAGGGAATTGTTGAAATTTCTCCTGGCATCACTGGTCTTCATGCTTATGGAGATTTGTAAAAACATTGAAACTCACTTCAAACGTTCGTGTTCAGTTGCAGAATGATCTATCTGCTGATAAGTTCTCTAAGCAATTGCTGAAAATTGGGAATGGTGCAATGCCTGTTAATGACACTGGATTTCGTACAGTTAAAAGAGGAATTGATTGAACGTCTTTTCCCTAAAATAGCACAAATATATACATGCCATACATGGTTGAGTGACAGAGCAATTCTAGCGGCAAAGAACAAAGATGTTAGTAAATTAAATATGGCTATACAATTAAATATTCCTGGCGAATTGGTTTCGAACAAGTCTGTGGATACTGTTACCAATGTAGAAGATGTTGTTAATTATCCAACAGAATTTTTGAATTCGTTGGACTTACCAGGATTGCCTCCGCATAATCTCCAATTGAAAGTTGGAGTCACTATAATAATGCTTAGCAATATCAATCAACCCCGTTTGTGTAATGGCACAAGACTTGCTATTAAAAGGTTGATGGCTTATGTAATTGAAGCTACTATTTAAACTGGAAAATTCAAAGGCGAAGATATATTCCAACATCCCAATGATTCCGTCTGATATGCCATTTGAACTCAAACGACTTCAGTTTCCTGTTCGGCTTGCGTTTGCGGTTACTATTAATTAGGCGCAAGGCCAATCATAAGGAATTTGTGGAGTGAATTTAGAGTATCCAGTTTTCTCACATGGACAGTTGTATGTAGCCTGTTGGTGCGTTTTCAAATCATCGGTTTTGTATATTTACAAAGAAAATGGAAAAACACGAAATGTTGTGTAAAACAGAGCATTACAAATAAAAACAATTTATCACTGATTTAAATGAATTCAAATTGATTTCTTATTTTCTTTTTTGCCTTACGAAGTGTGCAGGGGGTTCGCTTGTATATTTATAAAAAGTTTTTTTTTTTTATCTAAACTGATAAATATTCTTTTTCTATAGAAATGACCGAGAACACTTGCACCTAAAAGCTAAAACCGGGCAATTGCTTTTTTTTATTATTCTTTTATTTTATTTTTTACGGTTTCTAAAAGTTTTTCCACTACACACACAAAAAAAAAATAATACGTAATTTTTGTTTGCTTTCGTTTATAGACATTTTGGCTTGTTATGACCGATGACTTTGGGGTTTCACCTAAAATGTTTGAAAATGAAGGTGCAAATGCACTTGAATAGGCGGCTGTAATTAATGTACTTGTCTTTCATTTGTTAAAACTGCTGCATTTTAAGATTATTGCAAATATGATTTTAAAAAAATACAAATATGTTGTATCCACCCTTTAGGCAATACTGTCATCCATTTCTGTATTATCTTATCATTATTCATTAAAAAGTTTACTTTTTGTTAAACAATTCTTTTATTGTAGCATTTTTTTTGAAAGAGATTTTGAATACACCCATTAAAAAGTGTACAATTATTTGTTTGATCGATTGCAAAAAGTAATTTAAATAAAGCAATTTTAATTAAAGTTTTGGTCAAGTGGTCTTTGTCTTTAATGCAATTAAAATATTTAAATAGTGTTGTAGTAGCAATTAAGGGATAATCTCAGCGAAATTATTTAATTGGGTATTTATTTAGCGTGAGAAATTTTACGATTGTTTTCGAGTTTAGTTTAAATAATTAAATTTAATTTATTTTAAATATTTAAAACCCATTACAAATATATAAAAAATGGAATATCAATCCCCTTTGACTTTCTCTAATAAAAACCATTTTTCTTTTACCCTTTACAGATCTTTCATTTACGTGATATACGCTGGGAAAAATCCCAATTTTTATCGAAAAGTTTTCTCGGCTTTATTGCCTTTAATTTCTTTCTCTACAGTCTATTTGGTGTTGAAGTTTTCTCATCTCTTATTAACACAAAACGTCAAACTTATGCTCATATATTTAATGGTTGTTATGCCGTCTTACTCCTAGTAGTTGTTGTGTTTTTTCTCATCTATGGAGTAGAAGTATTTTTCAAATTACGTGGAGGTTTTGTTTACGATCAAACGGGTAAAATCCTAGGACCCAGTGAGGCCATAGTAAATGCCTCACAATTGCATCAATCACGTTTAGGTCTCCTTTCACAGGCTATAATGTTAATAGTTATAGTAGGATTTTTAACATCGGAGACTTTAGGAGATTTTTGGAAAACAAAGTAAGTTTTTTTTTGCCTTTTTCCTCTTAACTTATGAAACAAACTAAACTTAAATAATTTTTTTCCAGAGTGCCTGTCTATTCCCGCAATTGGCATGATATTGTCTTTCGTATTGTTGAAATTGGCGTTGCTTTATGGTTCCCCTGCTGTTTATGGAACTCTATGGCTCCCGAACAATTATGGATTTTAAATCCTCGCAAATTAATATCACGTCAAATCGATCCCTCGATACCCACCACATCAGCCGAAACGAAAAATCTATCACCCGAAGAAGGTCAATCGTTTTTGAATAAAAAAGATTGTTGGATTTGTTATGACAACGACAAGCCGGAGCCTTTAATACAACCCTGCCGTTGTACTGGCGATGTCTCGTCCGTGCATCATGAGTGCTTGAAACGTTGGCTGGTGGAAAGCTGTAGTAAAACGGAAGCTCAATTATCGTGTAAAGTTTGTGGGTTTCCTTACGAAATAGAGAAGGCAAAAAAGTGAGTAGATTTAAGAATATGAATATACATAATGAGTTTTTAATTTATTTTGCATTCTACTTTTTAATGTTTACTGAAAATGTTTTTTTAACAAACAATTTCTAATGAAAATGTTTTTTAACAAAAAATTTTTAATGAAAATGTTTTTAGAAAAAGTTTTTGAAAATTGTTTTTGCTGAAAATGTTTATTTTAGCGAAATTTTTAACGGTTTATTATGTGAACAAACTTTAATATTTTTTTTTTTAATTTTAACCAAAAGTAATTTTAGCGAAATATTTTCACTAAATTCCACAGAAAAACTGAAATTGTTTATGAAATTAGGTTTTTTTTAAGCAAAAAAATTTAAATTTTACTTGTGAAAATTCTTTACTAAAAGCAATTCTGCGAAATATTTTCACTTAACTTCACGGAAAAACTGAAATTGTTTATTAAATCAGGTTTGTAAAAACTATGTTTTTAGAAAAAATTTGCATTTTTAGCGATGATTTCTGCTAAAAACGTTTTTTTTTAGGAAATATTTTACTAAAATCGTATTTTTTGCTCAATATCTATTTATTGAATCTTCATATCGTTACTTTAATATAGAAAAGCCCTAACTAATGTTTTCCTTACTTTACAGGAGAAGGAAACAACTTAATAAAAATTATAGTCTTGCAGTCACGATTTTTTTTAAACGCAGTTTTTTGTTTAATTCTCTAAGCAATTTAATAAAAAACTGGTTTTAAAAAAGCACATTCTCTTATGTGCTTTTCCCATCAACAATAAATTTCAGTTTTTTTATCAAAAATAAAAATTGGGAAATTAAGCACGAATAACAAAATCATTTTAAATTAAATTTTGTATTCCCACGAAAATTATTTTGGTTTTATATTTTATTACTGAATATTTTCAAGTCGAGAGGCGCGGATTAGGATTTTATTTTAGACCCTTGGTTTCTTTGGAGAATTTTATGTAGATTACGTTTTGAAATAAAATAATTAAAAAAAAATTTTATTTTAATAATTTTAAGCGAAAATTATAGAATTTAGTCAATATTCCCCAGAATCACATGAACGATATATCATTTTGGCACAAGGTTAGTAGTCATCTGTTGCTTACGTAGCAAGATAAGTTCACCTTGTGTAAATTCGCCTTGGTTAAATCCAACAATAAATTTTCTTACTTTATAAATGGTTTATTGTTTTATAAACTATTTTTCGTTTATGAATACAACTTTAGCAATTTTTCATCAAATATGGCTAATAAATTATAAAATAAGTTTTTATGAAAACGGCTGCTAGTGTTGTAAATTTTTGAAAAACGTTTTTATTACAGACTCGAATGGGAAAAAGGTTTTACCATACAACACTGGTCCAAGACTGTTATTCTTGTAACACTAATGTGTGTGGCGGGTGCCTCTGCCTGGGTGGTAATACAACTTTACGTAGATCCCTTAATACGTGTCATGACTGTGGGCATTGCTGTTCTCATTGGTTATGTGTGTATTAAGTGTTTGGGCGAAAACACTGTAGTTGCCTATCAACGTGCCAAAGTAAGCAGCATTAATATAGTCACGAAATCTGAAATGGAAAAATTACATACTATCTGTGAGGATGTTAGCACGGCAGGTTCCAACAGCTCCTCATAAATGTTATTTGAAGCAAAAATTTCAAAATTTCAAACCTTTTTTAGATTTCTTAAACAAAATCTAAAATCCAAACTTCATTATTTTTACATTGACTTTCATATAAAATAAAAATCATTAATTTAATTTTTTTATATTATACTTTAGAAATATCTTATCTTAAAAATAAGTTTGTGCTCTACATTTGACTTTAAGTATAGTGAATAGTTTTAAATTTAATTTCTTCTGCAAATTTTATTTTTTTTTTTGTATTGAAATCTGTGTTTCTTTTTTAAGCTTGTATTGTAAACATTTTTACAAGATTTTTTCTTTTATTTTTTAAGTAAACTGTTTAGAAAAAAAACAAATTTTTGTGTTAAAAAGCATAAAATAAATAAATTTTTATGCACATTTTCTAACAAAAAAAATTATTAAAACAAACAATTGGTTAATTTGTTAAATATAATGTGCTATTAATTTAAAGGTTTAGTTTAGTATGTATAATCCCTATTTAATAAATTCTTCCTTATTATACACTAAAATGCTTTTTTTTAAACTGAAGTTTTTTGCAAGATTTTTTGAGAAAATTAAAGCTAATTTTGTTTAATTAATTTATTAAAAGGAAAAAAATGTTCTTACTAAAAAAGTTTTTTAACAAAAGTTTTAAAATTTTTTACTAGCAAAAATATTTGCAAAAAAAAATATTTTTGGGGGATATTTTAAGTAAAAATGATTTTAAGGAAAAAAAAATAATGATTTTTTGAAACAATTTTTCAGTAAGAATGCTTTTTAGTGAATATGACTTAAGCAATAATTTCAAGTTAAATTGATTTATTCGAATGGTTTCCTTTTTGATTTTAAATAGATTAAACCCCTAAATTTAGCCTTAACGATTTTCAAAATATTAATATGTATTTCATTCTTTTATCTTTACTTATGCTTAATTCGAAATTTAAAATGTTTTTAATTTAAAAAGACTTTTTTCGAATTGAGATACAACACGGTAACCCATCAGTTAATTTTTACTTCTACAAAAACAATTTCAACCCATAAAGTTTTAACAAATTATTAAGCATAATAAAATAAAACTACAGTATCTATCGCTAAGCAAGAGATTAAAAAATTATTTAATGCAATTACTTTCTTAATACGAACGACAAAAACCATAAAATTTAAAAGCTTAAAAAAATTTTCAGTTTTCTTAAAAAATAATCTAAATTTTAGGAAAGTATATACATAGAAAGAAAATTTTTAAAAGTATAAAATAAAACAAATAACGAATACATAAAATAAATAAAAGCATAGAAAATATTCTAAATCCCATAAAAAAAACTAGTTAAAGAGCGGAAAATATGTCTAATATAAAACTAAAATAAGAATGTTTGCTATAAAATTAAATATTTTCAAAAAGAATACGAAACAAACACAATAAACTCTAAATGGAAGTTAAAGAAACAATTTATTTACTTTAAAAGTATTCTTTAATTTAAAATTTTGCACACAATTTTTTGTTCATCCTGTTTTACACATAACCACTTGACATTAATTAAATAAATAAAATTAATTTATATTTAATTATATGCATTCAAAATTAATTTTAAATTTAATTTTAAAATATCGTACACATAAATAAGTTTATATAAACCTTTATTCAAAATAGAATTTGAAATTTTGTTTATTTTTTCAAACTTGTAAAACGAATTAAATTAAAAAAATATTTGTCCTGTAGACTTATTGATAAATTTCAAATGTCTTTGTAAGTTGAGGTTTATTAGTTTTTCTTAATATCTCTTGTATTTTTATTTTAAGCCATATTATAGAATATATTGTTTGTAAATCACTCAGCTCATAATCATAACCATAAAACATCACAATTTCAAATCCATTTAAAGAAAAAGCAATTAAGTTTTAAAGCCTAATTGTTTATACAAATTTACAAAAACCTCATTTTCTTAAAAATTTAACTTATGCATAATTATAATTTTAAAAACAAACAATGAATTACAACAAAAAGAAACCATAAATTATTGTGATACAAATAAAAAATAATAAAAATTACATTACAAAATTCAAAAAAGTAACAGAAAGAATTATTTTACTTTAAAATATAAAATCCAAATACAGAGCAATGTTTAGCTATTTTCGTTTAATCGTCAGCTCATTATTGGTTTGGCGCATATGCAAAAAAGTGTCATAATGGAGAAAAACGAAAATGAAGGTATAAACACGTAGTTTTCTGAAAATATACCCGACACAAAATAGAACATCATCAAAGTAAACCGTTGGGACATAAACAGTAGCAGAACTTAAAATATTTCTCTTTATTTGAAACAAAACTGATATGAATTCAGCTTACATTTGGGGACAACTCATAATATTTATCTCTAGTTGACTATGACGAAGCTACTTTTATATCAAAAAGAGGAATACAACTGTATTTTTTGGCAAAAGAGACGGGGAAAATTATGTAAGATTTTTTTTATCACCACTGTACATAGATTTCTTGCAAAAAGTGAAAAATTTTGAGTTGAGTCTCTTAAGAGGAACAGTGCCGATATGTAGATATTTTGGACACTAAATTTAATAAAACCGTTTTTGATTAATGCTTGTCGTAAACTTTTTAGGAGATTTTTTTTTATAAATTTGCAAAAATTTGTAGGAAAATATTTTTTAAGTGTAGTTCAGTGCTTTACAAAATAAGGAAGTGGTAAGAAGGTAAGTATGTTAATTTAAACATCCTTTGAAATCGTTTTTTATAATTATGTATTGCTTGAGTTCTTAAATGAAATGTCCTAAAGTTAAACGGTAAATTATAGCAAAATACTCATTTAGAAATGGCGCGTTTTTCGTTAAAATACAAAAACTGCTAGCCTCTAAAAAAATAATTTCTCAAATTAAAAATATATTCTAAAGGAATATACTAATCACCCTTATCGTGGTTGGCGAATTTAAAATACGCCTGCGACTGTTTGGTAATAGATTAAAGGGAACGTGAACTTATTTCCTTTAATATATTACTAAACAGTCGCAGGCGTATTTTAATTTCGCCAACCACGATAAGAGTAAATATTTTATTTAATTTTCCTACTTTCAGGGTTAATTATAATTTTAAAACAAAACTATTCCTAATCATTCATTAAAAAAATGTAAGTTGGCAACACTGTAAAAGTTAATATTTTAATATGTACATACATATTTACTTAATTAAATTAACGGGTTTTTTAAACTAAACGTGTAAATGTTCGCTTATTTTTTTTCAATTTTCTTTTGAAGTTGCTAATATGTTTACAGGCAGCAATCTGTTTCAAATTTGTTCGGTTAAAAATGCTTCAAAACAACAACATTTACATGCACTTACATATCTGTGTTAACACGTACCGTCCCCAATTATGCCCATTACACCCCATATACTCAATTGTCCAGCCAGCCCTTCTACGCTATACCCAAGAAGTCTTTGGCCCCACCCTGTGTAAGTAGCTCAATTCCTTGGACATGATCTGACAAGTCCCCCGGATAATCTTTTGTACACTGTGCTGTAATCAGAACAACGAGTACAAGCATCTCCGAACCAACCCTCTTTTTCACTGTTCTAAAAACAATTACATATTATATGTGAAAAGTTTACTCAATAGGCTTCATTACTGTAATAACTATGTAACTTCCTGGCCCACAAATTCGACTCGACCATTTCTTTCATAAGCATATGTACATATTTTTATTGAAAACAGCAATAAAAAACTAAAATTTATTTATTATTTTTTGCTTCGTGATGATTATAGTCCTTTATGTGCTTTAAAAAGGACCTTAAAAGTTAATATGTTCCTTATTTTATAACTAATAAAAATAAAGTTGGCTTTAAGTTGGCATTTTAATATAAGCCTGGCAACCCTGGAAAAGTAGTTTTTATAAAGAATTAAATTCACTAATTAGACCTTACTTATAGTTAGTTAGTTCTACTTAATTTTTATTTGCTCTTAAAATTAATTTAAAAAGCTCTGCTTTTTCATTTCTTTTTTGCTGACGTCATCAACAAAAAATTTTCCAACTTTAAGCAATCACTGAAATTAGTTTCTTAATACCAGGCTCACAGAATCCTACAAAACACAGTAAGCAACATTATGCAAATTTTTAAAATTTTTTGCAGCATACTTTAGGGATGTTCAAAGTATATGAGTCACCCTATGTATGCGTTTTTGAAATGACAGGCAGACTCAAATACTTTGAACATCCCTAAAGTATGCTGCAAAATTTTTTTTAAAAATTTGCATAATGTTACTTACTGTGTTTTGTAGGATTCTGTGAGCCTGGTATTAAGAAACAAATTTCAGTGATTGCTTGAAGTTGGAAAATTTTTTGTTGATGACGTCAGCAAAAAAGAAATGAAACCGAAATGTTTTTTAAAAGCAGAGAGCTTTTTAAATTAATTTTAAGAGCAAATAAAAATTAAGTTGAACTAACTAACTATAAGTAAGGTCTAATTAGTGAATTTAATTCTTTATAAAAACTACTTTTCCAGGGTTGCCAGGCTTATATTAAAATGCCAACTTAAAGCCAACTTTATTTTTATTAGTTCTAAAATAAGGAACATATTAACGTTTAAGGTCCTTTTAAAAGTACATAAAGGACTATAATAATCAAGAAGCAAAATATAATAAATAAATTTTAGTTTTTTATTGCTGTTTTCACTTTTATTTATTTTTTGTTGATCATCAGATTTTTAAAATAAAATTTTATACGAGGCCACCTTTTGTAATATATCACCATGATTTTCCTTATATAAGTTTTGAAATGTCGGTGTTTATCGGTGTTTCCAGGTTGATTTTTATTGCTATTGCCGGTAAACTCAAGCGGTAAAGTCAGCTTTATTAATTTGTTTTGAGATATTAACAATTACTTTATGTAAGTTGCCAGGTTTCAATTTCAATAGCTTTACAAAGCAGAAACGAATGTTTCAGTTATTTAATTTAGAGATAGTGTTATTTGAAGCAGAAATTTTTAAATATTTGATTAAGGTTTTAACCTTTTTGAAATAAAACACATTTTTTTCTATTTTTGGGGGTATTTTAAAATAATTTATTTGTTTTATTTATTATGCTTTCCAATTTAATTGTGATCTTATTATTATTATTTTTAAAATAATAAAAGTTTTTTTTCTAATAAATTATTATGTAATACATTTATACAATATATAAATAAATATTTAAAATTAAATTATACCATGTTTAAAAAATTACACTACAAAATGGTTTATTTAATATATTTTTTTTTGTTTGTTTGTTAATTTGCAATAACTTTTTCTATAAATTGCCATTATTTTTTTTTGCTTTGTGACGGTTTTACTTATAAAAAAAATCAAAACTTTGATTTTTTGTTGGCGACATGCGTAATAAACAAGATTTTATGCACCCATCGTCAATAAAATGTAAAGTCTTGCATTTTTTTCCAGGCAAAAAAGTCATAATCAAAATCCAGACTAAAGGGACAAATAAACCACACAAACGGTGACACAAACATATGCCAATAGTATGGAGAATGAATATTTATATTCACACAAAAACTTCTTGTTGTTGTTGTTGTCAAACAGCGTATGTCGTTTATTTGAACCTTAAGAAATCTTTTGTTGATAATTTTAAAATCTTAAAGTTTTTTATGTTTTTTTTTTTTAATTTAGCTGTTGTAATAAATATTTATTTAAAATATTGATGCCCTATTTTTAGTTATATTAATATTGTTTTTATAGAATAAATTGAAATTTATATTAATATTTTAATTGTTTTTTTAAGTTTTAAGCGTGTTTTAGGTGATTTGTTTTTAGTTAAATTTTACTTTTTACTTTTATAATTTTTTGTGATTGTTTTTGGGAAAAGCTAATTTGTTTTTTTGTTAATTATTATTTTTTTTTAAGTTTAAATTTAAAAATGGCCAGCAAAAGAACTGCTATACTTTTGCTTACATTTAGTTTCTTATAGATCTAAAAGGTTTTAAGGGATTTAATCAGTGTGGATAACCAAAATATGTAATTTTTTAGAAATACAAATTGAAATAGGTGTTAAAAAGTTGAACATTAGAAAGAAATAACGAAGTAATATACGCTTTGGTATGACCGCCTTTAAATGATTTTGAATAATGGGATTGAAATCGAAATATGCACAACAATAAATATTTTTAAATTTTACAAAATTTTAGAGCTCTTTTTTTATTGGAGGTATAATTAATTTCTCACTGTTTTTCATCGTAAAGAAAAAAAATAATATTAATAAAACCTGGTTCACACAGAAGGGAAAAGAGAATGCCATTTCTATTCCACTTCCTCCTAAAAACTAGAGACTTGATGGGTCAAACTTGGCTTGATGTGAACCGGCACTAATTAATGCTGATTTACAAATTTTTTTAGTTCTTGTTTTTTTAATTTTATTTTAAACCTGGGTGTACGTTCAAACGAAGCATTTTGTTTCATATCATCTTAATTTTAAAATCATTTTTAATATGTACTACGCATATGAAAACAAATTTTAGCGACAGAAACTTGAAGCGTGTAAATCAGCATTAAGCAATTACTACAAAGTTTGTTCCCTAACTTAAAATTGGCAACCCTAAACCTAGTGTTGCAAAAAGTAGGGAAACATCATTATATGTAAATGGTGGTCCAGCGATAATGCACGATGTTAATTGTGAGTCATACCTTAACGTCAAGTTGATTGCCCAACTTAATTTGCGTTCACATCTAAATTGGCCGTTCAAATCAAAATGTATTTCGTGATTTTTTTTTTTTTTGGTCAGCATAATCGAACAAGAGTGTCCACAATCGGGAGAATTGTGTGCAAATTTCAGCAAATCAGGTATGTAGGAAATGTGAAAACAGCTGTGAATGCTCGCCCAGTTCGTTTTGCAGAAAGCATTGCTGTTGGCGATAGTGGGACAGAAGAGCCGTCAACCTCGACACGTAGTCGTGCCCAACAACTGGACATCTTACAAGCATCACTCATGCGTATTTTTAATAAAGATTTGAATTTACACGCTAACAAGGTTCAAATGACTCAAGAGCTCAAGCCTACTGACCATTTCAATATGCCGAAAGGTTGGTTCAACAGACAAAAGTGAATGGTAACTTTAGTGGCGATGTTAATTGGCCGTCACGATCAAGTGATTTGACACAGTTGGACTTTTTTCTTTGGGTATGTTTAAAAGAAAAGTTTACGTCAATAAGCCAAAAACAATTCAAGAGCTAAAGGATGATATAATTCGGCACATTAACGACATTGAACCTCAATTATGCCTCAGACTCATTGAAAATATAGAACATCGGAGTGGTATGCCACCGAAGCCTTGGCGAGCACACGGCCGATATTTTGTTTCACACATAATTGTCATAAATCCTTCTATAATTATAACAAAATATTAAGATAATTTTCTGAAAACTAATTATTACATGAGAGCAGACAATAATTGTTACATTTGTAGGGAGCAATTACAGTAAACTATTTAAAACGTGCCAATAAATACGGAATTGTCATTAACCTCTTCAGAAATGCTTCAGCTGAAGTTGCTGTACCAGTAAAAAACCTTTTTGAAAACAATGGATGGAAAGCTTTGCCTCACCCGCTTCATGGCTCAGACCTTATCATCTATGTATGTCTAACGTTCGTTTCGCTTGGTTCGGCAAAAAGCCCTGTTAGAATGATACTTGATAACTGTTCGCCAAGTTGAAAATTGCGCTTACTTATTTATACAACTGTTACTTACAAAAAATAGGTCGGGTCGGTTCGTATTTCAAATTAACAAAATTTTTGTGGCGAAAGTTGAAAGTTATTTAAAAAAAAAAAAACTAAAATTTGCTTCAACTTTCAAACTGATAATTTACTTAAGAGTTGTTAGCATTCTGAACAATGAAGGACCTACAGTTTAACGCCGAATCCGAACGGCGGCCTAAAATTTTGAAGCTTACCTAGAATTACTACAAATTTGAAGTATTTAAGATAAAGCAACCACTTTATAAAGTGAATTAGGAAAATAATTTAAAATTTCTGGCGTTTTTTTAAAACTTTTTAAAAAAATTTTTTTTTTAAATTTTGATTTTATGGCTAAAATCTTGCAATAAATAAAATAAAAAATTTAAGGTTATGTTTTGTTAAATATTTTTTTTTTGGAATTTTTAATAAAATAATAAAACTTATAATAATAATTGGCTTAATTTATAATAAAAAAATAATAATAGTTATTTACAAACACACACAAATAAAGTTATACAAACACATATATATTTAATAATTTTCAATTAAAAACAATTATAGTACAAAATTGGTTTTTGTTTTTCAACTAAAATTAAATAAAAAACAAAAAATAAAAGCAGATTTTTCTAAAGTTAAAAACAATTAACAGGGAATTTTCTTCATGAGATTTTAGAGAAAATGAAAAATTTTAATACAATAGATTTTACACACCAATGACAGCTTAAAATTAAAACAAAACAAAATTTTTTTTGCGATTTACAGGTTCTTTAGGGTTGTTTACGGTTAAAAAAAGAGATTTACAAAACTTACTAAACAAAAAAAAAATACAAACGATTTAGTAAAAAGAAATATAAAACTCAACCATTTAAGAAATTAAAATAAGGAAATATTTTGCTTAGGGCCTATTTTACCAATTCTTTTTAAATATCAATTACTAGGCCTGTCACAGAAATCAATTCCGATTGATGTGAAGCAATATACGAAATTACTTCCACTTTCGATTATGTTTAAAATTCGTTTTTCAAGTCAAATAAAAATAAAATTATATGCCAAACTATATTTAAATATGAATTGACATTGAAATGGAATTGGTGAAATGGGCTCTTAAGAGTTTCAATAAATAAAAAAGGAACCAACGATTTGAGTAAAATATTGAAAGTTTTTTTCTTTTTTAATTGAAATAACAGCCCAAATTTTAACACCCGTTAAACAAAAAAAATTAAATAAATTATCTACCATAAAATTATTACCAGTATTTGAGATAGAGGTTTTTGTATGTTAGATTTATGCCTTAAGAAAACTTTTTAAAAAATTTCCGGTTTGTTGTTACATATTTTTTTTTTTTTAGAAAAAAGCTAAGCGTTTTTTGTTGTTGTAATTTTTTTGAAATTAAAAAAAAAATATTTTTATCTCCTAATTACTAATTTTAGATAAAAATCTGTTGTAAAATATTTGAAAGTTTATATCACCCCCGAAACAGTTTTTTCATAGGGCGTACCCAAGGTATCCCGTCTACGCGGCAATGTACCACTCGCTGTCAAAGGTGCCGATTCCGGGCATCCCAAGCCCGTTAAAAGCTCTACCAAAGCTGTAGTTTCCTCCACACTATAGTGGGGTGCTGGTATGCCACCATTTGTGGTTGTGGTATTCGAACACGTACTGCTGCTGTTGGTAGCCGAAACAGAGTTATTTGAGGTTGTGGTCGCATTGGAAACTGAGGATGAAGATGACGAATTGTTGCTAGCCATACTGGAGTTGGTATTACTGCAGGCATTTTGGGAGGCAGCAGCTGCAGTTGCAGCAGCAGCAGCTGCGGCGGCCTTTAAGGATTTAGCCGTGGCCAAAGATTGAGCAGCTCGAGCATAGGCCAAGCAGGTGCGGCCCTCATGATCGGTATGTTTTATATTGGCACCATTCTACAAAAGAATAATAAGATAATTTATTAAGAGTCAAGGGTTTATTTGGTATTCAAAGCAACTTACCCAAATTAAAAGTTGAGCAATAGCTAAATTGCCAATGGCACAGGCCAATAGTAAGGGAGTTCTTACATCTCTAGGACTTACATTGGCATTTGTAACTTCAGCATTAGCATTAGCCAATATTAACACAATGGATTTCATATCGGATCTAAAAAACAGCAAAAAAAAAACAAAATTGATACAGATTTGGAGAAAAAATTTGATATTTAAATTTTAAACTCACCTAATCACAGCTTCAATTAATTGCTGACCAGGTGTAGCATTTGTATTACTATTCTGTTGAGGTAAAAATTCTTTGGCCTCATATTTACTTTTAATCCAGGCCTCTTTTTCTTCCCTAGAAGAATTTGGTTTGGGTTTGGAACGCTGGCGGGTATTAGATTCCCAAACGGAATTAGCTAAACTATTGCCAATGGCCAGCATTACATTTAAATGGCCAGCTCTACAAAAAAAAAAAAAAGAAAAAAAAAATCATAAAACCACCATAAAAATCTTTTGAAATACTTACGGCCAATCGTCCAGACCCAAAGATCGTACTTTAGATATATGAGAGCCTAAATTACGATGTATACCCGAACATTCAATGCACATTAAAACACCCAAATTTAAGCTTGCCCATTCGGGATCTGAAAATTAAAAAAAAAAAAATAATGGAAAAATAAATTTAAAACTCTTCCAAATTCCTTTTAATCAAAATTCATTTTAAGTTTTGCAAATCAAAGAAAGAAAATAATAAAAACAAATTTAACCCAACATTTACTCACTTGGTGCATCACAATCGACACAATATCCATTACCCGGCACCCGTGTCCTAATCGTCACCATCAAAGCCAATTCACTTATAGTGGCCGGCTTCAGTTTGGTACTTTCTATGGTCTGTAAGCTTTTAAATATTTCCTGCTCTATGGCCGCTACCCATTCATCTCGTTCCTCGGAATTAGCAGCCTCAAAGTGCCATTGTTTTGAATCCAATGAAACAATATAGAATTCATAGCCATCTGAATCATCAATTTCATTTGATTTCACACTACTGCTCTTCATACGTCTATGGCGCTTCTTGACATTTGGTGTTTGGGCCTCCAATTTGTTGGTAGCATTGACGGCTAATAATTCACGCTGTGAATGCTCTCCTGAGCCGGCTATAAAGGTCTGTGAATTAGAATTGGACATGGCTATGCCTTCGTCACCGCTGGTTTGTTGGGAAGAGTTGGACTTGACAGCAGACTCTTTTAAGGGTTCAAAAGCTTTAAAGAAATACAAAAAATTAGTAAAGAAATTCGGTTTTTAATAACTTAAATAAGTTTAAACCTACCATTATTTGTGGACAACATGGAAGTTGTCAAAGCACTGTTAGTTATTATAGATTTAGAGCCCCGGGGCTTTTGTCCCGGTACTTTAACCGTGACATATTGCAAGGGTATTTCTTTGCCGTGAACATCGTCCATATAGTCGTGCAAAGATGGATGATAAGTCAGCCTACCATCATCACACAAAGTAACATATTTCTTTTTCCACTCCTTATTTAAGGACTTACTAGATCTTTTATATAAATAACCCTGTTTTATGGGAATCGATCTTCCACTACCCAATTCACCATTTTTCATCTCTTTCTCACCCTTCTTCGAGGAGGAGGGTATAAAGAGATTCGATCTTCTGCGTGATTTACGGCTGGCTGTAGGTGTTGAAGTGGGCGTGGGCAAATCCTTGCCACTCCCTGCCACATTTGAGTCTTTCTCTCTTAAAGGCACCAACGACAAGGGAGCCAATTGCTCGGAAGCCGAACTATTCTGAGAGTTAGAACCTTGTGGATTATATTTGGTTATGTTGTTATTTTCATTGGTCAAATTATAGTCACGTTCTCTATCGCGATTATGATGAGATCTCAATTGTACATGCTGGGTTTCTTGAGGTTGTTGTTGTTGCCATAGCTTTTGGGCATTACCCGTGGGAGGCAGACTATGCTGTTGTTCGTTGTGTACAAAATCTGCACTCATACGCATGGGTATATGATGAGTTGAACTCGACAAAACATGATGTCTATGGGGTAGAGTGAGATTACTAGCAGCTGCGCCAGCTCCAGCTGTTTGCATGGAGTTGGAAGATGAATTGGCGGAGGCAAAGCCATTGGAATTGGTACCATTTGTTGAACTGTGATGGTAGGAGGCTATACCCAACCGTGTACCCTGGGGTGTGGTGGGTCTGGAGGTAACACTTGCGGGTAGGGGTAAACGTTGAGAAAGAATTTTTTGACAGGCTGAATAAGTGGGGAAAGAAATAAAAAAAGAAGGGGAAAAATTAAGATGTTGCTCAAAAATACTAGAAATTTAATACAAATTTTAAAATTTTTGAGAAAAGTTATTAAAATTAACAAATACAAGACTGGTCTGTCTACTGACAGACTGATTCATAATCGCAAAGCCTAAACGCCTGAAGCTTAAATGTTGAAATTTGGATTGGTGGTTGTTCTCACGACCAAGTCGACCCACTAAGACGGGATTTTTGGAAATTCGAATGTTTATGGGTAAAAAATGGATAGAAACCTGTAAATTCGCTAACCTTAAACTAAAAAAAGATAAAAATAATGTTCAATACTTATCGTTGTTCATTAAAAAATTTAAGCGGACAGATGTCTGGTACTTTTTTAGATAGAATTTCTTACCTATAAAATAAAGTTAAATTTAGCAACTTTAAAACTTTGCTTACAAACACACTCTCTATATAGTTAATTAAAACTTAAGTGGGGAACAGAATAGTCGCTGTCGTACAACGTTATGAATAGCGCTGCAAGCTGACAAAAGTTAAAAACTCCAGTTTCAAAGCAGTGTCAACAAAATACGTAGTTGTAGTAGTCGTTGCAGTTGAAGTTAAAACGCAAAATTCGAAATTTTTAACTTTGTTGTACTTCAGAGCATTCGTAAGCTTCAGCTACTACTACAAATTCTTAATTCTGTTACAGGCCTTATAAGTAATACAAAAGAAAAAAATTGACTGTCAAAAATTAACAAAAAGTCTCTCAGACGTATTTAAAAAACAAAATAAAAACATTTGCAAGAAGTTTCCTTAATTTCAATATGGTTTGCCTCATATAATCAACATGTATTTGCACATTTGCTTAAGCCAACTTAAGTACATTGTGTTTGGGCCTTTAAGATTAACTTAATTTTTGTCTACAAAACTTGCTCTTGAAAGTTCAAGAGATGAAAGTTATCAGAAAAAAGTTTTTAGAAGAAAATGTTAAAAAGAAAGTAATTTTTTTAGGAAAAGTGTTCTCATTTCCTAAACTGGACACAAATAATGAGGATTAGGAAATTCTCTAACTTGAGTTTAAATATTCTATAAATAAACTTAGTTTATAAAACAATCTTATGAGACTTTAAGTTAAAGAACAGAGGTTTTAAGTTTTCGAAAAATTATATTGAAAAAAAACTAGTTCAAAAAAAGTACCAATTTTTCCCTGTTCTGCCTTTTCAAGTTTATATTTTTAATACCTTTGAGCCATGTCGCTGGGGAAAGATTAAAAAATAATAACTAGAAGTACCAAAAATCCCAATCGACTTTCGAAATGTTCTTTTATTGCGACATGCCACCGTAGTTATAAAAATTCATACAAACAACAATTTTTTATTTACGATGGCAAACATTTTGAAAAATATAAGATTTTATAAAAAGTACGATTTTTTACCCTGTTTTGTCCCTTTTTTCAAGCATATATCGCTGGTGGTATCTTAAGCCAAAAATAGTCCAACTTTTAAAATTTTGCAGTTTAAATGGAGTTGATCAAAATTTAGCTAAAATTCCCCTTTTTACCCACTTAAAGGCCGATTTTCAAAATGGCCTTTTTTGTGACACGACGATGTAGCTATAGAAATTCGTACAAAAAAAAAATTGGATTTAAAATAAAGGGATAAAAAAAAAAAATTGGTTCCAGTTTTGCCAATTTTTGGACGCATGCGATTTCTCCTTTTAATATTTATAAAATATTAAAAAAAATCTTTGATAAAAGAGAACAACTCTTAAGCCCAATTTTCAGGATAGTATTTAAATCTTTATTAAGTTATTTTTCATATAAACTTTAATCGTATTTAAAAAAGTCTTATTTTACTAAGATAAAAGTATTGTAGGACTACTAAATACAAAAAAAAATATCTTAAAAAAGTGTATTTATTTACAAGGTGGTCTCAAAACACAACAGTCTGTTATAGCTTTGCCTGTTGTTGTTGTATTGCTAAGTTATTTTAATGGACACTTAAGTTTAATTTAAATGTACCAGGGGGTCAATTCTCGTTCTCTTCGGATTTTCATAATACTTTTGATTAGCGTTCAGTAAGAAAATTAAAACAAATGTTAAAATATTTTCATATGAAAAAAAGGGAAACGAAACAACATTTTTCATTGTATCACAGCGCTACCGATTCTTGCTTTAATTGTCAAAATCTCTACAGTTGAAAATAATTTTTACACAACTTATTTGAAAAGCATAAAGAATGTAGCAAGATGCAAGCGCGCCAGTGAAAATTAGAAAGAATTTTAAATAAAGTTTAATTAATCACCCCTATCTCGATTAATTTTTCCCTAGTAAATTTTTCCCTTTTCACATATTTGCGATCATGAAAAACTCCTATGAAAAAAAGGTAATTCAAATGAGAATAATAACGTGAAAAAATGTTCACGGGAAAAAATTCCCCTTATCGTGAAAAGTTTTTTCCCTCGTAATTTTTTCACATTTCCCTTAGATTTTCTCACTTTATTTTTGCTAGGGAACAGAACATGTATGCAAGTATAATTAAGGGCTAGATCCGTCAAAAAGGCTCAAACCGATATATTGGTCAACAAAATGCAGAACAACAGGTCGATTGGCTGCGGATTTGTGAAGCTTGCGAAAGACGTGGTGGCAGAATTTTGGAAAATATTTTACTACATAAAATTTAAAAAGTGCAAAAACTGACGTTGTCATCAAACTATCCCCTTAATACTAAATATTTTGCTTTATTATTTTAACGTTTCTTTAAAATATTTAAGTGTATATTTTTGAACAAAAATTTCATGATTATTAATTTTTTTTAATCCTTCTTCTTTTTTACATTCACTGAAATTGATAGTGTGAAAAATTCTTCACATGAAATTCACGATTGCTTTTTCCCCTTCAAGGAGAATGCAAATTTCATGGGAACAAAAATTCCACTTGTAAGTTAAGTTTTAATTAACGATCAGTTATAACTCTCAAAAACATATTGTTAACAGGAAGTTAAAGTAATAGTTAGTTTTAACTGAGCTTGGTGAAATTGGCCGTAAATAAACTTTTATTAACTTATTTTAAGTTTTAATTAATTTGTTAATTCTATTAATTTTTTTTCATTATATTTACTGCAATAAAAAGTTGTCAATAGCATATTCTTATCTTTGTTCATAATGATATCTTTGTAATAATTCATATAAAATTTTAAACCCAGTACAAGAATTGACCCCCAGCTTGGTGAATTAAGTTACATTTAAGTGCTTAGTGAAGAACAGAATTTTGTATTTAAAACAATTTTAAATATAAGTGTGATATAATATCAAACCTAAAAATTGGCCGTTAAACTAAGTAAAATTAACCAAGAGCAGTGTTGCCAGCCACTTCGTGGGCAATTACCCACTTTTACAGTCGCGGGAAGAGCGTGGTTACTTTCTTTTAGGCGAAGGTTAGGCATAATTTGAAATTCTATTATTTTAACTTTTTCTATCGTTAAACTTATAACATTGTAGAAAAAGTTCATCAAAAATGGACAGTTTTCTTAACCAAAGTCAATACATATTTCTTTTTTTAAATAAGATAAATCGTTTAAATTTGCTTCAACTCAAGTGAAATTTTAAATTTTGCTGATCACTGATTAACTAGTTGAACTAAAGTTAAAAAACTCTTTCTCTCTCTCTCTCGCTCTAAAAAAGTTTTTGAAAAACTTACCATCTTGAAATACTCGTTCGACATTCAAACCATATGTAGCACATGTCTCATAATACGAACATCTTTTCAAATCGTTTGCCAATTTTCGGGCTCGAGAATCATCGATAACCCGGGGATTACGTTCGCTAATGGCATCTTGAGTGCCCACCAAAATCATGGGTATCTCTTGACCGTTACGAAAATGAGCCATTTTTGTATAATAATTGTAGACTGTATTAAAGCTGGATTCGTTCTCTAAACTAAAAACGAAAATAACAGCGTCAACCCAGGCAGCAAACTGAAAGAAAACAAATAAATAAAACAAAAAAGATTTTATTTATGCAAAAAACAACTCCTTAAAATCATAAAAGAAAACAAAGAGTAATTCAAAGTTTTTAATGACTAAAAACACAGGCAGATAAACAAAAATGAAGCCCTTGACTTTGGTCTTAACTTTTCTGCACACATACTTGACTTAAGGTTAAGGTTTTTTTTTATGTTTGAAAAAACATTATTTTCCTATTTCTTTAGAATTAGTAAACAAAAGCTGAATTTAAACAAGGACTTACAAGGTGTTTAAAAGTATAATGAACAATTTTAAATGCATAAAGAAAAAAGGGTTTCATATTTCTACTTTTCGGTTTTTGTTTTGTTTAAAAAAGAAATGTAAAAGCCTTTAAGTTTCCTTTGCTTTCATTTTACTAAAAAAAAAAAAAAAAATAAAAATCAATTGATTTCTGTTTTAATTAGTGAATGTTTTGTTTAAGCAAATATACCGGAAGTCTTTTCAAGTAATAATAAAGAATAGTTTTTATAGCTAATGAAGCATACTTTAGGGAGGTTAACATAATCAAAAGTGAAACATAATTCACTAGTACCCCTAAAGGATATTGAACTTTTTCGAATTTATTAAGCAAGTTTAAAAATACACTGTTAAAAATCAGTTTCTTATGCATTTTTAATGAAAAAAAAAGAAGTTATAAAGCTTTAAAAACTCTATTAAAAAGCAAATGTTTATTATTTAGACATGCAATTTGTTGCATACTGCGCAGGTGTATGAAAATACAAAAAAAAAGTAAAGTACATATTTAGAAGGAAAGGGGTAACAAATTAAACTTTAAAACATTCAAGTGCTTTAACAAAAAGAGTTTTTTTTACGTTAAATTAAATTAATTGATCGATTTTAAAATAAATTTTCACACATTTTTTTATAATTTTATTTAAAAAAAATTATTAAAACCTTCTCTATTATTATTTTGGTTATAGGTATTTATTTGCTATGTCTGTTTATCAACTTCCGCGTTTACTTTTTTACGAACTCACTGGCTGTGTGTCTCTCGACAAACTGTATGGGTAATCAGTGATACTAGACTCCCCCCTTCTTTGAAGTTATTCTGTTATAAATATACCGGGTGTATCTGTGTGTGTAAGTGCCTGTAAGAGAAAGAGTGCGTTTTGTTGCTGTTGTTTGAGTTGGAATTGTCTTTTGTGTTATTCTGCAGGATATTTTTTTTTGTGGGTGGCATAAGGTGTTTGATGTTGCTGTAGTAGTGTCTATGGCGGCATATAAGTAATAAAAATCACAAATACCATAACAAATGCAAATAAAAACCAGGAAAGCATACACCACCAAAGCGGTGAGCTTCCACATCACGTTTTGGCTAAATAGAATGAAAACGTCTGGCGGTAAAATAAAAATTAAATTAAAAAACTTTTAGTAAAAGTGAATTATTATAATTTCTTTTTATAAAACTAGATAATTTTGTTTGAAAATCATCACGAAAATATTTTTCAAGTACAGACCAACTAACTAAAATAACTAAGGGCTGCTGTTCAGTTTTAATCGAAATAGAAACCGTGGTTTTAAATGCCGACAAAAAAAAACCTCGGTTTTAGCTTTTACTTTAACAATATATTTATGCTTGAAGAAATCGCAAATTATACATAATACTCGTACTTCATATACAAAAACTTTGTACATAACAGCCTGCAACAATGCCAAGGTATTTCAAAATTCTTAAAATTCAAAATAAGTACTAAGAAGAAAAAATTTTACCTTTTTAACTCTTAACTAGACAACTAATTTGTGTGGCACAAACTTCCACCTGGGCCAGGCTGGAACTTCGTACTTCGTATGAAGTTTTTGTGACTCTGGAAAAAACTCACACTAACTTTATGGCAATAACAGGAACATTTTGTTGGGAAATAGAATAATACGTGTTGTGTATGCTTTTTGATAAGTTTCATTTTGATTTTATTTACTGCAGTACGTATATAATAGGGAAGGGCCTGGTCAGGCCCCGGTGGATACAATATGCACAAAATTTACATTTGACCAATTGGGACGCCCACGGTGCTTAGATTTACACTTTGTTCTCATTTTCTTGTAAAAAACCCTTTGATTGAGGAAAACATAAAGTTTCGTACTAACATACTTAATGACTATATAAAAAAAACTGGAAAAAGTAAAAAAAAAATGCCTGTCCAAGCCCAGGTATACACTTAAGGGTTAATAAAAGTACATACCTAAATAAATTGAAACAAATAAAAAAATTTATTACATACAATTATTTTATAACATGAAGTTTTACTTTGATATTTTCAAACCCGAATCGAAACCGACCGGTTTTAATTATTTTAATACCGAAAACGCGGTTTTACATTTTAGGCAAACTCTAAAAATAGAGATGCATTAGAATATAGATTTGACGAAATTGAAACTTGTACAAACACGTTTTCCCATTAAGTCCAAAGTATTCAAAATTTAAGTGATTTACAACGTTTGTATCTATCTGTTCATATGTGATGAAAGTTGATCGAAAACTATCTATTTGAAAAGAAGTAATGAAGGTCTTAATTTTTTGTTCAAAACACAGTTTAATTAATATAAAATATATAAAACTT
Source organism: Pollenia labialis (assembly GCA_949318255.1). NCBI lineage: Eukaryota > Metazoa > Arthropoda > Insecta > Diptera > Polleniidae > Pollenia > Pollenia labialis. Next base: position 27,264,443 of record OX439141.1, on the reverse strand, counting down.
TAAAGGATCATAGACAGGCAATAAATGGAAAATGTATATGAAATCGTTTATTAAAGATACTGAAAACAAAATTTTCGGCTTTGAATTGTTTCATTTTAAAATCGATTTCTAGAATTATTTCGAGCCGGGAGTAAATAAGTTTTAAGGCCTTAATAACTTTAAGAATTCATTAGTCTTCTTTCGAGTCGAGAGTAAATACGTTTCAAGGCCTTAACAGCTTTAAGAATCCATTAAAGACTCCGGCATAAAGTAGAAACCTTTAAGTTCTTCCGTAAAAATATCACATTTAACTCTTCGAATTTTAAAAACGCTCTAACGCTGTCATTCAATTTATTCCCAATTCAAAAAGGAAAATATTTTCTTCCATAATTTTTCATCATAATATTATGTATTAAAAAAAGTTTATGTTTATTATTGTATTTTGTTTAAACTGTCGTCAGACTGGCGTCTCTCATATACAACAAAAGGTTTTAAGTAAAATATTTATAAAACAACAAAATAATGCCACCATATGACTCTATGGAAGTGAAGAGTGTAAGAGAGTGTGTGTGTATGTGTGTTGAAAATGAAATGAATGATGTCTGCTTAATTTATTTAATGTTTGTATGTAGATGTTTACAGTCCTTAAAAGTGGGAGGCAATGGGTCGTGTTTACTTTCTGGTTAACGTTCGTTTATGCGGATGCATGTGTGTGAAGCCTAAAAGTATGCTTAAAATTTGTTTCTTATAGGAATATTGTACTAATATGCTGCTGTTGCTAGAAAGCGGATTGCATACTAACCGTTGTGTTGCTTTTTAAGGGAGAGTTGTTTGTTTGATTTTGTTCATAGTAATGGAGAACGAATAAAGTGCATGGTACAGCGTTGCCGATTTCTTTGCACTTATCAAAAAATGGAATAAAAATATATTTCTTGGACTATTTTTCGTTCATTACATTTTCTTGTAATTTCGCCACAATGATTTTTCATATTCAAGTAAAATGTTTAAGCAAACATTTTCAATTCATTTTAAAGATATTTAATCTTGAGGCAGAATTTTTTATAATTTTTTTAATTACATATTATTTTTTGTTTATCCATTGTTTTCACAATTTGATACTGCGCGATGAAACCCATTTCTTAATAAATGGCTACTTCAACAAGCAAAACTACAGGATTTAGGCAAAAGTTAAGATCACACTATCGGCATAATAAACCAATTTTTGTCGTATTTCATGTGCTGATATTGTGAACGGTCAAAATGTTTTAATATGCGTCAATCTTTGCCGAAATTGTGCTGATTGTGGACATTCAAAATTAACCTTAATGCGCCAATAATGTGAACACTCTTTTGCGCAAATTGGAGCAGTCAAATTGTTTAATATGCACCGATTTGTATCGGCCACATGTGCGCCGATCACAGTCGCCAAACAGTGCCGATACAAGGGATGGTAAAACGAAATTTTTAAATTGCACCACTTGACTACTAAAGTTTTACTTTTTTGAGTTTCATTGTACCAAAATTTCATTTGTTTCATCTATTATTTATGTGTTAAAACGTTAAATAGTACATTTGTACTGTTAAATGAAAGAAAACAATTCGCTTTAACTTTGCAGCAGTGTTGCCAAAACTTGGAGACCAATAATGGCTTAAAGCTTTTTTAAATAAAAACACATTAAAATTTAATAACAAAACATAAATAATTCATTTAAAGTTGTTTACGATGAAATTGTATGTTAAGATCAATTTCTTAAATAAGAATAAACGTTATTTAATATTTTGGAAGATATTTAAAAAATTATATCATCTTTAAATTTTATGTCGTTATTGTTCATCTCATAGGAATCACTCGTGCGTATTAGTTTAAAATAATTTGAAGGTAAATCATAATCACGACAACATTAATCCAACCTTTTGATTCCAGATCAACAATAAAAAACAAGTAAGAAAATATAGACGGTCAACCCCGACTATATGATACCCTACACCTCATTAGAACCTGTGTACCCTATTTTATTTAATGATCTGCAAATTTGCGATATGTACTTTACGCACAAGGTTTACATGGACGTCCAGCCAGCCGGACAAACATCGTTAATTCGACTCAGAAAGTGGTTCTGAGTCAATCGGTATACGAAAAAGGTGGGCTTAGGACCAATATTTTAAGGTGTTACAAACATCAGCACAAACGCATAGTACCCCCTCCACTATTGGGGTGTTGGTATAAATATTTCATTCTTAAAATCGAATTAACGGTTGCTAAATGTAACCTATTTCTCAAATTACTTTTAACGATATTTACTTGGCGAAATACCCTCTCTACTTCAGCATTAGACCAAGGAAGTGAGAGCAACTTTATAGTAAATTCTGAAATTTCTAAAAAAAATTTGTTGCCGCCTGCATCTCTTTATTGAAATACTTAAACCAGAAAGAAACACCGATGTTTGTGTTCATCCATTTTATAAATTTAACATTGGAATACTGTTCCTTTATTTTGAAAGATGTTTCATCATCATCGTTTATAGCGATATTCAACATTTGTAAAAGTTGTGATTTAAATTAAAGGCGTTTTAATTGTTAAAAATTTTTATTTTGCTTTTATAAATTTTTATAATAAAATGAAAATTATTCTTTTAAAAGGAAAACGGCAAGAAAAATTTTATGGCTAAACAAGTGGAAAATGGCTAAAAATAGCTAATGGCTAAATGCATTTTTTATCGGTAAACAGGGTGAAAAATTGCTAAATCTAGCCACTAAATGGCTAAATTAGCAACACTGGTGCCATGATACATTACTTTACAAATATACATCTAGGTATTTCGTTTGAAAGGTTTGAAAAAGTTATATAAATAAGCAAGATGCTTGTAGCTAATTTGGAAGCTTTGGATCTTGCCGTTCTCCAGATAAAAAAAAAAAACAACAACAGCAAGGGATTTATGGGTTAAATTAGAGGCAGTCGTTGTTTTTGCTCATATATATCATATAGACCGATTTGGCTGAATTTAAATAGTAAAATTTTCATGAGCATATCTGACATAATAAATACCAACCAAGTCCCCATCATATTTGGGGGTTTCGGACAACCTATTTCAACAGACGGACGGAAGATCAACCGGATTGGAATTTCTCATCTCAAAAGGGTCTAGAATATACATACATACTTTATAGGATCTGCGATCAATATTGTGGAAGTTACAAACGGAATGACAAACTAATAGTGACCCTTTAACCTTCGGTGAAGGGTATAAAAAAATTTCCCATTAAAAAAAAACAAATTCATTGCATAAATAAAAGAAAATTAAAACTATAAAAAAAATTCTTTTCTGTAATTTATAAGATTTTGAAAACATTTGAAGGTTTGTCCATGTAAAATTCACTTTAGATTCCGGCAACACTGGTATGGCAAGGAAAATTTGTGTTGTTAAAAGGAGTGGGAGATTAGGAAATAATAAGAGAGAATAAGACTCGTACTCTAAGTAAATTTTAAAAATATGACAATAATAGGCGGTTTTGTTGTTTAAATATGGCATAAAAGTAATTTTTAACAGTGAATGAAATTTTTGCATATTAAATAAATAATAAAAATGTAATTAAATCATGTCTAGAAATTACATTTTCTTACTAATTTTTTTTTCATTTAAATTAAATTTTGTATTCCCACGAAAATTATTTTGATATTAAAAAACTATTTTAAGGAGAATAAAAATAAAAAAAAAATTAAATTTATAATTACTATTTTTAATTTTGGTAAAAACTTATGCATACTCGAAGGAACCTTAACAATTTTTTTTATCTTTAGCCTGCTGGAAAAAATAAATCATGCCCGAACTAGGGTGTTCAGTCGATTCATTCTTGTTCGATTAATCGAACAATTTTAGACGATTAATGGTTCGAATAATTTAAAACTGCACATTTAGATTAAAGGATTAATCGAAGAATTTATACCGATTAATGGATAAATAATACTGTATAGTCATGTTGAGTGAGTTATTTTGATTATATTTTTGTTACATTTTTTCAACACAATTTAATAATTCATTTCACAAAAGAAAACATGACAAAGGTATGTTAACTCAAAGATTTATATTAATTTATCGGGTATGTTCTAGAAATCGAAATGAAGAGAAATTGAAATCGAACGATAATTTTAATTCAATAACTATTTACAAAATGACCGCACTTTTTCGAGGTTTAAAGTGTTGTTCTTGTAAAAATAAAAGATACTTAAGGAATAAAGTAGATAAAATGGAATATTGTGACTTTTAGTTGAACTGTTAATTTTAATTTGGATATTTTTTTTTTTTTTTTTTTTAGAAAATGATCAATAAATTTTAATAAAAATTCCAAGTTGTAAAATTCCTTCCTTCAGAAGCATAGCAGAGGATGGAATGTCCCTGAAAAGTTTCAAAAAATCCAAAGTTACATTGACACTTTAAAAGGTGCTGGAAAGTGAGACAACAATTTGGAGCTACAAGGTTTCTTTCAAATGTGCTAAATTCCCATTTCATACTATTGAGAAACTGAAATTTATTGTTGAAGGGAAAAGCAATTCCTAGGCGCATTTCACTGGTTGCTTAGGCCAGATCGTCAGGAAACTTCATCTTAAGATTTTAGAAAAGCTAAAGATATTAAACAAATAAAACTGTTAAGCGAATAAGAATTATAAACCTCAGTTTAACTTGTAACAATATCAAAGCTTAAACAAAAACAACAACAATAAACAGTGGGTTTACCTTTTCTTACAGTCCCGACTACAATTGGTTGATTTTTTTGGCAACTCTAAATGTAGTTGTAAGTGGGTTAAGAAAAAACAAAAATAAAAACAAATTACATTATTTTATTTTGCCAGTTCAGTTTATTTACTCTGCCACATGCATATTAGCTACTCAAGTACTAATTTTTTCTAAAGTAATCGAAAAAATTTCGTAATTCATAAAATTTCTGGATTTAGATTTATTCAATAATTCGATCAATTTTAAAATTTTATTCGTTAATCGAATAAGTTAAAAATACCCGATTAGTTGAATACCCTAACCCTTACTCAAACAAAAATTAAGAAAATGTAACGCTTGTGATAAAAAATGTGCCGTCGTCATAAGGTTAAGGTCATCGGTTTTTCAGAATGAAGGATATTTGTTGTGTAGGAACAATAAATTTGTTATTTTGAAATCAAAACTGTAAAACACTACTAAAAAATTGTTTTTGTTAAAATTTGACAATATTGAAGTAAATAAACAATTTGTTTGAAACTCAACACTGTTTTCAATTCTAAAGAATGTAGAGAATTTTTTGTTAAATAGAATACAATTTTTCTTTAATTATATTAACAATTTTTTCGAATTTGAATAGAGTCAGAAGATATGTACTTATATCTATAGCTTCAATGTTAATCAAAGATTGGCTTAAGCAAAAAGTGTGTAAAATATTGAGGGAATAACTATTGTTATTCACATTCAAAACTATGGTTAATAAATAAATAAATTAATTAATTAACCTTTAACTACTTAAATATAAAAAAACAATTGCTTACCTTAAGGCTCATTAAAATAACTTTTTCATTTAAGTTTATAAATTTTTACATAAAAAAATTTTCGAACAAAACTTTGTTTCAAATTTAACCATTTGAGATGTACCACAAATAGATTGCAAAGAATGAATTATTTTGACACCATACATTATTTGCAGATTTTCGCTGCAAAAACTTTAAAACTCCCAAAATTAAGCTTATCTAAACGTGTTTGAATTTTGTTTAAGTTAATAATAATTAAAAAAAAAACAAAAATTCTGAATCAATGAAAATAATAATGAAACACTTTCAACTATGAATTAAAATCTTTGTCTGCCTTTAGGAGCGTAAACAATATTAAAATTTATTTTTTAAGTTACTATTTGCAGATTTTTCTTTCTAATTATTTATAACCACAGATTTCAAGGTACATCAAATTCAGTTTAGCATATTTTCTGAAAAGCTTTTGTTTATTTTAAATTTTAAATTTAAAACGAATGCATACCTTAAGGCTGATCAAGCTAACAATTCTTTAAACTTGAGACCATTTTCATACAAATAATTTGCAGTTTTTTGTTTTAAAATTAAAAAAAAAAACGAAAGCATACCTTTAGGCGTTTAACAAATATTATTTTCTGTTATCATCTTACTTCAAGAAAAAAACTTTGTAAAAACAAAAAATTTTTTCCAGTGCTTTTCTTCCTTTTAAGTTCGTTTTCCAACACAATTTCTTTCCCACATAAATCAAATTTTGTTGTTATGGTTTGGATTTTTCCACTTCCATTGCTGCTATACTTTTCAAAAAATATCTTAATCCTCTTGTAAACATAACTGTACTACAAATGTCTAAAAGAAACATTTGAAAACGAGCAAACATTTTTTTTTTAAATAAAGCGTAAAAAATTATGTATTTAAATCAACAGGAAACCGCCAACACAATAAGGCACACTCTTGGAATTGATGAAGTACTAAAACACAAATCGCTTCCATGTAAGTTGTAATTCATTTTTTTTCATGGTAGTATTTTAAAAAACTAATGACACGCGTCTGCCACAAGATGAGAATGAAAGTTCTTGGTCGACCGACCCTCTTCTCTCTTTAAGTTAAAAAAAAAATCCAAAAAGGAAAACAAAAACTTTCTATTGAAGTGTTAAAGTCTCAAGAGCTGTTGAAATTGTTGGCGACAATGTTGTAATGATGTTTTCTAGAACACATACACACATACATACATTTTGCAGCATTTTTGCAAAATAATATCAGCAAGAAAAATGTCAAGTAGGGGTGTTTAGGTAAATCACAGTTACATGCGACATCTAAGAAATCAGCGTTAGTGTGAACATGGCAAAGAGTCCTTGTTATATTCCTCGGCTCAACGTCAAGGTTGTGTGTCTGAGAGTGTGCGACAAACGTAAAATAATAAATAAAACGAAAAAAAACTTTTTATATAAAATATAAACATTAAGCATCTAAAATATTATTTGATTTGTGTGCAACACTGCGCAGTTTCTAGCCAAATAAATGATATCATTTTAAAATGCGAGTTTAGATGATGCACATACAATGGACCGAAGGTGCTCTTGAAATCCATGATGCTGTCAGATGGGTTATTGCAAACGTTAAAAGAAACCAACAAAAAATAAACGAGTCACAAGCATTTAAATGTTTAGCAGGGTTAGTTACAAAGTGTAATTGCAGAAAGAAAACAAAATTGAAGGACTCTTTGGTTGTTTTCTAAGAAGTGGGTTGTTTAAATAGAGAAATGGGTTGACGTTGCCAAAAATACGAAAGATAAAACGACAAATACATACATTAAAAATCTATGGGATAAAATCAATAATGTTTTAAACACAAACAAGCTTATGCATGACTTTAAAATTATAACGTTTTTACTACCCGTTTACACTATCCATGGTAAACAAAACATATGTCGCAAATGAGTTCTGCTAGTGTATACTGTTCATTTTCATATTTCGTTCGTGTGCTGCCATCAATGCCAAAACATTTGTCTTAGCAACCAGGTTCGCCTCGATAGCGCATGAAGCCGCGGTGTTAATATAACTTAGTCATAACACTACAAAAACCATAATTTGTTATAATAAAAACGAAAACAATCATGTGCTTGAATCAGGGCTGTAGAGTCGCTAGAAAATATCTCCAACAGCTGAAATTTTTTAAGTCCGACTCCGACTTTAATGCTAAATGTATTTCGACAAAATATTTTATTAATTTTTTTTATTCTTTTTATCACATTTTTCTCGACCAAGCGGTTGTTAAAATCGTAGTCTACGACGAATTCTAAGATATAAATTGACCCACTCTAATGTGTATATTATGCGTCATAGGTATAAAATTAGTTTTTAGTAGCGGAACTCTTTATAATTCAAACAAGTAGGTACATTTTGATATATCAAGCATATGGTTGATAATTAATTGTTTTTACATTTAACCGAAAAAAGTAATGATAAAATAAAACTTAAGAATGTTTTTATAAATTTAAATAGATTTTTAATACGATTATTCGTTTATTAGGATTTCATAATTTGCACGCTGTTTTTGCTCTTTTAAGCGAGAGAAGCATTTATAAAAATTTGCTTATATGCATATTATGTGCGTATAAAAAAACTTCCTCAATTTCATAAGCGTCATAAAAAAACTAATTTTCCTTGCCAGAGTTGTCAAATTTTTTGAGCTCCCTTGCCAAACCGGATGTCAGAAATCGCCAAACGTCAATTTTGTTCAATTTTAATTTTTTTTAATTAAATTTTGCATACAAAAAAGCAGGTACAGTATTTCAGTCAAAAATCACCAAAAACTGTGAAAAAATACAAAAAATTCGCCGAAAGTAAATTTTGTTTAGTTTCTGCTATTTTTTTTAATAACATAAAATGGAGATCATTCATTACTGGTGTTGTGTCCTGCATACATACTATTAGAATTAAATAGTAACCGAATATAAAATTCACTTAAAATGACAACAAAACAAAAATCATGTGAAAAAAGTTGCCAGATTTTTTTTTTAAATTAGTAATGATAACAAAAAATGACAAACTCTTAAGAAAATCGATGATATAATATAAATGGTAGAAATAGACATGTTAATCAAAAATCGCCAGTCGCCAAATGAAAAATTCTACCGCCAAACACGTTTCAAAATCGCCACGTTTGGTCATATCTGACAGCCCTGTTCCTTGCATCGAAAGTGCATGCAAAGTTCAAAGTCTGATCAAAATTTAGTTCTATTGCGTTTTTTGTTTTGTTTACTGAAGTTTGAAGCGATGAGAATGTTTTTAATGTACAGAAGCAAATGCTTAAACACGAAACCATTTCGGCTATTCTGAATAGAAAACTGTAATTGCACAAGTTTGACTGCATAAAAATGTAAAATGCTTATAACCAGTGTGCAAATAAGCGATAAATACTGTAATTAAAAAAATATATTAATTCTATTTATGTAAAGTTTTTAATAGTTTTATTTTAATGAGTTTTATTATTATGAACATTAATACCAAAATTTGTGTACGCTTTAGAGAAACGTATTCCAATGTTATTGCAAAACATTAAACCTTCAATCCTATGCTTGTATTAAATAATGGTGGTTTACAATAATTAGTATTGTGGTTATTTTATTGAACTGTTTTATAGTTTTTAATCTAAATTTTAATATTTTTATCAGGCTTAAGTTCATTGAATTAAGGGGGTTATTTTTATTAAATTATTTTTACGAAGAAAGGAATTTTACAACATTAAAATTAAATTTAATAAACTTTAGTTTGATTAAAATCAGGGACCGAAAATAAGAGTTATTTTTAAATTTTTGAAGAAATAAATCATACATAAATGAACATCGTAGAAAACTTTTAATTACACCATCATGATTTTTAGGCGAAATGCATCCAACATATTGCATGATTTTTAAATTTTTGATTTTTATTTTAACAATCAAAAATAAGAGTTATTTTTGATCTTTATTTTTTTAAATGAAAAATAAAAGTTATTTTTGATTTTTATATTTTTAAATAAAAAATAAAAGTTATTTTTGATTTTTATATTTTTAAATCAAGAAATAAGAGTTATTTTTGATTTTTATATTTTTATATCAATAATAAAAATCAATTCAAAACTCGTATTTATTTGTTGATGCCGTATGTATTATAATATGCTGCTTCATTCAAATTTCTAGAATATAATATATTATGTGACTTATCCATTACCAGCTATAAAAACATGAATGCATAGAAATAGCTTATAAGTTTTGGCTGCCATTCAAGTCAGTGTTAAGAGGTCGTTTTCAGGTGTTCAATTTTACCATCATAATTGATTTTAAATGTTCCTCAGATAAATTATTTCTCAAATCTCCATATATTAATCTGAGTGCTGAAAATGACCTTTCTACACTGACTTGAATGGCAGCCAAAACTTATAAGCTATTTCTATGCATTCATGTTTTTATAGCTGGTAATGGATAAGTCACATAATATATTATATTCATATAGAAATTTGAATGAAGCAGCATATTATAATACATACGGCATCAACAAATAAATAAGAGTTTTGAATTGATTTTTATTATTGATATAAAAATATAAAAATCAAAAATAACTCTTATTTCTTGATTTAAAAATATAAAAATCAAAAATAACTTTTATTTTTTATTTAAAAATATAAAAATCAAAAATAACTTTTATTTTTCATTTAAAAAAATAAAGATCAAAAATAACTCTTATTTTATATCTAAAAATATAAAAATCAAAAATAACTCTTATTTCTTGATTTTTTTGATAAAAGTCATAACAGTTACGGTCCCTGATTAAAATATTAAAAAATTGGCTGTTTTTTTAATTTTTTTGTTTTTGTAAAACAAAATGTTTTGAAATTATTTATTAAAATTTCTTTTGTTTTAATCACGATCTAATGACTTTTGGAAGACTAATTTTTCTGCAATGACTTTTATCAAGAATTTGTTAAAAATTTGCAAAATATTTTTTAGTTTTTTTCGAGTTTTTTCGACATTTTTTAAAATATTATATTTCTATGGATTTTTTATAATTAAAATATATTTTATTTTTAATATTTGATTTCGCAAATCGAAATATCGAAAATAAAATAGTATTTTAATTGTAAAAAAAGCCAAAGTGACCTTAAGCTCAAAAAATAATTCAGGCGAAAAGAAAATAAAGAGTGGCCAAAGATTGAGGTATTTATAATTTTAATAAAAAAAGTATTTTTTTTTTGAGATATTAAATATATTTTTATTTCAATTTATTACAAATAGGTTCCGGCTAAAAATGAAAAATGATGTCGGCCAAGTGACTTCATACTGGCTCGACAGACGCCCAATTCAATAAGCTGTTGTCAATGGTTGATATCTGCTCAATAACGTGGTTTTTAAGCTCTTGGCACTTTCTTTTTCTAAAAACCCCACAAAAAATAGTCTAAAGGTGTCAAATTTCTCCTCTACGAGAAATAGTGCGATTTTCGAACTTTTATTTCAAAAGATCCATTGTTTCTCTTGCTGTGTGGCAAGTGGCACAATCCTGTTGAAACCGCATAATGTCGTCGTCTAAATTTTCAATTTTCCGCCACAAAAACCTTCGGATTATCTCTCTATAACGATTAACATTGACTGATGATACGTCAAATTCGGACACCCTTTCTTTAATGACAACAAGTATATTTAAGCCAAAGCAGTTTTCTAAAAAGCAAAAAACTTTCATAGTTTGCAAAAAATTTTTTACATTTCTAACAGAATCCATTTCTATAGTCTATTTACATTGTTGTCAAACATTTCAGTTAAATCGTTTTTTTGTAAATAAAAATCCTCCCCTTTCACAATCTTTTTTTTTTTAATAAAGTCTTTAGTATGGATATAAAGTTTGAATAAGGTAGTATTTTTTTTAAGGTTGTTGCAGCAGCCAACTTTTTAACCAACCCTTAAACAAAAATATGCCCCATACCAGGATATTATGCAGTTTTCCACTGTGTTCTTTTTTAACCATGCAATTCTTTAATCGTTAAAGTAAATTTGCACATGGATTTCACAAATATGGGGAGTTGGCTTTTGTTTGCAAAAAAAAAAAAAAAGGTTTTGTCAGGATTATTTAAAAAAAAGGAAGTATACATTTTTGAATTTTCAAAATTCCACAAAACAATTAAAATGCAAATATTAGTGGCAACAAAGATCATTAAAGATTTATTAAATGCTGCTGAGTTTTTTGCGTTCTTTGTAAATTAAAAAAAAAAAAAAAAAAATAATTTCTATTTGTTAAGGTCTCAAAGGTTAAGAGAGAAAGTGGTTGCCAATATATTTAAAAAAAATTAATCCTTTGTGTAATTATAAGGGATTAATTGCTTCAGATTTGAAAAAAAACAATTTAAACTATAGATTATAAATTGGCACGTGCATGTCTAAAAGTTTTTTTCCAAATGTTATCTTCTATTTTCAAAATTAATAGGTAAGCTGATGAGATTAACATTTTAAAGAATTGGAAAATAATTGAAAAATAAATTAAATTTGAAAAGTCAAATACCAAGATTGAAAAAGGATTTAAATGTTCAACAAACTAATAGAAATGCCAATGTGACATTAAACTAAGTATGTCTAAAGTAAAGAAAGGGGAAGCTATTACATAATTTTTATGTAACAAGCATATGCTTGAAAAGTCTAAATTAAAATTAAAATTTTATTTTTTTAATTTTATAAAGAGTTGCAAATACAAACCGAGCTCTAGCAACTCAGACAATAAGCTCGTTGTAGTAAAATGGACAAGAGTTTCTGGCAGGAATTGAGCCCACAACCCTCACACTGATAGATTTTATCCCTTCGAACTAGCCTACCGAATCACATAACAAATAAAAATTATTTTAAATTGTCCATACACAAAGTATGTATTACTTATTTTTTAAAAGTTTAGCATAATCTTAACGAAAATATTTCATCAATCCTAAGCTTGAGTTATGGAGTTATAAAAATTATGAAAGATTTTGTTTAATTGCCAAATCTATATATATATAAAATAGGATGTGTGTATGTAACGTATGGACTACAAAACCGCTGGGCCGATTTTGATGAAATTTTCAGGGAATCTTCAGAATATTCAGGCGGGTGACACTGTGAAGTCTGATTTTTGATTTTCGGTCTGCGGCCGGAGGGGCGTGGCAAAATCCAATTTTCATATTGCACCACCAATGACATCCATATAATTTGGACGAGTTTTTCTTTAAAATGATCGCCATGGTCCAACTTTAGACTTTTACGCCCACTTTTTTGGATTTACCTTAAATCAAAAAACTGCTCCATCGATTTGACTAATTTTTCTTTTAACTGTTCGTATTAATCCATTTAACGTTTTCATCGAAAGAAAAAATAACCACGCCTACTTGACCTATTTGGACGATTTCTTTAAAATGATCGCAATGGTACAAATTAGGATTTTACGGAAAAAAATTTTGCCCCGCCCTTAAGATGAAGTAATAAGTAAATATAATTTCCAATTTGCCTTAAATACATGCGTTTCTTTTTTGATTGAGCCCATATCTTCACCATATGTAAGTTATTTTGTAAAAAAAACTTCATGATAGGTATTCCATGGATTTTTATTTTAAAGGCCGTAAATTTCGTTAAATGCTCAATTTAAATCGTGTGGAAATACAACACTAATGTTTGCTTAGGGCCAGCAACGTGGACCGGGTCAGCTAGTCTATATATGTATAAAAAACAGGATGTGTGTATGTATGTATGTAACGTATGGACTCCAAAACGGCTGGCCCGATTTTGATGAAATTTTCAGGGAATCTTCAGAATATTCAGGCGGGTGACACTGTCAAGTCTGATTTTTGATTTTTGGTCTGCGGGCGGCGGGGCGTGGCAAAATCCAATATGTTTAGAAAAATGGTGTAAAAAATGTATAGTAATTCATAAAATTTTTTGTCAGTTGTTCGTATTTTCGAGGAGAAGGCTTTACGGGAGACATTTTTGGATAATCACTTCGGAAAAATCGGAAAATTGGAAAAAGCGAAATCGAGTTTTTATATGAAATTTTAGGTAAAAGTATTCCATAATGGCTTTCCAAATCAAACAATAGAAAGTTCTTAGTGTAAATCATGGAAAATTGCAGAAAATGCGAAATACGGAAAATCGGAAAAACTCTCCGCAAAAGTCGGGAAATTTGAAAAATCGAAAATTGATTTTTTTGTACGAAATTTTGTGTTAAATTATTCGTTAATGGCTTTCCAAGTGAAAAAATAGAAAGTTCTCAGCCAAAATCCGATAGATGGCGTTATACGGTGACTTAGACTTTGCACAATCCGACAGGTGTCATTTAGGCATTTAAAATTGGGGTGAGGCAAAGTTCGCCGGGTCCGCCAGTTTTTTTTATAAAAATTAGATGATCAAACAAGATTTTCGTGATTAAAGCAGATTATTGAACAGAATGAAAATAGTTTGTTTCTACGAAATAAACTTTTCTTTTTAAAAATTTGTTTATTGTTCAATCTTTTTGTTTTCAATCAATCACACGCGGTTAATGCATTAAGTTAAAATTTTCGTATAAAAAGCAATAAACTTATGAATTTATGAATTTTTAAAAATTTTTGCTTGAAGTGCTAAATTTGTGTGACAATAAAGTCATATAAAACAGTTTTTATTTATATTGTGCGTTTTAGGAAATTTTTTATTTGAATTGTAAATCAGATTGCATTAATTTCAATTGTTTTTGAAAAGTTTTTTATTTAATTTAAATTATTTAATAAAATAGGTTTTTAAATTGTACTAAACTATTGTTGCTCAAGCTTATGCTTGAATATACGACTTTGCATGTTAATAATTTAATTAGAAATGGTTTTTCATTTTCATTTTCATTTTCATTATACATATCGCGGACTTAATCGTACCTAAACCAGTCACAAATCAAATCGATGTATAGGTATAATAACCTTGAATATTTCGTTTGCGTCAGTGTCTTCTTTAACTTTTTATCTCTTACATTTTTGGAACTTAATTTGATTAACAAATTTTGTTTTTGAAGCCAAATCACCTCACCTGAACATTTTTGCATTTTGAATTGCAAGTGTTTATGATTTTTTGTGCGATATGTATTTTGTAAACCGCTTTTATATTAAATGATAAGCTTGAGTAAGTAATCCATACCATTGAAAAGATGGGAGAGGCCTCGGGTTAAATTTCGCTTCTCATTCCGTTTGTAACATCAAAATAACTCAAAATTTAAACATTTTTAAATTTACATTAAAGGCATATGAAAATGAATTATAAAAGCAACAGAGTCCTTAATACCTTTCATGACTATTTTCACGAAATTACCAAAGATTAGCTGTGCTCATTTACTAAGACTTGTTACAAATTTGTAACAATTGTTACAGAAAAGTGTTTAATAACCCAAAACATTTGCAAGTAGAGAGCGTCAAAAGAGAGCATAAAATTGAAAGGAAAAAAATTCTTGCAAATTTTAATTGCAAGAATTTTTGAAACAGACGTTTCATGTGTTTGCATTGTTTTGCTTTTAACTAGTGTTTTTCATACGGGATTTCCCGGGACAAAAATCCCGTTATCCCGCACCGTTTTCTGGAAAATAATTCCGGGAAATTTGTGCGGGAATTCCCGAGATTTTTTTAAATTTAATTATGGTAACTTTACTGCTGATATAATTGTGAAAAAGTTGTGTCATGAAATAGATCTTAGCCGTAAGGCAAAAAGGTCTTAAGTCAAAAAAACACATTTTGAGTTCTTGATTGGCTTTTATTAAATTTTTTCTCTCTTTTGTTTGGTTTAAATTACTTAAGTCTAGCACAACTACTTCTAATCGTTATCATCTGCTCTTAGGAAAAAAGTCTATTAAATACACCAAATAAATATGTTCCAATTTAACGTAACGAAAAACAACAGTTTCTGACTTAACGACACTTTTGCCAAACGCCAAAGAGATGCCAATTCATATTCGATAAGTAAGGCAATGTTTAATACTCTAAAATTTCAAAAGGAGAAGAGAAAAATGTACAGAGTTTTTAATTTGTTGCAAGATGCAGATTTATTTTATGAAACAGTTGTTCTAACTTGCTTCAAAAATTAAATGATTTGTTTATGCAGAGCAGCTGCATAAAAGATTTTTTGGATTAGATTCTGTAAGAGATGATGACAAAAGTTATTAATAAAGAAAACGCTTATTAGATTCGAAGTAAATAATTTTTATTAAAAAGGAATTACAAGCTTTAAAGGAAGTGCTAAGAAAGATGCAAGTGTCTAGAGATTATATAACGTTCCTTTGACCATAAAGGCAAACATCCGTAGAAAGGAAACGTGTATTCTCATTAAAAACTTCTTGATTAAAATTAGAAATAGGCTTTCAAACGATTCTGTAAATGCTTTTTCTGAACTAAAATCCTACTTTAAAAGAAATATTTTGTTATAATTTATTTAAATAATTTAACTTTTTTAGTTTTACATAAATGCTGTTGGCTTTGAATTAATTCTCTGGCAATAAGTGCTTATGTCTATTTGTTTAGTTTTATAGGAGAACAATTTAAAACTTTAAAGGTGGCCTAAAAACTTCTAATGTCACAGATCGGAATTTTTTAATATTCCAAATGCTACTGCACATAGAAAAAATATAACCAAAAAGACATTTTGTTATAACTTCCTCAAAAATCCTACAAAATAATGTGTTCTTTTGAACATGAAGATCTTAAGGTGTCATTAAGCACTTTTTTCCTTTTTGCCACAGAAATAAAAAAGTTGAATGGATTTATAAACTTATTTAATTGATCTCAGGATATGTTATTTGTTCAACTAAATTTAATTAATTAATATTTTTCAAATTGAAAAATAAATCCCGATTTCCCGGGAAATGAAAAAGTTCGGGGAAAGAAAAACTCTACTTTTAACCGATCAAGTGTGATTTTTTTTTTAGTACTGTGAGTATTATGGTTACCTAGATACCCGAGAATAAGTATAACCTCATTCGTTAAAAAAATAGTTTGCAAATTAAATGATTAACAAACTTAAATATTCTTATTAATTATAAAATAAATTTGAGATATTTTCATTGTTAACTGTATGACCTTTTTTTTTGGTTTATTATGGAAAAAACACCAATGAAATGCACTTGGACAAGCTCAGTTTATACCAAATAAAACGGTCATATAGTAAATAATGAGAATATCTGAAATTATTTTCTAATTTACCAGAATTTAACCCGCTACCGTCTCTTTTTTTCCCCCTAATCAATCAAATTTCCAAAATTCCATCTTCAATTGAAGAGATTTACATTGGTGAGCATCATAGGATATCTAACTTGTATTGCAAGGATGTTGAAAATTATGTATTTTAAGATTACTCCTCAAATCTTGTTTCCAATTGTTTTCCCAATTCTTTTAATGTGTGCACAAGCTACACTTTGCGTTTTTTCGGTTTACAATTTTATCTAGCTTCCACATAAATTTAAAATTTTTAATTTCTAATAGTCAAAATTTTTTTTAAATTGTTTCATGTGACTGTTTTCATTGTGTTTTACAGTTTTATGTTTTGTTTTAATTAATGCTAATGGGCATCTAAGATATAACCTGAACAATTATACTCCTCTCACTTGTTACTACCTGAAGCTTTTTCTTATATTATTTTCTTTTTAATTCAAACAGATCATTAAAAACTTAAGTTCAGGTGTGAGTTAGTCAAGTAATTCTTTTTTCCCCACATTTCAAAAAAAAACAGAAAAAAACTCAATTAAAAAGCACTTAAATTTTTTTCTAAAAACTTTAGCCAGCCACTTAATGCGTATCCATAGCCAAACTGTGTTCCAAATCAAATTTACAAGTAGGAAGGTAAATCCTTCAAATATTTACACAAGATTATTAGCTCATCTTGAAGAAATTTTGTTTTCAAAGGAAGAGTGAGTGAGAGAGGAGATTGGCAGGAAAAAGTTTTTTTTTTCTACCACCAGCAGTTACACAAGTTATGTTCAAGCATCATTGTGACTACTTAACGAGCATATTTTATGCATTAAACTTGTTACCGACAAAACTTTTGAGCAGCTTATTAAAAAGTTTATTTATTTTGTTCCACCCACTTTTTGCATTTTTTCTATGTACTTTTTTGCGATTACAACGTTAAGTCATGGCAAACAATAAACCTGGCTAAAATACTTGTAAACTAAGAGATAACATTTTTGCTTTTCCAATGGCGAAAGTACGGGAAAGGTTTTAGTGGCCAATAATATAATAAAGTTTGCTACAAAATATTTAACCTAATTTTGAGCACACAAACTATTTTCCTAAAGCACTATAAAGAAAAAGAAATGTATTAAGTTAAGTGGTACCACTATTACATTTGTATGCCCACAACATAATAGTGGAGAGGGTATAATGCGTTTGTGCTAAAATTTGTAACCCATTCAAATAATCGTCTTAGATAATTTTTTTTAGCATGCTGATCGACTTTGAATCATTTTTGGAATCGATCTAACTACGTCCGTCCGTCCATCCGGCTAGCTGCCCATGTAAACCTTGTGCGTAAAGTACAGGTCAAAATTTTTGGGATAATTTAATTAAATTTGGTAAAAAAAAGTTCTAATTGTCACAAGGACCAAGCCTAGTGAAAATATGTCCATAATTTCGCTTAGCCCTTATACAATCTTTTATCCGTAATAGAGTCTTTATGCCCATTAAAAATCTTAGTATGTTGGTATTTAGATTTAATTTGGTTTAAACTTGTTTAAACTTGTTTTATTGCAATCAAAATCACCTTATCGATATTTTATCAAAGCTTTCAAGCAATTTCTAATCCCAAAAATAGCTTTAAAGGCCATAACTTCCTTATTGATATTGGTATTGATTTACAAAGTAGCGACAATAACTTCTACGATAGCCACTATGTCATGACAAAATGTTGTGTTGGTAGGTCAAAAATTATCCATAAGTCCCATATAAACGCTTTTGCTTATTTTACTTAAAGGCAAGCAAATCTCATATAGATGTAGATATCTAAAACATATTCGGCACAAAGAACTTTTTTTACATGGTTATAAACCTCATAGCATAGTTGCCAATGTGCTTAAGGGTACCATATGGTCTGGCTACACCGACTATACTTTCTTATTTGTTTTTTTTAAGAAACTATATGAAAAGTTTTTATAAAATAATGTTGAATTCAGGTCAATTTCCTGCCCGCCTGCCAGCCTTTTACACAAGAGGGTGGAATATGACTTTATTTAAATTAACAGCAGAAAAAGACTTACAACTATTTAATGTTTGTGTTTTTGAGAACCGAACCTCTTAAGTGACCTTCTTTTAATGAGCCAGTAAATTCATGCAATCGGTGCATTAAGACATTAAACTTTTTGTCTTGGCCAGGCCTGACCCAAAAAAAGAATTAATACTATTAGTGTATTTAATATAAATACCTTTTATAAAACCCACTCACTAGACTATCGGCTTTTGTTTTTTAAGTTGTTGTCTTTCTCTTTATGGCTAAAGTGTCACGTTTTTGTTACAATTTTTGTTTCTTTCAAATGTAACTTGTTGTTAGTTTTTCTTTTACTATCGACTTTTGATTTTTTTTTGCCAATTTTCTTGGCACGTTTTTGTGCTTAAAAAATATTTTTTATGTATGTTTGTATTTATACATATATACAAATGTGTGTATATGTATGTATTGCATAAGATGGAATGTCATTGTTTAGAAGATAAGGCATGAAAAATGTTAGTAAAAGTACAGCAAAGAATGCTAAGCATACATAAATTAAAGGGACAGTTTGAAATAAGTTTTTGTTTTCTTTTGTTGGTTGTAAAATATTTATGAAAGGAAAGTAAATTAAAATGTCAGAAATATACATATTTCAATTTAAAGAAAAAGAGCGGAATTTCAACTTAACTTAAAAGAAAATGTACTTAAAAAGTTTAAATACTAAAAAAATGAATGTTCAAGCCTATGCTTGACTGTTTTAGAATTACGGAAGTGGTTGTATTTAATTAAAATTAACAATTCCACAAAGCAAATAAGTTAAAAAATAGTGTTATCTTAAGCACTTTTTACCATATTCATAAAAATTTTATATTAATAAAGGTTTACAAAAAAAAATCTTACTTAATAAATAAACTTTAAATATAAAGATAAAAATTTATGAATACCGGGGTTAGATTTTATAAATAATTTTTAATGCGCTATCATTATTAGACATTTATTAAAAAAAGTCAAAATTCATTACAAAACAAGTAATATTGTATAGACGGCCAAGTCCGACCATTTGATACCCTACACCACAGTATTCGGGAGTGTACCCTATCTGAGGCCCATAAAAAACCATGGACCCGCCAAAACAAAATAATTTTATGAGCTTAAGATTCATTTAAAAGTTCTTTGTGCAGAATAATATTTAAATATCCTTAGCCATATGAGATTTGTTTGTCCCTAAGGGGTTTTAGGATGGGGGTTTATAAGGGGCATATGGTCAATTTTAAACCTACCAGCACAACATTTAGTTAGATCGGCTCTTAAAATGCTTCCATGTCAATCGGTATACTAAAATGACCAAAGAACTAGGATTTTTTTTGATATTTTGCATTTTTGTAAAAAATATGTATGTTTAATGCCTAATACGGTACGGTTCTTTAACCGTACCTTAGTGTTTTTACTTCGAACTCAGCAAATGACTGAAATAATGAAGGGTGGTGGCGATACTACAACAAGTAACTACACCAAAAACAAAACGTTGTTTTTTATTTGCTGCTTTCATTGGTCGATATATCAAAAACACAAGATATTTTTGACATATTTCTCTCTAATTTAGAAAAAAAGTTACACAGTTGTGCTTTCAACGCCACCTGAAAAACGAATTCGCCTTGACTACAAAGTTTAAAAAAAAATTATTTGTGATATTATCGGCCAATAACACAGCGGTAGAAATTGACACTGTTTTTAGAAAAGTTGGACACTTGGCGTTTTAACACCATTCGGGTACGCTGAATACAGTGGTGCTAGCCGTTTTTTAGGTTAGCTCTGGTTCGAGAAATACATACCATAAGTTTCCTTTAAGAAAAGTAAAACTTTTTTCTTATATGCGCTGTCGTTTTAGAAACATAATTTTTTTTTTGGAAAAAAAAATTGTTTTTTTTTAATCAAAATTTCGAAATTTCATAAAAAATTGTAAAATGCAGCTATGCTTCAAGTTTTTTTTGCAGGCATATGAAAAACGAAGCTGCAAACAAAACAAGTCATAAATAATTTAAGTCTGTTAGCGCCCCTACACTGATAGAACAATTCATAATCATATTGATGATGCCCTAACATCAGAATTGTGACATCAATGTTACTACAAATGGCATCAATAATGCAAAAAGTAACACCAATCCAATGACTAACGTTTTCGTACAATTTTGTAATTTTTTACGTGTCATCTATTTTATGACTATAGTGACATCAATTCGATGCCACATTTTGTATATTATTAACATTATTTTCATGACTACAATGTATTATAAGAAGCAAAAATTCCTATATTCTATTTTTTTAAATTATTTAGTTAAATACATCAAATTTTCAAAGTAGAATGATTACGAAAACCATATGGGGCATGATGCTGGTGTCTTATTATTAAGAGTTATGCTGTAAACAAAGGTCGTTATTCAACAAACGTGAAACAAACATATGTAACGGGTAAGTAAATAATAAAATTCTCTCCCTTTGACTTAAGTCAATTCCTATGTCTTTGACTTAATGACAAACTGGCATTATATTGATGCTAATGTGCTCTTTCTCCGATGTTACTTCGTCATCGCCCTGAGGACATGTTCGTGATTTCTGTGATGCCGATGTGCCATCCCGTTGATGATATAATTTCATTTTGACCCTAATGACACTTTGACCAAGTGATGTAAAGGTTGGCATACTATGATATAAAGTGTCATGTGGTCATAGTACTGATGTCAAAATACATCAGCGTTATGACGCCTTTTCTATCAGTGTAAGAAGTGGTTATAAGGGGCAATTATGTCTAAAGAAAATCTTAAGGACAAACAATTATTTGAGATCGGCCTTACATTAATCCCACTAGGGGCCACTCCCGAACATTTATGAGACTTTTTCTTCAATATATTTTAAGTCTGTATTGAACATTTTGTATGGGAGCCCCCTTAAGGAAAGGAGATAGCGGGTAGGTATGTAAGAAATAAATGACTGAGATGAAAAATAATGTGGGGTTGTTCATACATTTGACCCATCTAGGGGCATCCTAGGCACTGCAGGGGCCAAAATTTAAGAATTTCATTAAACGGATATATTTCCCATTTTATTACGGAATTTTTTATTTTTAGTTTTTTCAATGAGCTATAGCGTTTTTGAGTTACGCGAACATATGTTGTGCAACCTCCTCCATTTTCGAAATATCGGTATATCTCGAAAACCAGAGCAAACCTAAAAAACGGCTAGCACCATTGGATTCAGCGTACCCGAATTAGGTTTAAATGCCAGGTGCCCAGCTTGTCTGTTTTTTCAACTAGCACAGTGTAACAAATAATATGAATAAAAGCCTTGATAATTGTATAAATTGTATATCAATTCAAATGCTAATTACATATTAGTATTAAGTAATTACCACAAAATGTATAACTTTGTAGTCACAACTTAAGTGATATTTTTTTTTAAACATGACAAACGATTTGTTATGCATCGTAAATATTGCAGAAATAGTAAAAGCGTTAAATTAAATGGCACAACGACATCGATTGTAAACAATTTTTAGACAATACAATAAAAATTATGCAAATGTGAAAACGCTGTAATTTACAAAACAACAAAAAAATGTGCATATAGGCAGGCTTTTTTTACTAAACGATAAAATAAATTAACATTTAAAAGCACTTTCAATGTTATTCCCAAAAAAAAAAGAAAGAGAACTTGGAGTTTAGCTTCAATAGGAGAAAAGCATGGAGTAAACCCATAGGGATTAAATTCAATAATATTATTGATAAAAATATTCATTAAATATTTATTAAATAAATGAAAGCAAATATGTTTGTGAAATAAAAGACTATACATAGGCTTCAACTTTGAATTTACAGCATTAGCCTTAATGTATGCCTAAATTTATGGAAAAAAGCCAATTGGAATGTTAATGTGCTAACATTAACATGAATTTTTCCTTCTTTTTTGTTTTTTGTCTACTACCTTCACCTGTGTTAAGGGTGTTGGGTCATTTACCTAATGTCTTTCGATGCAGGTACTACAGGGACACAATAACCACTTTTAGAATAAGAAAAACTGCTTATTTTAATGGTTTGCAGTAAATTATACAGTGTATACTTTTAGGTTCAAGGAAACGAAAACAAGCATAGCGTGCTTTAAGACAAAAAATTATACTGATAATAAAACCTGACATAAAACAAAAATTAAGACAATAATGGCAAAAAATAACTTTAAACGAAAAAAAAAAATCTTAAAAAATATAACGAAATAGTTTTTGTGTTAATAGTAAAATAATAAATTATGTAAGCACAATATTAAAATAAAGCACTTCTACTACTGTATAATTTTTAATTATGTACTATTATTAAAAGTTAAAGATTGTTTGCAATTAAAATATAAATCAAGGGCGAGTGATTTGTAAAAAAAATTACTAAAAGAGGAAATGACGCTAAACTTTTGTTGTACAAACTTTTTGGTACATAAAGCAACAATAAGTTACTTTCTCTAACAAGTTGTAATCAAATCTTTTAGTTCACGCTTCATTAATAATTTAAGTGCTTAACAACCACCATGGCAATTATATTGTTTATCTAATGTAACAATTAAAAAAAAAATTAAGTTTCTAACTAACTTACCTGCATTTCTGGAGCCCCTCCTTCATCTCTTATTAACAATAAATAACTTTGGCCATCTATGAATACTTCTTTTTTGAACCGTCCACCTTCGGGAGATTCTTCTTGCATATAGGAACCCGTTAAATAACGGTGTACCAATGCCGATTTTCCTGAGTTTAAAGAGCCGACAATACCCAATCTTAAGTCGGGTACGGATCGGGATATCGTCCATTCTTGACTATTTACAAAGGAATCTGTAATGGAAAATAAAAATTAGCAAATTAGTAATTAAAAAACTTATAAAAGCTTTAAAAAGCTGCTTTGTAAAAGCTTTTAAACGTAAAATATATAGCAAAAAGTTAATTGAAGTTTTTTTTATGACGTATAAACGTAAGTAAAGCTCTAAGTCCCAATTAAAAGTACAGTTTAACCATTTCTCTCAAATTGTTTCATCACATGTATTTTGTATTGTTTTTTGTCTCTACTGTAAAATTTTCAAATATGGACTTAGAGCCTTTACATGTTAAGCCAGCGATATAGCAAATAGTTTTTAATTGATGTTTTTTTTATGACGTATAAACGTAAGTTTTATAAAATACAAGTTCTATGAAAAAAAAAATTTAAAAAAAAACATTTAAGCCATTTGTTTTACCAACAGCTTTCATTTCAATATCTACTCCTTCCAAGCTTTTTGGCTTGCAATTGCACGATAGCTTTTTATTTCCTTTAATATTGAATTCCCATTGCTGTTTTTTTATAACAACTTTAAGTTTATTTTACTCCGGCACAGATAAAGCTTTTGCGTTACAGGTAATTAAAAATGCAAGAGTTATAAACATGAAAAAACTTTTGGAATTTTAGCAAATTTGTTTACAATTTTTTACAACAAAAGCTTAAAGTTTTTATAACGAAAGCTTATAGATAATATCAAACATGTATAGCCTAACTGTCTTTTGCAAAATAAAAGTTAAAGTTCACATTTGCTGGGCCTAATGTGTTGGTTAACTAATGTGATTATTCAATTTTTTTTTTTGCATAAGAGGGTAAGTCCATAAAAGCATTGTTTACTAAGTTATTTTTGGTTTATGAAGTAATTAAGTCTTTCAAAAAGTTTTATACTCTGGGTCTAACTTTTGTATTTGAATAGAAACTAGTGCTATATATATTAATCCTTTAACAAAAAGCTTTGATGTACAACATTTATATTAAAAGCTTTAAAGCAAGAAAAATTTAAGGCAACAGCTTTATAAATTACAAAAGTTTTTTAAAATAATTTCTCAGAATTAGCAAAAATCATGTTTTGTAAAGCGTTAAACAAAAGCTTTTGAATCATATGATTCTAATGTTTTTTTAACATTGTGGTAAATAAGAGGCTTTCAAGTTATAAAAGATTAAGACCCCTATAACGGTTTACAACTCAACTCAACCGTTATAGGGGCCTTAATTAGTTCATTTAAAAACAAAAGCTTTAAGTTTATAAAGTCACAATTCTGAAACTTTGCACTATTAAGGCCCGTTTTCACAGCTTACCGATAGCTAAAAGTAGGATTTTATGGGCCGTAAAAAAAGTGTTACATTATTATAACTTTACTTTAACCTACGAGGATGAACCTTTATCGCTCACTTTAGGTTAAAGTAAAGTTTTACTAATGAAACACTTTTTATAATGCCGGTTAAAGTCTACAATTGGCTATAAGTAAGTTGTGAAAACGGGCCTAAGTTTATAATGAGGATAGTGTATGTAGCTTCCGAAAATGCAAAAATTCTCTAAAACTTTAAAGCTAAAATTCTTAAATTAAAAAAAGTTGCTAGTTGTGTTTTATATTATGATAATTAAATAATAGCTTACAATAGTTACAAAAAGATTTTAAACTAATATTTTTCAAAAACTTTTAATTTAAAGAAAGCTTTTGGCAAAAGTATTTGAACTCATTCAATGTTTCTTAAGCTTTTAAATTTAAATCAATCAATACGAATTAAAAATTTCAGTATAAGGCTTTTAAGTATAAAAGCTTTTACCTAACATGAGCTTTTTCTATGTATTATACTTATTAGCAGCGTTGTTTGTTTGACAATTGTGAGAGCTAATAATTATTACAATATTTTTCTAACAAATCATACCTATGAACTATTATCTTGCGCTAACACTGTCATAATGTATGTCTGTCCATCTGACTTTTTTTTGATATCTTCTTGTCATATTTTCTTTAATTTTTATACTACTGCAGCTTATATGACAACACAGCTACTATAAACTGTCAACTGTCAAAAACATATTGCCAGTATAACATTACAACAGAAGCACAGCCCAACAGTTTGCTTAAGTAATAAAAACAACAACAAAGCTTACACATGTTATATAAGCTATATAGCAGCAGAAAAAAAACATTACTGCAACAAAAAAATAACATTTGCCTGAAAGACATCATGAACATACATGAAAAGCACTGGGTGGCCATCAAGATTTTTGTCTGTTTCAAAAACTGACATAACAGCCGTCTACTCAGCCAAAAAAGGGGCAAACAAGGCAAACGAAAAAGAAAAACAAAAAAAAAATTGTATGAGATTTGTTTGGGATTTTTTATTTTATTTGCCAGTTTAAAAAAAGCACTTGAATGGCGAAAAAACACTAAATGAAGGTTGCTGCAATATTGCAATTGTTTAAAATAAAAAGTTATATAAAACGAAAGAGAGAGAAAAACAAACAAACTGGTTGCCAGACATTTAAACATGAAAATGTCCTTTTTGTAAAAGGAATTGAATACGTAATTAGCTGTGACAAGATAAATTTTTTTTTTTGATATTTCCTTTTTTGTAAAGCATACCTTAAAGGCAAACTGCCAAACTATTATTTTAAAATATAACCCAACAAGCAAGCCGGTAACCTTTCAAAGTGACAGCACAAGGTTAAGGTAACATAAAGCAAAACCAGTTCCTTGTTTTTTCTTCTTAAAAAAACTCTTATATAACAATTATAAAATGTTTCTAGAATTCTAAAGACAATTTCATAATGTAAATGGTCAGAAAGTTTTTTGATTGACAGTTAAGCAGACATTGTCATGTTAATATTTTTCTTTTTAAATACATAATGACATTTGAGAGAATATATGATGTTTATAATGAGCTTTTAATCTGCTTTGGGAAATTTAAGCAATATGCTTGAACACTTGGTTGATTTAATTGAAAGTTACTTTTTTTTTTAATTGTTTGAATGAAATAAGATAAAATTCAAACTAAAGAAATGACAAAAACAAACATCTTAAAATTTTGAAATTATAGAATTATGTACAATATGTTTTATATTTCAACCATATTGAAAGCCTTATCTATAATTTTTTATGACTCATTTTTAGAAGTTTTAGAAAAGCTCCCACATATGTTGGTTTTTGTAACCAACAGAAGTAATTTTGCATAAAGTTTCAATTAAGAAGCGTGCCTAGTTTAAGTTGTCGCTTATGGTATTATTTTCAAAGCCAGTATTTTGAAAATAAATTGATTTTTTTCAGATGTATAAAATCTTCATTTATATGAGTTCAATGTCACTTTTAATTGACTTTAACAAATAAAATTTAATAGTTTGTTGTTTGTTCTTTTTAAACGAAATTAATGGTTTGTTTTTTATTCTACCTTAATGTGGGTTAAACTTGTTAATAATAACTTTATGTTTGCAATCTTTTTGAAAACAAATGTTTTTGACAATTTGTGTCAGAACAAAAAAAAAAAAAAAAAACAATATTCTGAAAGAAAATAAATTTTTGGAATTGTGTTCAGTGATTGAAGAAACTTTTAATTTACATATCGTCACCTAAAATCATAGTTGGGGGTAGTGCACTAAATATAGATTTAAATCAGCAGTGCACTATCACTAAATAAAACTGCAAAGAAATTAGTTTCCACTCTTTTTTACTAGCTTTAGTGATGTTTGCAATTTTTTAACTACCACTAAAAATTTTTAAGTGATATTGCAAATTTTTTCACTATCACTAAACGCAGATTGAATGCAAAAATCTGCACTCAATTTAAATAGTGCAAAATTTGGACTTGCAATCAAAAAAGCTGCATACAAATATTGTATCACTAAAATTTAAAAAATTTAACTTTGTATTTGTATGATTTTTGATTTTTTTGGAGGATATGCATAAGCAAAGAACATTCAACAAAGTTAAAGTTTGTCAAAAACGGTAAAATGACTGGCTTTAATCATTAAAAAGCAAGTTTTTGATTTTAAATTTAGTGCAACAATTTTAGTTTCACTCAAATGAGTGAAGAAAAAAAGTTGCAATAAACTGATGACTGCTTTTTTTTAAATCAAACTATTTTTTTGAGTGCAAAGTTTTTTAAAATCACTATCACTCATGTTTAGTGAAGCTTAAAATTTTCAATTCATCACTCAACATCAAGAAAATGATTGCAATATTTTTGCACTATCACTGTGAGTTGAAACTGCAAAATGAGTGCACTACCCTATGCCTAAAATATAAAAAATACGTATACAAAAAGTGTTTGTTTGTATGTTCCATGTAGACTCTTCAAAAAATGAGTCGATCATTCTGAAAATTTCCACAGCAATTTGCTGATTATCCGGCGCTTAACATATCCAATAAATATACATACAAGTAAATTTATCAGTGGGTGTGGCACCTCTTAGAGAACGGTTACAAAAAAAGATTTCAACTTTAAAATACATAACTTCGTTATCAATATACAACATCCGCCAAAAAGTAGGCTGTATTGGAGTATCGGGCGTGGTACCTCCTATACAGAGAATGGTAACAGTGAACGTATTCGAATTTTGTATAAATAGCTTAAAGATATCTCAAAGAAGGAACAAGATATTATAAAGGTTAAACATTTGTTTTAAAGGTTATTTGTAGGACTTTCAGACGACATATCAAGTTTTATAAATAAAAATGAATTTGTGCAGTTTTAACTTCTCGATTATTGCGAAAAACAAGTTTTTTTTTGTTTAATTTTAAGCTAAGAAATCTCGAAACCTTAGAATCCCTAGATATCTCAAACTCAGATAGATATCTCAAAGATTTTGTAAATTACTCAAGATTAAGGATAGATATCACAGAGTTTTGTAAGGAATGTCTAATGTTTTGATGAGCATTCTAAAATCGCACAATATTTTCAATAAAATAACACATTTCTCACTCAAATTGGCTGAAACGTACCAAATTTAAGATACTTTTTTATAAGCAACTGTAATAATTTACTGCAAACAACAAGTTTTGTTGTTAAATTGAAAATGCGTACCTTTGATTTAAAACTGTGAAGCAATTTTGCCTCATTTAAAACAGTTCTTAGGAAAATTTTTATATTCTTGTACATGCAGTTATATATATAGTTATATTAAAGACAGAAACTCGTTATTCGATAATAAGTCGTTTCTAAAAGATCTTTTATAATTATACCGTGCTAGAATTTGACACACGTTTTGTGACAAGGCGGTGCACCTGACGTTTTAACCTATTTCGGTAACAATGCATCTAGTGGAGCTAAACGTTTTTTCAGGTTAGCTCTTGCTTTTGAGATATACCGTTATTTCGAAATGGGAGGAGATTGCACAAAATATATTCGCGTGACTCAAAAACGGTTTAGTTTATTGAATGAACTAAAAAAAAACCAAAATCAAGCAATAAAATTATCTTTAAGGTTAAACGTTTTTCTAATTATAGCAAAATTTCAAAAAAAAATTTTGTTTTTTAAAAATTAATAAAAACTTTTTTACACGAATAGCGACTAAAACCTTTGATTTTGTTCACAAAAGATGAACAATTTTAATTAAACTTAAGAATTTCATAAAACGCCATATTTGTGTGGGAGCCGCCCTAAGGTGTGGAGATAAAGGGCAATTATGTTTTGAGAAAATGTTTTGGGAGAAAAACTAATGAAGGTCGCTCCTTAGTGTTCGGTAGATTTGTGGAAAACACAAACGCTTAAAGTGGTTGTGTAGAAAATCCTTAAAAAATAACGTTTCCCTTTTCAATTCAAAAATAATATTGTTGTTATCCAACTCAACAAAAGATAAGAACATTTAGTTCCGTTCGGTTTCATTGTGCTCGGTTCGGCTCATTAAAGTTCGCCCCTTTTAGCTGGTAAAAAACGCGAAACATTTTTTACAAAAACAAAATACACATACAAAAAAAAAACAAAAAACCAGCATAATAGTTTTACACAAACAAAACATATACACAATACACACAAGCTGTTCGTGCTGCGGTCGTAAAAAAAACATTATAGAACATTGAAATATAATGTTTGTCTACAGTATCACTACAATTGTTCTGTTTTTGAACGAAGAACAGAACACTATATAATGTCCGGATCTTTCTTGAAAATATTAACGAACGGTATTAAGAGTTGTGTTGGTCTACACAATCACTAAAAAATTGATAACGTTCCTGGGTGTGTGAGCCGAACACTAAATAATTTATGTCCTGTTCGTTGATAACGAATGAAACCTTCGTTCGCTTAACTGACATGTAAAACAAAAACAGTATTTTATAATTTGTTTTTGTGTCAAATGTTATTTAAGCGAACGATGTCCTCATTCGTTATCGACAAACAGGCCATTACTGTTTTTTTTCGAACACAAACAATGTTTTGCCATACGCTTACCCATGCAAGAAATTATGAAACTGGTCAAATCTAGAAAGTTCATTAGGGTGACTTATTCGAATTTTTGGCATAAAAATATTTGAAAGAGATTTTTAGGGATAAAAAATTTCAATTAGCCGATAGTATCGATATCGAAAGAAACCTATCGATAGTTCGCTAAAACTATCGATTGAATTGCAGCTCTACTACTTAGTTGATCAAACGCAATATCGTGAAGAATAATTAGGATCCACATAATCCTAAGCGAGTATCGGAATACTAAAACTAGGTCCGACAGATCAGCAAAAAATAATAAACAACGTCCAATAATTTTAATGACTGGCTAATTTATAATTTTATTCTATTTTTAAATTTAAATACATAAATTATTTTTTTATTTATAAATTTTTCGAATGTGCTTTTTTTATTCAAATTTAAATTTATAAAGCTTTTTTGTAAAAGTTAAATTTTGAGGGAAGTGGACTATGTTTTACGAAAAAGCTTCATCAATTGAAGTTTGACTCACAGAGGCATATTCGAAAAGAATTGTAAATAATTTCATAGCAATAAAAACCATTTTTCAGCCAGAAATTTATTGTCCATTAGTAGCTTTTAAATTAAGAAAAGTTATCTTTTAGCAAATCAAAACAATATAACCTAACAAATGATGTATAGAGGCTGATCATAAACATGAACAAAGAGTAAAAATGAGGGCATAGATAAGAGATTAAGCTGTGAATTTTTAGTAAACATTTGTTGAACATTCTCTACACTTTTTTTTTCAAATATATTATTATCACATCACATTTTTAGTGATACATATGATACTGAAGAAATCCGATTGTATAAATGAAAAAGGTAAAAGAGAGAGCATACATCTTAGGATCACGGCCATTTCAAGGTACGACCAGTTGCAACGTGTAGGAGCCGCATAAAAAGAACAAAATATTACCAACACATACTTTTATTTTTTGAAGCAGTTTGATGTGTGGCCATGGCGCTTAAGACCTTTAAAACCTTGTACAAAAACTATTATGCAGAATCTAAAAGGAAACAGAAAGGAAAAATAATAGATTTACTTAACCATTTTCTTTCCCCATTAACATTCAATGCAACCTTTTTTTATTAAAATTGTTATCAGAAAACACTACTTGACCCCTTTCAAAACCCAACTAATAATTACATGTGTTAAGTTTTTCTCTCTCTTTATTTTCCGATAAACCAGTTTCGATAAGATCAGTTTTCCCCTTTAAGTAAATAAATTAAAATGAATGTGACACAGTTTAACCAACAAAGGTATTGTTAAATATCTACAGAGAAAACAATTTTACCCTTTTTTCTTTTACTACAACTAATTAATTTTCCTTTAGGACATTAAGAAAAAAAAACAAACAAGTTGGCGGAAGAAATAAATAGAAGAAAAACAGAAACTAAAAATGAAACCTTGTTTGCATACTTAATGAAGAGTTGTTCCATTATGAAAAACAAAAACACCCTGTCAAATTGAAAATAATGATAATTAAAACGCCGATTGAGGATTAAAAAGTAGAATAGATTGAAATGTTTAAGACACAATTCTCTAACATTTTGCTTATAACTATAAAAAATGATATTAAAAAAAGGTGTTTTAATTCAAAACGATTTAAACGCATTCTTTACACCTCATTTATTGTAGAAAATTTTACATAAATTATCCAACAAAAAAGAAATATAAAAAATAAATAAATAAATTTGAAATGGTTTGTTTTTGAAACTGATTGCTTGGAAATAAATTAAACATAAAATGATTAATAGAGAGTTTAACTTTAAGCACATTTGTTAGAATTAATTTTTATGCTTTAACAAATTAAATAAAAATATTCGAAATTAATTTTTTTTAAAGATTTTGAAAGAAAGTTTTGAAGAAAATTTTGAACAAAAACATTTTTTTTTTCCAAAATTGTTTGCAGTTTTATCTATAAATCTTTAAAACAATATTAATTATAAAAAATATGCATGGTATAAATGGTTAGATTTCAACCATTTTGCTCATTGACATCAGCTTAAGAAATTTATCCTCAAATTCGGGATTTTATTTTGAAAACGGGGATAAGAAAAATGATTTGGGGATTTTTTCAAGTTTAGTTTTTTTGGAATTTTTCTTATTTTTATTTTCATTCTATTTTTGAACTCATTTCTTAGAAATAATTTCTATTCTTTCAAAAAATTTATTTATTTTAAAACAAAAATTAAAAAATAAAGTTCAAAATTAATATTTTTTTGAAAAGATTTTGAAAGAAAAAAGTTTTAAAAAAACATTTAAAATATAAATTTGCTTGCACTAAATTTTTTGCAGTTTTTTATAAATCATTGATTTAACAGAAATTATTAAAAGTAGGCGTGGTATAAACAGTTATATTTTAACCACTTTGCTCAGTGATGTCAGATCCTCAAATTAGGCATTCTATTTTGAAAACGGGGATAAGAATTTGATTTGGGGATTGGGGATTTTTCTTATTTTATTTTATTTTATTTTCATTTTATTTTTTATTAAGCAACAACAACAATCTTTGAAATGAAAAATTTGTCTTTCGCCATTTTTCATGCAGCAAAAATAATTGAGGCGATAGAAACAGATGCATCCTACGATTTTGATGAAGAAATAAAATCGATAGATTCAGTGTTGTCATTAAAAGTAAAGAAGATATTGTTTGTATTCCAAAGTATTCTCTTTAAAATTACATTTTTTTTTAATTTCCTAACCTAATTCCGCGAAGCTTTATGCTTGTCTGCAGGAAAGAAACCAGAGTCTCTGGCGGGAATCGAACCCGCAACCCCGGCGCTAATAGACTAGCTTGCTACCAGCTAGCCTACCGGGGCTTTTTATATCAAAAAAGTTTATTGCAGCAAATGTTCAAGAGACTTACATATATTTTGCTCCAAATATATGTTGTAGCCAACTTGTTGCGGCACCATCATTTGGTTCAAATGTGCCGCCATTTTGAAGGCAAACATGAAGCCACTGTGAAACCATTAACAGCGGTGTGCGATATGAAGAGATCGGACATTAAATGGCAGCGCAATATATAAAAAAGGCTGTATTGGAGGGAGTGGCAAAATGTTTTTTCTGTTTTAGAAACTTCATTGATATATCTTTCATTCTACGGTATGACTGGCTCAATAAACATATAACTCAAATGTCAAATAAAACAAAATTAACAAATGAAATGCAATAAAAATAAAATATTTTATGAAAAACTGTTATAGTATTTAGTGGGAATTTTTAGGGTTGAACATTTTTTTTGGGATAAAAATTTACAATTTGGGGATAAAATTAAAAAAAAAAAAATCTGACAGCCCTGATCCTGCTAGCAGAACCGATAGAGATAGGAAGAGAGCAATAATTTAAAAGCAGGCACATTCTCTCTTTTACTAACATGTCTTTTTATCTTTGCCTACCTTAAGGCTGCTGTATTCTTTCAAATTCTTAACTTTAAACGAATTTCCTAAAAAATCTTTTGAACTTTAAGATTTTTTATAGTAATTTAATTGAAATTTAGTTTTTTTTTTGCTTCTTTTTACTAAACAACGTAACCAGTTAAACTTGTTGCATGTTTTATTTAGGAAAAAAAACATGAAGAAAACATAACTTAAAATAACACAAACCATATCATTGATATTTCTTTTAAGAAAAAATTACCCTTAAAAAAAAACAACAAAATATTCCAAAACACTTTTTCTATGCTGTTTTAACAACGCTTAATACAGTAATTTTCACGTGTCCTTTTTTTTCTACAAACAAATTTGTTTGCAAACGGTCAGTTTGCCTAAAATCTACCCTTTAAAAAAAACCCTGAAACCAATAGATCATCCTTTAGCCATCTACTTCCTTTAAGGAGTGAGTAAATTGTTTTTTATTGCTTAAAAAAAATAAACAAGAATGTTTAAGTGGCGGTCTTATGAAATTGATATCACATTTATTAGTCTTATATTTCTCTTTAAGAACAAAAAAAAAAAAAAAAAAAGAAACAAGTTTCTTTTGTTTTCCGAAAAAAACTGCTCTAATTTTATTTATTTTTACTACTCTATTATATAATAATTTGTTATGGTTTTTTAAGCCAAAGGGGAGTTAAAAAAAATCCTTTTTTTTCAAATAAACTTTTAAAATTTGTATGATTTGTTTAGAGAAGTATTAGAGAAAAAACTAGTTTAAAAAAGTGATAATTTCCAAAACGAAAAAAAATCTCTTTTATATTCTTTTGAAGGTAATTATCATTTACTTTCAGTTCAAAAATTACTAAATTAGTATTTTTACCCCCAAAAGGAGTTTTCAGAACTTTAAAAAGCTTTTATGTAAACTCTTAAAGTTTATAATAACCTTTATAAGACAAAATTACTTAAAAATTCCAAAGCTTAAAACAGTTTTAGAAGCTTTTACGAAAGAAGTTTTAAGAAGCATTAATAGAAGATGCTTTAATTCAAAAAGCATTTGCATAAGAATTATAAGTTGCTTTATATAATCTCTAACAGCCGTATTCGTAATCAAAAGTTAGCCACAGTTTGTACACTACGCACAACGAGCTGCTAACTAGAATGCCGATTAAGCTTAGCAGCTTGTTGGCACAGAGTTAATTCATAACGAACTTTTCTCCAGAGATGAAGATATATAAATAATATTTGGGACAAGGAACATTTACATGCATATTAACCTTAAAACATAATTTTGTTCAGGCATTAGTTCTATTTTCGTTTTGGTGGAAAGATCACACCCATTAAACGGTTCTTGCCTTCTTTTTGAGGAGTTTGTTAAAGTTATGAGCATAATTCAACAAGCCTCAGATTCAGGAAATCCTCAAAGAGAATATCCGTCAGAAATGCAGGAAACTATCGCCGGAAGTTCTGGCAAGTGATCTAAAATGCCATAAATTGGGTCCGTAGGGTCATTAATTTTGGTGGCGGCCACTATTGCGATATAATTTTCTCTACATAATGAAACAAAAATTAATTTAGCAACAAATGAACACAATCTTTAGGATTCTGCTTTAGGGATTCTTAAGTTCTGGTTTTACTTCTTGTAAACAAAACATTTTAATCATTAATTTTATTGAAAAAACTTTTCTTAAGGTTAACTGCTTTGCATGGAACTTGTCAATTTCAAACACATTTCTTATCCTGTTCTGCTTAATTTTAAATCTTATCTAATTTGCATTTCTAAAAATTCCTAAGATTAATTTCTCTTTTCAAAAACTAACAAGAAGAGAGATGGACAAATGTCATTTCGTATTAGCAGAGAAAGGATTAAATAGTGATTAATGAGTTCAAAATTAAAAAGGGCAGAAGATTTAATTAATTTGACAGCTGTAAGGTCAAAGGCTATAAGAAAAAACAAACAAATCATGGAATTAAAATGGAAAATGAGTGATTAATAAGATAATAAGGAATTTAATGTATTCGAAAAAAGATCGCTTTAAAAAAGTAAAAAAAAAGTTAAGAAATTTTACAGGAGCTTAAAATAAAACGAATTTCTCTTTGAAAATTAAAAACGTTTTAACTTTAAAGCATAAACGGCTAGCGTTGCAACAACCAAAAAAAATTTGTAACCAAAATTCTAAAATAAAGTAACCAAAAGCGAAAACAAGTAACCAAATTTATTTTGTATCAAATGTACATACTATTTTATCCGCACTTCAGTTGAAAAATATGCCTAAAGAAGGAATTGGGTTTGTTTGTGACCGATTTTTATAAATTTTAACAGTATTTTACCGTTCAAAATTTTAAGTGGACGTGCACCTCCTATACAAAGTATATATATAAAGAGCTCTTGCAAGTAAAACTTTATAAGTCTTGCCGTGTTATTATGGTATCAAAGTGCAAAATTTAACTAAATTATGCGGTAGATCTTTTATGGATGGAAATAGAATTCTATTAAAAGGCATTGGGTTGGAAGAGCCTTTGGCTTTTTCCTTTGTTAAACCTAAGAAGAATAAATAGTAGCAGATAATGGGCATCTACACTTCAAAGTGTATACATATGGCTAAGTTGATAGTCTGTTAAAGTTTAACAGCCATATTCATAAAAAGTTCTTATTTTAAGCTTTTAGCATGTAATAACTATCAAACGCTTTTTGTCTAATAAACCTCCTATAAAAATTTGTATTCATAAACGTACATTAACAGTTTTATTACTATTAACTGTTTTTTGCGATTTTGGGTTTAAGTATGGCAACTTTCTTTATATTTTGCTGCCATTTTATTGCTAGTGATGCATTAAACTTCTATTCGGTTCACATGATATTCTATATATAATTTGTTTAATTGTAGAATTTAAAAATTATTCTTATCAAATAAAACTACATTTTATTTTAGTTTTTGAACAAAATCTTGCCGAAAGGTATCGTAAGCACTTTTGTTTGAACCTTTTTAAAATATACGATAAGAAAGTATTCGAATAAAAAGTTTGTTTACTTTCTATTAACATAACTGTTATTATGATTTGTTTATTCTATTTTTTTTTATATTTTTGAACAATAATTCGTTGGTTTAAGCAAAAAAAAAACAACTAGTTGC
Source organism: Pollenia labialis (assembly GCA_949318255.1). Classification (NCBI taxonomy): domain Eukaryota; kingdom Metazoa; phylum Arthropoda; class Insecta; order Diptera; family Polleniidae; genus Pollenia; species Pollenia labialis. The sequence goes on along the minus strand of OX439141.1, from coordinate 27,228,011 downwards.
AGCAATTTAATAAGTTATTAAAGATAATATCTGCATTTGCCCCTGAACATATTCTTTAAAATCATATAAAAATGTTTTAAATAATTAACCATATAACTTTAAATTGGTTGTCTAAAATTAAAAAAAATTTAGTTAAATGTTTTTAAAATGTCCATATTAATAAATAAAACATTTTTTTCATTATTTTTCAACCTATTTCACAAAAATAATATCATAATATGCACACACTTATCAAAATGTCATTTTATTTTTGGGTTAAAGAAGGGTAAGTCGAACAATAAATTTTCTTACTTTATGAATGGTTTATTAAAGGTTTAATAGACTATTTTTCGTTTATGAATAAAACTCTAGCAATTTTGCCATTAATAACTTTTTATGCATACGGCTGGTAGTTTTTTAAAGTAGATGAAAAAAGTATTGGTATTGGTTGCACAAATACCACACACAATTTTCAAGAGTCAAATAATCGGAGCGGTAATTTTTGTTCGAAAACAAAAAATTGGTTATTTTTGTGTTTAAAAAAGTAACCAAAATGGATAAAAAGTACACAAAATAACCAATTTTGGTTAAAAGTAACCAAAACGGCAACTTTACAGCGTATAATAGAGAGATAGAGAGAAAGAGAAGGAGAGCGAGTTATTTATCACAAAAAACATTTTTTCAATAAAAAAGTGGCAAGGAATCTTCCAGTGATATTTTTAATGTTTTTAATATTTATATAAAAATCTAAATGTTTTTCATTAAGAAATTCTTCATTTCTTCTAAATTTTTTCTTAAGAGAAATCTTAAGTCAAGGTATGATAAAAATAAATTTTAATTAAAAATTGTCTTTTCTTTTGGTAAGTCACTAAAGAGTTTTAAAAAACTTAAGCAGAATACAAGCAACAATTATGTTTTAAAATCTTTATATTGTTTTATTTTCTTTATTATATTCCAAACTCCTTAAACTTTTACCAGCTGAATTTTTTTCCACCTGCTTTCAAAACAAAGACGCATTCAAAAGCCATAAAAATTTCATACTTCTTCTGAAACAGAACTAAATATTAGGACCATAAAATTTTATAACTGGCTTGTGGTCTTTAGCAAAACTAAATACAGTAGCTCAAAGTAGACATCTTTTTAAGCCTCTCCTTATCTGACCAAAAACCATAAAATTTTATGTGTCAAACAAATACTTAGTGGCAAGATTACAAGAAAATTTTATGGTAGTGTTAAGGCCAGGCCGTTAATATTTTATTACCTTTCTTTACTCTTTGCCAACCACTCTTTTACTTTTGTTTTTGTTTTCAAAAAAGACAGTTTAAATGCCAAATGTCTTACAGAAAAACATTATAATGAGCAAGGTGTTGATAGGTTTTCAAATGATTTAAGGAAGTGTAATCAAGAATTTTTTTTACTAAATGAAAATGATTAGGAGATAAGTGAAAGGCAAAGCTGTTTTAAAATAGCTACTTAAGAGTTTATGATGTTAATTAAAGTTTAGGTGAGAGTTTACGCATTACTCACATAGACGACAGAAGGCTTCCGGCTACAATATGTCAAAAATAAAATACATACGATAATATAAAGACGAATATTTTGACATCAATACAGCAACATGAGTACGCGACTACTTTTGCCGCTGTAGCTTATGAGAGATAAGCTGATAGTAACGGTTAACTATGAGAATTGTATGTTATTGTATTTTTAAGGTTATGTTTCCCAAAAAAAGGATTTTATAGGAAATGAATTTGCTAAATATATAAAAAGGTAGACTTATAAAAAGTTACAGTTAATTACTTAAACTTTGGATTAAATAAAATTTAAGCTCTTAAAATTGAGGTTATCTGTGAAAAATGACTTAATTATCAAAACTGTCCTCGATAAAGAGGCAGTTATTTGAAAGAATTTAAGAAAGATATATTTAAAAAAGGTAAACACAGCACAGGGATTTTTTAAAAAGTTGTATTCCAATTGTAAAACAGGGTTTGTATGTATGGGTTGGGCTCAGAAGGATTATGCGGCATAGGGCACACCTCAAGCCGGTGACCAATGCGGTCCATTGTGAATTCCTTCAATAAAGAGAAGGAAGGAAGAGAGAAAAAAGAAGAAAAGTTTTTATAAATAGAAACAAGATAAATAATAGAGAACATAGAGTACTCTCCCTACAGACCCCTCATCAGAAATAACCGGCGTATTTCTCCGACAAAACCCAATAGATCGAGTAGATCTGCAGAAGTCCGGGAATGTATTTTCCCATTTACTCGTAAAATCCCTAACTGGACAATGACCCGCCAAAAACACTTAAAGAGCCCTGAAACCTCTCCTATCCAAACCAAATTGAACCTTGGTTGTCTTTCCATCCAATCCGGGTGATAACGCCCTAGACACCCTGGTATCCGTTCTATCCCAGTAGTGAAATAAGCGTCTCGCAAGTTCGTCCGCTACCTCATTACCATCCACCTTGCAGTGTCCGGGTACCCATCACAACCTTACAGCTTAGTTTTGCTTAAAATATTGGTCTTTAATGAAATAATAAAAAAAAATATCATATTTCCCGCGAACAATCCCAGTTTCAGACTACGCAAAACTAAGTCTAGGCTTAATCCACACGGCCTTCAAGAAATAAAAATATCTATTATTAAAGCTTTAGAGAGAGTTCCTAGAATAAACGTTAGTTAATAAAAGTTTAAGTTATGAATGACAGGGCATTTTTTTTAAACCCGATAGAACTTGAAATAGTTAAATATAACACAAAATATTTAGATATACTTTTTTTTTATTTGAAAGATCAATCCCATTTGGTAAAGATTTATTGCATATGAGCTGTTGATGACGAAACATCTTCTGGACGTCCGATTTTGGGCTAAATTTTCGACTATTCTTGGCCGTATGTCACAAATAACACGAACAATGATGGCCTCCAAAAAGTCAAATGTTGTAGCATAAGCATAGACCAGTGACTTTGCATAGCCCCACAGGAAACAATCGAGAGGTGTCGAATCGTCTTAGAGTGAAATTGACAGGTTAATCCTATTTAAGCCACATTTAATTCGGATCAATGTGTTCGTCGTCTTCTAACCGTTTAACTTTTATTGAAGCATAGGGCACCATAATCAATGTTAATATAGTTAACATTGAATCGGATTATCATGGACTCGGATCAATGTAAGCCATATTAAAAAAATCACTGATTATGGTGCGGTTACAATATCCATTGACCGTAAGTCCCCTTTTACAATGTGACAGACAGAAGGCGGACAGACGAATTTGTTGGTAAGGGGGCTACGCTGTATGCGTGACATACTTTACTTTTTTCCTCTCTCGCATACAAACTTTGTCTGTCTGCCTTCTGTCTGTCACATTGTAAAAGGGAACTAACGATAGCGCTCCGGCTTCAGTTTTGAAGTAATTAAGTGTGATAATGCCCCAGCCTTACCAAAAGGTGAGTATTTTTCGATAAAGGGTCTGTTGTGGATTGATCTTTCTCCATATGTGTGAATTTTGTTTTATACCAACACTGAAAGAAATTTCTTCGCAATACAAATGAATTTTGACATTAATCCCATGAAAATTTGCATTAAAAAGGAACCTATGCAGCCCTTCGTTGGATCAATGAAACCTGTTTCATTAAAATGTATTTAATGAAACATTACATAAGTTCTATGAATATTGTTCATTGAATGAATAAAATATATTTATTATATACAATGATTTTATTTCATAGTATTTCTGAAAATATTCATCAATTTGATGATAAATATAGACTTAAGTCAAACGGTGAAAGCGAGTCTAATAGCTCAACATAATTTTGCGATAAAACATCGAGAAATACATTTCAAAGTAAATTCGGATAATTTGGTAGCGGTTTTCAAGCATGAATCTATTTGTAAGTATACTGAAAATAAATGTTAAATAAGTTCAATCGGACCTAAAAACATCCTTTATAAGAGTAATAAAAAAGAGCAACAAATCATATAAGGGAGCAAGATTTAGTCCATTTAAAGACTGTACATAATACTAAATAAATAAAACTAAATATAAAGCAATTGGATTCACAAAGTTAAAGCTGTTTTAAAATATTTAAAAGACTTTAGTTATTGACTTTTAAAATAAATCTCAATTTAAAACTTAAAATCCCGTATGTACAACAAAAAATTTTCATTTAACACATGTTGTTTTATTTATGTATGTTTCAAATACAATTTCGCTTATTTATTTAACGCCTGACATATGGTTGCTATTTTGCTACTTCCACCGACTTTTTGTTGGAAATTTTATTAAAAATTTTGCGTTTTTTTTATCATGTTTTAAAACAATGAAAAAAAAGAAAACAAATAAAAAGTAAACTCTTCTCGCTGTTAAATATATGAAAAAATTATTACGTGTAAAAAAAATATGATCATAGTTCATGTTAATCAAAAAAACAATTAAACGCTCTCTTTTAATTTTGGGCCTCAAAATGATTTTGTTTTTTTTTTTATTTATGTTGAACATATTTAATGTTGTTCGCGATTTTCTTTTTTTTTATTGGAGGCACATAAATATTTATTAAAATGGCTTTTAATAGGGGTGTGTAAAAATTGTTTTTCCTTGGAGGATTTTTAAGGCAGATGCAAATGTATTTTGTTTTTGGGTAAAAAACAAAAGAAAATTTTATTAATTAAATAGCAGGGAATTAAAAGCTTATAATTAAAACTGTTTATTATTTGCAAGTGGCTTTAAAAAGTACATACATAAAGGCAAACATTGTATTATCAATCGAGGAAAATCTATAAATGAAGTGGGAATTTTTGTATTAAAACAAATTTATTATGAAGGAATTTTTATTGTCCATATTAAATTAAAGTTTAAGTTTACCTCTTAAATTTGTTCCATTTCAACTCTATTATTTAAAAATATACACTTATTTGTCTTATAAAATTATTTTACAGACCTTTTTTTTATTAAATTAATATTTTAGCTTTCGGTCATAGCAAAAATATCAACTTCAAGTGATTTTATTAGAAAAATCTACAAAGTCAAAAGTAAGGCCACCTCAGCGTTGCACTAAATAACCTTCAATAACAAACGCAACCTACCCGGTAGTTCTTTAAATTTGAGTATACCAGACACCACACTTATAAAAGGAAATACTTTATTACTTAACTTTATCAAGAAACTAAAGGCCTTACCATAATATGCATTGCCTTGCTTAACCTACTGTCAAAAATTAACAAAAAGTCACTCAAATTTATTTAAAAAAAAAAAAAACACAAAAACAAAATAAAAAACATTTGATTCCGTACGGAATGTGCGATTAAATCGCACCTTGCTTAAGCAAATGACAGTTTCATTAAACTTAGCAAAAAGTTTCCTTAAGTTCAATATAATTTTCCTCATATAATGAACATGTCTTCGGACATTTGCTTAAGCCAACTTAAGCACATTGTTGTTGGGCCTTAACAGTCTTTCTAACTATTAGCTTTCCTTGAGAGGGTAATTGTTCCCACCTGGAAAAAAAAGAGACAGCAATTTTACCAGCCTTAAATATTTAATTTTTGTTTTTGCAAACATTCTTTTGTTACTTAGTCTTTCACTCACACCTTTTCTTTTTCTTAGCTTGCTTTATTGATTCTATGACAATACCTTCTCTGCACTTGAAAGAGACAGTAAAGTGACAATTGACTATGTATTTAATACATAAAACATTCTTCAAATTGGTTTTAGTACTTTTTATTTCACTCTCTCTTTTATTCTTTTCTGTATGAATTTTTTGCCCTAAAGGGACGGTCGCTAAATGTTTTATAAACATGTTTTAACATTTGATCAAATGTAAACCTTTTGAAAAAAAAAATTAGTATTTTGGGGCGAATTTAATCTAAATAAGATCATAACTAGACGCTTTATGGACACAAAGAGTCTACATATTTCGGCCTTAGTACAATTTAAGCGTATTAAATAAATGCTATAAACTGACTAGTTGCTCTAAAGAGAGTCAACTCAAAATTTACAAAGAGTAATATCAATAACAACTGGCAACTTTTGACCAATTTTGACCGCAAGCTAAATTGACTATTTCTTGAATTTTGTTCTCTTTTTAGAACAACTATCAAAAAAAAATCCAAACGAACTTCCGGGCAATGAAACCTTAATTGTACACAATCTTTTTCACCTTCGGGGGTGGGTAGTAGCTTTAATCAATAAATACTTAATAATTTATTACTGACCACTGTATGAAATATTTAGTAGAGATGAAATATTCAGTAGAGATGGAAAGCAGAATTTTATTTATAAATAATACTTTCTTAACAAAGAAGTAACATGAAGAGGACATAGGAATTCTATAAATAAAATTCTTATCAGAAAACTAGGAGAAAAAAATCGACAAGGGATGTTTAGTATATAAAATCATAATAATAATAAAAAAAAAATCAATTAAAAGCTAATGGAAGAAAATAAAATATGCCTTAGGTTTATAAGAAACTAACAATAGGAAGTGGGTTAAGAAATATAAATGAAAGGAAATAATAAAAAAAAAACAGAGCTGGTGATCAGATTTGTGCAAACTTGAAAGACTGTTTATCCATTTACAAGTGAAGAATTTTTTTTTGCCTAATTATTTAAATAACAATAAAAAAATAGTTCAAAATAATATATTGTTAAAAAAGTCTCGAGCGAAATAGCCAATTTTAAAGGAATTTATTTCGATTATTTAAAAATTGGTGTTTTTTTTTAGAGCCAAGTTGCTGAGAATAGCGCCGGAGCGATAAATTCGAGTCCTCGGTCACACTCACGCCTACAGCGGTGATGGTTTCTTCTGTACGCACGGTACGGGCTCGATTTGGATCAATATTATCCGAAAGAGTAAATGTGGCCATTCATCGATTAGCTACTCAGATTGGCGATTGTGCGAACCGTATACTTGACGAAGTGATCTATAAATTTGACAAACACAACGCGAATTTTGGAAATAAATTTCCAAGGTTTTCTGGTGTAAGTCTATGCACCGTGATTTGCCAAAGTATACTTAAAAAAAAGTCAAACACACTTCATTAGTATGACAGCTAGTTTTACAGTTATCCATATCGGAATGGCATTTCAATGAAAATAGATTACAATTTGAAAACCTGTTTTGCGAAGATATTTTGTTTGAAAAATCTAAGGCAAGATCACCGATTTGTTCAAATTTGGATGAACATTTTTGTTTGATTAAAATGTATGCATACTTCAAAAGTGACATAACTCAAAAAATTAAATTTTAGAGTTTGTGATGCAGAATTGATCGCTATGGGTTTTTTAATGTAGTGTATTAAATTCATCTGTGTCGTCAATTTTTCTTAGTGGTAAGAGCTATGTATGACTAGGGTAATTCTTTAAATATTTTACTGGCTTAAAAACCAGATGATCAAGTGAACAAATTTGTGCAAATTAATATTAAATTTGCCATTTCCTTTTTCTTATACAGTTATTAATAAATTTTCTATGTGACTTAAGAAACATCAACTCAACATCCATTTTCCCTTAGCGTTGGCGTAGTTAATTTTTTCTTAAATTTGTTTATATTTTCGTAAAGTAAAAAACTATTTTCTTAAGCAAACTATAAAATAAGGCGCGCAATTTTTTTTTTGTTTCACAAACAAAAAGGTGCAGCTGTTTATTTTCATAAGATTTTGTACAGAGTTAGAGACCAGTATACTGATTTACTTTAGAACCCATTGTTATTGCCAAAAAAAAAACGAAAAATTTAATGAAAGGGAATTCAATCAACCAAGTCTATTGTCTGGGAAGAGTAAAATGAAATAACTAGAACAAAAAACAAACAAAGTTAAATTACGGTTAGTACAAAAGGCAGGCAAGACTAAAACACATACAAAAAACAAACACAAAAAGAATTGAACTAAAATTCAATTATGAAAGGCAAAAAGACAGTTAGTAATATTTAGTTTAAGGGGAAAGTACAGAGGCCAAGAAGAAGATTAATATTTAGAAAGTTGATGTTGTAGAAGAGATATGCAACAAGAAATAAACAGGTATAAAAGAGACTTTGAAATATGGAAACTCTTTTTATATCTGCATAGGTATAAAGAACAAATTGAGAAAAAGTGTAATGTTAGCAAACAATTGAATCGCTTAGTGCAGAAAGGGAACCCCCTCATTTTGAGATAATCAATTAAATCAGTGTTGTTAATAATAATAAAGTTTTATGTTCTTTTTTCGTAGAGAGCTGAATTTAATTTGAAGTTGTCTAAAATTACATTTTTACACTGCTTTGTTCCCAGTAAAAACTTCACTTAATTTTTTTAAAATTAATAGCTTCTTTCACTCGTTATTTAGGAACTTTCTTCTATATAAATACTATAACTACTTGTATAACTACTTATTTTTCAGATGTATGTATGTAAAAAATAATGACTTACATTTAAATGCGTTTATTTTGCGACATCCCTTGTAAGTTTCATTTGGTTCTTTCAGTAGAATTGGGCGTAGTAGTTTTACTTTTTCCTGATTACTGAACACATTATTTTGAAGGCGAAGTTTTTACTGGATTAGCAATATCCAAATAAGGAACATGAATGTCAGTACATACATAGTTCCCTTTCTGCACTTAGTGATTCAATTATTGTCAAGTGATCATCGCGGTATCACTTACAGGCGCGGTATACATCCTCCGGGGGAAAAAGGTGTATTTAATACCCATTATTATTTAAAGGCAAAACTGCCAGGTCTTTCTCTTTTCTAAAAGGTTGATAATGGCAAACCAGATTTTCTGGTTTTGGTAAGACCCTTTCGAAAATCACGTGGTGGCTGTGGTTTATAACCAAAGTCGCAAAAGGTATATCTGGAAAAGTATGTCCTGTTGGCGCATCTTCCTAGATGCTGTTGCAAATCCACTGCTGAACTGCCTTTTAACAGTGGAGTTTGATAGGTCGATTTCCAAACCCAGGAGAAAATGCCATAAAGCTGGAGGTCCATACCACGCGTGTTCGCCTCCACGCAGTGCATGCTTTTCTAACCTTACATGTAACGCTTTTTATGCAGCAGCAGCAGAAGTAAAAATAAAATTTAATTTGTCAAAATCAGCTGATTTGTTCGAACGCTGCTTGTGACGCTTTTAAAAGTAGAAAGTAAACCTAATTTTCGCCTCAAGGCATCTACACTTTTGTGCATGTAACTTACTACGTATAACTACACAGATTCTATTTTTTTGACAGCTACGTATGCAGCAAAAAAGCGAGTAACGCGTGGTGTGGAGCTCCAGCTAAATTCAGCTCGATCATACACCTACATATGTACATCCATATCTACTTGTATGTATGTTGTGGGGTAAACCAACTCAGCAGGTACTCACTTTAATCCTAACACATATACATATATTCCTCGTTAATATTCGTTATAATTTCGTTTTTGGAATTATGAAAATATATCTGCAAATCTGAGATTTACACATGCATACATAAAACTTTAAACTTTCGCAGAAAATCGTGCTCTCCTATTAAACCTGAAGTCATCATACCAGATTTATTTTTGTGAAAATTTGCTATTTTTATAAAAATTTATTTTGGCAACACAAAAAACCTCTGGGAGCACTGTCAAAAATAATCATTTGTTTACAATTTTACAGAAGCATATAAAAATGAATTTTTTCTTTTTAAGTTATTTAAAATAAATTCTCTTATTTATATTAAAACCCACGAAAATTTCCTTAACAAACAATATGGTGATAAATATCTCAAATGTCATTGTTTACATTTCTTTGCAACTGAGCAAATATGCCCTACTATTTTTACTCATTTTTTTTTTAGTGCAAACGAAGTAACACAAAGCAAATTACATCTACGTACATTTTGTTGTTGTGTTGTGCAAATGTGCATATTTTGGCACACATTTGCATCGTTTGCACACTTTGCACTAAACATCGTTAAAACCCTTATTAACAGTACTTTTTTGAGAACACCTCCTAAAAACAAACCTTAAGTTTTGGTACGATTTTTTTGTTCTATGATAAAGGGTATATAAGATTCGGCACAGTCAAACATAACACTTTTACTTTTAAGTATGGACCTTTAAAAACCATAAAAATATCTTTAATTTTCTGCGTGATAATCTTTGCATTTTCAGTCCTTTTATTAACCAGTTCTGTTAGACAACATCTGCCTTTAGAAGAGAAAACAATTCACTAATTACCCTTCAAAAAAAATCCTAATTTTTTCAAAATTTTAATGTATTTTTAGCTGTTTAATTCCAATAATTGCGCACTAATTATTATTCAAAACATGTTGATGGACAAATAGAAAACAAACACAAAGTTTTGCTTGACTAGTTTAAAATATCAGGTACCACAACAGTACCCATATAATATGAATTCTTAGCATTGCAGCATATTGTACAAATTTGTGGTAAAGTCATTGTCATATGGGTTAAAGGTATTGATGGCTATTCGAAAACACTTCAAATACACTATCGAAAAGAACGTGTGGTAATTTTCAAATGGGAAAGAAATAAATGCGTATTTTTTTTTTAAAGTAAAGCACGCAATAAATAGGCGTTAACCATATAAGTAATTATTACAAAAAAAAAAACTAAAAACTAATAAAATAATAATAAAGAATTAAATAAAAATAATGAACATTAAGTAGATTTTTTAAGGTATGTACTTTTTTATAGATTACTGATTATTTACTATTTTTGGAAAGTTATTACAAAAAACATGAAAAAAATTTCAAGGCAAATACAAAAAAAAAAACCCACCCTCATATTTGTTTACATTCAAAATATTTTTCATCAAATGGTTTGCTTAGAAACATATTTTACTGAATGTTAGATATTTTGGGAATTTTTGGCACAATGTGATTGTTTTAAGCAAAATAAACAAAATTAGCCATTAAAAGATTTTTTTTAGATACAAAAAGTTCTATTGCACATTTCTTGGCTAAGGCTAAGAATCAGATGACAGCAAAATTTTAAAATATTTCGTAACCTTTTACCAAAGAAAACGACTCTCTTAAACATTTGAAGGTACAGATGTGAAAAAGATTAACGTGGATACCTGGCGAGTAGGCCTACTACATGGTGAATCTAGTCAACCGGGCGACAAACTATGCCCACAAAGTGTGAGAGGCACCATCCCAGCAAAGTAGAAAATTGAGTGTGTAACCCATAAGATTATACACTTGGCCCTTGTTTAGCAGCTAGATTTATGTAACCTTTACTACTTTTGGAAATTGCCAGCCGCTTCTGGTAAATAGCAATGGCACCTAGGGAAGCTTCCTCCTCAGGCCGGAATTTTCCATAATTGGTGAAAAATCCTCCCTTTATGCCCGTTATTGCTACAAAAAGAAAGCTATTCGTGTTCGTACCTTACAGTTATCTTTACCTATTTCAACGTTTGTTTAGCCTACGTGTTTTTACCTTCAGCTTTCTTTTAAAATATGACAGCTTTTACACAATAGATTTCTATACACAGCTAAATTTATTTTTGTTGAAATTACAGGCATTAGTAGGATTTGCAGGATATCCCTTCCCCCAACTAAGGGTACCAACTTTGGAGGTACCAACTATCGGAGAAGTTAAACTTCCGCAAAGACAATCATCCTGAAAGGCAGAAAGCATTTTAAGATGGGATCTCTGTTCAACCTCGATCACAAGAGTTTGTAAAGATCCTTTGAGATCTGTAAATTTTTGATTTTTTTCAAATCCCAAGCATTGCCAGTTACAGATTCCCAACTACAGACTCCCGAGGGGGGTTTGAAGGTACAACAACATGGCTAACACATTTTTTACTTAGCCAATCGCTCTATCTCTCTCCCACTCTCTTTCTACTAGTTGTTTTCTATGCCTTTAACAGATAACTCCCCGTCTACAAAAGACATAATTTGCTGTTATAACCTGGTGTTAAAGGCATGTTATAAAATGAGAAAACCTCTAACTAATATCTCTTGTAGACTGGGTGTAAGGCTTAATTTACTTACACCAAGATTTATAGAAGATTTATATACACAACAAATTAGAAGAAAATATAAACTCCCTGTTTATTGTTGTTGTTTTTGTTAAGGCTTTTATATTGTTACAAGTATAACTGGTGCTTATAATTCTTATTCGCTTAACAGTTTTATTTGTATAATATCTTTAGTTTTTCTAAAATCTTTGGATGAAGTTTCTTGATGATCTGCCTAAGCAAGCAGTGAAATGCGCATCAACAATAAATTTCAGTTTATCAATAGTATGAATGGGAATTTAGCACATTAAAACGAAACTTTGTTAGAATATTTTTAGTTTTTTTTTCTTTTTTCCCATTTAAAACACAGAAAAAATTCTCGCCAATTTATTTTCAATTAAACCATTGATCAAAAAAAAAAAATCAGTTTTACTTAAAAATTTAATCGAGTGAATTAAACATTTACTTATAACAACAACATTATTGCAGAAAAGTAATATCACAAAATAATTTATTGATCCTAATAAATTGCTTACTGGTGCAAATTTAATTAATTTTTAATTAATATCACAAATTTTTAAATTTAATTTAACTTAATTTTTTTCTTCTGTGAAGACTTGCTTAAAACCCTTCTGTGGCGATTTCACCCATTTCTTTTGAACAGAATTTTTCTCCAAGAAGTCTTCTCGGTAAATGAGACATCAAACTGCATACAATAACATATTGCTTAAAAACAAAATTGGTTCGTCATAAACTAGTGAATACGCCTTAATTATTATCGTCCTTGAATATTCTCTATTACACAATTATTTTATTTAAAGTTTTTGTAGCAGATGTTCCATTTTTTGTTTTAATAAATTAAAATCATGAATTAAATACAACTGATGGGTTAATGAGTTTGTTAAGCACCCTAAAAACAAGTTCAATACAATTAATTGCTTTTTAATAACTCTATACATTGCAGAAAAACTCATTGAAACGCTTACAAAATTCGAAACAAATTGGAATAGAAATAGAGGAAAAAAAAACACTAATGAGCCTGGGAAATTGGTAGCCGCTTAATAAAAAGAAAACAATAATTAAATGAGACGAATTAAGGAACAAATTTTCGATTCCTGATCATTACGCATTTTTTTAAATGAAAAAAGTAAGAGCTGCTAATTATAATGTTCTGCTAAAATTAGCATTTTATACATATTTCCTAAAATTTTAAAATAAAAAATATATTCTTTGAAATTACTTAAATTCCAAAATCTCGTCTATCAGGCCTTTTCTGAAAATCCCTTTAATTTAAATCACATTTGCCTTTTTAAATCGCACGTGTAATATTTTGATGTTCTGTTTTTGCGTGTTGCATAAAGCACACCGAGAAACACATAGACGGTATCATTTTCATAACACCACAAAATCATATGTACATACTTGATTTAAAAACACTTTATATTCAGAACAGGCCCGTATATCATTGGTTTTAATTTCGTATATAATATTCGCAATAATATCCGTAATTACCTCGTTTACAGCCTCGACTAAAGGCTCATTTTTACTCTGGACTATTGTGTTAATTTTCCCTATAGGGAAGCGAACTGACACCAAAGTAGTCCCGTGATAGGCCTTTAGTGGTAGAGGTTCTAGTTCTAACACTTTATATGAATAAGAGCTAACACTTTTACATGGGGTTGTCATTGGAGGGGGTCAATTGACACCATTTGACCAGTCACAGATCTATTCTCAATGAACGTGTTTAGTATTAGTTACCACAATGTTATTATTTCAATACAATGTAGTAGTATTTCAATAAAAAAAGTACTAGAATTAAATTCAAGAACCAAATTTTAGAAAGTACCAACAAATGTGTCACAGCACCGTTGAAGACTGTACTGTAATTCATTACTTTTTCTACCTTTTGTTCCTCATAAACCAGTTAAGGGATAAATTCTTCTTTTACTGGTCATGAGTCCTTTCTTTTTGTACTTGTTCTATTCTTATTATTCTAGATAGTTGTTTAGACTACAGTTTGGTCCATGGTCTAGACTTTTGTCTAGACAAAAGTGTCGTCCATATCTGGACAGTTTTCTGCACTATAGTCTGGACTATTGTTTAGACTTTTGTTTAGTCTATTTTGTCTAGTTTGTTGTCTAGAACAAAGCCTTTTCGTAGACAACTCCATAGTTTCACCTTAACTCTGGACTAAATGCGACAGTAATTTGTTTTTAATTTAACAATAGTAGTATCATCTTTTCCAAGAGCAACATGCTATAGTTGAAAACAAGCCATGCTATTATAAGTGTTAACCATATTTTAGTTATTATCAACCATAACATTTTCGGAACTTACTATAATATGGTTGTGGCTTCTTGACGGAGGGCTAATTTAACCATTATATGGTTGTCGGTTACAATAGTATTTTAAAAATACTTTTGTTGGAGGTGGCCATATTTAAAACTTTTATTTCTGGCTGTAGGCTGTAGACTCGTCTAAAGCTTTTTATATTATCTCGGCTTTTATGGTGTCTTTAGTTAGGACTAGTTTTTGTTCCAACGGTTCCCAAATGGGGATCCACAAACCCCAAAGGATCGATAACAGATTTCTAGGAAGTCCGCGAACGAGAAAACAAAATTTTTTTTCTCTTCGAAAAATTAAGATGTATAGAAATTTTATGTGGCCAAATCATTCAAAGATTATACTAAAACAAATAGTAGGTGTAACGTTTATTTCAGCAACTATTTGTCAGTATATTTTATAGCCAAATTACCCCTTGGGGGCCGTGGAAAAAAATTTAGTTAGTCAAGGGGACCGTGAAGCCAAAAAACGGTGGGAAAGCCTATCCTAGACTACATTCTCGTCTACAGCCAAAACATTTTCGTCAGGAGTCTCTTCTATACCATTGAATTATTCTAACCTTAAAATTTTTATTTATTGGCAACCTTCTCTCTTCTACCTTTCATATTTTTATATTCTATAAAAAATACTTCTTAAAAAAACATTTCTTCTTCTGGAATTGGTTCAGTTGACTACCTTACAAGGTCATTTCAATAACTTACATTTTCCGAAATAACTAATTTAAAATTCAAATTTCATATTCATAATTTAACACGAGAAAATCAAGAAAAGAACCCTCTTGTAAATTAAAAACGCATAAATATAAAATTATAAAACATCTCTTAATTATTGACATAAAAAAAATAGCAGTCATACTTTTAAGCATCTCCAAAAAAGGACATTTCTATACTTTTGCTCAAGACACTTCATATCCCGTTATACATAAAAAAATTAAAATTTAAATATTTTTTTTATAAAGCTCAATGGCACTTACGCTAATCAAATGTTTTATATACAAATAAAAAAAAAATTGTTAATTATAAATATGATACAGCTTTTAAGGATAGACATTAAAAAAGGATATTTATCCTTTTTGCGTTGTTTAAAAAAGCAACAACATACATTTGTTATTACATTGCTTAACACTAAAGAAATCAGAAAAAACGAAAATATTTTTTAAATTTTAAATAAAACTTATAAGGGTTGCAAATGTTTAAAAAAAAAATAGGTATACATATATAAATATATATTAGCACGATTGTGGATTTAACCCTTTTTTCTTTGGTTCCTTCGTCGTTTAATTGTAGTTGTAGGGTTTGTCTTTAAGTCTTACAGTTTGTTTTTAAAGGAAAACAACAAAGTGCATGTTATTTGATGTTGTTTTCGATTGTATTTTCAAGATTATTGTTTAAGACATTGAATTGATAGAAATTTAAAACACGCCTTTTGGTTACTAAGTGCATGGATTGTGGCATTTTCATTGGTTCTAAGGAGAGGGATTTGATTTTCAAAGGATTTCCAAATGGTAGCCTGTATTTTTCTTGCAAAATTTACCTGGTTGCAATTTTGTTAATCAAGACATTCATAGAGGGAAATAAGTAACATACCTGTAAAGATAAGAATTTTTATAAAAAAAATTAGTAAAATTAAAAAGTTTTAGACATTTTTTCTTTAAACTTCAAAAAAAAAACATAATAAAAACTTTATTTGAAAATTAGTAAGAATTAACGTAATTTTATAATTCAATAATAAAACTTAATCATGAAAAACTTTTGTACGCAAATCTTTGTAAACCTATTTTTTCTTTTCTTTAAAAGTTCAAGTTTATTAAAGTTTAAGAACAATTAAACTGCTAATATTAAAAGTAAAATTTTTCGAAACACAAAAACTTTTTACTGAAAAGCCTTTAAACTTAAAGCTTTTCTTAGAACTCAAGTTCATTAATATGTATTAACTTCCTACCAAAAAGCTTTCTTACCTCAAGCTTTTAAGTAATCCATATCAATATGTCGAATAAAAAAAATTAAACATTTCTTTTTTTTATATACATAAATTAATTTTGTATTGCAAAGCTTTTATACAACAACTTTTCATAAAGCTCAATTTTTCTATTATTTCATACTAAACAAATAAATTTAAAAATAAAATATGCATTACCCTTTCTTTTATAGCTTTCTTATAACCTTTTAAGCTTTTCTCTAATACCTTCATTACAAAGCTTTTTGTGTTTATTTTTTACTTAATGAACAAATTTTTAATTTTTGCAAGCAAATCTAAAGCTAAAGAAAATAATTGAACAGAAATACCAACATTTTTTTTTTTTAATTTTTTTAGAATCTGGAAATTTATTTCTCAAGTTGAGTAACATTCCTGGAAAATATTGAAGGAATAAGACTATTAAAGTATTAAAAGCTTTTGAGGATTGTAATTTGACTTAGAATACACATTCGAATAATATGAAAATTTGTTTAATTTTTTTACTTTTCGACTAAAAGCTTTTCTATCAAAAGCTTAATAGAAAAGAAGACCCATATAATTTTATTCACTGCTTTTCATAGACAAACTAAATTTGTTTCACTTTAAAATATATATGTTAACAGACATTATATGCACTTTTAAAGTAAAAGCTTTCTTAAATAAAACTTATAATAACATAAGCAAAACTATTAAAGCTTGAGATTTATATTTGTATTTATTTGTTTACTGTTGCAAAACGAACATATATTACAAAGTAAGCTTTTTTGTTTTAAAACTGAAAGCTTTACAAAATATTATTTTTTTAACTCATAATTAAGCTTAACTTCCGTACTATCATCTACAGCTAAAAGCCATAAATTATTTTTATTTAAACAGCTGTTATACCCTTTTGAAGGAATAAGCTCTTTTTTGATTTCCCTACAGAGTCTTAATATCGTGAAAAAAACATCTCTTCAAATTTTTTCCCTATTCCCTAAAAATGGTATGGGTAAAAGTAAAATTTCAAGGTGCATAGCATTTTATGTTACAACACATGGTAAATGAACAGATTTATTGTTGTTTTCCAAAACAACATAAATCTCAGCTTCAAAAGCAATTTTACATTCAAAAACATATTTGTATTAAATTGACTTAATGATGAAGCCAACGAGTGTGATTTGTGAAATGATACATAAAATAAATTGTTACTTAAAAAAAAAAATTTTTAAGTCTTCAAAAACACGATATACCCAGGGAACTTTTCTGCCTTAATGATGTGTTTGATTGTTTGAGTTTTGAGTTGAAAACTACTTTTTCATTTGGTTCAATGACTTTTAAATTACGTTTTGATCTTTTAAGCTAAAACTAAGATGTGGGGTGTAGTTTTCTGGTCAAAGAGGTGTAGCTTACTCGTTAATTTAAGCTATTTAAACTAAATCGACAGTAAAATGTGCTGTAGATTAGAAAGGAAGTTGAGCTAGATAACGTTGTGATGTTTTAAAAAAGTTTTAAATAACTATAAGAATATAAAAAAAAACTATTATTATAAACCGGTTTATTTTGTTTCATAGAATTATCGTTTAGGGTCTTTTTTTACAACTTGGCTTTAGTTTAAGCTAGGATTTTATCGAAAGTAGAACAAGTTTTTCATTTTGACAACTTTACTTTGTCTTACCAGGTAAGATAAACTTGGCTTTAACTAATCACTCAGTTTAGGCTGAATGAACGTTGTAATAATGAGAAACTTGTTTTAAGTTTAATAATCTAATCTTAATCTAAAAGTTCCAACACATGTTATTGTTAGAGATAATACAATTTTGCCACTTGTCTTGACATACATATATAAACCAGTAGAGTTTATAGTATATGTAACTAACGTTATAATTGGGGTATTCACAAGGTAGTCATAAAGTTGTAAAGTCATATCTCCTAAAATAATTACAAGAAATATATAGGACTACTGTGGGCTCCCGCTTATAATTAAGATTGTTACTGTACAGTTATGACGAATCAATAAACACAGCATTAACATTTTTATTTTGTTTAAAATACAACAACATTTATTTTAAACAATTGTAAAATATTCACCCCTATCGTGAATAATTTTTCCCTCGTAATTTTTCCCCTTTTCACATATTTGCGATCATGAAGAGCTCCCATGAAAAAAGGTCATTCAAAAGAGAATAATAACGTGAAAAAATGTTCACGTGAAAAAATTCCCCTTATCGTGAAAAGTTTTTCCCTCGTAATTTGTTCACATTTCCCTTAGATTTTCTCACTTTATTTTTGCTAGGGAACAGAACATGTATGTAAGTAGTTTCTCCTATAAATCGAATATTCATTTTTATTTCCGTTAATAAGGCACCAACCGATATATTGGTCAACAAAATGCAAAACAAGAGGTTGATTGCCGGCGGATTTGTAAAGCTTTCGAAAGACGTGGTGGCAGAATTTTGGGAAATATTTTACTACATAAAATTTTAAAAATACAAAAAACAAACGTTGCAATCAACCTATTTCTCCAATACTAATCATTTAGCTTTATTATTTTCACTTTTCTTTAAAATATATACATACGTGTATTTTTTTGAACATAAATTTCATTGATTTTTAATATTTCCTAATCTTTCTTCTTTTTTGTTACATTCACTGGAACTGATAGCGTGAAAAATTTTTCACATGAGATTCATGATTGATTTTTTCCCTTCGAGGGGAATGAAAATTTCATGGGAACAAAAATTCCACTTGTTATTCACGATAGCGGTGATTATTTAGGACATTATGACGATATGACGGGATAGCACACCTTGTGAATCCCCCAAATATTTATTCCAAAACTAGTTAAAGCTTTGATTCAATCTAAAAGCTTTTGCATGTGTTATTGTATTAGAACTTGAAAACATTCACCCCTATCGTGAATAACATGTGGAATTTTTGTTCCAATGAAATTTTCATTCCTCTCGAAGGGAAAAAAGCAATCGTGAATCTCATGTGAAACATTTTTCACGCTATCAGTTTCAGCGAATGTAAAAAAGAAGAAAGATTGGAAAAAATTAGTAATCATGAAATTTTTGTTCAAAAATATACACATGTATTTTAAAGAAAAGTAAAAATAATAAAGCAAAATATTTAGTATTGGAGGGATAGTTTGACTACAACGTTAGTTTTTTGCACTTATTAAATTTTATACACTAAAATATTTTCCAAAATTCTGCCACCACTTCTTTCGAAAGCTTCACAAATCCACAGGCAATCGACCTGTTGTTTTGCATTTTGTTAACCAATATATCGGTTTGTGCCTTATCAACGGATCTAGCCCTTAATATTCGATTTATAGGAGGAGGAGGAGCCTCTTTAATGCCAATATTGGTGCTGAGGCTTTAAAATATTTTTGTGATATAAAACTATTTGAAATAAAAAAAATTTAAAAAAAAAAAAAAAAAAAAACTAGTTACATACATGTTCTGTTCCCTAGCAAAAATAAAGTGAGAAAATCTAAGGGAAATATGAACAAATAACGAGGAAAAAAATTTTTCACGATTAGGGGAATTTTTCACGTTATTATTCTCATTTGAATTACCTTTTTTCATGGGAGTTTTTCATGATCGCAAATATGTGAAAAGGGGAATAATTACGAGGGAAAAATTATTCACGATAGGGGTGATTGATGAAGATGGTTTTTTAGAAGCTGAAATACATAAAGAATTATATTTAAATGAAAAAGCTCACGTTAACATATTCGAGTCAGGGGTCTCCCTCAATCCCTCGTCATTCATTCTACTTTTGTAACATTGACAAATGAACTTTATAAAACTTCACATACATTTTCAATATTATTGTTCAACAATGGATATCAGTGGGTGGCACAATATATTGGATAAAATTAAGGCTTTTAATTTCATACTGACAATATGCACATGTATGCGTTGGTTTTGTTTACTATTTTATGTATATAATAAAAAATTGCGCCAAATGTTTGATTTTTAGTTTCCCCAAATTATTGAATAATGTGGAGCAAATCGACAATAAGAACAGCAAAAAGTATTCAACAAATTGCATATGTAGAGTTTTATGGTATGTGTAATGCCCACCACTGCCTTTTTTCCACAACAGTCAACGTTGCCTAATGTGCAGATTTATTTGTTTTTTTTTCAGTTTTTTTTGTTTAATGTAAACATTGGTTTTAAGTTTTTTTTTATAAAATATGTTTTTTCAATGTAAACGTTCGCTGCCCACCCAACTCAAAAAGCGAAAAGTTGTACACAAATTTCAACAGTTTTTGGTTTCGACTGCAGTTTAAAAACGCTTATATATTCATAAAACCTGCTAATATGGCTCCACCTTATGATTTGATTAATAAGTCGGAATTTTTGTTTTTAACTTAAACCTTTTAAACGCAGAGAAAAACATTTTTAAATATGGTCACCTCCAACAAAACTTTTTTTTAAGAAAACGTTTAACATTATATGTTTTATTTAAACATATTATTGCCAAAAACAACCTTATTATTGTTGAATTAGTCCTCCATCAAGAAGCTACAACCATATTATGGTTACCTGGAAACATGTTATGGCTAAATATGACAATAATTTGTTGTTAAATTAACAATAGTATTTTGCTCTGACTGAAACCCAACCATGATATTATAAGTGTTAAACATATTTTAGTTATAACTAACCATAACATTTTCGGAAACAACCATAATATGATTGCAGTGACTTGAATGTGGACTAATAAAACAATAATATGGTGGTCGATGACAATAATATACATAGTTAAATTAACCATAATATGTTTAAAATTTTCTTTAAAAATAGTTTTGTTGGAGGTGACCATATTTTAACATGTTTTTCTTTGTATGTAGTATCAGGACTTAAAGACTTTAATCAGTCAAACTTTCTGTTACCTCAATACATACTCATATCGATAGAAAGAAATTTCTAAATTAAATCCCCTTTACGTGGTGGTGTAATGTATATTTGGTAACAAATTTATTATTCCAATTATAATATTTGCTGCTTAAATTTTTAAAAATTTAATAATTAGTTTAAACATAAAACACAACATTTTTTATTTTTTCGAATTTATTCTATTAGCCCATAAAAAATGTTGAATATAACAAAGTAACCTATGAAAGGAAATAATTCCCAGTTTTCATAAAACACAACCTAAAAACACAAATGTTTTTTCTTTAATGTTTTGTAAAAAAAAATAACTGGCAACGTTAATAACAAACCCTTTGATTTATTTTGGTTCACACTATGCAAAATTTTTTGGGGAAAGTCTGAGTTTATTGGTGATAGAGGAGAAACATCATGTTCTCTTCGCCTCTCAGCAACAAACTCAGTCTTTCTGAATGAGAACTTTCATAGTGTAAAGGGGTATATACACGATCAATATGCTTGCTGTTAATCTCGTCTACATGGGCTTGACTTTATACCTGAATTGGTTTTATTTTCCATCCAGCTTCGTCGGTGTAACGCATACTAATACCATAAAAATGCTTGTTAAGCATTTTGCTCGTGTATAAACTCCTTCAATCCAGACTAAAATTACGAAATTAATTGGCTACTTTTTTTATAACATACAGAATACGAGAGATTTTCGTAAATGCATATGAGAAGCAAAAACTTGTATTAGTAACTTGTTTGCTTTAAGGCGAGAAGGGCGATTTTGTTTGTTAAAAAAAATTACACTGCGAAGAGAGAAGATCACAGTTTTAAAAAATCAAAAGATATTTTTCTTTCAGTTTTATCATTAACAAATTTTTAATGCTCATTTTAAATGATTTCAATATTTTATTCCATAATTTATGTAGTTAATTCTTAATATTTTTCAATTCAAAAAAGGTCATCATTTATTCATAACTAAATATCTTTTAATAATCAAAAAATCATTTTCAAATCGTTTAAAGTCTAATTTATGGTTATCAAACAATAAACTGCAATCTCAAACAAGTTTTTCTATTATTTTGATTACAAAAATATTTAAGCTAAAGAAAACTCTTTTGTTTTCCGAGCCATAGGAACCTTTTGGTTTTGAGGTCTTAAAAATAAAAAATTTGTCTAGTGGCTGAAGGTAACAATAAGGAAAAATTTTAAAATATTTTATAATAGTTTTTCTTCTTGTGTATTTCCTGTAACGCTAACTACTGCTCTTTTGGTCGCCCGAGATAATAAAAAAAAAACAAATGCTACTAAAGCCAATCAGAAAAAGTCAATGACTTTTTATTGTATCATAAAAATTTCCACGTAGTAAATGTGTTTGTAGCAAAATTAAAGTGTTTGGGAAGCTGGGACCAGATTTAATTTACATTTTCAGACTAAATGTAGGCTCAAATATTTTTTTCATCAATTTAAGGTCAATTCACTACTGTTACTACAGAAACAAAAGCCTTCAGAATATTTTATACTTTGCTGTTTTATAAAAAATAAACATTTTTTTAAACAGACGGTTCCTGATTTTTTTTTTACAATATTTTTTCTTACATAATCTTATTTGTGTTTCTTTTGATAGTTTTTTCTCTCTTTATTTTTGCCATTTGCCTGTTGGGAAAAAAATAAAAAAATAAAAGACACCTGTAGCAGGTAACTGACACATGGCTTGTTTTTGTCTTGTCGTTATTGGTACCCAGATTATCTCAGTATAAACTGTGAAATATAAAGAAAACAAACAACATGTTGAAATTTTGTTTTGAAAATTTCATGAGAAGGGGATTTGTCAGATTACACACAAAGGAAATCAAAGCCAGATATATAAGACATTAAAAACTAAATTTTTTTAAAATAAATAACAAAGAAATTCCTCAAAGCGAAACTTTTACAATAAAATCTGGAAGTCTTTAATTAAAACTTTAAAAAAAATTATTTTTTAAAACTTTCCCTTAATATTTAAAAGAAAATATATGATAATAAAAAAATAATAGAAGCAAAATTTAAACAAACTTTAAATCAAGTTAACTCTCCTTCGGTTTAACAGACTACCTATATCATGAGCTTTAAGCCAAAGTTAAATATCCAACGTAAATTTAGCAGACGGAACCCGTTCATTTTACTTCGGTTTATAACTTGCAGTTGTGTCCCGACTGAATGCCAGGATTTAACTTAATTAAGATTTCAACTTATAAATTTAGTCTGTTAAATCAAAGTAGTGTTCACTTCGTTAAAAGTTTATATTTATTTTGATTTCTCTTTAAAATTATCTTTTATGCAGTCGGGTTTTTGCTTTTTTTTTTAGTTATTTATTCTATTTTAATCTTTTTAGTGTCATTAATTGGACAGTCAGAAAAAAAGCTTTAAAGTTTATGAGTCAAAATTAGGCAAAATAAATTTTTTTATATCATAAGCTTTAATTTTGAAACAATATCTGAAAGAAATTTCTTTCTAAAAGATTTTCTTATAGTATTGCTTCTAAAAGCTTTCTTTAAGCTTTAAAAACATTTTTTTTGTTTTTGGAAATGGTAATGGACTTACTACATACCAACATATGTTCAATGACAATTTGTTCAATAAACCTTTTATAAATCAAAAATATTTTTTATTAATATGGGGGTTTCACTTTTTTCAGTTCACTTAAGATATATCCTCAATGATTCAAGTGTAAAAGCTTTTAATTTAAGCACGACAAATTTATAGTAATTGATTTAAGCTTTTTCTTTAGTTCAATATTTGTATGTATAGATTTGAAACTACTTTTAACGCACTTGCGTTTTAGATTTCAGCAAAAATCTTTTAACTTATACTTTATTTTTAGGATAAAATATTACTTTTCCAAAAATATTTAAGAAACAAAAAAGTTTTTCTTACTTACATATATGTATATGATTTTCAGTTAAAAAAAACATTAATAAACTTAAGCTTTAAATACTTTATGTTTAAAATATAACTTTTAAACACTTTTTTTCTAGACTCAAAAAAAGCTTTCAAGAAAATTTGGTTTTTTTAAAGGTAATATGAATTAAATTCTTAAAATGAAGTTTTAGTTCTTAAAATGAAGGTTCAATTTCTTAAGCTAAAAGCTTTTAATTTCAATACGAAAGATTTTATATAGGATTTTTTTTAAATTAAAGCTTTCAAACTTAATAAATATAAAAAGTGTTGTGCTAATGCGTGTTTACACCCTTTACCGTAGGTAAAAGAGTATACATACATAGTATGTATATAATTTTATCATTTTAATATTGATCCCAGACCCTATGAAATATATATTTTCTAAGTCCTTATAAGAAGAGAAATTAAATTCACGATGTCTTTCTGTCCAATGAAATTGGGTTTTATTTTTGTCTATTTGTTTAATTCTAATTAAAACGTAAAAAGCTGTTAAATAAATTTTGTTAAAAAAAATTATTCATTTAAAATAATATTCTTTTAAATCAAAGAAATAAAGCATACGATTTGTGTTTTTCTAAAATTTCGTATTTATTTTAATTACAAGTTTAACAACAAAACAAGAATTTACAAACAATAAACAAAAAAAAAAAATCAGGCAAAAAGCCAATTAAAACAGAAAATAACAGAAAAAATCAATTTTAATTTAAGCTAAAAATAGCAAAAAATAAATAAAAGATTTTAGCAACGTTTAGCTAAAAAAGTAAGAGAAAAATTAATATTTAAATAAAAATTTCAATTACAATTTAAGACTTTTTGTTTTAACTTTTTATCATAAATTTCTTAAAAAGCTATTTCTTTTGCCAAAAAGGCTTGTACATTTTCATGCCTTTGTCAATAAAAAAATATGCTGGGTTTCTATTGAAATTGTGTTGCCTGGTTTTTATACTTTTTCCCTTTAACCAAAATCTTGGGAAAGTTCAAATTAAATTTTCAAGTGTTTGCATAGATAAACAAGTTTGTTGAGGGGGAAAAATGAAAAAAAACGTCCAAAAATGTTGCTTTTGTTTTTACAAGTTCAAGGTTACATTTTATTTGTTTTTATTTTTGCGTTTGGTGGGCACGTTTTTTGCAAACATTTTAAGAAAGAATAAATGCCTTTTTGCCTTAAAAGTGGAAATAAAGGGGAATAATAGAAATAAACTTGAGAAAAACGGAAAGATTGCATTAAGAAGGCTAAACTGAATAAAGTTTTGAGTTTTTGTGGTATGTTTTTGGCGACTTTTGCTCTTTTACCCCATGAAATTTAAAGTTTAATGAAACTTAATTTACCATAAATGATTTCGCCGAAAACAGGTAGTTTTTTCTTGAGCAATCAAATTGTTGATTATGTGCCTATTTTTATCGGCCACTTGAGCGATGGTCACAGTCGCCAATCAGCGCCGATACAAGGGATGGCAACACGATATTTTTTAATTGCCCCAACTGGCTACTAAAATTTTACTTTTTTGACCCTTATTGTACCAAAATTACATTTGTTTTATCTATTATTTATGTACTAAAACGTTAAATAGTACATTTGTACTGTTAAATGAATGAATGAAAAGATAAGTTTACAGGACAAAAAGTCAACTTTAAGAAAGTCAGAAATTATTGGTGAGAGGGGAGGGAAGACTAGTATGGCGTACATACCTTTACGAACTGGGAAATTCTCTTATGCATTACTATTCGTAAATCTCAAACTTATAAAACTATTTTCAGCAAATTTATTTTCTTGTTGTCATTCTATTTTGCATTTGTTCATGGTCCAATTATTAGGTCTACACAGAAGTACAACAATCGAATAAACAACACGCATTTTGTTTATGCATAACATGATTAACAATAGCTGCAAAAATAATTTGCATGTAAAAAATACAACTCTTCAAAAAATCAACAGGTAGACTGATTGTACCATGCCAAATAGTGGCTTGTAGAGCAAAACAATCACCCTTATCGTAGTTGGGGAATTTAAAATACGCCTGCGACTGTTTGGTAATAAATTAAAGAAAAAAGGTTTACGTTCTTTTTAATATATTAAAGCCCTTATGACACTACATTTTTTATTCATTAATTGATATAGAAATGATAGAAAGAAACAGTACATGCTAGAAAGAGCAAACTATAAAAAATGTAAACAAAGTTTTTTAGTTTTTTTCTCTTGTTATGGTTTTGAGCGTTGAGAATTTTTAACATTGTACCAAAAACCTTTAAAAATTTTACATTTTTACCCTAATTGTACAAAAAGATTTTTTAATTGAAATTAATTTTATTTATATTCTTAAAAAACACCATAAAAAGTATCTACAAAAAAGTACAATTGAAACAACTTAGCCATCCCTGTTCTGTTAATTTTATTAAATGCTGCCAACTTTTTGTTTGTTTATGAGAAACCTAAAATCAAAAAGCGGTAAATCGCTGAATGTGCCCATAAACCGCTGATTCAGCAACACTTTTAATATTTCAAGATTGAAATGACAATTTTAAGTTGAACAATTTTACATATTTTTTGACATTACTTCATTTTTAATTGATAACTTTAGTAAAATTTTTGACAGTTTGCCATTTATCTTAATACAGCTAAACCCTTAGCACTTGGTATGTTTTTCTAGTACTTTATATTTACACTGTTCACCAAAACTTGAACAATTCATTAAAAATGTAGTGTCATAAGGGCTTAACAAACAGTCACAGGCGTATTTGAAATACGCCAACCACGATAAGGGTGAATACGTTTAAAACTTTTAAATAGTTGATATGAAGCAAAGTTAATGCTTAATATATCAGAAACCAAAAAATTTCGCGAAATATGTTTTGGATTCAGAAGGCGGGTATTCATAATTTTTAAAAATTGTCTGTAGGTCAAACCATACATATATGTATATACATATGTATATGTATAAAACCACATTGTAACGTTACTAACTCGCACAGCCGTCTAGACGCCTGAAGCTAAAAACTTCAAATTTGAACCAGAGATTTGTCACTCCCCAAATGGATCCTCTAAGGCGGGATTTTTGGAAATTCGAATGTTTAGAGGGTAAAAACGGCTAAGTTCGGTAACTTATTTCTCCAAAACTAAAAGAGATTCAAAAAAATTTAATTTATTGTTGTTCATTAAAAAAATAAGCAGTAAGGTGTCTGGTACTTTTATGAAACTCGTTCCTTTAAGGGAGTAAACGGGTAAATCCTGAATATTGGTACTTTTTTGTCACCCATCTAAATAAATAAAGTTTATACCACATTCGAAACATCTCAAAAAAAAAAATACCAATACAAATTTGGTACTTTTTCGAAATTCTATCGTTTATGGGGTGAAAATCGTAACTATTTTGGTACCCTTATTTTCAAAACATTTTTTCCATTCATTGACATATTCGTACTAAATTATGGGCCACCACTTCAAAACTGAAATTTTTGTTAATTTAAGCTGTGTTCAATTATGTGTATTTGTCATATGGAATGTCAATTTTACACATGTTAAATTCGTACATATCGTCTGAACCCCTCCTAACAATATGATGTGTTACTTCTCTGTGTGCAGTACACATGACATTTTTTGTTTAGAACGAGTTCTATTTTCAAGTGACAAAGCATCTGACATCAGCTGTTTTTTATTAACAAAATTATTTGTGGCGGCAGAAATAATTGAAATTTTAATACATATATATAAATAATAAAACAGATAAAAATACACAAATTAATTACTAAAAATATTTTATTTTTATTTTTGATAGGTTATGTCAAATGTACGTTACATACCAATATGTGAACATGTAAATTACAAACCTTATGTAAAACTCAAATTTTGACATACACATGAAATCACATGTGGATAGAAAAGTGACATTCCACACGTCAAATACACATAATGTGAACATAGCTTTAATGGGTGTAAAAAAATAGTACCATAATGGAGAAATCCGGACATTTAATATCTTTCTTCAGCTTTTTTGTTATACAACTGGTATTTTTTTAATTATCGTTAAAACGTAAAATTCAACATGCAATGTCCTGTGTGAATGAAAATCTGTTAGAGAGCTCTGTTTGGTTCTTTTTTTATTCTTAAACTGGTACTTTTTGAATTTCCGCTAATATACATATGTATAAAACCACATATTTTAGTATATTATATTATAACCATATATTGTTTTATGTTTTATTTTTTACTCAGGTTGGCAAAAAAAAAAGTGGACGGGAGAGGAGTATAGATAACCTATAAACTAATAATAAGATCATTACAAAAGATTTTTTATACCTTCAGTAAACATTTTTTTAAATTTTGTTCGATACTTTTGTCCGTCATGCATGTCCAAAATTTAAAGAGGGATCAAAACCTGTTATTCTTAATTTGAATCCAAATTTAATCTATTTACTTAATGGAACCTTTTCCGGAATTGCCCACCGTGCACTGCTGCGGTTTTTGGGTTAAACTTTAATGATTTGTTTGCTTTAGCAATTATATGAAAGTTTTGCTTTCGATATATTTATATGTAAAGTTGTATTTAGACAGTACCGGTAGTTACAATTTATGAGTATAATAAATTTGTTATTAAAAATAAAAAACAATTTTTTTTGTCATACTGTAGCCATTAAATTATAGCGCTTAACTCTTAATGTACTTTTGCTTAATTATTGGTTAGAAAATGCTTAAAAGTACATAATGAAAATTTGACGTGAAAATTTTTAGTGAAAACAGGTGATTAATTTTGATTTGCACTTGCTGTTTATAGACTGTCTTAACTGTTGAATCCTTAATATCTTTTATAATTTATTAAAATATATTACAAAACTTTTCCAAATTTAAGGTATTTAAAATTCGACACATGTTATTTTAGGTGTTAACGAGCACTGTAGGACCACTGTAGCACACCTGGTGTTAAAATCAACCAACTTTTAAGCAAAAATATGAAAGGAAAACTCCTTCTCTAAAAGTATCTTAATTTTTTTTTAAGGTTAAGGGAAATATGAAATAAGTGATTTGATGATAGCGCAATTTATGTTACAGTTTATAAAAGGCCACTAGATTTTCTTTGTTTTTTTAATTAAATAAAATGTGTTTTCCCACATTCTTTTCTTATGTCAAAGAAAATAATTTTGAATATTTTTAAAAATTCCTTTAACTTTTCTTTTTATTTACTTTCCCTTGGTTTTCAAAAAATCATAGTCCCACTTTAAATTTTTAACCACAAAATCTTGTTAGCAAAATAATCAAAATCATATTTATTTGCGATTAAATAGAAATTTTATTTAGGACCCTTTTTTTTGGAAAATTTTGCAAATAATTTTCCAGCTGCTTAAAGCAGCAGCCAATAATTTTATTTAAAAATTTTAACAAGACGTTATTGATGTATAGAATTGAAAACACTTCATAAACATGTCAAATTTAATAATAAAGAGCACATTATTGATTTTCAAATGAAAATCTATTTTCTTTTCAAATCACTTTGAATCAATAATAGTTATGCCTTGATTTCGTATTGGCAGCCAAAAAGTGATTGACGAAAGAGATGTTTTTTTTTATGAATTGAAATTTTTAGGGGTTTTCTACCTAAAAAGAAACACAAAATTTTTCTTAAAAACAAAAAACAATAAACAGAATTATGAAACAGTATAATGACAAAGAAATATGACATATATTTTTTTTGTGATTTTAAGTGACACAAGCCTTAAACACAGACTTTAAGTCAACTTTGTGCTAAAAAGGACACTGAAAAATCTGTGTATGTGTTCGTGTAAAAGTGCTCTTTACTGCATTTGTTTAAATTTAATTTCATAAATTTAATGCTCATTTTAAAAAGGATTTTCTTCTTTTTGTACGTTTTTTTATAACTATTAAAAAAAATATTAGTTTTTACTGAAATTGAGAGCCAGAGCAATAACTTAGGTAGCTAAAGGTGACATAATCTGTTTTTTTTTTCTAAAAAAAATCAGCAATTTTCTGCTAAAAGAAACAAATTATCAAATAAAACATTTTACAAAACTATAAAGTCACCGTTTGGACAAAAAAAGGAGTCATAGGATCAATAAAATTTTATTAGAACATGTTTATTAAATAAACTTTATTTATTCATTTGAACTTTCTTTAATTAGAGAAAATTTTATATCAAAAAATAGTTTAACATTGATTTTGGAAGTAAATACAAAAATTCGGCCGAATCTTTGATACTCTCCATCCCGAGAATTAGAATATATAAGGATTGGGCTTTTTATGGGACCTCTGGTAAATTGTGAACAAATCTTCATAAAATGTGTGACATTTAAAACGTGTTTATGCAAAATTGAATAATAATTGTTGCATTCCGCCACCAATTAATGTTAGTTTTTCTAACATAAATATAAACTTTTAAGGATTCACATTTGAATTCATGACTCTTTTCCTACAGAACCGATTGTGCTGGATTTCAATAACAAACTACTTAAGGCTAGATTACACTATCTCACAAACCTTACGTATTCCATAATACTTTGTGAGATAAAAATCTAAAGAGTTTTGTTGCGACTGTCAAAAAATCTAATTTAACATGACAGTTTGTAATCACACCATCACACAAAGTATAAACACTCACACATGAAATAAAATGCAACCCTGATCCAATGAAAAGTATTATTGTTTTAAAATTTTTCAAAAAACGATGAAGTCGTATGGGATGTCAAAATTTTTCTCTTTAATACTTGTCATTTTCATCACACATGTATTCATACTAACAGACTTTTACATAATACTTGAGTTTTTGACATGTATTAATACAAAGTATAATAGTGTAAACTAGCCTTTAGTAGAACTAGAAACAATTTGACGCCAATATTGTTTTTTTCTTTCTTTTGAGTCGTTCGAATGTGAGCCTGATTTCAATAGTCGGACAGACAGACGTACATGGGTAAATCGACTTAGAATTACTCAACGACCCAGAATTTTTATATTTTTATAGGGTCTAAAGCTAAGATCACACTATTGGCGCAATGTACCAATTTTCGTTGCATTTCAACTTCCGATGTGAACGCACGTAATTTTTTAATATAAGACAATCTGCGTCGAAATCGTGGTGACTTTAGACAATTATAAGCAACCCTGATGATGTACCGATTATGTGAACACTCTTAAGCACAATGTTAAGCAATCTAAGTGGACAATCGGCGCCGATGTAAGCGAACAACTGTTTGCTAAACAACTAAAAACATAAACGTTAATATTTAAAGGGAATTTTTGACAAAATTTACTTTTTATAGGAAATTTTATCAAAATTTTCTTTTGATAGGAATTTTTGCCAAAATTTACTTTTTTGTTAAAAAATAAGGAATAAATTGATCTGGATGAGATGTGGTTTCAACGGGATGTCGGTACATCCCATACGAAGACCGCAAGCAACGACTTATCAAAAATAAAAATTTGTCGATAAGTTTATGTGAAGAAACCGTATTTACAATTTGCCCCAAAGGTCGTGCCATTAGACACCCCTCGATTATTTGCGGTGGAGCTTCGTGAAGTCACAGGTTTATGCTAATAGACCAGCCACAATTACAACCTTGGAGGCGTCACATTGTTCGTGTTACTCGTGATACACGGCCAGTAATGCTTATAAAGTGGTCCAAAGTAAAACGCCCATAATGCACAACCGCCATAAGCCCGAAATCATTTTCAAATGTTAATGACAATTTAAAAATTTTTTGTATTATTTTATAACGCTTAAAAAACACCCTTTAGAAACAGTCTCTCAATAGAAAATTTTCAGTACCAATTACTCATTCCCACATTTAAATTTCTTTAGAAATGTAAAATCCAAGCAAGTGTTTTTATTTATAGACCAAAAAACGTGTCTTTAGTTTTTTTAATTTTTATTTTTGCAGAAAAAGTGCTTCAATATGTTCGCATGTAATTTTATTTTAAAATCCGTTTAACTAATTAGTTTAGACGTATAACAACATTCAGTTTCTATTTTTATTTGCCAACAATTTTTTTATATTCCAAGCACATAAAAGCAAAAGTCTAAATGCTTTAAACTACTGGTTTCCAAGTCAGCTTTGCATTTAAAGCTTTTTAGCATGGCAATTATGGGCATAAATCATAAGGATCATGCCTGAAATTCTTGGCCATATGTTGCGGGTTTTAAAACACACTCTTCATACAATGTTCAATACACTTTTCTTAAAAAGAGTTTTTTTTATTACAAGAAAAAAAAAACAACAACAAAGCTGACAGCTAGAGGTTGATTGGCCTTTATGAGTAAATTGCGTGTAAATGTGACATTTTAAAAACATTTAAGATAAAAAAAGAAGACGGTCTGAAGAAAATTGTTATAACAATTATGGTTTAATTATTTTTAAACTGGCTTCTTTTCTGGAGTTTACAAAACAGAAAACAAACTGATAACAAGTGTTAAATTGGCGCCAATTGGTTTAAGCAACTTGAATAAAAATTATTTTTAAATAAAAAAAAAACAAGTTAAAGTTTCAAGCCCGACCATTGTGAACAGAAAAACTTTTCGCCAATTTGTTTTTTAAATTAAACCATTTATCAAAAATAAAATCAGTTTAATAAAAAATTTAATGAGGTGAATTAAAAGTTTACTTATATGAACACATTACTACAAAAAATGTTGTTAATATCAAAAAATATTTAATTTATTAGTTTAAAAAAAAAGAAAGTGATTCTGAGGTGGAACCAATATTTTTTAGTTTTGCACACATCATCACAATATACCTTCTCTACTATTGTGGTGTGGGTAGAAAAACAAACAGTTTTAAAACTACTTTTATTTTGTTTAGTTGTGTTTAAGGAGTGTCTTCTTTAATGCTTGTTTTCAGTTAATTATTATTAGTTTAATTATTAGAAAAATTGCATTGCGAGTTATACTTTAAACCCAACCTTAAGCTTTATTGAGCTTTTGTTTTTAGGCATTTTAAAAAACATGATGCTTAAACAAATTCTTTAGTAAATTTAAAACAAGAACAACCAACCTACTCATGTAGTTGGACGCCTACTTTCTCTATCTCTCTCAAGCAGCACAAAAAGTTCAATTCAGTTGTCGTTGAACAATGTGTCATCACGTCAAATTTTTTTAATAATAAAGAAAGAAAAAAAAATGTAGATTCATATGCAAGAAATTAAGTCATCAAGAAAAAAAGCAATTAAAATATTTGTTTTTCAATATTTAAATCAATTAAAAGTTTATCAACTTTTTATAACACTTTAAATTTGATTTCCAATTTTAAACAACAACAATAAAGACTTACGTAAGCTTTACTTACAAAAAAGCTTTTAAAGTATTTTTAAAAATGTAAATTAATTAATAAAGATTTTAAAACATTTACTTGTTCATTTTGCAAGAATTTTTTCTAGGAGCTTTTAGCTTAATAAAAGTGTAAAGTATCTAAAAAGCTTTCGTTAGGCTTATAATAAAAAAAGGATGGGCAAATAGTACCATTTTAATTTGAGAGGGTTTTAACATTTTTCAAATAAAAAAAACTTCTAATTTTTAAACTGTAACTTTTGAAAATTTATATATATTTAACAAGCTTTTTGAACTTATTTTAGTTGAGGATTCTTAAAAAAATCGACTAGCAAAATAAGTAATAATAATAAAAATAATTTATAATAATTAAAATAGATCACGAAACCGATTTTAAAACAAATAGTTAAATTAAAAAATATAACTTAACAAAATAAAGTTTAAATTTAAAGAGCTTTTAAAACCAAATCTTTTATTTTAATGTTTTTTCAAAAGCTTTTTCAAAAAAGTAGTAAGGAGTTGAAATGGAAAGCTTACAAAAAAGCTTTTAAGACTGTTAAGCTTTTAAGACTGCTAAAGCTTTCATTTAAGAGAAATTTATAAAATTAAATATAAAAACTTTAGAAATATTACTTCTAAAATCTGTTAAAAGTTTGAAAGTTTTCTAAATTAGATGCAATAAATTCTGACAAAAAATAAATGTAAGAAAGTTAAATTTTTAAAATTAAAAGCTGATTTTAAAAAGCTTCTTACAAAAACCAATTTCTTAAAATTGTTATTAAGTGCTGGTACACACTCTTCCGTGAAGTCATGAGTTTTTAGAAGAGAGAGGAAAAGAAATGACATTCTCTTTTCCCTTTTTTGTAAAACTTGAAGAGTGCGGACCAGCACTAAGTGCTTATTGTACAAAGGCTTTTGAACTTTTGAAAGCTTTTTCAAAAGCAAAATGTTTGAAAAAGCTTTTTTATTCACAAGATTTTAAGAAAAAATTTAAATTCAATAAAAAGCTTTTTCAAGTTTTGTACTTTAAAGTAATGTTTATAAGGTTTCACATAAAGCTTTATTTTATGGGCTTGCTCCCTTTTTTTTAAAAAATTTTTTTTAATTAATTTAGAATGTTTTTTTTTTAAATTCTCAATATCCTTTAAATAAATAAAGAAGCATTAAAATCAAGTCTTATTTTTATTTATTCTTACAGAATTTTTTTAAAATAACACAATTCCTATACAGTAATAATTTAAATGTTTCGCTTATTTCTGAATACATTTTCCTAAAATACCATTTCAGTATTTTCCTACCAACATTTGAACTTCCGCTTACACAGGCAAAAGGGCTTGTATTTTTTACTACAAAAAAAAAAACAAGCCAAAACAATGCCATTAAAAACCGAGTGGCACTTGTTGCCCTCCCCTATTTATAAAGCCGGTAAAATGAAAAACAAAATTTTCAACTAAACTGTAGTTTACAGCACACAAATTTTTTTGACTAGAATTTTTTCAATTGTAAAATTTTTTTATTAAAAAAATAATAACAGCAAAGCTCTACACCATGTAAATATTTAAATTACGAAAATACAAGAACTAAAACAAAAAATTCTTTTATTTTAACAAAAAAAAAAAAACAAAAGTTCACAAACGAACGCATGGTACTTTGTTTACCCTTCACCCGCAGATGGCATATTAAGATTGTCATTCTGTGTGCAACACCAAGAAATATTTACATCAACTGCGAGATCGGTACCAGTAGAACCAGAGTTATAACTCGAAATTTCAACAAATACCTAACAAATTCATATTATTTTCTTATTTGTCTTTATGGCCGTCTAGACTCAACATTTTGGTGTGAATAACAGAAGCATGCAACCTCAGATACGCTAAAAATCCAAGCGCCAAGGTTTTTTGGGATCCAAAAGATTAAAATCGAGTTTTAAGTAAAATCAGAAAACTTTCTCCTTCTGGTGCCACGGGAGTTCAAGCACTATTGGTGGAGGTCTCTGTTAGTATGCTTCTTTGGAGGGCTGCTTTCGTAGATAACGTGGTGGCTGTGGTTTAAATCCTACACCGCGGGAAGTGGCGGGAATTGTTAGAAAGTTCGGCCTGTGGAGTGATCCGAAGGTACTGTTGCTATTCAACAGAAGCTGCTAAATAGCTCCGGTTCCTAAACAAGGGGTAAGTGTATAATTTTCGGGGATTATACACTCGAATTGCGACCTTGGCATAAATCGGAATCAAAACTGTCCAAAAGTGCACTAAACAAGTTATCGCTGCATACACAATAAGCAAATTGTGCATCGTTAAACTTAATGGCACATTTTTGACTTTGACTGCAAAGTATTATGGTAAAAGCCCTTCCTGGAATAATGATAAGGACCCATTTCTGGAATAAAAGTTCTAATCGCAACACATAAGAGTGTTATAACGGAAAAACTTGTTATAAATAACTTAAATTTTTTTAAATTTAAAAACCATAGCGCTTAAAATCATTTTGAATTAAGGGAAATTACACTGTAGAGTATAATCTTCCTTTAAGAACATTTTCAATAAGGCAACATTCCCTTTTGGCGAACACTTTTACCTGGTTCCCGCAGCGTTTCATAAGGAGGTCATTGAGTCTCTTTGGCGTCCGGTCATGGAAGATTCAACTGTAGTTACATTTCAGTTTCATTTGCTTAACAACTCTGCCTAAAATTCTTATAAAAATAATTTTTTAGCCATAGACTCAATCCAAAGAATACTTTCTATAATCGAAATATAATAAATATCAGTTCAATTTCGTGTGAAGGGTATTTAAGAGTCGATACAGCCGTTTATATCATTTTAACTTTTTCGTAACCAAAAAAAAATAAATATGAAAAACACATGCTTACAACTATTTATATGAGTGTGTGTTGGTAACACAACGATCATGATGACGTTTATGTGGCACGATGTTAATGATGATTTTATGCTAACGATGATTATGATGTTATGGTTGAACAATTAAATGAGTAGAGCATATAGGAAGAACAAAAAAAAAACTTTAAATGCAAGGCACATGTAAAAGTAAGAGGGGAAAAAATTAAATTATTTTTTTTTTGAATTAAACAAATAATACTTTTGCTATGAGTATTTCAGAACTAAGTTTTTTGTTTTTTTTTTATTAGAAGCCCTTTTATAGCATTACTTTTTACAAATAAGCCAGAACTATGCAAAGGTATGTTGTATTTGAAAACTTAAAATGTACGACAAACGGTCATTTGGCACAACCCTTCGTTAAAGCACTTGCTGGGTTTTCAATTTAAATATCTGAAAGCATTTAAAGGGGAAGGGGGCTTCAGTAATAATAAAATTTACAAAAAAAAAGCTTGATTTTTTTTGTTATTAATTTATTATTATGAATAATTTAAGCGGAAGTTTTCATTTAATACAATGTAATTTACAATTGTGGGGTTTAATCAGTTACCATGACTTACTCTTTTATATATTCCCGGATTATTTTTTTTTTTTGTTTTTGCTATTTGTATTATTTTTATGACATTTACTTAAGTAATAAATATTTACAACAATTGCTATGCTAATATGCTTAAAAATTTACGAAAAAGTGTTTGGATTAAAAATAACTCGTAATCAAAAATACAGGAAGTTCAAAAGTCATGTACCTACTTTTAATATGAAAATAGTTAGTGTAGGTCGTTCAGTTCATTTCGTACTTCCCAAGAAGGAAGTTAATATTAAAATTTATTAAAGTAATTAAGCATTTAAAAGCCACAAAAAGTAAGCTAAAAAATAATAAAAAAAAATATTCAAAATAGTAATATTTCAACAAATATGGAAATTCTTAAAAAAAGCTTTTAATAAAAAACGAACATTTACTTTCTTTTTTATTGAAAATAGATTTCAAAATAGAAATTTATTTTTCTACGAAAAAATATGTCTAAAATTGACAATAAAGCTAAAGAATATAAAACAAGCTTTGACAATAAAGAAAAATATTTTGTAAAAGCTATTTGAAAGCTTTTTAGCAAATCTCATTTAATGTGTAACATTTAATTTTAAAAAATACAAACATTTAAGTTATTTGGGTCTGGCCAGACCCATATGAACATCGGAGGGTTAAAAGTTTTATTGTTTTATAGAATTCTCTTGAAATAAGAAAAACGTTTTATTTGTTAACAAAGCTTTTTTTATTTTTTCATGTTTATTTATTTATATTTTTTCTTATTTGTTTTGCTTGTAATTATTTTAAATTTAATTTATCTTATCAGTATATTTATTGTCTTCAGTTAATTTTTCACATTTTATCAGTCAACGTGTTTTTTTTTTCGTGCAAAAATATACAACGTTTTGCAATTTAGTACTTTATGGCTCTTCTTAACTTATCTAATAATTTTAAAGGACAATCAGCATTTTCGTACGTTTTTTTTTACCTTTTAGAAGATAACAACGTTTTTAATATGACAGAAAACTATTTATAACAAATTATTTAATTAAAAAAATCTAATTCATTGAATAAATTTTAGTAAATTAGAAAGAAAACGTATTAAATTATTCTGAAAAATTATTTAATATACTTAAGAAAGTTTAAACAGGAAATGAGATAACTGATAAGCTTTTGCTATTCCTTATTTTTACAATGTTTTTTCTTCAGTGTATTTTTTTTTATCCCTTTGATAAGATATTAATTAAGGTTTTTTGCTTGGGAGCAACAGGGTGTAGAACGGTATCATTTTTATATAATACTTTATTTAACCTTCACCTTCAAAATTCCAAGTCATGCCCCAATCCAGGATTTTTTTTATAATGCACGATGTTCATTGTGAGTCACATCTTAACGTCAAGTTTTATGCCCAACTTAATTTGACATTTCCTCGTTTCAGTGTTTGACAAATTTAACTATGAAAAGGTTCACAATTGAGCATAGCTTTAAGATTTTCGAAGTCGAAAATGGGCATTCAAATCAAAGTGGGTATCGTGCACCTTGTGATTTTTTGGTCAGCATAATCGACCAAATGGTCCACGTTAACAAGCAGATTTGCAGAATTTTGGCAAATGAAAATTCACAAGTGATTGTTGAAAAGCCGATAGATGCATCTCATAAGAACTAATTTTTTGTTGTCGTTTTAAACAAAAAAGCCTTAATTAATAAATAATTAAAATCTAGAAGATTTTATAACTTAAATGTTTCTTTAGTTGCATTTTCTTCAAGTTGATTAAGTTAATAAAAAGTTTAATTTTTATTCATTAGCTTATTTCACAATTTTATGACATTGTTAAACACGTTTTTTTACAAGTTTATTCCTTTCTTTTTTTTTTTTTTGAATTTTGCACTTGTTTTTGCAATTAATTTTTTTTTTTATTATTAGGAGCAAAAGAAAAACAAATTAATTGTTTAAGCAAGAACCAGAAAAAATATTTTTAAATTAATTTTTAATGAGATCATTTACAAAGATATTTAATGTTGGGTCTATAACTTAAAAATGGGGGGGGGGGGGGGTGGGGGAGTGGCGTATCTTTAATCCATTCATGGTTTGTGTCTTTAATAACTTTAATGGAATTGTGTCTTAGTTATACTTGGTACTGGGATTAAAATTAGATATAATAAACAGCTAAAAGTATCATGTGCATAGTGATGATAGTTGAATGAATGAAGCCCAAGAACTGAAAATTTTACTTAACAATGACCAATTCAAAAAGAGTGTAAATTCTATATAACGCTTCATTTGTACGAGTAAATTTAATAAATCCATCTGAGGAGATCGAGTGGTTGCGATCGAAACATGTCATGGTAACCAGCCGCCTGGGTTCGAATCTCTGGTCAGTCAAGAATGAATGATTATCAATAACAATTTTAATTAATTTTCATGTTGTAAAATTCCTTTCTTCATAACAATAATTTAATGAAAATTAAATTTGATGAACTTAAGCCTGATTAAAATATTAAAAACCATAAATAGTTTAACAAAATAACCACAATTCTAAAGAAAGATGTTATGAGATATGAAAAACATTTTTATTTCAGTTTATTACAAATAGGTTTTGGTTAAAAATACAAATTATGTCGGTTAAGTGGCCCCGCTAAAATTCTAAATCACGTTTTTTAAAAAACTATTGTCAATGGTTAAAATCTGCTCGATAATGTTAAAACCTTATACTGTTGTGGGATTATTGCTGTACAATTTCGATTTCAAAAAACCCCACAAAAAATAGTCTCAAGTGTAAAATCACAAATTTTTCAAACAATACATTGTTTCTCTGCTGTGTGGAAAGTGGCACGCACCATCCTGTTAACACCACATATTCTCTACGTCTAAATCGACAATTTTCCGCCACAAAAAGCTTTGGATCATCTCCCTGCAGCGATTTCCATTGACCAATAATACCTGAAATTGGGACCCCATACTTTTTTTTTTTTTTTTAATTTTGTATCTTTATTTCATTAAATTTTTAACAAACAATTTATATTTTTGCCTCAGCGCCAAATAAGGCTTTATAGAGGCCAATAGGCCTCTTACTTAACTTACTTTAAAAAGATATATTTTAGTCCTTTTTTGCGCTTCTTTGAAAAAGTGCCATAAAAATATTCTAAAGCCGTCCTTTTTTCAATTTGGTCCATTTAAGCCCGTTGTTCATTTGCCTTTACGCGTTAATTGTCGTAAGAGTTGCCATCACTTCTTCTAAATAGAGAAGGTTTGCTGTGTTTTGAGCAACGAAAAAAACTCTTACTGGTTAAAACACACCCCAGAACAGGGTATACGAAATTGGTTTGGCCTCGAAAATGAGCAGTTTTTTTTGGCCCGGAATGCTTTTGTTGCTAGAAATATGGAAAAGCTACCAATAATTCATAATAAAGGGTTACAATTTGCCAACAAATTGCGCATTTGGTAGTAATAAAACCAATAAAAACAACTTTATTAAGCATTGCCTCTTGCATGTGATAGTTTTTTTATTTTTCTCTAAGATCTTAAGATTCTTGTTCAGCTGAATATCTTTATTTTGACATAATAATAAACTTTATATTGCTGGAAAGTTTTTTTTTTGAAGTGCGTGCTATAATTATAATTAACTTAATTTTCTATTGTTTTTTACTCCCTCAAATACTTGACTGCTCAGCAGGACTCTTATTTTTTGTAAGTCCTTAAGGATTAAGAGCATTATGAGGCAAAAAATCATTATTAATGACTATAAAATGATGCTGCTTAAAAGAGCACTTCAAAATTTTATTGTCTATAAAAGACAAAATCCATTGGCTTCTTAGGTAATTATTTGAAACGAATATTTAAAAGAATCATTGTTATTCTTCAAAAAATCAAATGCCTTCATGATTTTTTTTTTGTTATAAAAAGAAACTCGGAAAGATTAATGATGTTTTAAAAAACATTTCTCTAAAAAAACTGCAATTAAAAAAAACGCTATAAAAATTCAGCACATTTACTTTCTAACAAAAAAAAAAAAATTCGTGTAGAAATTTCTTGCATTTAAAATTAATTTTATTTCTATTTAACACCTGTAGAATATAAGTGAACGTTAATTTTTAGTTTCTGCTCTGGCACACTTTGACCATGAAATTTGTTTAAACAAAATGTTTCCTTTATAATAAGAAGAAAAAAAAGCAAAAAAAGCCCACTCTTTTTTTATTATAATTTAAATTTTATCACTATTTTTGTTCTTTTAAATCTTTAAAAACAAAAGTTACGCTTAATTAAAATAATAAATTTTAATTTGTTTAAAAAGAATTAGTGAATCATAAAAAGGTCTGAACAGCCAAACAATTTTTTTGAAATAGTCTTAGAATAAACACATTTAAAATAAATGCATACATAAATATGTATATAATTTTGATACTATCTGATAGTATTTAAAAAAACATATGAATTTAATGACCCATGACCTGAGAAAGCTTTAAATAAACTTCCGCTTTTAGAAAAGAATTTCCAAGAATTAAAATAATTTTAAAAGATAAACTAAAATTTTATAAAAAAAATTCAATTAACTTTACGTAAAAGGCATTTTCTTTAATAACCAAGAATTTGACAAAAGCTTTATTTAGTTAAAAAAATTTTTTTTTCAAGATACCGGAAACATAATGCTAAAATATTCCTTTAACTGTAGCAACTTTTTAAACACTAATTTGTTTTGCCATAATCCCTTTCTCACAACACTCATTGTTTTTATATAAACATTGTATTAAAAAAGCTTTAAAATCCTACAAAAGCTTTAAGTTTTACAGAAAGTTGTATTAAAAAGCAATTATATTTTTTAGTCCTGTTAAAATAATTATGTAAAGCTTGAAGGTTTTCATTTTTGACTATGGGTGAAGCATTCATACTTTGTCCCAGCTTTTTGGTAAAACAAAATATTTGCAAAAATTATTTAAAAAAAAGTAATATGGTAATTTATATATCTTTTTAAAATTTATAATACTCTTATAATTATCCAAAAAGCTTTGTTGGAAATTTTTATGGAAAAATTAATTTTAAATGATTACAAAATGTTAATAAAAAGGCTAACCCAAATTTAACTCTTTGAGTAAAATAAATTGCCAAAATGTTTAAAATTTGTTATATGTATGTACAAATGTGTAACAGCTTTAATATAGAATGATAAGCTTTTGTATAAAATATGCATAATTTTTTTAGAAAAATTTTCAATATACATATGCAATAAAAAAAATCTTTAAGACAAAGATCAGTATAAAAAAAGCTTTACATTAATTTAAAAGCTTTATCTAAAGTTGTTAATATAATAAAAGCTTCCTTTTTTAACTAATGAATTCAACCATAAACATTCAAGCAATTCAATTGTATTTTATTTTATAATTTGTAAAAAGTAAAAGATAAACAACTTCTGGCAAAGCAAATAATATGGTATGAGCTTTTTTTTAAAGCATACATATTAGAACAATTTAATTGTTTATATGAAAAAAATTCATAAAGAATAAAATCTTTAATTTAGTTTAATAAAGCAAGGAAAAAAAAGCTTTTATTAAAAATTATTATTGGCGGATGATTGAAGCTTAAAATATTTTTTTTACTTTTTTTTCATTAAAAGCAAAAGCATTTTGTAAAAAGTTTAAATGATTGACTACTTGACTTACAGAACATTTTACAAATTTATAAAAAAAAAACCCTTGTTTGAAAATATTTTGGTTATTTTATCGAAGGCATTCTGTAAAAAGCTTTTTATCTCTATTAAAGTACTTTTACTTTATGTTATTTCGGTGTAAAGACATTGTGCAATTTTTCTCACCATATTTCTTGTTCTTACAATTTTTTTTTGTTATTTTAAGTTTTCTGTTGCAACTAAAATTTACTTATTTAATTTACACGAGATTTGCTTATTTCCACACTTTTACGGAAGCTTGAAAAATCACGGAAGAATGTGAAACTTTTCAATTACAGCTAAAAAAAATTTTTTTTAAAAAAGTGTTAAAAAATTATAAACCTGTGTCAACATTATAACCACCAGCCTGTTTAATAAAAAACCCGCATATACATAAGTTTTATAATTTTTTGATTAAGTTTCAACTACAAAACGTTTTTAAAATTTTAATCAAGTGTAAAGAAGACCCGAAAAATATGGTATTTTAATTAA
The DNA here is from genome assembly GCA_949318255.1 of Pollenia labialis. NCBI lineage: Eukaryota > Metazoa > Arthropoda > Insecta > Diptera > Polleniidae > Pollenia > Pollenia labialis. Next base: position 27,185,173 of record OX439141.1, on the reverse strand, counting down.
ATTAAGAAAAAGGATTTGCTAAGAATATTTATTAGAAATTTACAAAGTTCTTTTAAATGACCCTTATACATAAAAATTAAATGCTTAAAACAAAACACTTTTTTTATTAAATAAATAAGATTAGAAATTTATGACTGCAAACAGACAGACGGAAGGGCATTATGTTTTATGCGAATTTAAACACTCTTTTAGAAATTATTTGTTTTATTAAGGAAAAAAATATAGAAGGGATTTTAGATCGAGAGGAACGTGCTTTAACTTTATGAGTTATTTAATGTGGCACTAAAAAAGGATGATGCAAATTACTTAAAGAGAATAAAAAACATTTTTGTTTGGAGATTTTTTAGTAACAAGTCGAAGTTAACTTTTTTGAAATAAAAAAAATTGTCGTTTAGATGAAGTTAAAAGCGTTAATTTTTTAAAAATCTTTGTTTCCAATATATAAGGAAATTGTTATTCTTCTTATATTCATGCCCCTTAGGCAATGCTCTCTGTATTTGGCAGTACGAGGAGGGCCCCCTCTAAAATATGCTGCTGAAATCTGGTCAAACGATCAAAGATGACCTTAAACAATCACAACTGATTTGCTTGAGGTGAACATTGGCAAAAAAATATATTAAAAAAACGTCCGGAATATGCAACCAAAATATTAGGTTGTAGCATACCATCATGAAGCTTTTTCTTTTCATGGGTTATATCCTAGATCATGTCCCGTTCGACTACCACTTCTTTCAAACGATCTAAAAGATTTCTAATAAAAATTGATTCACTTTGCAGAACAGAATTGAATCACTTAAAGAAATGCGCAGTGTTTTTTTGGCGCGTCATAAAAAAAACACATACACAAATAACATTCTGAAAATGTAAACATGTGTACCCACCTAATGTCGGAGTTGGATTTTTTATTAGGAAAGTTATTATCTACTTTAAGAATTAAAGATTCAATTGCAATTTTTAAGTTTATGGAAAAAGAGCTTTATACTGTAGTAAGTTTGCATTTAAAAAAATGTTTGTCTTTGTTTAATCTATAAGCAAGCGTTCACTTTTAAAACTGAATTGCATTTGTTTGAAATTTTGAAACTTTTTTTAACTGAAGTTTTATAAAAAAAAACTTTTTACTTTTTATGCTGTTTTGAAATTCTCTTATTTTTTTAAAGCAGATTTTCTTTTTTGAAATTTATTTGCCCTGTTATTATAAATATTATTAATTAGTTTATTTAACTTAAAAAAAAAATCTTTTTTCTTTTTGCTATTTGAGGTTAAGGGTGAAAATATTTTATAATTTTAATTTATTATTTCACATCAAACTAAATCAATCATTAGTTATGCTAATTGAGTTAAGAAACCAAAAAGGTCAATAACAGATTTATAAGTTTGCGGCTATTTTTCTCAAAGCTTTGTAATATTTTTTTTAAAGTATGCACATATGTACATATTAAAAAAATTTGATTTTTTTTTTAATTATGATTTATCTGAGTTTCTGTTTTCAGCAAAACACTTTTGAAACTTCAAAATAATTTTGTTAAAACAAAACAAAACGAAGTTAAATATTTAGTATTTTTTTTTTGTCTTCATTATTACCATTTATATCATCTTATAATTACAGTGTTTATTATAAAACGTTAAAAAAACAGACCGTCTAAAGTGGCACAAAAATTCAATTTTTGCTTTAGTAATAATAGTCTCATTAAAAAAACAAAAACAAAAATTTAACATGTCATTTTGAAAAATTGTTGAAAAAATTCAAAGTTATTTGTTGAAATTGAAACTGAAAAAGTGTGGCAATTGAGTTAAATAGATATCATTATTATAATCATAAGATATAATTGAAATTGAAAAGTGAAATTAAAAAAAAAAAAAAAATTGTCCAACAAACACGACAAATGGAAGGTGGTCTTAAAAGTAATTAAGATATAAAATTTATACAAAAAAGGCATACACGATAAAAAAAATGTCAATCTTAATAAATAACAAGATTTCTTTTTGAACTTAAAAAAGACTATAAAGAAGCTTTGGCTTTTAAAGCTATTTCTAGTTTGTAAAGAGTTTCTAGACAAACTGTTTAACTACTAAATTAAAGATTTTCAATATAATAAAAAGATTTTATTTAATTAAAAAAACCAAGCTTTTTTGCAAATTAATTATTTATGCTGAAAAAGCAAAACATAGAGAACAGTGGAGAAAAATAACTGATCAGGCTAAAGCTCATCCCGAACTGTAAGCTACAAAAAGAAGATGATACTGGAAAAAACTTTCTAAAAATCCTCGTCATTAAAATCATAGAGAAAACAAATTAAAGCTGTTCTTATTTAAGATAATCAAGCAATTCAGCTTGAAAATAGTAAGCTTTAACAATTATTATGGCGTTTTATTATCTTACAAAAAAGCTTTTCTCCGTGACTTTTAATTGAAAAGAAAGATTTTTTTTGTAAGATCATAAAACACCAAAATTATAATTTAAGTGAATTTTACTTGAGTTAATCTATTAAGACCATTCATATTTTCTTTTAAGAAAAAAAAAAAAAATAGGTAAAACTAGCTTTAGATGATTTTGAAGCAAAAGCTATTTATTGCTATTAATTTATCTTTATTTTATAAGTTTCCAAACCGCTTTTAAAAACAGTTTCACAAGCTTTCATTAAAAATTATATAGAAAACAATTTTATGAATATGCAAAAAGCCCAAGATTTGTTTAAGTTGAAAATGATTTCAGAAAGCAATCTTTAAAACATAAATAAAAAAAAAAAAACTTTAAAACGGATTGACAATTTTTTTTTTGGTGTTTTCCATTAAAAAGCTTTCAGCGAAAAAATTATACTGGAGATTTTTATTACAAAAGCAAATAAATGTTTTATGAAAAGATTTTCATAAGTTCTTTAAGAAAAATCAAGAAAACTTAAAAGTTTTTCAAAAATAATGTTTTGTAAGTAAAAACAAAATTTAAAATCTTTTAAAAGTTTTAAAGATTCTCAAATTTAATTAAAAAAAACAAAGGTTTATTTTAAGGAAATCTAGCGTATTATAGTTAACTTGTAAAGCGTTTAAAAAAAGGAGCTTTAAAAGAAAACACTAGATTTCATAATGAAATGCTGTTAACAAGAAGAGTTTTTTTTATTAATTTAAAATTTAAAATTAAAAAAGCTTTTTTAAAACAAAAGCATAAATAAGCACTATTTACAAAAACTTTTGTATCTACAGCAATGTCTATATTATACTGTAATTTTAAAAATACCTACACATGTCAATCGTTTAAAGTTTAAATTTTTAGTTGACCCCAAGCTTGCATTTAGTGGAAAAAAATAATAAATTTGTCAATTAAGCTGTGCATTTTTTCTGCTCTGTTTTTGCTTGTCATGAAAAAAATTTCAAAATTTACACTTTATCTCCAAGAGACATATTTGTTTAATTCACATGTTACTTTTTTTTAGACGTAACATCATCACAATATTACGCGAAGACCAAATCTAATAAATTGTAGACACAATGGTGAAGAATATTGGACTATAGACTTTATGGGCAGAAGAATTAAGTGATGTACATATAATGAATATTTAATGCAATTATTATGGTGGGAAACGTTGGAATGAAATACAAATTAAAAGAAGAATTAGGAAGATCAAATAAAACAAAAATATGTAAGCAATTCTTTCTGAGATCATATTGAAGAGTAGCTTAAGTCGACATAAGACAAAATTAAGTTAACATTTCCTAATTTCGTTTTAATTAACTTTAAGAATGTATTGGAGTTGTAACTAGTTTACAGACTTAAGGCTCAGTTAGCCGGGAGTAACAGTAACAGCAACCTTACCGTAAAAAAGTAAGGCCAATCTATTTCTTACAGATTGAGACGAAACATCTTACTGCTAACTATAATCGTTCTAATTGCTTTCAATACAACAAAATGAATCAGCTGATTTCCAACGTTACTGTTACTCCCGGCTAACTGAGCCTTTAAAACAAAAAACTTCAACAAAGCTGAGGGCATCTCGAAACGACAATACATAAGCTACATTTTCATATTGAAACCGATTTAATTGGGAAGACTTACAAAAAATGGTTTAATCTTGTAAAGCTGGACAAAACTACAAAAGTTTAAAGCTTTACAATTAAAATAACAAAATTTAGATTTTTTTAACGAAATTCATTTATAAGCAAAAAGCTTTTGCTGGGCCAATCTTCAAAGCTTCATTAAGACATTATTAAAAAGATATTGAACAAACAATTTAATAGCATTATTTAATAACTTTCTTATTCTTTAAATATTCAGGTATGTTCTAGGTTTAGACTCGAATTGAAAACGAAAAATTTTTTGAATCAGCATAATTCATAAATTGGTGTTCTCAAATCAGCATGTTTTTGTGTATTCGAAGTTTTTGTTCGAAAAAACTTTTGTTGAACTAATGATCGCTAATTTGCTAACCGAAGTATGATAGCAATGTCAAATATTTTTTAAAAATCGTGAAAGCTGTAAAGAATCACAAAAAAAGTCGCTAACATGGCTAAAATTCTTGAAAAATTGCAAACTTTTAAACAAACACTAAAATTTATTTGAAATCTCTAAATGGGTTAAAAAAACAAAATGTCGGAAAATAACAAAAAAAAAAAATTGCAAAAATAGCGAAAATTCGCGAAAAATTTTAATATTTCAAACCAGCCATAATATTGATTTAAAGTCCCTAAAACTATAAGGAATGGCAAAAAATCGGTAAAAATTGCTAAATTCAAGGAAATTCGCAAAAATTTGCAAACAGCATCATGATAGCAAAGTCAACTATTTATTATAATTCGTTAAAGCTGTAAAGAATCAGAAAACTTACACGACCAAATCGCTTATATCGCGAACATGGCTAAAATTCGCGAAAAATTGCAAAGTTTAAACAAACCCAAAAACTAAGAGATCGCTAAAGCGATTTAAGAAACAAATTGTCTGAAAATAACATAAAAATCGTTCAAAAAAATTTGGTATAATTACATCAATATCAATGAAAATGTCGACTTTAAATAAATAAATAAATAAATAAATTTAGGGTTAGTAAGGGCCTTTTGCGTTTTAGATAACGATATATTTTTGATTAAATTGGATTAAGAAGATTTTAAGCTAAAAGCAATATTAATTTTTTTGTTAAAAATGTTATCACACATTACAATAAAAGTCGATTCGGTTTACTTTCACCAACCCATATCTACTCTAATTAAAAACGAATAAAAACATGTGGATGTGAAATGCAGAACACCAATAATGCTAAAGTAATCCACTTTCGAGTGGATTCGGATTCTAGAACACGCCCGATTATTTCACAATTCCTAAAAGAAAACAGGTTCTATTATTGAAAACATTTTCTTCTCTTTTGCAAATAAATTCTTGTCTATTGTTACTGCATTATATTCTTATCTGGTCAGTTCTTTTCACAAAAGAATATTATTACTACTTTTTTTTATTTTTAGCAAATAAACAATAATCATCAGTTTTTACTATCTGCATTAAAAAGCTTTTATATTTTTCCATCAAAAAGACTACATGATCCATGTCTATAGGGGCAAATAAATATTTGCTCTATTTTCTTTCATTGTGTTTATAAAGTATTTTTATATTTTTTAATTAATTAATGATTATCAAAGATTAATTTGCAAAAAATCATTAAAAGTTTATTCAACTAATAATAGCAAATAGTGTAAAGAGGCATAAAGAATATTGATTACGAAACGGGAACTTTGAACTACATACGAGAAATTTCAAGAAATCGAAAGAGGAAGTCAAGACAATAAAACAAAGTCAAGCTTTGTATTCAAGCTAAAATGTTTAAAAAGCTCTAATGCATTTACGGACTTTGGACTCCAAGGTTTAGGAAAAGAGAGATTGTAGAACTAAAATTTAACCAAACTGAATTAGACCTAAACGAAAACTAAACTAGATCTGAACTTAAAAATTAACTAAAACTATCAGTTAAAGTTTAAATTGATATCGAATGCCGAAATTTTTACTCTGAACTAGAACTGAACCATAACTAAGCTAGAAATTTACTAAAACTGTAGCTGACTTAACTAAACTAGAATTACTTTAGAACTGAACAAGAAATAAACAAGAACTGAACTGAACTATAATTTAATCAGAACTGATCTAAACAAAGCTGGAACTTGACAAGAGCTGCTCTTAAACTAATTTTGAAATGAACCAGAGCTTGAATAGAACTTAGCAGGTCTAGTAAACTAGGTTAGATCAGGTTCAGCTCACTTGGCTCCTTCAGTGGTCCATTATACAGATCAGTTGCTCAAAAGGCGTCATTGCAGAATTCAACCAATTCGTCTTCCCAACGAACAGAAGAACCAATCTTAGTTATATCCTTGATAGATCCTTCAAGCAGGCAAACACCGGTTTTCACAGATATTTTCCCCAAATGTCCCGAATTCGAGGAAATTTACATAGAAAATTAAACACAGTTTCCTCTTGTTTCTCGTTATGACAACTTCTAAACTAGACTTAAAACTTAAAAAAAGTGAACTAGAATTGTACTTGACTTTAAATAAAATTTAATATAAAAGCAGTTTTAGAACTCAATTGATCTGGATTTAATACAGTTCCTACACTTTAACTTAAGCTTAAAAGTTCGTTGTTTATAAAAGCTTATTTTTAATTAAAAAAAAAAAAAACAAATTGAAAAAGTCCTAAAATCCTTTTTTATCAGTTATTTTTGTACATACATTGTTTATTATGTATGTTTATTTATTAAATAAAAAACTTTTTTTAAAAAAGTTTATCGGTGTGTGGTTCTTAGACAACACTCTACCTCACCTGATTTCCGTTTTTCCCGATCGGGAACGACTAGTGATTTGGCACGTTTAACACGTAACGAACGCCGGCGTATACTGCGTAAAAAAGCTTCGGGCATGCGGGAAAAGCGTTGAGGCGTATCGGGAGCTTTTGTGCGCTCGGGCAAAAAGAAATTTTTAACAGCCAACATTTTAAATTATTTACAAGTATAACAACAACAACAACAGGAAACCCTTTTTCTGTTTGATTAAGAATTCAAATGTAAAAGAATATTTTAAGAATTTTTAACGCAATTTTTTTTTAGGAATTTTCTTAACGCTTAATGTTAAATATTTTTGTTTTAGATTATATTATTTAAACTTTGGTATTTTATATTTTTTAAGGTAAATTAAAATATTAAGATTTTTGTTTTTTTTTTGATATTTTTTTTTTGCTTGTTAATAACACATGACATTCATTTTTAGTGATTGTATTTTGAAAATTTGCATTTCAAATTCTTTTGTTTTTTATTTGTATTTTTGCTTACGAATTTCAAAAGATTTCTCAATGTGACTAATTCTTCATTATTATTATTTTTTTGTTAATTTAACATTTTGTTTAAACATATATACGTATAAAGCTTAAATTTAAAATTTAAGCCATTTTAACACTGGACTTGATGTCTTTGTGAAGTTTTGTTAGTCACTTTTTAATATTTCGTTTTTTTCTTCATTAAATATTTAAACTTTTTGGTGACATAATCTCAGCTAATTTAATTTTTGCAAAACTAAATGATTATTTTCAATTTTGTTTTGTTGTTATTTTTTATTGAATGATTTTGTTTTTAACCTTTACTTTTTTCTTGCATTTTTTAAAAATGGTAATTAATATTCCTGTTTGCTAATTATTTTCTTTTTTTAAATTTACGTAGATTTTGTAACCCACTTAAACCCGTAAAACGCAATATTTTTTTGTAGAAAATTTTCAACACAACGACTGCCTCAAAGCAGTTTCTCTAGCAACCGTTCAACAGTAAATACAAAACACAACTGAAGGGAAATTTTAACAACAGCATTTAGTTAAATGAAATCAAATAATGTTAAACAACAGGGCACTTAAATGTTAACAACAGTTCTAGAAAATTGCAAAACTAGTGGTTGTTTTTTTTGTTTTGTAAACAAAATAAGAAGAAAAATGCCCAAATTAACAGTAAAGGGAAATTTTAACATAAATAAATGTTAACAATGCATTAAATTAATATAAATGTTAACCATACACTAGCCGGCTATTAAAATAAACTCTGTTAACAAAACACTAACAAAGCTACACACATAAACGTACATTCAATTTATTTAAAGCATGTTTTTTCTATTTTTTGTTTTGCTTAGCAATTTCTATTTTCTTAGCTGTTTTGCTTTATACACGAACACAACAAAAAAATATTTCAGGAAACAATTGATTCCAAATCATTTTTCACACACACATTCACATGAACATATAAAAACATAATTCCCTCATGTTTTTATCATGTTGATTTTTTTTGTCTATTCAAAGCACGGATGGAAATCATGGTACAATCGTAATTTTTTTTTGTTTGTACATTTTAGACCTTATTGGTGCCGTGGTTTTACCGCAGCTTACTTGGTGCAATTTAAAAGCACCATAACATAAATTTTGATCTCAGTTTTTCTTCTTTTTTATACCCCTTACGAAGGTAAAAGGGTTCAAATACGGTTACCCGACTGTACGTCCGTCTGTTGAAAGGGGGTTTTTACCCCAGATATGATGGGGACTTGGTTGGTAAATATTTATGTCAGATGTGCTCATTTCAATTTTGCTTTTGAAATGCAGCCATTTCGGTCCATAAATAAATGAAATTTTTATTTTTCATTTTTTATTTATTGAACCTTCATATATTAATTATGAACTAACGATAACATTGCGGAACAGTAAGTTTGCGGTCGGGAACTTGATTGCAAATTCTTACTAATTTGAGGTCGCTGATTTCAAACCTAATCACAATTTTTCTCTATCAGCTCTAGTTTTCGAGATATACCGTTATGTCTACTATTAAGGCACTTTCACTACATATATTGGAATAACTTGAAAACGGTTGACCATATTAAGTTAAAAAAAATCCGAAACTCGCAAAAATTATTATCTTTAAGCCGTGATTACATTGTTTTTAAATATTCCCTGTAGTTTCAGAGATCTCGTTGAGTTTTTGAAGAAAAAATAGGAAAATTTAAAAAATAACTATATTTTTGTTCTTTAAAAATTCATTAAAAATACAAACGCGACAAAAATCACAGTTTTGGTCTAAAATCATTTAGCTTTACATAATTTCGAATGACATGAGGTTTGTTTCATTGTAATCGGTGCACAACTTTTGATTTTATTCACAATTTACTGAGAAAACTGAATTAGTGGTTTCATTTAAAATAAAATTTCAAATGAAACTCCCTTGTTGTGGTTTTTTTCGTTTTTCTGTATATCTGGAGAACGGCAAGAGCCAAAGTTTTGAAATAAGATACAAGTTTCTTGTTTATCACTACACAACCTCTCCAAAAATTGAACCGAATTAGAGAAGTGGTCGTGGCACTTTACATACATACACATTTTATATTTCTTTATAACTGAAGAACGGCAAGAGCCTAATCTTGGTTATCAATACACAACATTCGACTAAATGTGGGCGGAATTGTGAGGGGCAGTGGCTCAAAATAGATTTATTTAAATCTAAAAAACTGTATTTATAAAACTTTTTGCTCTCATCGCACCATAGTGAAAGGTATATTAGATTTGGCAAAGCCAAATTTATAGCACTCTTACTTCTGTTTTTGTTGCAACATGTTTTTAACGTCTGTAAAGATTTTATGTGATGTAAAAGACTTAAAAAAACTAAATAAATTTTAGAAGACGCAAAGCATCTTTTCTTCAAATTAAAATATTCCCTGAAAAAATAGAAAAATACTCCACAAAACGTTTAAAAATATTGGAATAAAATTGATGTTTTATTTACATAGAAGCTGCAGGCCACACAAGCATACATACCAATAAAAAATGAAAATTATTCGAAAGCTTATCTATTATGTAGAGCAAAGAAGAAGGGTAAAACTTAATTGTATTAATTGTATTAACATTGTAGGACAAGTTAGTAAGTGAAGCTGTATATAGTACGGGAGATCTTTTTTCATATTAAAATACATTCTTCATGGGTTTAAGGCAGGCATAGGCAACCTATACTATAACATTTTGGCGATTGTATGAGCTTTAAATTTGCTGTTGTCAATGTTGTTTATTTCTCTACCATACATATGTGTGCACGCCGCCCCTGAATTTGCCCATCGTTGGTCTAAGGTATAACAGATGAAAAATTATATATTTGAAGATCACAAAAAACAAGTTAGAATAAGATATGATACCCTACACCAAAGTTCATAAGAAAAAGTTCTTACAAGTGTACTTTATTTGGGAGCCATGGGCAATCATGGATCCGATAAAAAAATTATGTAATTGAGTTTAAGATTCTGAGTTATTGAGTGATTGTCTTTTGAGATCATTAGTGTTTTTTACATAGTGCATCGAAGATAAAGCGCAAGGTGTCAACGTTATCTTAAAAAAATAAAATTTTGCCAAGCTTGGACAAAGGCGCAAGCGTTACTTCTCTTGCACATAAATATAAAGTGGCCCAGTCAACAATTTGTGCTATTAAGAAAAATAAAAAGGCGATTTGGAGGAGACTGCTTTAACGAGAAGGCAAAAGTAAAAGGAAATAATTGATAAAAGGCGAAATGCCATTGGTTGAGGCGAATCTTTATCATTGGTTAAATCAACAAAGACTTAAAAATTTACCCATTACAAGTGAATTAATTAAAGCAAAAGCGAAATATTTAAACGACCAATTAAAAAAAAGTTCTTTTAGTGCAAGTGATGGGTGGCTGCTAGGGTATTCATTTAATCGGGCATTTGCTTTAATCGGTTAACCGCTAGATTAATTAACCGAGGTATTGGTTTAATCAGTTACATTTGTTATTGATCGGTTAACCGATTAATAAAGTTTTGTTATACATTAAGTAATTTCAATAAACAAGAATACAAAAACTATTTATTATTTGGAGTTTATTAGCAAAAAACAAACAATCACATAACCAACGAAACAATTCTTAGAGTAAAACGAGCAAAAAAAATAGTGTTTTTTTACTTATCAAAGATGTTGCAGAAATCGAAAGCAACCCATAATACAGAATGGTTTATTTTTTATTATTTTTCCAGGATTTCTCTAAACATATAAAATCTTCCGTTTTGCCATTACAGTCCGGATTTAATTTTTTAAAATTGTTAACACTTCTTATTGTTTCGGAAAATTCTGTTAACTGCGAGAGTTTCTGCTGTTGTAAGGTCATCATTTGACTCGTCCTGGCAAAGTTCAGCACAGATCAAAAATGAAAATTGGTATTTAAGCACGAATAACTCCTTTTATAGCAGAACACAATTTAACACGAGATCAAATTTACAATGCGGACGAAACTGGAAAAAGGATTTAAGGCAGTAATACACATCCTTGCACCGAATGCAACACAATTTACAACAGCGCTAGATTGTAAAATTTTACAGACATTCTGATAACAACTGTAGTTAAAAATAAATTTTTAATTTCACGATATTTGGAAGGTAGGCACCGAATTTTCTCATCCTTAAATTATGCAATTTCATCTTTCTACGATAACTACTTCAGTTTTGCCAATTCACAAAGCACTGTGCGTACATTTTACCATAAAAGCCATTGTCCATCCCTGATTCAAAGAAAATCATCCACAAACAACAAAAAAAAACCATTTGCAAAAAAAGGTACTCTCTTAAAAAAGAAATACCAAAATAAAAGAAGAAATTATTATAACGGAAGTGTAGGTATCTCTCTATTATTATTATTGCGTTTTTTTTGTTGGTACAACTCTTAAAGACTAAAAACAACAACGATCAAAACTAAGAAATAAATTGCTGGCCAAAAAAGAAAAATATTGCCAACAAATTGAAAAAAAAACGAAAAAACTCCAAATACATGATAAAAATTGTTAATAAAAGCAAATAAGCCTGTTTTTTTCTTAAAGGCAAAGAGACCTGGGAAAAGGGGTCTGTTCACAGGCCCAAGGTTTCAAATGCGGCCAACAACAACATTGAGACAAATTGTTTACCGCATTAAGACACATACATATAAAAAGCAAAACAAGGAAATACTACATAAAAAAAATCAATAACAACAAAAGAAAATAAATATAAAACAACGACAAAAACGTAAATAAACACAGACTAGACAAAAATCCTAATTCGTAATGAATGCAAAAAGACTTTTTGGCCTAAACAATAATAAAAAAGTCTTTAAGTCAGGAAGTGAATACATAAAAAATGCAGGAACTTAAAGAGATTATAAATAAAGTAAAACTTTTGAGATCTGAACAAGATCTGAATTAAGACGGGGGTCTAATCACAACATACGATGTCGAGCAAAATTTATCGAAATTTTTTACTTTGTTATCATTACACTCGATATCGGATAAAATGTAACGTAATTTAAAATGATTACGTTCGATATCGAGTAACCAAAGTCATAACATCTCTCGAGTTTTCATTCTGTACAATTTAAGAATTATGCTTCATAAATCTAATGAATCAATTTCATTAAATTGTTTTCTTTAATCCAATGAAACATTTCATTACGGGACGGAAATTTTACAAAAATAATAAAGCAATTTCATTAACACTACGAAATTGAGTTGAGTTGATGTAAAAAAGGAATCTCAAATATTAAGTTACAAAATATTTTCCATGAAAAATGTCATGTAATCAATGAACGCAAGATAAAGTTCTCTAACTTCAAAATACTAATAACTCGAATTTATTTTCTTTCTATAACCGTTCTAAAAATGTATTTTAAATTCCACTTTTTAGCGATAGACATGAAAATACTTAAATATATGAAAAAAAATTGTAAATTTCAATGTTTCATAACATCAATGAAAACAATTTATTAGGATAAGGAAATACTGGTTTTTGCAAAACGTTATTTATAGGTTCAAAAACAAACAATGAGAATGAAAAAACAAGAGCCAAAACTTCTCACAATCTTTTTTCTTTAATTGTCAATTTAAATACACAAAATTTGCGTAGTAGAACAAGACAGTCAAATGGAAAGAAAGCAGATGAAGGTCGTCGCGGGCTGGAAAATTAATAAAATACAATTTACTAAAAGGTAAGCTTGTGCTACTTTCACAACATAACATGATGTAACAGAAATACAAAAACGAAATAAAATGAATATAACATGATGATTTGAAGAGGGAATAAATAAAAAATAAAATTCACAACAACTCAAAACGCACATTGAAAAAAAAAATAAGCATGTATATAAATATATAACCATATCAATCACTAAACTAATAAAAGACTGTCAAAAAAGTTACCAAATGGAATCATTAATTTAGTGAATTTATGTCATTGAACAAACTAACAATTCCATTCAAATATAATTCTTTTAATGTTTGAGTCTTTATTATTATGTTAATGAAATGTTTCATTAATGCGATGCAAAATTTTCATCGATTTTATGAAACATTTCATTAACGGGGTGCTAATGTAAGATTCTTCATTTATCCAATGAAGGGTTAGGTTACAAAGGTTGACTTTTAATGTAATTTTTCATTGGATAAATGTCAAAATCCATTGGATCTGTGAGGAATTTTTTTTCAGCGTACGTTAGTGTCTAAACCTGCCATTTAATGAGAAAAATATGCATTCTTTCCATTATGAATTTGAATGAATGAATTGTTTGAATGAATGATTGAATTTAGCTTGTTAACTCTCGAGTGTTTTTTAAAAGGATGGCTTTTTTTATTGCTTTGCTTTGAATAAACTTTTCGTTAAAAGAAAAATTAAAAATAAGTGGACTAGTTTTTAACTGAATTTTCATTTATTTTATATAACAATTTCAGTTAATTTTACGTACAGAATATTGTGAGTGTAGAACTGAACTAGATTTGATTTCAAGCTGAAGTTAGGCTGAATTAGTATATACAGTGCACTCGCGGTAACGTGAACTAATTAAAACCAAGGGAGTTCATATTAGCGAAATTGATCACGTTAGTGATTGTCGAATTTCATGAAAAAATATGTGTGTTTTACTCTCATGTCCACCATACACATTTTAAAATTGCTCCTTTTTTCTTTTTAATACTGCATATGGTTGACTTAGCGACATTTTACTTTTTTGTAAACTAGTCACACTTGTTCCTTTTTGCAAACTATCTAAAATGTCTGCCTTCTTTTAACACTAAATTTAGATTTTTCCACACTCATGCCGACTGATTTAACACTTTGCATAAGAAAAAGACTCAAACTAAAATTTCGTTGCTAAACAAAAAATTTTATTTAGTGGATGCACACATTTTTTATATAAGGGGATTCCTTCAACTTTAAAAATCAAATTTAATGTACATATGTATAGCAGTGTTGCGACAAGCCTGGAAAACATATGCAGTGAAAAAAAATTGTTCACGTTATAGAGCTTTCTGAGTTTGTTCACGTTACAGAGTAGTCAACGTAAAAAAATCTTGTTCAAGTTAAGCGGTGTTCACGTTAGACGGTGTTCAAGTTACCGCGAGTGCACTGTAAATAGAACTGAATTTAAAGTAGGCTAGAACGGCAGAACTGTTAGTTGTTCATTTAAGGAACTAATCCAAAACAAAATAGAGCAAAATTAGAACTGCACTTGAACTGAATAAGAGTTCAAGCCGTTACAAACTAGCACTACAATTTAGAATTGAACTAGAACTGAATTAGCATAAAATAACAAATAAACCAGAATAAAACTTAAACCAAACTAAAATCATGCTTGAAATTAACTAAAACTTAGCTCAAATTTAATTTGGTCTAATTCGTACCTTTAACTTTGTCCTATTTATTATAACTTCTGTCATTCCTAATTTGACCACAGCCACCCACTAATTAAGGGTCATATAACTCAATTCGACATTTGTTATTATATTTTCCAATTATCAAAATTAGCACTTAATGCATACAAACAGTTCAACGAAAAACGTTTTAAAGAATATCAAATTTCAACTGGGTTTAAACAAAAAAAAATTTGTTTTTAAGAATTCAAACAACCACATGCTACATAATATAATTTATCAAAAGGGTGTAATTTATTACACCCTCTCTCTTCCTTTTCAAACAGGCACATAAGCTGCTGCAGCTAGTTTCACAATTACACTTGGGTGAGGGGTGTAGGTTTATTATAGAAAATATTTATGCCTGTACTCTGTAATTAGTGTTAGAGAAATATCAAATATTTAATAAGAAGTGACAAATTAAAGTGCACCTTTTGACCAAAAAGGAAGAAAAAAAGAGTTTTAATTTCTAAAAACCAATTAAATTAATTATGCACTGCCTAAAAGTACTTTTTTTTTTGAAGTTGCAAAGGAAAGTAATTTTAAAGAAACCCTTTTCTGTGGCAAAACAATAATTTTTTCCATTTGGATTACTTTTTCCAGATTAAAATCTTATCTTTTCTTTAGTTTTATACAGGAAACTTATTATTTTGCTGAAGTTAAAGCATACAACAGGGCTGAAGTTAGGTTTAGCTGTAAAAAAGCATACCTCCGGGCTGTAAAACAGAAACAGTATGTGTACTTTGAAGGTGTTATAAGTCGGTTTGAGTCATTGCCTTTATTTGGCAAAATAAAGCAAGTCATAGACATTTTATCTAGATTAAAAAAAAAAAAAGACTGGCAACAAAATTTGTTTTAAAAGGGAGGTTTTTCTGCTTTGCTAGCGAAAAAAAAGCTTCAACTTATTTTCACCCTCTATCGAAAATAACTTGGTTGTGATTATTATTTAAGCTTCCTTCATGTGTTAGCCGAGAGGTGTGTCACGTCCGCATACCAGTGCATTTTGACACACTTGTTTTAATTTTAATCGAGATTTATCCATCATTCTTCTAACAACGTGCCCAACTATAACAGAACCCTTCCCTTCACGTTTTGGTTTGCTTGCGTTTAAAACACCACCCATCTAAAAAAAATAAATATAATAGAAATCCTCCCTGTTATTTTTGCTTGAAAAAGGAAACTTTTTTTTGTGGATTTACGTTTGTTACAATTGCATTTGTAATTCCTAAATGTTTTTTAATGCTAATGAAGTAATTTTGTTACCATTGTGTTACCGGGAATGAAATCCAAATGCACTTGATGTTTCTTTTCAATTCGTTTTTAAATTGAGTCTTTTAGAGCGTATAAACATCTTAGTTCTTGTGTGGGTGTCTTGAATGCGGCGTTGCCAGTAGTTTGGGAATATACTAGGTTTTTGCCTTCACTAAAATAATAGCGAGGAGAAAATCGGATAGATTTTTTGAATTTTCTAGAAAAGATAAAGACTTTTTTAATCGTTTGTAATTCCTACAATATTGATCTTTGACTCTATAAAGTATATCAGTATGTATATATTCTGGATCCTTATGAGTAGCGGAGTTATTAAACCCGTCCGTCGGTTTATCTGTTGCTGTCTTAGGTTAGGCTAGGTTCCTTGGGCTGCCATCAGGAAAACAGCTCACTTGGCCATCCTACAAAGCAGTTGCTTAATAGGCGTCACTGCAGTATTTACATAATTCGTCTACCTAGTGAAGAGAAGAAGCAACCTTAGTTCTGCCTTGGATAACTCAACCAAACAGACAAACACTGGTTTTCCTAGGTATCTCTGCCTACTGTCCCGAATTTTAGAAGACCGATACAAGAAATGAAATACAATTTCCTCTTCCTCCCTATCATGATAACTTCTGCAGTAGTATAAGATTTCCCTAAAAGTCAGTGGCCAGTTATCACAGAGCTCACTGTTCAAATCTGGTACGTATTGGTATTGAGCTTAAGTAGAGATAATGTCCTTCGTTTGTCATAGCCAGGCCACTATGCCCTGGATACGCAGCAGGTCTATTCGAACTGTGGAAGTCTATAAGATTCGAGTGACTAACAGTGAGCCATTGTCAAGCAAACGAATTGATCAACAAATCTGTCATGCAGACGACCACCTTTTTTGGCAAGCTCATCTGCTAATTGGTTACCCCGGCAGTTTGCCCTTGTATCCACTTTAGAGTTACTTTAGAAGCCTTCGCAATCAAATTTAAGGGCATCCGGTATTCTGCAGTTAATTTCGATGTCCGCTGGGAATGCAATGGTGGCCTTGCAATCAGTAAATATACATATGTTTCTCCTTAGTTAATCCCGAAAAGCTCTACGCTTGTCTGCAGAAGTCTAGAGTCTCTGGCGGGAATCGAATTAGCAACCCCCGCACTGATAGACTAAGCCACTTCCAGCTAGTTTACCGGGGAACCCGGTATGCGATAAAACCTAAGACGGTTGGCCGCCCGCCTTATAGCAAAGATTTTTAATTTGTGCCTTAAATATTGTTTTCTTGGTTTTTTAAGAAGAAGAATTATAATTATCAATTTTTAATCCAAATTTTCAATATTTTTTAATCAGGCTTAAGTTCATAAAATTTAATTTTCATTAAATTATTTAAATTTTTTTAAAAAATCTTTTAAAATTAATAAATTTTTTTAACTTAAATTGTCATTTTAAGGAATATTCTTTTACCGAAATTGTAGGGAAAAACTTTTTTGGCGTTTTGAAACCAAAATATTATTTGACTGCGTTGGTATTTTTGATAACAATTTCTGGCAACACTGGCTAGTAGATACATGTAGTTAAGGCAGTAGAGTTGGCCTTGTGCCTGCCAACCAGGGGTTTTTTTTCGTTTATTGGTCAAATGGCAGTTATAGATAATTGTATGCCATTTCCGGGTTTGTTTTTCCAAAGAATTCACTCTTAAAGAAAAAAAAATAGTTAAAAATAATTGAGCTAGAATTTAAATTTAATTAAATGAAAGAATTTTCAGTTAGATAGAAATTTGCAAGGAACAATTAAAGGACCTAAGAAAAAAAAATTTTCAATTTAAATAGAATTAAAAAAAATCCTTTTCAACAAACCAGACGCAATTAATTTTCCATCATCAATTGAATTAAATTTGGAAAATTGCAAATTTTCCATTAATATCATATGTTGCGTTATGCACTACATAAACAGTGTCGCCTCCCTTAACGAACATCCCCTTTGGACGGACACTGTCACCTGACCCCTGCTGCGTTCTTAATGGAAAGCGTTGAGTTCCTTTAAGAGGAATGGTCCCTTTGGTGTCCGGTCGTAATAGATTTCACTGTAATACATTTTTATCTTAAGCAATTATTTATAATCATTTAAAATCTCGTTGGATTAATATTTTATTCTCCAACTAACCATTCAGAAGACTTTTCTATCATTCCTACATGTGGTCCATTTACAATGACCGACTACATGTTTAAACGATAAATTGTGTATAATTTACACTCTACTCTCCCTTAAACAAATTATTATTAAACAACTACTGTGTGGCTGCTGCGGACGAGGCTGATGATAATTATGCCAAAAGTGCAAACAGTATTATGGCCATGCTCCAAAAAAAAAAAAAAAAAAAAAAAAAAAAAAAAATACGCCAACGATTTGTCCACATACCAATTTGAAGCGACACACCAGCCAGCATTTTGCAGTCTACATATGTATATTTTCTTGTATTTCTGTTTGAATATTAATTTTGTTTTTAAATTTTATTAATATTTGTTGGTTCTTATAAATAGAAATTTAATTGGTTTATGTTTTTAAAATTTATGAACGATTTTTCGCCTTCTTTAGCACTTAATGTGTGTTTGTGTGAACAAGAGGAAGTGAATACACTAAGAACTAAAAAAGCGAAACGAGAACATCGTCGGATCGATAAATTCGAGTCATCTTTCACACTCACGTGTATAGCGGCGATGGCTTCTTCCGTACACACGGTATGGGCTCGATTTGGATCAATATTATCCAAAAGAATCGATGAATCGATCCATAATATTTTGTATTACCTGCTCAGATGGACGTCGATGCGCACCGTACACTTGACAAGGTGCTTTTAAGTTTTGGCTCACAGAGCAAAAACTGGTTGGCACGATTTGTAAACGTTCTGTTCTATTTTAGTTCTATTAAAATTCTAGTTCAGTTCTAGTTTAATCCAATTTCAGTTCAAGTTCAATTATAGATAGTTCAGCTGTAGTTGAGTTCTGGTTCAGTTTTAATTCAGATCGAGTTTAGATCTTATTCAGTCCAAGTTAAATTTTAGTTCAGTTCTAGTTCGGTTCTAGTTCAGTTCAGTTTAATTCAGTTTATTTGAGTTTTAGTTCGGTTTTAATTCATTTGATTTTCAGTTCTAGTTTAGTTCTAATTCAGCTCAATATTCATACAAGTTAGGTTCTAGTTCAGGTATAATTTAGTTCTAGTTCGGTTTAAAATCAATTCAAATTCATTTCAAACTTAAGTTCAGCTGTAGTTGAGTTCTAGTTCAGTTTTAATTCAGTTCTAGTTCAGGTCTAGTTCATTCTAGTTCAGCTCTAGTACAGTTCTAGTTCAGTTCAGTTCTAGTTCAGGTCTAGTTCAGTTCTAGTTCTTGTTCAGTTCTAGTTCAGTTCTAGTTCAGTTCTAGTTCACTTCTAGTTCAGTTCTAGTTCACTACTAGTTCAGTTCTAGTTCAGTTCCAATGCAGTTCTTATTCAGTTCTAGTTCAGTTCTAGTAAAGTTCTACTTCAGTTCTAGTTTAGTTCAATCCTGGTACTGTTCTAGTCCAGTGTTAGTTCAGTTCTAGTTCAGTTTTAATTCGGTTTTAATTCATTTGAAGTTCAGTTATAGTTTAGTTCTAATTCAGTTCAATCCCTTCGGGAAATTTGTGTCAATTATTCTTAAAACACTAATTTTGTGACCAATAAACAGAATATTATAATAAAATACCCCGAATTGTGAGAGGTCGAAACAAGAAATATCGCTGTACTGGTGAAAGAGTGTGGTTACTCCAGAGGAAAGGTAATTAACACAAAACTATTTGCTTTCTGCTTATTACATTATATGAATAAGATTTATCATATTAATATGATTCACTCGGGACAATATCTGCTACGGACGTTATTTTAACCGCAATTGAAAGTGTAAGTTTAGGTTACTTTAGTTATCGGTTACAAAGTATCAAAAAGGTGTCAATTAACTCCCACTTAGGACATCGCCATGTTAAAGTGACAAGTCCTCTTTATATAAAGTGTTAGAACTAGAACCAGTCCCTATCAATTTAGAAATGTCACGTGACAAGTTTGGTGCTAGTTCCCTTTCCCCAAAGGATTTTAATTCAAGTTTAATTTAAGATCAGTTTTAATTTTCTTCTAGTTCCGTTTTAGTTCAGTTCAAAATCAATTTTTATTTATTTCTTACTTTACTTTTAGTTTAGGTGCATAGTCTTATTGTTCATTTATAATTAGTTCTAGTTAACTTTTAGAGGTTTTGTGCCGCCTTTTGAGGTTCTGATGTAAATTCGTTTATGATTTTTTTTTATTTCGTATGTGTATTTTTTATTTTTCACTGTTTGTACCCGCCTGGACTTTATAAAATTATGGCCAACAAATTTATGGCTTTTTAATTGCACTGAGTTTAACCGCGCGGGTTCAACAACAGAAACTGAATTGGGAAAATTTTTGTAAAAAAAGTGTTGAAAACAGCAATAACAGTTGTGATGATTTAATGTTAAAACGTGAACTAATAAATTGTAATTGTATTAAAACAACATAAATTATATCTTTAAACAAGTCGGAAAACATAGAAATATTGATGATGAAGAATTGTGAGCGAATAAATTTTTTTAAAAAAAATTTAAACAGTTTTAAAATTAAATTATTGAAATATTTTAAAACTAATTAATGTATGTATGTATGAATTATGCATATCAATTCGAATTTCTTAAAAATTAAAAAAAAAAATTCAATAAAAAAGAAATTTTTTCTATTAAATCCTTTTATATTTCATTTTCGTAGCAACGTTTTGCGGCCGTTCAACTACGAGTATTTTTTTGTATGTCATTTTCTGTTTTATCTTTTGCTTTGCAATATCCTTATGACCCATATTTACTCTGCTCTGGATGCTAGGGACTTTTTTCCACATAATTTTTCCTGTTGTATTGCTGCTGTATTTTTTGTCATACATTAACGACTAGAGGCAGATAAAGAGAATAAGTTTGCCATAATGTTGCATAAATGAATATTGAATAATGGAGTTTTACTTGCACTATTTTAATATAGAGATTTGACATTAATTTAAAGTAAAACATCATGCAGTTTAATATTTCATGCAACATTTATTTGAATATTGGAAGTAACTACTCACATCTCTCTCTCTCTCTCTCTGCAATTTGCATATAATTTTTAATTTATAAAAGAAACATGTAAAAACCGAAAAGTGCATTAAGTATTAAACATGACGTACACAGAGTTGCCGTTGAAAATTTCGAAAAGTTGTCCTAAACAGGGTATTTACGAAAAACGGGTAAAAAAGAGGTATTTTAAAGTAAAATGGGGTCAAGCTTATTAGTATGTAATAATTAATACATTAGACTAAAATAAAAGTAATTATACATACTTGAATTATAAACCCAATAAAAAAATGGAGCTTCCAACGAACCAGGTTTGTAAGGGAGAAACATAAAAGTTTAGCTTACCATTGCGCTTACGGAAGATATGCATTTTATTCAGCATTATTCAGCGCATATACAAATTGTTGGATGTATCGATCAGCTTTACACACTGAATGATTTGATACAGTTATTTTTTGGTATTCTCCTTTACAAACTCCCTTCCTAGTAAGGGAATGCCGTGGCACTTGAAATGTTATTTTTTTTTATAAGAGTTGTTAAGAGTTCTTTCACTTACTTTACTGCAATTCTGTACATTCACAATATTATTACAGTATCGGACTGTAGTTTATTGAAGAAGTATTCCGTTCAGTCATTTTTAAATAAATAAACATTTAAAATTTCAAGCAAATTTATTTTTAACTGATTCTTATAGTTATTTAAAAAACCAAGTGCATATTAATACGGATTTTCAGTTGCAGTTAATATTGTCCGTTGATTGAGTTAAATTCTTCTTTATGTTAAAGTAAATAAAAATGTAATTTGAAGCAACGAAAAGTTCATTTAATTTTTACTGTCAAAAATTCAACCTCGAATTCCGTAAAAACAAATCAATATTCAGTTATCTTTTATAAATTAATTGTCAAAAAATTATCTACATATTCCGTAAAAACAAATAAATATGCAATTATTTTATAAAATTTTACTGTCAAAAATTCAACACCATAATCAGTAAAAACAATTAAATATTCAGTTATTTTATATAATTTTACTACCAAAAGTTAATGTTTACTTATCTATAAAAAATGAATTGCTTGTTTTGTGTAAGCAATACCCATTTTCTATTTGTTAAAATAATTTAGTTAAATACATCAAATTTTAAAAGTAAAATAATTGCGAAGCCATATCGGTCATGCTGCTGGTGTCTTATAATTGAGAGTTCTTCTGTAAACAACGTGGTCAGTACAACAAAAGTAAAACAAACGTGTGTAACTGGGTAAGTAAATATTCTCCCTCTCTCGCTTATAAGAAAAACAAGCGGACAGGTGTCTGTCTGGTATTTTTTAGAAATTCGGCTCCTTTGTGGAGTAAACGAAAATTTAATAAAATAACTGAATATGTAATTGTTTTTACTGAATATGGGGTCAATTTGACAGTAAAAAATTGACAGTAAAATTTTAATAAATAACTGAATATTTAATCGTTTTTTCTGAATATGGTGTTGAATTTTTGACAGTTAAATTTTACAAAATAACTGAATATTTATTTGATTTTACGGAATATGGTGTTAAATTTTTGACAGTAAAAATTAAGTGAACTTTTTGTTAAAAATAAATGAAAAATAGGTAGACCGGTTTTTAATTGAACTTTCATTTATTTTATATTACAATTTCAGTTAATTTTACGTACAGAATATTGTGAGTGTATGTCTAATTGCGTAGCGCATAATTGTGCGCTTATTTTTTTTAATGTACCATTAGTGCTTCGCAAAATGATTAAAATTTTTATTAGGAATCAATGTAAGAACTAAACAAAAACTCACAGGTACATTCAAACGTTAGTCATATTATCAAAAACCTTTGATAATGTTTATCTCTTTTTAGAAATACTTATTCTATATTTTGTAATTATCCTTCACTTTTAGTCCATTATTGCGTTTCGAGCAAATTGAGAGAGGAAAGCATGGACTCACTGGACGTTATGAAATGCTACCAATTTTTATATGCATGTTCACAAAACTCATGAGAACTTTCGTGAGGAATATGGAAACTTGTAGTTATTTTCAAAAAGGGTCGAACATTTTGTTATACAAAGGGATAAATTAAAATAAGGGTCACAAAAAGTGTTATTGGCATGAAAAAGAGTAAAAAGTGATAATTTGTTGCACAACCAGCGTTGCCACAACCAAAAAAAATTTGTAACCAAAAATTATTTTGAATCAAAAGTACTATTTTATTCGCACTTCAGTTTAAAAATATGTCCAAAGAAGAAATTGTTTTTTTAATCTTGTAGGCTCATACACCTCTGGACCGATTTTTATAAAGTTTTGACAGTATATTACCGATGGTCTGGAAAGAACAAAAGGCTATATAATTTTTTCGAAATTTTTAGCGGAGGTGGCACCTCCTATACAAAGTAAACACTTATTTTCGTCAATTTTTAAAGCTTTATGAGCTAGAGCTTTCAACCATTTTATATAAAGAGCTCTTACTAGTTAAACTTTTAAGGTCTTGCTGTGTGTTATAATATCAATTATACGGTAGATCTTTTGTACATATATGTCCGGTGGAAATATTATAACAGTAAACGTGGTGGGATATTTTTGTGTTGAAAAAAGTAAACAAAATCGAAAAAAAGTACACAAGTACACATTGGGAAAAAAGTAACCAATTTAGGTAAAAAGTAACCAAAACGGCAACGCTGGCCGTACAACATGATTTTAGTTGTGCTCTTTATATATTTGTTAAATGAAGCGCTGTCGTTTGAATGCGCTCATTTGATACTGCATAAATATTTAATGTTCAAACTTTGAAAATGAGAACATGTCAGTATCACTGATCGGCTTTGTGGTACAATTGTACCAAATTTGGTACCATCAAAACTTTATTGGTACACTGGTACAATTCATCCTCTTTTGGTAAAATTTTATCATTTCTTTGAGGTGGATTAACTCATATTTCTTTTCAATAATAAAATATTTAATAACATATCTCTAGAATTTTTGTTAATTTGTGCTCATGTTGTAATACTAACATATTAAGTACATACGTACATAAGTATTTGTACTCGTATCCCTGTAGGATGCCAGGGATCAAGTGTCTCCAAATCGCCAATTTTCTCGATTGTTTTGGTGGCACTTTTTACACTTTTGTCCGCCGTTGTCAAAAAAAAAAGAGAAATAGAGAAATTGTTGCTTCTGCTTTATTTTGTATTCCCAAACTACAATAGTGGAGATGGTATTATGTGTTTGTGCTGCTGTGCTAGAATATATTAATATACCGATCGACTCAATATTATTTTCTGATTCGATTTAACGATGTGTCTGGGTGGCTGGCTGGTTGGCTGTCCATGTAACATTGTGCAAAAAGTCCAGGTCACAATTTTGCAGGTAATTTGATAAAATTATGTAAATTGGTTTCAATTCATACACAGAAAAAATTTTTGCAAAAAATTATTCAATTAAATAATTAATTGGTGTACATTAATTATTCAATTAATTTTTTGTTTGCTGCAATTAATTTTTTTAATCAAAACCCTTAAAATTAAATGTTTGTGTATATGTGGTGTATTTTTTAGTTTATGCAATTAATTTTTTAATTGACTAAATTTGTGTCCCATGACTCGAAAATACAAATCCGTTAATTGATATGATCAATTCCTTTGCAGGGGCAAAATTAGTTAAATATTTAATTGTCTGAACGAATTGTTTAATTAAAGTCGATTTTCTATTTTTTCTGTGTAAGGACGAAGCCTACGGAAAATGGTGAAAATCGCTGCATAATTTCATATACAAACTTCTTTCCGGAATAGTGTTTGTGCCCACACACAGAAAAAAATCAAGTAAAAAACGTAGAAAACAAGGTTGATTTAAAATTTGCCGGTGGTTATTTTGCTTCATACGTTTTTCATGTTAATTCAACCTGATTTTTTAATAACTTGCGAACAACATTTTTTTCTTTTAAAATAACTATAATTCATGTTAATTTAACATTGCAGTATAGTTAGAGAAAAATGTCATTTATATTGAAATAACAATCCAAATAACGTTGAATGAAAGTTATTATTTCAAGTTGAAATAACGTGAATTTCATGTAGAATCTAATTGGTTTGAGTGTGTTATAACAGTGTGAAGAAGCTTCAGAGACAACATATGTATTTATTTAAGAATAATTCAAAACACTTACCCCTGTAACACATGTTTCACTTATTTTGTATTCTCCTTTGTCAACAGAAGCATCAGCAGAATCGCCCGATATGGTTTTCGTCATCATCATTCTACTTTGAAAACTTGATGTACTATTTAACTAAATAATTTAAATTAAAAGAACACGGGAATTGTCTTCTTTTTTTTAAATGAAAATACAAAATTTAACATACTTAACTATGAATGCAAGTTAATTTAACAAGATAAACTTTTGATTTTAATATAAAACAGGTTTTTATGGATTCAATATTGAATCCATATTTATTTATAGTTTTATATTTTTTTTTTTTATTTTTTTTAAATGTGAATAATATTAAATAAACGTGATTAAAGATTATTTTAAAGTATTTCATTTAAAATTAATATGAAAAAATGATAAATTTAAATAAAGGGCATCCTTTTGCAGAAATTTTCTATGATTCTCAATCAACATTTTTCCATGTTAATTTTACATTTGTATTTTTTTCTGTGTGCATAACTCGTCTTATTATTAAAATCGGTCCTTAATTGACGATAGCTCCCATACAAATAATGCTCCCGGACATACATTTTTTTTTAAATTCCTTAAAAATGTTGGAATTGACACAAAAGTTGGCTACAATAACTTTTACGATAGCTATATCATGAAAAATGTTGTGCTGGTGTTTCCAAAATTTTCCATAGGTCCCATTTAAGCGCCCTTCCAAAAATCCCTGAAGGGCAAACAAATCTTATATAGATGAAAATATCTCATTATATTCGGCACAAATAACTTTCATGGAATGGGTCCCAAATAAGGTAAACTTCTGGAAATTCGTCTTGTGTAGGGTATCAAATAGTAGGGCTTGCCCAACTGTACTTTTTGACTTGTATTTTTATTGAATAAGAATTACTTTGTATGATTTTTTTATTTTAAAGCGGAATTTTGGTACAATTTATCTTAATTTGGTACAATATATCCATTGAGACGGTACAATTTAAAAATTGTCAGATCCCAAAAATGTGTGATGTATTTTTTGACGTTGTTTTTCTTAACTTATTAACGAAACAAAGTTTACCTCATATGAATTAATTTATTTCAAGCATTAGAAAAGTTTTGCTAAAATTTGCTTAAGACATTTCAAAAGTTTTACTAGTTACAATAAATTTTACAAAACTCCGATGAGTCTCATTAAAAATATCAATTTCAGTGAAATTTTAGTTCAGTTTTAAGTATTAATACGGTTTAAGTTCAGTTATATTTTAGATCTAGTTCACTTCTAATTCAGCTTTATTTTAGTTTTACTTCAGTTCTGCTTCATATCTAGTTTCGTTCTAGTTCATTTCATATTCAGCTCTAGATCTCTTCTAGTTCAATTTTTATTTTTTTTTTCTTCCTCAATAACTGTCAGCCGGTCTGCTTCTTAATCACCGTTATTCTATTTAACGTCGTCGTCATCGTCATCAATTAAATATTTGCATAAATTTTCATCGACGTCGTCATCAATTGGATACAAAACTTGTATTCTATAACATCAGTGTAACGATGTCGATTGTTTATCGTTTTTTAAAGCACATCTCTAATAACTTAGACAGTTGGTTTGTTTTGTTTTCAGTTTTTATTAAAAAAAAAAAGCTCTAAAAAAAAGGAAGCTTGATTTATTTATTTTAAAAAATTCACAATTACTAATGCCATAAGGCATTACACTTTTCGCCCCGTATAAATCGACAGTGTTGATTGTGCCCTGTAAAATACAGACTTCGGTTTATATATGGGGTTATCTTTATAACGGCGACGATTGCCAAAAAGAGCAACAAAAAGTTACGCGAAAATTGCATGCATTCGGATAATTTGCAGATATAGCGAAAATTCGCGAAAATTTTTTAATATTTCAAACAAGCCATAAAATTGATTTAAAGTCCCAAAAACATAAGGATTGGCAAAAGTTCCATAAAAATGGCTAAATATTCGGAAATTCGCAAAAATTTGCTAATTGCGGTATAATAGCAAAATTTAATATTTATTAAAAAACGTTAAAGCTGTCAAGCATCACACGAAAAAAATCACTTCTTTCGCGAACATGGCTTAAATTCGCGAACAATTGCAAACATGAAAACAAAAGCCATAAATTTATTTGAATTCCCTTAATCGGTTAAAAAGTTTCCTGTTTCGACACACACAGACTGACGGCAAAATCAGAGTCAATTTATATCGATGCCATAACGTTGCGTACGGCATACCAAAAATACATCGACGCTTATCGATAAAACTTGATATTGACAATGGGCATACCGATTTGCAAGAATCGTCACAAATCGTTATCGTTTCGTATTGGTGACGCTAAATGGAATAAGGGTGAATATGTATAAATTTGCTCAAGCTCCTGTGAAAAATTAACGAAAAGCCTCTCAAATGCATATCAAAAAACAAAAATAAAAAACATTGATTCCGTAGTGCCGGTTCACACACGTCAAGTTTGACTCGTCAAGTCTTGAGTTTTTAGAAGAGAGGGGAGAAGAAATGGCATTCTCTTTTCCCTTCTCTCCTATAAGCTCAAGACTTGACAAGTCAAACTTGACGTGTGTGAACCGGCACGTACGGAAAGTGTGATCAGACTTATTCATAAGACTTAGCAAAAAAATTTCATTAAGAGCCTATTTTAGTTGGGCTTTAAGCAAACCTTTTTCAACTGCATTTTAATATTTGACACTTTTGTAATCTACCATAGAATTCCATAATGCAGCGTCGTATTACGTTATCACATTTTTAGGACACCCACAAATCATATAAATCATTATTTCCACTTGACTTCCTGAAATGACTGTACAAACGCAAGAGAGGGAGAGCATGAGTCATTTACAATATCCAGCTCAAATTGTTTAAACTTTTTTTTTATTAAAAGTATTTAAACATACAAAAATATAATTAAAATATTCAGTGAATTGTAACAAAATGAAAAAAAGTCAAACCAACAGCATCCATGTAGTTTAACCTGGATTCAGACAGGGAGAGTGAGACAGAGCTTAAATCTAAACAAACATTCATATACACCGTTACATAGAGTAACAATACATCTGTTTTTCGGTTTTACGTCAAATATCCTGAAATGTTTGAAAGTTTTCAATCTCATGAGGGTGGATTTTCATACTGTCACCAACACCAACACATCCTTTGACACTAACGATTTTTTTTTTATTTATTTCATACTCAAACTTCGTTGCAGTTGCAGGCCTTAATGTGCTTTAGAAGACAACAAGTTCCTTTTTTTATCTTATTTAGTGTTTTATATTTTGTTTGGTGTTTAATTATATTTGCAAGTGCAAGTACACGCTTCCATTAGATTTTTTTATTTTTCACGTGTCACATATGACAGCTTAAGTACGTCATTTGAGATTGTTTAAAAACAGAATTGAGTCTTTTTATTTTGTTTGCAAACAAACAAAAAAAGCAGTAAAAGAAAACAACTTTGAATCATAATATTCGTTAAATTTAAACAAATTTCATGCAATTAATGGATTTTTTTATATTTTTTTCTGATGTAGTTGTCATTTTGTATTCAAATTCAATTATTCACCAGATGTTGTCATTTTATGGGGGTGACTTAATATTAAAAAAAAAAAAAATACATTTGATTAATGTTTTAGAATTTAAAGCAAAACAAATGATGCAAGATTGAAAAAATTACTCAAGTTATAAAAGATTTCTGTAGGAATATTTCAGAACAAGGGTGAGAAATTTGATGCATTAGAAAATTAAAAATTTTTCCTGAAAATTATGGTTCGAAAAAGTGTTTTTTCGAACAATTGTTTTGTTTTTTTTTTGTTACACGAAATCGCAGGCACAATTTGCGTACTTAACTATAAAAGTTCGCATGTTCAAGTTATTACAAAAAAGGGTTACTTTCAACTTTTGTAAGCTTCACAAGCTGCGTTCGAACAAATCAGCTGATTTCGACACATACAATTTTATTTTTACTTGTAGTGATGCCGCATAAAAAACGTTGCATGTAACTGGAAATTGGAACGCATGTTCGATATGAAAAACATGCAATGCATAAAGGCGAAAACGCGTGGTGGGGACTTCCAGCTTTAGAATCATTATGAGATCGCCGTGGTATATAAGAAATGAAAACATACACAGGGATTTTGGAATTCCGCTGGCAAAAGATGAATTTCGCAAAATATATTATTAAAGTGGAAAACCGCTTGCAAGGCAGCTTTCTCAACTTCAAACGCGAACAAGGCGTCGAAGAGCAGATCTTCCAATCCGCTAGGTCCAGCCTTTCATAACGTGAGAAACTATAATGGTACATATTAGCGGACATTGATTGCGTACTAGACAGTCAAAAGGAGTGTGTGTACAAACAACTATACGAAGTCTTGAGTTTCCTTAGCACAAAATTCAAATGTCATCAAAATAACTTGTATAAAAATATAAATGATACAAATATTTCTTTGTTGACGGAAATCACAAAGAATTTAACTTAAAGCGAATAGGTTTTCCTTTTATGAATACCTCTCAGGAATGCGTTCCAAAATAAAGAAATGCCTTCCAAAATGACGCAAAATTGTTTTATTAACAGCCAGATTGTGAGCGAATACGCCAAATTGCAAAAAACTTTGTTACTTGTGCCTACCAGGGCTGTGGAGTCGGAGTCAGAGTCGTAGTACCCAAAAAAAAAACTCGCGACTCCGACTCCAAAGTTTTCCGGCATAAAAAATTTTCCAAAATAAAAATTATCTTCTTAAAAGACATTTAAAATTTAAATAAATGGTTTATGAATACGGCTCTTATGTGCTGTTTCCAAATGACAGGCGATGGACTGAGTACTCTTCATATAAATTTTACTACATAATCAATCGCCTGTCATTTGGAAACAGCACATTAATGTTTGCGTACGGTAATTTCTTCTCAAAAACTCTAATTTTTAGAAGGCCGTACGGGAATTAAAAAATAAAAGTTAACATCACTGAATCTCGTATACATCTAGCATCAAGATTATAGTAGGAGTCGCACTTAAAAAATTTCAGCGTTTGGAGTCGGAATCGGAATTAGTACCACAGCTCTGGTGCCTTCTAGTGGCCTAACAGTCGTACCTAAACAAGAGCGGAAACCGGAATGTCAACATTGTATTGCAAATAGTAGTGGTAACACTATTGTGATGAAAAAAAACCGCAACATTGCAATTCCCCCTTATTGTGTTTGGCATATTTAAAATACGCCTACGACTGTTTGATAATAGATTAAAGGAAATAAGTTCACGTTTTGAAAAAAAAATTAAAAAAAATATTGCATACTTTTAGGCTAGGTATTTATTAAATATAACAACAAATTATTAAACATTGCAGAGAAAAAAGTGCACAGGGATAATTAAAAACAAAGCCATATGATTTTTACGATTAGCAAATGATTATTTTATAATTTTGTTGTTAACAAAAGAAAGAATAAAAACATTTGCGATTTTAAAACTTTTTATTTTTTTGGCTTCATGCTGTACAAATAAAATGTCGGCGAAAGTGGCCAACGTCTTGACAAAAAGAATACGAAAATACAGAAGAAAGAAATCAACTTGTAAATAAATTAAAAAAAAAAAAGATAATAACAGCAAATTTCGAAGCACCAGTACCACTGGTTAAAAATTGGTGTTTAACTGTTGGCTTGCTGGCACCGCAGTGGTGCAGAGGGGTTAGAACGTCAAAGAATTCTGATAAAAGAATATGGCGATTCTTGAAACATGTAAATTCAACCCGAGTTCGATCCCCAGCAAAGCCAAGAATAAAAAATTATCAATAAATTTTAATTAAATTTCATCTTGTAAAATTCCGTCCTTCAGTAAAATAATTTAATGAAAATTAAATTTGATGAACTCAAGCCGATGGACGATTTTGACGTGTCGTGATACTTGAACCACAAAATGTAAAAAAATTAAATTAAGAAGACAAAATTGTAAAAAGGGTTTTTATATATACAAAGTAATGAAGTAGCACTGTATTCAGAAAAAAATTACTGCAATCGACGCTAAGGATTTGCAGATATAAGCAAAAATATGCGCTGGCGTGACGTTAAAAAAACGGAAGTGAATTTTGACTTGCATTACAAAATGGGGTAAGACTGCGAATTCAGCAAAACGTTTTGTATAAAACCATTTTAAGTTAACTTTGGACTTATACACTTATAAAATTATTACAGTAACTGATTGTGGGTTATTAAATTCGTTTTCCGTACTGTTAAAATTGAATAAAAATATAGTTATTTTACGAATAATTTTATTTTTCAACATTTGTGTTTGTTATTCAAAAAACAACCCAGCCAGCAAAATAATCCGACGTCGTTCAGATATCTAAAAGAAACGTCGGCAAAAAAGTCGGAATCGTATACGAATTCTGTCAGATTTCTGACCCAAAAACGTATGAAGTGGTTGACACGAATTCTGACAGACCTGTCGTGGGAAATTTTGGTTTTTTGTCGGCATTTCTGATAGATATCTAACAGAAATCTAATGAAAAAGGCATGGGAAGTTCTGATGTGTTAGTCGAGATTTTTTTTGCTTTCGAACTGATAGCTGAAAGAAATAATTTTATTGCAAAATATGTATATAATTATAAATTCTACACGTACGTACCTTTTTTATGCTTTTTATCTTGAACAAATAAAATAAAATTAAAATTATTTCCAACAGAATGACAATTGTCATTATTTTAAAAAAATAATAAGTCTCGTTAGACAAATCTGAATGAATTCCGTCGGAATTCTATTGGACATATCTGTACATAAATTCCCCCCGATTTATCCATGCGAAATCGATCAGAAATCGGCCAGACCGTAAGTATATTCAATGTCTGACAGAAATCTGAACGAAGTCTCTAAGAATGAAGCTAGACATTTGCACGAAATGTCTGATTCAGACAATGTCGAAAATATTTTGCTGGCTATATATAGGTTCATACATACATACATAAAAAATAATTCAAATTAATATCCCACAAAGTACAAAATATTAAAGTTCTCAAATTAAAAAATTCTTGAAGAAAAAAAAAAAAAAATTTTTAAAAATTATTTTGTACATTGGCAAATTTCAAACTGAAATTAAAATTTTTCAAAGAAAAATAATTAAAATACATTGAAATAAAGTTTTCTACGAAAATGGGTCAGGCAAAACGATATTTTCTCATTGAAAAAATTTTAATTTTTCCTCATGGTCTACCTATCGGGTGTATTCGTACAATACTATAGCCAACTTAAGCATATTATAGTTGGGCCTTAAATGTTTTAAAATACCAATAATGTCGAAACCAGTGTTGCCCTAACTGTTTGCTTAGAATATACCAAAGCTTTGCTAAATTTTTCAAAAAAAAAAAAATAAAAAAAATCCTTAAAATCTGATGAATTACAAAAAAAAATTATGCTGAAAATCAGCTAAACAATTTAATACATATTTTATAAACAATTTTATTTTTGAAAAACAATATGCTTAACAAAAATTGCTTTTCTAAAAAGTAAATATATGTTTGCTTAAAATCTGCTCTTGGACAAGGAAATATGCTTTAAAGAAGTAAGCATATTTAACAAAAAATTATGTAAATAACCTACTTAATCTGCTAAATCTAGCAGAAAATATGCTAAAACGGTAACACTGGTCGAAACTTGCTTGAGTAGCCTAGCTGTACCTGCAACTCATGTCTATGTGGAAAGGGCGTTCAGAGCTTTACCAATTATAATGACAAAAATACCGCAGAAATTAGAGTCATTAAGACTTTTTGCCTGTTTTTAGAACACAAGTTTTAAATAAAAGTTAAACGAACGAGTCTTGCGCTCGTGTTCTTCAAACAGGCAGTTAGAAAACTTGCGAAATGCCGATTAAATTCGAGGATAATAAAATTTAAAAAACCAAAAATCATACAAATGATTTTAATTTTTTTTCATGTACAAAATTATATTATACTTTCAAAATATATATGGGCATTTCTCTAGAAATGTCAACCACAGCCAAAAAATTCAAAGTCTATAAAAGTATGTTGTTTTAACATATTTTTATAGGGAATCTATCAACTTTTAATAATGTAAAAAAATTTTACATTAAATCATAACACACTTTAAAATATTCAAATGCAAAGTCGAACAAGTGCAAAAGTTCTGTTTTGAACATTTCTATTGCACGTTTTGTTTTGCTAAATGATCTTAATGAGAAACATTATGCATTGACAATTGCTTTTTAAATCTCGGTTTATATTCAAACAATATAAGAAAAATGTAAACGGAACGATGCGATTGCCAGTTACGGTAATTTTTTTCCTTGCTTTACCGTATATTTCGATGTAGCGTGCAACATTGAAAAAGAACATTTGTTATCAGTGCGTCGAGGGTATTTGTACAATGCGCATCAAATATTAGTAACACACAGATATTGTTGCTGCAAATTTAATAAAAAAAATTTTGCTGGAAAATAATCAGTGCTTTTCTCTTGGTACTTATTTTAAATTTGTAGCGTGCGACATCGTAAGTGTAAAATGCATAAATTAAAAAAAAAAAATTTCTAAAATATCTTTATTTGCGATGGCCAATAACTACAAGCAGCAAGGATAGCTTATTCCATTAAAAAAACTTTATTTGAGAATAGCAATATGTACTATTTTCAGTTAAGTTCGTTTTTGTTCTATATTTGTATTTTTCTTTATTGAAGATATTTTTTAAGTTTATAATTTTTTTTCGGAAAATAAATATATTAAATGTATTTAAAATAAAGTAGAATCATCTTACGGATATCCTGTTACATAAAAAGTAAAAACGTTAACATAAAAGTATGATGGAACAAAATGTCGCATCCAACACGAAGCGTGCGACAGTGATTAAAATTAATTTAAATATAAGCTACACAATATTTTGAATCAAATAAAAAGCATTATTAAGATACATCAATGCATAACATTTTAAAATTAGTCGCATTAAAATATTTCATCAGGTTTCGCTGAAATCAGTGTTTGAACTGTTTGCCGTAAAAGCGACTTCTGTTTTTGTCGCATGCAAATGCCTTGGTTTTTTTTAATTTTCTTGAAAACGAACAATTGCTCAAAACCAACCTTTAGCACAAATTATAGAGCTAATCAAGAGCTATAAGTTTCGCCTTTTGTCAAAGTAAAATTAATGTTTTGGTATATGCTTTTTTCACTTTTAAGGCTTACGAATGTCGCATTCGACATTAGAGAAATGCCCATATATTTTTCTTATTTTAAATTTTCTTTTCAGATGAAAATATAAATTTATTTTATTTAATTTTATTTCCCTAGGGGCAATTCCTTGGCTGTTATGGGGCTTTTTCTTCAATATATTTCTAATCTGTATGGACTATTTTGAATGGAGTCCCCCTTAAGGAATGGAGAAAGCGGGTAGGTATGTTAGAAATAAATGATTTAGATGGAAAATAAAGTGGGGCTGGTCATACATTTGACCCATCTTGGGGCATCCAAGGCACTGCAGCAGCCAAATTTAAGAATTTCAACCATACAAATATGACGGTTTTATGAAATTCTTAAATTTGGCCCCTGCAGTGCCTAGGATGGGCCGACTTTTGCGAATAAAGTCAAAAGTTATTAATAGATTTCAATCATTAATGGCTTTTTTGTTTGCAGCTTCGTCTTTTATATGTCTGAAGCATAGCGGCATTTTCCAATTTTTTATGAATTTTTAAAAACAAAAATTTCGAAATTTTAATTTCCAAAAAAAAAAATTATGTTTCTAAAACGGCTTAATACAGGAAAAAGAAAGTTGTCTTTAGCAAAATACTTTTATTAAAAAAATTATGCTTATTCAGCATCTACAAATCAATTAATATTACACTCTACCAAACTCCATTGGCATTCAGAAATTGCTGAAGCAACTTGTACCTGTCCTTTAATCATGGAACTGTTTGTAGCGCACATTGTAAATTCATCTTGAGAAAAACAACATGACCTTTATCCAGATACTCAATATCCCACATGTTATATACATTTTCCTTTATACCAAGCACAGTCGTCGTTTCTGGACTCATAGCGTAATTTACTTGGTATTCAGTACTCTGTAGAATTACTTTAACCTTTTTTCCATCAGCTGAATCAACTTCTCGAAATTCAGCCTTAATAAAGCATGTGCTATCCAACATATCATGCCGGAGCTGAATGTAATGACTATTTGAATTCTCATATTTATTAGCAGATGTATGAATAAAATTCAAATATTTAGCATTTACAAGACAAAAGTGCTGCATTAACAAGAATCTTAAATAATTAGGGAGTGCTTTTATCAAATTCTCCACACTTGATTTTAAGCTCTGAGCTGTCTGAGCGTTCATTTCATTTCTTCTCGTGGTATACAATACGTACGAGAGGTTTAGTAAAAATTCGTTTTTATCTTTCGGTTGTCCTCTGATAATACGTGTGTAAACTTTAAACGGTGCACGCAGCATAATTTCCAACAATGTAAATTCCTTTTGTTTATGCAAAACCGATAACAAGTCAGTCAATAAAAGTAAATGGTCCTTTGCAATAATTTCATCTATGGCTGCGGCAAAAATGCTATTAGTCATTCGTTTATTATAATTGTTAGTAAAAATTGTATACATCTCCTTTAGGTGCGGAACATCATTCGCGCTCATGGCATTGGCTAATATCACTGCACTTTTAGCCCTTAAATCTGGTCTTAATTTAATGCGTAATTCGGTTAAGCTTTGTTCTGCAGCTATGATATTTTTGTGGATTTCAAGGTTCTTCTCTAAATCGTTGGTTGTGCTTGTATTGCTTAGATTGAAACATTCTAACATGTAGTCGGTATTGCCATAAACAGGCAACAATTTCAGAAAACAACTGAATAGAACCGTTAAATTTATTTTGGTTGATTTCATTTTGAAAGCTTTAACTTGACTGAAATTAAAAAAATTAACGCTGCTTGTTTTGTTTACTTCGTAGTTAAGAAGTTAGTACCTAGCGGCAGATATTGAGAGAACCGCAAGTGCCAGGGCATTTTGAAGGCCTCTATACTCCTTTCTATAAGATTCTTTTCTTTTGATATTATGCCTTCAAAAATATGTATTCAAGAATGTATAAATTTCGTTTAAAAATAGCATTTGCTACTCTATTCTTTAAGAAGGCAGCAACGTAGTTGTTTACTTTTAATTTGTTTTGTTTTAAGTGACATTCGTTACTCCCTTCTTTGGGATGGAAAAAAACTTGTTTTATTTATTTTTTGGTCTAGTTTCTCTTACGTAACCGAATACGTTGCGGATAAGCTGTCCTGTTTGCATTACTTAGTTTATTCAGAGTACCCATTTAGTACGAAAACGTAACGTTGCGTTGCAGATTAACCTGATAATCAGGCCTGTCATAGAATTCCATTCCGATCGAAAGTGGTTTTAATTCCGTATTTTGCTTCTTCAGAAAACGAAAAACGAAAAATTTTTCAGAATGATACCACTTTTGATTTTCTATGTGGAATTGATTGTTTTAGTATTTCATAACCGAAAAAACTACTTAAAACTATTTTTTATGGATAAATAAATGTTTTTTATGATATAGATTGAAGAAATAACACACTTTTGATTTATTTATTTTACTTTATATTGATTTTATTAAAAACATAATAAATTCTTTACCGTTGCGCTGCCACCTTTTTTTTCCTCACAAACCACTTTTTTCTGAACATTGCCATACTTAACACAAAAATCATATGGTTTTTATGTAAAGTTGCATATCCAATTGTAAAACCAGAGTTGTTATAAAAAAAACACATTTAGCAAAATCGATCGGAATCTGAAGAAGCTAAAACTAAATCAATCGGAATTGAACATACGGAATTAAAACCATTCCGATCGGAATTTGTGACATACCTGAATATTAATCATTTTCTCCGATTTATTAATCAAGAGAACAGCTATCGACGTACATGAGGTTTTTTTACATTTTTATACAAAATGCACAAAAAGCCACACCCAAATTTATTAATTATATACTTTTTCACATCTTTTCTGTTTTCCTTTCAAAGCATTTTAACACGTTTAGGTTTATTTTTGGTAACTACTAACCATTATTTATATTCCCTTTTAAAAGTGCCATATCTAAAAGTCCTTGGGCGTTCAAATCAAAATGCATATCGTACACTTTGTGATTTTTGTGGTCAATTTAATCGTCCACAAACGGAAAAATCGTGCACAAATTTGAGCAAACCGGGTCTGTAGGAGCTGTGAAAACATCAGTGCATTTTCGTCGGCTCGTACTGCAGACAATATTGGTGCTGTTCGCGATAGTGTGGCTGAAGATCCGACCACCACAACTCGTCGTAGTGCTCAACAATTGCACCTCTCTCGCTCGTCGTTGATGAACATTATGGATAAAGACTTGCATTTACACGCTTACAAGTTGCAATTGACTCAAGAACTAAAGCCTTTTGACCATTCCAAACGTCGTCAATGGGCGGAATGGTGGCAAGAAATGGTGACAGTGGATGATCCATTTTTGAGGAAAATCATCTTCAGTTATGAGGCAAAATTTTTCATTTCATAATTTGAGGGCTAATTATTATTTTTTTTCAAACTAACAATAAAGTTTGCATAAACAAATTTTAATCTCAACTATTCGGGAATTTCCACACTATTTTACTGGAAAACACTCCAGCAAATTGGCAAAGCATAGAAGGATTGCCAAAAATGTCTTTATCACCCTTCCTAAAATATCCATGCATTAAATGATAATGATTCTGAATGACGAATCTTGTTACATCTTCTGAATTTGTCGGGCTTTAAAATATCATATTTACAAAAACAGTAAACGATTGCAGCTCTTTCTGGCTTTTTACGTATTTTTTTCTAAATATTTACTAATTTATGATAATTTTGTTCCAATTGTACTACATTAGACTTTGATGTATCAAAAATAGGACAACTGTGACAAGAATGACAGCTCTGAACCACGAACGTGTAATTTTGTTATGAAATGAAGGGATGGGAAATCGTTTTTCTAATTTTGATCCAACTTTTGACGCAAGCATTTTTTTAGTTTTTTGAAAGAAATAGAAGAAGCGCAGTTCGCACATGGTGGCATGTCCGTGGTCAATATGACACCAAAAAGTGTCAGGGACGTTACGACAAATTTAAAAGTTTTATAAGGTCCATGGAAATAGTGAAACTTTTCGGCGTTATTTCGTTTTCAAATGTGTCGCATTGTCCTCCATCATAGACGCCGGCTTCGATAACTAAAGCTTCTAATTATGTATGTATGTGTAAAATGATTTACAAGATCTGCTGTTGTTGCTTTATAAGAGATCAAAAACAGCTGTCATTTGTTTGTAAGCAAATAGTTACATTTTCTAAGTACAATTTATCTTAAAAATATTTCAAAACCACACAATTCTTAAATAAATAACATTGTTTTTTTTTTTGTTATTTGTTGTTTTCTATATTAATTCCGCATTAAATATTTTATTATTTACGTTCCCTTTTTTTGGTTAAAAAAATGGAAAATATTTTCACAAAAAAAATTTATGTAGTTTATTTTAACAACAAAGAAATATTGTTCTTAAAAGAATAGACGGGTTTTTGCAATAAAAGTGTTTTGTGATCAAAAAAAAATTCAAGAAAAATATTTTCATTTATTTTTATATTTCAACAAAAAAAAAAGTTACTGTTTTTATAACCCCATAACCATTTGACACAGTCGTTAACGACAACGTCTTACACAATAAAGCTGGTTGACAAGATATCTTCATCTAATTAAGAACTTGTCTTCTTATTAAGATTTTAGGGAGGGGAACTGGCGCTGTGAAATATGGCCCCAAATTTGGTCCTATTTTTTATAATGCAATATGACCCCCTTTGTTTTTAAAAAAAATTTATTACAAAAAATGAAAAATAGCCCTAAAAATAAAATTATATATGACCCTTAATTTGGGGGTAATCCTGCATTATGAAAAATCACATCAAATCTTTGGAATGAACTGTAAGCGCAAGGATTTGTCTCTCTATGTTATAACGAACATTGGATTCGCTAACTAAAACTTCTCGGACGCAAGGATTTTCTTCAGTTTGGTATATCATTTAGGGTATTGATTGATATTATCCCTAGAAGTTTTTACATAAAATTGTATAATACTTATGTATAGGAATGCGATTTCCATGCAAATTCATGTTCTTTGTCGATAGTCTAAAATCGATTTCGACCAATTATTTTTCCGAATCATTAAATTTGCTTTAAAATGGCATAGATTATTAATACGATTTTCGTATGACGTGCTAAATTCCCAGTTTTTCATATTTGATAAATACACTGAAATTTATTGTTGAGAGAAAGCTAGCTTCTATGCGCATTTCACTGGTTGCTTAGGCCAGCTCATCAGGAAACCTTTTCCAAAGATTTTAGAAAGGCCAAAAATATTATACAAATAAAACGCTAAAGCGAATAAGAATTATAAACACTCAA
This sequence comes from Pollenia labialis, assembly GCA_949318255.1. NCBI lineage: Eukaryota > Metazoa > Arthropoda > Insecta > Diptera > Polleniidae > Pollenia > Pollenia labialis. The sequence goes on along the minus strand of OX439141.1, from coordinate 27,145,538 downwards.
AGTCTTACTTGTAACAATATCAAAGCCAAAACAAAACACCAACAATAAACAGTGAGTTTATCTTTTCTTACATTCCCCTACAATTGGTTGGGTTCTTTCCGACTCTAATTGTAGATGTAAGTGGGTAAAAAGAAAAAACAAAATTAAAAAACAAACTGCTTCATTCTACTGTCTTCGTAAGAAAACAACAAAAAAACCAATTTGCCAATTCAGTTTTTTGCACGGTCACATGCAAGTATGTATATTATCAAAGTTATTTTCGGGAATACAAAATTTATTATTAATACGATTATTAATAGATTTGTTTTTGCATATCGAGCCCTAACCGCGAAAATAACGTTAGCGCCAAAAATCAAATTTTACAGGAGAGAGTTTTTTTTTATTTTATTGCATATAAATTTTGTATGAAATTTGTCGCTCACGTTAAAATTGTTATTGCTATAAAATCGTAACGGTACCTTCTGTGACCGAGACATTTTAGGAGATGATGCAAATGTTGTGAATAAAGCCATTAAGTAAAAAAAACGAAAATTGAAAATTATGTCGCTTACGTTATTTTCGCGGTTAGGGCTCGATACTGATGCATATTTTTGAGAAAATGAAAATGCATATTTTTGCATATTCTAACATTTTTGAGTGATATATTTTTTTAATTTCCATATTATAAATAAAAGTTCTTTAAAAAAAATTTGAAAATTGTATGCAAAAAACTAAAATCTTTAAAAAACAAATTTTTTTTTTAAATTAATTAATAAATTTTTTTGAGCTCTGCTTAAAATACAAGATTTTAACAAAAGATCCTTCAATATTTAACCGATGCAGCACCTAACCTTGTTAAGGCTGTCAATAATCCTAAAACAATTTATCCAAAACTGTTACATGTTACTTGCATGTCACATGGGTTACACCGAGTTGCAGAGGAAATTATAAGCCAATTCGATAATATTGATTAATTGGTTTCATACGGGATAAGAAATATTTTTTAAAAGGCTCCTTCATGAGTTGCAGTTTTTAATGAAATATCTCTTGGTACAGTCACCACCGCAGCAAGTATCAACAAGAAGGGGAACCTGGATAGATGCTTCAGAATTCTCTTTAAAATACTTTGAGCAACTTAAGAATGTTATTGTTGAACTTGTTGCTACCGATGCTTATGCAATAATAACTGTTAAAGTAATATTACATTTAAATAATATCAAAAGTCAATTAGCATTTGAATTTGCCAACTTCGTGGTGAAACAGTAACTAAATTGGAAGGAATTAGTTCACTTAAGCTCGTTAACAGACAAAGGCTTACTTTTGATCATATAAAAAAGTTTTTATTTGAATTTGCAAACAAAAATTTAAATTATGTTGTTATTAAAATTAAGTTTTAAAAAATATACCTTTGAATTATAATAGAATTTTTTATTTTGCTTTGTTTTAAAGAAAATAAAAAACACAAACGCTTTTTTTTATTGAAAATGGTCAAGTTTTTAGTGCATATTTTTTATTTTTGTAATGCATATTTTGGAGTTTTTAGTGCATATTTTATGCGCATATTATCGATTTTTAAGTGCATGAAATTCTCATCACTACTTATGTAATTTTTTTCATTTTTCATTCCATTCAGAATGCAAAAACACCACAAAGAAAAAATTAAAAAAAAACAACAAAAAAAAATGAAAATTTGCCCCAAAATTGCGCGAGACACAACACTCATGTACAATTTTGGGGTCATTCTTCATTTTCTTTTTGCGGCCATTAAATTTAAATTTTGGTAAATTTTGAATCTACAGAACAAATTTGACATGTCATCAAATTATCTGCAAAAGTGCGTATGTGCTGCACTTTGCGCACCATGCTAATCTGGGCAGTTAGATTGGTTCTGAGTGGATTGGTGTACCAAAAGTGCTCACTCCACCAAAAATATTTAATGCGAAATTACTGAACAAAAAACTGTTAATATTTTTGTTGATAATAATAATTTGTTTTCTTTAAATTGCGTTTTAAATTATTTTAAAGAAAATCTTAGTTATTGTTTACAAACACAGCTGTTTTTTTTGATCTATTTTTAAAGCAAAAATAACGAAGCAAAAAGTGAAAACTTTTTATTATGGTGTGAAATTTCATGCATTTGTTGATTGAAACATGCGCATAAGACATGCATCAAAAAGTCAAAAGTGCACTGAAAAGAAAAAATCAATCCATCCGTACTTAAATCAATCTGTAGCGGCATCAATAGTACGTTAAGTACGGATTTTCTTGAACCAAGTACAGCAAGATTGATTCAAGTACGGATTAATTAAGTGCGAAACACTTAACTTATGCCCATTTAATCCCGAATTCGTACATAAAATAATCCAGAAATGAAATTAATTTAATTTAAACCTGGTTTTAACTTTAAAAATTTTATGTATTTAACTAAATAATTTAACAAATAAAACGGGGAATTTCTGATTCTTAAGCCCTTATGAAACTACATTTTTAATTCAAGTTTTGGTGAACAGTGCAAATATAAAGTAATAGAAAAATTTACCAAGTGCGAAGGGTTCAGCTGTATTAAGATAAATGGCAAACTGTCAAACATTTTACTAAAGTTATTGATAAAAAATGAAGTTATGTCAAAAAAAATGTAAAATTGTTCAAATTAAAATTGACATTTCAAGCTTGAAATATTAAAAGTGTTGCTGCATCAGCGGTTTATGGGCAAATTCAGCGATTAACCGCTTTTTGTTTTAAGGTTTCTCATAAACAAAAAGTTGGCAACATTTAATACAACTAACAGAACAGGGATGGCTAAGTTGTTTCAATTGTACTTTTTTGTTGATATTTTTTAAACTAAGATTTATAATACCTTTTTGTGGTGTTTTATAAGAACATAAATAAAATTAATTTCAACTAAAAAAATCTTTTAGGACAATTAGGGTAAAAAAGTAAAATTTTTAAAGGTTGTTGGTACAATTTTAAAAATTCTCAACGCCATCCCTGAAACAAAACCATAACAAGAGAAAAATAACTAAAAAACTTTGTTTACATTTTTTATAGTTTGCTCTTTCTAGCATTTACTGTTTCTTTCTATCAATTCTATATCAATTAATGAATAAAAAATGTAGTGTCATAAGGGCTTTATCATACTTTTTAAATATGCAAATATTGTAAGCAAGCATATAAAATGCAATGCTAAAGCAGACCATACACGATTCAATTCAATTGTCAACTGAGTCGGTTGTTGTCCAAATCAAAGCGTGTATGGCCTTGTCAGTTGATTAGTTTGACGGTTGTCGAGTTGGTTGAAGAAAAATCAAAAGATTTTGATTTTTTCAAGTTGACTCCAAGTCTTTCAATTCGATTGTACTGTGTGTGCTTAAGTCTCTTGATCAGCTGTCAAAATTTATGTTTGTAATTTTTTTTTGCAAAGAAAAAGTGAAATATTTTTAAAATTGTCTTTAATTTCAATAAAATTTTAAATAAAAAAATGACATTGGTGGCAAACATGGATACTTGGAGAGAAAATAAATTTTTGTAAAATTGTAAAAAAATCTAAATTTGACAGTTGAATTAAAATCTTTTAATTCAGTTGAAGAAGTGTGTGGCCAAGTATCAATTCAGTTGAAAGACTCAGTTGACAATTGAATTGAAAAGTGTATGGGGCGCATAAGAGATGGGATTATTAAGTTATATGAGATTAAAACGCGCACTTTGTAATTTTAATCTAAGAGTGGCACTACTAACGAAAAGTTTAGTAATTTTTTTACTTGGTTAAAGGTTTCAGTACTTATTTTAAGAAATTCAGGGATATCTTTTCGAAAGTTATCCATCTAGGATTGTTTAAAGTATGTTTTTGTGTTATTCGTACTTAAATTTTTAAGTACGATTCGTACTTAAAGTATAAAAACCCTAATTTATTACGAGTGTTTTTTTTCTGTGTACTTATAAATATGGTATGATGATTACTTGTACCCAAATTGTTTACATTGAATTGCCAGGAAAAACGAAAAATGGACCAACAATTTTTTTTACAAAAGAGTTTTAATCATACATACTTATTTGGGTTGGGGTCATATGCCCGAAACAAAGAGTCCCGAATTCAAATTCCAGAGTTCGAAAATCCCGTATTTAAAAATTCAGTCGCTCACTAAAGCTTCCAAACATCAGCTTCGCTAACTAAGGATAAGCTTTAGGAGAGAAGTTTAAGTCCGCTTGACCGTCTGTCTGTCGGTGACAATGAAGTTTTCCGAGCGGCTGCACAACGCAGGCTAATATATGCGTGATGTATGTATTTATCAATCGGTAATGCTTTCGAGAATTTTTCTATTTTAAGTTACCCAAATCGGGTTATAAATGGCTAAGAATTGAGTTAAAATATCAAAAAATAAAAAACATAAAAATGTTCATACAAAACTTATTTTTAGGGCGCCAGTATGACCCATGGGTACGTTTTATAATCAAATGATTGGAACATTGAGTGTCTGATTGAGCATAAATTAAGGAAAAACAGCGATTTTTCACTAAAACTCGTATTTCTTTGTCTTTATAACCGAAACCATTCATTCTAGGAATCTGAGTAGAGTCTTGTTTTATAGGAAATTTTATTCTTATTAATTTTTATCTTGATAGTTTTGTTCGTTATACCAATCGATAAAGAGATATTTAGCATTAATTAAGGACAAAGAAATATGAATTTTAGAAAAAAATCGCTGTTTTTCCTTAATTTATGCTCAATGAGACACGTGTTAGAGGGGTGCCCGATAAGATAGCCCCTTAAAAAATTTACCATATACCTTGTAACCACCCTAATGTGCATGGTTCTTGATTACTTTTGAGGATATTTGTAAGCAAAAAAATTAAAACAAAACGAAATTTCGTCAATAACGTTATTATTATTGGCTTTAATCATGAAAAAACAAGGTTTTGATTTTAAATTTAGTGCAACAATTTTAGTTGCACTCAAATGAGTGAAGAAAGATAACATGCAATAAACTGATGATTGCTTTTTTTAAATCAAATAATTTTTTTTTTTGTTGGGTGCAACATTTTTTTACCATCACTATCACTCATGTTTAGTGAGGTTGCAAATTTTCAATTCATCACTCAACATCAAGAAAATGATTGCAATATTTTTGCACTATCACTAACTGTGAGTTGAAACTGCAAGATGAGTGCACAACCCCCATCTCTGATAAATAAATAATGAAGAAAAATATGTATACTCTAAATTTATATCAAGCTTTGAGATCAAAGCTCGGGCTCTTACACTTAAAAAACATCAGCAATATTTTACAGGGTTTTAATTAAAACAACAACACAAACTATTTTCATTATTAAAAGGGGATATGAGAGAAAATTAATTTTTGGACCCACCCTAATGCATATAAACACATACATACATCGCAATTGATCAACCAGAGGGCATTATCTAAGAATTTGCAGTTGAAGTAAAACAATTTTTAATTTAATATTAAAAGCATAAGAAAAAGTATTACCAAAATAGGCTTAATAGCACGTATTTTTACAGCGGGAAGATATGAAGATTACGAGTCAATTTTTTTTTCCAAAAAGTGAAAAAATAATAATGTTGGGTTCGAATCTACTTGTTGGTCAAGTGCAATATGTTTGTTTATATAAATAAAAGACATAAAATGTAGGAAATTAAAAATTATATTTCAAAATAAACCTGCATTAAAAAATAGTAATAACTTTTTCTTAATTTCTTATATAACACTCTACCAAAACCCATTGGCATTCCGAATTTGTCGAAGAAGCTCCTTTGATTCCTCTTACATTACGTGCCATCTTGCCGTCTGTCTCAGCGGCGCATATTTTATAGTCATCTTGAGAAAAAACAAAACTATAATTGTCAAGCAACTCAATACTCCAAATGTTATTTGGTGGATTGGTCTTCGAACCAGCAACACTATTCGATTCTGGATCCAATGCGTAATATACTTGGTGTTTAGTTGCCAGTAGAGGTACTTTAAGCTTTTCAACAGTTGACTCCAATTCTTTAAATTCAACCTTAATATAGCCTGTTGAATTCATATCATGAATCTGCCACAATAGCCAAACGAAGTTCAGTCCCGAATGTCCAGTCCTGACGGCTGTACAAATGAAATCAGAATATTTAAGATTTTGGAGACAAATGGTCGATATGACAAATATCAATCTTAAATTACTAGGGAGTGCGTTTATTATATTTTCCACACATGATTTTAAGCTCTGATCGTTAGCGTACATGTTATCGTTTCTTATTTTATACAACCTTAACGAGAGTTTTTGTAGAAACTCGTTTTTATCTTTATGTTCTCCTATACTGATACTTCTGTAAACTTGCCATTGGACACGCCCAATAATCTTAAATAATTCCGAATCCGCTTGCTGATAAATAGGCCACAACAAGTCAGGCAATACAAGTAAATTATTATTTAGAATAGTTTCATTGATGGCTTCAGCAAAAATCCTATCAGCCATTTGTTTATCATAATGGTTTGTAATCTTTTTATATATTTCCTTTAGTTCGGCTTCAGCTGAGGAAACCCGCGAAGTTATGGCGTTGGCCAATATTTTTACATTTTTAGCTGTTAGGTCTTCTTTTAATTCGATTAAACGTCTTTGTCCTACTTTGAATTTACTGTAGATTGCGACGATCTTATTTAAGTCGTCGGCTGTGGCCATGTTTATATCCATACATCGTATCAATTCGCCATTATTGCCATAAACAGGCAAAAATTTTAACAAATAACTAAATAGAACAGTGCAAATTATTTTGGTTGTTTTCATTTTAAATACTTCAACTCGATTAAAATCGATTCTTTCCGCCGTTTATATTTATACTGATAACTTGGATTTTATTTAATTAAAAATTGCTGCCAACTGTTTTTGAAGACTTCCCGTGAAATCGCACTTTTAAAACCGCTAGAAACCCCTAAATTTTTTATTCAGGGTAAAATGTATTAAAATAATCGCTAAAATCTAAATATTTTGCATTACGCTTATGCAAATCAAAATAAAGTGTTCTTTTTCAAAGATTTGCGACTTTTAAATAAAATTTATATATTAAAATTTTTAATTTCCTTGTATTTTTTTTAATCCCGGAAACGTACAAAATTGTTCTCTTATATAAATGCGTAAAAGCTGATTATTTTCTGTTTTACAAAGTGTTTACATTTGACAGTACTGGCAAGACAGTAAGAAAATACATATTAGTTTCCAAAAACACTACTAACTGTCTTCGTGACGTAAGCGTCCAGACAGTAGTTAAGACAGTTCACTTTTAAAAATATGTTACACATGAATGTTGCAGTGCATGTCCAGCTTAACGTGTTTTATATGAACTAAACAAACTTAAAAAGAGCTTAAGATAACTATATTGTGTTAACATAACACTTAACTAAAATATAAGAAATCAAAGAAAAATATGTTCCATTTTGATGTTTTTCCCTTTTGCTAACAACACTTCAGGTTGCTGTTAGCAAATGCCAAATCACTGTCCAATTTCACTGTCTGCAAAATTTGCTAGACTGTAGACAAGACAGTTGCAAAAGTGTGCATGTATTAGTGAAAAAGTTTGGATGTATTGCCAGTACTGGCAAATGTAAACGCCATGCAATGTTACCACCAGCAAAATTCAAAATTACACTTGAGCTTAAGCAAAATTACCCGATTTAAATGAAATTACACCTGATATAAAATTTAAGTTTTATTTAATAAAAAGACATTTACAAAGAAGCAAAAATACAACAAACTTATTGAAAGAAGATCAATATTAGTTTAACTGTTAAGATTCTTATTGTAATTTTAAATAAATGAACAAAAAATACTTAAAAACAATTAATAAAACTCCTAAAAAATTGAGTTTATCTTCCACAGTTGGTTGAATGTATCTAGGGAAGGTTTAAAATGCTCATTGCAATTCCTTTATAATGGGTGTTTTTTAGCCCCATGGAGCTTACGAAGGGTTAGCTGTCAAACGAAATGCTTTCAATTTTTTTCTCAGGCACATCATCATGAATAGATTCATGCTGGAACAACGCCACCAAATTATCCAAATTTACTTTAAAAATCAGCCATCGATTAAACTGGCGCAACTTGTTTTTTCACAAATGAAGGCGATGTGTTGATTTAGAGAAAATAAACTTCCAATTTGACTTCAAGGGCGTGCGATGTGACATCTCTTGATTGAAGTTACTGGTTTATGCTAATAAAACAGCAACAATTGACGTCTTGGAGGGCAACAGTGTTCATTTTATTCGTGACAAGCAACCAGCAATGCTCAAAAAAGAGAACAACAAAATTGGACGTCTGCAAGGCGTTTCATCGAGTACAGGCGCGGTGCCTATTTGTTTGAAATCAGTTTCAATTAGTAATGCCGTGTATTAATCTGCGATTAAAATTATTTATTTTTGTGTTGTCTAAAATTTTAAGTTTCGTTTCCTTAAAAAATACCCTTTATACCCTATTTAGTAAACAAAATGCCTGCTGGGTTTAATACAACTGTCCCTTTCGTAATTCAGTTTTACAACTGATGAGGGCGTTAAATATTCTTCAAACTAAAGCAGATAAAAATAAAATTAATAACATGTTGAAATATTGGAAACATGTCATCCCCCAGGCTAGTTTCAGTTTGAACAACTTTTTTCAATAAACTTTCGGTTCATAATCCCTATAAGAGGCATCTTTATCCAAATCTAAGGGACCATCTTGCGATATTCATTACAAAAAATATATATTTATTGATTGAAGTCTTTTCTTAAAAAGAAACCGAAACTTTGGTCCAAAATACTGTGCATTTTTTAGCAACAATATTTAAAAGAAATAAATGCCATCACTGAAATCGAATCTGGATTTTGTTTGGGTATGCAAAGTAAGAATTTCAAATAACACCGGGATAACACCTAAGAGAAATTACGCACGCTCTACCCATGACGGTAAAAATTATACCAAATTCGGGTAATTATCCACAAAGTGGCAACCCTGACGCCATGTTAGGCAATAAAAAAAATGTGTAACCAGATGAAATTAAGGAATTTGTTTTGCTAAGAATCTATTCAGACATTAGAGTTTATTAGAACTCGTTGGTAAATCTAGAATAATAAAGTAAACATTTATCTGGATTTGGCAATGATGCTAAAAATCCGTAGACCACGATTAAAAAAAATATCGTGATAGAAAAGAAGGAAATTAAACGTGAGAAAATCGAATTAAAATCTTACACTATTTGATGTTTGAAATATATTCTTTTAACTTTCTGGGAAACAAATATAGTTCACTACTGCTTTATAACGTTTATAAATTTTAAACGTTTTTGCTCGCCATTATTTCAAATATTATGACAATGACAAATAATATTTCAAATAATATTAACAATCCTAACTAATGTAAAGTGAAATTCTTTTCATTTTCGGTTGCTTAAGTATTTTTATATAAAGATCGATTTACTGTTTACTTTAGCTTTAACTACGGATAATTTTTTAAAATTGATATCACTGGTTTGCTGGTATTCACAAGGTGTGCTATCATGTTATATTGTCATAATGTTCTAACATTTTACAATGGTTTAAACAAATTGTTGTTGCTTTGTAAACAAAAAGTGCCTTAAATTAAGAGCACATTGCTTGGCATGTTTATTTTGCTGTCGTAATTAATCAGAAGAGACCTGCGCTGAGCCGAACCGCACTAGTTTTTGCAGCCGTCGCCGTTGATGGTATAGTTTTATCCGGCTAATATCCGAATTTAACCTGTGGCTAGCAATTTTTGCATCAAAACACTTGCGGCGTCAAATTAGATCGCCTTAGGACTCTGATGCTTGGTAAACAAACAAAATAAAATTTATTTGTGGTTTGCGTCTGAAAAATGGAAAATAGTCAGGAAAGATCTAATTTAATTTATTAATTCATGGATTAGAATTAAAAAATATTTTTATTTTTGGTAAATATTTATTTTTTTTATATTTGTTTTAATCAGCTGATTTAAATTTAAAAAAGCACACTAAATTATGAGGGGTTGTTCACAACAGTCGTATATTTTCATGTTATTATTTTAAGACTTAGGACTTTATGACACCTTGTAAATTCCCCAATTGATTGAACATAAAGATTTTAGCTACAAATCCCTTTAAAGCGTTTTTATGGCCTGGTTGTGCTAACATATTTCATCATAACTTAAGAATGTTTGTCTGATCAAAACACTTACAAATGATTAGGAATAATATTTCCTTTAAATTTTCAACTGTTTCGGAGTAATTCAGAAATAAGTTCGCGTTTTCATGCACGGGATCTGATTTGTCGGATATGTGCAAATCGTGTGAGGACCAAAAGGATGTAGTAAATTCTCTGGCAGGAGGGCAGTTTTCCGTTTAGTAGGGCGTCCTTTCTTTTTTGGTAAATTAAAATTTTCAAACACCAAGAGCAAAAATTTTATACATACTTTATTGATACATATTAAATAACTGCTAGTTTTCCCGCTAACCGTCAAAACAGCAATTTTACCGCGCTGGCCACATAAAACCCGCTAGAATCGCGGTAAAACCGTAAAATTTGAGTGCCCCGGTAGGCTAGCTAGTAGTGAGCTAGTCTATCAACCCCGGGGTCGCGGGTTCGATTCCCGCCAGAGACTCTGGTTTCTTTCCTGCAGACAAGCGTAAAGCTTCGCGGGGATTAACGTAGGGAATTAAAAAAAAAAAAAAAAAAATTGGCAACAGTGTTCTAGTTAAGAAGTTAATTTTTTTACACATTTCTGTAACGGATTAAGCTATTCCTATGCGCATTTTACCGGATGCTTAGGCCAGATCGTCGCAACTAGTCGTAATGATTAGCAATTCGACTATTTTTTTTAACTTTAAATTAAAAGTAACAATTTTTACTGACGAAAGGCTGATTTATGCTCCACTTCAAATTTTCACAACGACAAGTCAATCGAAAACGCAGACGAACGTTAACGTAAAAGTTTTCATACAAATTTGCGACCCACCATAAAATATTATACGACCACAAGCGTCAAAATGCGTTACTTGCACTGTAGTTGTCGGCAGAGGGATTTTGTTGCAATATTAAATGAAATTATTTCTTTAATATTGCCTGATATAGGTAGGCGTTGGTTCAAAGCCCTAAGTCGTTTTTGTGTAGTATGTTGTGAATGGATATCGTTTAAAACGTAAAACATAACGACAGACAAGACGAGTGGAGCGCTTATGAGAATGATATTAACTGACTTGTTGTCGCTCGTTGTAATCTTTAAAATCTTTTAAATAGTTAGGTTAGGTTTGGTCGAAAGGAGAATGAAGCATCAATGATGCAACCTCAAACCAGTACGATGTACGACGACATACACTTAGGCCACTACCGGGCCTATTTTGCGCTCCTTAAGAAACATGGAAATTTGGTGGGTAGTGCTACATGCCCCAGGGATCCTAAGTCCAACATGACATCGCTCCCGAGATGTTTGCATCTTATTTCGACGAACGCCTGACAGTGGCTAAGGAAGTGTTCCAGGGTTTCACCGTCTTCACCATACGCTTTACACTCGTCAGATTCCGCTCGTCCAGGCAGGCAGGCAGGCAGGATACGTACCATCATAACTTCGGAATTTCTCCCATTGAAGAAGCTTCTTGTTCTTCTCTCGTCTGGGTTACCCAATAAAATCTTAGAGGCCCTACCCACAGTTTGCTATTCCAACTGGCCGTCTGGGTTGCCCTAGCACACGCCTTCAATTCAGCTCTCGTTTCATCAACTGGTTTCGCATTCGCCAGGGTAACTGCTTCGAGTTATGTTCCCCCAATAGCGAGCATATTGGCTCTTTCATTTCCGATTATTTTAATAATTTTGTTTTTAAGATTACACAGTACAACATTTTTCAGGTGATTGATTCGGGACTCAATTCTGATAATTGCTTATGAAAGTAGACCCAAAAAGAAGAACTTCTGCATCATTAGTTTGGTCATGGTACCTCAATAAATAATTTAAAAATTAATTTGAAGTTAGTAAGTATCGTATATGGGCATTTGTCACGTTTTAGGCTCATTTGTTTATCATAATTCGAGAACCACTAGTCCGAATAAGCTGAAACAAATTCAAAAAAATTAAGAATTACAATTCCTTTAATCTGTTCATAAAACGTTTCGCTATATAAGCAACAGTTTCGCAGTTATAAATAAATGTATGAAGAAAATAAATATTTTTTGCCCAAAAAATTTCAATTTTTTATTTTTAATTCATAAAAAATCCAAAACGGTAAAAAAAAATGTCAAGTCCTATTACTTTCACGTCAAGTCGAATAACCTATAAACAAAATGACACATAAATCATGAAAATCGATGAACGCGTTTCGCTTTTATTCACAATTAATTAAAGGAATGAATTTCAAAAATTTGCTCGAGATATCCGCAAAATTCTTTGGAAAAAACATTGATGACTTTTTTTTATGATTTTCAGAATTAAAAAAAAAATAAACAAAAGGTTTTGATTTTTATGATAAGCGTTAATAATTTTGAGTGGACAATTAAAAGGAAAGTTCCCTTTTTTAATAATTTGGGTGTTTCCGTTAGTTACCTGTTTTATTTTTCTAACCGAAATTGCACCCACATTTATGAGTACTCATGTTTTGGAACGTTTCGAAAACATATTTCATAAGTACCTGCCAGTTAAATATTGAAATATTTGTAGTATTTATAGGTGCTCTTTGATCGATTTTTGTCATTTAAGTGAATTTTTCTACGGTTTTTAAAAGTGAATAACAACAAAACATATAAAATATGGAAAATAACAAGTGCCCACAACTGGATAATTTTTGTTACGTTTGTGGTCATATCGTCCCAAAAAGAGGCCAACGACAAATGTTTGCCATATGTGACCGTACCTTTACACACATTAGCAAAAACGCATAATTCTCTCTCTACAAAAAGTATTTGATACGAAAGTATTCAAGAAACTGTAAATATTATTGTTGTTAATAACATATTTTCTTTAAATTGCGTTTTAAATTATTTTTCAGAGAATGTTAGTTATTGTTTACAAACAAACAAAGCTGTTTTAATTCTTATGAAAGCAAAAATAACGACGCAAAAATTTTAAAACGTATTATTAGGGCGCGAACTTTCATGCTTTTGTCACTTAAAAACATGCGCATAAAACATGCATTCAAAAGTTATGCCCCAAAAATGAGTAAAATATGCATGTTTTATAAAAAGAGATAAGACCGAAACAAATTTATATAAAAGGTAATCAATCCATTAAGATCTTTTTTTACAAATCAAATCCCTTTAGACATTTTTTTCAAAAATCACGAGTCTTATTTTTATGCCCTTCACCGAATGTAAAAGAATGCCTTAAAGTTTGTCATTCCGTTTGTAATTTCCACCAAGACCTTAAAAAAATATATATTTTCGATTTTTATGAGAGCAGAAGTTTAAATGTATTTGACCAGCTGTTTAAATGGGTTATCCGAAGACCCCTGATATGATGGGGACCTGGTTAGAATATTTTTACGTCAAACAGGGTCATTTACATTTTGCTTTTAAAATTCAGCCAGATCGGTCCATAAACGACTTGAGATGAGCGAAAAACCAAGAATGCCTCTCTTATTACCAATAAATCCCTTGTTGTTGTTTTTTGTTTCTTTTTTCTGTATACCTGAAGAGCCGCAAGTGCCAAGGTTTACAAATAAGTTACAAGCACCTTGGTTATGAAAACATAACCTCTCCAAAAAGAAAATAGACGGGAGACGAGAAGTGGGCGTAGCACATTCCAAACAAGCAAATTATTAATTTCTCTATATATGGAGAACGAAAATAATTAAAGTTGCCAAATAAGGGACAAACATCATCATAAACAATATCCCACAAATGTGGGCGGAGTTGCAGAAGTCTGCGTGTCACAAAATCGTTGTTTTTTATCTAAAGAACGGTAAGAGAAATATTGCACAAATAGCTGGTTCATTTATAAAGAACCACTTTAAAAATTTGGGCCGGATTGGTGGAGTGGGCGTGGCACCTCGCATAGAAAGATATTATAGATTTCTCTACATAAAAAATGCAAGATACTTTTTCTTTCATTTAATTTTTTTTTCTTATTAAAAAAGAATGGGGTTTTTTAACAAAGCGAAGATATTAAAATTGGCAGCACTGTCATTTGTGACAGCTAATTTGACAGTTCTCGGTTGTTCGATTTAGCGTTCGGCTCACACTCCCAAGAACGATATCTGTTGTTTAGTGATTGCGTAGACGAACACAACCCTTAATACCGTTCGTAACTATTTGCAAGAAAGAGCCGAACGTTATATAGTGTTCTGTTCTTCGTTAAAAAGAGCAATTGTAGTGATACTGTAGAAAACATTATATTTTAATGTTCTATATATAATGTTTCTTTTTTTAAAATTGATAAAGAAATTAACAAACAAATGATTTTTAGCAACGACCGCACCACGAACAGCTTGTGTGGGTATTGTGTATAAGTTTTGTTAGTGTAAAATTATTTTGCTGACTTTTTGTTTTTTTCGTTTTTGTAAAAAATGTTGGATTTTTTTAACAGCCAAAAGCAACGAACATTAATGAAAGGAACCGAACACAAAAAAAAAAGCCAAAGGGAATTAAATGTTCTCATCTTTTGTTGAGTTACATAAAAGCAGTATTATTTTTGTGTTCGAAAGATGACAAACAGGCAAACGTTTATTTTTTTAATGATTTTCTACACAAACACTATTAGCGTCTGTGTTTTCCACAATTCTACCGCACCGAACACTAATGAGCGATATTTAGTTTTTATTTTCGAACACTGATTGTTACTCGTTTTTTTATTATTCCTAAAGATGCCATCCAAAAGATGGGGAAATATTGAAAAATGAAATAAAATTTATTAAAAAGAACAACTGTGGCCTCGAGGTTATCAATTAATATAGGATTGCAAATTTAAAGGTCAAATGAACATAAAAATAAAAATTGATTTCAATTAAAAAGATTTTGTGATATTAATTAAAAACAAATTGAAATTGCTTTAAAACCATGTGAGATAAGGTCATGATGGCTTTATTGCTCAATTGAATGGAAGATAAAGCAATTATGGCCTTATTGCCCAATCATTGAAAGGTAAGGTCATACTTAAAATTTTGCGAAATGAGAGATATAGCCATATTTTTTTTTCGCAAATGAGAGATAAAGCCATATTTTTTGTAAAAGAGAAAATCCTTAGTTATCATTTTTTATTTATTTTTTTATTCTTGTGACGCACGCAGGAAAATTTTATTCAGCGAAGCCACCTGCCGCGTCCTACTGGAGGAAAAAACCCCTAAGCACGGCCGCAGGCCGCCACGCAGTAAAACTTTAGTATGCGAAGCCAGATTTCAATACTTAACTTTAGTGTCTCCGGAACTGAAATGAGAGATAAAGCCAGTTTCTAATATTGCTAATGCGAGCTAAGGCCATGATGGCTTTATCTGCCATTCAAATGAAAAAAATGGCTTTATTTCCATATTGAATAAAAGATAAAGTCATCATGACACCCTCCCCCCCCCCCCCTCCCTACCATTCTAAACATAAATGCAAAAAAGTTATATTGACAATTTAAGAACTTTCGGGATAAATAAAGTTTTTTATGATTACTTTTAGTACGAGTCGTACTCAAAAATTTAAGTACGAATAAGACTAAAACGTACTCAAAACAATACTATGTAAATGGGATGACTTTTGAAAATTAATCCCGGATTTTCTTGAAATAAATATAAAATTATTCAATCAAGTAAAAAAAAGATTAAATTTTTCGTTGTGTTTAACCCTCCGGCTGACGCACGTTTTGATTCTCTATAAACATTTAAAAAAGGTCTGGCCAGACTCATGAGTACCACGAAGGGTTTACAAGTAAATTTAAACTCTTGCTTCTCATTTAGTTTATATTTTTGGTTAAATATGTACAAAAGATTATTAAACTAAAAACCATATCGGACATGATGTTGGTGTTTTATCATTCTTTAAGGTGTGAACCGGGTAAGTAAATCAATCATAATGATTTTTTCTTTCTAATTTCGTTTTTGGTTTTTTTCAAGCACGAATTCGGAATAAAAATCAACTTTATAATACTTGAATCACGCGCATTTTGAGATTGATTCAATATTAGTTTTACTTAAATCAATCTCATTTTCGGATGATATCAAGTACGAAATCGGGATTGAATATGGATAATTTAAGTATTTTGCGATTAAAAATCCGTACTTGAATCAATCTTTCTGTACTTGATTCAAGAAAATTCGAACTCATCGTACTATTAATACCGTTTTGGATTGATTGAGTACGGATGGATTGATTTTTCGGTCATCATAAAATTCTTTCAGGATGAGTTTTAATCCCACAAAACTACATTTAACCAAATTTGAATACATACATCATTACTTGTGATAACCAGGAAAACCATTAATATGCAATTGCATGTTTTTTTTTGTTCGACCAAAGAAGGCAGAAACAACACATTTATCCGTTTAGAGCTTTTTATGAATTTTGGCATCGATTTGTGAATGCCTCTTTTTTTTTGCATATTTTACCGTATCCAGCATTATTTTGCATAATTTAGTTAAAAGAGCCTTGTTGCAGCATTTTTTCAACGTTAAATGTTTTTAAATGTTTTGCAGCAAAAAAAAAAAAATATTTTTAATGCGAAATTCAGGCGTTTCTGTCTTAAATATTAATCTGAATTTCCAACGTGTTGTTTCAATTTCGCCATCTACATTTAAATTTTACTCTTAAATTGTAAGACAAAGCAGGTTGGCATTAAAGATAAATGTTATTTTAAACTCAACATTTTTTATTTTTCGAATTTATTCTATGAGCTAAATTTCAGTTATATATTTTATAAAGCTTTTTTGTAATAGTCATATTCCTTCAATTTTTCAGAAATGACTTTATACACTATCAGACTATTATATTGTATTTTCTTGTTACATTTTACCTTAGCTTTCCGTTGGAAAGAATAAATTCGAAAAATAAAAAATGTTGAATATAAAATAAAGTAACCTTCAGAAGGAAATAATTCCCAGTTTCAATTTGTTATTTTAAACTTTAGAATTTTATCAATAAGCAAAAATTAAGGAAAAAATCAATTATGTACGTTTTTGGCGGTGTGTGTAATACATAGAAATCTGGACAAATATTTTAGTATATCGGCTCAGAATAACTTTTTAAAGAGATTTAACGATGTCCATCCGTCCGTCTGGCCAGTTGTCTGTCCATGTTAACCTTGTACGCAAAGCGCAAGTAGTAACCTTTTTTTTAATTGTACGAATGACGAAGTCGAGAATCGGTCTACAATTTCACATTCCCCACACACAGAAAAAAATACCAATGTAAAATTAACATGGAAAAATGTTGATTGAGAATCATGTTAAATTTCATATTAATTTTAAATTAGATATATTAAAATAATCCTAAATCACGCTTATTTAATATTATTCACTGTTAAAATAAATAAAAAAAAATATTAAGATTAAAATAAATATGGATTCATTATTGAATCCATTAAAAAACCTGTTTTATATTAAAATCAAAAGTTTATCTTGTTAAATTAACATGCATACATAGTACTATGTTAATTTTTTTATTTTCATTCCTAAAATATGTTATAAAAAGAAGACAATTCCCGTATTCTTTTAATTAAAATTATTTAGTTGAATAGTACATCAAGTTTTCAAAGTAGAATGATGACGAAAACCATATCGGGCCATTCTGCTGATTGATCTGCTAACAAAGGAGACTACAAAATAAGTGAAACATGTGTTACAGGGGTAAGTGTTTTGAATTATTCTTAAATATGTAAATGTATATGTTGTCTCTGAAGTTTCTTCACACCAATTAGTTTCTACATGAAATTCACGTTGTTTCAACATGAAATAACTTTCATTCAACGTGATTCGGATTGTTATTTCAATATAAATGACATTTTGCTCTAACTTTACTGCAATGTTAAATTAACATGAATAAAAGTTAATTTAAAAGAAAAAAATGTTGTTCGCAAGTAATTATAAAATCAGGTTGAATTAACATGAAACACGTATGAAGCAAAATCACCACCGAACAATTTTAAATCAACCTTGTTTTCGACGTTTTTAACTTGATTTTTTTCTGTGTGCATAAAAATTTCTTTCAAAATTCGACTCTTTGTGTCCATTAACCGTTTCATTATGTTGGTATTTAGATTAAATCCGCCCGAAAAATATTTTACTGCATAGTAAGTTCTTTTCGACTCGGTTCACATTTGCCCAAAGCTCCCATCTATAAAAAGCTCTAACTTCCTTTAAAATTTTAATGTTAACAAAAAATTTAGCGACCGTCCCTAAAGTACCTTTTAAGACAAACAACCTCATATGGATGTTAATATCTAGATAATATCTGGCACAAATAACTGTTATATGAAGTTAAACCTCTTAACATGACTTTGGTTTTCGTGAGCCCATGACTGCTCGTCATTTTCAAATAGGGTAAAATCTCGAAAATTCGTCTGTTAATACTATGGTGTTTGGGCTTCACCGATAATACATTTAGGAATATTTTTATAAAATGGAACTGTTATAAAATTGTTGAATATTTCGTTTTCAAATTAGCAATTTTTGAATTTTTTGGTGCATATTTTCACCAATTTTCAAGTTTTTACTGCATATTTAATGCGCATAAAACGTGTTTTTAGAGCATATTTCTGGTTGCCCTGGTTATTACCAATGTACCGCTGATTTACTGTATTTAAGTTTATCATTTTGGCTTCCTGATATTAAAAATCTAGTAAGGATGAAATAACTGTTTCGATTTAGATCTTCAATACAAATATTTGTTGCTTGCAGACAAAAAAAATATGAGCACAAGGTTAACAAGCCAGCCAGCCGGACGGACGGATACCGTTATGTGGTTCTAGAACCACTATGTTGATTTAAATATGAAAATTTAATAAACATATTTAATGCGGAAGAATTGCAGAACACTTAAATTTTTAGTAATTGACAGTTACTGTTTAAGTCCAACCGAACGTTCATGTTCGGTGTGGGAGTTCAGTCAAAAGCTGCGTTTCGTTGATGTTTTACGACCACCGAACTTTGAAAATAAAAATAATCTGTGCACGTCGTGGTATTTAATCATGTCGTATGGCACAATTTTTTTTTCAAGATGTTAACTAAATCTGAATAAACTTGCCTTGAGCCTAAAACTGAACCAAAAGTAAAAAAGAAATGAACTAATACTGAACTAGAACTTAACTAAATTTAACTTGACTATAGCCAAACTTAGACTTGACGCAAAAAGTACTTTTTATAACAAAAGTACCTAGTTGCTTAGGTTAAATACTTTGTGCCACTAAAAGCAAAGTACAATTTTTTTATTCCAGCACGACACTAAAAAGCCACACAAATCAAATTGATTTAAAACCGTTTTTTTTAAGTTTAATATTAAAGATATTTCAAATGATTGTGAATAAAATTTAAATATTAACGTAATTGATTAATATTTTTTTTTCTTTTGCGTGTCATTATTTTATGTGCCGGCTAAAAAACAATATTAAAATAATGAGATCATAAATGTTTTAACAAATTTCTGACTACATTTTGCAAATATTTAAAAAATAAAAAAATATAACTTTTACAAACTGCTGAGTTTTAAGCACAAATTAGTCATAATTTTTTTTTAAGAAATTTCATTTATTGTTTTATGATTCAACAAAGTTTTGAATCTGTAATTTGTAAATTTATGTATATAATAATTTTTTTCTCAACCAAAATTGCCAAAAAAAATATTGAAGATTACAATCAAAGAAATGTTTAATATTTTGTCTACGGCATGTCTAACAGACTTTTTTTTTATAAAAATTTATGCAAATTTCTATCACCCACATTCACGTTAAAAGACAGAAACAACTTTTTTGATTTCCGTCGTTTTTGTTTATTTTAATATTTAAAAAGACTGACATACATAAAATTAACACTTTTTTTGTCAAAAAGAAAATTTTATTTAAAAAAAAAACGCTGCACACACGCTGTACTTGACAATTTCATGACAGACATCGTGTATGCAAAATATTATTCTTAAAAAATTTCTTATTTACTTTACTTTTTTCTATAATTTTAAAAGCGATCGCCAAATTTTTCTTTGGTCTGTCTGTATCTTTTTGTTATTTTTTTTGAAAAGAAAAAAAAAAAAAAAATAATTTAAGTGGGAGGGTAGAAGGAATAGGGTGGTGATCATAAATAGAAACATTTTATACATTTTATGTGGACACATTTTTCTAACAGTTTAAATTCTTGGAAAAAAATGTATGTGTGAAATGTTTTTTTTTTTTAAATGATTCCGCATGTTAGTTTTGACAGCATGTTTGCAAAACGAAATGTTTGTTGTTTTTATGTTAAGAAGTTCGAAAAGATTAAGAAAAATTAGAAAAAATATAAAATTTGGCAAGTGTTTAAAACTTTTTACAAAATTTATACAAACAAATGCAAAAGTTTATCATCACCTAAAACGCAAGCCATCATCAATGGCGATGATTATTAAGCGGCAAAAATTTCTGAAGAGATTGTGTGGTGACTATCGAAATATGTCGAATTAACCTGTCCGTGAACGTGGATTCGATTCCCCCATCAGTCAAGAATGAAATATTATCAATAAATTTTTATTCATTTCATGTTGGAAAATTCCTTTCTTCTCAAAAATAATTTAATGAAAATTAAATTTTATCAATTGTAGCATGAAAAAAGAACATTTGAATTTGGCAACTTTGAATCTGGCAAGCCTAATGTATGTTCATATGTATATTTTAGGTTAGGTTAGATTAAGAAGGGTTATGTGCCCAAGGGCACACTTCCATTCGGAGACCAATGCGGTCCATTGTGAATCCCTTCAATGAAGAGAAAAGTCAAGAAAAGAAGTATGAGGTGGATAGGATTAAGAAAGTTAGTAGGTACTAGAGGTCTGCTTTGAATAACTCACTCGTTTGCCTTAACCCAAAGTGCACAGCATTTATTCAATTATAAAACATTTAAAAAGATAAGAAGAGAGTAAACCATATACAAAAATAAGAATGAATGAATTGAATAAAAAACGTGTTTACTGTAAATGAATATGAGAGGCATTCATAAATAAGAAAACATTGGAATGACCCGTTAGAGAGAGCGAGTTTACAAAAAATATTCAAATAATTTTTGAATTATTGAATGTGCATACATTTATTTGAATACCTTGCCATAATATGTGTGTTAGCTTGTGGCTTCTTTTATTTACAAAAGTTAAGCTTACACATACATACATAATGTGTAGGTACACATATTTCACATTCAAATTATATTTGAATAATTTACTCATTTGACTTGAGTTGACTGAATTGAATGAGTTTTTGTTGTTTTGTCTCTGGTTATTTTTTCAGTTGTTTCGTTATCATTGGGTGATCGACACATTGTAATTAAAAAACAAATGAGTGCGTTGAAATTGCTTTTTATTTATTCTTGCAGACCTCTAGTAGGTACCACGTAGAACCATTACCCTCTCTACAAAAAAAAAACAATTGATTTGCTAAAAAAAGAGTGGGATCTAACGGGTGGTTAACTATTAAGGGCCAATGTTGAATGTGAACTTCTCAATTTGAACCGTGGAAAGATACAAAATCGAGCAACGCATTAAAGTTATTCAGGCTTATTATTAAAATGGGCATTCAAATTAAAATGCATTTCGTGCATTTAATATTAAGTGACGAGGTACACTTTCTCCTCAGAGGATTCGTCAGTAAGCAAAATTGCCGCATTTGGGCGAATGATAAACCAAGAGTGATTGTCGAAAAACCAATGCACCCGCCAAGAGTGACTGTTTGGTGCGGTTGGTGGCATCATCGGGCCGGTTTTTTTTTTCTAAAATGAGTCTTGTCAGGCAGTTACTCTGAATCGTGTTCGCCATCGTGAGACGATAACAAACTTTTTATGGCCCGTATTGGAAGATATGGATGTGGAAGATATGTAGTTTCAACAGGATGGTTCCACTTGGGACTTCAATGGCCGTGGTGACGGCGGTATACCCCTATAAGGGGTATAGGGCGGTTTAGTCCTATATTAAATTATTAACCGACAATCAGAAAGTTGTATGCTTTTTTTATAGCAAGTTTAACTAGCTTGAGTAAAATATCATGACAACAGTTTAAGCCGAACTTAAATGATTTTCATAATTCTGCAGAGTGCTTTAGTATACCCTTATGGAGGGTATACAAAATATACTCTAGGGGAAAAAGTAACGTTTTGATAAATTATGGACTTGTTTTTTATAAACACATACTGCCTGAATATTTTCCATATAAAATTTTATACGACCCTTTATGTTCGAAATTGTTAAACAGACAGTAAAAAAATAAATTTTGCTTTATTGAATCTTTTTCATAATAAAAATACTCTATATTGTATTTGTCTACATTTCAAACTTTTGCACTGTCTAAAAAAGTTTTTATAACATTGTTTGGTGCTTTTTGTACTTTCATTAGGCAGCAATCTGTATAATAAAAAAAAATTAAATTTCAGCAAATGTAATATATTTTTAATTATTAAATTTTTTTTTTAGAATTGACAAATAAAAATTTAAAAATTATGTTTAGATGCACCTGTCTTAATTGCTGCTTTAAATTCGTGTACTTCCTTTAAAATTACTGCCTACCTTTAGGCACACATTTTTTTAAATCTAATTTAAAACTCAATTTAAAATAAATCAAACAAGATTTTTTGCTTTTACAAGTCTTAATTGAAAACAAGAAACGCAAACAAAAAAACTATAGCCTACTTTAAGTTTAACAAAAAGAGTACAGCATACCTTGAAGGCATTAAGAACAGTTAATAAGTATAAATATAGGCTTTGAATAAAACATATACATACATACATACATTAGATTTTTTTACAAAAAAAAAAAAAAACAAAACCCTAAGTAATTGAAATTTTGCTAAAGCAATTTTAAAACAACAAAATCGAGTTTTCAGCCAAAAAGCATGCTGTATAAAACAGCATAAGATGTTAACATCTTGTGAACTTATTCAAATCAAATAATATTGTTTTTTAATGATCGATACTTTTTATAAAACTCTTTTTGATATTATGGATAAATGTGTGCCAAAAAATGTAACTCACAAGCAATCTGGTCCCCCTTGGAGCTCCAAACAACTATCAAAACTTAAAAATAAGAAGAACAAACTCTATAAAAAACACAAACAATCTAATTCACTTATTGATTTTGGAAATTACTCAATTTGCCGTGCGGAATATAATTTGCTGAACACATCGCTGTACAACAACTATATAAATAACCTAAAAAACGATTTCAAACTTAATCCTAAATCTTTTTATAATTTTGTGAATTCCAAAAGAAGATGCCAAGAATTTCCACCTGCTATGAAATTTGAAGGTCAAGAATCTGATGACGCTGCTATCATAAGCAACATGTTTGCTGATTTTTTTGCTAAAACCTATACTGATGTCAAATATAACCTATCTGATAATTATCCATATCCTTTGCGTTCAACAAATCAAATATGTTTTCCTTCCATTGAACATTCACTGATTTCTCAAAACTTAAAAAATTTAAAAATATCTTTTAATCATGGACCTGATGGAGTTCCAAGTTGCATATTAAATAAATGTGCCGAAAGTCTTACCACTCCTTTATCGTACATATTTAACGTTTCAATCAAGCACGGTTATTTTCCTAAGCTTTGGAGAAAATCGTATATAATACCATTATTTAAATCTGGATCTAAGTCGAATGTGATAAATTATAGGGGCATTGCCAAACTTAGTGCTATTCCAAAAGTTTTCGAAAAAATTGTTACAGATTTTTTCTGTCATCAAGTAAAATCTACATTATCACCTTTTCAGCATGGTTTTCGCAAAGGTTGCTCAACAACTACTAACCTTTTGAATCTTACAATACATGTTAATCGAGGATTTGTTAAGGGACAACAAACGGATGCGGTTTACACTGACTTCAGTAAAGCTTTTGATAAAAAATAAAAAAAAAAAAAAATTATTGAAATTTTGTTCTTGTCTGACTTTTTTTTTGGCCTTTAACCATTCGATATAATGACATATTTTTTTTTATCTTTTCAGCTCCAGTTTCAATTTTCCCCTTTTAGAAAAAAAGTCATTTTCAGTTTAAGCAACATTTAAATCAATAAAGTTAATTTAATAATTCAACAGACAAGAAAATAAATTTATTATAATGTGTTTGAGCAAAACGTATTCTGACTGCAGTGAATTGCTGCTGCTGTTCTTTTTTTATATATTTATTTTTCAAACGTCTGGCTGCTGGTGTTGTTGGCTGTCTGCCTGTCCGTCTGTCTGTCTTTAAGTTGTTTATATTTTGCCTTTACGGGCCATCTACTTTTTTGCTTAAGTTTTGTTATTGAGTTGTTGTCATTTTCTTTCATTTGTTTAGTATATTTTTGGGGTTGTTTGCACAAGATATGCAGCTATTTATTTTTTTCATTTCAATATGTCATAAAGTATTTTGCCATGATAATCACAAATTATGGCTTCAAGAGTGTACAGACTTAGCAGTAAACAAATCAAAATTATTTGGGAAGTAAACTCATAAAAACGAAAATAAAACATGAAATATCAAAATTATCATGGTTATATTTATGTTTTCAAAAAGTTTTGTTTAAAGCTAGGAAATATGTACTTGGCTTTTTATATTTTTGCAATAAAACTTAACTAAAAGTTTTTGTGCGAAAGGAAAGAAAAGGCAATAAATAAAGTTTTGAATACATAATTTATTTCTTTTAACAGCATAATGATTTAAGTTTTTTTTTTCCTTTTTATACTCCAAAAAATAAAGCTTAGAAATTGCAAGTAATCATATTGACCTACTTATGGCAATGATCTAAAACAAAACTAACTTAAATTTCGATAAATATTTGATTTTTAAATTATCAATATAATGGAACAACAATACAGCAAAAGTATAAAAAAAGCAAGACAAAAAAGAAACTTAAAAAAATACTTCTAAAATTTTCCTATACGTATACTTTAGTTTACTTATTTTTCTTAATTCCTATAAAATCTCCCTACATTATGCTTTAGTTTTATTTTATTTTTCCTTGCATATTGTAAAAACTAAAAGTATGCTTTAGATTATTTTGCTTAGCTAGGTTTCTTGCAAATATTTGCCTTAAATGTGCATACTCAAAATAGCACAAATGGCATATAATCGTAAAGAAAGAAAACTTTGCATTAAGAATACCAACGAAGAAAAAAAAACTAGAGAATATAACAGGAATATGTTTGTATCCTTAAAGTAAACTTAGGTTTATTTTATAACAATTTAGATTTTATTAGCGATAAAAAATTTGCATACGATTTTTGTAGCATATTTTAAGGCAGAAAAAGAAATAAAAGCTATAAAAAAATATTATAGTGTTATTTGAGGTAACAGAAAACTTCATACATTTGTAGCAGTTATTTGGGGGTATATCTATATAAATCTTAAGAATGGAAATTGTATTTTCAGCAAATTTGTAAGAAAAAAATTCAACATAAAACAAGGTAATCAGATTAGAATATAGTCTATGGACTAGTTTTAAGTCTAGTTTTTAGCACAGTTTAATGTCTTTACTATAGCCTAGACTAAAAGATTCAAGTCCATGATATTTTGGCAACACTAATTAATGTCTAGTCTATATTACAATCAGCGTTTCCATGACCAAAATAAATTTGTAACCAAAATGTAAAAATAAAGTAACCAAAAGCGAAAAAAAGTAACCAAAATTATTTTGTATTTGTATTTTATTGGCACTTCAGTTTTAAAATTGTGTGTCTAAACAAGAAATAGTGTTTGTTTGTTATTGTAGGCTCATAAGCCTCTGGACCGGTTTTTAGAAGTGTTGACATTATAAGTATTACCGGTGGCCAGGAAAGAACAAAAGGCTGTATCATTTTTAAACACTTTTTAAGCCAGAGCTTTCAAACTTTTTTATAAAGAGCTCTTACAAGTAAAAGTGCAAAATTGAGCTAAATTATGCTGTAGATATTTTATATATAGATGTTTTTTTTTATCATATTAAACGGGATGGGATCGGAAGGGCCTTTGACCTTTCAATTAGACCTATGAAGCATTAGGAGTAGCAGATAATGGTCATCTACATTTCAAAGTGTATACCTTAAAGTTTAGGCTTCTAAAAAAATAATTTTTAAGTAGATGAAAAATGTATTTTAGATGTACAAATACCACACATAATTTTAAGGGTCAGAAAAGCAGATCGGGAAGTTCATGTCCCAAAACAAAAAATTGGTAATTTTCGCCTTGAAAAAGTAACCAAAAAGGAAAAAAAGTACACAAGTACACATTGGAAAAAAAGTAACCAATTATGGTTGAAAGGTACCAAGACGGCAACGCTGATTACAATAAGTAAACTATAATTAAGTCTAGTCTATAGTTTATTTTATAATTAAAGTTAAGTCTTGTCTTTTCATTAGATTTTAATGTTTTTTACAGTATTTCTACACTCATAGAAAATTCATGCCCTAACATAAGCATTGTGGTATCAATGTTATAACAAATTGCATTAATGAGGCAAAAAGTGACATCAATCCAATGACGACGTCATCATAAAATTTTGTCATAAATTTCATGCGTCATTTATGCAATGAATACAGTGACATCAATTCGATGCCACATTTTTTGTATTATAAACATTATTTTCATGTTCAAAAAGCAAAATAGAAAGCAAAAATTCCCATATTCTTTTTGTTTAAATTTTATAGTTAAATACATAAAATTTTCAAAGTAGACTGATTAGGAATATCCCAGTAAAAAATGTGCTCCAAAACGAGCAGGTTTTAAGTATGAATTCTTACCTCAAATTGATTTTAACCTGCTGATGGGATGCCTGATTTTTTATGGGGTGTTCCCAGAGGACTATTTTATGCTGACAATAAGCGCTTCTTTAAACATGCAAACAAAACATATTTCTATGCCAAAGTTCATGTTCCTAGGTTTTTAACAAAGTTAACCTATAATTTTGTGTTGCTAAGTTCAATAGTATAGAAAATTAAAAAAGTACCACTCGTAGAACACAAAAGCAAATGAAAGAAAGTATATTTCCCCTATTATTACAAAATATGTACAGGTTATACGCGTTTACTTTCTCAGGACATTGCAATTTGAATTTTATGTTTCTAGGTACAATTCTTACGAAAATTCAAAAAGTACCAGTTAAAGAATAAAAAAGTACCAAAAAGTACAACAAATTCTCTAAAAAATCCCTCTAAAGTATCAAAAATTGCAGTATTGCAGTGGGGACCGATACTTTACTACGAATATGTCAATGAATGGAGAAAAATGTTTTGTAAAAAAAGTACAACAAATTGTTACGATTTTCACCACTTAAACGTTCGAATTTCCAAAAAGTTTCAAATTTATATTCGTATTTTTTTGATAAGTTTTGAATGTGGTATAATCTTTGTTTCTAGGTTTATTGGTTCAAAAGATAGATGCGGTCACTAAAAAGTACCGTTTTCCCTCTAAAAAAGCCGAATTTAAAAAAGTACCAGACACCTTATTTTTTTTTTTAAGAAAAAAAATAAGTATTTCAGTTTTTTTTGTATCTCTTTTAGTTTTGGAGATATAGAGTTATCGAATTTACCCTCTAAACATTCGAATTTACAAAAATCCCGTATTAGTGGATCGATTTGGGGGAGAGACCCACCTCCGGTTTGAAGTTTTTAGCTTCAGGCGTTTAGGCTGTGCGATGATGAATCAGTCAGTAACGTTACAATTTCATATATATAGATTGAAGAAGTGTAACAATAATAGGTCTGTTTCTTTATACTAGTTTGTGGTCCTTCAGGATTGAAATCTGCACGAAAATGACAACGATTTTGAGAGAATAAAATTATCCTCCTTCGTGCACGAAACAGACCAGAACATTTCTTCGTTTCAGTTGTGTAAATTATTAAAAAAATGGTATATTTAATAAAAAAAAAATTTTTTGTACTAAAAAACCAATTAAAATACCTTGACGTTTTGTTTGTCTTAACAATGTTGTTTTTTGTGTACCCGTACTTTTGTCCCTTTATGAGGAAAATTCATTCTTACTCTTATTTTGACAAACTGAGCTATTATATTGATATAAATTGGAAGCGTTTGAACATATACATGAGACTCTTGACAATTTGTATTAAGAATTTATTGGAATTCATGTACAAACCCGAAAGTTACCTAGTGGGAAATTTGTGTCAATTTGGTTCTAAAGCACTTATTCCGTGACCAGTGAACACAGTATTATATTAAAAGGAACGAATTGTTATAGGCAAAAAACAGGACATATCAATTAAATCAATTAACTGGTGATATCATGTTTAATAAGAAGTTACTCCCGAAGAAACTTGAATGACAAACAACTACGTCATGTGAATGGATTTTGTACGGGAAGTGGCTGTTTTTATTTGGTTCTACTACTTGAAGGGGATCTGTCATATAAACTTGGTTCAATTGGGACAATGCTTGCGACAGGCATTATATTAACCGAAATCGAAAGTATTCATGTATTGGTTATTTTAGTGACCTGTTACAAAGTTTAAAAAGGTGTCAATTAACCCCCTTCTAGGACATCGCAATGTTAAAGTGACAAGTCAACTTCATATGAAGTGTTAGAACTAGAACCATTTTAAAACTTTCACGTAACAAGTTTGGTGTTAGTTCGCTTTACCCTAGGGTATACAATGAATTCTGTTTTAATTTTATTTGTGTTTTACTAATTTTAACATCAAAATGATTTTAATGTTTTTTTATAATTTTTTTTTTGGAAATAATTTAATAACAATTTTGATTTAAGTTGAACTGTTAATTTTTAATTTCTTGATATTCTTTAATTAGGCTTGATTTCATCAAATTTAATTTTCATTAAATTATTTTCCCCGAGGAAGGAATTGTTTACAACTTGGAATTTTTTTATTAAAATTTATTGATAATTTTTCTTGGCTGAGCTGGGATTTTAACCCGGGTTGTTTTTTACATGTTTCAAGAATCACCACATTTTATCTTCAGAAAATCTTTGAGTTCTAACCACTGCACCTCTGCGGTGCCCGCCAACCAGTTTAATAGATACATTTTATTTGTATATTTTTTATGCTTGCTCTTAATTAACAATTGTCTTGATAAAAACACTGAAATTTATTGTTGATGGGATAAGCTATTCCTATGCGCATTTCACTCGTTGCTTACGCCAGATCATCAGGGAACTTCATCCAAAGATTTAAAAAAAACCAAAGATATTAAACAAATAAAACTGTTAATAAAAATTGGGAATTAAGCACGACCAACAAAATCTTGTTAGTTAAACATTTTGTACTCCCAAAAATTACTTTGATAATTGTTGCTCTTTTTTTTATAATATTTTTAAAAAATATTGTCCCCTTTTTTTGGGAAATAATTTTTGGCTGCCGTCTTCTTTTTCTGTAATAATGGCAACCCTAGTCTTAGCGGTAGCAAAAAAAAAAACAATTACTACAGAGTTCTATCTCTTGTCCTTTTCTTATTAAATTGTAAGTTTTACGTTCTTCCTTTTTTAAAGCATACTTTTTGGCTTACATTTCCTCGTTGTTGTTTTTTTTTTTTTTTTTTTTTTGTTTGCTGACTATGAAATGGCTTCGACAAATGCATATTTTATGTTACAGTTACAATAAAAATTTTTCCCAACATTTCACATGATAACTACTCCATTTTTATGTCATAAGGAATTATGTGTGCAATAAATAATAAGAATTCTATCAAAATATTTAAATTGACACAAACATACATATATGACCTAAATTTGTATGCTATGCTATTTAAATTTATTGCAGCCTAACAGTAGACTATAAAAAACAAAGAAGTTATTAATCATAAGCATTTGAGTGTAGTAAGAATTTATTCAGTTGAATCTGAAAAGGTTTTATGTTTATTGTATTGGTTTATTGCTTAACAAAAAATAAAATGAATGAACATATTAAAATCTGAATTTATGAGTTTCTTAAAGCAGTGGATCACTTTCTAACGTAGTTTCTTAATACAATTTTGTGGTTTATTTTGGAATTTTTCAAAATGTCTTTGTTTTTCAGAAGAAAAAAAAACATTAAAATATTTTACTTAAATATATTCTGATTAACGGATAATTTCACCAAGTTCAGTTATAATTAACTACAAGTTATTGCTATCAAAAACATATTGTTAACTTGAAGTTAAAATAATAGTTAGTTTTAACTTAACTTGGTGAAAAAGGCTGTAAGCGTATTTTTGCTTGCTTTTATTTATTTATAACTTTTGCCAGTAAATTAAATTTACATAAAATATCTACATATTGATAGATTTCGTTGATAATTGATTTGATCTGGTTTGGATTTTATTGAAACATGAATAATTTATTTGAAAATTTTTTTTTAATACAAATGGAAAATCAATGTTAAAATTGATGAACAAATTTGCTGTAGGTAAATTGGAAAATATTAAATTTTTGGTGAAATAAAATGAGAATTGGATTTAAATTCAAAATTTGTTTAGCAATTGCAAAGAATAAAAAAAGGTCACATATTAACGTCTAAAAGTAGTAATTAATTTTTTTGTTGTAGCTTTATCCTAAAAATATGCTTCAAAAACCCAGGATTTAATAACTCATATTTATAATTAAAATTTTAGTTCAATTTCAGTATTTAAGTGAATTCTTTAGTCAATTTTGTGAAGCATTTTGTGTAAAATCTAAAACAAAAACTCAAGATTTTTTAAGAAATGAGAACAAGAGATCGTAGAATGTCACCTTTTCTGAATATCGCATTTTTTCTAATAATTAGAGTTGCCGCATCATAAGATTAATCTGTTTTTGCAAGTTTTTGAGATGCAAAAAATTTTGTAATTTTTTTCAAAACAATAAAAAAATCTTTTTGTATAATTTAAGTAGCTTTTATAAGTTCAGTTATAATTAATCTTTAATTCTTAAAATTAAAATTAATCTTTACTCAGTTTAGTTCGTTTAAAAATGAAGGATGGTCCAACAAAAATGCACGGTGTTGATTGTGAGTCACACCTTAACCTCAAAGTTTTTTGCCCAACTTAATTCGACATTTCTTTGTTTCAGTTTCAAATTCAACCATGGAGAGGTACACAATTGAGCAGCGCTTTAAGACTGTTGAAGCCTTCTACGAAAATGGGAACTCAAATTAAAATGCATTCCGTGCACTTCGAATGTGTCCACAATTGGAAGAATTGTGTGCAAATTTTAGCAAACCGGGTCTGGAAATGTCAAAACACCATCGGACCGTAAATTTTCGAAAATAACGGACTTATTGTAGCCAGAAATGAAGGATATGGACCTTGACGATATGTGGTTTTAACAGGATGCTGCCACTTGCCACACAGCCACCGAAACAATGTCTCTTTTACGCGAGAAATTTAATGGCCGTGTTATCTCACGTCGTGGCGGTGTCAATTGGCCGCGTGGGTGTTAATTGGTCGTTGGACTTCTTTCTTTGGGGACATTTAAAAGAAAAGTGTCGTCAAAAAGCCAAAAACAATTCAAAAGCTAAAGGATGAAATAATTCAGCACATTAACGACATTAAACCTCAATTGTGTCCCAGAGTCGTTGAAAATATGGACCATCGGATAGAGGTTTGCCACCGAAGCCGAGGCGAGCATTTGGCCGATATTTTGTTTCACACATAATTGCCATAGATCCTTCTATTAAAATAAAAAATATTAAGATAATTCACTGAAAACTTTTTGCTTTATTTACAATTAACATCGTTTGCTTTGCTTGGACCACCCTTTACAACCAACAATTTGTTTAAATATGTTTCTTGTCATTTCCCTTGAATTAAAAAAAAAATAACTCAAATCTTAATGGATTTTCTTTGTAATTTTCATCTGAAGATTATTCCTGTTTATGATATCAATCATAATTTTTTTTTGTTTTGCCTTTTTGCTTGTAAAATAAACAAATTATTTTTTTTTTTTTGATTTCATTACATTCGACACGTTTCAAGTTCAATATTAAAAAAAAGTCTTGATCAAGGTTCATTTTATTGCGATTTTAATTTAATATTGATTCATAAAAATGTGTTTTTGTTTATTTAAATTGGGAGGGAGTAACAACAAATGTAATCAAAGCAAACAACAAAATTATTCAAATATTTTTTAAAATATGTATGAAAGTTCTTTGCAGTTTGAAAAAATTTTTGGAAATAATTCTAAAAGAATTCATTTCATTTCTTATAACTCTGACTAATTTCCAATTTTTTTTTTCAAATTCTATAATAAATGTTTTTCAACTACTACATTCTATTATTCTTTATTGATCAATCTTTTACTTGCTTTATAGTCTCAAATAATACAGTAGATAACGGCTATAAGAACATTTCATAAACGAAAAACTAGCTTTTTAGAAAGTATGTTAAAAGCACTTTGCCTTTTTCAATATTTGTCAGTATAAAAAGTACTAGTGTTTGCCTAATGTTTGATATTATTTTTATGCAAATATCTGTTGCATTTCGACAAAACATCTTAAGTCGAGATAAGATAGCGAAAAAGTCTTAAAAAAAACTCGGTGAAAAATTCTTTTTGTCAAATAATAAAATAAACCAAAATTAAGAAACAATTTCGTTTCTAATAGAACATTTTAAAAACGTAACCAAAAATTTTTTTGAATGGAAATTCGTAAAATTCCCAAATTTTTTTTTTAAAAATTTTTTAATTCGACTTAAGATGTTTTGTCAAATTGCCACAGATATAAAGGAAACATAGAAAATGCATCTATATAAATATGAATTTGCATGTTTCGAGCATTTATTTTTTTTCGTCTTAATGCATTGATTTGGCGAGGGACGACTGTCGGTTGATATGTTATCATCCACGTGAGTAAATTTAATTTTGTAAGTTCAATATAAAAAATATTAGAAAAAATCAATTGAAAAACCAAAAACTGTCTCAAAGTCTTCTCCTATAGATTCTAATCCATTTAGGATATTGCATGTTTAATTTAGGTTTCGTTGTCTAATAAAGGGTGGTTTAAGGGCCGATGTTGAATGTGAGCGTCAAGTTTTTTTCTGCATTTAATTTGATATTTCTCAATTTCAGACTAACTCAATTTGAACCATGGAAAAATACAGAATCGAGCGACGCGTTTAAGTTATTCAGGCTTATTATGAAAATGAGCGTTCAAATCAAAATGCATATCGTGCACTTCGTGATTTTTTCGGTCAATTTAATCGTCCAAATGAGCGTACAATCGGAATAATCGTGCGAAAATTCGAATTGCACGCTCGTCGTTGATGAACATAATGCAAAAAGACTTGGATTTACACCCTTACAAGTTGCAATTGACTCAAGAACTAAAGCTTGACAAAGTTTAAACCCAATCGGATAACGCCAACACGTGTCTCATTGAGCATAAATTAAGGGAAAACACCGATCTTTCACTTAAATTCGTACAGCTTATAAGAACAATTTTTACGGTATTTTTTTATTTTCTTATATCCTTTACCCACTGTAATGTGCTTCGAAGAAAAATTCGAAGTAAAATTGCCTTGATTGCAATATACAAACAAAAGGCATGAAAACATTTTACAAAAATTTATACCAAGTATAAACAAATTTTAAATGGTTGCAACATTTTATTAATAGAATGAGTATAAAATATTGTAAACAAATAACTTGACATTGAAATGATTTATTAAATTTTAGCCAAAAGTACATAAAAGTAAAGAATAAGGTCGTTGAAAAAGGCAAACAAAATGGAACGCAAAATTTTTGGTGACTAACGTAAGTGGAATGAAATGTACGGCCATGTTTTGGAAGTCGAAATCACGTGAAAATTTAATCGATGGATATTTTTATATAAATTTTTTTTTAAATTTAACGTATTTTTTCCTGATTTTTAAAGTAGTTCTGTTCCAATGTTCTGTCGCGTCGAGAAACTTTTCGATTGAAATGTGCGAAATGAAACAAAAATGCAATAGTATATTGAAACAAACAGCTGTTGTTCTCACTGAACTCTGTCTGTAACTTTTTTTACGAGTACTTGCTGTCACGTAAGGAAATTAGTCGCTAATTTACAGAAAAATGTGTCTGTATTATTTTTGTGAGAAAAGTTCCCGCTTTGAACTCTCAAGTAAACTCACGAATAAAAATCGGGCGAGAAAAAAATTTCAACACTAAAAACAATTAAAAAAGCAAAATACAAAGAATAATAATAATACAGTCGAACTTCCTTATAGTGAACTTCTATAAAATGAAGCTCTCCTTATTATGAACTTAAATCAAAAACACAACTTTTTCGTTCCACTTTCAATGTATTTTGATCTCCGTAGAATGAATTTCCATACAGTGAACTTTTTTTTTACAATGAACAAAATTTTGGAACCAAAAATACATTTTACGTGTACCGTAATGTACCGCAAATTAAAACAAAAAAGTTAATTATTTTACTTTTAACACCAGTTGACCGAGTTTAGTGAACGAAAATGACGCACCGGAGTAGCCTTTCTCTTGCAAAAGTTATTAGTAATTAATAAAGTTGAAGAAGGGACATCAAAGAAAAAATATATATGTAGCTAAAGAGTTTGGAATTCTTCCCAGTACATTATCAAACATTTTAAATGTAGTTCAAACAAAAATACCTGATTATTTTAAATAAATAAAAAACAAAAAAAAAAATTTTCTTTATAATGAAGTTTCTATATAGTGAAATAATTGTCTGCCCCCGTGAAGATTCATTATAGGGAAGTTCGACTGTATTTTGTTCCTTGCACATTTTTTTATTGTTTAATTTTTTTGCTTTTAACATTTTTTATAAAATCTTTCAGCCTAAGTCAGCCTAATCGGTCCACAAATTACTGAGATATGAGCAAAAAACCACGACTGCTTAAATTCTATCCA
The DNA here is from genome assembly GCA_949318255.1 of Pollenia labialis. Taxonomy (NCBI): domain Eukaryota; kingdom Metazoa; phylum Arthropoda; class Insecta; order Diptera; family Polleniidae; genus Pollenia; species Pollenia labialis. The sequence goes on along the minus strand of OX439141.1, from coordinate 27,110,687 downwards.
AAAATCCCTTCTTGCTGTTTTTTTTATTTTAGTTTTATGTTTATCTGGAGAACGGCAAGAGCCAAAGTTTCCAAATTAGCTACAAGCGTCTTGGTTATCGAAACAGAAGATCCGACAAAATGTGGGCCTGGTACAACATCGGGGCGGGATTGGCCAAGTGGGCGAGGCACTTCCCATACAAGGGCATTATAGATTTCTGTACATCTGGAGAACGACAAAAACCAAAGTTTTCCAGATTGGTAACAAGCATTTTGGTTATCAATTCCCAACATCCGACAAAATGTGGGCCTGGCACAAACGGTATTTAAATAACTTTCCATTACTATCGCAACATGGCGAAGGGTATATAAGATTCGGCAAAGCCGAATATAGAACCCTTGCTTGTTTTTAATTCATGTTTATACTCCTTGTTTCTCAATTACTTCACACCTTTACCGTGTCAAAGTTTTCACATTTCCTCTAAAATTGCAACACAAAAATTCAAAACAATTTCACGGCATCATCTGTTTTATTACAACCAAAGAAAATGTCGTGTGTCATTTAAGAGGAAAATTATTATAAATTTTTGCAAGCAAATTAAAGAACAAACCCGTCAAGAGAATGAACACAGCAGCAACAAGGATATCCTTTATCCTTTTAGGCTGCTTCTTGTTGTTGTTGTGCTTGCGATAAGAAAACAAGGAAGTGTAAACTAATAATTATGTCATGTTTTGCATTGTTTTAAAGATGCTGCTGCATGTTCTCTCTCAATTTGTTACACAACACATGCAATTATGTAGAAATAACCTTTTAAGATTTTCGCAAAGTTTTTTTTTTACAAAATAATTTTATGCTTAATTTATTTTATCCTTTTACGCTTGATTATAAATAAAATATTGCAAAAATTGTTTTCTAGATCACCATTAATAAAAGATTATGAATTATGTTTTTTTTTTTCAAGAAAGAAAAATTTTTTAATTGAAGGGGGGTTGTTGCCACATTTATGACAGTTTTTTTTACGAAAAAAAACGTGAGAAAATCTTAAAAAAACACTTTCAAAACTACTGCAAATTTTATTTTGCTAAACAGCTGCTTTTTACAAAAAAAAAAATCAGCTTTACGATTTACTTAAATCTGATTCCAGCTTATTTTAAATTAACTTTAATTTTCTAGCACTTTATTATTTTTTTTTATTTCCATTCTTGTGAAATATTTGTTCAAGGATTATGGCAAAAAAAAAAAATGTTTTACATTTCTTTAAAATCTGCTACTGTCAGTCCAAATAACAGGGGATTACTGTTTAACAAAAAAAAAAAAAAAAAAACATGCAAATATTCTGTTTTACTATTCAAATCTAGAATATCGATGTTGTTTGTTGCATTATTTGCCATATTTTTTATGTGTTTTAAGCCGTTTTAATCTTTCAAATCGTTGCAGATTCTTATTTTCAGCCAACAATGCAACAGAGAATTAACGAAATACTTGCCATGCTATATGCCACATTGTTTCTTTTCTTCCTTCTATCTGGGTAATATTTACTTAAGATTTGTGCCTGTTGTTTACTGCCACAAAACCAATATGCAACATTTTGTACTCAATATTCAATATTTGCCTCAAATACCACAAATTTTTTTTAAATATCTGCAGTAGACTAAAATGGGGAATTTTACAAAAATATAAAAAGAAAATCCACCCTTAAAGAAGTTTACAAGACAATAATGAATTGTCTTTGAATAGTTTTTACTGACCGATTGATTTGCATATGGCTGCATAAATTTTGAAAAAGGCAAAAAATAAATATTTAAACATGACGTTGCATTAGAGTATAGAAATTATTTGCATTTGGGCATGACTGATTATATCAAAGAATTATAGAGAACATTTTTAAATTGAAATCCTATAAACAGGATTGCAAGATATTTAAAAAATCTTTCTTAATAGTTTGAGTAAAATGTCCCATTTAATAAAAAAAAAAGAATTTTTGACGTAAATTTTATGTAGAAAATTATATTTTTTAAAAATTTTTGTGAAAAAATGACTGTGGAAAAATAAGTGAATTTATGTAAACATTAATGACTTTTTGGAAAAATAAGTCCCACTGTGCGTTGTTATGCTTATCTAAAATTTAAAGAAAATTCAATTAAATAGTAACAAAAAAAATAATGAAGTTACTTTAAAAATTTTACAACTGAAATAATGTGAAACAAATTATTTTTATTGCGCTAAAAATGTGAAAAAAGGGTATTTTTCGAAAAAAAAAAAATACTTTGTATGAAAAGTAACTTTTTGTGAAAAAAGTGTAGTTTTGTGCAAAAAGCTGCCTTTTGTGAAAAAAGTGTCGTTTTGTGAAAAAGCGACTTTTTGTGAAAAAAAGTGATTTTTTGGGAAACAACCGGGATTCGTCCCACTGTGCGTTATCCTTAATTTAAAGAAAAATCAGAAAAATAATAACAAAAAAAAAAAAAAAAAAATACTAATGAAGTTACTTAAAAATTTTACAACTGAAATAATGTGGAAAAAATTATTTTTATTGCGCTAAAAATCTTTTTCAACCCTCTTGCGGGCTTAAAATTGCAATTTGAAGTCGAATTTGTGTAGAAATATTGCTTGTATAATTCTCTTAAGCCAAATGATCTTTAACCCACAACTAATGGTTTTTTTTCAGACAGAAGTAGTGTAATTTTGGAAAAAAACAACCCTCGAATTGGATTTTTTTTTTTTTTTTTTTTTTGGGAGAAAATAAAAGAAAGTTTTAAGTTAGTTTTTTAGGGAAGATTTTAAAGGGTTTTTACTTAAAGAAAATGTTGTAAAAAATGTTGCTAATGTTAACAAAACGAGGAATAATTCAATTTAAAAAATTCAACCCAATTATAAATAGAAATTGTCCGGGAATTTTTTCCCCTTCTCCCATTTTTCCTATTTAAATTCAAGGAAAAATTGGGGAAAAAGGAAAAACTCTCGCCGTATTTTTTTTATACATAATTGGACTGTATGTAGAACATTTTTGAAAAACATTCAAATAAACCTTTACAAATTTTTGAATAATCGCCCAAAATAAACATCAAATTCTCAAATAAAATCAATGAAAAATTTCCTGAAAAATCTTAAATTTTTAAAAAGCATTTAGCAAGTCAAACAGTAGATAGTCGAAAGAGAAAAAAAACATTTCTAAATTTTTTTTTGTTTAATATGAAATCAATCAAAGCCCGATCTAGAAATGTACAAAGAAAAACATTCATTTACAAGGCTCTCAATAAACCAAAAGTCACCCTCTTTATTTAGATCGTGGCGCAAAAAGATGTTGCCTGCTAAAATATAAAATGATCTTAAGGTTTGCCTTCATTTATTAGATCAGGCATGACTGAAATGTATCAGTCATTTAATATGGTTAATTTTTTTTCTAAGATTTCCAACAATTTTTTAATGATTGTTAAACATGTATTGTAAATTGTTGGCAGTTTTGAGTTGGATTAAATACCAAAATAAATTGCCAGTATATTAATCTTGAAGGAAAATAATAAAAGAAAATAAGAAATTTTTAAATTTGTGTTGTCTCCGATAAAGATTTTACAGTGGACAAATGTAGAGCGATAACTTTAAGGATTATTTTGTTAAGAAATTTCAAAAATACATTTAACAGGATTGTTTTCTTATTAAAAAAATTGCAAAAAAAAAGGATTATTTGAATTAATTTGTTCACATTTATCAAGGATTTAAAAACTTTTAAATATAGAAAATTTTTATATTTAGCAAATCGTTATTGTGAAAAACCAGGGCGTTAAATACTCACAAAATATTTGATTGAAAACCAACGTACCTGAAAAGAAAAGAAAAATTATTTTGAAAAAAATCTTGTAGCATTTATAAAATAAAGATCTTTAAAGTATTTTTTTTTTCAAAAGGAGTTTCTAACTTAGCAATAAAGTGTAGTCACGCTTTGACTACAGTGAGATCAATACGATGTCACATTTTGTGTACAAAATATTAACATTATTTTCATGTTTTATAAGTAAAATAAGAAGCAAAAATTCCCATATTCAATTTGTTTAAATAATTTAGTTAAACACATAAAATTTCCAAAGTAGAATGAGTACGAAAACCATATCGGGCATGCTGCTGGCGTCTTATAATTGAGTGTTTTTCTTAAAAAAAAAGCGGAATACAATAAAAATAAAACCAACGTGTTTAACGGTTAAGTAAATGATAATCACCCTTATTGTGTTTGTCGTATTTAAAATACGCCTACGACTGTTTGGTAATAGATTAAAGAGAACGTGAACTTATTTCCTTTAATCTATTACCAAACAGTCGCAGGCGTATTTTAAATACGCCAAACACAATAGGGGTGAATATTCTATCACTTCAACTTAAGCCAATCCCAAGGACAAACTGTCATTAAATTAAACCGTATGTGCACTTTTTCGCTATGTTACTGAGTCGTCGCATTGAGGACATTTGTAATTAAACTGACGCCATTAATGACATAATTTGAATATTTGACTCTAATGACAATTTGGCCAAGTGGCGTTAAGACTGACATCACAATGATGAAAAGTGTCATGAGGTCTAAAACAATGACACTTGTCATAGTACTTATATCAAAATACTTTACCGTTATGACGCCTTTTCTATCGGTTTAGTAAAACGTTATAACCACAGACGCATCCCTGTAAGTTTGATTTAGTTTTTAACTGTAAAAAATACAGTTCTGTGCCCCTGTTCTGTAACTCTCGCGTCGAGAAACTTTTCGATTGAAATGTGTGAAAAGAAACAAAAATGCCATATATTGAAAACAAACAGCTGTTTTTATCACTAAACTTTGTCTGTAACTTTTTTGGCGAGTACTTGCTGTCCCGTAAGGAAATTACTCGCTAATTTACATCAGAATTGTATGTCTGTAGCATTTTTGTAAGAAATTTTCCCGCTTTGAACTGTCAAATAAACTCACGAAAAAAATGGGGCGAGAAACATTTTTTACACTCAACAAGTTAGAGTGCTATATTCGGCTGTGCCGAATCTTTGATACCCTCCACCGACAGCTCAGTGGACTTTATATGGGGCCTATAGTAAATTATGAACCGAGCATCACGAAATTTATTAGTGTGAGTAGTGAAGTATTTAATTTTATTTTGATAGCATTATTTATTACGGCTTTAGGAGTACTAAACTGTTTTTCGTTAGTAGGGTTTTTATGGGGCCTTAAGTAAATTATGGACCGATCTTCACGAAATTTCACAGTGTTATTTCTAGTCCTAAAAAACTGTGACGTACCAAATTTTTTTATGATAGCAATTTTTTTTTACGGTTTTAGGCATACTAAACTGTTTTCCGGGAGCAGTGTTTATATGGGGCCTAGGGTGAATTATGGACGGATCTTCACGAAATTTAACAGCGTGATTTCCAGTCGAATAAAACAAATGTTTGCAAAATCTTATCTCATTCCGTGCCTTGTTCCACCATTTATGATATTTTTTGTAACAAAATTATCATTTTTTTTTAGGTGGTGGTTCCACATTTGGATTCATAGCTCTGGTCCTACTGCACCAATTTTGCTGAATTTCAATCCCAAACTGCTTAGGATAACTACAAGCAATTTGGCACTAAGTTTGTTCATTTCTTTTGAGTTGCTCGAAAGTGAGCGTGTTTTCAACAGACGGACATGGCTAAATCGACTTAGAATCACTCAAGGACCCAGAATATATATACTTTATGGGGTCTGAGATGAATAATAAAAAAGTTTCACACGGAATGACAAACTTAATATACCCTCTTCACAACTAATTGTGGTGGAGGGTATAAAAACGATTTAAACAGGCAAAATGCAAAGAATAATATTAATAACATTTATGTTCTTGGCACATTTTTTCATTGTTTAATAATTTTGAATTAAACATTTTTATAAAATATACGATTGTTTTGCAAGGCTCGTTTGCAAACAACAAACATTAAAGTCGCACTTTACATTATTTGGTATATGCGACGGTTGTATTTTCGCCGCAGTCGTTGAAAATTTTTTATTTTAGTAAATTTTGATCGCCGTCAACGACATGTGTGACTGGCGTTCTCAACGCCTGCACATCGGCTTCGAGTACAATTTTATGACATTTATAACGTCGACCCCTTTGCGCAAAATTATCGTGTATGCCAATTTTTTGAAATTGAGTTTTTGATGCAATATTGTTCTACATTCAAAGAGACGTCACCTGACAAAATATTGTAGGCGAATTCCACTTCGTTGCTCCAAAAATTGAATGTATATTTTCATTTTTATATGCAAGCGAACGCAGAGAAAAGTAGAAAAATGGTTGTCCTGTAAAATTTGGTTTTTGTAACATACGATAATTTCGCGCAAAGGGGTCGACGTAACGACGTAATCTCTTTTGATAGTTTTCGACATGAGTTACATACACACATTTTTCCCACTTTTCGAGAAACAATTGAATATTTTGTTTCGCATCTTTTCGATGCGAGAAGTTCTCACTAAAGTTACAGAATGTGGGTACTGGTTCAATTCCAGTTTAGTTTTAATTTAGCTTAAGTGTTATTCTAGTTTAAGTATAGTTCAGTTATTCTTAAGGTGCTAGTTCAGTTCTAGTTTAGCCTGGCTCAGTTCTTCTTCTGTACTAGTTCAGTTCTAGTTGGCTTTCAGTTTAGACTTATTTTAGTTCTAGTTTAATACTAGTTCATTTTTAGTTTTGTTCCAGTTTAGTTAAAGTTTAACATAAAGTTTAGTTCTAGTTTTTTTCTTTTTCTATTTTTCTTCTAGTTCAGCTTTAGATCAAATCGAGATCAGTTTAAGTTAATTTTTTTTTACATTTTAATTTTTGACGATCTTTTTAATTCCTACAACCCATAATTAGCCGTTTTTTTTGTTTTTGGTTCTTAATGAATATAAAACTTTAAATGCTAATAACTATGAATTAAACAAATTTAAGTCTGCATTTGTTGGCATCGAATAATTTAACAAACTAAAAAGGACTTAAACTGACATAATTATCTTTAAAATGCCACAATTTTCTCTTCTAAGTTTTTCAAGCAACAACAGCAACATCATGACATAAATAATACTTTTTTAAATACACAGTAGACAGACTTAAATCTACACATGTAAATGTAAATGTTTTTGCAACAACATAAAAAAGGACTCTCGCTCTTTTTTGTAGTTTGAAACAGTTTTTCTTTTCAATGGAAATGTAGTATAGAAAAAAAAGAAGCGTGAATCCTCTGTAGACTGCGTTTAGGGAAGTAGCGCGTGTGTTTAAAACCACATTCAGTCATACACACTTTACACCGTGACTTTGTTTAAATACTATGCACCTACAAACATTTAAACAAACACACAGCCAGCATTTAGGGGCATGCAACACAATATTTAGCAATTTGTTTTTTTTTTTTTGCCCGATGTCTGTATAAAATGTGTAATTATCGTGAATAGAAATGTAAAGAAGAGTCTGAATGCATGGCAAAAGGCAGGGGAGGGCAGAGGAGTATTTGGTAGGTGTGAGTCATGATGCGGCATTCATTCATTGAATTCATCATGCTTTTGTTTCTTGTTTCTTTTTTTTTTCTTTTACGTTGTTTGAAAAAATTACACCTGTGCTTTGGAGAATTATTTTATGTTTTTTTAAATACCTCATTTGGGTCTGCAATTAAACAAACACATTTAAATGGCTTTAAATGCAAATTGAAAAAATACATGTAAATACATTTTGTTAAATTGTTCATTATTTTTTTTAATAGAAATATTTGAAAAAATTGCTTATGAAAATAAAAGTAAAACTGAAATTAAAATATGACAAATTGGAAGTCTTCGATATTAAAAAAGGACGTCTTAATGTTGTGTTCAGTTCTAGTAAAAGTCGAGTCCAATTCTAGTTTATCTCTAGTTCAGTTTAAACGCCGGTTTGTTCGAAAGCAGTTCTTGTTCAGTTTCAGATCAATTCTATTTGAGTTCTAGTTCAATTAGCAATTTTGTTTGTAATTGCTACAATATTCCGTTTGTTATTGCTACAATATTAATCTTAGACGCCACAAAGTCAATGTATTTATAAAAGATGAGTAGCGGAGGTCGTTAAATGATGTACATCCGTCAATTTTTCTTTCCCGAGGACCTCAGATATGATAGGGACCAGGTTGTTACATTTTTTTTGTACATATAGTCAGAAATAGGCTGCTTTTGAAATTCCCATTAAAAAGAAACCATACTCGGTACCCACTATTTAATACCTGCCCTTTTTTGAAATTTATCTTTATTTCATATTAAATTTAAATGAAACATATTAAAATTATCTTTAATCACGTTTATTTAATATTATTCCATGTTTTAAAAAAAATAAAAAAAAAATATTAAAATATAAATAAATATGGATTCAATATTGAATCCATAAAAACCTGTTTTATATTAAAATCAAAAGTGTATCTTGTTAAATTAACATGCATTCAAAGTTAAGTATGTTAATTTTTTTATTTTCATTCTTAAAATATGTTATAAAAAGAAGACAATTCCCGTATTCTTTTAATTAAAATTATTTAGTTAAATAGTACATCAAGTTTTCAAAGTAGAATGATGACGAAAATCATATCGGGACATTCTGCTGATTGATCTGTTAACAAAGGCGACTACAAAATAAGTGAAACATGTGTTACAGGGGTAAGTGTTTTGAATTATTCTTAAATAAATTAATATGGTGTTTTCGACGTTTCTAACTTGATTTTTTTCTGTGTGTAGTTCAGCTCTATTTCAGCTTTAGTTCAATTCTATTTCTAGTTTATTTTAAGTTCAGTTAAACGAGTTATTGTTTTTAAACAGTGCCACTAATTCTTTAAGCATTTTATTTCTGTAACGAAATTGTAAAAAATTTTGCTGTCTGTAACAAAATTTTATGCTTTAACTGAATCAATTTCCGTTTTATTGAATACCCTGTTTAAAACAGCACAACAGCTAAATGTATTTAGTTGACTTCTTTTGTTTATTATCCTCATTGTATAGACGGATATATGACACGCGTCATATTGTAATTATGACAGACGTCAGTTGACATCATTTGCAAGCAAACAGTGTCCAACATTTCATTGACCATTTTACAAACAGGATTATAATTTTTTATTGGGTTGGTTGGTAGGTTTAACTGCAAGTGGTGTTGGATTACAAAACAACGACTCTTTTTTTTCAAAATATCCAACTCAACAGAATTTCTATTTCGGTGCTTATTAGTGTGTGTGTGTGTGTGTGCATGTGTCTTTAAAGGATACTCATTTTTATGTACGAGTTCGTGTACATGTCGAGATAATGAGGACAACCCCTTTTGCTTAATATTTATTATGTTGCAAAATGTAAATGTTCTGTGTTGTTTTTATGGCAACAGAATGTTGATAGATTTGTCCTAATTTCTTAAAAAAGGATATTCTCATTTCTTCCTGATGAAAGTGGTCAGTCTGTTATGCATTCACTTCTCTTCAGCTACCAGCCAGTCAGCTAACAATCCAAGCACGGCTGTGTAAATAATTTTTATAGCTGTCGGTTGATTTTTTTGTTCTGGATTTCCTTTATAAAAGTAGTCCTGCTGAGTTTTTATGTCTAGTGTAAATTTTTTTGTTTGATAGCAAGACTAAGATTCGTTGCACTTTAACAATGTTCGTCATTGGTTGCAAAAGGAAAGTGATTTTTTTTTTGTTATAAAAATAAAATGTTAATGAAGTCATCATTGGCTTTAAATGCTAAACAGCTGTTTAAAAAAATTTAAAAAAAATCAGAAAATAAGAGGGTTTTTTTTTGAGGTTATCTTCCTTTTAACTTTTAGAAGAAAATAATGTTTTTAGAAATAAAAACAGGAGTTTAAAATAAAAATTCCGCAATGTCTCTTGTCTACATTCGATAGATCATTATTTAGCTTTTAACTAAGAAAAAAGTCCATGAAAAATGTTAATAAACTTACATATCGTTACCTAAAACTCAAAACGCCCTTTCTAACAAAAACTGGCTTTTTTACAAATTCTGATGTACTTTGTTGAGATACATCGGAATTTGTAAAAAAGTTGTTTTTGATTTTCTTGCTATTTGGGGGGCGTTTTGCGTTTTAGGCAACGTGTGTTTTAAACAAAAAAAAAAATCACTGTCAAATGTTATCCATCTCTCATTAAAGTTTATAGAAAACATATTTATTTGAAATATGGTTTCGAAGTTTAAAAAATTGTGACATTGAAGTTGAATGCATTAATAAAATTATTCAGTTTCCTTCTGACACACTTAAATCCCATGATCCATTATGTTGCCATGGAGTTCAACTAATCAGAACCCCCACCGTAGAAACAACCCAAACTTCTAAAGAAGTTTAAAATGCGCTTTAGTTTACCTCCGAGATATCGTACATTTCGCCAGTCGTCTTCTTGCCAGTGCAGGACAGTGACAGAGAAGGAGTTTCACGTTCACCTCCTCACTTTCGTCATCACAGCTATGGCAGTAATCATAGTGTCCGGCTCCCAGACACTGTGCATGTCGCCTATAAGACAGTGGTCCGTGACAAAAGATACCAAAATTGATAGAAGAGACATGGTTCGCCCGTCGTACATGCGGGCCCACAATTGCCTGGCAATTATGCATCCAGTATTCGCGGGTCATCTGTCATTATCAATACCGATCGTTGCAGTTCAAGCTTGTTCAAGCAGAGGTACCCCAATGCCTTCCAGGTCCAGTGGAACCCGTAGGGTAGTGCCAAGTCTAGCTAGCTCATCTGCCTTGCTATTTCCTAGCATACCCCAGTGCCCTGCAACACATATGATCCTAATATCAAACTTCTCAGCCATCTCGTTCAGAGATGAGCGGCAGTCAAGGGCTGTACTCATTGTTAAAAAGAGGGAATCCATAACATCGGTACGGCTTTCAATGTAAATATCCGCAACGGTGGTCGATACGACAGATAATCTGAGCTAGTCTACAATTTCCTTGATCGCAAGTATATCTGCCGGGAAATCAGGAAGTTTTCGCGATAAATTAAGGTGGAGTTCCCTTAAGTGTACTCCGAAGCCAACTCTTTCTCGTGCATTAGAGCAATCCGTGTAGAAGTTCATGATTCTCCTCCTGCCTGGAACACCGTTTTCTTACTCGTTCCGGCTTGGAAGGATTACGTAGCGACGCTCGTGATCCAAAACTGGAGAGGTGAGCTCAATCCTTCGATTTAAGATTACTGTTCAAACCCTGCACTATCCTTAGCAATTTCAACTCGACTGTCAAGTTCATTTGAGGCAAATTGCCGATTTCGAAGCCATCTCTTTCCTTAGCAGATCCAACGTGGGTAGATGAAGGATATTATCTAGCGGATAGGTAGGAGAAATGTAAAGAACCCATGTAGTGCACTGCGAGGCCATTCTCTGCGCCCTCCTCAGTTTTCCCAAGAGGGTTCTCCTACCGAGGGCCGTCCACCATACGACTTTACCGTATAGGATTGACTTTCCTCGCGGTTAATCCCCATTATTTGCCAATGGCCTTTTTGAAGGAGCACAGAGCAGCGGTTGCCTTCCCAAAATGCAAAATTTTATGAAAAGTTCTTAATAGAGAGTTGCTGTTTCCAGAAAGATTTTTCGTTTTCGATAAATTATAAAAATCTTCCATTCATTGAAAACAAATAGTACGAAATTGTAATACAAATTGTTCAAACTCATAAATTATTTCTTTCGAATCGAAGCACGCCATGATAAGGGGCATCGGTTTATTTATTTTGGTTTATTTAAAAATCATTGTAAAGCTTTCGAAATAAAAAATTCGAAACAAGTACTTGTTTGTGGTCTCTTAAAAGAAGAATACAAATATAATTAATTTTTTTTTAAATTAGCATCATATTTTCGTGATTACTTGGTTGTCTATCCCGTTAATAACCGAAAAAAACCAACCAGCTGCTTTTTAAAAAATATTTTTATTTCAAAAATTTGCAACAAAACGGCTTATAATTCTATGCTTTTAATAGTTTTTTGATAAAAATCTAATAAACTCTAGTTATTATAACACAAAAAACAAAAGCCTGTGGCTAAATATTGTCTGTTTAGAAAAAAACTTTTACAAACACAAAAAAATATCTACCAAATCTCTAGTTTATTAAAGACCTTACTTATGTAAGCATTACGGAAATTACGCTTGAGGAATATTTAATATATTTATTTTAGATAAAGATCAACACATCGAAATAAAAACTTATCTCTAAAAAATCCCTTTTGCTCACAAGCAACCACCACCTCAAAGGTATGCTGTGTACCTTTACCGACCGCATGCACACTCTTCTTACAGCCAAAAGCACCATCAAACATTCTAATCAAACACAACAAATCTAACCAGCTTTGCTCACATGGCCCACATAAGTAAAAGGTCAAAATTTTAACCCTTTCCATTTGCTAGGAGATTATTTATACAAACAAGTAATACATTCCATTTCAGACTTCAATCTTGTAGCTTTTTAGCACATGACGGACGACTGACTGTTGATGAAATGTCCTATTTGTAAATGAATGTTTAAAATTAAAACCAGATGCAAGGACGAGCATCCTTTTTTGCTTAATTTACAGAAGAAGAAAAAAAATTGTGTAATCTAAAAAAACAAAACGTTTCAGTGCATTTTTATAATCCTGTTAACAAACTGTGTAAAAAGGGGTGTATTTTAAAGAAAAACACCTAAAAATGTACTCAAGCACTCAGAAAACTTATTTGAAATTCAAATTTAAATTATAGTGGCTAAATTGGCAGGCATTCAAACGAAATAAAAAAGAGAAAAAAAAACTAATTAGTATTTGTTAAGCAAAAAAGCTTTTAAATTAAGTTTAGCTCATTAAAGCTTTCTTATATATAAATTTTTTTCTTTGTTTTACTTACAAAAGCTTTTATTAATTCCAAAGGGTTTGAGAGAGTAAAAGAGTTTTACTTATCAAAACAGGTATTTTAAAACAAGGAAGATTTAAAAGCTTTTAAGTTAGCTTTGATGAAAATTTCATAAAAAAAGATTTTGCAAGAATTAAAACTTTATTTTTATTTGTTCTTAAAAGCCAAAAAAGTTATCTTATTTTGCGAAGTACTAAAGGCTCATATTTAAAACTAAGCGCAATTTAAGCTTTGAGATAAAGCGTTTTATAAAGCTTTGTGCATAACAGCTTTCTAAAAAAACAATTATAATTTATTCTTTACTAAGCAACAAAGTTTGAAGTTGTACGTTTCTAAAAAAGCTTTTTAGTAATTTTGAACAAACATTTCTTAAAAAGGGAAGATAAAAGAGTACCAAAAGTACCAGCTTTTCCTTATTTTAGGCCCCAAGAAAATACACTGTATATTAAGGTAGGCTATAATTAGTATGTATGTATATAAAATGTAACGAAAGGAGAAAAGTACCAATTTTATCCCGTTTTTTATCTTAATGAAAAGTACCAGTTTATCGCTTAAAATGTACCCTATATTTTAATATTTATTATATGCAATCTGCATGCCAAATTTATCAAAAAGATATAAAGTGCCAAAGGAAAAAGAGTCCCGAGAGCACTGGCTTTTCCTTATTTTAGGCCCCCCGAAAGTACACTGTATGTTAATTAAGGCTAGAATCTGTATGTATGTATATCAAGTTTATCGGAATAAGAACAAGATTATCATTATTTTTGTCCGTTTTTACCCCTTTAAAAGTACAAATTTTTCCCCTTAAAAAGTACCCTATGTTTAAATCCTGATCAATGGCCATCTGCATACTAAATTTATCAAAAAGATAAAAAAAGTACCAAAGTACCAATTTTTCCCCCCGATTTTCCTCTTTAAAAATAATTTTTATATTAATCTGGGCCATATTCTTTCTCTATTCTCAAATTTTTTCGAAAATAAAAAAATTACTTAAGGAAAAAAGAGTACCAAAAGTACCAGTTTTTCCTCAGTTTAGTCCCCAAGAAAATTCACTGTATGTTAATGTAGGCTATATCTGTATCTTCATATATAAAATAGGGAAAAAGTATCAATTTTATTCCATTTTTACCTTTTAAAAAGTTCCGATTTTATGTTTGAAAAAGTATCCCACATTTTAATCCTGACCCTAAACAATCTGCATACAAAATTTATCAAACAGAAAAAAGTTTAAATTTTTTCTTGGTTTCCCCTTTTTGAAGCACAATATATTTGAGTCTGGGCCATGCGTATACCAAATTTCATCCAAAGTTATGAAGCGATATTCGCGTCACAAACTTATTAGCCATGTTGTGGAAATGGAAAACATACAAGTGGAATTGAAATCGAGCAAATTTTGAAAACGATCGTGTTTAAAAATTTTATAAATTCCTTTTATATACGAGAACTTCATACTTTGAGTTATAGATTTTACCAAAACTTCTCTTAAAATCAGGAAAAATACAGTGATTTTTAAAAAAAACTTAACGATTTTAATTTCACTCGATTTAAAGAATTAAAAAATTGATTTACAGAGTTTTTCATAACAGGCTGGAAGCTCTAACAAATAGTTCCGGGAATAAAAAGTCTAAAATAAAATAAAAATATAAAAATGTTTTAAAGAAAATATAAGCTACTAAACTTTGTGCATGTATTTAACCTTGGCTTTTAGATAATTGTTTAGTCTGCTAAATCGAAGTAGTGTTTACTTTGTTTCAAGGCGAATTCAACTACAGGTGGTGTCGATGCTACAACAATCCAAAAACAACAGAAACTAGACATAGGGTTTTTTGCATTGCATTGTTAGTGTTTACGGTTCGAAATATCAACCATGCCTAACAAAACAAATCGGTACGAACTGCCAAAATCAGATGGCGTTTCGACACCACCTGTAGTTGAATTCGGCTTGCTTTGTTTATAGTTTGAATTAATTTTTTTTTTCATCCTTTTTCGGTCTTTTAAGTGCAAAAAAACTGTATTTTTTTCAAATTCAATAAAATTATTCGAGTTGGTGAAATTATTCGATTAATTGAAACCCCTTTTTGAATTAATCGAGTAAAAATCGATTAATTTCTTACTCGAGACAAAACGAAAAGTAAAATAATTGGAAACTCTAGTATTTCCTTGACTTAAAAAGACCATATTTTTTTTAACACCTTCAACCCTTTCAATGAACAATGGGACAGTTTACAATAAAAAAGAAACTCCTTTGAAACTGACCACTTTGTAAAAAGAAAACAAAAAATGCAGTCGATTTTTTTTTTAGAAATTAAAAAAAAACAAACTGAAATCCTAACAAAACTATTAGTTCATAAGCGTTAAGTGGTTAAGCATGCGCGTTTAATTAATAATGCAAAAAAAGTGAAAAATAAAATTCCAGTTACGGGCACGCGACTGTAAAAAAACATGAAAACGACATGACATGACTTTTAAAAATATTTATGCAGTTGCCAGCCAGCCGGCCGGTCAAAAATTTGATGTTATTAAAAACAAAAAGAAGTTATGAAAAATTTAGATGAATAAATACTGGCTGACCATTAAGTCATTTGAGTGGTTAAGTGCAGCTTGTGTTTCAAAAAAAAAAAAAAAATTACATGATAAATGATGTAAAAACCAGCAGGACATTGAATTATCCTGAACCCTGCAAATATAAACTTTTTGAATTCAAATTATAACGGTCTGCACTTTCAAGTACATCATATTAATTTAATCCCGCACAACTTTTAGCCAAAAAGATTGGCAACATTTGTGTGCATTTTTTTTATTGCAAAGAATTTAAATTGAACTTGTCTGACCTTTAAGTGGTTTTAAACAGTGCTATTGATACCATAATTTTTATTTTATGTTAATGGTATTAAATTAACTGAAGCAGAACACATAATCATTAATATTAAGCCAAATTTCATGTTAGACAAATATTTTTAGCTTAAACTATTTGCCAACAAAATTAAATCCAATTATTTGCACATTTTCTCTTGAGCCAAAAAATATTAAAAAGACACACTTCATTAGCAACCCTGCAATATTTGCACAGAGCATTCATTTAAAAAAAAGCAGTGCGTAGTAAATAAATTTAACAAGCAGCCAATGATGAATAGGATGACTTTAAAGGGTCTGAAGGGACTCCTACCTAACGACATTTTGTCTAGTTGACCAGTAAAGTCTAAATTAAAGTTAGATCAACAAGTTTACAGCCCTGATATTTCAGAAGTGAGTTCACGGCGACCAGATTTTGGAAAGAAAAAAAGGATAACATTAAAAAAGTAGTAAAATATTTCAACAGCAAAATGTTTGTAACGTCACATCTAGGCTACTTTGTAATAAAGTATTGTACGTTTTTTTTTTGTTAGGACCGGCACTTAGGGGATGACTCTACTAATGCAATGCATTGTATTGGAGCTAGGAAAATAGGTTATGGGAAGGAGGATAGAGGGAGTAGTGGAGTAGTAAACATCCGACTTGAACTTATTCATGTTGTAATTGAAAGGGGAGGATTTCAGCAGGAAGGATATTCCTCATACGAACAGTCCGGAAAAAAACGAATTCTCACTGTAATGCGTTGTACGATTCACCTGCCGATCGACCACAAAAGGATGGGCTCTTGAAGAAAAACGTGTATTACGAGGAAACGTACCGGTTTCGGGAACCAGATCCCTAATTTCGTCAGAACACATCCCATTGTAGTGATGATAAAACAGACAAATACAACCCACATTGCGACGGTGCTCAAGGGAGTCAATAGAATTGGATACCCTACTGTCACCAATGAGAACCTTCGCCCTCTCCTGCATGCGGTCGAGTAGCTCCAAAATAGGCTTTGAAGCACCGGCCCACACATGAGAGTTGTATAAATAGTAAGGAGATCGGATGGAGTGAAGTATATCTTACACTGTCTTAAAAAACCGAGGCACTTGAATGCTTCGTACGACACCTAGAATATATGTTCTGTCCATCGGACATCACATTGTATCTTCATGCCTAGAACATCAGGAGATTCTGATTCCTCAATAATTATACCACCCATATATACAGATGAGGCAGCCTGCAACACTGGGGTTTTCGGGCATTAAAATCGACCCTATTTGCACGACCCATTCCGAGACTATGTCAATGTCTCGGCCAAGCATATTATTTATATTCTGCCTCATAAAACCGACATCGGATACACTTGGTCTGCATACAAATGGGTAATAAAGTCAAAGGTTGCTGTCATCTGCAAAAGCGTAGCTATGGTTGGAAGTTTGACATAGGAGGTCATTTAGAAAAATAAGAAATAGAGTTGGAGAAAGAAGGGAGCCTTGCGGCACCCCCGAATTAATCTTGAACTCGTTTGACGAAACCGCATCTATAACAACTCGTATAGTGCGATCTCTGAGAAAACTCGAAATAAATGCAGAGAAATTACCACCGACACCAAATGCAACAAGTTTTGACAAAAGTGCACCATGCCAGACTCTGTCAAACGCCTTGGAAATGTCTAAAGCAATTTCCTTACTATCGCCAAAATGGTGAATGGAACGGCAACATTTTTCCAATTACAGAGCTAGTGAGTCTCCAGTAAAGCGACCTCTATGAATGTCATACTGGCGGTCGCTTGGTAGGTTTTCTGACTCTAAATATTTGACAAGATGGTAATTTACCATACTCTACAGAACTTTGGAAAGTTCCGAACAAATTGCAATTGGACAGTAATTTTTAGGGTTATTAGCCATTAATTTTTTGGGAATTGACCTTACATTAGCAATTTTCCGGCAGACTGGAAATTCCGCGGCATGGCATAAGGTGCTGAAAAGGTTTGCTAAGGGGCGAGCTTGCGTCGAAGAGCACTGCTTCAAGACCAGTGCAGGTATACCATCCGGCCCAGGAGACTTGTTTTTGTCGAGATCCGCAAGAACCATTTTAACAGCTCGAGCCCGAAAAAATATTCTAGGCATAGTTACGCATACTTTTTCGAGTTCGGTTAGTGGTTGATTTCTAGCTGGTTATTTCGAGTAATTGTACTCTATTGGGCATGTTCAGATAATCGCAAAACGCTAAACATTGGCGATTCTGCTTTGAAATCGCATAAAAGGTGATCTGTAAATGGCAATAGAAAGAAGTTTGGCGACTTCAAGTTGCAAAATTATGCTCAAGGGAACTAGAATATTTGTTAGAACTATGCGAGATCGCAAGCTAAACGCACGAGCTTCAGAACACTATAAAATAAATCTAGCGTTTTGCGATTTCAAATCGTGCGATTGTCAGAACATGGCGGTATACTTTATGAGAATAGTAAAGTACGCGAAAATCCTTTATTTCGCATGATAAGATTTAGCTCGTAAATAGATTCAGGTTCTATTAGTTAGATATATTTGTTGATGTTTTTTATACTTGCGATTTTTCGAAAAAATATAGTCTGGCAGCTCCATTTCACTTGTTTGTTTTGTTTGAGTACATTAAGAATACGACTTATAAGTCATCGTCCAGACTTGCAATTTTTGCTGCAGCAATTATTGAGTTAATGGGTGAGAGTGGTTAGGAAATTGAGGAGGGGTACTCAGTTTCATGTACTCTGCGATTCTGTTTTGTTTTGAAATTCATACACTTCTAAACTTGAAGTTGGCTGTAGGTGTATTTGTATTTATATATTAACTATGAAAAGGGAAAAAAAAAAAAAAGAAAGACACAATTTGCAAGTCTAGAATTTCATAATCTGGACAGAAGTGCAATTTCAAAGCAGAATTTTAAAAATCAGAATTCACAGAGAGTTTTTTTTTCTAAATGAAGAGAAAATGCCAAGGCAAAAGAAACAAAGCGTCTCTTTATCTGATAATAAATATTTTATTTAATTTAATTAAAATCTAGACTGAAAAGATGCTGTGTAATTGTTAAGCAATGTTAATTATTTGATGAAAAGTTGCGTCTTTAAATATAAAAACGAAGAGAAATAAATTTACTTTATATTTATACTGTGTACTTTTTTTTACCTCTAATAGTCAATGTACTTTAATTGCAACAAACACAATTGGGAACCCTAGTCACAACTAAGGCATATTCACAACCAGTTGGCGTTACTAATGCTATCTTGATCATTATGGTGAGTACGTTCGCCATCCTTGGACTAAAATCTCAGATTTTATTTTCATCCGTTTTACTCACACCTGCTTACCACGAAAGCACAAGTTTAAGTTGTAAAGGTTTCTGCGGGGAATTCCCAAATAAGATGTGTTCAAGATTAAACGATGGCCATTTATACAAATTTGCAAATCCAGAACTCTAAGAACCCCTATTCTTTCGTTTAACGAACCGCCAATTTTAAGTCCAAAAGATCAATTATGGTCACATCTGTACAAGTTCAAAATGCATAGGAGTTCCCGGGGATATACAAAAAAAGATATGTCCTAGATTAAACCTGAAATGAAAGTATTTTATACAAACGTGCAAATTCTAGTACATATAAGCTTTGATCTTGCAATAAGCGGTTGTTAAAAAGCTGAGGTTCTCTAAATTTTACTACAAATCGTCTCTGTTAAAAAGCAACAGCACATATAATGATCCGTGAAGAGTGTCTTCCACTTACATGACTGTTTGCGCAAAGTAAGCTACCACGATAACCCTCTTAAATTTAATGGAATAAGATCGCATTATTAGTGTAATCACTGTTCCCCGAAAGGACCACAGAAACAGTTAGAACGCTAGTATACTAGTCGTTGCTGTTGACTCTGACCGGCCGCAGTCTTTAAAACAAAGTCTAAACTCTAGACTAGCTTAAGGCGTTAGCTTATCTAAAATCTCTAAGCCAGGCGACTACCAGTCACCTTCAGCAGAAATAAACTTGCTTAAAAGCCAGAGTTGTCTCTTATTAAGAGCAGTAAAAACTAAAAAGAAACCTCAGCATATGCTTTAAAATTCATGCATCTAAAACAGCCTCTACTTATGCTTTTGAAAACCAGCTATAATCTCGTCCAAGATCCAGCTTTTCGATAAATACATTTAAGTGGTGACCGTTTAGTGACCCAAAATGGAATAAAATGGTGACAGAGAAATGTTTTTTAGTCTTGCGTCAAGTAGAGTGTTACAAATGTTGCAATTAATACAGTATAACTCCTATTCAAAAAAAAGAGTGGCAGCTATTAAAACTATAACAAACAATTATTTGTTTCTTTGATGGGGTAAAAAAAATCTCTGCACTCATCCGAAATATTATGAACCATAAATGTCCAGCATAAAACTAACGACCGTTGAAAATTAGAACAAATTCTTTTTAATGTATTTTTTTGTTTGTTTTTTTTTTGTTATTTGGCAAAGACCCCATTCAACACCACCAAGCAACCACTACAACTGTCATCATCATTAAAACGCGTTACATCACTCTCAATACAAATATGAAAATACAATGTGAATGATGACTCTCACTGGCATTGTCCTTGTTTGTGGCAAAAGAGAAACTCAATAACAGGCGCATACTAATGCTGATATACCCAGTAGTATGTAAAATCTTTAAAAGGCAAAGTAATAATCCAACTTACTGCACATTAAAATTGTAAAGCTAAAAAGTAAATACATTCCTTTATTAGCAACGAGTAGATATTTTTGTAACTAGTGCATCCCGAAAAAGCGCTAGAGCTTATGTTAGAAAGGCAATTGTTAATTTACGATCTGTTGGGCATTTTTTTTTTTTTTAGTATTCACAGGACATTATTAAGCACATTTAGTATAATAAACGTTAAATTTTTTTCGTTATCCTTGTGAATTTTTGTCATTTTTCTCGGGCTGCTGCATTTTTATTTGATTGTCAATCCGTCTGGTTATGCTTTGTTGTTTTTTGTGTTTAATTTCAAAATCTTCTGTTGCGTTTCGAAGTCTGACAATTTCATAATATTAAAAGTGTCAAATAAATATGTTTAGTTTATGACTTACGTTTGCTTTAGCTGTCACTGAGAAGGGTAAATATTTTGGAGATTAATTTCGAACAAAAAATTTTTAATACTTTCGAGGGTTATATTTTATGAATTAGTGTTATTAAAAGTATTATTGTTGAAACTAATCTTAAAAAATGAGTATTATATCATGAGTCACTAAATTGTAGAAATTTTAAGGGAGTAGAGCTGCACAGAGGCAGATTTTCTGCAAAAGACAAAATGATTTTAAAACATCTAAACGATTAGTCTGCGTTTATGGGGCTCATTTTTTATTGACATGATTATTCCTTTTTCTTCTTTGAACATGAATTGGCGTTCAAATGATGCATGTCATGTTGACGACAAGTTTTATATTTTGTATACTCATGTGTATGCATGTGTGCTTTTTTGATATTGAAAAACAAAAACAACGAATGAAACAGCAAAGCGTACTGAAAGTACATGCATCTGGGTACTCGTTTCTTTTCCCCTCGTCCCTCTCGCATATAAAGCAGCAAACATGTCATTAAAACATGAGCCGTATGAGCACAGACTTAGCAAACATTTTTAATCAATTTTAACATGTTTGAAGCGGAGGTTTAAGATTGGTATATTAGATTTGGCTCCTAAAAGGAGCATAGTTCCTCAAAAATGACTTAAGGTTAGAACTCATAAAAAGCACATAAATGCGGGACGTCCTTTATAAAAGCAGCCTTAGTATATTTATCCAGTTACTTATTTTTAAAACAGCCTTAGCATATGCTTTAAGAAAACCAATCGCTGCGACTCAGTTCTATTATCTACAGAAGGGTGAGTGGGAGTACCATCGATAGTCCCCGGGACTGGGACTGTCTTAAAGATTAATAAATATAATTATTAAAAGTTTATGGGGTATTGAAGGGTATTAACGGCATCCTGGTTTTATGGCTGTTTAAACCATTTACATGTATTCCATCAGGAATTAATTTGTTATCAAGACAAATTAAATGTTTGTTTGTATAAGGTAGCGCTAAAGTAATGTCATAACTTGAATTGGCGCTAAATTACGGCTGCCAGATGTCTCAGCCCGTCGACTAGGACACTTATAATACAAATCACAAACGAACGTACAACAAAACCTTATGTATGCCAAGAACTAGTCATATCAAAATGTATCAACCATATACAGCTACTCTCACTATCAATGGGACACCTCAGTAAAATACTTAGTTTTAAATTTTATGTTAATTTTTTTATTACTTTGTGTATGTATGAATTAAATTTCCAAAGCTTTCTATTCTTTTGCAGATGGCAGCGGCATTTGTGATTCATTTTCCTTTAATCACAGGCCAAGCGTTTCTGAGGTTGAAGGTATGAGGCAGAACTTGTAGGACACCCTCAATCATGACCTTACGACAATCTCCGAGTGCGGTCGATGGGTCGATTTAAGTGTGCGTTAGACCCAATGAATTGAAATGAAATGTCCACAAGCACTACTCCTCTTTTCTTCTTCCCTTAACCTATTTTCCTAATATCAGCACAATGCATTGCATGAGTAGGGCGTCATGCCCTAAGTGTTGGCAAAAAAAAAAAAATATCAACAGAAGACATTTTCTATGTGTCCGCTTGAGCTTGAGGTTGAGCCATGTTTCAGAATTAAGTCCAACAATAGAAACAAACATGTAATTCATACATTAAAAAAAAAAAACTAAATAAAAGATGCATTTAAAATTAAACCTTAGTTTATTGAAATCGTTTAGTTGAAGGACGTTTAATCCACGCAAAATTGCAAAATTGCTTCATGTAAACAGCGTTAAAACAGCAAGGTGTTCATAACAAAGTCACAATCAAGAATCCAGACCAATTAAAGAGTGGATCAGGAGACCTGGACAAATTGTCTAAAACCAGGAAAAATCATGGATAACAAAGACGTATGTTATTCCTTCTCTTAATGTTACTGTGCTTTGGCATTTATGCTAAGAATTAGTTGGCAACAAGTCATGGAGCGATATAAACCTCTAGAACTTGAACTTGTTGTGACTGCTTTGTGGTTTTAACGCAGGGTGAATTTCGTTGTCCTTTTCCTCATTATCGTACTCTGTGTGCTCGAACAATTAAGCGTTTGGCTGAGCGCTGCTTTGAAACTGGGTCCACTACAGATGTTGCCAGAAGTGGCGGGCCTTGTATTAAGCTGAGCACATCTGTTTTGTTGCCGACGACGTCAAAGATAATCTACAAACATCAGCGAAACGAATAGACGATACACAATTAAGGATCAGCAAACGTTCTTCGACAGTGTGCTAAATTCCCAATTCGTGCTTTCAATAAACACACTGAAATTTATTGTTGATGCGATAAAGCTAGTTCCTACGCGCATTTCACTGGTTGCTTAGGCCAGATCATCAGGAAACATTTATCCAAAGATTTTCGAAATGCTAAGGATATTATACAAATAAAACTGTTAAGCGAATGAGAATAACAAACACTTAAGTTTTACCTACAACGATATCAAAGCTTTAACAAATCAACAACAATAAACAGTGAGTTTAACTTTTCTTAAGGGCCAAATTCACTTGTCAAATGCTTGTCCAGCCGGCGAATTCAACGTGTACGTGTGCTGGACGTAATATTTGCCGTCATAACTAAATTTTTTGATTTTTCATTAAGCTTTGTCGGTGTCACACATACAAACACATTTTCACTAATACTACCACAATGCTTGATGAGTACTTTGATCAGTGTATTTGGGCCTTTACGTTCCCGACTACAATTGGTTGGTTTTTTTCCAACTCTAAACGTAGTTGTTACTGGGTCAAGAAAAAGCAAAAAAATAAAAAATCAAATATAAGCGATTTTCCAGTTCAGCTTTATAGCACTGCCACTTGCATTTTTATTATTAAAGTTTTTCATTCCACTGAACAACAAAATTTGCGTTTTATGGCCACAGCAAACAAACATTAATTGTGTGAAAAGCTATTGCATGCCCTCAAAGTGACTGTTTGGTGCAGCATTTGCGAGAGGTGGCCATTTGAGCGGTATAATTTTTTCCAATTAATATCAACCATTTTACACTTTCAATTAACAAATTATGACATTCAGGTATGTAATGGATAGAAATTGTTTTAGAAAACGAAACGATTTCAAATCGATAATATCGTTTTCAGTATTTTAAAAAAATTATTTAATAATACATATTTTTTCATTTCCTGTCAATGTTCCTTTAAATTTTATACCACATATGTTAGTTAAAGTGAACATGATCAACAACAATATTAAGACTACAATTCCAAACTGTTAAAATCCAAATCTCTCGAAACTCATTACACCATTTAAAACGATAGATTTTCATCACATAAAGGATTATTATTTCGCCACCCTGGGCAATCATAAAATGTTAGTTTAAAAAATAATACAGGGGGGGTTACCGCGTATTTCGATTCGAAGGAAATCATTTTCGGATTCGAACAATTTGTACTGTGTATTAGTCCCAAATCACATTATATGATTTTTGTCGTTACGACTTTTTCTTTTGCAACCGAACTTCAATACATTTTTCGTCAAATGAGAAAACAATGAGAGAACGAATGATCGAACAAAATGAATCGAAGAGTACAATCGCTTGTGTACCCCTTTTAATTCCTCTCTCCCCTCTCGACCATAAGGTAAGAATCGCAACGACAAAAATCGTGTAATGTGAATGGGCACTTAGCATTTTCGTAATATTTGTTGCGAATAAACGGACGTTTTTTTACTTTATCAAAAACAAAAAATCCCTTTCTTAACAGCCACTCTCTATTACAAACAAAAAGTTTTCATCAAATTTCCAATTTTTTAAAAATACAACCTCTGTCATCGTAATTATTTCTTTCGAATCGAAATACGCAGTAACTCCCCTGGGTTTTCCTAATAGATCTGCATGTGTGTTAGCAAGTACAAAAGAAAAACGAACACATTTTAAGAGAAGATCAAAAAGGACTTGTTCCTTTTCACCCAACGTTTAAACATGTGTGTTATGATATTGATATTCTGCATATCTACACAAAAAAAAACTTTTAAACGGTATATTTTTCATCAATATTGGTGGACGATAAGAGATTTTAAAGTATACGACACAAAAATAATTCTATAATTTTTTATTTTTCCAACAGTATTTTAAACTAATTTCCTTTTTATTTAGCCGAGTGATTTTTAGTTTTCCAAGCAGGTGTGTTTTGGATCTAAAATATTTTTTACTTCCTTTTATTATATTTCTTTTTTTGTTTTAATTTCTCCACAAATCCTTTAGACAAATCTTTAAGTAATACAATTCTCTAGATGTTCTACTTACTTTAAATCCAAACCCAAATTCAAATCCTATTATCATATTAATTAAGCATAAAAAGGCAGAAATTCGAAATATCAAAGCCAATTGATAAATAAAATGAAAAAAATAATGAATATAGAAGACTTTGAGCCGCCACCGCCGCCGCCTTCTCAAAAATTAAAAATAATTCTTAATCTGATCTGGGCTTGCAGGTAAACCGCTGAGTGAATTCTTTAATTTATCATTCTTCTTGGGATTTATTTTTTACGGCAAAACCCGGTTGAAAACATATATAAATGTTTTTGTCTCCAAAAGTTACGCCTTTAGCCATAAACAAACAATTTTTAAATAAGAGCAAATAATCCGTTTTGCACAATTTAAAAACACAAAACTAAAGGTTACGATGTCCTTAGGACATGGGCAAGATTAAGAATTTGTAATTTTTATTTTTGTGAAGTTAAAGCAAAACAAATTTTCAAACAATCAAAATATAACGTTTAAAAAAATATCCTTTCTGTAGTCCTTAAAATAAAAATAGGGGCTTAAGAAAAAATTTTTTTTTAAACAATTGCAACATACGCCTAAAGTTTTTTGTAAATAAATTAAATAGGAAAAATAAAAACAATAACCTTTTAACTAAAACAGGAAGTAAAAAACAAAACATTTAAAAAAAAATCCTTTAACATCCTTTGACATCTTTTCGCCCTTAAGGTTTTTTTTGGCAAACGGAAAAAGCACCAACAAATCGCATGAGTAGCTAAAGTGCACTATTTTCTTTCTTGAGAAAAGAAAAAACAAATTTAAAATGTTGCAGTTTAACTTCATCTTTTGCTCTAAAGTGTTCTTCACAGGACATTTTTCTTGAGATCCTTAAAAAACTGTTTTTGTTATATTTCTTTAGTTGAAATTGTGAAATTTTCTCTAACCCTTTTTTCTGTTTGCTTTTTGTAAGGTAACATATGGTCGACCTCTTGAATATTTTCCGGTAGGGATATTTAAGGTTTCTGTTTTTACCCACTCCTTGATGTTTGATGATTAAGGACTAAACAAAATGTCATTGACACTTGTTAGGGAAGGAGTTTCTTGCTGGGATTTGTTTCTAATTGTTTATTACACAAATAAAATTTTGCAATTTTACACATAAGTGCGAAAATTAAATTAAATCAACAACGCAATGGGGAGTAAGTTTTATGAGAGAGGTAGAGAGAAAATAAATGTTAACAGCAGGGAAAAAGTGCAAAGGATAACAAAAAAAAAAAATTATTATCTTAAAATATTATAAAACATTTCGTAGTTTATTTTTTTTTCTTAAGGAAATTAAAGATTAGCTCCTTATTTATTCAAGACTTCTTTTAATCAGTGTTTAAAAAACTGGAGTCAAAGTAGAAAAACTGCCATTTCTTTCACTTCTTCATTTGTTATTGGCAAAAAAAAAAAAACTGTTGCTTCTACTTCTGATTCTTTAAACAGTTAACTAACAGTCGCTGTCAAACCAACTCAAAAAGCGAAAGTTTTACATACATTTTTGTTTATTGTTCGACAGTTTTTGGTTTCGATGGCAGTTTTTAAAGCCTGCTTTTCCTAAAAACCTGTGCGAAATCTAATTCGGTCTCAAAAGAAAAACGATTTGAAGTCAAATAAAACGTAAAAAATGTTTCCTATTCTAAAATAATCGCGAAAAATTGAAAAATTTTCCGAAATGAAAAACAGATTTATTCCTTATTTTTCTCGAATTAATTTCTATTATGTCAGATATCCAGGTACTGCTTTCACAGAGCTTTTTTCTAGTGAGGTGGAGTCGAAGGTGACTATGGACTCAGAAGACAAAAAAATATTTGTCTTTATGTTGGGTGCTCGTCCGAAAGGGTCATGCAGGCAACGAAGGGGCAGATTGATTGACAAACAGGAGGCGCTCGCTAGCAATTTATTGGTCCTGAGCCCACTGGTCGGCATCGCAGCTGAAAACATCAAAGAGACGATAAAATCATGGTTCGAACGAGAATTTGCCCGGCAATTGGCGAATATTTCTGGGCTTTTGCCAGCTAAAAGATTCGAAATTTTTATTTAAACTAGGGACACTGACTGGCCTATTTACTGGATTTACTGAGGTACTAGGTAGTGTCATTAACAAACCAAGTGCAGATTACACGAGATGGGTGATCTGAACATCTGCTCTGCAATTGTCTGGCATAAGGACTCATACACAGAAGCTTCTTGGAAAACCCATTTTGCATCCAACCGAAATTTATGCCATTTCCTTTCCACAAAAGACTTGGCTATTTGCGTAGCCTTGATTTGTCATAGTAAATATCGTAGCTGCACAAAAGATCCAATCCTATACGTATAAGAAAAGAATTGCACTAGTCTGTAACAAAAATCGCCTTTGAATAAGAAATATGTGAACTTTAAAGATTTCATCGCTTTAAATTAAAATTTTTTTCAAGGGCTGGTCTAATATTTTAATATTTCGCCTAAAAAAAGGCGGTTATAAAACTACATTTCATCACAACTTGAGAATTACAAGAAGAAAAACGTAAATTTTTGGTTAGTTTTACGTTAACAAATTATTTTATTTTTAAAAAATAAATAAAAATAAAGAAAATTCCCGTATACTTTTTGTTAAAACTATTAAGTTAAATACATCAAATTCTACAATGGAGACGGCTGACGAAAACTATATCTAAATCTTCAAAATGATGACGTTGCTGACTGATTCACCATCGCACAGCCTAACCACCTGAAGCATGAAATTTTGTCAGTAGGTCTCTCCCCCACATCGATCCACTAAGACAGGAGTTTTAAAAATTCGAATCTTTAGGGGGTAAAAAAGGTAAAAATGGGTAACCTTGTATCTCCAGAGCTAAAAAAAATAAGCGGACTGGTGTCGGGTACTTTTTTGAAATTCGATCCTTTTAGGGAGTAAACGGGGAAGCCTGTATTTTGGAACTTTTTTGTCACCCCATCTATCTTTTAAACAAATAAACATATAAATAATGTTTATATCACATTCGAAACTTATCAAAAAAGTACATGTACAAATTCGGTACTTTTTCGAAATTCGAACGTTTAAAGAGCAAAATTCTTACCTATTTTTGGTACTTTTTTTACAAAACAATTTTTCGCCATTCATTGACTTATACGTATTAATTTATGGGCTCCCACTACAACATTGAAATTGTTAAAACTTTAAGGTGGAGAAAAAAGTACCAAAAAGGGAGAAATACGGATAATTAAATTCCTTTCTTTAGATTTTTGTTTTACAACTGGTACTTTTTTTATTTTAGTTAATATTTTACCTATAAACATAAAATTCAACATGCAGCGCCCTGAGTGGATAAGAACCAGTGAGTGAATTTATTGGTACTTTTTGCTCTTTAACTGGTACTTTTTGAATTTTCGTTAGTATGGGATCTAGCAATATAAAATTGTACATGCAAGGACCTGAATGAATGAGAATCTATAAAAGGGATCTTTTTGGTACTTTTTCGTTCCTTAACTGGTACTTTTTTAAATTTTGTTTTACAACTGCTCGTTTTT
This sequence comes from Pollenia labialis, assembly GCA_949318255.1. Lineage (NCBI taxonomy): Eukaryota > Metazoa > Arthropoda > Insecta > Diptera > Polleniidae > Pollenia > Pollenia labialis. The sequence continues at coordinate 27,082,111 of OX439141.1, read as the reverse complement.
CAATCTAGAAACATAAACTTTAGGCATATAAATACATATGTCCACGAAAGAAAGGGAGACGATCACGAAGTAGCAGAATTATTGCTAGTGTCTTTTAATTCTGTAAGCAAAGGATAATTAAGCAAAAGTAAAATAAATACATAAATACAGTAGAATCTTATAAAAGTTTACTCGCGTAAAAGTTAAACACGCGGATAAGTTAACAGTTTTTTGTTATCAACGTGTAGCTCTAAAAAGTTAACTTTTCGGTCAACTTTTTAGATCGTGTACATTTTTTTTTAAACAACGGCTGTTTCAGTGTTGTAATAATGAAAACTATTTAACCCTTTTAATAATAAATAATAAAAAACATAACATTTTGCATCTAAAAAAAGTTGTGTATTACATTTAAAATTTATTACATAATTTATTTATTCCTTTTTTTCGACTAAAAAAACGCGCTTAGTAAAGTTAAAAGTTCAGAAAAGTTAATACCCCTTGGGACATTTTGGTTAACTTTTTTAAGATTCTACTGTACTATAAAGCAATAATTAAGTATGAAATAAATATTGAGTGGAATTGTCAAATTTAATTTGGGTTTTATTAGTACTTATACTGTAAAAAAAGCAACTAGTTTTATATATTACAAAACTGCATAAGAACGAACAAGTAGGGCTCCTAGGACAGCCCAACGTTAAATATGATAGTTTGACAAACGAAAAAGAAAATCAAAATTTCAACTAGTTTACAGTTAAGTTACAGTATATTTCTAGCTAAATACTAGTTACTTTCTCTGCAGGGGAACTGAAAAGAACAGAGACAGAAGTTTGGTTACATATGAAGAATGATTGAGAATGAACTGAGTAAATAGCTAAAAATTTTATGAGCTGAACAAATAAAAATATTCTCAAATTATTCTCAAATGTGAATAAAAATGTATTCAATAAATTCTTTAAATAAACAAGACACTTACAGAAGGCATTTTTTAAGAATTAATTAGACATTAAGAAAATATGGTACTTTTGCTGTTTAAGTTCTATTTAAAAAAAAGTACTCTTTATAAAAAATTCTTAAACAATAATATTTTTTTATACCGTTTTCTTATCTTTTCGAAAATTCCTCGTCATCTGTTACTTTAAAATAAAAATTAACTAAGATCTTATTGTAATGGATCTTTTTTTTCTTTCTTTAAGAACAAAAAAAGATCCACCACTTCAAATACAATCAAATAAACCCCAAGCAATTAGTCAAACAATACATTTTTTCATATCAAAAAAGTAATAAAAAATTTTAAAACCATTTACCAGACAAAAACGCATTTACTGATCGAATTACAAAAGAGTCATGAGATAAAAAAAACAACACTGTTTGAAAAGAAAAACTTTCATTCAGTTCTTTTTTTTTATTTCATTTTAAAATAGTTACATTTTGTAACCAGCAATATACAGAGAAATAGAAATACAAAACTTTCTTTAACAATAGATACTTTATGAAATAAATGTCATCATATTACGATCAATTTCAACGAGAAGAATAGAACTTCTTCATTGAAGTCGGCTTTAACAAAAGACTGTTACGAGTCTGACAGAAACCCCATTAAAAATTGTGTTTGATTTGAACAAATTACTTACACTTGATGACCAAACGAAATGAATGGAAAATTCCTGTAAAGATTTTCAAGATCACCATCTGAAGATGCCATCATCATTAATCATTTTCAAAGGCAAACTAGACAATTATGTCAGTTAAAGTTGTATAATTTGGAAGATATAAAAAAAATATAAAGAAATGATTTGGGTTTAAAAGTACGAGAAGTTAATATAATTTTACATCCAGTTTTATTAATCATTATGAGATTCTTTTTTTCTTTTTTCTAGTGATTTTTGGCATTTTCAATAATGTCATTTGTCATTCTTTAAATTTTTTTTTTGGGATTTACAAAAAAAAAATCATATAAATATTTTGCGGTTTTTGCTTGAAATTTAAATTGTCCTGCAATGAATTTGCGGTTTTTTATTTTGTAATAGTTTTCAAAAAAAAAAAAAAAAAAGACAACCATAATTAAGATCTTTTTTTTTAAAGATCGTTGACTCAAAATTATGATTTATTACTTTAAGTTTAGGGAAAATACAAAAAAAGGGGATGCATTTCTGGTAACTAATAGAAAAAAAAATTATAGACAACAAATTATTTTATGCTTAAAAAATAAATAAAAATAAGGAAAATTCCCGTATACTTTTTGTTAAAGCTATTAAGTTAAGGCCCATTTTCACAACTTACCGATAGCTTAAGGTAGGATTTTATCAGCCGTATAGAAAGTGTTCCCTCATTTCAACTTTACTTTACCATACCAGGTAGGATGAACCTTCATTTACTTTATCGCTCACTTTTGGTTAAAGAAATGTCTTAATAATGGAACACTTTTTATAAGGCCGGTTAAAGTCTACTTTTAGCTATCGGTAAGTTGTGAAAACGGGCCTAAATATATCAAATTGTCTTTAACACAGATTTTCATATGAAGAAATTTTGCATAACATTTTCCTAAAATATTCTTAAAAATAATAAAAAAACACTTTCCCGGAAGCAAGATAGATAAATAAGTAGAATGCCATTTGCACCGCGACCCAGAGGATATTTTGTACAGTCTAAAGATATCAACATTTCAGGTTCAGGCTGCGTATAAAGCCTTTCACCCTTCCCGGTGAAAGATTATAGATTTCATCATAAGCCTCCTGAAAAACTTCCGCCTGGAAGTACCCAAGGCGGGACAACAGCAGAGGAGATGTTCCGAAGGTTTGTCACCAACGTTACATAATCTGCAAACAAGTCTCCTAAGTTCCCCCTTCTCAAGATCGGGACAGTCACAAAGCCCTTGGAACGTCTTAATCCAGAAATGGACGTCCATGTGTGAAGGAATTCACGTTCGGCCCATGTTTGTAGCGTTGCCTTCATGTGACCAGCACGAACGACGAAAAAAGGCTCAGGGCTTATAAATGGACGTCGAGCGCCCTTATTTGCCAAGCAGGCAGCACTTCTTCGTTTCCCACATGACCCTCATGACCGAGTACCCAACACAAATTAAACACAAATTAAATGTTCAAATGTTTCCCCAGATCGTTCAGCGTCTTGGCTATTCGACATTATTAATATTCCCAAACCCTTTTCCCTCCTCCTCCTCAGACAAACCGCCTAGAAGTTCGTAGGCTTTTTCCCATTGGCAAGCCCCTTTGGAAACCGGGGGGCCCATAATGCCCGCCTTAGTATCACCATTCGTCTGTTGCGAACCTTCGGTGAACCAGACCTAGCGCGCCACCAGGATTGGCCCGTTCATTGATCCCTATCAGATATTTAAATTCCTTCACAATACCAGAGTAGACAACATATGATCACCAACCAAGATGGATGGGTCATTCTTTAGGATCTCAAGCATCCCTGTAAGTAAAAAAGTAGTTATATTTCGAATGTGAAGATTTTATGCCAAAATGAACGCAAATTATAGAATAGTGATTGCTTTTAAGGTTTTTTTTTATAAATATTTTAACTTTTCAATTCTTTGGCTATAAACAAATAAACAAAATCGCCTAAATTTTACAAGTAAAATATAGACGATTTTTAAAAATCTGTATTTTTTTCAATCGATTTTTAAGATTTTTTTTCGCTAAATTAAATGTTATAAATGCTATCTGTCTTCTTTGGCGCATTTTTTTTAGAAAAATATTTTTTTTTGCGATTTTAAAAATTTTAGCGATTTTTCTACTTAAACAAAGTTTTTTAAAATTTTTTACAATTTTATTTGTTTTTAGAGATTTTACATACAATTTTGCTATTTTTCCAGGATTTCAGCAATTATGTTCTTAAGTAAAAAGCCTATTCACTACGTTTACATGGTTTTTATACCAAATATTTTTTGAGTTTTTTTTTCACGAAAGAAAACGATTTTCAAAGTTTTTTTAGTTTTTGTGATTTTTCCCATATTTTTCTTTAGCGATTTTTTTTAATACTTTTTCATTTATAGACAATTTTTCAGTTCTTAAAGTTAAAGAGTTATTTTTATTTCATTTATATTTTTCAAAAATATTTTCAGATAGTTTTTTCTTTTTCAATTTAAGCGAGTTTTCAGTTTTAAAAAGATAATGACAAGATTCTTCATTGACTATTGACAATTCTTTGAGTTTCCTCTTCCATTTAGCGATTTAAAGTATTGCAGGCGTATTCTTTTCTTTCAGTTCACATATTTGAAATGCCCTGGACAGCCGCCCATCTTTAAATTTAATCGCAGAGTAGTGTCAGCAATGTGACATCAGGATGACATGGGTTTTTGGGCACAGTGAGATTCACTTGCTATACTTGGTATTACCTTACGGTTTCCACGGGATTTTTGGGGAATTAGAGTACCTGCAAACTCGAATTTCGGCGATTAACTATCGAGATTGCGCACGAGAGATGGACCGACCGCAAGAACCGGCTGATGGATTGTCAGGCAATTAAACCCCCACATGGAAGACGGGAGTACCTTGCCTTTACTATCGATAACTAAAAGGGACGTATTTTTCACTTCTAGGGACTATTTTTACGGGAAATGTTCTTATATGTAAAAATGAACAGCGTCTGGACCCAAACACTATGATAACAGCCGCAGCAGCGATGACGAAAATAAGGAGTAGGACGTAGAACATATTCTCTGTCACTGTGTTGCACTGGCTAAAATGGGATCCGCCACCTTTGACGGATTATATGATATCGACAACAATGAACTGAAGTGCATTTTGAACTTCGTTAAAAGTTCGGGTTAGATCTAAGGCTGGAGTTCTGTTTAGTGGAACTCCCTGGTTTCACAATGGATCTACACAAAACGTATGCGTAATTTTGGGTCTGGTGTCAGAAAACTGATTCAGAGTTGACTGGCGTAATTTGAGAAGGGAACCAAAAGTACACTACACAAAAAACAAAAACCTAACAAATATCCTTAGGCCATATAGATTGACATCCTTTTTACATAGAAATGAAGATAAAAGAAATAGAAAGTTAAATTTATCATGAAAAAAAAAGAAAATGAAAAGTAGTCTTAATCAAACAACAATTTACATCTTCTTTTGAAAGCTGAAATTTTTTGCTTCTAACTAAATGATATGTTTACTTTTTTGCAAAAATACACATATTTCAGTTAGAAAGAAGGACATTAAATGTAGGTAACAGGATACATGTAAATGAAAGATGAAAGAAAATTAACAAATTTAAATAGAGTAATTGAAAGGGAAAGACGTACGAGCGACCGTCTCTAACGAGGGCAGTAGTCTGTTGCCTTTAGTCCAGGACATAATTAAAAGAAAATCCCACATAGAGAGAGAGAGAGAAAGAGAAAGAGTGAGAGAGGGGGGAAAGAGGGAAAATGAAAAATTAGGTAGTCAGGCTAATTTCTATGGTCAAGGAATTTTACAAAAGTGAAAGACAAAATGCTGCAGGACTTAAGGCGACAAGACAATAATAGATAATTAAAATCCTTAGCAAACAGTCCTACAAAGGAAGACAAAAAACGATGCCAGACAAAGGAAAACTGTCAATAAATTGTCCCACTTAAAATGGTGTTAAATGGAGTGAATTTCGCAAATAAGTCTTTTCAAAAGATATTTGGAACATGCAGAAAAACAGTTAATCAAAAGTGAAAGAAGCTTCTTGTTATCTTTTATATTCATAAGAAGAATACAAAAAGAATATTTGTGTTTCTAAAAGGAAAAATGGGTCAATAAAGTGAGTATGAAAAAGGTACTCTAAAAAAAGTAAATAAAAAAAAACGCAAAAATAAAAAAGTTTACCTTTTTTTTATAGAAAAAGGATATTTGTTAAAAGTACTTTGTATTTATTTAAGCATATTTTTGAGGAAAGAGGTACAAAAGCTAAATATTTCAAAAAAAAAAAAGGAAATTTTTAAGGAAAAAGGTAAATTTTTTTTAATAAACAAATTTAATTTTAAATAAAAAGAATAATAAATTCAAATGGGGGTCCTTAACCGTCAAAATAATTGTCAAGAACGTAGGAAATATTTATCAAGGCCCATTGAAAAGGTCTGCGCAAGAAGCCTGATGATCGTTGTTTATGTTCTTTTTAGTTGTCAAAAGTTGTTTACATGTGCATGTATACGTTTATGGTATGCCACACATACACGTTTTTTCCTTTTGCTTTGTATATGGGGTAGTAAATTTTTGACAACTAAAAAGAATCGTATTTTGTTTTTGTTCAAGTAAGCAGACCTGATAGATGGGCCTTGATATTTATAATGTTTAAGAAATCGCAAAAATCTTAAAAACAAATTCCAAAAATTAGAAAATGTTTCTTAAAAAACGACTAAAAAAACTTAAAAAATAATATAAAAATCGACAAAATAATTTGTAATAAAATGCTTAATGTAAAAACGCTGTAATAACAAAGTATGTAAATCACTTGAAAAAAATCGTATGAATCTTGAAACGTTGAAATTACAATAAAATTGCAGATCAAATCAAATAAATCAAAAAAAAGTCGACAATAAATTAAAACAAAATTTAACAATGTAAAACGCAATAATAACAAAGTAAGTCGATTAAAAATTAAACAAACGCCTACATTTTAAAACATTTAAAGATCAATAATTGAAAATAAAAATTCAAATACAGTCGAACTTCCCTATAATGAATCTCCACGGGGGCAGACAATTATTTCACTATATAGAAACTTCATTATAAAGAAATTTTTTTTTTTTATTTATTTAAAATAATCAGGTATTTTTGTTTGAACTACATACATACATATAACTGACTTGTTTTTTAAAATGTTTGATAAAGTACTGGGAAGAATTCCAAACTCTTTAGCTATATCTTTTTTTTTAATGTCCCTTCTTCAAATTTATTAATTACTAATATCTTTTTTCAAGAGAAATGCTAGTTCGGTGCGTCATTTTCGTTCACTGAACTCGGGCAACTGGTGTTAAAAGTCAAATCATTAACTTTTTTGTTTTCATTAACGGTACATTTCTTATTTTCTTAATAAATAGTGTTGCTTACAAGTGTAAAATAAAGCTGCAAAAAATAGTTCACTATATGGAGACAAAAACACACGTAAAATGTATTTTTGTTTCCAAAATTTTGTTCATTGTAAAGAAAAATTCACTGTTTGGAAATTCATTATACGGAGATCAAAATACATTGAAAGTGGAACGAAAAAGTTGTGTTCTTGATTTAAGTTCATAATAAGGAGAACTTTATTGTATAGAAGTTCACTATAAGGAAGTTCGACTGTATAATAAAAATTGACATAATATGCTTAATTGTAAAAGCACAATATTAACCGAGTAAATCGTTTAAAAATTAAAAAAAAAATTAACGCCAAAATCTCAAACGCTTGGTGTGCAATAATTGACAATAAAAATTCAAATAAAATAAAAATCGCCCAAATTAATTGAAGTAAAATATAACAATGTAAAAAAAGGCAATAATAACAAAGTAAATCGATTAAAAAATTTAAAAAAACGCCAAAATTTTAAAACGCTTAAAGTGCAATAATTGAAAACAAATAATTCAAATAAAACAAAATTAAATAAAAATCGGCAAAATATATTGACATAAAATGCGTAAGTTTAAGAGCGCAGTAATTATAAAGAAAATCGTTTAAAAATTAAAAAATAACGCAAAATTTTAAAAACACTTAAAGCAGTAATGGAAAATAAAAATTTAAATATATAAAAATCGGCAAAATATATTGACATTAAATGTAAAAGGGCAACAAAAACAAACTTAATCGTTACAAAATAGAAAAAAACGTCAAAGTCTTGATGCGTTTTATAAAGGTACCATAATTGAAAATAATTGAATTATAATGGAAGAAAAATAAATACATAAATCGAAAAAACGAATGGAAATAAAATGCTTAAATGTTAAAACACAATAATTACAAAGTAAGTCGATGAAAAATTTTAAAAACGCCTAAATTTTAAAACGCTAAAAGTTCAATAATTGAAAATAAAAATTCAAATATAATAAAAATCGACAAAATATATTGACATAAAATGCTTTTAATTTTCCTTACCTAATCCCGCGAAGCGTAATGCTTGTCTGCAGGAAAGAAACCAGAGTCTCTGGCGGGAATCGAACCTGCAACCCCGGCGCTGATAGACTAGCTCGCTACCAGCTAGCCTACCGGGGCACTTTAAAACGTCAAAACGCAATTACTCCATAGCAAGAAATTTAAAAATAAATAAACGCCAAAATTTAAAAACGCTTAAAAAAAATAATTAAAAATAAAACATATTTCAAATAAAATAAATTTAATAATAATCGACAAAATATATTGGCATAAAATGCTTAAATATAAATGCGCAGTAATTACCGGAAAAATCGTCCAAATCTTTAAACTCTTAAAAATTCCTTTTTAATAGAAAATATCGCTAAAAGCTTAAAAAAGTGCACTCAGCAAAAAATCTTAATATCAAACAAACAAAAAAATCGTCAAAATTCAAAACAAAAAAATTGTTTAAGTCCAAACTTAACGAATATACAATGTTGTTTTGCAGTATGAAAAATTATCCCTTAACTACAAAACAAAAGGAAAAACATTAAGCCCGCTAGAATTTGACAATTTTTTAAAATCACAAAAAAACGTAAAAATTTAAGAACTATTGTACAGTGTAGTCCCCGAAAAAAATTGCTAAAATGGATAACAAATGGTTAAAACTAAAACATTTTGGCTTAAAACACGTAAAAATATCCAAAACTTTTAACAATACTGAATAAATCACTTATAAAAATCGCCAAAATATTAGGTGTATCGTCGGTCGACTTGTTTAAGCGATATTTTGGTTAAATCTTTATGATTTCTGCGTCCAAAGATCTACTAATTCTTTTTTAACACCAGAATGAATTTAACAAATTTCGGGTGCGTATTCCGTATTCCATTAAGACCGATCGAAGCGAATGTTAGTCGACATAGACAAGGTCTAAACAAAAAGACTAGAGAGGTAAACCTTCCCAGCAAGCATTTTTCAAGTAGTGATTAACTCTTAAACGATTTATTGTGTTCGGTACAAAACCTTTGCGATCATCTGACCCGATGTCACCTTCTGGTCCAACCTAATACAGAGCATTGTTTTTGGCTTGAATTCGACTGGTTGGCCGTGCCTCACATAAAATTTCTTGACCTTCGGGTTGTCGGGAGGGATCAGTTATTCATCGCCAGCATTTTAAAACCATACAAAATTATTTAAATAAAGCTCCTTTAAATAGAAAACACCTTTAAAGTTAAAATTTCAATAAGATTTTAAATAGTTTCAATTAATTATGTTAATTTTTAGTAACAATATAAAAACATTTTCCCTTAAACTGTTAACAAATTTACATATTTTTGCTTCCATTATAAAAAAAAAATAAAAACGTCAAATCATTTACAAACAAAACAATCTTGACTTAATAAAAAAACAAAGAAAATGTTTTAAAAATCCTTTGAAATATCCTTAAACATGACAGTATTTTTTTTATACCAAATAACTTCTTAGCCAGCTGTTAAATTCACCACCAAAAACACAACCCAGCATCACAAAATCTGTCAAACCGAAAACATGACATCAACAAAAAAAAAAAAATAAAAATTTCAATATTAAAACCGACATGTTTTTCTTCATCTAGAGTCCTTTTTCCTTAAAAATTTAATTTAATTTGCATTTTTAATCTCATAAGGATACAAATGATCATGTAGATCATGTAAATACAATTTTTTTATTTTTTGTGTTTTTCTCAAGTACACATTATTTTGGGATTTATGAATGACTCAGGGATATTTTGCTTTGACAATGAGCGAGTTATTGTTGAGGTTTTACTCTGGATTACAGTAAAATTTCGTTCTCTTCGATTATTTCCTTAAAATGTAGTTAGTTTTTGTTATTAATTGGGATTAGTCGTATAACAAATTCATGTATGTCATGGGTTTTTAAGAGTTTGATGGAATTTTAGTCATGGTTGAGTAATAAAAATGATGAGAAATAGAAATGTCTTGTAATGCGAACTTTAAAAATAAATTAATAGAAAAGTTCATGTTTTTTTGAGGGATGTGAGGACGCCTCTAAAAGCACAAAGAGAAGTTTCAGTTTCTCTATAATTTTTGTTTACCTTCTGGAACTAGAACTGAACTAGGCCTAAACTATAACTGAACTAAAACTTACTTTGAACATTTTTTTTCATTATTTATTCTTTTTTTAAAAAATTTTTTTTAACTGAACTAGAGCTGAATAAGAACTAGGGTGATCGATCGAATAGTATACGACCGGTTTTAACCGGTTATTTTAGTTTTGCCCAAGTCGAATATTTTAAAATGTCCATTTTTCGAATATCGAATAAACCGGTTATTTTAGTAAAATTACCCGGTTATTTTAGTAAGTGTAATTTATATACTTATTCCTTACTTTTGTTTTAAATGCACCCGTAATTTAAGTATTTTTCTAATTGAATATTTGCAAACTTAAACTTTTTATAAAAAATGTCAAAACAAAATAAAACAAAACTCAAAACAACATTATGAGCAATGTAAATACAAATCGCTTATATAAGCGTGTGTTCTTGTAACATAAACCAAAAACAATATAAAGTACTACAAAAAAAGTTCTGCATAAAAAGGAATAAGCAATTGGACAGTATTATAAATAGTATATATAGCTTTACAAAGATGTCAACTCTGGTGATATTTCGAACTGACTTAAAAAAAAATTGTGCTTAATCGGTCCTAAAATGATAAGTGGCAAAAGTTCTTTACATCACGACTTATTAATCACTTTTAATTAGTCTACAAGCTTGAAATAAATATACGCCAAGTAAAACTTAACAGGGTCAAGTAGTTTTTAAGAGACTTCAAATAATACTTTACTAAAATATGCTGCCAATAATGAATGAAAAACTCTTAAGTAGTTCTAGCATATGCTTAAAACAAGAACATATTGGCGGAATCAACGATATGGGAAAATTCATCAGTTTTATATATTAAAACACCAAGAACTTAAAATAAAATTGAAGGAATAAAAAATGTCCTGGAAGGGTTGAAGTTGTGTGATCGACGAATCGACAGATATTTCATACAAAAAGCATGTTCATATTACTATTGTTTCTATAATGCTGAAACATTTAGGTTTTGTTTGCCACTTTTCAAAAATATGGCTGAAGTTTACTGCTTCATATAGACATGCTTAACCAGCAACAAATTAAAACTCATTTACAATAAATTTAGGAAAATATGTCAAATAATAAATTAATTGCATTCCTATATTGAATGTTTGACTCCTAACGTAAAGAATTGTTTGCTTTTGAAAAACGTTTGGCTAGAGCAAACATTATTTAAGGGTTTCGTAACTACATTATACATAAATGCAATTATCATCTTAGACATAAAGTTTAGCAAATAACAAGAAATTATTTAAAATAATGCTTTGTTTTATCAATTTACTGGTCACGCTTTTGTTTGATTTTATCGTCAAATATTTGTTAGGTCTGAACATACCTTTTGTCATATATGTATATGTATTTTGTTGCTTCCTTACCTTCGTGAATTGTTTTGTTTTTATTATAATTAACTTTTTATTACAAAAACTAATTTGATTTTTGTATTTTTATGTATTCGAATAAGAACCGGTTAACCGGTTATTTTAAAAATGCTTAACCGAAAACCGGTTTTTTTAAAATAGCAACTATTCGGAGTATTCGAAAACCGGTTATTGAAAAAAGTCGAATAATCGATCACCCTAATAAGAACTCACCTAGAGTTAAGCCTGGTACTGTGTTCAACATTTCACGTGAAATGCTGTCAAAACGCACATGAAAAAAACTTGTGCGGAATATCTATGAAATAATGTTGACAGAGTTGTACTCTGTTCATTTTGTGAAAAAGTTAGGAAATGTTTCTGGCAACATTTTTTTACAACTGCGAAATAATGTAAGCTGCACTTATTTCACGTGGAATTTTAAGCAAAAGCAAAAAAGTACCAACTGATTATTAAATAAGAAATAAAAAATTAAAATAACACAACCGGTAAAAGTTTTTTATCCATATTTATATTCTTTTTTATTAATTTTTTTAATAAAAAATTAATTTTTAGTTATATACATGTGCGGTTTGTTTACATACGCAAAACTTTGCAGGACTAAAAACGTCAAATTGTACAAACTCGCATGAAAGGTAACATTGATACATGTCAAAATTTTCGTGTGAAATAATTAATGTTGCTCAACATTTTTCACAAATTTGAACAGAGTACCAGGCTTTAAACTTAAATTGAGCCCTACAGCGGCCTCTCTGAAAGGTAATGAGGAGTTTTTGGCCGAACATAACCTCAAGCAGGCTTTACTCCCATCCGTGATTAAATAGCAGAAATGAAATGGAAGTGGATCCTTAGATGACAAAATAACGATGTGGCGAAAATGGCATAAGCAGGCGAACTCCAATTCGTGTTGAAATAGACGAAATGAAATGGAAGTGGATCGCCCATATCCTAAGAAGACCAAATAACGATGTGTCGAAAATGGCAATATCGTAAAATCCCTAAGGCAGTAGGAACAGGGATATACCCGCTAATACCAGGAGGAGACAAATAAAGAAGCGAAAGGTGACTCTGTGCATGGCTGGAAGTGACGTCAAAGGCGCAAGACGGTTCCAATTGGATAAACTTTGTTGAGGGCCTCTGTTCCACACTGTAAATATAGGAATTACTTAGAACTGAACTCAAACTGAACTAGAGCTTGACTCGAACTGAAATCTGTTAGTACTAGAATGGAATTCAAACTGAATGAGAACTGAATTAGAGCTATGCTAGAACCGAGCTAGAACTAGCGACTAATTAAAACTAAACTAGAACTTAGCTTGACCTAAAATTGTAACAAACTAGAACTGAACTAGAACTTTACAAAAACTAAATTAGAATCAAATTACAGAGCTAGAACTAACTCTACGTTTCCACATGCAAGTAATTACTTGCAAGTAGTGTATACGTATTATCAACGAAAAATCGAGGAAACAGCCGATTGGCTGAAATACCGAAAATTGTGTGAATGTTACTGAAAAAGAATGATTGTATTAAGTTTATCCAACTTGCACTTGCATGTGGAAACCGGGGGGTAAACTAGAACTGACTGGCGCTTAGCAAAAAAATAACTTAATATTGTATCCAAAAAAAAAAAATTATTTTCAAGTTTGTTGAACCCTTAAATATTCTTACTTCAACTTCATATAAAAGAAATCTCATAGTTATCTTAGTTCTAATAAAAATAAAAGGTTCATTGCTTCTTTTCTCTCCAACACAAGTAAGTACCTCTACCATATTGTTCCGAACATGTTTTAGCAATATTGAAAAAAAAAAATTCCTTATCGAACACAGGTGTGACAAGCTTTTCAGAGTTTAAAAGAACCTTTGAAATGTAAACAAAAACAAAATCTCTTAATACATTTTTCTCTACATTTTCCTTAACATACAATTTACTTCCTTTAGTTCCTTAAAAAACAAATAAATTGTTGTTTTTTTTTTTTTTGGTTCCCTCTCAAATTGATAATAATAAGAAACAACCTCGGCATATGTTTTGCGGTAAAAGAGGGAGAGGGAAATAAAAAACAACCGTGTGAACTCCATACCAACGTTTACTAAAACAAATAAGAAAAACTAAATAACAAAAACAACAATAAAAATAATTTTATGCTTAAGACAACAACTCCAGTCTCTACAGCTCCTTAACACAGTGACATGATTTTCAACTTAGATAAGGCCGTAAAAAAGAAATACACCCACCACTAGTTTTCCTTGGAATTCCTTAACAAATTGTACCTTTAGCAAGAAAAGAAAACTTTTCTTTACTCATTAATATTTCAAAATATTAGATAAAATCTACTTAGTTTTTTTTTTTGTATTTGAATATTGATAAAAAAAAAAAATGTTTGAGGGGCTGCTTAAAAAGAGAAAATAATTAAGGGCTGCCTGTGGTTTTTATGAAAAGAAAAAACCAGGTTGAGAAGCGCCTAAAGAATGGAAATACACTTGCACTTGTCTCCATCATAAAGAACATTTAGACATGATACTAGCGCCACCAGAAAAACCTGAAATTTCTGAAAAAAACAACAAAGTTCCAGGGTTGGGTAATATATAGCTCTGAAGTCCTCACAGCCGGTGCAACCACAAGCGCGCACAAAAAACCAGTGCTCATGTTCTGTAAGTCCCACGTCGAGAAACTTTTCGATTGAAACGTGAGAAATAAACCAAAAATGCCATAAATTAAAACAAAGAACTGGTTTTCTCAATTACGTCACACTGCGTCTGTAACATTTTTGGCGAGTATCTGCAAAGTCACATCGGCTTCGAGTGAATTATTATGACATTTATAACGTAACGACGTGATCTCTTTTGATAGTTTTTGACATGAGTTACAGACACATTTTTTTCTCACTTTTTGAAAAAACGATGAAATAGTTTGTTTCACCTCTTTTCGATGCGAGATGTTTTCAACAAAGTTTCAGAACATGGGTGCAGTTCTGGAGAACAAACAACCTCAACCTCGAGTTAAAGGGGTACTGTTCATTATTATAACCCAAAAAGGATACTTAACCGAATTCAAAAACTCAAGAGGAATATTTAAATGGTCAACAAGATTATTGTCAACTTCCTAAAGCAACGATTATGAGATGATAGTGGAATAGATGGGGCGGGATTCCATCCTCAAAAGTCCTGTATAGATCACATAAATTAAGAATTAAAACGGAACAATCATGTGAATGTCGGTTGTTCGCTTTATTTGGTATTTCTAGATATCAAGAAGGCGTGTGATTAACTTATCGTCCTTGAAGACTTTATAAGTAAAATAATCTTAATCAATGTGGGAGTTCGGCAAGGATGAACGCTATTACCTTTGCTATTTAAAGTGTTTCTTGTTACCATTATGAAACGTGTAACGGAAGATCGCAGAGATATTACTTATGGTCTCACTGGTCGCCAAGAAGACCTCGACTACGCTGTCTACTGATAGATACTTGCTCTGAGATGCAACTGAAAAAATCCAAACTGGTGGTATGAGCGGCTAACTACGAAAGCATATTAACCAAAACTTGCGGCTCTGCGGGAGACTAGCAAAGTAGAAAAGGCAATATGGAAATCAGATTATAAATACATTCCAACCAAATGCACCATTTTCAATAGTTGTACAAAGCAGATTCTAATGTACGCCTGCGACTCCCCGGGGGTTTGTATGGATGATCTTAAAAATATTAAAGTTTCAGGTGTAGTTAATACCTGGGATTTGGAAAAAATCTAAAATTGACAGATCTCACAATGTCTTGCGATTGCAGCTGAGCAGAGAACATATGCCATCGGTGGCACGGCACCGCATGGACTTTTGGTTGAGGTCTTAGTGTGCTGCTTGGGGGAAAGGCTCTTTGTCTTTCAGGAAGATTGTATTTGCGGAAGTTTCGCTTTCCTGTTAAAAAGATACTTTAGGTCGCGGAAAGCGAATTCAAACCCCACTAAAGGGCTGATTTTTTTTACCACTTGTTGGTGATTTTGGTCTGAGGGAGGAGCTGTTTCTAGTCAACATAAGCTGCTAGTATTTTTCCAAAAGCTGCGGAGGTTAGTTAGCTCCACATGTTAGTTAGGGCCTGAATATCAACTCAATTTGCTACCTGGGTGTGTTGGTTACGCTCACATTCGGGAGAGCAGTGGGTAAACGCATTGTTTTGTCACAGTGGTAAAGATCCACCATGTAGTAGGCCCCAGGTCAGGTATGCAAGTAAATATTTTCTACAGCTTTACGCCTTTAAACATAACAAACCGAAATCTCACCTCTCTGCAAGTATTATCAAATCGCTGCTTACGGAGAATACTCAAAATATGTATATTGCCCAAACAGCAATCATCAGTTATGGACGATTACTTGTTAGACCCCTATTCATATAGAAATAAAGAGGAGAAAACGGCGCTAGATGGATGGAAAGTGTCATGGGGTCATAGTACTGATGTCAAAATACATCAGCGTTATGACACCTTTTCTGTCAGTGTAGCTCACTACCAACTACCTACCGGGGAACCAATAAAAAATAATGAATTCCCTATTGCTTTTAATTTTATCCCTTTGAAAAAAAAAAAAAAAAAACTAAGAAAGTCTTCTGCATTTTTATCAACAAATTGTTCCAATTTGACGATCAATTGACTGACTGCCTGAATCCAAATTCAAACAATTTGTTAAAATATTGTTTTGAATAATGTTTTCACTTTTGTTTCTATTTTTCATTTTTATTCTCCAATTTCCCACATTTAAATTAATTCCTAACAATTTCAATTTAATAAAGAAACTTTTATCTTGTCAAAAGATTAAAACAATTGTTAGTTCTTAGTGACAACAAACAAAAAAAAAAAAAACTTGTAACAACCCCTTTTTATCTTGTCTTGAAATTCTTTAAAGAATGACCCCTGAAGGCCTGTGCACACAATGAATCAGAAATAGTATGTTTTCGTTGTTGTTGTATCTATTAAATTAGCTGCATTAATTATTGTCTGTGTCGCACATTTGATTTTACAAAAATCTTATCAAAATTGTTTGTTTACATGTATTTTGGTTTCAGTTACTGATTCGGCGCTCGAAATCTACCAGAAAATTATTTATTTAAATTTTTTTTACAATTTATTTGTGTGTTAAATAAAAAGAGTCACGCCACAAGATGTGGTGGTGAAGCAAAGGCGCAAAAAAATTTTCGTCCGTAAAGAAAACGATGAAAATGAATTAAATAACTAAACTGAAATAGAACAGAATTTGAATTTAATAAAAATTCTAGAAATTTATTAAAAATTACTTTAGCGCAGCAAGAATTGAACTTAAAAAGAAGTAGAACTGGACTTAAACTTGAAAAGAGTTTTGATCCTTGTGGGACTCCGTATTGGGATGTCATTTTATCGCTCATACTATCTTTGATTTTGACATGAAAATTTCTCAGTTCAAGGTAACTTTTGAACCATTTTAGGGTGGTGTCTCCGATGCCATTTCTTTCGAAGATTTGTATAAGGTTTTTGTAGGAAAGTGTGTCAAAAGCTTTGCTAAAATCAATATATAGCACTAGGCAATGTAGGTTCTTGCTCAAGCAGTCATTTATATGGTTTGCTAAACTTCCAAGCAGTTTGTAAATGTTTTTTTCTTTTTGGAAAACATACTGGTTATTTTATTTATAATTTTGTATTTGATTAAGAAATCACTTAACTTCGTTGCAACTATTTCTTCCATTATTTTTTTTAACAGGGCTATTGGTCTAAATTGTTATAATCATTTGTAGTTCCACTTTTGTAAACTGGTCTAATAATAGATGTTTTCTAAACTGTTGTTTATAAGTTTTGTAATAATTGGTGTAATTATTTTAGCATTATATTTTAAATCCTTTGGTCTAATGTTGTCAAAACCAGGACCTTTTTAAGCATTTAAGGTTTTAGAATGTTGTATATTTCTTCTTCAGAAGTTTGAGACAAATATATGGATTTTTGTTGCGAGGTTTGTGTAATGTTGAGTGTTTTAATGTCACAATTGTGGACTCATTTATTTACGTTATTATTAAGGTTTTGTGCATAAGAATTTGTGATTTTATTCAGATTTTCGTTTTTAAAATGTTTAATTAACGTTTGATCTATATTTTTGGATTTTTTCCCAACTATATCTTTTATATGGGCATTTCCGTCGAAAGGTCCACCGTGACCGAAAATTTAAACGTTATTAAAAGCTGATTATTTTACGATATTGTTATAGAGAAATATTTAGATTTTACTAATTTTATTAATTCATCCATTAATTTGTTCAATTAGATGAGCAATCAGACTGCAAAGTTGGGCAAACGTAATTTCTTCTTGGTGAGAATGTTTTATTGTATGTTTTCTTTAATATTATCTTCCTTAAAAGAGGTGATATTTGATAAAAATTATTCCAAAATAATTCTCTTTCGTGGTCTGTAATCTAAGGAAGAGTTCGAAGAGAAATATATTATTCGGATTTACGTTTAATTGTTATGGAAAAAATTTCACGTTCAAAATGCCACGTATCGGCCCAGATTTTGGCTTAAAATAAAAAACAGAAGATTTTGGAATCAAACCAAAGACATTTTAATGTTACATTGCTACGTAAAATTCTGAAAGTAGTTCGACTAAAAAAATGTTCCAGATTTCGCTGAATTACGCCTTTTTATACAAGGCCACAAAAACTATTTATTTTTTTTCACATTCGAACCACTACTTCTTTTGCCATTACCTTTGACCTAGAATCACGCCTTCCATAAACTTAAGCATAGATAACAATGCCCTTTTGGTGCTATAATTTAAGGGTTAACAAAACGGAAAGATATTTGTTGCTTAAAATGTTATTGCATTTTTAATTCGTACAACTGTCACGTTCAATACTTTGGAATTACCCATATTCCAATTCAAGAATTTTATTGTTTTTATTGTTTCGTCATTTTTTATGAAGTTTATCCCGTAAATTACACAATTTTATCAAGTCTTTACTTATCCATGGATTAGCTGATCTGTTGTTACATGTTGTTTTTCTTTTATTAGATATTTTATAAATTTTACAAAAACTGAACTAGAAATGAACTAGAACTGAACTAAAATTGAACTAGAACTGAAATAGAACGAACTAGAACAGAATTAGAACTAAACTGTACTAAAGCTGAACAAGAGTTAAACAAGAACTGAACTAGAACCGAACTGTACTAAAGCTGTACAAGAGTTGAACAAGAGCTGAACTAGAACTGAACCAGAACTGAACTGAATAGAACTAAACTAGGACTAAACTAGGACTGAACTAGAATTGAACTAGAACTGAACTAGAACTGAACCAGAACTGAACTGAATAGAACTAAACTAGGACTGAACTAGGACTGTACTAGAATTGAACTTGAACTGAACTAGAACTGAACCAGAACTGAACTGAACTGAACTAGAACTTAACTGGAAACACACTATCGGTATATTTACCAACAATATTAAAAAAAATGCCTACTAATATCATTAATTTAAAAAATAAACATACAAGAAATAAACTTATAAAGGTACGTTCAGACTAATGAACTATTTGACAAAAATATTTGTTCTGATATTTGCCTCAAACTGTTTGAAACAAAAAAATATTTTGTTTACTGTTCACACTAAGCTCAAATATTTGACAATTTTTGTTTATTAAAACAGTTGGCAAATAGTGTCAAATAAAATAAATGGAATCATGTTTTCCATGCGTTCAGACTTAGACAAATATTTGCATCAAATAATTATTTAATGAAAGTGTTCAAAAATTAAAATATATTTCACAACTAGTACAAATTGCCAACTTAGTGGAAATTTGCAAAAATTTGCTAATAGCGGTATTATAGCAAAGCCTAATAGTTATTCAAAATCGTTAGAGATGTAAAGATTCACAGGGAAAAATCGCTTCTTCGCGAGCATGGCTAAAATTCGCGCAAAATTGCACGCTTGGAAACAAACCTTAAAATTTATTAGAAATCGTTTCAAAAAACGAATTGTCGGAAATAGCAAAAAAAAAAAAGGTTTTTGCAAAATAAGCGAAAATTCGCGAAAATTTTTAAAATTTCCAACAAGCCATAAAATTGATTAAAAGTCCCTAAAAGTATAAGGAATGGCAAAAATTCGGTAAAAATTGCGAAAATAGCGGAAATTTGCAAAAATCTGCTAATAGCAGCATGATAGCAAAGCTTAATAGTTATTAAAAATCGCTAAATCTGCAAAGAATCACAGAAAGAAATCGCTTCTATCACGAACATGGCTAAAATTCGCGAAAAATTGCATACTTGGAAACAAACCCTAAAATTTATTTGAAATCGCTTAATCGGTTTAAAAATACAAAATGTCGGGGAAAAGCAAAAAAAAAAAAAAATTTGCAAAAATAGCGAAAATTCGCGAACAATTTTAACATTTCAAACAAAACCATAAAATTTATTAGTAGTGCCTAAAACTATAAGGAATGGCAAAAATTCTATAAGAATTGCTAAATTAGCGGAAATTTGCAAAAATTTGCCAATAGCGGCATGATAGCAAAGTATAATAATTAAAAAAAATCTTTAAAACTGTAAAGAATCCGAAAACTTACAAGAAAAATTGCTTCTATAGGTAACATGGGTAAAAATATTTGTCGTTGTTTGCTCTTACAATTTTTTTGTAATATCAAATAAATGTTTGCTCAAAAATTACTAAAATATTTGATTTTTTATGTTCACACTATGTTCACATTGGACACATATTTGTTTGCCGGCAAATACTTTTATTTGCTCAAAATCAGCTGTTATTTTATTTGACACTCAAAAATATTTTGTGTTCAGACTACCTTAGTGAAATATTTGATGTTTGCTATCAAATATTTCATCAGTCTGAACGTACCTTAAAATTTTTTTTAATAAGTTTGCAATGAACTAATTTTTAAAGTTACATTTTTTTTAAATTATTATTATTATCAATAAATTTTTTGTTATCTATCAATACCTGCAGACAAGCTTAAAAGCTTTGCGGGTCTAAGTAAGAAAACTTATACACCAATGTTAAATTCAATAAATATTGAATTAAAAAAATAACTGAACTAGAACTAGAACTGAACTAGAACCAAACTAGAACTGAACTTAACTAGAACCGAACTAGAACTAAACTAAACTGAACTGAACTAGAAATTAACTAGAACTGAACTAGAATTGAACTAGAACTTAACTAGAACTTAACTAGAACTAATCTATAAAATTCTAAATGAACAAGAACTAAAGTAGATAAAACATGGCCCGATCAAGTAAAATTAGAAAACTCCTGACTGATACTTTTTTATTTGTGTTTTTAAGTTTTGTATTACAGTGCACTCTGGAAAACGTCAACTAATTAAAACCGCGGGTGTTGACGTTTAACAAATTGTTGACGTTTACAAATGTAAAATTTTTAAATAACAAACATATCGATAATGTGCTTTTAAACGTTTTTATTAATTATAAACTAAATCCAAACATAAACAAATTCAAAAAGGAAATAAAAAAGGCATTCAACCTGACTAAAACCATAGAAGACAACTGGAACTAAAAGAATACATTTTAAATGAGATCATATTTTTAATTTTACATGCACACATATGAATTTAAAAAAAATCTGTTATTTTTTTCTGCTGTTTTTTTCTATCCAACACTTGGAAGAGAGCCTTCTCTCTTAAACGTCCTAATACATTTAAGTCATTTTGCTCAACATTCTCGCATTGAACCCAATCCAAAGCCCTGTTAAATATTTCGACGGCTTCGCTATGTTTTATTGTCTGCACATTTGTATCTAAATCGTTCTCCTCATCATCGATCACTTCCAACTCCTCAATTTTACACGAATTAGAAACATTATCCAGGCGGATCCCCAATTTCTGAATTGATTTCATAAAATAAATGTGTGTGTGTACAAATGTGTGTATTTTAACTGCTGCTAAATTCGAAATTTTATTTTATTCAGAGTTGACGTTTTAGAGCTTTATGGTTGGGTTGACGTTTTAGAGTAGGCAATGTAAAAAAAAAAGGGTTGACGTTTTGGGATGTTGACGTAAACGAGTGTTGACGTTTTCCCGAGTGCACTGTATAAAAACGACGAATGAGTTGATTACAGAAGGCACTAGGCTGAAGTCGAGTTGCCAGCAGCGAAAACAGGCAACTCGGCTTATGTTAAAATATAAAAAAAAAATTTTTAAAAAATTTTGTATGTACAGGGTGGCCCAAAATTACCGAAGTGGTATAAATTAACTTTTTTATTATAATTTTTTTTTCTTTTCTGTTCAGTATTTTGTAAAGAAGACTTGGGGAATTTAAAATGGAGCAGTACTCAATCGAACGAAGTGCCCAAATTGTTCAGCTTTATATTTCAAATCAACGATCCATTGTTTTGACTCAGCGAGCATATCGTCGTTATTTTAATGTGCGGATTGGACCCTCAGAGTCAACAATAAGCGTTCACCGGATTTCACCGCCCCAGACTGTTTTCTTTAGGGTTATTTGAAAGGAAAAGTCTACATTGATAAGCCTTGAACCATCCAGCAAAGCAATATACACGACGAAATAAACAACATAACAGCTGAAGTTTTGCGAAAGGTTATGGAAAATGTGTTGGAATTTGCGAAACAGAAAATGGCCACAACTTTTGAGATATTATTTTACATAACTTAACTAAAAATATTCCCCATTTATATACTGTATTAAAAAAAAAATAATATTTATTTCTTAAATAAAAAGTTATAACGAATTCAAAACCTTTCGTTAATTTTGGGCCACCCTCTTTACTTAAACATGAGCGGCGTTGTTGGATTTCGCTATTGGTAACTGAGCTAAATAATCGGTCCATAAGATAAAATCTTTGAAGTTTTTTTTTAACGATTTCTTAAAATTTCTAAAGCAACTCCATCTTAAAATGACTGATGAAATAACCATTTCAATTTGCATAATTTCTTAATTAACACTTAAAAAATCTATGATTAAAATATGATATTACAAATCGAAAGTAGCAAAAATAAAAAATTCATTCCCAGGTTATGCAAAAACTCGACGAAACAAAGAGAAGCAAATTCCATAACCATAGAAAATTGAAACGTATATACAAAAATGCCACAAAACCCAAATCTTGTTCATGCAAAATTTAAACTTTGCTTCAGTTCCCAAACCAAATCTAATGTTTTTTAACTTCAAAATAAAGAACGCTGTAATCAATCAAAACAAAAAGTGAAAACGAAAATTGATTTGGTTAAGAAAGAAAAATAACAAAAATCAATAAATTATCATCAGCAATGATGAGAAAACTGCTGGTCTGGGAGGAAGAAATAACTGTTGAACCTTAGCCGCAGTGACAAGGGAATGTTTTAAATATTGTGTTTACATTATGATTGACAGCTGTCAAAGGTTAATCAGTCATTACTCAGGACTAGAAAAACTCAACTCGAACACACTGGCGCACACATTTAAATATAAACTAACAAAATTATATGAAAAATTTAAAAGGGTAACAAAAATGCAAATCCTTTATCTTAAAAAGTCTTCTTGTTGTTTTTTTTTTCACCTTTGACTTTTACAAGGGTGTATGAAAATATTTTTGATATTCAAAAGAAATCACAAAATAATTTAAGATAAAATTAAATTAGCATTTAGAAACTTATTTAAAGATTTAGGCATAACAAAGAAAAATTAAAGGAATTATTTATATTTAATGATTTTAGCTGAAGTTTTATAATTTTAGTTTCGCAATTTGCTTTTGCTTCTTAAAATAGTTCACATTAAGAAAAAAAAAATTGTTTTAAAATCCTACCGTTTTGACCCATTAAATCGACCAAAAAAAAATATATTAATAAATGTAGAAAACTATGCCGAAATTGTTTAATTACTCGGCTATGCCGAATCTTATATACCCTTCACCATGCACACTTGCTAATTTGATCCACTTTTTAGGCAAACAATAATTTAAGAGTTTTTAATTGGCAGGGTTTTTGATTTTTGGTAAAGTCGAATTTTTTTCGGGTTGCCATCATCTAAAAACAAGTAAAAAAAAACTCAATATCAAAAGAACTAGCGGATACATTTTATTTGAAATTCGGCACGATGAAAACACGCAAGGGGGACCACATAATGGCTTACAAGCCATGCAGACAAAATCAGTTTTGGTTTTGCTGGAAAAAGTCGTTAATTTTTCCATAAGCCTTGTGCCAACTTAAATATAATTTTAACAATAATTCTGTATCTTTTGCTTTAACGAAGTCAAATCTTTTTTTTTAACTTTATTTAAAACAATTCTTCAGCTGATATTTGTTTTTTTTTTTTTTTGCAAAAAACAGAAGCCTTATTAGAGATAAATTTTGTACTCCCAAAATTTACTTTGCTAATATGCAGTTATTTGATTCGATATATTCTTAATCGAACGTAATTTTTATTGATAGTGCAAAAAATTATTTCTCGCCAAGACTTCGGTGCTAAAATAACAGAAAGTAATAAAAATCTTTAATCTTTAAATATAAATAATGCAACTTTGTGTCAGGACCACTAGTCCAATCTCGTTTAAATTTTGTCAGATGTTGTGTCTCAGTAACTTAAATGATTGTACCTTAATGTATAGTGAATGCCACGCCCACTTTACCTATCCCGCCAACATTTTGGCAGATGTTGTGAATTGATAACAAATATGCTCGTTCCAACTTCCAAAACTTTTGCTCATGCCGTTCTCCAGATATAAATAAATCTTTAATGCCTTTTTATTGGAGTTGCCACGCCCTCTTCTCCAATCCCGCCTTTTTTCTAGACATGCTGTGTTTTGCAAACCCAGCTATTTGTACCAAATTTGGACAATTTTTCGCTAACCGTTCTTTAGATATAAATACATCTATTTTGTGCCACACCCATTTCTCCAATCGTGCCCATATTCTTTTTGGATGTTGTGTTTAGATAACCAAGATGCTGGTACGAAATTTGGAAACTTTGATTGTTGCCATTACCAGATATGTATACAAAAAATCTTTAATATGTTTGTGTGGGAAGTGCCACACCAACTTGTGCAATACCGCCTACACTTATAAAATTATTACAGTAACTGATTGTGGGTTATTCGGGCGTGTTCTAGAATCCGAATCCACTCGAAAGTGGATTACTTTAGCATTATTGGTGTTCTGCATTTCACATCCACATGTTTTTATTCGTTTTCAATTAGAGTAGATATGGGTTGGTGAAAGTAAACCGAATCGACTTTTATTGTAAAATGTGATAACATTTTTAACAAAAAAATTAATATTGCTTTTAGCTTAAAATCTTCTTAATCCAATTTAATCAAAAATATATCGTTATCTAAAACGCAAAAGGCCCTTACTAACCCTAAATTTAAAGTCGACATTTTCATTGATATTGATGTAATTATACCAAATTTTTTTGAACGATTTTTATGTTATTTTCAGACAATTTGTTTCTTTAATCGCTTTAGCGATCTCTTAGTTTTTGGGTTTGTTTAAACTTTGCAATTTTTCGCGAATTTTAGCCATGTTCGCGATATAAGCGATTTGGTCGTGTAAGTTTTCTGATTCTTTACAGCTTTAACGATTTATAATAAATAGTTGACTTTGCTATCATGCCGCTGTTTGCAAATTTTTGCGAATTTCCTTGAATTTAGCAATTTTTACCGATTTTTTGCCATTCCTTATAGTTTTAGGGACTTTAAATCAATATTATGGCTGGTTTGAAATATTAAAATTTCTCGCGAATTTTTGCTATTTTTGCAATTTTTTTTTTTGTTATTTTCCGACATTTTGTTTTTTTTAACCCATTTAGAGATTTCAAATAAATTTTAGTGTTTGTTTAAAAGTTGCAATTTTTCGAGAATTTTAGCCATGTTAGCGATTTTTTTTGTGATTCTTTACAGCTTTCACGATTTTTAAAAAATATTAGACATTGCTATCATACTTCGGTTAGCAAATTAGCGATCATTAGTTCAACAAAAGTTTTTTCGAACAAAAACTTCGAATACACAAAAACATGCTGATTTGAGAACACCAATTTATGAATTATGCTGATTCAAAAAATTTTTCGTTTTCAATTCGAGTCTAAACCTAAAACATACCTGATTAAATCCGTTTTCCGTACTCTTAAAATTGAATAAAAATATAGTTATTTTACGAATAATTTTATTTTTCAACATTTCTGTTTGTTATTCAAAAAACAAACTACCAAAAAATAATGTTTTTCCGTATTTATTTTGATATGTAGTTTGATTTTTTTCGGTTAAAATATATTTTTTAAAAGTAAAAACTATTAAATTTTACGGAATAGGCTGTTTAATAAATAAAAAAATAAAAATGAATGTAAAAATCATTTGTTTTAAATGAAATGTAAATGATCCGTTTTTTAAATGAATTTTAAGTTGTTTCAAATGAATTTTCGTTTGAATTTAACTACATAATTTTTTGAGTGCATATTTTTAAAGAGGATGTATATTAGAAACCCAGCTTTGTGTATTTGAACAATATTTCTCTTACCGTTCTTTAGATGTAAAAAAAAAGTTTGTGCCACGTCCACTTTGTGGGATGTTGTTTATTTATAACCGAGATATTTGTACCTAATTTGGAAACTTTGGCTCTTTTCGTGCTCCAGGTTTAAAGAAATTTATAATGTGTTTGTATGGGAAGTGCCACGCTTATTTTTCTAATCCCGCCCATTTTTAAGGGATATTGTATATATCTGGCCAAGATGTTTGTACCTAATTTGGAAACTTTGGATCCTGCCGTTGTTTATTCGATATATGGGTAAAATTAGAGGCAGTCGTAGTTTTTTGTTCATATCCCAGCCATTTGTAGGCCGTTCAGGCTGAATTTCAATAGCAAACAATTCCGAATTATACGTGACATAAATATTAAACTACTACTACCCTAACATATCCGTGGTCTTCGAGAAAACCAATTTCAACGGGCATCGTTAAATCAACTTCGCTCCTCATAAGGACCCAGCATAAATTAATATTGTAGAAATCGCAAACAAATTGACAAACTTATATGCAGTGTTTGAAAATAAAAAGAATATTATTTAGCGTTCGGCTCACACACCCGGGAACAATATCTATTTTTTAGGGATTGTGTAGACTAACACAACCCTTAATACCGTTCGTAACTATTTTTAAGAAAGAGCCGAACATTATATAGTGTTCTGTTCCTAGTTAAAAAAACAGAACGATTGTAGACAAACACTATATTTTTAATGTTCTATATCTTTTTTTTTGCATTGATGAAGAAATGAACAAACAAAAAATTTTAGCAACGACCGTAGCACGAACAGATTGTGTGTGTAGTGTGTATATGTTTTGTTTGTGTAGAATTATTTTGCTGGCTTTTTGTTTTTTTTCGTATGTGTATTTTGTTTTTGTAAAAATCTTCTAGTTTTTTTTACCAGCCAAAAAGTCGCTACGCACACCGAAACGAACGAGCATTAATGAGCTGATCAGAACACAATGAAGTTTGTGGTTTTTTTAAAAAACCGAACGGAATTAAGTGTTCTGATCTTTTTTTTTGCGTTGGATACGAACAGTATTATTTTCGTGTTCGAAAGATGACAAGCAGGGAAACGTTATTTTTTAATGATTTTCTACACAAACACAATTAGCGTTTGTGTTTTCCATAAATCTACCGAACCGAACGCTAAGGAGCGATATTTAGTTTTTATTTTTGAACACTGCTTACATGTATATCGATCCCTTTTCGTAAAAAAAAGCTTAAGCGACAAACACAAAACTTTTTAAACTTTATTTCAAAAAATTTCGTATGTAGGTTGTCGCTTAAGCTAAAATTGTTTTTGCTATAACATCGTAACGGTTTTGTATGTGAACACGACATTTTAGGAAATGCCGCAAGTGTTGCCAATAATTTCATTTATTAAAAAAAAACCAAAATTAAAAATGATGTCGTTCAAGCTACATATATTTGCGGTTAGGGGTCGGTGAAGGTCATAAAAAAAGCTGAACTTATAAAGTACTTAACTGGAACTCAACTTTAGTCAAAAACGAACTGAATGAACTAGAAAAGAACTACGAATGAGCTTAAGTTAAAAACTTGTTTTTTTAAATAATGCATTTACCAGTCGTTTTATAAATTTTTGCTCTACTTATGTTTTTACTCTCGTGTAAATTATTTCCTTCACAGGTAGAATATTGTCACTCTAATGACCTTTTTTCTCCTGAACTACTAACGACAACTATTTCCCCCCCATATTCCCGCTAACAATGAGTTCGATGTCATGTCACGTTACACAACATTTTGTGCCAAATAGCGGCTGCCCTCATAATGTGCGATGTGGATTTTTAATGATGACGTTGATGACAGCAAACATGTTGAGTAGGATGTAATTCATTGCAAGTGGTGGTGCAAAATCTTTGCCCGATATTGTTGTTGGTGTTTTTGTGTGCTAAAAATTTTGTTTATTGTGCTAAAAACGTTTCTACATTTTCGCTAATGATTTCAATTATGTTTTACGATTCATTAAATTAAAGAAATTTCAATTTATTTTTTTAAATTCAATTAACGACTACTGTTGACACTAATCACTAAAATCTTTGGCATTCAGATTCATTAATCATTGGACAAATCCATAGAAGAATTTAACAAATAAAATGATATGAAAAAAATATGTTTGATTGTTGTAGAGTTTCTTTTAAATAAACAGATTTTACCGTGCTGAAGACTTTAGACGCGTGTTTAATGACTTTTGGACAGTAGAAATTTATGGAAGAATTAAAAATTTAACGATCATTAATAATGCTGTAGGAGATAATTCTAAACCAGGAACTAAATACAAAAAAGGAAAAAAATAAGAATGGATTTCGGTTAAAAAATTTGTGATACTAATTAAGAATTAATTAAATTTTCACAAGTAAACAAATTAATACTATCAATTAAATATTTTCTGAATTTAACAATATTTTTTGCAGTTAGGTTGTTGATATAAGCAAACGTTTAATTTTCTTGATTAAATTTTTAATTAAGACTGATTTTATTTTTGATTAATGGCTTGATTGAAAAGAAAGTGGCGAGAATTTTTTCTGTGAGATTGTTTTAACTGTATTTTAACTTTAAAACAATAAAATGTTTGATTTTAAAAATATTTTGTAAGTTTTTCAAATTTTTTAAACTCCAGATAAATTCTTATCATTTGACTCGCATTCACAAGGTCATAAATTTTCCAACAAGCGTTAATAATTATTAATTTCATATATTTTTCCATTCCTTTCTGCTTAAAGGCCAATTAATTTTATTTTTTATTTTTACAAAAAGTCATAAAATAATTTTGATTAGCGTAAAATTAACTTTGGTTTTTCAAAAGCAATAAAAAATGTTTGCTCGATATTTGAACACAATGAAATAGTTTGAAACACAATTCAGCCCTTTTAATTTGCAAAAATATTTCGCAAAAATTAATAATCAAAAATTATGACATGAAGTTCAAAATTTTTTTGGTTTTGTCAGTGGTGAAAACAAGCACCAAACACGAGATGAAACACTAACATTAACACACACTGAGATTACAAAGAGCCAACAAGGATATAAACAGCCGAAAGGGATAATAAATAAATAGCTGCAAGGACAGACAAGCAATAAAATTATTATTTTCGCAATATTAGAAACAAAATGTAAGGGGCTCGGAACAATAAAGGCCATCATAAATAAAAAAAATGTTGTATTTTTTAGAAACATGAGAACAGATTAGAATTTTGAAAGAAATATGCATAACAATTTCTTTTCATTTGCACAAATTTTGTTAAGTGTAATTGTTTTTAAGCTAAAATTTAATGACTGAAATATCTTTTGAATCAAATTTAGTTTAATTGCAAATCAGTTTAGATTCTGTTCGAGTTCAGTTTGAGATCAATTCGAGTGTAATTAGAATTTCATTAATATTCATTAATAGTTTTGTTCCAGTTAAAGTCCAGCTTAGTGCTAGTTAAGTTTGAGAGTTCTAGTTTAAGTTTATTTCTAAATTTGTTGAGGTTTAGTTCTCTTTAATTTCGAGTGCAGTTCTAGTTCAGTTTAGTTTGAGTCCATGTTCTGTTTAACCTTCGTCTTACCAAAGACTTTTATGTAGTTACATCGTTTACCAATACCCATCTGGGTAGTACTACACATATAATGTGAACAACTGTTTGTCAAATAATTTTTTTCCAGTTTTTTTTTAAGAACTTAACAATTTGATCAGTGAATACAAATTTATTTTTAACTGAAAACAATTAAAGGATGTTGTTTTGCAAATGGTCAATCGGGTGTGTATTGGTAAGGCGAAGGATAAGTTGAGTTCTAGTTTTACATTTATTTTGTTTTTTAGTTTCATTTTAAGATAAGTTCACCTTTAGTTCTGGAAGTCGTGATCGAATACTTTTTCGATTCGAAAGCAACTTTATTTACAATTCTTTCAGTCGATACTAAACGAATCGAAATTAATTTTTTTCAATTTCAATAAATTATTTACAACACTAAAAATACAATTTTGATCCATTTAGTATCGACTGAAAGAATTAGAAATAAAATTGCTATCGAATCGAAAAAGTAGTCGATCACGACTGCCAGAATAAGCCCCCAGGTTTAATTTAGGTTAAGCGTAGATCGACCTCGGTTTCAATAAAGTTCTTGTTTAATTCTAGTTCAGTTCTAATTTAGTTTTAGTTCAGTTCTAATTCAGTTCTAATTCAGTTCTAGTTCAGTTCTAGTACAGTTTTAGTTCATTTCTAGTTCAGTTCTAGTCAAGTTCTAGTTCAGTTCTAGTAAAATTTTAGTTCAGTTTTAGTTCAGTTCTAGTTCAGTTTTAAGTCAGTTCTAGTTCAGTTCTAGTAAAATTCTAGTTCAGTTCTAGTTGAGTTCTATTTCAGTTCTAGTTCAATTAGAGTTTAGTTGTAGTTCTGTTCTAGCAAGTTATAATGTAGTTTTAGTTCAGTTCTAGATGAGTTCTAATTCAGTTTTAGTTAAGTTCTAGTTCAATTCTCTAGTTTAGTTCCAGTTCAGTTCTAGTTTAGTTCCAATATGGTTCTGATTTAGTTCTAGTGCATTTCTAGTTCAGTTTTCATTCTATTTTTTTTTTTTTTGTTTCAAATCCCATCCTGTTCCTTTACTGTTCCTCTCTTTCACAGCCCTTAATTTTCAAGTATTTACTACGTTTCTTTTTTTTTTTTTTTAATTCGTAGTTTGTGTTCTCTATTGTTTTTTCTTCATCAAATCAACAAAATGCGCAAATTTCTTAATTTTCTACTTCACTTAACAAATGCATTTAAATTGTGACAAAGCATCGACTACGTTTTACGTTATTCAAACCTTTCTATAATTTTTTTTTTCTGAAAAGGGATAATCAAAGTCTTACATGTGTGTTCTGCAAAAAGAACAAACAGGATTTGCTATTCCTTCTTTGTCAATAATATTTAAGAAATTACGCATCAACTTGAATCCCTTTTTTTTGGCATTATTTGCGCTCTATTTAGAAAGGTAAAATAGATCTCAAGGATAATAGAAAACGAAAGTTTCGTATTTGTTCATTTACAGTTTCATTTAAGAGCAAATTACGTTGTTTTGGTGAATGAAGTTCAGTTAAATGAAAAAAAAATATCTAAACTGTCAAATTAAAATAAAGCAAATTTGTGAGCAGCATTGAAATTGTATCAATTACAGTTTTAGTAGTTTAGAATCAAGGGATTTTATTTTTATAAAACTTTACAAATGGGAAGAAGCCTTTTTGTTTAAAGGTAATTTCTTTGTGACCAGTTAAAGGCAGTTACGATTTGGTGTTGAGGAAAGGAGGTACCTTAAGTATAAAAAAACTAACACAGAAAACATTTTCTTTAACTCGTAGGGCATCTTTAGAAAAATAGAACGATATTTCCTTAGGAGCCAAATTTTATAATTGAGTCGTCTTTAAATATTAAAATGCACTAGAAGGAAAACAAAACTAGAAATATTTCAAAAAACTGGAGCCTTAAGGACGCCCATTTCAAGCCGATCAAAAATAAAAGATACTGATTCCCCAAAAGATTTCTGACACATTTTGTAACGGCTGCGGAAGAGATCTGAGCAATACAAAAAGTCCTGTTCTTTGTTGAGTTAAACAAAAAGAACATGCCTATTGGTATTTCCACAGGAAAGTCTCCTTTTTGTCACATTACGCCACCAAGCATTTTAAAAACGAAGTCACTGAAAATGCCCTGGTTAGTAGGGTGGCACATGGTGGCAGCTGAAATTTATAATACTTTCTTTTGATACGTAACAGTAGTAGATGTTGTTAACCTTCTCTAACACCAACTTTTTTATGGTCTCTTTAAATTTGGTTTTGTTTAGCTTTTATTTATTTTTTACTTATCCAAAAACTTACTTTTATTTCATAAAGGACCACATTGTCCCTTTTCCTGCAATTCGGGAAAATCTTCCAGAGAAATTGTAAATTAAAAAAATTTAAAAAAAAACATGAAAAGTCCTATTATATACCTAAAATAATAATAGTTTTTGATAAGCGGGATGTGTGTTAAGCCCTATATTTTTTTCCAGTCCATTTGATCCAAAAATGAAGGTATAATTCCAATTTGAATACATATATCACAACTCTGTATGGTTAACAGTGCTATGCAAGAGCTTTAACAGAACTCTGTTATGCAATAAATTTCGAAATTTAACTTTACACACATCTTTTTTTTAAAACACACTAGCAACGGTTGTTTTGGAATATCTGCTCTACTTGTTACCATTCTGACTTCATATTCGGATTTAGCGGGCATAAAGATTAGGTGTCAGATACATTTGTTAAAAAAAAACAACACTGTCAGGTAGTGTTTTTGAAGACACAAACCGTGTGTAAAAGTTACTTGTTGTAAATCTAGTCTTATTATTATGCGGTTTTAGAAGTTTTGTAGTTTACAATTCGATTCTTTACAATTAAAGAAATAGCAGATAAATATCCGCAAATAGTTTCTTAATTTGTTTAAATAATTTCCACTGTACAATACTTTAAAATTTTTTTTTAAAAAATGTATACGACACAAAAATTGAATCAACAAAAATTTAAAATTGATTAGAAACAAAATCGCTCTGCTAATTACAGCAAAGTAATATTTACAGAACATACCAGCAATGAGCTGCATATAGCAAATGCATATAAAATAAGCAACGACTTTTCTTTTATTTGTAAGAAAAAGGGGTGACAAAAATTTAGGTTAAGTAAAGCGGGTCATCTAAAAAAATTACAAGAAACCCAAAAAGAAGATTTTATTTCTAAGAAAAAGTTTTCTAAGTTGGAAATTAAAAATGTATTCAAATCTTAAGAAATTTATTTATGATGACTTTTTTTTTTTATTGTCTTTTTGCTATAAAATTCTTAAAGGCGAATACAATTTAAATTTTCTTTTTATACATAAATTTGTTGGTAAAAAAATATTGTGGTTTAAAAAAATTTGTTTAAGATATTTTTGGAAATATTTTTCACTTTAAAATAAATTTTAAATTTATACAAAATTAATGAACCAAAACCATTTAAGAATGAAATTCTTCAACAATTTTTTTTTTTTTTTTGTTAAATTGCAGTTATAAAAAAAGTCATAAAATTTTAAAGACGAGGATTTGAAAATTGACACTAATGGCATATAAAATATAAAAGCAATTCAAAGATAAAATATAAAACATACAAAACAGAAGGACTTTTTTGTCAAATGTCCTTGATAGCAGTTGCAAAGAAAAAGAAAATATAGAAAAGATTTGAATTATTAAAGAAAATATTAAAGCAAATTTTGTATTTATTTTCTATTTTCAAAACCGCATGAAAAATAGTTTTTAATCTCAAAGCAAACAGAATACTTGTCCTTTTGACACATCATAAAATTTTTTTATAATACAAAGCAAAACGCCACAGGACACTTTTTAGAATGCAAAAAATAAAAAAAAATTCTAAAATATTTTTCGAAAATTTTTCTAACAACAAAACATTTGCCAGCAAGGTGTTTTTAGTTTTCAACCAAAAAAAAATAATTGTTTAAGATCTTTTTAAAACTATAACAATTTAAAGCAAAAGTATACATTATTAGTAATAAATTGCAAATGAAATGAGCCAAAACGAATCCTTTTTGATTTTTGTTCATTTTCAAACAAATAAAAATTTCAAACATTTTCTTGCACAAACTGATAAAAACTTAAATTGAAATCTGAAGATCTTCTTTTTTCGAAAGATCAGTCAGTCTCTCTCAAAAAAAAACAAAGAGAATTTAAAATAAAAATTCAAAGTAATTTATGGTTCATAATTTATCAGTTTTCCTAATTTATAGAATTTCTAAAATTCATTGTTCATAAATTTGCTACAACTGTCTGTGAGGTCTTAAATTATTGAATAAGTAAAATCTTTGACTTAACAGTAAGAAAAGTACGCCAAAAAAAAGAAAAGAAAAAAATTAAAGAAACTAGATTTGAATGACCCTATTCGTTTAAGGTGTACCAATCGAAAGGTGTCCAATTAAGAGCGACGCAGTTTATTTAAAACAAAGTAAAGTGTCTTTAATTTTACTAGACCTTTCTTTGAATTCCAATAAAATGAAGTGTACGTGAGATGTACTCGACATTTTTTAATCATTTAAAAGGGTATATATAACGATGCCATGATAGACATGATTTACATTTGCCATTTAGCCTAATCTAATGGTGAATCTTAACCACTAGGTGGTAAACAATGCTTTTACCGACCACCCCCATGTGCTCACGGATAACACACACACACACACACAGGTAGCAATTGGAGTGTACCCAACAACCCATAACAATTTAGAGAGAACTTCCCACCTGACCCGAGATTCGAAAAAATTGAAAGCTCACGAAGGCGAAGAGTTTTCGAAACAAAAATGTTCGATAAATAGTCGATAATCTTTTATATAGCGAATGTTCCTTTATTTGAACAATTCTCGAAATTTTTACGACAATCAACATTCGTTATTTCATTAACGAAAACATTCGAGTTTTTTTTATTTTTTTTAATAAAATCCCGAAACATAAAAGAGCGCCAGGGGTTTTTATTCTAAACAAATCCTGGAACATTTATTTTGTTTGCCGTTACAGAATTTTTATTATTTTTACCATTTTCCATAGGTTCGATAAAATTACTTTAATCAAGTTTTTAGCGAAAATTTTTTTTGTTGACAAATAAAAAAGCAAAACATATCATTTGTGATTTAAATTTTATAAAACTTATCTCTAAAAGCGTGTTGAAAGAAAAAACAAAAAAGTGATAATAAAATTAAGAAGTTAAGTGAAATTCGGTATTTAATTTAATTAAAAAGGTGAGTTAAATGGGGAATAGAAAAAAATATATGATTTATATGTAAAAACATATATACTGTGCAAGGCCGGGGAAGAAGTGTTCGACAAGTTCATAAGAGCATGTTGGAAAAGGATATTAGCTGACATCCTAGTAGAACAATTTTCTTGGAGGTGAACAAGTACAAAAAGATGAATAAGGGGATGCAGACTAACACTGGCTAAGATGGCGAAGTAAGAAAGTTGTAAAAGCAAATTTTTATATTTCAACTCTTTCTTTCTATTCATGTCTTTCAAAAACAAATTTGGCGTTTGAGACGATGACTTCTGTCAAATATATCAAAAGCATTTCCAATATGCTGATGACAGGCGGTCGAAAACATCTACCAGTTAAAAGGGCAAACACTAAGAGGCGAGGTGACGACTTCTTAGCCAAAAAATAAACAAAAAAATGTTCTTTTATTTATTCACACTCAATGAAATTTAAAAATTTTCAATTTAATTTATTAATTTGATGTACGATTTGGACCAAAATGAAATTGAAACATAACAATAATCATTCGATATCGAAGTATTACAGTAATGACGAATACTTAGCGATATCGCTATTTGACTGATAACAATATCTTCAGATAAGGTTTCTCGATATCATCAAAGTTACCTTTTGTAAATATTTCGCAATATTGAATAAGATGTTTTGGCAAACATTTCTCAATACCACCATCGAAATAATAGCAAAGTAATTTTCAAACCACAATTGATATTGTTAAATCTACGTTTCTAATTCTTTATAAAATCTTCGAAATCGATAGCTTTTTAAGATCAATTCAATTTTCAATTCGTTTTTGACTGTCGATCTCGAAAGATTTACACAGTAAATATTCGAGATATATTCGATGGCGATATCATTAACGAAAGTCTTAATCAGGTGGGTTGTAGCAAGCTTGCTACGTCTGGATTCACACCATGAAACTTTTCTTCCAGAAAGTCTGAGTTTATTGGTGAGAGGGGGGAGAATAATAGCATGTTATCTTCCCCTCTCATCAACAAACTCAGACTTTCTGAATGAAAACTTTAATAGTGTAAACCCAGACTAACATAAGCCTTAAGCTTAGAAAATTATTATAAAAGGCTTATTAAAAAATGCTTATTAATGAAAACTGATAACTTGCGATTATTTTTCCTATAATATAATGTAAGCTAAGAAGTCTTATAATAGAATCCGACAAAAATTATACACCCGGCTTTTTTTTAGGAACCGCAACTTTGAAACCTCCGCTGCTTAGGAATAGCAGCAGCATTTGTTGAATAACAACGGTACCTTGGTAAAACATGCGGAACTTTATTTTCCCTCAAAAGTATAAATCATTTTAAAAGACAAAAACCAACGCAGACCCAGCTACCAGCAAAGCACTTCGCTACCCCATGCTTAAATCATCTTTAAATTTCCGATTTTTTTTACTTACAGACTAACAGACCACGACTCACAGTCGTAGAGCAATATTGATTTAACATTAGAGTTGCATAGCTTCAATTTAGTGTTCCGCGATATTTTTGTCGACTTCCATACAAAATTCAAATGACTGCCGAACTTTATTAAGATCCTTCTTCGTCAGGACATCTAAAGGATTATTATTTATTTTTTTTTGCAAATTTACAAAATTTTTATTTAGCAAATTATAACTTTAAACAGCTGTTCTTTAAAAATTTGCTTTAGACAAAAGGATAAACAGTTTTATTAAAGAATTTAAAGTGTTTTTTTTTATAAAAGAGAAGTGTTGCATGCTGCATAACAATGCAACATTAAACAAAACAAAACAAAAATAAATTAACTGCAAACATTTTCTTACTACTAGTGGCGGTCCTTGTAGTTATTGTCCTGTCTGCCACTCGGTTTGCATGTAAAATGTTTAGAAAGAAATAACAGAGAGAGAGACAGAGTAAAAGAGAAAATTTAAAGCAGACACAAATCTGTTTAGCACAGAGACCACCCGTTGATGTCCTGCTGTGACCAAAAGGGCTCGTGTTAGAGTAAACAGTTAAACACACACACACACACACACATACAAACTTATTTGTATGCTCATACTTTCACATGACCAAAAACTCAGTTTTGTTGTGTCTTCTTGTATTGATTGAACTGAAAACCATTGTAGAGTGCTGTTGAGGCCGAGGTTGAAATAATGTTTGGTTTGAAAAGTGTTAAAATTAAGATGTCCTGCTGTCTGTCGTCCCTGTCTTTCCAGCGCGCCGTTGTGAATTTAATCTTTTGACGATTATGCGGATGAGAATTATGTACGTTGATAATGATGACGATGAGGACTATTTTAAATTGTTTTTGGGTTTGCAAAAAAGTCTGGAGATTTGTATTGATGGTTTTCAAGTCATTCAGACTTAAATCTGGTTGGAAAAAAAATTAATTTTTGAAAATAAATTTTCGTTATACATACACATATTTGTTTTTAAGCCGATTAAGTCATTTTAATTATGATTTATTGTATTTTTGCAAAGATTTAGGAACTTAAAATTCTGTTAATTGAAACAATAACTAACAAATGTAAAAATATTTTGATCGTACTTTTTGCTTCGAAGAGATAAAATAGATAATAGAATAACTTACTGGAATTCAAATAGAAAGGAGCCAAAAGATTACATACCTGAAATAAAAATAAAATTAAATTGTTAATAAATTTTTCTTTAATAAAAA
This sequence comes from Pollenia labialis, assembly GCA_949318255.1. Classification (NCBI taxonomy): domain Eukaryota; kingdom Metazoa; phylum Arthropoda; class Insecta; order Diptera; family Polleniidae; genus Pollenia; species Pollenia labialis. The sequence goes on along the minus strand of OX439141.1, from coordinate 27,044,629 downwards.
ATAACATTAAAATACCTAATGCAATCTAGAGCTTTTGAAAAAGCTGTTAATATTTTCTACAAAAGAATTAAAAAGCTTTTATACCAAAAATTAAGTAATATTTATTTTAATACATAAAATACATAACTAAATTAAAAAAAAAATAATCTTATTTATGTTCCACATTTGAAAATAACGTTTGAAAGCAAGTTGGAAATAAATGCATTTCTTAATTCGAAAATAATTTCCCCTTTTTGTTGAGAATGCTTTGATTTTGAAAACATTGTTAAACGTTTGCGGTTTTAGAAAAGGTTTGATTTCAAATCATTTTCTATTTGAAATCACACCTCCTTGTTTGCTGGGATCGTTGTTGTCACAAATACCAACACATTTTCACTAATACTACCACAGTGCTTGATGAGTATTTTGATAAGTGTATTTGGACCTTAAGATACAAGGTGCAAATAATTAAGGCAAACATGACGTATGTTTTAGGAAGACAATCATTTATTTTAACTCGCTGTCATCTATAAAATTTGCATTCTCTTCCAACAGCTTTTGCATAGTCAGTAATTTTTTATCTTTGTATTTATTAAAAACATGATCAATATTTGTTTTTGTTGAGCTATCGCATTTCAAAAAAAAAATATGGTACACTAATTTTCTTTTCGTACACTTTATTAGGTTGTGTTGCGGCGAATTTAATTCGTCTTAAACGTATGATTATCAAACTCCATATAAAATGTATTTAGTTTGACTTTTATGCGTTCAAAAAAAGAAAAAAAAAATTTGCTTAAGGTGTTATGATACTTGCTATTTTTTGTATTGGTTTTTTTTAGGATTGACTGAATGAAACAACAAATGCGAGAAAGAACAAGAAATACAATTTAATAAAATTGTAAACAAAATAAACAATACTGCCCACGTGTTTTCCCCACAAAAAACCGTTATTAAAGTTAAAAATCGCAAAAAAAAAGTTAAAAACTGTTTCTTTCGATCAAAAACTAAAAAAATTGGCAACAGTGCTAATAATTAATCTGCAAATGTCAATTTTAAGTTAAAAAATTTTATATTTTTTTTGACAGTCTTAGATTATTTATCGATAACACATGTATATTTGTTTGACATTTCAAGATTTTTTATGATATAATCATACTCTTTACACTTAGTCAGTTTTCCTATGCAAATATATTTGCACTGTTTTCCAATATAGAAAAAATACAAAAAATAGCAAGTATCATAACAGCTTTAGTAACGCAATCTTGGGTTTTTTTTTGGATTTTTTTACTATTTTTGTTAGTGTCATCCTTTTTACTTTTTTAAAATATGATCTTAAGTTTGATTAGATTTATTATTAAAATCTTTTTAATAAAATAATTCAATTAAATTCAATCAAATGAAAGTATTAACTTTTTTAAGCCCAAAGATAGGCAACAGTTTTTTTTTAATTTGTTGTAAAACGATAGTCAGACATTTTTACCAATCGTTTCAACATGCAAGGACAAGTTCGAAAAACTCAATACACTCACACTTTTTCTCTACCGTTCACACAATTCTTGTACTTTCAACCAATCGGCTGTTTCCTCGATTTTCCGTGGATAATACGTATACACTGCTTGCAAGTAATTACTTGCATGTTGAAACGTAGGGTTACCAAATTCTTATTGGAGAATTTTGATTTTGGTTGGAGAAAATAATAAACCAAAAAATTACAACAAAAAAGTAAAGCGTATTTAAAAGTGATCGGCAAGACAAATATACAGTTTTATGTGTGAAGTTGCAAAAGACTACCTTAAAAATAAAAATTAATCAAAAACAAAATGAAAACAGTTAATCTTTTTGTAATATTCATGAGAAACAAAGAGAACAGAGCAGTGTTGCTTATTAAGCCATTTAGTGGCCATAAAATTAGTGTCGGTTTTAGGTTTCACAAAAACCAATGTTATCGGTTTATTTTTTATTAAAAATAAACTTATAGTTGCTAAAAGCTTAATTTTTTATTTTATTTTGTTTCAACAGTAAAATTTTTTCCCCAGACTGAAGTATATAAAATTGATAAATTGGTAAAATAGTATTAGTCTCCGGCAGCGGACTGGTTCAAATTCGCAAAAGTCTTCTTCTCACTTTGTCTGCAAACAGCAAATATGCAACAACAGCAGTGGTACTCTATTTGTTTCTATTTTTAATAAATTCGCATATTTTTACAAAACAATAAAATTACACAAATGTAAACAGCAAATGCAAGTAACACAATGGCATTTATTTCATATTATTACTGTATTACCAAACCAAATTACCAAACTTCTTCTTTTCTTTTCTATAATTTTCTTTAAAAAAACACAGGTTTTACGAATATTTCAGCGCGCAAATCATAATTTATAAAATAAAACATAAAACAGCTGATTCGAATATCGGTTTTATTTGCATTCGAAAATAACAAATACGACTTGTTATCATGACACCAAATGAAACCAATATTGGCTTGCAATACCGACAATGAGCAAAACCGACTTGAATTCTATGACACCCCTGAATAATAAAAAATTTTATCGATAATTTAAGCTTTTTCTTATTCAAGGACTTTTTAGTACGTTAAGTTTATTGTTACTAAAAATTTACAAGTACACAAAACTCCTATCCAGGTTTGCCAGGTACTTATTTCCTTGTCCCCAAAAAACTAAAAAAAAAAATTCCCAAATAACAAAAAAAAAAATAACCTTAAAAAGTTAATATATTTTTATTGATTTTTTTTTAACAAATATTAAGTGCCGGTTCACCCACGTCAAGTTTGACTCTTCAAGTCTTGAGTTTATTGGGGAGAGGGGAAAAATAATGCCATTCTCTTTTCCCTTCTCTCCTAAAAGCTCAAGACTTGACGAGTCAAACTTGACGTGTGTGAACCGGCACTAAGAAATATTTTAATAAGAGATCCCCAAAAATCCCCGCATAAAAATTGTTAGTAAAAAAAAAATATTTTAGTTTGTTTGTAGCGACTGGTTTCGGCATGTTTTTTAAATCCTTTTGATGCGATTCCAGTGAGAAATTAGAAACAGAACAATGTTTTTGAAGGCGAATAAGTCAATTTATAAGAATTTGGAGCTTGTTCAGTCGGTTTTAGCCATCCTTAAAATCAACAAAAAAAAAATACATATTTTCCCCAACTTTATTATATTGTCTTTCATATTTACTTATTTTTGGGGAAGACATAATACAGCCCAATTATGAATACAAATTCCCCCGGAGTTTTTTCCCTTTTCCCATTTTTACAATTGAATTTACATAGGAAAAATGGGAGAAGGGAGAAAACTCCCGGGTAATTTTTATTCATAGTTGTGTTGATAATTGCTTGAAAATTGTCTTTTAAAAATCAAAATCTGTATGTGTTTTCAACTGTTTTAGATTCTTTTTTAAATTTTTATTTTTCAAACACTCACTCAAGAATAATAACATAAGTTTATTAAGTACCTTTTACACACTTAACAAAAATATTAATCTTAATTAGGATGCTTTACACTGTATAAGTTGTTGATAAGATTAAGATTAAAATTTTGCTACTTTTTTCATGTTTTATATACAAAACAAAGAAAAATAATCGTAAATAATAAAAGAAGGGAAAATATACTGAAAATGTGTAAAATTCCCAAAAAAAATCCCCGATTATTTTTATTAAACCCCCTATAACCAAATGATTTTCTTTGTCCTTTTTCCTTGCATGAAATTCCCAATTTTGGGGATAAATCCACAAGTCTGGCAGCCGTGCTTGTAGCGTTGTTTCGATTGTATAATGCAGAAAAAAACAATAATCACCTATCAGCCCAATTATGAAGGAGTTTTTTCTTTTTTTCCTGTGTAAAAATGGGAGTAGGGAGAAAACTCACGGGTAATTTTTATTCATAATTAGGCTGTATGCATTTTAATACAACATACAATCGATACAATACTTGCAATTTCAGTGTAGTAAATAAATTTTGCAGGTTTTTTTTATTAAATATTGATGTGCTTTTTGTAATTAAATCTTGTTTGGTCATTCTTAACCTTTTTTTACCTTAAATTTTGCCATTTTTACCAAAGCGGATTTGGTATCACTGGAAAAGAGAGAGACGTAACTCCAGCATGCGTACCGAGTAATTGAGAATGTGTTGTTAAAAGTTTAAAAATTATGAAAAGTCTAACGGTTTTTTTTTTAAATTTTGCTCATTAAAAAAAATCCTAAAGGTTTTTAAAAACGTCATTCGATACCAATCAAAATTGCAATACAATTGAATTGGAAATTTTAATCGATATGGAATGCCGTAATTTGCAACCTGGTTAAAAGCTTAATACCTTGATAAGCTTAACAAATTTTGTAAACAGTTTAAAATGACCTTTTAAACGCTTAAAAACATAGAGTAACATTAAAAGTTTTTTAAGGAATCAACAGCTTTTTCCAAAGCTTTTAATAATTTATTTTAATATAAAAAAAATGAAAATAAAGCACATGATATATGTAGCCAAGAAAGCTTTTAAAAACACTAAAGGTAGAGGAACACAGCACGCGTTAATTCGTCGTGCGTTCAAAAACTTTAGCGCATGAAAAATTGCAAGTTACACAACGCGCGTTACAAAAGCCGTTCCTGTCAGCTGTTTTTTTTTAATTGTTTACTTATTAGTGCATTGAAAACGGATTCGAAAGAATGTATATCGAGAATTTTTAAATTTTTTTGAATTTATTCTTTTTATATAAGTAGATATTGAATGTTTTTGAAGCTCTTCAATAAGTTTTTCTTTCACGATTTGCAAATTTGTTAAATGTTTCTTTTTATTGTCAGCTGATTACTTGTCGAAAATACACAACGCGTTAAAAAGTTCAAAGTTACCCAACTTTCTGGCGCTAACGCGTCAAAACATTTTGCATGTAGCTTGTTCTATTAAAATACACTAGTTTAAGTTTTTTTGACGTGTTATGTACTTCTACCTTAAACTTGTTGTTTGAAAAGCTGTTGATGTAATTAAAAGCTTTTCTAAATCTTTATTTATATATTTAAAAGAAGGCACTTCAAAACCTTAAAAGCTTTCTTAGAAGCATTGTGAAGACGTCATTAACATTATTATTTGTTTGAAAATTTAAAATGAGTTGTTTTATAGTTTAGTCGCGTCATAAAAATCAACAAAATTATAAAAGCATTAAAAGCTAATTTTTGACCGCTTACTTTTAACGAAGTTTAACAAGCTATTAAAATATTAGAGGGTATTTTAAAGTTGAACAGAGCTCTGGTTAAAATCCGAAAGCCCATAATTAAAAAGTCGCCAGTGACTCCAAATTACATTGTTGAGAGATTCAGTGTTATATTTGAGTGCATAAGCTTTCTACGTCAAACTTTTTTGTCAAATTGTATGGAAATTATGTGTTTGAACACTGTTAAATGTGAAACGGGTTTAAAGTTCAGAAGTAATTGTTAACTTGGAAGCTTAATAAAATATTAAAAGCTTTTCCCAATAAGCAAAAACTAAAATAGTTTTTAATCTTTATCTTAAAAACTAGAAAGTTAAATAAAAAACCAACAACAAATCTGTTATTCATATTTCAAAAGCTCTCTCGATAACATTACTTTTCCAAAGCAAAGCCTTCATAACTATTTAAAATTAAAAAAAGAACAAAATGTTTCTCAAAAATTCTATTTATCTTTTTATCTCTTAATCCTTTTAATTTTTTTTAACAAAAATTCAACGTAAATTTAAGCCCATGGATCAGCTGGCGGTACACAAGTGGTAGAAATAGGATCATCTTCACCTTCATCCTCAGAGCTGGAGAAAATGTAATCAATTAAAGTCCAGAAGTCATTTCCTTTTAACTGCTTGTTAACTTTAGGAACCAAATTGGCCTCAATGAAATCGGAGATCTCTTTGGTATTGCTATTAATACCGGTTTCAACAAAGTTTTCAATTTGACGATTAATCATGCGATTAATGGAACCATCACCCATAAAGCCGGTAATATTGGAGCTGCATTTTTCCAAAGAGATTTGAGTCTTTAAGGAAGTGATTTTCATGGAACCCCACAGAACGGGCATTTTGTATTTTAAATCACCAACAAGGCGCAAATTCTTCAAGCCGAATTCCAAAGAACCCTCACCTTCGTATTCGACCGACACGCCCAATTGACGCATGGCATCGAGAATAGTATCGGTTTCGTATTTGTCGGCGGATACCTTAATGTTGCGCAAAAGAATATCGAATTTTATTCTAGAGTAGAATATGTTTAAAAGGAATCTGTTGATTTTGAAATTATCCAAACCGCCAACTAAGAAATGAAAAACTTTGTCGATGGTTCTAAAAAATTAAGATAAAAGGGAATTTAGGAAAGAGATTTTAAAAATTCTTTAAATCTTCATTTTTATGAAGAAGGTTAATAAGGCTTTAAATTTTTCCGTAGTATTTTAAAAGTTTCAACAGCTTTAAAAAGCTTTACAATCGTTTTTTAAGCTTTTGTAACCTTCATCTGGAACTTACTCCAAAATACCCTTTTTCAAAGACACGTCACCCTCACGAATTTTCAGGGGGGCCAATGGGGGAATGCCATATTGGGGCCAGCCACAAGGCATTTGCTTCTGCAACTTACGGATAAAACGACGTACTTGCCAAGACAAAATGAATTGGGGAGCAACTAAAATTAAAAGTAAATATTCAGATACTGTCAAACCTTTTACAATTTTCTTCCAACTTACTTTCAACGGTACCATCTTTAGGTTCGACAACCACCTCAAATTCACCATCGTTATTCTCGACCACATCCAAAACAAAGTTATCCATCTTACCAATTCTAGCCTGATTGGGTAGAACGGTACCAGCAAGGGAAACGCTGGCAAAAGCCAAAACTAGTAAAAAGCGCATTTTGTTTGAAAATAAAGTAACTACTCCAGAGAAACGTTACCCTAAAACTGTTTTAAATATCGGCAAATATCAGCTTTTTATACGATCAGTTAAAGTTGGATTTTTATTTCGACTTTTAAGTGATTTATATGGAGCCGTGTTATCTTTTCATTAATTGCTTTGTTCTTTAGCAGGGGTCTATAGGAATTTTCAAGTTTGTTATTATCGGGGGCAAAACTAATTTTGCTTTATTTTAATTTATTTTTATTTTATGGTGGACAATCTATTGACCAATTAGAATCTAATAACCGTTTTATAAATTTTTATGGAAATTTATATATTTTTTTTTTTGTTTTGTTTTTAAGGGGGTCTTATCTTAACCAATTTGAAGAACTTTCAAGGGGTTGATATAAATCTTTTGGAAAAAGAAGGTTTTTTTTGTTATTTAAAATATTGGTAGAGTATGTGCGAAACGAAATGTTGTTCGAGTGATGTGGTTTATGACTATTAGAGAGGATAAACTTGATTTACTTGGAAGCTTATGTTTATAGCGAAAAAAAAAGATTTTTTAAATTTGTTTAAGCTGAAGGAAATATGAAATACATGTGGCTAAACTAAGCCCGATTTAAAAAACAAGAACTAAACTTAAACTGAAATTAACTGGAATTACTACGTACTAAAACTAAAATAGAACTAAGCTAAGCTAAGCCGAACTAATGTTCGGTTTCCACACTACAGGCAAAAGATTGTGTTGTAAAATTTGTATGAAAATAACTAAAAAAAACTGAGTGCTTTTCATATTAATTTTACTACACAATCAATCGCCTGTGTTGTGAAAACCGCACATGAAACTAAAGGGTGTTTTTCTTAGACACATAGAATATCCGATAGGGATAACTGTAAACTATGCTGTCATACTAATAAAGTGAGTTTGACTTTTTTTCAGTATACTTTGGTAAATGACTATACAAAGCCTATGAAGCCAGAACAAGGTTTACAATTCGTGGAAATTTATTTCCAAAATTCGCATTGTGTTCGCCAAATTTATAGAGCACTTCGTCAAGTTTACGGTGCGGATAATCGTCCATCTGACCACCTTCTACGCAATACTATGGATCGATTCATGACGACATTTATGGCCTGTTTGTCGATATCGAATGAAGACTTCGAACCTGTACCGTGTGCACGGAAGAAGCAATCGCCGCTGTGGACGTGAGTGTAACAGAGGACTCGAATTTGTCAAATCGAAAAGCCATTCTCAGCAACTTGGTCACTCCCCGTCCACTACTAGGGAAATTTTGAGGGTAGATCTTGGCCAACATTATAAGTTACATAAGATGTAACTGGTGCCAGACGGGTCAAGAATTATGTCGTGTGTTCGGTGAATGGGCTAAGAATCAATTGAAAGTTGAACCCGATTTTTTTCGTAAAATTATCAAATCAAGCGATGGTCTCATTTCTGGCTTAAAGGGTATGTCAGTGTTCAAACAAAATTGAGTCTTCAACTTCAGGCAAAAATCCTTAAACCCATAATTAAAACGTCGGGCAGTAACCTAAAATTCTCTCTTATTCTCTGTTGTTTTAAAATTGAATTTTTTTTTTTGTTTTTAATTTTCTGTTTTCGAAATGTATGAAATTCAATGAAAGTATGGCAGCGTGGTTGGGTGAATAATTGTCTTTCTGTGAGAGAGTTAGAAAAAACTTTTCAAAATAAAATACATGTTATTTCACTACGTCTTTCTGCGACCAATTTTTATCTCAAATTGTATAGAAAATGTGGTCTCGACGCAGGTCTTTTTGAACACTAAAGCAAAATTGGGGCTTTTGGCAAGCACGAAATCCTTAAGACTCCCGAGACTCCATTACATTCCGAAAAAATCTTAGTTAACTGAGGTTAAGACTCTTGAGACTCCATTACATTCCGCAAAAATCTTAGTTTAGTGCGGTTAATTTGTCATTAAAGCTCAAGCCGGTGTTAACATAACCTTGAATGGCGAACGCTACAGGCAATTTTTTTATTCGTCATTTCATTGCAAATTATTTGGAGGAGAAATGGTCCAAACAAGACGGCGCAAAATGCCATGATGCTAGTGAAACAATGACTTTGTTACGCAAAGCGTTTGGTGACCAAACTATCTCAAGATGAATCTGTGAATTGGCCAACTCGTTCGTTAGATTTGACACCTTTGGTTTCATTTTTGTGGGGATGCGTCAAATCTCTCTGGCCTATGCCAATAAAGCAGCAAAGATTAATAATTAAGATACCAACTTTCGACGCACTATTGATGAAATTAGATCGGGTATGCTCGAAAAAGTCTGGCAAAATTGCACCGACAGGATGGCGTTCATAAGGCGAAGTCGCAGATGTCAGAATTTATTTTTTAAACATTTAATGCCATACAATTTTTGAGCTAATAAAGCCAAAATGTTGGTCATTCCATTGAATTTGTTGGTTTTTATTTAAAAAAAAAAACAATCTACGTCTCCAAAAAACCCCCTTTTGAACTAAACAGGAACTAAATTATAACTGAACAAAAAAAACTAAACTAGAACAGTGAACTTTAACCAAAATAGAACTGAAGTAGAATTGTATGTATTTAAAATCAATTCAAAACTAATGTAGAATTGTACAGGAACTGAACTGCAACTTAACTAAAACTAAACAAGAACTGAACTAAAAATTAACAAGAACTTAAATGGAACTGACGCTAGAACAAAAAAATAAAGTAGTTTAGAACTAGAAATAAACTGGAAGTAAACTTAAAAAATAAAACCAAACAATACATGAAAAAGAACTGAATAATAATGAAACTTGAACTAAATAAGAGTTGAACTAGAACTAATTTAGAACTGAACTTGAAATGAACTGAACTAAAACTAAACTGGAACTGAAGACAACTAGAACTTAGCTAGAATTGAACTAGAAAGAAATTTGCACCGAACTAGAATTAAATTACAACTGAACTAAAACAAGAACTGCACTAAAAATAAACTGGAAATAGAACTAAAAAACTAGAACTTAACTAGAAGTCATGTAGAACTAAACTAGAATGAAACTAGAACTGAGCCAGAAATGATCTTTTCAAAGTAATTTTTGGGAATACAAAATTTTCAAATAACAAGATTTTGTTTCATGTGCTTAATTCCCAATGTTCATTCTTGATAAAAACACTGAAAGCTAGGCCAGTCCATCAGGAAACTTCATCCAAAGATTTTAGAAAAACTAAAGATATTAAACAAAGAAAACTCTTAAGCAAATAAGAATTATAAGCAACATCTTTTCTTGTAACAATATCAAAGCTTAAACAAAAACAACAACAATAAACAGAGAGCTTATCTTTTCTTACATTCCCCACAACAATTGGTTGGAATTCTTGCGACATTAACTGTAGTTGTAAGCAGGTTAAGAAAAAAACAAAAACAACTTGCTTTATTGTTTTCGCAAGAAAATCAATAAATAAAGCACGTGGCCAGTTCAGTTTTATTAGGCCGTGCACGTGCTTGTTTATTATCAAAGTGGATCTTAACAGAAAAAGAACACCTACTGCGCTAAAACTAATATACAATTGATCTACATCTTAACTGGAACTGATTTAGAACTGAATAAAGGCTGAACTCTGAAAGAGTTACTGGTATTCATTGTTGGCAACTTTTTATGAAGACTTCCCGTCAAATCGTCAAATAAGGTGTGTATCCGTGAACTTAAATAACAAATATAGAAGAATTTTGGCATATCTAAAAAAAAAAGGCTTGCTTATACTAAACAACATTATATAAACCCAGGCAAAGGCGTAAAATGGCGCTTTCTTGTTTTTTTTTAAAGCATCACAAACAGTATTTCTTGAGTTCTCGAATTAGAGTACGTTGATTGGAATAAGGTTTGACAACCGTATGGAAGTTTTATCCGAGGGATAATAAAAAATACTTTTAATTTTTGGTTGCTTAAGTGCTTTAATATAAATATGATTTGCTGAAGACAACACCCTTTTTATTTAAGCTTTGACTATAGATTATATTTTGATCGATAAAAGTTGATAACACTGGTCTGCCGTAAAAATTGTTTTAAATAAATTCAAGTCCGTTCTCAGTTTTATTCTATCACGTCTTTTTTTTTTTTTGGCAGGACAAATATTTTGCTCGAAATAAGGCGGTTATGTTAATACATTTCAATTTAACTTCCTAATAAGGAAATTTATAAAATCTGCTTAAGACGTTATAAAATTTTTTATTGCGGAAACAAATTAAATTTTCACAAGAAAACAATTTTTTCTTATCACTTAATTGCTTTAATTGAAAACAAATCTCTAATTTTGAGATAAAAAATGCAATATTCAAATGCCTAGAACAAAAATAGTATTTTCTAATGATATTAAAAAACCGCTAGATATCCCGCTAACCGCCATAACGGAAATTTTACCCCGGTGGACACGTAAAAACCGCTAGAATCGCGGTAAACCCGTCAAATTGGCAACAGTGCTGGTATTGTAAAATCGGCATTTCGAGTTAAGGTTATTTTAAATACCGAAATTTTGGTATTTACGGAATCAATTCAAACACATCTAGTTGATATAAAAAAAACTATTAGAATTGTAAGAAATACTCTTAACGTTGAAATCACATTTTGAATATTTAAGATTTTTATTTCTGTCCTCAAAAACGATTTTACATCTCCTAAAGCAGAGGTCGGAAACATTGAAAAAGCATTGTCAAAAGACTTTTATGTTAAAACTAAATTTGTACAAAAATATTCTTTAAAAATCTGTTAAAAAGAAAATAAAATCTTTTACTTCCTTAATGGGGGTCTGTGGGTCCTCGTCTTTTTAAAAACATTGCAAAATGGCAACGTTGAATGCAATCCACAAGCGATTGTGTAAAAGCTCAAGCGATACTGAATGGTTTTATTTAATATTTAAGCACACTTAGGTTTGAGATTTAGTGACAATTGTAGATTCAGTGGGAAACCGGGGAAGAGAACGGGAAAGAGACGGTGTAGCACGGCTGCTACTGCCCCCACTCATACGCTCCAGAGCGAACTGTCTGGGAGATCATTACTTCCAATATCTAGGGGAAATCTCTAGAATTGGACTATTAACGCTCCTAGCGTTCGCCAAGAGGGTGTGTAGTACTCTCGTCGAACTAAGCTTTTCATTTGAGGCTTATCTGTCATCGTGGTGACACTACGGACCAACACGGTCTATGCAGGCTCTTTATGGCCGACCAACTAACCTAACCCAGGTTTAGGATTAAAAGAGAGAAAAGCACGGTGTAGTAGTTTTGCCGATCTCTGTTCTAAAGTTACATAAATATAATTTTAATTAGCATCTTTATCTGTTATTCGTTTATTATATTATAAATAGAAAAATTATATTATCTCGAAAACGCATATTTTTTTTAAGTTCAACACGACTTTTTTGGTAGTCCAATACACCAAAACAAATGTATAAAATACTAAAGTCGAAATTGTTAAAAGTGCGTTATTCCGAATTTGGAAAAAAGGTTTGAATTTTGGCGGTTTCTGCAGTCTCTATTTGTTGTATTGAAAATTTTATATCTGAATAAGAACTTAGGAATGCCTGCGCCAAAATTGTGATATTTCCATTTAAATTGTAATGTAATTTCGATCGAATTTGAATGCCATAAAAAGGCTCTTGAAGTTAAGCTTAACTTGAACTAAGTGAGAATCAAAGTTAATACGACTAATTAAAAACTGAATTCTTATTTACTACCAACCCTTAAAAATAAAAATAAAAACCCCTAACTGGCAATTGAAGATATTTCAATATCTTTGAATTCCTTTATTTTCTGTAAAAATTACACATTTGTTTTTTTTAAACTAATTCCAGTTCCTTAATTTTCCGCCTACCAGGGAGCCGGGGTAGGATTACACTTACGATTCGAACCTCCCAATTGGCCCAACATAAACCAAATCTTTTTGCCCTTAAACATCGCATTAACACGTGGCACAACGTTCGCCTCAATTACAGCGTTAATTTTTGCCTGGTTACTATTAACGATTGTAGGGATTATATCCTCAATCTGGCTATTTATCAAGGCATTCAATTTACCTTCGCCCAAAATGCCACCAATATTTGAGCGCACGGAACCCAATGTAACAACACATTTGAATTTGTAGATTTGAATGGAGCCAAAAAAATAAGGCATCTTGTACTTAAATTCGCCCTCAATGGAGAGATTTTCTAAAGCGAATTCCAATGAACCTATACCCTCGTAGCGAACAGTCAAACCCAATTGTTTCATGGCATCTAAGAAAGTGTTGGTGTCATACCGAAAAGATGAAGCCTTTAACTCCTTAAAGGTTATGTGGAACTTGACATGTTTCTTAAAGGTATAGGAGACTTTTAATTTATTGATTACCATTTGATCTAGGCCTTCAAAGCGGAACCGAATCAATTCGACGAAGGAACTAAAAGAGAAATAAATGGAATTAAGGTAAATTTCTCTTTTTTCACTCTTTCGATATTTTCTACTTACTCGACAAATGATTTGACTAAATGAATTTTTAAATCATGATGAGTATAGGGAGCCAATGGGGGAATACCATACTCGGGCCAGCCGCAGGGCATTTGTGTAAGTAAATTTTTTACAACTTTTTTGGCCTGGGAGTTTAAAATTAAGCCCTGGGTTTCGGGAGTGATGGCTAGAAATGTTTTTAAATTATATTTTTTTTTTATTTTAAAATATTTTATTTTAGAATTTTAATTATTAGAAATAATTTTTTTAGTTGTCGCTGCAAAAATGGTAGTGAAAACATCTAAATATCACTTGACTGGCTAGAATTTTCTTGTTATCTTAAGAATTTTTTTTATGATTTTATCAATTTCATTATTCAACTTGTAACCTTTTAGTGGTTTTGACAAAAGTTTGGTTAAGACAACTGAATATTGCTTGCTTCAATCAATTTTTGTTTTCATTCTATAAAATTTTTATTTAATTAAACTGTTTAGTTGCGCTTACCAAAGTTTGGAAAGGACAACTAAATATTGTTTGATAAAACAAATTTTTAGGAAAGTTCGTCCAATCAAATGTTTATAGTTTCTTGCATTAAAGCAATTTTCTGGATCTCTTGGATTTATAACTTTTCATTGTTGTCGTTAGAAAAGTTTGGTTAGTGGCTGTTATAAAATTTTAAACTTTAAAGTTTGGGATAACTAAATATTGTTTAATTATTTGACTGATTTTTTAATCATTAATTATGATGTTTTGAAATTTTCAATATTTATTGATAAATACACTGAAATGTGTTGTTAGGAGATACGCTAGTTCCTCTGCGTATTTTACTGGAAAACTTTGGAAAAGCTAAAGGTATTGTAAAAATAAAACTGTAAAGCGAATGAGAATTACAAACACTCAAGTCTTATTTGCCACGATATCAAAGCTTAGACAAAACACCAAGATTAGGAAATGTGATTTTATAAGAAAGTTCATTGAAGTTGTTATTGTTTTTTTCAAATCACTTAAATTTATAACGTTTTGTTGTTGTTATAAAATTTTGTTAACAAAATGTTGCTTGACGAAATGTTTGATATGACCTCTTTTCGAAAAGTTCAATTAAAAATTTGTTTATTTTTTTTATATGAACAAATTATTAGAAATTTGTTATGGCCAAATTATGATTAGGTCAACTGAATGGACGACTTGGCTGCCGTTCACCTATTTCGAACGACCAGTTCTTTCGGCTAACCTGCATTTTAAACAAAACAAATTCTTAACTGTAGTTTTTATTTTAAGTAAAAGTTAAACGAACGAAATTTTTTTTCGAAATCGTAAAAACAGGCAGTATCGGGCATGTTCTACAAATCGAAATAAAGTGGAATTGAAATCGAACGAGATTTTAATTTCAATTACTTACAAAATTACTGTAGTTTTCCTGTTTTTAAGAGCTGGTTTTGTAGATATAATTGGTAATTGGTACTCAATGTATGAAGTATATGAAACGGAATATTTTTATGAACTTTCTTTACAGGCTCGTATTCAAAATTTGTTCGGTTTTAAATCCATTTCATTTCAATTTACAGAACATGCCCGAGTTATCAAATTTTAGTTATAACAACTAAAAATCCTTTGACTTTTTTCAAAAAAAAAAAATTCATTTGTTTTCAACATTTAGGCAATTTTTTAATGTGAAATTCACTCAAAATACTTACTCTCATTCTGTAGAAATTGCTTCCACTGTTCGTCGGTGAACAATTCCACCTCATTGGCAGCAGCCAGGGCAAAAAATGCCACAAAAAACACAGTCAATTTCATTATTATTATTTTACTCTGAAATTTTCTTTGTCTTCTCCCAAATAGAAATAATAATAAATTTTATTTTAAAGCAGATTTTCCAATCCTTTTATACTTCACAAAATTTTGATAAAATTTCGAACATTTATCGGCTAATTTTGAACATGATTTACGATGTTTTTGCGAAAAAAACATGTTTAAACTTAAAGATTAAAGAGATAATTAACGTATTTTTAAACTAATCTAATCGACAATTTGAAAAGCCAATTTAAGTAAAAATTATTTTTATCTTAAAAGTTATTGTTAAATAAAAAACAAATAATGCTTGAACTACGCACTTCAAATCGTTTTATTAACAACACGGTTTAGATAATCTCCAAAGAAAACAATTAAACAGGTGCAAAACACTTGCTAATGGCAGAAAAAAACAATAAAAAAGATATTTAAAGAACAGTGGATTTAATTGAAAATTTCGAAAATATCTAAAAAGTTAAAAAGGTTTGAAATTTTCCATTAGGAATTCAAAATATCTCTTTTTTTAAGTTTAAAGCTTTTAATATAAACACAAAGCTTAACTAAATATGTATTGTGCAAAAGCTCATAAAAATATCTTCTATTTTATAACCTAAAGCTTGCTAAAGCTTAACGAAGCTTTTCCAAAACATTAAAGACAAACTTAATCTTGCTAAAGCAAAAAAAAAAAAAAACTATGGGTTCACACTCATCAAGTCGAACTCGTCAAGTCTTGAGTTTATAGGAGAGAAGATACTCGTAATGGGTACAGACTTGCCCGTAATCGTCAATTTTCTTTCTTTTTTGCTTTCTCATGCCCATACAATTTGTATGAAGCATTCCAAAATAGCGCGGCGTCAACGCTTTACAATTGGAAAATCCAATTTTGACAGCGCGTTTATTAGTGAAGTTGGCCGCTATTAATAATAAATAATGACAATTTAGCAATTTTCTGTCAATCTAGCGGGGTTTTCTCTTATTTTTATTTTTATTATATGGGTTTTTATTAGACAAGAAAGTTAACACTACTGTTTGTGGCACAGCGTTGACGCTCTTGTTTAGGTATGGCATATCAGCGAAAAAGCTTAGCGGAAGAAAACGTTCCGCCTTCCGTTCTTGTTTAGGTACGGCTGTTAGTCGACAAGTCTTGTGAATCAGCACAAAGTCTTGTAATGCCTAATAAACATTTCCTCCAAAAAAAAGTAACCTCTAAATGTTCTTTACACGAAATTTACTGATTTTAATGTTAAAATCAATTTTTCCTGATCAGTTATTAAATTTATTCTTTTTTGTTGTTTCAATCAAACAATCAAAGTGTTTTGCAATCGATCGGTGTAAAATGCAATATAGAATAGATGGCGTATATTTTTTTTAAACATCGTTTGTGTCTTTAATAATTTAATAATTCGAAAATATTGTTTTGAGGGCCAATAAAGAACGTCCAGGGACTGCAGAAAAACATTAAAAGGATACTCCACCTTCTAGTGTTACATCCTCTAGGGAAACAGGAACAGCCAATACTTGGAATTCGGCAGAATTCAAAATTTACCGATCTTTTGAGGTTACGGCTGACCAGAGATCCTTTCGTGTACCCCAGGTGGCGCTGCGCCACACTGGCTATTTCCTGAGGATATCGAAAAAATAAGTTTTCTCTACTGGTGGGAAAGTTCGGTCGGTAGGACGAATGATCCCAAGGTTCTGTTGCTTTTCAAAATATACTGCCGTCTGTTCTCATGCAGCGGAGGTGAAAAAGCTCCAGCTCCTAAGCAAGGGGCGAGTGTTTCTGCTGGATTGTTCCCTCAAATTGCTACTCGTGTGCTGGTTGTTCTCAAACAGGGGCGTTTGCTAAACGCCTAGTTTATCAACCAGTGGTAGTGAGCTAGTCCATCAGTGCCGGCGTTGTGGGTTTGATTCCCCCGAAAGACCCTGGTCTTCTGCAGACAAGCGTTGAGTTACGCGGGATTAGTTTAGGTAAAAAAAGCCACCCTGTGTTAGGGCAACACGGCAGGTTCTAAGGTAGGTTAGCAAGCTTTACACATGCCTATAAAGAATCTTTTGCGGAATGATGTCCTTTACTTCTTAAAGTTCAGCTGAAGCTCAGTGATTATTTACAGACGCTTATCCTGAATATGTTGCATGGATTTCAGTGTGGGGATTTGACGTAATAAAATTTATACTCGGAAAACGGGTCAGCAAAAGAAGTTCAATGACAAGAAATTAGAGGTATTTTTACATAAAGATTGTTGTCAAACTGACAAAGAACATCCAAGAGAGGTACTCCAACAGCAAATTAGGTACTTTTGAAAGCAGCAGGTATCACTAAATCCAAGACTTAAAGCTGAAATATCTTCAAAGAACGTTATTGCATATCAAATATGCTGTCTGAAAGTAGAAAAAATAAGTCACTTTAGATTTGAATCAATAAAAGCGACAGAAAATGGATCCATTACGAATAACTCTAAGTGCCTGTAATTGCATGTGCAGCCAGACGATCACTGGGAACCAGTACCTGAATACAATTAATTCTTTTGAAGCGAGGATTGGCAAACAAAATAAAAAGTGTCGCAAACGGTAGACGGGCAAAGAATTCTGTTTATAGGAATGTGCTTATTCACGAAACATGAAAATTCGACCCGAGTTCAATCCAGTGTTCAGTAAAGAACAAAATTATCCAAAAAAAATTTTAATTCATTTCATGTTGTAAATTCCTTTCTTCGCTAAAAATAATTTAATGAAAATTAAATTTGATGAATTTATTAAGCCTTATAAAAATATCAAAAACTTCAAAAATAATTACCTTGATTTTAAATAGAAGTAAACATAATTAGACCGATAAATTTATACCGCCGTATTAAATTGAGGGTTCGATTTAAAATCTTTTAAATATTTTAAATTAAATAATATTTTCAAAAAAAAGATCTGGGAATTTATTTCTCATGTTGAGTAACATTTATTATACAAATTTTCATATTATTCGAATGTGTATTGTATGCGAAATTACAATCCTTAAAAGCTTTTATACTTTAATATTCTTATTTCTTCAATATTAAAGTATAAAAGCGTTTGAGGATTGTAATTTGACACATCCAAATAATATGAAAATTTGAATAATATTTTTAGTTAAAATTTTAGTTTTTGGCTAAAATCGATATTTTCAAAAAAAAAAAAAAAAATCGATGTTTTGACTGGAAATAAAAAATTTCACCAAAAAATTAATATTTTTCTTAACTGAAAATCTATATTTTTTTTTTATTAAAAATTTAAATTTTTACCAAAAACTTGAGAAACAAAAAAAAAAAAAACTAAATTTTCAAAATTTTCACTTGAAATTTAAAAGTTTATTAATTCAAATCAAATTTCTTTAGCAAAAATATAAAACAAAATAAAATTGATAATAAATTTGCAGGTGCCCGTGCAAAAAAAAAACTGGGGTCTAATCACCGCATACGATATCGAGCAAAATTCATCGAAATTATTTATTTTGGTATCTTGAAACTCGATATCGAATGAAATGTATTGAATTTGAAATAATAGCATTCGACATCGAGTAACTCGACATTACATTTATCGAGTTTTCATTTGATACGCCAGTGTCTATCGTATGCAAAAAAATTCAATAGTTTATTCGATACGATAGTATCGAATGCGGTGATTAGACCCCTGAACTGGCATATTGCTTTGTTTTGATTTTCTTGCGAAAATATTAAAATGAAGCAATCGTAAGCGACAATTTATCGAAATTTTATTTTTTTTTTCTTGCAAATAGAATATAAGTAACAAATAACAAACTTTGAATGAATTTATCGTTGCAAATTAGACTTGAGTTTTTGTAATTCTCATTCGCTTTACAGTTTTATTTGTATAATATCTCTAGCTTTTCCAATTCTTTGGAAAACGGTTTCCTGAGTGAAAAATTTCAGTCTATTTATCAAGAATAAAGTTTTTAATTGACGAACGAACGTATTTCTCTCAAAATCCCAATTTTTTATTAAAATCAAAATCGTACGGAAATCGTATTAATAATAAATTTTGTATTCCCGAAAATAACTTTGATAATATACATAATTGCATGTGCCCGTGCAAAAGAACTGAATTGGCAAATTGGTTTTTTTTGTTGTTTTCTTACGAATACAGTAGAATGAAGCAGTTTGTTTTTTAATTTTGTTTTTTCTTTTTACCCACTTACATCTACAATTCGAGTCGGAAAGAACCCAACCAATTGTAGGGGAATGTAAGAAAAGATAAACTCACTGTTTATTGTTGGTGTTTTGTTTTGGCTTTGATATTGTTACAAGTAAGACTTTTAGTGTTTATAATTCTTATTCGCTTTAGGGTTTTATTTGTATAATATTTTTGGCCTTTCTAAAATCTTTGGAAAAGGTTTCCTGATGAGCTGGCCTAAGCAACCAGTGAAATGCGCATAGAAGCTAGCTTTCCTTCAACAATAAGTTTCAGTGTATTTATCAAATATGAAAAACTGGGAATTTAGCACGTCATAAGGAAATCGTATTAACAAAATTTTTTAACACAATCAAAATTTTTGATAAAAATCAAATTTTTTTTATAAAAATCAATGAAAACCCAAAAACCTTCGGAATTTTGGATTTTTATTAAAATTTTTTTCGAGCTTGATAAAAATCACTAAGATCTAAATATTCGATAACAAATTCACTTTTTCACTTAAAATATGGCGGTTTAATAAAATTCTTAAAGTCCCATAAATGCCCAGCAGTCGCCCATAGTGGGATAAAATGTATGACCGATCTCAATTAGTTTTTTGTCCTTAACATTTTCTCGCGACATACTTGCCCCTTATCACCACTTCTTAGGGGCGCTCCCATACAATTGTTCCGTTTTATGAAATTCTTTAATTAATTAAAATTTTGCGACTTTTGTGAATAAATTAAAACGTTACTAACAGACTTCGATCATTTATATGCTTGTTTTGTTTGCAGCTTTTTTTTATATGTCTGCAAAAAATTAGAAGCCTATCTGCATTTTCCAAATTTTTCGAAATTTTTATAAAAAAAAAGATTTTTTTTCCAAAAAAAAAATTATGTTTCTAAAACGACTGTGCAAATTAGAACAAATTTTTACTTTTCTTAAAGGAAATTTTATTGCGGAATATCGGTTTTCTCAGTTTTAAAACCGTTTTTGAACATAGGGCCTCACCCCCGTGTTTGAGTTACGCGAATATATCGATCTCTTTGCGCGAAATTATCGTATATGCCAATTTTTTTGAAATTGAGTTTTTGATGCAATCTTGTTCTGCATTCAAAGAGACGTCACCTGACAAAATATTGTAGGTGAATTCCACTTCGTTGCTCCAAAAATTTAATGTATAGTTTCATTTTGATATTGCAAGCGAAAGCAGAGAAAATTAGAAAAATGGCTGTCCTGTAAAATTTGGTTTTAGCAACATACGATAATTTCGCGCAAAGGGGTCGATATGCGGTGCAACCTCCGCTATTTTTAAAATAACGGCAAATCTCTTTTTTTTCTTTTAAATCTAAATTTCTCAAAATAAATTCAGTTGACGAAAATAAATGGTTTTTGTAACACATTTTCCGGCTTTCGGACTTTTGAAAGCTTCTATATATTTTAAAATATTTATTATAAAAATAATTGCACAACAATTAATTTAGGCACGTTTTGCCAAAAAAAAAATATAATAAAAATAAACAAGCGTTAGTATTATAGAGAAAAAGAATTGATATTTATTTAAGTAGAAAAATTCCCAACAATTGCCAGAAAAGAAGTTGGACGGACGGTTATAGTACATTGAACACTTGTTGTCAAATTAGATAACGTGACAAAAAGCCCACAAAATTCTGCAGGTGTTGCGGAAATTAAAAGCAAAGATAATCAATAAGTTCTTAAATAACAAAAAATTAAACATAATAAAAAAAATTTTTAAATTTACAAATCCATACATATCTGTAAATAAATCAAAATCGTATGATCTATTCAAAACTTTTTGTCTATCCCCAACCTGTTGATACAACTTAACAGATTTAGTCCAGTAGAGTTGACAAGTTTAAATTGTTTTTCACACTACGTTCATCATAAATCGTTTAAAAAAAACGATGTTTCGGGCTATTAAAGATAAACAAAAGACCCCTTTTTGATTATGTGAATAAAAATCGAGCACAATCAATAAATTTATTTGATTTCTGAAGTGCCTTAAATATTAAAAATTTAAATTTGGTATTAAGAATATATAAAAGAGTAATCAATTTAAATGGCAAAACAAACAAAAAAAATTAACAAAAAATTACAGCAAAAAGTTTAATCGGATTTAACAATAATAATATTTTCCCTTTTTTTTTTATAGAATTTGTGTTTTTTTTGGACACGGTAGTTCAAAAAATCTTATCGGATATTTTTATTTTTTTATTTTTGTTTTTTTTTTTTAATATAATTCTATTGGCTAGTTATAAAAGCCATGTTATAACGTTTTACGAAATTAGTATTCTAACTGTAGCATTAAAGAACAGTTTACATACAGAAGAACAACAACAACAAGAAAATGAAGACCGTTCTTTGTTTATTGGCCGCAGTGGCATTTACTGCCGCTGCTCAAATCCCAGAACCTATTGGTAAGTGAACACTATTGAAATTTTTTGTTCGATTTGTATTTCTTAAAAAATCTTTTATTTTCCACAAAAATTAAAAACTTTCGACGAAATTTTCGCTACGACTCGATTTTTTACAACGATTTCTCTGTCGAAAAATCGTTTTTGCTTTTAAAGAAGATCCATATTGATCTTAATATTTTTTACTAAAAATTTCCTATCGCAATACGGTATTTTCTCGAAAAATTTTATTTTTCGTCAAAAATTTTCATATTTAACCAAATTAACGCCACAAATAAAAATTTCGCCACAATTTTTTTCTTTAAAAAATTAGTTGTTTTTCTTTTATCAGAAAATCAATTTTGATTAAAATTTCCATCTATTTAAAATTTCGGCAAGAGTGCAGTTTACGAGACGCAAAATGCAAAAAAAAAATTGGACCCTTCGGCTAAAAAAAAAACAATATTAAAACTTAAGGAGGCTAAGGCCCTTGGACCTTCTAGATCCAAGAACACTACCCGCCCAATTAGTGGTGCGTGTGGGTACACAAATTAAAGGTACATAATTTGCTAACGATTGCAAAAATTTATTTTTTTGTACTCATCACTCATAAGACGGACCTCTGCTATGTTACCTGGCAGCTGACATTTTCAATTAGCCAAGCTTGTAGATTCCATAAAGGCGTTAGTCCCATTCAAATCAATGTCAGAGAGACTGTTTGAGTCTTATGTCGTCGAATGCCGAGCAATAGCAGAGAAGATATTCAGTTGACTCCCCTTCTTCCTCGTCGACGCAATTTCTACACTGGTCATTGTAAGGGATTCCTAGCCTCTGGGCGTGTTATAACCGATATCAAATTACAAAGGTGAATTATGGACAAACTTAAAGCCCGCTGAGTCCTTTTTTCCTCTACTATGGCCCAGATGTGTTAAGCAAACAATCAAAAAAATTATTTTGGAAAAATAATAATTTTACCAAAAGTCATCGCATATCAATATGATATGAAAACTGTTATTTTAACGAATATAGTTATTATACCCTCCACCACAATTAGTTGTGAAGAAGGTATATTTAGTTTGTCATTCCGTGTGAAACTTTTTTATTATTCATCTCAGACCCCATAAGGTATATATATTCTGGATCCTTGAGTGATTCTAATGTGCTGTTTTCACAACGCAAGTGACTGAACGTTTAGTGAAATTTATATGAAAAGCACTCAGTTTTTTGAGTGTTTCCCATATAAATTTTACTACACGTTCAGTCAAAACAGAACAAAAGTCGATTTAGCCATGTCCATCTGTCCGTCTGTTGAAAACACGCTCACTTTCGAACAACTCAAAAGAAATGAACAAACTTGGTGCCAAATTGCTTGTAGTTATCCTACGCAGTTTGGGATTTAAATTCAGCAAAATCGGTGCAGTAGGACCAGAGCTATGAATCAAATGTGAAACCAACACCTAAAAAAAATGATAACTTTGTTACAAAAAATAACATAAATGGTGGAACAAGCACGGAATGAGTTAAGATTTTGCAAAAAAATTTTTATTCGACTGGAAATCACGCTGTAAAATTTCGTGAAGATCTGTCCATAATTTACGCTAGGCCCCATATAAACACTACTCCCGGAAAACATATTAGTACGCCTAAAACCGATAAAAATAATGCTATCATAACAAAATTTGGTACGTCACAGTTTTTTAGGACCATATAAACACTACTCCCGGAAAACACAGAAAAAACAGAACGCCTAAAGCCGTAATAAATAATGCTATCAAAATAAAATTAAATCCTTCACTACTCACACTAATAAATTTCGTGAAGCTCGGTTCATAATTTACTTTAGGCCCCATATAAAGCCCACTGAGCTGTCGGTGGAGGGTATCAAAGATTCGGCACAGCCGAATACAGCACTCTTACTTGTTTTAATCGAAATTCGATGTTTAAACCAGGGATGTCAGCGCCTTGCACAATTGTGCAAATTAATTCACATGTACGCTTACGCTCTTTTATTTTGCGAGCGTAAAATATAATTGTTTACTGAGAAACACTCTCATTCAGCGGGAAATATCGCAAATATTGCAAGGCCTGTTTTGAGGCCTCTAAATATATTTATGTATACAAATAAATATACAAAAACTGTATGTAGAATTTGTTGGTATTTTGTGATTGTAAAAATATTTTTGTTTCTGTACCAATCGCGTCGGTGGGTTTTTTTTTTTGAAAACTCTTTTCTTAAGTAGGTAAAAACATTTAAAAAACATGTTAAAAAAGTCTGATGAAAAATGAATGGAAAGCATGAACTATATTTCCCTGCATAATGCTGGCCATGGTGTTTGCATCGCCCTTTCATGAAAATGTTTTGTAATTAACAAAAATGATTTTCACAGAAAAATTGATATTTCCAAATTACCACAACCTTATTGCCAAAAATTTATATTTTAACAAAAAAAAAAAATTTATATGCACTAAAAACCGATACACTTAAAAAAATCTTAATTTCACTAAAAAAAGATAATATGGAAATCGGCATTTTCACAATCAACGATATTTTAGCAAAAACCATATATTTATATATTTTCTCTAACAAATAAACAAAAATTATTAACATAGAAAAATCGATATTTCCATTTTACATCAACATTTTTATCACCAATCGATATTTTAACAAAAATAATGTTTACACTTGAATTATCGATAAAATATATATTTTCATCAAAAATTTGATATTTCCACAAAAAATTTTTTATAAAATCAAAATTGTTTTACTTAGAAACGATAATTTCACTTAAAAATCGATATTTTAATTAAAAAATCGATATTTTTTCAATAGAATATCAATAATTTTACTAAAAGGTCGAAAAATCCATATTTTCTCAAACATATTTAAAAATATTATTCCCACAGAAAATTTTATATTTTTATTTTAAACCAACAATTTTTATCAATAATCGATGATTTAACATAAAAAAAACCAATGACTAAAAATCGATATTTTCGCCATAAAATCGTTAAACTGAAAAATCAAACGAACGATATGTTAACCACAGATTTACAGTTCAACCAAAAACTTTCAAAAGAATAAAAATTATTGCTTAAACTTTTGTGTTTCCAAAACTAAATATTATATTTTTATTAAAAATCTTAATTTATAATAAAACTCGATTCTATTATCTTTATTTTACCAAAAATCGATGGTTTCGTAAAAATCTTTAGATTTACAATTTCTTTAAAAAGTTCGTTTTTCTAACAAAAATCCCTGCCAATTTTCAAAAAAAGGGATTCGTTAGCATACAATATTAAATCAAAACTGCCAAAATGTCAAAGCGAAGACGTTATTTTTTACTTAAACAATGTAAATTTTTTTGCACTTCAAGTTCTTTTTATTTTATTTTTCTCAACAAAATATACATATTTCTATTTTTCAGCCGCTCATTCTATCTCAAGCAGCGTAGTCGATGCCATAGAAGGCGCTCGTGATAAAATGCCATGTGGTTTTCCCGGCTTAGGAATTCCCCCGTTGGCACCCCTCTTCATCCGCCACAAAGATGTTGACATTGATACCCCTGATTTTCGTTTGAACGGTATTTTAGACAATTGCACTGTGAGCGGTTTAGACGATTTCGACGTTCCGATTATGAAAGTCAATGTCCTCACTAGCAAAGTCAATTTCGTTTTCCTTTTCAAAAATGTCCATATGAATACTTTGTATAAATTAGATCTGTATTTAAAAAAGGCTGGTTTTACAATTAAAGCGGTCGGTTCTGGTCCCGCTAAATTCGCCATTAAGGTTTTGGAGATCAAGGGTGACATGAAATACAGTTTGAGTTTGTCTGGTAAATTGAAGGTGAAAACTTTGCAAGTTCGCTCTCACATTGGTGGCGTTGATTCCGAAATTGAGGGTATTTTGGGTGACAGCGGTATAAATCACAAGATGAATGATTTTTTGGAAGAAGCTGTTCAGTTGGCTATTAATGATAATGAAGACATGATTACTCAGACTATTGAAAGCATGGCCTTGCCTATGATTAATGGCGTTTTGGACCAATACAAATTGAGTGATTTGGTTGGCAGCATTGGCGGTGGGGATGGTGAGAAGGTTGAATGTGTGCCAATAAATTAACAATAAAGAAAGTGTAATAAATAAGAAAATAAAAACATGAATGATTAATTTTAAGAGCAGAAATTATTTGGAATTGGGAGAAAATTAAGAAAAGGAAAGTTTAAAAAGAAAGAGATTGAAAAATTGTTTTTTTCTTCTATATAATGACTGTTGTTAAGCCTTAAACTTTTACTTTTTCTGAATTAAAAACGAATTTGCTTAAGTTAGAGACTAAGATCCAACCATAATGTGCAGAAGCTAGCTTAAGCTACTGTCAAAAAATAACAAAAAGCCCGTCAAAATGAAATTAAAAAACATGTGATTCTGTACGAAATATGCGATCACTTTCGCACTTATAACTCAAATGACAGTTTCATTAAATTAAACCAAGTTTCCTTAAGGTAAATATTGGTTAACACACATGATTTATATGTATTACATCGTGGCTTAAGCCAGTTTATGAGCATTATATTTGGGCATTGAGCCTTTAGTTTATGAACTTTTGTAATTTAATGTCGTTTGTCGCTTTAATTGTGTCTTTTAACATTTTTCGACTTCTCTTTATGTTTTCTTTATTCTTAAAGAAAAAATAACGTTGTTTATTTAGTGCCCAATCATATTACACGATTTTTGTCGTTGCGATTCTTAAGGCTCAGTTAGTCTTTATTTTCTGTTCTGTTTCGAATCAGCTGATTAGTTTTTGTTATTGAAAAACCTGTGAAATTGATTAGTTTTTCTGTTCTGTTGCGGTTCAGTTTATTAAAATCAAAAACTTGTTAAGTAATTTAAAGTGACAGCCAAATAAAATGTTAGTTTGAGTTTATACGGCTCATGTCTAATTGACATGATTCTTACTTTTTCTTCTTTAAGCTTTCATTGACGTTCAAACAGTTCATGATGATGACATGTTTTTTTTATTGTTTTTAAATACGAGTTAGAAGGAAAAAAAGCGATTGAGAAAGCAAAACGTACTGACAGTACGTTTTCCTCGCCCATAAAGTAACAATCATGTCAATAAGACATGAGCCGTATGAACACAGACTTAGTTTTATGTTAGTTTTGTGATCACTGTTTGATCAGCAAGTTGCATAAAAATTTATAATTTTTCTATTAATATTTTATTTTAAAACTGATACTTTCACTCAGAATAAATATTTTGACTAAAAATCGAGTTTTTTACTATTAATCGATATTTTCACTTATATTTGATATTTTCGATATTTTTACTAGAATTGACATTTAAACCAAAATCGGTATTTTTACTTAAATTTTATATTTCTACTTAAAATCGATTATTTTGCAATCGAATTTTAATTAAAAATCGATATTGTTGCTAAATATATGTATATGTATGTATATTTTGATTAAAAATCGATATTTTTATTGAAGTTTGATATTTTATTTATTTCAAAACTAATGAATCGAAACTTTCATTGAAAATCGTTACTTAATTTTTTTTTTATTCATTTTAACTAAATCGGTATTTTTACTATTAATTGATATTTTTACTAAAAACTCATATTTTTGCGATCCACGTTTTGATTAAAAATGAATATTTTTGCCAAAAACAGAAATTTTGGCTAAAACCAGTATTTTTACTATTAGTTGATATTTTTATTAAAAATCGATATTTTTATTCAAAATCGAGATTGCTTCTTAAAACCGATATTTTAATAAAAATCGGTATGTATTTATACTTAAAAAGATAATTTTGCTGAAAATCGTTATTTTAACTAAAACTTGATATTTTAACTAAATTTCTACTAACAATTATTATTTTCAATAAAAAAATCGATATTTTTACCTTTAATAGATATTTTTGCTGAAAATCGATATTTTTGTTATTAATCGATATTTTTATTCAAAATCGATATTACTGCTTAAAACCGATATTTTAATAAAAATCGATATGTATTTATACTTTAAAATGATTATTTTGCTGAAAATCGTTATTTTAACTAAAACTTGATATTTTAACTAAATTTCTGCTAAAAATTTTTATTTTTAATAAAAAAAATCGATATATTTACTTATATGTAATAGAAATTTTTGCTGAAAATCGATGTTTCTGTTATATTTTGCTGTTGATGTTTTACTAAAAATAAAGAAGATAAAAAAAATCTGGCAACCCTGATTAATACAGAGATAGTTTACGCAATGGAAGACGCATTAAAACAAGTGGCACTTTCCATCAGTGTTGCCGTTAGGATACGAAATATACATTTTTCGTATCTTTTGATGACTTCATGTACCATGTATAATCCTGACATTTTTCGTATCTTTTGAATCTGTACGTAAAATGTGCAGAAATAAAATATTAAATTTTAAATTAAAAAACGTTGTTAATAAGCCGATGTTTAAAAATTTGAAAAAAGTAGTTGGTAATAAGCCGATGTTTAAAAATTTGAAAAAAGTAGTTGGTTTAACATTTGTACTTCCATTTTCGAATGCATGTGTGGAGAGAATTTTTAGCCAACTAAAACTTTTTAGGACTAATCATCGTAACCGACTCAATACTAATACTATAGCAGCTTTAATTATGGTGAAAGAGAACATTAAGGATGTTTCAACATACGATCCACCTAAATCGATGATTACTAGTAGTGCGAAGTTGTTCTGAGGAAATATGAACATTGTTTTTATTTTCAGGAAATTTATACATATGAATTTTTTGACATAATCGCCCTAGTATAAACGCCTTAACTCGTATATTATATATACAGTAGAATCTCACAAATTCGAACATTCACAAATTTGAACCGTCCAGAAATTAGAACTGGCCATTTCAATGTATTGGACGCTCTGAAATTAGAACCTGTGGTTTTAATTTCTGGAAGTTTTTTGTTTTTATTTCTACTAGGAATCTGTTTTTTTTTATGATTTTGATCTTAATAGGCGAAAAACCAAATTAAACGCTCTAAAATTAGAATAGGAAGTTCTAATTTTTGGAAGTTTTTTTTTATTTTTGTGTTTTCACTACAAATTATTTTTTACGCTCATTAAAGTAAAAATAAAAGGGGGAATCACCGAGTTATTGCTGGTGTGTACAATTCGGTCGGTCATATGCGTATGAAATTTGATATGCTTGTACAAATTTGGGTCAGATGATAACTGAAGGTTAAAGTAAAGTGTTCATACGTGTGAAAGATAGAAAAATGTCAAACAAATGTAAACAAAATCCTTATTAGTCCAGTAAACACATTTCTAACCTTTTTGACGTCCGTAACGATATTGTTGTATCCAGTTTTAATAAATCAAAAAAACAAACAAGTACATATTACTGATTTTATGTGAAAGACCAATTAAGTTCCTAATAATTAAAAATCTTTTTAAACGTTTTTCTATGAATTTAATATGTTCAATTAATTAAATATTATTAAATTAAAACTGTTTTGAGTTAAAATAAAGTTTACACAACTAGTTTCATTATAATTTAAAAATTTTCTGTAAAAAAAATGTCCAGAAATTCGAACTTTTCAGAAATTTGAACTGCCCGGTGCACAAAGTGGTTCTAATTTGTGAGATTCTACTGTATATAAATGAATTTGTTTCGATAACATTCAAAGATAGTTACTTATAATCATTTTTAAAGTTTGCTAACTGTATTTTGAAAAATTACAAACCTATTATTATGGCAATTTATTTAATTTATTGATAAAAATGAATTTATTTAATATAATTTTCTTTACAATATTCATTAAATATGAAATAAAAATGTTATGTTAATGAATGTTAACATTAAAAATGAATTTTTTTCAAAATGTATCTTTTTGGGAAAAAATGTATCTTTTTGGAAACTAAAATGTATCTTTCTCGAAATTTCGCTGGCAACACTGCTTTCCATGTACATGTTTACATAATTTATTCGCAATAAAAACATAAGCTCACCAAGAAAAAAGGTTTCATATAAGTTTGCTTACATATACGTATATGTAACTTTCAGTAATGCCCGTAATTTCTACAAAAAGAAAGCTGGTCGTGTTCATAGTTAACAGTTAAATTTACCTATTTCAACCAAAGTGTGGCTAACGTGTTTTAACATTCAGTTTTCTTTTAAAATATGACTTCAGTAGCACTAACGGTAACGCTGTTTGGGAGCCAGGTTTCTCTTTAGTTTAATCCCGATAGGTGGCGCTGGTATCGTGATATTTAAATTTTTTTATTTATTATACAAATTTTTATATTATTCGAATGTGTATTTTAAGTCAAATTACAATCGTCAAAAGCTTTTATAAATAAATGTTATTCAACATGAAAAAAAAATTCCCAGATTCTATTTTTTTTTATTTATAGTACAATTTGGCTGGAATTCATAAAATATATTAATTAAACAACAAGTAAGAGTGCTATATTCGGCTATGCCGAATCTTATATACCCTTCACCATGGTTTGGAAGGAACAGAAGTTTATATATAAATATATATCTTAATATATGTATATATACATGCATATTTATATAATTTATATCGCTAAATTTTATTAAATTATTTGCACATGTTTGCGTACGTTTAAATATATTAAAAGTTTAATTAATGTATAGCAAATTGAGTTTTAATCGAATTTCAGCATTTGGAATAAATTCCTTTAAGAATAAATTTAACATTTACTTTGGTGATAAAACTTGGAGTCGAGAAGAAATATGGTTCCCGAAAATAGGAATTTAAAAAAAAAAACTATATTTTTGACATAACTTCTTTTTTAAACCGATTCTCCGAGTTTTTAGCAAATATGTTCTACTAAAGATTTCCGATATTTTGATATCTAATAGTGTTTTCACACTTAAGGTTTTCCCACAAATTTTGGTTTTAATGATAAAACCAATCATTAAACCAGGTTTTCCCATACAAAATTATTTTGTTAAAACCATCTTAAAACCTCTTTTGATTTGGTTTTAAGTAGATTTTATGAAATACAACCATGTTTTAGTTGTACTAAATTCAGTGCTACCAAGTTAAAAAGATTGAAAACAGCTGATAACGTTTAATCCCAGCTAGCATTTTATATCACAATCGACTCTTGTTGGGAGAAAAAGATACACTACCGATGAATCACCTCAATGAATTATTCGTGATGCAATTATCTGATTCTTTTTTGATCAATTTAATGGTAGGTTTTATAATCATTAGTTAGTATTTTTCGTCGCAGTTTCAAATCGTTAATTATAAAGCTTTTAATTACATTTTAAGAAATTTTTTAATTTTCATGTTTTGAATTTTTTTTTGGATTTCTTTGTTAAAAGTACCTCCTGATTATTTGAACAAATTTTATTTTGAGCCAAACAAATGTTATTGGGTTCTCGAAAAGAGAATGAACGAATGAACAAAAATACAAAATATAAAGAAATAATTATTATAACATATTGATGATTTTATCGGTACCTAAAACGCAAAAGACCCTATCTAACATCTTGAAAGTTTTACATGAGAAGCAAAAAACATATTTAAAATAATAAATTGAGAAATCTACTTAAAATATTTATAATTAATTTTTCATCTATTTTCCTAGTAAAATCCCTTTTCAGCCATTTACCGTTAATCATTTACGGCCTAATTTATAAAAAATAAAACAGGTTAATAAAGAGTTTATAAATTGGATTTTCATACAAAATCTGTTTCATAAACCCTTAATTAACATGTTTTATTTTTTATAAATAAGGCAGTTAATCTTTTGTTTATTGGGTCGTTGATTTTTTGTTTATAAAATCGCAACTTTTTGTCGAAAAGATTCCAAAATTTCCAAATTATGAGTACATTTGTGTTAATGCAGTTCATCAGAATCAATGATTTTTAATTTTTGGTCAATAAGGCCTTTTGCGTTTTAGGTAACGATATATGAACTCGCAATCGTTCAAGTGATAAATCAGGATGTAATCATCAAAAAGGATCTAAGAAGACTCATTTAGGTAATATTAACAAAATATTATCACCCAAATGCTAGCTGGGATGGCGCTCAATAAAAATAAATAAATTTAAAAAAATATAAAACGTCAAACCGATGAAATATTCTAAAATTAATTATTTATACAAAAATGTTTGATTTCCAAGCATTCAATTCATTCACTTCATTTACAAAATTTCTTATTCCTACTAGCAATTAATTTTATTTTGGAGAAAATAATTAGCCAAACTGTGATTTAAAACCTGATTTAATAAAACTTGTAATGTGAACGCAAAATCAGCTGTTAATAGATTTAATGTTAAAATCAGGTTTTAACTTTAGGTGTGAAAACACTATAAGACGAATAACAGGTCATATTGCAGCTCTAAAATTTTAGTTTTTATAAAAATTGTAATGTTTTTTAGTCCTTTTTTGGAGTATTTTGTTTATAACTTAACCATTTTTAACCGATTTGGCAGATTTATATATCAACGTGCTTAAGAATAATATTACCATTTAATTGGGTTATGTGTACATATACAAACTTAATTATAAAAAAAGAGTAATTTTTGGGATTTCAGTACTTTGGTCATAACTTTGCCATTTCTTAACCGATTTGACAGATTTATATACCGCCATCTTTAAGAAGAAATTTTCCATATACTTTGGTGATAAAACTTGGACTCGGGAAGATCTATGGTTCCCGAAAATGTGAAAATTATATTTGGGTCAAAACTTTTTTATATCTGAACCGATTTTTCCGAGTTTTTCAGAAAATATTTTCTGATCTTTTGATATACAAGCCGTATCCGTAGGTCACATAACAGCCCTAAAATTTATGGTTTTATAAAAATGTTGACGTTTTTTTATTAAATTTTTTTTTTTTTTTATTGTCAAATTTTGAAATTTTATTTTATTATACATATAAATTTGCTGAAGAAGATTTTTAATGGAAATCGAAATATCGAAAATAAAAATATTGTAATTAATTGATATTTATTCTTATTTGACCTTTATTTTGTAATTACTTTTAATTATTGAAGCTTGAGGTCTTTTTATTTATAAAAATTATATTTATTTATTTCAATATTTCGCTAACCATTGGTTAGCATCGTCAGAAAATAAAAAAGTGACCTTCAGCTTAAAAAAATGTATAAAAGAATAATACCCATTGTTTAACCGATTTGCCAGTTAGTTGGGAAGATCTATTGTTCCCGAAAGTGGGTATATAAAAAAAAGAAATTTAATTTTCCGAGTTTTTCAGAAGATATTTTCTACTAAAGATTGCCGATCTTTTGATACAGAAGGGATAAACATTGTTCATATGACAGTCCAAAAATGCAGGTTTTTATAAAATTTATGATATCATTTGTTTGGGAGGTAAAACGCCCACTTCTCCAATCCCGCCCACATGTTGTGGGATGCTGTGTAATGAGAGTACCTAATTTGATAACTTTGGCTCTTGCCGTTCTCCAGATATAAAGAAATATGTAATAATAATACAAAAACAACAAGTAGTCGCGGTTTTTTGTTCAAATATACACCAACCAAGCCACCATTATTTCTGGGAGCTTCGGAAAACCCATTTCAACAGACGGACGGACAGACGGGCAACCGGATTTCAACTTCGCTTTTCATAAGGACCCAGAATAGATGCACTTTAAAGGGTGTAGGATCAATATTGTAGAAATTACAAACGGAATGACAAAGTTATATATACCCTTTTACCTTCGGTGAAGGCAATAACCGGTTGATAGCGCTGGGGTCAAGCTATTAACAAAATTCTCCAGTATGCAATTTTTTATTTTAATTTAGAAAATCCCTAGCAGCGCCGGGACCAAACAGCTAGTAATACTATAAAAAAAAAATTTATATATTACGAGCTTTGTGAAATTTGGAAGTATTATTAAGGTCCTATAACTGAAGCAAATATTTAACTATAACTTGATTTTTTTATTAAAAGTTTTAATTTTGTTTCTACTGGTTAAGCTTTTGCAGTATAATCTATAGATCATTGATAAAGTTGTTTATTACAGTTATAAAACGTTTGTACATTTCAGCGATTAGAATTATCTTGTATTTATTATTGAAGATTATCGGCGATTTTCTTGAGTATATTTTGCCTGTTTAGCATGTATTCCGCATAAAACTGTACGACTAGTGAGTTTAACAGTTTAGTCTTTTTGCTAAATTCGTTACGCATATTCAAAATACGAGAAACCATGAAATATTTGCTAATTTTATTGGCTTTAATGTCAATAGTATGGGGAGCGGAACTTAGAGAGATTGTTGAACGTAAGTTGGAACTTGGAATATAAAGGAATAAGTGAAAAAAATTATATTCTTGTTATCTTTTGTAGCCAAGCAATACTCCATTTCTAGCATAATTGTGGATACTATTGAAGCTGCCAAGGAAAAGATGCCCTGTGGTTTTCCCAAATTAGGTATACCACCATTGGCCCCCTACAAAACGGCCCATCAAGAAATCGCCATTGATACTGAGACCATTCAAGCTTATGGAGAAATCAACAACCTCAGTGTGCATGGTATCGATAATTTCGAAATTCTGAAATTCAGAGTCAGTCCCGTATACAGTCGTTGTGACTTTGAATTCAAATGGAATCTTGTCATCTTCGATACGAACTATAATCTGTCTACTGCCAGAGGAAGTAGCGGTCTTAAAAGATCTGGTCCTGCCAAATTGGCTTTAAAAGACTTAACCGTTCGGGGTGAGATTAAGTACAGTTTGGGTATAACTAGTGGAAATTTGAGGTTAAAGAAACTAAGTGTTTTTGTTTCCTTGGGTGAAGTGAAATCGGAAATTGGTGGTCTCTCGAAAATTTCGATTATAAACAAGAAATTGAACCGTATTATCGAGGAGTGGATCATGTTGGCGATTAACGATAATACCAATAAAATTGCTGAATTAACCAACAGCATGGCTCTGCCTATTGTGAATGGCATTATAGGCGATATGAGTCTTTCGGATCTTTTGGGTATGATCGGTGGTGGTGGCAATGGTGAGGAAGAAAAAGTACCCTGTATACCGCCAGAGGATTCCGATTATATGAAATATGTTATTTAACTTAGCAGTAACAAGATTAAAGAATAAATTCAATTTTTTTTTTTTTATAAATAAAATAGGTGTGTTTTTCGCAAAACAGCAAAATTTATCACGTATTTGATAATATTAAAACAATTATTTACTGCAGAAAACTAATCTTTTTTGGAAAGACCAAAACATGTAATGATAAGATTTGTTTTATGTTTTTTCAGCCATATTTTAATAAAAAGTTCTTATTTTAAGCTTTTAGTATGCAATAAAAATCAAACGCTTTTTGTCTTATAAACCTCTATTTAAAATTCATATCATAAACGTACATTAACAGCTTTTTTACTATTAACTGTTTGTAGCGATTTTGTGTTTAAGTATGGCAACTTTCTTTATATTTTGCTGCCATTTTCTTTCTAGTGATACATGAAACTTCTATTCGGTTCACATGATATTCTATATTTAATTTTATTTTATAATTTTTTTTTTTTTTTATTGTCGACCTTAAAAATTATTCTTTACACATAAAACTACATATTATTTCAGTTTCTGAACAAAATGTTGCCGATAGGTATCATAAAAACTTTTGTTTGAACCTTTTTTTAAATATACGATAAGAAAGTATTCGAATAAAAAGTTTCTTTCTCTTTATTAACGTCGCTATTATTATGATCTTTTATTTTATTTTATTTTTTAATATTTTTGTAAAATAATTTGTTGTTTTAAACAAAAAAAAACAAAAAGTTGCAATAATTTAAAAAATAATCAAAGAGAACATTTGCCCCTGAACATATTAATTTTTTTAAATAATTAACAGTATAACCTTAAATTAATTGTCTTAAATAAAAAAAAATTAATTAAATGTATTAAACATCTCCATGTTAATAAATAAAACATTTTTCATTATTTTTCAACATATTTCACAAAAATAATATCATCAAATGCAAAGACTTATCAAAATGTCATTTTATTTTTGGTTTAAAGAAGGGCAAATACAACAATAAATTTTCTTACTTTATGAATGGTTTATTAAGGTTTAATAGACTATTTTTCGTTTATGAATACAACTTTAACAATTTTTGCTTAAAAACGGTTAATAGATCATAAATAAGTTTTTATGAATACGGCTGTAAATCTATTAGCAACACGTTACAAAAGTTGTTATGAGCGATTAAATTTGTATGAGAGCTATCTACTGGTTACGAGAGAAATTATAAACAAAAAAGCCCTCTAGAGCAATTTTAACACCAGTTCGTGGGCATTGTTGCTGTGTTAAGCAAAGACAACAACCGTACATGTGACAACGATTGGTGTCTGTGATTTGCTTTAATATTGAAATTCAAATGCAGAGCGAAATAAAGAAACATTTTTAAATTAAAAAAAGTTCATGGGCATTGTTGCTGTGTTAAGCAGAGGCACCAACCGTTCAAGTGACAACGATTGGTGTCTGTGATTTGCTTTAATATTGAAATTCAAATACAGAGCGAAATAAAAAGGGTATTCATTTCAAAGTTTTTTTGGTTGGAAAAAAGAAAAATTGCACTCTTAATGGCCCATCACACACTAGACTAATTATGCTGGCGTAAAATGGCAGTTTGTAGGCAAGCAAGGTGAAGGGAATGGGTTTTCGTTGGCGTAAAGTTTCAACCGGCTTCAACCCCGCACAAGCAGCACAAAACTAATACATGGACATTTTCAAAAACAAATGAATGCAAAAAACACAAATCCATACAAAGTTTTGTACATGTACACATTTTATGCCAGATAATTTTACTACAGTGTGTGATTGATGGAACAAAAATTGTTCGCTTAAAAATTAGTCTAATGTGTGAAGGCTCAATGACGTGAACGGGTTTTTTTTCATTTTTTTTTTGTAAAAAGTACAAACTGTCAAAAAAAATCATCCTAATAATTCGTGGAAGTAATTGATATTTTCAATATGCCAAATTCTCACATAATAAACTAAAATTGATAATATTTACGAAAATAAAGGTATGTAAAGATACATTTTGATGAAAACAATACAATATAAACTTTGAAATATTAAATTGCAGAAATGTTTACTTCATTCATTTCATTTCTTTTTTTTAATTCTTTTTCAATGACTTTTTGTATTGAACTCATTCTTAATATGTGTTTTTTTATTTTTGAAAGTTAAATAAGAAAGAAGTTATGTTAAAAATGTTGTAACTATAAAAAAAAATTTTTAAAATCAGAGTTGTACAATTCAAGAGTTTATAAAAAGAGATGTAATTTTTCGTACTTTGTATTAAAAATTAGCAATTTTTATATGAATGGCAACATCATTTCGTTTGACGTTTATAGTGGAGAATTACAACTTTTTATCCTGACTATTTTACACTTGGTTATAGTTTGACAAAAATGTAACTTTTGGTGGAATTTTTTTTCTTATGGTTGTTGTAACAAAAATTACATTTTTCCACTTTTCCATTTGTCCAACATACATATAAAAAAACTGAAATGAATACCTTAAAAGAAAAACTTTATAGTTATTAAAAAAAAAAATTTTTCAAACTTTATTTCTAGCACACTTTTGGCAATACCCTGTGCCTGTAGAAATACGTTTTGCGCACAAAAACATAAATAATAAGGAGTAAAGAAAAATGCTTCAAATATTTAATGAATCATTTTCATAAAAAGATTTTCATTGGTTCAATGAAACTTTTCGTTATCTAAATGGAATTTCATAGTTTTAATAAAGTATTTTCGTTAAAACCGTTTTTTACATAAAGCTAGTTGTTTTTGTTTTTATTTTGTTTTTTCTTAACCTTCTTACAACTACAATTAATGTTGAAAGAATTCCAATCAATTGTAGTGGGGAATGTAAGGAGAGATAAACTCACTGTTTATTGTTGATAATTTTGTTTAAACTGATATTCTTACAAATAGAACTGTTTCTGTAATTCTTATACGCTTAACAGTTTTATTTGATTTTTATTTATTTGAAGCAACCAGTAAAATGCGCATAGGAATAGCTTATCCCATCAACAATAAATTTCAAGTGTTTTTATCAATAATAAAAACTGGGAATTAAGCACGAATAACAAAATCATTTAAATTATATATAGAAAATAAAAAAAAAGTTTAAAGCCTTCATTAAAATAGTGATTAACAATATTTTTTTCAATGAAATTGTGTCATTCAAATCATGTATATTTATCATCAAATTAATGAATATTTTCATGAATATTATGAAATATAATCATTGAATCTAATAAAAATATATTTATTCATCCAATGAATAATATTCATAGATCTAATGTAATGTTTCATCAAATACATTTTAATGAAACAGGTTTCATTGATCCAACGAAGCGCTGCATTGGTTCCTTTTATATGCAATTTTGCATGGTATTAATGTCAAAATTCATTATTATTGTGAAGAAAATAATTTCAGTGTAAAGCTTACAAAATCTTAAGTTTAATATAATATTTTTAATCAAAAGTCTTTTTCTAACTTAAACTCAACAAAAAAATCTTGAACAATCCCCCACCGCTTTTATTGAAGAAAAGACCGTCACCAAGTAAATTGATCAAGTTTTTTCTTAAGCAACCTTACTGCCAAAGAGCCCACCAAAAACCTCAACGTTAGTTAAGCAAGTAACACATTTATTGTCCAGTTAAATATTAAAATAATTTTTTCAATGTTCCCTGAAAACAAAAAAAAAAAAAACAAAACAAATGAAAAGGTTATAAGACACTCTCACAAACAGAGACAGAATCAGACAATCGCGGAAACAATAAAGGAAGAAAATGTAACTAAAAGAAGAAAATTTATCCAGCTGTAAAAATTTAATGATGATGCCAAAACGAGAAAAAAACAACAAAAAAAACAAAATGAAAAAACAGAAATAAATTTTCAAAAATAACGAAAATAAGTTCTTAGGACTGAGAACAGTTCAAAAAGTACTCTAAATGAAAATAAGTTTATTAAACTTAGTACTGGTCGGTGTTGCCAGAGGTAGGGGAAATTTTGCACACTTAACAAAAATGGTAATCTTATGGCTTTTTTCTAAAAAAAAACCGTTGCATAAGTGTTACATGTGACTTGGCAACATTTTTAAATGCTGCCCTAATTTTTAAGATTACGTTTACAAAAGAACACAAATTTCGGCATTAAGCAATAAAGTACAATTAGCGCAAGGTAAATTCAATTACAGCTGGTGGCAAGACTACAACAATCCAAAGCCAACAGAAACAACAGATGTTTTTTGTATTGCATTGTTAGTGTTTACGGCTAGAAACTTGCCACCACCTTGTACTGAATTCGCCTTGATCTAGTGGTGCGCTCATGCAATGAGTGTTGAACTTGTAGCATTTTTTTTAATTTTTAAGGGCACACCATCAGAAAAGAACGCTTTACACTTTTAACATAACACATGTATTTCAGAAAAGAACATAAAAAAATGTAAATGGCAGAATAAATGCAGAATTTTACTCAGAAAAGAAAACGCCATTAATTAGGAGCCTTTACACTGTATAAGAGTAAGATAAAAGTTTTGCTATTTTTTTCATATTTTATATACGAAACAAAGAAAAACAAGCGTAAATAATAAAAGAAGGGAAAATATATTAAAAAAAGTATAAAATCCCCAAGAAATCCCTATCCCCAAATGATTTTTTTTCCTTTTTGCTCACATGAAATCCCCAACTTTGGAGATAAATCCCCAAGTCTGACAGCCCTGGTTTTAGCCGCCAAGCAGAGTTGCCGTTGTGCGACTTTAGTTGCAATTTACAACATTTTTGACGCACTGACACTTTTTGTGCGACTTTTTCCAAATCATCTAATTTTGCAACTTTTTCCAACTTTTTGCGACTTTTTGCCCCTTTGTTGTAAGTGAAATACTTTTCACATATTTTCCCTTAAAAATATCAATTTTGTTTTAAACATTCCCCGGGATATGTTATATATATAGATAGATATACAAACGCATTATTAAAAATCAATCAAATGTAAAATTTATACACAAAAGTGTATTTAAACATAAATAAACATAAAATTTCTCAGCTATTTATTTAAATCGTTTAAATTGTTAATTCCTTTTTGTTCTGGCCAAGGCTTCGGTGGCATACCTCTAACCGATGGTCCATATTTTTAATTACTCTGAGACACAAGCGAGGTTCAATGACGTTAATGTGCCGCATTATCTCATCCTTTAGCTCTTGAATTGTTCTTGGCGTATTGACGTACACTTTTCGTTAATATATCTCCAAAGAAAAAAGTCGAACGGTGTCAAATGAAATGATCGCGGCGGCCAATTTACATTGACACGACAGCCATTGAATTTCTCTCTCAAAAGAGCCATTGTTTCTTAGGCTGCATCGTCCAGGTCCATATCATCAATTTCTGGCCACAAGAAGTCCGCTATCATCTCGCGATTGCTAACAGCATTCACGGAATCTGCTTGGGCGACCTCATTTTAGAAGAAGTTTGGTTCGATGATGCCGCCAGCCCATAAGTCGCACCAAACAGTCACACTTTGTAGATTCCATTTCCTACAGACCAACTCAAAGAAATGTCAAATTAAGTTTGGCAAAAAACTAGACGTTAAGGTGTGAATCAACCCTATAGAGTCGACTCTATACAGATTTAACTTAATAAAGCTGATTCTAAAGAGATTCAACTTTCTAAGGTTGACTTTAAAGAGATTCGGCTTTATAGCGTAGACTCTTCAAAGTCGGATTTTTTAAGATTTAGCTTTAATAAGTCGACTCTATGCAGGTTTAACACTTAAGAGTCAAGCCTATAGAGTCGAATCCGTACAGAGTCGACTTTATCGATATGTAGCTTTGTAAATATCGACTCTATCCAGATCCAGTTGCAACTCCATAGAGTCCACTTATTGTCTATATGCATGTTAAATTTAAAAGAGCTAACTCTATTTGTTCTTTGTTCTTTAGAGCCCTTTCTTTATTGACTGAATTCTATTGAGTCGCTTCTATATGGACTTAACACAATAAAGTCCAATTTATGTGAATTTTGCTTCAATTAAAAAAAAAGCCAAACCTTAATGGACTTAATTCTCTAGAGAAGTTTCTTAAAAGTCTTAAAGACTTAACTCTATAAAGTAAATTCTGTAGACTCACAAGTCACTTGAGGTATTCACAAGATCCCTTGTATCGTTGTATCGGTTGTATGTTGTAATAAAATTCAAGAGCATTTAATGTATTTTAATACAACATACAACCGATACAACGATACAATGAGTCTTGTGAATAACCCAATTATTATGTTTTTATTGATTTATTTAACATTTCATTAGCAAAGGATTAGTTGCCCTTAAAGAGCTGTTTGAAAACAACTCGTCTAGAAAGTTCCATTTTTATTAAATTGGCCGAAAAAAGTTAAATAAGAGAAAAACATAAAAAAACATACCAAATTTAATAATGAAAA
Source organism: Pollenia labialis (assembly GCA_949318255.1). Classification (NCBI taxonomy): domain Eukaryota; kingdom Metazoa; phylum Arthropoda; class Insecta; order Diptera; family Polleniidae; genus Pollenia; species Pollenia labialis. Next base: position 27,003,524 of record OX439141.1, on the reverse strand, counting down.
TGGTAAAAAGTAAAAGTTTTAAAAAAGTTAGTGAGAGTTAAGGAAGAGCAAGACTTTGTGATGCAAATAAAATACATAAAACTAAAACAAAATATGAAGGAGCATCGGAACTGGAAGTGCGCTAACAGGAAAACGGAAATTGACAGCAAAAATTTTGAAAAAAGAAAACAAAATAAAGGAAAAGAAAAGTTTACGAGTTTTGGCTTACAAAATTTACCAAAATTAAATTTAAAGTGGAACGTCTTGATATTTTTTTCTATATTTTAAATAAAAATGTTTAAAGTAAAAACTTGCCAACAGATAAAAATAAATTGTCGTCATTTCTCTTGGCTTAAAGACAAATGCATTTTAATAAATTTTTTTTTTATATTTATTTCCTGAAAGTGTCCTTGTTAGTTTTATTTTTTAATGATTCTTTTTTTTTCTCAAGAAAAAATTTATAATACCGAACATTTTAATGATATTCAGTTGTATGTTTGACTATTGAAAGATAAGTAGCATTTTGTAAGAAGAAAAAAATTTATATACAAATATTTTTCATTTGGAAAATTTCTTTTTTTTTTCCTAGAATTCTTTCTATACTTTTATAATTTTGTTTGAAATTAAAGAAAGAGTAGAATTTCCAGAAAATTTCTGTTCTCTTGTACAAACGCTGGTTAGACAAAATTGTTTGTATATGAGTCAGACAGATTTCCGGCGCTTAAAACTGTCTGCTTCGAGGATTCATAAAAAGTGCAGGAGTATGATTTTCAAAAGAAAGGAAAAAGTAAATGATGACGATGCTGAGGAAAAACCAAACAAATCTTTCAAAAAGTGTAACTGTTTCTGGAAAATATACTTATGAAAGTAAAATGAATATTTATATTGAAAAATCAGAAGAAAGTCAGGAAGAAAAAAGCAAAGATCATGTTTATATTTTTCGTTTTTGGCTGTTTTAATTTTACATTTTGTGGTGCTCACACTGAACTTTGCGATGTTTGGTCAAAAGAAACTAAAAACCTTTTTAAAAAATAAATATTAAAGTACAAAGAAAACGGGTGAAGAAAAACTAAATCTTAAGTCTTTATTTTTAAGAAAGTTATGGACATTTTGTTGTAAGAGTTTTTTTAAGGTGAATAAGTTTTTTTAAAAAGCCAAGTTTCTATTCCCTTAAAATTAATTTAAAATTATTTTGAACTCCTTAACTCAAAAAAGTTATAAAAAAATTAAACACGCGCAACTTGGGCCAAATAATATTAATTTGATGGGTCGAATACGTATTACAAGCGAACTGCAGGTGCGTTGTCATGTCAATGGCAAGCAAAAAGAATCATCTGTTGGGCGACACTTTAGAAGCATTTCTAATCCGCTAGACATAACGTTTGTACTTATAAACTCACTTTAGGGCATATTTTTGACTTCTCAAAGATGCTGTGATTTATTTAGTAGAAACTATAAAGACTGAACACAAAGAATACAAATAACACCGACTTTATAAATTAGAGTCAAATATAAACTTGGACCTATAAATTAGAGTTCATGCAGGTTCGATTTTACAGAGAAGAGTGGGCGCTCTATAGAGCTAATTTCATATAGAATCCACTCTATAGAGTAAAGTTCATATAGACTCGACTTTTAAGAGTAGAGTTGTAACGTGACGTTACAAACTAACTCTATACATATACATTTAATACTAACATCATAAAGTATAAGTAACCCGACACCTTGAATACCCTTATTATTTTGCTTACTACTATGAATCCCCTTACTGTTTACCTAAATTACTTTTGTTAGTTAGAAGTCTCATTTAGTTTATTTTATTTTTCAACAAATAGACAAGGTTTTGTTCGAAACAGGAGAGTAGAAACTGATGCTAACCCCAGTGTTTACTCTTAGTAGCTTGCATTATTTAACCGTAGTTAGTCGTATTGAGCCGACTGCCAGCGCCTCCGAATTTCGTTGGTAGCCGACTTGATTCGAGCCTGTATTTTGCCCGAACACCAGCGCCCCCGCATTTCGTTGGTATTCGTAACCGTAGTTAGTCGTATTGAGCCGACCGCCAGGGCCTCCGAATTTCGTTGGTAGCCGACTTGATCCGAACCCGTATTTTGCCCGAACGCCAGCGCTCCCGCATTTCGTTGGTATTCGTCACCGTAGTTAGTCGTACTGAGCCGACCGCCAGCGCCTCCGAATTTCGTTGGTAGCCGACTTGATCCGAACCCGTATTTTGCCCGAACACCAGCGCCTCCGCATTTCGTTGGTATTCGTTACCGTAGTTAGTCGTGTTGAGCCGACCGCCAGTGCCTCCGAATTTCGTTGGAAGCCGACTTAATCCGAACCCGTAGTTTGCCCGAACACCAGCGCCTCCGCATTTCGTTGGTATTCGTAACCGTAGTTAGTCGTGTTAAGCCGACCGCCAGCGCCTCCGAACTTCGTTGGTAGCCGACTTGATCCGAGCCTGTATTTATCGTAGTTTGCCCGAACGCCAGCGCTCCCGCATTTCGTTGGTATTCGCAACCGTAGTTAATTAGCCGAACCCATCGGTCAACTAACACCCAATATCTAGAACCACTCACCAGTCTCTTTACCAGATCGCAACCGTCCGGCCGCAGTCCAGCACCGCATCCGTGCACCCCCGCAACCTCTGCAGTCCATCCCACCACCAGCCTCGCGTTCCAGCCTCCGTTCCCGCTTGCAGCTGCGCAGAACCATCAGATAGCCGTCGTAGATTTAAGTATTTTACGTAGATTAAGGTTTCGTAAATAAAGCTTTGCTAAAATTATTGTAAACGAACATACACGAAAACATCCCGTGTTTCATTTCAAAGGAAGCAGACCTTCGAATTGACCCTGGACAGACCGAGTCATACCTCAGCTGGGAAAATAAACTGCGTTACAGAGTTCATATAAATTCGACTCTATAGATTAGATTCCATACAAATTCGCCTCTATAGAGCATTTTCAACATAAAGTGGACTCTATAGAATAGAGTCCATAAAGAGTCGACTCTAATGAGTAGATTTCATATAGAGTCGCCCTGTAGATTACTCCATTAAAAGTCGACTCTTTAGAATCGAGTCCATATAGAATAGACTCTATAGAGTAAAGTGCATAAAGACTCGACTTTTCACAGTATAGTCCATATAAAGTCGACTCTATAGAGCAGATTCAATATAGAGTCGACTCTATAGAGTCCATAGATAGTCGGCTCTGTAGATACGAGTACATTTTAAGTCGACTCTTTAGAATAGAGTCCATATAGAGTAGACTCTCTAAAGTAGAGTCCATACAAAGACGACTCTAAATCGCATAATCCGTATAGACTCGACCCTCTTCAGAAAATTATATTTAAATTTGAGTCAACAGAGTCGACTCTATAGAGTAAACTTTATGTAAAGGCGTCTCTATAGATTTGCGTCTATATAGATTCGGCTCTATAAAGTTTCTTTTATCGAGGGTCGACTATAAAGAGTTGCGGATACACAACTTAATAGATTTGACTTCATAGAGATTGGACTCTTGGAGTAGATACTGTATAGACTTAAGTCTTAATAGATGTGACTTCAAAGAGTTAAGTCTATGAGGAAGGGGTATATAAAGTCGGTTTGATTAAAGTTAGTCTACGATAAGTTAACCCTCAAATCACTCCAAAAAAAAAACTTACGTAAGTTACCCTCGTGTGCGTGGTTTTTTACACGTATGCCATGTCTGTCTACTTTGCATCGACGCCATAGTTCGTTTGTTAGCAAAGTCAGAATTAACGTTACATTATTGATGTACAAATATATCCCGTTGCTGATCAATAACAAACCATACAAAGCTTATATACATAAGCACTCACTTTATAAGCAAGCAGTTCGTAACAATATCAAAAATATTCACACTTGCCGACAGAAAATTTTGTCTTTAGTGCGAATTACATAGAAACTACACATGTGTGGAAAACCACACACGAGGGTATCTTTCGTAAGTTCTGAAATATTTCTTTAATAAAAAATATTTTTTAATCAAAAAATGTGTTTTCAGTACTTAATCGATATTGCTTACAAAGTCAAGAAGTTTCTTTAGTGAACCTCAACAACATTTTTGTATATCGTGTAAAAATGTTTCATTTTTTCCACATGGGTGGTTTTAGGGTTAGATCGAGAGAGGTTAGTCGAGACTGCAGATTTAACTCTATAAAGCATTGACTCTGTCGATTTGGGTCAATAAAGTGTTGTGTTTTTGAAAAGAATTCTGCATAAAGTTTATTCTTTATAATAGAATTATTTTTATTGACTAAAGGACCTCTTATTTGAATTTTATTAACAAACACTTATTGGTGTCTTTTCAAGCATTCCACATCCTTTTTAAAAGAAACTTTAAATTTATTATATACTTTTTTTTATTTCTTATCTTTTTCTTTAACTTCTTAATACTTCATCTGGCCAATAATTCTTCTACTTTATGGTTTAAGAACGATGACTTTTTGAACAAGTCTGTGGAAAAAGTCGAGTGCATGTTCTCCTGTTTGAAGAAATACTTAACTTTCCAATTTTCGAAATAAAATTTACTACGTACGTTTTTAAGCAAAAGAAATGTTAAAAAACAAATAAAAATAAGAAAATAAATAAAACTGACACAAAACCATAAATATGTGCATTTTATTTTCTACATTTTTATAATTTATGTTTGTTTGTTTGTTTAAAAGACTTTTTACTTTGTATTTTTTTCCCCTAAAAGGAGTTTTGGGAATAACTCCTTGGCAACAAACTAAATTTATAGGTAGTAAAAAGAGATGATTTGTTACATTAGAAAAGGATATTGTTGTTTAACAAAAAGCATGAAATCAAAGAAATACAATACTTGAAACATTTTCTGGCGAAATAAGAATAATTCTTAAGGAATCCAAAAAAAAAATTAATAACATGTCCTTTAAAAGTACCAAGAAAATTATCAATAAGCCCGCAACTTTAAGGTCGGTTTTTAATAATATTGGTTTAAAATTTTAAGCCATAAAGTCCAGGGCTAAAATATTATTACTTTGGTTGAAGGGTATCAATGATTCGGCACTGTCGTATATAAAACTTTTACTTTTATGTTTGCCTTCTATTTTACTTTAAAATAATTTTTCTAAAAACGCAAAAATTAACTTGTGAAATAAATAAAATTATATTCTTCTTTAAATGCATTTTTTTTAGCAAATTTCCTTTAAAATCTCCCGTTTTATTAAAATATACTGCAATTAATAACACTCATACGCCACATGTGCGAACAAATAGTTGTTTTAACCATTACTCACAATTTAATTCATTAATTATTTGCAATATTTGTAAATGAAATTTTTCGTTTAAATGTGTTTTTTGTATTTAATATAAAAAAAAAATGCAGAAATTTGTTTGAGTAAAAATTTATAGAAACTTATGCGACAAAAAATGCACCACCAGTCTGTCAATATTTGCACTCCATGAATATTAAATCGGAGGAAGGTTTCCGGTGATGTAAGAGATTTTTTACATACCTGGTGTTTTTTGGCTGCATGTTAAACATGCCACAACGCCAAAACAAACAAAAAAAAAACAAAACTTTGGAAATGAATGTATTTTTTAGTAGTGTTTGGAAAAAACAGAACAAACAAGCTTTTAAGATTTATTAACTGTCCATTAATAAAAATAGCAGTAGGAGTTGTGTAAAAAAAACACTGTAAGTAACAACAATTTATAATAATTCAATTAAAATTCAACTTGAAGTCAAATTGCATACAATTCTAAATAAAATCCTATTAAGAGGTAAACCTGAGCTAAGGTTAAGTCAAAACGTTATAGAAGAAATTTGTTATTTTAGTGAGGAGATATCAATAAAATTCAATATCAATTAAATTATATGTATCCATTTCCAACTCTACATAAAGGCATAATTCAATCTTCATTCTAGTCGGACTTAAGCCAGTTAAAAGTGTGCTTTATATCTTGTTATAAAGTTCATCATGAATGGAATCAATTTAATGTGCAGAATCAATAAACATTTAACTTTATATAAAATAAAATTGATACAGACTCAACTGAAAAAATGCATCTCGCTATGAATCCAATTTATTAAAGTGTAAACTCAATAAAGAAACAAAGCCATTCGCTTAATAGTTTATTGGGTCAATTCGTAATGGATACAAAATGATTTAAAAATACTTTAAATGGAATAAATGTAATAGATCTATCAATTTTGAATCAACTCAATACATAACCTATATTAAGTTTTTATTTCAAATTAGTTCGTTAATAATAAATGAACAGGAAAGTAGTCGGTTATATTTATTGACTATCAGCTGTTTAATGCGTGCTCAAATAAAGTAGTGATGTCAACTCAAAGTTATGACACTCTAAAAAAACACCCTTTACAACAAACAGTTACAAAAAAATCAATAGTTACAAGTTGTTCACATAATAAAGATAGACTGTGTTCACTCTTTAGAACCTCATGTGTAAAAATATTTTTGTTCACTATTCTTGATGTTTATATAACTGGGTATTCATATAACCGAGCGGCTACTGCATATGCAAATAAAATTCGATACGGACTCACCTCAATATAGACTAACTTCGCTATAACCCTAAATCGAGAAAGAATTAACTTAATATTAGAAAAAACAGATATGAACTAAGCCCAATATTCAAACAAAGCTTTAATTAATTTAATTTAAGCTGATTTCAATATAAAATCAACCCGATGTGAACTCAACACAACGAAACCCCAATTTTAATAGCCAATTTAGAATAACTTCATATAGAGTCCTCTTGAAGTGAACTTAACCTGATATATAGTCAACTCTTAATGGAGCCAATTCGCTTTAATCATCTTATTATATGGGCATCTCATTAACGAGATATCTCGATATTGCAGCAAATCGATATAGAGTCAACTCGAAACATAGTGATTTCGATACATAGCCACTTCGATATACAATCAACTCGATATAAAGACAACTTGATAAAGAGTCAACTCGATAAAGTCACCTTGATATAGATTTCACTCGATGTAGAGTCAACTCGATATAGAGTCAACTCAATATAGATTTCACTCGATGTAGAGTCAACTCGATATAGATTTCACACGATGTAGAGTCAACTCGATATAGAGTCAATTCGATATAAAGTCAACTCGATATAAAGTCAACTCGATATAAAGTCAACTCGTTATAGAGTCAACTTAATAGAATCTACTCGATTTTGAGACAACTCGATATAGAGTCAATTCGATATAGAGTCAACTCGACATAGAGTCAACTCGACATAGAGTCAGCTCGATATATAGTCAACTCGATATAGATTTCACTCGATGTAGAGTCAACTCGATATAGATTTCACACGATGTAGAGTCAACTCGATATAGAGTCAATTCGATATAAAGTCAACTCGATATAAAGTCAACTCGATATAAAGTCAACTCGTTATAGAGTCAACTTAAAAGAATCTACTCGATTTTGAGACAACTCGATATAGAGTCAACTCGTTATAGAGTCAACTCGATTTAGAGACAACACGATATAGAATCAGCTCGATATAAAGTCAACTCGATTTAGAGTGACCTTGATATATAGTCCACTCGATATAAGTTCAACTCGATATAGAATCAACTCGATTTATAGTCAACTCGATATAAAGTCAACTCGATATAAAGTCATCTCGATTTAGAGTCACCTCGATAAAGAGTCAACTCGATATAGAGTCAACTAGACATGGAGTCAACTCGATATACAGTCAACTTAATAGAATCAACTTGATTTTGAGTTAACTCTATATAGAGTCCTTGATATATAGTCCACTCGATATAAGTTTAACTCGATATAGAATCAACTCGATATGTATTCAACTTGTATAGAGGCAACTCGATATATAGTCAACTCGATATAAAGTCAACTCGATATAAAGTCAACTCGATATAGAGTCAACTTAATAGAATCTACTCGATTTTGAGACAACTCGATATAGAGTCAACTCGTTATAGAGTCAACTCGATGTAAATTAAACTCGATATAGAGTCAACTCGTTATAGAGTCAACTCGATTTAGATACAACACGATATAGAATCAGCTCGATATAAAGTCAACTCGATTTAGAGTGACCTTGATTATAGTCCACTCGAAATAAGTTCAACTCGATACAGAGTCAGCTCGATATAATATCAATTTTATATATTGTCAACTCGATATAGACTCTAGTCGTTATAGAATCAACTCTTTAAAACCGAATTGTATATGGACTAACCGTAATACGGATTCCACTCAATATGGATTCAACTCGATACCGAGTCAACTCAATATAGATCTAATTAAAAAGGGAGTAATCTCGATATAACATCAAATTGATTAATGATCAACTCTAATTAGGAAAAAATCGATACAGAAATGTTTTGAAAATGAGTCACCTCGATAACAAGTCAATTCGATATTAAATCAACACGAAATATTGTAAATTTGCCTGCTTTTTAAAATAAAATAAAAGTTTTCGCTTGGAATTGATATTGAAACAACAATAAAAACAAAATAAAATTTGTTTTTATTTTCAATATACATTTTTAATTGAAAATTTTTATTTAAATTTAAAAAAACAGGCAGAAAACGTCAACATGTCAAAGTTCTGGACAGTATGGTAAATCATTATCCTGTCATGTTTTTAGAGTCAAACTACCTACTAAGCGGCCGCCAGTATGACTTCCATAGAGGTCACTTTACTGGAGACTTAATAGCCCTGTTACTGGAAAAAGTAAGGTATTTGCCTAAGATATTTTAAAGGTGTTTAACAGAGTCTGGCATCGAGTTTTTATAGATGGGGTTTTGCTCAACGAGTTCAAGATTCATTGTGGTCGATTGGCCGGTGCATCGTATAACGCATTGCAGGAGCAATTGGTTTTTTTAAGCCGGACTGTTCGTATATAGAATAATCTTCCAGCAAAAGTCTTCCATGAATAAGCTCAAGTCGAATGTCCACAAGCACTTCTCTCTCTATCCTCCTACTTATAACCTATTTTTCTAGTTCCAACGCAATAAAACACAAAAGATGGGGACATCCCCTGAGTGCTAGTCCTACCAAAAAAAAAAAAAACAAAGACTTTTCTCAAGGCCCGCTGAGTTAAACAGAATTAATAAGCCTTAAGTTGTTCATTTTCGAAATTGCTAATTTAATTTTTCATTAAATGAAACTTAAATAAAATACAACTTTTAATACGACTATGGATCTCAATATCATATTTGATATTTAAACTATATTTAAAACTATTCCAATGTCAAGTTAAAGGTATAACGAGTCAGTAGTTTTTGAATTATTCAAATAACTAAATATTTATTATTTTTTGCATAGTGGTGCGTATGATTAATATTAATATCGAGTTAGTGTTGGTAATTGTTAAATAACTTTATTTGCAAAAAAGATATTTTGAAAATTATTTTTGAATTTAAGATAAAAGATATTAGGCTACATTACGAAAATAAATTAATAACATTTAAATTTTATTTTAAGCCTTAAATTAAGGTTGAATAATTTTATTTAACGTCTTAAGATAATTTTGATCCGTCTCATATATTTTTATAAAATTTAGTTATAAAGTTTTTTTAAGTTTATTTACAAAAATTTTTTTGCTGAAATTTGTTTTTTTTTCTTTTTTTTTGCTTAACAAAAGTAATTGAGAACTTCACATTATTTTTGTTTTTGCTGAGTTTTTGCAAACATTTTTTTTACATCAATCTGCTTAAAGTTTGTATTGTATTACAGTTTATATTGTAATACAAAACTTGAAAAAAAAATAAAGAAAAGAAATTGCAATTTTACTAAGAAACAAATAAAAAAAAGAGAAGAAATGATTTCATTTCTGTTGAATAAAAAGTTTAATCAAGTGTAGTATCATTAAATTTGCAAGAATGTAAAAAAAAGGACAGTGAAATCTCAGATAACCTAAAACCAAAAGGAAAATTCAAACGTGTTCGAATAAGGAGAGTTGTCCTCTCAAAAGAACTATTGAGAATTATATATAGGCACCAGCTAACAGTGTTTGCCAAAGGGGTTGTCAAGATATGGAAGCTGTCCGTTAAGGCAGTTTACACTGTGTATATTTTCTTTTTTTTTACGAATTAAATCTTAAACAAGCTGTCGAGTTATTTGTATTTAATATTTAACACTTGAAATCGTAGCCTCTTTACAGGAAAATATCTAGCTCAAGATATCTTTTTTTAAAGGAATTTCGTAGGAACTTTTTATAGCTGGCTGCTTAAAAGCTTTAGATTCTTACTGCTGCTATTTGTCTTTTGCCTTTCCTTTATTCGCAACTCATTAAAAAAAAGAGTTAATGTTTTACTTTATATTGAAAGTTAAATACAAGACATTTAACTTTTCAGCTCCGGCTGATGCTGGGGCATCTGCTGGGAATTGGGTTGAGGAAATATAAAATTTGATGATAAAGGGTGTTTTTTTTTAAGTGCGTTTTAAGTTTTAAGCTGTCAAACGAACTGTCATACTGCGCTCATGAAAAGATTCTGGCTTGAACAACGCTACTTAATTATTCTTTGTAAATCAGTCATTGACAGGGTGGTTCCGGGAGGTGAATGCGATACCTCCCCCTTCCCATAAAAGCTCAAAAATTTAATTTATATAGTATGTATTAAAGAGTTGCGTAAGTAATCCATTTTCTTTTAAAATATTTTTTATTTTTTAAGATTATTATTTTAAGTTACCGCTCACAAAAAGGGGCGGGAACGAAAAATGGCATTTTACGATCTCCTGGGTTCAATTTTAGGATTTAAAATTTTCACCGTCGTTAAAATAAGCATATGCTAAACTGAAGTATTGTTAAATTAAAAAAAAATAGAATTTATCAGTGGTAGTAGTAGTTCTTCAAGGGGGAACTTTTTCCCCCTTGGTCCGCTTTCCTTATAAAGCTAGAAATTACCAGCCTATGACCATAGCACATATACTACCAAGTTTCATCGATCAATAACTTTTAAGAAGCAATTTAAACTAACAAACAAGTAACATCCGGCTGGATTGGAAAAATACCCCTCGGTGGGACGTTTAATCGGAAAGTTATGCTATGCGATGAGCCTTACTTTAGGCTTATCGGGTTTTTTTATTAATACCAGACAACAACAGCAGATCCCACAGACTCTATATCATCCAGAGAAATGCACATTTAAGTGAGGTTTGGACGTCGGAACTCACCTTACCTGCAATGGAGACCGTTATCGCAACATGATCAATCAGTTGTTTGATAATATAGAAGACATTAAACCGGCCGAGATGGCTTTTCAACAGGACGGGGTTAGGTGCCATACACCGACCGTCACCGTCGACTTATAAAAACAAAATATTCGAAAAGTTGATATACAGAAAAAGTTCTGTTAATTGGCGTCCCTTAGTCGTGCGATTTAACACCTCTTTTTCCAGTGGGGCTACGACAAGTTACTGGTTTATATTGATAATTTATCAACAATTGATGCCTTGAAAGCCACTATTGTTTGTGTAATTCGTGATATACGTTCAGCGATGCTCTTAAAACTGACCCTAAATTCGACGACCAGATTGCGCTTCGTCAAGGACAAAAAACGCTGCCAATATGCCCAAAATCACTTTAAACTAACAACTGCAATACATTTTTTTTAACTAAAATTTTTTTTTGCATCCAATTTTTTTTTTAATTTTTCATAATTTCAAGTATCACTGGGCATCAAAAAAAAAACACCCTTTACAATCAAGTAAATGAAGCTAAAGTTCGTAGCCTGGAAGTGAAAGGGGGTAGTTAAATTTAATTTTAACATGAATTTTTATATGAATATTTTTTTTCAAATATTTAACATGACATTAAAGTTAATGGTATTATTTTAAACAAGACAAATATGTCTAAATGAATTTTATTCTTTATAAAAACAAAAACAACATGACAGGAGAGTTAGAAAAACATTTTTGTTTTAATAAAAAAAAATGTTCATCCTAAATTTTAAATGCAAATTTTTATCAATAAATTAAATAAATTTCTTAAAAAATTTAAAGCTTTAAAAAAATATATTTTAAACTTTAAAAATGTTTTAAAATATTTCTTAAGCAGTTTATGGTTAAGAACCTATAATTAAAAACTAAAAAAATTAAATTATTAAAAACACTTATACGCCTCAATTCACATCTATTGAAATTCTTCAACTCTCTAAAACTCTGCAAAAAAATTTACATTCATTATTAAGTCGAAAACTTGGCCAATAAAAAAAAACTAAAACTTTAGCTGCATTATTTTCCCCCTTTTTACTCCTCTCCCCAGCCATTCAGTTTAATAAGAGCCAATGCAAAACTTGTTTTCAATCAATTTGAAGGCAAAAGGTGGCCTTTCTTTTGTTGCATTGCAAGAGAATGGCTAAAACGTGCTAAATTGGCTTAAAAGCCCAAGCGGCTGGAATAATAAATATTTAAGAAAATCGTTGAAATAAAAATGGCCAAGACGATTAGAAATTCACTTTAAGCGGCCAGGAAAAAAATTTATACTTAACGTTATTTAATACAAGTACGAGTGATATATTTTACTGTGCCGAATCTTTAGTACCCTTCTCCCAACGCACTGCAGCGTCTTAGAACACTCAGTCACTAACACACATTATCAAAAAGAATAAATAAAAACATTTTTCTCTATTTAAGCGGAAATTTAATTATGGTTTTGTAATATGGAAAAAAACAACAAAAACAAAGTCTACTCATTAAAATAGACAATAAAAACAAAGACTACGTATTAAAAAAAACAACAACAACAGGGGATTTTATGACAAAAACAGGAGGCAGTCGTAGTTATTTGCTCATATCTTATTTCCTAACGGACTGACCGATCAGGCTGAATTTCAAAAGCAAAATTAAGGGGAGCTTATGTGACAGAAATAAATACATAACGATCTAGTCCCAATCATTTCTGAGGTCTTCGAAAACCCCATTTCAACGTACAGACAAACAGACAGACGGACATCGGGTTAGGTGTTCATTCGGCTAATAATGCGGGCTTTACATATGATTTCTTGTGCTTCGGGTTGTTATCGTAATGGATCTGATATTTTTTGATTTAAACCAGTCATTCCAAGAGAAACTTTTTTAAAATTCATCTCAGACCCCCCCCATAAAGTATAAATATGTAATTCTATGTCGATTTTGCCATTGCCGTCTGTCTGTCCGTCTGTTGAAATTACGCTTAATTACGAATGACTCAAAAAAAAAAAAAAGAAGAACATTGATCTCAAATTTTTTCCAGTTCTCCTAAGCAGTTTGGGTTTGAAATCCAGCAAAATCGGTTCTGTAAATTAAGAGTTATGAATAAAAATAAATAATTGATAATATTGTGACAAAATCTATCACAAATACTGGCGAATATGGCACATATTTTGTCATCCATAGATTAATAAGACTATAAATCACTATAAATAAAATGTTTTAAAATTTTGGCATATACAGAAAGAAAAACCAGGGTTTAAAAAACTGCAGTCGAAAGCAAAAACTGTCGAACAAAAAATAAAAATTTGTGTACAGTTTTTGGCTTTTTGAGTTTGTCCACGGTTTACATTAAATGAGTCAGAATTAAAAGCAACAGTTTTTTTTTTTTTTTGGCCAATGACAAATGAAGAAGTGGAATAAACGACAGTTTTTTTTACTTTGACTGCAGTTTTTTAAGCGCTGAGAAAAACACTCGGAATAAATTAAGTTTTTTATATTTACTTACTTTAAGTACGAGACGTACTTAAAAATTAAAGCACCCAAATACCCCGGTTTGCGTCGCTAATGGGGACCGTGAAAACTCGACGCAAATCGAACGAAGCACGATTTTCTACACATTTGTATTGATTTCCATTTAATTCGTTCCGAGATTCAAATTTCAGCTGCAAAAATAAATTTTGATTTGAAAGGCTTTATAACGGATAATTTTATTTTATTAAATCTTTAAATAAAGTTAAATCATTCTTTTGAATAACCTTTTGCTTTAAGGGCATTCATAGCTGATTTTGATCTTCAATCCAAATACATAATAAGAAGTGGCTAAATTTTTGTCTCATTTTTGTAATTTTAAACATATTATGTTTAATTTTACCATGTAATTGTTACTGACAATCAAATTATGGTTAAATTAGTCCTCCATCGAAAAGCCACAAGCATAATTTGGTTGCCTCCGAACAAGTTATGGTTAAAAATAACTAATTTATGTTTAACGCTTTTAATACCATGGTTGTTTTTCAACCATAGCATGTTGCTCTTTGCAAAGAGGAAAATACTGTTGGTAATTGTAAAACAAATTATTGTCATATTTAACCATATTATGTTTAGAGACAACCATAATATGGTTGTGCCTTCTTGATGGATGACTAATTTAACCATAATATGGTTGTCGGTGAAAGTAATATGGTTATTTTAAACATAACATGCTTCAAATTTTCTTTAAAAATAGTGTTGTTGGAGGTGAGAATATTTAAACATGTTTTTTCTCTACGTGAACATACACAGAAAAAATTAAAAATGTTCTCTAATCACCAATTTTATACCAAATTCATAGAATCAAGCAACCCGTTTGTTGATTTTGCACCAATTACCAAAATGATTGTATTGATTTCCAAAAATTGTAAAAATTTTATATTTTGAATATTTTTTTCAATAAACAATATTTTTAATTTTAAAAAAAAATATGATCAAAAAACTTTGCCGTTTCAAACAATGTGTTGATGGATTTTGACAATTTCACAAGTTTAAATTATTTTATTTTAAACGAAATAAATAATTTTTTGGTATTTAATTATTATTTTAATTCAAAAGTTATTTCATAACAACTAAAATATTAATTAAATCAAAATTGTATTTTTAATTTTCTTTCAACAAAAAAAATAATTGATTCAATTATTACAACAATTTAGTTTAAATTCTTTTTAAATAATTTTTTTAATTGATAAAAAATTACTAATAATTTTGTCTGTGTATGTATGTATTTGCATTAGACTTCAACGGGAAATCCCATTTAAGCTTTGTACAAACCTTTTTATATTAACGACGCAAATCTAAGAACTTCGAAATCACAAAAATTTTAAAAAGACTCAACTTCGACAACAACGCAAGCCGAATCGACGCAAACCGGGGTATTGTTGTACTAACAACACTTAAACGTACTTAAAACAATCCTAACTGGGATAACTTTCGGAAATCAATTCCGGAATTTCTTAAAATAATTGAACAATTCTAAAACTAAGTAAAAAAAAAGATTAAACTTTTCGTTGGTAGTGCCACTCTGAGAGTACAATTACAAAATGAGCATTTTACTGCCTGCTTTTAGAAAACGTAAACAAGTGAGTGAGTGAGAACTTATATTGAAAACAAAAACAAATTTTATTGTTGTTTTCAATAAAATTTCTCACTCACTCACTTGATTTCATCTTCTAAAAACAGGCTGTTAAACTCATATAACTTAATGATCTCATCTCTCAGCAATTCATTCTGTTATACGTGCATAAACGTGTGTTTTTTAAAGTTTGTTGCTGAAACTACAATAACACAATGCAAGTAGTTAAAAAACGATTTGCTTGTTTTGTGTAGAAACACTAAAAACAACAGATTATGAAGAAAAAAATACATTCTTTTCATATTTAAAAAGTAAAATAACAAGCAAAAGTTCCCATTTAGTTAACATTAAGTAAAATACATCACATTTTTAAAGTAGAAAACATGTCGAGCATAATGCTGGTGTTTCATAATTGAAATTCTGTAAAGTGTAAAATGGGTAAGTTAATCAATCATAACAATATTCTGCTTCTGTCTCTGGGCTAAGTGTTTTAGTTTAGAATCAATCTTATTTCACTTTCGCAGTATTTCAAAAACGAATTCGGGATTTAATCAACTTTTGAGATTGATTTAATCTTAGTTTTAATTAAATCAATCACATTTTCAGATTATTTCAAATATGAAATCGGGATTAAATGGGGGATTAGTTAAGTATTTCGCACTTGACTAATCCGTACTTGATTCAATATTTCTGTACTTCATACAAGAAAATCCGTACTTACCGTACTTTTAATATTGATTTTTCTTTTCAGTGTAATCTTCTTTTATTTATAAAATACCAGATGTCGCAGAATGTTTGAAATGAATACTATTTTTCGTTTTTTTTTTATTATTTTCTTACTTAATTTCCTTTTGTTACAAAGTTAAATTAATTCTTCTTTTTGTTCTTTTGCCTTAGTAATTAGTAAAATTTTAGTATTTATTAACACAAGTATCCTGTGCTTCCGTTTTTTTTTTTTTTAATTTATATCATGATTCTTTTGTCGAACTGCTAAAAAAAAATGAAGATTTACAGTGGCAGATTCAGTAACAAATGAATTGTATTGTTAATTAATTACTTCCTTCTATTTCCGTCACAAAAAAAAGGAAAGAAATAATGACAAAATATGATTAAAAAAAAAAAAGGCAAGAACACAAATTCAATTACATGTTTTATTTCTTTGTGAGTTAGTAAACGAGATTTTCCAAAAAACAATAATTCTATTAATAGAAAAAAAAACCTACTTATAATCTCCAGGGCACCTTAAAGACTTCCACAAAATTCAATTCAATTGCTGATTAACGTTAGTATATTCAGTAAGCTAAAGTATTTTTAAAAAAGGGAACTAAACGAAATTCCCCTGCTTAATATTTAATGATACCGGAAATTGTTTAAAGCAGGATAGTGAAAAGGACCAGAAAAACAAAAAAAAGGAAAGTCAGCAGAAAATCCAGCAATAGAAAGTTTAAAAAACAAATAAATTAAAGTGATTTTTTTTTCAAATCCAATTTTCTTAGAATTAACTGCAAAATAAACGGAGTCCAAAATTAAAGTATCATCGGTCCATGGAAATCGCTACAGGGGGATGATCCAAAGCTTTTGCTGGCAGAAAATTGATGATTAAGACGTAAAAAATATGTGGTTTTAACTGAATGGTGCATGCCACTTGTCACACAGCAAGAGAAGTTAGAAAATTGCATTATTTGTCGTAGAAAAGGATTGAATTGGTCGCCAAGATCGTGCAATTTGAAACTTGTTGACTACTTTTTGTTCGGTTTTTTAAACCGAAAGTGTAAAGCACCAATGCCACAACAGTTCAAGAGCTTAAACACAATATTATCGAGCAGATTTCTACCATTGACAACAGTTTATTCAAAAAGATGATTTGAGAATTTTGTTAACAGATTGAAAACCTGCCGAGCCAGTAGGAGGTCATTTGCCCGAAAGTATTTGTCACTTTTACCGCAACCGGAATTTGTAGTAAACTGAAATAAAAATATTTTTTAAATATCCAAATTATAATATTTTTAATCAGGCTAAACTTCATCAAATTTAATTTTCATTAAATTATTTTTATGAAAAAAAGGAATTTTACAACATGAAATTAATTTAAATTTACTGATCATTTCTTCATTCTTCACTGACCTGGGAATCGACCCCAGGTTTTCACGGACAGATTGCCCTGACATGTTTCGAAAGTAACAACACAACCTCTTTAGAAATCTTAGCAGTTTAACCTTCACCGCCATTGACGACGGTTGGTAGTCAATATTCAAACATCAATCTTTAAACCAAATTTTATTCCACTTAGTGGGTCAAAATTTGTTGTGAATGATTGTCTGTTTTAATTGATTTACATTAAAAGTAAAAAACGTAAATTCATTTAAACTTGAAATATGTATATTGAAAATAAGGTAACACGATTTTAAATAAAACGTTTTTTTCGATTTATTTTTTATTTATTTGTATATGTATATAAGAAATACGTATTACAATAAAGAAAACCTTAAATTCTAAGCTTTAAGAAGCAATTTGAATTTTAAAAATATCTCCAGTAATTTAAAAGTTATACTCGATTTTATCAAGGTACTCTCAAATTAATAATAATCATACGTACTGTTGGGCCAATTCTTTAAAACGATTCTAATTCGTACAAAACTCAAACAATTTATATTTTTTTAGTAGAAATATGGGAAAAATTACTAGACAATATGTTAATACTATAAATATTTCTTAAAAAGGGTGGTCCAACCATAATGCATGATGTTGTTTGTGAGTCACACCTTAACGTCCAACTCAATTTGACATTTCTTCGTTTCAGTGTTTGACCATGGCGAGGTACACAATTGAGCAGGGCGTTAAGATTGTTGAAGCCTTTTACGAAAATGGGCGTTCAAATCAAAATGCGTTTCGTGCACTTCGTGATTTTGTTGGTCAGCATAATCGACCAAATGTGTCCACAATCGGGAGAATTGTGTGCAAAAGAAATTCAATGGCCGTGTTATCTCACGTCGTGGCGATGTTAATTAGCCGTTACGATCATGTGATTTGGCACTGTTGCACTTTTTTCTTTAGGAATATTTTAAAGAAAGACTGTACGTCAATAAGCCAAGAACAATTCAAGAGCTAAAGGATGAGAAACTTCGGCACATTAACGACATTAAATCTGAATTATGTCTTAGTCATTGCAAATATAGACCATCGGATAGAGGTATGCGACCGAAACCGTGGCGAGCATTTGGCCGGTATTTTGTTTTACACATAATTTTCATAGATCCTTCTATCATAAATAATTAAAAATATTAAGATAATTATTTGAAAACTTTTTATTTTTTTTACAATTCAGATCGTTCGTTTTGGTTGGACCACCCTTAAGAACTCTAAAATGTTTAGATTTTTCGGTTTAAATAAATTTTTAGGTAATTGTTTAAAAATTTCATTCCTATGCTTGAGAATTTATAAATTTCTTAATAACTCTTTGGCACATTTAGAGAAAATTATTTCATTAAGACATAGTAATTATCTCTGATTTTCCAAAGTGTAAATGGTCCAACTTTGACCCACTGTAAGCTGACTTAGGATCAAGTATTTACCATTAAGAGCCAAAATTGGTAAAGTTTAACTTCTCCTTTATTCAAATGCCATATTGTTGAAACCCGCAAATTATTAATTTACTCTAACGTATGATTAATATTAATTAAGCAATTTTTTTCTTTAGAAAAAACGTTATAACTTTAATCTGTTACAATTAAATTCAAGTGTTTTGTGGATTTCTTAAAAAAAACTTTTAAGCTTCTATAAATTAACTTTTTATTGATTTACTGCCGTATTCATAAATAATTAAAATGGATTTGAAATGCATTTTAAGAAAAATTTGTATGAAAATTTTGCCTTAAAACAGATTTCAAACTTATTTTATTTTTTATGAATACGGCTGTTAAGGTTTAAGAAAAACTCTATACCAAATTTTAGTAAAATTATTTCTTTTTTACATTCCCTTTTAAATCCATATTTTAATTTGAGTTGCTATTAGCTTTATTTATAAAAACCGATTATGTCCCTATTTTTAAGATGATTTATATTAAAAAAATTCTTATCAGCATAATTTTTATTCTGCATAATTTTATTCCAGCATATTTAAGTTGGCCAGACAATTGGTGTGAGTCACTTGTTAATAGAGTTTGCGTTTATATCTGGCCAATAAATTATGTTTAAAAAAGCATTTGCTTGAAGATTTATAGCACTTTCTAAGAATTTTTGGAAAGGCAAGCAGTTTTTTTAACAAAAAATAACTAAAAAGCGGAATATAGAAGCTTAACTAAAATAGAATTAAAAATTATAATAAAAAAATATTTTAACACTTTTACAAAAAAATACAAAAATCTATTTAATTATTGTCAATATACATTGACTTCGGCATATTCACTTGAAATTTTTCAATTAATCTTTAACAAATATTTTGTTCATATAAAAGAAGCATTTTCTAAAATTTCATTTGAATTGATATCAATCATACGCCTTACGAATTTTAAAAGTAAAGGATTTGAAGATTATAATTTTAGTTCAAAAAAAACCTAAGCCATCTATTAAAATGCAGTTTAAACTAAAAGTTTATTTAATTATATGATTTCAAAAGTTGCATTATTTTGAGGATATGAAAAAAGAATATCAAGAAATAAGAATTACATTAAAAGAAAGTAAGCAGTAAAATGAAATTCACGGAAACTAACAAAGTCATTATATCCTACAGACCCAGTTTGCTCAAATTTGTCCATAATTCTGCCGATAGTTGACACATTTAGTCGATTATGCTGACCAAAAAAATTACGAAGTTCAAGAAATGCATTTTGATTTGAAAGCCCATTTTCGTTAAAGGCTTCAAAAATCTTTACGCGCTGTTTAATTGTGTACCTCTCCATAGTTGAATTTACCAAACACTGAAACAAAGAACTGTCAAATTAAGAAGGTGTGACTCACAATTAATAGTTGCAGCACAAAGAAAAATTAACAAATCATTTTCTTAGAAAAAGTCATGTTTGTGAAAAAGTTTAGACGAAAAATAAGTTTTAGCGAAAACGTTTCTATAGAAAATTTGTGTTAGCGAAAAGTTTTCTAAAGAAAATTCATTTAACGAAAAATTTATTTAGAAAGTTCTTATAAACGAAAAATTTTTTTTATAAAATTAGTTGAAACAAAAATTTTTTTGAAAAATTTTGTGTAAATAAAATATTTTTTTTAGAAAAGGCGTATAAACGAAAAAATTTCTTAAGAAAATTTGTGAAAACGAAAAATTTTCTTACGATATATTTTTTTCAGAACATTCGTTTAAACAAAATTTTTTGTTTTTAATTTATTGAAACTAAAAATTATCTTCGTATAAACGAAAAATTTTCTTTAGAAAAATCTTAACGAAAAATTTTTTTTTTTAGGAATTTTGTGTAAACTAAAAATTTTCTTAAGAAAATTCGTATAAACTTAATTTTTTGTTAATTTATGCAAATTATAAAGTTTTTAAGAAAATTTGTACAAACGAAAAATTTTGTAAAGAAAATTCGTATAAACGAAAAATTTTCTTAAGATAATTCATATAAACTAAAAAGGTTTTCTAAAATTTATCTAAATTAAAAATTTTTTCGTATAAACGAAAAATTTCTTTAGAAAATTTACGAAAAACTTTATAAGAAGATTTGTGTTAACGAAACATTTTCTATTCTATATTGCGTTTGCGAAAAATCTTTTATAAATAATGCGAGAAAGCGAAAAAGTTCGAAGGCCTTTTATTTTGTGTTGCCCTCTTAAGTCCTTTTCTTTAAAAAGTAAAACTTTCTGAAGAAAATTCGTATAAACAAAAAATTTTTATTAAAAATTCGTGTTTGTAAAAAAATTTGCGTTAGCGAAAAATTGTCTATACACAATGCGGTAAAGCGAAAAATTGTCAAGTTTTTTTTCTATTTATAGTTTGTGTTTTATTGAAAACAAAAATTTTTCTAAAGGAAATTCGAATTACGAAAAATTTTCAATAGAACATTTGTGCCGAGGAAACATTTTTAATTGAAAATTCGTTATGCTATGAAAATTTATCTTAGAAAAAAAAATTTTTTTTTTAATTTGTGTTCATAAATTTTTAATTAAAGGACAATCATTTGAAAAAAAATTGCGCCAGTGTCAAATTTTCCATAGACATCGCAGGTAATTTCCTGATTTTTTTTTTAATTTATATTTTATGATGCCTACTTTTAGGCCTTAATTTTCTTAGTTTATCGAAAATATTTTTGGTTTAATTATTCGCTATTTAATTCTTATTATAGCCTTAAATTTGTTTTACTTGCAATCCTTAATACGTGGGCATTTAATAAGTCAATTTCTTTGCACTTCTTTTTCTTATTGATTTTTTTTTTTTGGAAATCTTCGTAGGAATTCTGAAGACAACACAAAGCTTGTGCACGTTTACATTAAGAAAGTATTTCAAACAAATTTCTATTAAGCAACTTGAACATTTCATTATAAGTTTTTGGCGTAATAAAATAAATACTAACCCGCCTCCAATCCCCCTGCCCTTTCCAAGAACCATCATTAGCTACATATTTAAGCCATTATTCTATTTGGGAACACTTTCGAGAGCATCAGACAAAAAGCAACAATTGCTTTTATGGCAGACATACATGAAGATAAATCGCAAAATATTGTTTTTTTTTCTCATTGATTGCTTCATGGCTGCCACAGGATGAATGAAAGAATGAATGAATGAATGGTTGGATAAATAGATTGAAAGATAAATAAGTGCAGTTGGGGGTGTGAATGTGTTTTGTTTTTTTTTCGATTTTAGAAAACATGTTAAAGCACGTAAATGTTATTGACTATAACGGGGTGTATTTATTCTCTAAACTTAAAATTCTCTATACATATTTTAAAGATAAAATATATAATTTTGCTTGCTCAGTGTGGGTTGTTTAATCTGTGCAATATGATGCGGGAGTTTTGTTATATTTGATAGATTTTTGGTGTTTTTCTGAAACGTTTTTTGCCTGCTTTTTTTTTGGTGTAAATTTGAGTAGTATTACTGTCAAAATATAATGATGGTTTTGTTTAATGTTTAATGCTCTTTTGTGGGTATTGCAAATAAAACAGATTACAACAATAAACTAAGTGTGTGAGGAGTGTTTAAAAGTAATCAAGGTATAAATAATATTTTGCAAAAATATTGAAAATAAATTTAAGGAAGCTTAAAGCTGTTTTTTAATAAATAAGAATATATAGAAATAATCTAAAAAAAATAAACGGGAATGTTCTGTAAAACCGAAGTATATTTAAATTCGAAAAAATTTTGATAACAAGCCTGCAAAGAAAGTTCATAAAAATATTTCTTTTTTATATGCTTCATACTTTGAGTACCAATTATATTTACAAGATCAACTCTTAAAAACAGGAATAACTACATTAATTTTGCAAATAATTGAAATCAAAAACTGGTTCGATTTTAATTTCACATCATTTTGCTTTGTAGAGGATGTCTTAACAACGGGTCCGCCATCTAACGTTTTTTTTCAACTAGTGCTTATTTCGTGAATAATAACACTTAGCTCATGTATGATTTGACAGATAATTAGTTGTATCCTTCCGCTAAACGAATATGGTTGTGTATACGCTTAAACAACGCTGGGAAATATTGCGACATTACTTTGAAAATCATGGAAATGTTGCAGAATGTGTGCGAAAATTGCGTACGGATTTTGGATGAAGCTCATTTTGATCTTGGCGGGTATGTAAACAAGCATAATTGTCGCATTTGGGTCACAGAAGACCCGCACGCACACATTGAAAAGCCGATGCACCCAAAACGAGTCACTGTCTTTTGCGAATTTTGGTCCAGAGGCATAATTGGGCAACTTTTCTTCGAAAATGAGCAAGGAGTGGCCGTTACGGTCAATGGCGATCGTTATCGGGCCATCTTGAACGTATGTTTGTTCACAAAAATTGAAGAGGAGGATATTGGCAACATTTGGTTTCAACAGGACGGCGCTACGTGCCACACAGTCGAAGCTACCCTCGATGTTTTGCGCCCTGTTTTTGAAGATCGCTTTATCAGCCGCAGAGCTGATGTCGTTTGGCCACCTCGGAGCTGCGATTTGACACCGTTGGACCATTATTTGTGGGGTGCCATCAAAGATAAGTGTTACGCCGACAAGCCAGAGACAATTGACGCTTTAAAGGACAATATTCGTGAAGCCATTGGTGAAATACAGCTGCACACAATCGATAATGTGCTTAAAAACTGGACCGATCGTATAGGCTACTGCATGGCCAGCCGAGGCAGCCACTTGAATGAAATTATTTTCCATTATAAACCGGAAGGATTGTACTTTCAAATAAAAAAAGACATTTGAGAAAATTAGTAGTAGTAGTAGTTTTTTTTATAGCATTTTCCAAAAAAAAAAGTTATTTGGCGGACGCTTTATCTAAAAAAAAGCCTACAGTCTAAGCTTTCATTAGCAGTTAAAATTTTAAAAATATCTCAATTAATATTAAACTTACACTAGATTTTATACGGATACTGTGAAATTAAAAACAATCATACGTACTGTACTGCAAGTTCTGTAAAACAATTATAGTTCGTACAAAACTTAAACAATTTATATTTGATTTAAAAGAAATATAGAAAGAATTTATTAAACAATATGTTAATAATATAAATATTTCTTATAAAGGGTTGTGCAACCATGTTAATTATGGGTCTGAACTTCAAGGTTTTTGCCCAACTTAATTTGACCTTTCTTTGTTTCAGTGTTTGACAAATTCAACCATGGTGAGGTACACAATTGAGCAGCGCGTAAAGATTCTAGAAGCCTTTTACAAAAATGGGCGTTCAAATCAAAATGCATTTCGTGCACTTCATGAGTTTTTGGTAAGCATAATCGACCAAATGTGTCGACAATCGGAAGAATTGTGCGCAAATTGCAGCCAACCGGGTCCAAGAGTGTCTAATGAAGTGCCGATGCATCCGCAAAGAGGGACTGTTTGGTTCGGTTTATTGGCTAGCGGCGTCATCGGGCCGTACTTCTTTGAAAATGAGGTCGGCCCAGCAGTTACCGTGAATGGTGTTCGTTATAGCGAGACGATAATGGACTAGCCAAGTTATCTCACGTCATCGCTAATTGGCCATCACGATCATGTGATTTCTTTCATGGACTTCTTTCTTTGGGGATATTTAAAAGAAAAAGTGTGCGTCAATAAGCCAAGAACAATTCAATTGCCAATTGATGAGATAATTCGGCACATTAACGACATTGAACCTGAATTATGTCTCAGGGTCATTGAAGGCATGGACCATCGGATAGAGGTTTGCCACCGAAGCCGCGGCGAGCATTTGGTTGATACTTTGTTTTACAAATAATAATAAGTCAAAGATCCTTCTATACTAAAAAAATTATTAAGATAATCCTCCGGCAACTTTTTGTTTTATTTACAATTAAAAACTTAAAACAAAAGTTTTAGTTTAATCGATATAAATAATTGTTCATTACATTTAAAAAAAATTATAAATTCTTAATAAGATATAAAATAATTATTTATTTTCCCCCCTTTAAAATCAAATTAAGCAAACTTCTATGCTTTCATTTAGTTTTCCTTCTTAAAATTCTTATCACCCAATTTATTACATTCTATCAATTACTTTCTTAATTAATTATTTTCAATTATTATTAAAATCAATAAATTCTTTGCATTTTAATGAAGCAAATAATTGCCACAGGATGGATGTGTAACAAAATGTTCAATTAATATGATAAAATCTTCTTCATTATAAAAGCAATTGCTTAGATAAGTGTATATTCTTAAATAAATTCATATTATGTTATTATTAAGGGGGTCCAAAAATTGAGGTTTTATTTATTTCAGTTTATTACAAATTCCGGTTCCGGTTAAAAATTAAAAATTGTTTCGGTCAAGTGACCCCAGGCATCCAAACTTTTAACAAAATTCTCAATCACGTTTTTTAATAAACAGTTACCAATGGTTGATATCTGCTCGATAATGTAGTTTTTAAGCTCTTGAACTGCTGTGGGATTACTGCAGTACACATTCGGTTGGCTAAATACCCTACAAAAAAATCTTCTAATCTTTCGTGGTGGCCAATTCACTTCTCCTCTACGAGAAATAATGCGATTAGTTAGAAACTTTTCTTTTTTAAGAAAAATATTCTTGATAAAACAATTTATAAAACTATTTTTCGTTTATACAAATTTTCCAAACTCAGTTTTCATTTGTTTTTCTAAAAAAAAATTTTCGTTAAAACAAATTTTCTAGAGAAAATTTTTCGTTAACACAAATAACGTTTGCAAAAATTTTCTATTTAAATTTCTTCATTTACACAATTTTTCTATAGAAATTTTTGCGTTTACACGAATTTTCTATGGAAAAGTTTTCGCTTACACAAATTTTTCATAAAAATTTTTGTTTACTAAAATTTTCTAAGCCTTCCTAACTAACACTCCTACATGTAGGCAACATTTAACTTTCACCAAGTCTACTTTTAATATATAAATCATAAATAAAGAATTTGTAAATTTATTTATTAAAAAGTTCACAAAAAACAATTTCTCAAATGATTTTAATTAAATTATTTACTAACCACTCTATATAAAATAACTTCAAGTGATTATAAAACTAAAGCATATTTAATAATACTTTAATCCTATAAGTAGACATCACATTTCACAAATGAAACAATAATAATTAAATTAATTTTACGCAATCTATAATTTTATAGAAGTTATTACATCAACATTCCATTTACTCAAGTAATATAATTTTAATTATCGAAACATTTTAATTAACAGAGTAAGTGGGTGAAAAGAAAACGCCCTGTAGTAGGCAATAGTTTTTGTATGCCTTAACAAAAGTATGCTTTAAAAAGTTATTTGTATAAATAACTTCATAAAACCGCAAGTTTGCCTTTTGCAAACATTTACTTCAAAAATGATGCAGACATTCTAAGAAAAAAAGAAATTTAAGATATGATTTAATCCTAAAAATATGCTTCATTTAACTTACATAATTTTTCAAAATTCCATATTTATTTGTACAAATATATTTTAAGTCAGACATACCTGGAAAGAAAGAAAAAAGAGAAACAGCAATAAATAAAATTATTCTGACTAAACAAATCATTTTCAATCTACCAGAGCACTTAAGAACTCGATAGAAAAAAGTAACAAGCAACAAAAGTTATGTGAAAAGCGTTTTCTCGTTTGTATGGTTTCATTTCTCTGAAGGGAGTTATTTTTATACAAGTTATTACCTGATTTTTGTTTTTAACTTTTCAGAACAAAAACCCACAAATAAATTTTTTACACACGATTTGTTTTCATTGTCACCAGTTGTTTTAGTGTCACTGTCATAAAGTTTTTAATATTTTAGAAATGACATACAAAAAAACATCGAAATAGCCAAGAAAAAAGCCAAGCTTATGACAGTTTTAGAATGGCAATAAGTTGTCAAAACATTAGCAGAAACCTGCCAACACAATAGTGAAGTATAATTGGATTAAAAGAATGTAAATGACACCCAACCAGGGAAATGAAGAAGGAAACATATGAGCCACAATATAAAAAAAAAGAAAAGGGTTAAGAAAACTAAAGAATTACTGGCAAACTTTGTATTGAGCGCTTAAAAAGTTATTGAAAAACTATACTTTTCCTTGAAAAAGTTATTAATTACAATAATTAGTATTGTGGTAGTTTTGTTGAATATTGAAAAGTTTTTGATAACTTTAGTTTTATATAAAAAAGTGGATGCAAACTTTCCTATTATTTAGAAAAGTCATCGAGTAATTTATTAATTTATCAATACACTTTACTAGTATTCAGAAAATAATCGATAACTTCAGTATTTAAAATCAAAAGTTATCGATAACTTTACCAATTCTTAGAAAAAATTATCGATAACATTAGAGAGAAATTATTGATAACTATAGTTCTACAGAAAAGCTATCGGTAGTTTTACTTTTCTAGAAAACAGTTATCGATAACTTAAATTTTATTTAATAAAGCATTCGATAATTTTTCTTTTATACATAGAAGTTATCGATTACTTTACTTTTCTATAGAGAAGTTATCGATAGATTTACTTTTCTATTAAACATTTATCGATAATTTTAACTTTTTATAGACTTTACTTTTTTTTGTTAATATATCGATAACTTTTCTTTTCCATAGAAAATTAAGATAACTTAACTTTTCTATAGAAAAGTAAGACAACTTTACTTTTCTATAAAAAAATTATCCACTTTACCTTTTTTTTCATTATTAAAAATTTCTTATGAAAGTAATTTTTAGGAATACAAAATTTTCAATTAACAAGATTTTGTTTGTCGAGCTCAATTCCCAATTTGTATCCTTGATAAAAAACACTGAAACTTATTGTTGATGGGATAAGCTGTTCCTATGCGCATTTCACTGGTTGCTTAGGCCAGATCATCAGGAAACTTCATCCAAAGATATTAAACAAATAAAACAGTTAAGCGAATAAGAATTTTTATAAAAATTTAGCTTGTTATTTTGAATTTCTATAAAAATTCATTCGATTCTTTTATATTTATTCGACTATTAAAATTTGCTGTTATAGAAATTGTTCAAAATTCCATAGAAATTTATTCAATTATTTAAAATATGTATAGAAATTTATTCGATTATTGAAATATTTTAGATTATTCAAAATGTCTGTTGACATTAAATCGATTCCACATTTCTACAAAAATTTAATCGAATTTTTAATATTTCTTACAATTATTTTTTCGATTTTTCACATAAAATTCTATTATTCGATTAATTAAAGTATTTTTCTTTGAAATTCGTTTCGATCATTTAAAATTTCGAAAGAAATTTATTCGAATTTTTAAAATTTCTTTCGAATTTTTTTCGATTTCTTTTTTATAGGAAAGTTAGATAAGTTTACTTTTCTATAGAAAAGTTATCAATAAATTTACTCTACTATAGATAAGTTATCGATAACTTTACTTTTCTTTACAGAAGTTATCGACAACTTTACTTTTCTATACAAAAGTTGTTTACATTTTTACTTTTCTTTGGTAAATGCATTGATTACCTGACTTTTTATGGGAAAGTTATCGATAACTTTACTTGTGCATAGAAAAGTTAAAGGGAACATTACTACGTTATAAGTAAATAACATATCGACAGCTTTACAATACCATAAAACGTTAAAAACTTTTGAATACCATAAGAAGTTAACGATAACTTAACTATTATGTTACATAAAAAGGTTACCGATAATTTTACTATTCTTATTATTACAATAGTAATTAATAATCGAATCTTTTTCAATGGAGACTATTAGTCAAAAAAAAATTTCAATAGAAAATTCTATTAATCGAAAATTTTCAACCGAAAACCCTTGTAATCGAAGAATTTTATACCGAAAATTCTGGTTATCGAATAATTTTCTAACGAAAATACAAGTAATTAAATTGAATTATTAGACTTTTAGAATTTTCGATAGACAATTGTAATAATCGAGTAATTTTCACGGGAAAATTAAAATATGTAGTCGAAAATAAATATGTACTTATAATCGAATAATTTTTCTTTAGATATATTAATAATCGAATTATTTTCTATAGAAAATAATTATAATCGAATAACTTTCTATAGAAAATAATTATAATGGAATAATTTTGTATAGAAAATTTTTAAAATCCAATAATTTTCTATAGATAATTCTAATAGTTTTCGATCGAAAATAATTATAATCTAATAATTTTCTATAGAAAATTCCAAAAATAGAATAATTTCCTATAGAAAATTTCCTATAGAAAATAATTATCCATAGAAAATTCTAATAATCGAAAAATTTTCTACAGGAAATTCTAATAATTAAATAATTTTCAACAGTAAATTCTAAAAATTAAATTACTTTATATAGAAAATACCTAATAATCGAATAATTTTCTATAGAAAATTTTAATAATCGAAAAATTTTTTATAGAAAATTCTTACAATTGTTTAATTTTCTATAGACAACTTTAATAATCGAATAATTTTCCATAGAAACATCTAAAGGTTGAATAATTTTCTATAGGAAATTCTAAAAATAGAAGTTTTTATAGAAAATTCTAAAAATGGTATAATTATCTATAGAAAATTCTAAAACTCGAATAATTTTCTATAAAAAATTCTAAAAATCGAATAATTTTTTAATGAAATATTAAAAGGTTAAAAAATTTTCTATAGGAAATTGTAATAATCGTCTAATAATCGAAAAATATTCTTTAATCTAATAAACGAACAATTTTCTATTAAAAATTCTAGATATCGAAAAATTTCATTTCAAATTCTATTAATAAACTTTTTTAAGAGATTTGTAATATTATTGTACAGATTATTCTACTAAGAGAATTCTACAGAAAAAGTTTAAAATCCAAATAACTTTTCTTTCTCACTGTACCAAATGCTTTTTGGATTTTGAATGATTTCATCGCGCTATAATTTCTCAATTTAATTACGCTGTATTTTTAATTACAATTTTCTAAGAATAATAAATTTATCAAAAACACTCCCACCCACAATTGGAAAATAAAAAAAATATTTTTTAAATAAAACTGGTCGTTTACGTGTAATAGAAATTCTCTTTTCTAAAAAATAGAATTATCTGACTGTTTAAAAGTTCAGCTCATTATTTTCTCTATTTTTAACCTCTTTTTTGTCATTAATTTTTTCATTATGATTCTTTTACAGAGTTCATGGCAGCTTTTCTTTATCGTCATCATTTATTTCCAGTGCAAGGAGCATTATTACATTTATCTCTTCTTGTCGTTATTTGTTAAATGTCATTGTGTCTTCCGCTTATGAAGAACAATTGCAGGAAAAAGAAGAAATTGTTTCCTTAAGGTCTTTTCTTTGGACTCCATTTCGCCTTTAAGCCTTCTAATGATAGAAAAGTGACAATAAAAATATTTTTCTACGCTTCTCTGGCATTGGCATTAAAAGAAATCCTCTTTTAGAACTTTTATACTGAAATTTTTTTTCTAGCAATAGATTTTCTGCTTTCATTTTGCTTTTCATTTTAGATTTATTCTGTCTTTGTGGTTTAAGATTTAAAAAATATTTTCCTTTTATTTAATGGGCTTCTTTTAGTTGAACTCATATATACTTTTCAATTTGAAGTGCTGTCATTTATTACAAAAATACATTCGTGCTCAACTTACGATTATCTTGAACTAGAATTTAAAGAAAAAAAGTCTTATTGCAGATTTACTTCACAAGTTCATTTCAGAAAAGAAATATTGTATTTCATAAAGAAATAATCTCCTTTATGTGTTTTCGAATGAAAAATATTTCTTTACAATGAATAAAATAAAAAAATAAGAATGAAATTAGTAAATGCACTAAACAGTAATAAACAAAATATAAATTTAAAATCTTGAAATTTTCAACGGAAAATTGTTCGTTTATAGCGAATTTAGACTAAATATTCACATATTAGAATAAATCATTAAAATTAGTTTTGTGATTGAAACTTTTATTAGAATTTTTTGAATTTTTTAAAATTTTGTTTAAAAAACAATTCGATTAATCAAAAATTTTTTTTAAATGCATTCGATTACCCAAAATTTCTAAAAGAAATTCATTCGATTATGTAATTTATTATTCAAAATAAAGTATATATAATATATTTAATCGCAAAAAATATTCAATGTACTCGATTATTCCAAATTATATCGATAACTTAAAATTTCTAAAAAAAAATGATTGGAAATTTCTATTGAAATATATTAAAAAAATTTCAGTTTCAATATTTATTATTTTTTTTTTATAAAAATTTTTTTCGATTACTCATAACTGATACATAAAATGATTCGATTATTAAAATTTTGTTTTAATAATTAACCCAACTATTAAAATTTGTATGAAACTTTTTTCCATTTTTAAAAATTTCTATAAAAATTGTATTTATTTATTTAACTACTATAAAAGTTTAATCGATTTTTTAACATTTTATAGAAATATGTTAGATTTTTTTTGTATTTTTACTTTTGTAGAACATCGTTTAAAATTTCAGCAGAAATTTATACGATTGTTCAAAATTTTATAGAAATTTATACGATTATTCAAAATATGTATAGAAATTTATTCGATAATTTAAAATGTATAATGTCATATTAAAACTTATTCGAAATTTTAAAAATTCTTTAAAATTTTTTTTCGATTATTCAAAATTTTAATAGAATTTTATTCGCTTCTTAGCATCCGTTTTTTTTTTAAGAAATTTGTTTCGATCATTTAAAATGTATGCAAACATTTATTCGATTATTTAAAATTTGTATAGAAACTTATATGATTATTAAAATATTTTAGATTATTAAAATGTGTGAAGAAATTGTTTCGATTATTTCTGTTGGAAATAGTACTTCCATTTATAACAATTTTAGCAACTGTGCATATTTTTCTTATTCTTTTTTATATTTCAATTTACATGAAATGTCAATCTTTTTATGTATACTTTTTTCAATCATTGTAAAATATTCTTTTTTGTGTTCTAAAATAAACGTTTGAACTAACAGGTTATGGGCCCAGAGCTCGCTGTGTTTTTCGGAATATAAAAGTTTTGTGTTAGTCACAATTGTATGCGTTTGTCGCGATAAATTTTTAAAAATGAATTCTCTTTATCAAATTGATAAACTCGGTGAAGACAACTACGACACTTGGTGTGTCCAGATGCAGTGTGTTCTCAGGCATGCAGATTTATGGTGCGTAACAAATAAAAAAAATGCTAAGACCTGATGTTGCAGCAGATGCTGTAAAATGGGATCAACTCAACGAAAAAGCCCTAACCACGATCATGCTTTCAGTGAAACCGTCACAGCTTAATTACTTAAAAAATTGCGAAACAGCTGCTGACGCTTGGGATAAATTGGTTGGAGTGTACAAGCCAAGTGGACCATTAAGAAAAGTAAGTCTTTACAAAAAATTGCTTGCACTTCGTATGTCGGATGCTGCCACCATGATGCAGTATTTAAATTCGTTTGTTGAGATTTCTGAAAAACTTGGTGAAGTTGGAATCTCGTTGGGTGATGAGTTACTCGTAATCATTTTGCTTTCTAGTCTACCTAAAGATTTTGAGAATTTTGTCATTGCCATGGAGACTAGGGACGTATTGCCGAAATTTGACATTTTGAAGGTCAAACTTTTAGAAGAGTGGGAACGACGTAACCAGCAAAATGAAAAAGAAGAAACCGTTACTGTACAACAGGCATTTGCATTAAAGTCAAATCCATCACCAAATATTAAAAATAACAACAATAACTTTAAGTGTTACAAATGCGGGAAGCGGGGGCATTACGCAAAGAACTGCCGTACAAAGCAAAAAGAAAAAAATAACCAGCAACAAAAACAACATTCGTTTGCTCTATTAGCTGCGTGCAAAAATGATGGTTTTAGTAAAAGGTCTTGGTGCATTGACAGCGGCGCAACCGCGCATATTTGCTGCGACCGTCAGAAGTTTATATCGTTCGTCGAATGTAGAGAAAAAATAATGTTAGCCTCTGACAAGTTTATTGAAGCAGAAGGACGGGGAGATGTACAAATTAATATTCGTGAAGGCACCTTAATTCTAAAAGACGTACTCTTTGTTCCAAGTATGATTGGTAATTTTATTGCAGTGTCAAGGGCAACAAACAATGGTTTGACGGTGAAGTTTGAGAAAGAACATGCAACTATAACAAATAATAGTGGTATAGTATTGCTTAAAGCGAATATTTGTTCAAATCTGTTTATTTTTACAGAAGAAATACCTATTAACTATTGTTTGAAGACCAATGGCGCAGTTCTTTGGCATAATCGCTACGGTCACATCAATTTTAGAACCCTTAATGATCTCCGAAACAACAAATCGGTTGATGGTTTGATGTTTGACAACATACCAAAAGATGTTTCGTGCACAACATGTATGCAAAGCAAGATTTGCAGTCAACCATTCTCTGCTAGTGAAACCAGATCAAACAATTTGTTGGAGTTGATACACACAGATGTTTGTGGGCCAATGAACACCCAGTCTGTTGGAGGTGCTCGTTACTTTGTCATTTTTATAGACGATATGTCCAGATGGATTTCTGTGTTTTTTATAAAGCACAAAAATGAAGTGTTCGAAAAGTTTAAAATCTTTAAAACTTTCGTCGAAAACCAAACCAATTATAAAATAAAGGCCATACGTAGTGATAATGGTACAGAATATGTGAATAGAAATTTTGATAGTTATCTCCAACAATGTGGCATTCAACGACAGCTATCCGTACCGTATACCCCACAGCAAAACGGCGTTGCCGAACGGGCGAATCGTACGATCATTGAAATGGCGAGAAGTATGATGTTACATGCAAAGGTAAACGATTCCCTATGGGCAGAAGCAGTCAATACCGCTGTTTATATACGAAACAGAACAACAACGAAAATTTTGCAAGACAAAACCCCTTATGAAATGTGGTATTCAAGAAAACCAAACGTCAAGCATCTTCGAGTTTTTGGTTCACCAGCTGTTGGTTTGGAAAAAACCCAAAATAAAAAGTTTGCTGCAAGAGGCAAAAATTACATTTTCGTCGGTTATTCAACAACGTCCAAAGCATACAGATTGTATGATGTTGATACGAGAAATGTTGTAGAGAAGAGGGATGTAAAATTTTGCGAAGAGATGTCAAACAATACCGACTCATATAATATATCTGATTTAATGGGCAAAGAAAGTAGAAATTCTGATGAAGAAGAACAACAAACCGATGAAACAGACAATGTGGCCCCCAGTAAAACTGAAATATGTGATGATGATGTCAATGCTAAAGCAGAAGTTTGTGATGAAAGTGGTGAAGAATTTCAAACATGCAGTTCCGAAAGCGATGAAGAAAAGAAAAGAAACGGTGAGATGGCATCAGTACGGGGAAGAGGTAGGCCGAAGCTCATTCGATCCGGCACAAAAGGAAGGCCTAAGAAGGTATACCAAAAACTATGTTTTGTTAGAACGAAAGATGTTCAGATTCCTCAAACAGTGGCTGAGGCTTATGGAAGCGAATTTTGTGATCTTTGGAAAGACGCAATGGAACGTGAATACCAAGCCTTATTGGAGAACGACACCTGGTGTGCTGTAGAGTTGCCACCAAATCAAAAAGTCATAGGCAACAAATGGGTCTTCAATTTGAAAAATGATGAGCATGGCAACGTTCAAAGATTTAAAGCTCGCCTTGTTGCAAAAGGGTGTGGGCAGGAATTTGGTGTAAATTTCGGTGAAACATTTTCCCCAGTTATCCGGTACTCTACCATAAGAATGGTTCTGGCATTAGCAGCAGAACATAATTTATATTTACACCATGTTGATGTTTCTACCGCTTATCTGAACAGTAAATTAGAAGAAGACGTATATATGAGAACACCCGATGGATTTGAAGATACCATAGAGCCGAACAAGGTACTAAAGTTGAAGCGCACTATTTATGGACTGAAGCAGTCAGGGCGCGCATGGAATGTCACTCTAGATGCAGCCATTCGAGACATTGGTTTTGTACCCTGTAAACACGAACCTTGCCTATATCAAGCGAATGACGGTAACAAAATTAATCTGATAGCGATATACGTTGATGACATCATGATAGCCTGCAGTGATAAGAAGAATTTGGAATTAATAAAGCGTAAAATAGGTGAGAGGTTCAAGATCGTTGATGGTGGTGAGGTGAAACACTTTTTGGGGATGGAAATAGAAAGAGAAAATGAAACCGGTTCTATTGCTGTGGGTCATAAACAATACATCAAAAATCTTATGCAACGTTTTGATATGGAAAACTGCAGATCTGTAGCAACCCCCCTCGACCCTGGATTTCAAATACATTGCAGTTCATCCGACTGTCAAAAGGTTGAACCGAAAGATTATCAATCGTTAATAGGGGCGCTGATGTATTTAGCAATTTCAACACGGCCAGACATAATGCATTCTGTGGGTAAATTGGCTCAGAGAAATAAGGACCCACATGTTGAGCACTTAAAGGCGGCCAAACATATTTTAAGGTATCTTTCTGCAACATCACATTTCAAATTGGTTTATTCCAAAACAGGTTTACCACCAAAGGCATTTGTGGATGCCGATTGGGCAAGTTGTATGGAAGACCGAAAATCGTATACCGGTATTGCGTTTATCATGGCTGGAAGTGTGATTAATTGGGAGAGTAAAAAACAACCAAACATTGCCCTCAGCAGCACTGAAGCAGAATTTGTGGCCTTGTCTACGGCGGCGAGAGAAGCTGTCTATCTGAAAAGATTGTTAAGTGAAATCCAATGTTATGACGTCAGCCAACCAATATTAGTTTATGGTGATAACTTGGGAGCTCAGTGTATGGCTAAAAATCCTGTTTTACATGGAAGAAGCAAACATATTGATGTCAAATACCTACATGTGAGAGATGTAGTGAAAGCAAATGAGATTGAGCTGCGCTATACTCCAACGGATGAAAATATATCCGACGTTTTAACTAAAAATTTAAATAAACAAAAACACTTAAAATTTGTAAGAGGTCTAGGACTTCAGGAAATTGAATTTAATTAAAATTTTTATATTATTTATATTGTAAAAAAAAAAAAAATATGCAAGTTTGAGGGGAAGTGTTGGAAATAGTACTTCCATTTATAACAATTTTAGCAACTGTGCATATTTTTCTTATTCTTTTTTATATTTCAATTTACATGAAATGTCAATCTTTTTATGTATACTTTTTTCAATCATTGTAAAATATTCTTTTTTGTGTTCTAAAATAAACGTTTGAACTAACAATTTCGAATTGTTACAAAAATTTATTTATTTTTTGAATAAAATACTATTTATTCGATTAATAAAAAAAATTTTTCTTTGAAATATGTTTTGATCCTTTAAAATTTCCATAGAAATTTATTCGAAGTTTTAAAATTTCTTTAGAACTTTTTTTCGATCATTCGAAATTTCAATAGAATTTTATTCGCTTGCTAAAATCTTTGCATTTTAAGAAATTTGTTTCCATCACTCAAAATTTCGGTTGAAATTTGTTACGATCATTTAAAATTTCTATAGAAATTTATTCGGTTATTCAAAAAATATGTATAGAAATTTATTCGATTTCTGAAATAATTTAGATTATTCAAAACGGCTGATGATATTTATTCGATTATTCCAATTTTCTGCAAAAATTTATTCAAATTTTTAAAATTTGTGTAGATTTTTTTTTCGATTATTCAAAATTTTAATAGAATTTTATTCGCTTGCTTAAATCGTTTTTTTTAAGAAATTTGTTTCGATTATTTAAAATTTCTGCAAACATTTATTCGATTATTTAAAATTTGTATAGAAACTTATTTGATTACTAAAATATTTTAGATTATTCAAAATGTCTGAAGAAATTGTTTCAATTATGTCGAATTTCTACAAAAATTTGTTCGAATTTGTAATATTCCTTTAGCATTATTTTTTCGTTTTTTCGAATAAAATTCTATTTATTCTATTAATAAAAATATTTTTCTTTGAAATTTGTTTCGATCATTTACAATTTCATAAAAAATATATTCGAATTTTTAAAATTTCTTTAGAATTTCAAAAGAAGTTTATTCGCTTGCTAAAATCGTTTTTTTTAAGAAATAAATTCTGATTACTTGAAATTTGTTTCGACCATTTAAAATTTCTGCAGAAATATATTCATTCGATTGTTCAAAATTCTATAGAAATTTTTTCGATTATTCAAAATTTGTGTAGAAATTTATTTGATTATTGAAATATTTTAGATTGTTAAAAATGTCAGAAGACATTTTTTCGATTATTTTGAATTTTTAAAGTTTCTTCTAATTGTCAATTTTTCGAATAAAATTCTATTTATTCGATTATTTGAAATATGTTTTGATCATTTAAAATTTTGGAAGAAATTCATTCGATTGTTCAAATTTCTACAGAAATTATTTTAATTATTCGAAAATTCTATAAAAATTCAATCAATTATTCAAGATTTCTGCATACATTTATTTAACTTTTATAAAAATGTATGCGATTATTGACAATTTTAAAAGAAATTTTTTCGATTATTCAAAACGTATTAAGACATTTATTCGATTATTCCAAAATCTTACCAAAAATTATTCGGCTTAACAAAATTATTCGATTATTAAAATATTTTAAATAATTCAAAATGTCAGATGACATTTATTCGATTATTCCAAATTTCTTCAAAAATGTATTCGAATTTATAAAATTTCTTTAGAATTTTTTATTCAAAATTTCAATGGAATTTTTTTCGATTATTATAAAATTTTTTCTGTGAAATTAGTTTCGATTATTTAAGATTTCGGTAGACATTTATTCGATTTTGCAAATTTCTATGGAAATTGATTTGGTTTTTGGAAGGTTCTATAAAAAGTAAATCGATTATTCAAGATTTTTGCAGACATTTATTAGACTTTTAAAAAAATTTAAAAATTTCAAAGAAATTTTTTCGATTATTAGAATTTTTTTAGATTATTATTATATATTTTTGGAAATTTTTTCTCATTATTCAAAATGAAATTTATTCGATTATTCAAAATTTTGAAAGAAATTTATTAGTTTCTTTCCATTTTTTTTTTTTTTTTGTTTGTTTGATGATTTTAAATTTCGGTAGAAATTTATTCGATTATTAAAGACTTCTCCAGTAATTTGTTCGACTACTCATTACTACTTACTTCTTTATTCAAAACATCTACAGAAATTAATGCGATTATTCCAAATCATGATGTAAATTCATTCGATAAAAAAAACGTTATAGGAATTTTTATAATAATTCAATAAATAGAAATTTATTCGATTTGAAGCTTTACAGAAATTATTTTATTCTACATTTAACTCCCCGGCAAGAAGCGAGATTTAAAAAAAAACGAGTTTCCCTGGAAATGTCGGTTCGGGAATTCCGGAGGAAAAAACTCTAATTACAAATGAAAAAGGGCATTTACTATGTGTATTGCTTGAGTTTTTCTGTCTAATGTCTGTCAACTTGACCTTAATGAAAATTGCAATTATTTGGTTAGATTCATTAGTCGTTAAATTGAAACATTGCAATATGAAATGTAATTTGTTAAATGTAATTTGTTTCGAAAGCGAACAAAAGCAATTTTGTTATCATCAATTCGAAACAAATAACAAAAAGTGATTAATATTTATAGACCCAAACCCGTGATAGATCCGTTTGTCTGTAATTTCGTTATCTTTGAAATGCAAACGAGATTAAGAATGAAAAGAAAATAATTGCAATTCATTGATTATCAACATTTATAGCGGCCATATTAAAACAAAAAGGTTATTGATTTCGTTTTATTTTGGGGGAGCGGCCGGCAGGCATTTCATTTCAAAACTCAAAACTATCAGCAGAAGTCAAGTTCATTGACAATTCGTTGGCTTCATCGTTTAAAATGTTTATAGTCAGCACATGGTTGTCAAACATGTTTTTTGTTTTAATTTTATTATTATTTTTTTTTTTATATATTTTTATGTCATTTTTCATTTATACGCACTTTTTTTGTATCAAGAATTTATTTAGCTGAGAAAAAACTTTTACTTAAAAGCAAATATACTTAAGTTTAGTTAATAAAAATAAAGCTGACGATGCTAACATGAGTTCAAATTAAACAGAGAACAGTAAACAACACTTGGGAAAGTCAACAGTGGTACAAAGGTAAGCTAAATGATGATAATGCAAATACTGTCGAAATAAGTGGTCATAAGGGTACAGAATTGGGTTCAAAATAAATGAAGAAAATTAACAGCTTTTACAACAGTAAGTTGAAGGCCTTCATTTCCTTTTATGAAAGTCTCCTCAATAGCTTTTGCTATTCGCTTTGATCGCAGTATGCATTACTGTGCATATTTACTTACTCAAACAGTCAATTATTTGTTTTATTAACTGCTACTTAAATTTTTTATTTGCTAATATTACAGTTAACATTACAAAGCAGACAATAAAAAAAGGAATAAACAAAAATTTTGATGTACTTTATGCGTTATCATTTTCTTTTTGTGAAAAAAAAAATTCTTTATTTAAAAAATTTAAGTTGGATGAAAATTAAAACATTTTGTACATTAAAGCAAAAACAAATTTTGTAATCAAATTATTAAACTTATTTTAAAAAACTTTCAAAGATAATTTTAAAGGAAAATTTAAATAGTTGAATAATTTTCTATAGAAAATTCTAATAATCGAATGATTTTATATAAAAATTCTAATGATCGAACACTTTTCTTCAGAAATTCTAATAACCGAATAATTTTCTAAGGAAAATTTTATTTTACGACTAAAGTTAGAAAATTCTAATAATCGAATAAAATGTTATAGAAAGTTCTATAAACGAAATATTCTCAAACGAAATAGTTCTTATAATTTATTAGAAAATTTTAATAGTAGAATAATAATTAGTTAAAGAATATTCTTATAATTGAATAATTTTATATAGAAAATTCTTACATTCGAATAATTTTTTATATACAATTTATATAATCAAATAATTTTTTACTCAAAATTTTTATAATCGAATAATTTTCTATAGAAAATATTTTTAATCGAATAATTTTCTAAAGAAAATTCTTATAATCGAATAATTTTCTAAAGAAAATTCTTATAATCGAATAATGTTCTAAAGAAAATTCTTATAATCAAATAATTTACTAAAGAAAATTCTTATAATTGAATAATTTTCTATAGAATATTTTTATAATCGAATAATTTTCCATAGAAAATTCTTATTTTCGAATAATTTTGTTTAGAAAATTCTTATAATGCAATAATTTTCTATAGAAAATTCTTATAATCGAATAATTCTCTATAGAAAATACTTATAATAGTATAATTCTCTATAGAAAATACTGATAATAGAATAATTCCCTATAGAAAATACTTATAATAATATCATTTTCTATAGAAAATTCTAATAATCGAATGATTTTCTAAAGAAAATTCTTATAATAGAATAATTTACTAAAGAAAATTCTTATAATTGAATAATTTTCTATAGAATATTTTTATAATCGACTAATTTTCCATAGAAAATTCTTATTTTCGAATAATTTTGTATAGAAAATTCTTATAATGCAATAATTTTCTATAGAAAATTCTCATAATCGAATAATTTTCTATAGAAAATACTTATTATAGAATAATTCTCTTTAGAAAATACTTATAATAGAATAATTCTCTATAGAAAATACTTATGAAAGAATAATTCTCTATAGAAAATTCTTATAATCGAATAATTTTCTATAGAAAATTCTTATAATCGAATGATTTTCTAAAGAAAATTCTTATAATCAAATAATTTTCTATAGAAAATACTTATAATCGAATATTTTTCTATAGAAAATTCATATAATCGAATAATTTTATATAAAGACTCTACTGATCGAACATTTATCTACAGAATTATTAATAACCCAATAATAATTAAAATAAACTTATAATAAACGAATAAATTTTTAAAAATTCAAATAATCGAATAAATTTCTACAAACAAATTTTGCTATAACGAAAATTCTAATAATCGAATTATTTTTATAGAAAATTCTTTAATATTCTTATAATCGAATATTATTCTATAGAAAATTCTTATAATCGAATAATTTTCTATAGAAAATTCTTAAAATCGAATAATTTTCTAGAAAATTCATATAATCGAAAGTTCTTATAATCGAATAATTTTCTATAGAAAATTCTTATAATCGAACAATTTTCTATAGAAAATTCTTAAAATCGAATAATTTTCTAAAGAAAATTTAATACACTTAGAAAATTCTAATAATCGAATAAACTTCTACCGAATAAACTCAGAACTTAACTTTGTATTTTAGAAATTTGAGCTTTAGA
This sequence comes from Pollenia labialis, assembly GCA_949318255.1. NCBI lineage: Eukaryota > Metazoa > Arthropoda > Insecta > Diptera > Polleniidae > Pollenia > Pollenia labialis. Next base: position 26,962,373 of record OX439141.1, on the reverse strand, counting down.
ACAAATTCGTTTTTATTCTATTTCCTCCTCGAATGGTCACCGTGTGCTACTTTTATAATTAATTTACGACATTTATTTTATTTCCCATATTTGGAGCTTACTTTTTGGTTCAAATAACTTGTCATTGGCGTGTCCATTTGCTTAATTAAAAATGCAAAATTGGCGTTCTTGTTGAATACTAATTACGCTCAAAAATCAACGGCGTCAACCAAACATGAAGAAATAATATAAATTTGTTTTAATTAAAAGTTAAATATTTAATTTAAATGTCAATGACTTGCAAAGTGATGACTAAGATGTCGCTAAAATGTTTGTTATTAAAATTTAGTTGTAGAGTGCTACAATAAGTATTTTCCAACAAAAAATAAATTAAACTAAAGTCATTGTAAATTAGAAATTGCTAAAACAAAAATTGCATCGTTTAAAAAATTATAAGAAAAAAATTCTTTGTCAGAACTGGGATTCGAACCCACTTGAGTCTGGAGTGTTAGACCGCTCGGCCATTCTGACACATTAATCATTGCTATCAAAAAACAGTTTTCATTTAAACATTTATTTTTGCAGTTATAAAGTAATTTTTAAAAATAATTTCTTAAATTATAAAATAAAATTTTAAAAAATTAATTTAAAAACAAATCTTGTCAGAAGTGGGATTTGAACCCACGCCCTCAGAGAGGACCAGAACGCTCGAGAATACTTTGTTGAAACAAAGCAAGTTTTACACTTGAGTCTGGCGCCTTAGACCGCTCGGCCATCCTGACATGTAAGCGTAGAGCGTCTATTATTGGCTTTATGCATTAATGACAATCTACGAGAGGCGTGCTTAAAGTGTTAATAAATTTTCAAACTAAATTTTACTCTTTTAACAACATGTAATCAACAATTTGTAAATAAGCCGCTGCAAAGTTTAAAAATATCCTAAATTATGTTGTAAAATAAAAACATTTTGTTAAATAAATTAAATAAAATAAAGATTGTTACTTAAAATTCCACTCATTGAAATTGGTGGGAAGACAAATAAATTTGTCTTAAAATACAATTTTCAACTTTTTTTATAAATACTTATTTAATTGTCTTTAAATTTTAGTTTTCTTTAAAAAAGCTATGTTAAAAAAATTATAAAAAAATTCTTGTCAGAAGTGGGATTTGAACCCACGCCCTCAGAGAGGACCAGAACGCTCGAATACAACTCTGTTAGAACAGAGCAAGTTGTAACACTTGAGTCTGGCGCCTTAGACCGCTCGGCCATCCTGACTTGTAAGCGTGCGTCTATTATTGGCTTTATGTATTAATGAGAATCTACGAGAGGCGTGCTGAAAGTGTTAATAAATTTTCAAACAAAATTTTACTCTTTTAACAACATGTAATCAACAATTAGTAAATATGTCGCTCCAATGTTTAAAAAATATCCTAAATTATGTTGTAAAATAAAAACATTTTGTTAAATAAATTAAATAAAATAAAGATTGTTACTTAAAATTCCACTCATTGAAATTGGTGGGAAGACGTTGTATTAAAAATCCACAAATAAATTTGTCTTAAAACACAATTTTCAACTTTTTTTTATAAATACTTATTTAATTGTCTTTAAATTTTAATATTCTTTAAAAAAGCTGTGTTAAAAAATTATAAAAAAATTCTTGTCAGAAGTGGGATTTGAACCCACGCCCTCAGAGAGGACCAGAACGCTCGAATACAACTCTGTTAGAACAGAGCAAGTTGTAACACTTGAGTCTGGCGCCTTAGACCGCTCGGCCATCCTGACTTGTACAAAAACATTGACAAATTACATAGATACTAACTACACAAACGAAAGCAAGCATCAAAAATAGACAAAAATCATTAAAAAGAACAACAATAAACACATGAACTAAAAAACAGCAACAACAAGAAAACATGTGTAAAAAAACTAGTATCGTTTTCGTGTTTTTGTTTTATTTCCACCCTTCTGTTTACGTTCGTGTGTTTGTTATTATGTTGTTGATATACATATAAAGATATTTGTTTAAGAGTTGTCAGCTTAGGAGATTTATCCCCAAATTGGGGATTTTATTTTGAAATCGGCTATACAAAATCTGATTTATGGTTTGGGGATATTGTTGTGGTTAATTTTTTTTTTTTGGATTTCACTTTTTAACATAATTACAATTTTTATAATATTATAAACAATTTAATCAAAACTTTAGGAAAGCTATTTTTTGGGAATTCAAAATTAATTAATAATAAGATTTCTCTATGACGTGCTAAATTCCCAAAAAAACACGTAATGACGCGTTTCTTTTTATACCAAGTAAGCTTTAATAAATTTTCAAACTATGTATTAATTTTTCAGAAAACGAAAAAACAAGTTTATTACTTTTTAAATATAAGTTCAATACAAAACGTGACTACGACTTTCTGAGGTTTTGGAAGACCTTGTTACTTGCAATTATCTGTAGCCAAATTTGTCGCTTACGTGATTTTGGCTTAAACAGCAATTTGGAAATTTTGTCGATTTTATTTTGGTTTTTTATCCTCTCTGAACAGAGAGAAAATTTTGTAAAACATTTATTACAAGTCAGCTTCTCCCTTTCAATGCATTTTTTAATTTTTATTTTGGGTTTTTTATTCTCTCTAAACAAATAGATAATTTTGTAAAATATTTATTTACAAATCGGCTTTCTCTCCATCAATGCATAAATTAATTTCTTTTTTATTTTATTATTTTTGAAAAAAAAAACAAGTTAAATCATGTAGGCCAATTTCTCTGGCGTCTATGGTCAATATATATCCCCAAAATTATGACTCGTGCTTTACATAAAAATATATGTTTTATGCATCCCACTGTTAACATTTTCGTTTAAAAAAATTTCAAAATCTACAAGATTTCTAGTGGTAATTAAAACTGAATTGTGACCTAATGGGTGGCAAGACTTTTACTTTTGAATGCACTACTTAGAAGAAAATATAAGAAAACATTGAGATATTTTCAGATATTTTTGGTTTTTTTACAAAAAAAAAAAAATTAAAAAGTCGAATTCGACAAATATCATGTTTAGAATTTTTGAGTTATTCCGCGAATTTAATGGCCCGGCGTCCCACGAAAAATGCTCCGATTGGCCTGCACTTTACGGATATATTTTTCTCATCTCAGGGAATCTGAGAATTCTAACAACAAAGTTTTATTTGAAGAAGCAAGGTAACTCAGTTTAAGAGTTATTTTATGGCCCAAACAAAGAGAAGCAACAGAAAAAGAAATTTTATTTTCAAAGAAATTTTACAATAGAACAGAGAAACTGCATACAAATATAAATGTGTATTTAAACGAATCTAAGTTCTCATTGAATATTTTTAATCATTTTAACTAGAATCTTTACAGGTTTTCTGTTATAAATAAATTAAATGTAAATAGATTCTTACGCCATTAATTCGGCGTGTTTTACAAATCGAAATCGAGTAAAATGAAATCGAATGAAATTTAAATTTCAATTTTATTAAAAATTACCGTAGTTTTTCATAATTTTTTAGAGTTATTCTAATAAATAAAAGAAGTATTCACAATATGACGTATATAAAACGAAATCTTTTTACAAACCTTTAAGACACGATCGTTGCCTAAGATAGTACTTAAGAAACTATTTTACGCAAATTTGTTTTACTCGTTGTTTGTTCGGTCCAAATAGATCACAAAAACGAATCGAATATTTTTTAAACTGAGTGTTTTTCATAAAAATTTCCTATGCGAACGTTGACGTGCGAAATCGTTAAATAGGCAGTAAGCGTTACCTGACGTGAAATGTACAAATGCAATTCAAATAAAATATTCTATAAAATATTTTATAAGTGTATTTCTTGGGGAAGAAAAAAAGATAATTCGGGGTTATACAAATTTACAATTTCGGGGCAATATTTGAATAAAATGTGGAAGCCCTGATTTGTTTACATTTTTCAAAAACTTTTATTCGTGCAAATACAACCAGCGTTACCGCTGTAATGCGTATTAGATTTGTGCATTTAAAATAAATCTCAAAACCTTGTATGTATTTACAACTTCACATTATATTACTTAATATTTTTTTATCTTTCGTACTAACATCATAACTGAATTGAAAAATTAAATTTAAATTAGCTAAATCTAACTGAATTTTCTTATTAAAATTTTTCTGATATGAATTATTTAGAACTAACTGTAGAACTTACACTCGATATAACCTTTCCATTTGTAAGTCGCAACAAATTTTCGTTAAGTACTTGCGTTTATTTCTTACACATTTTTTGTTCGTGCAAAGACAGACATTTACTTTTTAACAAGAGTTCGAGCAACATAATAAATCCGCCAGTGCTAGCAGTTTACATTCATGTGTTGTTTCCAGGTGACAGGCAATTGATTGCGTAGTAAAATTTATATGAAAAGAATTACTGAGTGATTTTTATATACATTTTTCTACACAGCAGCCTGTCGCCTGGAAACAGCACACCAATCTACTTGGCTTTGAGTTGTGTTAACGCAAAAAGTTAAAAAAAAAACTCGATTAACAACATTTTTTTCAACTTTTTTAATTTGACTTAAAATGTTTTGTCAAAATGCCACAGATATAAATTTTCATATTAATTCGAATGTGTATTCTTAGTCAAATTAAAATTTTAAAAGCTTTTATACTTTAGTAGTCTTATTGCTTCAATATTAGAGTATAAAAGCTTTTAAAATTGTAATTTGACTTAGAATTCACTTTCGAATTAATATAAAAATTTATATAATAAATGTTACTCACCATGAAAAATTAATTCCCAGATTCTATTTTATAAATTTTTTTATTTATTGAGTAACTTAAAATATTATTAAATAAATTAATATTTAAGTTTTTTATCAATACCTGCCGGAAATAAATAGTTTGTATTTTTTTTATAAAACACATGGTCCTTTTTTTCTTTAAAATGGCCTATTGGTAAATACAGGTTATAAAAAACTTGATCCCTTTTTTTCTGGAAAATCGCCACTTTTCGAAAACTTTCAACGGCAACACTGAATTCAATGCTCTTTAAATTGCTCATTATTGTTGTTATTGTTTTTGCTTTCGTGGTTTGTTAACATTTTTGTTTTTGCTTTTTGTGTATTTATATTTTTATATTTTTTTTTGTATTTAAAGTTGCCAGACAGTAACGTTTAAAGAAATAACGTCAAAATTGGGTTTTCAAATAATTCTAAAGGCAAAATGATGCAATTTTTTTTCTTAATTAATACGCACTTTAGCAAATGTGGATTATAAAACAATGTGGAACATAAATGTTAAAATCAAACAATTGAAAAACGTTAGAGAATTGTATTTGATGTCAAACGATAAAGTCATTTCATATCAAATGTTTGACTTCGTGTTTGTTGGGATTCGCATAGATTTTTATATGGAAAATATTTTAAAAACAGTTTATTTTTCATAGAGATTTTTTTATGCGAACCTTGTTGAACAAGCAAAAAATCTTAAAATAAGAGAGGCAACCGAACATTAGTTTGTTTTGAAAATTGTCAAAATAACGAGTACGATTGAGGAGATTCTTTCCAAAACTTGACTATTCCACTTTTTGTATTTTTGCACAATTTGAGAAAAAAGATTTTAGGGATGTCATTTTGAATCGCAATAATCAACTTTTAACGAAATCATCCCTTTTATTATTTTGTTCCTGGTGTAATTATAGAGTTGTTTACCAATTTTATTTTCGCATAGTTTTCGTTTCAATGTTACCAAACAAACAAAATTTAAAAACCATTTCTGTCGCAAGTGGAATAATCAAGCTTTAACAATAACCCCCTCAATTAATATCCAAATATAAGATTATCAATTGTACTGAAACCCCTGTCTTACTTTTTTCGCTCAAAACAAAAATAGTTATAAGTATTTAGTTTGAAAATTACAACATTTTTTAATTCTTTGACTTCACGAATAAACTAAAATAAATTAAGTGACACACGAATTTTGCAATAATTAAATTTTAATTTTAATCAATTTTAATGACTTTTTTGTTAGCCACCAAAAGCAAATAGATAATTTAAAAAAATTTGTATACGTTTTAACAAGTTTGGCAGAATAATCTAGATTTTTTAAATGTTCAGTGTTATTGCATAAATGATTATGAATAAAAATTCCCCGGGAGTTTTCTCCCTTCTCCCATTTTTCTTATGTAGACTCAATTGAAAAATGGGAAAAGGGAAAAGGGAAAAAACTCCCGGGGAATTTTTATTCAGAATTGGGCTGCTTGTATTTCTGTTTTACAATTCTATTAATTGAACGTTTAATTTCTTTCTAAACTGCCAACCCAAATTGTGAGAATTTTGCAATAAAAATTAAAATATTTTCTCTAAATTTTCAAGCATTTCCTTGTTTACATTAAAACTTCAAAAGCCATATATAATTTATTAGCTAACTTTGTTTTATTTATAAGAAAATTTTTAACTTTTTGCAATTTTTTCTCCGCTTAAAGTCACGCAAATCTTGAATGCATTAAAATTTGTATTTCTATAAGCCACAATCACACATACAAATTTAAAAGAGATTTTGTAATCCAAAATTGCTCAGAAAATGGTTAGTTAAGTGTTGGCTTGCTAATGCCATGAAAATAAAAATGTAAAGCCATAAAACTGTAAGTACTTTTTAATAGAAAAAGCAAATATGTACAACAGAAAGCACATGATAAATTAGTGATAAAAAAATTATTTTTAGAAAATATGTGTTAATTAAGAAAATAAATAATTCGAACCAAAATAATTTAAAGACTGAAGTTAAATTTAAAATTTATGATTGGAAAATAATACCTATTAAATGAGGTCCATGACATTCTAATAGGAATGTCAGGATGGCCGATCGGTCAAAGGTGCCAGATTCAAGTCTTATAACTTGCTTTGTTAGAACAAAGTGTTTAGATGAGCGTTCTGGTCCACTCTGAGGGCGTGGGTTCTTCTTTCCCCCTTCTGACAAAAAAAAACTTTTTTTTTTTAATTATTTTTAACACATAAAGGGTTTTCCAACAGGGACTTTAGAGCTTTTACAGTTGATAGCGACCAAAATGTTGCAGCTAAATTTTTCTAATTGGCTGTGACTTAAGGGTATTTTTGTATAAATAAATAAAAAACATTGCTTTATCATAAAGACCCTATTTTTTTTTATCGAAAAATCATCTTTAGCATTAAGGCCTGTAAATGTCATGAAAAAATTATCGAATTTCAAACAATACCAAAGAGGGTCTAATCATTAGACTTTAATGTATCCTGAAAAAGTCTTATAAGTCTATACATATTTCTTTGAAAACGACGTTACCCAAGCCAACACCGTCAACGCCGATCGCTTTAAGTCGAACTTTTGAAACAGTTATTTCACATGTCAGGATGGCCGAGCGGTCTAAGGCGCCAGACTCAAGTGTAACAACTTGCTTTGTTCCAAACAAAGTTAACTCGAGCGTTCTGGTCCTCTCTGAGGGCGTGGGTTCAAATCCCACTTCTGACAAGTTTTTTTTTTAAATTTTTTAAAATTAATTCAAAAGATTAATCATAAATTTGTTTCAATCCAAACAAAAACTTTTGTTTGTTTTTCAAAGTTTTATGTTGTTTATAACACTGGTTTACAGCCAAAAAATACCAAGAACGCCACATGCCTAGATAAGTTAATTGGGACCTCCTGGACACGAAAAACGCTGTAATTTTTTTTTTCTAAGTACCGTTTTTTAGATAACGGTACTTTTGTGTTTTTCGGTGTATGGTCCCACTCAAACCCTTGTGGAGCCCAGCCGAGAAGTCCGATCGAGATAAATGGTACATCGTTGCAAAGGTAATTGAATACCTTTTTTGTCGATATGTCGGAAATTTCTATCTGATAAGAACTGGCTGAGTTATGGTACCTCAAAATTCAAAATTTGCCTATTTTTTACGTTTTTTTGAAAATTTTTCATTTTTATTTCGTTTTTTTTCTACGTTATAGTAAAGATCTGGAATGTTTTATTCTTTTACCTAATAGTTTATTTAATTACCAACATTTTAAGTGTAATTTGAAAAAAATCGGATAAAAAATAAAGTTTTTATTAAGGATTTTGTGGAACGACAATATTTTCATCTTCATTGTTCACACACTATATTCGGCGTAAATTCAAAAAATTTAAACTAAAGCGACTTGAACTTTTGCGTTTATTTTCGGATGGATCTTCGCAAATGAGAAACCAACAATATTCCGCCATCATTTGTTCATCCCACCAGCCTTTGTAACGTCTCTCGATTTCTTCCATTTCCTGGTGAAATCTTTCACCTTGTTCATCACTTTCGGAGCCCAAGTTCGTGGGGAAAATATCCAAATGATTGAATAAAAAGTGTAATTAAGGTGTCATATTTGAACTTAAAAGTTAAAAAGAATAAAATTTCAAATGATAACGGCCTTTTTGATATACATGTTTTCACTCAACGCTTACCAATGGCATTAAATTTTTGCAGTAATGTATCGATCTTCTCTGCGTAATCAGGACTTCTGTAGTTTCCCAAAAAGTTGTGAACAATGTGCTGGAATGCTTCCCAAGCCTCCAAATGAGCTGGACCTAAACACTCATTAAATGATTGGTCACCGCACAGAGCCCGAATTTGAGGTCCATCAAATATACCAGCTTCAATTTTGCTCGCTGGGGCTCTCGGAAATTTTTGTTTAAGGTAATTCATGGCAAGACTGTCTTTTGGCAACTTTTTTACAATATTTGTAAATAACCCAAGCTTTATATTTAATGGAGGAAGTATTATCTTCTCCAGAAGAATGAGTGGGTCATTTTTGATATTGTACTCTCCGTGCGTACGTCCACTTCGCTCGGGCCAAACTTTTCGGGTGTAGTGATTCTGACGGTCACGGCTGTCCCATAGACATAGAAAACAGGGAAACTTCGTATTGCCCCCTTGCAATCCAGATAGTATGGCAACTAATTTAAAATCAGAGAAAACTTTCCATTGATGTTGGTCATAATGTATGAGATCGAGAAGTTCTTTCATTGCTTCATATGTTTCCTTTATGTATTTTCCCGAGCCCGAGCCCGAGCGAAGTGGACGTACGCACGGAGAGTACAATATCACTCATTCCTCTGGAGAAGATAATACTTTCTCCATTTCCTTTTTGGGAAACTACAGAAGTCCTGATTACGCAGAGAAGATCGATACATTACTGCAAAAATTTAATGCCATTGGTAAGTGTTGAGTGAAAACATGTATATCAAAAAGGCCTTTATCATTTTAAAATTTATTCTTTTTAACCTTAAGGTTCATATATGACACCTAAATAACACTTCTTATTCAGTCATTTGGATATTTTCCCCACGAACTTGGGCTCCGAAAGTGATGAACAAGGTGAAAGATTTCACCAAGAAATGGAAGAAATCGAGAGACGTTACAAAGGCTGGTGGGACGAACAAATGATGGCTAACTATTGTTGGTTCCTCATTCGCGAAGATGCATCCGAAAAAAAAACGCAACAGTTCAAGTCGCTCGTCATTTTAATTTAAATTTTTTGAATTTACGCCGAATATAGTGTGTGAGCAATGAAGATGACAATATTGTCGTTCCACAAAATCCTTAATAAAAACTTAATTTTTTATCCGATTTTTTTCAAATTACACTTAAAATGTTGGTAATTAAATAAACTATTAGGTAAAAGAATAAAACATTCCAGATCTTTACTATAACGTAGAAAAAAAACGAAATAAAAATGAAAAATTTTCAAAAAAACGTAAAAAATAGGCAAATTTTGAATTTTGAGGTACCATAACTCAGCCAGTTCTTATCAGATAGAAATTTCCGACATATCGACAAAAAAGGTATTCAATTACCTTTGCAACGATGTACCATTTATCTTGATCGGACTTCTCGGCTGGGCTCCACAAGGGTTTGAGTGGGACCATACACCGAAAAACACAAAAGTACCGTTATCTAAAAAACGGTACTTAGAAAAAAAAAATTACAGCGTTTTTCGTGTTCAGGAGGTCCCAATTAACTTATCTAGGCATGTGGCGTTCTTGGTATTTTTCCAAATTTAAAATTTGTAAAGCAGTGTAATATATAATCACATCAAAAATTGCACTCTTGCGAGAAAGAAAGCAAAAAAAAAGCGATGCAAAGTTTATCAGAGTAAAAGAATAAAATTTTTGCAACTTTGTATGGCATTGTCGAATTGAAAAAATGCTTAAAAAGTACTCATAGAATCAACTCTACACTAAGGAACAACGCAGGAACGCCATTTTACGGTACATTTTTTTCTTTGAATTGAAAATATTAAAAATTGTAGTTTTTAAAGACAAACTTTGTAAAAAAAAAAAAAAATACAAAAAACGTCAAAAAAAACAGAAAATTATAAATACTGGAATACTTATTTAAAAAAAAAAATTTTTTTAGGTTCGACTTGTTAATTACATATTAATATACGGATCAAATTTATTAATCAAAATTTTTAAATAACCGCAAGTGCATGCATGCATCTTCGGATTTTGTCAAATTGAACTTGCGTTGTTTATTAAATTGTTTCTGAATAGCTAAAAGTTGAAGGTTCATACAAAATTGGTTGCTCACGTTTAATAAGTGCAACTATGCATTTTTGTACAGTTGCAGGGTTAAAAAAAGTTGACGTAAAAACATTTTATATTTATTATTTGTTTAATTTAAATCACATTATAAATATATAAGACAAAACAAAAAAATATTTATGCGGTGTATTTCTAAAACGCTTTTAAATTTCAGGCTCAAGATGTGAGAGCTTAGAAAAATACTAATAAATAAACAAACAAACTTGCTCTGTTTTAACAGAGTTTAGATGAGCGTAATATAAAGCTTATCCTCCAACAATAAATTCCATTGTTTTTATCAAATAAAAATTAGGAATTCACCACTACAAACAAAATCTTATTATCTAATTAAAAAAAAATGTTTTCCCCAAAAATGGCTTTGAAAATAATCACCATTTTTAAACAAAATAAAAAACTTTACGTTTGGTTGTTACTATACTTTTATTCCAACTGTTTTAAGAGTCTTAAACATTTTTCTTTAAAGCTATTAAGATATTGATTAAAATTTGGTTTGCTTTTATATGTCAGGATGGCCGAGCGGTCTAAGGCGCCAGACTCAAGTGATAAAACTTGCTCTGTTTCAACAGGGTTGTATTCGAGCGTTCTGGTCCTCTCTGAGGGCGTGGGTTCAAATCCCACTTCTGACAAGAATTTTTTTATAATTTTTTTAACATAGCTTTTTTAAAGAAAACTAAAATTTAAAGACAATTAAATAAGGATTTATAAAAAAAAGTTGAAAATTGTATTTTAAGACAAATTTATTTGTCTTCCCACCAATTTCAATGAGTGGAATTTTAAGTAACAATCTTTATTTTATTTAATTTATTTAACAAAATGTTTTTATTTTACAATATAATTTAGGATATTTTTTAAACTTTGCAGCCAGCGACTTATTTACTAATTGTTGATTACATGTTGTTAAAAGAGTAAAATTTAGTTTGAAAATTTATTAACACTTTAAGCACGCCTCTCGTAGATTGTCATTAATGCATAAAGCCAATAATAGACGCTCTACGCTTACATGTCAGGATGGCCGAGCGGTCTAAGGCGCCAGACTCAAGTGTAAAACTTGCTTTGTTTCAACAAAGTATTCTCGAGCGTTCTGGTCCTCTCTGAGGGCGTGGGTTCAAATCCCACTTCTGACACAAGAATTTTTTTCATTAAACAAGTGAAAAGTAAGTAGTAAGTTATGGAAAAAATTTGATGCCAAAAAATGTATCTTGAAAAAACTAAAGTGCTTTTAAGCCAACTTAGATTTTCAATGAGATCCTTACAAAAGAAAAGATTCACCTTCAGTAGTTATTATGCTTTTATGCAATCTTTTAAGATTTCTTAAAATTTTGCTTTTAAGCCCCAACGATTTTGCTTAAAATTAGTTTTAGATCATAAATCGCTATTCGTCAGGATGGCCGAGCGGTCTAAGGCGCCAGACTCAAGTGTTGAAACTTGCTCTGTTTCAACAGGGTTGCATTCGAGCGTTCTGGTCCTCTCTGAGGGCGTGGGTTCAAATCCCACTTCTGACACAAGAACTTTTTTCATTAAACAAGTGAAAAGTAAGTAGTAAGTTATGGAAAAAATTTGATGCCAAAAAATGTATCTTGAAAAAACTAAAGTGCTTTTAAGCCAACTTAGATTTTCAATGAGATCCTTACAAAAGGAAAGATTCACCTTCAGTAGTTATTATTCTTTTATGCAATCTTTTAAGATTTCTTAAAATTTTGCTTTTAAGCCCCAACGATTTTGCTTAAAATTAGTTTAAGATCATAAATCGCTATTCGTCAGGATGGCCGAGCGGTCTAAGGCGCCAGACTCAAGTGTTAAAACTTGCTCTGTTTCAACAGGGTTGCATTCGAGCGTTCTGGTCCTCTCTGAGGGCTTGGGTTCGAGTCCCACCTCTGTCAAAGTTTTTTTATTGTTTTTTTTTGCAACATTTTATAAATAAATTTTTAGTTTTTTTTTTTTAATAAAACAATTTTTTTAATAGATGTGTTTATTTACTTATTTTCCGTTAATTTCTTATCTATTTATTTATTTTGAAAATTTCAGTAAAATCGTAGAGCTCTTTTAAAATCCATTTCTTATTTCAGGTGTTTTTGACTGACTTTTTTTCTTAAAAAAACGATGACTGACTTCTGTTTTAAAAAGTTTACTGTATGATTTATTTTCTAAAAAATTCACTGACTGACTTTTTTTGTAAAAAAAAGTTAATGACTGACTTTTTTTTGTAAAAAAGACACTAATTGGCTTTTTTAGTAAAAAAAAGTCACTGACTGGCTTTTTTTAGTTAAAAGTCAATAACTGGCTTTTTTTTAGTAAAAAAAGTCACTGACTGACCTTTTTTTAGTAACAAAAAGTAACTGACTGGCTTTTTTTTAGTAAAAAAGTCACTGTCTGGCTTTTTTCAGTGAAAAAGTCACTGACTGGCTTTTTCAGTAAAAAAAGTCACTGATTGGCTTTTTTTTAGCAAAAACGTCACTGACTGGCTTTTTTAGTAAAAAAAATCACTTACTGGCTTTTTTTTGTAAAAAAAAACTTCCGGACTGTTTGTTTTAATTTAAGAGTAAATTTTTTGTAAACCATAAAGTTATGCTAAAAAAAATACCTTAATTTTATAGAAAACAACTTTTCTACGAAAAATGTATCAACATTATTTAAGAACATACTTTCTTTACCCCTATTTCTTGATTTCTTTAATAGAACACTACACTTTTAATAATGTTACTGACAAAATTGATCTATTTTCGCTAAAACGAGGTTATTTTATCTACTTAAAAATAAAGCCCTAAACGAGAAAAGAGGTTGTTATTATACTAAAAAAAAATATATAAAACGTTTAAACAGCAAAATTGTTTCAACAATTTATTGATTTTCTACCAGAACAATGAACCTTTTTCGAAACTACAAGGCAAACTAGAGGAGGCAGGCAATAAGCGAAAAAAGTATGATGTAAATGAGATAAAGTTAAATATGCTCTAGTTTTTTCACAAGTTTTTTGTTGTATTGTTGTTTATTTGAACATTGGCTTTCAAAACTAAACAAAAGTACAGAGCTGTTGTATTAGATTGTAGACAATTGCAAATATATACCTCCCAGAAAATCACTAAATATCTTGTATAGAAACTTAAAATGTAAAAAAATTTTAAAACATGATGAAAACAAGACAGAGTTTTAAAGAAATTAAGTCTCAAGAAAACAAAAAATACTGTAAAAATTTTAGGAAATGGACGATCAACTTATATTTTAAGAAATACCGCCTACTCTTATACTAGATCAGACAGTATATTCTTATGATTTTTTTACTACAGCAGTATACATCCTACTCTTATATTAGATGTATGTCTGCACTCAGGGATGATAAATGGCATTACCAAAATTGTACTAATTCAGTAAAAAATTGTACTTTTTCAAATCTTATTGTAATAAAACCCAAAATTATTTTTTACTAGTTAGAATAACTACAAAATGTTAGGGCATTTTTTAAGCTGCATTAGAAATATCGATATCCGTAACTATGCTTTTAGAGCTGAGAATGTCAAACTGTGTAGACATTTCTGTTCAGTAAGATTTGCCAAGTCATTAAGAATTGTTTGATGCTACAGCAACGCTTCCAAATTGTGGAAATTTACTTTGAAAAAATAAACCTGTTAGCGGGCACTTTAACAAAGAATTGTGTTTAGTGATCAGTGAATAAATGTATACGTCAATAAGCCAAATTGCCGTATTTGGAGCGAAGACACTTTCAGGAAGTTGTCCTGTTCACGTGTGATTGAACGCATCTAGACAACTTTTTATGGGGCTTAGTTAGGTCATTAGCTTACTGGAAGCCAATATTCACGTCAACAGATTTATTAGAAAAAGTGGTCTAAAATTGAACAGAATGGACCGAGTAACTTGAAGCCGCGATGGACATATGCCTGAAATCATATTTAAAAAATTAATGCCATTAAATTATCTACCAGATTATAATAAAGCAATTTTATTCCAACCATATCTTGTCTTGTATTATCATTTTAAGTCTCGTGCAGCTAAAAAAAAAAACATCCTTTGCATTAAAATTCACTTTTAATTTTAAAATTCACTTCTATACTTATTTGAAATAAATATTTGGCAATTGACAAAAAAAAATATGTAAAAAGGAGTTTAGAGGAAGATTTTTTAACTTGATAGGGGAACAGAGTAAAAATACGTAAATTTACATAAAGGCGATTTCTTCGCTTTTTTTTATCGTATTTTGGTATGAAACATTTGTTCGATTTGCGCAGATTTTTGCTTATATCTGCAAATCCATAGCGTCGATTACTGTAATTTTTTTTCTGAACATAGAGCTACTTCATTACTTTGTATATATAAAAACCCTTTTTCCAAATTTGACTTCGTCATTTAATTTTTTAACATTTTGTGGTACAAATATCAGGACACGCCAAAATGGAAATGCCCATATTTGGAAACATTAGTTCATTAATTTCATTTTTCGATTATTAAACCTTTGAACAAAATGTTTCTATTTTGAAGCACTTGAAATTTTTTAATTGTACTAAAAAGGTCATTGGAGTACTTCAGTACTTTTGCAATGCTAATAGTACTGAAAAAAAAAACATTTGTACCGACTTTATCATCCCTGCATACACTAGTCTTCTCTTATACTTAAGCATGTAATCTATTCTACTGGAGCAGACAGGAAAATGTTTAATGTTATACCCAAGCAAATAATCTACTTCACTCTTATACAACAGAAGTCTTAAGTTTTGCATACTAGAGACTTTTCTGTTATTAGCCTCCTCTTATACGAAAATATGCAATCTTCTCCTATGTTTGAGTAGGCCTTCTTCTCATAAACTAATCTACTACCTGCGGGAAATTTGTGTCAATTGTTCCAACAGACTGGTACTGGGATTTGTGAAAATAGAACAAGTACAAAAAGAAAGAACTCATGACCAGTGAAAGGAGAACCAGTCATTTAACTGGTATATGAAGAACAAAAAGGTAAAAAAGGTAATGAATTACAGTACAGTCTTCACCGGTGGTGTGACACATTTTTTTGGGATTTTTTAAAATTTGGTTCTTAAATTTAGTTCTAGGACTTGTTTTATTGAAATAATACTATTTCATAATAATTTATTATTTCAAAACATTGTAGTAACTAACACTAAACACGTTCATTGAGATTGGATATGTGACTGGTCAAATTGGCCCCCTCCAATGACAATCCCATGTAAAAGTGGTAGGTCTTATTCATATAAACTATTAGAACTAGAACCGGTCTCTGCCACCAAAGACCCTTCACGGAACTACTTTGTTGTCAGTTCGCTCCCCTTTAGGGCTCTTATACGAATACTAGCAAATTCCTAGATTGCATTATTTTTAGTAGCTGCTGTTTTTCACCCATTTTCTCTTACAATCTGAATGTCATTTTTTGAAACGAAAAAACAATGTAAAACTAAAAATAATAATAAAAACCCCTTCATCAGATATTCTCATACTGTCAAAAAAAAAGACATCTTTTATAAAATGTATTTCCCCGCGGTTTAGTGGTCGATATTTTATGCACTAGAGCAACCGCCAGAGAAGACAAATTGTATACGTGAATAAAAAAAAACAAAAGAATTTACGAAAGATAAATAATAGAAAATAATAAAAACTATCATATAGTATTATATCACATTCATACCGTAGAAAAATATCTTTTGTATGTAGATTAAAACAACAATCTCATCTTATTTTTTTTATACATTTCATCTGATCCATTGTATGTGTGCGACGCTTAGAAGAGCCAAAACAAAATATAGATACAAATCAGATCTGTAGCAAATATTACAAATAAATTTTATAAAATGAAGCATTTAGTAGTTGCAAAAAACAAAAAGAAAAATTGCAAATGTAGTATGTAGCCATATATTTATAATGCAAGCAAAGGGTTTTCCAATAAGAATTGCGAATTCATCGGGCAGATGGCCATGGCCATCGCTGTAATGGAGCAGACAATTAAATCTTATCAGAAAGAGAACAATCTACTTTGAAACTTATACTGGAGCACACAGTTGTCTGCTCTAATATATATTTTCTATATAAAAACGTTTGTACACATACACGGTATGTGCTCCTAAAACTCAAGAACCCGGTCCAGCCAAACTTGGAAAAAAATACTTTAATCCATATGAATTCGCTTCAGAGTTGATAAGCAATTACAATACATTAAAACACGAATATCAGCAAAACGAGAAGCGGCAATATGTTGGAAATTTAAATTGGCGTGATGATATGCAATATTTATATGAACTAGGACAGGCTTTTAAATACTATATGGAGCACAATAAATTTCCATATATAAACTTTAAATCTATACCACCGATTAGTAATGCAAGATGGAATTCTAGAGCAATTCTTGCAATTCTAGCTTACATACGTATTCCAAAATATCGTAGCAAATTATATGCAATATGCGAATTAATATGTGGCCCTTGGTACAACATTTGGTTTTCCGACATTTGTTGCAATAAAAATGACTTCGAAGCCTTAAACAAGTCTGATAATGACTTTGCTAATGCTCAGAAATGCTTTCTAAGACATTGGGTGAAAGATGAATTAAGAATTCCAAAAACAAAACGCAGCAACATTTGTACGGAACGTGCCATCAAAGTCGTACAAGAAAAAATACAAAATTTTGAAAAAATAAAAAAAAATCTTAAAAGGCTTTCAGAAATCGGATTCGACGCGGAACGTTTTTGCTTCGAAATGACCTGAGGAAATATTTTTCGGTTTCAGCACAACATCGGCTACAGCATGGTGATAGGGCCTTATTTTAGTTGTTCCCCCTAATATACATATGTATATACACTCAACACTTTAGTGTATATGTACACTAAATTTTCATAGCAAAACTTTTAATACGCTCCTTTACAAGAACAGACAGTAAGTGTTATTTTCCCAAAAAATAACACGTGCTTTTTATTCACCCTTTAACTGGTCCCTAACAAAAAAAAAAAAAAAGGCAAAAGAAGATGTTGATATTTTAATATGCAATTGTTTGTTTGCTTTTTACATGTCATGATTTTTTTTTTGTTTGTGCATTTTTTCACAACATAAAATTTTCAGATTAATTATGACTTTTTCATGTTTTATATAAATATTTTATTTTAGAGTTATTGCTGTTGTAGTAACAACAAAAAAAAAGTATTATAAACATTTGCGGTTTGTAAACTTGGCTAGAAATTTCTTAACAACACGTCTTATAAATATTTCAATTAAAATAAACACAAGCATCAGAATAAATAATATAAATTAAATATTTAGTTAAATAATATTAATAATAAAAAAACAAATGTTTTCTAATGATACTACACGTAGAGAAAAAATATGTTTAGATATGGTCACCTCCAACAAAACTATTTTTAAAGAAAAATGTAAACATATTTTGTTTAATTAAACCATATTATTGTCACCGACAACCATGTTATGGTTAAGTAAGTCGTCCATCAATAAGCCACAAACATATTATGGTTGCCTCAAAACACGTTATGGTTAATTATGACAATAATATGTTTTTAAATTAGCAATAGTATTTTCCTCTTTTAAAAGAGCTACATGCTATCTATGGTTGAAAACCAACCATGCTCTTATAAGCGTTAAAGATATTTTAGTTATTATTAAACATGACATGTTAAGAGGCAACCATAATATGGTTCTGACTTCTAAAAGAAGGACTTATTGAACATTAATATGGTTGGCGGTGACAATAATATGGTGTTATTAAACGGAATATGTTTAAATTTTTCTTTAAAAATAGTTTTGTTGGAGTTGACCATATCCAAACATGTTTTTCTCTGGGATTAGGGCAGGCAGTCGACTCTTATACAAACCCCTACTATTATACAAAAACAAGCTTAAGTCCATTGTTTTCATAGAGCACTAACCTTAAGCTTAAACTATCGAAATACTCTTATACCAAAGCATACGGCTTACTCTTATACTAGAAAAAAGGTCTACTCTTATACTAAACTAGACAATTTACACTTTTAACACATATTAGAAACTAGATAACACAATATATTTTTATACTAAAGCAAACAGTTTCTTCTTACCCTAGAACAGACGGTCTAACACTTAACTAAGCAGCTGGTTAAATCGTATGCTTAAGTCAAGTTAACTATTAGATTCTAGACAACTTTTATACAAGAGAACTGTCTGCTCTTATAAATAGAGTAGACTTATAGATTCCACAAGTGTGGCTGTATCTGCATTTTGCCAATTTTATCCACAAAATTATTAAAATGCAGATTTGAAGATTTTTCTTTTAAAATTGCAGATTTTTTAGATCAGTGAAGACTTCTTTTTACACTGTCACTTATCTTTGTACTATTTTCACTTTATGCATTGATAAACAAAATATATCAACAATTCATGAAAGAACTGTTTGGAAATAGATTCATTTATAGGAATTTTATTTAACAATTTTTTTAATTGATACAAATCTACTGATAATTTTTTCAGTGTAGTGCAGACAGTAGACTACTGTTATACTAGAGCAGATTCATTAAAACAAACTTTATTTTACTCCATTAATAAAGTTGATTCTTAGTGGCAAAGATTCTACTTCAATTTTATATCTGAGCTTTATCTAGTCTACTCTAATACTAAAGCAAACTTTTGTCTAATTAAACAGTGCATACTGTTATACGAATTTTATGCTTAATCAGATGTGATGCTCTTATACTAAACTATGCCACCTTTTTTAAATAATACTGCAAAAACCCTAATACAATATTTTATGTATTTATTTTCAAATCTTTTTGAATTCTTGTTACTAACCATTCCTTAAATAAATTCGTTTGCCTTCTATACATTTTATATCAGTTACAATCTAAATAAGTGCTTATTAAGCAAACGAAAAAAAAAAATATTTTAGTTTGTAATTAAGCTTTTGTTAACTTGTTAAAAGTAGCGGGTAGCCAAGCTACTTCACTTTAAAGTGGTCCCTACATCTCGTTATCAACCTCAAGTTTAGCAATCTCAACAATTTTATGGGCATTAGACGAGTAGAAGTTCTTGAACCATAATTGATTTGCGATACTTAAAAATAATTAAATAAGAGAAACTTTATGGCATTAAAGGTAAAATGTTTGTAATATATATAAAAGGAATTTCGTCCACATGGCGACAAAAAGAGTGAATCAGTGAAAGAGCAGGTTTTTAAGTTGAAATTATTACGAACAAATTATTTCTAATGTTACTAGCAAAGTTTTAAATTTACAATACCAATTTTTTTTTTCTTATAAAGTGAAATTGAGAAAACGCAAATCTCGCAAAACCAGGCACATATTTCAGCGTGCAAATAGCTGATATTTAATTTACAAGACTATTTATTACAAGTTGTTATTACGTTATTGAATTCAAAGCAAAGTTACAATAAATAGAAAATAAATTAAATACAGTGAAATCTTAAATTCTTTCGGCGATCACTGTTCCCTGGTCCCGGATGCATTCTAAACGAACGCATTCAGTTCTTTTAAGATGGCATTATCCATGAACGGACACATTTAGATATCCTGCTGTTACAGATTCCACTGTATTTAGACAAAATATATTATCAAAAAAGTCTTATGGCCAATTTCAATAATTCTTTTTAAATATCAATTCATATTTAAATACAGTTTTTTATAAATTTTAATTTTTATTTGACATGAAAAATGAAATCGGCCATTAAAAAAAAGTATATAAATTCAGCACTGTGCAATAATTTTATACGTTTAATATATTTATGCCTTCACAAAACTCGTCCTATTATTATTCTCAAGGACACTTTAGTCATATCAAATTACTCTACAATATGTCCTCTTAAAGGACACCTTTATATTTTTATTATACTTGTAATAACTAGTATTTAACATTTTATTTAATAACTGTTTAGTATATGACAATAACATCTACATAGAATCATTTTTTATAATGCTTCAGTTCAAATAAGGACATCCTGTTGGAAGATGAAAAGAAAAAAATTGTGTCCTTCGTACAACAATACAAAATGTCTTGCCAAAAAAGGAAATTATAGCGAACAAAAAAAAAATTATACAACAGAGAGAGAGAAAAGAAATAACATGCTGGTACTTTCATGTCATCACATAAAACTTAAATGAGGTGACACATTTCGAAAAAGGAGCTACATTCATATTTTGGTTATTGTGAAATTGTTAAAGGCCTGGAACTGGTATATCCTTTTAATAGAGCATGCTAAAGTAGAATTCTATAATAAAAGAGATGACTTAAGTCTACTTCTTTACAAACACTGCCATATACCGCTTTGACTCCATGCCATTTATACTTCAGTTCCAAGTCTTTCGAATGGTATCACCAAGTATTACGTTTCTTGGAAGGGCATGTGGGAATGTTTAACCCAACAAACACGGAGGTTTAATTTCAAACTGCAAATGATTTGAAATCAAACGTTCGATAATGATTTGAAAATCATAGCATTCTCAACAAAAAGGAGAAATTATTTTCACATTGAAAAATGCCTTTGTTTTCAACTTGCTTTCAAACGTAATTCTCAAATCTTTTTCAAATATGAATTATAACACAATGTGGAACATAAATAAAAATATTTTATTTTTTTATTTTAAATTCATTATTTATTTAAATAAACTGTGGAATAAACATTCGGGACCATAGCTAAAATATGAAAAAATGTTCTTTCCGTCCTCTAATTCTTGCAAAGACGAAATAATTGGCTCCCTTTTATTTTGAGGATTGTAGCACCGCGATCATACAACAAACATAAAATTTCATTACTTTCCTTCGCTTTTTATTGTTTTTTAATTTGTATTCTTAATCATTGTAATTACTCACAAATAATTCGTATTTTTCACAAGAACTAAATCGTTCGCTTGTAAAACACATTTCACCACGAAGTAAAAATTTAACTAATCGCCTTTTTTAATGTTAACATTTATTTTTCGCTTTAGTATTTTGATTTTATGAATTTAACATTTGATACCAATTTGATATCAATTTGATAAAACAATTGATGTCAAATGATTATTTTTAAATCATTATCAATTTGAATTAAAATGTTAAAATCATACAATTGAAGAACGTTTGAGAATTGTGTTTGATGTCAAATGATAAAGTCATTTCATATCAAAGGTTTGACATCGTGTTTGCTGGGACGTTATCTTATTTCATTCACTCGGCAACTAAAAATAATTTTGTAAAATGACCACCGCAAACATCACAATTTTTTTTTTAAAGCTTTTTTGTTTAAACTATTCTTTGAAACTTTGTGAAAAATACATTGTATACATGACAAGGTTGCAAAAAAAAGTAATAATATTTTTGCAAAAGGAACAAAATGTGAATTGCTTTTAAATTTTGAAGATTTTTTTTTTTAGTATTGTGGTTATTTTATTGATATTCTAATTAGGCCCAAGTTCATCACATTTAATTTTCATTCAATTATTTTTATGAAGAAAGGAATTTTACCTCATGAAATTAATTAAAATTTATTCATAATTTTCATTCTTGACTGACCTGAGATTCGAACCCAGGCGTTTTACGGACAGGTTATCCCTACATGTTTCGATTGCAACCACTCAATCTATTCAGAGGGGTTTGCCGTTTAACACTCGCAGCCATCGTCGACTGCTGGCAGTCAACAGTCAAACAGAAATCTTTGAACCAAATTGTATTTAACCTTTGGTAGATCGAAATTTGCTTTGAATGATTATCATTGAAACGACTGGGTCTGTCAAGAATGAAAAATTATCAATGATTTTTTTTTTTTTAAATGGCAAAAATTAAAAAAAAGTCGCAAAGGCCGGTAATAAAATTGAAACCTTTTAGTCGGGCAAACGGTAGCCCTGGTAGCAATACTACAACAATCCAAAAACAACGTAGGATCTTTGCATTGCATTGTTAGTGTTTACGGCTCGATATGTCAACTAATCAAAAAAAAGCACTAACAAAAAAAAACAAATTAGTTCGAACTGTCAAAATCTGCCACCACCTTGTTATGAATTCGCCTTGTTTATAACAGAGCAGAATATAGTATACTCTTATTATGGAATAGAACATTTTCTACTCTTTTAAAAGAACTGGCAGTTACTTTCCCATTATTAAAGAGTAGACTTAAGTAAATTAAAATATATATCGCTCATTTGCTGCAAGACCGGCATTAATCAAAAAATACAAGTTTGGAGTTAGTGATGCAGAATTGTTCGCTATGTTTATCTTTATATGTGTTGTGTATAAAATTCATCTTTTATACTTTCCCCATTTGAAGAGAATTTATCGTTATTTTTTCTAAGTGATTAGAGCAAATCAAAAACTTTAAACGCGTTTAACACGAAAAAGACTTTTTTGACTTATGACGGTCTTGCAGCAAATGAGCGATATGTACCTAATGTACTCTTATACAAAAGAAGACGTAACTACTCTTATACTATATTAAACTATGCAGTCGTCCAGTCTAACTCCACGTCTACAACTGACATGGTTTGCTGTTATAACATTATGTTATAAAAGCGTTGTTAAAATATTTGCATTAACAACCGTGTTATAACATGAGAAAACCTCTAACATGATGAGTCTATACTTAACACTACCATCATATTCGTGTTAAGGCCCAACCAGAACATGAATGTGGCGGCTTAAGTCAACTTAAGTAGCTGTGCGAACACATATAAAACATATATGGAAAGCTACAATGTACTTAATGATGCTTTTCGTCAAGTTTCGTCAAATGTCATTTGCTTAAGCAAAGTGCCAAACTGAACGCACATTCCGTACGAAAAAAGCTGTGTATGTATAACAATAAAAAATAAAATAAATTTAAATGGACTTTTACATATTTTAATTTATTTTCCATTTTTTTTAAGACACAAGCACAAATTATCTACATATTTTTAAATTCTTTACAAATTAAATAGCATAAATAAACAAATACAGGGTTGGACTTTTTGGTACTTTTTAGTTTGAAGTACTCGTAAAAAAACAAAATATTGCACAAATATGCAACAATGGTTAAATAGATATTAAGTACATTATGGCCACCTTAAAGACTTTTTTTATTTGCTTATGCATTTGACAGACTTTTCGTTAATTTTTGACAGTTGCTTAAGCTAATACATGCATGTTCTGGTTGGGCCTTTAATGTTTTTATTCATGTCAGTTGAAGACTGCATGTTATATTTAAAAAAAAAAACTATAAAATCTACTCTTATACTATACCATTCCATATAGCCTACTCTTATACCTACTTTTCCTCCGCTATATGTTTTCATATGTTACATTTTCTATAAAGAATTAAATATATCCTTGTTTCCTACACAAAAAATGTAACAGGGTTCTTTCATTTTGTTTCCTTTTTATTGTACCCTTATTTTAGTTTTTATGTCAAGCATTAACTACCGACTACAATTTATATTTTAAACAATAAACTAGTTTGTTGAATGTTTACGAAATTTCATGTTAGAAAATTTTCTACACAACTTGTTGTATACCAAACAGAAATTCAATATGCTACTCTGCTACGAAGTATGACAAAATAAAAAAATCTGGCAAAATGGTAGTAAAAACGGATAATGAAAGCAAAAACAAGCTGTTGCTATTATATTAGGTACTTAGTTGTTATAATATTCTTTTTGTCTTTTTTATGTAAAAAAGTTAGTGTTCACAAAAAAAAAAAAAAAATTGGAAAGAGAACAAAAACCTTAAAGGGGATAATCACTTGCTTACGTGGCAGCAAACTTAGCAAATTTGGAACATAAAAAGTGGTAAACAAAATATAAAAAAAACTTTTGAATTTTTAAGGAGGCCAAGGATTTTTATACGACGAGAATAGCAGAAACCAATGGAATGAGAAAAAGGCAAAATTCAGAGAACTGTAATCGATATCTGGTGCTTAATTTTAAGCTTAAAATAACGGTAATAAAAGTTTAAGCGAATATATTTAATAAGATTAATAATAACACAACTAAATTTCAAATTTAAGAGATTTTGCGCAGAAATGTAATACATATAAAGAATAGCATACTTTTGGGTTTAAAGAGTAAAATATTTTCCAGATTTTTCTCTTGCCTTAATTTGGTTTTCAGTCTTACAAGTATTCTTTTTAGAAATATGTTTTTTTTAGGTTTCCAAAAACTTATAGCATAGTTTTCGGTTTAAGAACTGTTGCCTATGTTAGGGGATTAAAAATGTTTTTTTTAGTTTTATGTAATTTTTTTTTTGATAATTAAAATGCTATAAAACGTTACCAATGTTTAAGATTTCAGAAAAGTTTGGATTGTATTTTTTTTTTTTTTTTTTTTTTTTAAGAAGAAGAAGTTTTTATTTTAAAGCTTGTGTAAACTTTATCAAAGTGAAATTTATTGTTAGAGGATTTCTATGCGCATTTTACTGGTCGCTAAGGCAAGATCATCATGAGACATTCTCCCAAAAAATTGTAGCAAATAAAAATGCAGAGTGAATGAGAATTTCAAACACTCTAAAAGTCTTATTTGCAACGAAATAAAAGCTGAAACAATATACTAACTATAAATAGTGAGTTTATCTTTTCTTACATTCCCTATTGCAATTGGTTGCGGTTCTCCCAACGTTAATTATAGTTGTAATTGTCTTCAGGAGACCAGGTGGGAATAGATAGACTACCTCACTACCAGCCACCCGGTAGGCCTATAGGCACTCATGCCTTTAAAAGGCATTTTAAAATTGATCTACTTAAAGTTTTTGGTTTAATTTAATTTGTCTATAATTTAAAAACCTTTTAAAAAGTTTTTCAGTGTAAAAAGTTTTGAAAAAACTTTGCTTGGATATTTTAAGTTAAAGTAAATAAAAGAAATTTCAAATAAATAAGCTTAAGAGCAGCTTAATTTACTGACATTTATTTTAGAATTTTGCAATAATCATGGCATACTTATTAAATTAAAATGTATAGCATATGTTAGGGGTTCGAAATAAGTTATATGTATTTGGATTTTTCCAGTTTAATTTGTATTCGATTTTCAACTTTTCTGATTAAATTATATTGGCAACACTAAAATAATTAATATGGGTTGTAAGATTTCAAAGAAATTAAGACGTATTTATGTAAAAACTTAGCCTACAAAATAATGTGTTCAGAATTCAGAAAAAAGTAAAATTAGTACTTTCAATTTATTGCTCTCGCAAAAATAAAGCATGTTGCCAGTTTCGTTTTTTTAAGCCGTGCACTTGCCAGTTTTTTTATCTTATTTATTTTAAATTTGCTTTTGAACATTATAGCAGAACAATTTTTGTATAATAAAACAAGTACAGCATACTTTCTAGGCTATTAAACATGGCATAAGTCAGGGGTATTTAAACTTAACTTTATTTCAATTACTTTAATATTTTTTTTTTTTAATTTTCTCAAAGTCCCCCAGGACTGTTTACTACAAAAACTCTATTAATTTATTTTAATAACATTTCAACCCTTTTCCTTGGCATTCAAATTTATTTTTAAAACTTTGTTATCTCTACAATTTTATCATTTAATATGACATTTTCATTTGTTTTATTAAACGGCAGACAATCTAAATACAAGAAACATAAAATTATACAAAAAAAAAAAAATCATATACTATATAATTTTACAACAGACAATCCCTTTTTTGTATTTTCACAAAGTTTTTTAAAGTGAATGTAATTTTCATAATTACTACAGTAAAAGCACTAAAACCAGAAAAAGCACTAAAAAAAAAAGTTTAATGTAGTGGGTAAGAAGCAGGAAATTTTAAATACAGAACTCTAGAGAAATTTTCTAAAGGAGAAGAGCAAATATTTAAAAAAGTTCAAAAACTTTTTCCACAAACTGTTTACTTTTACTACTTTGTCTCCCTTTGAAAAATTGTTTATAGCAAAAATAAATAATTTTAGCTAAATAATAATTTCACCTCTCTATTGTTCGTTTTTTTTTTTTTTTTGCATCACAAACACCAAAAGGAAAAAGACCTTTAAAATCACTGGTAATTTAAGTTTTAATAGTGGGGATTCTATAAATAGTGATTATGATGATGATGACGATGACATGTTTGTTTGCTATGGAAAAAAAATACAAATAATTATATCTGCTTTTAAGCTTTGCCATATCAAGTTGCATTAACTTTTGATTTTATGTATAAATTTGTCTGTTGAATATTTCTGTTAGAGAGCACGAATATTTCACTTACATGCAGTAAAGGGTGTTTCTTTTGAAGCCCGATAGAACCTACGAAAGGGTTAGCTGGTAAATAAGCTGTCGTTCTACGCTCACTTTTAGACATTAATGATTAGTATACGTTTGGCGAATTATCATGAATAGATTCACGCTTAAACAACGCTTTCAAATTGTTCAAATTGACTTTGGAAATCAGTCATCGATTCGATTCGAACGCAAAATTGAGTTCCGCAATAATAAAAAAAATTGCCGCATCAACACAAGACCTGACAGACTTCTTTAAATCCAGAAAAATTAACCGTATATTGCGGCTCTACAATGGTGGCATCGTCGGACCTTATTTCTTAAAAATTAAGCCGGAGCTCTCGTTACGTCAAAGAAGATCGTTATTTTTTGTTTCAAAATAAGGATAACATTGATTCGGGTCAGATGTGGTTTCAGCAGGAAGGCGCTCCGTACCATTCGGCGCCTGCAACCATCGACTTATTTAAATTAAAATTTGGCGATTAGTTGGTTTAGAGAAATGCATCTGCCAAATTCGTGCGTTTTGGCACCCCTTTGGATATTTCCTCTGCTGCTACAAAAAGTAGCATAAAGTTGGTCGTTAAGAATGCGCTTTGTTAGCCCCAGTGCCCATATTTTCAAATCTTAATGCCCATATTTGTTTTTCATAAAATTTATTTTTATTTTTTTGTTTTTTTACAATTTCAAGTTCTATTTGGCTTAAAGAAACACCCTTTATAAGTATTTCATTAGTTATTATAGAAATAATATGCAAAAGGCAGAAAAAACATGCAATTACTAGCGAGAGCTAAAAATTATAAAGGAAATAGGAAATGTGGGAGTCTACGAGGGTAGAGAATGGGAAATTAAATAGTCAGAAATAATGAAACTATTTTAATTAAATCTTCTTATTTTTAAATCAAGCTCAAGGTCAGGTTATGCAAAATATATTTATTTAGAGTTAATCCAATATTTTATTTATTTATTTTATATATAAAATTCTGCAATTTTAAAATATTTTTTAAATTCTGTTATTTTAAGTAAAATTTTTCAAATTTGCTACATGAAATAAAATTTTCTTCATTTCGTTGCAATTTTTATTAAAATTTTACAAATTTTGCTATAAAATATTTTAAATGTTGCTATTTTCATTAACTTTTTTAAAATTTTTAAATGCTTTTTTAGCAAAATTATAATATTTGTAATCAAATATTTCAAATTCGATTATTTTAAGTAAAATTTTAAAAATTCAATTATTTCTATTTTTTAGTAAAATTTTGTTATTTTAATAAAATTTTCGAAATTCTGCTATTTTAAGTAAAATTTTGCAAACTTGCTATTTTTAACAACATTTGCTAGATTTTAGTATTTTTAATAAAAATGTACAAATTTTGCCGTTTCCATTAACATTTTAAAAATGTTGCTATTTTTAGCAGAATTCTGTAATTTTTCTTAAAAATATTTTGTAATGTTGAATATAATATTTTTTATTTTTAGTAAAATTTTGCTATTCAAATCAAATTTTCGAAATTCTGCTACTTTAAGTAGAGTTTTGCAAATTTGCTATTTTAAATAAAATTTTCTAGATTTAAGTATTTTTAATAAAAATTTACAATTTTTGCTGTCTCCATTAACGTTTTTAAAATGTTGCTATTGGAAGCAAAATTCGAAATTCTACTACTTTTAGTAGAGTTTTGCAAATTTTCTATTTTTAATAAAATTTTCTACATTTTGCTATTTTTATTTAAATTTTACAAATTTTCTGTTGCCATTAACATTTTAAGAATGTTGCTATTTTAAGCAAAATTTGCTATTTTTAATAAAATTTTCCAAATTTGGCTATTTTTGTACAATTTTTCTATTTTTAGCAAAATTTTGCTATTTTAAAAACTTTTCGAAATTCTGCTATTTTTAGTTAATTTTTGTAAATTTGCTTTTATAAATAAAATCTTTTACATTTTGCTATTTTAAATAACATTTTCAAAACGTTGCTTTTTTTTAGCAAAATATTGCTATTTTTAACCAAATTTTCCAAATAAAATTTTAAATAAAATTTTCAATATTTTGCTTTTTTTATTAAAATTTTAGAGTTTTTAGGAATATTTTTTGTATGCTGCTATTTCCATTGAGATTTTTATTATGTTACTATTTTTTAACAAAATTATGCTATTTTTAATTAAATCATCTAAATTCGGCTATTATAAGTAAAATTTTAAAAATCCTGTTATTTTTATTTTAAATTTTAAAAATTTTGCTATTTTTGGTTAAATTTTTCATATTTTGCAACTTTTAATAAAATTTTAAGTTAAATGTCTCTGCAACTCCTCGTACATTTAGTACTCTTTAATATTTTTAATTGTTGCGACTGTAATTTTCATAATTAAGTGTGGGTTGCTGATATGAATTTCTCTACAATTAAGGTAGTTGATGTTTATTTTGTTTGGCTGTGTCATTTTGTTGGTTTCCAAAGATTTTAAATCATTCTTTTTAACATTATAAAAAAAAAAACTATAATTGTACGTTATTTGTAGTAAATTTTAAGTGCTTAATCTTTGAATGGAATTCAATTTATTTAATTGTCTATTTATCTGGGCAAAGCAAAAGTTTGGTTTTTCTTTGGATTTATACAGTCTGGGCTAATAGCTGGCGAAAGCAATTAGAAACATTGAAAATATGAAGCTCTTAAGCAGTGAGATCAAAGTAAACTTAAGTGGCTTATAGAGTGAGAGAAATGCTGGAATTAGGGTAATTGTGGTGAAGAGAATTTTTTTGAATAGAAAACATAAACTAGAAAATTTTGGAAATTTTACTATTTTTAGTGAAACATTTGCTACTTTTTTTAGAGAAATATTGTAAGGGAAATATGTATATTAAAATTTGGTATTTCAAGGAAAACTTTGCTATTTAAAAAAAAACTCAACATTGTGATATTTTTAATAAAAAAATTGCTATTTTTTATTGAAATTTTAAAATTTTAGTAAAATGTTTCACACATTTTGCTAATTTTAATAAAATTTTCGAAATTCTGCTATTTTTAATAATAATTTGACTTGTTTTTAGAAAAATGTCTAAACTTTTGCTTTTCAAAATTCTGCTATTTTAGTGAAACTTTCAATATTTGGTTTTTTTTTTAATAAAATGTTAAAAATTCTTCTATTTTAAATAAAAATGTTGCTATTTTGTAGATATTTTTTTTTGCTATTTTTGTAGAACTTTTAAAAATTTTGCTATTTTAGTGAGTTTTTCAAAATTTTGCTATTTTGAACAATGTTTGCATTTTTATTAAAATTATGGTATTGTTTTTTAAAAAAAAATTTTTTAA
Organism: Pollenia labialis; assembly: GCA_949318255.1. Taxonomy (NCBI): domain Eukaryota; kingdom Metazoa; phylum Arthropoda; class Insecta; order Diptera; family Polleniidae; genus Pollenia; species Pollenia labialis. The sequence goes on along the minus strand of OX439141.1, from coordinate 26,932,338 downwards.
TATTTATATTTACTACATAAATTTTCAAAGTTGTGCTATTTTTAGTAAAAATTTTTAATCCAGATTTTGATATTTTATTTAGGCTAAAGTTCATCAAATTTAATTTTCATTAAATTATTTGTATGAAGAAAAGAATTTTACAACATGAAATTAATTTTAAAAAAACCCTCTGAAGAGATCGAGTGGTTGCGATTGAAACATGTTAGGGTAACCTGTCCATAAAAACGCTTGGGTTCGAGCCCAGCGTCTGTCAAGAATGCAAAATTAACAATAAATTTTAATTATTTTCATGTTTTAAATTTCCTTTCTTCATAAAAATAATTTAATGAAAATTAAATTTGATGAACTTTAGCCCAATTAAAATATCAAAATTTGGATTAAAACCCATAAACAGTTCAACAAAATAACCACAATACTAATTATTTAGTAAACATTTTTAAACTTTGCTATTTTTTGTACTTTTTTCTAAATCGTGCAACTTGAGATAAAAAATTTTTAAAACTAATTTGCTTTCATTAAGAAAAATTTTGCTATTTTAAGTAAAATGTTTAATGTTCTGCTACAAGGTAATAGCAAAAACTAAAAAAAATTGCACAATATATAAATAAAGTTTTCTTTTACAATAAAATTATGTACTTTCAAAATTTCAAATTTATGCTTTAAAAAAAAGCACAACTTTTTTCGTTTAAGCCCAAATTTATTATTTTCTTTTATTTTTTCGTCGTTTTCTTTTTTTTGCTTTACCATTTGTCATATCCGGTTCCTGTTAATATTGTTTACGATTATTGCCTCATTATTGACTCTCTCTCTCTCACTTTAAAATTGTATTCAACAAAATTCATTTCCTTTTTTCACTAAAACAAATTCTTTATGAAATTTTTTATATTTTTTTTTCTTCTTATTCGAACAGATAAAAAGCGACTTTTTTAATTTATTGTTCATTTAAAGTCCAAATTTTTAGCTAAAAGGGACAAAACTTTATGTCTTAAATTTTTTTTAAGAAATTTTTGATTGTGTGTTTTAATAAAATCAGTTAAATACCTGGTGGTTTTGTTAAAACAACCCCACTAATATAATGAAAAACTTTTTCACACAACAAAATTTATAATTTTGTCACAGACTTTCTCTATGAAAAGTATTGAAAAAGAAAAACTTTTTTTATATTTTTGCTTGTAGCTAAATAACGAGAAAATTACTGTTAAAAAAAACAAAAAACTTTTGCTGTCGCCAAAAGACAAGCAGCAGCATAACATAAAATATTATTACGCTTTTACTTTAATAAGTCTTCTTTTATTTTTTGCGGTGAGAAAGTTTATAACTTTTTGGCTTTATCTTTAAAAAAATAAATTTAACGGAATTTATTCTCTTACAAAAATAAACTCTTAAGAGATTTTTAGGTCTCAGGTAGTTTTTGAAATAAAAAATAAAATATGTTATTAAACTACAAAATTAACATCAGGAGGTGTATTTGAATGGTTTGATCAAAAATTTTTTTTAATAGGGGTAAAAATATTAACTACTTCAGGATTAAAAAAAACTATTTTTTGTACACCTTAATGTATGCAGCACTTTTTGATGGTGAGGAAATTTCCCTATAGGTTTACTAGTTCAGTAGTTTCCTTAGATATAACCAGATTTAAAAAAGGTTTCTAACGAAATACAACTTTAATATATAGTATGTGTTTAAATATTTAATTTTGAAGTGAATTTCTGTTAATAAATAAAGGTTTGCTTATGTTTTCAAAAGGTTTCTTAAATTATTTCTCTTGTCTCGGTAATTCGGACATTCCGATATTTCGGACACCACATGGTTTTTAATTGTCCGGATTATCGAGATTATTCTGTAGTACAATTTAGAAAAGTTTTTTAAAAATTAATAAAGGGTCCGCCAAATAACTTTTTTTTGAAAATGCTATAAAAAAAAACTACTGAATATTTCCTCAAATTTGTCTAGAAAATAACAAATTTTATTGCCAACTACTGATACCGCTTTAGATTGATTTAACTACGGATGGATTGATTTTTGTTTTGAGTTAAGGATGGGCAAACTCAAGAAGAGCTTACAAAATCATTGGGAGCTACTCAAGCAGCAATTTGAAGCAGCTGGATTTATCTTAAAGCAAGGAAAAAGGATGGGTATCACAAGAGTTGTAGCCGAGAGACGAACAAGCAAATTTGTATTTAAAATATTTACTATCATTAAATTTGCTGTTTTTTTATTCCTTTTAAATCCTTTTTATTTTTTTCTTTTTGCTTGGTTAGTACCCCACCTTCTGTCACCTGCAGCATGAATTGTCTGTAATTAACATTTTCGTTATTGTACCGGGAATAGAATAAAACACTAGGCAAATAATAATGCTGTTTTAACAAACAGCAATCTGATAACACTCATATGATTCTTTCAATTGAGGTGGAGTAAAAATAGCATAAAAGAAAAAAACAAGTTTTCACAAACAAAGAAAGTGTCTCGCACACACACAGAAGTCATAACCACAAGCTTTTTTGAAATAAACTCCCATGCTGCAATGGCCTTAAAGCATTAATCCTGGTAGGATAAATTTTTGATGTCCGTATCCATAAACATATGAAGTGCTGAGATATTTATGTCGATTTGTCTGTCTTTTTAGAAGTCTGAGTTTATTACTCAACATTTAAAAGACATAATTGACTGTATGGCCTTAAGATAAGAAAAAAACAAAACAGCCTTAAACATTATTGTTTTAATAGAGAGAAAGGGAAAGCATATTTTCTATATTTGTTTCTTCTTATTTATTTTGGAAAGAGTTTGCTTTTTGTTGCCCCTTAAAATATGTTTCTGTTTTTGTTGTTCGGTTTATAGCGATGACTTAAAGCAAGTTTATGCTTAAATTAAATGGCTTTTAAGTTTTGATTTAATTAAATTTGGATTTCTAACAGTAGACTTACCACCACTGAGCCAACCAACCAGCAAATCAAAAATGTAAGTTATTTTGTGCGTAACACCTAAATTTATACTTTCGATTAGTTGAGGTTTCTGGGCTGTTATTGTATTTCCAGCAATTTTTGGTGGTTTAATTAAAAGCAGCATTAACATAATTTAACAAAAGTTTTTTTATAACACGATAAATTTTAATGGCTGGCCATTCGATAAAGAGATTTTGTAAAAAAAAAAAATGTCCCTTAAAGTAGGCAACGGTTTTTAAGTGTTAAGTAATAAGTATGAAGAAACAAATTTTATTGTTTATGGTATTTTAATTAAACCAATTTCAATTTAAACTTTTAAAATTTAATAGCAGTATACGCAAATTTTAAGTTTTAAAAAGTTTGCTATAAAAAAAAAGTTCGAAAATTTTACTTTTACAATAGAAAAATTCCCTCATAAATAAAGGCAAATTACACTTTTTAAAAAAATATGTAAGCCTCCTTTTCATATGCCTTAAATTTATCCTCCCTACAGTATGCTTTCTTTTTGCATTCTATTTGTCTTTCGAAATGCAAACAAAAGATTGTCAAGTATGTTTGCGGCTTGCTTTATTTAATTTTTATTTTCTCATTTTCTATATTTCAGCGAAAAGAAAAATGAACAACATGTTGTTCTCAAGAAATAATAAATTTATTTAATTTTTTCAAAAAATTCTCAAAAAAAAAACTTACATGGCTGCATTCAATTTTCAAGCAAGCAAAGAATGTGTGTTTTTGCAAAAAAAGTAATAAGAGAAAACATATATGAATAATAAAGAAATCAAGTAGAGTGAAAAATATTTAAAAATGAAATCCCTGTAATGTATGCTATGAAGTGGTTTTTATTATAAACAAGCAGGCAACATTGTTGTTGGAGTGTTTAATACAACAAAAAGGGGTTTTAATGTGAAGTGTGTGTGAAGCACGAGAGTTTTTTTTTTCTTATTTAAAATGGCAAACAAAACATTACAAAATACTTTTGATAACCTCCTTAAGATATGCTTTAAATGTTTGCTTAAGGTGTTGGCAGTTGCTTTCATTTTCTGCATAACAATGAACGCGTTGTTTTATAAATATTCATGTTAATGTTAAATTAATTGGAATAGGTATTGTATAAAGTGGAAAGGTGTATGTAAAGCTAAAGAAAAAAATAAAAGCAGTCTTACACATAAATGACGTGCTGGCAGATTTTAAGGGTTAAGTAAATGAAAATTATCATGTTAATAAAATTAAGTCAATTAAAACAAAATTTTAAAACAAAGAAGTTTGCTTTAAGCTTGCTTTAAGTTTAAAACAGAGAATTTCTAACAGTTTTCTTTTCCTTTGCATATTTTTAGGGAAAAATTATAAGAATAAAAAGTGGCAGAATTTCAGGCTTTCAATACTTGGTTGATTAGTTAGAAACTTTTATATAATTTTTACTTTTTGTCCAATACATAATTAATTTTTTTGGTAATTTTAACTTTCACAAAAACAAATCAGCTTTTCAACAAAAATATTTTCACACTTTTCGAACGATTTTAATCAATTAAACAGACATTACGGCATTCACTCTTTAAAAAAAAAACTATGAAATTTTTTAAGAAGTTATATTTAACAAATAAATTGTTTAAGTAAACAAACATTTTTTTGTTTAAAGTCGTTAGGCTGTCTAAAGACAATGTCTCAATAAAAAACTGAAGCATTCTGTTAGAATTATAAAATCATACTGCATACTTTTTGAGAAACTTAGGAAAAATATATTAATTTATTTTACACAAAAAAAAATTTTTAAATAATTATGTCAGCTTAGGAAATATATTTGCATAGTTTAAGGACGTTTGCATAAAAGTTTTGGAAAGGGAGTAGGGAAAAATTTTTATATTCAATATGAAAAAGGTTTACTGTTAGGATTATTAAATTTTCTTGCATATTTTTTTAAAGGGGAAAGAAAAAAGCTTAGTTATTATATGAAATTAAAAATAAAGTGGCATGCATTAAGGACTTTTGCTAAGTAATGGAAAAAAAAGAGAAAATGCTTTAATTCCACAAATGGTTCATCTCGATAAGAAGAATCGGCTTAAGTTAACAAAAAACCATTGCATACTTTTTGGATTAACTTCTAAGCTATATGGCGTTTTAAATATATTGATGAACTTAACGAAAACTCTTTAAAATTTATAAAAACACTATCTGTTTAGGTTAAATAATTATTTAAAAAAAACATAAAAACCTACATTTATTCTTTATAATTTATAAATTCTTTAATCATTTTAAAAGTTTTTGGTTTTAATCTATGAAGCATACTGTTTAGCACTTTTTAATGTCAAATTAAGTTGCCTATTTTTAAGAGAAATTTTCTTTAAATAAACGTTGGTAAAAAAAAAAAATAAATAAATTTAAAAACCCTAAAATTAACTTAAGATAATTAACTAAAAATTTGTTGTTAATCTTTTCCCTATTATAACTTTTGTTAAGTTTTACTAACACTGCAATCCTCTTACCAAACCTTACACTATATGCAGCATACCCTAAGGAGTTAAAGGAATTAAATGAAGAACAGTTTGTTTGATAAACCATGAACAGATAAATCAGTTAGAAAACTTAAAACCTTATGGAATTAATTGCTCAAATGCAACTTATAAATATTAAATATGGACAAATATTTTAAAACCATTAGTTGCTTGCACTTAAGAATAATGGAATTTGGTTTATTTTAAACGACATTCAATGGACTTTATTTTATTATTATTTTTCTTCTTTTATTGCAGGAATTTCTAAAATAAAATTATTTCCTATTAAACAAATATAAAGCCTGTAGAGTAGGCTGCAATATTTGCATTCTAAACAAATTTAAAGTTTACCATAAATAATAAAATACAAATATGCATAGCATACTTTTAGGGGGCAGTATTTTGAAGCATAGAAATAGGAGCAATAACACAAAAGATTTGCAATAGGCAGAATAGAATTTTTGTTTCTACACAAATGAATTTTGTTAACGTTTTGTTACTCCAGAAGATGGTGTGACATTTTTCTCAGGCTAAAAATTTTTTTTATTTTTTTTTATTCTGAAACATGTTTAATACTCTGCTATAGATGTAGCTCATATTGCCCTGCAATTTCGATTATAGTGCACAAAACCGGAAATATTTTCCACTTTTCTAGTCGCTTTCCTTTAAACCAATAACAATCCTATTAGAAAACCATGAATATTGAATGAATAAATGCATAATAGACGCTATGACAAACAACAAAAAAAACTAAGACTATAAAGAGCCGCCTAACAACAGGACAACAAATGTTTGGGAGACAAAACAGAAACAAAATCCTTATTTGCAGACAACAAATGTTGTAAACATACAAATATATAGAAACTATAAAAAATAAAATAGTAAACGAGACAGAAAAAATGTGTAAATGTTATAAACAAATAAAAGCATATAATATTACAGAGTCAACTAAGTAAATGCAATCTTGAAAATATCCCGACAAAATGCATGTTTAGTTGAGAGTCTGCATGCATTTCAGTGGAAAATTTAAACGAAACGTTTGTTCATATAGAAAATTACATAGACAAATGTACTTTAGAGCTCCCCAGTTATGTAAAATGGAAGTTTTCTTTAAAGGAGGCGGGTTAGTCCAGCAGACACCATTTAAAATTATTCACTCATTTAAATGACAAACATTGTTTGGTTGTGGGAATGGTAATCTAAATGCTACACACTTGATGTTGGATTGTGTGTATTATTAGCTGTCAATACAATGACAAAATATGAGAACATTGTGGCTAATAGTCATTGAAGTTTTTTTATACTGAAATAGATTTGAGTAAAGCTACAAGTAGCACCAAATTGAAGTTTGTTAATTATATAAAAGGTGGTTAAATTTTAAGAGCCGATGTTGATTTGTGGTTAATTTTTAAGAGCCGATGTTGATTTTGAATAAAACACAAATTATTGGTGAAATTATTGTAATTTCTTTTTATTATGAGGAATAATTGAGGTTCTATGCCGCTAATGTGCCGAATTAACTCATCATTTAGCTCTTCAATTATTGCTGGCTTATCGACGTACACCTATTCTTTCAAATAACCGCAAAAAAATAAGTCCAATGGTGTCAAATCACATGATCTTGGCGGCCAATTGATATCGCCACCACGTAAGACAACACGGCCAATGAATTTTTCGCGCAAAAGAGCCATTGTTTCGTTAGCTGTGTGGCAAGTGCCACCTTCATGTTGAAACCACATATCGTCCATATCCATATCTTCCAATTCGGGTCATAAAAAGTTCGTTATCATCTTACGATAGCGAACACCATTCACAGTAACTGCCTGACCGGCCTCATTTTGGAAAAAAATACGGCCCGATGATGCCGCTGGCCCATAAACCGCACCAAACAGTCACTCTTTGTGGGTGCATTGGTTCAAATTGAGTTAGTCTAAAATGCAGAAAAAAAACTTGACGTTTGAATCCCGAGGACGTTAAAGGACAATTGTGTTTGTCCGAAACGTTGTCTTAGGGTTATTGTAAAAGAAAGTCAGCTAAGCGTTGCGGTGCGCATAATCGTCCATCTAATCGATATGGATCGATTCGAGGCCACATTTACTCGTTTGGGAAATATTCATCTAAATCAAGCCAGTACCATGCGTACATAAGAAGTTATCTACGCTGTAGATGTGTGTATGACAGAAAAACCAAATTTAAATATCCAACGGCGATCTCAGAAACTCGGACTCCTCTGCCAGTCCATTACTTGAAAAATTGTTTAAGAAAGAAATTTGCCTACATCTATAAAAGACCCAACTGGTGCAATAATTTAAGCTAGCGGACCATCAAATGTGCCGTATGCTCGGAGAATGAGCTGGGAATTTCCTGCTGATTCTCAGCCCATTCTATCATAAAATCCTTTTTAGCATTGAGGCCAATTTCTGGCTTAACGGGTATGTAAACAAGCAAAATTGTCAATTCTGGAGAGACCACAATCCTTATGAGACTCTTGATCCCGGAAAAATTACTGCATGGTGCGGTTTGAACTTGTTTGTTTATTTTCAAAAAAAGGTATAGGCATCTAAGGGCCATTATTACAACTGGAAGTTAGCTAAAGTTAAGATTAAATTTACAGATAGTAATGTGTTATATGTGTTAAAATCATTTGTTATCTACCGGTTAACAGTTAACGCCAAGTTATAATAATGGCCCTAAAATATATAAAGTTCCTTTAAATCCCGCAATTATAAGTTATACACCCAACAGATTTCAAAATAAAATAGCTTAATTTGGGTGCTACAATTTTGTTATAAAATAGCTCCCTTAATGAGCTTTATTACGTTAGAAAAATAACTCTGTTTGGGGGCTTAATTTCTCTACAAAAAAAGAGCTTCAAATAAGAGCTTTTTTTAACAGCTATATTTTCACAGAAAAGTTTATTTTTCAAGAACAAAAGCTATACTAAAGAGCTTTATTCCTAAAGGAAACTAGTTTCATTTAAAAGCTATATTTTTATGAGCAATAATGATAGCTTTTTTTCAATAAAGAAATTACACCATTTGGAAGCTTTATTTTTAACCAGGATTAACTTAATTTTCTAGCAATATTTTTATAGAAAAATAACCCTTGGCAGCTGTTTTATTTTCTACCTTATTCATGTTGCTCTCAGTATAATTAACTCTGTGTTGCGGTTAGAAACAAAGAGACAAAGTGTAAATTTACCGTATAATAAGCATTATTTGTTCAAAAAGCTTTAAAAGTTGGAGTACTTTACTCTGGTTTGAACAGAACGAGGGCAGTTCGGTACCCAAAGAGACCATAAAATATTCTGTAAAACATGTTCACAATATTTGAATGGCTTGATATTTCAATAAAGCTAATGTTGCTGCAGCTGACGAGGATGGTGATTACGATGACCAAACTTATAAACAAGGCTCATAAGCAATTTTTGCAAAAAGAGTCGTAAATGAATGAATATGAATGGTTTGGGTAAATAGTTGGTCAACATATAAAACAACACATAAAAAAAATACAAAGAGAAAATAAAATATATAAAACAAATGCTTTCTATTATTCCCTATAGCACCACAATGCGGGGGACATTTGTAGTACGTAGAGCCAGAAAGGAAGGAAATATGACAGGAAATGGGGTGTAGAGTTCAGTACGAGTTTACCAGTAACATGGTGTCCATGTTAGACATTTTTTTTTTGCTTCAAACAATTGATATTTATTGAAATGTTAGCAGGAGTGGTAACAATATACAAAGAGTGTAAAATTGTCTGAGGGTAATTTGTAAAATGAATTTGAAAGGATTTTTTTTTCCTGTATGGTTTGGTTTCAATAGAGGTTGGTAATAAAACATGTATGAAGTTTTTAAAGTAATAATGACAATTGTAAACAGAGATTTAAAAAAATGATAAAAAAGAACTTGCAATTATTTATAAAATTAAGAACAACTTACTTTAATCACATTTAAGTGCACTTACCTGAAAATAAAAGAAAAAATTAATTTAATAACTGCTTATTTTTATTTCAGCTCTATGTTTTTCTAATATTTAATTATTTATTTTCAATATTTCGCTAACCTTTGGTTAGCTTCGTCAGGAAATTTTAATATAAATAACAAAAAACAATAACAAAATTATGAAAAAATTGTTGTCATCAATTAAGTTTAAAAACCATAATAACAAAATAAAATATAACGTATAACAATGCATATAAACAAGTTTAATTTTCGGAAATTTTTAATGAACATTTTTTTCAAAAAAATTATGTTTTATATATAATTTTAATCCAACCAAATTTTTAAAGTTAGGTTATTTTAAGAAAATTTCCCTGCTTAGGGAAATTTTTATTTTTAAAATTTTTTCTAAAAAATAAAGCTAAATTTACTTAAAATTTGTCGGGTTGCAAGTTTTAAAAGCTAATAAATAAAAAATTTGTAGTTAATTTGCTGAGTATGTGAGCGAAATTGATGGTTCAAAAAAAATGGTTAAAAATGTTTCTTCAAAATTCAAAATTTCCCAGTAATTTGATCATTTTTTTCAATGAGATATAATATGTTATACTAAAGTTATTATTTATCTTTCATTTGGCTCTAATTTTACTTAAATTACCCCTATTTTAAAAAGTTCCCTTTTTTGGGAAATTTTTTTTGGAATAATTTTTGTATATTTTAAAGCTAGTTTTATCTTAAACCTCTTTAAATAATATTTACTACATTAAAAATTGCACTATCACGCTCGTAGAATCTTCAAAAATTTAAGTTTAAGAAATTTCAGAAGAAAAAATTTCTAGTTCATAATCAATTAATGTAAAATTTTACAAATTCTTTTATTCAAGATCTTGTTTTTTTTTAAAGTTTTGAAAAATTTTCCTTTTTAGGGAAATTTGTATTTTTAAAATTTTGCCTTCATTTTTAAAGCAGATTTATTGAAAAAAACAACTCCAAAAAATTAAGAAAGCAAAAAACTTTAAATAGTCACGAAGTCTTTCCTGCCTCTAAAGTTTGTTGTTCAGTATCACATCCTTGTTTCCGATTTATACCTTAAGCCCTATTTCCATTACATTTACATGACCGCAATTGTTTACTAAAATTGTTTAACATTTATTATGGCTTAAACAGAGAATATGAGGAATGGCCTCCCAAGTTTGCCTCCAACACACTTTTTTTCAAGCAAATTGCTTTATCGAAAATTGTGCTTAGCATACCGAAGCGCCTAAAAGTATACTGTTTTTAAATGCTATTATAACGCTTAAATGGCCATATGTTGTGTTAAGTATACTACGTACTATCTCTAGCAAATAGCTAACATTAAATTAAACTTTGGAACTACTCAACCATCCCTTTTCTCAAATGCAACCAACCAAACAACAAACATTATTGCAACATACTCATCCATATTTACACGAAGGAAGTGGCTGCGACAAACAGTAGCAGCAGTTGCACAAAAAAAATCCCACGTTCGTTCGACATTAAAAACTCACATAACCGCTAGTCATTTGTGGCATTATTTAATGACACTTTAACCGAAAAAATATCAGGCAATACTTGTTTTTATTTAGTTAGTTTGGTCTTGTTTTAAATCAACTTCTCCGTTAAGTGAAAGAATGTAAAGGCGTAGGTAAAAAAAAAGCAAAATCGCAGGCATCTAAAAAATGGCCGAAAGTTTTAAAAAGATTTAACATTTTTGTATGTAAAAAAATATGTGCGTACAAGAAAAAACATTTTTGAACATTTAGGCCGCCAAGACACTTTTAGGTTAGCCAAGACATCTTTAGGTTAGCCAAGACACATCTTATTAGTTAATTATAGTATTGATTAGCAAACATTTTCAGAGATTTATAAAAGTTTCTGTCATAACCACCTTTAAATGCAGTTGAGTTTATTTTTTAAGGAATATAAGAAAATAATAAAAAATCTATTGAGCAGCCCGACGGCCCTATGCTCCTTGCAACCGTAACAGAAAAGATACTTTGTATTTAGTCAAGACATAGTAATAAGATTTCGTACAGGTTCAAATTATTATGAGGATTAGAAATATTGAAATACTAGCCAAGACACAAGAATAGAATGAAGGTCAGATTAAACAAAGACGAGTAGTACAATATTCAAATGAAAAGAAATTAACTAAATTTCCACAAAAAAAAACAAAGGAAAAGGAATTTTTAATTATTAAATGCCCTTTGAAAAGGAGAAGTACTATAAAGAACATACAGAAAGATTTAAAAGCTAGTTACACAGAAAAAATTATTGCCGAATTATTTTCAAACAAACGATTGTTTGAAATTTTTTTTAATTTCTACAAATTTTATTACTGATTCAATTAATATTTTTGTTTGATTTTTATTTAACCAACAAAAATGTTGACAACTTTTCAATAATGTAATATACTCGCTATTGGTTTCAATTTTTCATAATTTTGTATGAAATATTTAACGCTCTTTAATGTTGTCGTTTTTTGCATTTTTTATTTATGTGAAATATAAGAACAACAACACAAAACACATACAGTTTATTTTTGGACGCTTTAAAAAAGTACAACAAGAAGAAATATTATAAAATAGCGCGACGAGGTTATTAGTAAAAAAACAAAAAAATTGCAGGTAAAAAAAAGGTTTCATTCTTTTTTAAACAACAGAAACAACAACAACATTATAAGAAACAAAATAAATTTTTGGTTGGTTTCAAAGTTGGGAAAAAAAGAATGAAAAACAAAATCCCGTATTCAATTTTTGAAAACTGTTTACTCAAATACATCAAATACAAAAATAAAATGATGACGAAAAACATATCGAGTCGGTCTGCTGCCGTTGTTTGTTACATTTCTTCTTCTTTAGCCAAGGAAAGGATACAGCAACAGTGAGTGATGAAGAAAAACATTGTGTGTATAAACAAGACTTCGTTCAAAAATAATTCCAACAAAACATGTGTCTCAAAACCAGCCGCCGCTCTGCTTCTGCCTTCATCTTCTCCTTCAGTGATAGCTTGGGTGCGCGTCATTGCTTGTGCAAAAAATTTTTGTTTGATTCAGCAAAATTATTTGTTTGAAATTTATATGAATTTTAGTAAACATTTTGTTTGATTATGTAAATTATTTGTTTGAAAAAAATCAGTGTTTTTTTTTAGTAAACAAAATGCGAATAAATTGTTTGAATATGCGAATTTGTTTGTAGGACCGATTTCAGACAAAAAATGTTTTGATACTACAAATTTTTTGTTTGAATTCGAAAAATAATTTTTTCTGTGTAGCATAACAAAATATGTATACAAGAAGAGTAGAATATATTCAAAACACCCTAAAGTTAGCTTAGACACCTAAGTCAGGACACAAGTGTTGCAATTTTCCTTTTAAAAAATAAAATGTAACACAACTTTAAACAATGAGAGCACCAAGAGTACTAAAGATTATCAACGATTTTTAGAAATGTTGATATCTATTTAGTTTCCAAGGAATGCTACAGAATCTTTGTTTCTAGACATATACGAAAAAGATAAGAAGCTTTTAAGCAGCCAAGACACAATCAAATTAGTCAAGACACGAAAATCAAATTAGTGCCCATTCACATTATACGATTTTTATCGTTGCGATTCTTACCTTATGTCCGAGAGGGGAGAGAGGAATTAAAAGGGGTACACACAGTGTTACCGTCGGATATTTTCAATAAGTACCAAAAAAAGGGGATATCTAAAAAAAAAGTGGCACCGAAAAGGGGATTTTTATAAATAAAAGTGGCACAACTTTTCAAATTAAAATAAGTTCACCACATAATGTATGTTTTACGTTTTTTTCTATTTATTTTAAATAACATTTTATAAATGGTATAAAAACATAGCAAAAAAACATATATGTAGTAATTATATGCACTAAAAAACAATTGATCGTATTACAATAGACATACATACTTATGGCTCATTTGTTGCAAAAATTACAATAAATATTTCTCTCGAGAAGTTATTTTTATAAAATACTAGCTTAACCCGGTGCGCTTCGCTACACTGCTTTAACCACTTTATCGGTTGAGAGATATTTAATATATGCATCCTATGGAAGGTAGTTCCCCCCTGCGCCTACCCGCTATATTTTTATTTTCAAAGTGAAGTATACCATAAGAGTGACTTCTACAAAGTTTGAACTTTCTCACTATAACAGTTTTTAAGATATGCGATATTAAACATTGCCGTCCTATGGGGGGTAACACTTCCCCCGCTGCTATTTTATTTCAATTTTGGGGCTCAGAAGATCCTACTACCAAAAGTTCAACAAATTGCTTGCAGCGGCTCTTATTAATATTTCTATCTATGAGGGGTACTGCTCCTCCTCTGGCTACCCCGCCCATTTCTATATTGCAATTCATAGTTTACCATAATAGTAGCTTTAACTATGTTTGAAGACTATCCCTTTAATTGTTCTTCAGTTGAGCGATATTTAATATATCGATCCTATGGGAGGTATTTTCCCTCCTACGCCTACCCGCTTTATTTTTATTTTCAAAAGTGTAGTATACCATAAGAGTGACTTCCACAAAGTTTGATCATTCTCACTATAACAGTTCATAAGATATGCGATATTAAGTATTGGCGTCCTATGGGGGGAACCACTTCCCCCGCTGCTATTTTATTTCAATTTCGGGGCTCAGAAGATCCTACTACAAAAAGTTCAGCAAAATGCGTCCAGTGGCTCTCAAGATATGCGATAATTAATATTGGCATCCTATGGGGGGTACCGATTCCCCCGCCCCTATCGAAAAAATAAGTAGCCTATTTTATTTTTAGGGCTCACGTGATGTTACTGTAAAAATTTCAGGAAAATCGGTTCAGTAGTTTCGGAATCTATAAGCCAACAAACAAACAAACAAACATTTTTCATTTTTATATACCTATACTAGCTTAACCCGTGCGCTTCGCTACACTGCTTTAACCACTTTATCGGTTGAGAGATATTTCACATATGCATCCTATGGAAGGTAGTTCCCCCCTGCGCCTACCCGCTTTATTTTTATTTTCAAAGTGAAGTATACCATAAGAGTGACTTCTACAAAGTTTGAACTTTCTCACTATAACAGTTTTTAAGATATCCGATATTAAACATTAGCGTCCTACGGGGGGTAACACTTTCCCCGCTGCTATTTTATTTCAATTTTGGGTCTCAGAAGATCCTACTACCAAAAGTTCAACAAAATGCGTGCAGTGGCTCTTATTTATATTTCTATCTATGAGGGGTACTGCTCCTCCCCTGTTTACCCCGCCCATTTTTATACTAAAATTTATAGTTTGCCATAGTAGTAGCTTTAACCACATTTGAAGACTCCCCCTTTAATAGTTCTTCAGTAAAGCGATATTTCATATATGCATCCTATGGGAGGGTTTTCTCCCCTGCGCCTATCCGCTTTGTTTTTATTTTCAAAAGTGTAGTATACCATAAGAGTGACTTCCACAAAGTTTGAACATTCTCACTATAACAGTTCATAAGATATGCGATATTACGCATTGGCGTCCTATAGGGGGAACCGCTTCCCCCGCTGCTATTTTATTTCAATTTTGGGGCTCAGAAGATCCTACTACCAAAAGTTTAACAAAATGCGTGCAGTGGCTCTTATTTATATTTCTATCTATGAGGGGTACTGCTCCTCCCCTGTTTACCCCGCCCATTTTTATACTGAAATTTTTAGTTTGCCATAGTAGTAGCTTTAACCACGTATAAAAACTCCCCCTTTAATAGTTCTTTAGTTAAGCGATATTTAATATATGCATCCTATGGGAGGTTTTTCCCCCCTGCGCCTACCCGCTTTATTTTTACTTTCAAAAGCGTAGTATACCATAAGAGTGACTTCCACAAAGTTTGAACATTCTCACTATAACAGTTCATAAGATACGCGATATTAAGTATTGGCGTCCTATGGGGGGAACCACTTCCCCCGCTGCTATTTTATTTCAATTTCGGGGCTCAGAAGATCCTACTACAAAAAGTTCAGCAAAATGCGTCCAGCGGCTCTTAAGATATGCGATAATAAATATTGGCATCCTATGGGGGGTACCAATTCCCCTGCCCCTATCGAAAAAATAAGTAGCCTATTTTATTTTTAGGGCTCACGTGATGTTACTGTAAAAATTTCAAGAAAATCGGTTCAGTAGTTTCGGAGTCTATAAGCCAACAAACAAACAAACAAACACACAAACACACAAACACACAAACATACAAACATTTTTCATTTTTATATATGTATATAGATATATAGATTTTCTTTAATAAATAGAAACTGGGAATTATTTCCTTCCGAAGGTTACTTTATATTCTATTCAATATTTTTTATTTTTCGAATTATTAGACACCAGCAGAATGTAATGCATTTTCTGGCCCGCTACGGCCTTCGTCAACATTCTTTGTGAATATAATATAAAGTAACCTTCGGAAGGAAATAATTCCCAGTTTCTATTTGTTAAAATTGTTGAGTTAAATACATTAAATTTATAAAGTATCACTATCCAGTGTGACACAAAGAATGCTGACGAAGGCCGTAGCTGGCCAGAAAATGCATTACATTCTGCTGGTGTCTAATAATTGTAAATTTTTCTGTACATACAATTTACCTCATTGCTATCCAAAGGATAGCTAAGGTAAAATGTAACAAGAAAATACAATATAACTATGTAATAGTCTGGTAGTGTATAAAGTCATTTCTGAAAAATTGAAGGAATATGACTATTACAAAAAAGTTTTATAAAAATACATAACTAAAATTTAGCTCATAGAATAAACATTGTTGCAGCAATTAGAAGATATTTATGTAATTTGTTTTATATATATGTACATTAAGTTATATATTTCTTGTACTTTTCTTTCTGAATAAATTTTCTTTGATTTATTTAAGACATTGTATTGCACAGGTTTTAAATTTTTTTTTAGAAGTTTATTTGCCTATTCCACCAGATTCTTATGTTTTTTAGAATGCTATGGCCAAATATGAGTACAGTTTTCTCCCATCACGTCACATTTATCAGAAATCCTAAACAAAAAAACGAAAATATCACTTTTTAAAATTCGTTATATTTAATCAGTTTCGCACTTTAATACAAATAAATACACGGCATTCATACATGCTATTAAATTTAAGTGCAAGTGTTTTAATTTCTTTGGTATAGGATATTTAGTTTTTATCCAAATTCGTCTATTATTGCTTCAAATTATTGTAATCAGCTTTACAAATAGAACAAAACTATACCACTCGATTTTGTTATTAATTGTGGTACAAAACATCTTCCGAAATTACAATAATTGGTGTATCTGATAAATGTGACGTGATGGGAGAAAACTGTGCTCATTTTGTCTTAAGCATTCCAAAAAATATAAGAATCAGTTAGAATGGTTAAACAAACTTTTTCAATGTGTTATATATTAATGGTCAGTTACATACATATTTTTTTACAATTAGTTGTTCTTAAAACGACGACATTTATGTTACAGCTGTAGGGACCAGTGAGGTTTCCGACTAGCCACGGTAAACACATCCCAGAAGGTTCCAACCCTGCTCACTGGGTACGCTGCACATAAAAAAAAATAATCAGGTACTATCTAATCTATCCATAACACAAACACACATGCACCCTACAAATGATACTTTATTCATTTATAAGTATTTTCAGGAAGCGGTTGTTATGCCCCCAGATTGCCCACCCTGCCATGTCACAAGAAGATCCAACACACATTCATTTGTGACCCATAAAAATGTCTTCACTTGGAATCCAATTTTCAAGGCTAGTATGGGAGTTATAACAAAACAGAATGAAAAAAAGTATTTTTTCCTAACGTAAAAAGTATCAAAAAAGTGGCAAGAATTACAAAAAGTATCACATTTGGGTGCATTTAGTAAAAGTGGCCAAATAGTATCCAAGCAGTCGAAAAAGTGGCAAATTGCTACTTTAGTGGCACCAACGGTAACGCTGGGTACACAAGCGAGTGTACTCTTCGATTCACTTTGTTCGCTCATTCGTTCTCTCATTGTTCTCTCATTTGACGAAAAATATATTGAATTTCGGTTGCAAAAGAAAAAGTCGTAACTACAAAAATCGTACAATGTAAACATCAGACTGACTTCAAACAGGAAACGACAATAATCGCAACGACAAAAATCGCATAATGTGAATTTGGACTTAGGTACAGACACAACTGAGTATATATATTATGTATAACAAAGAAAATGTTTTATAGACACATCTGAGTGTGAGTACTATGACATTGAAAGTTTTTTTGAGGCTTTTTTTAATTTCCTATTTTTCCCCTTTGATTCTACTCATTTGGAAAACCTTCAAAGTTCTTCTACATGCAACGCATTAAAAACATAAAAATAAAAATTTAATACATAAGTTTGTCTTCGTATTAAAATTTCATTCAGATTTAGAACACAACAACCAGGTTAAATTTCCCCCCATTAAGCTTTATTGCATAGAGAGAAATATCGAGCAAAACACTTGTGTGTTAACACACTGAAAATATTTAGTCACTGACGTAGTAGTAGCTGACGCAGCATTATAAATAAAACAAAAAGTAGAATTTTCAAATGCTAGTAGGATTTCATGTGATAATCACAAAATCCGTTTATTTTAGTAGCCATCAAATACGATGAAAATATAAAATATGCATACAAACACATACACATAAAAGTCTGACTGTGGCAAAGAGGGAATTCAATATGGCCAAATAAGTATGCAGTACAATTTTTTGTGGTAACTTTATTACATTGCATATGCTTAAGGGGTTGGGAGAGGGAGAGAGAGCGATATTTTCAAGGCTTCTACAACATCCAATGACTGTCTGCAACAGTCAGGCTGATACTGATTACGAACATGTTGTTGTTGTTGCTATACAATTATACTTTCAGTACATGTGTGTATAATGAAATGGTGACCGTTTGCATACTTTTAGGGGTCAGATTAAAAATGAACAATTTAATTGCATACTTAAATATTAATGTTTCATTTTACCCCTTTTCGAAATTAAATAAAATTGATATGTTATTGATCTTGAAAATAAAAGAGAAATTAAATACTTAGGAAAATTGTTTAAATTAAATTTGTCTAGATTACATTTTAAGTTTCTTTTATCAAAAAAACAAATTGCAATGTATATGTAATTCCTGGTAAGATATAAACCAATAAATCCTGCAATATGTTATCTTTTTAATTTCCAAAGCAATTTTTAAAACAATTCCCTTTAATGGAAAATTATTTAAACTTGACCTTAAAGAAATTTCAAGGTAATTTTACAAAATTGGTATCATTTAAAAAATGTTTGCCATGTTTTTTCAGAAATGTAACTTTTAAAACCAAATTTAGAAACTTAAGGCAAATTTTATATATTTCATATTTCATGAATTTTTGTTACTGATAATTTATTATATTGGCCCGCTGAATAATTTGCCGTTAAAATTTGTAAAATATCTTTAAATGTAAAAATTTCCCTTAAATGGGAAATTTTCTTTACTTGAGGTAATTTTAACAAAATTGGCATCATTTTAAAGATTGTAAGTTAAGTTTTGCCGAAATGGAGTTTTTTGAAGCAAAATTTAAAAATTGAATGCAATTTTTAAAAAAACAATTATTAAAAAATGCAAATTTTAAAGAATTTTGTTTATTTTTGTTGCTGATTGTTTATTTGTAATCTTAATAAGGGAAAAGAACTTTAATAGTACCAAAGTATAAAAAAGCTATAAATTATTTAAAAAAGAAGAAAAATTAAGCTTTAGGCATCCAGTAGAAAATGTTCCATAATTATTTTTTGTAATTTATGGCCTTTAAAAAACTTTAAATTCATTCTTGTCTTTTAAGTATACGATTAAAATAATAAAACAGGTATTTGAAGAATTCTTTGCTTATAAATTATTAGGTTTACATAAAAATATTAATTTACAGAAATGCAGCCAAGCAATTTAAACATGTGCTAATATTCCCATTAGAAAACGTACGGCAAAAAAGGTATCAAAGTGTGTCTTTTCTACAAATAAGGCACGTTTAATGTCTAACATTTTATTGTTTTTTTTTAAATTTTAAAATAAAAAAATACATTAACTTAATAGCATCAGGCCATTAAATAAGAATAATTAAAAATAGAAACACCACAACGCAAATTATGGGGGAGATGAAATTATTTATTTAGTTTTTATTGCAAATAATTATGTTTTTTTTCTGAAATAAGCAAAAAAAAAATTATTTAATTTAATTAGAAAGCAAAAAATTAAAACAAAAAAAAAAAATAAGCGACTTTATCAATTAAGAAGAAGGGAAGAAAAAGTTCAATCATAATTTACTTTTACTCAAGAGTCTACAGCAAATTATTCATAATAAAATTGACCTTCAAGAGATAACGAGGAAGAAAATCATCGCACTTAAAGCAATTATGGGAGACGACAATGACACTACTAGCAAGACAAAATGGGGAATTATTGTAAAGAAAAGTTTTTTAACAAAAAAAAAAAAAAACGTTTAAGAAAAGATTAGTCAGTCTAAAGAAAGCTCTTAAACAAGAGGGACTTGAAAATTTTAAAATTACTTTGATAATAAATTTTAAGAACATTTAAAATAGTTTTAAAGAAAAAAAAATGTTAAATATTAAAAATATATATACCGTATTTTTTATAATTTATGTTTTACAAGTGAGTTGCTTAGCTAAAAGAGAAGGAATAAAAAAAATTTTAAAAAAACGTTTTTTAGCTTTCCCTAGCAGCAGTTATAAGACCCAAAACGCCGATTATAAGCGATGAGGCCAAGGAGGAATTTGAAAAACAAGTTCGTTTAGAAACCGAGGAATTCCTTAACAACATTTTCAAAAACCAAATTGGTTTCTTTAATAAGGTCAAGACATCTTTAAGCCCCGAATCTCAGCGTTATAAAGATATCGAGAGTTTTGTTCAAAAATTGGAATTGGCTGAACAGGAGAAAAGTTTGGATAAAAAGGATGAAATGTATTGGGATTCTTTAAGAAAGGTAAAAAAAATTGAACATGCAGGAAAAAACCTCCAACAAAATTTTTTTTAGCGAATATGTTTAAACATATTATGGTTGATTCAACCATATTATTGTTATTGGCAACCATATTGTTGTTAACAAAGTGCTTCATCGAAAAAAAATTTCGTTAAAAATAGTTTTAAAATATTTGTTTTTTCTCGAAAAATGAAAAAAAATCAATTAACGGTAATTTGTTTAATTAAGATCGATAAGTCTACGTTATTGCTTAATGATCGTGATGCGACCGGTTTAGACGATGAAGATTATCAAAAAGTTTTGGAGGAAAATGGCATTAAAAATCTTATGAAAAACTTTTTGGCTGATGTTGTGGTGTATTTTTGGAAAATGGCCAAACATAGCGGTAAAGTGGTGGAGAATACAGTGGACCGTTTAATTGAAAATATGCAAAAAGACAAAGTTGTATTTTAGATTTAAGAAAAGTCTGTATAAAACTGTACATAGTAGTAGAATAAAAAATAAGCAAATGTATAATTGTGTATTAAGTTCTGGCTGGAAAAATTTTTCGAGGCAAAATAATATATTAAAATAAAAATAAATAATCTTAAAATACCGTAAGATAGAAATTTTTTGTTGAAAAATATTATAATACATAAATAATTTTGTTTTAAATTTTATACCAAAACATCAAAATTAATTTTCTATTAAATCTCTGTAAATTACCCCAAGTTAAGAAAATTTCCCTTTTTAGGAAAATTTTTACTTTTAATGATTTTTGCAACATATTTCTTGAAATCGCAATCTTAAGACTTTTTTTTAGATGTAAAATAAAAAATTGTTTAAAACATTTTAATTTTAAACATCAAAAATTAAAAAAAAATTTCAATTTCTTTGAATATTTGAATTTTTTTCTTTCAAAATTCAAGATATTTTTATTTTATTATATCAGCCATTTAAATTTAATTATATGGTGCAAGACTTGTATTTATTACAAAAATTTTTTAAAATACAACAACTTCATAAAATTTCCCTTTTTAGGGATATTTTGTTTTATTAAAATTATGACTATTTTTTAAAAATCGGCTTTTAGAAAGAAAAGAAAAAAGCATTAAATAAAAAATTATAAAAACTTTTATCTTGAACAGCTACCATGATTAATTTTTTTTTCAATTGTTAATAAAAAATGTCTTTTACCTACATCTTGGGAATTATGTTCTGTTGATCGAAAAATGTTTAACATTTGCGGTTCTGACTTGAAATCGCAATCGCAAAACGTTTGTTGACTTAAAAAAGCAAAAGTATGCTCAAGGAAATTTGAATATTTTTAAGAAACAATGCCAGACGCAATCAAAACCATTTTCAGAACACCATGAAATAATTCTGGCGTTATGCAATTTCAATTCGTGCGATTGCCAGAACACGAACGTAAATAAATTTGTCATAGATGTGATTATACATATGACGCAACCCCTTCATTAAACAATCAAAATGTTTAGACTACACTGTCTTGCAATAATTTCTCTCTTTAGGGAAATTTTTTATATTCGAGATTATGACAAATATTTTCTATAAATCGAGTTTTAAAAGCCAAAATTTTAACAAATTTCACTTTTTCTCAAAATTCAAGAACAGTTCCTAACGTTAAAACTAAGAAATTGAGCAAATTAGGCAAGAACACAATTCTAACATGTACATAAGACATTTATTTAAAAAAAAAACTTGTAAATTAATCTTTTTTAAGAAAAATTCCCTTTTTCTTTGAAGATTTTTTTGTTTCGACGAAATCGAATTTTAGAGGCCAAATAGGTATATAAAAAAAAAGCAAAAAAAATTGTTAAAATATATTAAAATTTTTCTTATATTTAAGACATTTTCTTAAAGTCAAAACTAAGGAAAAAATTTTTGCTAAAAATATAAAATAGAAAGAAAAATTAAATTTTAATCAAAACCAAAATATTAGACAAAGCTGGAAAAAATTGTCAAAATAAATTACCCTTTTTCTTAAATTTAAGAATTTTTCTAAACCAAATACCAAGAAAATAAGCAAGTAATCATTAATACAATTTTATGTAGCAAAGCTTCATTCATAATTTAAATTTTATAAATTACCCCATCTTAAGAATAAATTCCATTTTTTTTTTGTGCGAAATTTTTAAATCAATTAAAATGGATAATCATTCAAAAATGCAAATTTCGATCTACCAAAGGTTAAAATACAATTTGGTTTAAGGATTGATGTTTGATTATTGACGTCAGTAGTCGTCGATGGCTGTGAGTCTAAGACGGCCAATCCATCTGAGGAGATCGAGTGGTTGCGATCGAAACATGTCATGCCAACCTGCCGGCCAGGGTTCGAGCCCCGGCCATGGTCAAGAATGAAAGATTATCAATAACAATTTTAATTAATTTTCATGTTGTAAAATTCCTTTCTTCATAAAAATAATTTAATAAAAATTAAATTTGATGAACTTGAGCCAAACTAAAATATTAAAAATTTGGGTTAAAAGCCATAAATAGTTTAACAAAATAACCACAATACTAATTATTTTTTGATATTTTAAAAGAAAAATTTTGCTAAAATTTACTTTATAAAAAATGAAACCATTTCTAGTTTTTAACTGTCTTCTTAAATGTTATATTTTATCCCTATAATTTAAAAATAACTGCTTAGTAAAAAATCACAGCTCCTTTAAAATATGCTATAGAAATAAATAAAATTTTTATGGTTTTATAAAAAAAAAAATTTTTTGCAATCTTTCTATGGTTTACATTGTGCTTTAACTTTAATAAACAAAAAACAAGTTGTAAACATTTTGTAATGTATCATCTACTAACCCTTCATTTAATAACTTGTCCATTTTATGGCTATTTTAACAAATTTACATGTAGTAAACTATTCAAACATAGAGTTTTATTAAAAGTTCAAAAAAAAACCAATATTTTTATGATTTTTGTAAAAACTAACTGACAGCATGAATAAACAAAGGTATGGACAACTAAAATAGAAATAAAACCTGGGGTTGGAGTTTTTAGAAGAATTGGTTTTTTTAACAAAAAGTTGTGTTTTTTTTTCTTTTGAAATGTTAAGCAAAAAATTTTGCCATGGCATTGTGATTTGAAATATTTTTCCATTTATTTATTTTTTCAAAAATATAACTTTATGTTTTTGGAATATTTTTTTATTATTTATTTCATAGCAGTTTCTATTGTCAGAGTTTGAGGTTAAGAGCTATTTGTGTTGCTTGTGCTGCTGTGTAGCAATTAATATAATTGAAAATGTATATTTATTTGAATGCTACTATATGCATATATTTACAGTTTTACTACTGAGACTGGTTAGTAGTTGCTATAAAAAGCAAAAAAAAAAACAGCATATTTTAATTGATAAATGAACAAACATGGTTGGCAAATGAATAAAAAAAAGTATTTTTAAATTCACCAATAATGTTATATTTTAATGGGATTTTTTTTAAGGACTTAAGAGTATTAATTTATATGGTAAATTAAATTTTGTGAAAAAAATATGTGGTCAATTGAAAATGATAATTAATATAGGAAATAAATAAACGGAGAATTAAAATATGGAAAAATGATGTAAAAAAGGATTCACCAAAATCCAGGAATATTGTAATTTAAATTAAGCCCAAAAGGTATGCAACAAAAAATAGAATAATAAAAAATTAAGCTGATACAAAAAAAAATATATAATTTTTTTTTATTTAAACGAATTTTTAAATCCGTTAAATTTTGTTTGTCAATTTGAAGACAATTAAATTAAAAAAAAATTTTATTTATCTTAAGGTATGCTTTATATTTTTACAAGCCCTAAGCCTAAAGGATAGGCAACAAAAACTTCTTTTTACAAAAATGACACTTGTTAACATATTAAACAAAAAAAAAACTTTTAATTTTTGTCAACGTCTTCATGAGTATTAAACTGGTTTACTGTTAGCGGTTCTGGCAACTCGATTATCATTTATGTTCAATTTGGTTTTAATTTGTATTACGAAAACACTGAAGGTCCAACCTAAAGTCTTTAAAAAAATGAGTAAAAAATTGGACTTTTAAATTTTGAAACAGAGACCACAATACTGAAAAAATTGTTTAATCTCGGTGATTTATTTTATTTTATTTGTATACCATTCACCACAGGAGTTAGGCGTATATATAAGTTTGTTAGAAGTTGATTTAACGATGTCCGTCTGTCCGTTGAAATGGGTGTTCCGAACACCCTAGATATGATAAGGACTAGAATGTTACATATTAAAATCACATATAGTCCAGAAAACTTTGCTATTGAAATTCAGCCAGATCGGTCGACAAATGGCTGAGCTATGAACAAAAAACCACGACTACCTCTTATTTTATCCAGAAAACCCTGGTTGTTTTTTTTTAAACCGGAGATCGTCAAGAAGTTGGCGTGGCAATAAATAGAAAAATTAAAACGAAAATCAACATTTTTTATTTTTTTTTTTCGATTTAATAGTGTGCGTTAGTGGTCTTAGGCACTGCATTACGTCAGGAGAAGGGTAAAAAAGATTCGGCACAGCCGAAAAAAGCACTTTTTTGTGTGTAAATTTTTACGTATGAAATTTTATTCACAGAAAAATTTTTTTCACCAATTAAAACACTAAATCAAAATTAAATCAGTTTTAATTAAAAAATCTAATCAAGTGAATTAACTGTTTATTTGATACTATTAATTTGCAGCAGTAAGCAAACTCACAAATGTACTTGATTAAACGATTAATTCACTTGATTAAAAATTTAATTCACTTGATTACATTTTTAAATAAAACTGATTTTATTTTGGATTTATACATAAATTGGTGAAAAAAAAATGTTTCTAAAGGTATTCACGTCATTTTTTTTTTACCATTGCAACTGTTCAAAAAAGCATAGTTGCACTTATTTGACATGAGCAACCCATTTTGCTTGCATCTTAAATTTTCAGCATTTTTGAAAAAAAATTTAAAGCCACGGACCTTCTATTTGACAATAATCAAAGATGCATGCACTTGCGACTATTTTAAAACATTTTCTTAATAAAATTCAATCATAAGATTTTTGAAAATTACACAAAATAAAAAGATCTGGCCTAATCAACCAGTGAAATGCACATAGGAATAGCTTATCCTATCAACAATAAATTTCAGTGTTTTTATCGAGAATAAAAATTGGGAATTAAGCACGAATAACAAAATCGTTTGAAAATAAAATAATTTTATTAATTTAAAAGTCGAATTAATAACTTATCTACCTAAAAAAAAATTCAGACAAGCATACCATACTTTTAAAGCATTTTTTTCAATTTGGCAGTGCCATAAAAAATTGCAAAAATGTTATGTTTTTACTCTGATAATCTTGCACTTACTTAGCCCCTGACAATTTTGCATCGTTTGTGCGAAATAATTGTCTATGTGGTTTTTGTTATGTTTTTACACTTTTGCTTTTTCGCAAGGATGCAACTTTTGGCGTAAACTTTTCTGTGTTTGTTAACACTTTTTTATTTAAGTTTCGGCTAAGCCGAATAAAGCACTCTTACTTGTTATAGTACATCGAGTCCTTACCGAAAAAATAGCTTGCATCATCTCCTAAAACATCATGGTCACATAAGGAACCGTTATGATTTTATAGTAAAAGCAATTGTAGCTTCAGCGACAACCTTCATTGTGGTTTTGTCGCTTAAGTTGTTTTTGGCGTAAGGGCTGTATAGATGAACATTAGGGTGGGCCAAATTGTATGGAAAGGTTTTTTGTTGATGAAGCGTATAGCAAAAACGTAATCTATAGGTGATGAATGAATAATGACGTTATAAAATAATGACGTTTACCAGCACTAAACATTGCCAAGCTTGCTTTTTCTTCTTCCTTAATCGTTCATCGTGCAATGCGCACGCAGTTTGCCAAAATACTTAAATAAAAACTCGCTTATCACAATACCAATATTTATTTTTTGTTTTTAAATTTGGTGTGCACTTTTATTAAAATTTATACGTTGGACACGATACTTCCAACCAAACTTTCGTAATATTGTAGATGGTGTAATTCAAAACAACTCATATTACGCACATCTAAAAAAAATATCTTATTAACAATGTTATTTGATGATCGAAAAGCTATTCGGGATAGATCTATCAAAGAGATTTTACACTATCGAGAAAAATTGTACGATCCAAATAAACTTAGAGTTTACAAAAAATATATCTTAAATTTCGATGCTACCGATTATGTCAATATGGTTGATATGAATAACGACGATATATTATTTGAACCAGCATTTACTCGACAGATTCCACATGATCACTTGGTAGAATACAGATACAGGCGGGCCTCAATTATCCATGATCCGGTTAATCGGTAACCCCGATTAACAGTGATGGCCAATGATCAGTTTTTGTTTTTTGTTTGCAATGCTTTCAGATTGTTTGCCGTGATGGCAGTTGAAAAATATTTGACAAACAACATCACACGACTTTTTTTAAAAAATTGTATTCTTTTTTTTTTGCTTAATGCCCTTTTTTGTCTCATGTTTTTAGTAAAAAATTTAATTTCAAAATGTACATAACTAAACTTCTTAAATATTTTTATTTATTGTAAATATGTACGTTTACCAATATTCACTTGTTAAATAACAAAAATATTAAAAAAAACTTTATAATCAAAATTGTTATTCGATTAACCGTGAAAATCGATTATACGTAATGCTTCTGGTCCCGGCCATTACAGATAATCGAGGCCCGACTGTACTTAGATTTCGATGAACCACCACTGGCTGATCCACAAATTCCAATGCACATACAAGGAACAGAAAGACATGTACAATTATTAACGGGTGTTCCAAAACGAGTTATAGAAAAGAATCGTGAAGGAGTTATGGCAGTGACATTAAAATATAATATTACTTCGTTAAAACATTAAATAGTAGGTCGAGAAAAATATTTAAAAATAAATTGAGTTAAAAATGTAAAAATAGTGTTTTTTTGTTGAAACCTTGAAAATTTTGATTTTTTCAGATCGATTTTTTTACAAAAAGGAGTTCGAAAACAAAAAAGAAGATCGTAATAAAAGGAGTTGGAAATAATCTGAATTTTCATAATCCGCAAAATCTGAAAGGTACCAAAATACCTTGCAAACAAGCCCATATTGAGAAATCTACTATAATTCTATCCGATTTTATGACGAATTTAATTAAATTATTCTATGTTTATATAGAATAATATCTATTTTGAAATTTTGGGGGCTCCAAACCCGACTTAGAGCTATGGTCTCTTGAGCAAAATTTCTCAGAATCACCTATAGATTACGTTTTTGCTATACGCTTCATCAAAAAAAAAAAAAAATTAACCCGCCCTAATGTACATATAACATTTTCTCAATATAGCCTTAAACAGTGCTATTGATTTTAACGCATTTTAAATTAATATATGCCCCGATTTTCTGCAAAACAATTTCAACTTCACCTTTTTTTTAATATATTTTGTAATGTGCTTAAAGGTTTAATCAAGTACAACGCAATAAAAACAAGTTAGAGTGCTATATTCGGCTTTTCCGAATCTTTGATACCCTCCATCGACAGCTCAGTGGGCTTTATATGGGGCCTATAGTAAATTATGAACCGAGCACAACGAAATTTATTAGTGTGAGTAGTGAAGTATTTAATTTCATTTGGATTGCATTATTTATTACGGTTTTAGGCATACTAAACTGTTTTCCGGGAGTAGTGTTTATATGGGGCCTAGGGTAAATTATGGACGGATCTTCACGAAATTTTGCAGCGTGATTTCCAGTCGAATAAAACAAATTTTTGCAAAATCTTATCTCATTCCGTGCCTTGTTCCACCATTAATGTTATTTTTTGTAACAAAATTATTATTTTTTTTTTTTTAGGTGGTGGTTCCACATTTTGATTCATAGCTCTGGTCCTACTGTACCGATTTTGCTGAATTTCAATCCCAAACTGCTTAGGAGAACTACAAGCATTTTGTTCATTTCTTTTGAGTTGTTCGAAAGTGAGCGTGTTTTCAACAGACGGGCAGACAGACGGACATGGCTAAATCGACTTAGAATCACTCAAGGACTCAGAATATATATACCTTATGGGGTTTAAGATGAATAATAAAAAAGTTTCACACGAAATGACAAACTTAATATACCCTTTTCGCAGCTAATTGTGGTGGAGGGTATAAAAAGCCACAATTTTAAAATTTTTATCAAAATTATTTTCGGGAATACAATTTTTTGTTTTTGTTTCAAATGTATTTTTTTCCATGTAGATTTGTAACTTGTAGTTTTGAGAAACAGGGCCCTAATAAAAAATGTTATACCATTTTTTAAAAATTTTATAATGCTCCTTAAAGTATGGCTACAGTTTTATTTTCCAAAAAATATTCTTCATTTTTTTTTAATAAAACCTAATTTTTTCTTCTAAAACGTAACATTTATTAAGGTTTTCAACAATGTTCTTTGAACACCTTTAAGTATGCTTTATTCTTCATTTTACGATATAAACTAATATAGTAAAAACTCCCTCTTATGTTATTTTTATTATGTATGTATCTAAGTAAATAACATTTTATTATAATTTAAAATCTTAATATTCAAATTCATTTCTTAATATTGTTCTCAACTTTTAGAAAGCTTGTAAATTCCTCAGGTCCTTAAATAAATACGGTGGTTTTGTTGCCAAGGCAAAATCTTAAGGCAACATAAGATTTTATGATTTTTTTTATTTTTTTTTTTTTTGAAAAAATTCTTACATACATGACATGGATATATTTTGTATGTTTGAAATATGGTTAAAAAAACGTATGTATGTATGTATAGACACATTTGAAACTTTTACTGAAGAATGCTTGCGAGTATGTTTTCCTTAATATCTTTAGAGGATTTACTATACAAAAATGCTGTGGGTACGTATAGAAAAGTACTTCCTATATATGAAAAAGAAACTGTGGTGCAGTTTTTTCTTCTCCCCCTCTTCTTTTGAATTGAAACATTTAAGCCTTAGGTTATGCTAGAAAAAATATTAAATCATTTAATGAAAACCAAAATTCAAAATATTAAGAGCAGAATTAAATTAAGTCAGTAAAAAAAAACAATAAATATGATGTATATTTTTAGGGATTTTTGTTTTTAGGAAATACAGTATATTTTCAGGATTTCAGAATTGTAAATTAATTTTTTGCTTTAATTTTAATGAGTTAAACATTTCCATATCCTTTAAGCAACTTTTTTAAATATTTTATTAAAAAATTCTTTACAACTTCCTTTAAATATGATGCACCTTTTTCATTTAGTCAATAGCGGTAATCTGCTACTAATAAATCAATTTTATCATGCAATAATTTAAACTGAGCTGAAAAATTGATTTTCATTTTCTTTAAGCAACTTGGTTCTAAGCTTTAGAAAAGTATTTTATGATAAATAATGCATTTAGCACATGCAATATCTTCTATATTACCAAATGTTTAAAGAAAATAGGAAAGTTGTTATTGCGATTATTTTCATAGTGACATGAAAAGATTCGAATGTAAGAAAAGAAAGGATAATTTAGATATGGTAAAAAACATTTATGTAGAAAAAATTAAAGAATGGCCACCTGCAGTTGATGAAAACAAAGCAAGGGCAGAAAAAAAATTTGAAAAAATGTAAATGAATCGCTTTGTGTTTGTTGGGTTATTCTCTCTAACTAATACAACCTCATTTTTTGTTTTGTTTACCCCTGTTCTAAAGCATTGGTGTCCAGCCCATACCAAAATTGTGGAATTTAATTCACACACATTATTCACACGCATTTTTACGCTCTTTCATTTAGTCAACGAGAGTACAACAATTCAGTCGTCAATTATCAAGCGGCGAGTGCACATGCGGCGGATGCTTACATATTTTGTATATTTTACTTAAGAAAACTTCCCCAGCAAACATTGCATACATAAATAGAGAAGTAATAGATGCATTTTTAAAAAAATTTCATGCCTCTTAGAGACAAGAGCCAAGATGTTTTAAAAAAAAATTCTGATAACTTTTAATATTTTTAATTAGGCTTAAGTTCATTAAATTTAATTTTCATTAAATTATTTTCATGAAAAAAGGAATTTTACAACATGAAAATTAATTAAAATTTTTATTGATAATTTTTCATTCTTGACTCAATCTGGGCTCGAACCCAGGTGTTTACGGACAGGTTACCCTGACATGTTTCGATTGCAACCACTCAATCTCTTCAGAGGGCTTGCCGTTTAACACTCGCAGCCATCGACGACTGCTGGGTTCGAGCCCAGATTGAGTCAAGAATGAAAAATTATCAATAAAAATTTTAATTAATTTTCATGTTGTAAAATTCCTTTCTTCATGAAAATAATTTAATGAAAATTAAATTTAATGAACTTAAGCCTAATTAAAAATATTAAAAATTTGGATTAAAAACCATAAATAGTTCAATAAAATAACCACAATACTAATAATTCTGATAACTTTTATAGTTATACAGGGTGGCGCAAAATTAACGAAGGGGTTTGAATTCGTTATAAATTTTAATTTAAGAAATAATTTTTTTTTTATTTCAGTATATAAATGGTGAATATTTTTAGTTTAGTTATGAAAAATAATATCTCGCAAGTGGTGGTAATTTACTGCTTCGCAAATTCCAAGACATTTTCCATAACCTTTCGCAAAACTTTAGGTGTTATGTTGTTGATTTCGTCGCGTATATTGGGTTTTAATTGCTGGATGGTTCTAGGCTTATTGATGAAGACTTTTCCTTTCAAATAACCCCAAAGAAAACAGTCTGGGGCGGTTAAATATTGTATATAAAAGCTTGGAGTGTTCTGCCCTAAAAATATTTAGCCGTATTCATAATGAAAATTTGGCATGAAGTTAGCACAAAGTTTATTCATAATACAATTACCAAACTCTGGTTAGCGATTTGCTAAACTCTTCTTAACGATATGACAAACGTTTGCCAACTTGTGACAAAGAGCTGTCAAACAATTTTGTTGTTTTTTTTTTAATTGAGTGTTTTTTATTTACTGGCTTCTACTTTATTTATTTTAATTTTAGAACTTTTTAAAATTTTTATTTGTGAAGGGAAAAACAAAACATAGGAAAAAACGACGAATTCAGGGATGATTAATGCAAATTGTGTTGCATTTTTGTGTAATACAATGTGGCATCATAAAAATTTAGAGTTGATTTATGTAAAGTTGGCAGATGGAGAAAAGTTCGTTATGAATTGACTCTGTGCCAACAAGCTGCTAAACTTAATCGGCATTCTAGTTAGCAGCTCGTTGTATGTAGTGTACAAACTGTGGCTAACTTTTTGTTATGTTGACAAATTTTAAGTTTTGTAGAAAAACCTTTAAGAAATATTTATTTTTAAAATTGGCTCTTAACGGGCTAATAAATCGGATTGATTAATACATCATGTAAATGATATTTCGAAGTAGTATCTAATAATAGCAATACTTCATAGATCCAGTTTTTACCTAAAAACTTATTGATAGTGGTAATCACGCATAAGCAACAACATTTTGCATCACTGCAGCAGCGAAACATAGTTGTTATGCATATACGTACGTACCCAAAATGTTCTGAAACTTTTACGACCTGTACCACGTGCGTTGACGAAAAAAAGTTTTTATTTTAAAAGCAGTTTATATTTATTTTTTTTTTGTTTTATCTGCCGTTAAAATTATATTGTTTATTAGTAACAAAAACAACAAAACTAAAATATTTTAAATGTTTTTCAATAAAGTCATTTGTTTTTACGTTATAAGATGTATTAAAAGTGAGTATTTATTTATTTATACTCTTAAATTAAGTTTGTATGAGAGTCTGCAATTAGGAATATTTTTACATTTTAAAAAAGTGAAAAAATATGATAGTGGCACCACTGATATATAAAGACATAGTAAACAAAAACAGCTGTTTATATTTTTTCAATTGTAGCTGCTGTCTTCAACATAATTCAGTAGCTGACTACACGACTAAAATTTCAGTTAGCAGCATTTGTAGTATTGTGTTCGTGTAGCCTGCTGTCTCGAATGTGTTTAATGCAAAAGACTTGAAGAGTATGAACAGCTCTTACTTGCTTTATATCATTAAGCAAAAATTCTCTTTAGCTCCCTAAAGTATGCTGCAGTTTTTTATTTAGTAATACATATGTATATGGCGTTGATCTTCTTTTAGTTAAATTCTCAAAAAATACTCCGTTTTCTTTTTGAACAAAAAGAACATTAAGGTAAAAACTACCAAGTAAACATTTTTATTCTTAAGAAATCACATTAATTTTCATTTACAAGTTTTCTTTTTTTGTAATTTATTTTTAAAATATGGCAAACCACTAATTTAAAGGATTCAATCAAGTTTAAATTTTATGTTTTATTTTTTTTTTGTTTTGCTGTCTTTTACTAACATGTTGTCGTAGACATTACGGAAATTCCCCAGATGGCAATAATTTAAATATAAACATGAAATGAAGGATAGATTTAAAAATGTATGAAAGAGTGTTAAGAAAATTCTAAAGGATATATAGATCAATGAACAATAAAATACACAGGTAAGATAATCAAAACAGAGAAGCAGAGATTTACTACATAAGCAAAAGATAATATAAACTGTATAGCATGAGAAAAAATTTTTTGTCTAAAATTTGCTTCAAAAAAAAAACTTAATGTAAAGAAAAGTTTTATTTAGAAAACTTTTTTATAACTATCTATAGAAATGCGAAAAGTTAAATTCATTTTTAAAAATATCGCATGCGATAAAGAAAATATATCAAAAAATATCGCATGCGATAAAAAAAATATCAAGAAAATACGATTTGTTACATGAAATATTAAAGTTTTTATGAAATATCAATTTTTTCGATCGATTTTTTTCCATATTAAAAACCTATTTGATATTTTTTAGTCTTTTAATGTTAAAATTTTTGATTATTTTAAAAATATGACAGACTGAATTTCTTATGAATGAGTCATCGCACTGATGAAAAGTTTTATTAAACTTACTCCGATTCGATATTTCTGTGATGCCGATGTGTCATACCATTGCTGACATAATTTAAAGTTTGGCCCTAATGACAATTTGGCCAAGTGATGTTAAGGCTGACATCACAATTATGAAAAGTCCCACGGAGTCAAAAACGGAGACATTTGTCATAGTACTAAAGTCATAGTGCCCCGTTAGCCTAGCTGGTAGTGAGCCGTTTTATCAGTGCCAAGGTTGCGGGTTCGATTCCCGCCAGTGACTCTGGTCTGTAGTGCCACCTGTTTATTTCGTTATGGTCTATACGAAATTTTTGTTATGTATATTCTGTTATCTATAGCCTGATATAAAAAGGCTTTAAAATAGATTTTGAATTAAAGCCTGCTATAAAAATTTTTTTTTATTTTTGTCTTTAGCGTAAAGAATAAGAAAAGAAAGAACATTTTTCTACAGATTTTTTTAAACCTTTCACCGAAGGTAATAGCTTTTTTACACTGATCAACATCTAACATCTACCATCAGAGATGTAGAAAATGTGAAACACTCGTTTACATTGGTCACATCAAACATCTACCATCAAACAAAAATGTCACCATTTTTGAATAAAAATGTTTTTAAAATAAAAAAATGTTTTTTTCTACAAAAGTGCCAAAATTTAATAAGAAAACAGAAAAATGTATTTGAAGTTCAGTTTGTATAAAAATATAAAAAATACCTAACAATAAAAACATTGCAATAAAAGGGAAAACTTGACAAATGGTAACGCTGCTTTCAAAACCAATTTTTTTGTCAGTGATGCCACAATAGTAATAGAACTTATTGCCAATTTTTTAGTGATGCCACTAAAATAATCGAAAGATGTAGAACGGAATAAAATTAGATAGGAACATCTTTTAAAGATGTTGGTTTTTAGCCCTATGTATTTCTTATGGAAAGATGTTGACATCTTCGCAAATTTTGGAAAATTGATGGTAGATGTTGATCAGTGTAAAAAGGCTATAAGAGGGTATATATAATTTTGTCATTTCGTTTGTAATTTCTACAACATTGATCTTAGACCCTATAAAGTATGTAAATATGTATATTCTGGATCCTTATGAGAAGGGAGGTTCAAATCTGATTGAAATATCTGGGGGCTCGGTTTGTATATATTTCTGTCAGGTATTCTTATTACAATTTTGCTATTGAAATTCAGCCAGATCGGGCCAAAAATGGCTGAGATATGAACAAAAACCCACGAATACCTCCAAATTTGTCCAAAAATCCATTGTTGTTGTTGTATTTTTATTACTTTTTTCTGTATATTTGGAGAACGGCTTGAGCCAAAGTTTCCAAATTAGGTACAAACATTTAGGTTATCCATACACACCATCTCGCAAAATGTGGAAGGGTTTGGAGAAGTGGGCGAGGAACCTACCGTCAACTACGGATTTTTAATCGCAAGATACTTAAATTATCCATATTCCATCCCGATTTAATACTTGAAATAATCCGAAAATTAGATTGATTTAAGTAAAACTAAGACTGAATCAATATAGAAATGTGCTTGATTCAAGTATTATAAAGTTGATTTTATCCCGAATTCGTGCTTGAAAAAACCCAAAAAAGCAATTATAAAGAAAAAATTATTATGATTGATTTACTTATACCCTTTGTACACTTGTATACATTTCGGAGGAACGCATGAAAGATGTTGAAAATGTAAAAAACGCGTTCACACTTGAAACATCTAACATTTACTATCAATAAAAAATGTCACCATTTAAAAGAAAAAACTTTATTTTTTTAAATACTTTTTTCTACAAAAGATAATATCAAAATGAATTTTGAGTTCATTTTGTTTAACAATACAAAAAATTTTAAGCAAAATGTGGCTTGCAAAAAAGCAAAAACTTGACAATTGGTAACGCTGCTTTCAAAGCAAATGCCATTCTGTCAGTGATGCCATAATAATAATATAATTTATTGCTACTTTTGAAGTGATGACACTAATATAATCGGAAGAAGTAGAATGGAGTACAATGAAATAGGAACATTTTGTAAACATGTTGAAAAATTTGATTTTTAGCCCAATTTATTTCTTATGGGAAAATTTCATCATCTTCGAAAATGAATGCTAAATGTTGACAAGTGTAAAAAGGCTACTTTACCCGCATTACACCTTAAAGAATGATAAAACACCAACAACATGCTCGATATGGTTTTTACTTTAGAAATCTTATGTACATATTTAACTAAAAATATAAACTAAATGAGAAGCAAGAGTTCAATTTTACTTTTTAGCCCTTCGTAGTAAACATAAGTCTGGCCAGACCTTTTTTCAAAACATGCAAAAGCCGGAGGGTTAAGCACAACGAAAAGTTAAATCTTTTTTTTTTACTTGATTTAAGAATTTTATATTTATTTTAAGAAATTCCGGGATTGATTTTCGAAAGTAATCCCATTTAGGATTTTTTTGAGTGCGTTTTAGTTTTATTCGTACTTGAATTTTTGGGTACTACTCGTACTTAAAGTAATCATAAAAAACTTGAGTTATCCCGACTGTTTTTTTTTTCTGTATACAGAAAGCTACATAAAATGGCTGTACATTTTTTTAATAGGATGAACTATTTTTTTTTAATCTTGTTCGAATTTTCACGTGAAAAAAGCTAATTTTATTAAAATATCAACATTCCTTTTCCTAAAAGCTTTTTTCGAAACATTTTAAAGCTAAAGTATACTTTAAGGCGCATTTAAAACACAATTTTGCTCGCCTAGAGGCTTTTTTACTTTTTTATTTAGACTTGAAGTTTTTTTTATTGGTTTTATCCTTAGAAACCTTTTTTTAACTCAAAAAACCTTCTTTAACTTGAGCTAAAACCATTTTAACTCTCATGTCGGCAATTTTTTATAAATTATTGCCTATTGTTAGGTGCTAAATATGTATATTTTGTATTAAAAATATAAGGTTTCTTAAAAGTGAACTTTCTTATAACTATTTAGTCTTCAACTACTTTATTTAATGTTTCCACTGTTTAACATTTAGCAAAACTTTATCAACGACTTTATCAAACTTTTGGCTTTCTTTAGCGAGGAAACTTTATAATCTCTTGTCTACAATTTGAAATAGACCGTAAATATTGAAACTCAACCAGTGAAGTGGATGGAAAGCTAAGAAACTGTAAAATAAAGGAAGAAACTTTCTTTTAAAAAGAAATGAAATTAAGAAAATTATCTCAAGTCTTAAACAAACTCTTGTGTTTGAAAACCGAACTTTGTTTTTTTTCAAGTTGAACAGAATTAAAAAATAAATTCCTAATGAAAAAGAATATTTGGTAGAAACTAAAAGAAAAAAAAAAGCCTTTTTTTTAATTATTATAAAATAAATCATTGTTTTTTAATTTCAGTTTCAGTTTTTGCAAACAAAAATACATTATTATAGCTTACACATATTCACACAAACATAAAAACGAATTTAGGGAAGTTTTACAGCTCGAAGAATCAACAATAAAAATTAACCACTAAAACGAGAAAAGAAATAAAACAATTATGTTTGACTTGAAGGACAAAAAGTTTGGGTTTGCCTTTCAGTTAAAAACGCTTATAAATTTCAAGATGTCTAGAAGTGAAATTTAAAACTTAAATTTTGAGTTGAAGAAAGGAAATTTAAAAAAAAAATCAAAATAATAAATCAGGTAAAAAAAGTTAGTTGTGACTACAAAAAATATAAATGGTTTTATTTATAAAAAATAAAATTGGTTTATAAAAGGTTTATGAAACGTATTGATAAACCCTTTATAACCCTCTTTTATTTTTTATAATTAAGGGGGTAAGAAAAAAAAAGAAAAATGTTAGATAGCAAAAATTTGTGCTTTAAAATTTGCTGGAGCATGCAATTCTGCATTTTAAAAAAAAAATTGTTAATGTATTGCGTGCATAATTTAAAATACGATTGACAGCAGTTGATGTGACTTCACATTTTGTTGTTACATCCACTGGGGAAACAGGTGTTGTCTATACGGTAAAGTCCAAAATACAGATCTCTTAAGATCGCGGTTAACCAGAGATCCTACTTGGTAACAAGGGAGTCAGTAGGCCCCGGTGAGCAGGCACCGAACTGACTATTGGTTGAGGCGCCCGAAAGGATATTTTTTTATAAAAGAACGCTTTTTCCCATGGAAATATTGCTTTTGCAAGGAGCGAACTTTTCTCGAAAATTATAGGAAGGGGAATGAAGAAGGCAGAGCAAATAAGAAAATGTAACAAAGGTTTCATGATGATGGATAACAAATGAATTAGAAGTTAGAGCAAAGTATTCGAGGGGCCACCACAATGTGTGAATTAAAGCATTGGGTCAAGAGTGAATTAAGCACGAAGGAATGGAACATAAAGGATGAGAAGTCTAAAAAAGGAGGAAGAGGAAAACTACTCTCATAAAAAAGACATTTGCTCTTTCACAGTAAGATACTAGAAACAACGGCCTCCGAATATTTTGGTGTTGTAGTAGCGAGCCCTGCTAATCTTTGATTCCTACCTGTTTTCCCACGCGACAACGGCTGCCTGGCCTTTGCCATGATGTTATATTCTTTTCCAGGGGGAGGGTTGGTTAGGAGGCTTTTTATCCATCCAAAAATTAATTTCAGCAAATACATACTACTTTTTTATTTTTTATATCATGCTAAAGTAAATAGTTTCTATGGAAAATTTTTCTTAAGGAATTCCTTATTCCTAAAGAATACTTCGCTTTAGCGTAAATTTTTCTAAAGAAACATTTTCTATAGCCTGCTAGAAAACATGATTAGATGTTTAAAATTTCCCTGTTTTTATTCCTGAAACAAAATTGTATACCAAATTTATTTTACTAGTTTAATTATTCACCAATTTAATAATTCTGTCATCAAATGTTTTTAACTCTCAAATTAGTGGGCCGCGAATTCTGCTAAAAAAAAACGCCATTTAATGAATACGTTTTATTCCATCTTGTTTTTAAATATTTCCAAAGATGTTTTTTTTAAATTTTTGTTTACAACATCTCTTGAGAAATAAAAAAAAAACGAGCAAATTTCACAATCTGTAAAATGTCACTGGCACATTGTGCTGCCTGCTGTGGCTGATGTGCCTTTAGTTGGCGGAACCGAAAACTCTGCTATAACGAATATGTTGTAGATTAATAGTTTCTTGATACTTTTTCTTGTTAAATTCGTGCATCATGAAGTGTAAAGCATCTTAGGTATGTCCGTCCAATCGCCCATCCGTTGAGTCTGTCTGCCTGTCTGCCCGCCCGCTCGCTACTCTCTCTGTCTATTTATTTTTATTTGTTCTATTTTTACGCACTTTGCAAAGTACTAATTTTTTCTTCTTTGTTTTTGCCACATTGTTGTACGCGTCCAAAAAAAAAGCCGAAGCGAAGTGTTTTAGTTTAAAAATAGCAAAACTATATTTTACTACTTAAAAAAATATTTTAAGAGCATCTGAAAGATTTTCAACTAATTTTTCTCAATGAGTAACAAAAAAGTGAGGAAATTCAGCAAAAAAAAAATTCTTTTAATTACAGAAAAAAAAATGTTTTAGTTCATGTTAAATGAAAATATTTGCTTAAAAGTAAGTACAGTGAGCATAAAAAGTGTGTGTCAGGAAGCCTTTTTGGAACTTGCATCAAATGCGAGAAGCTATTACTTGACATTCTATCAGGTCTATACGTGTTTCATATTTATTATTTGATTTATTTATTAAAAGTCGAATAGAAGGTCACATAATATTGAACTAGATATTGATAAGATTTTAGGAAAAGAGTATCCAGTTTGATGATAAATACGAAAGTTAAATAATTTTTTGTTAAATATCGCATGCGATAAACAATATGTTAAAAATATCGCATGCGATAAAAATCATTATAAATAAAATACGATTAATTACAAAAAAATTTTAAGTTTTTATTAAATATCAATCATTTTTAGCGATTTTTTTTTATCTAAAGCTTCTTTGATATTTTATTTGTATTTTTATATTAAAATTTATGATTTTGGAAAAAATTGACAGACTGAAATTCTTATGAATGAGTTCAGTAAGCGATGTGGCCACTGAGTCAAAATCCTTCCATCTCAAGGAATCAAACCTATTAAATAATTAATCCCTCCCGGAACTCATTAAAAAGAATTTCAGTCTAAGTAATATTTTCTCAAAAATCATAAATTTAAATATTGAAAGACTAATAAAAAAAATATAAAATAAGTTTTTAATTTAAAAAAAAAATCGATAAATGTTATTGATATTTCAAAACTTTCTTGTAAATAATCGTACTTTCTTTAAAATACTTATTATCGCATGCAATATTTTATCAATATATGTTTTATTGCATGCGATATTTAAAAAAAATTATTTAACTTTTCGTATTTCTCTACACACACATTAAAAGTTCAACTAATTGAAATTAATGAACAACATTTTTGATCAAGTGTAGCAATTTCGCACTTTTACAATAATTTCGTACTTTGCTAAACCAAAATCTTTAATTCTTTTAATCTTTAATTTTTTTAGTAGCTGTACCTTTAAATGTTCTCCTACTTTATTTAATTAATAAAATTTCAATTTATCTAAAAATGTTTTTCTCTTCTACGCAAATTTAAATTTAATTGAGCCACGTGACATATGTAAGCTTAACGTGCGTGCAAAAAACCCCGGGACTCTGCATAAAAAAAGACTTCAATTCAATATATGTACATACATTTTTTATGTACTCCGATAGCAGGTGAGGCTGATAAGTATTGACAATAATACCATTATTAAGAACTTTCTTAAGGGAAACATTAAATTAAAAAAAAAATCCCCCCAAATACCCATAACTGTTTGCTGTTTTTTTTCTGCCTTTTTGGCAGTCACGTACAAAAATAACCAAAAAATGTTGACTGTTTTTTTATTTTTAAATTTTTCTTTCAAAGCAGTTGCAGAAAAAACTTACAAAATAAGTTTTAAAAATTGATTGTTTATAACCTCTGCATATGATAATGGCAAGTAGTCATCCATAAATAGTCTGGTGTTCATACGTGAGGGGGGAAGAGTGCGGAACCGAAAGACAGAACAAAAAAAATTGCATTCATTTTGGCAAAAGCAAAAATGTTTGACTAGTTGTTGTTAAAAGGAAACTAGCGGTAAGTTAAAGTTGTATTTAAGTTAAAAAAAAAATTAAAAAATGTTATCAGTTTTTTTTCATAGCATGCTATAGAAAACTTTTCAATAAATTATATTTACTAAAGCGTTTTATAAACAAAAACATTTCTAAAGAAATTTTTTTTACAAGCATTCTATGGAAAGCTCTTTTTGTTGTAAAATATTAATTATAGCATGCTATTAAAAACTTTTCTATAAAAAAAATTTACCAAAACATTCTATAAAAAGCATTTCTAGAGATAAATATTACACAATCATGCTAGAAAACTTTCTTTTGAATCATTTGTATCATGCTATAGAAAACTTTTCTGTAAAAATTGTTTGCT
Source organism: Pollenia labialis (assembly GCA_949318255.1). Taxonomy (NCBI): domain Eukaryota; kingdom Metazoa; phylum Arthropoda; class Insecta; order Diptera; family Polleniidae; genus Pollenia; species Pollenia labialis. The sequence continues at coordinate 26,891,509 of OX439141.1, read as the reverse complement.
ATAAAATATATAAAAAAAGTGTTTTCTTTATGTAATTTTTACTACAGCATACTATAGAAAACTTTTCGAAAGAAAATTTTTTCTACAGCATGCTATAAAAAAAAATTTTATAGAATATTTTCAATTAAAACATGCTTCAGAAAACTTTCCCTCAGACAATTTTTAATGTGTCATGCTATAGAAAAATTTTCTTTGGAAAATGTTCACTCAAACATGATAGCATTTTTTTTTACAATTTTTACAATAGCAAGCTATTTTATTATTGATAAAAAAGTTTAACTTTAGCATGCTATGAAATACTTTATAATTAAAAATTATTTTAAATTTTTTAGAAAATTTCTTCGAATCAATTTTCTATAAAAAACATATAGTTTTTTTGTTTAATATTTCTCTTCTGCTTTTAAGTTTTGTAAAACACATTTTTTCGCACCATTAATCATTTGCTATAATCATAATAATTTACAATTTAATTCATAGGGGAGCTGAAATGACTCAAAATTTTATTTATGTTTCTTAATTATGGCAAAACCAAAATAATCCCCATAATTTAAAGAAAAATATGTTTTTTTTTTAAACAATTGCCCATAAATAGAAAAAAAATTAAACACAAATTTTACATCCTACGACTTTAAAAAACTACAATCAAAAAAGACGTCATACATCCAGCCATTCAAATACTCATAAATACTTTCTAAAAAATGAAATTAAGATTTTATTGAGCAGACTTTGAATCGTCTTGCAAAAAAAACCCCATACAATTCTACCAAAGAATAATGAGGAGAGAAAATAATATTGAAGCAATGTCCAGCCACACAAACTCGTTTCAACTGTCAATGTCATAAAGATGTCTGTCTGTCTCTCCTCATAAGCAAAAAATTAAATACAGTTCTTTAACATTTTGCTTTCATTATTCAGACAAACAAACAAACAGAATAGTGTGTCATATGTCAAATGTTTCAAGTTAACAAAAAAAAAAAAAAAAACGATTATATAAAGTAACGAAAAAAGAAAGGATAGTCAGAAAGAGAGAAAGTCTTTTGAACTCTAATACAATGTGACTTTGGTTGTACTCTAGCTCTGTTTTAACTTAATTTAAGCTCGATTTTGGATCCACTTAGGGCTTCCAGATTTATCGTCATTTTGACGATTTTTTGTTCCTTAATTAGCAAAGTGCCGGTTTTCTGAATTTTTTCTAAAAACTGACAATTTTTGTCAGTCTCCAAAGTCTAAATAAAACATTTAATTTTCTAACACGTTCGTTTTTTAATCTTGGAATGTTTAACAGCCGTACGTTAACAAGAGCGGAAGGCGGGAGCTTAAGGTAGAAGTACATAACACGCGTTCATTCGTCGAAGTTTGTCGTGCGTTTAAAAACTTTAGCGCATTAAAAATTTTAAGTTACACAACACGCGATACAAAAGCCGTTCTTGTCAGCTGTTTTTTTATTTGTTTACTTATTTGTGCATCAAAAACGGATTTGAAAGTATATCAAGATTTATTTAATTTGTTGAATTTATTCTTTTTATAAAAATATTATATGTTTTTGAAGCTCTTCAATAAATTTTTCTTTCACAATTCGCAAATTTGTAAAAATTGTTTTTTATTGTCAGCTGATTACTTGTCAAAAATACACAACGCGTTAAAAAGTTCAAAGTTAACCAGCTCTCTGGCGGTAACGCGTCAAAATATTTTGCATGTAGCTTATTCTTTTAAATTACACTAGTTTAACTTATTTTGACAGAAGTCTACAGAGGGCGCGCGCAATTACGCGTGATATGTTCTTCTACCTTTACCTTTTACGCTGATATGGCATACCAAAGCAAGAGCGTCAACGTTGTGTCACGAACAGTATTGATAACTTTCTTGTTTTATAAAACCAACAAATTGTAAATAAAAATATAGATAAAGTTTGGAACGTAGATTGAGCAAAAAATAACTAAATTGCTCTATTCAAAAACTAGAAAACGTGTGCCGCTTTTGTTTACGTACAGCTGCAATATGCAAGTCTTAAGAAAATCTTTAAATGATTATTTTCATAGTACAAAAACAAAAACTGTCAAAAAAGATAAACTCACTGTTTGTTGTTGTTATTTTTGTTTAAGTTTTGATATTGTTACAGGTAAAACTGAGGTTTATAATTCTTTTGTTTGCTTAACAGTTTTATTTGGTTTAATATCTTTAGCTTTTCTAAAATCTTTGGATGAAGTTTCCTGACGATCTGGCCTAAGCAACCAGTGAAATGCGCATAGGAATAGCTTATCCCTTCAACAATAAATTTCAGTTTCTCAAAAGTATGAAATGGGAATTTAGCACATTTGAAAGAAACCTTGTTAATTAATGTAACACTTTGTTTATCTTTCGTCAAACCATCATCGAATGAACCTTTTACGACTCTCTGTATAAATCATATTTTCAACAATAATACGGCGAACATTTCACGAGAATTAAGATAATCAGCCTTATTGTGGTTGTCGTTTTCGTAAGCAAACGTGTCGTTTTTTGTAGTAGATTAAAGAACACATGTTGTGTATTACTTTAATCTATTACACAGTCGTATACGACAACGACAACCACAATAAGGCCGAATATCTACATAAGTCTCATACGATACTTGACATGAAAAACTCGTTAGATAATCTTTTCGCACGTCTTACACGATTAAAGAAGCGTCTTTCGCTGTGCTATGGAAATATACGATTTTCTCCTAAAATCGTCAAAAGTTTTACCAAAATTCGTCAAAATCGTCACGAACATTTAACAAAATCGTCAACAAATCGTCAAATACCTTAATTTTACAAATTAGAGACAATTTATTGCATTGATTGTTTCAAAAATATAAATTTTTAGCAAGAAATTCTATTTATGATGAAAAAGTGATATGGCTATGTTTTATTCTATTTGTTTCAGCAAGTGGGCTGAAATATATATATCATTTGAAAAGAAATACATAAGAAAAAATACATATATTTTCATAAATACTTAACAAAAATTTATTTTCAGTTCATAATTTTTTCTTTTTCTTAAAATTCCACGTTACATTATTTCGCATTTGTAAAAAAATGTTGCCAGAAACATTTCGGGACTTTTTCACAAAATGAACAGAGTACAACTCTATCAACATTTTTTCATAGATATTCCGCACAAGTTCTTTTCTTATGTGTTTCACAGCATTTCACGTGAAATGTTGAACAGAGTACCAGGATTAGCACGCAACTATACTTAGAATAACTTACCTAACAGAATTAAATCACAAATTCTTCACATGTGATTATGACTTCAGTGAAAAATGCAATTGAAAGTAGAAATCGAAATCGGAATCGAAATCATAAAAACGCAAAGCGGATTTAACTAATTTTTGAAAAGCGGACCAAATAGATCCGACGAAAATCGCAGTATCGATGGCATTTATATAATTGTAGAATTTTAATTATTAATGCTTCCAATGAAAGCCACCTGGATTGTGATGGGGGAAGAATTTTTGTATTTCGAAAAATTGATTTTTACGTATTGGATTGTTCGCAATATAATTGTAAATATTCCTTGTAAGTGTTTTATTGATGCCAGAAAATCGTCATAACAGTTAAAAAATCGTCAATCGTCCTTTTACTGTATTTTCTCAAAAAAATCGTCAAAATGACGAAAAATCGTCACATCTAACAACACTGCCTGCGATAGGCAAATTAAGAATGCTGTGTTTTCTCTCTTTTCATTTATTTATTCTCTTTAATTACGTTCGTGTGAACACAGATTGTAAATGTAAAATGCATACAATCGCAAAATATAATAGCAAAGGTTGCCTACCGCTGCTATGCTCTCTCTATCTCTCTCTTTTTTGATCTTAATTCTAATTCTACTTCTAGCTTCTTGATTCCAGATCCACACTCCATTGACTATAAATCGACTTAATATTATTGTTCGCTTTAACTCGAGTTTTACTTTACCTGAGCTTGGCTTAAACTTTAAAGCCTACTTTAGTTTGACTATGGCTAGAATTCTAGTTTAGCTCTTCTATAGTTATTCTCTTGACGTAGGTTTTATATTAACTTTACTTCTGTTCCATAGTATGCCTGACTGACTCCAATCTGGACCGACTTAAGTTAAACTCTCTAATTTTCTTTCCCTCTTGGCTAATTTTATCTTGATTCTGCTCTACTTCCTAATTATTATAGCACTACCCAAGCTTGATTTTTGTTTGATTTGTACTCTACTCTTATTGCAGTGTTCACGATGTAAACTCAAGCTCTACTTTTGTCCGACTTTAATTACACCCCCGCATTTTTTCTATTATAGCTCGCCTAAAGTTTTATTTTAGTTTTGCTCTAATTTGACTCTAACTCGACTGGAGCTGAACAACGCACCGACTATAGTTCTTCACCAGCTCATCAAAGGCTCTACTTGAGCTCGCTTGCAGCTCTACTGTTATTCTACTCTTGTTAGCTATAACCTATTGTGACCTAAACTTTACTAAAGCATCATCAAGCTCGAATTCAGCTTTAATTGCTTTAGCAAGTCCTCCACCTTGACTTGCAATTTGTTTTTATCTCGACTCGACCTCTACCATCTAGTTAGACTCTTAGTTTAAAGTTTTGCTTTAATTTAACTTAGGAGAAGAAATACTGCAGAACTTATCCGATCGGAAGAGCGCTAAGCACCTACGTACGTAAACTGCAGAATTTTAATAATTTTTTTAATAATTAATATTGTTAACTCATACATAAATAAACATATGAAAATTATTCATATAGGACTCGATCTCAATTATGACTCGTCATTGGCTCTGCTACAACTTGGCTCTAGTTTAACTTGGCTTAAGTTCCTCACCAGTTCGGGTTTTAAATAAATTTTCGCTTCTCTCTAGTTTTATTAAATTAAAATAAATTAATTTTATTTTAGCTCGACTCTAGCTCAACTTGCGATTTTTGTTATGAATTTGCACGACTCTTACTCTGGATTAACTCTACTTCAGCTCGTCTTAAGCTCGAATCTGTTTCGACTTCAGATCTAAAAGTTATATGAGGCTAGTTGCTCTACTTTAGGGATCGATTTAGCTCTCCTCTAGCTTGAAGCCAGGTTCTGATCTTATTCTAGAGCTCTTCAAATTAATCTCTAATGAAGCTGGTTCCCAGCTGCACTGAACTTTTACTTTGGTTCGAATCTACTTCAACTGTAATTTGATAAAAAAAAATTTTTCTCCCAAGAAAAACTTTGATAAGTAATATGCAAGTGCCAGTGTAAATTAAACTGAACTGGCGGGCGGGACTGTAAGAAAAGATAAGCTCACTGTTTGGTTTTGTTGTAAAACTGGTGTTTTGTGCTTAACAGTTTTATTTGGTTTAATATCTTTAGTTTTTCTAAAATCTTTGAATGAATTTTTCTAAGCCACCAGTGAAATGCGCTTGTCCCATCAACAATAAATTTCAGTTTATCAATAGTATTAATTTTTTTACTTAAAATTATTTTTTTTACTCCCAGGAAAAACTTTGATAACTTATTCTAATCAGTATCTTGGTTTAACTCTGCTCCAAATGAAAGTTGGTTCTACTCTAAGCAAACTCTAGCTTCCACCATAACTCGACTCTTATTCTGACTGTGATTATCCCTATTGTTATTCTTCAAAAATCTATAAAGCACATGTTGTTTGCAAAAGAACCCAAAAAAAAAAATCAATCTTATGATTTCATTTTCAATACCTCTGACTCCTGTTTCTCTGGCCCCGTTCCATTTTCTCGTGCATGTCTTCCAACACTTTATTTCTTAAGCTTTTGCTTTGTGTTTCTCTTCGCATTAGCAGTCAAGTGTGCAATTATTATTGTATAAAAATAATATTTATTATGTGTTTTTTTTTAAGATTATTTTGTATTATTGTTGTGGCTGCTGTTATTTTGACATGTTTTGACTGTATTTTATTTGTGGCATCACATTAAATCATTAAAACTTTAGGAAAATGTTGAGGTATTGTAAAGAAAAGTAATGGGAAATTTTTACAGACTGGTGTCAAATTTGATTAGAAAGAAATAGAATTGTACTCAAAAGTTTGTTCGATTTTTATTTTATTCGAATTCGAGAAAATGCAATAACCCGTTTAGATTTTAGAAGTCATGAAAAACACAATATACTTACAAATCTTTGTTTCAAGGTGTAGAAGACTAATTGACTTACCTGAAAATAAAAAGAAAAAAATTAGCAAAAATATTTAAACAAAGTTGGAAAATATAATAAATATAAATAAAAGTACACGCAGAGAAAAAAAATTGGTGCAGCTTGGTTTTGAAAACTTTAAAATTTGTTCTCTGTAATGAAAGTTTAATGAAAGTGTAAAGAAAGTTAATATACTAATCGACCATATGATACCCTACAACAAAGTATAAAAAAACAGAGAAACGTTTTTTTTTTAAATGTAGTATACACAAACACTATTAGCGTTTGTGTTTTCCACATATCTACCGAACCGAACACTAAAGAACAGTTTATAATGTTTGTTTTCGAACACTGCTTGTTACTATTTGATAAGCTGATCTTTGCATCGTCATTTGAACAATCATCAACAGTTATAAGGTAATAAAAGAAATCGAAGACTTTTCGGAAGCCGTTAAAGATGTTTGTGTCTTTAAAAAATTTTAAGCATAACGAAAAGGAGTGTAAAAGCTTTAGGTTTAAAGCAAATTCTGGCAAATATCAGCTGGAATGTTGATAATTTCTGTTACGATTTGTTTTTAAACTTTGTATTCGTTACAGTACAAAAAGATTCAATGGCGGCGATGCAAAGCTTTTGGGAACAAAAGGCAAGCTGTACGACAGCTGTTGAATTTGAAAAATACAGTTTCTGAAAGTCAAAAAGGAAAATAGCAAAGAATTCCCGATAATGAAACACACCTTTTATGCTCTCCCAGAAACTCCAGTTAGATTGCAGTCCTAGAAACACTGCACAACAATTTTAAACTTTTGCCAAAAAAAACCGGGTTCTGACAATGGATTCTGTAACACACAGAGAAGAAACATGTTTAAATATGGTCACCACCAAAAACCCTATTTTAAAGGACATTTGTAAACATATTAAGGGTATTCAATTCAGTTTTTTTGTATGTTGGATAAATGGAAAAGTGGAAAAATTTAATTTTTGTTACAACAACCACAAGAAAAAAAATTCCACCAAAAGTTACATTTTTGTCAAACTATAACCAAGTGTAAAAAATTCAGGATAAAAAGATGTAATTTTCCACTATAAACGTCAAACGAAATGATGTTGCCATTCATAAAAAATTGCTAATTTTTAATACAAAGTACGAAAAATTACATCTCTTTTTATAAACTCTTGAATTGTACAACTCTGATTCTAAAAATTATTTTTTATTGTTACAACATTTTAAACATAACTTCTTTCTCATTTAACTTTCATAAAGAAAAAAAAACACATATTAAGAATGAGTTCAATAAAAAAAGTTATTAAAAAAGAATTAAAAAAAAGAAATGAAATGAATGAAGTAAACATTTCTGCAATTTAATATTTCAAAGTTTATATTGTATTGTTTTCATGAAAATGTATCTTTACATACCTTTATTTTCGAAAATATTATCAATTTTTGTTTATGATGTGACAATTAAATAAATTAATTAATTCACTTTTTGCACTTATTTGGCATATTGAAAATATCAATTACTTCCACGAAATATTTGGCAGATTTTTTTTGACAGTTTGTACTTTTTACAAAAAAAAATAAAAAAAACCCGTTCAAGTCAATAAAAGTGTAATTTTTCTTTTTTCCATTTTTCCAACCAAAAAAAAAACTTTGAAATGAATACCCTTATTATGAATAATTTTACCATATTATTATCACCGACAATCAAATTATTGTTGAATAAGTCCCCAATATACTACCAGAATCCGCGCTGTCTCAACCCCGTTATTCTTTTTTTGTGTTGTACAGTGTAATATAACCTGTAAGATTATCACAATTAATTAACATTTTTGAATGTGAACAACAATGTTTAATATGCCGTGTAAACCATCAATCGTAAATAAACATACGTTTTTTTTTTTTTGGTGTGACCTGGAGTTATTGAGTGTTAATTAAATATTTATTTTTGAAAACAGAGCAAATAGATGGGGGAAAAATAGGATTGACATATTAAAATATCTTAAATAATTAAAATCGTTGTAATAACTTCGTTTTGTTTGGCTTAAGTTTTGGGAGTAAATGGAACTCAATTAGAACTAAACAAAATGGATTTAGCTCTGAATTAAACTTGTAACACATTTTTATTCTAACATACTATTTAATTTTTTTAACCCTGCTTTAAATTCGATAGTATGAGTTTTTAAAGATGATTCATACAATTAAAAATCAACAAAGTCTGGTCGTAAAAATTGTTAATAACAAAAAACAACAAGCTTAAATTAAAAATAAAGAAAAACTAACAAAGAATATTCGAAAAAAAATTAAGTAAAAATAACAGCTCAAGTCATATTTCACTTGGGTGTAAATTGTAGCTGCTTTTTCTTTTTCCTAACAAACCTTGCACAAGGTCTTCGTGAAAATGTGTTGCCAAAACAGAAGCGAATTCACAGATGGTTTTTCCGCAATAAAATATAAAATATTTTTACTAAAATTTACCTCAAGCCAAAAAAAAAAGAAAAGAAAACAAAATAGTTTTTTTTTTTTTTAATTTTTCCATAAAAGAAAGAAAAGAACTTTGCTAGCTAGCAAAAGCCAAAAAAAACTAACTTTGCAATGGTGTAAAACAGGGATACAGTGGAATAAAAAGGCAGCCTGTTCCAAAGAGAACTTTGTTTTTTAACATTTTTCTTATGTTTTTGGTATTCATAAAACGGCGGCCGCATGTATCCAGCTACCCTTTCTGGATAGAGATTTTTCTATAAATCTGTAAATCATGTTGCCACCAGGGTGCTTTTTTCACTCCTTCCTGGTAAAGAGAGTGATTGGGGGGTGTTTTTAGCTGGGTATAATATAAAACAGTTTAACTGGGATTTACATGCCCAATACATAAAATAATGTCTCCATTTTGGTCAAACGCTGTTTTTATACATACAATTTTTGAATGTTAACTGAGCTTTTGTTTTATCTTTTCGTCCTTCATATGAGATTTTATATTCCTCTTTTTTTGTCGGTGAACTCCTTGTCACATGAATTGTTTGTTGAGTCATGTTTAAAACCAGCCAGTTAGTGGTTGATTACATCACAGGCAAATGTATTTAACTAATTTAAAGAAGTAGTTAGAGAAAGTGATTTTCATTTTCCTTTTTCGACAATAAATTGGTGTGAAATGAGATTATTTTAAAAGGCTACAATAAAATTGTGTATGAAGGAAGAAGATAAATACGAAAAGTCAAATTCATTTTTTAAAAATATCACACGCCATAAAAAATATCGCATGCGATTAAAAAATATATTAAGGAAATACGATTATTTAAATACAAAGTTTAATTCATTATTTTAAAAATATCGCATGCGATAAAAAAAATGTCGCATGCTATAAAAAAATATTATACAAAAAATACGATTATTTACACGAAATTTAAAAGATTTTATGAAATATCAATAATTTTTATCGATTTTTTTTTCTTATATTAAAAACTTACTTTCTATTTTATTAGAATTCTGTGAGGAATATGGCCATTATGCCCAAATTAGTGTTTTTTCCCGGGTTTTCCCGTCCCGAGAATTTCAATTATTTTATTTCCCGTTTTCCGGGGATTTTTGTTGCGGGATCCCGGGAAATAAAAGTTCTTCATAGTTTCAGAAAAAAGCTATTTATACTTTGAAATTTAGTTTTCTATTCTCCAAAAATAAGCATCTGCTGATGGGTTGTCGATTAGATCACTAACAAGAAGTGAGTACGTTCTTGAAACAATGTCTACTAATGCAATAAATCCACTAAAAGCAGAATGTGCCGTGCAAGCGTTGATAATTAATAAATTTAGTAAAGTGAAAAGTTAATAAGAAACATAAATTAAAAATAAGATGCAGGCTGTAAATTTTAATTGCCCATGGACAAGTCTTAAAAATAGGAGATATCCAAAAATATCGCTCCTTTATTGCAGCAAAGTCATATCTACAAAAAAAATCGAGTTTGGCCAAATGTGATTAAAAATTTCTAAATGTACCGATTTAAAGATATATTTTGCTATTTCTTCGGTTCAGTTTGAGATAAAGTTTATTATTTATATAGAGCGGAATTCCGGGATCCCGGGAAATTTAAAAAAAATTCCCGTTTTCCCGGGAATCGAAAAACTCCGGGGAAAAAAACTCTAGCCCAAATCCTTGCATATCAAAGAATTGAATCTATTAAAAAATCAAGATAATAGAGAAGGCTACCCTAATCTGCATATAAACACTATATCCAAAGTATATTTGTGAACATGCTTATACTTTTTTAAAATTTGATTAAGAGTGAAATTCTCATGAAAGTGCCACAGAACTCATTCATTAGAATTTTAGTCGAAGTCATATTTTTCAAATATTGTAAATTTTAATATTAAAAGACTAATAAATATAGTTTTTCTTTTCCCGGACTTTTTCATTTCCCGGGAAAGCAGGATTTATTTTTAAATTTCCCGGGATTCCGGGAATTACCGCTCAATACAAATCGATGCAAAATATTATTAAATTTAATTTATTTGAACAAATAATATTTCCTGAGATCAATTAAATAAGTTCATAAATGCATTCAACTTTTTTATTTCTGGGAAAAAGTGTTTAATGGATTTTTGAGGAAGTTATAGAAAAATTACTTTTTGGTTCCCTTTTTTCAATGTGCAATAACATTTGCAATAATTAAATTTTTCGATCTGTGACATAAAGAGTGCTTTGGAATAAAAACTTAAAAAACTATAACCGCAGAGAACCGATGATTATATAAATTTCGGAGTAAATTTCCAAAAGCCACCTTTAAAGTTATAATTGTTCTCCTATAAAACTAAAAAATATTATTAAGAACTTATTACCACAGAATAAATTCAAAGCCAACAGTATTTATATAAAATCAAAAAAGTTAAATCGTTCAAACAAACTATCACAAAATATTTGTGTTAATTAGGGATTTTAGTTCAGAATAAGCCTTAACAGAATCGTTTGAAAACCTATCTCTAATTTTTATCAAGAATATTTCAACGCTTAAACACGTTTCCTTTCTACGGATGTTTGTCTTTATAGCCAAAGGAGCATAAAATAACCTCTAGACACTTTTAGTTTTCTTTGCACTTACTTCAAAACTTTTAATTGCTTTAAAAAAAAAATTATTTTCTTCCAACCGAAAAAGCGTTTTCTTTATTAAAAACTTTTGTCATGATCTCTTACAGAATCTAATCAGAAAAAAATTTTTTTTGCAGCTGCTCTACATATAAAATCATTAAAGTTTTAAGGCTAATGGGTACAACATTTCTCGTTTTTATAAATCTGGGTATTTAAACAAACTTAAAATTCTGTAAATTTTTTACTCTTCTTCTCTCAAAATTACAGAGCATTAAACATTGCCTTACTCATCGGCGTTTGGCAAAAATGTCTTAAGAAACTGTAGTTGTTCGTTATGTTAAATTGAAAACAATTTTTTTGGTGTATTTTATAGACTTTTTCCTGAGAGCAGATGATAACGATTAGCAGCAGTTGTGATAGACTTAATTAATTTAAACCAAACAAAAGAGAAAAAAATTTAATTAAAGCCTTGCGGCTAAAATCTATTCTATTCTGATTATACATATCAGCAGAAAAAGTTGATATAATTAAATAAAAAAAATCCCGGGAATTCCCGCACAAATTTCCCGGGATTTTCTTTCCGAAAAATGTGCGGGATCCCGGAATTTTTTTTCGGGGAAATACCGTATGTAAAACACTACTAATAAAATTGCAAAAAAGTTTGAAATCGATACATATTATGGATATTTCATAATAACTTTTAAATTTAGTGTAAATAATCTAATTTTCTTTATAATATTTTTTTATCGCATGCGATATTATGAAATATATTTTTTATCGCATGCGATATTTTTCATATATTTTTTATCGCATGCGACATTTTGAAAAAATTAAATTTACTTGTCGTATTTATCTTCACACACACGCTCACACAAAAACAGCTGAATTAAAATTAGAACTGAGCTAGAATTATTAGAACTAATTTTTGTAAACGCATTAATAATATTAAATATATACAGCGGTAGTTTTTTGAAAATATTGGGAGAGTGGTAGGTAAAGAATTTGTGCCGTAGATATTTTTGTGTCGCTCTATGTTATATCTTCCTTATGTGAGTTGTCTGGTGTTGTAAATTTGATTTCTTGTCTTCAAAAGTCGAGCATCGTCGTAAATCTCGTTCACAAGCGTAATGTAAGAAGGGCTTTAAATATTTAGTACATGTCGATATTGGTTTTGATGCAGTTGCTATCGGTTGAGTTTTTGATAAAATTTGCGTTATGTATGTTAGTGTTTACCTGCAATCTTTTACCTTCATCGAAGGTATGAACCCACCCAGCAATTTTTGTTTTTTTGCCTAAATATAAACCCCACCAGACAATTTGTTACCAAAAAAAAACTTTATTTTAAATTTAAGAAAATCTCATAAATTATTCCGTAAATCACCACCTACATTTTACTGACTAAATATTTACAATCTATGTATTCACAAAAATGTTCTCCCTTTTTTTAACTGCTAGTCTGAATGATTCAAAATGCCCTTACTCCCCTTCTCCAAGAGGTGTGTATTTCCTGTACTATTTATTGCCTTTTCCCAGTACTATAGCAAAGAATTTATTGCTTAAACTCCTTACTAATGACAATTATTGTAACGACATGTTTTGAATAAAAATTTTATAAATTTTGTATTGTTTTTCTAAAAAAAAAGAAAAAAAAAACTCAACAGCAACAACAAGTGTTTTTGTACTCACATTTTTATCTTTCCGATACAATTTTCTAAATATTAAGAGAAAAGTTATACTATAGATATTGTATTTTATTAAAGAATTGTTTAGTAAACCATATAAACGTATTTAACAAATTGTTAATTTGATTAACAGATGTTTATTTTGTAGACGAAACCCATCACCGTCGTCACATCATCTACATCATGTTTTATTCAGAAAGTTGAAGTTGGTTTTGTTCAGTTGTTTTTCTGTTTCCCGAATATGAGTTTTTGTGTTAGTTCTATTAAATTTGGCGAAGGGGGGAGGGGAGAGGAGGGGGAAGTAAGAATATTTGAAAATTCTTATTGTTTATTAGAGCTTGACAAATGTTGATGATAACAACTTTTTTCCAATGAGTTCCATACAAAATAGTTAATATGGAAAAACATCATCTGTAACTAATAATTATTATAGCATGTTCTAAAGCAAACGAACTAATTTGGTCATGGTTTAGTGAACAATTGTACTTGTAATATAATTAAATGAATTAAACTGAAGAATTTAAACAATTCTTTATTAAAGTGTAAAAATTGCAATGTTTCACACTTTTTCTATAATTTTAACAACTTCATTCACTGAAACCATATTGCTCTGCAATCACACCTGTTTCAATTACAATTGCAATGTATACAAGTTATAAATTTTAGTGAAATATTTTATTAATTGCGATATTAATCTAAATTTAAATTATCTTTATCAGTTCTAGCTTAGTTCTAGTTCGATAGTAACGGGTCCGCCATCTAACGTTTTTTTTTGTATTCAAGCAAAATTGTCGCATTTGGGGCACAGAAAACCCGCACGCATACATTGAAAAGCCGATGCACCCAAAACGAGTCACTGTTTGGTGCGGATTTTGGTCCAGAGGCATAATTGGGCCATTTTTCTTCGAAAATGAGCAAGGAGTCGCCGTTACAGTCAATGGTGATCGTTATCGGGCCATGTTGAACGAATTTATCTTCACAAAAATTGAAGAGGTGGATATTGGCAGCATTTGGTTTCAACAGGACGGCGAAACGTGCCACACAGCCGAACCTTCACTCGATGTTTTGCGCCATGTTTTTAAAGATCGCATTATCAGCCGCAGAGCTGATATCGTTTGGCCACCTCAGAGCTGCGATTTGACACCGTTAGACTATTATTTGTGGGGTGCCATCAAAGATAAGTGTTACACCGACAAGCCAGAGACAATTGACGCTTTAAAGGACAATATTCGTGAAGCCATTGGTGAAATACAGCTGCACACAATCGATAATGTGCTTAAAAATTGGACGGATCGTGTAGGATACTGCATGGCCAGCTGAGGCAGTAATTTGGATGAAATTATTTTCCATTATCAAGCGGAAGGATTGTACTTTCAAATTAGAAAAGAAATTTGAGAAAATATTCAGTAGTTTTTTTTATAGCATTTTCAAAAAAACAAAAAAAGTTATTTGGCGGACCCTTTAGTTCAGTCCTAATTCAGTTCTAATTGAGTTTTAGTTCAATTCTAGTTCAGTTCTAGTTTAGCTCTAGTTCAGTCCTATTTCAGTTCATTTTTTTTTTCATTCATATTTATTAATATTTTCAACGTATACACAAAAATAGAAAAAATCTTGGGTCTAATCAGTTCGAGTTTAGTTCTAGTTCAGTTCTTGTTCAGTTCTAGTTCAGTTCTTCTTCAGTTGTAGTTCAGTTCTTCTTCAGTTCTAGTTCTAGTTCAGTTCTAGTTCAGTTCTAGTTCAGTTTTAGTTGTGTTATATCTAGCCCTAGTTCAGTTCTAGTTCAATTTTAGTCAGTTTTAGTTCAGTTCTATTTCGGTAGTAGTTCAGTTCTAATTCAGTTCAAATGCTTATTTGCGATAAACAGTAACAAAGCTTTTGTCATTGTGGTTGTACACAAACCAATTTCTTTTAAGCGCTTAAATTTGTTTTGTTTCAATTAAATGTTATTTCAAAAAGTAAATAGATTTTTGTAGAAGAATTCATATTTTTTTGTTTTTTTTTCATTAGTTTTAAAGACAAAAGCTTTTCGCTATACATAACATCCACCCACACATTATTTTCATTTAAAAGAAATTCTACAAAGTTTTCTTAAGAAACTATAAATAGTTTTTTGCTTAATCTATTTATAATTTGCTACACCATTGTTAACATGTCAGGATGGCCGAGCGGTCTAAGGCGCCAGACTCAAGTGTAAGAACTTGCTCTGTTCAGCAGAGTTTGCAATATGAGCGTTCTGGTCCTCTCTGAGGGCGTGGGTTCGAATCCCACTTCTGACAAGATATTTTTTTTCGTTGTTAAGATTACTTACTATTAAAGCGTGTTGAAAATGTCTTTGATTTCATTCAAATCGCTTAATGCAAGTGAGGAGGGTGCATTCTTATACACCAATTAAAGACGTTAACTAACTTAAAAGGTATAATGAATGCTCTTTAAAATAGTTCTTTTATTAATTTTCAAACATTAATTCCTACCAGCTGACATGCCATTCGTGTTTAAGGTACTTTTACACTTCTAAGTAGCTTTATTTTTTCCCCATTTCTAAGGACATATTGTTCAAAAACGTTTTTAAATAAGTTTGTCTCTCGGAACTAACAACAAAATCTTCTTAAGTACTAAGAATGTGTAAGAAAACAAAAATTAAAAACATATTACAACATGCTAAAACATGTTGTGACATGATGTAAAAACCCATTTCCTCTGTTACATGTGTGTAGAAGACCATTTTCTAAATGAAGTTTTTGAAAGTTTTTCCTCATACTCTCGGTGGAAAAAGAGTTAGAAGGAATTCTTTTAAGTGGTTTTAATGTTTTCCGGTTGCAAAAACAATGGCAAAAAATATACTTTTTTCCAATTTTTAAAAGAAAATTGAATAAGAATTTTAAGTTTATTTTAAAATGTCCTTAAAAATGATAAAACTGGTTTAACATTGCAAAACATTTTTTGTTTTTTTTTTAACTAAAATAATTTTGAATGGAGAATCATTAGATCCTTTTTCGACCCTTTTTAGTTTTATATTAAATTTTTTTTAAATTTATTTAAGTTTTGCCAAAGCAATTTGGAAATTATTGCTTTTCACTTCTTTCCTTCCAGGGTTTAATTCGTCTGGTTAACTTTTTCTTTCTGTATATTTAATGAAATTCTATTTCAAGTACTTGATTGTTTCAGCTTAACAATAGAGTTCGTTTTTTGCTTAGTTTTTACCTTTAATTGTTACCCAAAGATCAAGTTAATTTGTAAAGTGATTTTATAAGTGCAGTGAAACTAAAATCGTATCGTGCTGGAATTCTAGAACTTTTGCTCAACAAATTGTGAGAAATTTTAATTAAAACTTTTCAAGCGTTTAACAAGTGGTGTAGGAAATAACTGAAAAAACAAAAACTTGTTGGCAAACATTATGGCAAATTGTAATCGATAAAGAAATTTTGTAATAAAGATTATTTGGTTTACATAAGTTTGTTGAGGCAAAATAATTTTTGAGAAAATTATTTTTTTTGGAAATGAGGGAGATTTTAAAATAATTGATATCAACGTCAATGAACTTAATTCATTTTGTTAAATGTTTTTATTTATTTTATATACTTAATAAACAAGAGTCAAACTGAATCAGAAGGGAACTAAGTAGAATTGGATCCGAAACGAACTAAAACTGAAAAAGAACTAAACTAGAACTCTAACTATTTTTACGAATGACAAGCAATTTAAGATTTACAAAAAAATCTTAATAAGAACAAATGTTTAAACAAGTGTATGCCGTAAAACAGGACGTTGCAGCGGGAGGCTTCGTTAAAATAATAAGGCGGGCTACCCTCTATTGTAAAGCGAAAGGAAATAGAAGAAAATCTAGTGATTTGTACTCTTAAAAGCGTTTGCGCATTTGTTTTTCGCATCTTTTTATATTCAGCCATGTCACAGAGTACAATTCATTCCGTATTTTGATGCTTCAGGAAATGACGAAAAAATTTTTAGGAATGAAACCATTTTTGTTTTTATGAACGGAATTGGAGTTTTCTGTATCTGAAAGGCTAAAAAACTATAAAAATACACTTGTTGTCAATAATCAAATATATGGCATGGCTGACTATTTATTTTATTTAAATTGTCCAATTTCAAATTTGTTTACATATTTTGACATTTTATAACTGTCAGTCTGCAACATCTCCAGATCTAAAAGGGATGCAAACAAATGTAGTACTTATCTTTTTTCTTTAGAAAAATAAGCGGACAGGCCCTTTTAGGGAGTAAACGGGTAAAATCTGTATTTTGGAACTTTTTTGTCACCACATCTAACTTTTAAACCAATAAACATTGAAATAAAGTTTATATCACATTCGAAACTAATCTAAAAAGTACAAATACAAATTCGGTACTTTTCGAAATTCGAAATTGAAATTCGGCCCTTTTAGGGAGTAAACGGGTAAAATCTGTATTTTGGAACTTTTTTGTCACCACATCTATCTTTTAAACCAATAAACATTGAAATAAAGTTTATATCACATTCGAAACTAATCTAAAAAGTACAAATACAAATTCGGTACTTTTCGAAATTCGAAATTGAAATTCGGCCCTTTTAGGGAGTAAACGGGTAAAACCTGTATTTTGGAACTGTTTTGTCACCACATCTATCTTTTAAACCAATAAACATTTACATAAAGTTTATATCACATTCGAAACTAATCTAAAAAGTACAAATTCAAATTCGGTACTTTTCGAAATTCGAACGTTTAAGGGGCGAAAGTCTTAACTATTTTTTGTAGTTATTTACAAAACATTATTTGCCATTCATTGACGTCTTAATTTTTGGGCTCCCAGAACAATATTGAAATTCTTGATTCTTGGGGAGAAAAAAGTATAAAAAGGGAGAAATACTGGAAATGAAATTCCTTTCACAAGCTTCTTGTTTTACAACTGGTTCTTTCTTTAATTACAGTTAATATTTTACCTATAAACATAAAAATGAGTGAATTTTTGGTACTTTTTTGTTCTTTAACTGGTACTTTTTGAATTTCCGTAAGTATTGGATCTACAAGCAAGGTCCTTAGTTGAAGTGGGCGTGGCACAAAAGACCTAAAGAATGGTTAGAGAAAAATTTTCCAAATTTGGTACACAAAGCTGGGTTTTTAATACTGAACCTGTCTAAAAATATGGGCGGAGCTGGAGAAGGGGGCGTGGCACCTGTCGTACAAAAACATAATTGATTTCTGTATTTCTTGAGAACGGCAAGAACCAAAGGGCCCAAACTAGGAACAAACATCTTGGTTATCCATTCACAACATTCGATAAAAATGTGGGCAGGATTGGAGAGGTGGGCGTGGCACTTCTCATGCAAAGACGTTTTAGATTTTCGATTAACTAGAGAACGGTATGAGCCGAGGTTTCTAAATAAGGTGCAAGCATCTTTGTTATCATTACACAACATCCGACAAATGTGGGCGGGATTGAAAAGTATACATGCCACAAAATTTATTCACCATAGTGAAGGGTATATAAGATTCGGCCTAGCCGAATATAGCACACTTACTTGTTTTAATTAAGTTTATGTTTTAAGCAGGTTTTCTATTTATCTTAGAACTAAACTCGGTCTTATCAAGTTTATCATAACTTTACATTTTGTAATTCTCTTCACACGTTTTCTTTACCGAGAACATATTAAATGTCTTACAGTGATAATTATTGGAACGTGTCCTGTCAGCCATGGGGTCAGTTGTGGAATAATAAAAAAAATAATAAAGTATCTAGTAACATTTTTCTTTCATTTATTGCGACAAACTCATTAAATACCCAACAAATTTTATGACTTTTCCTTTAAGAATTTTTTCTCCATTTAAGTTCATTTTCTTGTCCATACACAAGATTAAGATAATGAAACATTAACCGCAAGTGCAAAAATAACATGCCATGCCACCACCACCATTTGATTATTCAGAAGTTATTACGAACTACAAACGTGTATCCAACCATCATATTTCCAAAACCACAAAAGTCAAAGAAACAAAAAACAGCATTAAATTATCATATGACCCACAGGAAGAAAAGCAACAATTACAACAACTACTACTACTACAAAACACATATGACAACTAAATTAACTGTTAAGCTGTCAAAAACAGTAAAACTGCTACAAAACTGTAAAGAAACCGTATAAAAAAAATTTTGAGCAAAAAAAACTGCACATTTACAAAAACATATTTTGAGTCAAGAAAAAAGAAAAACCTCATAGGAAAATTGTGGCAAATTTTGCGATTATAAATGGAAATTTAAACTATTTAAAGTACACTTTGCTTTGGCAAAGTAGGTATACGAAATGTTTTGCTCAAAAGAAAATTTAAATGAAAATTGTATTTTTTTTTTATGTTTTTTAGAAATAAAACTCGTCTTAAGTTTTTATGGCTGGGAAGAAATAAACAAAAGGTATGAAACACAAATTTGTTTGCTGTAAATTGTTGCCAACCATTAAAGCTTTCAAATAAAAAAGGAAAACTGCTAGAAATGTCATCCATTAAATTTGGATCGACACCTACTTGCCTTTTGCTTATGCATAACTGACACAGTTTTATAACTTTAAGCTCTAAACCAGTGATTAAGCGCTTAGATGGTAATAAATTTTAGTCGTGATTTTGGCAGTTTGGCATTTTGTACTGCTCATAGCTCATAGCCAAACAAGACTTACAAGCGGCATTTAAAGAAAAAATTGTTTTTTTCTAAGTGCGTTATTGGCCATAAATAGAATTTCCATATAATGAAATTAAATAGATATTTACCGGTTTTTTCTCTCTCTCATATTCTTCCAATTTTCCATACAACTTTCGCTAATTGGATGTTGTAAAAGAAGCTGTTTTGTGTGATTAATTCCTCAAGATTTGATTGAGGAAACGTTTAAGAAATATTTTTTTGAGAATATCGGTGTTTATAGGAAGCTTGGTGGTTCGTTTAACACATTTCAATTATTTTTTGAAACTTTAAACACTCATGGTGGCAAAAAATTCTAAAAAGACGGGAAAAAATATCAGCAAAATAAACAAATTTCTTACAAGCAGTAAAAGGGTTAGGTTTTTTTTAAGGATGTAGAAAAGATTTACGTGGATAACCACCTTAAGGCCTATTGCATGGTGGATCTTAACCACTGGGTGACAAATATGTATAGTTTCTTTATTTAAATACGATAAAAAAAAGAGTTTATTTTTTTATTGAATATGATTAAAAAGGAGTTTCAGTTTCCTCATTAAATGTGATTAAAAACATTTTCAGTTTCTAGGGGTATAAATTCCACAATGTTGATTATGGTGCGCGACTGCTTGTTTTATGCTGCAACAAGACTAGCTTCGTCGTGTTGTTTTGTTTTAGTTCTTAAGGGAGGGAGAGTGTGCAAATTATCTTCCCTCATATGCGTTTACCAACCAAACCCCCAAATGTGATAGCAACCAGCACACCAAAGTAGCAATTTAAGTGCAAAATCCTTGTTTAGGAGCTGGAGCTATCTAGCCTCAGCAGTTTTGGGAATATGCTAGCAGCATCTGTTGAGTAGCACAAGTAGTGAAAAATCAGCCCTTTCATGGGGTTTTCAGGATGTCCCATTTCCTGACTTCGGATAATAAACCACAACAATCACATAATCACCGAAAATATATTTTCAACGGAAACGTGAAACTCCAGCAAAGACAATCTTCCTGAAAGACAGCAAACCTTTCCCACAAGAAGCATATTAACGGATATCAACTCACCGAGGGCTACTAACTAACGTTGTACCGATACGATCTCCAGACAGCCGCGATCGCAAGAAACCATAAAGTTTTCTTAGATCTGCGCATTTTGGATTTATACCGAATCCCAAGTATTGAATGCAAGTGATTTACGCCAAGGATGTAACACCAAAGGGTGAAACACCCTACAAACCTACAAACAAATTTTTGTTCACAAAAATCGAAGTGAAGGATATTGGCAACATTTGGTTTCAACAGGACGACGCTACGTGCCACACAGTCGAAGCTACACTCGATGTTTTGCGCCTGGTTTTTGAAGATCGCATTATCAGCCGCAGAGCTGATGGCGTTTGTCCACCTCGGAGCTGCGATTTGACACCGTTAGACTATTATTTGTGGGGTGCCTCCAAAGATAAGTGTTACGCCGACAAGCCAGAGACAATTGACGCTTTAAAGGACAATATTCGTAAAGCCATTGGTGAAATACAGCTGCACACAATCGATAATGTGCTTAAAAATTGGACCGATCGTGTAGGCTACTGCATGGCAAGCCGAGGCAGCCATTTGAATGAAATTATTTTCCATTATTAACCGGAAGAATTGTACTTTCAAATAAAAAAAGAAATTTGAGAAAATATTCAGTAGTTTTTTTTATAGCATTTTCAAAAAAAAGAAGTTATTTGGCGGACCCTTTATCTGTGGCATTCTGACAAAACATCTAAAGTCCAATTTAAAAAGTTGAAAAAAATATTGTTAATCATACGAATTTTCATGCAAAAAAACTTTTTGTTTACGTTTTTAAAATTTTGTATTTTTAACGAAATTTTGCTTTGATTTTTGTTTATTTCATTATTTAATAAAAATTATTTTTTCACCGAGTTTTATTTAAACTTTTTAGCTATCTTATCTCGCCTTAAGATGTTTTGTCAAAATGCCACAGATATGTATGTTAAGTTATATTTTAAAATTTATAACCCTAGAAACATTCTGTTATGTTAACAGAATAATATTTATAACGTCTTAACAGAACTTATGTTTACGCCTTTTGGAGGGATGAGGCCAGATATCTGGAAAAGGTGTCAATGTGGGCGAACAAAAATTAAAACGATTTGTGAACAATAAGTTTTTCCATCGTTTGACATTACCAGAAGTTTTAACAGTGCGAATTGATGCGACTTATTGACAATTTACAATTCTCTGAAGGATTAGTCCAGATTTCTGGAAAAAAAGTTTGTTTAAAATTTTTAATATGTTGTTTTGAATCTATAACCCCTCATCATTCTAAAAACCACCAGAATCGTTTGTACTGAGAAAAATTCCTAATTGTGGCAAATTGAATTTTACAGAAAAAGCGTTTATTTCAAACATTTAAAATAATAATTATTTAAAAAAAGGAAAATTAGTTTAAAAAAAACTAAAGTTTCGAAAAAAAAATTTCCTTATTTTTGAAAAAAAAAATAATGTAAATCATTTGACAAATAAATGACTCTAAAATAGAAATAAAGCTAAAAAAAGGAACCGTTTAAGGATTTAAAAGAAAAATCGTTAATAGCAAGATACATTCTACCTTCTTTCAATATTTTTTGAATTCAAAAACTTGTATTAGTTGATTTCAAATTAGACAGAGAAAAACAAATTATTTTTGCATTTTATCATGGCACATAATTTTTTTTTCTACCTTTCTGACCCATAAAGAAAACTTTATTAAGCCACTGTAATATTGAACTGGTTTGTTGTAATTTTTTTTCTTCTTATTCTTGTTATACATAAAAACTATATACATATTTCTATTATTAATAGAAGAATATCATTAAATGTTGTTTTAAGGCATTAAATACACGTCTGAAATGAACAAAAAAAAAACAAAACAAAAAATATAAGTCGATTGTTTTTAGCCATCTAACCTTGTTCTGCTTTCTTCTTTCTTTTTTTTTCTTCTTCTCAACCATCATCAAACTCTGCTGCATATCAAATCATCATATTCATTGCATCTTTTCCCAACTATTGATGATGATTTTAATAACTTTTTTATGTTTATAGCGTATGTATCGTACATAACGATGGACGATCATTATCAGCGTCATCATGGTAATGACTACTAACTTATTTACTACTTCACTAGTTACTTTTCCTCTGGTCAAAGCCAAGCAATTCTACTCAACTTCAGTTACCACCACCCAACCCAACCAACCACATGACTGTGCCGGACAGCCAGTGGAGAGTTATGGAAAAACCACAGGAGAAAAACTATTGTAAAAGTTATTAGTTGGAAAAAATAGTTTCTTTTGTAATTTATTTATGGTTAATTTCTTTATAGATTTGCTAAAAGAAATTCAAAGCAACTTAATGAGCAAGAAAATGTGTATTTAATTTATTTTCTTTAACAAGAATTAAACACATTCGGTGGATTAGATAGAATTTCGCCTTAAGAATAAATAAAAGAAATTAATTTTCTAGTTCACTTTTAGCTTATTTGTAGTTCAATTCTAAAACAGATGTTATTTAGTTCTAGTTGAGTTTTAGCGCAGTTTTAGATTAGTTTGACACTGATGGAAAAGGCGTTGACATCAGTACTATGACAATTGCCTTCGTTTTTGACCCCATGACAACTTTCATCGTTGTGATGTCAGCCTTAACATCACTTGGCCAAATTGTCACCAGGTGAAAGTATGTCATCAATGGGATAGCACATCGGCATCACAGAAATAATGAATCGGAGTAAATTTAATAAAAAATGTAACAGTAACATCGGAGAAAGGAATAATTAGGTCAGTTTGCCATTTTATTGAGTCATTGGGATTGACTTAAGTCAAGGTGAGCGATTATTATTATTTATTTACCCGTTACACACGTTTGTTTGACTTTTGTTGTATTCCGCCCTTTGTTTATAGAAGAACTGTCAATTATAAGGCACCAGCTCCGATATGGATTCCGTAATCATTTTACTTTGAAAATTAGTTCTAGATATTTAACTACATAATTTAAACAAATAGAATATGGGAATTTTTGCATCGTATTTTGCTTTTTAAACATGAAAATAATGTTAATGATACACAAAATGTGGCATCGAATTGATCTCACTGTAGTCATGGCGTATATGACGCATAAAATATGACAAACATTTTTTGATTACGTTCGTCATTGGATTGCTGTCACTTTTTGCCTCATTGATGACGTTTGGAATAACATTGATGTCACAATTTTGATGTTAGGACATCATCAATATGAATATAAATTTTTCTGTGAGTGTAGTTCAGTTTTAGTGCAATTCTAGTTCAGTTCTTAATTAGTTCCAGTAGTGTTCTAGTTCAATTGTAGTTCAGTTCTTATTCAATTTTAGATCGGTTTAAGACAAGTTTCAGACCGCTTTTAGAACAATGTTAGTTTAATTCAAGTTCAGTTCTAAACAGGACTGGCAAAACCCCGTTTATTTTAAGCCAACCCAGCGGGTTTTTAATGGGTTTTTTTGGGTTTTATGTTATTGGTGCAATGATATAATAATTGGTCTAAGCAATTTTGTCAAGCAATGTTGTCAACTCAGCCTTTTCGATAAAGATTTAGCAAGAAAATCTTCAAGATTTTTGTATGACATCATAATTAAAAGCCAGGATTTAAGCCTACACTGTCAAGTTCTGTACAGTGGAACTTTTTTACCTTGAATTTTACAATTTATAGAATTTTAAATAACGTTTAGTTGTATAAAGAAGCTTTGAATATCCAACAAATGTTACTCAAAGTTCAAAAAGCTCGAAATGCTTTACAAAGTGACTCCGTTACAATTGCAACTGCCATTGATGTAATTTGTTGAACAATGATATGCCCGTAACTCGAGATTATGGAGGTGTTTCGCAAATTTCAAGGACAGATTCTTGTTGTGCTCGACAAGATCTACCAAAAAAAAGGTATCGCAACCCAGGTATTTTTCCTGTTTCACTGTCAAGAAAACGTAAAGATAGCGGAAGAATGGATAAGTCTAAAGCATCTCTCATTTTATGCACCCTGTTTTTCATTAAAAATTTAAGTTACAGAATATTTTTTCACTAACAGTATTCAGTTAAGATTTAATTTGATTGAAAAAATGGAAAAATTACTTCTTTTGCAATCAAAAAATCTGAATGTCAAAACTGTTAAATATTTACCAGCAAACTTTTACGATTTTTTCACTTCACTAATAAATCGCCCTGCTAGTTCAGCATCAATAGAAAAAAATGTACACCTTATTGTTTAATATAGAATAACCATAGAAATCGTCTTGGATTGGAAAAAGCATTAGCTCTTTTAAAAAGGTATCAACATTTAAAATCTGAGCCACTTGTGTACGTGTTTGCGCTGGCATTTTATGATTTTTTTAATTATTTCGGCCTTTTCAAAATCAAATTCCGGGTTTTAAAAAACAAATTCAGAATTTTCAAAATCAAATTGAGTATTATACAAATAATTCGCTTGGGTTAAAAAAAAAATACCCATTAAAATCCGGGTGGGATTTTCTGGGTTATACAGTGGGCAGCCAACCCTGGTTCTAAATCACTTTTAGTTCATACCTAATAACAAATACTGTGGCATTTTTTACAGAACATCTTAAGTCGAGATAGGATAGCAAAAAAGTTTAAAAAAAAAACTCGGTGAAAAAATCATCTTTATCAGATAATAAAATAAAAGAAAATTAAAGAAAAATTTCGTTTATAATACAAAATTTTGAAAACATAAACCAAGATGGTTGTTTAATTTAAATTTGTATGATAAAAAAAAAATTTTACAACTTTTTAAATTTGATGTAAGATGTTTTGTCGAAATGCCACAGAATAAACAGTTCCGTTCTAATTCCCACTCCAATTAACAAATTGACCTCCAATTCATTTCAATGTAAATTAAAATGCATTCTGAAGCAGTGTCCTCTATTACTTTTATATTTTCCTTCCTTTGACTCTCTCGCTGTAATTTAAATCAGTATTTCTGTTATTTTTTTGTAGGAGTAACCAACATATTTGCATTCCTATTGGAATTCATAGAAGTACGAACAAAAAATAAAGAAATGACTCCTCTATCACTTGTCAATATGCATTGTGATTTATTCAAGCATAAATTTAAAAATAACCAATATTCAACCTTCCCTCCTAACCTGTCTCTAGTATTTATTAAACATTTATTATTATTTTTTTTTTTAACTCAGTTCAATACAATTTATTTTACTATATGAGTAGGAGGTTACAACAAAACCAAATAAAATGAAGGGTATAAAAATTATAAATTATTTATTCAAAACACATCCTTTTAAAAGAGAAATATATTTGCAGTTAAAATTGAAATTCATTTTACCATACGAATTGTTAAATATTGTAACAATAATACGACATGGAAATTATTTGCATATTTCAATGTCTGTTATTCAATTGAAATCAGTAACACAACATGGCAACAAAACAGATTTATACATTAATTGCTGGAAAACTCAATTACATTCGTATTTATTGGACTGATTAGTTTAGTAAATAAATGCTATGAAATTTAAACTGAATTGGAAGATGTTTGTTTAAGGTCAGGATGGCCGAGCGGTCTAAGGCGCCAGACTCAAGTGTAAAAACTTGCTTTGTTTCAACAAAGTGTTTATCCGAGCGTTCTGGTCCTCTCTGAGGGCGTGGGTTCAAATCCCACTTCTGACAAGATTTTTTTTTTTTTTTTTTTTTGCAATTAAAAATCCATAAATATCAAAAGTATCTTTAAAGAGTAGATAATACTTAACATACAAGAATAAATAATTAGCAAGGCCCTGATTTTTATGCAAATGCATATTTGTTGTCGCCAGTCTGAGATTGCCATAAGCTAAATATCTTTGCGAATCAAGACATTTGCAGTAAAATGGCATCGATTTGTTAGTGCATATTTTGCTTTTAATGCATATTTGTGCATGTATTGCTGATATTGCATACTTAGAAAAACAAAGCTTTTTTAATTGCTTTATTTTACCATGCACCATGTTGCATGGGAAACAATATTTTGTAAATATTTTACAAAGCTCTTTTGCGAGTTGCCGTATATAAAGAGAAGTATCACGATTTAAGTCTTCCTCCACTGCCTATAAAAACCATGTGGGAAAGAGCAATTATGTTTTATGCTAAAAAATTTTACAAATTCGAAGATGTGGTGAAAGCATTCAACAATGTCTATACAAAAATTTTAAATTTACCATGTATAAAAAGCTCCGATAATTAAGGAAATTAAGGAAATCTCATCCATTGAGAAAGCAAATTAAGTTAATTAATATTGCTACAAATAAGATGTTTGCTGTGGAGGGTAACTTTTGTTAACAAATTCGTAACAAGCTTGATTAAGTAAAAAAAGAAGGACAATAAAACAAACTGCTGGCATTTTTAATTTGAATTTTTACGAAAATAGCGAAAATTAATTAATATATGAATATTAATGAAAACTAATATCCCACAAAGGAACTATCAGCATTTTATCACGCACCTATCACTTTCGTTTTATATTCTTTTGAAAAGCAGGGTGTAAACTTTGCTCCTCCAAAAATATTTAAAAAAAATTTGGGTTCTTACTTCATTTTATGTTTGAAAATATCTATCAAAAGAGTGACTTAATTTACATGGTTATTTAACTTTTGGGTTTCCTTTATATTCTGTGTTTTACTTTATTTTAACTTCTACTTTTGTAGCTATTATGTCTTTTTTACGTTTATGACACTGCATTTTTACGTTTTTTATGTTAGGCCCCTATAACGGTTTACAACTCAACTCAGTTGAGTTATAATTAACACAACTGGTTGTGAGCAGTTGCAAGTTTTGTTATGTTTTTTCAACTGAGTTGAGTTGTAAACCGTAATAGATATTTTTCAATTTTTAGTCCATTTTTATGCGCATAAAACGCGATTTTAACTGCATAAAAGTCCCGTCCCAAATAATTAGGTATTTCTCAATACACCCTGTCTAGTACAGAACAAGTTTAAACTTTTTAACAGTATTTTTACAAGTTTTTAAATATTTGTAAATGTTAAATCTTTATATGCTTTAGACCTAACAGACTTAAATGTCAGGATGGCCGAGCGGTCTAAGGCGCCAGACTCAAGTATTAAAACTTGCTTTGTTTCAACAAAGTGTTTATCCGAGCGTTCTGGTCCTCTCTGAGGGCGTGGGTTCAAATCCCACTTCTGACAAGAATATTTTAATTTAGAAAATTATGATCGCAAAAAGTTAAAGCAAAAAACTTGTAAGTATTTTAAGTTTAAAAATGGAAAATTCAGAAATATAAGGAAGATTTTCTTAAAATAAAGAAATAAATCGGATATAAAAATTTTGAGATGGGAATTTAAGTTCATTCGTTTAAAATCTAGAATAATTTGAAAGTGTTTTCATAATATCCGCAAAAATGTGTTATTTAAATTTAATCGAATTAAAAGCAATCAAGTTTGGGACTTAAGGTTAAATAGAATTAATTTACGAAAAATATACCGACAGTTAGTTTTATTTCTTTCAAATGTTTATTTAAACATGTCACTTATGTTAGTTCTAACACAAATAAATGTCAGGATATGCTTTGTATTTTACAAATACACGTGTATACACGCATTTTGGTTTTCGAAAGTTATAATTATCCAGCCCGTTTTGAAGTTGTTCGTACTTGAATTTTAAAGTACTTCTCAAGTACAAGGTGGGTCAGAAGTAAGATCACCTTAATGGAAAACGTTATAGCTTTTGCAAATGGCGCCAAATTTCAATTTGGTTTTGACATTCACACAGAAAAAAATTCCAATGTTAAATTAACATGGCGAAATGTTGATTGAGAATCAAAGTAAATTTCTGCAAAAGAATGCCCTTTATTTAAATTTATCAGTTTTTCATATCAATTTTAAATGAAAAATATTAAAATAACCTTAAATCACGTTTATTTAATATTAATCACTGTTAAAATAACATTGTTCAATATTGAATCCATAAAAACCTGTTTTATATTAAAATCAAAAGTTTAAGTTCTGAAGAAAGCATTTCCTAGTTGCTTAATCTCTCGGTTCGTTGATTTGCTCTGGCCGGCCAGATCACGCGACTAACCCGTTTCAGACTTCTTTTTTGAAGTCGAGGGCTTACGTCAGACTCTTGAAGCCCTTAAGGAGATGTGTTAGCCTGTCACCCGAAATTCAGGAAAGATGGAAAATGCCATAAAACGAGCCCGTGTAGTCATCAACTCTGCCGGCGGCCACTTGGCCGATATAATTTTCTCAAGTTGATGGAATAAATACTAATGGAGTAAATAAACCAATTTTACAAGCAGAGCCAAAGTTTTTCGTTAAAAAATATTACTGGAAAATAACAATTGGGGGATTACTTTTGCCCCACCTTGTAAAAAAAATCTTATATTAAGAACGAGTTTTTTATTTCTGTGTATAAGAGTAGCGCATTAAGAATTGTAAATTAAATTAACTTCGCTAAGTAGTTATTCACTAGGAAGAGTACCAGGACAAGTAGCAAGGAACATACATACTGTTTTCATAAAAAAGTTGCAAACTGTTACTGATATTTCTATTATTAGAAGAATATTCATATACATTTAAGCAAGTTCGAGTGCAAAAATAAGCGAATAGTTCTCAAATGCGAATGCGAAATCGAACGTGCATCGCATCCCTAGTTAAAACTAGCTTTGTCCTTAAAAAGGCTTTCCTCGCGCGTTCTGGTCCTCATTGGTGGCATGGGTTCAATTCCCAATTCTGACAATAGCATATTTTTTATATAAAATAATGTTTTTTTTTCTTAACCTACTTACAACTACAATTAATGTTGGAGAATTCCAACCAAGGCGCATAGGAATAGCTTATCCCATCAACAATAAATTTCAGTGTTTTTATTAAGAATGAAAATTGGGAATTAAGCACGACAAACAAAATCTAAATTATATTAAAAATTTTGTATTTCCAAAAATAACTTTAATAATAAATTAAGACCTGCAATCTTTTTTTAACATACATAATTATACGCATCCACTTTAAAATTGTAAGCGAATTTGAGTTTGCCAAGGAAAGTTCATTTTGAAATTATTATGTTTAGTTTTGCAATTGCGGCCCTAGTTTTCAGATGTCAGGATGGCCGAGCGGTCTAAGGCGCCAGACTCAAGTGTCACAGCTTGCTTTGTTTCAACAAAGTTCTTATGAGTATTCTGGTCCTCTCTGAGGGCGTGGGTTCAAATCCCACTTCTGACAAGATTTTTTTTTATCAAAATTGAGTTTTTATTTAATTGTTTTCTATTTTTAATGTTAAACTTTAATTTAAAAAAATTCTATTTTGATTAATTGATTGATTAATTAACCATTATGATTTTCAACGAAATTTTTTAAATTTCTTTTAATGTAACACAAAAAGAATTCTAATAGATTTTTTTTAAAGAAAAAAATTAAACTTAATGATTACAGAACAAAACCCAGAGACTTTCTAATATAATTTCTACCTATACAAAATGAAAATTGGCAACATGGCCAGCTCATCTAATTCAACGCCAGTCAGCCAGCCTTCACCAGGAAATATAATCACACTCACATGATTTTATTGTGGTAACAATTTTAAGAATAACAACAATAAGTTTTGCTATAAAATCATCATAAAAGTACCGCTCACAAATAATAATTTGAGACGGTGTTTCTGCTTCTTTTCAATATGACAAAACAATTGCGTGTATGTTTTTTTTTCTTTTTGTGTAGTGTCAATTAATAATTTTTTTAGATTCTTTCAAAATGCCGTCAGATGTCTTTTAAATACAAAAGTTATTAAGAAAATCAGTAGCAAACTAATTATTTTCTTTTCATATTTTTTGTAGATTTTTGTTTTGCATTTAACTGAAAATGTTCATATAATAGAAAAATTATACTTAAAGTAACTATTATTATTATAATAATATTAAAAAAAGAGTCAGCTCATACAAGTGAACAAATACATATGTAGGTATAGGGTGTTTTTTTAAGCCCAGTAGATCTTGCGAAAAGGTAAGTTGTCAAACGAACTATCATACCAGGCCCACTTTTTAACATTTATTATCAGTAAACTTTGAGAAATCATCATGAATATATTCACTCTTGAGCAGCGCTACTAAATTTATTTTGAAAATAAGTCATCAATGTGTTTCGAAAAATTGGTTTTAGCGATGAGGCTCATTTTTAGACTAACGGGTTTGTTAATTAATAAAAATTTCAGCATATGGAGTTGGACCAATCAACAAGAAACCCATTTCATCCAGAAAAATAAGGCGGTTTTCACACTTTTGGCATCATCGGACCTTATTTCTTTAAAAAAGAATGCCCCTATTGCGGTTCTCCACTCAACTCAGTTTAGTCGTGTAAGAGTAAACCCAACTTACGCACAACCAAATTCATTTTAGGTATTGTGATACCCAACTGTTTTAAGTTGAGTTTGCTATAAAGTTGCCAACTTAAAATATCACGTTTGACAAGTAAAAATTGTATAAAATTAAATAATTTTTTTAAACTAAAAATGTTTTTAACTGTTGTGTTGAATAAAAAGTATTTATAATGGATGTTAGTTTCGATTTATTTTATGGTGATGAAAAGAAAAACTCTTGTTTAGATGCGCTACGTACAAGAAGACAAATTCGGGATGATTCCAACCCTATTGAACTTCCCAGTGCCAAGTAAAAACTTTTAATAAGTAACGAAACTTTCTTGTGCCTGATGAGTTCTTCTTATGGCTGGGGGTAGCTGAGAATCTGCTGGTTGCATGACTTACTAAAATTGTCACTTGATGGTGGAATATTTTCAACACCAAATACTTGACTGGACTTGCAACAAAAGAGCTGCGAAACAGTATCCTCAAGGCTATTTAATGGATCTTTTTTTGATAGTCGCTTGAGTGTTTTTTTAATGTTGGCAAAACTTTTCTTTATACTTGTCTTGTAGAGTATCCAAACCTGTGCCAAGAATATTATATTTAGATTAAGAAGATTATAAGTGTTTAAGAAAAGTTCTTGCCTTTGTCCCAAACTATTTAACTCCACTATACTCTTCCCATAACTCCTTACATGCATTTTTCATCATACCAAACTTTGATGTTTTTCGCGAGCAATTTCTAAGTATATCTCCATTTTGTTTTCGATTTTCACCGAATTTAAAAAAAAATTAACTTTAACTGCCAATAACACAACTACTTTTTAGCAGTTGTATGTATTTAACATTTTTGTCGACCAAACTTTTACAAAGTTAAAAAGGGCAATACCACAAAAAAACAGATACACAACTGAATAGCCAACTGCCAGAGAGCCGCAATAGGGACATAAGCCGGAGCTCGTGTTACAAAAATTTTTAGAAAAGCCAAAGATATTAGCAAATAAAACTACAAAGTTAATGAGAATTGCAAACACTCGAAAATTCCTATTTGCAACGATATCAAAGCTTAAACAAAATACCAACAATAAACAGTGAGTTTTCTTACATTCCCAACTACAATTTGTTGGAATTCTTCCAATATTAATTGTAGTTGTAAGTAGGTTAAGAAAAAATAAAATAAAAACCGAATTTTATTAATTAAAAATTTTTTGTATTCCCATTAAATTTACTTTTATAATTTAAATTATTTTTTTATTTTGAAAAATTTTAATTTCTATCGGACTTAAAAAAATACCCTTTATGCTTTTATACTACAAATGACAGTTAATATGATAGTCATACAATAGCAAAAACTACAGACATAAGTGTAACAATTGTAATAATAAAGAGACTGAAATAACCGTTGTGTTATACAGTTTGTAAAAGGGCCATTAAAAATAAATTATCTGTCAAGAGTGAATTGCAAATAACGAAAATATATATACTTTTGTGTAAATTAATTTGAAAAATTTTCTAAATTTTCATAAAATAATGTGTTTTTAAAGATAAAATAAATTGTTAAAACAAATTATATAATGGTACTTTTTTAGATCAAACCTGCAGTTATCTTCAATGTATTAATGCTTAATATGCTTTAAAGTCAATATTTAAAAACTTAGATGTCAAATTTGGTATTAACAAAAAAAAAATTCCTTTATAACTTTCACATCCACGCAAAAAAGAGTAAATTTAATTTCTTTAAGAAAACTACAGATGATTTAATTTCAGTTAATATATAAAATGGTATAACGTTGCAATGCTCGTGAACTTTATTCCCTAATCTATCCGATTCAAAACAAATAATATAAATGATTTATAATTTTCCCATATTTTCAAAAAAAAAAGTGGAATTTCGTTTATGTTAGACTATAAAAGACGATATCCTTTCCGTTGATATATAATTTGGTATATCATTCCAATGCTCGCGAACTAATCCTAAATTAAAAAATTTCCATGATATATAAAATACCTATGAATGAATTGAGGCTAATCAGAGAGTTATAATTTTTCTATTGAATTAGTAACTATTTTCAAAAACATACTTTTGTGAGCGAACCTAAACAGACTTTTAAATATTCAGATTCATACAAAGTTAAAATTTAATTTCCTAAACCTTTTTAGATGAGTTTAAAAATGGGGCTTTATTTGTGAAGCGGACAACCCAATAAAAAAAATTTGTTTTGAATTCCTTTATATTTGCCATAACTTTAGTCTAGTAGATATGAATAAGTGTGCGAAATATTTTTCTATGAGGTTTATTTGTCGAGTTAGGGGTGGTTAAGTGTTGCCGTTTGAAAAAAAAATGTTTTTTTAAATTATTTTTTCGAAACAAAAATTAATCAAACAAAAAAAATTTTTAAGTGATTCTTATAGAAAATCGAATGATCTTTAAATAAAAAAAATTAATTTGAAACAAAAAATTTTTTTCATCATCAAAACCAAACTGATAACGCTAAAACTTTTAAAATTTGTTTTAATTGGGTTGTCCGCTTCACAAATAATGCCCAAATGTTGATATTTTGTCAAGAATTATAGAATTCGAATCTCACGCCCTCAGAGGGAACCAGAACGCTGAATTAATTTATGAAACGAAACAACATTTAGCACTTGAGTCTGTCGACAAAAAAATCACCCGACAGTTCTGACATCTAACTCTTAAAATAAGCTTGAACCGAAAGTTTATTTTGCATAAATAGAATGTGAGAATTATAAACCATTTTTATTTTCCTATTGCTTCAATGTTAACCAAAGTTTGGCTTAAGCAAAAGGTATGTAAAATAATAAAAGAATAGGACTATAGCTTTATAAATTGATATTTGATTCATAGAACACATTCGAAAAATAAAAATCAACCTAATTATCGGATTATTCTTGACAAAAAGTTCAATTCTAAAGTTGATTGAGTCCGTTAAATTATTTCATATTATTGAAAAATTTATTAAAAGACTTTAAAATCATTCTAGATTTTAAGCGAAGCTTGACATTTTTTTTATCCAAATTTCCCATGCCTAAACAGAAAAAATTTTTTAAATAAACATTTTGCTCCAAGTAAAAAAAAAGTTCTTGTCAGAAGTGGGATTTGAACCCACGCCCTCAGAGAGGACCAGAACGCTCGTAAACACTTTGTTGAAACAAAGCAAGTTTTAACACTTGAGTCTGGCGCCTTAGACCGCTCGGCCATCCTGACATGTAATTCCGTTAGGTCCAAAGCAAATCAAGATTTATTTGTAAAAAAATTTCAAACTGCTACAATAAATTATTGAAACATTTTGGGGTAAGTAGTTTGCACTAGTCCCTGAACTATATTGAGTCTATTAAGCAATAATTATGTGCATGTATATTTTTTATTAATTTATTTACAGCTTGAAAATCTTCATATAGAAAACTTTCTTTATTTTTAAAAGATCCTTTAGATCAGTATCTTGTTTTGAACTTTCCATTTTTTTAATAATATTTCTTTTATTACAGAAATAAATATTATTTCTTATGTAAAAAGTCTTTGTCAGAAGTGGGATTTGAACCCACGCCCTCAGAGAGGACCAGAACGCTCGAAAACACTTTGTTGAAACAAAGCAAGTTTTAACACTTGAGTCTGGCGCCTTAGACCGATCGGCCATCCTGACATTCAAAAGATTAGGGACAAAATTGATATAAATGTCCATTACTCAATAAAATTTTTAGGAAATATTTCGCTTAAATAATTTAATAAAAAGTTAATTAAATAAATTTAATATTACAAACCAAACAAAAAAATTATTATTATTATTGTTCTTTAATACATAATTTATTTAATGTACAAGAAGTTAATTCTAAGATTAAATTTACTTAAGGAGCATTTGCTATATTGGCCATGAGCTCAGTTCTAAAATATACATTATTTTAATTCAAATTATTAAAACTAAATTTAAATTTGTTAAAAAAAAAAGATTATTAAATTAAATTTTAAAAATGTAAAAAAATATCTTGTCAGAAGTGGGATTCGAACCCACGCCCTCAGAGAGGACCAGAACGCTCATAGAACAACTTTGTTTGGTACAAAGCAAGTTTTAACACTTGAGTCTGGCGCCTTAGACCGCTCGGCCATCCTGACGTTGTACCGTTAGAATGATTTCAATCAAATTTAGATTATTTACTTATGTTTGTTTTTTTAATCTTTTAAAATGCGACATTTTATAAAAATAATTAACAGAATTTCTTTGTTAAATTAAGTATAATTAATATTAGAATAGTGATAAGATAAAAATAAAGAAAATATACTTATAAATACCGTGGGAAATATTGTTAGACATAAACCAATTTGAAAGATTATTAAAAGTGGTGCTTATCGTTGTCTGACATTTTCAAAATTTTTTTATAATGTTTGTTTTATTAATGTTACGTTTATTTACCTATTCTTAACGTTTGATTATCATGATAAAATAAACGTATAAAAAAAAAACTTAATTACATTTGTTCTTTTAAATTACCAATTGAAAAATTTAAAAGTTTTCAAAGGTTTTCAATTGTTGTATTCTAAAGAAAAGATATTAATGGCTTTTGTATTATAGAATAATTTAATAAATTTGTCTTTTAAAAAAAAGTTCGCGAGAGCTTTTGTTTTTTATGGAAAAAGTTCTATAGAATAATTTAAAAACTTTGATTTTTAAATATACTTTCGCGAGAGCTTTTGTTTTTATATGCAAAAAGTTCTATAGAATAATTTAATAACTTTGATTTTTTAATAAAAGTTCGCAAGAGCTTTTGTTTTTTATGGAAAAAGTTCTCAAAAACTTTTGTTTTTCACAGCTAGCGTATCGGTAACCATTTTTTTAAAGAAAATAAATCTAAACATTTCTTTTTTAAGGAAAACTTAGAGACAATATTTGTTTCAAAGAAAAGTTGTCGAGACAAAAATGTTCTATTAAGAAATTGTTACATTATTTAAAAAATAATTACAGTAAACGCGATTTCGAAGTCCATCTTTTCTAAGTTCACATCAGAAATCTCCAATCAGCAGCGTAAGCTTTTGCTTCATTTAACCTAATTTTTTTTTTGAAAAGACATTTTTATTTTTTCTGACTTTTATTTGTCAATTGTTAGGGGATTTTTCTAGATTTTTTTACTCCCCGGGAAAACAGCAGAAAATTCCAGGTAGCTTCCAAGAAAAAACTAAATAATTTTATAATTAAGAACAATTGTCCTTTTTAGTTGAACTGTTAATTTTTAATTTTTGATATTTTTTAGTTAGACTTGAGTGCATCAAATTTAATTTTCATTAAATTATTTTTTTCTGAAGGAAGGAAATTTTTACAACATGAAATTTTATTGATAACAGCTCAGCCAAGAATATTATCAATAAATTTTAATAATAGATTGTTATTGATTAAACGTTTAATTAACTTGATTTTTTATAACTAATGCTTTAATTGGTGAACATTTTGGAGAATATTCAACCTTGATATATGGAACGCAGGGCGAAATAGATTCAAAATTAAATTCACTTTTTCGACAAAAATTGTCAAATAGTGTTGACTCTAAATAAACATTGCATATGAATATCAATTAAGTCTTTTTTTCTCATTTTAATGTCAAACAAAATCTATGGATTTCTTTTAAATACTCTTAGATGGGAATCCCGAAAAAACGTTATGCATTGCAAATAGTTGTTTTTGTCGTTATTTACATTTATGTACATTTGTTAGTACAGCTTCGATCTGAGAAGTACATAGTAGATGCCAAACAACAACAAAAAAAATCTAAAAAAACGCCGAAACCAGTTTCATTGTACTTTCCTTAAAATATGGAAAAAACAAAAAATCTGCTGAAACTTCAAATCAGAATTCAATGTTGAGTGTACGACTGATCGGCAGCTTCTGCTGCTGTTTTCTGCTGCCTTCTTTCGGTTTTTTCATAAAAAGTAAAAAGGCAGACGGACAAAAACACACAAAAACATCAGATTTCTAAAATGAGCTCAAATTTCGCGAACACACTATAAAATACAACAACAACATATTTTTGAACTACAACAACATAACATATTAAAATTTAGTCAAACAATCCTTTTTTCTGACGATTTTCAAAAACGAGTTTTTACCATACGAACGATTTTTTGTAGATTTTCGTTTTGTTTTTTTTATTATTCATTATGGTACAAATTTTTGTTTATGATTTTTAAAAACGTAAACACGGCCGAAAAAATGCAAATAAAAAACTTAAGAAAAAAAATTTTTTTTTTTAAATTTTAAAACCCTTAAAGGACCACACAATTTTTTCGTACATCCTTTAAATTGCCACACAGTGTCTGCTTTAAAATGATTTTTCGAACGCGACCTTAACCTCTTACAAAAAAAGGTTATTTTATATAAAAAAAACTTCATTACAAAAGACTGTGCCCCCTTCATTGTGTCCATTAACCCAAAAAATAATAGAGCTTCCAAAACTTACAAAAGAGCCAGAGAAATAAAGCAGAGGTGTTGAATTCTTCAAAGAAATAAAATTAAATGTCATTGAAATAAATTTATTAAAAATTCTTTTCTTATTAGCGACACAATAATGTCGGGAAATTGAAACAGTAGACAATTTTTTTCCCTTTTGTTAAAAGGAGTTCCCTTCTCTACTGCTTTATTTGTTTCCTTAAATTCATCTTTTATTCACAGCCCTATTTAAAACTGACAGACATATTTGTTTAAAAAAACAAAAAAAATTAAAAATTTGTTTTCATTGTTTTCTTCACAAAAAGTGATTGGGAAGTGCATTTTGTATAATTTAAAGGGGAACATATTTTAGTTTATCGCAGAATTAGTTAAAAGCTTTGCGGTTAAAGTGAGAAAATTAAAAAAAAAACCTGAGTTAAGAAAAAAATTTAAATTTCAATTTTAAACTCATTGAAAAGTTAAGAGTTTGAAAATAATCTGACAGAAATTCGAGTGAAATCTAAATAAAAATCGGCTAAGGCAAAACAGCTAAGAACACGTTTCGCTCAGCGAGTTGAATAAAAAATACACCATTTTAAA
The DNA here is from genome assembly GCA_949318255.1 of Pollenia labialis. Lineage (NCBI taxonomy): Eukaryota > Metazoa > Arthropoda > Insecta > Diptera > Polleniidae > Pollenia > Pollenia labialis. The sequence goes on along the minus strand of OX439141.1, from coordinate 26,853,556 downwards.
GGTATTTTCTGGCAGAAGTGCACAATATATATTTTATTAAAATTTTTTCAATATTTTCAGAGTTTTAAACGTTAAAATTTGATACTAAAACATATGCAAAGCACATAAATAAAAATTTTGTTTTTTCCAATTATCAAATAAAAAAAATAAAAAATAGGGTGGTAGATTATTCAACATTTCCAAGAAACCGGGTTTTCGAATATTTTGACTATTAAATCGGTACAGGCAAACCAGTTAAGAACGATATCTTTCTTTGTTTGTCAATCACTCACGTGGAACATAACATATGAACTGGAGGTTGGTCCATCCCCAAATCTATCCACTAAGACGGACAAAATGAATGCGCAAAACATGTAAATTCATAAATACTTATATTTACGATATTTTCTTCATATTAAAAAAAATTATGCCCGAATTTCGACCATTAGGCAAACACTTGTTAAAATAATTGAGAGAAAAAATATAAAAATGTAAATTTATACACACATTTTATATGTTTTCAATAATTTTTCTATAGAAATGTAAAGTAAGCGATAACTTTTCTATAGAAATGTAAAGTTAGCGATAACTTTTCTTTATAAAAGTAACGTTATCGATAACTTGTCTATATAAAGTAAAGTCATCGATAACTTTTATATAGAAAAGTAAAGTTTTGGATACATTTTCTATATAAAAGTAAAGTTATATATAACTTTTCTTAAAAAAATTAAATTTATCGATAAAGTTTCTATAGAAAAGTAAAGTAATCAATAACTTTTCTATACAAAAGTAAAGTTATCGATAGCTTTTTCATAGCAAAGTAAATTAATAGATATGTTTTCTATAGAAAGGCATGGATATCGATCGAAAACTTTTCTATAGACAAGTAAAGTTCTCGATAACTTTTCAATAGAAAAGCAAAGTTTTCGATAAATTTTCTATATAAAAGTAATATAACTTTATAAAAGTAACGTTATCGATAACTTGTCTATATAAAGTAAAGTCATCGATAACTTGTATATAGAAAAGTAAAGTTTTCGATAAATTTTCTATATAAAAGTAAAGTTATATATAATTTTTCTTAAAAAAATTAAATTTATCGATACAGTTTCTATATAAAAGTAAATTTATAGTTACATATGTTTTCTATAGAAAGGCATGGATATCGATAGCTTTTTTGTAAAACTTTTCAATAAAAAAAAAGTTAAATCAACGATAACTTTTCTATATAAAAGTTGATTTGAGTAATAATATCGATTACTTTTCTATATTAAAGTAAAGTTATCAATAACTTTTCGATAATAGAAATTGTCTAGTTGTCAATAATTTTTCTATGGAATAACAAACAATTGTCAAACATAACACTTTTAGGGAATAGTCAAGTTTTTTATAAATTTTATTTTAAATAGTGACGTTAAGTGTGGAATAGCCATGTTATCGATAATTTTTATGGTAGATCGGTTATAATTTTCTTTAAAAGTAAAAAAAGTTAATGTTATTGACTTCATCCAGCAAGTTTAACCTTTTCACCTCCACTTAAATTCTTCTCCTTTCATTTCCCATTTTTGTTTGGAAAAATCGAAATTTTTCAACATGCTATTTGATGATTGCTTTTTATCAATTCGGCAATTTTTTTTAGATTTGTTTTTATTTCTACTTCATGACCCTGGTTTGTGGCACGAAATCCTGTACATCATCAACAACAAGACTACGGAACTTTAAATGATGGAGTAAAAAAGTGAAACAAAATAAAAAACAAGGTTTCATTTAATCAAGTTGGCTGCATCAAGGAGCATAAGGGTGGTTTGCCAGTGTTGACTAAGCTGCTCTGGTTTAATATTTGTAGTGATGGTTTGATGGGTTCAAATCTGTTGGAAAACATTAAAAACAAACGCGTTAAAATTGCATACAATTTTTATCCATTTCACGAGGAAATTTCAGGATTTGTCTTTCTTTTTTTTAAGAACATTGATTGGTTTGTTGCTTCAATGGTCAAATATGGTTTTGAGTTGTAATGATGATGACGATAGTGTTTTTTTGGCCAGTTTTCTTCCCCTTATAGATTTATTGGAGATTGGTTTAATGTTTGAATGGGGAGTGTTTTGTTCTGTAGAACTTTGTTTTGCTTTTTTATTGCAGCATTTTCCTGGAGTGTTAAGTGGTATTTGTTCTAGAATTTTCCACTTCCATAGAATATTTTTTGGCAGGTCATTGCAATTTTGAAACAATAAAAATGGGCTTAAGCTGATTAAAGGCTTTAATTCTCAAAAATTTATTTTTGTACTACTTTCTTATTTAACTAAATAAAAATCAATTATAAAATATTTCTAAAATTTCAAGTTTAATCCCAAAGGTTTTGATTTGACATATAACCCACCCACCCTTTCAGCATCGATTTTATTTTCCTTAATAAACTGAAGCAAAAAATCTTAGTAATAAAGAAAGACGCCAGGCCTTGATAGGGGGCCAATTAAAAAAATTAAAGAGAGTATTTTCGATGCTAAAAAAAACCTACTTTAAAAAAATTTACAAGTATTTTTTAGAAAACAAAAACTAAATCTGTACAAAATAATGGATCTGAGACTTATTTTTATTCTTTAGTTAAAATAAGAACGAGTTTTCATAAAAATCTCGCTAACGCTAACATTTATCGAACAAATACTTATTATCAAATGTATAGAAATTGCCTTGTTTTAGAGTTTTCAATAGACATATCCGAAGATTTTTTTATTTAATAAGCTAATCCCGCGAAGTTCTTCGCTTGTCTGCAGGATACCAGAGTCTCTGGCGGGAATCAAGCCTGCAACCGCCGCAATGATCGACGAACTCACTACCAGCTAGCCTACCGGGCACTTCTATAGACAAATCCGAAGGGTCGTCATAAGTTCTGAAGGCAGGGTACCTCGGATATAACAAAAATTCACAAAGATCCGGAATTCTTAATTTTAGCCCGTTTTTAAAAATGTTTGCGTAATTAATCTCTAAAAGTTTAGAAAATATGCGACTTCGAAAATTAAAATTTGGTTTACTTGACCTACCTCGGTTTAGTAAGGTTCACATTTGATAAGTCGTATTTTTTCGATAAATGTAAGCGTTAGCGAAATTTTTACGAAACCCCCTAAATTTTGTCATGGATCGACGGGAAGTTAAATGTCCTTATTCCATTGGTACATGTTCTGTAACTTTGAGTAAAACTTCTCGCGTCGAAAAGATGTGAAACAAAACATTCCATCGTTTCTCGAAAAGTGAGAAAAAATGTGTCACGCTTATTAAATATTTTACCAAATAAGCATAAGCTTTTGCTTATAGTTAGTGAGATTAAACATAGTCTTAATTTCACAAAATAAAACTAATTATACTGCTAGACATAGTAAGATGTTGTATTATAATCAAAATAAATATTGGATTTAAAGGAATTTATATTTCACTTTGCCTGCTGGTCCCGTTTTTTTCGCCAAATATTTGCTATGTGTGACCGTAGCTTAAGACGCGCCGAAAACTATCAAAATAGAAGCCGATATGAACGCTGATCACAATTATCGTTGGCGGCGAACAAAATTTACTAAGCTTGAAAAATGTTAAGCTACGGCGGCGAAAATACAACAGTCTGCTATAGGGCGGGCGACTTTAATGTTTGTTATTTACAAAAACTACACGTAACTATTAAGTTACGTAAGTTATCGAAACCTTTTTTTTAATATTTTTCACTATTCTATAGAAAAGTTACCGATAACTTTACTATACTGTAGAAGTGTTATCAAACACTTTACTATTCAATAGAAATGTTATCGATAACTTAACTATTTTATAGAAAAGTCATCGACTATTTTAATATTCTATAGAAAAGTTAGAAGTGCTATCAAACACTTTAAAATTCAATAGAAAAGGTATCGATAACTTTAATATGCTATAGAAAAGTTATCGATAACTTTATTATTATTATTATCAGAGTACCGAAACGTTCGCTCATTTTTCAGTCATGAGCGAGCGTAAAAAATTTTAAATTGTACTGCTTTTTCTCATTCATGAGGGTGAGGAAAAAAAATATTTTGAATTTCCTCATTCATGAAAAATGAGCAAACAAAATATTCATATGTGAATTTGTCAGATATGAAAAATTTAAAAAAATTCACATTCAAATTCCTCATATAGAAAAAAAACGCGATTTGCCCGTCCAATAACAGCGGGAAAATGAAGAAGTAAAGAGGCCTTATAGAATGCCTTATTGGCGATATAAAGTTTTTCAGTCGCATTTCAACTGTATTTCTAATTTACACAGTATGTCATTGGATCTACTTTAAAGGTCTTCTAAAAATAATTAAGAATAAAGCTTTATCCCAGTGTTATTGTTGTTGCTAATAATGTGAAGTGAGTAATTTAATAATTAAACTTGCTACAAATTCCAAAATAGCTACTAATAAAACGATTTCGACAGGCCTTATCTTAGAATAGAAAATCTCAATTTCTAAAATATTTAATAAAAACTATTCTAAAAGAACTTTTAAAATAATGCAGAGTGGAATAAGTAAAAGTTTATTAAAAATACAGTTGTAAACCTTCTTTAAGGCCTGCAAAGTGAAAGCGTTGGCAATTTTTCCCGCTGGGCAACGTGAAAGCATGTGTGTGTGTTTTGTTTTGTAAAATTATTTGTTGGCTGCAGCACCATGGTGAACCAAAATGTATGTGCTGCTTTTTAGCAGGCATAAATTATTGGAAAAAAATTAAAAGAACTGCACATATCGTCATCTTAAATGCAGAATAACATAACATTTCATAAGTTTACATGCAGAGCAAAAAACTTTGTAAAATGTTAATTATTTGAGATTTAAAATCAATTTTAAATATTTCAGATAAAAATGCGATAACCCATATATTTTTGAAGAAAAATATCATTTTTATTATTTTTTAAAATGTGTTATTATATATTAATTTGTATTTTTTGGAAACAAAAAGACATATCGTAAAAGAAAGTATATTAGTATTAAGTGAAACAAACATATAATATATTAAATTATTAAATATTTGTGTTTAATTACCGGAAAATGGAATATATACCTATATATAAATATATGATAATATGTGTCTTGTTTGTGAAAAATAAAAATTCTTTGATGCCTTTAAAAAGGTCACTTTTTCGTTTCGTTAAAAAGACGTACCTAAAGGCAGAAATATTAAGAGAAAAAATAGCCACAAGAACTTGTTGGTATTTTGTGCTTGTAAAAATATTTTGGTTTCTGTACCAATCGCGTCGGTGGGTTTTTTTTTTTTTGAAAACACTTTTCTTAAGCAAGTAAAAATATTTAAAAAAAAAAAAAAATGAAAAGGTCTTGTTCTGCTACAATTTATGTGTAAATAACCTATATACATAAAAGCAAATGTGACAATAGGTAAAGTATTTGGTCAAGAAGATGTTTTATTGACGGATTAATGAAAAATGTACAATAAGAAAAGGCAACAGGACAAATTATTCAAACATCTGTGCCTACATTTTAATTCTACCTATTGGTATCATAACTTTTTACAAAATATGCAAAAAATGCGCACCTGTGTTTGCCTGCAAAAATGTATAAAGTCATTATAACAGTTCAAATTTACGTCAAGTAAATTACCACAAAATGGTAAGGTTAACTCTTTGGGCTCTGTTATATAATTCTAGCATAAAAAAGTAAGCAATAAATTTCGTGCGAAACAATAAAGTTTCATTAATCCGTCAAAAAAACACATCTTCTTACCCAAATACTTTACCAACTGTCACATTTGCTTTTATGTGTAGAGGTTATTTACACATAAATTGTAGCAGAACAAGACCTTTTCATTTTTTTTTTTTTAAATATTTTTACTTGCTTAAGAAAAGTGTTTTCAAAAAAAAAAAAACCCACCGACGCGATTGGTACAGAAACCAAAATATTTTTACAAGCACAAAATACCAACAAGTTCTTGTGGCTATTTTTTCTCTTAATATTTCTGCCTTTAGGTACGTCTTTTTAACGAAACGAAAAAGTGACCTTTTTAAAGGCATCAAAGAATTTTTATTTTTCACAAACAAGACACATATCGTTAGCTTAAATGCAAAACAATGAAGATATTATTGGAATATTTGAAATTGACTTCGTTTTGTTGATTACAATTCACGTTACAACATATTTTTATAAAATTTTAAACTTCTATCTAAAAAAATAACCAAGTTATTTACAAAATGAAAAATTAAGTGTTATCAAATACATATGTATATCATTGTTCTTAACAACATAATGTATAATCACACTCAAGAAAAAAATTAGCAGAGTTTTTAATTATTTTTATAAGAACACATTTTTTTTACAACATCAAAATTGGGTGATCTGTTTGATTACTGTTACTACGGTGCTAGTGAAATTTGTGATCAAATAATAATTAATAATAATAATTTTCAGTATAGCATAAGAAAAAATAAAAAAGTGCTGTAAAATTAAAAGAACCGAACCGTTAGTAATCTTGAAATTGTGTAGCCTACCCCATTGCACTCCCAAACGCTAAGAATTTCCAAGAATAAATGACAACATCTGCAGGTCCTTAGATTTTTGAGTTTATATATGTATGTACATATGTATTTCCTTTTTAATAAATTTAAATATAGTCGAACTTCCCTATAATAAATCTGTATGGGACCATAAAATATGAAGTGTATAATACAAAAGAAATATTTTTTATTAGTTTATTTAAAATTTTCGGGGTTTTTTGTGTTAGAATTGCATTCTTCCAAGTGGCCCTTCATCAATATCCTTAAAAAAGACAATTTTTATAAATTTTTAGAATAAACGCAATTTTTTTTTAAATAAGTAGTGGAATATAGACTGTTTAGCTATATTTTGTTAATTCTTCAGCTTTATTAAATTCTAATAATATCTTTCTTTGGAGAAGTACTACTTTGTCCAATATTTACGTTTACTAAATACCGGAGCTGCTATCAACAACTACTCTTAGTTGGACTACTCTTTCCATCTTTTTTATATTTTTCATAAATTACCTAATTAAAATTAACTTGTTGCATTAGCTTTGAAAGTATATGATGCAGAGTTATTTTGAAATAATTCGTGAACTGGAGACAAATAGGTATGAATGAATATGAGTCAAATATTTATTTGCAAAATTTGTTCATTGTAAAATAAAATTCATTAAGATAATTAATTTTATGGAGATCAAAATACGTTTAGATAAGAATGAAAAAGATGTATTTTTAAAATCAATTCATAGCTAAATTTAATGAAGTACATATTTTAGTTTAAACCACTACTTATAAGTAATTAAAATCAATAAAAAAATTATAAATAATAGGTATGTCATAATATCTATAACAATATAAGTTCTCCACATTGTTAAATGCATTACTGCCTGCGCTGCATCAGAAAAGCAAACTTATTTAACATGTCAACGCAATCCTTATGATGCTACATATTAATCGTGCGATTATCATATATTTATATATATGTATATATTCCATTTTCCGGTAATTAAACACAAATATTTAATAATTTAATATATTATATGTTTGTTTCACTTAATACTAATATACTTTCTTTTACGACATGTCTTTTTGTTTCCAAAAAATACAAATTAATATTAACACATTTTAAAAAATAATAAAAATGATATTTTTCTTCAAAAATATATGGGTTATCGCATTTTTATCTGAAATATTTAAAATTGATTTTAAATCTCAAATAATTAACATTTTACAAAGTTTTTTGCTCTGCATGTAAACTTATGAAATGTTATGTTATTCTACATTTAAGATGACGATATGTGCAGTTCTTTTAATTTTTTTCCAATAATTTTTTCCTACAAAAAATGCAACAGACACTTTGGCTGGTTGCCTTTGCCAAAAATATTTTACACAAACAGATACACACACAGGCATTTCGAGCTGTAGTCATGCAAACTGTCGAGCAACAACAACATTACTAGTGAGGATCGTTTTTAAAACTTTTTTTTTTCCTCATTTTACATGACTGAAGAAAGGCAAAATTGGATTTTTCCTCAAAAACATGAATGAATTTGCCGAAATATTAACAATTCATTTATGACTGTGAAAAAAGTTACATATTTTACATTTTTCATTTATGTAAAAAATTCAAGAATGGTTGAATATGAGCGATCACATATGACTTTCTCTGAACTCTGATTATTATCATTATTATTATGTTAAAAAGTTATCGATAACTTTATTATTCTATATAGAAGAGTTATCGACAATTTTACTATTCTGTAAAAAAGTTATCAACAATTTTACTATTCTTAAAAAAAGTTATCGAGAACTTTACCAGTATATAGAAAAGTTATCTGTAACTTTACTATTCTATAGAACAGTTATCAATAACTTTACTACTATACAGATAAATTATTGATAACTTTACTATTCTATAGAAAATTATCGTTAAGTTTACCATGCTATAGAAAAATTATCGATAACTTTATTATTCTATAGAACAATTATCGATTACTACACTATTCCACAAAACTATTATCGAGAATTTTACTATTTTATAGACAAGTTATCGGTTACATGACTTCTTTGGAAAAATTATTGATAACTTAACTATTCTATAGAAAATTTTTCTATAACGACTGTTATTGAAAAGTTTTCGATAATTTGGCTATATTATAGGTAAGTTATCGATTACTTAACTATTTCACAAAACAGTTATCAATAATATGGTTTCTATAAAATAGTCGTTATTTATAACTTGACTTTTCTATAGAAAAGTTATCGGTAACTTGACCATTCAATAGAAAAGTTATCGGTAACTTGACAACTCCATAGAGTATTTTATTCTATAGAAAATTTATTAATCACTTTTTTATTCAATAGAAGCATTTTTGATGTCTTTTTTTGTTCTAAAGAAAAGTTATCAATGTTTTTTTTTCTTGCATAGAAAAGTTATGATTTTTTTTTGAAAAAGTCTTTGACGACTTATTTATTTATATGTATGTATATGCTAAAAAATGATCTGGTTTCAAAAAATCATTAAATATTGTTAAGGGTGTTATTAAAAGTCTACTTATTTTTCTCAATTATCAATTTTGTTAAATTAATCTGATTTATTTGAGGCACTTCTTCTACCCCAACTTTTGTTTGTTTTTCAAATTAGTGTTCAACTCTTGTTTATTAATTGGCTGACATTGTATTTTGGCGTATCTGATTATTAGCTTTTTTTGTTTCGAAAAAGTATCTAGCACATTATTTATTTTGTAATTCAATAAAACCACTAACAACCCTTTTGTTAAATTCCTGAAATTTAAACCCCGTTAATTTTGTAGCTCTTAGTTTTCTCATTTTGCCCTGGTTTTAAATTTCTTTAGGAACTGGAAAGCAAAAACAAAAACAAAAAAGCTAATGACCAGTTCTACACTTAACAAATATGTAGCTATCACTCGGTAGTGATGCAGCTTTGAAAAAATATGTATAAATAAAATCTAAAAAAAACAAAAATGATTTGCTGACAAATATAAATTGCAATTGCCACTGCAGTGCTGCAGAAAGGAAATGAGACACTGGATAGGAGGAGCTCAGAAGGTTGCAAATAGCATCAAACACGTACTCGTTTGTTGCAGCCACGAAAAATCAAAACAATTTCATTGTGAACTTTAGGGAGAGTAGCACTGAATGAATGTATCTTATTTACAATGTACCTATTTATTCACTGGATTTTTGTTTTTTTTTTTTTTGAACTGACATGGTGATGAGGATGACACCAGTATAGAATTGCAGCAACAATCTCTATATTTGGTACGAGGGGTTTGGTAATACAAAAAGAAGTTGGAAATACTACGAAATAAATAAAACTTTATAAATACCCGCACAGATTTGGAAAGGAAGAGTACCTTCGATTATGTGTGTGTATAGAGCGAGGATAATTGAACTTACATGGTTGAGGTTTTCATGCACAGACAGATTAACGAATAGACAAATAATACAGCCACAAGACATTGTGAATCTGAAGGAACAAAATCAGAACTAAAGGATGTTAACTGCATGTTTAAAAGCAATCAAAATCATCGTTTAATAAGGAGTGAGATCACAAACAGTTTGAGATGAAATCGATTTAAAAAATGCTTGTAAATTCTTAGATTATAGAAAAGCTATCGATATACAAACAAATTTACTTTTCTATTGAAAAATTGTCGATAACTTTACTTTTTCCCTACAAAATTATCGATAACTTTATTTTCTATAAAAAGCTATGGATAACTTTACTTTTCCCAAAAAAAGATTATCGATTACTTTACTCTTCGAAACAAAAGTTATCGATAACTTTACTTTCTATAAAAAGTTTTCGATAATTTTACTTTTCTTTAAAAAGTTCTCGATAACTTAAATTTCCTATAGAAAAGATATCAATAACTTTACTTTTCTATAAAAAAGTTATCAATAACTTTGCTTTTCTATAAAAAAGTTATCAATAACTTTACTTTTCTATAGAAAAGTTATCAATAAGGGGTGTCATAGTCGGTTTGCAAACCAATATTGGTTTCATTTGGTGTCATGAAAACAAGTCGGATTTTTTATTTGCGAATACAAATAAAACCGATATTCGAATCAGCTGTTTAATGTTTTGGCTCATGTGTTAACAGCTTTAAATGCATATTTTGTTTGACAATTTTGTAAATTATGATTTTTGCGGTAAAATATTGTTAAAACCCGTGTTTTTAATTTAAGGAAAATTATAGAAAAGAAAAAAGAAGTGGTAATACAGTAAACATATAAAATAAATGCCATCGTTGTATTACTTGCATGGCATTTGTTGTTTACATTTGTGTAATTTTATTGTTTTGTAAAAATTTGTACGCATAAAGCGAATTTAATAAAAATATAAACAAATTTGTTGTTTAACGTTTTAAATAAATAGAATGGCCATTTTGTTGCATATAAGCTCTTTGCAGAAAAAGTGAGAAGAAGACTTTTGCGAATTTGCAGCAGCCCGCTGCCGGAAACTACAGGAAACATGCAAAAAATGCTATTTTACCAATTGATCAATTTTATTTTCTTTTATCTGTGGAAAAAATCTAACTCTTGAAAAAAAAACAAAATAAAAAATTAAGCTTTTAACAACTATACATATTTCTATAGAAAAGTTATCGATAACTTCACCTTTCTGTAGACAAATTATCGATCACTTTATTTTCTATAAAAAAGCTATCGATAACTTTACTTTTCCAAAAACATTATCGATTACTTTGCTCTTCTAAAGAAAAGCTATCGATAACTTTACTTTCCTATAAAAAGTTTTCGATAGATTTACTTTTCTATAAAAAGTTTTCGATAACTTTACTTTTCATTAGAAAAGTTCTCAATAACTTTACTTTTCTATAGACAAGTTATCACTTTACTTTACTTTTCTATAGAAAAGTTATCACTTTACTTTACAATTCTATATAAAAGTTATCGACAGCTTTACTTTTCTATAGAAAAGTGATCAATAACTTTCCTTTTTAGAGAAGAAGAGTAAAATTTACAAAATCTATTGACGTGCTTGTATGTTTGAAAATACTGCAAAGGATAGTCATGTTCCCTTGAGAGCTGTTTGTTTTTTTTTCGTTTCATTTTTTCTTTTGTTTTTTGTTTCTTTTACTTTTATTTATATTTTTCTGCATTACGGGGGTTATTGTTGCTTTCTCACTGAGATGTAGTGTTAATGTTGCAAGTGATGTTAACGATGCTACACATGAAAATGATTTTCACTCCAAAATAAGGGGGATATACTGATAGTAGATATTTTTTTTCATTATTTGGATAGAAATAAGGCACTTAAAGGGGGTTTACATGAATCAAGCGATTTCTGTGAGGCAAGGCAATTACAAACGATTTATGTTAGTATTAAATACATATATTTTAAGGCACGCTTTTGGTCTCAAAATGAGAAAATAAATTAATTTAATAAATTTCCATTCTATCAAACTTTTAATAAACTTTGACAAAACCCTTTAAAAAAAAATAGCTGTTTCTTTGCGAATTTATTTGGCTTTGGCGAAAAAAACATTTGCAATATGAATTCTAAAAACAACCCACAAAAACCGTAAAGATTCTACCTCTTGCCATCCATCCCCCATGAAAGCTCTAGAAAAACCACTTAAGCACTAAGAGACAAGACAACACACAGTGCGGAGTCATTGACATCAATAATGCATGAAATTGCAAAAGGCCTCCGAGGTATTTGAAACTAATACGCACAAACGGACCTACAGCCAACGTGCAATAGTCATGTAGAAAATTAAGTAAAAGAAACTGCTGATAAAAAAGAGCAAAATACAAAACAAACAAAAAACAAGACAAGCAAAAAGTTAAAAAAAGTGACAATAAAACACTTTACTGGTGGCTCTTAAAACAAAAACGGTAAAACAAAAACAACAAAACAAAAGTAAAAAAAATGTTTAGACAATCAGTCAGGTGTTGCACATAAGCCATATGACAATGTTTGGAATAAAATGGTAATGGTTGAGGACAGGGAACTCCTGTACTCATGCGAGGAGTTACAGACACAAACAGAAACAATTTCTTTCTTCTTTAGACTTGTTGTACACAGTCATTCATTTAATGATGATTGTCTGCTTTGAAATGCAAAGCACAAATCGAAATTTGTGAAAAAATCCCACCTAAAAATTTTAACAAGAATTCAAAATACACATGGCATGACAAAAATTGTTGTGTTAAAACGGAAGTTTAGATTTCATTAAATACACCTTAAAAACTGTCAAATTTTGTTAGCAAAACTGATTTTTCAATCGTTTAATTTACAGCAAGATTGATTGAAACAGTGGACAATAATAGAAAATTAATCGATAACTTCTTTATTGAAATTATATGCTAAGTCGATAACTTTTCTTAGCTACATATAAGTAAAGTTATCTAAGTTGTTATTGGGGGTAAAATATACCGCTATGAATAACTTTCCTATAAAAAAAATTAAATTTGTCGATAATTTTATAAAGAAAAATATATATATAGATTTCATTTCTGTAAAAAACATTAAGCAATCGATATTCTTAACAAAAATCTTTAGAAAAACAAAACTATCGATAAATTCTATTTAAAAAAACAAAATAACCGATAACTTTTTTTTTGTAAAAATATAAGATTTCTAACAATAATGTAATCGATAACTGTTCTAAAAATTAAGCATTTAATAATTGTTTTTATTGACAAATGATATTTTCTAATTAACAATAATGTTATAGATAATTTTTTTAAATAAATATAAAGATATCGATCATTTTTTTACAAAACAAGAAAATTGGCGATAATTATTATATTGTAACATAATAAATTTATCGATGGTTTTTCTTAAGAAAAGTAATATTATCACAAATTTTTCTAAGCAAAAAAATGTTATCGATAAAAATTAAAAAAGATGTTATCGATATTTCTTATACAAAAAAATACTACTGTCGATACTTTTTCCTAAGTAAACTAAAATCGTCAATTATTTTTCTATAGAGAAATAATGTTGTCAATAATTTTTTTTAAAAAAATTTCACTAAAATAAAAAAAAGTTATCGGTAATTTTTCTAAAAATTTAGTTATCGATAATTTTTTCAAGAAAAAAATAGTTATAGATAATTTGGCAAAAAAAATTAAGTTATCGATAGTTTGTTTAAAGAAAATTAAAGTGATCGTAGATTGAAAATTTAAGTTATCGTAGTATTTTTGTACAAATTAGTTTTGGATATTTTTTAATAGAAAAATTGATTTTTCGACAGTGTGTTGAAGAAAACAAAAATTATGGATAATTTGTTTTAACAATATTTATCGATAATTTGTTTAAGAAAAAAATAGAGAAAATAGGATTATAGATATTTTTTCTTTAGGACAATAGTTTTGTCGATAATTTTTCTAAAGAAAATAAAGTTATCGAATATTTTCTTAAGAAAAATTAAATTATCAATAATGTTTGTTAGAAAAATTAAGTTAACATAAATTTTTCAATAGAAGAATGAAGATGCTGATAATTTTCTAAGATAATTTTAATTTTTCTATAAAGAAATAAAGTTATCGATGACTTTTATTTTTTTTTTTTTTTTTGAAATACAAAAATTTAAATTGTAAAAATTATTGGCATCTTCATTTTTCTGTTGAAAAATTTTATTTGACATAATTTTCTTGAAAAACATTATCGATAATTTAATTTTTCTTAAAAAAATGTTCGATTCGAAAAAATTGTTTTCCTAAGCAAAAAAAATAAAATTTTATTTAAAGAAAATACAGAAATCGAAGAATAAAGTTATCGATGAGTTGCTTAAAAAATTATCGTTTTGCAATTGAAAAATAAAGTTATCGATAATAATTTTGTATCATATAAAGTTGTGGATTTTTTTTAATTTATCGATCACTATTTTACAGAAAATAAAAGTTATAGATAAATTCTCTTTAATATATCGTAAATTTTCTGTAGAAAAATTAAGTTGTTAATAATTTTTGTATAGAAAAATAAAGTTATTAAACAATAACTTTATTTTTTTTTTGTTTTTTAAAGAAAAATAAAGCTTTCATTGATGAGTTTTAAGGCGAATTCATTTTTCAGGTGGCGTTGAAAGCACAGCTATGCTACTTTTTTTTTTTAATTAGAGAGAGGAATGTCGAAAGTTACTTGTGTTTTTGGCATATCGGCCAACGAAAGCAACAAAAAAATACATTGTTGTGTTTTTGGTGTTGTTACTTGATGTAGTATCGACACCACCGTTTACATGAATTCGCCTTGATAAGTTTCTTCTTGAAATATGGAAATGTCTAAAAAATTTCGATTTTATTTGGAAATTTTGTCGAAAAATCATAGAGTTCGTTTAAAATTTAATGTTGTTTTAAGTTTTAATTATTTAAAAAAAATTATTTTTATGATTTTTTATCATTTTAAAAATAGTTTTGTATGCGTTTGCTCTTCCATTTAAGAACATACAAAACAAATCAATCAATTAACGAGCAAAAGGACAAAATTAAATACGATTGTGGAAAAAGCGAAATATATAAAAATAGAAACTCTGATACAAGCACTGCCAGGCAGACATCAACTAAACTTATTTAAACGATATAAAAGAGGGCTTTAAAAGTTTGTAAACGATACAATAAAAACCGGCAAATTTTCTAATGAACAGAAAGACAGACAGAGAGACAGCAAGCCGGTTCAATACACACACACACATACTCTACATTAAGCAAATGTGCAATTTTTAATAAAATGTTTTGGAACTACAAAAAAATTAAAAATAAATTGAAAAATGTTTAACTGTCTAATTTTGCTCGCGTTGTGGATAATTTTCGTTGTTGTTTTCTTTTGCCTGTTCTATTCTTTTACAATTGTATCTTTTTCTAATGTTTAGATGAATGATTTAGTTTTTTCTTTAAGAGTTTAATTTTTTTTTTAAAGAGGCGTTTATGACTGTGTTTACAGCAATGGAACAGAGGATTAGGAGGAGTGTAATCAGCCACGAGAGCGAAGCTGTTTGCTTTATTGTTTTGTTTGAAGGCAATTGATGATGATGTGTAGAGAGAATAAATGGATGAATGTTCTGTATCTTTGTTTTTTTTTTCTTTTTTTTTGGAAAAAATGTTTACCAAACGTTTTATGGTCGTTTGCCAGAATAATTTAGTAGTTGTTTATAATCAATTGGTTTGAACAAGTAGAAAAAGTGGAAAAAAATATAAACAAATTTTTCAATATTGATCAATGCGCTGTGAAAGTTTATTTTCTTTTTCCGTTTATGAATTTATTTTGTATTTTTCTGTTCATACAAAAAAATACTAGACAATTTATCAAAATCTTGAAATAAACCCTAAATATGGTGTATTGCATTAATTTTTTTGAAAATTTTTTTTAAATTTTACACTGTCGAGGAAAATTTCTATAGAAAATTTATTAATTTTTCAAGAGATTTCTATAAAAAAAAATTCTCGTTAGAAATACACATATCAAGAATGGTCTATTAAGAAAACTTCTTGTGGAAAACCAAGGAGACAATTTTCTATAGAAAATTACGCAAGTGAAATCTATCAATACAAATTTCTAATGCGACAATTCCCTCTCCAAGGAAACCTTTTTTAATGATAATCTATAGAAAATTTTTGAAAAAAAATCTGTCGAATTTATTTTCTATAGAAAATATTTAGAGAGAATTCTATTAGGATAATTTTATGTATCAAAAAAATGTCTATAAAAAAATCTCTTAAAACAGTTTTCTTAAAAAAATATCGAGAGAAATCTATAAAAACCATTTGCAAAACAAAATTTCTCGAGTGAATTTCATCTCGACAATTTCCTATAGAAAATTTGTCAATAGAAGTCTAACGAAACAAAAGTAGGTTCGTGAGGGAAATCTATCGAGATATTTATCGATATCAAAAACAATTTTCTTTGAAAAAAAATTTGCAACATTTTCCATAAAAAAATAATTCTCGAGAGAAATCTATCGAGAATATAAAATCTCGAGTGAAATTTACCTAGACAATTTTCAATAGAAATTTTGTCGATAGAAGTTTATCGAGACATTTTTCAAAGATGATTCTCAAGAGAAATCTATAATTTTCTAAAATAAATTTCTCGCAAGAAATTTATTTGTATTTGATTCAATTTTTATTTTATTCCTTCAAAAAGTCTGTAATAAAAAGATTCTTCTTTGGAAAATTTTACAAGAATATTTTTTGCGAGACAAATTCTCAAGAGAATGCTTTCATAATAAATTTCAGAAAAAATTTATCAGAATCGTTTACTGCAATAAAAATTTTGTAGATTATTAATTCAATCAATATTATAGCAAAAAAAAAAAAACTAGAAAATTCAGTCGTGAAAGTTCTCTATAGAAAATGTCTTAAAAGAACTCTATTGAATTAATTTTCTACAAAAAAAGAATATTTTCTGAGAAAAATTTATTTCTCGAGAAATATGAAGAAAAACTTGTATGAACTTGAGAGAAATCTTTTACACGAACAAAAGGAGACAAACTATGAATGAAATTTGGTCGAATTTAAACGAAATTTCTTTTTACACTTATTTGTTTGATATATCTTTTTGTTTTTCTCGCAACAATAATCTTTCAAAGAATTCTGCTGTTCTTTTCTAGTATTTTTGCAAGTAATATGAAACTCGTATCATGCCTTTGGAGTTGTTGGGTATTATTGTATGTAAATATTTAAGCGATAATAATGTAAATTGCCACAGAAAAATATGAATTTTTCCGGTCTTGAGTTAAAAAAATGCAAGGTCATTAAAAGGAAGACTGTAAAAATAAATCATGAAAAAAACAAACAAGCACCAGCAACATTTTGTATAAAATTAAAAAAGACTTTCACTTGATTTCAAAGAGTAAAAGTTTAAATTATTGAAAAATGTATTAAGACATCTTCGTTTTAAGATTTTTTTATGTTAAGAGGCAGGAGGAGTATGAAATTTGATAAGCAAATAGGTACCAAGAGAAAATGGAATAGAAAACCACACATTGAGAAAAACAAACAAAAAAAAAAAGCTAAAGAAAAATTATATTTAAGCTCACCTTCAATACAGACAACATGATCTCGTATTTGCTGAGCGATTTGAGCATCCGTTATGGGTAGTAAATCGATTAAATCATAGATGGCATAAATCGATGGATGAACACTTTCGAAACGTTGTATTTCTTGACGTATGGCCAACGAATTGCTGATTAGAGGTTGCGGTTGCTGCTGAGGTGTTGCTAGATTTGTTATTGCTGACGAGGATGATGAAGAGGTTGTCGTTGAGACTGCGGCCAGAGATTGTGGTGTAGATGGTGGTGGTGGTAGTGGTGGCAACGAAGAAGCAGCAGGTGTTGCAAAATGATGCTGCTGTAGTTGGGGATGATGATGCAGCAGCATTCCATGATTTTGATGCAAATGATGCATTTGATGCGAAGGTGTCAATTGTATTGTTGATGGAACTGCTGCTGCCACTGCTGTGGCTGCTGAAGTTGAGAAATGATGATTGTTGTGGTGCAACTGCTGCTGTTGTTGCTGCTGGTGTTGATGATGATTTCTCAACACTGGTGGTGGTGTTTGATTATGATAATTATTCATTTTTGTTTAGGGGGATTTGTATATTAACACTTTTAATAATTTTTTCTTCTTAATATTTTTATTTTTTTTATCTTATTGATTTTGTATTTTACAGAACAATTTTTATATTTATTTGGCTTGTAAATCTTATTTAATTTAACTTTTTTTATTATTAGCAAATTTTTATTTTTTTAAACGATCTTCAAACTTTTTTTTTATTATTATTAAAAAGAACCCTTAAATTATGAAGCGACTATTTTCTCAAGCACTTGTCATAAAATTTTAAAAAACACCCACGAATTTCACACAAAAAGACCTGAAAAAAGTAAAATTAAAAAAAAAAATATTAAAATTAAAGAATAAAATAAAAACATTTTTTATTTTTCGAATTTATTCTATGAGCTAAATTTCAGTTATGTATTTTATAAAGCTTTTTTGTAATAGTCATATTCCTTCAATTTTTCAGAAATGACTTTATACACTATCAGACTATTATATTGTATTTTCTTGTTGAAGGAATATGACTATTACAAAAAAGCTTTATAAAATACATAACTGAAATTTAGCTCATAGAATAAATTCGAAAAATAAAAAATGTTGAATATAATATAAAGTAACCTTCAGAAGGAAATAATTCCCAGTTTCTATTTGAATAAAATAAAAGTTATGATTAAATTTCTAGGCTGATTTTCTAAAGGATATAAACTTTCTACAGAAAACATTTTCTTAAAATTGCGACTGTTCTTTTTTCTAAAGTGTTTTTAAGACTTTTTTATGAAAAGTTCTAAAAAAAATTTTGTTTAAAAAAGTTTTTTCTCAAATTTCACAAGATGTTTTCTATAGAAAGTGTTTTTGAACTATTTTTTTTTTAAATTTTCTTTAGTCTGGGTTCACACTATGAAAGTTTTCTTTCAGAAATTCTGAGTTTATGGGTGAGAGAGGAGAAAAGAAAAGCATGTTCTTTCACCGCTGTATTGAAATTTATGTTCTTTAATACCAGATATCACTCTGCAGAATTTGGGTTCATAACTTACCATGGCTGCATTATAAATTCCCCTGCTGAAAATCATTTAAGTTCGGCTCAAGCTAGTTAAAATTGCTATAAATAGCATAAAACTTTCTGATGGTCGGTCAATAATGTAATGTTGGTCTAAACCGCAACCAATTTTAATGCTGACGTCTGTTGTTATAAAGAAAAACTAATTATAAATAGATATCATATAGATATCACTCTTGAAATAATCAACTTGTCGGTGGAGGGTATTAAATATAGCACTCTAACTTGTTCTTTTTTTCAAACTTTCTCGAAAAAATTTCAAAATTTCTTGAGTAATTATCTTCACAAAATGTTTTCCCAAAAAGTTCTTAAGACTTTGTATGTTATCAAAATTTTGTATAGAAAATCTTGAATTTTTTTTTATCAAAATTTCTTGAGAAAGCTTCAAAAATTTTTCTTTAAAAAAAACTACTCAAAAATTGCCCATAATTTGTTTTTTGGGGAAATTTTTTATAGAAACATTTTTCTTAAAAATTTAAGGTCGTTTCACCCATGTTGTCCGAACAAATATTTTGTTTACTGAGAGTTTTCTCCGAATAAAATGCTAAAGTTATTATAATTATATCTTTGTCTTTAGGCAAAATGGTCCAAGTCAGAAAATTAAGTTTTTCGCAATGTTAAATTGAAAATTATTTATTTGGTGTATTTCGAAGACTTTTTTTCTAAAGAGGAGGTGATTACGATTAGAAGCAATTGTGATAGACTTAAGTTATTGATAGCAAAAAAAAAAGAGTTAAGTGGCAGAGGTCTATATGGAGATAGTGTGGTGCCTATCAAAACATGCCAGATCAAACTGTCCGTGAACGTGGGTTCGATTCCATGGTCAGTCAAGAATGAAAAATTATCAATAAATTTTAATTCATTAATGTTGTAAAATTCCTTTCTTCATTAAAATAATATAATGAAAATTAATTTTAATGAACTTTAGCCTGATTAAGATATAAAATTGTTATTAAAAACTATAAACAGGTCAATAAAATTACCACAATATTAATAATCAGTGAGTAAAAATTCAATTAAGGCCAATCAGAAACTACAATCAGAAAAACTGGGGTGTTTGACCTAACGGCAAAAATATATTCAAACACTTTCCAATTATATCAATATTATTATAATTGAGTTTAGACTAAAAGAGAAACTTGTTAGCAATGCAACTTTAAATTGGCATGGTCCACACTTTCCAAACGGTTACTAATAAAACTCTTTTTAAAGGTACCCTCAGATTTTCAACACTATTGTTCAATTACGGATATAGTACATTAAAATTTTTTATTAGTAGGTGGCACAATATATTGGATAAAATTAAAAATCGTTTGATTCACATTTCGCAAAAACACTATTTCCATTTATCTAATCCCGCACAATTTTTAGAAAGTTTGTGTTATGCTAACCCAGCTTTGCATATCAAACTGTAACAATTTTCCTCTTTTCGTTCTTTAGATATAAATAAATCTTTACCTTGATTTACCTAAGTTGGAACACCAATGTCAAATTCCGTGTATATGAGCCAAATTGTGTACATGTGTGCGTTAAATTTATATGAAGAGAATTTTGACAATTCAGTTCCACTCGGTTATTTTTATAGAGCAGCATGTCTACACTCCCAAATGAGTCTACCTTGTGTAAATATACCTTGGGTAGATCCAAGGCGAATTCATACAAGGTGGTCTTATTTTGAAAACGTTTACAACACTGTAAAATATTTTTACGTTGTGTCAAAAATAATACAACACAGTAGTGAACAATTTAAACAAATATTTCATTTTCTTTTTAATTTTAAATTGTTTATTTTGAAATTTAATGATTTAAAAAAATTTTAAATTTCATTATTTTAAGCGAAACTAATAAAATTTAGTAAATATTCTCCAGAACCACATGAACGGTATAACATTTTGACACAAGGTTAGTAATCAGCTGTTGCTTACGTAGCAAGATAAGGTCACCTGGTGTAAATTCACCTTGGGTAGATCCATACTTTCTATGCCAACGTTTTGCTCAAAAATTTCAATTCCCATCCCATTGTGTTGTCAAAGGCTTAATATAATTTGACTTTTCTGAAAAATTCAAATACCAATAAAAAAGAATATGTAGACTGAAGTGCACTCTACGGGGCGTACGATAAAAAATGAAAAAAATATGCCACCCGATTTAGAATAAAAAAAGAAAAAAACCATAGTTAAAATTTAAGGGGGCTGAGGACCATGGGCCCCCTGGAACCAAAAAACTGCGGCGCCCACTTAGTGATATGTGTGGGTACTCAAATTAAATGTAATTTGCTCACGATTGCAAATAGGTATGTACATATTTTGTATTTGTATTCGCATATTAGTTTCCTCTCTAGGTTTATTTCAGTATATTTTAGGTGCAGAAAAGCTTTAGTTAGCGATGCCGGTGTTTGTTATACCATAGAGGAGAAAATCCTTTCGCCCGGCCGAAAGCCGGCTATTCAGAGATGCTTTAGATAGCGAAGCCGGTAGTTGTTATACCATAGAGGAGAAAATCCTTGCGCCAGGCCGAAGGCCGGCTATGCAGAGAAGCTTTATTTAGCGAAGCCGGTTTTTGTTATTCCATAGAGGAGAAAATCCTTGCTACGCAGAAAAGAATTCTTTAGCACAGCGAAACACAAGACTTGACGACTCAAACTTGACGTGTGTGAACCGGCACTTACAAAATAAAACGAAATATTTACAATCGTACGCAAACTACCTTAAATTTGAGTACCTACACATAGATGTGAGTGGATGGTGGCACTTTTTTTTGACCCAGAGGGCCCCAAAAGTCCCGCCCGCCCTAAATTTTATTATTTTCATTTTTCTTGTGCAATTCCCTTTAATTTGAATACCCACACATTCCACTAACGGGCCTCAATTTTAATTTCGGTTTTTTTGTTTTTAATTTCAGAGGGGGTTCAAATTTTTTATTTTTTTTCGTACGCCCCGTAAACTGCACTTTTGCCAAAGAATACCTACAGAGCTATTTGCATTAAAATTAAAAAAAAAGTAATTAAATACAAGATCCATTTACAACGGCAGACTATTTCATCTTGTATTTATATTAAACTATTAGAAACAATAATAAAAAATGTTATAGGTATTAAATTAATTAAACAAATCAAACGGTATACTTAATTACATTTTATTTTGCCACTAATTGAATTGAATGAATAGTGTTGTTGTTGTTGTTGTTGTTGTCATTATTAATTATTTGATGTTTTTGTTGTTAAAATTCTCATTAGACAGTGAGTGACGTAGGAATCTGGTCAGTTACATGAGAAAATAAGAATTCAAATAGCAATAACAAATAACACTCGTAAAAAACAACAAAATACTCATACACTTGCTCACATACACGGGAGGAGAACAGAAGAATTGATGTTTATTTTTTTTTAAATTAGTTGTTGTTGTTGTGTTGGAAATTTTGTTGTTTTGTAAATTTTGCTGTTTACAGATAAACTGACATACACACACGAAAAAAGCGAAACGACCGACCGAAACATACAAAATACGATACAACAAAAACTTCTTTTTCGTTGTTGTTCTAAAACAGGGATTTCCAAAATTTTTTTGGTTGTGTGTTAGTGAGTACCAGAGAGTAAGCAAATTGAGAGAATGCATATATTTACAGCCGAAATAAAATGTTAGTAATATATTTTATAAGTTGTATAACACAAAGGTACAAAATTAAAAATTTTTTGTATTGATAAAAAATTTGTAGCAATTCTTTACCAATTCAATGCCGCTGATTTTAAAACTACACTTTTTTTATTCAGAAGCTTTTTGACTCTAAATCAGTTTCAAATATCTTATCAAACAATTGTAAAAAATTTAAGATTTTTATGTTTTAAAAATTCATAAAAAATAAATATTGCACGCAAATCACAGCTGATAGAAAAAAAGTGCAGTTTTAAAATCAGCGACATTGAATTGGTAAAGAACTGCTACAAATTTTCTAGCAACACAAACAATTTTTAATTTTTTTCCCTTGTGTTCTACAAGTTATAAAATAAAATCTTCTAAATTTATACTTTTATGGCAGTTTTGTAATAGTAGAATGCTTTTCAAATGGGATGAACTTAATTTATTACGTTGCTTGGAACAAATAAATTTTAAATCCGAAAAAATTTGTTCGCATAGGTAAGTAGTGCCGAATAAAGAGAGACACGTCAATGAATTTTTTTTTAGTTCAGGATAGAAATGGTTTTCACGGTGTTGGGTTGCTAATACTTCAAACATCTGTGCATACATTTTTATTCTAGCTAATGGTATATCATAACTTTTTAGAAAATACCAAATGTGCACATGAGTTTGCCTGCAAAAATGTATAAAGTCATTATAACAGGTCAAAGTTACGTTTAATAATTACCATAAATTAGTAAGGTTAAAGGCAGAATTAGTCTTTACTTTCTGTTTCTGTTCTGTTCCGTGCCGTTCTGTTTCAAAATTGTAAAAGTTTCTTTTTCTGTAGCAACTGTAGCCATTTATGACAAATTTATTAGTTTTGCACCATCCATTTTTTTATATCAATAACTTTTATGCACATAAATTTGAAGAAATAAAATTTAATTAACGAATTTTTTATTATTTATTTTGCGGTAACTTACAATTACTTTACAAGTTCTTGATTTTATCAAACTGAACCGCAACAGAACAGAACTACTAATCAATTTCACAGGTTTTTTAATAACAAAAACAAATCAGCTGGTTCGTAACAGAACAGAAAGTAAAGACTTACTGAGCCTTAACTCTTTGGACTCGGTCAAATAATTGTAGCATAAAAAAGTAAGCAATAAAAATAGTGCGAAACAATAAAGTTTCATTAATACATCAATAAAACATATCTTCTTACCCAAACATTTTACCTATTGTCACATTTGCTTTTATGTGTACAGGTTATTTACACATAAATTGTAGCAAAACAAGACTTTTTTACTTGTTTTTTAAATATTTCTACTTACTTAAGAAAAGGGTTTTCAAAGAAAGAAAAAACCCAACGACGCAATTGGTACAGAAACCAAAATATTTTTACAAGCAAAATACCAACAAATTCTTTTCGCTATTTTTTTCTTAATAATTTCTGCATTTAGGTACGTCTTTTTAAAGAAAGCAAAAGGGACCTTTTTACAGGTAGCAAAGAATTTTTTTTCACAAACAAAACACATATCGTTAGCTTAAACGTTGCAGTAAATGTTATTGTTAAAAAAATTTACTAAATAAAATTTACGCTAGCTTTGCTGTTAAATATTTTCAACAATTTAAATTATGTTAAAATTAAATAAAAATGTTATATTACTCTGCATTTAAGTCTTAAAATTTAGACTCTAAATATTGCACGCAAGGCATTGGATGTTACCAAAAGCATTTTTGACCGCACAATATTTTTGAGTGTAAGCTGAAACAAAATAATATAGCATCCGCTAAACATGTACACTTGTCGAAGTCACACCGACGACTGAATTGAAGAGCATAAAAATATGTGTTTGTAGTGGTTTGCACAATTGTGCAAAGAAATGGAAACCCCTGTTCTAAAACAATCAAAAAACTTCATGTATATTTTTAAATTTTGACAATTTCCATTAATTTATTGATAACACACTTAAATAATTTGATTTTGTTAAAAATGAATTATTATTTTGCACAATTTAAAGGCTTTTACAAGCGCACACACACAAATTACAATATACGCGCATTTTTCTTTAAAAAAATGCTAAATGATCTACGCCAACCAACTCGACATTCCACGACAAATTGTCAAATTGTACTAAATGGAATTTTCATCAAATTGGGATTTTGTCTTTCCTAATTCCTTCATTGTATCGTAGTTTATTGTTTTCTTTATCTTGGGTTGTAAATTCGCTGTAGTTTTTTAATTGGCAATTTTATTTTACTATGACGTTTTGCATTAAGAAGATACACTAGTCGATAAGACAGTTCCGCAGTGATGCTTTTATAGGTATATAACAGAACACCGGGTTGTATAATGAAGTATTACAAAATAAATGTCATATTTGCTACAGAAAAATTTTATAATTTTAATGAAAATATTGGAAAAGTAATTTAAAAACTCAATTTAAAACTTAAGTTTGTTGGTAAGAATCTAAAACAGTTGTTTTATTGTAGATTTTTAAATAATTTAATTATGTATTACAAAATTTAGCAGAATGTAGTATTCTACTTATGATTATACAGGACACCGACAGACAGTAAAACCTCCACAAAATCTATTATGATGTACATATTTCAAATCAAAAAGAAAAAAATGTCGCATTTTTGTTTACGGCGGATATACAAAGAAGATAGAAGAAATAGGTAGAAAATTTGCGTTTTTGTTTGAATTTAATGTAATTTGATGTGCTTATGTATAATTGGGTTGTTCACGAAAGACGGATTATTAGGTTATATAGTTATATTAAAAGCAACAAAATATATATTCAAACAATTAACAAAGTATAGTCGGTCAAGCCCGGCCATATGATACCCTACACCACAGTATTTAAAAACATATTTTCGAGAGTGTGTGACTATACGAATAGCGATTTATCTATGTTTTAAATTTCATTATAATCTGTTAGTTTGTTTCGACGAGGATATAAATATGGATCTATCTATGTTTTAAATTTCATTAAAATTGGTTTGTTACAATGAACAAATTTTTCAAAATATAAATAGGTACTCGCATGCATATTTTCTTCGTATAATGGATTATTTAAACAAATTTTCTGTTAGAAGATTCACAGAGTTGACAGCAATCGACCTTTTTCAGTAAAAGAAAAATATTATTAGTAGAGTGTAGGGTTACATGCATTTATTATTCGAAAATAAGCGCATTGGTTATAAACAGGGAAACCAAAAATATGCAATTGCATGTTTTTCCTTGTGCGATCAATGAAGGCAGAAACATTAAATTTATCCGTTGTAGATCTTTTAATAAATTTTGGCATCGATTTGTTAGTGTAAATTTTACCGTTCAGAGCATTTTATGCATAATTTGGTAAAAAAAATAGCCTTTTTGCAGCATTTTTTAAATTTTTAGCGCATATTTTGCCTTTTTGAGGCATATTTTGATATATGTTAAATTTTTTAGACGCCTACAAGAGGTTTCGCAACAGATAAAAATCTTCTTGTTTTGGCTTTTCTATGTTAAATATCTATCTGTTGCTTCAATTTCACCATCCACATTTAATTTTTACTCGAAAATTATGAGACAAAGCTGGTTGTCATTAAAGTTTAATGTTATTTTAAACTTTAAAATTTTTATATGTATATGACTAAGCAAACATTAAGGGAAAAGGCAATTTTATACGTTTTTGGTGATGTGTGTAATACATAGAAATCTGGATAAATTTCAAATGATTTACCAATAACCATCCGTAAGTCTGGCTATTTGCCTGTTCATGTTAATTTTGTGCGCAAAGAACAATTGTAAGCTTGTAGATAAAAGTACAATTGTAAGCTTGTAGATAATTGGAAAAAATTTGGTAAATACTATTTAATTGTACTAAGGACTATTTCTATGTCTATGAATATGCATGGCTATGAATCGGTCTTTAATTTTAGATGTTCCCCATTAAAACTTTTTCCAAATTAGACTCTTTGTGTCCGTAAACCATCGCATTACGTTAATTTTTAGATTAAATTTGCCCCAAAAATGTTTTAGTGCAAACTCAATTCTTTTCGAATAATTTCGCATCTGTAAATAGCTTTAACTTCCTTTGAAATGTTTTCATTAATAAAAAATTTAGCGACCGACTCTAAAATCCCTTTAAGACAAAAAATCTCCTATGGATGTTGATATAATAATAATATTCAGAACAAATAACTCGCATATGAATGTTATACTCTTAACATAACTTTGTTTTAATGAGCCGATGACTGCCCATCGTTTCCAAATAGAGTAAAATCTCGAAAATTTGTCTGAAAATACTATGGTGTTTGAGATTTACTGATAATAATTTTAGGATTATTTTTTTATAAAATGGAACGGTTATTAAATTTTTGAATTTTTTGGTGCATATTTTTAACAACTTTGAGAGCTTGAAAATATTTTTACTGCATATTTAATGCGCATAAAATGTGTTTTTGAGAGCATTTTTCTGGTTTCCCTGTTATAAATAACCAAAAACTGCAGATTTGCAAACGAGGCCCATTTAACAAGCTAAACTCGTTGCTTTCTTATTTTTTTTTTTTCAAAAAATACCAAATTGTCGAAATTGTCTACATATAAAATTTAAACGTACACAAGCACATATTTGGCTATGTATGAGCCAAAAACAACTTTAGACAATATGGAATTTATTATCAAAGTAAATTTTTCCATGATAAGATTTTATTTTGTTGTGCTAAATTAGTATGTTTTATTCCTGATAAATACACTGAAATTTATTTTCACTAAGAGTTTTTTGTTTTAAATTTTACATAGGTTGAACTTTGCTATGGCCCATTAAAAAAGTTTCATTTTGATAATCACTCTTCAACATTGAGAATTTCTAAATGATGTGGTATTGTGCCAAATGTAGTAGATTTAAGTGATATTCAAGAAGTTGGTAATGAGCGGTGTGGGTTACTCTATTTTAACTATTTAGAATATAGTTTATGCAAAAAGCAAGATATTGAAAATTTCTGGGAAGGAGTATTCAAAGCAAGACGTTTTGAGAACTCTAAAGTTATTCCATATTTCATAAAAAAAGTATATTCAATATTGACTTTACCTAATCAACGGCAAATGTAGAGCGAATTTGTTCAACAATTAATTTAATTAATGTAAGAATCAGGTAGTTTTATGTGGTATTTAATAAAAAACAGACTTATTGAAAAAAAAACACCGATTGTACAGACTTAAATCAAGAGAAATGTCTTTAAATTTATATGATTTTTTTTTTGTTTTTAATAAGTATTTCCTTGCAAATTTTTTGGTTTAAAAGAAAAAATGTTTTTTTATTTTTTTAAACAAAATTAATTTTTACGATTTCTTTTAAAATTTGTTTAAAGTTTTTTCAGAAATTAAAAGTTTAAAAAAAGTTTGGAAACGCTGAGAAGAAATAACAAAACCAAAACATTTATAGCTAAGTAATTTGGAATTCTACCCAGCATATTATCAAGTTTTTTAAAACAATGCAGTTATTCCAAAAACGTAAAAGACAGGCTGGACATGTACAATAGCCGAACTTGAAAGAGTGCCCTCCAAACCAAAACACTTGATTATTTTAAATGGAATTGTAAAAAATATAATTTCTGTATATAAAGTTTCTATATAAGGAATTTTATAAACCAATACAGATTCATTATAGAAAAATTGGCTGTGTTTGAAAAACTGAAAAAATTTTATAGAAATCATAGGCGGAACTCCAAATTGATCAAACTCTTTTTTTTCACAAATCAAATATAATACCGACCACAAAAATTTCGTCACTTCTGTAAAACTCAATTTGATTAAAAGTTTTCAACCGTGTTTTTGAAGCCAGTTTTCTGCCTCTTCTGAACATTTTTGAATTGTCAGGTGTGCCTATTTTTGATTATATGAGTAGTAGAAAAGTAATAAAATTATATACAAAAAGCAAGAGGAAAAAGTAGAAATTAATTTAACATAAACCAAGGCGAATTCATCCCAGGTTATCTCGGTACTACAACTCGTACAAAAACCACAAGCAATTTGTTTTTGTAAAATCATTGTACAATGTCAAAAACAGAAATAAAACAAAACAGAAACAATGACAATAAAAGAGAACAAACAAAATTTTGACATCCAACAGTGATTTTAGCTAATATCAGCAGGGCTTTTAATACCACCTGTAATAAATTCGCCTTGACATCAACTGAAAACGATATTTTCGGTATTAAATAGTTTTGTTTTTCAAAATCATGTCCATCACATACCTGAATACCTATAATAATATTCTACGTTAAAATTATATTTTACGGTATTATCCTTGCGAAACTGCACTACCGACATATACTGCTTGATTTTTTTTTAAGCGCAACTACATATTTAAAAAAATTTTATCAAGTTTAATTACAACCAAGTTGAAAATTGTATAAATAATTTACATATATCGTTATTTTACTTTTAGAAAAATAATAAACTGCTCTCCTTTAAAAGGTGCGTCAAAATTGCAACAGATTACCGTTTATCTGCTTAGACTAAATTGTTTTGGTTCAGCAATAACTGATAACAAAACTCTGCTTGGCAAAACAAAAACATTTAAACAAGCAGATTCATATTCAGTGTTCAACAAAACTTACGAAGAGGTGGATGTACCAAAGACAATAAAATGAGATTAAAATTTAAATTATGGGCATGGTTTTGGACTCTTCTTTGCTTTAAGGTAACTAATAAAGAACAACTTTCACATAATCAATTTATTCCAATACCTTTCGTCTTTTCTAGTTTTGCATTTTCGCCCAAGCAACTGACACCTGCTCAGCTGACAACCCAGAAGCCAGGCAATTCTTCAAAAGACAAAATGAATTATTAAGACAACGTAAGAGAATCGAATACCTGGCTGCTTATAAATACAATACTAATGTCACGGAAGCTAATCGCCTTAATATGATCGCTGTATCAGCACAAAATGCTGTAGAAAATAGAAAATTATCTGAAGCCATACGAAATCTGGGCTACGATTACTTAGATGACCCCTGCATACAGAGGCAAGCAAAAATTTTAGCTGACCCTGGCTATGACATTTTGAACTCTGAAGATTTTAATGTCCTTAAGAATGCCATCAGTAGTATGCAGTCAAATTATGCCAGCACTAAAGTCTGTTCTTACCAAAATTCTAACGATTGCTCTCTGACATTGGAGCCTCATATTCAAGAACGTTTGTCCAATAGTCGTGATCCTAAAGAATTAGCTCACTATTGGAGAGAGTGGCATGATAAGGCGGGAACACCGATGAAAGAAAACTTTGCCAAATATGTGGAATTAAGTAGAAAGGCAGCAAAGTTGAATAGTAAGTTGAAATAGGAATTCCCTTATTCGCTAATTGAAAATTTTGTATAGAAATTATTCGATTATTTCCTTATCTATTTAAAATTTTATATACATATGTGATAGTTTTAGTGATTCTTAAAATAGACAATACGGTCTTTCTAATGAATCAAACCGCAGTTTTCTAACTTCATTACTTTTGTCATAAGTAAGCTTTAAAATACACCTTTGATAAGAAAAAAAGAAAACTTGTTAACTTAAATATCGCTTTTCTCCAAAACTCAATTTTTACCCATAGGTTCCTTTTAACTTAAACTGTCACATATACATATTAAAAATTATCGGTCTTATCGAATAAGTTGCCTTCTGAAAAAACGACTAATTAAGTAATTTAATTGATTACTTGTAACAGTTCTATAACAATTATTCACATAATTCAACATTTTCTATAGAAATTTTTTGAATAATCGAAATTAATACTTACAAAATTTTCTACAAAAATTATCTTTATTGTGAACATCAAGTGAAAATGTTGCTCTCATTGTGAATCTGACAATATGAACTTCATTTACAATTTCATACAAATTTTTGCTGATTCAATATTTAAAAAAAATTTAGTTACATTTTTGTTCATAAAATGAAAATGCATATTTGAAATACTTTGGAAATAAAAACAGAATAAACGCAATTGTTACCAGGCTTGAGTTGGTTTAATAGCGACTGTTTATATTTAATGAATTAGAAGTAAAAGCAACAGTTTTTTTTTGGCCAATGACAAATGAAGAAGTGGAAGAAATTGCAGTTTTTCTACATTGACTGCAGTTTTTAAACGCTAATTGTTACTATCATTGTGAATGAAGCTTAATAATTTTTTTTTAGTTTTGAAAGAAACCCTTAAGAATATGTTCTGGGCAAAATTTGCAAACGTTTTCTTGATTAAAATGTGTATGCTTTTGAAACACATCACTAGGTGAAAATGTTGCTGCCATTGTGCATCTGGCCTTAGCCTTTAAAATTATTTAATTTCATGTATTTGATTTTATAAAAATTGTCCTAATAATCAAAAAAAGTCCTAAAAATTATTCAAAAATCGTCCTATGGATAGAATTATATACCAAAATATCGGTGAAGGGTATAAAAAGAGTAATTTTTGGGTATTCAGTATTTCGATTATAACTCAGCCATTTTTTAACCGATTTGACAGATTTATATAAGAAGAAATTTACCAGTTACTTGAGTTATAAAGCTTGGACTCGGGGAGATCTATGGTTCCCGAAAGTGGGTATTTAAAAAAAAAATTTAATTTTGGTCATTACTTTTTTGTATCTGATTTTTCCGAGTTTTTTTATAAAATATGTTCTACTAAAAATTTCCGATATTTTGGTATATAAGTCATATCCATAGGACGTATGGGAGCCCTAAAATTTAGGTTTTTATAAAAATTTTGATGTTTTTAGCCCATTTTACAAATCGAAACGCGAAACGCCGGGACACGTATAACTTATTTTTTACCGATATAACTTTCCCGTAGTTTGAACCCTTCCCGATCACTGACTCCTACCATTTTTCGCACAGTGTAATCAAACATTTTCAATAGAAGGTATTCGAATAATCCGAATTTATTGTCGATTAACCCAGTAAATAAAGTTGTAAAATTTTTTTTGTCTTTCGGTTAATCGTATACAAGTTGGTATAGAAATTTTTTTTATTAATATTCTATTATTCAAAAAATCCATTAGGTTTTCCATTGCTTGAAATAATCGATTAAATTTCCTTAGGATATTTTTTCAAATATCCGGTATCGATTCCGATTGTCAAGAAAATTTTCCGATTCAAATAAAAACTATATTTTATTTCAGACTATACTTCTTACGCCGATTACTGGATCCACTTCTATGAAGACCCCAATTTCGAAAAACATTTAGATGAAGTCTTCCAAGCTGTTCTACCTCTTTACCGAGAAATCCATGGTTTTGTACGCCATCGGTTAGGCCAACACTACGGTACTGATGTTGTCACCGAAAAAGGCAATATACCCGTTCACTTGCTCGGTAACATGTGGGCCCAAAATTGGGATGAAGTCATTGCACTCCTAAAACCCTATCCCAACATTTCATTCGTAGATGTAACCGGCGAAATGAAAAAACAAGATTTTAATGTGAAAAAAATGTTTGAATTAGGCGATGAATTTTTTTCATCCCTGGGAATGCGGGATTTACCGACCACTTTTTGGAATTCAAGTGTCTTAGAAAAGCCTGAAGACCGCACTATTGTTTGCCATGCTTCAGCCTGGGATCTTTTTGAAAATAGTGATGTACGCATTAAAATGTGTACTGAAATTGATACACATTATTTATATGTGGTCCATCATGAATTGGGTCATATACAATACTATTTGCAATATGAGGAACAGCCTACGCCTTTTAGAGGGGCCCCCAATCCCGGTTTCCATGAGGCTGTAGGAGATGTTATAGCTTTATCGGTTTCTTCCACTAAACACTTAAATGCAATTGGATTGTCCGCAGTAGCGGAGTTGGATGAACAAAGTCGTATTAATGAGTTGTTTAAAATGGTAAGTGCTTAAGGGGGTTGGCGTATTTTACATATATTTTTCGAGATCTAAGGATTTTTTTGTGGGTTTTTAGGCTTTGAAGAAAATAGTTTTCTTGCCTTTCGCTTACACTATGGATAAGTATCGTTATGCGGTCTTTAGAAATGAGATTGGCAAGGAAGCCTGGAACTGTGCTTTCTGGCAATTGAGATCTGAATATTCGGGTATTGAGCCCCCAGTATCTAGATCTGATAGCGATTTTGATCCCCCTGCCAAATACCATATAGATGCTGATGTTGAGTATTTGAGATATTTTGCTGCCCATATATTTCAATTTCAATTTCATAAGGCCATGTGCTCTAAGGCAGGGCAATATGTTAAAGGTGATCCTCACAAAACTTTGGATAATTGTGATATATATAAGAGCAAAGAAGCCGGAAGGGCCTTCAGGTGGGGTTTTTTTGAAATTATTTGAAGTGTACAAAATTTATTTGATTTTAAATAATTCCAGTAAGTTCTTATCGGCCGGGGCCAGCCGCCATTGGACTGAGGTCTTAAATGAATTTACAGGAGATAAGAAAATGGATCCTTCAGCTTTATTGGAATATTTTGAACCTTTGCGAGAATGGTTAAAAGAATATAATGATAAATCAAATGTACCTATTGGTTGGGGTACTACAGAAAGTAAGTTTTGTAAAAAATTATTTGAAACGTTGAATTTAAATAACACCTTTTTTATCTATAGAAGTGCCTCATTTCTGTTTACATCAGCCAGAACCTGAGACAGCTCAGACAACAATCCATTAACTTTTTTTTTCTTATAAAAGCACAAAAATTGAAAGAGGTTTATAATGAAATGATATTTTAAGAAGAATATGTTTATACATACGAAAATCACTTTTTTTTGGAACAAATTTTAAGAAAAACTTAAAATTCTAAACTTGTACGAATATTTAATCTTTTGGTAATCAAAATCTCAATGAAATATACAAATTTGCCGAAACGAATCAAACAATTCTACACCATTTTTTTGTGCCATGTTTAATCCCCTTAACCTGTTTAAATTTTCCTTCTTCTCTTCCTCTAATCCTGCGATGGCAAACTTTCTGAGATAAAACTTTAATATGGCAAATCTACAGAAGATTTGGTGCATTAACCCACTTTTCGCTTTTTTCAAATTAAAAAGCCATAAGAAGTGAGTAAATACGCATAATTAGAAATACGAACGCTTCAAATATTAGAAACATTGAATTTTGTAAACAATCGCAACAAGGCTACGCAAAATATTGCTGTTTTTCGTGTAAATGGAACAGCACGAAGATTGGCTGGATATGGTAAATTTTAGGCTTGGCTAAGATAATGTCATATACAAAGCTCTGGTAAAAAAACAAAACATTCAGCGTTATTGTGGTTGTCGTTTTCGTAAACAAACGTGTCGTTTTTTGTAGTAGATTAAAGAACACATGCTGTGTATTACTTTAATCTATTACACAGTCGTATACGACAACGACAACCACAATAAGGCCGATTATTTTGCCACCGTTACACATTAAACTTGGCTTATTCAAAAATGTCGTCAAAGCTTTGCTTAAAAGAAGAAACAGTGTCGCAATTGAATACCTGAAAACCGTATTTCCCAACGTATCAGATGACAAAATTAAAAAAGGGCCTTTTGTAGGACCACATATTACTAAGCTACTGAAAGATTCCAAATTTGATTCCATTTTGTCTGCAGATGAATCAAAGGCATGAAATTCCTTTGGTTTAGTTGTATCAAGCTTTT
Source organism: Pollenia labialis (assembly GCA_949318255.1). NCBI lineage: Eukaryota > Metazoa > Arthropoda > Insecta > Diptera > Polleniidae > Pollenia > Pollenia labialis. The sequence goes on along the minus strand of OX439141.1, from coordinate 26,819,232 downwards.
TGGGAAATTTCAGGAACCCAAATTATGAAGAAAATTAGTACTTTTTTCACAAACAGATCGATACCAAATCAATAAAAAGCTCTTAAACGGATAAATATGTATATTGTTTCTGCCTTCATTGGTCGCACAAGAAAAATCATGCAATTGCATATTTACGGTTTCCCTGATCATAAGTTTGTATGTATGAGTACGCTTTTGATAGTAGGATATGACAGGACATCTCAAAAATCATTACAGATAAAATTAAAGACAGCAAATCCCCTTGTTTTTTATTGCTATCTCTTTTGATTAAGCTAATACATGTAAACATTCCTATGTCTTCACTATTTTTCATACATCAAAGTTAAGGTATCTTGTAAACAAATACGTTTAATTACCTTACTGAGGTATTTAAACGTATTCGCTTAGTTACCTCAATGAGGTAGTTAAACGAATTCTTATAATTACCCAAAAATATTGTCACTTTGGCCATGGTAATTATCCGTGGAATACTGTATATCGCAAAAAGGTTATACTTTTGACAATTCTGACTTCACCTTCGGATTTAGCGGACAATTTTCACGACTTTGTTAACAATTTGTGACACAGTGTAATCGGTCCATAATTTACCTTAGGTCCCATATTAAGCAGTCTTCTGGAAACTACTTTTAAACAATGAAACGCTATAACAAATTTTACTACTAAATCGAAATCACCCTTATCGTGATTGGCGTATTTTAAATACGCCTACGACTGTTTGGTAATAGATTAAAGAAAATAAGTTCAGCTTCTCTTTAATCTATTACGAAACAGTCGCAGGCGTATTTTAAATACGCCAACCACGATAAGGGTGATTGTCTACAAATTTATTAATACCAAAAATTTCTCTACAGAATTTTCTGATGATTGGTCCATAATTTACCAAGGGTCCCTCTCGACAATAATTTTAGTTTGGCTAAAACTTTTACGAATCATGATGTTTTACTCAAATTTATTCAAATTAAGTTTTATACGACTGGAAATAAAAGCATGAATCTTTTTGTCGGTCAATAATTAATTTAACATATCGTCAGGATACTATTCATTTGGGGCATATGCCAAAAAGTCGGAGTGGAAAAAAGACAACGAAGGTTTACATGAAGATTTCTCAAAATGTATACGATAGTTTTTTTTTAAATTTTCCCCGCTGCTGCCGGCATATGTTTTGAAGAAAAACGTAAATTTTTATCAACTTTCATGAATGAAGTTAGAATTGAAAAGTACATATTAACAAGGGTTCGTTTAAATGTGCTAAATTACCATTTCATACTATTGATAAATTAAAATTTATTGTTGATGGGATATGCTATTCCTACAACTACATTTACAGTTTACAAAAAATCAACAAATTGTAATTGTTGTTGTATTTGTTTAAGCTTTGATATTGTTACAAGTAGAACTGTTGCTTATAATTCTTATTCGCTTAACAGTTTTATTTGTTTAATATCTTTAGTTTTTCTAAAATCTTTGGATGAAGTTTCCTGATGATCTGGCCTAAGCAACCAATTAAATACGCATAGGAATAGCTTATCCCATCGAAAATGAATTTCAGTGTTTTTGTCAAGAATATAAATTGGGAATTAAGCACGAAAACGAATCTTGTTAATTAAAATTAGTTTGATAATACTTTTTATGTTTATTAAATAATTTGTTACATATTAAGAAAATCCGTTTTATTCAACGGAAATGAAAATTTTAATGTTAATGATCAATTGTGACATGTACATTAAATGGTGAAATGTATAGAATACGATTCGTGATAGCCAGTTATAACACTCAGCCTTGATTGTTGTTGGTTAGCAACATAAAAAACTAAAATGGGTTGCGTTTGCACATTCAAAAGATTATTTGCACTAAAATCGAATAACGCTTATTGTTTATTTAAATAAAGACAATAAAAAAAATTTTAAATATAAAAATAACATATGGGCATTTCCTGGGGCCACGAACGTACCTTCGTATGCTTTTGATGTACAAATAATATAGAAAACAAAACTTTTCCTAGCATTTTTTTTGCGATTCGATAGCATTTGGGTAGCTCTATGTTTAGTCCAAAAGATGGATTTCAACGAGTTAAAGTTTTCATAATTATAGTTATAAATATGTGGTCACGAACGTAGCGCAAAATAGAAGTCAACTTTGGCTGACAGTAGTGAAATGTAAAAATCTGCAAAATGGAACGAAATACTCAAAAGTGATTAAATTGTTTTAAAAGTGTATTAATGTAGGTCTCTATTCAGATTTTACACAATAAAATGTCTATATTGGTTTTTGTTTAATTGGCTTTAGTTACGGGTCGCGAACGTATGATTTTTCCATATGTTTTTTTATTATTATCACAGACATAACATTATTATCACCATGCATTTTCCCATAAATATCTTCAAATTTCCTTAAGTGCCGGTTCACACACGTCAAGTTTGACTCGTCAAGTCTTGAGTTTTTAGAAGAGAGGAGAAAAGAAATGGCATTCTCTTTTCCCTTCACTCTTAAAAGCTCAAGACTTGACTCGACTTGTGTGAACCGGCACTAACTTAATACTCAATTTACAATTGAATGTAAAGGAGAGATTATGAAAAAAGAGTACAAACCAGTGTTGCCACCAGTGAAATTGTCAATTTCACATGGATCATGCCAAAATTACACATGAAAATACGAATTACACATGTCACAGTAACAATTTTCGATCAAAAGTGGAATTAAAAACGTATTTGGCTTCTTCAAAAAACGTAAACCAATTTCAATTTTCTAAGTGGAATTGATATTTTAAGCAGCATATACATATGTATATCATAAAACTTATTATTGCCACCTCTTAGCAACTTAACTTCTGATGCAAACCCAACTGGATTTGCAAAAGGAATCCTTTTTTATAATTTTGCTTTTAAGAAGGTCAAACATTTCTTTTGCAGTCGATAATCCACTCTCTTGGAAATAAAAATTAATAATGTACCGAGGAAGTTTCGTTGTTATAATAAATTGTGGCAAAAACTATCTAAATGCCAAATGGTTAGTAGTTATTGATCCAACTATTTTTAGTTCAGCTCTTAAACGCCTTCATTCTTTTAATTAAATTTTTAAGTTTTGCTAAGAATAATAAACCTTTAAAAAATAAATACAAAAATCAGTGCTACAAAACGTTAAAATATTAAATTACACATGAAGTCAATTATACATGGGCTACACATGAAAAAAATATTAAACATGATATGTGTAATTACACGTGAGGTGGCAACACTGGTACAAACATAACATATTTTTTTGCATGCAAAATAATTATATAGAAATGGTTTAAGAATTAGATTAAAAAGATTATACATATAAAATTTTCCAGTTTCCAGCCCAATTTTCTTAAGTAAAACAGCAGAGATATTCTATGAAACTATGGCCAGCCGAGGCAGCCATTTGAATGAAATTATTTTCCATTATTAATCAGAAGGATTGTACTTCCAAATAAAAAAAGAAATTTGAGAAAATATTCAGTGGTTTTTTTATAGCCTTTTCAAAAAAAAAAGTTATTTGGCGGACCGGAGTATAGACTTACACAGAAAAAATTTATGCAAAAAACTATTCAATTAAATAATTAATTGGTGTACATTAATTATTCAATTAATTTTTTGTTTGCTGCAATTAATTTTTTTAATCAAAACCCATAAAATTAAATGTTTGTGTATATGTGGTTTATTTTTTTTTATAAAATTAATTTTTTAATTGACTAAATTTATGTCCCATGACTCGAAAATACAAATCCGTCAATTGATATGATCAATTCCTTTGCAGGGGCAAAATTAGTTAAATATTTAATTGTCTGAACGAATTGTTTAATTGAAGTCGATTTTCTATTTTTTCTGTGTATTTTATAAAAATAAACAATAAAAGACGCTGATTATCAACATCTTATCCTAGTTGATCATTCTGAGAAAATGCCCATATACCAAGTGTTTTTTCGTTTTAGTTTCCAAGGCAATAAACAAAGATTAATAAAAATAATATTTTAAAAATAAATAATAACTAAATAAATATGTTTTTTTTCTTTCTACAAAAATGGTATTTATATAAAGATATGTACATATTAAGTTATAATATTAAATACAAAACATCTATGTAAATACTTATGAGATCTTATTTTCGTAACAATAGGAATTGAGGGGTGTTATAGAAACTGGTGGTGCGACGAATATTCAGTTTCGCTAAAATGTATGCAAATTGCTAATGATGGCAATATCAGAAAAATTTTGCACCTTTTAAAATAAATTAGTACGCGGGGATCTATCAAATCCTATCCGAAAATTAATAATTATTATTTTTTTTAATTTGTGCCCGTTCAGCTTTTAGGACAGAGGGGAAATGAAATGGCATTTTCTTTTCCTTTGACGAGTCAAACTTGACGTGTGTGAACCGGCACTTAAAAAAAACACAAAAACATCGTAGACTCAAATCATAAACACCATTTTAATAGTTTTTATACCAACCACACAAAAGTGGATAGCGGGTTTGTTATCTGCTTGAGCTGTGTTTGAAACACCTAAAAATTTTGGTCCTCGACCCACTTTTTGCTATACCGATCGACTAAGAATCACTTTTCGAGTCGATCTTACGATGTCCATCCATCCGTCTGCCTACCTGTCTATGTAAACTTTGTTCGTAAGGTACTGGTCGCAATTATAGAAATGATTTGATCAAATTTGGTGCACAGGTTATAATTATCACAAGGACCAAGCCTCTCGAAGACACCATACAAACTTCCTTGCGCAATACAGTCTTTGTTCCCATAAGCACAGAAACAATTTTTCACGAATTATTTTCAAACAAACGCTTGTTTGAAATTTTTTTTAATTTCTACCAATTTTTTTCACTAATTCAATTAATATTTTTGTTTGTGTTTTATTTAACCAACATAAATGTTGACAGCCATTCAAAAATCTAATATACGCGATATTGGTTTCAAATTTTCATAATTTTGTATGAAATATTTAACGCTTTATTGTTTTTCCAATTCAAACAAAAAATTTGTAGAATCAAAATCGGTCCTATAAACAAATTTGCATATTCAAACAATTTATTTGCATTTTGTTTATTGAAAAAAAACACTGAGAAATTAAAAAAATTTCAAACAAGCGTTTGTTTGAAAATAATTTGGCAATCATTTTTTCTGTGTACCGATTACATCAGAATCAATTTTAGAATCCATCTAACGAGGACAGTCCTTCTATCAGGCTGGCTAGTTGCCTGTCAAGAGAACCTTGTGCGCAAATTGCAGGTCGCAATTTTGGAAATAGTTTTATCAAATTAGGCACATATGTTTTTATTGTCACAAGGTCGAATCCTTTTCAAATGCGGAGAAGCGGTTATTTATTTTTCATAGCCCACATGCAAACTTCTTTCCAGAATCGGGTTTTGTGCCCATTAGCCAACTTTTTTTTATAGACATTTGGGTTTAATTAAGTCCAAAAATATTTTGTTTCAACATTCATAAATCAGTAGAACAAATTTTATTATAATCGGTCCATGTTAAAACACACATATCCCATACAAATACACTTATAATAAGTTACCTTAATAATAGCTTCTATGTTATCTCATAGTAAATAGTAATCATAGTTATAGGAGTAGATACTTTGATAATATTTGGCATAAAAATCTCTTCTGTAATTCTTAACCCCACAACACACTCTTTTTGGCGAAAATATGACCGCCCAAATACTGTAATGTAGGGCCGAGCTTGATTTCTTCCTTTTTTTGTGTTAAAAATTGGCTTCTTTGCTCTATATTTTTATGGCGCGTTCGTCGATAACGAATGAAGACTTCGTTCACTTAACTTACATGGCAAACAAAAACAATATTTTATAATTTGTTTTTGTTTTAAATGTTTTGTTTAAATGCAAAGTAGTGTCAACGTAGTTGTAGTAGTCGTTGCAGTTGAAGTTCAAGCACAAAGGCCTTAAAAAAATAAGCGCACAACTATGCGCTACGCAATAAGACATACAGAGATTCAGTAAAGTAAGTGAACGTACTCTTATCTACGTTTCTACATGCAAGTAATTATACTTGCAAGTAGTGTAAACGTATTATCAACGAAAAACGAGGAAACAGCCGTTGGGCTGAAAGTACACAAATTGCGTGAATGTTGGTGAAAATGTGTGAGTGTATTGAGTTTTTCGAACTTCCCAACAAACACGGAGGTTTGATTTCAAATTGAAAGTGATTTGAAATCAAACGTTTTCTCAAACGACAAACGTTTGATAATGATTTGAAAATCATTTGTAAATCATAGCGTTCTCAACAAAAAGGGGAAATTATTTTCAAATTGAAAAATGCCTTTATTTTCAACTTGCTTTCAAACGTAATTCTCAAATGTTTTTCAAATGTGGATTATAATAGAATGTGGAATATAAATAAAACTATTTAATTTTTTTAATTTAAATTTATTATTTATTTAAATAAACTTTGAGATAAACATTCGGTACCATAGCAAAAAGATGAAATAGTGTTCTTTCCGTCTTCTAATTCTTGGAAAGACAAAATACTTGGCTCCCTTTTATTTTGAGGATTGTAGCACTGCGATCGTTCAACAATCTTTCTTCACTTTCCTGTTTTATTATTTTTCTTTTTTTTTCGTATTTTTAAACATTGTAATTTCTCACAAATAATTTTTATTTTTCACTAGAAATAAACTGTTCACTTTATATTAAAATTTATTTCTAATAGTAAAACACATGTAACCACAAGGAAAAATAATTTAACTTTAATCGCCATTTTTAATGCTTACATTTATTTTTAGCTTTAGTACTGCCAAGTTTATTTTTGATTTGATTTTAACTTTGACAAACATTTGACATCAAATTGAAAAAACATTTGATATCAAATGTTTATTTTCAAATCATTATCAGTTTGAATTTAAATCTTAAATCAAACAATTGAAAAACGTTTGAGAATTGCGTTTGATGTCAAATGATAAAGTCATTTCATATCAAAGGTTTGACTTCGTGTTTGTTGGGTTGCACTCGCATGTGCAAGTGCCACGGCATTCCCTTACTACGAAGAAGGTTTGTAAGGGAGAATAATTAAAAAAATAACCGTAAAAAACATTCAGTGTGTAAATCCGAAAGCAACACTCACCACTTTTTATATGCATTGAATAAAGCGCTTTTTGTGTCAAAAATGTATTGCTTTAAAGTAGGAACTCGCCATATAAAATTCATGGCTTCCGTTTAAATTTGACTTAAGATGTTTTGTCAAAATGACACTAAAATAATCTAAAGATTTAGAATGGAATACAATAAAATAGGAACATTTTGTAAAGATGTTGAAAATTTTGATTTTTAGCCCAATGTATTTCGTATAGAAAAATTTCAACATCTTCGAAAATTAATGTTAGATGTTAATTGCTGACAAGTGTGAAAAGGCTGTTACACTTCGTTTCCACATGTAAGTAATTACTTGTAAGTAGTATATACGAGTTATCCACGAAAATCGAGGAAACTGCCGTTTGTTCGGTTCGGCAGATTTGTGGAAAACACAAGCGATAAAGTGTTTGTGTAGTACATACACCATTAAAACAAAATATTGTTTCCATGCTTGTCATCTTTCGAACACAAAAATAATACTAGGGCCTAATTCTGGCAGCCGTGATCGAGTATTTTCTCGATTCGAAAGCAATTTTATTTCAGTCGATACTGAAACTCAAATTAATGCTTTACAATACCGAAAAAATAATTCCGATTCGTTCAGTATTGACTGAAATAATCAGATATTAAATTGCTTTCGAATCGAGAAAGTACTCGATCACGACTGCCAGAATCAGGCCCCTGTTCTTATCCATATCAATAAAAAGAGCTACAACTTTGTCTCAGAGGGTTAATCAAAATTCCGAACGGTTTGCAAGATACGACCATGAGAAAATTATCACTTTTTTGCAAAAATTACACCGAGGCCCCAAATCTTTAAGAGCCCATAAAAAAGTGCATGACTTTGGGCAAAACTGGGAGACACGGGTCTTTTTTTTTTTTTTTGTCCTTTATAGTTATTTATTGTCCGTATATGGTTATTTTTCCATGACTTAAAAAATTACGCACAGTGTAATTAAATATTTATTTTAGTAAAATAATGACTCAAAATTGCAAACAAAACCTGAAAAAGCTGGAAAAATAGCACCTGAAAATAAATCGGTTACAAAGTTGTATTGTCATATATGACAAAATAGAATACTTTGTGAATTGCCTAAATTATTTTATTTATAGTCATGGTAAACTTAGTTTGATGCTTTTCAAATAAGACATCTTTTTTAATCTTATAAAACTATTTCGTCCGTAGAGTGATTTCTAGTAATAAATATAAACTGCTTAGGAGAACTATAAGAAGTGGGATTGATTTCAACAGACGGACCTGGCTAAATAGACTTAGAATTAATCAAGGACCCAGAATATACATGTATACATGCTTTAAAGGGTCTTAGAATAATATAAAATAAGTTTCACATGGAATGATCAACTAAGTATAACCTCTTTAAAACAAGTTGTGAAGGGTATACAAATATTTTCGGCAAAATAATTTAGAGAAAACTGTGTGATCTCCAAAATGGTAAGAAAAAATCGTTGATCATTTTTTCCAGGGAATAGAAGAAGATTTTGCATTATATATTACCTATGTACATATGCACATGCATACGTATGGATGTGTGTATACATGCATATATTTTCTGAAAGTATAAATTATCTAAAACATTATTTCTTACGATTCTGTGTGTTTGTGCAACTGTGTTTGTATAAATAAGCCATCGTTTGTTTAAAAAATTCAGTTCTGGTGCAACGCTCAGTGTCAAATCATAACGTAAGTTTGAAAAAGAATAAAAAAAAGATTGTCTAATTAAATTAAACTCAGGGTGATAAAGTTTTGTTAAAAAAAAAAAATTCTTTTGGAATTAGAAAAATTAACTTTGCTAAAAAAAAAAACTAAACAATTTTTTAAAAATTGCTTAATAAGATGAAAATTAATAATAAACTGGTCCAGCTAAAGGCTAAGTTGGAGGCACCATTAAGTTCCATAAAATATATACATTCATATGTATATTCTGGTCCTAATGCGGCCCTACGCTCCTTGCAGGAGTAAAAGGAACAAATATATATATATAATGAGTAGCGGAGTTGATTTATTCTAAGCTTAATTGCCGTTGCACTGTAAGGGGCTATGGGTGTAGCGAAGTGTTAAGTATACCGGCTTAGGCGTTGATTTTTACCCGTAATATAGCGTAAAGCTTGGCCTGCTTAAGACTTCTTCTGTACGCCATTGTTATACAAAAGAAACTGCTTTGCAGTGTAGGTTGGATAGCTCCAAGGAAACCGACTAATACATAAGAAACTTCAATTTTTGACAACTGACTTATGGTCTTGGCACAGAGTCGGCATACTAGTTATATACTACTTTGTTTTATGAAACGAATTTTCTATGAAAATTTGTTTAATTAAGCTTATTTGAAACTCAAATATGTTTTGTAAAGATGGTGTTAAATAGCAGAGTGCAATATTTTTTAAGCCATCGGGTGCAAATCACTTCTCGTCTGAAATTTCTCGAAATACTTATCGAAACTAACAAACCCCTATTTGGGTTTTACTAGTTTACCTGCTGTTCGGGTTTTATGGTCTCATGTATATTTTCGGCAAAACTTGAATTTCCTAAAGAACATGTAATCTTTCTCAAGACTGTATCTCGGAAAGCAATTGGAGAATTCGAGAAAAGTATGAAAAATGTACCTAAAGGCAAAAAATGTGATATTGATTAATTCAATGTGCAAGATACGAGTAATACGAGCCCTAATAGCAAAAATGATGTAACCAACAACATTTTAGATTATTCAGCCTTATTCCAGTTGTCGTTGCCGTAATCGATCAAGTCGTTTTTTGTCAGAGATTAAAGTAACACACAACCAGTGTTCTTTAATCTCTTACAAAAAACGACTTGATCGATTACGACAACGACAACCGGAATAAGGCTGATTGTTTTTTGATAAAAATCAATAATTTTTGATCATTTGCATCATTTCTAAAAATCTCATATCTCTGGGAACTTCCAGCACGAAACAATATCAAATGCAATTTACAACGAATACTTAGACTTGAAGCACAAATATTTTAGTTAAGAATAGTCAATATTCAAGGTTTTCCTTAATATTTTCAGTGTTGGTATCTGTTTTTAGGTTAGTGTGATGATTGCGCTCAAATTTAAACGATCGAAAGATTTCATATCAACTGTAAATATTGTTATTTCTATGGCCTAATGATTGATGCAATCGTTCCTTAATTTTATATCCAGGAAATTTGAAATCAGTCGGAGGAAGAACAACAAATTGTTACGCAATTAAGAGAATAAGGACAATTTTATTTGAACTCAATCCCACTTAATTTAAGATTTATTGTAGTTATGCCACAACATTTGTCATCAAAATCGACGATCTAGGAAGTCAAAGTGCAAAATCTAGTTTAGATTATTATTTTTCTAGTGCGCGCGACCTGAAATCTTGAGACAAGTACTGCTGAGTGGACAATGCTTGGTCATTGATAGAACCGATTGTTGGATAAACGCATCAATTGTAAAAATGTTTGCTTGGCTTAAAAAATTGTAAACGTTATAAAAGACAAAGAAGTGTTATAAATATGACTATTTGAAAGATATATGATATTAAAATTGAGTTTGGAACTTTAACCCTTTAGCTACACGTTTTTACTGAGAAAAATCAAATTTTTTGCATTTTTATTATAATTGGCCCAAACATCAACAATCAATAATCACTTTTGAAAAAAATTTACCCTAAATGTGTTTTGGACTGCATCCATATGGATATATATTTCGGTTGTGCTAAAAAAAAACGTTAGTATATTTTTATACCCTCCACCACAATAAGTTGGGAAGAGGGTATACTAAGTTTGTTATTCCGTGTGAAACTTTTTTATTATCATTATTATTATTATTATTCATCCCATAAAGTATATATATATTCTGGCTCCTTGAGTAATTCTAAGTCGATTTAGCCATGCCCGTCTGTCTGTCTGCCTTTTGAAAACTTGCTCATTTCCAAAAACTCAAAAGACATGAACCAACTTGGTGTCATATTGCTTGTAGTTATCCTAATCAGTTTGGGATTGAAATCCAGCAAAATCGGTGCAGTAGGATCAGAGCTACTGTATCAAAACATTCAGTGTGTACGGCCGATCGTTACATACAACAATTTTTATATGCGCTGAATAATGCGCTTTATGTATCAAAAATGTATTGCTTCAAAGTGGGAACACGCCATATAAAAATCATGTCTTCCGTCAGCGCAATGGTTTTATGTTTCTCCCTTATAAACCTGCTTCGTTGGAAGCTTCATTTTTTTATTGGGTAGTTACGTTTGTGAAAAAAGTGGAGATTGCAGCCTTTGCATCTATACCCCTCATATATTATAGTTTGTCATTCCGTTTGTAATTTCTACAATATTGATGTAAGACCCTATAAAGTATATACATATATTTTGGGTCGTTATAAGTAGCAAAGTTAATTTAAAGATATGCGTCTGTCTGTATGTCCTTTAACCTTAGACCCCAAATGTGATGGGGACTTGGTAGTATATATTTATGTCACATATTGTCCGGAATATTTTGCTTCTGAAATTCGGTCTACAAATAGCTGAGATATGAACCAAAAACTACGACTGCCTCTAAATTTGCCCAAAAATCCCATGTTGATGTTTTTCATTTTATTTTTATGTACATCTGGAGTACGGCAGGAGCCTAAGTTTCCAAATTAGGTACAAGCATCTTGGTTATCAATTCACAGCATCTAGAAAAATGTAGGCGTTAGCGTGGCAAAAAGTTGAATTATTTATATTCAAAGAACGGAATCTATATAACTTTCTGTTGTTTTCACACCATGCTGAAGAGTATATAAGATTTGCCTACTTTATAGAGCATAAGTCCTGCCCGGCACAATGCGTAAAAAATATCTTTACTCTCTTGCAGTCCGGACTCTAACTTACACATGTATATTCCATAGTACATGTATTAGGTTGCGGTTGTTTGTTTGTTTCATTTAAAGCCAAGAAACACACAGATATTAAGCCAAAAAACATAAAAAGATTTTAGTAAATCTTGCAGATATAATAAACTTTTAATAATAACAAAAAAACAAAAAAAAAAAACTCTTTTCATTCCAGTCAATATGAAATTATTAGTTATCACACTATTGGCTAGTTTGGCGGTAAGTTTTTTTATTTCCAAATCTTTTGAAATATTTAATGTATACAAAGTTATAATTTTAATAATTCTTGCAGACCTGCCACGCTACTTGCAGCGAGGAAAGAGCCGCTGCGAAATATTTACAAGATTTGAATGCTAACCTTGCCAAACTTACCAACTTAGAGATTCAAGCCGAGTGGGCATATCATTCTAATATCACTGATGAAAATAAACGCAAGAAAAATGAAATGTCTGCAAAAGTTGCCAACTATAAGAAAGAAGTTGTAAAAGATTTTGTAAATTACAATTGGCCTTCATATGCTTCGAACAATTTGAAACGCCAATTCAAAATGTTGTCGAACTTGGGCTATGCCGCTTTGCCTCAAAACGACTATGCTGAGCTTTTGGATACAGTGTCCTCAATGGAAACGAATTTTGCCAAGGTACGTGTTTGTGAATATAAGAACAATACTAATTGTGGCATGACTTTGAATCCTGATATCGAGCAAATCATGGCCAAGAGCCGTAATCCCGAGGAATTAAAATACTACTGGCGTGAGTTCTACGATAAGGCTGGTACACCAACTCGTGCTCCTTTCGAGAAATACATTGAATTAAATACCAAGTCTGCTAAATTGAATGGTAAGTGGCTTCGAATTTCGAACATAGCGTATAAAAGAGTTTACCAGGTTTTTTTTTATTATATATAAAATCTACTACAATTTTTCGGTCACTAAAGCGAAGTTTCAGATCTTCGATTTGTTAATATTTGTGGACTAATAGATAAATATAAGTATAAAGCAGAATTTAGAATTGTTTATATATTCGCTCATTAATGAATTTGCTCATGAATGAGATTTAAAAAAGTTTTAACATTTTGTAACATTCATTAACGAAACGTTTATTTTTTGCCCAATTCATTCACGAGTATGAAGAATAAAAAAAATTGTGCCTTTGCATTTTCACGAGCAATGAGCACACAAAAATTGTTCATATGTGAACACGGAAGCAACGCTCCTCAAAATTACTAAATCTCTTATGCATCGTGCCTTAATTTAAAGATTTTAAACTTATGTTTAATTGAAGAAAATCAAATGTTTTTTCAATATTTAAAGGTCGGATTTTAGATTAGAAATTTAAACGAAATTTTGACGATCAGGATATTTAATATTTAAAGGGTCCATTCTTTATATTTAGTCAAGAAATATTATTAATCACATCGGCTGAAAAGGCCGTAGGATGACACATAGGTGGCGCTACTAATGAAATTTCCATATGATTTTTTGGAACTACCTGCCTTCAGATGATACCTGTCAATGACAATTCGTTTAAACGTGAACAAGTTACAGCTGTTTTATTGACGTTACTTTTGCAAGTTTGAAAACAGCGAATACAGAGCAATTTCGCTTGTTATGTCTCATTGTTTTTGTATGGGAAAAAACACAGTGCAAGCAACAGCTTCGCTTGTTATGTTTCCTATGCCTGCTCCATCAAGGCATGAAGATATCTCCATGAGAAAGCAGTTTTCGAAATGTTTTCCGCGTTAAGCCACCAAGTGCCCAGAAAAAGCAAAAGAGTTTAGGCGAGACAAAAAGGAGTTTTAAAGTTATTGTATCGCTCTTGAAGGTGACTATATTGATGAATAAAGTTGAATTTTCCCAAAAAAATTGTTGGTTTATTGGAAATCCTACGAGATTTTCAACCGATGTGTTACACATGGTTACCTTAAAGATGAAACAACGTTTAAATACTTTGCAGGAGAAGCAAAAGAAAAAACGTTATAACATAAAACAGCTTGAAATATTGAAACAAGAATTTCAAAACTGGAACAAAATGCAAATACACTTTCTGCCTGTTTTTAGAAAATTAAATAAAATTTCGTGGATAAATTTTATTGAAACCCCAATGAAAAACGAAAATTAGTTTTTGTTTTAATAAAATTTCTCACATAAAATATCGCTCTCATTTTCTAAAAACAGGCAGTTATTGCTATGTATGTCACTTAAGTTATTTTAAATTGTTAATTCCCGACAAAAAATATCGAATCATCAATTTAAATCTGCTTGAAAAATACAAATTGCTTAAACTTTTAACTATTTAGGGGATTCACAAGGCAGTCATGAAGTCATATGTTTTAAAATAATATCATAAAAAAATATGAGTGCTGTAAGCAATCCTCATAATTTAGATTTCTACTGAGTAAATATGACAAAACAATAAGCACTGCATAAAAAGTCTTATTAAACACAAACAAATTTTTCTAAACTATTGTAAAATTTTAGGATATTATGACAATATGACACCTTGTGAATACCCCGAATTGTGTTTTTGCTTGAAATAAATAAGTGGTTTTCATGTAGTTGCATATACTAGTGACATTCGAATATTCGCCTAATTTGAGACACTCTTATTCGTATTCGCCAAATTAAATCGTATCTCTTTAATTTTCAGGCTTCAACTCAGGTGCTGAAGTTTGGTTGGATAAATACGAGGAACCCTTTATGGAGAAACAATTGGAAAATATTTTTAATGTCACTAAGCCCTTATATCTTCAAATTCAAGCTTATGTACGTCATCGTTTGCGCAAACACTATGGTGAAGATGTTGTTTCCGCAACTGCCCCCATTCCAATGCACTTTCTCGGCAATATGTGGGCTCAACAATGGTCTGAAATTGCCGATATTGTTGCACCATTCCCTAAAAAGACTTCAATTGATGTCACCAGTAAAATGGTTGAACAGGGATACACTCCTTTAAAAATGTTCCAAATGGGCAATGACTTTTTTACCTCCATGGGATTGAAGGCAGTGCCGCAGTGAGTTTTATTATTTTTATTTTTTTAATATATTTTCGTTTGTTAATTATCTGTTTATTTAAAACAGAAACTTCTGGGACAAAAGTATCTTGAGTAAACCCACTGATGGCCGCGATTTGGTTTGCACTGCTTCCTCCTGGGACTTTTTTTTGATCGACGAGGTCCGTATCAAACAATGCACCCGTGTTGTCCAAAGTCATTTCTTCACTGTTCATCATGAATTGGGTCACATTCAATATTTTTTGCAATACCAACATCAACCTTTTGTTTATCGTACTGGTGCCAATCCTGGTTTTCATGAAGCGGTCGGTGATGTGTTGTCATTGTCTGTTTCCACACCCAAACATTTGGAACGTGTTAATTTGTTAAATAACTACGTACGTGACGATGAAGCTCGCATTAATCAATTGTTCTTGATGGTAAGTTTTATTAAGACTTGGGCGCAGAAGACAGAAGACTTATAATCCTTTCCCAATTAGGCACTGAATAAAATCGTTTTCCTGCCATTCGCCTTTACCATGGACAAATATCGGTGGGCTTTGTTCCGCGGTCAAGTTAAAAAGTCTGAATGGAACTGTGCTTTCTGGAAAATGCGTGAGGAATACTCTGGTATTGAACCTCCAGTAGAACGTAGCGAAGAGAGCTTTGATGCCCCTGCTAAATTTCATGTATCTGCCGATGTTGAATATTTAAGATATTTATTTTCGGTAATTTTACAATTTCAAATGTACAAATCTGCTTGTATTCAGGCTGGTCAGTATGATCCAACCGATCCTGAATTACCTTTAGATAATTGCGATATCTATGGTAGCAAGGCTGCTGGCAAATCATTCGCGTAAGTTCTTAGGGTTTTATGAGAACAAAAAAAAATAATATATTAAGATGTTTTTAACTTTAGAGACATGTTGTCCATGGGTGCCTCGAAACCCTGGCCCGATGTACTAGAAGCTTTCAGTGGTGAACGCACTTTAAGTGCCGATGCTATTGCTGAATACTTTGAACCCCTGCGTGTTTGGTTGGAAGCTGAGAACAAGAAGAACAATGCCCATATTGGCTGGACAACATCAGATAGTAAGTTCTACATAATTTTTTACAGATTCTTACACTAATTCTGAATTTTTCTAAATTTTTTTAGAATGCGTTTCACCCACAAAACCTAAAATCAATATGAAAATAAAAGTCATTCGAAAACCTCGGTTACCTGTAGTTGTCATAGAATAATCAACAAGTAAGAGCGTCATATTAAGATTTAACGGATCTTTTATACGCGTCATTATATTATTACAAAGGAACTATTTTACGATTCGAAACTGTTAAAACCTTTTGAACCTTTTTTAACTAAAATATTACTTACAGAAAATTTTCGCTATAAATTTTACGATTTGATTTTAGATGAGCACGTGGACAAAACATAAACAAGTTTGTAAAAACATTGTACATACAAACATATATTTTTTAAACATTTATGTATTTCCTTTTAAAAACTATAAAAAAAATAATAATAAATTCACATGCTCCTCTTTGCTGACATTATAAAATTTTTTATTATTGCTTTTGTGCACTCAAAACGAAAATATGTATATTTAATTCATCTCCTTGACAACAACTTTTCTTAACTTTATACATACAGCTTTGTGAGAAATGGATGTTTTTGCCGAACCCGTCTGGAGGGGGCCCATCAACAATAAATTTCAGTGTTTTTATCAAATAATAAAAATTAGGAATTAAGCACGAATAACAAAATCATAATTCATATTGTTTTCAGAATAATTCCCGTTGAATTTAAGATTCATGTATATATCGTCATCATAAATGCAAACGAACGTAACTAATTTTTTTTTACAGAAGCTAAAGGCTTTACAAAATCAATAACAACAAAGTGTTCTTGGCGTTTGAATTTTATTAATAAAGTCGCAGTTTTTGATCAGGGATCTAAAAATTTTTGTAGTTACGTCCGTTTGCATTTAAGGTGACGATATACATATACATAGAAATTAATGCATTAAAGAAATTTTAAACATAAAGACATTCAAATGAGTTTTTAAACACAATAGATTACACATTTTCAAGTACGGAAATAAAAATTAAAAATACATTTCCTAAACTGTGTTGTATTACTAGTAAATTGAACAGTTGCTGGTAGAGTGTTCAAAAGACGAATGCTGTGAACGAAAAACTGCCATTCAGATACTAACTTCTTGAATCTAATCGGGATCAGATTGTTATTTCTTCTTGACTGCGTAAAAGTAAGACGTTCAAATAGATACGTCGGCTCGCCAGTATAGATAATTTTATGCAAAAAACTTAGGCATCGAATATTTAACATGCCAGAAAAACGCAGATTGGTTGCAGCAGTCGAAGCTTTTGATGTAGTTTTCGACCACTTTATCGCACATTTCCGATGCGAACTTGTCAAATGTTAGTTTTCAAATGCTCAAACCTTAGGAGATTACATATCTGCGTAGACACGGTCTTCAAATTTCTTTATAATCTTTCCAATTCCTTGCACAGTAGGTCGATTGTGACGATCGTAAGGCTAAAAGAGTGGCCACGTTTAAAACATCAATTTTTTGTATTAAGTTTTAGTCATTTTACGAATTCTTGGTTCACAGAAAAAAATTTTGCACCAGTAAAAGCATTAATCAAAAATAAAATCAGTTTTAATTAAAAATTTAATCAAGTGAATTAAACTTTTAATTTAGTAAATTAAACGTTTAATTGATATTATTAATTTTTTTACTGGTGTAAATTAAGATTGTCAATTAAATGTTTAATATACTCGATTAAAAGTTTAATTCACTTGATTAAACGTTTAATTTACTTGATTAAATTTTTAATTAAAACAGATTTTATTTTTGATTAATGCTTTTACTGGTGCAATATTTTTTTCTGTGTTGTTGAACGATCCAATTCGTAAATGGCAAAACTTTCAGTAAGTGCTGGTTCACACACGTCAAGTTTGACTCGTCAAGTCTAAAGTTTTTAGGAGAAAGGGGAAAAGATATGGCATTCTCTTTTCCCTTCTCTCCTTAAAGCTCAAGACTTGACGAGTCAAACTTGACGTGTGTGAACCGGCACTTAATAATTGACACTTTAAATTACAGATATTGAACAGGAGATAAACTTGCCAGACTGGCAGTCTTGAAACCACTAAATCTTTAAACCTGTATAAAAAAAACCCACACAAGGAAACTAGTTACTTCGAGTAAAATATCACTTTTTTTAAAAAAATCGTATCTTAAAGACTTCAATGCATTTATTGCGTTAACTTTTTTCATGGTCGTGAAAAAGTGAAATCGCAGTTCTTGTTTTTTTCCATGTCCTACACGATTTTCGAACTGGAGCATTCTTATTTACGAAAACCCAAAAAGTCATCACAAATTTTGTATATTTCTAATTCTTTTTTGAAGTTTTCTTATAATCCGTGAACTATATTCCTTTTCACGTAAAAAAAAATTAGTGGAATACAAACTTGCACTAAAAGAAATGCTTTGCTCTCTAAAAGGGTGTCTTGTTTTATTCTAAAAAAGTCGCCCTGTAAAACAGTTGACTTCTGTTTATTTATAGTGCTACCAGACGAAGTTGGGAAAAACTCGCCTCTAATCAGGACAGTAAAAATGTTTAATTCAAATGGTTATTGTTTCTATAATTTTATAGTAAAAAACATAAGAAAGCATTAAATTGTTAATGGCAGGTTGTCAGTGATTTAATTAATATTTAAGTGGATGCGGTGTAATAAAATTGTTTAAAAAAATCTTAAAAACTTTGGCAATTTGACATTTTTAAGAATATCTTTAAACATTTTAAGACAAAAATTATTTTGAAGATTATTTGTCAGCTGTTAAAAACAGGACATTTCACGTTTTCATATCTCGTCAAATAACAAATTGCATTATTACAGGATTGGCATGACATTTTATACATGTACATACATTTTAACAAGGTAGTATTTTTTTTTGTAGAACAGAAAACACCATAAGAGTTTTGTTTTTGGGAGGGAGATTTATCAGGATAGGTGATTATCGCACTTTAATTGTTAAGTGACAATAATACATGAGATAAAGAAACATAATCCATCTATTTTGTTTAGCCATCACCGATAACTTTGTCATTCTGCTTGTAACTTCCACAATATTGATCCTAGACCCTATAAAGTATATATATACTGGATCCTTATGATAAGTAAAGTTTAAATCCGGTTGACTATCTGTCCGTCCGTCTGTTGAAATGGTTTTTTCCTAGGGTTGGTATACATATATGTTATGTATAGCCAATTATAACACTTACCCATATTTGTTGTTGGAAAGTAGCACATTCGCAAGACTATTTGCACTAACATCGAATAACGCTTATTGTTTAATTAAATAAAAACCATACATTTTAAAAATATAAATAGCAAATAACAAAAGTTTTTTCATTTTAGATTCTAAGGGAAAGATTAATAAAAAACATATTTGAAAAATAAATAATAACTAAATAAATAAAATTTTTTTCTTTATACAAATCTTCTACATACACAGGTTCACCGGGTAGAAGAGTTTTAGTACCTGGTTAGCATTATCACAGAGAGCGGAGAAACTGTCGAAGAGGTGGAAAGTCGTATAAAAAAGCAATCGGCGTATTTGCACAACCTCACAGAGTGTGGAACTCAAGCACGTACAGCGTCAAAACAAAAATACATATATTCAAAGCTTGTGTTCTCTCCGAGCTTCTGTACGGATGCGGAACTTGGTTTGTAACGGAAAGCATACAAAACAAACAGAGGGTCTTCGTCAATCGCTGCCTTCGAAGAATTTTAAAAATATTTTGACCTAGCAGGTTAAGCTACGAACAGCTATGGAACAGATCTGAGATGGGTGATATTAACGTAGAAATTCGAAAGAGAAAATTTGGTTGGATAGAGCACACACTTCGAAAACCACCTGAAAAAATTCGCACCAAGCTCTTGTTTACAGCCCCCAAGGATGTAGAAAAAGAGGACAGCCCAAAACCACCTGGCGACGATCAACACTACAGGAATTTAATTCCAAATCCCATAGTCTGGGACGAACAGGGCTGTCAGACTTGGGGATTTATCCCCAAAATTGGGTATTTCACGCGAACAAAAAGGACAAACGCTTATAGTTAAGGAGTTATAGGTCGTAAAAGTTGCAAAATACTTTATCCACATCTCTTTAGGTAAAAAATTAATCTATAAAATATGGGAATCATTGGAAAATGCTTCAGTGTGTTTTAGATGGCGTTTAAAAGGGAATTTCATGTATTCATACTCCGTGGCTGATTTTTTTTTCAAAACTAAATATTTCTTAAATAAATTATATTTGAAATGATTCACTTTGTGTTTGTTGGGTAATTCTCTCGCTAAAAAACCTCATTTTAAGTTTTATTTACTCCTGATGTAGATACACACAGACAGAGATGCCAACCTTTCAATGGCAAAACGTACCGATCGAGCAGTCAAAAAGAGCTTTATTTCAAAATTAAAGATAGTTCAGTTTTATATCTATTTAACATTTATATTGTGTACGTTCTTCAAACTCATTTATTAAAAAAAAAAATGTAATATAGGTATGCACATATTAATGTTTAATAAAATTACTACTTAAAAAATGTATACAAATATATTTTACATTACAATCAGGTATGTGATGAAAAACGATCGTTTTCAAAATTATCGTTTTTAGTAGGTGTGATGAATTTCGACCGATTTTAAAATCCATTTCTGGAGTAAAGTCTTAACTTTTTGTTCCAGTTCAATTAAAATAAGTAATAAGAAATTTAAAGAATATATACAGGAATACAGAGAAAAATGTATTATAATTACATTTTTAACGATACCAAAAACAATATTATCGTTATCAAATCGTATTGTTTTCAAAATCGTTTTTCATCACATACCTGAATATGTATCATTTCAATAATTAGAATTAAAAATATGAACAGTAATTTTCATAAAGTGTTAAATTCTTCCTCAGGCCATATGTTCGTTTTTATATAAAATGTTGACTTCTTGAATTTATTTTTACAAACTTGCTTGCTTCGCAAAGGTTATTCATAGCCAAAAATGGTGTATATAAAGCAAGATTTGCGTGTGTAATTTACGTTTCTGTCTAAACATCTGGCGAAAATGATCACGTTTGAAAAGAGTCAGTGTTAGCTCTTTTTTAAAAAAAAGGGCTAATAGGATAAATTACGAGCCGGGAGTAATTAAACAGAGCTAAATCTAGCCTCATAATAGCTAAGTTGGAATCACTGCACACAGATGACCACTACAAACTTGTAACATTCCTCTTTTTTGGGCGGGGTTGAAAACGACTGGGTTCTGCTATAATTTACGAATTTTATTTGCTTTATTTAAGAATTTTTTATTTAGAAAAAAATTTCAATTTAAAATTTGAAAAATTTAAAGAAAATAATTATTTGACATTTTTTTTTGTGATATTTATCGTTTAAGCTTCGTTCACAATAGGCAGCAACATTTTCCCTGGTTTGTATAATAGAGCAACAATTTTTTTTTCGCGACCACACACATTTTAAATAAAGAAACCCTTTGCAAATTTTGCCCAGAACAATATTACGTATTTATTATTATAAAAACTATGTACCTAAATAAAATTATTCAAAACGTCATAAACAATTTCATACAAATTGTTGCTGAAGTAGAAACTTTAGTTAGTCTGCTTTCACACGTTTCATCTTTTGATGCTCAACTCTTATGTTTTTAGGTGAGAGAAGAAAGATGAAAAGGGGTTAGTACGGAGATGCCTGTACTCGGTCAGTACGCTTTATGTTTTTATTCGTTGGTGTATGCACAACGATGGCTGCATGTAATTTTTTTCTTTTCTTTTTCTCTTTGAATCGCTGTTAATAAAATTGTTGTTGTTTTGAACCGAAAAAAGTTGAAACTGATTGCTGCGTGTGATTATATTGGCATCTTTAAAAGGGAATTGAAAAGAAGTTGAGCATCAAAAGATGAAACGTGTGAATTTAGACTTTCATTTTTGTTTGAAAAATTAAAGAAAAATATATGAAATACTTTGGGAAAAAATACGATTGAAGGAAAAACGAAATTGTTGCTGTGGTTGTGAACAAAGCTTTAAGCTTAAGGATTTTTATTTTTTCATCATTATGGATATTTGAAAATATGTTTATTTTTTTTTTAATAAATGAAAATAAATTTTAATTAACAAAGCTATTTATATCGAGCCCTAATAGCAAAAATGATGTAACCAATAAAAATAAAATTTTACAGGAGAAGGTTTTTTAAATATCTTTGCTTCAAGTCTAGGTTTTCGTTTGAAATTGCTTTTGCTCTTATTTCAGAGATGATCCAAATTAGCAAAAATTATTGATTTTCATCAAAAAACAAAAATCTAAAATGTTGTTGGTTACATCATGTGCGCTATTAGGGCTCAATATGATATGGAAATAAAAAAAATAGTTTTAGTGTCTGTATAATATAAAAAAAATTAAGGTCCAAAACAATTTAACAATTGGAAAAACGGGCTTTAATTTATTCCAATAAAATATAAAGCGGTATAAAGCTACATTTATATTTTAAAATTTTAACTTAAACTTCTAATCCATATACCTACCAACGAACGATTTTGCGATTGGCAGTTGGTAGCACTGAGATCAAATATAAATGCTCCGTTATTCTACAGCCGTTATTTTTTTTTACAAAATAATAGTGTTAGAATTTTTCATATAAAATATATGAATGATTTCCATTTATCTACTAAAGAAGGTTTATTTTAATATTTTTTTTTTCTAAAATCTTCAAAAAGAAAAATACTTGAAACTTATAACAAACATATGTAATTATGTAACTAGCTGACCCGGTCCGCGTTGTTGGCCCTAAGCAAACATTAGTGTTGTATTACCACACGATTTAAATTGTGCTTTTAACGAAATTTACGGCCATTTTTACAGAATAACTTACAAATGGTGTAGATATGGGCTCAATCAAAAAAAGAAACGCATGTATTTAAGGCAAATTGGAAATAATATTTATTTATTTCTTCATCTTAAGGCCAGCGGATAGACAATGTTTTTTTTATTTGGTGTAAAAACGTTAAAATTTTTTGGCCTTCCAACTCGGGAGCAAATCACATACAACTGGCCGTGTGAAAAACATGAATTTTCCGAAATTAAGCCAGCAATAGTCACTGATTGGCCTTGTGCTTTGTTGATGGTAATAGCAAAGGCAAGACGCAAAGGGATTAGAGCCGCTTGAATCGGAATGGTAAATCGTTGGAAATCATCGGAATTCGTGGAATAAGAACGTCTTCACCTTTGAATCTGTCACCGATGATTGTTGCCTCGATTAAATTTGGTGAACAGTTTTTGATGTAAATAAACCGAAAACTCGGATTTTTTAATGCAACATTTCGAAAGTTTTAAAATCGTTATTTTTTGTAAATATCTTCGGAACTACATAACTAATTTAAGAGTTTGATATCTGGTTTTAAAAAACATGACAACGGCTTTAAAAAAAATAAAATAAAAAAAAGCAAAAAAAAATAAATATACGAATATGTTATCGGTGGTGCAATATGAAAATTGGATTTTGTCACGCCCCTCCGCCCGCAGACCGAAAATCTTCGCAGTGTCACCCGCCTGAATATTCTGAAGTTTCCCTGAAAATTTCATCAAAATCGGCCCAGAAGAGTCCATACGTTACATACATACATACACACATCCTGTTTTATATATATATATATATATTGATAGATAAGTTTTCTTATTTTCTTTGTAGTTATATTGTACATAATAGCCATACAAATGATTACAATGTATCATTGCATATGTCGCAAGTTAAAGTTAAGGTTGACATGTTAATTTCGATGTTGATGTCTGCAAAATCACTGAAGAAACTATGCATATTTGTTTTCATTTAATTCGACAGTGTCTTATTATGTTATTGTAAATATGAGCGGCATAACATGAATTGACAACAGCGTGGTAATTTTGGCAATTTTGCAGCTAAATTGAGCATTTTTATACCCTCCACCACAATTAGTTGTGAAGAGGGTATATTAAGTTTGTCATTTCGTTTGAAACTTTTTTATTATTCATCTCAGACCCCATAAAGTACATATATTCTGGCTCCTTCAGTGATTCTAAGTCGATTTAGCCATGTCCGTCTGTCCGTCTGTTGAAAACACGCTCACTTTCGAACAACTCAAAAGAAATGAACAAACTTGGTGCCAAATTGCTTGTAGTTATCCTAAGCAGTTTGGGATTGAAATTCAGCAAAATCGGTGCAGTAGGACCAGAGCTATGAATCAAAATGTGGAACCACCACCTAAAAAAAATGATAATTTTGTTACAAAAAATAACATAAATGGTGGAACAAATCACGCTATGAGATAAGATTTTGCAAAAATTTGTTCTATTCGACTGGAAATCACGCTGCAAAATTTCGTGAAGATCTGTCCATAATTTACCCTAGGCCCCATATAAACACTACTCTCGGAAAACAGTTTAGTACGCCTAAAGCCGTAATAAATAATGCTATCAAAATAAAATTTAATACTTCACTACTCACACTAATAAATTTCGTGATGCTCGGTTCATAATTTACTATAGGCCCCATAAAAAGCACATTGAGCTGTCGGTGGAGGGTATCAAAGATTCGGCACAGCCGAATATAGCACTCTAACTTGGTTTTTAATCAGTTTGTTCTATTGATATGATGTAAGTTTATAGGGAAGAATTATGTTAAATAAATCCTGTATAAAGGTATATTAACTAAAATAAATATATAAATATAAATAATAAAATAATATTATTATTATTTTAAAGCCGATTGAGCTGTAAAATATTTTTGGATATGGCCACACTGATTGACAAAAACATTTTGTGGCCATTTCGACATGTTTTATAGTTCAACATTTGCAGGTCTTTAATAAATAAGCCATCGTTTGCTTTGAAAAATTCAGTTCTGGTGCGACGCTCAGTGTCAAAATATAACGTAAGTTTGAAAGAGAATAAAAAGAGTGATAAAGTTTTCTTAAAAAAATGTTTAGTTAAATATATTTTTTCTACGAAAATTCTTGTGGAATCGAAAAAATCAAATTATGTATATGAAACATGTGACTTAAATATGAATTGATTGATATTTAAATAGAACATTTTTTTAAATAAAAAAATATTTGCTACCTCGCTTTACTTTTGCATATGAATGTGATATTCGCCGTTATATTTAATTTTTTTTTGGATTTTCCATCCAGCATCGTCGTTATCACACACAGTGTTGCTAGTGAAATTTCGAGAAAGATACATTTTAGTTTCCAAAAAGATACAGTTTTTCCCAAAATGATAAATTTAAAATGCAGTTTTAACGTTTAACATATCATTTTAATTTCATATTTAGTGAATATTGTAAAGAAATTTTAAAGATCAGGTATATTCTAGAAATTGATGTTTTCAAATTCACATGTTTTTGTCTATTCGAAGTTTTTATTCGAAAAAACTTTAGTTGAACTAATGATCGCTAATTTGCAAACCGCAGAATCATAGCAAAATCTAATATTTATTAAAAATCGTGAAAGCTGTAAAGAATAAAAGGAAAAATTCGCTTCTTTCGCAGAGAATAACAACAACGACTTTAAGGGAGTTTGTTTACTTTTTTTTTAATTTTTTGATGGGGAATTGTTTCATATGAAATAAGTTCCCAAATTTTGTAAATTAAATAAAGCCCAGGATGGAAAAGTAAAATGTTGATAATCATCGTCTTTTGTTTTTTTTTATAAAAAAGTCTATGTTTTTATAAAAGAATGGTTTCATAGCATATCTCAACTGTTTTACTTGAGGAAATTGGAAACTGGAAAATTTTTCATTTTCTTTTTAAGCTAATTCTTAAACCATTTTTATATAATTATTTTAGATCCAAAAAATATTTTATGTTTGTACTCTTTCTTCATAATCTCTCCATTACATTCCATTGTAAATTGAGTATTAAGTTTTTTGTTAAGGAAATTTGAAGATAATTATGGGAAAATGCATGGTGATAAAAATAAAAAAAAAATATATGGAAAAATCATACGTTCGCGACCGTTACTAAAGCCAATTAAACAAACACCAATATGTGTAGATTTTCAATTGTATAAATACTGGATAGAGACCTACATTAATACACTTTTGAATATTTCGTTCCATTTTGCAGATTTTTACAACGTTTCGCAGCAAATATTTCAAAATATGGACAAGGACATTATAAAAAAACACTCACATTTTTGTTTTAGGAGCGTTTAAACTTTTTGCGTTATACATAATTGGAGGATTCACAAGGTGTCATAAAGTCATATGTCTTAAAATAATAACATGAAAAAATAAGACTGTTGTGAACAACCCCTCATAAATTAGTGTGCTATTTGGAATTTAAATCAGCTGATTTAAAACAAATATAAAAAAATAAATATTTTCCTACAAACTAAATATTTTTTAATTCTTATCCATGAATTAATAAATTAAATTAAATTAAATCTTATCTGACTATTTTCCATTTTTTATACGCAAATCACAAATAATTTTTTTTGTTTGTTTACCAAACATCAGAGTCCCAGGCCGGTCTAATTTGACGCCGCAAGTGTCTTGTTGCAAAAATTGCTAGCCGCAGGTTGAATCCGGATGTTAGCCGGATAAAACTATACCATCAACGGCGACGGGCAGGGCTCTTCTTATCAATTAAGACAGTACAAAAAACATACCAAGCAAAGTTTTATTAATTTAAGACACTTTTTGTTTACAAAGCAACAACAATATTTTTAAACCATTGTAAAATGTTAGAACATTATGACAATACAACATGTTAGCACACCTTGTGAATACCCCAAATATTAAAAAATCAATAAATCAAAGTGAGAAGCTAATAATTTTTCCTTGGATAGCGGGAAATAAAAATCATTTTCTGTAGATACCGGCATTCCCACCCAAAATTAAATTCAATTCAACGCATTAAATATGTATTAACAGTTTTAATACCCTTAACCAGCAGTGGTTAATAAAGGTATACAAAGTTTTTTCGTTCCATGTGAAACTCTTTTCATATTCATTTTCTTAAAGCATGTGTCCTCTCCTATGACTTGCTCATTCATAATTTTACAATCCGACCAGTAGTTTAGGTGATTCAGATTTATAACCATTTTTTTGCGATTGACTTCACTGTGCCTCAATATCATCGTAACACTTGTACTAACAACGGATTTTTTTTATCATTGCTTTTATATCTGTTTCGTTTCTTTTTAAGAATAAAATTTATTGTAATTAAAAACTCTAGATTTGTTTATTTTTTAAAAAGTAAAGATTTAAATTTATTTAAGCAAAATTTTTGAAAAATGTACGTAAACAATTTCAAGTCCACGTCAACAATTTCAGTTCGAGGCTTCAAAGATAATACTGGTCTGCAAAAAACCTTAAAAAAAGTCGGGAGCAAGCACTTTGTTATGGAATTCAATTGATTTGAGCGTATTGAATCCAAATTTATATACAGCATAATTCTTTCCTTTTAGCCATTGAAATAACATTTTTTAATATTTTTTATGGTTAGGTTAGGTTAGGTTCCATTGCAGCCGCTATAAAGCACAGCTCACTTGGGTCCATTAATTATTCCCGTTGTGTTACCATGTCGCACCGTCTCCTAAGGGTCCTATGCAGGGATGTTAGATGTGACGATTTTACGTCATTTTGACGATTTTTTTCGATGAAAATATCAAAATGACGATTGACGATTTTTGATGTAGAGTCACTTATATTTTGACGATTTAATCCCGTCAATAAATTTACTTTAAACTTTAATCTGTCATCAATTTTATAACACTTTAATCTGGCAAGCAGGTTTGGTAGATGTGACGATTTTTCGTCATTTTGACGATTTTTTTTGAGAAAATACGGTAAAATGACGATTGATGATTTTTTGACTAAAAGTAATAGTGCTATGACGATTTTCTGGCATCGATAAAACACACAAGAAATATTTACAATTATATTGAAAACAGTTCAAAACTTATAAATCAATTTTTCGAAATACAAAAATTTTTGGAAATTAAACAAAAAAATTTCTTCCCCATCACAAACCAGGTGGATTTCATTAGAAGCATTAGTAATTCAAATTCTACAATTATAGAAATGCTATCGATACTGCAAAAAATATACACTAGAGCCCTAATTGGCGTCTGTTCTATTTGGTCCGCTTTTTAAAAATTGGTTTAATCCGCTTTGCGTTTTTATGATTTCGATTTGCGTCGCTACATACGAATGCATTTTTCGATGAAGTCATAATCACATGTGAAGAATTTTTCCATTTGTGTGTAAAAAGGCAAATCCCATTTAATTCTGTTACGATGGTTAGTCTTAGTGAAATTGCGTGTTAGAAAGTAAAAAGTTACTTTTTTATAAGAAGTTGTGTAGAAAAATGAGTGCAATGAGAAGAAAATGTATTAGTTTGGAACTAATATTGGACGTAATTAAACGTTTCAAGTCAAGTAAAAATACTGTTGATATAGACAGAATCATCCTTGGTTTTTAGCAACTTTAACAATAAAAACAATTTGCAATAGAGATAGCGCTAAAAGTAACTCATTTAAAAATAGCTCGAGTTAAAAGCAAATGAGATTTTATTTATTATTTAATATTTTTCTGAATATGGATAAATGAAATAAAGAAATTTTTGTTATGCATTTATGCAAATATATTTTTTCGTATGTTTTCTTTTTAAATGATAAATATATTCAGCTCACTTGCTGAAATAAATAGAATAAAACTTAACCATATCACTTTCTTCATCATAAATAGAATTTCTTGCTAAAAATTTATATTTTCGAACCAATCCATGCAATAAATTGTCTTTAATTTGTAAAATTTATATATTTGACGTTTTGTTGACGATTTTGTTCAATTTTCGTGACGATTTTGACGAATTTTGTTAAAACTTTTGACGATTTCTGAGGAAAAAAGTCTAACAACCCTGGTCCTATGTTACGTAGCTACTAATATTCTCACTCAGCCACCCAGTCGGTTCAATAAAGGAGTGGATCCTGTTTAAATCAATATTAGAGAGACAAGTGTTGTCTTCAAGGGTTCTTTTTATGTTTTCCGCAAATGTGGTATTTTTCTAAAAATGTATTCTGGCAACACAAACAACTTCTGGCAGCACTTTAAAAAATCCGCATTTGCTAACAATTATACACAAGCAAATTATAATAAATTTTCCTTTCGAATTATTTAAATTTAATTCTCTGTTTTTTATTAAAATCCACGAAAATGTTCAATTTATAAGTTACCTTAAAAAACAATATGGCGATTAATATGTCAAATGTTATTGTTAACATTTGTTTGTTTTTTAGTGCAAACGAAGTAAAATAGAACAAATTGCAATTTCATACATTTTGTTGTTGTGTTGTGCAAATGTGTGTATTTTTGCACGCATTTGCATCGATTGCACACTTTGCACTACCCATCGTGATTTCCCTTACATGTACTTAGATAAATTGACAAATAATATTACTTACGACAATGTTAGTTATTATTAAATTTATGTAACGAACCAAACCACAAAAGGCCCTAACTATAAAGAGGACTTGCTACCTATAGTTACCGGCCGTGCTCGTCGAAATGAGGGTGGTTCTTTCCTCTCGCTAGTTAGACTATGGTTCGAACATTCATTTAAAATTTAGCTTGAGTAATGAGTTTCGGATAGATATTTTTGATTTAAAAAAATCTAAAAATTATTAGCCATGGTCTGAAAATCGCATTCGAGTTAAAATCGAACAAATTTTTTAAACTTTTATGTGTTAAGAGCTCAACAAAATATTTCGTTATTAAAACTTATGATTCCAGGACTACCTAAGGATATTTATGAGAACTATTTTTAAATTCCAGAACATTTTGAAAAAAAATGTTATATCTTTTTCTTAATAAACTACATTTAAAATGTAATAAATGTGTTTTGAAGATTTTTAAAATCTTGACGCAGATTTTTCAGATTTTTTGATGCAAAATTATGGGTTTTATTAAAATTTAATAGTTATTTTCAGTTAAAATAAAATTGAAAAAAATAATATTTACAATTTTTGTTATTCAGTTTGTATATATTAATACCATATATAGAAAAGAATGATGAAAAATAATTTTTTTGTATAATTTTTTTGAAGAAAAATCTTGTCCCCAGGTTTTGGTCCCCTCTGTTATGTTCACACATTTTATTGAAACATTTTTGTTAAACGTTATAACGCGTATATTTCTCTTATGCTTCTCCATCAAAACTTAGCTAAAATCAACAAAATGTGTTTTTAACTGTTCAGTCTTGTTTAGTGCGTGGTTGAGTAAGTAACTTAATTGTAGGCCGGGTGCGTACCCTTATTCAGTGTCTACTCTGTTACTGTTGAAAAACGGTGAGTAAAGTGATTTTTATTTATTTTATAATTTTTTTATAAATATTTTGTGTACACTAATTAAGTGGACAAATAAATTCTACAAAATTCTAATAAAAAGCTAAAATATGGTATTTTTGAGTTAATTTGTCCCCTCTGTTACCGGTCCACTCTGTGACTTATTATCAGTAAAAACTCCAAAAATTTAAAAAAATTCTGCTGGTTATGGATTCCTATTGTTGATAAGATCCGTAACCACATTAGGCCAATTATAAACATATTTGGCCAACTTAATTTTTTAAAATTACAAAATTCAGAATGGTTATGTTTTTTAAGAACGACCCAGGTACGTATGTATATGCTTGCCGAAATAAAATAAAACACTGTGTCATTGCCAATAAAATGAAAATATCGAAAAGCTTTATAGGTAATTTTAAAATCGTTTTTAGGACATAAACAAATTAAATAAAAAATAAAAAGGTATAGAATATGATTTTTGTTTTACATATAAGTTAAGCGAACGATTAATATTTACATTGTCAAAATAATCAAAAATTGCTGAATTATTTTAAAAGCGTTTATAGAATATAAAAAAAGTTAAAAAAAATTTTTTTTGAAAAGGTGGATGCCGAGATTTGAACCCCGGCAACTACTAACAACGCTGCTTTAACCAACCGCCCAGACAACTCAGCCATTAACGCTTATCCAAATGAAGAATTAAAGTAGAATATATTCCGTCACTTTGCTTATTTAATATGTAGGTACGTATTTTTCAATTTAAGCGACCAATCATGTACAAACATGTGTGTGTTTGATATGCCTAACATTCAACACAGCGATGACAACTTAGTGCTTTTGGCACTATTCATGGTGCTTTTTGATATCCCAAAACGCCAAAATTATATCCATAGTGCCAAACTAAGAAAAAGCACTAACTTGGTGCTTTTTAAATTTTTCATTAGTGCCTTTAGTGCTGTTTACAATTTTAATTTTTGTTCTATCATTTTTTAAAACTTTGATAATATAGAGGATGATTTAGATTTCCTATTTCGGGTAAAATTTTGAGAAGGCCTGTAAAGATTTTTTTGATAAAAGAAACTAGCATTCGTTTTACCAAAAACGTTATTAACGAAGTTAGTGCTAGGTTTCCTAGCAATTTGGAAATTTTACAAAACGTTGCACTTTTTAGCGTTGACAACATATTTAGTAATCGTAATAAAAACGATGTATTTACTGTTTCAAAAATTGCTTGGAAAATATTTGCGATTGTGAAGAGAAATAAACAACGATATTAAGTCATGTAGAAAAAACGTATTGAAAAGTTAAAAAACATGCAAACTTTAAAAACAAAAAAAGCCATTACTTGGTATAAGCAAAGTGTTAAATAAATTAGAAACAGTTGACAGGAAATGCTTTTTAACGAGCATTATTATTTTTATTGAAGATAATAATAAAAAATGGTCACTCATCAACGCTGTCGCCTTTTTTAAATTTTGGAGGTATATAATATTCGACACAGCCAAATAGAACTTGTTTTGTGTGTTATTAAATTGTAAAAATGTCTTAGTGCTTTTTTACGCTTGTTTTTTGTTCGAAATGGTGCTTTTTAGTGCTTTTTTTAAATTTTAAAGTGCTATTTGCTCTCAAAAAGTTGGCATCACTGATTCAACACGTTCGAATAAAAGCACAAACAAAAAAAAAACAGCAACCACAAGGGATTTTTTGGAAATATTAGAGGTAGTCGTGGTTTTTTGCTCATAACTCAGCCATTTTTTAACCGATTTGACAGATTTATATACCGACGTGTTTAAGAAGGAATTTACCATTTACTTGTGTTATAAAGTTTGGACTCGGGGAGATCTATGGTTCCAGAAAGTGGGTATTTAAAAAAAAAAAAATTAATTTTGGTCATAACTTTTTTGTATCTGAACCGATTTTTCTGAATTTTTTATAAAATATGTTCTACTAAAAATTTAAAATCGATATTTTGGTATATAAGTCATATCCATAGGGCATATGGCAGCCCTAAAATTTAGGTTTTTATACAATTTTTAATTTTTTTTGTACGGGAGTAGGGTTGCCATACGTACTGTTTTAAACAGTACATGTACTGATTTTTTGCAATTGTACTGTTTTATGCATAATGTCCGAAACAGTACGCAAATGTACTGTTTTTTATACTTTGTACTGTTTTTTGTACTGTTTTTTTGTGTTCAGTCTACAAAAAACCAAGATATAAAGAAAATCCCTGTTAAACTCATATTTTGAAAATATCCTAATATTTAACAGTACATAGCTTAAAAAAAATGTTGTGTTCCAAACAAAAAAGCTCAAATATAATAAGACTTTTTACGCTGTGGTCATTGTTTTCTCATAAATACGCAGTAGAAATCTTAATTATAATAGGTGACTCGCAGCAGTTGTATATTTTCATGTTATTATTTTTAAGACATATGATTTTATGGCTACCTCTCCAATAGTTTTTTCCTTTAAACACCTGAAAAAGACAAAAACAAAATCGAAATTTTGTTAAAAATTTTATATTTTTTAAATACTTATTCCAACACAATTATCTTTAATTCCTTTAATTTAATATTTGGGCAAGTTTTGGAAATCGAAATCACTTGAAATTGAAAACGTGCAAATTTAAAAATTCTCCGGGCTCAAAATTTATAAAAATACCTAATTGCTTTCAGGACCACTTTTCTCCACCTAAACTACTTTTGAAATATGTTTTTTGGATTTTATAGATTATAGCTGAACTTGGTCAAATTGGCCGTAAATAATTTAAGAATTGTTTAAAATTGGAAAATTAACTTAGGACACATAAATTTTCTCAAATTCTATATGATATGTGCAACTATGTGTGTGGTGAAAATTGCTTTAAATACCAATATAATACTTACACAATCAACGAGTTAATAGTTTTAAGCTAAGTTAGGCTTTTCTCCTTTCTTATATGGCTTACAGGAATGTTATGGTTTTCCTGTCTTCAAATAAAAAAAAACCTTTAGTCCAAAGCTTCGTTTTAGTGTTTTTTTTTAACGCAAATTGAGTAATTTCGTATACGTATAAAATGCCATAAAACGGAAATCATTCATTTGGTGTTACACATTTTAAGTGTTTTTCGTTATATAATTGTTGCATATTCAATCAAAAGTTTTAAATATATAATAATTTAAATAAATAGTTGTGTTTTCGCAAAAAAAAAATGTACTGTTTTTTTCTTCATTGTACTGTTTTTTGTGTTCAATGTACTGTTTTTCCGAATTTAAAATCTGGCTACCCTATACGGGAGGTACAACGCCCACTTCTCCAATCCCGCCCACATTTTGTAGGATGGTGTGTATTGGCTACCTAAATGTGTGTACCTAATTTGGAAACTTTGGCTTTTGCCGTTCCCCAGATATACAGCAAAAAGTAATAAAATTACAACAACCACAAGGGATTTTAGGAAAATATTAGAGGTAGTCGTGGTTTTTTGCTCATAACTCAGCCATTTGTGGATCGATCTTGCTGAATTTCAATAGCAACCGATGGTAGACTACATGTGACACAAATGTAAAACAACCTAGCCGCTATCATGTCTGGAGTCTCCGGAAAACACATATCAAACGTAAGACGGACAGACGGACGGATATCGTTAAATCAACTTCTCTCCCCATAAGGACCCAGAATATATATACTTTATAGGGTCTAAGATCAATATTGTAGAAATTACAAACGGAATGACAAACTTATATATACCCTTTTCCACCTGAGGTGAAGGGTATAAAAATAAATAAAAGAAACTTTAAAGTATCGCTTCGTTCAAGAGGTTTTGTTGTTATAACCTCCGTCAAATTCATTACCCTCCCAAGCCATGCTATCTTTGTTTAAAATAAATTCCCAGATAAATTTATGTAACGAACCAAACCACAAAAGGCCCTAACTATAAAGAGGACTTGCTACCTATAGTTACCGGCCGTGCTCGTCGAAATGAGGGTGGTTCTTTTCTCTCGCTAGTTAGACTATGGTTCGAACATTCATTGAAAATTTAGGTAGCTGTAAATATTAAAGTCTACTAACCAACTAATAAAAATACATAATAATAAAACAAACAAAAAAATAAATAAAAGAAACTTTAAAGTATCGCTTCGTTCAAGAGGTTTTGTTGTTATAACCTCCGTCAAATTAGTTATTATTAATTTAGTGTTTAACTCTTCTCTAAAAAGCGTTTAATTTTTAAAAAGTTACATTTTTGAAAGTCAACTTTGTAAACATAAACATAACGCAGCTGTAAAAATAATTCTTGCAAGTAAATATTTAGAAGGTTCAGCAAATATTTTGTCTCCAAATTTAAACTATCTTTTTTAACTCACTCTTTTCAAACGATTTGAGTACGTGAACACTTGAATACATTCTAGAGTTTATCCAATTATTTGACTTTTTGTTTTGATCGAGTAAGGAATTAATCGGTTTTTAAATTTTAATATTGCTCGATTATTCGAATAAGAGTTTTAAATTATTTGAATAACTCGAATAATTGAAATAGTTTTGTCCAATTCGAAAAACATACATTTCTATTTGATTTAATTCTTTTGTTACATTAAAAAAAAAACATTTAAACAAAAATTTAGTAAAACAATAATAACCCATTTAACCCACCAAATAGGATGAACCTTCCTTTAACGAATCGCTCACTTTAAGTAAAAGTAAAGTTTTAATAATCTTTTTATACTTTTTATACTGACTATAAAACCTACCTTTAGCTATCGATAAGTTGCTAAAACGGCGGCAAGTCTCGAAAAGTGTATGGGCTTAATGTATTGGTTAACTAATGTGAACTTTGCCATTTTGTATATGCATAAGACACTTAAACTTTAATTACCGAAAAAACCCTAATTTAAATAAGTCATTGATCTCCTTTCAATGTTCACGAATTTGCAGAATTTAAAATACCAAGAACGAATGTCATAACCCCTTTGATTCTTTAAACTTCTTAAAGATCATAATACAGATTTTAATGCAATAAAAAGACCAGAACAAGATTAGAAAACAAAATTAAAATAAACCATAAGCAAAGTAAGCATTATTTCGGTTTTCCCTTCAGGGGTATGTAGGAATCATCTCCATGATATTTCACTTTCTGGTGTCAATCCAAAATTGCCAGGTCTCTGAAAATCTTTACTGGAAGAAAAATTACGGAAAATTCCACTAAAGGACGCATTTTCACCAATTGTGACAAAGTTCGGCATGAGGGAGGATCTCAAGCTGCTAGCAATTTTTTCAAAAGCAGAAGAGGTTACATACATAGCTCCAGCTTCTAAACGAGGGGCGAGCTTATAATTTTACCAGCTAATTTTATGAGAGCAGGGGCCAAATTACGGCATTCGATATCGATCGAAATTACAGTACAGTTTAAATGGGAGTTTCGATCGATAACGAATGCCGTAATTGGGCCCCGGGTATAAAAACCTTTTTAAATCAATTTAATTATTCCGGAAAAGATAAGAAATCAAAGAATCAAGGTTATTCTAGATTTCGACTGGAATGGAGATCGTAAAATTGTTTGAGTCCGCAAAATTAAAAATTCGTGTTCAGTTATTCTAAGTCTATCGGTTTTCTTAAAGGTGGCTCTAGAACTAATGATGTTATGTGTACACACACGGGCAAAAACGCATAATACCCTTTCTACTCTTGTGGTGTGGGTATAATAATCAGCTGTTTAAAGTTATAACTTAACCTTGAACGAATGTAAATAAAACCGAGAAAAAACTCTGTCAATGATAATATTTTTGTAAGCATGTAAATTTTTTGGTATAAATAAGCCATTGTTGGTTAAAAAAAATAGTTTTGGTGCGACTATCAGAGGTAAAACATAACCTGCGTCTGACGACTAGTGATTAACTAAAAGAAGAAAAATAAAAAAATTATAGGAATCAAAAGTGAATTATTGTCGGGTAAGAGATAATTTTCTATTTAAATTTTTTAACAACCAAAAATGTAAATCTTTGACGGAATAGGTTTTTTTTCAATAATTAACTGCCGCATTAATGACAAATTGTTGCAAAAGGAACGCGCCATTTGTAACGTCATTGTTCACGAATTGCTTTTAAATTTAGACGACGTTATTTTGACGTTTTTTAAAATTTTTTTTTTTTTTTGATAAAAATATTAAGAAAATTTTTTAATGTTTCATGTAAGAAACTTTACAAAAAGAAAGATTAAAGGTGGAAGTCGCAAAAGTCGGTGATAAAAAATAGTCTCCCAAAAAGTCGCTGGTCGCTAAAAATTGGCAAAATTGCGACTTTAGTCGGGTGAATGGTAGGTAGCCCTGAAGAAGACATTAAACAACCCTACAAGAAACGAATGAGCGAGTAGTCACATTTTTCATTTTGGTGTTAAGAAAATTATAGGAAAAAATTACCGAATGTGACCGATAACTTGATTTCGGTCATTTCTTTCTATCATTTTCTTAACACCAAAATGAAAAATGTGACTACTCGTTCATTCATTTCTTGTAGGGAAGGCGAATTTAACTACAGGTGCACTCAGCGTTGCCAGAATCAAGATTTTATCTTATTTTTAAAGATTGTTTGACCAAAATAAGATTTGAAGATTTTTTTTCTCAAATGAAGATTTCTTATTTTTAGAAATTAAGATTTTTATGTTTAAGTTTGTACAACATACATAATTTTTTTTTTTTAGTTTTCTTAACTGTCCATTTTTTAAACAATGAGATTTTGTATCAGCTTGTTGCCTATGCATCATCATTTCTGGGCGTACAAAATATTAAAAAAGCTTCTTAGATTTAAAGAACGAACGTATGTTTATAAAGTCACATATATCAACGAACAAAAATGTTCATGTATTTAGTACCAAAAGGTAAAACTAATGGAACTTAAGAAGCTTTTACTGCCTGTTTTTAGAAACTGAAAACAAGTGTCAGTGAGAAATTTAAAAAAACCAATTTTCGTTTTTCATTGTTGTTTCCAATCAGTGATGAAAAATTTAAATGGTTCTAACCACCAAGCAAAAGAGTACTTTTTTCAATATTTCAACATACAAAAATTGTTGTAAGCCTTGTGTTATTTTTGGGATTTTTGTCTAAAGGGATTGAACAGTACAAATAACATCATGGGAGGTAAAGAACACTAAGTCCAATTTAATAAGTAAAGGTATGTGACATTATATATAATGTAATTTTATAGAACAAAAAAACTAGATAACGGGTTCCACACCACAATATGGTACAGAAATAATAATCCATCAAAAACAAATGCCAACAGTATCTTTAAAAATATTAAAGATAACGTTCTCTCAAAAAAATACCAAATCAAGATAATACGTTTGAGGCTGGGTCACAAACGAGTCTCCCACGCACACATTATGAACAGAAATATATTAAACTCGTGTCTCTTTTGCGGATTCAATCCGATAACCATTGATAATTTATTTTCAAATTTTCCCCATGCAAACAAATTCAAAAATACCCTACTCATCAATAGAGACTTTTTCCAATTGATCGACTCTACAATGACAGACAACAACATAAATCTCTTAAGGATATTTTTCAAACAATGTAACCTTTATAATTCTATTTAAAATATTATCTTACTGCCCTTTGAGCTTAAGGCCGTCGATAATTTAGTTATATGTATAATTTTTTTTTAATAATAATAATAATGAAACGTAATTTTATTAAAGGCCCAACCATAATATGCATAGCCTTGCTTAACCTACAGTCAAAAATTAACAAAAAGTCTCTCAAATGTATTTAAAAAAACAAAAATAAAATCAACAAACATTTGATTCCGTACGGAATGTGCGATCAGTTTCGCACTTTGCTTGAGCAAATGACAGTTTCATAAAATTTAACAAAAAGTTTCCTTAAGTTCAATATGGTTTGCCTCGTATGATTTACATGTATTCGTACATTTGCTTAAGTCAACTTAAGCACATTATGGTTGGGCCTTAAGGATATAATCGACATAAAAAAAATATATGTCATATGAAAAATTCGAAGAAAGGCAACTTTTTAATACAGAAATAGAAGTATTTGTGATTTTCCACTCGTTTTTGCGGTCTGTTCTAAAGTTTTCAAAATGTAGATTGGTGAAGTTTATCTCCCACCTGCAGAGTTAAAAAATATGAATTTTTAAACAAATAAATTGAAATGTTTTTTCAGTCTACTCGCCATTTTCGTCCCATAATTAATATTACATATTAATATTGTCTAAGACAAAAACATAAAATTGCAACGCCCGTATTTATAAAAACTTTTTAAATTTAAAAAAGGTTTACAATACAAATTTTGTATGAAAATTTGCCCTAATAAACGTTTGTTAATAATAATCGTTTATAAATACGGGGACAAGTCTTTATTTTTTCTCCAATTTTCCCCAAATTGTGTAGAAAAAAGTATTTTGAAATCATTTTTCGGGTTAACACCCAAATGGATGGCAAGTATATCTGCAGATTTATAGTCATATATACATACATATGTATGTATTAACATCGCTAAAAAAATATTTTTCAATATACGATTTATAAAAATCGAATATGTCCAAGCGAACTTGTTTACAAATTTGTATGTTTAAATTCTCGAACTCGACTCTATTGCATCAACAATACCTTGGCGCAGTTCACACAGAAAGGTTAAAAAACAGTGAAACAGCGAGTTTTGTTACGGAAAATGTAAAGAGGTAGTTTTTAAAATTGCTAGTGAGCGGATCGAACCAGTTTTATTACCAACTGTACACATACAAACATAGAAAAGAACATGCTTCGATACAATCTATATATTTATACTCATAAAGTGCAAAAAGATTTGTCAAAATCAATTGTTATCTCAATTTCTTAATGTTTGAAACTTCGGAGTCACGATTTTTTGTGGGTACTACGACTCCGACCCCGGTACAAAAACCTCAACTCTGATTCTGACTTCACAGCCCTGATTTCGGCATGTCCTTTTTATGCGATGGATTACAAGCAGAACAATATGGTGCATTTAAAGACGAATGGGTCAATTTATAGGAATTTGGAGCTTGGTTTTAGCAATCATTTAAATCAACAATAAAAATACATTTATCCGTCATTTATTTTATTTAATTACCAATAGCCCAGCATTCTTTGTCCCAAACTTTATTGAATTGTCTTTCACCAAGGCCCATTGAAAAGGTCTGCGCAAGAAGCCTGAGATCATTGTTTATGTTCTTTTTAGTTATCAAAAGTTGTTTACATTTTGCTTACATGTGCATGTATACGTTGGTTTACGTTTATGGTATGCCACACATACAAGTTATGTGTGAGCGCCACACAACCTCCTCAATCCCCCCTAGCGACCACCCTATGGCAATTTAAATAATAATAATAATAAGCAATTTCTTGGTCTCTTCAAGACACAATAAAAATTAAATTCTTAAAATCAAATATCTAATTCTTTTTGCTTAACTAAGCAATTTCTTGGTCTCTTCAAGACACAATAAA
Organism: Pollenia labialis; assembly: GCA_949318255.1. NCBI lineage: Eukaryota > Metazoa > Arthropoda > Insecta > Diptera > Polleniidae > Pollenia > Pollenia labialis. Next base: position 26,779,345 of record OX439141.1, on the reverse strand, counting down.
AAAATTCATTTCATAAAATTCATTCGATTATGCCAATAATGTAAACAATAATTGTTTACATTATCCGCAAATAATAACATTATTTTCCTTTGTTTGCCAACCTAAAATTAAGATATTTTTAGTTTTAAGTTTCAGTTTGTTTTTTACGCTTAAAAGATCCACTTGAGTTTGCTCTCAAAAACAAAAGAGAAGAAAATATAAAAAATAATAACAAAAACTAAATTAAAAAGAAAAAGCTTTTAATTTAAACTTACACGTTTTTTCCTTTTATATGTGGTATTTAATTTTTGACTACTAAAAAGAATCGTTTTTTGTTTTTGTACAAGTAAGCAGACCTGATAGATGGGCCTTGTCTTTCACATTTACATATCTGCTTTAACGGTTTTAGATTATTTTTTTAAATTTTTTTTAAAACACTTACTCAAGAATAGTAACAATAATAATAATAATAAAAATGGTAATCTTAATTTGGACCGTATTAATTGTTGATAAGAGCAAGATAAAAGAGTTGCTCCTTTTTTTTTGATATTTAATATACGAAATAAATAAAAAAAAGCGTAAATAATAAAAAAGGAAATATATATTAAAAATATGTAAAATCCCGAAAAAATCCCCGAATGTTTTTTAATCCCCAATGCCTAAATGACTTTCATTGTCCTTTTTGCTATCATGAAATCCCCAACTTTGGGGATAAATCCCAAAGTCTGACAGCCCTGGATATCATGTCCAGCTAAAATACCTGTTGTAATGCAGTCACAATTCGAAAAAACTATTTATTTTGATTTAAGCATTCATACCTTCTTTTATCTTCGCATGGCGAAAGCCAGGGCTGTCAGATTTGACAATTTATCGTCATTTTGACGATTTTCTGTTCCGGAATTAGCAAAGTGCCGATTTGCTGATTTTTTTTCTTAAAAGTGACGATTTTTTCCAGTCTCCATAGTCTGAATAAAACATTAAATTTTTTGACACGTTCGTACCTTAACAAGAGCGGAAAGCAGAACGTTTTATTTCACTTAGCTTTTACGCTGAGCGTCAACGTTGTGTCACGAATTGTAGTGATAGCTTTCTTCTTTAATAAAACCCATAAATTATAAAAAAAAGATAAAAACGCTTGATTGATCAAAAAATAGCTGAATTGCCATTATTAATAAACAAAAGCGGCAAACTTCACTATTAAACAAGCTGTAAAAATCGGTTTTTCCAATTTGAAAGTGTTGAGACCGCTCTATTCAAAAACTAGAAAACGCATCCCGCTTTTGTTTAGGTACTGCTGTAATATGCAAGTCTTAAGAAAATCTTAAAATGTTTATTTTCAGAGTAAAGAAACAGCAATGGTACACTTTGTTTATATTTCGTCAAATCATCATCGAACGAATCTTTTACGACGCTCTGTATTAATTATATTTTCACGAGTTGTAGGATAATATCTACATGAGTCTCATCACAGTAAAAAAAATTTATGTTTCTGGAAGTCTAAGAAGCAGCAGAGAAGCGAATTTTATTTCAGTGAATTTTTAATTTAATAATTGAATTACTTCGCATTATCCCTTATTTGTAAGCAGGTTGTAAGTGAATAATTAAAATCATTATTTTAAAGAAAAAAAAATTCAAGAACAATGTTTTTTGTGCTTCTGTTATTCCCTTGATTCGAAGAAGATTGACTGCAATGATTTCATAATGTGTTTATGATCATTCCCGAAATATTACCGAACATAGAAGTTAAATTTTTTTATAACGCAATCAGTTATAAAATTGTTTATTAGCAGAGAGAGGAAAAAGTAGGTCTTTCAAGTGGGAATTTGCCATATTAAAATCACGCCTCTTGTAAGCAGGTGTGTAAGGGGGTATTGTACTTATCTCCCTTACAAAACTGCTTACCAGAAAGCTTCTTCTTACTAAGATACGATTCGTAACATGAAAGACTTGTAAGATAATCTTTACCCACGTCTTAAACGATTCCCACAACGATTTAAGAAGCGTCTTTTTTTTGCGGTCATCGACGATCAAAGACGCTCTGTACGAGACTCCCAGTATCTCTTACTCGATTGAAAATACTAGCTGGGTATGAAGTAATTATGTTTTTGTTTGAATGTTTATTTTTTATAAAAATCAAACAAAAACTAAATTTTAAGTTGTCCGATTTTTTTTGCTCAGGAAATTGACGATTTCCTCACAAATTTATCTGGCAGCCCTTTTGAACAGAGTTGCCAATTTAGCGCCTTTTAACTGTCGAAAAGGCGAATATTCCTCCTTTAGCGCCTTTTTTTTTGAAAAGCGCTAAATTAGCGCTTTTATAGATACCCAAAATTTTTGTACTTTTTTTTTGCATACATTTAAATCAGGAAACATTAAACTAAAATTTGTTTCGGTTTTTTAAAAAATACTTTTGATATGTGGTACTCTGAAAAGCATATTATACACGGAAAGAAGTTTTTTTTAAAGTAATCCATTTTCTTTCTTAAAACAAGAAAATCCAAAAAAATTTCCTGATTTAAACTTGTTTTGTTCGTATTAAGTAAAACTTTCTTAAATAAAGAAGCGTTTTGTCATGATAAAAAATTCACGTTTTTGGAAAATGATCAAAAGTTTCTGAAAACAAGATATACAAAAGTAGCTTATTTTTATTAAAAACAAGAAAGATATTCCTGAAATCAAGTAGCATTTTTTTAATATTATCCTGATTTTCTTGATTTGTAAAAAGAATCGAATTTCTTGAATCAAGAAACAAATGCAAGAAATTTCTTTCAACTTTTCAGAAAAGGCTCACAAAAACTTGGATTGATTCAGTTAATTTTTAATTGGATCGTCATGTTAAGCAAATCAATCAAAACTTTCTAATTTTTATATAAAGTTTTCTTGAACTAACTAGTGCTTCACGTTTTTATAAAAAAAAATTCAGGCTTTTCTTCTGATTTTGTAAAGTAACTTAATTAAAATAATTTTTTTTTAGCTGTAGTTAAGTAAATTTTAGTTCGCTTTGAATAGTAACTTTTTGTTTAAACCAAGCCTCACATACATATGTTTACAATAAAAATTTGGCTTGGACGAGAATGATGGAAAATTTTCTTGGTTTAAGCCATATTTTCCGGCGACTTTGCAAATAATTCTTCCCGTGAATATTTGATTATATAACTTTATTTTTCCTGAAATATCAGAAAAGGCTTTTAAAAAATGTAAATGTTTTATTAACACTGCCCGGTAAAAAACAAAAAAGTCGGGGTAGAGAACTTGATTTACACGATGTGTATTTTGCAGTGTACTTGTGAATTTTCCCACTGCAAAATCATACGTGTCGTGTAAACGCAAAAAATTTGCTTCAATATCAATGCAATTATTTCAATTTTTATTTATTTATTTACATATATATTTACAAAAAAAACACTTTTAATTATCTGAAATAAAATTAAAAGTGAATAAAAATATAAATATGTAAGTTTTAGGGTATGTCAGATAAATCCAACCACGAATGTGTGAAAGCCGTTGGCATCACTTATGAATAGTTGTTTTCAAAATTTAATGACGAATATTTATTATTAATACGATTTCCGTATGACGTGCTAAATTCCCAGTTTTTCATATTTGATAAATACACTGAAATTTATTGTTGAGGGAAAGCTAGCTTCTATGCGCATTTCACTGGTTGCTTAGGCCAGCTCATCAGGAAACCTTTTCCAAAGATTTTAGAAAAGTCAAAAATATTATACAAATAAAACCCTAAAGCGAATAAGAATTATAAACACTCAAGGTCTTACTTGTAACAATATCAAAACTTAAACAAAACACCAACAATAAACAGTGAGTTTATCTTTTCTTACATTCCCCTACAATTGGTTGGGTTCTTTCCGACTCGAATTATTTTGAAAAAACTGCCGAAACCCTTCCAAATAAAGATTGTATGAATGTTCCGACTTTACCATCTGCTAATGTGTATGTTGTCTTATCTAGCGACGAGGATTTGATTGGGTCCTCTAGCGATGAAAGTGATTTTGCACCAATTAAAAAGCGGATTAGAACGCTGCCAAGTAGTGATTCCGATAAAATGTAATGTTTTACTTTTAAATATTAAATATTAATTTAAGTTTTATAAATATTTTTTTTTTTGATTCTGATTCATTACTAATTTACGTATTAATTTAAATGTATGCCTTTAACTATTTGTTAACTTTCATAAAACTGGTTTATATTGTAGTTTTTTCTCTTCTTATGTATTTTTTATAATAAATAAATGAATTGTTTTTGGTTAATTTTTTTATATAATGACTTTTTTTATGCGGTTTTGGTCTAAATTTTACTCCCAGATTTAAAGTTATGCGGTTTTTTATCTTTTCGGAACGAATCATCCGTTTTGTGTGAAAATGGAGTCTTTTTTTTATGCGGATTTCATTTATGCGGTTTTTTTGGGAACGCATCTACCGCATAAAAAAAGACCTGAGTGTACCTGGATTTCCGATAAATGGCAAAGATGTGTACATACTAATTTGCATGGAAAAAGGATCGCCACTAATTTAGAAATACTTTTGAAAAAAAACATTCTCATGTTATGATAAAATGTATGTACCATAGCCGCCTTATTTCGTTCGAAGTATAAGTCTAGCCCTTAAAAAAACTAGGGATGATAGAAAAAACTAAAAACGGATATAAATTACGCGCTGTAAAATGTTTATATTTTATGTATTTTTAAACTTGGTTCTTAAACATTTCATTAAGCTTTTTATTAAAATTTGTTTTGTTTAGACCTACAGTAGAATTTCATGACAAATATTTTCGCAGAATATTTCAATCACATGCATTCCTGTTTTAGAGGTGGGCTTTGCTTTTTTCCAAAAAAAAATGCAAAATAGACCAATTTCCGAAACAATTAGAGGGTTAATGATGTATACCAACAAAATGTTGCTTTAAAGGTTCCGAGATCAAATCCTTTAGTTAGTAGACAGTGAAGAAACTCCTTGCGAAGTTATTTTTAAACGTACAAACAAGACGTAACAAAATCATAGAATTCATTACTAAATAAATTTTAATAGATTAGACGATTCGATTAATCAATAACGCTGCTCTCGAACTTAGCACTTTTTTTTGTCTGGGGTCCTTAAAACATATACTTCAATCAACAGATGGACAGAACGACATTGTTGAATAAACTTTTCTGCTGAAAAGAACTCATATATATGTATATACATATATTATATGTAAATCTAATGTAATTATATGTAATCTAATTTCAATTGCAGTGTCCATATGAAAATATTAGTTGTCATTCTACTGGTCAGCTTGGCGGTAAGTTTTTCTAATTTTCTTTTAAAAAATTAATTTATATTTCTAAATAATCTTACAGACCTGCTTGGCTGAATCAGAGGAGGAAAAAGCTGCTGCCGATTATATAAAAAACTTTTTTGTGGAACATGGGAAACGTTTCCCCAAGGTGGTTGAAGCATTTTGGGACTATTCTACCAATATGAATGCAGCAAATCATCTTAATTATGTGACGATGGCTACCGAGAATGCCCAGTATGTAAAAGTGGTTTCACAAGCTGTTGAAAAATTCAATTGGCGCTCATTTGAGTCGGAAGAGTTAAGACGTATATGCAGAGCTTTTGCAAAGTTGGGTTATGTTCTGTTGCCTGAGCAAGATTTTGCTGAATATCAAAAGACTATGACCTCGTTAAAGTCGAACTATGCAGCAGTACGCGTGTGTAATTATCAAAATAGAACTAAGTGTGATATGGCTTTGACTCCGGACATCGAGGAAAGAATGTCCAAAAGCCGTGATCCCGAGGAATTAAAATACTACTGGCGTGAATTTTACGATAAGGCCGGTACCCCAACACGTCCGGATTTCGAAAAATACATTGAATTAAATACCAAAGCTGCTAAATTGAGTGGTGAGTAGTCTTTAGATGATTTGAATATTTGTGTGAATTTTCTATATTTCAAAAATGTTGGTCTTGTTTAGAAAAATTGAAAAATTGAAATTAATATACATAAGTCTTAGAAATCTTAATCGCTCATTTGCTGCAACATCGTCATAACTCAAAAATATAAGATTTACAGTAAACGACTTTAATGTCTTAAATTAACACACAACATAATGGAAAAAGATAAATTTATTATTTTCTCAAGGGTTGAAGATCTTAATATGAAATTATTACCACTTCATTAAACACCTGATTAACTATGCATTAGTGGCATTAAGTTAAAATTTTTGGCTTAGGACGTTGTTGCAGCAAATGAGCGATATATATAAAACAAAAAAAAAATGTCTACTTTACTGTGTCCGTTATAGTCTATAAAACCATCCAACCGCTGTGCTCCAAGCCGGTTTCATTGAAACGGCAATTTCGTGAAGATATATTTTTTCAAAAGGGACAGTTTCTGTTCCTCCCATTTACATTTATGAACACATAAGCTATGTATTATTTTAAAAATAGGGCCATGAGAGCTGGTAGGGGGTAATTTAAACCTCTTCGAAACAGATTCTAATGAATTTACAAACATATTTTTTTTTGTTTTTCATAACTTTATTAAAGTTTAAAAAAAAATTTAAATTCATCCCTAGTGCTTATGTGTCCACGAAGCCCTATGGCTTGTCTGGAGGTAAATACAATATGTATTGGAATGTTTAATTACATTAAATTATTGCGAGTTGATTCGAAAGGTATAAGCTGTTTTTACATATTTTTACTTTTATAATATTATATATTGTTACGTAACTGCCTTTTCAATGACGTTTTCGTTTTGTTTCCTTTATAATCAACCTCTTGAGTTCGTTTATTGCAATTCAAATAAAACAAAATAAACACAACACTTTAATTAATAAAGCTTAGTTATTACGAACTTAGTCACTTTAACAACCGTAACTAACAGCTTTTATTAGCAACTCACAATTGTGATCAATACACTTCAATGTTTATAATTTACTCCGCGTGTTACGTTTTCAACTTGACAAAGTTGAAACTTAGAATAATCTTTGATGCGAGCCTCCGCAAGTATTTATAGTGTAATTCGGCCGTCTAGAGCATTCGGAATGTTTTTGAAATTTAAATTTAACGTCTATAACAACATCTATGGTTAAATAGTCGCATCACTTATACTATAGCTCTTTTAACGGACTTTTTTACATTAAATTACTTTTATATTAGAGCATTCTGCACATTGGGGTTGAAGTATAATGATGTATAAACATTTTTCAATAACAATATAAGCTAATAAAATTACTTTTGAATACGAGATAACTAATAAAAACAACTATTCTAAACTAAAGTTACTTTAGTAACTCTGCCCCCCACTTAAGCCTGTTCGTCCTGAATAGCCTCAGAATCACCTCTTCCATAAGGGGCAAATCGTTCTAAATGAACAACTTTAATTTTAGCTCTTGGACTTTTGTATTTCTGTATACGATATATAACGTCATTTAATTTCTTTATCACCTTATATGGCCCATCCCAATGTGTCAGCAATTTGAGAGATAGTCCTTTCTTTCGTTGGGTATTGAAAAGCAAAACTAACTGGCCCTCCTTAAATCCTTCCGAATTTGCCTCTTGATCGTATCTGGCTTTAATATTGTCACTAGACAACTTAATACGGTTTCGAACAAACTCGCTTAAAACTTCCATAACTGCATCTTTTAAATCCTGCACAATATCCCTTTCACCATTGGCGGTCACATCGAGCCTTCGCACTCTGCCTACTTGGGGTCTTGAAATAATTCTTGCGGTTTCCTGGGCTAAAGCAAATGAAACAGTTTCTGCAAAATGATTCAGTTTTAAAATTATTCAAAAAGGGATGATTCTTACCAGGATAAGTTAGCTGTACAAACCGCTCAATCTCCAGTGCGAAGTCCTGTATTCGTTTGCCAATTGCACTCTGCAACACAACTCAATTTTGTAGATTTCATTTTTGTGTTCACCACCATACTAACGTTGCAGAGCTACCATAATTTTATCATAATTGTTTCTGCTACTTACTGATACACTTTCAAGCACTTCAGCCGCAGTCCCCTTTAAAGCAAGAATTAGTTTGATGGATTCAGTGTTCCATGCATTTCTGTTGGCAACTGTATCGAACTGGAACTTAAAAACATTTAATGGCACACAACCGTCAAAGCCTTTATTCTACTAGAAACTTCTGGAATAACCGGTACTGATCCCTCTTGGCATTGAATGCTATTTACTTTTGCCTTCAGATTGTGTAGTTTTTCATCCACTTCTATTTTAAACGCAGTCAGTTTTTTGTTGAATTCAATTTCCATGTCATTTACTCTTTCATTTAATTCAGTGGAAATCTCCTGAAGTTTCTCATTTGTGATTCTGGAATTCTCTTGAATTTCAGCCAGGATGGTGCCAGACTTCTCCTCCATTTCTCTAGAACTTTCATTCATTTTTCTAGAAGTTTTATCAAGAATAGCTCAAGAATTTTCATCAATTTTTCTAGAAGTTTCAGCTAGAATATCGCTCGAATTTTCCTTTATCGTCTGTACCATGCTTTTGGAATTATGTCTATTTTTCAAAAATCCTTAGAATTCTCCTCCGATTATTTTTCCATTTATGCCGTCATAGCAGCAAACATCATGTTGAAATCCATACTGCTAGCCACTGCACGAGTACATACCTCAATTTCTTCTTTGTCCTCGAATTCGTAGCTCACAATGTTAATATTACCTGCAGTTGGCAGATCCAACTTGCTTAATTCCTTCTTGAGCTGTTCTACTTTAAGTTCTACAAATTTCATTGCTGTCTACTTTTTTTTATTAATTAATTTATTATTTTTTTATTATTTCTTTTTAAATAACTTAAATTACTTTTATACTAGAGCATTCTGCACATTGGGGTTGAAGTACAATGATGTATAACAATTTTTCAATAACAATGTAAACTAATAAAATACAAGATAACTAATAAATACAACTAATTCTTAACTGCTAATTACAACTAATTCTTAACTAAAGTCACTTGCGTAACAATATTTTTACATATCTGAAATATTCATTAAACAAGAAAACAAATTTCCAAACAAAACCAAACAAGCCATACAATAATTAAAATCTGTCTACAACTTTTGATTTTATTTATTTATAAAACCTGTAAAATTTTAAATATGTTTAAGAATTTCATAAAAAGCCATATTTGTATGGTAGCCCCGCCTAAGGGCAATAAAGGGCAAGTATGTGTTGGGAAAATGCTTAGGACAAAAAACTTAGGGAGGTCGGCCATACATTTTATCTCGCGGCTCCTACACAGAAAGAAAAACACTCGGAATAAATTAAGCTTTTATACTTACTTGAAGTACGATACGTACTCAAAAATTCAAGTACGAATAACACTAAAACGTTCTCCAAATAATCCTTAATGGGATTACTTTCGAAAATCAATCCCGGAATTTCTTAAAATAAGTACAAAATTCTTAAATCAAGTAAAAAAGGATTGAACTTTTCGTTGGTAGTGCCACTCTGACAGTAAAATTACAAATTGAGGGTTTAGCAGGGCTGCCATACTAGGGAATTTATCCCCAAAGCAGGCATTTAATGCGAGCAAGAAGGACAAAGAAAGTCATTTGGGGTTTGGTGATTTTTTTAGGGATTTAAAAATAAAATTCTGGGATTTTTTGGGGATTTTATACATTTTTTATATATTTCCCTTTTTTTTAATTTATTTACGCTTATTTTTCTTTGTTTCGTATATAAAATATCAAAAAAAAGGAGGAAAACTTTTATCTTACTCTTATCAACAACTAATAGGGTGTAAAGGGTCCTAATTAAGATTACCATATTTGTTAAGTGTGTAAAAGGTACTTATAAACTTATGTTATTATTCTTGAGTGAGTGTTTTAATAAGGAAGAATTCAAAAGCAGGAATCTAAAACCATTGACAGCACACAGTTTTTATTTTTTTAAAGACAATTTTCAAGCAAATATGTATCCCCAAAAATAAGTAAATATTAAAAACAATATAATAAAGTTTGTGAAAAAGAATGCTGGGCATTATTAAGTGCTTATGATGCATCGAAGTATTAAACAAATGACGGATATATGTTTTTTTATTGTTGATTTTAAGGATTCTTATAAACTGGCTCATTCGTCTTCAAAAACAGCATATTGCTTGTAATTCCTCACTGGAATCGCATAAAAAGGATTAAAAAAACATGACGAAACCAGTCGTTACAAGCAAAATAGAATATTGTTTTTACTAAAAATTTTTATTTAGGGATTTTTGGGGATTTCTTATTAAATGTTTCTTACTACAAAAAAAAAAACAAAAAAAAAATATTAACTTTTAAAGGTTTTGTTTGTTAATTTGGGGATTTTTGATTTTTTTTAATTTTTTAGGGACGAGGAAAAAGTACCTGGCAGCCCTGGGTTTAAATCTTTTTTTCAGAGTTTGTTGTACAATTATAACAACACCACACGAGTTCGAATAAAACGATTTGCTTTTTGTGTATAGAAACAACAATCTAAGATATAATTTCTGCTTTGAAATCGGACTACTGTTCAGATTATGAAATTTTAGGTTTGCAATTTCAGTATTTTTTTCTTGTTCTTTTTATATTTTATATATACTTAAAACACCTACAGCCAACTTCAAATTGAAAAGTGAGATTTACGAAACAAAACATAATTGCAGAGTGCATGAAACTGAGTACGCCTTCCCAAACTTCTCACCTCTCTCACACTTAAACTCAAGAATTGCTGCAACAAAAATTGCAAGTCTGGACGATGACTTACTGATTAATCTACTATCCATTTTTGCATGCAGTGTTGATATAATTTTGGTTTCTGTGTATTAAATTGAAAATACGATTTTGTGTTCCCCACTCGGTAATACCATCCCGTATGTACTATTCTGCCACTGAGAAGTATGCCTGACGAAGTAATTATGTTGTCGTGGCATAAATTAGGTGGTACAATTAGTACCTAGTAGATGTACGCAGTTAGTTTCATTTGAAAATGTTTGATGTGTCTATCATTTTAAAGTGACATCTACATGAAAAATATTTTATTTGATGCACAAACAGGGTAATCCATTAAGTGGTTTCAAAACTGCGGGCAAGGTTCTCAGCTGTTAAATATCTGTTATCTGAAGTGTCATTTAGTTAGTGAAAAGTTTGACATTTACGAATATCGATCGTTTAGCAACGGAAGAACTCGTAAAAATAGTTAAAACTTACTGCAAAAACGGTGTTTCAAACGATGCCACTTTTCGAGCCTTATGAGTTAAGTATGGTAGTCATAGTCGACAAAATAATTGGAAAGATTATAAAAAAAATTTAAGAGACTGGAAGTGTTACATACGTGTTCAAGCCTGTGCGCGTCACCGTAATGTGCGCACTGCCGAAATAACTCATCTGTCATTTAAAAGCGCTATGACCATATAATAAACGAATTTTTCGGCCTTCAATTGAAGATTATGAACTGGACAATATGTGGTTTCAACAAGACGTTGCCACGAGATCATGCGATTTGACGCCGTTGTGGACTCCTTTTGTGGGTCGGCGTCAAAAACAGTGTCTAATCCACTATCGTTGGAACATTCGAAAACCGACATTCGCCTAGCTATCGCCGAGATTCCGACCGAAATGTGCGAAAAAGTGGGTGAAAACTACCTTTAAAAAGATCGACTGATGCAACCAATCTAGAGGCTGTCATCATTTTTCGTAATGGCAGGGTTCAAGCATTTTAATAAAATAAAAGTTTCATCGAAATCATAGCTTTATGTGTGTTTTATTTTACTTTACTTTTGAACCCGAAAAATGGATAACCTGTTGCGTTCATATCAAGCCCTTAACGCGAAAATAACATAAGCGCCAAAAATGAAATTTTACAGGAGAGAGTTTTTTTTATATTTTACTTAATATAAATTTTGTATGAAATTTGTCCCTTGCTATAAAATGGTTCTTGCAACAATATCGTAACGGTACCTTATGGGTTGATGACATTTTAGGAGATGATGCAAGTGTTGCCAATAAATTCATTTATTTATTGAATCTTCATATGAGACCTTCTCCGAGAACAGGGACCTAGTGTGTGAAAACCAGAATCCACTCTTATGTCCAAGCCCGTTTTTTGCCCATTTCTCGGAGAAGGTCACATATATAATTAATATAAACTAACAATAATTATGTAATTCAATCTTATCCTAATACTTTGTCATATGTCCTTCACCATCACAGTTTCTGTTGCTCTTATCACTCTTCTGATTGGCTGAGTGCTGGAGTGTTTCTTCTTCCTAAGCGAGTATGGCCGCCATAATTTTAAATATTTCGAGCTATTGAATTTGGGTGTTTTTCAAGCTTTTTTAAATATTTTACTGCATATTTTGTAATCATAGTTTTTACTAATGGCTCTTTGAGATCCCTTTGGATGCTTGAGTTTTTGAGGGAGCGGCTGTGATTATTCGAGGAAGTTTATTTTGGCGCCAGGCTTTTAGATAGAGTTGGAAAGTAGAAGCTTGCAATCGAGACTTAGGACAGAATTTCTTCCAATAAGCCAATGAATCTGGATGGCTTTTAGTTTCATTTGAGTAAATTTTGCCTCTAAATTCCATTTCCACGTTTATCGTCGTTCTAGATGTATTCCGAGATATTTTGCATGCGAATGTTGAGGCATTATTTGATTATTGATTTTAATAGAGGGATGTTATTTGTATGCATTTTTGCTCATTGACCATTATCCTCCACTGTTTTAACCATATTGAAACATATGAGCTTGTCGGTATCAAGATGCTTCATGACGGTTTTCGGGCACGCTTAGAAAATCTGTATTGTCCGCAAATGTTGAACTTTGGGTGTGGTTATTTGTTAGCATGTCCGAAGTATAAATTAAGTATAATAGAGGGCCCAGGATGCTGCCTTGTGGAACTCCAACCAATTGGCTGGGGGAACTTAAGAAATTGCCTTCTTTAATAACAAATTGACGACAGACTAAGTAACAGCTTGTATGTGTTTGCTGGTAAGTTTTGCTTCAATTTATGTAAAAGTCTTAATGCCAGACTCTATCAAAAGCTTGTGAAACATCGATGAAGAGTGCTGAACAATATTTTATTTTCTTCAAAAGCTTTTCTTATGTCGTTTACTATTCAATTGTTCTGTGTTCTCTTCTAAAGCCGAATTGGTGGTTAGGAAAATATCTATTTTCAATTAATATTGGGGTTAATTTTTACACCAATAATTTCTTAAAAAGCTTCTATAAATTTGATAACCAGCTAAAAGGCCTGGCTTTGGTATAATGGTAACTTTGGAAACCTTCCACTTTTGAGGATAGTATTCAAGGCGTAAAATAGCGTTAAAAATAAAAAGAATAATTTTCTTTGCTATGCTGGGTAGCTCCAACAGCATTTTATTACTGATCTTAGGTGCCTTCTTAGTGTTAAATATATACCAAGGCGAATTGACTAGAAGGTGAGGTCAACTCTACAACAACACTGCTTCAACACATTGCTAGTAAACAAATAGGTTTGTTTACATAAAAAATTCGTTTGTATACACACTTTGATAAGTCGACCACCGAAAAAAAAAACACCATATGTGTACTTGACCCCACCTTCTATTCAATTCGCCTTGGTATACACCTAATGTTCTTCACTTTCTTCTAACAAGTTATCAAAATCAAAAACTTCTCCTAATTAATCACCCTTTTTCTATATTCTAGGGTTCAAGTCTGGCGCTGAAATGTGGTTGGAAAACTACGGAAACACTTCAACAGAGCAGCAAACGGAAGATATTTTAAAACACATTAATCCTTTGTATCTTCAACTTCATGGTTATGTGCGTCATCGATTGCTTAAACGCTATGGAAAAGATGTTGTTTCTCCAACTGATCCTATTCCCATGAATTTAGTCGGTAACATGTGGGCTCAAACATGGTCTAATATTGGCGATATTGCTCTACCATATCCCAACAAGTCTTGGATTAATATCACCCATGAAATGATTAAACAGAATTATAGTCCTTTAAAAATGTTCCAAATGGCTGATGACTTTTTTGTATCCATGGGAATGTTGAAAGTACCACAGTAAGTTTTTCTTGCACACGTATCATCATTAGACCGACTCAAAAAAAAAGTTGTATGAAGATTCCAAAAAAATATTTTGGCTCTAGCGATAATCTCCCGTGAGCTAAGCCGCATCAAAAAGGGTAAAAAGTGGTATTTTTCATAAATAAAAAAATTCGGGAAATTTTTTTCTCCATTTAATGCCGAAATAATATAGATATTTAGGTATTCTTTGACTCAGCATTAAAACATTTTTAAAAAAATAACCACAGACTCGAGACAGCGAGATGCTTATGTCAGTTTTAGGGTGCCTTTTAATTGGATTTTAATGAAAAGTTACATAAATTAACCATTTTTTCCGATTTTCATTTTCAATATGTCGTTAGAAGAGTGAGATTTTAGTTAAAAATTAACCCTTAACTGCACTGTCTTACTTTTAAAAAAATGAACTTTGTTGACTTGACAAACGTTAAGTTACCTGGATGATGACACTGGTTCAAATGCACGGTACCAGCGGTGCTAGCTTGAACGTTGAGATAGGTCCGATATACGTACGATCGCTTGTTGGTTACACGAAAAAAACAACCTTATTTTGGCTTTTTCTTTCAATCAAATGCACTCTTCATCTCCACACCAAAGTGCTGCCACCCTCTTTAGTGCTATGATGTATGCACTTCCTCGCATAGGAGTTAATTTGTTCGACACTTAGTGCGAGTGAACAAACTTAGACATCATTAAAACCCATTTTATGAACACAAAAAACATATCTTTGTGCAGAAAACACGTATTATTAATATATTTAGCTACCATTTAATAAATCCGTTCATAACCAACATCTTTAAGAGGATATAAAAAAAAAGCAAAAAACCACTGGGGTCTAATTACCGCTACTATCGAATCGAATAAACTATCGAATTTTTTTTGCATACGATAGACACTGACGTATCGAATGAAAACTAGTAAAATGTAATGTCGAGTTACTCGATATCGAATGCTTTTATTTTAAATTCAATAAATTTCATTCGATAACGGGAGTCATGATACCAAAATAAATAATTTCGATTAATTTTGCTCGATATCGAATTCGGTCATTAGACGTCTGGATTCAGCGTACCGGAATTAGGTTAAAACGCTAGGTTGCCCGATTGTCAGCTTTTGCAATATGTATTTAAGTTCAACACTGTAAATAAATTTAAAAAAAAAATAACGTTTTTTTTTTGGTTGGGCTTTAAAAAATCTTGACAAAACATACTTTTTCTTGATTCTTGACGAGCACTGAAAATTTTTGTAAATCAAGAAAAAATCATGACCGTCTGGCAAGCCAGAGTAACAATCCATCCAGGATTACAATATTTCAGGAAAGCAAGATTAATCAAGGCCGTCTGGCAAACCAACCCTCCATCCAGGGTACGAATATTTCAGGATTCGGCTCTAACAACTATAAACCCATATTAATAAAAAACTGACCGCAGGCGCATAAAAGTCTATTTCAAAAGTACGCGTTAATGGGACCAATCTTTAAAAAGTTTGGCAGGTTGATTTTTAATACAATAGCATTTTCTTAAAGGCGTTAGGCGTACTAAACTGTTTGCCAAAAGTAGTATAAAAATACAATATTTTATATAAATTTTATATTTTTCATATTTGACCGACAGGTTGTAGCCATGGCAACAAATGTGTTACATGGTTTCTTTTGATGTCTTTTCAAGCTCTTAAAATATCTTCTTTATATCAAAAATTATGATTTTTGCAACGGAAAAACCAAACAAGCCACTGGGCGTCGTAACGATTTTAATTGGCAGCGATTTACTTTGGATTGTTTGACTTCGATTTGTGTAGATTCGTTTAACTTATTTTGATTTCGATTAACGTCTCTACATACATATGTACATACCAGCTTGCCATTTTTTGTGCAAGTTTTGCATATTTTACCGTTTACAGCACTTTTTTTTTTTAGCATAATTTTGCAGCATTTTTTTAAGTTTATAGTGCATATTGCATTTTTTTTTTGCGAAATTCTGGCTTTTCTGTTTTAAATGCCAATCTGTATACCCGGCATGGCATGTAGCATCAATTTCGCCATCTTTATTTAATTTTTACTCCAAAATTTCAAGACAAAACAGGTTGCCATTAAATATAAAATTAAGGAAAAAACAATTATATACGTTTTTGGCGATGTGTATAATACAAACAAATCTGGACCAATCTTTAAGTATACAAATTGACTTGTGCGCAAAGAACAAATTGCAATCTTGTAGATAACTTTGTCAAATTTGGTTAATACATTTTAATTGTACTAAGAAAGAAGCCCATGTAAATGGTGAAAATCTGTCTATATTTTCTCATATTCTCCATAAAAACTTCTTTTACCTTATTCGACTCTTTGTGTCTGTAAACCATCTTAATATGTTGGTATTTAGATTAAATTCGCCCCAAAAATATTTAACTGCAATTAAATTATTTTCGAATCAGTTCGCATTTGCCCATAGCTCTCATCTATAAATATCTTTAACTTCCTTTTAAATGTTAACATTAATAAACAACTTAGCGACCAACCCTAAAATCCTTGTTAGACAAAAAATCTCATATGGATGTTAATATCGAGATAATATCCGCCACAAAAAACTCTTATATGAATTTTAATTTCTGAAAATAACTTTGTTTTGTCCAAAAGGGTAAAATCTCTAACTTTTTACCAACTATAATTTTATCGTTGTTTTTATTAAATGGGACTGTTAATCATTTGTACACCCAAGAAATTACAAACCAGTGTCTATATTTACGTCATCTCGGCTTGCATAGCAGTTGCTCGATACCCATTAACGACTGAACTCGAATCTTTAGTATAACTAATATGTTTTATCTTCCTATCTAAATTAGAAAATTTTGGGATAAAAGCATGTTGGAAAAACCTACCGATGGTCGTGTAGTTAATTGTCATGCTGGCACAGTTGATTTTTATTCTGTTGATGATGTCCGTATAAGACAATGCACCCAAGTTAACCAAGAAAATTTACTTATTTCTCATCATGAAATGGGTCACGCCCAATACTTCTTGCAATACCAACATCAACCATTTTATTATCGCTCTGGTGCCAATCCTGCTTTTCATGAAGCTGTCGGTGATGCTATTGCATTGTCCGTTTTTACCCCCAAACATTTGGAACGTGTTAAGTTATTGCATAACTTCGTGCTTGACAAAGAAGCTCACATTAATTATTTGTTATTGTTGGTAAGTTTTTGTGAAAAACGGAAGCGAAAAATAAATTTCTTATAATTCTTTTTTAATTAGGCCTTGGACAAAATAGTTTTCTTGCCTTTCGCCTTCACAATGGATAAATACCGTTATGCTTTGTTTCGCGGTGAACTTGAAAAGTCTGAATGGAATTCTGCTTTTTGGAAAATGCGTGAAGAATACTCGGGTATTAAGCCTCCAGTTGATCGCACCGAAAATGACTTTGATCCTCCTGCTAAATACCATATCTCGGCCGATGTTGAATATATGAGATATTTTCTGTCTTTTGTTTTACAATTTCAATTTCACAAGGCTGCTTGTATAAAGGCCGGTCAATATGATCCCACCGATCCTAAATTGTCCTTGGATAATTGCGATATATACGGTAGTAAGGCGGCTGGTCAAGCATTTGCGTAATTTCTTAAATTTGTTAAAAAAAGGACGACATTAATTAATTTTCAAATTCTAGAAACATGTTGTCCTTGGGTTCCTCAAAACCTTGGCCCGATGCATTGCAAGCTTTTACTGGTGAGAGCGACATAAATGGCAAGGCAATCGCTGCATATTTTGAACCTTTGCGTGTTTGGCTGGAAGCTGAGAACAAAAAGGAGTGTGTTTATATTGGCTGGACTAAATCGACTAGTAAGTTCTACACATTATTTTGTACAGCAAACATATTTATATTAACTATGTATACATTTTTCTTAATTTTTAAAAATCCTTTTAGGTGCAGAACTTGAAATGAAAATTTGCCAATTCTTAAAATTAATTACCAACACTATAGAACTATTTTTTTTCTGGCTTCAAATATTCACATCCTTTTTTTCGAGAATGACTTCTCTTATTACTACGGGTGTGTTCTAACGCGTCTGTTGCTCAGCAACAACTTAAAGTCTCGCATGCTAAAAATGCAACCTTGTAAAATTTTACAGTTATCTGTCCCAATATGCCCAAAAAAAATTATCGATCCAACTACAATATGGTGTCAAATAAATTAAAATTTTTTTTAAATATACATAATAGATTATTTGTATAAAAATTATTTAAATTGTAAATAATTTTTTCTAGTTGACAATTGTTATTGTTGTTTCATTATTTAAAAAAAAAATTATTTTAATTGTTAAATTATTTCCCTGATGTTAATACACATAGCTGCATCAAAATATATCTTCGAATTAAAAAATACATGTTACCAAACTTTTTTTATGTAAAAAAAGCTAAATAAATTATACAGCAACTCAAATCTTTAAAAAAATAATAATAATAAATAAAAAAAATAAATTTGGTTTTATTATACAATGATTAAAGGAAAAGAAACAAGTTAGAGTGCTATATTCGGCTGTGCCGAATCTTTGATACCCTCCACCGAGAGCTCAGTGGGCTTTATATGGGGCCTATAGTAAATTATGGACCGAGTATCACGAAATTTATTAGTGTGAATAGTGAATTATTCATTTTTATTAATTACGATCTTAGGCGTACTAAACTGTTTTCCGAGAGTAGGGTTTATATGGGGCCTAAGGTAAATGATGGACCGATCTTCACGAAATTTCACAATGGTATTTCTATCAAATTTTGTTATGATAGCATTATTTTTTACGGTTTTAGGCGTACTAAATTGTTTTCCGGGGGTAGTGTTTATATCGGGCCTAGGGTAAATTATGGGAGGATAAAATTTTACAGCGTGATTTTCAGTCGAATAAAACCAATTTTCGCAAAATCTTATTTCATTCCGTGCTTTGTTCCACGAGTTATGTTATTTTTTTGTAACAAAATTATCAATTTTTTAAGGTGGTGGTTCCACATTTTGATTTATAGCTCTGGGCCTACTGAACCGATTTTGCTGGATTTCAATTCCAAACTGCTTAGGGTAACTATAAGAAATTTGACACCAAGTTTGTTCATTTCTTTTGAGTTGTTCGAAAGTGAGCGTGTTTCAACAGACGGACAGACAGATGGACATCGCTAAATCGACTTAGAATAACTCAAGGAGCCAGAAAATATATACTTTATGGGGTCTGAGATGAATAATAAAAAAGTTTTACACGAAATGACAAACTTAGTATACCCTGTTCACAACTAATTGTGGTGGAGGGTATAAAAATAATGTTCATTTGCACATACATCCATATAGTTATATGAGAGTATATATGTGTGTAGCTTTTTAACTGTCGAAAATGCAAATATTTGGTAAAAAAGTGCTATCGACATAAAAAATATTACTTCATATAACAAAATGATACAAATTCTTATTACAAACAAGACATTTTCAATTCAAATTTTAAGTTCATCAAATTTAATTTTCATTAAATTATTTTTATGAAAAAAGGAATTTTAAAACATGAAATTAATTAAAATTTATTGATAATTTTTCATTCTTGACTGACCTGAGGCTCGAACCCAGGCGTTTTACGGACAGGTTACCCTTACATGTTTCGATTGCAACCACTCAATCTCTTCAGAGGGGTTTGCCGTTTAACACTCGCAGCCATCGACGACTACTGGCAGTCAATAGTCAAAGTCTGGGTTCATATTATGAAAGTTTTCTTTCAGAAAGTCTGAGTTTATTGGTGAGAGGGGAAGAGAATATGCTTTTTTCTTTCCTCTCTCACCCATAAACTCAGACTTTCTGAAAGAAAACTTTCAAAGTGTGATCCCAGACAAACATCAATCTTTAAACCAAATTGTATTTAACCATTGGAAGATCGAAATTCGCTTAAATAGAGGGGTACTTAAGCGGGTGAACACAGTAATTTTATTTTCTCATTAATTGTTGGCGGAGAATGCCCGATAGGCATCGTTTTTTGTTTTTAAGTCTTTTCTGGATTGTTTTATTTTTCCTTATTGTTTGTTATATTTTTGTTTTTAATGTTTTTATAAAAACTATACATAACACAGTTATTTATTTAAATTATATTTTCTATTTTGATAATTTTATTGTTCATTAAATTTATGTGTTTTATTTTAGATTATAAATCAAACCTCACGATTAGAGTTGTTCTTTTCCCGGACTTTTTAATTTCCCGGGAAAGCGGGATTTTTTCCATTTCCCGGGATCCCGGGATTTCCCGCTCGGTGCAAAATATTATTAAATTTAATTTGCTTGAACAAATAACATTTGCTGAGATCAATTACATACGTTTATTAATTCATTAAATTTTTTTATTTCTATGGCAAAAAGGAAAGAGCGCTTAATGGTTATCTTTTTTGAATGTGAAAAAAGCGGAATAATAAAAACTTCCGGTCTGTGACATTAGGATGGTTTAGGAATAAAAACATAACCGCAGAGAACTGATGATAATATTAAATTCGGAGTAAATTTCCAAAAGCCAAAAAAGTTTTAAATTGTTCTCCTATAAAACTAAACAAATAGAGTTAAGCACTTGTTGCCACAGTATTAATTCAAAGCCAACAGTATTTATATTAAATAAAAAAAGTTAATTTATTTAAACAAGTTATTAAAAAACATTTCTTTTAAAATAGGATTTTAGTTGAGCATTAGCATTTACGGAATCGTTTGAAAGTCTATTTCTAATTTTTATCAAGAAGATTTCACTGAGAAAACACGTTTCCTTTCTATAGATGTTTGAGTTCATAGTCAAAGGAACTTTAGAGACATTTTCAGTTTTCTTAGCACTTCCTTCAAAGCTTGTAATTCCTTTTAAAAAAAAGTTATTTTCTTCGAGGCGAATAAGCGTTTTCTCTATCTGTACCTTTTGTCATCATCTCTTATAGAATTTAATCCGAAAAATCTTTTATTTGCTGCTCTTCATATTAAATCATTAAATTTGTTGAAGCAAGTGGGAAGAACTTTTTTTCGTTTTTATAAAATAAATCTGGGTTTTTAAACAAATTAAACATTCTGTCCATTAAAATAAAAAGTTTTTTCGAGCTCGAGGCCGAAAGCGAGAGCGATGTCTACAATAACATTTCTTATGAGATGTAAGAATACGGGTATTATACCAAATTTTTTGGACAATTCAACAAAAAACGTTGTCAAAATCTTTAAACACAATCGGACTATTCCAAACAAAATCGACAGTGCACTTAATAAAATATTAGAAAATTTTCATAGAAAATTACTCAATTTACTGATTAGACAAAAACATGAAATTGTTAAGTATGCTACAGTCGAAATAGATGAAATGGAGAGGAAGATAAATGAACATTTGACGCCAGAGGAAAAACACAACTTTTGAACAGTGAAGAGACACTTATGAAGAATAGTTATATTAACATAAAGACCAATCACAGAAAGAAATTTGACAATTTACGGGAAAAACAAATAAAAGAGCTAGACATTATGTATAATGACAATTGGTTTGTTACAAAACGGCCACAGACATACCTAAAGAGACTTAATGGCTTTTATCACTAGGAGAGAAATATGCGATACCAACAGAGAAGAGAAACTTCCCACTTTTTAAAATGATTGCTGATGGAGAAGATTGCATCCAGACTATAGAGGGCAAAGAAAAGCAAGAGACAGCTCACCTCAATGCTGGAAAATCATATCAACAAACAAAATTGGCCTCGAGCTCGAAAAAACTTTTTATTTAAAAAAAGGTCGAAAAAATAATAAGATTTAATTTAATTCTGTCCATTTTTACTCTTCGTCTTTCGAAATTTTAGAGCATTAAACATTTCCTTACTTATCGGTTATGAATTGACATGTCTTTGGCGTTTGGAAAAACTGTCTAAAGTCAGGAACTGTAGGTTTTCGTTATTTTAAATCGAAAAATATTTATTTAGTGTTTTTAATAGACTTTTTTTCCTAAGAGCAGATGGGTGATACGATTAGAAGGAGTTGTGCTAGACTAAAGTGATTTAAACCAAATAAAAGAGAAATAAAATTGAATTAAAGCAAATCAAAATATCAAAATGGGTTTTTTTGACTTAAGACCTTTTTGCCTAACGGCTAAAATCTATTTTATGACACAACTTACAATTACATCAGCATTAAAGTTGTCAAAATTAAATATAAAAAATCCCTGGAATTCCCGCAAAAATTTTCCGGGAGGTTTTTTCCGAAAAACTTGAGGGATCCCGGGATTTTTGTCCCGGGAAATCCCGAATGAAAAACACTACTCACGATGAATCTCCCGATACATGAAGTAAAGCAGGCGCGGATTCAGGGGGGGGGGGAATTTCTTTAAACTATAAACTATAAAAATATGTTTGGTTTATCTCGATAATACAAGAATTCCCAATAATAATATATTTTTATATGCACAAAATTTTAGGAAATCCCAGCAAGGTTTTTTTTGTTTTTTTTATTGAATCTAACGAAATTTTCAATAAGTATCCAAATCTTAACTCTAATAGTTATTTATTAGAAATTTCCAATGAAACATCTAGTTTACTGTATTCAAATACTTATTAATCTACATTCAATCCCAGCAGGTGCCATCTATATTTATTTATTTATTTTTATTAATTCAATAGTTTTTAAGCCCCTAGGGCCAAATTAAACCAGAAAATACAATATGGCAATATTTTTTTTTTTATATTATTATTAATTAATATTTAATACTTAAAATTTTAAGTCCCCCCTCTTAAATGCACAATTATAAAGAACGACAACAAATCCAGCAACCATTTTAAATAATAAAATAAGATTCCAAAGAATAAACGTTTAACTTGAAAATGCGTGCGGTTGAATTATTAATAAGCCTTAGTATATGCAATATTTATGTACATATATATGTGTTATATGAATCAAAATTCTATTCGATAATTTTTGACGAAAACACAAATTTGTCGGGGAAAACGCAGATTTCCTTATCTTAAAGATATTTCAACATACAACAAAAAGTTGTTATGAAAGCATTTATTGGCTTCAAAGGATATTGATGATGACGTTGGTGTGTCAATTGATGCGAATGCACGTTCATCAATAGTTTTAAAAGCTTTGACAAATTTTAGTCTTGACCTAAAAAATTGTGTAGGAAATGGAACAGATGGGTGTCCTCTGATGTCAGCAGAAAATGGAGCTGTTATAAAATTCTGGACAAATGCAAAACAAACGCCATGCTATTCCCATAAATCAAACAACTGAATTTTAAAAATCAACAAAGTGCCATTAATAGAATAAGTTTTATGATTTGCTAAGAAACGACAAATTTTTTTAAATATAATCATACCAAGCGAAACGCAGTTTTAGCAAAGATGGTTGGACCGTCACGACTCAATTTTACACTTTGCAACAAGTATACATCATATAGTAGAAGCTTTGGAAAAATTATCTGAGTGGAAAGGTAGAGGAGATACTTCATCAAAAGCCTTATATAAAGGAACTCCCTTAGTACTTTTGAATTCATTTACGGAATAAACATATTAAGTGTGATACTTATTGTATCACAGCCGCTTAGTATCATTTTACAAAAGCACGATAAAGATCTTCAAAAAGGATCAAGCCTTATCAAAACTTAAATCATGTGCCTGGAAGAGAAAAGAAATAAAGCCGAACAACTATTTAAAGCGATTTTTGAAAAAGTTAAAGTTATCTGCGTTGAAATCGAGGTTCCAATCACATTAAAAATGTTGAAGATTACTACCAAGTTGTAGGTTGCATTCCTCTTGTTGAATTTATTTTAGAAGATCTTTTAAAATCTCAACTAGCTGATGAGCTGATTATGTTTGATAAAAGAGATAGATAAACCCCAACTAACATCTAAACTTGAGTCTGAATTGTTGCATTGGCAACAAACATGGAAAATATCTGAAAATCTATCAGACAACGTTTTAGATGCTTTAATAAACTGTGATGAAGATATCTACCGAAATTTAAAAAAAAATTTTAAATTTTCGTTTCAATGCTCGTCAGCAGGGCAAGCTTAAAATGGCACGAAAAATGATTAAAAAAGGCTGGCAAAATGGCACGAAAATATATAAAAAATAGCACGAAAAATGCAAAAATAAACTTGTTATTTAAGAAACATTTATTTTATTAAGTTTTTATTGTAAGTACAATAGTATGCAAGGCCCATTGAAAAGGTCTGTGCAAGAAGCCTGATGATCATTGTTTATGTTCTTTTTAGTTGTCAAAAGTTGTTTACATTTTGCTTGCATGTGCATGTATACGATTATGGTATGCCACTCATACACGTTTTTTCCTTTTGCTTTGTATATGAGGTAGTAAATTTTTGACAACTAAAAAGAATTGTATTTTGTTTTTGTACAAGTAAGCAGACCTGATAGATGGGCCTTGATAGTATGTTTCTTCAAATAGTCAAAAAAAAAAAAAAAAAAAAATATATAAATACTGGGGGGCAAAACGCAAAAATTTGGAAGTTGTTTTTAATACACTTTTAATCGAATTTTTGTTATAAAATTCTGTTTAATAAAGAAATATTTTTATAATATTTGTCATAAAATTTTTTTATCAGGGAAATCTTATTAAAAAACGACGTTTAAAATTCTTGCGTTTTGCGTCTTCGATTTCTAGAACACCGCTTATAATCTGCTGTTATCACATAAAACAGTTCTATAAATGAAAAACACTCTTTCGACATCGCAAGATATAACTGGAGCATATTTGAACACTAAAAGTTCAGATGGAGAAAGGTTGTCAATCAATTCATCCGTCTCACTTTCATTAAAACAAAATTGTGAGAAAATCAATTAAAACGCTTTTTTAAAATTGAAATGCCAAGCCATATAGATTTTTCAGGAGTATTGAATAATTTACCACACGTATTACGATCTAAAACGTTTTTAAACTTTTCAACAAAATCTTTTTTACTGACATCTTGTATTATTTTCCTTAGCAATGTCAATTCAGCCAAAGCTTTCATTCATAGAAATCCCTTTCGTTTGTAACTTCAAGAGGCTTGAGCAGATGCATTGAAAGTACTTTTTACGTCAGATTTTTGCATTATTCAGTTAGCATTTCTAATAGATTCTGCCTCATATTCGCTAAGCTTACTTAAAATTTTTTTCTTGGTTGCAAAAAGGTTTTCTTTGGCAAGCTAATGCTACGAGAGAGAGGTCATTTCCTATCCGTCATCTAATAAAAACATGGCTCAGATCAGCAATGACAGAAGAAAGACTGTACTATCTAAAATTGCCTCACAAGGAAATCATAAATTGCTTTTTTAAAAAAATTAATTTATATTGATGATAGTTTTAACTGATCTTATATTTCATTTAACCTTATTGTTGAGTTTTTTTAATATAATATACACATATTAATATTAATAAACTTTTAAAAACCAATTTTTTACTTTTTTGAATCAAAAAAAATTCCCCCCCCCCCCCCCCTAAGACTCAAGCTGGATCCGCGCCTGAGTAAAGGGATACAACTCTTTGGAAATATTGAAAATGTCACCTCAAAGCCGCGTGGGCCATAAAAAAATATTAAAAATATGGTATCACTTTTCCTCTATCGCGAAAAAAGTTTTCGCACCGAAAGCGTTGATGTTTTGTTTTGTGTTTATTTATTTATTTTCATCATTAAATCAGTTACTCGTGTCTTAAATAAGTTCGTTTTTGCTTAAATTCCTATATAATCTTCAACAATAAGCCCTATTTCATAAGTCTAATGCAAAATCAAATTTCAATTTTCAAAAATAAAATGCAGACAAAATAGAGAGTTTTAGAATTCGCTTACGGTGCAGAAACTTTTTTCACCGAATCATCTTAAAAAACAGTTTTTTATTATCAGAACAAAACTCCCCATATGGCATTTCACTAAACAATTATTTTTAGCATCGAACTAAAATAAAGAATTAAGGATCGTTTTAGTTTTTGTTATACCCGAGGTGTCCTAATTTGAAAACCTATAGCACCTTTCCTGCTAAGTCTATAGATCTCAAATCCAAGACTTAAACTCTACTACAACTCTTTAATTGTCATCTCAAACTGCATTCCAGGAGCAACCGTTTATAAAATATAGAATTATGTATTTCCATTTTTTTTCCAAATTTCTAACACTGTACAGCGATCATATAAATAGAAGCGAATCCCTTATAATCTGGCCCACATCTGTTTTTTTTCACTAAACTGTGCCTGTAACTTCTTTTTTTGGCAAGTACTAGCTGTCACGTAAGGAAATTACTCGCCAATTTACAGAAAAAGTGTGTCTGTAATATATTTGTGAGAAAAGTTCCTGCTTTGAAC
The DNA here is from genome assembly GCA_949318255.1 of Pollenia labialis. Taxonomy (NCBI): domain Eukaryota; kingdom Metazoa; phylum Arthropoda; class Insecta; order Diptera; family Polleniidae; genus Pollenia; species Pollenia labialis. Next base: position 26,753,008 of record OX439141.1, on the reverse strand, counting down.
TGTCAATAAAGGCACGAATAAAAATTGGGCGAGAAAAAATGTTAACACTAAAAAACAATTAAAAATGCAAAAAAAATCATAATAATAATATTTTGTGTTTGGCACATTTTTTTATTGTTTAATTATTATTTTTTCTTTGAACATTTTTATAAAATATACGAATGTTTTCAAAGCTCGTTTGCAAACAACAAACATTATTGTCGCACTTTACATTATTTGGTATAGCCGACGATTGTATTTTCGCTGCCATCGTTGAAAAATTTAAAATTTTAGAAAATTTTTGTCGTCGTCAACAATATGTATTACTGGCTTTCTCAACCTCTGCAATTTCACATCGGCTGCATCGAGTGCAATGTTCTGACCAGTGTTGCCAGTGAAATTTCGAGAAAGACACATTTTAGTTTCCAAAAAGATACACTTTTTTTACAAAAAGATACATTTTGAAAAAATCCATTTTGAAAGGTAAACATCTGTTAACATAACATTTTTCTTTCATATTTAAGGGATATTGTAAAGAAAGCTATATCATTCATATATCTGTGGTTTTCATGGGCAACCGCTTTCGACTTTGAGATGTCGATGCCATATTGCCTAATTTTAAACGCTCTTTAAATGTTTCTTAAAAAATTTTTGGAAAAATATGGATCAATTCCATTTTTTTTAACGTAATAATAAAGTTTAAAAAGTGCAATACCTAGTTCATAGTTTGATCTAGAATGGTTTTTCGACTCTCCTGAAAATACGCGGTTGCCCATGAAAACCACAGATATATTCGATTTTTTTTAAGTCAAACCTATTAGGTATGTCATTTTTAAAAATACAGTAAGCAAACCTTAAAATTAATTTTAGGCAACTATCTTAGGATGTTATCAAAGCAAATTAATTTTTAGAAAAAATTAATATACGAGTAAGGGCGTTTATACCAGGGCTGTGGAGCTGGAGTCGGAGTTGAAGAGTCGGAGTTGAGGTTTTTGAGCCGGAGTCGGAGTCAGAGTCGTAGTACCCACAAAAAATCGCGACTCCGACTCCAAAGTTTTTCGGAATAAAAAATTTCCAAAATAAAAATTATCTTCTTAAAACACATTTAAATAAATGGTTTATGAATACTGCTCTTATGTGCTGTTTCCAAATGACAGGCGGTGGACTGAGTGCTTTTCATATAAATTTTACTACATAATCAATCGCCTGTCATTTGGAAACATCACATTAATGTTTGCGTACGGTAATTTCTTCTCAAAAACTCAAATTTTTAGAAGGCCGTACGGTAATGAAAAAAATAATGTTAACATCACTGAGTCTCATATACATTCAGCATCAAGATTATAGTAGGAGTCGGAGTCGTGAGTCGAAGTCGGAGTCGCACTTAAAAAATTTTTAGCGTTTGGAGTCGGAGTTAGTACTTTTTTCGGACGACTCCACAGCCCTGGTTTATACTAAGGCGATTATAACAAAAAGTTCATATTAATTTCCAGAATTTATAAAAGATGTTCATATTTCCTCAGAACAATTTCGCACTACTAGTAATTCTCGATTTAGGTGGATTGTATGTTAAAACATACTATTCTATTACCATTATTAAAGCTACTATATTATTAGTATTGAGTCGGTTACGATGATCAGTCGTAAAAAGTTTAAGATTCAAAATATACGAAAAATGTATCTTTCGTATCCTAATGGCATCACTGGTTCTGACATTTATAACGTAACGACAGTTTTCGATATGAGTTGCAGACACACTTTTTTCTCACTTTTCGAGAAACGATGGAATATTTTGCTTCGCATCTTTCGATGCGTGAAGTTCTCACTATAGTTACAGAACATGGGTGCTGGTTGGCAAAAAAACAACAACAAAAAGTTGGGAAATAAAACTTTATTATGTGATTTTAATTGACTTTATCATGCTTTATCCATATTTGTTCACAGTTTGATTCAATCAGGTGTAGTTAACTATTTGTTTACTGATCTTCATGATTGCATGGCTTATTTTATTCGGAATATGGCTGAATTTCTGATAAATTATAAAAATTATCAAAATAATTTTCGTAGAATAAAAAATTTAATTTAAATGATTTTGTTATTCGTGCTTAATTCCCAATTTTTATTCTTGATAAAAACACTGGAATTTATTGTTGATGGGATAAGCTATTCCTATACGCATTTCACTGGTTGGTTAGGCCAGATCATCAGGAAACTTCATCCAAAAAGATTTTAGAAAAACTAAAGATAATAAAAAATAAAACTGTTAAGCGCATAAGAATTATAAGCAACAGCTTTACTTGCAACAATATCAAAGCTTAAACAAAAACACCAACAATAAACAGTGAGTTTATCTTTTCTAACATTCCCCACTACAATTGATTGGAATTCTTCCAACATTAATTTTAGTTGCCAGTGGGTTAAGAAAAAACAAAATAAAAACAAAAACAACTTGCTTTATTGTTTTCGCCAAAAATATATAAAAAAAACTGACTGGCAACCTGCTTTATATTTTTTTGCGAAAACAATAATGCAAGTTGTTTTGGGTTATATGTAGAGTTTTTTTTCCCCGGAGTTTTTCGATTCCCGGGAAAACGGGAAAATTTTTTAAATTTCCCGGGATCCCGCTCCATATAAATAATACAAAGTAAATTTGTTTTAAATTAATGAAAAAAACTTTTTTTTTTTAAAAAGCGTAAGGGAACTTGTTTACAAAGTAAGTAAAATAAATGCCTAAATACTACAGAAATTAATTAAAGGTTAAAGGAGGAACTTGAATTTTTATTACCTTACGACTTTATATGTAAATTTCGTATCATTATGCTTTAGATACAAGATAAAAAGATAACATAAACATAACAATTTAGTTCATAAAACAATAATAAAAACAAACAAAAATTATGGTACTCAAGGTTTGAGATCAAGAAGTAAATTTATAAAATATATAAAATATTTTAAATAAATATGTTTTATAAATATATTAACATTTTTTAACAGCTTAGGAAATAATATTAAGACACACTAAATGCGTTTAGAAAGTCGGCAACGAGTATATTTCTTATATTATTTCACTTTTTTACCGAGATTGGACAAATAGTTTAAAGTGCCAATGTTTAAGGTTGTTGCATATTTCTAATTCGCAATCCGAAGTAATTTTTCTTTTTTATAAACAACGTCTATATTAGTCAAATGTATGGCAAGGTTGATGCAAAAAATAGCATCAAACGGACAAGATCCACCTGTAATATTTAGGACAATGTGTTTTTAAAATTGTATGTTGTAGTATCTTATACGAGTTTCCATATTTTTTTTTATTTCTGTTTCCCAGCACTTCCCAGTTATATAAGCCGTCACAAAATGAAACAAATTTATGTTTATCACCTTATAAACATATCGTCATATCTAAAAATTTTTTTCAACATTAAGTTAATTAAGAAAAGTGTTCCTTCTACTTTCTCGTAACAAAACATCGGTTTTTACCTCAAACTGAACCGAAGTTATAGCAAAATATATGTATGTATGTATCTTTAAATCGGTACATTTTAACTTTAATCGCATTTTGCCATTTTGTAGATATGACTTTGCTGCAATAAAGGAGCGATATTTTTGGATATCTTCTATTTGTAAGACTTGTCCATGGACAATTAAAATGTACTGCCTGCATCTTATTTTGAATTTATGTTCTTTATAAACTCTTCACTTCACTAAATTTATTAATTATCAACTGTTGCACGGCAAATTCTGCTTTTGGTAGATTTATTGCGTCAGAAGACATTGATTTACGAACGTACTCACTTCTTGTTATTGATCTAATCGACAACCTATCAACAGATGCTAATTTTTAGAGAATATAAAACGAAATTTCAAAGTATAAATAGCTTTTTTATGAAACTATGAGGAACTTTTATTTCCCGGGATCCCGCAACAAAAATCCCGGGAAAACGGGAAAGAAAATAATTGAAATTCCCGGGAATTCCCGGGACGGGAAATCTCGGGAAAAAACCCTAGTTATATGCTTTGTGGGCATGAAGTTGGTGGTTTATCATTTTGTACGGTGTAAAACGTGTAAGAAAATCAATCATAATAATTTCCTCTTTCTATTTTTTTTTTCAAGCACGAATACGGGATAAAATCAAATTTATAATACTTAAATGAAGCGCATTTTGAGATTGATTCAATCTTAGTTTTACCTAAATCAATCTCATTTTCGGATTATTTCAAGTACGAAATCGGGATTAAATATGAATAATTTAAGTATTTTGCGATTGAAAATCCGTACTTGAATCAATCTTTCTGTACTTAATTCAAGAAAATCCGTACTATTAATACCGCTTCGGATTGGTTTGACTACGGATGGATTATTTTTCTTTTGAGTGTAGCTGCAGGGTATTTAAAAAACTTCAATGTATGTTTGTATGTATGCATGTATTTCTATGTGTTTTTGGTTTGCATGTTGCATTGGGCAGGGGAGAAGAGTGAATAAACTCTTGGCTTAGACAAATGTTCGAAAAGGTTGTTTGTCTTTCAAATAAACTTTAAAGATAGAACTAAAATAAAATTATGGTACACAATTGTGTTTCTCTGCGTATTTTTATAGATCTCTGTCAATAATCGATTTTTAATTAAACATATTTTTTGTTTACATCTTGTTTCGTTATTATTTTCAACTCATTTGTTAAACAAATTTCCATTTTCAATCACTAATGAATTCAAAAAAAATGGTTTTTGTTACCTTCAGCACAGGTGGAAAATGTATATACATATAAGTTTGTCATTTCGTTTGTTTTTTCTACTTTATTGATCGTGTGCCTTATAAAGTGTTTATATTCCTATTAGTAGCAGAGTTGATTTAACAATGTCCGTCTAACATGTGTTGGTCGTTTTCCGAAACCACAGACTAGGTTATATATATTTATATCACATACTATAGAATGGATAAGTTTAGTATTGAAAATCCCCCAGATCGGTTCACAAAGGGGGGGATATAAACAAAAATCTAAATCTTACACCTTTTATCTTTTGAAGTCTTGTTATAATCTATGTTATTTGGTTTCCATCCGGACCTTAGATAGTTAAGCTTAGTAGAATACTGGTAGTGAAAATAAGCGAAATCCGTACATAAATAACCGAGTAATAGAAAAATAACAACCTTTTTCTTCTTGAAATAATGGCTTAGGCAGAATAACGCTTATACTTTATGATCTAGCAGTGCCAAATTAGGCCCAGATATTGAATATTGAAAATGAGCCAAATCAGTATATTACTTTACTTAGGGCCCGGCCGTACAACTATGCTTTTACAATGAGGATTTGGAAAGAATACAGATGTGAAAAAGCTCTACATGAGCATCTGCCATATGGCATTATCTCATGGTGGATCTTAGCCATTAGGTGACAAACAATGCCTTTACTAACCACTCTTCAGTGTGAAAGCAATCAATATAAACACGTAGCAATTTGATTGCATAGTCCGGCAGTATTATACACTCGTTGGAGCTATCTACCCTCCGCTGATTATGGAAATATGCCAACAGCATCTGCTGATGAGCATCTAGGAATGATCCGTTCCTCAGGCCTAACTTTCCAACAAATTGTGAAAATGATTTCCCTTCCTGCGACTTTGGGCATGATCCCCGAAAGTATTCCTTCATCCAAAAATCATCTATAAAGTTGTGCAACCTTGAAAGTACTAATTTTAAGATAAGTAGACCTTCGGAAAGACAATCTTCTAAAAAATCCTATAGCATATCCCGCAAGAATTATACTAACGAAGGCCTCAACCAAGTGTCAATCCGTTGACTGCTTACCTGGGGATACTGACTCCCGTAGTACCAGAAAGAAAATAAGGCTCAGTCGAGCCCGCAAGAGATCGTAAATACCTTCTGTGATCTGTAAATTTTGGATTTTTGCCGGCTCCTAGGTTTTGCTGCACCTGATTATGCCCCGTAAAATGCAACACCAAAAGACGAAGTATCCTTAAGATGATACCCCTGTGTAGGGAACAACTAATACAAGAGAACAATCAGTTGGTTTAAATATGATGTAAATATTTTTTAATATTGAAAGTAAGATTTTAAGATTCTTTATTTTATCTATTCGCAGCGAAAAATTATTTTCCGGACTTAGGGATTTAAGACTAATATCAGGGCTGTAGAGTCGGAGTTAAGGTTTTTGTAGCGGGGTTGGAGTCCGAGTACCCACAAAAACTAGCGACTCCGTCTCAAAAATTGTTCGGCATACAAAATTAAAACAAGTTTTCTAATATTTTCCAAAATAAAAAAATTTCAAGAGGGTCTAAAAATTTTTAAACTTTACATATGGAGTGCCCCGGTAGGCTAGCTGGTAGTGAGCTAGTCTATAAGCTTGCAGACAAGCGTAGAGCTTCCCTGGATTAGCTTAGGGAATTAAAAAAAACACAGATTTAATATCTTGCTATATTTCACCATTACTGCATTAAAAAAAAGAGTTCAAAGTCAGATAAGGCCCAGTCTCATTCATATACATTAAGCATCAAGGTTAGAGTTGAAGTAGGAGCTGGAGCTGGATTTGGAAACGGCCTAAAAAAATTCAGCGGATAGTGTCGGTGTCGGAGTTAGAACTATTTTTTGACGACTCCATAGCCCTAATAAATACGGTACCGAAATAAAAGAGCTACAATTTTAATTTAAGGTTACATATTTTCTTTATAAATAGCTCCACTGAAATACCTTTTTTAAATAAATCTTCAGGAGCTGTATTCTATAATTCGCTTATCGAAAGCTAAATCTCGATCGCTAAAACGCCGTTAGAGAATACAAAATTTAAACATTTTAGCGATGGCATTAAAATCTAAAATTACGGCGAATTAGAATTGCATGTTTTCAAAATGGCCTCCGAGTGGAAATAAACCCTTGGGCACATAACCCTTCTTCTTAGCAATGCATGAAACAGAATTAAATTTGAAGCCAAAAATCGTTAAATTAACTTTATAGACTTAGCTTAAGCGAATTAAAGAATACGGCTGCAGGAGCTCGTATCCTGCCATATCTTGTATACAATTGAGGATTAGTGTTTCTAAAAAATAAAAAATATTTTAAAATTAAGCAAACGAACGGTCAAAAATTTGTTATGTGAATCTAGTTTTGAGGCATGAATTGCCTAAAACTTTTAGCTCAAACAAACAGATCTTTAGAAACCACAAAAAAAAAATAGTTAAATAATTAAGACTATTAAAATTTGACATTACATACTGTGTTGAAGGGTATTTTTGATTCGGCAAAGCCGAATATTGTGACATTAACTTTTTCTTTTTTTTCTCATCCACTTGAAATAAAAAATATTTTTTTTATTACATTTTCCCCTTCTTTAAATAATGATCAATTTATTTTTGAGTTTTTAAATAAAAAAGAGAAAATCTTTTTGAATTAAATCTGAATTTTTAGTTGCATTAATGTATGAGTATTAAAGAGACTTGGAAAGTGTGGCTGTGAGAGGTTCTTCTTTAAAATGGGCCAAGTTTCATTTTATATTGTCGGCATTTGGTAATGAGTAGAAAATGCTTTCCGGCATTTCTGAAAAATCCGCTGTTTTCCCTGCATAGTTTTTCCGAAAAATTGGTTGACGAATCTCGGCAAATAAAACAATTGTAATATTTAATTTTTAAAAGAAAAATCTCAACAAACATTAAACAGTTTAGTGAATTTTTCAGGTATAAAAGAATGTTATCAGCTCGTACGAGTTTAACGCCTGAATAACCGAATGATAGCAATCCTAAACATAATTTGTTAAGAGCATGTGTTTTTTATATAAAAAAATCCATCGTTGGCTTAGAAAATCTTAGTATTAATTCGACTCTTAGTGTTCAAACATATATAACCTGGGACTATTAGAAAACGGTTAATAAACTAAAACTAAAATTAAAAATAAAATAGAAAATAAATTAATATAAAAAGTGATTAAGTTTCTGTTTTACAATAAAATTTAATGACATTTTTTGTATACCCAAAAACGTAAATCTTTGAAAAAATTAATTTTCTCATTAAATCAGTCGTTAACTATTAGAAAATTATTTAAATAAAAAGTCTGCATTAAATCTCAGTTGCATTAGAAAACAATGTTATTTAAAAAAAAACGTAAAGAAAATTTCACTAAGTACAAGTAGCTTAACAAGATGAAAATAGCCTAATTAAGCCACAAAGTGGCTAAATTGGCAACACAGCCAAGATTCTATAAAGTAAATTATATACGATCCTTAATGATCCTTTTAACATTGTCTGCCTGTCCTTGTCACTAGCTATAATGGGGACACCAGGTTGCAAAGAGAGAAATATCACGTTTAGCTTAAAAATGTTTATTATTTTAATAAGAGAAGCGTATTGTGCGAAAACGAATAATCCCAGCAAACACGAAGTCAAACCTTTGATATGACTTTATCATTTGACATCAAACACAATTCTCAAACGTTTTTCAATTGTTTGATTTTAACATTTAAAATCAAATTGATAATGATTTGACAAATTGGTATCCAATATTAAATTCAAATCAAAACTAAACTTGGCAATACTAAAGCGAAAAATAAATGAAAACATTACAAATGGCGATTAGTAAAATTTTTACTTCGTGGTTAAATGTGTTTTACAAGTGAACGATTTATTTCTTGTGAAATGATTAAGAATACGTATTAAAACAATAAAACGGGAAAGTGAGGAAATTACAAGTTTGTTGAATGATCACAGTGCTACAATCCTCAAAATAAAAGAGAGCCAAGTATTTCGTCTTTCCAAGAATAAGAGGACGGAAAGAACATTATTTCATCTTTAAGCTATTTGCCGAATGTTTATCTCAGAGTTTATTTAAATAAATTATGAATTTAAATTTAAATAAAAGCATTTAAAAATAAAATAGTCTTATTTATGTTCCACATTTGAAAAACATTTGAGAACTACGCTATTGAAATTAATAGCATTTTTCAATTTGAAAAAAATTTTCCCTTTTTGTTGAGAATGCTATGACATTCAAATGATTTTCAAACTATTAACAAACGTTTGTCGTTTGAGGAAAGGTTTGATCTCAAATCACTTTCAATTCGAAATCAAACTTCCGTATTTGTTGGAATCAAATTAAATTTTTGTTAGTGTGTTAATAAGCTTCTTTGGTATTTTTTTTCTGAATCCTGAACGGTCCTACTAACTACAGACTAATACAAAATAGTTTTATTTCAAAATTGATTATTTTATTTTTTTTTTTAAGAAAACTGTTTAAAATTTTTGTTTTAACAAGATTTTCATTTAAATAATAAATATCAATATGATTTTTAATTCATTTTAATATTTCATAATAAAAATAAATTAATTTCTAAAAACTCAAAGTAATTATTGGTAATAAAAATTTTTCAATTAACAAGATTTTATTTGTAGTGCTTTATTTCCAATGTTTATTCTAGATAAAAACACTGAAATTTATTGTAGATGGGAGAAGCTATTCCTATGCGCATTTCACTGGCTGCTTAGGCCAGATCATCAGGAAACTTCATCCAAAGATTTTAGAAAAACTAAAGATATTAACCAAATAAAGCTGTTAAGCGAATAAGAATTATAAGCAACAGTTCTACTTGTAACAATATCAAAGCTTAAACAAAAACACCAACAATAAACAGTGAGTTTATCTTTTCTTACATTCCCCACTACGATTGATTGTAATTCTTCCAACATTAATTGTAGTTGTAAGTGGATTAAGAAAAAACAAAATAAAAACAAAAACAACTTTCTTTATTGTTTTCGCAAAAAATAATAATGTTACCAGTTAAGTTTTTTGAAACCGTGCACTTGCCAGTTTATTATCAAAGTCATTTTTGAGAATACAAAATTTTCAATTAACAAGATTTTGTTTGTCGTGCTTAATTCCCAATTTAAATTCTTGATATTAATTAAGCACGACAAACTTACTGCCTATTTCACGTTGTCATTCGAACGTTTTCGTTCGCACAAACTACATATAAGACAAAAACAAATTTTGAGAAGTTGTTTTTGTTTTACAGGTAATTTTATGTTTTGTGTCACGCCCACTTCACCAATCCCACCCCAATTTAGTCATAAAATTAGATATTTGTGTATTGTTTTTATTTGTAATGCCCTTTTAACGCATTTGTTTTTTTGTGATGCTTTGCAATACTGCGTTTATGAAATCAGTCATTGTCTTTGTATGGGAAGTACCACGCCCACTTGAAAATTTATAAATAAATTAAAATTTTTGACATATATGTATATAGTGAGCCTTTTAAAAGCTATTTTGAAGTTAAAAAAAGACACGAAGCTGAAACCAAAATTTTGAGACCAAAGATAAATAAAAAGACTTTATTGAGTCTAAAGAAGGCCATACTGGCAACACTGGTGTAGGGTAATGCCGCGACTTAGTATGAAAGGTAGCGCGTTTAGGAAATTGTTACAAACGAAGTGGTTGCTAAAATGTTTGTGAAGTTTTTGCTGGGTAGTGTTTAATTTGCAATATTGATTACAGAACTTTATTTAAAACCGCACACAAAAGACTGATTTGCTTAAAATAAATTTAAAAAAAAAATGTTTTTTATTACAGAGCCAATATGAAATTATTAGTTGTCGTCACACTATTGGCCAGCTTGGCGGTGAGGCTTTGTAATTTCAAATCTTTGAAATTTTATATATAATTTTAATTCTTTTAGATCTGTTATGCTGCTGATAACGAGGAAATCGCTGCTGCCAAGGATTTAAAGAGTTTAACTGATGAAATTGCCAAACTTAGAAACTTGCAGACTAAAGCCGAATGGGCTTTTAGTTCCAATATTACTGGTGAAAATAAACGCAAGAAAAGTAAAATCTCTGCTCAACTTGCCAGTTATAAGAAAGAAGTTGCAAAAAAAATTCAAAAGTTAAATTGGCATTCATACCAATCGGACGATTTGAAGCGTCAACTTAAGATGTTGTCGAAGTTGGGCTATGCCGCATTGCCTGAAAATGAATATGCTGAACTTATGAATACTGTATCCTCAATGAAATCGAACTTTGCCAAGGTACGCGTTTGCGATTATAATAACAAAACCAAGTGTGATTTGCGGTTGAATCCTGGTATCGAGAAAGTCATCTCCAAAAGCCGTGATCCCGAGGAATTAAAATACTACTGGCGTGAATTCTATGATAAGGCTGGTGCTCCAGCACGTGCTGCTTTTGAGAACTACATTAAATTAAATACCAAAGCTGCACAATTAAATGGTGAGTGGATTGGAATATCGGATTCAGCTTTGTAGGAAATTAACAGTTAGCCAAGGTTGAGACATATAACTTTTTTAATTCCTTTTCTTAAATGATTTAGATATTCGAGATTTAGTACCTTGCTGATTTCCAGTATTTAAATATTTCCGAAAGACTTCTTTTTATTGGTTACATCATTGTCTTTGGAATTTTGAATGAGAAAAAATATTGACAATTGGATATTGAATTTCATATGAAGCTGTCAAAATGACTAATTCTTTTATAGATTATTCAACTCGTGCCTTGTTTTAATATCCTGGAAACCTCGGAAAAGTTGAAGATAATCTACTAACAAATGACAGTTATGTGTAAAACAAAATATCGGTCAAATGCTCGCCAAGGCTTCGGTGGTATACCTCTATCCAATGGTCCATATTTGCAATGACTCTGAGACATAATTATGGTTCAAAGTAGTTTATGTACCGAACTATCTTATCTTTTAGCTCTAGAATTGTTCTTGGCGTATTGCAACTTACTTTTTCTTTTTAATATAACACGGCCATTGAATTTCTCGCGCCAAAGGGCCACAGTTTCGTTGGCTGTGTGTCAAGTGAACACCATCCTATTGGACCTCATATCGTCCAGGTCCATATCCTAAATTTCTGTTTACAAGAAGTCCGTTATCATCTCTCGATAGCGAACACCATTCACGGTAACTGCTTGTCCGATCACATTTTTAAAGAAGTACGTCCCGATGACGCCGCCAACCTATAAACCGCACCAAACAGACTTTGTTTGCTGAAATTTGCTCACAATTCATCCGATTTTGGACAAATTTTCGTAAAAGACTTCAACAATCTTAACGCGTTTCTCAATTATGTTTTATAATCCATGATTGAATTTGCCAAACACTGAGCGAAAGAAATGTCAAATTAAGTTAGGCAAAAATTTTACGTGAAGAAGGTGTGACTCACCTTTGAGAACACGATTGTTTTGAAAAATTTTTTCGATTTCAATTACACTCGAATTCGATTTATATTTCCTGAACGTAGTTTGAAGTTTTGAAGGATTCAATCAGATTGCTAAACGTGTTGAATTTGCAAAATCTGTAACTAATTATGAAATTTGTTTCCTGGTTTAGAGCCAGAATACTTGATATTATATTCCATAACATCTGGGAGTCTCTGGTTAAATTACTAGTTAGATTAAATAGTTGTCATTGCGATTATTCTTAATATTGAAATCAAATTCAAGACTTAAGGAAGTTTAAAGTACATACTCAATTTCTTTCTTATAAATTATCAACAATTCTGAATTAATCTGCAGGCTTCAAATCTGGTGCTGAAGTGCGGTTGGACGAATACGATGACTCTTCCTTTGAAGAACAATTGGAAAATAGTTTTAAAGACTTAAGGCCTTTGTATCTTCAAATTCATGGTTATGTACGACATCGTTTGTGGCTACACTATGGAAAAAATGTTGTTTCTAAAACTGGTCCCATTCCCATGCACTTGCTCGGTGACATGTGGTCTCAAGATTGGTCTAAAATTGGCGATATTGTTGCGCCATTTCCTAACAAGTCTTCCATTGATGTCACCAATGAAATGGTGAAACAAGGATACACTCCTTTAAAAATGTTCAAAATGGGTGATGAGTTTTTTACCTCCATGGGATTGAAGCCAGTGCCAAAGTGAGTATTTTTTTTGATATATTAAAATTTCGGTTTTCTCTTAACATACTGCTTATTTCACACAGAAACTTTTGGAAAAATAGTATCTTGGAACAACCCATGGATGGCCGTAATTTTAATTGCCATGCTTCCGCTTGGGACTTCTATTTGATTGATGATGTCCGTATCATGCAATGTACCCGAGTTAACCAAGCATATTTCTTCAATATTCATCACGAAATGGCACACAATCAATATTTCTTGCAATACCAACATCAACCCTTCCTTTTTCGTAATGGTGCCAATCCTGGTTTTCATAAAGCTGTGGGTGGTGTTATGTCTTTGTCTGTCTCCACCGCCAAACATTTGCAACGTGTTAAATTGTTAGATAAGTACGTGGTTGATAATGAAGCACGCATTAATCAATTGTTTTTGATTGTAAGTGTTTATAAAAAAAATGTGATCATAAGAATTAAGATCTTATTATCTTTTCCTAACTAGGCCCTAAACAAAATCATTTTCTTGTTTTTCGCCTACACCATGGACAAATACCGTTGGGCTTTGTTCCGTGGTAAAATTGATAAGTCTGAATGGAACTGTGCTTTTTGGAAAATGCGTCAAGAATACTCTGGGGTTGAACCTCCAGTTGTTCGTACTAAAAATGACTTTGATGCCGCTGCCCAACACCACATTTCTGCCGATCTTGACTATACGAAAGATTTGGTTTCTTATATTTTACAGTTCCAACTATACAAATCTGCTTGTGTAAAAGCCAGTCAGTATGATCCCACCAATCCTCATTTGCCTTTGGATAATTGCGATATTTATGATAGCAAGGCTGCCGGAGCATCATTCGCGTAAGTTCTCAATTAAACAAGTAAGAGTGCCTATATTCGCCTTTAACGTTGACCATTATATGATAATAGTAATTAGTAATTATTTTTTATAATTTTCTAATTTTATTCAATTCTATCAAAGCATAACCGCAAAAAAAGCTTAAGCGACAAAAAGAAAATTTTACAGGAAGAGTCAAGGCGAATTAATTTTTCAGGTGGCGTTGAGAGCACAGGTGTGCTACTTTTTTTCTAAATTGGAGAAAGGAATGTTAAAAGTTACTTGTATTTTTAACATATCGACCAACGAAAGCAACAAATGAAATACAATGTTGGGTTTTTGGTGCTGTTACTTGCTGTAGTATCACCACCACCGTATACATGAATTCGCCTTGGGAGGAGTTTTTTTTTATTATATTTCATATACATTTTGTATGAAGGTTGTCGCTTAAGATAAAATTGTTTTTACTATAAAATCGTAACAGTACCTTATGTGACCATGACATTTAAGGATAAAGTGCAAGTGTTGCTTAGTGTCGCTTAAGCTGTTTTTTGCGGTAATGCCTCGATATGTACGTACATATGCATACATATTTTATATTTATAATTGCCGGATGTTATCAAAGCGAATTCATTTCAGTTTATCTCGGTTCTACAACAAGTACAACTGGTACAAAATTCACAAGTAATTTGTTTTTGTACAGTGTTAAAAACAGAAACAAAGATTATAAACAAAATTTTGACATCCAAAAATTATAAAGCAAGACCATTTCTAATGAATTCGCCTTAGTTGTTATTATGATCCCGTTATGTTGAATTCTGTTTGAATTGCCCAAAAAACTGAAGGAAGGTAAAGCGTCCTTTTTTAAATCTTCCCTCATGCGATCTTGGGTTAAAAATACAGCCACCACGTGATTTCCGAAGGAGCCTAATTAACAACCTGACCAAGTAGGTACTAGTTCCCGTTGTATCAGATTGGAAATCTGGTCAGTCCCAATCTACAAAAAACGTGCCAATTCGATCGATTAACACGTATTTGCTGCACCTATATCCTTCGATCTTGTAATACCAAGAAGTATAATATCCCCAAGGAGACAACAGGATATATAAAAATCGGCTCCTTATTTTATCTAGAAGGATGTCTGCCATTAAGGAAAAAATATAGAGTTAAATACAGGGAAATGGTTGAGGCCCAATGCTCCAAAAAGTAAAAATAAAGACAGAAGAGTAGTTTTGGCTGACTTCATAAACGCAGTTTGCAATGCAGCACTGCAAACAAATGCGTAGACAAGGCAAAGCAATACATTGTGGCAACACTGCATTGTAAAAAAATGCAATGATATTTTGACACATTTATGAACGCATGAATACTTTGCATCATTTGTTGTGTTTCGTTTGTGTTTACATAAATAAAAAAAATTTTCATGTATAAAGCATCACAAGTAAAACCACTGCACAAATTTGACAAATGTTGCGCATTAAAAAGTATTGCCATGCAATAATGAACTTTAGGCATTGCCAAAACTAATTTCACTGCGTTTATGAACATTTTACATATCAGTGTTGCTTTGCAAACTGCGTTTATGAAGTCAGCCTTTGTGACAGTCTACTACAATGATACCTAAGTACATAAAAGAATTTTTCTTTGAAACAAGATAGATATGCAAAAAAAGAAGTAAGGAGTTTTTTTCTAACGAACAAAACAATGTTTTAAATAAGTTAGAAAGTACCCCAAGCCCATCCCAAGTCGCACATGGTACATACATATCCCAAAATCACATAAAAAATGATGCGTATATTTGTTATTCCCTTGTAAATTTTTGTGATTAATTTGTATACCCGTACTTTTAAAAAAGTAAAGCTCTTGTTTACATGCAAGTGCAGGTTCGAACAACTCAATACACTCATACTTTTCCACTAACATTCACACAATTTTTGTACTTTTAGCCAATCGGCTGTTTCCTTGATTTTTCGTTGATAATACGTATCAGTGTTGCCAATTTAGCGATTTAGTGACTAGATTTTGCCATTTTTCAACTTGCTTAGCCATAAAATTTGTTTGACTGTTTTCTTTTAAAAGAATAATTTTTATGTTATTATAAAAATAGAAGTAAAATTTGCACTGCCTTATTATTTTCCTGTCGCTTTTATGATCAAGCCCCTATTCCGAGAGCACATATGCATGCGCGCTAAGAGAAGTTTTACGCTACTTTACCAATCTTATATGTAAATAGTTACAGTGTAGCCTCGTTAAACGCAACCCCCGATATGCGCAACACCCAATTTCGTAACATTGGTGACTCTGTAAATGCAACTTTTCAAAAAACAAAGCCTCAATTTACGCAACATTGCAAAAGCAAAACAAGAAAGGCTTTTTTTTTTTTTGATAAATATTTTGTGCGTATTACCCTAAGTCTATACGGGCAATTTGTTTGGCAATTATTGCTGTAGCAACTATCAAATTCTGTTGCCAACACTAGATATTAACGTGTGGACTGCATAAATATGTATTTGAACACAAGTTCAGCAACAAATGTCATATTACATTAGGTGCGTTTGAGTACTTTTGCAGTAAAATGCAGTAAATGAGTAAACTGAAAAATTTGCTCTCACAAAAAGCTGTTGTCCAAAAAAGTACGCGAACGCAAAATTTGTAAAAATTCGTAAAATAAAGGCATCAGCTGATGCCAAATAATTGAAGTGTTGAACAATTTTTACACTTTTGACTACTTAACTCGTTTTCTGATCGGTAATCGATTAAATACATACTTTTTATAACACGAACATTTTTGGATAATACAAACAAATTATTTCATGTAATCTTTCATATTTGTTTGTTTTTTATTCTATTTGATGCTACTAATTTGTGGCGGGTAAATTTATTCATAAGAACATGAATAAATTTTTGCTATTGATTACTCAAGTACCAAAGTACTTCACACTTTTACAACTCTAAAAATGTAACATAACAAAAAAAGGTTTCAAATGTTGGTATATAGCCAAATAAATGCTTCACAAACAAGTACAATTAATTAATATTTAATCACTTTTTGTTTTTGTTTGATTTTGTTTTATTTAAAAATTTTTTCACAATTTGTAAGCATTTTGTTTGTTTACCTTTTGAAACATATGTTTTTTTGATTTACTAAATTTTACTGCAAAAATTTCTGCAGTAAAAATTTGTAAATACTCAGACAAGAACTGTCACTTTACGCTCTCAATTTGTGTTCTCATTTACTGTATTTTGTGCACTCGAACGCAATTTCGTAAAATGCAGTAAAGTTCAGTAAAAAATAGTAAAAACTTTTGTGTTCTCGAACGCAGCTATTGCTGAGCAATTATCTTTTAACACAAGCTGTCAAAAAAATAAAATTTAAATACAAAATTTACAAATTAATAATAAAAAAATAATTAAAAATAAATTGGTTGCCAAATAAAATGTAAGTATTTATTTACATACAAATTCATGTTTTGTGCTAAGACACACGTTGACTCCACTCGGAAAAAAAATATTAAACATAGAACATTGCTGTGACGTGATTCTGCCGACGTTATTGCTTAACAAATACAAATTGCGCGTTTAGATGTAGGGTTATGTACTTCTGTTTTTGAAATCAATTCAGTTTCGAAACTTCTTTGTTTATGAGTGGTTCTTTCATCAAAATTACAAAAATGCCTTTCGTGAGCACAGCGAAATTGAAAACGAGGATGAAAATGTTGTGTTAGGTCCAATACCTTCAAAAATAAGATATCAGGATGCAATAAAAACCTTCAACGTTTGTCTACAATGGGCAGAGGAAAAATAGCTGTTCTTTGGAGGATATAATGGTATTGCAAAAGATTCGTGAAATTGAAGTTCAAAAAAATATGACAAGCACAAAAACTCATTCGAAAATTTCTGACTTTTTCCCTTAAAACCCTGAATTTCGATAACAACCATCAGTACAAATTAACATACATTTGAATGTGTATTTTATTAATTTTTTATTAGATGTATATTTTGTTTTTCGGTTTTTATTCTTTATTTTAATCAAATAAATACGATTATTAAAAGCTAACCATAGTTTTGTTTATAAAATTCTTGATTGGCTTAAAATAAGCTTTTCAATGACTAGAATTTTATGACTTGGTTTGCGTTACAACTCAGTTGTCGCAACAGCCCAAAATTTCTATTGGTTGCGTTCAGCGAGGTTACACTGTTTATTTTACAATTTATTTTGTTTATATCTCTTGTTTTTTTTTTTACCGAACTGGTTAAATTTAAAGCGTAAAACCACAATAAAAATGTTCTTCTTAACTTTAGAAAAATGATGTCCATGGGCGCCTCGAAGCCCTGGCCCGATGCATTGGAAGCTTTTAATGGTGAGCGCAATATGACTGGCAAGGCCATTGCTGAATACTTTGAACCCCTGCGTGTTTGGTTAGAAGCTGAAAACAAGAAGCACAATGTCCATGTTGGTTGGAAAAAATCGAAAAGTAAGCTCTACATGATTTTTTACAAAAAAATAAAACAAATTTTTGTACCAACTTTCTTTTTTTAATGTTTAGAATGCGTTTCTGCCTTAAAACCTAAAGTACCACTTTTAACTATTGGCCGCATCTTATATATCATTTACAATAGTATTATTAGAGTAATTTCTTTCAGTTTAAACCTTTTACAATGTTTTTCGGATTATATCAGGGACAGGATCCTTTAAAAAAACTTCGAAAGTATTAATTATTTTTAAAAGCATATGTAAATATTTTAGAATTAAAAAATAAATAAAAAAATCAAATTCAAAAGAGTAACATACTTTTATTATACCATGCCCAACATGGTCTTGGTTCACACTATCAAAGTCAGAGTTTGTTTGTGTGATGGAAGGGAAGAATAGAATCAGATAGAGACTTTCATGTAAATACATGAAAATTCGCTTATGTATTATAATTTGCATATATAAACCTGAAGTTGTCTGTGCTTTTATCACGTTTTCATATATTTTCCTTAAATAAATGTCTAACGCACTTAATATTTTGTTTTTTAAAAATGTCAAAAACAGAACAACTATGTTTATGTAAAAAGTGTAATAAAAAAAATTTCAATGTGTAAAACGAATGAAAATTTAAAAAAAATTTTATTGTACATAAAGGCCTAGAACAGACGGTAAAACGCAACTACAACGAACCCCATTAAAAATTTATTGTTTTGAAAACAGTTTCAATCATTTTCCACACACCCTGCAACCTCAATTGTACCAGAATGTAATGAGATTATCATAATCATTTTGATTTTCTTTAAGAACAGATGAAACGCAAACACGAGTCTCCTGCACGCCGGTTTCAATGCAACTGATTTCCAATGCATTTCAAACCGGTCCCAAAATGGTCGCGTCGTGAAACTCGAAAATAACTAGAAATTGCAGTTTCGTTGCATTTGCGTTTCACCGTCTGTTCTGGGCCAGAGAGTTATGGCGAAACTTCTGGAATCTATTAGAAAATAAGATTGGGTTCAAGGCGAATTCAAACAGGTAAACTCATCTCTACAACTACAAAAAGCCTCATGTATTTTGTTTATACAATTTTCTGGTTGGTTGTCAAAATTTTTTTATTGCAAATTAAAATTATCACTTTTTTATAAAAGAAATTATTAAATTCACTTCAATCATTCGCAGTTTTGAAATTTTTTTATTATAAAAATAATATTTTTAACACTTTTCATTCAACTTCTTCTCAAAACAAAATCATATTTTGACGTTTGACCATATTTTTTAATTCGCCGCGGAAACAGCTGATGAACGGCTGACGAGATGAGTTTACCTGTTTGAATTCGCCTTGATTGGGTTTAAATACGGAGCATCAAGGCGAATTCAAACAGGTAAACTCATCTCGTCAGCTGTTCATAAGCTGTCTCCACGGCGAATTAAAAAAATTCGTAAATGTCAAAATATAATATTGTTTTGAGAAGAAGTTGATTGAAAAGTGCTAAAAATGTTATTTTTAAAATAAAAAAATTTCAAAACTGCGAATGATTAAAGTGAATTAAATAATTTCTTTTATAAAAAAGTGATAATTTTAATTTGCAATAAAAAAATTTTGACAGCTATCAATTATATTGCAAAAACAAAATACATGGGGCTTTTTGTGGTTGTAGAGTTTCAGCTGTTCAGTTAAAAGCATGACGGTTTTTTTTACAAAAATTTAGATAAATTTGACCATAAAGATATGCAAAACTATACTTTTTTTTAATTTTAGTTTATTTAACATAAAAACTATAAAAAACTTAACGAAATATAAAAAATAACAATTCAGTTCATTTGACTTTATTTAGTATGTGTAATACATACACCACAAAAACTGAGTTTTAAACTCTAACAACATCAAGTTGATTCTGAGAGTTCGAATTTCTGAGCGTCTACTGTATTATAAATGCCAAATTTCGCAGTTTATATTTCATGACATGGTGCCTTCGTCTGACAATTTTTTGTTAAATAAACGTCCAACTTCATAAAAAAAACGCTAATAAAAATAAAAGAGTTTTTTTTATATAGACTTTGACGTTTGGTATAACAAAAAACTGTCAGGTGGAGACCCCATGTAAAGATCCTATGAAATTGATATTTATGTTGTGTTTGATTTCGTCATCCAAAGAATTAAAATGAATCTCATACGCATTTGTTTTTATTGAAATCTTTTTTGTTTTAACTATTTATTTAAATTAAATCAATATTTGGTTATGTTTAAAATAAACTTTTATTTTGTTTAAAAATATAGTGGTTTTATTGAAGAAAATAATTTTTATATAGTCCAAAATGTGGATTATACTAGGTTTCACTTATTATCCATAAAATGGCTTATAAAAAAAATCGGTTATAGTCCAAATTCGCTTATAGTCCACAAAAGTTGTGCAACTATAGTAGTGGACTATAAGCGAAAAGTACTGTAGTACATTAATTACTACCACATATATATTTTTACTCAATAAGTCTTAATAAATTTAAAATTTTACATGATGGAGTTACTAATATGTAATATGTTTGATTAAATATTTTGACAAAATTTTAAGTGTTGTTGAAAAATCTATCAAGAAATATTAATATTTGAAATTGGTTCTTAACAGGCTTATAAATCGGAATTTTTAATTCATCATGTGAAAGATATTTCGAAGTAGTTTCTTATAATACCAATACTATTTAGATCCAGTTTTCAAAGTTATTGATAAGGGGAACGTTCGTAAATGCAGTTGTTGGGTGTCTCTTGCGCAGAAGTAAAGTTTAATGTTCATAAAAGCATCACTTGTAAGAAACTTGGCATCACTCTCATATTTCAAAAGTTTTGTTATGCTGTCATGCCGCAGTTCTGCAGCAAATTTTCTTCTGATGCAATAAATTTTGACATAAAAAAAATCGTTTTATTTTTCTTTTGTGATGCTTTTTCTTGTAATTTATAAGAACACTGTCACTTTTTTTCAATATTTTCAATAGAATTTGTCATCGATATTGTTGATAACATTTATTTATTATTTTATGTTTGCCCATTAAACTTTTGAAATTTAGCTCGTGTTCAAAAATTCAAACTTTGCACAGCTGTTGTGCAGTAAAAAAAGTATTAAGGCCCAACCATAATGTGCTTAAGTTGGCTTAATCAAATGTGCGAAAACATTGAAATTAAATAATGCAAACCATATTGAACTTAAGGCAACTTTTTACTAAATTTAATGAAACTGTCTTTTGCTTAAGCAAGGTGCGAATCTAATCGCACATTCTGTACGGAATCAAATGTTTTTTTATTTGTTGTTTTTTAAAGTACATTTGAGATACTTTTTGTTAATTTTTGACAGTAGGTTAAGCAAGGCTATGCATATTATGGTTGGGCCTTTAGCATTACAACTGCAACTGGTAACCACGCATCAGCAACAACATTTTGCATCACTGCAGCAGTGATGCATAGCTTTTATATATTTACGTACGTACCCAACGTGTTCTGAAACTTTTATGACGTGCGATGACGGAACAAAATTTTTATTTTATAAGCAGTAGTTATATATTTTTTTATGTAATCTGCTGTTAAAATTATATTGTTTATTAGTTCAAAAAAAACAAACAAAATTAAAATATTTTAAATGATTTTTAATAAATTCGTTTGTTTTTACGCTATAAAATGTATTATAAATAAGTATTTATATATTTATTGGCTTAAATTAAGTTTGTTACGAGTCTTGAATAATGCATGTTTTTCCATTTCATAAAAGTTTAAAAAAATGATAGTGGCACCACTGAAATATAAATACACAATAAAAAAAACAGATGTTTTTAATTTTTCAATTGTAGCTGTCGTCTTCAAAATAATTCAGTAGCTGTCTACACGACTGTAATTGCACCCAGCAGCATTTGTAGTCGTGTGTTCGTGTATCCTGCTGTGGTGAATGTGTTTAATGCATTACATTGTTAATGGTAGGTTGTCAGTAGGGTTTCGTTCCCGGGAAGTGTCGGGAAAAAATACCCGGGAAATAAAGCAATTTTTCATTTCCCGATTCCCGGGAATTTCTGTCGGGAATCCCGGGATTTTAAAAATACTAAAAAAATTAAACCATGTTGGTATGAATTCATTTATGCAACTGTTATGAATATAAAAAGAAGAGTGAAAATGGAAATAATAATAATAAAAAAGTTAACGTACATTTTAAGCTGATATTTTTTAAAATCATTTTAGACTTTTATGAAGAAGTTAAAGCAAACTCGTCGAAGATATTAATAATATTGCAAAAAATTATGGCAGATTCAGCTTAGTATTCGATGAATGGACAAGGTTAAGAAATAGACGATATCTAAACATAGCATTACAAGGACCAAATAATAAGTTGTCTAATCTTGGCTTGATTAACATTAAATAAAAATGTGGGGCGTTAGAATTGAGAAAAATGTTTGAAGTAAAACTGGATGAATATGATATAAGCCTCGCAGAACATATTGTCTCAACAATTTCAGGCGGCCAAAATGTTATGAAAAAGTTCGTTTTTGAAAGCCCTGTGGAGTATTTTGCCTTAATCATTGTATTAATTTGGCAATGATAGGTGTGTTTTACCAAAAAAGTTTTGAAAAACAATGCCCAAGTTCCAGTAATGATAACGATTCCAATGACTACGATGAAACGGAAGAATGTATTTCATATGACGTGATTGCAACATATTCTGATATATGTATGTACTTAAGAATGTAAGAAAAATTATAAAAACTATTAAAAATTGTCCTTGAAAAATGATACGTTACAAAAATATATTAAAATTGAGCTTGGAAAAGACCTACAATTGTGTATTGAAGTTAAAACTAGGTGGAATTCGCTGGCATTAATGTTGGACACATTTTTAAAAACAAAAAATGCCGTCGAAGAGAGTTTAATAGATTATAACCAAGCGCACATGCGGGATATTGATAACAGCAAATTAAAATCATTGTTCAACGTTTTGTGTCCCAATAAAATAGCTGTTGAAGCTTAAGTCGTCGAGATACGAATATGTTAACAGCTGATGCAATTTTACAGAAGCTTTTTAAGAAAATTTAGAAGGAAAATAGTCCTATATCAAAAATGTTAACTGATTCTCTAAAAACACGTGTTTCGGAACGTAGGAGTACTCAAATAGTTGCGCTGTTAAAATATTTAAAAAATTCTAATTTTTTAAAAGTGGTCAAAATGAAAATGTTCTCTTCAGAAGTCGCCAAAAGCAACTACATTGCAATTTGCAGGCATTTTACTTAAAAGGCTATTTGCAAGTGAACGAAAATCTTCCTTAGAATCGGACCCTAAAGAGAGTTGAGATTTAAGACGAAACTGGATCTTTTCAAGAAAAACTTGATTGAGCTATCGAAAATACAATAACTGAAGGTAAAAAGCCAAATCCATCCATTTTAAAAAAAGAATTCTTAATATTTGAATCAACTGCAACAAGAACCAAAAATTTAAATAATTTATTTAATCCATCGAGAGTGAACGAGTTTTTAACATTTCTGGAAATGCTGTTAATTAAATCAGAAACCGCCTATCTGATGAATCGATTAATGCTTTAGTGATTTTATTGAAAGTTAAACTTTGTATTCCACCGTATATGTGGTAACCAGGGATGCCGTTTTTGGTTATTTCTAAGTCTGCTTTCACACGTTTCATCTTTTGATGCTCAACACTTATGTTTTTAGGTGAGGGAAGAAAGAGGAAAGGGGGTTAGTACGGAGATGCCTGTACTCGGTCAGTACGCTTTGTTTTTTTATTCGTTGGTATATGCACAACGATCTATGCATGTAATTTGTTTTCTTTTCTTTTTCTCTTTGATTCGCTATTAATAAAATTGTTGTTGTTTTGTAACGTAAAAAGTTGAAACCGATTGCTGCGTGTGAATATATTGGCATCTTTAAAAGGGAATTGAAAAGAAGTTGAGCATCAAAAGATGAAACGTGTAAATTCAGACTAACCAAAATTGGTTATATACATATTTTTTCAATGTGGAGATGTTTATATTTTTTTCATTTTGGTTACTTTTTTCTAAAATAATAATACGTACGAATATATTCTTCTTGATACAAATATTTACGAGCTCGAATAATTTGTACTGTGTACTACGATTTTTCCATTATTTGTTACCAATAAATGGAAGTATTTTATAATTTATGGAAAACAAAAAATCCCTTACAAATCCGCAACCAAATAATTTATTTAAGATTTTTGCTAAGAAATTGTCATTTGTGATTTTTATATTAAAAACGCCATGTTCTGAAATCGAAAACAAATGAAGTTTTAATCAATGGAGATTTTCAATAGTTTCTTTTAAATGAGCGTAGTTTTTCTTGATTTTAAGAGTAGTAAAGATAAGTAGTGCTTCAAGTAGGAAGTGCATAAAATCATGCGGAATCAGAAAATTACTGAAAAATTACACAAAAGTCGTTTAAGTGTTATTTAGGTTATTTCCAAAAGTATTTACATATATTGAAATACATATTTGAAAATATGCATAGGAATTTCAAAGATTTTTCAAAAATACATTGATTTATCAATATAATTTTAATATTTATGGAATTTTTTTTAAGAAAGTTTAATGGCCGTTTTCTCATTACACGATTAACTGTTTTCCCAACAAAAAACTGCACATTAAAGAATTTTGGTTTTCTCAATGTCTCATTTGCTTCTATTCTGTCGCAAAGCTAAAGCTTCGTACAGACGATGGTCAGATCTTACAATATTGGTAAGCAGCGTTGCTTAAACTGCATTAAAATTGGCTAAAATATCTTACAGCTGTGTGAACATTGTAAGCTCATTTGTATTTGCAGAAGTGCAAAATTAATGCATCTGACAATTGCAGCATTGTCAGAAAAATATTGCTGTTGGCAACGCCTGCTTACAAGATTGTCAGATCTGACCATCGTCTGTACGAAGCTTAACCAGCACTCATCTGCCGATTATTTATTTTCCTTTTATTTGCCGTACAGATAAATTCAATCAGCTGACTCCCAACTTTTACATGTATTTTGAGAGGTGTTGCCAGCTTAAAACCATGTTTTTTGTCGGTATATTGAGAAAACCAAAATTGTTAACAGACAGTTTATCGGTCTAATAAATTTATGTTGACATTAAGTAACAGGCAGTTTGACGGTACATTGAGAAAATGGCCATAAGTAATTTAAAATTTTACTGTTTATAACATGTCGGTATGTATACTTATTGAATGTTTTTTAATATAATTATTTGGTAAAAAAAAACTTTTGACTGTAAGTCATATACTTTTTCCCCATTTAATGTACGTTACGAAAGGCGAATTTGTTTATATTCGCCATAATATTTTACAATGATTCACAAAATATTTCATATAGAACAAATTTTGAAACAGTTATTTATAATAAGAATTATAAATTTGAAATAAAATTTACAAACAAGAGAAAAAAGTTGTTTTAATATTTTAGATATACTTATGTTAATTTTAAAGTACTTACACAAACTGCATTTTGCATATCGCCAAACGTAAATTTCGACAAAAGGCTTAAGAAATCGCCATCCTGCCAATAACAGCTAAAAAGCGAATTAATAAAAGGCATTTTAAATTTGGTTATATTTTTCTACATTTGGTAACTTTTTCAAAAATTTTGGTTGCAAAAATTGTATTGGTTGTGGCAGCACTGGTTGAAAGTATGCAAATGTACATATATATATGCATCTACGTTGCACCTTTAAAATACAAATTTATATTTCTGAATAATTTTGTTTAATGTTATTTTATTATTAAACATATCATTTAAAGCTACCTGATATATTATTTTTTTCTTTTTTCATTCAAATATGTAATAAAATTTAAAAATAGCATTGTTAAATATTTTTTTATAATCTTCGGGAATTACCCGGGAATGTAACTAAATTTTTCCCGATTTCGGGGTACGAAAAACAGCCGGGAATTTGGAAACCCTAGTTGTCAGTGGTATAAAATTTAAATGAATCCGGTGTTATAAAATTATTTATGAAAAAAAACGTCAAATCAAGATATCGTAAAAACTTGGTGTTAATAAATCAGCAGTCTGGCAAAGGTATTTTCTTGTTTACATATTTTATGTGAAAAAAACTAAAGAAATTGGAATTTCGTCATTCATTTTGTTCATTTATTTATTTATTTAATATCAAACTATTAACAAATATGGGTTTATGTTTATTTTTTTTTTATATTTTGAAAAACACACTTTTTGATTTATGTAGTACATACGTACATATTTTTTTATATATTAAACAAAGCGAATTCATGTAAACGGTGGTGTCGATACTACAACAAGTAACAACACCAAAAACATAGCAATGTATTTTTTTGTTGCTTTTGTTGGCCGGTATGTCAAAAACACAAGTAACTTTTGACATTCCTCTCTCTAATTAAGAAAAAAAAGTAGCACAGCTGTGCTTTCAACGCCACCTGAAAAATGAATTCGCCTTGATATTAAAGAACAAACTTTTTGTCAACTGTTAGAAACTGGGCGATCCAATTTTGTGTTTTGTTCTCGTCAAATAAAAAATTGCAGTATTACATGTTCGCCAAGACATTTTATACATGCACCGTTTAAAATGTGTTTTTTTTTTGTAGAAAAGAAAACACCATTATCAGTAAGAAATATTGCTGTAATTATGCCGAAGTTATTGTTATTGCCAAATAGCTGAGATATTTATTTATCTTTGGTGTAGACCGGGGGTAGCAAAGCACTAACAAATCAAAATAAATTGGTTCAAACTCTTAAAATCAGATGGCGCTCGACACCACCAGTAATTGAATTCGCCTTGTTTGCAGCTTTGGTCAAAGCTTTTTTGACTTTCTGAGCAGATTGCAACAAGCCACGAGCCGACATACTAATGAAAATGAAATTAACTTACCTTCACTTATCCACAATTTTCATAAAAACTTTGTTTTGATTATATTAACACTTTTATAAAAATTATCTTATTAAAACAACTCAAATATGTATTTATAAAAAAAATGCATTTTATTTTCATCACATTCAAGCAATTTTTTATATTTATTTTCCACGCACGCTCAAGCAATTTTTAGCAATATTTAAAGAAAACCCCGTCGCGTCGCGCACGTTTGCTTGACTAAGGTTTAAAGAAAAAAACACACTTATAATAAAGAACAAAATAAAAGCTTTTAAAATTACAACGAAAACTTTTTTAACGAACTCTAACACAAACCGGCGGGAAACGGACACCGTAACAAAAGGAAATTGCAAACTAATTTTCGTAAATCTGCTTTTTCCGCATGTATATTTTTGATTCAATTAACACTTTAACACAATACTTTTTGCTAAATAAACATCGGAATGTAAGAAAAAAATATTTTCTTTTTTGATTTAAATTATTTTTATTAATATTTTTGCACTATACAACGACTTTTTTGATTCGGACAGTGACCAGTCACTCGCGCACGTCTGCTGGTCACAAAATTTCTCAATGAACTGATTAGAATATTGAACGATGGAATTAATGCAAATAAAACAGGGATGGAAAAGTTAACAGGAATGTAATTTAGCGAATTCAAATAAATGACATGAAAATGAATAAAATTATTTTCCATTATTAACCGGAAGGATTGTACTTTCAAATAAAAAAAGAAATTTGAGAAAATATTCAGTAGTTTTTTTTATAGCATTTTCAAAAAAAAAAGTTATTTGGCGGACCCTTTATTAAAAATGTGTAAAATCCCCACAAAATCCCCGAATTTTTTTTTAAATCCCCAAATGACTTTCTTTGTCCTTTTCGTTCGCATTGCATCCCTGGATAAGGGAACAAATTTCGAGGGAAGTTTAATTCACGATAGGGGGCATTGACTCCAAGGGCCATCACTGTAAAGTATTTTTAAAAGGAATAAAGACATTAAACTTCGGAATAATCAAGGGCAAGGAACATTTTTGTGTTACCTAACAAAAATTAGACTTTTCGCTGGAAATGCCCACAAACATATGTATATATTTGATTTTTGCGGAAAACGCAGTTACCAGATAGAAATGGAAACCTAAATGTTTTCAAAGATATCTATCAACTCTATCCGGTTAAGCACTTAACCATTGGTGATCCAATATATAAAATGTCTGGGGGGCTAATCACTATTACGATGCGAAAGATAACTTGATACTCGTTATCACTTTCGCAAAATTTTTTGAAAATTAAGCAATGCCGAAAATAAAAATTAAAGATGGCGCAGATTGACAGTAATGAAATTTCAAAATATTTAAAAAAAATTTGATGTTTGAAAATTTAAATAAAATAAGTAGTGAAGATTTGTGAATAGAAAAAAAATAAAAAGATGCGAAAGACAAATGCGCAAACGCATCAAAGAGTGCAAATCAGTAGATTTGCTACCATTTTCTTTCGCACCGCAATAGAGGGTAACCCTCCTGTTATAAGACCGTAAAACTTGTATATAAACTAATTTTTCATTCAGTATTTCAATTTCATACTCTTAATATCTTACATAATTTTAATAAAATTAGTTTAGTCTTCTTTATTACATAAACAAAAATTATGTACCAAAAAAATTAATAAAAATAATACAATAATTAACGCATAGAAAATTTAAACAATAATAATAAAAATTAAATAAACATTTATGGCAAAAATTATTAAATAAATAATAATCTATTGTATATGTACATGAAGTTTTTTTCCTGATAATTTACGAGAAATTTTAAACTAATTTTATTGTAGTAAAAATCTGTTTTTTTAAGATGACTAAATTATTTTATGACTCCGGAGTTTCGTCTTCCTGCTGCGTTAGTTCTACTGGTGGTGACTCCGTTTCACCCACCTTTAATCTTTCCGGTAAAGGCTCGGGAGCATTTATTAGACCATAAGGTCGAAGATGATAGATGAAATAGTCGAAGACATACATTTGATTTGGTGTAACATAGTGAAATGAAATGGCATAATCGGAACAGCAATCAAGACCCTAAAAAGAGATTATTAAGAATAAAAAAAGTAATATTAAAATATTTGTTTCTTTTACAACAACACAACATTTATAACATTCTCTATCGATCAAAATTATACTATAAATTTCCATCGATATAAAATACTGAAATTTTCCTTCATGATATAAAAATTAATGTAAGTACAGAGCAGCACGTAATTCTTCGGTGTATATGCCGTACGAGGCGATAGATCCACCTGGCACGGAGGTGCGCGAACTGACGGCATACGCAAGGAGGAAGGGCGCGATCCTTGTATTGGGCTGCGATACTAATGCTCATCATAGCCAATTGTGGAGCGCGGATATAAACAAAAGGGGTGAGTTAATGTTTGATTTTATAACTACTAACAATCTTATTATCTGTAATATGGGTAACACGCCGACGTTCAGAAATTAGGATAGGCAGGATGTGATAGATCTGACATTTCAGACCACAGTCGTATTACCTTCACATTGAATTTTGACCAACCTAGGGTTGCTACGTTTAGGAACTCGAGGGGGACAAAATGGGACTCTTTTAGGAAAAGAGTCCAAATTGGGTTGGCGCAAAGGGCCTTGGGCGACTTGCTGCCGACTGATCTGGAGGGTGTTGTGAACAAGTTCACTCATCTGTTAAGGAAAAGTTATGAGCAGTCCTGCCCGGTTACATTTCCTTGCTTGCGGTCAACGGGATTCCATTTGATTCCATGGGTAGGAAAGTTGTTGCCCATGCGGACGACATAGTTTTGCTGGTCAGGGGAAAATTTCTGTCCAGGATCGGAGAACTTATGCAGGCGATCTATCGGCATGGGAAAAGGATAGGGGGCTCTGTGTTTACCCTGTGTAGACTGAGCTGGTGCTATTTACCAAAAGGTACAGGATAGAGGGACTTAGGAGGCCAGTGCTAGATGGCGTCGGGCTACCTCTATCGACCGGTGCAAAGTACTTGGGTAGAAATACTCAGGAGAGGATGAGAAGGGGACTCAATGCCTACTACACATGCAGGAACTCCATCGGTAAGAACTGGGGTCTGAGGCCGGATATAGTTAACTGGATTCACACATCGGTGGTTAGGCCTATACTTACCTATGGATGCACCGTTTGGTGTAGTGCGTTGAGAGTGGATAGCTATAGGAAGATGCTCAGAAAGGTTCAAAGGAGTGTATCTCTTGGCATCACAGCCGCAAGGAGAAGCACTCCACAGGCAGCGCTGGACATCCTACTATATCTATCCCCAATTGAACATTATGTAAGGAGTGTGGCTGCTAGGAACCACTTGAGGGAATTTCAGATCATAGGACTATGACCCTGGACTTCGGTGCAATACCCCCAGTGGAGTTCCCTGATAGGTAAATTTGGAGTGGATCCAATAGACTGTTTGAGGGGTGGGCAGTATTTACGGATGGATCCAAGATGGAAACCGGCACTGGCGCCGGTGTATATATCGCTGACACCGAAGTGAAAAGGTCATTCAGACTCCCTGATGAGAGCAGTGTCTTCCAGGCTGAGATCCTAGCGATATGGAGAGCGACAGAGGTGATACTGGATCACATCGTGAGTGGATCTGTTGTGACAATTTACGTCGATAGTCAGGCGGCGCTTAGGGCATTGACAAATAATACGGTGCGATTGTGCCTAATCGCTCGGTGTAGGAATGCTGTTAGGGAACTCATAGAGTCATTCAATGTAAGGCTGTGTTGTGTACCTGGACACTGCATGGTTGATGGAAATTAGGTGGCGGACGAACTTGCATAAGGGGCTCGAATCTGGAGTGATATGGGGTGATATGGGAGAAATCCCGTGAGGACGTTAACTGATCCTGGGGGGAACAGAACGGATTGCAGGGTGTCTAGGGCATTATGGCCCAGATTAGACGCGGGGCAACCAGGGTTCTACTAGGAATGGGCAGGGGTGGTCTTAGAACGCTTATAGGGATCTTGACGGGTCATTGCCCTGTTAGGGCTTTTACGGGCAAATGGGACAACACCATACCGAACTTCTGCAGGTTGTGCGATGATTCTGAGGAGTTGGAGACAATCGAGCATGTATTGTGCCATTGTCCTAGGATGCAGGATCTCATACAGAAGTGACTAGGAGACAGATTTCATGACGAACTGGGGTGCATCGCTAGATGTAGTCCGGCTGATCTACTGGGGTTTGTCAGGAAAATATTGCGGTTGTTTCTGTTGAGGGGACTGTAGAGAGGGTATAGTTCTACGTGGTACCTACTAACTACTAATTTTCTTACAACTTTCTTAATTCTATCCACCTCATACTTCTTTTCTTAACTTTTCTTTTGCTATCATTCAAGGGATTCACAATGGACCGCATTGATCTCCAAGTGGAAATGTGCAATTGAGCACATAACCCTTCTTAACCTAACCTAACAGAGCAGCACGATTTTTAAATTAGTGTAAATCTGACTTAAAAATCTGCCTGTTGCATAAACAATGACTTTTCATTATAATTACCTCATCCGTTTTATAGTAAATGTACTGCCAGTACCAATATTTCTTATCCGTATGACTGGGTATTAAATGATGTTCGGGTACAAATGGAAAGAAACGACCTCTTGCTTGATGGTCACGTGAATCGCCAGCGATTATATTAACCTTTTCCAAACATTTACCAATTTCTACATCCTCAGCACCATCATGATCGCTACGACATAGTTTTTTATTTGGTATGGCTTTTTCAACAAATCGTCGAACCGCCTCTTTGCTCAAAACATAACCAGCACCGCCCGACATGTATCCCTGAAATAAAGAAAATAATTATAGATTTTGTTTTATTATAAAAATAATGTGATTTATGCTTGTTTTTGATTCTAGGCTGAATTACATACTCTTAAAACATACTATTTTGAATAGACCTTGCAAAATTATAAATTTGAATCTAACACTTATTCATTATTATTTACGTAATTCTTTAAATTCAAATTATTCCGGGAACTTTGTTTGGGAATTCCAGCGAATTTATTTAATTATGGCAACTTAACTTTACTACTGATGTAAATTCACATTCGAAAGGTAAGGCAATGTCTTATGTTTTGACATTTTGAACTGGTGAAAGAAGAGAATAAAAAATGTGCATACTTTAAATTTTTTAAGAACCCTGATTTATTTTATAAAAACGAAAAAACTTGTTAACACTTGCTTCAAAAATTTTAATGATTTGTTATGCAGAGCAGCTCCATTCAAATTGTTTCGATTAGATGCTGAAAATACTGTAAATACTCTTTTTGTTAGTGGTAATGACTTTCCCCCGGGAGTTTTCTTCCTTCTAGCGGGGAATTTTTATTCATAATTGGGCTGAATATCTAAGTAAAACATTAAAATTTGGAAAAATTGTATTTAATCCTCCAATATCCACCAATTTGTTTAACGCTCAATAACCGACAAGGTCTCGGGGACCTCATGTATTAATATAGTAGATTTGTACATTATTACCAAGGCAATTTTAAATATGCACAAAATTTTTTCAATATGCATGCAAATATACCGAAAAAAAAAATAACTTAAAAATATGCACGCGGAAAAACACAACCTAATAAATTGTAATTAGTTGTATTTGAACAAATGTTTATTACAGAGTAAATTATGCGTTTTGCAAGGGAACTTGTCGGTTATCAACGTAGCAATTGTCTTTAATTCTTAACAAATTAAGAAAAGGTGTGAAAATCATGTGAAACCTTTTTAAAACGCTGCCTAAAGGCCACTGAATCTTAAAAAAATCCCACAACCCGTGCTTAAACTGTACACCTTTGAAAATGTTGTTAAAAAGTGTTTGTAGTGAGACGACACCCTGCAAATCAATTTTGATTAAATGGACTACTCCATGGACTGGTCCGATGTAATGCAACCATTGTTAAAAAGTGTTTGTAGTGAGACGACATGTCTTCGTTTTTTAACGACATGTTTTCGTTTTTTAACGAAGTTAAAACTAATCCTCTGGTGTATACAATGGAGTAGTTTTAAGAATTCTCCATTGTAACCTAAAGCTGGGTTTTATGGTCGTAATACTAAATAGACCATGTTTTTTTCCATACGTTTGGGTTACTTTTGGAATAGTCCTAGTCCCTTGTGGGCTACACTTTACACGCGTGTTTGGACTAGTCCTATTATTTGCAGGGTAATTTAAACTCTTATTACTCCGAAAATATTGAACAAATTTTAATAAAACATATATTGTGCACTTCTGGCAGTGTTGCCAAGTTAGGGATTTTCACCCCAAATTTGGGGTTTTCCTTTGCGTTTAGGGTCAGTTTTAGGGACTAAAAAGCAGTTAGGGGGAAATTTAGTGTGTATAAATAGCATTTGGGGATATTTTAGGGTTGATATTATTAAATATTTTCAAAATTACAAAAAGACCAAATGAATTTTAAGGTGATTATTTAATATAAGTTTCATTACATGTAAATGTTCAAATATTATTATATTATAATGCGTTACTGGCACTACCATTTTCGAACGCAACTGTCGAGCGAGCATTCTCAATGGTTAGTATTATTAAAAATTAAATAAGAAACCAAATTGCAATTTCAATAGTTGAATATTTTAAGAGTTAAGGCCTAAACATAATATTCATAGCCTTGCTTAACCTACTCTCAAAAAACAAAAAATAAAAGACATTTGATTCCGTACGGAATGTGCGATTAGATTCGCACCTTGCTTAAGCAAATGACAGTTGCATTAAACTTAGTAAAAAGGTTTCTTAAGTTCAAAATGGTTTTCCTCATATAATTAACATGTATTCGCACATTAGCTTAAGCCAACTTAAGCACATTATGGTTGGGCCTTTAGATATTCTTTAAGCAATGAATGCCAAGTTTTTATTCCGTCTTCTGAAAGCTTAAATTATTTGATTATGAAAACATGTACGTGGACGAGAGGGATGAAAATGTACTAGACGTTTTTTATGAGTTATAATCAGGGACCGAAAATAAGAGTTATTTTTCAATTTTTGAAGAAATAGATCATACATAAATGAACATCGTAGAAAACTTTTAATTACACCATCATGATTTTTAGGCGAAATGCATCCAAAATATTGCATGATATTTAAATTTTTGATTTTTATTTTACAAATCAATGAGAATGGTAAAATTGAAAAAATGACGTGGACGCAGTAGGCAATGGCTGAATGTCCGTTATTTTTAGATAATATTTTTGAAATATTATTCTTGTTGATCCTGCCAGTAGTTATATGCTTGTATATTATATTCATATAGAAATTTGAATGAAGCAGCATATTATTATACATACGGCATCAAGATTTATATATAAGTAGATACTTGGATTGAAATAAATAAAAAAAAATAGTAAAGAAAACGGTATTTCGTTTCAAAGAAAATAATTTTCTTCGCAAAAGGAATTACAAGTTTTTTTAAGGAAGTGGTGAAAACAAACTGAATGTGTCTAGAGATTATATAATGTTCTTCGGACTGTTGAGGAAAACATCCGTAGAAAGCAAATGTTTGTTCTCATTGACCTTATTTTCAAAGCAATATTTTGTAATACTTTGTTTTCATAATTGAAACAAATATAGTTTACCTAAGTTAATCTAAAAAGAAGTGTTTTAGGGGGAAGAACACGTTATTTCGAACAAAAAAATAAATAATTATTAAAGAAAATTGTTTTCGAAGCAATTTTCCTAACAATAATTTTTCATATCTCATTTTACTTATGTTTTGATGGGATAATATGGGTTCCATAAAAAAGCTTATTAAAAATTCTAAAAGCTGCGATCGAAACCGGTCGAACAACGGTTTAGCTTACTAAGTTTATTTGAATTTTAAACTCTAACTCTATGGTTTGTCGAACAACGGCTTCGCTTAAAAGACTTTTCCTTAATTTTTAGTTATTGTGTATTTTAGTAGAACTTTGTTATTATTAATTATTAAAATTATTTGTTTGGCTTGAGGTTTCATGAATAAATTGAAAGCGACTTTATTTTCATTTTTATTTCCTTTTTCATTTAGGCATGTGATGAAAACACATCTTAGGGAACAAGGGTTTTGTTGATTAAGAACTGCTCTTAGTTTTATTCTATCAGCTCGATGAGATATACCGATTTTGGACATATTAAGGCACTTCCACTATATATATATTGGAATCTATCTTATTACGACTTAAGATGTTTTGTCAAAATGCCACAGATATGTATAAAGTATTTTATTTTTTTGTACAAAAGCGCCGATATCGGTAAGTATTGGCGATTTTAAACAAGAATGTTAGAAACATGTCTTGGAACAAGACTGTGAGCAAAATCAAAACAAATGGTAATTTACATACCTACATATGTACGAGTACACGCATACACCTCAACAACATATGACACGTTTACGTTTTTGTAGTAACTACCAACATTTCAAGTCGACCGCAACGTTTACATATCCGCAACATTTACGTAAGAGTAACGAGGTCTTAATAAAGCCAGTTGGATGAACATTAAGAACGTTTTTTTCCAATTTAATTTAAATTTCAAGTTTACCAAAAAACAGGCGATATTAAGTTTTGCAAAATAATTTTATATTTTTTTTCTCAAGGGAGTAAATCTGAAGTAGAAATTTATATAAAAATTAACACAAATAATTTTTTTTTATGTTAATCCCTTAAAAATAAAACCAATATTTAAAAATCGACTTACCTGTTTGACAAATGGCTTAAATTTGCAACCAAAATATATGGGAGTTTCCGACGAATAGGGATAGAGAAGATAACGCAAATTCTCCACAATGGCATAGGTATCATCATCAGCCTTATAAAACCAGTCGGCATCATTTAAATGATTTTCATAAATATATTTATAGGCCTCTTTGGTTTTAGCCCACAAATTATTCCGGCCCTCAGACACATTCAAAGCTACACTACCCAAATCTTTATCCTCCTCTGAGCTCATGAACAATAGTTTATTGCATCGTTTACCCCAGGTGCGTTTTACATGACGTGCTTTAGATTTGTGATTCTTAGGACTTGTCATGACCCAGCACAGCACACGAACCTCATTGTACAATTTCTGGGCCACAGAACTATTTTCGTGATTGTGTTGATGAAATCCCACATCCAATTCGGGACCGGTAGCATCTATAAGATCATGACTAGCATGTGGATCGTTGATATCACCATTTTGGTGGCCATCATACAGCATCCATTCTGGTTTGGCCGGTGTGGATAAAACAAAAAATTCAGCCAAGCAGAAACCCAAAATTAGGCCAAATATCATAGACAACAAGGAACGGCGATTTGAACGAGTAACTGCGTTATAAAAAAAATTAGTTTCGAATTTTGGTTTTAGTCTATTAGATAAAATTACCTTCATTTACTAATGCTCTGCCTAATAATAAAGTAGATGATGACATTTGGTTGCTGTTATTTTTAATTTTTTTGTTTTGTTTGCTGGTGGTTTGATTTCTGTCAAGTGCGCTGATACTAAAACTATTTAGTCTTATGTCTTACTTACTCTCGTTTTTAAATTTTCGTTATTTTTTTTTTATTTTCGTCAATATTTTTTAACAAACATCGACGGTATCACATTTGTTGTTAATTCTTATTATTAATATTCTTTGGTATTGGATTTCGGGATTTTTTTGGCGTCTTCCTGAAGTTTTACATTTTCTGAAAGGAGAAAAGAAATTTTAATTTAATTGTTTTTTTTTTTTAATTTAACTTAAAATAAACAAGGAAACAAAGTTATTCTTATTTATAATTCTAACATCATGATGAAATTTCTAATGCTTACGAATGCTTAACATAATAAAGTAACCTATGAAAGGAAATAATTCCCAGTTTGTATTTTCAAAATATTAAAATTTTTTTTTTTGTTAAATATCTGAATGAAATCTATATACGTACATACATATGTATATACAATTGTAGCGTTACTAACTGATTGATTCATCATCGCACAGCCTAAACGCTTGAAGCTAAAAACTTGAAATTTGGACAGAAGGTTGGTCTCTTCCCAAATCGATGCACTAAAACGGGTAATTAGGTAAAACGGGTAATTAGGTAAAACGGGTAATTAGGTAACCTTATATCTCCAGAACTTAAAGAGATACAAATAAATTTAGTACTTATCATGGTTCTTTAGAGAAATAAGCGTACAGGTGTTTGGTATTTTTTTTTAATTCGGCCCTTTTAGAGAGTAAACGGGTGAAACCTGTATTTTGGAACTTCTTTCTCACCTCATCTACCTTTTAACCCAATAAAAATAGGAATAAAGTTTTTATCGCATTCGAAACAAATCTAAAAAGTACAAATGCAAATTCGGTACTCTAATGACAAGTGTGTGAGTGATAAATTATATTGAAAACAAAAAAAATCGTTTTTATTGTTGTTTTCAATATAATTTCTCACTCACTCACTTGTTTTCATTTTCTAAAAACAGGCAGTTAGTGTTTATTTTGAAAAAAAAATTATTTTAGTGTTGATATTTAATTATTTAATTCTTTTACATCAATTATAATTTGGTACCACTTCACAAACTTAATTTCTTTCCCGCACAATTTCCTAGCATTTTTTTTTGTTTTTGCTTCTTTTTTTCAACTGACAACCAAATTTGACGTTTTATGTTAGCAATAATTGCCAACGAAAATTAACTAACAATTATTGCAATATAAATTGCCGGCATATCTCTGGTAAAGACGAGTTGTAAAGGGCGAAAGTCTTAACTATTTTTGGTACTTTTTTACAAAACATTTTTCTCCATTCATTGACATATACGTATTAATTTCAGTGTTAAAAAATGCTTAACTATGCCTTTGTAATTGCTTAACTTAACTTAAGAAAAAGAACACAGTAAAAGCATAAACAGAAAAAGTGAGAGTAAATAATTTATTTACTATGTATATGTTATCAGCTTAAAGTTTAAACATTCAGCCAAGCAACCACTTAAAAAAAATGCTGTTGCTGTAAGTCATATGTTTTTGTTTTTTTTATGAAGTTGCTTGGCTGCATGAATCAAAAAAACAAGATTGCGCACTCAGCCGTACAAAAAAGAATTTCTACTGCGCATCTACGTCATCATAGACAAAATATGAGTGTTTGTTGTAAAAAATGTAAGAAACACACAAATTCACATACACAAAGTCTTTTGTTTCGTCACACACAAAAATAACGGACCTGCGCAATGCCCAATCTTGTTTCTTTGATTCATGGCTTGGCTGGCTGTTTAAACATTTTTTGACTTTATCGCTGTTGCTTGCTGTTGCAGTAATTAGTTTTGAAAAAATCTTTGACGGTAAGAACTAAAGCTGGAGGTCCACACCACGCGTTACTCGCTTTTTCGCAGCACACGCAGCTGTCAAAAAAGTAGAATCTGTGTAGTTTTACGTAGTAAGTTACATGCACAAAAGCGTAGATGCCTTGAGGCGAAAAGTAGGTTTACTTTCTACTTTTGTAAGCGTCACAAGCAGCGTTCGAACAAATCAGCTGATTTTGACAAATGAAATTTTATTTTTGCTTGTGCTGCTGCTGCATAAAAAGCGTTGCATGTAACTTGAAACGTAAAACGCGAGTAAGGTTAGAAAAGCACGCACTGCGTGGAGGCGAAAACGCGTGATATGGACCTCCAGCTTAAGAATTATGGCGCTGCGTGTAAATCGAAGAATAATTGAAAAATATTTTGATAATGACCAAGCTATGTACATACATATGT
The DNA here is from genome assembly GCA_949318255.1 of Pollenia labialis. NCBI lineage: Eukaryota > Metazoa > Arthropoda > Insecta > Diptera > Polleniidae > Pollenia > Pollenia labialis. The sequence goes on along the minus strand of OX439141.1, from coordinate 26,714,243 downwards.
ATAAAATTTGCTTAGTTTTTATTTTTATTATTTGTAAAAAAGGTTAAAACCCTTGATATGTACATATTTCGTTAAATATACAAATGAATAAGTTTAAGCTGAAAAATAAACAAATTAATTTAAAAAAACATGTGAAGTTTTACTTATTTTCATATGTACATATGTAGGTATGTATTTACATATTTATTGAGAAAAAATACTAAAAACGTTAAAGAAATAGGTACCTAAAAATATGGTTTTGCGTAACTCACTAAATAAAAGAACAAAAAAGGTTTTAAAGCAAAAAAAAAACATCTAACGGTAATGATCTTTAAACAATTCTCTTTGCAAAAATACTAAGAAATTCAAAATATTCAAAATGTATATTAGGGGTATAACCAAAAAAAATACCTATCACGACGGGGTGGCCACTGATGTATATATCAAGAAAACAGTTTTTTGAGATCAATTTGGATAAAATCCTCCCCCCAAAACCGTTTTTTCCATTTTGTTCAAAAAAAGAGTTTCCGTGTTATTTTAACATAATTTTAACTGTTTGGATGTAGTATAATTGGTGGTATAAGGCTTATTTGTGAAATAGTAAAATAGAACTGAATGTTTTTTGTTTTTACAATAGAGATATTAAGGGTCCTCATGATGTCGCTTAAAATTGCCATTTGTGCAAATGCGCAAACTTACGAGTCTTGTTTCATGAAGCCCCTTTTTTACTTTTGTGTAATTTTAAACAATTAATGTCAGTTTGTAAGAAACGTCAATACAAAAATAAATTAAAAATTCAAATTCAAAAATATAAAAATTTGTGTTTAAATTTGTGATTAATATGTATGTATGTATGAGAAATTTGCTTTTAAAAATGCTCAAAGAAAGCCAAAAGACCAATTTACTGAAATTATTGCTAGAATTTATAGTTTGTGATTTATAGACACTTGGATTTTTCATTGAAAACGACGTTAAAATCATTAAAATCATTTACGAGGGCGTAAAAATGCACAGTTTGCACAGATTACGAGACTTATAAACGATATCATGAGGACCCTTATTGTATTTTTAATTAACAAAAAAAAATACAAATACTAAACTTCAAAGTGATTTGGGGGGGAACTTTTTTAACGCCCGCGAAAAAGTGACCCCAATTTTTATCATAGATTTTCATGGTCTATATGGCATGGATAGGTATTTTTTGATAATTTAAAAAATTGTTCAAAAGTTATACCCCTAATGTATATACCTATGAAGTTCCAGCCAGCAACAGCAAAGAAGTAAACTTGCTGACTTTCAGCGCATGAAAAGCAAAAAAAAACATACACACAATTTATTACTTACTTAAGTTGTTGCGTTGCTGACTGATTAAGCAAAGAACATACACATAGCAAGACTAAAAAAATTATTTGCTCTCTCTTTTTCTGCTTTTGCTTACTCTCTATCAAAGTAATAAAAGGCAGCAAAAAATGTAAACAAAGCAAAAGTTTCGGTGCTGTTGCTTTTTTAAAGCAAGCAATTTAAACACTGCTTATAACTAATATTTCTACTGTACAGTTTTGAAGAATCAATGAACAAAGCATTACATTTTTTATTTTGTGTTTCAAACAAAAGTTGTTTTTTTTAAGCAATTGTAAAATATGATTGTACTGTTTTATGCATAATGCCCAAAACAGTACGCAAATGTACTGGTTTTTACACTTTGTACTGTTTTGTTTCAGTCTACAAAAACCAAGATATTAAAAAACCCCTGTTTAAGTCATATTTTGAAAAGTATTCTAATATTTAACAGTACATATGTAGCTTAAAAAAATGTTGTGTTCCAAACAAAAAAGTATTAAAATAATAAGACTTTTGATGCTGTGGTCATTGTTTTCTCATAAATACGCAGTAGAAATCTAAATTATAATGGGTGACTCGCAGCAGTTGTATATTTTCATGTTATTATTTTTAAGACATATGATTTTATGGCTACCTCTTCCAATAGTATTTTCCTTTAAACACCTGAGAAAGACAAAAACAAAATCGAAATTTTGTTTAACATATTATATTTTTTAAATACTAAATAAATACTTATTCCAACACAACTATCTTCAATTTTTAAAATTTTTTTTTAATTTTCGGGCAAGTTCTGGAAATCGAAATCACGTGAAATTGAAAACGTACACATTTGAAAAATTCTCCGGGTTCAAAATTTATAAAAATGCCTAATTGCTGTCAGGACCACTTTTCTCTACCTAAACTACTTTTGAAAAAAAGAAAAGCTACGTTAATTTTTACAAAAATTTTATTGAAAATCTTCAGCATATAAATTTTATTGAAACTTGTTTTTTACTATTTTAATATTTTCAAATTTTGTTAAATAAAAATACACAAAACTATGTTTTTTGTATTTTATAGATTATAGCTGAAATTGGTAAAATTGGCCGTAAATAATTTAAAAATTGTTTGAAATTGGAAAATTAACTTAGGACACATACATACATTTTCTCCTTTCTTATATGGCTTACAGGAATGTTATGGTTTTCCTGTCTTCAAATAAAAAAAAAAAAAAACATTTAGGCCAAATGCTTCGTTTTAGTGTTTTTTTTTTAACGCACATCGAGTAATTTCGTATACGTATAAAATGCCATAAATCGGAAATCATTCCTTTGGCTTTACACATTTTAAGTGTTTTTCGTTATATAATTGTTTCATATTCAATCAAAAGTTTTAAATATATAACAATTTAAATAAATAGTTGTGTTTTCGCCACAAAAAAAATGTACTGTTTTTTCTTGATTGTACTGTTTTTTTGTGTTCAATGTACTGTTTTTCTGAATTTAAAATCTGGTTACCCTAGTGGCAACACTCTTGCGAGTTTGGCAAAAAGTACATTGTCATCTTGAATTTGAAAGGCAACGTTAATTTTGTATGCTTTGTCAAGAAAGTTAAGACTGTGCATCGAAAAAATAATATTTCAAAGCTTTAAATCGGGCCGAAAAAATTACTGGTGAGTATCTAAACGTTCAATTGAAATATTTATTAAGTTTTCATTTTAAAAAATAAATCGCTGCTGAATATTAATGTTTTTGCTGAACCCGTCTGTATATCAAAAACGTATCTTCATTTATTACGATAATACCCAACTCCGCCTCAAGGCGGACTTTACAGTTTGACCCCTTACAGGTCAACGAGTACTCAAAAGAAAAAATTAAGGTCAGATTCATATTTGATTTTTTCAAGGCAAACAAAAAATGTGTCACTAGAGGGTTAAGTGTCTTTAGTGACCTACATATAGTAGAATTTCATGGCAAATCTTTCGCAGAATATCAACCACAACATCACTGTTTTTAAGGCAATATTTGCTTTTTTTCAAACAAGAAATTGCAAAAAGACCCATTTCCAGAAGAATTTGACAGAATGTTGCTTGTAATGTTCTGAATAAATATTTTTAAAGGCACTATGTACATATATAGCAAAAACCTAAGTTTCACACGGCTTTCTAAACTTTTTCACTACACAAGGGTTCAACCTTAAATATGCCATTAAATGAGTTTCATATGTTAACTTTTAAAACGCCGATACACGTATATCTTTTTAGTTCCCTCAACAAAAATCAGTTGGCAGAACATTGTTATTTTATAAAAAAATTTCATTTTGTTGTACAGTGTCATTAAGAAAACTTTACACAAAAACCTTCAATAAAAAATAACCAAATTCGTTTTAAATTAATCGGGGGTGTCATGGAAATCGAAAACGTAAAACGAAAGAATTTGGCAGTTCTTTTTATTAAACTTTTAATCTAATTTTTACAATTTTCGTTAAAGAAATCTGTTTAATAGAGCATTATTTTTATAATAATTGTCAAAAAAAATTTTTTTTTATTATGAAAATCTTATTGAAGAATGACTCTTAGGGCCATTATTACAACTTGCAAATAGTTAAAAGTCGGATTTTGTTGGACCGATAAATAGCTTTGCATTATTACAACTTCCATTTTTTATTGCTGTTATTTTCAATAATAATAATATTTAATAGATGAAAACATAATAAATGAAGGTTTTATAATGCAAAGCTATTTATCGGTCCGAAAAAAATCCGACTTTTAACTATTGGCAAGTTGTAATAATGGCCCTTAAAATCCTTTAATTTTAAGTTTTCGATTTCCATGACACCCCTGAATATCACCAAATCATTAAATTCAAGCTCATACGAAATCGCTTTGATCAGATTACAAAGACACATACAGAAACATCTGTAAACAACCCTGAAAATAATATTGGACCACCTCATCATGGACTGGTCCGATGTAATGCAAGCATAGAGCATGCCATCGTTAAAAAGTGTTTGTACCCTGCAAGTTATATTGGACCACCTGATCCAATTTGATTATGGACTGGTCCGATGTAATGCAAGCATGGACCATGTCATTGTCAAAAAGGGTTTGTAGTGAGACGACATGTCTTCGTTTTTAACGAAATGTTTTCGTTTTTAAACGAAGTTAAAACTAATCCTCTTGTGTATACAATGGAGTAGTTTTAAGACTACTCCTTTGTAATCCAAACCTGGGTTATATGGTTAAATATACCATGTTTTTTCCATACATTTTTATTCTAATTCTTCCAGTCGATACTGAACGAATCGAAATTAGTTTTTCTGCATTGTAAAGGATTTATTTGAGTTTTCACAGCACTGAAAAAATAATATCGATTAAGTATTAAATCACGACTGCCAGAATTAACCCACTGGGGTCAAAATTATGGCATTCAATATCGATCGAAATTACAATACAATTTAAGTGGAAATTCCAATCGATATCTTAAAATTTTGTGGCTCTTGCTTATCACTTTAAATTGGTTTTTGAATTATTTTAGATTTTTGTTTTAGTAAATAATTTGCTGTTAACTGTAACTTATGCCGCAATTGGGCCACATTTACAAAAATTTTAATAGGTATAATTTTAATTTTTCATTAAAATAATTACAGAACTAAACTGCGCGTTGTATTTAAAAATCCAATGGCTTAGAAGAAACTGAATTTTGCAAAAAAATTTTATGGATCGTATGTGCTCAGCAACAAAAAGTATTGATGTATGTACTTTTTTTTAATAAAGCTGTCCAAATATTTAGCGACAATCTATACATAGATAGTACACGGAAAGAATATGGCTTGAACCAAGAAAATGTTGCAAGCACGCATGGCTTGGTTTAAGCAAAATGTTTCTTTATTTAAGAAAATTTTACGAAAAACATACGAACAAAATATAAGTTTAAATCAAGGAATTATATTTAGATTTTGGATTTTCTTGTTCTATGAAATGAAATTGATAACTTAAGAAGAAAAACTTCTTTCCGTGTATTTAAATAATTGACATTAGCTTAGACTAGATAAAATTTAGTCAGTAAATAATTTTATATATGTATGTACATACATAATTTTTTTAATAGTTATGAGGAAGTTTTTATAAATGTATCAGGGGTATTCTGGAAATCGAAAACGCGAAACGCAAGAATTTGGGAGTTGTTTTTAATGCACTTTTAATCTAATTTTTATTATTTTTGTTGTAAAATTCCGTTTAATAGAGAACTTTTTGTATAATATTTGCCATAAAGTTCTTTAATTTTTATTCTTAAATTAATTGAGCATTTTGTTTCATAACAACGCGCCCCACGCTTTTCTTTAAGGGATATGTGAGATTTTTTCCATTTTCATTTAAAAGCTTATGTTGTTTGAAATGTTTCTATTTTTTGACTTTTAGTCGATTTTTTAGTATTCATATTCATTTTGTGTTCACAACTAATCAATATATTAAGGTAAAGAAAATCGTTTCTTAAAATTTTTTTTCTATTTTATTTATTTTTTTTTTTTCGAATAAATGACCAAATATAATAGTTAATGTTATTAAACCAGCAAATCAATATATCAGTTAATATATAAACCATCTATAAAAGCATAAAATTGGGCGTTTAAACTACCGATCCAAACTATATGAATTTGACAACATTTATCGTAGTGCTGCCACATTATTTGTTCCTTAGTCCCAATTTACACTAGGAACATTTCTTGCCGGACAGACGAAGTTTGGTGGCGAGGGGTCGAAAAGGTAGAGTGTGTAGTACATGACTGTCTGTACTAGACATTTTTTCATTTCTCTTTCTTACTTTTCGTAGTTTACATACAAATATTAATTTCTGTCTGACTTTTAATGTTTCATATGTAAACGCTTCAGGTAAGATTAAAGGAGAATTAAAAAAATGTCCGGCAAGAAATGTCCCTAGTGTAAATTGGGACTTAACTAAATATTATATATGGGGAATTGATTTGCAGCTGTGGAGTTTAAACTACACATAAATTTAAGTTTAATTCAACTAACCCAGAGTTTAAACAATAACTGATTTATTAGTCATAAGTGTTTGTGTTTTCCATATTTCTACCGTAATAACACTTAAATACAGTATACAATGAATATTTTCGAACACTGATATCGATTCATATTAAAGACTATACATTAGAGTTGCTCAACTTTTTTATCGACCAAGCGGTTGTCAAAATCGTAATCTACGACGGATTCTAAGAAGATTTGCCCAAGAATCCATGGATCTAAAATCAAAATCGAGCTTCCCGTCTTTAACAACAAAATTCTGTTTTCGAATTTTAAATTTTGTTAAAATATGCTAAAATTGTATTGAAGAAATTTTTCAATCACGCCAAGATTTTGTCAGATGTTGTGTACTGATAACCAAGATATTTGTACCAAATTTGGAAACTTTAGCTCTTGTGGTTCTACAGATTAACTTAATTCTATAATGTCTTTGTATGGGAGATTCCCCGCCCACTTAAAATGTCAACAAAATATATATCCTATAGCACCTCCCAGACCATCGGTAAAGGGTATAAAAAAAACGGAATCGCACCTACTATTACACTATTAATAAAAAGAAAAAATCTATAAAGAATATAAACAGCTGATTAGCAATTAAAAACATTTTTATTTTATTTTGCTTCTGTAACTCGAACTACCTATGTAATTTGATTGGCAGTAGCTCTAAAAGAACAAACTACATACAATTTTCTGTTTTTGGCAGCTCAGCTACTTTTCGTGTAACATGTTCAGTTTGGCCTTTTATTTAACTACTAGCTGACCCGGTCCGCTTTGCTAGCCCTAAGCAAACATTAGTGTTGTATTACTAGACGATTAATATTGAGCTTTAAACGAAATTTACGGCCTTTAATTAAAAATCCATGGAATACCTATCATAAAGTTTTTTTTACAGAATAACTTACATATCGTCACCTAAAATGCAAAAGGCCGTTACTACACTTTATGGTTTTTTACAGGAGAAGGAATAAACGTTATAAATTAAAGACTACTTAAAACTTAATATCCAAATTTTAGATTCAAGCTTAGAAAACAAAGACGGATTTGTTTCTAAAAAAGAAATTAATGGAAAAAAGTACTTTTTAAGCAATGTTAGTTACGGCCTTTTATACTCTATTTTTCTGAAACCAAAAAGCCGTAACTACAAGAATAAAATTGTGCATAAAATAAAACAAATGGTTAAGATAAGAAAATAGTGCTTTAAGGACGTAACTAAAAAAGTTTTTAGGCAAGTGATGTCTTTTTGTATCTATTTATTGTAAGTATTTTAAAACAAAACACAAAATTCCTCATAACTATTAAAAAAATTTATTTAATTTATAAATTTAATTCGAGAAAATAAAATTTAATTAATGTTCTTGTTTTTTTTGGAAAACTGTAGTTACGGCTTTTCGGTTTATGAAATTGTTAGCAGTTACGGCCTTTTGTTTTTCGGAAATAAAGTCGTTATTTTTGGACGTACAAGATTGTTTCGGTTAAGTACGTCATAATCAATCAAAAAGTCAAATTTGAATTTTTGAGTAGTTACGGCCTTTTGCATTTTAGGTGACGATATGGTGTAGATATGGGGTCAATCAAAAAAGAAACACATGTATTTAAGGCAAATTGGAAATTATATTTATTTATTACTTCATCTTAAGGTCAGCGGATAGACAATGTTTTTTTTGTTTGTGTAAAAACGTATAAATTTTTTGGGGTGCCGTGTGAAAAACATGAATTTTAAGCCAGCAACGCGGACCGGGTCAAGCCGTTCTCAAATTATGCGCTTAATAGAAAAAGTGGGCGTAAAAGTAGGCGTGGTAATTTTTTCTTTCGATGAAAACGTAAAATGGATTAATACGAACAGTTAAAAGAAAAATTAGTCAAATCGATGGAGCAGTTTTTTGATTTTAGGTAAATCAAAAAAAGTGGGCGGTGCAAAATTTTCTTTCCGTAAAAACCTAAGTTGGACCATGGCGATCATTTTAAAGAAAATCGTTCAAATCGGTCAAGTCGTTCTCAAGTTATGGATTTTGCCACGCCCCTCCGCCCCCAGACCGAAAATCAAAAATCAGACTTCACAGTGTCACCCGCCTGATATTCAGAAGATTATCTGAAAATTTCTTCAAAATCGGCACAGCCGTTTTGGAGTCCATACGTTACATACACACATACATACATACACACATCCTATTTTATATATGTAGAAAGGTGCGTTTGAGAACTTTTACAGTAAAATGCAGTAAATGAGTAAAATGAAAAAGTTGCTCTCACAAAAAGCTGTCGTACAAAAAAGTACGCGAACGCAAAATTTGTAAAAATTTGTAAAATTAAGGCAACAGCTGATGACAAATAATTGAAGTGTTGAAAAATGTTAACTTTGTATAACACGAACATTTTTGGAAAATGCAAACAAATTATTTTATGTAATCTTTCATATTTTTTTGTTTTTTATTTTATTTTATTTTATTTTATTTTAACATTTTTATTTTTCGAATTTATTCTATAAGCTAAATTTCAGTTATGTATTTTATAAAGCTTTTTTGTAATAGTCCTATTCCTTCAATTTTTCAGAAATGACTTTACACACTATCAGACTATTATATTGTATTTTCTTGTTATAAAGTCATTTCTGAAAAATTGAAGGAATAGGACTATTACAAAAAAGCTTTATAAAATACATAACTGAAATTTAGCTTATAGAATAAATTCGAAAAATAAAAATGTTGAATATAATATAAAGTAACCTTCGGAAGGAAATAACTCCCAGTTTCTATTTATTTTATTTTACTAATTTGTGGCGGGTAAATTTTTTCAAAAGAACATACAAATTGTTTTTGCTATTGATTACTTAATATCCAAATACATCACACTTTTACAACTCAAAAAAATTAACATAAGAAAAAAAGTTTCAAAAGTTTGTATTTAGCCAAATAAATGCTTCACAAACAAGTTTAATTGAGTAATATTTATTCACTTTTTGTTTTGGGTTAATTTTTATTTAAACTTTTCTTTTATTTAACAATTTTTTTACAATTTGTAAGCTTTTTGTTTGTTTACCTTTTGAAACATATGTTATTTTGTTTTACTAAATTTTACTGCAAAAATTTGTAAATACTTAGACAAGAACTGTCACTTTACGCTCTCAATTTGTGTTCTCATTTACTGTATTTTGTGTACGCAATTAAGTAAAATGCAGTAAAGTTCAGTAAAAAATAGTAAAAACTTTTGTGTTCTCGATTTACAAACGAACAACTATTGCAGCTAATTGAATTTTATTATCAAAATTCAGTTGTATGAAGATCCACTTTTTTATTGAAAAATTGTGTCCAGCGACGAAGATCATTTCTGGTTGATTGGATACGTGAACAAGCAAAATTGTCGTATTTATTGTGAAAAAGCATTGCAAGAACTGGTGATGCATCCCGAAAAAGGAACTGTTTGATGTGGATTATGGGCTGGTGGCATCATTTGACCGTACTTTTTCAAAGATGCCGAAGGCAGGAACATTACTATGAATGACGGGCGCACGATTACACATTTTTTTTTGCCCAAAATGGAAGAGCTGGAATTGGCCGGCATGTGGTTTCTTCAAGACGGTGCCAGACGGTGGAGGGGCGAGTTCGGTGAACTGTTTATTTCAAGGTTGGGTGCGGCCAATTGGCCTCCTAGATTTAGCTATTTAACGCCTTGATAATATTTTGTATGGGGCTATGTTTAGGTTCATGTCTATACAGGCCTTCAATGCCGCATGGTTAAGAAAGTACATAGGACAAAACTCTTCTCATCAAAAACAACCGTCCTATTTCCCTGACAAACCCCAGTAGATCGACTGGATTACATCCAGCAAAACACAAACAAAACAGTTCATCGTGAAATATATCTCTTGGCCATTTCTGCCTGCATCCTAGGACAGTGGCACAGTACATACTTAGTCGTCTCTAGCTCCTCAGCATCCTCGCATAAACTTCTGTAGTCCGGTATGGTATTGTCCCATTTACTTGTAAAAGCCTAAACACAACAATTACCCGTCAATAACCCTATAAGGGCCCTGAGACCACTCCTATCCAATTCTAATAGAACCCTGGTTTCCGCTGCGCCAAAATTAAGCCGTAACGCCCTAGATACCCTGCAATCCGTTCTTTCCTTCCAGAACCGGTTGACGGTACCGCGGAATCTTTTCCGTATTACCTCATAGTAGTGACAATAAGGGGTGGGGGGTTTACCCCCACCCCGTCTCTTACCTCTAAGTCAAGATTCGAACCCTCTCTCGCGAGTTTGTCAGCCACCTCATTACCATCCACCTTGTAGTGTCCGGGTACCCGGACTCAATGCTCTGAGCGCATACTGACTATCGACGTTAATTGGAAGACATTGCACTCATCCGGGAGTTTGGAGGATATTTTCACGTCAGTGTCAGCAATATAAACACCGGCACCAGTGCCAGCGTCTATCTCGGACCCGATAGTTACTACTAGTCTTTTACATTCTAAGCGGGATGGTTAAAAAAATTCATCATAAAAGTCGAAATAAAAAAAACACAAGAAATAACCAACACCTATTATTGCCCAGAAGAGAAGTATTTTCTTAAAAATTTGAAATAGCTTTAATTAAATTTTACCGTCTACTTACCAATATTAATTTGAATATTTTTGAAGCCTTTTCAATATAAAATTGCGGATATTCTTACTACTTCAATGGTCTTTTACTTAAATTTTCGACTAGAATTAAAACGCGACTTTTTTATATGTGACATACTACCGCCGCTCTTGTTGAAACTCTTATTAAAACTAAAAATACTCTGAACTCTGATAAGAAATTTAATGTATATAATCGTTTTCTCGTGTTTTAGAAAGACAATTTTTGCATTTGTTTCTTGGAAACATATTTAATAAAATGATATGCAATAAAAATTTAACAAAATTATCGAAGTACATATCTTTGAAAAGTACATTAAAAACTTCTGGGGAGCGAGAAAAAAACGCACATGATCGTTTAAAAAACAATGCTTGTGCAGGAAGTTAAAATTAGAAAAAAAATACTTAAAAACGTGGTAGTCAAGATTCTTCAATATTTTCTTAACTTAACAATATTTAAAATATTCGTGTTATTCAAAAGTCAACCAGCTTCGGCCCCACTGAAATTAATTTTTTCAAGAACCCTCTTCCTAATTACGACTTGTTTACACCTTTTCTAAATTAAACAGTGTGGCACTTTCGTTCCTTTACCTGATCCGAACATATTATTTCAGAAACTAAACGTTTCTACAGGCAATTTATTTTCTGAGAAATATGTTGCATATATATTACATGTTCTACATTTTTTTTCACGTTTGTACAAAAAATACAAATGTAAACATGTTGCATATTTTACCCTCACTTATTATTTATTTAAGTATTAAGTTTTGTACAACAAGAGTTGTAATTTAAAATAGTTAATTGTGTTCGACAGAAGTTGAACAACATGTAATATTTCGAGTGATTATGGGAAACGTTAAAAGGTGTTACATGTATATTTTTCTAAGAAAAGAAATCGTCAAACGTTTTTGAACAATTCCATTTTTTTGTGATGGTTGAACAGCGAATAAAAGTTTTTTCATTAGAAGCGAAGCATTTTCGAAAGATGTTTCATCACCATCGTTTATAGCAATTTTCAACATTTGTAAAAGTTGTGATTTAAATTAAAGGCGTTTTAATTGTTAAAAATTTTTATTTTGCTTTTATAAATCTTTTAAAAGAAAAACGGCAAGAAAAATTTTATGGCATAACAAGTTGAAAAATGGCTTAAAAAATGGCTAATAGCTAAAAGCATTTTTTTAATGGCTAAATCTAGCCACTAAATTGTTTTTTAAATAACTGTTTTCCAAAGTGCATATCGTCATAAAAAATGCTTAAGGGCCGATCTAAATTTTTCATGATTTTTCAAGAGCGATAAGAAACTTAATAAAAAGCAACTTTGTGATAAAAAATTGTATTATCATTGTTTCAAACTTGTTTCTTGCCAGCAAAAATCGTTGTTATAATTCTAAGAGTTGGCTTTCTATTTAGTTTTTTTTTCTCTCCTTAAATTTTTTTTAAAATGACGCTAGGCCCTTTTGCATTTTCTATGCCGATATGTTTATCTAAAGCAAATTATTTAGACTTTGATTTCGTTTCAGAGTAAAGGTTTGCTAGCACTTTACTTGACAAGGTGGTATTACAACAATACAAAAAAAAAACAACAGGCAAACAAAAAAAAATAACCAGCTGTTGCTTTGAGACACTGCTGTTGCATATCATAAATGCGATTTTTACAAATTGGGGATTCACAAGGCAGTCATAAAGTTGTAAAGTCATATGCCTTAAAATAATTATAAGAAATATAAATGACTGCTGTGGGCAACCGTTTATAATTTAGATTTCTACTGTACAGTTATGACGAATCAATTAGCAAAGCATTAAAATTTTTATTTTGTTTGAAACATAACAATATTTTTTTAAAAAATTGTAAAATATTATTTAGGACATTATGACGATATGACTTGATAGCACACCTTGTGAAACCCCCAAATATAAAAACAAACTTCATGCATCAAGTTACCACAGGAAATGAAGAATAAATTCAAAATTTATTATTTATAGCGGATGCATCCAGAAAAATCCATGAAAATTTCTAAAACAAAATTTTAATTCGTTTAATTTATTGTAAAATTTTTTTAATCTGTACCCATGTTCTGTAACTGCCGCGTCGATAAACTTTTTAATAGGAATGTGAAAAATTAAACAAAAAATGGCGTTAATTGAAACAAACAACGGTTTGCATACACTTCACCGAAGGAGGGTAACCCTCCTGTTATAAGACCGTAAAACTTGTATATAAACTAATTTTTCATTCAATATTTCAATTTCATACTCTTAATATCTTACATAATTTTAATAAAATTAGTTTAGTCTTCTTTATTACATAAACAAAAATTATGTACCAAAAAAATTAATAAAAATAATACAATAATTAACGCATAGAAAATTTAAACAATAATAATAAAAATTAAATAAACATTTATGGCAAAAATTATTAAATAAATAATAATCTATTGTATATGTACATGAAGTTTTTTTCCTGATAATTTACGAGAAATTTTAAAAATTTTAATTTTAAACTAATTTTATTGTAGTAAAAATCTGTTTTTTATTTAAGATGACTAAATTATTTTATGACTCCGGAGTTTCGTCTTCCTGCTGCGTTAGTTCTACAGGTGGTGACTCCGTTTCACCCACCTTTAATCTTGCCGGTAAAGGCTCGGGAGCATTTATTAGACCATAAGGTCGAAGATGATAGATGAAATAGTCGAAGACATACATTTGATTTGGTGTAACATAGTGAAATGAAATGGCATAATCGGAACAGCAATCAAGACCCTAAAAAGAGATTATTAAAAATAAAAAAAGTAATATTAAAATATTTGTTTCTTTTACAACAACACAACATTTATAACATTCTCTATCGATCAAAATTATACTATAAATTTCCATCGATATAATATACTGAAATTTTCCTTCATGATATAAAAATTAATGTAAGTACAGAGCAGCACGTAATTCTTCGGTGTATATGCCGTATGTATATGCCATCTGGCACGGAGGTGCGCGAACTGACGGCATACGCAAGGAGGAAGGGCGCGATCCTTGTATTGGGCTGCGATGCTAATGCTCATCATAGCCAATTGTGGAGCGCGGATATAAACAAAAGGGGTGAGTTAATGTTTGATTTTATAACTACTAACAATCTTATTATCTGTAATATGGGTAACACGCCGACGTTCAGAAATAAGGATAGGCAGGATGTGATAGATCTGACATTGGTGAACCGTGACTAGCAACTTGTTGTTGATTGGAGGGTGGCAACGGACTGTACTTTTTCAGACCACAGTCGTATTACCTTCACATTGAATTTTGACCAACCTAGGGTTGCTCCGCTTAGGATCCCGAGGGGGACAAAATGGGACTCTTTTAGGAAAAGCGCCTTGGGCATCTTGCTGCCGACTGATCTGGAGGGTGTTGTGAACAAGTTCACTCATCTGTTAAGGGAAAGCCATGGGCAGTCCTGCCCGGTTACATTTCCGGGCAGGCGTAAACAGCCTAAATGGTGGACCAGGGAACTTCACGTTCAAAGGTCTACGGTTAGGAAACTGTTTAATAGGGCAAAGCTTACCAGAAGATTGGAACAATCACAGGATGCAGTTCAACAGGTATAAGGCGGATCTGAAAAGGGCAAAGCGACTATCATGGAGACAATTTTGGGTATCCATCGATAACGTCAACGAGCTGTCAAGATTCCGACGGATTTTATCCAAGGACACTAAGGCCCTGGGATACATCCAAAGGAATGACGGCTCATGGACTGAATCTAGCTCTAGGACCCTGGCCTTACTCATGGAGACTTTCCCGGGTGCATTGAAACCGGAGGTATGGAAGATGGTCAGTGGGACGTGATGTCAATGACATCGGATCATACCTCCGCTTGCGTCGAGGAAATGGTCACAAGGGAGAAGCTGGCGAGGGCGGTGAATACTTCCGGCCCATACAAATCACCGGGTCCGGATGGCATTTTTCCGGCCTTGCTTTGCAACATCCCGGATGATGCATCATTTCTGCTGATGAATATATTCAAGAAGTGCCTCAGTAGGTATCTGCCTAGGGGGTGGAGAGGTTAGGGTGATTTTTATACCCAAGGCTGGTAAAGCGGGCCACTCGAAACCGGGGGATTTTAGACCTATTAGTCTGTCTTCATTCTTGTTGAAGGCCCTTGAGAGACTAATAGATTTCTATCTTAGGGGTAATATAGAGACCCGCCTTATTAGCAACGCTCAGCATGCCTACCTGAAGGGTAAATCTGTTGAGAGTGCGTTACATGAGGTGGTGGGTTGTATTGAGCACGGTCTGAGGCATAGGGAATATACTCTCGCCGCGTTTCTAGATATAGTGGGAGCCTTTAATAACATTAGGATTGAGGCGACTAAGGGTTCGTTGATGGAGTTGGGAGTCGAGGACTTTCTGGTAGAGTGGATAGTCCGAATGCTTAGCAGTAGGATTATGAACTCGAGCCTGGGGGGATCATGTGATAAGAAGGATGATTACCAGGGCGACACCACAAGGGGGGTTTTTGTCGCTTCTACTGTGGTTGCTTGCGGTCAACGGGATTCTCAGATCATTTGATTCCATGGGTAGGAAAGTTGTTGCCCATGCGGACGACATAGTTTTGCTGGTCAGGGGAAAATTTCTGTCCACGATCGGAGAACTTATGCAGGTGATGCTGGGCGATCTATCGACATGGGAAAAGAATTGGGGGCTGTGTGTTTACCCTGTGAAGACTGAGCTGGTGCTATTTACCAAAAGGTACAGGATAGAGGGATTTAGGAGGCCAGTGCTAGATGGCGTCGGGCTACCTCTATCGACCGGTGCAAAGTACTTGGGTAGAAATACTCAGGAGAGGATGAGAAGGGGACTCAATGCCTACTACACATGCAGGAACTCCATCGGTAAGAACTGGGGTCTGAGGCCGGATATGGTTAACTGGATTTACACATCGGTGGTTAGGCCTATACTTACCTATGGATGCACCGTTTGGTGTAGTGCGTTGAGAGTGGATAGCTGTAGGAAGATGCTCAGAAAGGTTCAAAGGAGTGCATCTCTTGGCATCACAGCCGCAAGGAGAAGCACTCCACAGGCAGCGCTGGACATCCTACTATATCTATCCCCAATTGAACATTATGTAAGGAGTGTGGCTGCTAGGAACTTACTTAGACTTTATTATTCCTGAGGGAATTCCGGATCATAGGACTATGACCCTGGACTTCGGTGCAATACCCCCAGTGGAGTTCCCTGATAGGTAAATTTGGAATGGATCCAATAGACTGTTTGAGGGGTGGGCAGTATTTACGGATGATCCAAGATGGAAACCGGCACTGGCGCCGGTGTATATATCGCGGACACCGAAGTGAAAAGGTCATTCAGACTCCCTGATGAGAGCAGTGTCTTCCAGGCTGAGATCCTAGCGATATAGAGAGCGACGGAGGTGAACCTGGATCACATCGTGGGTGGATCTGTTGTGACAATTTACGTCGATAGTCAGGCGGCGCTTAGGGCATTGACAAATAATACGGTGCGATTGCGCCTGGTCGTTCGGTGTAGGAATGCTGTTAGGGAACTCATAGAGTCATTCAATGTAAGGCTGTGTTGTGTACCTGGACACTGCATGGTTGATGGAAATGAGGTGGCGGACGAACTTGTATAGGGGGCTCGAATCTGGAGTGATATGGGGTGATATGGGAGAAATCCCGTGAGGACGTTAACTGATCCTGGGGGGAACAGAACGGATTGCAGGGTGTCTAGGGCATTATGGCCCAGATTAGACGCGGGGGCAACCAGGGTTCTACTAGCAATGGACAGGGGTGGTCTAAGAATGCTTATACGGTTCTTGACGGGTCATTGCCCTGTTAGGGCTTTTACGGGCAAATGGGACAACACCATACCGGACTTCTGCAGGTTGTGCGATGATTCTGAGGAGCTGGAGACAATCGAGAATGTATTGTGCCATTGTCCTAGGATGCAGGGTCTCACACAGAAGTGACTAGGAGATAGATTTCACGACGAACTGGGGTGCATCGCTAGATGTAGTCCGGCTAATCTACTGGGGCTTGTCAGGAAAATATTGCGGTTGTTTCTGTTGAGGGGACTGTAGAGAGGGTATAGTTCTACGTGGTACCTACTAACTACTAACTTTCTTACAACTTTCTTAATTCTATCCACCTCATACTTCTTTTCTTAACTTTTCTTTTGCTATCATTGAAGGGATTCACAATGGACCGCATTGGTCTCCAAGTGGAAATGTGCAATTGAGCACATAACCCTTCTTAACCTAACCTAACAGAGCAGCACGATTTTTTAATTAGTGTAAATCTGACTTAAAAATCTGCCTGTTGCATAAACAATAACTTTTCATTATAATTACCTCATCCGTTTTATAGTAAATGTACTGCCAGTACCAATGTTCCTTATCCATATCATCGGGTATTAAATGATTTTCGGGTACAAATGGAAAGAAACGACCTCTTGCTTGATGGTCACGTGAATCGCCAGCGATTATATTAACCTTTTCTAAACATTTACCAATTTCTACATCCTCATCACCATCATGATCGCTACGACATAGTTTTTTATTTGGTATGGCTTTTTCAACAAATCGTCGAACCGCCTCTTTGCTCAAAACATAACCAGCACCGCCCGACATGTATCCCTGAAATAAGGAAAATAATTATATATTTTGTTTTATTATAAAAATAATGTGATTTATGCTTGTTTTTGATTCTAGGCTGTATTACATACATCTAATATGTATTTTCTTCGACCTTTATTATTTTAATATACAAATTAAATTCTCGAGCTTAGGGTCTTATTTTTTATATAAAAAACTTTTTTTATAAATTTATTAAAAACCAATATTTCGGCACTTCTTTGAGTGCCTTCTTCAGGGGGTTTTTTTTTATTCAATTCAATTTTTTTAATTTTGTCAATTTTTTATATTAAAACAAATTGTTAATTTTTTGTTAAAAAGAAAAAAAAAACCTGAAGAAGGCACTCAAAGAAGTGCCGAAATATTGGTTTTTAATAAATTTATAAAAAAAGTTTTTTATATAAAAAATAACACCCTAAGCTCGAGAATTTAAAATGTATACTGAATTACATACTCTTAAAACATACTAGCGGTTTTCACCCTTGATAGTAATGCCCCTTGTAGTCCTTGTAAATTTTATTAATTTAGTAAAAGTAATAAGATTTACAACACTGCAACAACAAAATGTATTAGACTGAAATTTACTACGCTGTTGTTGAAAAATCCAACAAAAAGCTTTAGTAAACACGTTTTTAAAATTACCCAGAATAAAACCCTTGAAGAAACTATATTTGTCTCTTTTCCTCACTCAGCAACTTCATTAATTTACAATAAAAACAAAAAAGACTCTCATGCTTTGTAGTATAAAATCGTATTAGGAAAAGCAGAGTTGTACACTTAATACAAAGGGTGAAAACCGCTACTATTTTGAATAGACCTTGCAAAATTATAAATTTGAATCTAACACTTATTCATTAATATTTACGTAATTCTTTTAATTCAAATTATTCCGGGAACTTTGTTTGGGAATTCCAGCGAATTTATTTAATTATATCAACTTAACTTTACTATTGATGTAAATTCACATCCGAAAGGTAAGGCAATGTCTTATGTTTTGACATTTTGAACTGGTGAAAGAAGAGAATAAAAAATGTGCATACTTTAAAATTTTTAAGAACCCTGATTTATTTTATAAAAACGAAAAAACTTGTTAACACTTGCTTCAAAAATTTTAATGATTTGTTATGCAGAGCAGCTCCATTCAAATTGTTTCGATTAGATGCTGAAAATACTGTAAATAATCTTTTTGTAAGAGCTAATGACTTTCAGCCCAATTATGAATAAAAATTCCCCGGGAGTTTTCTCCCTTCTCCCATTTTTCCTATATAAATTCAATTGTAATAATAGAAAAGGGAAAAAACTCGCGGGGAATTTTTATTCATAATTGGGCTGAATATCTAAGTAAAACATTAAAATTTGGAAAAATTGTATTTAACCCTCCAATATCCACCAATTTGTTTAACGCTCAATAACCGACAAGGTCTCGGGGACCTCATGTATTAATATAGTAGATTTGTACATAATTACCAAGGCAATTTTAAATATGCACAAAATTTTTTAAATATGCATGCAAATATACTGAAAAAAATAACTTAAAAATATGCACGCGGAAAAACACAACCTAATAAATTGTAATTAGTTGTATTTGAACAAATGTTTATTACAGAGTAAATTATGCGTTTTGCAAGGGAACTTGTCGGTTATCATCGTAGCAATTGTCTTTAATTCTTAAAAAATTAAGAAAAGGTGTGAAAATCATGTGAAACGCTGCCTAAAGGCCACGGAATCTTAAAAACATCCCCCAACCGTGCTTAAACTGCGCACCTTTGAAAATGTTGTTAAAAAGTGTTTGTAGTGAGACGGCACCCTGCAAATCCATTTTGATTAAATGGAGAACTCCATGGACTGGTCCGATGTAATGCAACCATGGATCATGTCATTGTTAAAAAGTGTTTGTAGTGAGACGACATGTCTTCGTTTTTTAACGGCATGTTTTCGTTTTTTAACGAAGTTAAAACTAATCCTCTTGTGTATACAATGGAGTAGTTTTAAGAATACTCCATTGTAACCTAAAGCTGGGTTTTATGGTCCTACCTCGGGACATCGTAATGCTAAATAGACCATGTTTTTTCTATACGTTTGGGTTACTTTTGGAGTAGTCCTAGTCCCTTGTGGGCTATACTTTACACGCTTGTTTGGACTAGTCCTATTATTTGCAGGGTAATTTAAACTCTTATTACTCCGAAAATATTGAACAAATTTTAATAAAACATATATTGTGCACTTCTGGCAGTGTTGCCAAGTTAGGGATTTTCACCCCAAATTTGGGGTTTTCCTTTGCGTTTAGGGTCAGTTTTAGGGACTAAAAAGCAGTTAGGGGGAAATTTAGTGTGTATAAATAGCATTTGGGGATATTTTAGGGTTGATATTATTAAATATTTTCAAAATTACAAAAAGACCAAATGAATTTTAAGGTGATTATTTAATATAAGTTTCATTACATGTAAATGTTCAAATATTATTATATTATAATGCGTTACTGGCACTACCATTTTCGAACGCAACTGTCGAGCGAGCATTCTCAATGGTTAGTATTATTAAAAATTAAATAAGAAACCAAATTGCAATTTCAATAGTTGAATATTTTAAGAGTTAAGGCCTAAACATAATATTCATAGCCTTGCTTAACCTACTCTCAAAAAACAAAAAATAAAAGACATTTGATTCCGTACGGAATGTGCGATTAGATTCGCACCTTGCTTAAGCAAATGACAGTTGCATTAAACTTAGTAAAAAGGTTTCTTAAGTTCAAAATGGTTTTCCTCATATAATTAACATGTATTCGCACATTAGCTTAAGCCAACTTAAGCACATTATGGTTGGGCCTTTAGATATTCTTTAAGCAATGAATGCCAAGTTTTTATTCCGTCTTCTGAAAGCTTAAATTATTTGATTATGAAAACATGTACGTGGACGAGAGGGATGAAAATGTACTAGACGTTTTTTATGAGTTATAATCAGGGACCGAAAATAAGAGTTATTTTTCAATTTTTGAAGAAATAGATCATACATAAATGAACATCGTAGAAAACTTTTAATTACACCATCATGATTTTTAGGCGAAATGCATCCAAAATATTGCATGATATTTAAATTTTTGATTTTTATTTTACAAATCAATGAGAATGGTAAAATTGAAAAAATGACGTGGACGCAGTAGGCAATGGCTGAATGTCCGTTATTTTTAGATAATATTTTTGAAATATTATTCTTGTTGATCCTGCCAGTAGTTATATGCTTGTATATTATATTCATATAGAAATTTGAATGAAGCAGCATATTATTATACATACGGCATCAAGATTTATATATAAGTAGATACTTGGATTGAAATAAATAAAAAAAAATAGTAAAGAAAACGGTATTTCGTTTCAAAGAAAATAATTTTCTTCGCAAAAGGAATTACAAGTTTTTTTAAGGAAGTGGTGAAAACAAACTGAATGTGTCTAGAGATTATATAATGTTCTTCGGACTGTTGAGGAAAACATCCGTAGAAAGCAAATGTTTGTTCTCATTGACCTTATTTTCAAAGCAATATTTTGTAATACTTTGTTTTCATAATTGAAACAAATATAGTTTACCTAAGTTAATCTAAAAAGAAGTGTTTTAGGGGGAAGAACACGTTATTTCGAACAAAAAAATAAATAATTATTAAAGAAAATTGTTTTCGAAGCAATTTTCCTAACAATAATTTTTCATATCTCATTTTACTTATGTTTTGATGGGATAATATGGGTTCCATAAAAAAGCTTATTAAAAATTCTAAAAGCTGCGATCGAAACCGGTCGAACAACGGTTTAGCTTACTAAGTTTATTTGAATTTTAAACTCTAACTCTATGGTTTGTCGAACAACGGCTTCGCTTAAAAGACTTTTCCTTAATTTTTAGTTATTGTGTATTTTAGTAGAACTTTGTTATTATTAATTATTAAAATTATTTGTTTGGCTTGAGGTTTCATGAATAAATTGAAAGCGACTTTATTTTCATTTTTATTTCCTTTTTCATTTAGGCATGTGATGAAAACACATCTTAGGGAACAAGGGTTTTGTTGATTAAGAACTGCTCTTAGTTTTATTCTATCAGCTCGATGAGATATACCGATTTTGGACATATTAAGGCACTTCCACTATATATATATTGGAATCTATCTTATTACGACTTAAGATGTTTTGTCAAAATGCCACAGATATGTATAAAGTATTTTATTTTTTTGTACAAAAGCGCCGATATCGGTAAGTATTGGCGATTTTAAACAAGAATGTTAGAAACATGTCTTGGAACAAGACTGTGAGCAAAATCAAAACAAATGGTAATTTACATACCTACATATGTACGAGTACACGCATACACCTCAACAACATATGACACGTTTACGTTTTTGTAGTAACTACCAACATTTCAAGTCGACCGCAACGTTTACATATCCGCAACATTTACGTAAGAGTAACGAGGTCTTAATAAAGCCAGTTGGATGAACATTAAGAACGTTTTTTTCCAATTTAATTTAAATTTCAAGTTTACCAAAAAACAGGCGATATTAAGTTTTGCAAAATAATTTTATATTTTTTTTCTCAAGGGAGTAAATCTGAAGTAGAAATTTATATAAAAATTAACACAAATAATTTATTTTTATGTAAATCCCTTAAAATTAAAACCAATATTTAAAAATCGACTTACCTGTTTGACAAATGGCTTAAATTTGCAACCAAAATATATGGGAGTTTCCGACGAATAGGGATAGAGAAGATAACGCAAATTCTCCACAATGGCATAGGTATCATCATCAGCCTTATAAAACCAGTCGGCATCATTTAAATGATTTTCATAAATATATTTATAGGCCTCTTTGGTTTTAGCCCACAAATTATTCCGGCCCTCAGACACATTCAAAGCTACACTACCCAAATCTTTATCCTCCTCTGAGCTCATGAACAATAGTTTATTGCATCGTTTACCCCAGGTGCGTTTTACATGACGTGCTTTAGATTTGTGATTATTAGGATTTGTCATGACCCAGCACAGCACACGAACCTTATTGTACAATTTCTGGGCCACAGAACTATTTTCGTGATCATGTTGATGAAATCCCACATCCAATTCGGGACCGGTGGCATCTATAAGATCATGACTAGCATGTGGATCGTTGATATCACCATGTTGGTGGCCATCATGCAGCATCCATTCTGGCTTGGCCGGTGTGGATAAAACGAAAAGTTCAGCCAAGCAGAAACCCAAAATCAGGCCAAATATCATAGACAACAAGGAACGGCGATTTGAACGAGTAACTGCGTTATACAAAAAATTAGTTTCGAATTTTGGTTTTAGTCTATTAGATAAAATTACCTTCATTTACTAATGCTCTGCCTAATAATAAAGTAGATGATGACATTTGGTTGCTGTTATTTTTAATTTTTTTGTTTTGTTTGCTGGTGGTTTGATTTCTGTCAAGTGCGCTGATACTAAAACTATTTAGTCTTATGTCTTACTTACTCTCCTTTTTAAATTTTCGTTATTTTTTTTTATTTTCGTCAATATTTTTTTACAAATATCGACGGTATCACATTTGTTGTAAATTCTTATTATTAATATTCTTTGGTATTGGATTTTGGGATTTTTTTTTGCGTCTTCCTGAAGTTTTACATTTTCTGAAAGGAGAAAAGAAATTTTAATTTTATTGTTTTTTTTTTTGAATTTAACTTAAAATAAACAAGGAAACAAAGTTATTCTTATTTATAATTCTGACATCATGATGAAATTACTAATACTTACGAATGCTGAACCTAATAAAGTAACCTATGAAAGGAAATAATTCCCAGTTTGTATTTTCAAAATATTAAAATTTTTTTTGTTAAATATCTGAATGAAATCTATATACATACATACATACATACATACATACATACATACATACATACATACATACATACATACATACATACATATGTATTTACAATTGTAGCGTTACTGACTGATTGATTCATCATCGCACAGCCTAAAGGCTTGAGCTAAAAACTTGAAATTTGGACACGAGGTTGGTCTCTTCCCAAATCGATGCACTAAAACGGGTAATTAGGTAACCTTATATCTTCAGATCTTAAAGAGATACAAAAAAATTTAATACTTATCATTGTTCTTTAGAGAAATAAGCGTACATGTGTCTGGTATTTTTTTTTTATTCGGCCCTTTTAGAGAGTAAACGGGTGAAACCTGTATTTTTGAACTTTTTTCTCACCTCATCTACCTTTTAACCCAATAAACATAGGAATAAAGTTTTTATCGCATTCGAAACAGATCTAAAAAGTACAAATGCAAATTCGGTACTCTAATGACAAGTGTGTGAGTGATAAATTAAAAAAAAAAATTATAAAAAAATTCGTTTTTATTGTTGTTTTCAATATAATTTCTCACTCACTCACTTGATTTCATTTTCTAAAAACAGGCAGAGTGCAAGGTATATTTACACAAGGTAGACTCATTTGGGAGTGTAGACATGCTGCTCTATAAAAATAACCGAGTGGAACGGAATTGTCAAAATTGTCTTCATATAAATTTAACGCACACATGTACAAATTTTGGCTCATATACACGGAATTTGACATTGGTGTTCCAACTTAGGTAAACAGCTGACAAACATATGGGCCAACGAGTTTACCTTGTGTAAATATACCTAGGCAGAGTGTTTATTTTGAAAAAAAAATATTTTAGTGTTGATTTTTAATTATTTAATTCTTTTACATCAATTATAATTTGGTACCACTTCACAAACTTAATTTTTTCCCCGCACAATTTGCTACCATTTTTTTTCGTTTTGCTTCTTTTGTTTTGGCAACAATTGCCAACGAAAATTAACTAACAATTATTGCAATATAAATTGCCGGCAATAAATATGTGCTTAGAAGAAACTGAATTGTGCAAAAACAATTTTATGGATCGTATGTGCTCAGCAACTAAAAGTATTGATGTATGTACTTTTTTTTAATAAAGCCGTCCAAATATTTAGCGACAATCTATACATAGATAGTACACCGAAAGAATATGGCTTGAACCAAGAAAATGTTGCATCGTCGAAGCCAAAAATTACTTATTTTAAATATATGCGTGCGTGGCTTGGTTTAAGCAAAATGTTTCTTTATTTAAGAAAATTTTACGAAAAACATACGAACAAGATGTAAGTTAAAATCAAGGAATTATATTTAGATTTTGGATTTTCTTGTTCTATGAAATGAAATTGATAACTTAAAAAGAAAAACTTCTTTCCGTGTATTTAAATAATTGACATTAGCTTAGACTAGATAAAATTAAGTCAGCAAATAATTTTATATATAAGAAAAATATACAGAGGTATTTATTTACCCACGCTTTTCGTTATTGTTTATACACATATTTATAACACAAGTAATAAGAACAGCTATGGTTGTGCGTTGCAAAAAGTATGGTTATTATTGCCGGTTCACACACGTCAAGTTTGACTCGTCAAGTCTTGAGTTTTTAGGAGAGACGGTAAAAGAAATGGCATTCTCTTTTCCCTTCTCTCCCAAAAGCTAAAGACTTGACGAGTCAAACTTGACGTGTGTGAACCGGCACTTACTTATACTTATTTTGGTACTTTGTTGTTTTTTAACTAGCTCTTTTTAAATTTTCATGATACGTACACTTTGGACTACTCAATACCTTACCCCACTCAATATTCGTATTTTGCTTGCCAAAACCTATCTTATACCTTCTTTGTTGTATGGATGTGAAGTGTTTGCCAACCTTGATTCTACTACTAAGAAAAAACTTACCGTGACTTATAACTCCATATTAAGATATCTTTTCAACTTAAGAAAATATGATCATATCTCAGCATTTGAGAATCGTCTTTTTGGGGTTAACATTATTGATCTTTTGGAGATAAGAACTTTGTTACTTTTTCATAAAATTCTTGTCACATGTGAACCAAAATACTTATTTAACAGATAAGTCCCTACTCTATCTAGAAGATATAATGATATGATACAAATCAGATATAGAACCTCTTTCTCTGAACATCATTTTTATATTTTTGCTATACGTCTTTGGAACGAGCTACAGCCAAATCTACAATTTATTAGTAACGCTTTGCAATTCAAAAAAGAAATTTTTAAACATTACAATTAACCATAATTGTTTTTGATTTGTTTTAAAATTGTATAAAGTATGCTTGTATTGCTCTTGCCAATGTATAATTTTTTATAATTTTTTATTTTTTTTATGTTCCTTTTTATAACATTATTTTAAATTATATATTTTTTTTTTTATTGTAATAATTATGCTAATTAACATTGTAATAATTCTGTGCGATAATAATAAGATTCTAAATCTTGTAGCACAGAAACACAAATTAAATAAATAAAATAAATAAATAAAATAAAAAAAATGCACTATTGAACCTAGAAATATAAAATTGTGCATGCAAGGTCCTGAGTAAATGAGAATCTGTAAAAGGGATATTTTTGGAACTCTTTCGTTCTTTAACTGGTACTTTTTAAAATGTTCGTTAATATTGCACCTATAAAGCGGATTAGAATAACTGTTTGGTTCATTTTTGTTTTACAACTGGTCGTTTTTTAATCTTGAAACAAAAATTTTGGCATACAAATACAAATGTCAACATCTAAAATTACACTTATATGCCTTCTACACAGATTAACACCTAAAATTTACTATCAATTTGCGAAGATGTTAACATCTTCCTATACGAAATACAAATGGCTAAAAATCAACATATTTACAAGATTTTCATGCCTATCACATTGTGCTCCAAGTGGCAGTAAATTCTATTATTGTTGTGGCATCACTTTCAAAGAGACGTTTGTTTTTGAAAACAGCGTTGCCATTTGTCAATTTATCCCTTTTTACAATGTTTTTTGTTTAATATTTTTTATAGATTTTTTAATAAATATTTGATATATTAAAAAAAAAAATAGTTTCTAACTTTGTTTTGTTGAAAGAATAAGTATATAATTAACCCTTAAACCACCTTTAAAGTTTTTGCTTATTTCTGGTATTAAAGTTGAATTTTCGACATAACCCTTAAGTCCGCCTCTAGGCGGCTGGGTAGCAAAAAAACGTCATAAAATTTTTAATTGTAAAGTCATATGTCTTAAAATAATTACAAGAAATATATGTGGGCAGCCGCTTATAACTAATATTTCAACTGTACAGTTATGATCATCAATGAAAATATCCTTACAATTTTTATTTTGTATTTCAAACAATAGTTGTTTTTTTTTAAGCAATTGTAAAATATTTTTGTACTGTGTTATGCATAATGTCCAAAACAGTATGCAAATGTACTGGTTTTTACACTTTGTACTGTTTTTGTACTGTTTTTTTTCAGTCTACAAAAAACCAAGATATTAAAAAAAACCCTGTTTAAGTCATATTTTGAAAAGTATTAAAATAATAAGACTTTTGATGCTGTGGTCATTGTTTTCTCATAAATACGCAGTAGAAATCTTAATTATAATGGGTAACTCGCAGCAGTTGTACATTTTCATGTTATTATTTTTAAGACATATGATTCTATGGCTACCTCTTCCAATGGAATTTTCCTTTAAACACCTGAGAAACACAAAACAAAATCGAAATTTTATTAAAAATATTATATTTTTTAAATATGTACTAAATAAATACTTATTCCAACACAATTATCCTTAATTCCTAGAATTTTTTTTATGATATTCGGGCAAGTTCTGGAAATCGAAATCACGTGAAATTGAAAACGTACAAATTTAAAAAATTCTCCGGGTTCAAAATTTACAAAAATGCCTAATTCCTGTCAGGACCACTTTTCTCTACCTAAACTACTTTTGAAATAAGGAAAAGCTACGTTAATTTTTACAAAAATTTTATTGAAAATCTTTAGAGTATAAATTTTATTAAAACGTGTTTTTTAACTATTTTAAAATTTTCAGATTTTGTTAAATAAAAATACACCAAACTATGTTTTTTGGATTTTATAGATTATAGCTGAACTTGGTCAAATTGGCCGTAAATAATTTAAAATTGTTTGAAGTTGGAAAATTTACTAAGGACACATACATACATTTTCTCCTTTCTTAAATGGCGTACAGGAATGTTATGGTTTTCCTGTCTTCAAATTAAAAAAAAAACATTTAGGCCAAATGCTTCGTTTTAGTGTTTTTTTTTAACGCACATCGAGTAATTTCGTATACGTATAAAATGCCATAAATCGGAAATCATTCATTTGGCGTTACACATTTTAAGTGTTTTTCGTTATATAATTGTTTCATATTCAATCAAAAGTTTTAAATATATAACAATTTAAATAAATAGTTGTGTTTTCGCCACTGTTTTTTGTGTTCAATGTACTGTTTTTCTGAATTTAAAATCTGGTTACCCTAGTGGCAACACTCTTGCGAGTTTCGCAAAAAGTACATTGTCATCTTGAATTTGAAAGGCAACGTTAATTTTGTATGCTTTGTCAAGAAAGTTAAGACTGTGCATCGAAAAAATAATATTTCAAAGCTTTAAATCGGGCCGAAAAAATTACTGGTGAGTATCTAAACGTTCAATTGAAATATTTATTAAGTTTTCATTTTAAAAAATATAATCGCTGCTGAATATTGATGTATTTGCTGAAACCGTCTGGAGGCGGGCTGGGGCATTAACGTAGAAAATGCCGGAATGTGCATTAATATTGAAAATAGAAAAAAAAATACTTCAAAGCTTTAGATCGGGCCGAAAAAATCACTGGTGCGTATCTTAACGTTCAATTGAAATAAATATTAAGTTTTTATTAAAAAAAAAAATAATCGCTATTGAGTATCGATGTTACTGCTGAACCCGTCTGGAGGCGGACTGGGGAATTCCCCAGAAAATTCTGGGATGTATATCAAAAACTTATCTTTAATTATTACGATAATACCCAACTCCGCCTCAAGGACCCCTTACAGGTCAACGAGTACTCAAAAGAAAAAATTAAAGTCAGATTCATGTTTGTCACCCTAAAATTAGCTTAATTTGATTTTTTCAAGTCAAACAAAAAATGTGTCACTAGAGGGTTAAGTGTCTTTAGTGACCTATGT
Organism: Pollenia labialis; assembly: GCA_949318255.1. NCBI lineage: Eukaryota > Metazoa > Arthropoda > Insecta > Diptera > Polleniidae > Pollenia > Pollenia labialis. Next base: position 26,685,581 of record OX439141.1, on the reverse strand, counting down.
ACATATTTGCTTTTTTCAAAAAAAAAATTGCAAAAAGACCCATTTCCAGAAGAATTTGACAAAATGATGCTTGTAAGGTTCTGAATAAATATTTTTAAAGACACAAATCACGACTGCCAGAATTAACCCACTGGGGTTAAAATTTTGGCATTTAATATCGATCGAAATTACAATACAATTTTAGTGGAAATTCCAATCGATATCTTAAAATTTTGTGGCTCTTGTTTATCACTTTAAATTGGTTTTTGAATTATTTTAGATTTTTGTTTTAGTAAATCATTTGCTGTTAACTATAACTTATGCCGCAATTGGGCCACATTTACAAAAATTTTAATAGGTATAATTTTAATTTTTCATTAAAATAATTACAGAACTAAACTGCGCGTTGTATTTAAAAATCCAAACACAAATTAAATAAATAAAATAAATAAATAAAATAAAAAAAATGCACTATTGAACCTAGAAATATAAAATTGTGCATGCAAGGTCCTGAGTAAATGAGAATCTGTAAAAGGGATATTTTTGGAACTCTTTCGTTCTTTAACTGGTACTTTTTAAAATGTTCGTTAATATTGCACCTATAAAGCGGATTAGAATAACTGTTTGGTTCATTTTTGTTTTACAACTGGTCGTTTTTTAATCTTGAAACAAAAATTTTGGCATACAAATACAAATGTCAACATCTAAAATTACACTTATATGCCTTCTACACAGATTAACACCTAAAATTTACTATCAATTTGCGAAGATGTTAACATCTTCCTATAAGAAATACAAATGGCTAAAAATCAACATATTTACAAGATTTTCATGCCTATCACATTGTGCTCCAAGTGGCAGTAAATTCTATTATTGTTGTGGCATCACTTTCAAAGAGACGTTTGTTTTTGAAAACAGCGTTGCCATTTGTCAATTTATCCCTTTTTACAATGTTTTTTGTTTAATATTTTTTATAGATTTTTTAATAAATATTTGATATATTAAAAAAAAAAATAGTTTCTAACTTTGTTTTGTTGAAAGAATAAGTATATAATTAACCCTTAAACCACCTTTAAAGTTTTTGCTTATTTCTGGTATTAAAGTTGAATTTTCGACATAACCCTTAAGTCCGCCTCTAGGCGGCTGGGTAGCAAAAAAACGTCATAAAATTTTTAATTGTAAAGTCATATGTCTTAAAATAATTACAAGAAATATATGTGGGCAGCCGCTTATAACTAATATTTCAACTGTACAGTTATGATCATCAATGAAAATAGCCTTACAATTTTTATTTTGTATTTCAAACAATAGTTGTTTTTTTTTAAGCAATTGTAAAATATTTTTGTACTGTGTTATGCATAATGTCCAAAACAGTATGCAAATGTACTGGTTTTTACACTTTGAACTGTTTTTGTACTGTTTTTTTTTCAGTCTACAAAAAACCAAGATATTAAAAAAAACCCTGTTTAAGTCATATTTTGAAAAGTATTAAAATAATAAGACTTTTGATGCTGTGGTCATTGTTTTCTCATAAATACGCAGTAGAAATCTTAATTATAATGGGTAACTCGCAGCAGTTGTACATTTTCATGTTATTATTTTTAAGACATATGATTCTATGGCTACCTCTTCCAATGGAATTTTCCTTTAAACACCTGAGAAACACAAAACAAAATCGAAATTTTATTAAAAATATTATATTTTTTAAATATGTACTAAATAAATACTTATTCCAACACAATTATCCTTAATTCCTAGAATTTTTTTTATGATATTCGGGCAAGTTCTGGAAATCGAAATCACGTGAAATTGAAAACGTACAAATTTAAAAAATTCTCCGGGTTCAAAATTTACAAAAATGCCTAATTCCTGTCAGGACCACTTTTCTCTACCTAAACTACTTTTGAAATAAGGAAAAGCTACGTTAATTTTTACAAAAATTTTATTGAAAATCTTTAGAGTATAAATTTTATTAAAACGTGTTTTTTAACTATTTTAAAATTTTCAGATTTTGTTAAATAAAAATACACCAAACTATGTTTTTTGGATTTTATAGATTATAGCTGAACTTGGTCAAATTGGCCGTAAATAATTTAAAATTGTTTGAAGTTGGAAAATTTACTAAGGACACATACATACATTTTCTCCTTTCTTAAATGGCGTACAGGAATGTTATGGTTTTCCTGTCTTCAAATTAAAAAAAAAAACATTTAGGCCAAATGCTTCGTTTTAGTGTTTTTTTTTAACGCACATCGAGTAATTTCGTATACGTATAAAATGCCATAAATCGGAAATCATTCATTTGGCGTTACACATTTTAAGTGTTTTTCGTTATATAATTGTTTCATATTCAATCAAAAGTTTTAAATATATAACAATTTAAATAAATAGTTGTGTTTTCGCCACTGTTTTTTGTGTTCAATGTACTGTTTTTCTGAATTTAAAATCTGGTTACCCTAGTGGCAACACTCTTGCGAGTTTCGCAAAAAGTACATTGTCATCTTGAATTTGAAAGGCAACGTTAATTTTGTATGCTTTGTCAAGAAAGTTAAGACTGTGCATCGAAAAAATAATATTTCAAAGCTTTAAATCGGGCCGAAAAAATTACTGGTGAGTATCTAAACGTTCAATTGAAATATTTATTAAGTTTTCATTTTAAAAAATATAATCGCTGCTGAATATTGATGTATTTGCTGAAACCGTCTGGAGGCGGGCTGGGGCATTAACGTAGAAAATGCCGGAATGTGCATTAATATTGAAAATAGAAAAAAAAAATACTTCAAAGCTTTAGATCGGGCCGAAAAAATCACTGGTGCGTATCTTAACGTTCAATTGAAATAAATATTAAGTTTTTATTAAAAAAAAAAATAATCGCTATTGAGTATCGATGTTACTGCTGAACCCGTCTGGAGGCGGACTGGGGAATTCCCCAGAAAATTCTGGGATGTATATCAAAAACTTATCTTTAATTATTACGATAATACCCAACTCCGCCTCAAGGACCCCTTACAGGTCAACGAGTACTCAAAAGAAAAAATTAAAGTCAGATTCATGTTTGTCACCCTAAAATTAGCTTAATTTGATTTTTTCAAGTCAAACAAAAAATGTGTCACTAGAGGGTTAAGTGTCTTTAGTGACCTATGTACATATTTGCTTTTTTCAAACAAGAAATTGCAAAAAGACCCATTTCCAGAAGAATTTGACAAAATGATGCTTGTAAGGTTCTGAATAAATATTTTTAAAGACACAAATCACGACTGCCAGAATTAACCCACTGGGGTTAAAATTTTGGCATTTAATATCGATCGAAATTACAATACAATTTTAGTGGAAATTCCAATCGATATCTTAAAATTTTGTGGCTCTTGTTTATCACTTTAAATTGGTTTTTGAATTATTTTAGATTTTTGTTTTAGTAAATCATTTGCTGTTAACTATAACTTATGCCGCAATTGGGCCACATTTACAAAAATTTTAATAGGTATAATTTTAATTTTTCATTAAAATAATTACAGAACTAAACTGCGCGTTGTATTTAAAAATCCAATGGCTTAGAAGAAACTGAATTGTGCAAAAATAATTTTATGGATCGTATGTGCTCAGCAACTAAAAGTATTGATGTATGTCCTTTTTTTAATAAAGCCGTCCAAATATTAAGCGACAATCTATACATAGATAGTACACGGAAAGAATATGGCTTGAACCAAGAAAATGTTGCATCGTCGAAGCCAAAAATTACTTATTTTAAATATATGCGTGCGTGGCTTGGTTTAAGCAAAATGTTTCTTTATTTAAGAAAATTTTACGAAAAACATACGAACAAGATGTAAGTTAAAATCAAGGAATTATATTTCGATTTTGGATTTTCTTGTTCGAAGAAACGAAATTGATAACTTAAGAAGAAAAACTTCTTTCCGTGTATTTAAATATTTGACATTAGCTTAGACTAGATAAAATTAAGTCAGCAAATAATTTTATATATAAGAAAAATATACAGAGGTATTTATTTACCCACGCTTTTCGTTATTGTTTATACACATATTTATAACACAAGTAATAAGAACAGCTATGGTTGTGCGTTGCAAAAAGTATGGTTATTATTGCCGGTTCACACACGTCAAGTTTGACTCGTCAAGTCTTGAGTTTTTAGGAGAGACGGTAAAAGAAATGGCATTCTCTTTTCCCTTCTCTCCCAAAAGCTAAAGACTTGACGAGTCAAACTTGACGTGTGTGAACCGGCACTTACTTATACTTATGTACGGCAATATCTCCACGCATCCACAATCAGTAGACAAAAATACATGAATATTATGCAGATGTTATTCAACACCCATGAATGTGTTTTGGTTATCTGCCATACACATAAAATATCCATGTTTAACCTTTATGTCAACATCTGAAAAATTATACTTACGTCAACAGCAAATATACCCGGGTATACAAGTACATATTGTTGTTAGTGTTTTTTCGTTTTATTTGTATTTTATTTGCGCTTTTTCCCCATTTTAAATTGTTTTTATGCATGAATACTTAAATACTTTAAGCAAAGACTTGTGCATTTTTCTTTGCTTTCATGTGTGAATATTTACAATAAGTGACTTTTTATCAAATGCTTGTTAGTTGCTCGTCGTTACTTGAACTGCGGTTGACGTAAGAGGTAGGAATGAAAAAAATTACCACATACCTACATATATGTTATGATTTGTTCAATTTTATTCAAATTTCAGAGCGCTATGATAGCCACTTTCAGAAATACAGAGCTTTTAAAATTCTAAACATACCCATACATATACATGTTACTGTTGACATAAAGGTTAAAAAAAATACCTTCAGTATTTTTGGCACTTTTGCAAAAAAAAAAATTTAACAAAAATGTGCGTTGATCACTAGGCAGGTATGGGACTACATATGTACATATTATTTATGATACATAAAATAAACTTTTCCGTAAAATCGGCAGTGTCTATGTAAAACTACACATAAGCTATACATTTTTATAAAAAATAGGACCACGAGGGGTGGGAAGAGCAATTTCTGCTCTCCGAAGCTATCTGACAGATTTTAATGAAATTTTAACATACATAGATAGATTCATATTTATATAGACACTTAAGCTATGTATTTAAAAAAAAATAGGATAACGAGGGGAGATAGGGGGCAATTTATGTCTCTCCAAAACTATCCAACAGATCTTGATAAAATTTAAAATATAGATAGATCCATATTTATATAGACATATAAGCTAACAATGACCACGAGGGGCAAATTACATGTACGTTTATGATCGAATATTAAAAAAAAATTGTTATACAGCAATTGTAACACACATGCACAATACCTACCATGTGACCTGAAAAGTTGACAAGTCAGATGTAAAAAAACATGTTGTGTACATGTATCTTAAGCAAACGCTATAAATATATGTGTATTGAATGGTTGTTTCACACTTTCTTGTTAGCACAACATACAAATCATTACTTACATGCATACATAAAAACCCATATATTTGGTCTCGTGTCACTTATCTATGCTATGTGTTTGTGACAGAGACAAGTGGTTCTACGCATCCGAACAATTTCTGCCACAGATTACTTAACAGATATGACACGAGACAGAAGATTTTTGGTTTAGTGCATACTTAGTTGTCTCTAGCTCCTCAGCATCCTCGCATAATCTGCTGTAGTCCAGTATGGTATTGTCCAATTTACTCGTAAAAGTCCCAACACAACAATTACCCGTCAATAACCCTATAAGAGTCCTGAGACCACTCCTATCCTCTCCTAATAGAACCCTGGTTTCCCCTGCGCCAAAATTAAGCCGTTACGCCCTAGATACCCTGCAATTCGTTCTTTCCTTCCAGAACCGGTTAACGGTACCGCGGAATTTTTTCCGTATTACCTCATAGTAGTGACAATAAGGGGTGGGGGGTTTACCCCCACCCCGTCTCTTACCTCTAAGTCAAGATTCGAACCCTCTCTCGCGAGTTTGTCAGCCACCTCATTACCATCCACCTTGTAGTGTCCGGGTACCCGGACTCAATGCTCTGAGCGCATACTGACTATCGACGTTAATTTAAAGACATTACACTCTTCCGGGAGTTTGGAGGATATTTTCACGTCAGTGTCAGCAATATAAACACCGGCACCAGTGCCAGCGTCCATCTCGGACCCGATAGTTACTACTAGTCTTTTACATTCTAAGCGGGATGGTTAAAAAAATTCATCATAAAAGTCGAAATAAAAAAAAACACAAGAAATAACCAACACCTATTATTGCCCTGAAGAGAAGTATTTTCTTAAAAATTTGAAATAGCTTTAATTAAATTTTACCGTCTACTTACCAATATTAATTTGAATATTTTTGAAGCCTTTTCAATATAAAATTGCGGAAATTCTTACTACTTCAATAGTCTTTTACTTAAATTGTCGACTAGAATTAAAACGCGATTTTTTATATGTGACATACTACCGCCACTCTTGTTGAAACTCTTATTAAAACTAAAAATACTCTGAACTCTGATAAGAAATTTAATGTATATAATCGTTTTCTCGTGTTTTAGAAAGACAATTTTTGCATTTGTTTCTTGGAAACATATTTAATAAAATGATATGCAATAAAAATTTAACAAAATTATCGAAGTACATATCTTTGAAAAGTACATTAAAAACTTCTGGGGAGCGAGAAAAAAACGCACATGATCGTTTAAAAAACAATGCTTGTGCAGGAAGTTAAAATTAGAAAAAAAATACTTAAAAACGTGGCAGTCAAGATTCTTCAATATTTTCTTAACTTAACAATATTTAAAATATTCGTGTTTTTCAAAAGTCAACCAGCATCGGCCCCACTGAAATTAATTTTCTACAAGAACCCTCTCCCTAATTACGACTTGTGTGGCACAAGCCACCAGCACTTTCGTTCCTTTACCTGATCCGAACATATTATTTCAGAAACTAAACGTTTATACAGGCAATTTATTTTCTGAGAAATATGTTCCATATGTTCTACATTTTTTTCACGTTTGTACAAAAAATACATTTTCAATTTCATGCCCTTTTGCATTTTCTATGCCGATATGTTTATCTAAAGCAAATTAGTCTGTGTTTATACGGTTCATTCTTTACTGAAAAGATTGCTACTTTATTGGCGAGAGGGAAGAGGGGAAAAGAAACGAGTACACACATGTCTGTACTGTCAGTACGCTTTGCTTTTACATTCGTTGTTTAATTTTGTTTTTGTTTTCAATATCAAAAAGCACTCATGCATACGCACGACTATACAACATAAAAAACATGTCGTCAACATGACATGAATCATTTGAACGCCAATTCATGTTCAAAGAAGAAAAAGGAAGAATCTTTTCAGTAAAGAATGAACCGTCTAAACTCAGACTTATTTAGACTTTGATTTCGTTTCAGAGTAAAGGTTTGCTAGCACTTTACTTGACAAGGTGGTATTACAACAATACAAAAAAAAAACAACAGGCAAACAAAAAAAAAATAACCAGCTGTTGCACATCATAAATGCGATTTTTACAAATGGGGGATTCACAAGGCAGTCATAAAGTTGTAAAGTCATATGCCTTAAAATAATTATAAGAAATATAAATGACTGCTGTGGGCAACCGTTTATAATTTAGATTTCTACTGTACAGTTATGACGAATCAATTAGCAAAGCATTAAAATTTTTATTTTGTTTGAAACATAACAATATTTTTTTAAAAAATTGTAAAATATTATTTAGGACATTATGACGATATGACTTGATAGCACACCTTGTGAAACCCCCAAATATAAAAACAAACTTCATGCATCAAGTTACCACAGGAAATGAAGAATAAATTCAAAATTTATATTTATAGCGGATGCATCCAGAAAAATCCATGAAAATTTCTAAAACAAAATTTTAATTCGTTTAATTTATTGTAAAATTTTTTTAATCTGTACCCATGTTCTGTAATTGCCGCGTCGATAAACTTTTTAATAGGAATGTAAAAAATTAAACAAAAAATGGCGTTAATTGAAACAAACAACGGTTTGCATACACTTCACCGAAGGTAAAAGGGTTTATATAAGTTTGTCATTCCATTTGTAATTTCTACAATATTGATCTCAGACCCCATAAAGTAACGGGTCCGCCATCTAACGTTTTTTTTCAACTAGTGCTTATTTCGTGAATGGTAACACTTAGATCATGTCTGGTTTGACAGTTAGCGAAAGCTAACAGTCAAATTTTGAAAATTAAGCAATGCCGAAAATAAAAATTAAAGATGGCGCAGATTGACAGTAATGAAATTTCAAAATATGTAAACAAAATTTGATGTTTGAAAATTTAAATAAAATAAATAGTGAAGATTTGTAAATAGAAAAAAATTAAAAAGATGCGAAAGACAAATGCGCAAACGCATCAAAGAGTGTCAATCACTAGATTTGATACCATTTTCTTCCGCACGGCAATAGAGGGTAACACTCCTGTTATAAGACCGTAAAACTTGTATATAAACTAATTTTTCATTCAATATTTCAATTTCATACTCTTAATATCTTACATAATTTTAATAAAATTAGTTTAGTCTTCTTTATTACATAAACAAAAATTATGTACCAAAAAAATTAATAAAAATAATACAATAATTAACGCATAGAAAATTTAAACAATAATAATAAAAATTAAATAAACATTTATGGCAAAAATTATTAAATAAATAATAATCTATTGTATATGTACATGAAGTTTTTTCCTGATAATTTACGAGAAATTTTAAAAATTTTAATTTTAAACTAATTTTATTGTAGTAAAAATCTGTTTTTTATTTAAGATGACTAAATTATTTTATGACTCCGGAGTTTCGTCTTCCTGCTGCGTTAGTTCTACAGGTGGTGACTCCGTTTCACCCACCTTTAATCTTTCCGGTAAAGGCTCGGGAGCATTTATTAGACCATAAGGTCGAAGATGATAGATGAAATAGTCGAAGACATACATTTGATTTGGTGTAACATAGTGAAATGAAATGGCATAATCGGAACAGCAATCAAGACCCTAAAAAGAGATTATTAAGAATAAAAAAAAGTAATATTAAAATATTTGTTTCTTTAACAACAACTCACACATTTATAACAGTCTCTATTGATGAAAATTATACTATAAATTTCCATGATATAAAAATTAATGTAAGTACAGAGCAGCACGATTTTTAAAATAGTGTAAATCTGACTTAAAACTCTGCCTGTTGCATGAACAATAACTTTTCATTATAATTACCTCATCCGTTTTATAGTAAATGTACTGCCAGTACCAATATTTCTTATCCGTATGACGGGGTATTAAATGATGTTCGGGTACAAATGGAAAGAAACGACCTCTTGCTTGATGGTCTCGTGAATCGCCAGCGATTATATTAACCTTTTCCAAACATTTACCAATTTCTACATCCTCAGCACCATCATGATCGCTACGACATAGTTTTTTATTTGGTATGGCTTTTTCAACAAATCGTCGAACCGCCTCTTTGCTCAAAACATAACCAGCACCGCCCGACATGTATCCCTGAAATAAAGAAAATAATTATAGATTTTGTTTTATTATAAAAATAATGTGATTTATGCTTGTTTTTGATTCTAGGCTGAATTACATACTCTTAAAACATACTATTTTGAATAGACCTTGCAAAATTATAAATTTGAATCTAACACTTATTCATTATTATTTACGTAATTCTTTAAATTCAAATTATTCCGGGAACTTTGTTTGGGAATTCCAGCGAATTTATTTAATTATGGCAACTTAACTTTACTATTGATGTAAATTCACATCCGAAAGGTAAGGCAATGTCTTATGCTTTGACATTTTGAAATGGTGAAAGAAGAGAATAAAAAATGTGCATACTTTAAATTTTTTTAAGAGCCCTGATTTATTTTATAAACTTGCTTCAAACATTTTAATGATTTGTTATGCAGAGCAGCTCCATTCAAATTATTTCGTTTAGATGCTGAAAATACAGTAAATACTCTTTTTGTAAGAGGTAATGACAATATCTAAGTAAAACATCAAAATTTGGAAAAATTGCATTTAACCCTCCAATATCCACCAATTTGTTTAACGCACAACATTTTTTTAAATATGCATGCAAATATACCCAAAAAAAATAACTTAAAAATATGCACGCGAAAAAACACAACCTAATAAATTGTAATTAGTTGTATTTGAACAAATGTTTATTACAGAGTAAATTATGCGTTTTGCTAGGGAACTTGTCGGTTATCAACGTAGCAATTGTCTTTAATTCTTAAAAAATAAAGAAAAGGTATGAAAATCATGTGAAACCTTTTTAAAACGCTGCCTAAAGGCCATGGAATCTTAAAAAACATCCCCCAACCCGTGCTTAAACTGTGTACCTTTGAAAATGTTGTTAAAAAGTGTTTGTAGTGAGACGACACCCTGCAAATATTGGACCACCTGATCCATTTTGATTAAATGGACTACTCCATGGACTGGTCCGATGTAATGCGACAACATGTCTTCGTTTTTTAACGACATGTTTTCGTTTTTAAACGAAGTTAAAACTAATCCTCTTGCATGAATCAAAAAAACAAGATGTCGTACTCAGCAGTACAAAAAAAAAATTCTACTGCGCATCTACGTCATCATAGACTAAATATGAGTGTTTGTTGTAAAAAAATGTAAGACACACAAATTCTATTTCTTCGTCACACACAAAAACAACGGACCTGCGCAATTCGCAATCTTGTTTCTTTGATTCATGATCCTTTTGTGTATACAATGAAGTAGTTTTAAGACTACTCCTTTTTAACCCAAAGCTGGGTTATATGGTCCTACCTTGGGACATCGTAATAATAAATAGACCATGTTTTTTCCCATACGTTTGGGTTACTTTTGGAGTAGTCATAGTCCCTTGTGGGCTATACTTTACACGCTTGTTTGGACTAGTCCTATTATTTGCAGGGTAATTTAAGCTCTTATTACTCCGAAAATATTGAACAAATTTTAATAAAACATATATTGTGCACTTCTGGAAGTAAATATCTTTCAAATGGTGTGTGATACAGAGAAGGAAAGAGTTCTTAACTGTTTTGCCTTTGCCGATTTATATATACAAGTGTTTTCCTAATGGTCGAAATTCGGCCATAATTTTTTTTTTAATATGAAGAAATAATAATATGTTTCGAGCATTAATTTTTTCCGTCTTAGTGGACCTATTTTTCAACGATCGATTTTTGTTGACCAACCTCCGGTTTATATGTTATGTTCTACGTGAGTGGTTAAAAAACAACAAAAGATATCGTTCTTAACTGGTTTGCCTGTGCCGATTTATATAGTCGGTTTCTTGAAAATGTCGAATAATCGACCACCCTTTTTTTTATTATTTGATAATTGGAAAATACAAATTTTTTATTTGTGTTAGTATCAAATTTGAACGCTTATAACTCTGAAAATATTAAACAGATTTTAAAAAAATATATGTATATTGTGCACTTCTGCCAGTAAAAACCTTTCAAATGGTGTATTTTTTATTCTAGTCGCTGGGCAAACAGAGGAGGAAAGTGTTCTTAACTGTTTTGCCTTAGCCGATTTATATATAGAAGTTGTAGATACTTGGATTGAAATAAATTAAAAAAAATTTGTAAAGAAAACGCTAATAATATAATGTTCTTCTGACTGTTGAGGAAAACATCCGTAGAAAGCAAATGTTTGTTCTCATTGACAGGACTTTTCTCGGATAAATTTATAAAAAGGTTGTCAAACCTTATTTTCAAAGAAATATTTTGTAATACATACTTTGTTTTAATAATTGAAACAAATATAGTTTACCTAAGTTAATCTAAAAAGAAGTGTTTTAGGGGGAAGAACACGTTATTTCGAACAAAAAAAAATTATTATTAAAGAAAATTGTTTTCGAAGCATATTTTCCGAAAAATAATTTTTCATATCTCATTTTACTTATGTTTTGATGGGATAATATGGGTTCCATAAAAAAGCTTATTAAAAATACTAAAAGCTGCGATCGAAACAGGTCGAACAACGGTTTCGCTTACTAAGTTTATTTGAATTTTAAACTCTAACTCTACGGTTTGTCGAACACCGGCTTCGCTTAAAAGACTTTTCCTTAATTTTGAGGCTTGAGGTTTGATGAATAAATTGAAAGCGACTTTATTTTCATTTTTATTGCTTTTTTCATTTAGGCATGTGATGAAAACACAACCTAGGGAACAAGGTTTTTGTTGATTAAGAACTGCACTTAGTTTTATTCTATCAGCTCGATGCGACATACCGATTTTGGACTTTCACTATGTATATATTGGAATAACTTGAAAACGGTTCACCATATTCAGTTAAAAAAAAATCAAAACTTGTCAGTATTCAGATTTTGTTTGTCGTGCTTAATATTCAATTTTTATTCGTGATAAAAACATTGGAATTTGTATTGTTGATGGGATAAGCTCTACCTATGCAAATGTCACCGGTAGTTTCAGAGATATCGTTGAAGTTTTGAAAAAACAATACAAAATAAAAAAAAAATTTGTTTTGTTCTTTAAAAATTCAAAAAAAAAATCCGACAAAAATTACAGTTTTGATTAAAAACAGTTAGTTAAACATGTTTTGCATTGAATAAGCTTTATTTTATTGTAATCGATGCAGAACTATTGATTTTGTTCACAATTTAATGAAAAAACTGATTTGATAAAAACCGCGATTTCCATATTCTGTTCTATTTATTTCAAAATTAAGAAAAAGACACCAAATTGAATTTTTTTAAAAAAAAGGCACATTTTTTTGTAGAAAAGAAAACACCATAAGTTTTGCAAAATAATTTTATATTTTTTCTCAATGAAGAAGATCTAAAGTAGAAATTTATATAAAAAATAACACAAATAATTTATTTTTATGAAAATCCCTTAAAAATAAAACCAATATTTAAAAATCGACTTACCTGTTTGACAAATGGCTTAAATTTGCAACCAAAATATATGGGAGTTTCCGACGAATAGGGATAGAGTAGATAACGCAAATTCTCCACAATGGCATAGGTATCATCATCAGCCTTATAAAACCAGTCGGCATCATTTAAATGATTTTCATAAATATATTTATAGGCCTCTTTGGTTTTAGCCCACAAATTATTCCGGCCCTCAGACACAGGTAAAGCTATACTACCCAAATCTTTATCTTCCTCTGAGCTCATGAACAATAGTTTATTGCATCGTTTACCCCAGGTGCGTTTTACATGACGTGCTTTAGATTTGTGATTCTTAGGACTTGTCATGACCCAGCACAGCACACGAACCTCATTGTACAATTTCTGGGCCACAGAACTATTTTCGTGATCATGTTGATGAAATCCCACATCCAATTCGGGACCGGTAGCATCTATAAGATCATGACTAGCATGTGGATCGTTGATATCCCCATGTTGGTGGCCATCGTACAGCATCCATTCTGGTTTGGCCGGTGTGGATAAAACGAAAAGTTCAGCCAAGCAGAAACCCAAAATCAGGCCAAATATCATAGACAACAAGGAACGGCGATTTGAACGAGTAGCTGCGTTATAAAAAAAATTAGTTTCGAATTTTGGTTTCAGTCTATTAGATAAAATTACCTTCATTTACTAATGATCTGCCTATTAATAAAGTAGATGATGACATTTGGTTGCTGTTATTTTAAATTTTTTTTTTGTTTGCTGGTGGTTTGATTTCTGTCAAGTGCGCTGATACTAAAACTATTTAGTCTTACGTCTTACTTACTCTCCTTTTTAAATTTTCGTTATTTTATTTTTATTTTCGTCAATATTTTTTAACAAATATCGACGGTATCACATTTGTTGTTAATTCTTATTATTAATATTCTTTGGTATTGGATTTCGGGATTTTTTTTGGCGTCTTCCTGAAGTTTTACATTTTCTGAAAGGAGAAAAGAAATTTTAATTTTATTGTTTTTTTTAAATTTAACTTAAAATAAACAAGGAAACAAAGTTATGCTTATTTATAATCCTAACATCATGATGAAATTTCTAATACTTACGAATGCTTAACATAATAAAGTAACCTATGAAAGGAAATAATTCCCAGTTTGTATTTTCAAAATATTAGAATTTTTTTTTTTGTTAAATATCTGAATGAAATCTATATACATACATACATATGTATATACAATTGTTGCGTTACTGACTAATTGATTCATCATCGCACAGCCAAACTCCTGAAGCTAAAAATTTGAAATTTGGTCAGGAGGTTGGTCTCTTCCCAAATCGATCCACTAAGACGTGATTTTTTTTTTAATTTGAATGTTAAGGGGTAAAAAGGGTAAAAACGGGTTTATTAGGTAACTTTATATCTCCAAAACTAAGAGATACAAAAAAATTTAATATATGTCATTGTTCTTTAGAGAAATAAGCGTACAGGTGTCTGGTATTTTTTTTTTAATTCGGCCCTTTTAGAGAGTAAACGGGTGAAACCTGTATTTTGGAACTTTTTTCTCACCTCATCTACCTTTTAACCCAATAAACATAGGAATAAAGTTTTTATCGCATTCGAAACAAATCTAAAAAGTACAAATGCAAATTCGGTATTCTAATGACAAGTGTGTGAGTGATAAATTATATTGAAAAAAAGAATCGTTTTTATTGTTGTTTTCAATATAATTTCTCACTCACTCACTTGTTTTCATTTTCTAAAAACAGGCAGTTAGTGTTTATTTTGAAAAAAAAATTATTTTAGTGTTGATTTTTAATTTTTTAATTCTTTCACTTCACAAACTTAATTTCTTTCCCGCACAGTTTCCTAGCATTTTTTTCTTTTTGCTTCTTTTTTTCAATTGACAACCAAATTTGACGTTTTATGTTAGCAATAATTGCCAACGAAAATTAACTAACAATTATTGCAATGTAAATTTCCGCCAATAAATATGTGCAAAAAAGTGCTGTCTACATTAAAGATTTCTCTGGTATAGACGAGCAGTAAGGGGCGAAAGTCTTAACTATTTTTGGTACTTTTTTATTGCTCCCACTGCAATATTGAAATTCTTGGTACTTTAATGCGGTGAAAAAAGTACCAAAAAGGGAGGAAATACGGGAAATTAAATTACTTTATTTACAACTGGTACCTTTTTTAATTATAGTCAATATTTTACCTATAAACATATAATTCAACATGCAATGTCCTGGATGGATAAGAACCTGTGAGTGAAATTTTTGGTACATTTTGTTCATTAACTGGTACTTTTTGAATTTTCGTTAGTATTATCGACCTAGAAACATAAACTAAACATGCAAGGTCGTTAGTGAATGAGAATCTGCAAGAGGAATATTTTGGTACTTTTTTGTTCTTTAACTAGTTCTTTTTGAATTTTCGTTAGTATTAAACTTAGAAATATAAAATTGTGCATGCAAGGTCCTGAGTAAACGAGAATCTGTAAAAGGGATCTTTTTGGTACTCTTTCGTTCTTTAACTTGTACTTATTAAAATTTTCGGTAATATTTTTTATTTTTATTTTTTAAGAAGAGTAGTAATATTATTCCAAAGACGTATTGCAAATATGAAAAATTGCCATTCAGATATTAATGTGTGATGTCTGATTTGAATTAGATTTCTTTTTCTTCTGAGTCGACTAAATTTTAAACGATTAAAAAGATGACCTGGCTCACGGGTGGTTATAATTTTGTGAAGAAATACTAAAGTTCTTATTTTCATCAAATCTTCAAAAAGTACCCCGAATATTTTCCTAGAGTAAGGCATAATACTTATATAAGTACCATTTATGTTATAATTTCTGATCCCGTAAACGTACCTTGCAATGTTGTTATATGTGACGTTCAATTTAGATTTACTGGTTTCATCACAACTTGCAAAAATCTCACATCCGTAGGTTAAAATTGGTATCAAATATGTCTTAGCAAGTAATAAGCGTATTTTCAATGGGGTGCAATATTGAGTAGGCCAAAGGCTTCTTAGCATCGAATATGTTTTACCACAGGCAGCTATAACGTGATCAGACCAGGTTAGAGTGTTATTAAAAATTACACCAAGATTTTTTGCTTTATCTACGATTTCAATCCGTTGGTTTTTAATAAAAATGTTGGGATAATCAATAATTTTCTGTGTTCTTTTACGTATTACAATGCATTTCGATTTGGTAGGATTTAAACTTAACCCGTTAACATCAGCCCAACGTGAAACCCGTTGTAAGTCTTGATTAAGTCTTGCAGTACATTCATCTAAGTTCCCTTTTCTGTTACTTATGTACAATTGTACGTCATCGGCATACATTCTAATGTTGCAATGGAGCAACTGATCAGGAAGATCGTTTGCGTAAATGGAGAAAAGGAGAGGACCTAGAATGGATCCCTGGGGAACACCCCTGACAACAGGAAGAAAATTTGAGATAGTTGAAGGACTTGTTTCAACACACTGGACACGATCTTTAAGATATGAATCAATCAATCTAATGGATGTTGATGAAAAATTCATAATTTTCTCCAGTTTTTGAATAAGTATTGTGTGGTCAACGGTATCAAAAGCCTTTGAATGATCCAACAATACTAAATATGCAACGCACCCATCGTCAATTTCCTTTCTAAGATCTTCTGCTACATCAGTTAGAGCAGTAATACAGCTATGTTTGGCCCGAAAGCCAGATTGTTGATCGGTCAATAATTTACTATCATTTATATAATTGGTTATCTGTTTATGTAAAAGTTTCTCGAAAGCCTTTGAGAGATAAGGTAATATAGCTATAGGCCGATATTCAGTGGATGATTTTGGTATTGGAATAATTTTTGCCTGTTTCCATCTTAGTGGATAAGTGCCTGCCATAATTATTTTATTGAAATTATGAGTGATAAATAGTAGTAGTGACGGAAGAATAATTTTAAGGAAAGTGGGGTGTATACTATCAATTCCTGTAGCTTTAGATTTAATGGAAAGGCAGATTTTGAGAACATCCAACTGGCTAACATACTCAAAATTGAAAGGGTTCGATGGGAGATTGGTTGCATGAAAATTGATATAATGGGTATGATCTGCTTGAGGCATGGGTATATTAACAAAGTTTGAATTTAATTCATTAGGATCCGATATACTATTATCCTGCTTATTCTTATTTTTTACGATTCCAATTTCCCTAATAGTTTTCCAAGTATTTTTAGTACTAACCGAATTCATAAATTTTTCAGAGTAGTATTGAGATTTTGCGTTTTTTAATGGTTTTCGTTACGATTTTTCTAGCATTGCGATAATTTTCGTGTAGATTATCAGTCTTAAAGCGTTTCCATCGAAAGTAAGCGTTGTCACGATCTACTATAAGGCGCTTTATTTCAGATGTGAACCACGGTTTCTGACGGTTACTCATTTCCTTCGTTTGAATTGGTACTATTACGTTATACAAGCTTTTTATATTCTGTTCCAAGAAGGCCAGCTGATCATTTACCGATAGCATGTAATAAATACAACCCCAGTCTATTTTAATATACTCTTGTTCCAAAATGATGTAATTAATCCGTTTAAAATTACGAAATTGAATAATGTTAGTAGAACTTTGAAGTGGAATGTCAAAAATCATGAATATTAGATCGTGCCTCGAAAAGCAAGATGCAGACAACTGATCATATGTTAAGATCTTTTCTGCGTTTGAGACAAAAAATAAATCAAGCAAAGTATTATTGGATGATGTAAAGTGGGTTGGCGTATTTATATTAGCAGGGACAAGATCAAATGATTTCATACCAATAGTTAAACGTGATTCAACTAGCAGATTTGAGTTGAAATCCCCAGCTATTAATATGTCATTATATAATGGTGTGATATCCTCCAATACTGCAAAAAAATGAGTGAAATCTATATTACTAGGCCTATATACACAACCAATAAGAAATTTTCTTCCTCCACCACTTGCATCAAGAAAAAGATATTCAACTTTGTATAAATTTTCATCACTTTTGGCTTTGATTGTACATACTAAACCCTTTTTAACATAAATTGCAACTCCCCCATAGTTATCAGATCTATCATTTCTATATAAAGTATACCCATTCAATGACACCAGAGTATCTGTAATAGATTTACCAAACCAAGTCTCTGACACACATATTACATTTAAACCAGAATTTTCAAAAATATATCTAAATTCATAAATTTTGTTAGATAGACTTTGTGCGTTAATATTGCACCTATAAAGCGGATTAGAATAACTGTTTGGTTCATTTTTGTTTTACAACTGGTCGTTTTTTAATCTTGAAACAAAAATGTTGGCATACAAATACAAATGTCCACGAAAGAAAGGGAGACGCTCACAAAGTAGCGGAATTAATGCTAGTAATAAATAAAAACTAATCGAGCTCGAGGCCAGTATTTTTTTTATTTTTTTAAATAAATATTCCTCTTTATTTCCTTCAGATCCATCAGGGATTTTTTTCAGTGGAGTTTTCTAAACACAAAAAACTTAAAAACATGTTGCTTACGCATCAACATCTCAAATTACACTTAAAGGCCTTCTACACCTGCTCTTTGGATTAGATTCTATAAGAGATGATGACAAAAGTTGTTAATAGAGAAAACGCTTATTCGACTCGAAGAAAATAACTTTTTTTTAAAAAGGAATTACAAGCTTTGAAGGAAGTGCTAAGAAAACTAAAAATGTCTTTAATGTTCCTTTGACTATGAACTCAAACATCCATAGAAAGGAAACGTGTTTTCTCAGTGAAATCTTCTTGATAAAAATTAGAAACAGGCTTTCAAACGATTCCGTAAATGCTAATTCTTAACTAAAATCCTATTTTAAAAGAAATATTTTGTAATAACTTGTTTAAATATATTAAGTTTTTTGATTTAATATAAATACTATATATTATCATCAGTTCTCTGCGGTTATGTTTTTATTCCTAAACCATCTTAATGTCACAGACCAGAAGTTTTTATTATTCCGTTTTCTTCCACATTTAAAAAAGATAACCATTAAGCGCTCTTTTCTTTTTGCCACAGAAATATAAAAATTAAATGTATTTAAATGATCTCAGCAAATGTTATTTGTTCAAACAAATTAAATTAAATAATATTTTGCATCGAGCGCGAATTCCCGGGATTCCGGGAAATTGCAAATTAATTCCCGCTTTCCCGGGAAATGAAAAAGTCCGGGAAATTTCACTTTTATCTTAAACAAACTTACAATAAAAATATTAACGGGCATGCATGTTCTGACAATCGCAAAACGCTTAACATTTGAGATTCTGACTTGAAATCGCATGATAGATGTACTGTTAATTGCAGTCGCAAGTTTGGCGATTTCAAATTGTACAAGCAGGATAAAGTAAACTAGAATATATCTAATATGTATTTTCTTCGACCTTTATTATTTTAATATATAAATTAAATTCTCGAGCTTTTTTTTTTTTTATTTTTTTTTTTTTTTTTTTTTTTTTTTTTTTTTTTTTGTTAAAAAGAAAAAAACCCTGAAGAAGGCACTCAAAGAAGTGCCGAAATATTGGTTTTAAATAAATTTGTGAAAAGTTTTTTATGTAAACTAGAATATATTAAAGAAACTATGGCGATCTCAAGCAAAGAGTTTCAGATTAAAAAAAAAAAAAATCAGGCGTTTTGCGATTGTCAGAACATGGCCGTAAAACAAAAAAATATCTTCATTATTTTCGCTTTTCCCCATAAATTTTTTAGGGAAAAGGGCACGGCTGCTAGGTATTTTTTTTTCCTTGTAACCAAAAAATAAAAAAAATCCTCAAATTAAAAAACAAAACCTTAAAAAGTTAATATTTGTTTGCTGTTGTTTTATCTGACCAAATTTAAAATTTTTTTTTTAAAATAGTAAGAAACATTTTAATAAGAAATCGCGAAAATCTACAAATAAAAATTTTTAGTAAAAAATTATTTTATTTTGTTTGTGGCGACTGGTTTCGGCATGCTGTTTAAATTCTTTTATTTTGTTTGTGGCGACTGGTTTCGGCATGCTGTTTAAATTCGTTTTATGGGATTCCAGTGAAAAATTACAAGCAGACTAACATGCTGTTTTTGAAGACGAATTTATATGAATTTGAAGCTTGTTCAATCAGTTTTAGCCATCCTTAAAATCAGCAATAAAAATACGTATGTACATATATCCGTCATTTATTAAATACTTCGACGCATCATAAGTACTTACCAATAGCCCAGCATTGCTTTTCCCAAACTGTATTATTTTGTCTTTCAAATTTACTTATTTTTGAGGAAGACATATGCTTGAAACTTGTCTTTAAAAAATCAAAAATTGTATGTGTTGTCAACGGTTTTAAATGCTTTTTTTAAATGCTTCTTTTTAAAAACACTCCCTTAAGAATAATAACAAAAGTTTATTAAGTATCTTTACATATTTAACAAAAATGGTAATCTTAATTAGGACCCTTAACACCGTATTAGGGTAAGATAAAAGTTTTGCTGTTTGGCCACCTCGGAGTTGCGATTTGACACCGTTGGACTATTATTTGTGGGGTGCCGTCAAAGATAAGTGTTACGCCGACAAGCCAGAGACAATTGACGCTTTAATGGACAATATTCGTGAAGCCATTGGTGATATACAGCTGCACACAATCGATAATGTGCTCAAAAACTGGACCGATCGTGTAGGCTACTGCATGGCCAGCCGAGGCAACCATTTGAATGAAATTATTTTCCATTATTAACCGGAAGGATTGTACTTTCAAATAAAACAAGAAATTTGAGAAAATATTCAGTAGTTTTTTATAGCATTTTCAAAAAAAAAGAAGTTATATGGCGGACCCTGTATGTACATATATTCAATACAGAATGCCTCAAGTGAAATATGTATACTGTTTTCCTTAGATTTAGGTATTAAAAATTAACTTGAAATTTTTTCGACCTAAAAGCGGTTTTGCGATAAAACTTATAAGATATTTTTAATCAAATAGATTGTGCCTTTATTTTGAATTACAAAGTGATTTTTGTTTTATATAAAAAAATCAATGACGATTTAAGTCATACAATATAGAAAACAAAACGTAAAAACAAAAAACTGTTATCAATAATTGTTTATTAGAGAAGAAATTACACTTTAAAACTAATAAAAAAGTTTTAATAAGAGTTGGTTTGTCCGTGCAAAAATATCTTTTAAATTGCAACAATATTCAACATTAAAATTAAGCAAGATTAATTTATCAATGTGAATTTTATGGAATAGATGTCATGTCCTCTTTATTTTCTTGAATCAGTATTTTTGTTATTACCAGCCAGGAAAGAAATTTCTTTGTCTGCTTTTTTATGAAGAAGCAGAAAATGTAAAGCCACCTAAAAAGCAAAAAGTCAAAATGATTATTTTTGCTCTTGCTTTTTTGGTTTTGCCTTTTTTGGTGTCGCTAGCTGGCTAAAAAGCAAATATCAAAAATAGAAATATATAAAATTAAATAAATTAAACATATTGACTATTGATAAAAATTTTGAAGAATGGGTTGAATAAACATTAAAACTCAAAAATATAATCACCGTTACAATCATCCGCCATGACCAGGACAGAATTTTGAATTTTCAACGATCAATTATATCGACCCCTTTGCGCAAAATTATCGTATGTTACAAAAACCAAATTTTACAGGACAGCCATTTTTCTACTTTTCTCTGCTTTCGCTTGCAATATCAGAATGAAAGTTTACATTAAATTTTTGGTGCAACGAAGTGGAATTCGCCCACAATATTTTGTCAGGTGACGTCTCTTTGAATGTAGAACAAGATTGCATCAAAAACTCAATTTCAAAAAAATTGCCATATACGATAATTTCGCGCAAAGGGGTCGATATCTTGAAGTTTCCCACTACCCTGCTTTATAAGCTTAAACGGAAAATGCACAATTTTTTTCAACCTAATTGATTTAACATCTCCGATAATAAAGTCTCACTCACATATGTACAACAACAAGCAATGATAATGTGGTGCCAAGTGTCTATAAAGAAGATCTGATGACAGATGACATTTGCTATGTGTACGAGCATTGTTCTGCAGATAAGTCGTTTATTTAAAATGCACTTCGAATACAAAATTAAATACAAATGAAATTATAAAATACATTTTTTTAAGCTGCATTTAACCACTTAGTATGCCGTTATAATAAAAACTTAAAGGAAATAAAACTAAAATTGTTTTCTAAAATTCTTTGCACTGATTAATCTCGATTTAAAATGTGTTTTGTGAACGCCAGAGAGTTTTTGTACTCGTCTACGGAGTGCAATAATAAAAAAAGCAATTGAAATATTAAAATTAATACGTGCATATGTAGTGGAGGGGCGATGACACAAGGGAAGTTCTCACAGTTGAACGTTGTTGCATGCTTAATTTAATCACCATATTTGTTTGGGTTGGACATATGTATATATATATATATGTATAACTGATTTAATTTGAATATTGCGAAGTAGGAAGCAATGACGAATTTCAAGACCACTAAATACAAACTTAAGAAGAAAATGAGAATATCTGAACAATATTGCCAGAAATTGGACTTCATGTATTTAATGCTAAAATGCCCTAAAATGTATGTTAAAAAGTTATACAAAAAGAAAAGAAAATGGAAAATTTTTATAGTAATAAACTTGTTTTGTTATTATAGCAATTTTTTTTAATTTTAAATAACAATGGGTGTTTACCTAACCATCAATTCGGATTCAGAAGAGAACATAGCACAATAAATTTGAGTGTTTTTATCAAGAATGAAAATTGGGAATTAAGCACGAATAACAAAATCTTTTAAATTATAAACAGTTATTAATTTTCATAAAACAAAATACTAAATTTACCACTGAAAAAACGCCTAATTGGCATCACTGAAAACCAAATTATTAAAGATAGGAAATTTTTAGAAACCGTTTGTTTTCTATAGAAAACTTCTCAAGAAGTTTTCAAAGAGTTTTTTTTTTAAGAATACTTCTCGGAAAGTTTTGTTTATATAGAAACCCATCTCAAAGGGTTTGATTTCTATAAAAAAACTTATTGATGATATTATTTTATATTAAAATATTTATTGAAGGACTTCAATAGAAATCTTATTGAAGAAGTTGTTTTCTATAATAGACTTTTTAAAGGATATTTTAGAAGAATTTTGTTTTCTTTGAAAAAAAAAAATATCTTCAATAGAAAACTTCTCGAAGAGTTTGTTTTTAATAGAAAACTTCTGGAAAAGTTGGTTTTCTATAGAAAACTTCTCGAAGAGTTCGTTTATTAAAGAAAACTTCTCAAAGTTGGTTTTCTATAGAAAACTTCTCAAGGAGTTTGTTTTCTATAGAAAACTTCTCAAGGAGTTTGTTTTCAATAGAAAAGTTCTCAAGGAGTTTGTTTTCTATAGAAAAGTTCTCAAGGAGTTTGTTTTCTATAGAAAAATTCTCAAGGAGTTTGTTTTCTATAAAAAAATTTCTCAAGGAGCTTCTTTTCAATAGAAAACTTCTGAAGGAGTTTGTTTTCTGTAGAAAAACTGTCGAAGAGTCTGTTTTCTGTAGAAAAACTGTCGAAGAGTCTGTTTTCTATAAAAAAAACTTCTAAAAGAGTTTGTTTTCTATAGAAAACCTGCTGAATATATATAAATAAAAACTTATCGAAATTTGTTTTCTATAAAAAAAAAATTTTTAAAAGCTTTTAAATAGAACACTTCTTCTTAAAGAAATCTTCTCAAAGTGTTTGTTTCAGATGAATTTGTTGTCTTTTGAAAGCTTCTCGCAAAGTTTGTTTTCTTTTGAAAACTTCTTTAAGAATTTGTTTCATACAGAAAAATCATTTACGAATTTGTTTTCTCTTGTCAAAAAGTTTGTTTTCTACAAAGAAAAAAAAAATTTCCACAATTTTTTATCTATTTTCCCATTACAATTCTACCATAATTTACTACCGGTAATCGGTTTAAAATTTTGCTATCACAAATTTATGTAATTAACTTATTATGACTACAATTGCGTAGTAGAGGTCTTAAAATAATCCCACAAACAAAAACAAAAATCAAAACTTTTAAAGCCATAAAAAATGAAAAATAAAATGCGATAATATAAAACATTTATGTGTAAAATATTTTTTTAAGCGTTTAGAATATTTACACATACATACGATTACACATGTATTTCACAATTCATTTTCAAGCGTCGTTTTTATTTTAATCAATTCTTTGTGTGGAATCCAGTTGGATTCGTTTTAAAATCGAAAATTTAAAAAAAGGTTCTCCTATTTTTGTAAAATAAAAAAACATACAACTGTCTAGTCTTAATTAAAAATAAAATAAATATGTTTGGATATTGTTCTTGAAGAATTTTAAAATTAGCACGTTAAATATTTCGAATTATAGAAAATTATGGGATAACTTGGAGGCCACACGATCAAGTTTTGCCTTTTATTTTGCGATACACTCTCACTTTTTACAAACACACTCTCACTTTTTAAATTGACCACGAGATTGCTTTCAATTTCACCTTTCCATTTGTGTGGCAATTTTCCTTTCAATTTAACAGCTGTTTACAAGTTTTTCTTTATAAATTGTTTTCTTGATGACATCTCAAAAATTGCGTGCAGCCTACTTCACACCTTTCAATTTATGTAAATTTTGTAACATGTAAATATGTAAAAGACTATCAAGAAAAACATGATCGGGTAAGGTAAGGGTAAGAAAATAAACCACGCAAAAATTTAGTGATAAACTTCACAACATTTCCGCTTGTTAATAACGAAAAATTGAAATCAACGATAGAGTTAAATTATTTTGTCGCAAATTCATATGAATTACGAAAAAATTTTAGTTTCGTACGAGCTTTTTTAAAATATTTTTTTTGTTAACTTTTTAAAATCTTGAAAAAATTCCGCTTGAAAAAAAATGGATAATGACTACATTATTATTATTCTTTTAGTAGCTTAACAATATAAAAAATGTCTAAATTGACAGCACTGTTTTGACAGATAATTAGAAATTAAGTAAAACTCCGTTATTTGTCATGGAAGTTTTTAAAACTTTATTTACACTCCTTTTGGAGATTTAATGAAATTTTTCGTTGAGGAAGGAACTTTAGGAAATTTCGTGAACATTTTTATTATTTATAGAAATTTAGCGAAATTCCTCTATTTAAAAGAACATTTTTTTTTTTTAATTTCACTATTTATAAAAATTAAAAGAAATTTTACTGTTTTTAAAACACTTTTTCAAAATTTGGCTTAATTTTACTGTTCAATAGAAATTGAATAAAATTTTACTGCCGTATTCATAAAAAATAAAATAAGTTTCAAATGTGTTTTAAGGCAAAATTTTCATACGAATTGTTCTTAAAATACATTTCAAATCCATTTTAATTTTTTGTGAATACGGCAGTTATTCTTTAAAGAAATTTTTAATTTTTACAAGATATTTCATATATAATTTTATTAGTAATTTAACCAAATTTTACTCTTTATAGGAATAAATATCTAAAGGAAATTTTTTGAAATTTTACTATTAATATAAAAGTTCCAGTATCTGGGTGTGTGTGAAACGATAGCAAAGTACTCATGGAAGTAAAAGTTTGACACTTTTTGAATAAAATTTCAGTAGCCCTGGGGGCTGGTATAAATTTTGACATTAGCGTAGAAATTCTTGACAATTTTAATTCACCATAGAACTTTGCTACCGAAATTTTCCTTACTTTTTTACTTGTTTTTGAAATGATTAATATTATAAAACAGAAATATTAAATCATCTGATTTCAAGCAAAAAAATGCTGGAAAAGTGAAGCTTGAATGTTTATAAAAATATTTCTTTAATTTTTTTGTAATTTCTTAATAAGTTATAGAAGTGATAAGAAGACTTGAGAGCGATTGCAAGCTTTTTGAAAGAAAGGGCTTCTGCAAGACTCTAATGGCTTAAACAAGGGTTCAAAAAACTGCAGTCTAAGCCAAAAACTGTCGGAACAAAAAACGAAATTTTGTGTAAAACTTTTTCCTTTTTGAGTTGGTTTCACAGCGACCACATTGTACGATAACCCCTACTTGAAACGGTTAGTTCGATGTGATGATACCCAGAGTAATCCACACCCTCTAGGCGAATGCTAGGAGTCTCAATAGTCAAATCCCAGAGAATTCCCCTAGATCTTACAAGCAATGATCTCCCAGGCAGTTTGATCAGGAGCGTATAAGTGCCGGAAACTGGCAGAATATTTGTGCTCCATCGTCTCTGTGTCCCCTGGTACCCCACAGAATCGACCGCCCTTTTGGCGTGTACTGCCGTCCAACAGTGACCCTCTAAAAAGCCTACCAGAAGCCTACAGTCCCCTCTTGGTAGTGATAGAAGAATATTGGTCGTTTTTGGATTAAATGACCCCCACATAACCTTGGA
The DNA here is from genome assembly GCA_949318255.1 of Pollenia labialis. Lineage (NCBI taxonomy): Eukaryota > Metazoa > Arthropoda > Insecta > Diptera > Polleniidae > Pollenia > Pollenia labialis. Next base: position 26,659,273 of record OX439141.1, on the reverse strand, counting down.
AAGGCTGCACGTTTCGGTGTTTCCCAAACTGCCTCAGATTTTCTATTTTCCCTTTTAATTTTACGAATTTGAACTGGAATGTCAATCACTATGTTGTACGGTTACTGAACCCCCCGTCTCGCTAATTCGTCTGCCACTTCGTTACCTTCTACGTTCTGGTGGCCGCGAACCCAGTAGATGCGTACCCTTCTGTTGGCACCAAGTCTATCAATTGAGTCCTTACACTCCTGGACGATCGAAGAGCATGTATATTTAGCAGATATCGCCATGATCGCCGCCTGCCTATCTATAAAGATGTTTACATGTGCGTTCCTAGTATAATAAGCACGAGCCAAATCAGCAGCCAAGAATCATGGCTTAAACATATTGCAAACAATAGAGACTATTCAGTTTATTTTCTAGTAGGTAATGGCTTTGAAAACACATTTAAAATATTGAAAAATGTTCAAACTCTATACGGTAGTGTCACTGTCACAAACAAATGCTGAAGAGAAGTGTAGACGACCAATTTATGTAATTATGTAATGTGTGAACGTGGAGAAGCAAAAAACAAATGCTTTACTACAGTTAAAGTGCAGGTATATGAAATACTGTCAAGAATGAAAAATACATGCAGCAATGGGAGTGGAAACAAAAATGCACAAATTTTTAAATTTTTTTTATGTGAGTTTGGGATATGCCTGTACGAAATTTTTGTATACGCATGCCACCTACAACACACAAATAAACATCACAAGTTCGTGTCAGCTGCACGAGGTATTTTTCAAATATTAGGAGTATAGGCAAACATATTTACTGTTTTGAAAGGTTTTGAAATAAATAAGTACTATCTGTGCCCCAGTTCTATAACTCCCGCGTCGAAAAACTTTCCGATTGAAATGTGAGAAATCAAACTAATATGGCATAAATTGAAACAAACAAACAACTGTTGTTCTCACTAAACTGCTTCTGTAATATTTTTGGCGAGTAAGAGCTCTGCACTTAAGAAAATTTCTCGCCAATTTACAGAAAAAGTGTGTCTGTAAAATTTTTGTGAGAAAGATCCTGCTTTGAACTGTCAAAAAACTCACGAATAAAACTGGGGTGAGAAAAAAATTTATTATTATTGATTTTTTTTTATTAATTCCATAAGCTAACCCCGCGAAGCTCTACGCTTGTCTGCAGGAAAGAAACCAGAGTTTCTGGCGGGAATCGAGCCCGCAACCCTGATGATAGACTAGCTCACTACCAGCTAGTCTATTCAATGAATAATAAATAACACGGTATGGTGCCGAATGTTTATCTCACAGTTTATTTAAATAAATAATGAATTTTAATTAAAACAAGTAAGAGTGCTATATTCGGCTGTGCCGAATCTTATATACCCTTCACCATGGTGCAATAAGAACAAAAAATTATGTGAACACCATTCTTAAGATATAAATAATTACATTTTGTGCCACGCCCACTTATCCAAACCGTCCACATTCTGTCGGATGTTGTGTTTTTATAACCAATTTTTTGTAAAATATGTTCTACTAAAAATTGCCGATGTTTTGATACATAAGTCGTTTCCATAGGTTTTGGAGTATTTTGCTCATTAATTGCCCATTGTCTAACCGATTTGTTTGTTTTATATACTAAAAACTTCCGATATTTTGGTATATAAGTCATATCCATAGGACATATGGCAGCCCTAAAATTTAGGTTTTTATACAATTTTTAATTTTTTTTTGTAGGATGGTGTGTATTGAAAACCTAAATGTGTGTACCTAATTTGGAAACTTTGGCTTTTGCCGTTCCCCAGATATACAGCAAAAAGTAATAAAAATACAACAACCACAAGGGATTTTTGGAACAAATTAGAGGTAGTCGTGGTTTTTTGCTCATATCTCAGCCATTTGTGGACCGATCGGACGGACAGATGGACATCGTTAAATCAACTTCTCCCCTCATAAGGACCCAGAATATATATACATTATAGGGTCTAATATCAATACTGTAGAAATTACAAACGGAATGACAAACTTATACATACCCTTTTCCACCTGTGGTGAAGGGTATAAAAATAGAATATTTTTATTTATGCTCCACATTGTATTATAATCCACATTTGAAAAACATTTGGGAATTACGTTTGAAAGCATGTTGAAAATAAAGGCAATTTTCAATTTGAAAATAATGTCCTCTTTTTGTTGAGAATGCTATGAATTTCAAATGATTTTCAAATCATTATCAAACGTTTGGCGTTTGAGAAAACGTTTGATTTCAAATCATTTTGATTTTGTTATCAAACCTCTGTGTTTGTTGGGTTGTGGTGTTTTAGATTTTCAAATACATTCCCAACCAACACGGAGGTTTGATTTCAAATTGACTTAATGTTTGTTGGGTTAATGCAGGCCTTTACTAGAAGGATAGAAAGAATGTATGCTCTACAGGGAATAGAAAAAATGCGAGCAAAAAGAAACCCCTTATTATAATATTAAATAATACTCACAAACCCCAAACTTTTAGAGAGAATTCGGCATATGCTTTTGTTTATATCGCCAATTATGGACCAATCTCTTTAAATTTTGTATTGTGTTTTATCTTTTGTTAATTAATACTTGGTTTTTTGTTTTTTATTCGATTAAAATTAAAGATTTACCGATTTAACAGTTTTGACATTTTTAAGAATATTCGTTTGCTTACACACATTTGCACTTGTAGTATGAAAATTTTCCAAAATTTTAATATATTTTTTATCTAATTATTTTTTCGAATTTCAAATTCAGTAGAACTTAATGCAATATTTTATAATTTATTTTTGTTTTAAATGCAAGTTAAGCGAACGAAGTTTTCATTTGGAAATGGATGAACAGGCCATTAATATTGTTAATTGATATAATTTTTTTTTTATTAAAATATTTTTTTTTGAATTTTTTCTGTTAAACACATTTCAATTACTGAAAAGTAATTTGTAATTTTTAATTTTCGCTTTACCGGTAACTGCCCTGTTGACGTTTTAATAGCGATAAAAAAAAAACATTAGTTAATCTGGAATTTTTTAACGTTTACGATTTAAATTTAATTTTTTTTTGATATTTCAATTGAACTCAACACATTTAAAAAACACTTGATGTAAGACTTCTAAAATATTTTAAATAATCTACAAACACAATGTCTGGTATACTAAATCAGATGTTGCTATTTTGTATGGTTCTCTAAAAATGCCCTCTCCGCTGTACAATTGACTCACTCATTGGTTAATGTTATCAGCATTAGCGATGTTGCCATTCATTATTATTATTATTTTATTGTCAACTTGACTGTAACTTGTGATTTAGTTTTTTTTTTAATAATATTATTTAACTTGCTCTTTTGTTTGGTACATCCGGCGGCTACGAATAAATACTAAGATTATTCTTAGGTAGCAATGATCCATTAACTTTTTATAAAATGAACAAAACATGTGCCCAATGAACCAGCAGAAAAATATTTTCAATGTTTATCACGAAAACTGGGGAAAATAAAAAAAATTAAGTAGGTATGTACAATTACACATTTTTAGTAGAGTATGCCAGATAATTTTTTTTTTTGGAAAAAACTAAAATTATAGTTCATTTAAATCTATTTTAAATAACCACCAGAAAAGGAAAAAAAAAGGTTTTGAGACCTATAAATTACACTGGTTTACAGCCAAAAAATACCAAGAACGCCACATGCCTAGATAAGTTAATTGGGACCTCCTGAACACGAAAAACGTTTTCTAACTAAGCACCGTTTTTTAGATAACGGTACTTTTGTGTTTTTCGATGTATGGTCCCACTCAAACCCTTGTGGAGCGCAACCGAAAAGTAAATAAATGGTACATCGTTTGAAAGGTAATTGAATACCTTCTCCGTCGATATGCTAAAAATTTCTATCTAATAAGAAATGGCTGAGTTATGGCACCTCAAAATTTGCCTATTTTTACGTTTTTTTCAAAATGTTTCATTTTTATTTCGTTTTTTTTTTCTACGTTATAGTAAATATCTGGAATGTTTTATTTTTTAACCAAATAGTATATTTCATTACCAACATTTTAAGCGTAATTTGAAAAAAAATCAGATAAAAAATAAAGTTTTTATTAAGGATTTTGTGGAACGACAATATTTTGCACACACTATATTCGGCGTAAATTCAAAAAATTTAAATTAAAATGACGAGCGACTTGAACTTTTGCGTTTATTTTCAGATGGATCTTCGCGAATGATAAACCAACAATAGTCCGCCATCATTTTTTAATCCCACCAGCCTTTGGAACGTCTCTCGATTTCTTCCATTTGCTGGTGAAATCTTTCACCTTGTTCATTGCAATGTCAAAATCGCCACGCATGGAGTGAGACTAATCCAGAACAGACCCATTATTACATCCCGAAAAATGCAACGTTTAGTGCAGTTTATACGCTCTTGGGTGGCTTAAGTGAACTTTTTTCTTCAAAAAAAATAGCCGGGGCTCGCCTTAAGTTGAATAGAGATTGACACCCTACCATTACTAATAATTTTTTTTGATTCAAAATATGGATGTCATTGATTTAGACGAAATGCGCTTGAAACAGGACGGATAAACGTGGCATATCATCAGCTCAATATTGGTTTGGCGCATATCATGGTAATTTCATCATGATATGCGCCAAACCAATAATGAGCTGATGATATTGCGACCGCAGTCATTATTCAAATATTATTTAAGTTCTCATATAAAAAATGTTACTTCAGTACAATTAACTCCCTGTTTGTTTTTTTTTTAATAAAATAAAAATTTTCGCTTGGGAATTTATATTGAAACAACAATAAAAAGCTTAAATTTGTTTTTGTTGTCAATAGAAATTTCTAAACGAAAATTTGTGATGCCGTACTGATCTTGACGTATATCGCAAAATATTTTTGGAAAATTTACTCGTAACAATATAAAACTTTTGGAAGGGAATTCGAATTTAACACATCAACTTTAGGAAAACATGCCAGGAAGGGAGTTTCATAAGCGATAGAGGTATGCAGATCGCTCAGATCGATAGATCAATGACCACAGTAAACGAACTTAACTCATTTTTTGATTTTGTGATATACGTCAATTGACATAAGTTTCAACAATTCCGGCGAGATAAAAATCTGCATTTTTTAAGCCAAAAATCTACAAATCAGCATTTTGGTAATTTTAAGGTATAAAATCTGCAAAATGCAGATAAATCTGCACTTCTGGAATCGCTGCTTGGAAGAAAGAAACAAAGGCGAATTTATGTAGACGGTAGTGTCGATACTACAACAAGTACAATACGAAAAACACAACATTTTTTTTTATTTCTGTGTCATTTTCACAAAACATCTTACATCGAGATAATTGCTATCTTAGTTTTAAAAAGAAAACCTGGTGAAAACTCAGTTTTATCAAATAATAAAATTAACCAAAATTAAAGATAACACAAAACTTTTAAAACGTGAACAAAAATGTTTTTTGAATGTAACATCGTATGATTAACAAAATTTTTTAAACTTTTTAAATTTGAATTAAGATGTTTTGTCAAAATGCGACAGATTGGTTCGTTGGACGATATGAAAAAAAACGCAAGCAACTTTTGACATTCCTCTCTCTAGCTAAGAAACAAAAAGTAGCTCAGTTGCGCCTTCAACTCAACCCGAAAAATGAATTCGCCCCTTGAAATAAACTCTTCTTTGAGCGATAAGTTAAACAACTGAGTTAAACCCATTTATTTTGTTTAAACCTCGGTTACCTTAAATCAGAAAGAACTAAGCGCATTAGTTACAGAGCTTGTTCTTTATAAAAAATGCGTCGGAGATATCAGGGTCACTGGCGGACCACTGTTAGGGCATAAAAACCACCCGTGTGAATCAAATTAATCAAGAAAATCTTAAAAAAGAAACATTTTAAATAATTGGCTGTTGTTTTATAATATATATTTATAATATATATTTTTCTTTATAATGACTTAGGCTAATACACATTAGTTTGACCACAATCTAAAATAACCACCCCAAAAATGTATGTGTAGTATTAGTCATAATATTGCATGCAACAAAAATGCTGGTAACTTGTATAATTCTTATCTAGACACATTGTTAAACATAATCTAGCACTTAAACAGTTCTTGCAAATGAAATTGTATTTTAAAAAAATTAATATTTAAGATAAGTTGTTTGCCCGGTAGGAACAATCACCCTTATTTTCCATTTCGACTACGTTCCCGCATTCAGTTACGCATCAATCGAAAAAAGGTACATCAACAGAAAACTGAATCGAAAGAAAAAGAAGAAGACAGGATCAGTGTTGAATCATTTTCTTGTTATATTTAACTATTTAAAAAGGAAATGCATTAAAAAGAGTTAAAAGTCAAATAAGGACCAGTCTCATATACATTTAGCATCAATGTAAGAGTAGAATTCGGAGTTGGAGTCGAAGTCCGACTTAAAAACTTTCAGGTGTTGGAGTCGAAGTTAGAACTATTTGTTGACAACTCAACAGCCCTGATTTTTTACAGTTTTACCCCCGTTTCCACATGCAAGTGCAAGTTCGAAAAACTCAATACACTCACACTTTTTCACTAACATTCACACAATTTTTGTACTTCCAGCCAATCGGCAGTTTCTTCGATTTTTCGTTGATAATACGTATGTATGTATACACTACTTGCACGTGGGAAAGTAGGGTTATATCCATAATTACCAGTGGTGCATTTTTTCATTTCATGTGAATATTTTTTTAATTTCATATGTTAAAGTTTCCTCCATATGCATACAAACATTTCAGGTTTATAAAAGGTTTATGAAACGAACAAATTTTCATAGAAAATTCGTTTCAAAAACCTTTCATAAATCAAATTTTTTTTATGAATGTTGGAGTATATGTAACGCGTCCGCCATCTGACGTTTTTTTCAACTAGTGCTTATTTCGTGAATGGTAACACCTCATGTCTGATTTGACAGATAATAAGTTTTATCCTTCATCTGAACGAATATAGTTGTGTATACGCTTGAACAACGCTGGGAAATATGCGTTTTCGCTTTGCTAAGTGGGCCTGCGATCGACTTACAGAAGATGCCGATTTTGCCAAAAAAAAACATCTTTTCAGATGAAGCTCATTTTGATCTTGGCGGTTATGTAAACAAGCAAAATTGTCACATTTGGGGCAATTCAATCACTGTTTGGTGCGGATTTTGGTCCAGAAGCATAATTGGGCCATTTTTCTTCGAAAATGGACAAGGAGTGGCCGATAGAGTCAAAGGCGATCGTTATCGGGCCATGTTGAACGAATTTTTGTGCACAAAAATTGAAGAGGAGGATATTCGCAACATTTGGTTTCAACAGGACGGCGCTACGTGACACACAGCCGAAGCTACACTCTATGTTTTGCGCCCTGTTTTTGAAGATCGCATTATCAGCCGCAGAGCTAATGTCGTTTGGCCACCTCGGAGCTGCGATTTGACATCGTTGGACTATTATTTGTGGGGTGCCGTCAAAGATAAGTGTTACGCCGACAAGCCAGAGACAATTGCCGCTTTAAAGGACAATATTCGTGAAGCCATGGGTGAAATACAGCTGCACACAATCGATAATGTACTTAAAAATTGGACCGATCGTGTAGGCTACTGCATGGCCAGCCGAGGCAGCCATTTGAATGAAATTATTTTCCATTATTAACCGGAAGGATTGTACTTTCAAATAAAAAAAGAAATTTGAGAAAATATTCAGTAGGTTTTTTTATAGCATTTTCAAAAAAAAAAAGTTATTTGGCGGACCCTGTATATATTGTGGATCCTTCAGTAATTCTTAGTCGACTTAGCCATTTGTGTGTCAAATTGTTTCTAGTTCTTCAAGGCTGTTTGGATTTGAATTCTAGCAGAATCGGTTCAGCAGAAAAAGAGTTATGCACGCAAACGTAGATATATGTACATATGTTTGTGGTTTAACCCCAAAGTCGGGTGAAAGGATATTCCACTAAAGAACGGATTTTTCACCATTTGTGGGATAGTTTGGCCTGGAAGGTAATCATCCCTAGATGTTGTTACTAATCAGCAGCTGCTGCTGGCATATTTCCAAAATCAGCGGAAAAAATATAGCTCCAGCTCCATAACAAGGGGGCGAGAGTATAATATTGACGGAACATGCACTTCTCACACACAGCGGCGATTGGTTGTCATTGGTATGTCTAGTAGTGGATAATGTGTAGGCTAGCTGGTAGTAAGCTAGTCTTTCAGCGCCGGGGTTGCGGGTCGATGCCCGGCAGACTCTGGTTTCGTTCATGCAGACAAGCGACGAGCTTCGCGAAATAAGCTTAGGGAATTACAAAAAAAATAAAAATAATATCCACCATGGATCAAGCCATGTAGAAGAAGCCATTGCTGCAAGCAAAATTGTATTCATCATAATGGAGAATATTAAAATAAAATGCATAATAAATAACTGCGTTAAAATATAACGCTGAAAAAATATGTAAATAGAAGAAACACTCGTACTTTCAAGTTATTTTATATGAAAACTATGATCTAGGTTATCCCTTAGATATCTAGAAGAGATTTTTCCTGAACCTGTGGCCGTATTCTGTAATTCGCTAAAGCTAAATCTGTATCGCTAAAAATCTAAAAAGTTGATTTAGCGATTTTTTTGACTACGAGTGCAATACTGTAACGTGCATTGCTAAATTTGGCTAAAATTTAATTCGCCGAAATTTTAGCTTTTAATTTCATAGCTAAAATGTTTCAATTTTGTATTCTCTAAGGCATTTTAGCGATAAAGATTTAGCTTTAGCTAAGCGAATTACAGAATACGGCTGCTTGTCAATCTAATGTATGTCTTACTTATTGTTCATACACAGAAAGAAAAACACTAGGGATAAATCAAGTTTTTTATGATTACTTTAAGTACGAGTCGTACTCACAAACTCAAGTACGAATAACACTAAAACGCACTCAAAACAATCCTAAATGGGATTACTTTCGAATATCAAGCCCGGAATTTCTTGAAACAAGTATAAAATTCTTCAATCAAGTAAAAAAAAGATTAAACTTTTCGTTGTGTTTATCTCTTCGGCTTACGCAAGTTTTGATTTTCTATACACATTGAAAAAAGTTCTGACCAGACTCATGTGTACCACGAAGGGTTAAAAAGTAAATTTGAATTCTTACTTCTCATTTAGTTTATATTTTTTAATTAAATATGTACATAAGATTTCTAAAGTAAAAACCATATCGGGCATGATGTTGGTGTTTTATCATTCTGTAAGGTTAAACACGGGTAAGTAAATCAACCACAATTCTTTTTTCTTTCTAATTCGGGATGAAATCAACTTTATAATACTTGAATCAAGCGCATTTTGAGATTGATTCAATCTTAGTTTTACTTAAATCAATCTCATTGGATAATTTAAGTATTTTGCGATGGAAAATCCGTATTTGAATCAAACTTTCTGTACTTGATTCAAGAAAATCCGTACTCACCGTACTATTAATACCGCTTCGGATTGATTTGAGTACGGATGGACTGATTTTTCTTTTGAGTATACGGACTTTGTTAAGCAAAAAGTTCAAGAACTTTAAAGCACTCGTAGTTCGAATTTCCAAAAACCTAAAACATAGAAAAATAATTGACTAAGTATGACAAATTTCAACTTTAGCAAATTCTTTTGTTGTTTCAACACCATTTTCATAACTTTTATCAATATTTAAATTGACACAAATGTTTCGTTAGAAAACACTCACACGAAAAAAACAGAAATAGAAATACATTAGCAATACCAAACGAAAAACGTGTGAAAAAGATCGCAAAATAAACTGAAGCATTTGCTAAATAGTACAAGTATTTATGTATGTAATTGTTGTTCTCTATTCGTAGTAGTCTTAAAGTTTTGTTTGTCATTCGACTGTTTTCGTCTGATTAGGCCAGAACGATAACAACAATAAATGTTGCAAGTCAGGAAAGTGTAACCGATATTTGCAAAGTGCTGAAAGTATTAAAATTAGTTTTCTTTTTTTTTTAATTATCTTTTAAATTGTATAGTTTCTTACTTATAACACATCAATCACGCCTGTGTTATCGGGCACTTAATTAAGTTAAATCTCTTTTAAATGATAAAGTAGATAAAGTTACACAAGTTAAACTTTATATGTATGAATGTGTGACGTCGAGCATAGAGGCAAATTAATGTTATTTTATGTTTGTTTCATTGACAAGAGTTCAATTACAGTTGTGCATTTTTGACAAGCAGCTTGTTTGTGTATTCATCACATTATATTATCTTAAATGTTTTGTCAATCGTATAACATTAACAACCGACTGTGCCTAGAACACACCAAAAAAAATGTTCTGTTCAACGCAATCGCATGGCTCTTGGTGAATTCAAATCGTAACAGTATGCTCAAAGCGAATTCACACCAAACGACCTTAGCTTGCTATGTAAACAACAGCTGTTAACTTACCATATGTCAAAATGTTATACCGTGCTGGTGGTTCTGGGGATTCTTTAATCAATTCCTTATTTTTCACTTAGAATCATAAAATTTAAAAAGTTTTTAAATTATTATTACATTTCAAAACACACAATTTAAAGTTAAAAACAAAATGAAATGTAACAGCATGTATTTTTGACACACAGCTAATTTGTTTACCACACTGTTGTATTATTTTGACACAACGTTAAAGTATTTTACAGTGTTATATCCGTTTTTAAAATAAGACTACCCCGTATGAGTTCGCCTTGAGTAAGCTGTAATAAGCAGGGAAACCTGATATATGCTCTAAAAAACGCGTTTTATGCGAATTAAATATGCAGTAAAAACTTGAAAATATGCCATGAAAATTGTTAAAAATATGCCCCAAAAAATTCAAAAATTGCTAATTTGAAAACAAAAAAATTCAACACTTTAATAACAGTTTCAACAATCCTAAAAATATAATCGGTAAAGCTCAAACACCATAGTATTTACAGACGAATTTTCGAGAGTTTACTCTATTTGGAAGCCGATGCGCTTAAAAAAACAAACTTCTATTAAGAGCCATTATTACAACTTACAAATAGTTATTTTTAAGATGCTATCTGACAGATAAATAGTTTTTGGTTATTACAAGTTAACATTAACCTAAAAAGTGACTGATAAGATAACATCAGGTTTGTCCTAATGGTAACTTTACAAGTGAACTTTAAGAACTTGAAGATGCCATATTTTCTGCTGAAGATATGGTAACTTCAATGACAGTTTTTTTTTGCCCTTTTTCTGGCAGATTCACTTTCATTATTTATTTTCGACATTTTTTTTAACACAATAAAACACAAAAAAAAAACAATTTACCATAAAAACCAAAAATTAAGCACAAAAAATTTACTTTTGCTTTCAATTAAAGAAACAAGCAAAACTAAGGCGTTGCCACCATGTATTTTAAACGAACAAAAGTAGTCGGTATATACTGCAATGTTGCCACAGTATATAAATTACATTTTTTATTTTATCGGACAGTTTTAATAATGGAAAAAACTTATTGGTCACTTTATCCTTCAAGATAGCTATTGTTCACGTTAACTACCAGCAACTTTATCATTAGGTTGTAATAATGGCCCTAAGAGGTTAAAATTCAACAATTAAAATGTACTTTATACCAAAGTTACTCAAATGTTCTACAAGTTTGCAACTTTTACTTTGCGCACAAGGTTAACATGGACAGACAACCAGCCAGGCGTACGGATGGTAATCGTTAAATAACTTTAAAAAGTGATTCTGAGTCGTTTGGTATAATACAAGATTGGTTCAGATTTCTATGTATTACACACATCGCCAAAAACGTATATGTGACCTTCTCCGAGAAAAGGGACCTTGTGTGTGAAATTTAAGTTTTGAGAAAAACGCATTTCATCTTATTCTACACCCTTTTAGGTACCAGAATCTACTCTTAAGTCCAAACCCATTTTCTCGGAGAAAATGTTAAAAATTTAAAATAACATTAATCTTTAAAACCTACTTTGCCATAAAATTTTCGATTTAAAATAAAATGTACATGGCGAAATTCAAGTGACACGTTGGGTATTAAGACAAATATTGTAGGCATCTAAAAAAAATATTTAAAAGGTATCAAAATATTCCCAATAAAGGCAAAATATGCGTTATCAACTAAAAAAAATGCTGCTGAAAGGCTCTTTTAACTAATTTATGCCAAAAACTGCTGCAAACGGTAAAATATGCAAACCTATGCACTAACAAATAGATGACAAAATTCATTAAAAGCTCTAAAACGGATAATTATATGGGCGCGTATTCAGAAATCATAACTAAAGTCTCAACTTATAAAACAGAAACTAAAAAATAGTTCATAGATAGTTATAGATCTTATCCATAATTCATAACTAGATTGGCAGCTGCTTTCAGCTGATTGAAGAAATTCAACCATGCGTATTGGCATTTAGAGAAAACAAAATGTCGATAATATTTTGAACGATAAATACTGTAGATAATTTAAAAGCTTATTAAGCTATTAAAAAACAATTATTGTTCTTAAAAAATGCATACAAATTCTAAAAAAGTAATTTTTTGGTTATAGTTCTGATATAAATCAATCAAAATGGGTGCCTGTAAAAATATAATTTTTCAATAAAATTTGGTGACTAAAAACACATCTCTAGTTTAGTTTAATTTTTTATGGATGTTTTTGGACGCAGTATAAATGGATGCAAGTGGCAAATGTAATAAAGCAAGTTTATTATTTACAAAATTGTAAGAGTATTTAGAGTTTTCTGTATTTTAGAATGACAAAAATTGGCCGCCAAAATTGTTTTGCTATCCAATTAAATTATAAGATAATATCAATCAACTGTTCTTTGTATGTACATTTAGTTACAGCTCTACCCATAAAAAAGTGTAAACTTTTTCTGCTGAAAGTAACCAACTGTGAATAACATAAATAGGTACTTAAAATAGTTAACACTTAGACCCCTTTCAGACTCGGCAAGTTAGTTGCGCAAGTAACTTGACGAGTACAACAAAGTCTGTACTAAATATTTTTTCCCTTACCCCGACCTTACCGCTGACGTCTACAAACCAAGAGTTGCGCAAGAGACTTGCGCAAGTAACTTGCCGAGTGTGAAAGGGGTCTTAGTGATAATTTATGAATATGCGCCATGGTTTCTGCCTTCATCGGGCTCACAAGGAAAAACATGCAAATGCATATTTATGGTTTCCCTGGTAATAAGCAATTGTTATTATATTGAATAAAGTCCTCGTCCATATTATAAAACATTTGCTGCAAAAACTTTCTTCAATTCTCTTTTAAACCTGCACTTGTGTCCATAAAATGAAACTTTGGGTTTGCAGAATTTAGGTATTTTGTATTCCTTCTCTCTATCTTCTTCTTCTTCCTGTCAATAATAAACTCACAAAAAACTCTTGTTCGCGAAAAAACGTTCACTTTTCCATACGTATTTTTCCCCTTTTCTATATCAAACTCAAATGTTTCGCAGCAAATATTTCAAATTATGGACGGATCAATATAAAAAACACTCATATTTTTGTGTTAGAAGCGCTTAAACTTTTTGCGTTATTTTAAAAAATAAATAAATAAAAGTGAAAAGCTAATAATTATTTCCGGGATAGCGTAAAATAAAAATCATTTTCTCGAGCTACCGGCATTCCCGCCCAAAATTAAATTTAATTTAAATCATTATATATTTATTTACAGTGTTTAATGAAGGTATATTAAGTTTGTCATTCCATGTGGAACTGTTTTCATATTCAATTTCTTTAAGCATATGTCCTCCCCTACGAATTGGTCATAGTATGAACTTTATACATTATTTTACAATCCGATCAATAGTTTATGTTATTTAGATTTATTACCACTTTTTTGCGTTTGACCCCACTGTGCCTCGCTATATATCATTGTATCACTTGTACTAACAACGCCTTTTTTTGTCATTGCTTTTATATCTGCTTCGTTTCTTTCTAAGAATTTATTGTAAATTTATTGTAATTAAAAACTCTTGATTTGTTTATTTATTTAGAGGTGAAGATAAAATTCATTTAAGCAAAATTTTTGCAAAAAATACACGTAAACAATTTGATGTTCACGTCAACAGTTTGATTTCGACGCTTCAAAGATAACACAGATTGGCAAAAAAAAAACAAAAACAAATCGGAACCAAGAACTCTGTTATCTTATTTAGTTGATTTTAAGGTGTTGAATCCAAATCTATTTACAGCATAATTCTTTCCTTTTGGCCATTGAAATAACATTTTTTAATTGTATGTATTTTTAACAGTTTCGGAATGTTAACTTAACCTTCGTTGAACAGATGAGGTTCAATTGTACCTTTTTTTTATTTTGAAATTGAAATAACTTTTTTTCTTATATACAATACATATGTACTTGAAATTTTCCGACTTTTATGGATCGATTACGGGTGGCAACTCAACTTCTGTTCAGTTGGCAGCAGCGAAATCAGGCAACGCCCCTAATGGTAATATATACAATATTGGTTTTTTATTCAACATTTTAACGTGAGCGGTTAAAATTTCGCTGCTGGCAACTCCACTTTAGTTCAGTTGCCATCCGTAATCGACATATTAGTTGTTACTAAAGGGCGGTCCAACCATAATGCACGATGTTAATTGTGAGTCACACCTTAACGTCAAGTTTTTCCCTACTTAATTTTATATTTCTTTGTTTCAGTGGCTGACAAATTCAACCATGGAAAGCGCGTTAAGTTTGCTGCATAATCGGTCAGATATGTGCAAAAATTTGAGCAAAACGGGTGTGTAGGAAATGTGAAAACACCCAGTTCGATCTGCGGATAACATTACTGTTGTTCGAGATAGTGTGGCAGAAGAGCCGTCAAGCAGTTACCGTTACCTGGAGGTTAACTTCTTTTCTAGAAATCTGGACTCATCTCTGAGAACGTTTAAGGGCCGAAAGTACTTTTTTTACAAAACATTATTCTCCATTCATTGACATATGCGTATTCATTTATGGGCTCCCACAACAATATCGAAATTCTTAAAACTTCAATGGGAAGAAAAAGGTACCAAAAAGGGGGAAATACTGGAAATCAAATTCCTTTCTTTGGCTTTTAGTTTTACAACTGGTAATTTCTTTAAATAAAATTAATATTTTACCTAAAAACATAAAATTCAACATGTAATGTCCTGAGTGGATAAGAACCTGTAAGTGAAGTTTTTTGGTACTTTTTTTTGTTCTTTAACTGGTATTTTTTTTAATTTCCGTTTTTGACCTAGAAACATAAAGCTAAACATGCAAGATCCTCATTGAATGAGAATCCGTAAAAGGGATCTTTTTGGTACTTTTTTCAATTTTTGTTAGTATTGCACCTATAAAGCGGATTAGAATAACTGTTTGGTACTTTTTTGTCTTGCAACTGGTTGTTTTTTAATGTAGAAACATAACCTTTGGCATACAAATACATATGTCCAAGAAAGAAAGGGAGGCGCTTACGATGTAGCGGAATAAAAGCTAGTGTTCCTATATTCGCTATGACTTAATTGAGTGTACCTTGAATTTTTTTAAATTTAAGCTCAAACATAATTTACTCCGTTATTTATTTCATTCGCAGTAATATATAAAAGCCACCTAAGCCAATTAACATACATATATGTATTACAAATATATGTTCCTGAATAAAAATACAATTTACTTTTAATACATAGTTATAAACATATTTTCACTTATAACCAATAAAAATAACACATTCAATGGATCCCCAGCCAAAAAAAAAAACAAAAAAGTTATAAAAAAAAAGATCGTATAGAAATGTAGTCCAATAAGAAGTAGTAAGCCTAAGGCCCGTTTTCCCAACTTGCCGATAGCTAAAGGTAGGATTTTATCGGCCGGATAAAAAGTGTTCTGTTATTACAACTTTACCTTAACCTACCAGGTAGGATGAACCTTAATCTACTTTATCGCTCACTTTAGGTTAAAGTAAAGTTTTAATAATGGAACACTTTATATAAGGCCGTTTAAAGTCTACTTTTAGCTATCGGTAAGTTGTGAAAACGGGCCTAATTGTTTTATTTAATATATCAAACAAGAAATGGAAGCGTAAATAAAAGTTTAAAATATGTATGTAGTATATAAAAAAAAACAAATACTCTATAAAAATGACAAGTGCCTAAGAAGCTTTAAACGAAAAGCATTTATTTAGCTTTATAAAATTATTTAGTTCGACAAGGGTTAAAACTATTTTTTTTTAATTGTTGTCTGTTTTATTGAGGTTAAGGTTTAGTTTTTATATAATAAATTATAACAATAACAACATTTTAACCAAAAAAAAAGGTTGAATAAAATATAAATTATACTATTTTTTTACTGACCAGTGCAATTTTGACCATAACGTTGAATAAAGTTGACGAATTAGGCCCTTTAGTCAAAGAAAATTCATGTCAACTCAAGATGACCTTTAGTATTACTTCCATGCAATTTTTTATGTTTGCATGACATAGGACTAATGAATATATCTACGGCAACAATATTATGTGCCAATCTAAATATTTAAAGTGCAGCCAATAATCAACATCAATACCACAGTAAAAAAATTAATTGCGCTAAGATAATGACCGGTATTTGTTGAGATCAGGCTAGTGTTTCGTATGTAAAGCTGCCTGACCAGAGCGAAATTGAATCCATTGTAACAATTGCCAATGCATCTACGTCATATAACGAAATGTCAAAACTATCATGTTGTTGGTGTTGCCACAATTAAGAATCAAAGTTCCTGTTGAACAACCCGATGCTATATAAAATAATATTATAAAGGGTGGTCCAACCAAAACGATAATTTAGAGGAATATCTTAATATTTTTTATTAAGATAGAAGGATCTATCTATGGCAATTGTTTGTGAGACAAAAATTCGCCCAATTAGTCGCCACTGCTTCGGTGGCTTAACTCTATCTGAAGGTCCAAATTTTCTATGACTCTGAGACATAATTGAGGTTCAATGTCGCTTATGTGCCGAATTATCTCATACTTTAGCTTTTGAATTGTTCTTTGCTTATTGACGTACACTTTTTCTTTTAAATGTCCCCACCAAAGAAAGAAGTCATATGAGGGTGGCGGCAAATTAACATCACCACGACGTGAGGTAACACGGCCATTGAATTTCTCGCGCAAAAGAGCCATTGTTTCGTTGGCTGTGTACCAAGTGGCGCTGTCCAGCTGGAACCACAAATTTTCCAGATCCATATCTTAATTTTCTGGCCACAAGAAGTGCTTTATCATCTCGCGCAATAGCGAACACCATTCACGGTAACTGCTTGAAGGCTCTTCTGCCACAATATCTCGAACAACAGAAATATTTTCCGCAGATCTAACAGGGCGAGCTTGCACAGGTGTACTCACGTGTCATTGCTGAAATTTGCGCACAATTCTCCCGATTGTAGACACATTTGGTCGATTATGCTGACCAAATAAATCACAAAGTGCACGAAATGCACTCTGATTTGAACGCCCATTTTCGTAAAAGGCTTCTACAATCTTAACGCGCTGTGGACCTCTCCACAATCGAATTTGTCAAACACTGATACAAAGAAATGTCGAATAAAATTGGGCAAAAAAAATTGACGTTAAAGTGTGACTCACAATTAACATCGTGCATTATGGTTGGACCACCTTTTAATTGATTTATGAAATTTTCTGAACTGCCTGTACACTTTCGCATATTTATTTATTTGCTTAACCTTTTTCTTATCATAATTCGTATTTTAGAAATATGTACACATATTTGATATTGGTAACATTTTTCGATATGAGAAATTATACACGTTTTTTTTTTGTTAGTTTTCCAATCAATTTCTAACGTCAAGCACTCTAATGTCTATTTATTTAATAAAGGGTAAACATGAAGTAAAACAATAACTGCAAAATTCTATCTAACTAATTAAACATTATGAACAATAAAAAAAACTAATAACTTACGAGATAAAAGAAGAATGTGTATTTTCAAAGCGTTAAATAAACTGAATTTCTTATAACTAGTAGTATTTTGACGTTGGGCTGTTACCAACAGTTGTGTAAACAAAACATTTTTAATTAAAATGTTGATGAATCCAAAAAAAAAAACCTAAATTTTAGCGGAAATATTTTATTATACAACAAAAATTCGTTCTAGATAAACATTTTTTATCCACATATCGAGCGTAACTGTTTCATTCTTTTCGACGCAATCGACCATGTTCTGGAAATCGAGTTGAAAAAATTTAAATCTATAGAGTTTAACTTCAATACTTTTTCCTGATTTTTGCAGTAGTTCTAATAAAGATAAGTTGTACTCAAAGCAGGAAGTTGATAAAAAGAAATAATGTTATGAACTTTAAAAACTGGATCGTTTTCAAAATAGAAATACTCGATTTAAACTTCGAATTCGATTTCCAGAACATGGCTGATTACATTTTTTAACAACATTTTTTTTAATTGTACATACTTTTATGTTTTGTTAAAGTTAAATGTTCTGATAACTGATTTCCGATACATTGCCGACATGAATTGCTCATATAATATTAATTGCTTTTTAACCCTTTCAGAGCTGAGGATAAGCAACTGGGAATTTTTTTTTATAATTTTTGGAATATATGTACATATGTATCTATGGCATGAAAATAAAATCAATATATTGGTTTTACCATGTTTACTTTAAGGATTTTCAGGACACGCACAATTGTTGCATCTCGTTGAAATTTTTTTAGCCATTTTTATTGCATCAACTGATTTTCAATTGGTTTGAAAAATTAAAATTTATACATTTTTTTTTTAGTTAAAATATGCTCACTTCACTATTTTTTTTAACGATTAGAACTTTTGTGATTCAAGACACAACTTACTTCTGAATTGGACAATAGCTCAAGTAACGGTAACGCGAATAGCGGAATAAAGTGAGAAACAAACATAAAGAACAATCAGCACGAAAATATTGAGAAAGAAACCCACCCGCACATGCAATGCTTCAAGGTCTGACAGGGTTAACATATCATGCCTATCAAACAAATTTAAAAAGATAATTAAGAAGACAAGTAAGAATTATTTAAATATTAAATTTTGCCCAATTTTTTATACCCACCGCCAAGAATTGGAAATATTCAGGAGTGGCCTTTATATGGGTTCTGTTTTATATATTTACGCCGTTTTGATTCCTCGAAATTTTACTTTTCCCCCATACTTTTTTGGGGAAAGCTAATTTGATAGACATTTCATTCACAATTAAGGTGATTTTAAAACAATCTTGATAAAATATTACATCACAATTTGCAAACGTACAAAACTAATGTTTGCCAAATTTTATGAAATTTACAGCTTTTCAAACCCGACTTTGGCCGGTGTCAAAGTATTTAATTCGATTTATTCGTTTTTCAAGGTTTAAATTTAATTTGAAAAGAACACAAGTAAAAGTGCTATCTATATTCGTCAATAAAATATCATGATTCAGGAGAAGGTTTTATATTGGCACTATGGTAAATTATGGACCAATCTTCAAGAAATTTAGCAGCATGATTTTTTATCGTATGAAAATATGACTAACCAAATCCTACTACAATAGCATAAACTGTGATCCGAGAGTTGACTGTATAGTTAATTATGGACCGATCTTCATGAAATTTAGCACTCTGATTTCTGAACGTCATTTTGTAATATATGTCCAATTAGGGTGTTCAGTCGATTAATTCTTGTTCGATTAATCGAACAATTTTAGAAGATTAATTGTTCAAAGACTTTAAAATTGATAATTTCGATTAAAGGATTAATCTGTTAAATGTTTAATTTTTTTAAAGTTCTTAGTCGAATAAACAAAAAAATGTATGTTTCCGTTGGAATTAAAAAAAAACAGTAAAGGTATTCACGTAAAAGTGCAAACACATAACAACAACTCCAAAGAAAATTATTTACGCACAACTAATTGTCTGTGTGATTGTTGTTATATTTTTGCACTTTTGCTTTTTTGCAAGGGTGCAACTTGTGACGTGAATACCCTAAGTAATGTTTAGTGAGTAATTAAGCTTGTGTTTTTATTAAATTTTTTCAACACAATTTAAAAATTTATTTCACAACAGAAAAAAGATTTAAGAGATTTATGCAAGGCGAATTTAAAAAGGTAAGTGGAACTCTACAACTACAAAAAGCCATATGTATTTTGTTTTTGCAATTTAATTGCCTGTTGTCGAAAAAACTCTGAACTCCAATGCATTTTTTTTTTATTTAAAATTAGAATTTTTACTTTTTTAAAAAAAAATTAATAATTTCATTTAAATTTTCGCAGCTGTTTATTTGTTTTATTATAAAAATAATATTTTTCGCACTTTTCAATCAATTTCTTCTCAGAATTTTTTTCGGTTATTTTGACGCAAAACATTAACAAAAGTATATTTTGACCTTTGGGAATTATATTTGCAATGCGCTATGGAGACAGCTGATGAACGACAGAAGAGGTCGACTTACCTTTTTAAATTCGCCTTGGATTTATGTATATCAATTTATCGGGTGTGTTCTTAAAATGAAAATGAAGTGAAATTTAAATCGAACGGTAGTTTAAATTCAATTACTATTTACAAAATTACCGTAGTTTTTCGTGGTTTTAAGTGTTGTTTTCCAAAATAATAGATACTTAAAGAACTTATGAACTTTCATTACAGGATCTTTTTTAAAATTTGGCTCGATTTTAAATTCACTTCATTTTGATTTCTAGAATACGCCCGTATTTTTTAAAGAAAAAGAAGTTCATGCGTTTCTCTCTTTAGAATGAGTTTGGTTTACAAATATTGTACGAAGGATAAATCTAATAATGCTAAATGTACAGGTGTCCAAAAATGGATTAACGTAAATGTTCTTCAACAGCTTCACTAATTTACCACTTACACAGTGACTAGTAACATAGTACTTGAAGAAGAAGGTCCAATATATAAATATTTGAAACAAGATACACCGATCGATTCTCTAGTGAAAAGTTTCAAAAAATTCAAAGTTATATTGACTCTTTTAAAATCTAAGTGCCCGAAAGTGAAGCAACGATTTGAAGCTACACTGACAAGTACTAATGTTTTCTAAAATTATCGTAAAAAAATTACGTAATTTATAAATTGTCTGGATTGAAAATTATTCGATTAATCGATTAATTTTAAATTTTATTCGTTTAATCGAATTAGTTAAAAATGCCAAATATCGATTAATCGTTTAATCGAACAAAAATATTAATTGAATTAATGGAATACCCTTATTACAATACATATTTCAAAAACAAAATGTCTTGAGAACCATTTCTATATATGTAGCACGATATACGGCGAACTTATAACCATTTGTGCTCAACAGTGTTGCCAAAACTTTGTGACCAAAACTGGCTAAGTTTTCGGAAAAAAAATGGCTAAAATATGGCTAAAACTTTTTTAAATAAAAGCACATTAAAATTCAATAACAAAACAGAAATAATTATTAATTTAAAGTTGTTTACGATGAAATTATAAGTTAAGATCAATTTGTTAAATATTTTGATAGATACAATTTAAAAAATTAAAAAATTGATAAATTCGATGTCTCGTGCCTATTAGTTTTAAAAAATTTGTAGGTAAATCATAATCACGACAACATTTACCCAACAACTTTTGAGTCCAGATCTACAAGAAAAAACAAGAAAGAAAGTATGTATAGAAGTTCAACCCCGACTATATGATACCTACACCACATTAGAACCTATGTGCCAACTTTTATCAAATAATCTCCAAAATTGCGACCTGTACTTTACGCAAAAGGTTTGCACGGACAGCCAGTCTGCCAGCCAGCCGAACAAACATTGTTAATTCGACTCAAAAGTGATTTTTAATCAGTCGGTATACAAACGTAAAGGTGGGCTTAGGACCAATATTTTAAGGAGTTACAAACATCAGCACAAACGCGTAGTGTCCTCTCCACTATTGTGGTGTTGATATCGTCCCCTCAATATAACAATAGCGTATAATTTTTTGGGGGTTTTGAGAAAATCGTGTTTTAAGTTTTTGTCAAATCGGATGTCTATTAAAACCTCAATATCGCGGTATATAAAAATTCTTCATATTGGATTTTTCGACGAATACATAATACCGCTTCTTGTCTTTAAATTTACCAATTTTTTTATTCTACGCATCCTTTAAGACCATCCATATGCCATTCAAAGTGCAAGTCCTCCATATAGGCTATTTTATTTTTTAAGGAATTCGTATGATGAATCTGATACACTATTTTATTTTGTATGGTATACGCTGTTTTATTCAATAATTTTACGGTATTTTTATTAAAATATTTGATCTCAAAAATATCAATTTGTAACATTATAAAACAGTGATTAATTCATAGTTTTGTTAATTCAGTGGCATATATTCATTACTTTTCAATTTGTGTTATTAAAAACAAAAAATTATGACAAATTAAGGTATACATTTCGTAAATCAAAAATAACTAGAAGTTCATTAGTCTTCTTTCTCTTCCTCTGCTTCATATGGCTCATCTAAACAATTTCGCTTCTTTCCACCTTGTAAGTTATAAAAAAATGACTGCGAGCCACGACGAATTACATTCTTCTTGCATAAATTTTGGAGATCATGCAGCTTTCGATGGTTGGAATGCAACTATTTCTCAAACAATAGTGTATATTATTATAAGCTATTTTATGAGTTATAGTGTTCATAAATTGTATTTTTTTACAGACTAAAATGGAGTATGTGCGTATACAGCACATACGCTATTATTATATTAAGGGGACGATATATGTAAATATTTTATTGTTATATTTAGTAAAAATATTAACATAATTGATTAAATGTAATTAACGGTTGCTTAATGTAACTTATTTCTCAAATTACTTTAAACGATGTTTACTTGGCTACTACTTTCAGCATTAGACCATGAAAGTGAGAAAATTTTAGCATACGTACATGGTTTTGGAACTTGGTTATTGGTTTGGCACTTGCCAGACACATAGTATAGGGTTTATATTAAAAAATACTAGACTTATATGAAAAATTTTAATTTTTAAATAAAAATAACACGAATATTTACGTATTTTTACACAAATTGAAAATGAGATAATAGATAATTGAAAATTCCCTACATTTGCCTTAAAATAAAAAAATCTGTCCTTTTTTCCCTTCGCTTGAAATTTACCGAAACAATCTTTACAATACGGGGAAATTCCCTACATTTGCCTTAAAATAAAAAATCTGTACTTTTTTCCCTACGCTTGAAATTTACCGAAACAATCTTTACAAAAAGGGGAAATTCCCTACATTTGCCTTAAAATAAAAAATCTGTTCTTTTTTCCCTACGCTTGAAATTTACCGAAACAATCTTTACAAAAAGGGAAAATTCCCTGCTCTTGGCGTCACTGATGTAATCATATGCGCAAAGTACAGGTCGCAATGTTTAAGATAATTTGATAAGATTTGGAACATGGGTTCTAATTGGCACAAGGACCAAGTCAATTGAATATGGGGTTAATGATTTCATATAGCCCCCGTACAATCTGCTTTCCGGAATAGGGTCTTTGTGCCCGCTATCAAACCGATTACCATTTGATTTATCATTAAATTTGTATAAATGTTATTTGTAAAAACGTCTGACATGCAATACTTATATGAAGAGGTCAAAGCTTTAAAATACTTTTAAAAAATGTTAATTTTCCAATTAGAGCAATGCCAGGACTCAGTAAAGCTCGTTGGGATTCTGGCACTTTATGCTTTTATACTTATTCTGGAATATCAATTGCAATTATTTGCTATTTGTAAATGTACATATGTGATGCTTAGAGCAAAGTCTGGTTTTCTGATCATTAAAAATTATAAATAATTTCGCCACACTACAAAAATCATTGTCCGGCTTTAGAGAAGCAAATGAATGTTTTCTCAGACATTGGAATAAAAAACCCTTAGCTATTCAAAAAGTTCAACGAGGCAACCTCGCATTGGACTAAAGACCCATTGGATAGACCTTACTAAGAACTAGAATGAAAACAGAACTTTTATGTTAAGTTCTACGCATAAGAGAAGGTGCAAAATAAGACAACGTTTGTTGCTCCACTTTAAACATATCGGACGATATTGAAAAAATCGGTTCATCTGAAAAGTACCAAAATGATTTGGATTATGAGGAAGATGAAAATGACATAATTGAAATTTTAAACAGTTGTAGCAGCTTTATTTAAAGTATATTATAATATTAAATATAATAAGTGTTTATATTAAACAAAATAAATATGTAAAAAAAATTTTAAATGTAAATTTTTATTACGTTCATAAAAATCAATGTAACAAAACTAGCACTTTTGTGTTTCACTGTAAAACAATTTAGCACTTTTTTTGTCGATTTAGCGCTTTTAATTTGAATTATCCAGGCAAGCTTGACGACAAGTTAAAACAGTGGTGTGTGTCTTTGCTAGTTAAAGTCGAACTCACCTTCACACACATTCACCTATTAGCAAAGTTAAATCGAATGTTTTAAAATTTTAACTTTATTAGCTCACAAATTTCATGGCATTTAATGTTTAAAAATAATTTCCGGCATATGGCCTCCGCGGATGCGCCTTATGAACGCCATAGTTGGTCCAAATTTGGACCACTTTTTCGAGCATAGTCAGTCTTTTTTTCGTCAATAGTGCACAGACCAGAGATTTGACGTACCCTCACAAAAAGTAGTCAAAAGTTGTCAAATCACACGAACGAAGTGGCAATTTTACGGGTCCACGATAATTCGGTCACCAAACTTTTGACTCAACAAAATTATGGTTTCGCGCGCTTTATGATATGTTGTGCGTCTTGTTGGAACCATTTATCTTTCAAATTATTTGGAATGACATAAAGAATAAAACAACTAACGAATTATTTAATGTAGAGCTCGCGATACAAATACATACAAACACAAATGAAAAACACAAAATATAAAGTAATTAATTATTGAATTGATCGAGATTACCTACCCGCATTTTTTTTATGACAACGTAGACAAATTGATTAAACGTTTTTCCCTTAGTTTCTTGTCGATGGCGAAAATTCAGACTGCACACAATTAAATGAAAAAAAAACAATTAAAAACGTAAGTTGCTGACGCCGGCATTAGTTTAATGCAATGTACTTTACTCAATACAATACACATACGTCCTCACATACGTGCATGTTGAACAGTGACTTACACACATAATGAAATACTGTTTAATGTTTTTATAATAAATAGTTCCATTTAAATTGGCAATGCAGCCTGATTTATTCTTTGGGTTTCTTAATTTTAGCCCCACAATATTTTAAGAAATACTCTTTCACTCATAATGCTATGGAACAATATTAAAGGTGAACACTGTACATATACTGTTGACTAGACACTTACAAACAGGTGACAGTTCCGGTATAATCAGGATTATAACGAAAACGACTAAAGCCTATAGTACACGGAATGTAAAACGCCACATGCGCATGTGGTTCTAACGAAATTTTGACGACACTACAAAAGCCACAATAGCAAGTTCGTGTTGTGTGAGGACGACAAAATTACGTCAGAACCACATGCGCATTTAGCTTTTTACATTCCGTATACTATAGGCTTAAGTCGTTTTGTGTACTAGATTAAAGAACACAGGATGTGTGTTACTTTATTTATTATTTTCTGAAATTCAGTACGTCTGGGTCTGGGGCTCGGGCAGAGACACATTAGTAGATCGAACTCCGCGAATGAGTATTCTTCAAAAATTGCCCTTCACCCACCCACTTTTAAGGCCTAAATACACTGATCAAAAAAACTCATCAAGCATTGTGGTAGGATTAATGAAAATGTGTTTGTATGTGTCAAACCGACGATGCTGGATGGATAGATATGACGGATTGTTAGATATGACGGCGAATAATACTGACAAGTCCTTACCAATTAATTCCCATTTAATTGTTAATGTTTGTGGTCAATCTGCTGCTTTCAAGCTCAAAAAAAGCTTGACGTATAGCAGCACCTAGTTCCCCACCAACCACAACTGCAATGTAAAGAGGATAGTATGTACAAGATTTAAGTTTCCTTTATCCCCTAGGCATGAGCTGATAATTCTGCTGCTAAGCATACAGACTATCCAATCCACCAGAAAGCCCTAAACTCCCAGTTCTCACAATGACGAATAACACTAAAGTTATAAAAAGAAAAATTATTGTTGCTGTAAATAACTGATGGCCAGCGGGCTAATTCTGGCAGTTGTGATCGAATATATTTCGATCCGGAAGCAATTTTATTTCTAATTCTTTCAGTCGAAATTATTTGTTCAGTGTTGTAAAGCATTTATTTGAGTTTTCACAACACCGAAAAACTAATTTTGTTTCGTTCAGTGTCGAATGAAAGAATTAGATAAAAAATTGCTTTTATATTGAAAAGTTTTCGATCACGACTGCAGAATTAGTGCCCAGTTATGTGATGAAAATCGATAAATTCCAAAACGAACGTTTTTAGAAGGTGTGATAAAAACGCAAAAGGCTATAACTTTTATGGCACCTTCTAAAAACGCAAAAGGCTCTAACTAACCAAAAATTAAAAATCGACTTTTTCGTTCATTCTGGCCCTATCTAAGCAGTACTGAAATTCTGTAACTTTTTAAAAAATTGTCGTTAAGTAGTCAAATTCGTTAGCTAATGATAATTGTCCTTAAGAGCTATTCTGTAATGAAATTTTAACAATTTTTATCGGCAAATAATGTCGGTAGATAACGACACAAAAAAAGTTCTTGTTAAATAATAACGATAATAAATGTACGGTTAAAAGATTAAAAATATAGAGCAAGGAAGTCAATTTTTAACACAAAAAAAGTAAGAAAGTATTTTCGATCAAGCCCGACTCTACATTACAGTATTTGGGCGATTATATTTCCGCGAAAAAGAGTATGTTGTGAGGTTAAGATTAACATAAAAAATTTTTTGCCAAATATTAACTAAATATCTACTACTATAACTATGATTACAACTTTGAGATAACATAGTAATAGCTTCTAAGGTAACTTATTATAAGTGTATTCGTGTGAGAGCTGTGGTCAAATATGGACCGATTCTAATTAAATTTGTTCTGCTGATTTTCAATTCAATTCAATTTTACAACATAATATTGCAACTAAATATTTTTGGACCTAATTAAACCCATATGTCTATAAAACAAGATGGGTAATGGGTACAAAACCTACTCCGGAATGATGTTTGCATGTGGGCTATGTAAAATAAATAACCGCTTTCTCGTTACTTAACGATATCGGTAGTTAAATTAAAAAAGGTTACAGAATTGAGGTACAGATTTTTTGGTAAACGCTAAACGGTTTTACTAACAGTTTAAATAATATCAATTTGTCATATTTATCAATGGTCAAAAACAACTACCTAGTAGGTATGTTTTACAAAAAAAATAAATTATAAACAGTCAAAGGCAATTTATTACATAATTAATAATTTGTAATAGTTTTTGCTTCTGCTGTAATATTTTCCTGTTATGTATGGCCTTTTGCGTTTTAGGTGACGATGTTTTTATTATTTATTTTCCAAAAAAAAATGTAACCAAATATTAATTTCATTGCCGAACTGTTATTTTGTCGTTAATAAAAATAGATGAAAATGAAATTTTTTTATAGGTAATTTATTTTTAGTATTTTTTATTCGATTATCACTCACTGTAAGGTAAAGAAACATGTAAAATTAATACATAAAAACTTATTTATAAATTTTAATTATTGCATTTAATGAGGGGAGGGAAATACATTTCCCTTTGTGTGTTTCTTTCAAATGTGTTAAAAACAAACAACAGCTGCGTTAAATCGGGTGGAAGGAGATGGAAGTTTTAAATATTTTTTTCAAACTAAGAAATACATATGTATTTGTTTTTGAATTCAACCCTTTTGAAAATTTATTTTAAAAAATGCCATATTTTTCTTTAATTTGCCTGATTTTCATCATAACTATGCTCCACTGTTCATGTGAGAACACAATGTCTGTTGTTTTTTACAATTTTTTTTTTTGCACAAAATTATTTTAACAGCAGCATTAGCAGCAGCCGAAATAAATAAACAATAATAAAAACAAAACACACGTTTCTCTGTATGAATGTGTGAACAGAACACAATTTTATACAGACATGCACCAGCGTTACCATAATGTATTTTTTTAACCTTATTTCTGAAGAAAAATCTTTTTTTTAAAAGAAAACTTTTTTTCTACAAGAAAAATTTTTTTTCTACAAAAATTGAAACTTTTTTCTAAAATAATTAAACTTTTTTTAAAAAAAATATTTTTTTTTCTTTCAAAAGTTCTAAATTTCTAAGGAAAACACAATAATGTTTAAAGAATTAAGCTTTGTTCACAATCAAAGCAACAATTTCGTTTTTTTTCTATCTTACTTCTTCCCATAGTATTTCATATATTTTCCGGCAAAAGTGCACTTTACGGGGCGTACGAAAAAAAAATATGCTACCCGATTCAGAATAAAAAAAGAAAAAAACCAAAATTAAAATTTAAGGGGGCTGAGGCCCGTGGGCCCCCCTGGAACCAAAAAAAACCGCCCGCCCACTTAGTAGAATGTGTGGGTACTCAAATTAAAGGTAATTGTACAAGAAAAACAAAAATTATAAAATTTAGGACGAGCGGGACTTTTGGGGCCTTCTGGTTCAAAAAAAGTGCCCCCATGCACTCACATCTATGTGTAGGTACTCAAATTAAAGATAGTTTGCTCACGATTGTAAATATTTTGTTTTATTTTGTACTTTTTAATGTTTTATGTTCGATTTTTAAAAAAAAAAAAATTTTAATCTTTTTTGTAACTAATAGCCTATTTCCGATGTGCTAAAGAATTCTTTTCTGCGTAGCCGTCCTTTGGTCGGGCGCAAGGATTTTCTCCTCTATGGAATAACAAAAACCGGCTTCGCTAACTAAAGCTCTCTGCACCTAAAAGATACTTAAATTAACCTAGAAAAATAATATGCGAACACAAAAACAAAATACATATTTGCAATCGTGAGCAAATTACCTTTATTTTGAGTACCCACACATATCACTAAGTGGGCGGGGCAGGGGCCCCACGGGCCTCAGCCCCCTTAAATTTTAATTATGGTTTTTTCTTTTTTTATTCTGAATCGGGTAGCATATTTTTTTCGTACGCCCCGTAAAGTGCACTTCAGCCTATTTTCCTTTCATTTTATAAACAAAATGGTATCAAAAGTTTTTTTTTAAAAGTTGAGTCAACTAGAACTTAAGCAACAATTTGCATGAAATTGTTTCTGACGTTTAAAACAATTTTATTTAGTTTTGAATGAAATTTTTAACAAAATATTGTAAAAAATAATAATAAATGCATAATATTGTTGTGGGTAAAATTGGCAAAAGGATTCTTAATCCAAAATGTGTGTGGTTGGGAAAAAATCTTTGCTCTATTATGAACACCAAGTGAAAAAGTTTCTGGGATTGTGAACAAAGCATAAATTTTGTTTAAAAATTATATAAAAAAACGTTTTTTTCTTTTTAACCAGAAAAGAGAAAACTTTACACGTAAATGGTAACGCTGGCATGCACGTACATACACTCACACACACGAACGCACTCAGCTAAAATCTCTCTTATTTTTAGGATCCAATTGGATTAGTGCAGGAAGAAACGAAGAATAAAGAAAAGAATAAAAAAGCTAAAAACAACAACACAAACCCAACTGACAGGCAAAATTTATAATAGAAATTGGCATACACTTTTTTTAAAGTTAATTTCTATAAGAATATTATAATTGAATACAATAATTTCTGATCATTTATATTTATTTCAAAATTTAATGACAATCTTGTAAAAATACAATTCAGAGCACTCACTTTTGATGCATGTGAAAAAACAGACAAGGATTTACTCTTCTTTTGTTTGTATGTTGTCACATTGATTTTTTGCAAATTTTTCGTTGCCTTAACTCTGGCAACTTTTGTTAAGAATTTGATATATTTGTAAAATATTTAATGAATTTTCTGGTTTTATCACTCACTTTATGTTAAATTTGTTTTAATTTTTCATTTAAAACTCGTAACAAATTTAATTTTATCCTTTTTCGGTTTCTTTTTTTTAAATTTTTCTTACTATTTTCTTATTACAAGAACATTAACAACAACTGCCGCCGTTGTTGCCACACAAATCCGTTTGTTTAAACATTCACGCAGCAACTGCTGCAGTTTTTATTTCATTATTTTCAGCAACGAGTACGACTTATTTTATGAGCGAAAAAATTAATAAAAAGTCACAAAACTACCACTAATTCATAGTTGCCATGTAAAATGTGTTGAAAATGGTCAAAATATGCGGAAAAAATCGTCAAATTGTTTTGCGGAAATCGTCATTGTATAATAGGGAGGACAATCGTTATTGGGATTCGCAAATCGCGGGATTTGGGATTAAAAAAAAAATCAAATTCTGGGAATTTTGAAAATTAAAAGATAAATGCTCTTTATAGATATTAATTGAAAAAAATGTCTTAGAAAGAGGTTTACAAAAAAATATGTATGATTGATTTATTATATTATAGTTATGTAAATATAATGTAAATTGTATATTAATTCGAATGTGTACTCTAAGTACAATTACAATTTTAAAATCTTTTATACTTTAATAGTCTTATTCCTTCAATATTTTCCAGGAATATTTTCTATGCACTATCAGAATTTTCGTTTGTATAATGTTTTATTTAATACCAAAGCATAAAAACACAATGAATTGATGCGTTTTTGATAGTGTTTCGATACAAAGTAACGTGTTGTTTTGTTTACTTTGTTAAAAATAATGTCAACAAAATTATTGATTCACAGTTTGCTATTTGTTTGCGCATCGATAGGATATTCAATTTATCGGGTTTTATTTTTGTTTGATTAATCGATATTTGGCATATTTAACTAATTCGATTAAACGAATTAAATTTTAACATAAATCGAATAATTTTATACCCAGAAATTTTATAAATTACGACATTTGCTTACGATAATTTTAGAAAAGATTAGTACTTAAGTAAATAAGCATTATTTTTTTAATGAAACTTGTCAATGTAGCTTCAAATTGTTGCTTTACTTTCGGGCACTTAAATTTTTTGGATTTTTTAAACTTTTCACGGACATTATATTCTCTGCTATGCTTCTGCAAATAATTTTTTCTAGAAAATTGATCGGAGTATCTTTTTTTAAATATTTATATATTGGACCTTCTTCTTCAAGTAATATGTTATAGTCACTGTGTAAGTGGTAAATTAGTGAAGTTGTTGATGAACATTTACGTTAATACATTTTTGGACACCTGTTACATTTAAAATTATTAGATTTATCCTTCAGCTCGTACAATATTTGTAAACCAAACTCATTCTATAAAGAGAGGAACGCATAACTATTTTGTTAAAAAATATGGGCGTGTTCTAGAAATCAAAATGAAGTGGATTTAAAATGGAGTATATTTTAAAAATGTTTAACTACATCATTCTTTAAGTATCTATTATTTTTGCAAAAACAGCACTTAAAAGCACGAATAGCTCCTGCAATTTTGTAAATAGTAATTGAATTTTAACTATCGTTCGATTTAAATATCACTTTATTTCGATTGCTAGAACATACCGGATAAATTAATATGCATAAATGTTTGAGTAAACATACCTTTGTAGTTTTTTTTTTGTGAAATGAATTATTAAATTGTGTTGAAAAAATGTAATAAAAATCTAAGTTAAATTACTCACTACACATACATTTGTTTTGTTCGACTTACAACTTTAAAAAAATTATCCATATAACAGAAATACTATATATTATTATTATTCGAATAATTGGTATAAATTCATTCAAAAAGGAGCTAATTGCAGACTCTGGTTTCTTTCCTGCAGACAAGCATAAAGCTTCGCGGGATAAGCTAGGAAATTATAATTAATCCTTTAATCGAAATTAGCAATTTTTAATTATTCGAACAATTAAATGTCTAAAATTGTTCGAATAATCGAACAAAAATTAATCGACTGAACACCCTAGCATTGATTACTGTTATTATACATTAATAGGCGCATGACATGGTCAATGTTTAGATGGTTGTGTTTAGGAATGCAAGACTTTAGTTGATTTCATTAAAAATTACGTTTTGAAATTGACCCTATTTCTATTATGAAAGAAAAAATCGTAATTGTTGTTCAAAATCTGCTTGTGAACCTAACCGACAGTTTCTTATTTATTGTTAAATTAATTTAATTATATATACTGTATGCTTAAATTTGGCGATTTTTAGTACCCAATTTGGTTTTTTTTATTTACAGAAGCTTTTTTATATTATTAATGTGTTTTTTTTTATTTTTTCATGTCGCTGAAGATTATTGTTTTAGTTCAATATATTCTGTTTACTGCAAAAATGCGGCTTTGACTCCATGTATAGGTTAACCATATATACTTCACTTCCCAGTCTTTCGAATATTATCACAAACTATTACGTTTCATGGAAGGTCCTGCAGCGATGTTACCCTTATACGTCTCAGACTCCATGGTTTCCTCGGAACACGTTTTTCAATCATTTTCTTTTCGGGTTTCAGATTTATTTTCGTTTTAACAAGAAATCTTATTTTAAAATAAAATTTTTTTTATTTTTTAAATAAGAGCAAAATATTTTCCAAGTCGGTAATTCATATGTACCATGTTTTTAAAACACGGCTCAACAAAATTTTGTAAAATCAGCACTACAAACAGCACAATTTTTTATTTTAAAAGCTTTTTGCTAAAACTATTCTTTGAAACTTTTGCGAAAAATGTCTAAAATACATTGCATACTTGACAAGATTGCAAAAAAGTAATAAATTGTTGCAGAAGGAACAATTATTTTGAGAATTGTTTTATAAAAATAATAAGAAAATTTAAAAATTTACTTCAAAGTAAATGTTTTTTCTTAGAAACTTTACAAAAAAATGGTAAAAGGTCGCAAAAGTCGGAGATAAAAAAGTCTCACAAGAAGTCGCTGGCCGCTAAGAAACGGCCAAATTTGCGACTAGACCGGTAACCCTGGTCTAATATGTAAACAAATCGCTAATTTTACATTTTAGTCATGGTGGAATAAGCAGGTGGCATCGTTACGGCAACAAATACAACATTACAACAAAAATGGAAATTACATCACCGTTTACGTCAAAACATACTTTGAACAAAAATCAAAGCGTGCCGCTGAACGTAATGAAATAATTAAATTTTTTCCAATTTTTATTTAATTATGGTCAATATCTTATTTATTTTAATTTAATATTATCAAAAACTTTAATAAAATACAATAATCACAGCACAAAACATGTACTTTTTGTAAACATAAACAAAACTTTGACATAAACCTAGACAAACAATGCAAGAGCAAAAAATCGTCATCTAGCGTAGTGCTGCCACCTGTTTATTTCACCATGATTTTAATTATTCCCTTACCCTAGGTCTACACTAAAGATAATTATCTCAGCAAGTTGGCAATAACGTCGGCAGAATAACAGAGCAATATTTCTTATTGCTCAGCTTATGTTAAAGGCATGGGAAAACGTATTTATGTTAACTCATAGTTTGAAAAAAATAAAGAAAGAAGGTGCAGTGTAAAAAATGGCGGTATCTTACAAGAATTATTATTATTAATATAAATTCTTTCTTATTCGACTTTATTATTTAAATTTATATTAATTTGTTTAAGCTTGAGGTCATTTTTAATACAAAAACATTATTTTTATAATTTTTTTTTATTTTAGTTAATGTAAAATTATTATTTTTTTATAAAAAAGAACGCGAACTTAAACAAATTAATATTAATTTTAACAATAAAGATCGAATAAGGAAAAAATTATAATTTTTGCAATTTTATTTTCGTGTTTATATAATTTTTTAATTTAATTATTTTACTACAATAATAATTTGCTGCAATTTCAAAATTTTAATTTCTTTCCCCCACAATTAACTACTATTTTTTTTCTTTTTTGCTACTTTCTTTTAACTGACAACCAAATTGACTTTTTTTGTAAGCAATAATTGTCAACGAAAATGGACTAACAATTATTGCAACATAAATTGTTAGCAATAAATATGTACAAAAAATTGCTGTCTACATTTAAGATAACATAATTATGACAATTACTGCAATATATGTGGCAATAATTATCTCAGGTATAGACGGGCAGTTAAGGCCACCACACACTATCCTATTTAGTCGTACGATATGTCAAAAAAATCGTGTGTGTTCATAAAGTATAATAGTGTGGCCTAAAAATTTAACAAAATGACAGATTTTTTTGATAAGTCTGACCGACTTGCAAAAGTTAAAAAAATTTTCATAAAATGATAGTTTCTATGCGATCAGAGTTGTATTTTCTAATACAACTGATAAGAAAACAACAATGCCGGCTTCATTGATTTAAAGGGCAGACGTTTTACGTTTCTTGCTTTTACTTTTATTTTTATATACAAAATAATTAATTGAACATACATAAATATTAATTTTATTAATGGCGGAAAACTGTGTTTGTTTACATTAGCAAAAACATATGCCAAGGCCTATCCAATAGGTCTGCTTACTTCTACAACAATACTTCAAACAACAGGCAATTTATTTGTGTAAAATTCCTCGCCGTTGTCAAAATCTTACTACTACATAGGCAAAACAATAGGAAAAATGTGTTTTGTGTGCATGGATGTGTGGCAAAAAACAAAAAAAGTAAACAAAAATATACACGTATAAGGAATATGTAAACAACTTTTGATATCGTTGAGGAAAAAACCAAATAAACATCTGGCTTCTTAAGCAGACCTATTGGATAGACCTTGACATATGCTTTTGCATCTTTTTTGTGGAATAGTGTGGCACCTGTAAGTCCCAATTTACACTAGCGACATTTCTTGCCGGACAGACGAAGTTTGATGGCGAGGGGTCGAAAAGGTAGAGTGTGTAGTACATGACTATCTGTACTGGACATTTTTTCATTTCTCTTTCTTACTTTTCGTAGTTTACATACAAGTATTAATTTCTGTCTGACTTCTAATGTTTCATATGTAAACGCTTCAGGTAAGATTAAAAGGGAATTCAAAAAATGTCCGGCAAGAAATGTCCCTAGTGTAAATTGGGACTAACAGACTTTTGTTGCGATTTTTTTGAGTGTGATAGAAATTTGTCAGATTTTCCAGTGAATGAATCGTACGATTGTGTAGGATAGTGTATCACGACCTTTAACACCACAGAATACCATTAGTAATCTGTGCTAAACACATACCAGGGATGGAAATCATAGTTCAATTGCAGATTTTTCAGAAACTACCAGCGTTGCCGCTTTGGTTACTCTTAACCACAAATGATTATTTTTTCTCAATGTGTACTTGTGCACTCTTTTTCCATTTTAGTTACTTTTTTCAACTGGAAAAAGCTAATTTTTTGCTTAACGTGGGGGTTAGAGCATCAAGTTTGCATTTCGAGTTTTAATACCCTCAAACATTTTTTTAACAAGCAGTATGTGTAAAAAACTTGAAAGCAACACTTGATATTGTGGTTGCAGAGTTAATCATAATGTGTTTAAGTTGGCTTAAGCAAATGTACGAATACATGTTAATCATATGAGGCAAAGCATATTGAAATTAAGGAAAGTTTTTGTTAAATTTTATGAAACTGTAATTTGCTAAGGCAAAGTGAGAAGTAGATCGCACATTCCGTACGGAATCAAATGTTTTTTGATTTTGTTTTTTTAAATACATTTAAGAGGCTTTTTGACAGTAGGTTAAGCAAGGCTATGCATATTAGGGTTGGGTCTTTAGTGCGAACATTGCCCGCTCCGCTTTGCTTCACGCTTGTATATATGTAGTTCATTCAACAATTAAACTCTTTCATTCTCAGTATAACGATTTTTTTATGTAACCGATTGTCATTTAAACCATATAAGTTGTACTTTAAAGTGTTAATAACCACTATCTTGGGTATTATTTTCTCTACTCATACCGAGGCAATATGAAAACTGGTAATGTACATAGATTTATAGTCAGTTTATTCTTCTAAATTAACTAATTAAGTTGTGCAAATAAGTAAGGTTTAGGTGTCTATATACATACCTATATATAATATATTTTAACTGCGCTGCCCGATTCACAACTAACCGATAGCTAAAGGTACGATTTTATCGGACATACATATAAAAAGTGTTCCAATATAACAACTTCACTTTTACCTACCAGGTAATTTACTTTATCGCTCACTTTAGGTTAAAGTTAAGTTTTAATAATGGAACACTTTTTATATGGCCGTTTAACGTCTACTTTTAGCTATAGGTAAGTTGTGAAAACGGGCCTTAATGAATAAATATTACTTTTTTCATTTGGTTACACTGGAAACTACACATTTCTTGCTAGAAAATTGCATATTAATCATTAACGACCAATTTTACCAAGTTAAGTTTAGTTAACTACCTTTGCTTTGTAAACAAAAAGTGTCTTAAATTAATAAAACTTTGCTTGCTGTGTTTATTGTGCTGTGGTAATTAATCAGAAAAGACCTGCGGTAATCGGCTGAGCCGAGCCACATTAGTTTTTGTAATCCGTCGCCGCTGATGGTATATTTGATTGGCTTAGGGCTCTGCTGTTTGGTAAATAAACAAAAAAAAATTTATTTTTGATTTGCGTCTAAAAAATGGAAAATATTCAGGTAAGATCTAATTTAATTTATTAATTCATGGAATAGAATAAAAAAATATTTTTATTTTAGGTCTTATATTTTTTTTTGTTATATTATATTTGTTTTAAATCAGCTGCTTTGAATTCAAAATAGCACACTAATTTATGAGGGGTTGTTCACAACAGTCGTATTTGTTCATGTTATTATTTTAAGACATACATAAAACTTTTTGACACCTTGTGAATCCCCTCTTCAAACTTCATACAAAAAAAACGCTGACATGACAAAAAAATTATCGGGCGAAGACCCCATGTAAGTACTAAAAAACTTGTTAAGTCTAAATAGCACTGCTGTGAACAGCCTGTAGCATAATGGTATGATTAGTTAGTGTAAACATCAAAATTAAATTACAAAAAATATAAAAATCTTATTATTTTTATTACGTAAATAAACATTAATTTAAAAAATAATGTAATAATGTAGTAATGACTGAAAGTTGTAAACAAAAACCAGCTAAAAATAGCACACTTAATACTATGTTCACACTTAGTTTTTTAAACGCGTTTAAGCAAAATGTTGATTTAGCTAATCAAAGCCTTTCACATTACATTTGAGATGATTAAGTTGACAGCAAAGACAGCTGATCGATAAACAAAAAAGAACAAGCAAATTTTTATTTCTCTAAAACATTAAAAATGGAAAGAAATACAAGAAATAAAGTTATCAGCAGATTATTTACTTTCACCCCACACTTCCACTAGCATCTCTTCCTCCTTCTGACTCCAAGGCTTCTTTCTTTTTTTTCTTTTCCAAATCCATTAAAATTTTAGTATATTTTAACTTTTTTTTTATTTAATGAAAAAAAAAACTTGCTGTCAAAGGAGTACGTTCATTGTGACAGTTTTTCAGTTTGAGGCAAGACGAATTTAAATTCGGCTTGGTTTGAGGTATGTTCAGTGGATTCTATCTGGTTTATGAAGTAATTCAGTTGTAATCATGTCAGTTTGAAGTGATTAACAAATCACTTCAATGTATGGGTAATCATGTCGATTTTGAAGTGTTTAACGCTTAATCACGTTCGAGCTGCTTAAACGCGTTTAAGAACCCAAGTGTGAATATAGTATAAAATAAATGGTAATAAATTTATTTTGTCGTTAATATTTTAATATGGGAAAAAACAACATTTTTATGACAGCCGTAAAATTATAGAAAATGCAGCTAAATATGTTTATAAATTGTTAAATTTTGTTTTGCAAATTTTAGTTTAGGCCCTTTTACACTCTAATACTAAGTATTAGTGGGCTCCCTTGAACAGGTGGGCGTGATACCTCCAATACAAAGACAATATAATTTTCCATGTATCCAAAAAACTGCAAGAACTAAAGTTAACAAACTTGGTACAAATGTCTTGATTCTAAATACACAGCATTTGAGAATTTTATTTGGGCGGGATTGGAGAAGTGGTCTTGGCCAAAATAGATTTATTTATATCTGGAGAACGGTCCAAATTTATTACACCTATCTGGACTATCAAGCCTCTAAAAAAGGAGTGGAATTGGCGTGGCACCTCTAATAGAAAGACATATTTATCAATGCACACTATATGTCATAAAGTGGGTAGAATTAGAAAAGCGGGCGTGGCAAAAAATAAATTTATATATGGAGAACGTCAAAAGATAATGTTTCCAAAATGAATACAAAAAGCAGCTGGCTGGTAAAAAGTGGGCGGGTTTATAGAATTGAGAGTGTCACCTCCCATACAAAGACAATGTACGTTAAATTTAGTACAAATAGCTCATTTATTAATACACAACATTTGTCAAAAAGTGAGCTCGCTTGGAAAAGTTGGTACAAAGACAATATAGACTTCTGTATATCTGAAGAACAGTTACTGTAAAAGTTTTTAAATTTCGAATCAATAGTTCGGTTTTCTCTAAAAAAAATCTATAAAAAATCTGGATCGGAGTAGTGGCCATGACAGCTTCAATATAAGCACATTGTGCATTTCTTTATATTTGAAAAACAGTAACAGTAAATGTATCTAAATTAAGCACAATTTGCTTTGTTTACTTATTTTATTTCAATGGGGAAATGAAACACACCGGTTTAAGCTAGAAATAATATAAACATGTAAATAGCACAAAGTTTTTATGGGCGTATAAAAAACGTTGACATGATTTTTTTTAATATATATGTATTTTAAAATATGTGGCAAGAAATCGATTTATTCTCACAAAATGCGACCTTTCTGAAGAGCATAATTAACCACACAAAATGCTTGGCAAACACAGATATTGTTTCCGTTTTGTGTTTGCCAATAAACAACACAAACATACCCCGTACAAACATTAATTTTAATTTTTGTTTTCTTTTTAATGAATGCAGACGTCGATAGTGATGCAGCATTTTTGTTGCTTTTTGCTGAAAACGGGGAAAAAATATAAAATAAAGGCAAAAACTTTGAAGTAAAAAGTAATTTAAACAACAATTTACTATTTAAAATTATTTTAATGCTTCTTTAGTAATGTCTTCACTCTGCAAAGTTTTCGCTGAATTTAATACATTTAGCATTAGACGCCACAAAGAGTTTGACAAATATCCAACTTGTCTGCCAAATATTCAAAATGTTTAATATTTCTAATGTTTGTCAAAACAGCAAACACCCCAATTAACAACACAAAATATTTGTACAATAGTAATATGTTGACATGTTTGCACAACAAATGCGTTTGTTACTTTAAAAAAACAAAAATATAATACCGCAGGATCAATTTGTTTTTTAAGTTGGTACAAAATTAGAAAAGCCATTTTCCATCCCTGATACACAACAAGGCTAGCAAAATAACCACTTTTTTGCATTTACTTGTCGTTTTCAAGGTACATTAACACAAGGTAGACTCATTTAGGAATGTAGAAATGCTGCTCTATAAAAATAACCGAGTTGTCAAAATTTTCTTCATATAAATTTAACGCACACATGTACAAATGTTGGCTCATATACACGAAATTTGACGTTTGGGTTCCAACTTAGGTAAACAGCTGACAAACATATGGACCAAGGAGTTTACCTTGTGTAAATATACCTTGGGCGAATTCACTAGAAGGTGAGGGCAACTCTACAAAAACACTGCGTAGACCCCTTTCAGACTCGGCAAGTTAGTTGCGCGAGTTACTTGCCGAGTACAACAAAGTCTGTACAAACATTTTTTTCCTTACCCCGGCTTTACCGCTGACGTCTACAAACCAAGAGTAGCGCAAGAGACTTGCGCAAGGCGAATTCAAACAGGTAAACTCATCTCTACAACTACAAAAAGCCCCATGTATTTTGTTTATACAATTTTCTGGTTGGTTGTCAAAAATTTTTTATTGCAAATTAAAATTATCACTTTTTTATAAAAGAAATTAATAAATTCACTTCAATCATTCGCAGTATTGAAATTTTTTATTATAAAAATAATATTTTTAACACTTTTCATTCAACTTCTTCTTAAAACAAAATCATATTTTGACGTTTGACCATATTTTTTTAATTCGCCGTGGAAACAGCTGATGAACGGCTGACGAGATGAGTTTACCTGTTTGAATTCGCCTTGGACTTGCGCAAGTAACTTGCCGAGTGTGAAAGGGGTCTTATGTGGTCTAGTGAATTCGCCTTGCGTGTAACTGTTTATTCAGTTTTTGATCACAAAAAGTACTCGACAAGGCGAATGTAAACAGGTCAAAAATAATATAACGCTAGTAAACAATTTAAACAAATATGTAATTTTCTTTTTAAATTGTTTGTTTTGAAATGTAATACATACATAATTTAAAAAAATTTTTAATTTCATAGTTTTAAGCGAAAATTATAAAATTAGTAAATATTCCCCAGAACAACATGAACGGTATATCATTTTGACACAAGGCTAGTAATCAGCTTTTGCTTACATAGCAAGATAAGGTTCCTGGTGTAAATTCGCCTTGTTTTGTTTTTTCCAATTATCAAATAATAAAAAAAATAGGGTGGTCGATAATGCGACATTTTCAAGAAACCGGTTTTCAAATATTTCGTTTATAGGTATAAATCGGCACAGGCAAACCAGTTAAGAACGATATCTTTCTTCGTTTGTCAACGCTCACGTGGAACATAACATATGAACCGGAGGTTGGTCCATCGCCAAATCGATCCAATATATTTTCTTCATATTAAAACAAATTTATGGCCAAATTTCGACCATTAGGCAAACACTTGTTATTTTAAATTGCCAAAAAAAATTTGTACAAATGAATTTTAAAATTTTTCCACAAAGAGATGGACCATATTTATAAACTGAACTCGTTAAAATATAAAATAATTAGAATTTTGTGATTACTTTTATTGTGATTAATTCCTTTGTTAACTTTTAGTATTATTTAATTTAAACAAATATGTTTGTGCATACATATATTGTTTGTTTCTGCTCTAATGAATTCGAGAGCCTTTTTGCTTTCCCATTCATAA
The DNA here is from genome assembly GCA_949318255.1 of Pollenia labialis. Classification (NCBI taxonomy): domain Eukaryota; kingdom Metazoa; phylum Arthropoda; class Insecta; order Diptera; family Polleniidae; genus Pollenia; species Pollenia labialis. Next base: position 26,618,185 of record OX439141.1, on the reverse strand, counting down.
AGTTTAAGCTGCAATTTTCGTTTAACAGCTTAATTTAAATATACAGCTACACACGCTAGAAGTGGGACACATAGACAAATTCTAATTAAAGGCGATTTTTCCCCAACTTCGTCTGGTAACCGTATAAACAGAAGCCAATCTTTTTACAGGGCATTATCAACACTCTCATTTTATACGGGGCGTAAAGTGCAATGCCTTATGACATTTAAGGGTGAATTTTTTTAGAATAAGACACGCTGCCCTTTTAGAGACCAAAGCATTTTTAAGAAACGAATACCAAATTCCATTTTCTCAAATAAAATGTGACATTTTTTGTCGAAAAGCAAACACCTTTAGATTGCAAGGTATGTTGGAAACTCAAAATTAAAGTCTGAGTTTAATTTAAGAATTTTCAGACAATAACCTTCTTTTTATATGGATTAAATGGCGCGTAATGTGACTCCATTAAATATGACGCCAAAGTATTAAATGAGGAATGGCCAATAGCTCAAGAACGTAAAGTTTTAGGGTATTTTTTATTCAATAAAGCTTTAGTTAACGTAGCCGATTAGCCGGTGTTTGTTATACCATAAAGGTGAAAATCCTTGTGCCCGGCCGAAGGCCCAACCATGCTATCTACCGGGAGATTTTTAAATTTGGGATTTTAACCAAAATTTTTAATACAACTTGCTTATTTAATTTTAACCTCTTTTTTTAGTTGCTATTTATTAAAAATTAATGATGACATTTCATAAAGAAGAATAACCCTTAATTAAGGGGCATATTATATTTGATTTTAGGGCTATTTTTAATTCTTTTGAGGTAAGATTTCATTAAAATAATTGGGTTACATTGCATAATGAAAAAACCCTAAATTTGGGCTCAATTCAGTCATTTTCTTTTTGAGTCCTTAATTTCTGGGCCACATTTCGCAGCGCCCAATTAAATAATTCTAATTTAAATCATACCTAAACAACTGTGCAAATACTTATAAATCAAATGTTTCACACCATATTGAACTTAAGGAATCTTTATAAACCTGTCATTTGCTTGAGGAACGCGCAAAACTGATCGCACTTTCCGTATGGAATCCATCTGTTTTATTGGTTTTGTGTTTGTTTCTTTAAGTGTTTTTGAAAGGCTTTTTGTTAATTTTTGACAGAAGCTTAAGCAAGCTGGTGCACATAATAGTTGGGCTTTTATTTTTTGTATAAGGTGTCCCACTTTTAGTGGCAGTAACTGTAAGTATAAATGAATAAACATTATTGTGCGGTTAATTTTAAATGATTTGATTGACAGTAAACACATCAAAAATTTTTAAAAATTTATGCAATATAATTTTTAAAAATTTTTGATTAATGAATTAAGAACAATTTGAAATTGCTGCTTTAACACGTTCGCCACTCTGCGTCGCGTTGCATGGGAGTTTTTACAGAAAATCATGTTACATGTGATAACTTACATTTTTAATGAAAAGCTTTTAACTATAATTTCGTGACAATTTGTTGAATGTAATTTTCTTGTACATTTGGCCTTTTGTGATACACCTTTGTAAATATACATACATACATACATATGTGCATGCTGCGTATTGATTATATGATAAGTATGTACATACATACATAGTTACATAATGGGTATTCCCCGAAATTTTATTATGTTTTATTTAATTTTGCATTCATTTAATAAAAGAATTCTGGTTTGTAGAGAAAGATTCTACTTTTAAATAACATTAACAAACAAATAAGAAAGAATGTTCGGCCTAGCCCGGCCATACAATACCCTACACTACAGTATTTGGAAAAAATTTTTTGAAAGTGTACACTTTTTGGGGCCAATAGGCAGGGTTGGGCAAGGTACAAACAAATCCTCCTTTTAATTTCACTTTTGGTTTATTTCAAGTACGAATTTGGAATTGAACACAGGCCTGCCAGATTTTTTTGAGCTCAATCGCCAAAACAGATGGCAGAAATCGCCAAACGTTAATTTTGTTCAGTTTTCTTCATATATTTTTTTTTTTTAATTTAATTTGGCATACAAAAAAAGCAAGTATAATATTTCAGTCAAAATTCGACTAAAACTGAAAAAAATACAAAAAAGACGCCAAAAGTAAATTGTTTAGTTTTTGTTATTTTTTTAAATAACAAAAAATGGAGATCATACCTATGTATATTCAGTTAAAAAAACTAAAATTACCCTACAAGAAGATTAACGGTAATTTTACTAGTTATATGACCCATAGTGTTGACCGATATATTGGTTAAAGTTTCTATTAGTTTATTAAGAGCAAAATGAAATGAAACTCCTGTTTACATGTGATTTTATCTCTCTCTCTACCTAATTAGACTTCAGAGAAGAATATACCACGTATCTTTATTTATGCTTTATGACGTTCAATTTCTTGCATGGGCCTGCAAATGGCGGTAAACGCACGTGTGACCAAAAAATCATACACATATTTGAAAAGTTGTCAGGATTTGTTATAACATTATTTGTTCCTTTATTAACACCGGCAAATCTTAAACGATTATTCTGGTCCATTCCACCTCCAACATGACCGCTACCTGTTGGACGGACGACCACTCCTTTCAAACCTACCGCTTTGTTTATGACCTCAGTTGTTTCCAGAGAATCTACCACCACGTCCTCTAAAGCCGCCATCAGTACTTTACCGCTAGCACTCTAGCAATTTTTTTAGCTCTACTTCAATATTCAAATTAAGGAAGTTAATTAATTGATTCAAACATTTTTAATAGCGTTTGACAAAAATATATTTAAAAAAAAGCTTTATTTATGTAATGTTAGTTGTTTCACTCTTACATATCGATGGCTTAATATAAAAAAGGCGTAACTTGATTTTGTGTTTCTTTAAAGGGAAAGAAGAAATATTAATTAGATCGTTAAATTTAAGATACAAAAAAGTTTTAGTTCAATTTTTAATAAAAAGATGCAACAATTTTTATAATAAAGCCTTCTGAAATTTTAAAGCACGACGCGTTTGGCATTTGTCTACCACAATAAACAGAAAAAGTTATTTAAGAAAAAAATTAGTTACGCCTTTTTTATATTAAGCCATCGATATATAAAATTGTTGCAAGTGTGTTAGTAAAACTTTTTTTTTTAAGTTTTGGTTATGCATTTCTTGTAGGGTAAGTACACAAGTCCAAAAGATAATTCATTGTAAATAGGGACTCAATATAAAATTAACTTTAAACGGTAACAAAACAAAAATCACGTGAAAAAAAGTTGACAGATTTTTTTTTTTTAATTTAGTAATAAAGACAAAAAATGACAAACTGTTAAAAAAAATCGCTGAAATAATAAAAATGGTAAAAATAGTAACCCCCCGTTTCCACAGGCATGTGCAAGTTCGAAAAAGTCAATACACTCACACTTTTTCACTTACATTCACACAATTTTTGTACTTTCAGCCAATCGGTTGTTTCCTCGATTTTCGTTGATAATACGTATGTATACACTAATTGCAAGTAATTACCCTACAAGAAATGAATGAGCGAGTAGTCAAATTTTTCATTTTGGTGTTAAGAAAATGACAGAAAGAAATGACCGAATGTGACCGAAAACTTGATTTCGGTAATTTCTTTCTATAATTTTCTTAACACCAAAATCAAATATGTGACTACTCGCTCATTCATTTCTTGTAGGGTACTTGCATATGGAAACGTAGAGTAAATCGCCAGTTATATCAAAAATCGCCGAAAACAAAAAGTCGCCAGTCGCCAAATGGAAAATCCCACCGCCAAACAAGTTTTAAAATCGCCAGGATTGGCGAGAAATCGGCATATCTGACAGCCCTGACTGAACATTGATAAGTAAACTTTTGTGTTGGGGGTATAAATAATACATATGTACAAAAAATATTTATTCCTGTAATTTTTTTTCATAAATTTTATTTCAATTTATTTATAAGAATAATGTTTTTTTTTTATTTGCAAAAAAAATACTTTTTTATAAAAATACTTAAAAATATATGCACATATTTTTCATGTTTTAATAGGTAACATTATAATTTAATAATTTGTTTTTGAAATTACTAAAACTAATTCAGGTAGCTGAAATTTTAATTATAACTTAATTATTGTTTCAATTATAAAAGCTAAATGATAAATTAATTCAAAAAGAAATTTTTTTATTTATTAACATTTGTGCATATTGACTTAAATGCCAAGTTTTTAGAGAATAGAAAATCTTATTTGATAATTAAAATAAATTTAAAAATAATAATATAAAATTACGCACTTTTCTGCTAATTCTCCTAATTAAATTATGATTTTTCTATTTAAGTTTATATGTATTTGTAGCTCTTATTAAATAATCGTTTAGTGTGAAGCGACCTTTATAAACGACAGTGTTAGGAAATATTTAACTTATTTTCTAGCCCAATTTAATAAAATTAAATTTTTTGGGTTTTAAATAATAAAGTGTTTTTTAAGTCCGCTAGAACTTGAAATTATAAAAACTTACACAAAACAATTCAATCGTTTCTGAATTAAACGATTCATTTAAATTTTGGATTTTATTTTGGTCAATACATACCCCGGCTGGCTGTTCTTGCCGAGTTGTACTCCGGACGTCCAATTTTAGGCCACTTTAAGGTGCTATCAGACGGGATGTATTTTACATATCGTCATGTTAAATGCAAACATACGTAACTACACAAAATTTCGAAATTTAGTTTTTTATCGATTATGGTTCGTTTTATCAAAATACATATTCGTGCAAAATTTTAGATTCCTACGATCAAAAAATGGCGACTACATTCAAGAAATTCAAACGCCAATTACACCTTGTTGTTATTCATTTTGTAAAATCTTTTGCTTCTCCTGTATAAAAATAAAAAGTGTAGAAACGTCCGTTTTCATTTAATATGACAATATCTACTGTCAAATTTTCCATCTGTAAAAGTTGTACACATCGTGTGATTCATATGAAACTTAGCATGTGTAAAATAGGTACATACATATGTAATTTTTTCGATTAGAACACGTTCTATTTTCTTGTGGCAAACATAAATAAAACAGCTGGTTTGTTTCGAAACGAAATTGCTTGAAAAATGTCTTGTAAAGAAAAATTAAAGAAAATGGATAATGAACATGGAAAAGTAAGTATTTTTCGATTTTTAATAAATTAAATTATGTTTATTATATTTATTGCAGTTAGATTGGCCAAAAGAAGCAATTCTTGAAATGTTTGGGTTGTGGCAAACTTATGAGTGTCTCTTCAATCAAAAAAATAAATTTTACCGCAATATTACAGGACGCTACAATTATTTTATTAGCAGTAGTTACATCCATTTTACTTTTAAGAACTTTATAATTTCAGCAGCTTTATAATTAAAACAATTTATTCACGTTAAAAAGTCAGCTTTTGCTCACATAAGGAAAAACATAAGCAGGTGTGATAGCAAAAATTATGAATCGTATGTAAAATGGAAATTTTGACATACAAACGGAATTACATATGGGTAAGAAAAGTGACAGTACATATGTAAAATACATCCCGTCTGATAGCACCTTTAATAAGCAATGCTGGCCATGTAAACGGCACAAAGTGAGCCCCCTTGGTTTGTAGGGATCATCTCAAGGATATTTTATCTTTTGAAGTTAGATTATGTTAACGATGAAGGTAACCCTACGTTTCCACATGCAAGTTGTGTATACGTATTATCAACGAAAAATCGAGGAAGCTGAAAGTACAAAAATTGTGTGAATGATAGTGAAAAAGTGTGAGTGTATTGAGTTTTTCGGACTTGCATTTTCATGTGGAAACGGGGGGTAAAGATTGACTATTCGCATGAAAATGTGATTTACCTTCTTTACCAGGGGTTTACACAGGCAAGTGCAAGTTCGAAAAACTCAATACACTCACAAATTTTTACTAACACCATCACATTTTTCGTTCTTGTAGCCAGAGAATTTGCTTGCAAGTAAATTTTTGACACTTTTAGTGCCGGTTCACACACGTCAAATTTGACTCGTCAAGTCTAGTGTTTTTAGGAGAGAGGGGAAAAGAAATGGCATTCTCTCTTCCATTCTCTCCTAAAAGCTCAAGACTTGACGAGTCAAACTTGACGTGTGTGAACCGGCACTTAGCAAGTAAAATGACAAATGAAGAAACAGTGTTACCGTGGAAGACTTTTGTATCAATTTACAAGTACTTAATAATATAAAAGTTATGTTTATAGCGGATTTTCTGTGTATTTTTAGAAAATAACAAATAAAAAAGAGCACAACTATACAACAAAGCATCTTAATGGTAATTTTAAGCATTTTGAAAAAAAAAATTTCTTAATCAAAATATTTTATCAGTAATGTTATGATATCGCCACTACGGCAATACTGGAGTCATATATTCTATAAAATAAACATAATTGTTTCATCAAGATGGACCGAAAATTAAATAAAGAAGAAATTATTAAATTTATTTTGATTCATTTACTTTGATATCATCTCATCATATATATCTATGTATACTAAGAATATTTCTTCCACAAAAAAAAAAAACAAACAAACAAAATAACATGGTAATGTTTTTAAACCGAACAACCAACCTTTTTTATTTGAAAAATGAACTTATAACTGACTGTGTAAACACTCAAGCTACTTGCAAGACTTTCGACTTTTTCTTCGACATTTTCGTTGATAATACGGATGCACTACTTGCAAGTAATTACTTGTATGTTTAAAGGCAGGGTTAGAGAATAAACTTTTTTTCCATACGGGAATACTTTTGGGGATCATGTGGTGGCTGTAATTTAAGCCAAAATTTGAGGGAAGGAATACCCTGAATATCCCACTAAAGGGCTGATTTTTCAACACTTGTGGATCACGCTGTGGAAGGGGATAGTGCTGTTGCTATTCAACAACTGCTGCAGGCAGTTTCTAATAACAGATCCTGCTCCTAAACTAGGGGCGAGTGTATAATTTTGGCGGATAATACACTCAATTGGCTACCTGTCTGCAAGAAGGAAAACGAATTGTTGTCGTCAGGGTCTGTTATGGATTGGACTCTCTCCATATGCTGCAGTTTTGTTTATTAACAAACCCGTTCAGATGAAAGATTAAAATCACGAAGTCGTCTATAAGTTGTCCGCATAATTCACTGATTTTCAAAGTAAATTTGGATAATTTGGTAGTGTTGTACAAACGTGAATCAACTAGTGATCAGTTGAACGAGTATACTTATTATTAATTTCAAAAAGTCAGTGCTGGTTCACACTCTTCAAGTTTTAGTCAAGTCAAGACTCGACTTCAGTTTTTGGGAAAGAGAGAAAAATAAATGGCATTCTCTTTTCTTGAGCTTTAAGGAGAGAAGGGAAAATATAATACATACCATTTATTTTCCTCTCTCTTTCTCTCCTAAAAACTCAAGACTTGACGACTAAAACTGGAAGAGTGTGAATAGCTCTTAGTAGTATGACAGCTCGTTTGGCTCCTTTGTAAGACCCCTTTCACAATCGGCAAGTTACTTGCGCAACTCTTGGTTTGTAGATGTCAGCGGTAAAGTCGGGGTAAGGAAAAATAATTTGTACATATTTTGTTGTTGTTGACTTTGAGTGTGAAAGGGGTCTAAGTTTTATCAGGTTTAAAAAACCCTTTACTAATTTTATGAATTTCATTTATATTTTTCGATTGTTTTACTGATAACTCCGTTGTAATATGTATGTACATATATTTCTTCGATATGTAATTTTGGTGTATATAAAAATATATAATCGTTTATAAAATTAAAAAACACACATCATTCACATATAAATTTCCTTATTTCTATATAAAATTCAGTTATTTAGCCAGAATCTAGAAATCAAATTCGATTGAAATTAAAATCGAACCAATTTTGAAAACATTCAAAGTTCATAAAAATATTTAAATTTATAAAGTTAATTCTTGGAGTACCACTTATCCTTACCAGGGGGCTTATTCTGGCAGTTGTGATCGAATACTTTTTCGATTCGAAAGCAATTTTATTTCTAGTTCTTTCTGTCGATACTTAACGAATCGAAATTATTTTTTCAGTGTTGTAACGAATTTATTCGGTTTTCACAGCACTGAAAAAATAATTTCAATTCGTTCAGTATCGACTGAAATAAAATTTCTTTTGAATCGAAAAAGTATTCGATCACGACTTTCAGAATTAGCCCCCAGAACTACTCGTTAAATTACTAAAAACTAATTTCCTTTTTTTTTTATAAATTTAACTAAACATGTACATCGATTTTTATTTTTCGAATTCCATTTCCAGAACATGACAAATTGAGTTATTTTTTGATATATGGGTATTTCCAGCGAAGAGTCTAAATATTGTAACGTAAGCAAATAAGCTTTAATTTTGGGCACATGCTTTACAGAAAAATATAAAAAAGTTAATTATACACATAAAATTGTTTTGAGAAGCAAACATTTCGCTGGAAACACCCATATGTGGTAGACTTAAGGCAGACATAAAAATGGACTTAAGTTTAATTAAATTATTTAGGCATTTTTTGCTTCTTTTTACAAAATAAGATAAATTTCTTTGGGATTATTAATTTTGTTCGATATTAATTGATATGTTATGATCACTTCAACTGATATAAGGGCATGTTCTAAAAATTGAAGTGAAGTGGATTTCAAATCAAGCTAATTTTCAAACGACCCTGTACTGAAAGTTCATACAAATATTCCATTTTATCAATTTCATTTTGTGAGTACCAGTTAGCCTTACAAGAAAAACTTTTAAAACCAAACCAAAAAAATACGGTTATTTTGTAAATAATTGAAAATCTCGCTCGATTTCAATTTTACTTAATTTTTAGAACATGCCCGATATTCTTCTCTTCAAAATTCAGATAATTAAAAGTTAGAATGAAATAAGTTGAAGATAAAAAAATAAATTTTACTGTTCACACAGAACTAAGCCTTCAACTTCAGGCAAAAATTCACAAGCCCATAATTAAAACATTGGCAAGAACTTTTCTCTTTATTTCATTGTTTTAATTTTTTTACTTTCCTTTCTTTTTTATTTTCTGTTTACAAAATTTATGAAATTTAATTGTTAGGAGAATGAGTGTCTTTATGTGAGAGCAAAAGAAAAATCGTTCTCAAAATACAATAGATTTTATTTCAAGACGGCTTTCTACGACAAATTTTGTGTGCATGTCAAATTGTATGGAAAATGTGGTCTCGACGCAGTTCTGTTTGAACACTAACAGGCGTACCTAAACAAAAGTGGCACGTCTTTTCTAGTTGTCAAAAATTTACATGCGCATACAAGTTGTAGTTATGGAGTATCCCTAAATAGCTCGGCGTCGACGCTTTGCAATTGGAAACCTCCATTTTGATAGAGCGTTTAATAGTAAAGTTGGCCACTATTGTTAATAAATAATGGTAACTAAGCTATTTTTTTGGTAAATCTAGCTGTTTTATTTCCATTTTTTATTTCTTTAAATAATGGAACAGAATTGAGTCTTTAACTTTAGGCAAAAATTTCTAAAGCAGGAGGTCCATACCACGCGTTTTCGCCTCCACGCAGTGCATGCTTTTTTAACCTTACTTGCGTTCTACGTTTCAAGTTACATGCAACGCTTTTTATGCAGCAGCAACACAAGTAAAAATAAAATTTAATTTGTCAAAATCAGCTGATTTGTTCGAACGCTGCTTGTGACGCTTACAAAAGTAGAAAGTAAACCAACTTTTCGCCTCAAGGCATCTACGCTTTTGTGCATGTAATTTACTACGTATAACAAACAGATTCTACTTTTTTGATAGCTGCGTATGCTGCGAAAAAGCGAGTAACGCGTGGTGTGGACCTCCAGCTTAAGGCCCATAATTAAAACGTCGACAGTAACTCCAAATTCTCTCTTTTTTCTTTCTTTTCCTTTTGTTTTTATTTTTCTTTGTTTACAAAATATATGAAATTTTTTAAAAGTACAGTAGCATTGTTCAAAGAAAAAGTGTCTATATGTGAGAGCATAAGAAAAAACGTTCTCAAAATAAAATTGATTTTATTTCACGACCGCAATCTCTGTCAAACTGTATGGAAAACATCATTCAGCCCCAGTCAAGGTATATTTACACAAGGTAGACTCATTTGGGAGTGTAGACATGCTGCTCTATAAAAATAACCGAGTGGAACCGAATTGTCAAAATTGTCTTCATATAAATTTAACGCACACATGTACAAATTTTGGCTCATATACACGAAATTTGACATTGGTGTTTCAACTTAGGTAAACAGCTGACAAACATATGGGCCAACGAGTTTACCTTGTATAAATATACCTTGGCCCCAGTTCTGTTTTATCATTTATGTGGGTCTTATTAAACAAGGAAAATTAACACCGCTGTTTGTAACACATCGTTGACACGATCTTGTTCAGGTATCGCTTACATTGGGTCTTCACCTGACAATTTTTTGTCATACCAAACGTTAGAAAAAAACTATAAAATTTTTGTTAGCGTTTTTTTTTATATGAAGTTAGACGTTTGTTATGACAAAAAATTGTCAGGTCAAGACCCCATGTTATCAGGGTAAAAGCTAGGAACGGCTGTTAGAGTACAAAAGCGATAGATATTGGAAAAGAGTATTTTTAAGGTATTTTCGTTTCATTAACTATTTATGATCGAGAGTTTCTTTTTTTCTAAATTTCTGTCAAAAAACATATATTTTTTTCTGCATTTTCTATAAAAATGTGACATTTTTATTGGAAAAATCTTGACTTTGAAAGTTTACTTATGTATTAAAAAATCGCTTAAAACTTAATAGAAAATTTTTGGGATAATTTATCTTAAAGAATGCGGTTAGTTTTTGGAAATTGCTTGCAATCTCTTTACTACAGTTATATGTAGATGAACTATTCAATATCGGTTATAGCCTAGTACTCTGTTCAAATTTGTGAAAAATGTTCAAACGAAAATTTTGACATGCATCAATGTTACCTATTATGCGAATTTGTACAATTTAACGTTGTTATTCCTGCAAAGTATGCGACATTGTTTAGCGTATGTAAACAAACACCACATGTATTTTACTAAAAATTATTTTTTTTAATAAAATGAATTTAATACAGATGAAAGTAAATATGGATAAAAATAACTGTTACCGGTTGTGTTATTTTAATTTTAATTTTCTTGTTTAATAATCAGTTCATACTTTTTTGCTTTTGCTTAAAATTCCAAGTGAAATAAGTGCAGCTTACATTATTTCGCAGTTGAAAAAAAATGTTGCCAAAAACATTTCGGAACTTTTTCACAAAATGAACAGAGTACAACTCCAACAACATTATTTCATAGTAATTCCGCACTAGTTTTTCTCAAATGCGTTTTGGCAGCATTTCACGTGAAATGTTGAAGAGAGTACCAGGCTAGTCTGAAAAATAATTCAAAAGTCATAACAAACTTTGAAGAACATTTTTAAATAGAGTCCAGCCAAAAGGGATATCCTTTTCCTAATTTTACAGATTAATTTTAAGATAAGCCTTAAAGGAAAATCACAAATTAAAATTTGACTAGAAAGTGTAGGGAATGTTTAGAGACAGTTAATTTCTCTTTAGTTTGTAATACCCGAATCTCTTTTTTTTTAATGGCTAATGTATCCATTCATTTAAATGACTGCACAACTTTTATATCCAATTTCACCAAGTTCAGTTATAATCAGTTATAGCTGTTAAAACATATCGGTAACTGGAAGTTAAAGCATTAGTTAATTTTAACTAAACTTGGTAAAATTGGCCGTTAAAGTGATTTCACTCTCCAGTACATACAACTTTTCTAAATATGGCACAATACCCGGTACACAACTTAACACCTTTTGTAATTGTAAAGCTAATTTGCGAGCATTGTTTTTCCTAAACTCTTCCTTCTCCTCAATCGCCTGCCTGTTCTATAAAAATGAACAACTCAAAATTAATATCAAAACCAAAACGGGAAAAATTGCATAAATTTCCGGACGTGGATGGCAGGTTGAGATCAAATAGGTGATATCGTCATCTTCATGTTCGATACCATCACGTGTAGGCACTTCGACGACTACAATTTCATCGGATAAAAAACCAATTGTAAATGTACAGTTAGTGGAATTAACACAGATCTGCTGATTAGTTAAATTCGAATACTCAAAGGTGGGCTTATAAATGTCGAAAATGGCGTGAATATCATTGCGCACCATGTCATTATCACTGTAGAAAATGTAATAATAATATCCATCAGCATCTATCTCATGTATGGACAGCATACGATGTGAGCCATTCTCCAAAAAATGCGGATTAGTACAATCCGCCATGGGTGGGAAATTACCAAAAGAGAGTTTGTTGGTTTTGAAGCACTCTAGCAAGCCGTTTTCAAAACTTGATATTGAATTGGATTCATCGGTTTGTGTGAAATTCATGGCATTACCACCGTGAGTATATTTCCGATCGTAGACATGATCTCGTTTGGGTCGATGTTTATAAAGTTGATCGTATACTTTTTGCTTACGCTTCTCATGATCTTTGGCGTGTCTTTCTAAATAGGCTTGATGCGGAGAATTACGTCTTCTTCTGGGTATACTTTGCTCTTCTTGAGATGACATTCTCTTAATGGGATTAATGTCTTCATCGCTGGTTTTGAGATTGTTGCCGTTATTCTCTCGTTGTTTCAAGGAATTTAGAGAACCTTTCTTCAATTTCTTTCTACGGGCTGTGGTAGTTTTGGGGAGTTCTGTTGTAGTTGTAGTGGTAAGATCTTTTTCACTATATTCTTCATCGTCATTTCGATCGTCGGTTAAATCTTCTCCTCCCTTGTTTTCCATTTCCATTAAGCGATCAGAATTTTCGGTAACATTGAATATGTTCGTCTTATTAATTAACTCATCACTTCGTATGTTCTCATTAATGACTTCAAAATCTTCAAAGAATACTTTAACTTGTTCGTAGTTCTGATTCCAGTTGGGACCAAATTTTTTTTTATTATGATCCAATAAACCACAAGTATCCAAATCACGAGCACCTTTCACGACCAACATCCGCGCTCCATCGTAACGAGAACAAAACTTTAAAAGAACTCTTGCACCTTTCAGCAAATAGAAACCCCAATACTCGAAAGTATCATCCGGCAAAGTCATGGACTTTTTCAATCGAATGTGTTTGTGATTTGTGGAAATTTCGGGTCTGCTAGCCAATTGAAAGGCATTAAAATTGCTGTTCATTTTAAGAGAATGTTGTTTGCAAAATATCGAGGATATGCCATCACGTATCTCTATAATATCCGACTCTGCGACGGGATAAACTACATCGGCAAACACTGTTTTCCTCAGATAAAGGGGTAAAATAATTAAAGTGGCCGGTAGAATTACTATCAAAATGCAGAAGATTAGAACTCTTTTGACGCCATGCATCTCTTGAGCCTCTGAAAAGAAAAAAGTTTTAAATAAAATAGATATTATTAGATATTATTAAGAGTTTATCTTAAATCAAATAAAACACCTTCAAAATGATATTCAGTAGTTCGAAGTTTATAATTTGCTATCATCTCCATGTTGGCGACGATTATCTTTTTAAAATATAAAAATTTACGCTTTTTTAGCCCGCACGATCTTAACTTTTGTACAAACTTTTATCAAATGAGCCGTGTTTGTTAAGCATTTGTCTCTTCAGGGTGATAATTGCCCCCCTCGCCAACAAAAAAAAAATTACACACAACAGACGTAAGAAAACTGATTTAATATCAAAAATTTCATTATCAGTCACAACAAATCAAGTAAATAAACTCTATTTGCTCGACTAATAATAAGTTTTATTTAATGGTTTTTGTTAAATATTTTTAAAAAATTTCATCTTGCATATAGTTTATAAATATTTTACGAGAGCACGGGCAAATAATTGTTTATATGAGTGCACTTTTGTAGATGGAGGTATTAAAAGACTTTGTAAATTAGAACTGTGGTATAATTTCCACACGCAGAGATTCTAAACTGATTTGAAATGGGTTGTCCATGATCTGGTGTTAGAGTTGATAAACATAAATACATACTTAATAAATATAAAAAATAAAAGAAAGTTTCTAAACAAAGATAATTGTGATAAATTTTGGAATGTAGGAATTTATAAGCCACCAGCTGTTAAGCCTGTCCATGCCAGGCATGAAGAGAAACTACTTTGAGGTAAGCCCCAACGACAGTACCATACGCTTGGCAATTCTTAGCTACATTGGTCTTTAGGGGGCTTTAAAATTAGCAGAAATGTTATGTTATTCTCCGCCCTTAGTCCAAAAATCTAAGATCCGACTACTTCAGACTATGATCCATTGTTAGGACTATTTGCTAGCCATTTTTCAGTTTCCTATATAAGCTAAAATGTAAAAAAAAATTAATTTTTCCACGCCTTTTTTCCTCTTAATTATTTGCCCACAGGCCAAAAATCAAAAATCCGGCTTCGTTACTCCACGTCTACAACTGACATGGTTTGCTGTTATAACATTATGTTATAAAAGCGTTGTTAAAACATTTGCATTAACAACCGTGTTATAACATGAGAAAACCTCTAACATGATGAGTCTATACTTAACACTACCATCATATTAGTGTTAATGTTAAACATTTCATGTCAGTTGTAGACGGCATGTTAGGGTTTGGTAAAGGCGTTGTACTATATGCATGCCAATTTTGCGCTTTCTAGCACATCAGTGGGCTTCAAAAAACATTGGATAACATAAAAAGAGGAACACATAAATAAGGAATCGGAATTGTACTCTGGGACAGGCCTGGGGCCAATTCTGGCAGTCGTAATATAATACTTTTTCTATTCGAAAGCAATTTTATTTTTAATGCTTTCAGTCGATACTGAAAGAGTTAGTAATAAAATTGCTTTCGAACAGAAATACATAGAATTCGATCACTACTGCCAAAATTGTCCCCAGAGAGTACAATTCCGTTCGGAACCGAAGAAAACATATTTTTTTATTGATATAAAGTGTATTTTGATAGTTTTTTGGGCTTTCAGATACAGAAAACTCCCATTCCGTTCATGAAAACAAAAATGGTTTCATTCCAAAAATTTTTTCGTAATTTTCTGAAGCAATTCTGAACGGAATTGTACTCTGTGACATGGCTGATAGATTTTGAAAACTAGAAACAAACTCAAGATAATCTCTTTGAATATAAGAAATTTTAATTTAAACTTGGAATTATTTCCTTTCATAGGTTACTTTATTATATTCATCATTTTTTATTTTTTCGAATTTATTCTATGAGCTTAATTTCAGTTGTGTATTTTATAAAGTTTTTTTGTAATAGTTCTATTCCTTTAATTTTTAATTTATTTATATTAGAAAAAAAAACGATTTAATTACGTTTTTTTTTGGAAAAATGTATTGCTTAATTTGTTGGACGGCTATATATCGTTTAAGGGGTCCTCCCGGGGGCTTGCAGGGATCATCTTAGGGATATTTCACCTTCTGGTGTTGCATCCTCCGGGGAAATAAAAAAAAATCAAAATTGACAGATTTCTGGAGACCTTTATAATCTCTTGCGATCGCGACTGACTAGAGATCCTATCTGATACCGCGTGGGTCAGTAGCCCCCCTGGCATGGCACCGGTCCGACTATTGGTTGAGGTCTCCGTAGTATGCTTCTGAAGGAAAATGCTTTCCGTCTTTTAGGAATATTGTTTTTGTGGAAGTTTCGCTTTTTCATTAAAAAGATTCTTTCGGTGATTGTGGCTTACCACCCAAAGTCGTGGGAAGGCATATCCTGAAAATACCACTAAAAGGCTGATTTTTCACCACTTGTTGGAGAGTTCTGCTTGAGAGTGGATCCTCCCTAGGTGCTGTTGCTCCTCAACAGATGCTGCTTACATTTTTCCAAAAGCAGCGGATATTATGCCATGTCCACATTGATGATAAAGCTCTAATCAAATAAAATCGAAAGGACTATCCATATGTACATTGAAGTGATTTCTTAATCACTTGAAATTGACATGGTTACAACTAAATCATCTCATTAATCACACATAATCCTTTGAACAAACGTCAAACTGAGTATGACTGAGACTGAGTATGTACAACCGACAGTGATTTCTTCTTAATGTTTTTATTTCGCCTTTAAATAACCCTATAATTTTCACAATTTCATCATTAATATTCTTAAAATAATCTTCTGATAACTTTCTTAAAGTATTTTTATCTCTTAGATAGATAGTACAGTAAAAGTTCTTTAAGGGTGGACCTACCTAAGGCACTTCAATTGAAACATGTAAGTGTAACCTGTATGTGAAAGCCCCACAGCAGTCAAGAAAGAAAAATTATCAATAAATTTTAATGAATTTCAGGTTGTAAAATTCCTTTCTTCATAAAAATAATTTAATGAAAATTATATTTGATGAGCTTTAGCCTTATTAAAAATATTAAAATTTGGATTAAAAACCATAAGCAGTTCAACAAAACTAACCAAAATACTAATTATTGTTAAAAAGCTAAGGAACAAGTTCTATGTTTACATTTGTCCTTCAAGTTGTGCTGAAAAAGATCAACAAGACAAAAAAATTTAAAAACATATTTACAAAAAATTTACTTTGGACTTCGAGAAAAATTCTTGACAAAAAGTACGAAAAAACAGAAGTAAGAAAGAACATGTAAATCAATTAAAATACATAATCATTCAAATAAAATTTCGATCTACCAAATGTTAAATGCAATTTGGTTTAAAGATTGATGTTTGGCTATGGACTGCCAGCAGTCGTCAATGGCTGTGAGTGTTAAACGGCAAAACCCTCGAAAAGATTGAGTGGTTACAATTGAAACTTGTAAGCGTAACCTTTCCTTGAAAGCCTGGCTTCGAGCCACGCGGTAGTCAGAATGAAAAATTATCAATAAATTTTAGTTAATTTTATGTTGTCAAATTCCTTTCTTAATAAAAATAATTTAATGAAAATTAAATTTTAAGAACTTTGGTCTTTTAAAAAATATGTATCTAAATTTAATCCCCTGTATTCATAAACGATTATTAAATTTAAAAAACGTTTATTAGGGACAAATTTAATGGTAAATTTATTAAATTTAAAATTTTTTTTTAATGAATACAGGCAAATAACTTTAGCCTTATTAAAATATGTATGAACATTTTAAAAAGATAAAGTTAAAGCAACTTAAGAACCTCTGCATTCACCGTAATCATCTTGTAAATCATTTAACAAATTTGTATTATTAAGATAAGATTAAAGTGTTTTAAAACTTTAACATATTTATTAACTGTTTCTCTTTGCAATTTACTTTTTTTTTAAATTTTTATAAAAATTCTATTAAATAGAAATGAGTTGCTTGTAAACATATAAATCAAAAATGTGTTTACTCAATTTGTAATGAAATAATTTACAATAAAAATTTGTCTGCCAATTAACAACTAATTAAATAAATATTATTAAATGGAGAAAATGTACAGGGTCACACACATTTATCTAAGAAAAATTTATGTAAATATGTATTTGAATTCTAAATTGTACAAGTAAGACCTTCTTACTTCAGGCCTTTTTCAAGGCCTGCTTAAAATTTTGATTCAATTACCTATTTTTATCTAACTGCTAAAGAATGCCTCATAGAAGAACTCGTCTTTTTTGTATAAACAATGAGATACCCATTTCACATTCGCTTCTATGAAAAGAGAGTAGAGAAGGAGTAACATTTTTTGTTTTGTTTTTTTTTTTGTTTTGCCATTTTTTTCGCATACCGTTACCATTCTTATGTACCTGTTTAAGAAGCGAGAGCAAAAGGCCTACTCCGCAATGACAACGTGTGTAAAAAAGAAGGACTACAGAGGCCTTCCAGAAGGCATCCGTACTCCTTCCGTTTCCCGCTGGGGACGAACAAAATATTGAAATATGTATACATACATACATATATTAATAAAAAAAATAAATATTGTCACAACTAATTTGATTTTAATGAGGGTACTAATTTTTATCAATTTATTTTATATTGAATAAACAAAAACCAAATTTCAACGTGTCTTTTAATTCAATTGAAAAGTTGAGCCAGCTGCTTCTTTTGACCAATTGGTTAAAAATATGTATAAATAACTGATCTTTGGACTATATTATTTGTTAAATGGAATAGATTTTGTATGACATTATTTAAATTAAAAAAAGTTTATTATTATTGGTAATTTTATTTTGATTTCCTACACCACAGTTTGGGACCAGTTTGGGGCAATCATGGACCCTACAGGACAAAATTAGGCTATTTTTTTTTTTTGACTTTAAGTGATTTTAGGAAGATGGATTTAATGAGACCCATTGTCAATTATGGACCTTAAAGCACGATATATAGATATACAGTAGAATCCCGATAATTTGTAATCGCAAGGGACTAGTCGAATTACAGGGATTTTCAATTTAACGGGATTTCGGTTTAACGAGGTTAAAATAAGTAAAATACGAATAAACGAAGTGTTTATACCGAAACAAATAAAATAGAAAGTAAATATGACAGAAACAATTTTACCGATTGTGTTATTTAAATTTTCCCCTTCTCATTTTATAATTAGTTTTTACTTTTTTCCATTTGCTTATAATAGAGCGCTCTATCAACAACAATTCATAGATATTTCGCCAGTTTTTTTATATGAGTGATGATGATATATGTATGTATAAATTTCAGTTACACAAACTTCGTAAGTTTGCGTAATAATTTTAGCTCGCAAAATTGCGCTGTTTAATTGTCCAGATGTTGTCATGCTAACCGTCCAAAAAATTCAAGTGTTGCCATATTACAAACAACAAATTTTTGGAATAATCTAAATAATTTAGGCACTTTTTCACAACTTACCGATATCTAAAGGTAGGATTTAGTCGGGCTTAAAAAAGTGTTTCATTATTACAACTTTACTTTAACGTAAAGTGAGCGATAAGCTTAAGGAAGATTCATCCTACCTGGTGGGTTAAAATAAAGTTGTTATAATAGAACACTTTTTTACGGCCGATAACAATTAATGTTGAGAGAATTTCAACTAATTGTAGCGGGGAATGTAAGACGAGATGAACGCACTGTTTATTGTTGATGTTGTTTTGTTTAAGCTTTGATATTATTACAAGTAGAACTGTTGCTATAAGTCTTATACGTTTAACATTTTTACTTGGTTTAATATCTTTAGTTTTTCTAAAATCTTTATGGATGAAGTTTCCTGATGATCTGGCCTAAGCAACCAGTGAAATGCGCATAGGAATAGCTTATCCCATCAACAATAAATTTCAAGTGTTTTTATCAATAATAAAAACTGGGAATTTAGCACGAATAACAAAATCTTTTGAAATTTAAATTTTGTATTCCCAAAAATTGAAATTACTTTTTGATAATAAACAGGCGGGTGCACGGCCTAAAAAACACTTAATTGACAACATCTTTTGTAAGCTGTTGTTGTTTTTTATTTTGTTTTTCTTAACCTACTTACAACTACAATTAATGTTGAGAGAATTTCAACTAATTGTAGCGGGGAATGTAAGACGAGATGAACGCACTGTTTATTGTTGATGTTGTTTTGTTTAAGCTTTGATATTATTACAAGTAGAACTGTTGCTATAAGTCTTATACGTTTAACATTTTTACTTGGTTTAATATCTTTAGTTTTTCTAAAATCTTTATGGATGAAGTTTCCTGATGATCTGGCCTAAGCAACCAGTGAAATGCGCATAGGAATAGCTTATCCCATCAACAATAAATTTCAAGTGTTTTTATCAATAATAAAAACTGGGAATTTAGCACGAATAACAAAATCTTTTGAAATTTAAATTTTGTATTCCCAAAAATTGAAATTACTTTTTGATAAAAACTGTTAACTTTTTAATATGTAACGACCGTTACTTTTAAAAACAAAAATTTTCCTGGGTAACTAATTTCTTTGGATTGAAAATAAATCTATTCCTTAGATATTTTACTTAACATATCCTGTTAAAATTTTACAATACATGATGTTTGTTTCCGACACTTGAAAACAGCACATTTATAAAGTAACGACCGTTTTTTTTATGGTCAAAAAAAGTATTGAAATTATATTTTTCGGTTGCTGCCTTTACTTGAGTCCAAAATGGAACAATTTTTGTGGCATATTTGGGTAGGTTGGAATTTTTTTTTAAAAATCTACAAAAATCGGTAACGACCGTTACTTTGGAAACACCCATATACGAAAGAAATGTTCTTGTCGACATTGTGGGCCTGAGCCTAAAATTAAATTAATTAATTAAATTAAAAAATTGTAAAATTTTCGCGCAATAACACATCGAACAAACTACAAGAAATTGAACAAGAAAATAAAACGCCTCAGCCTTATTAACTAGTAAGAAGATGTTTAGCACGTGCAAATCACTCGTGTGTGGGAAGCAAAGTTGGCATTTCTTTTTAACAATAAGATAAGCAATTGGATTTTTATGCATTGCGTTAACGCCGCGTTATTTAGTCTTTAACATTTGTTTACAACTACATATCGCACACTAAATCAAAAACAGGCACAACTCAAAGTTTATGAAATTAATTATTTTTTTTTTTTTAGAAGCCAGCTATAAATAAACCAGTTATAAAGCGAATACGATAATTTCGTTTGCGTATCTGCTTTCTTTAACTTTTATTCTTTAACATTTGTGAAACTCAATTTGATTAAAAAAAATTGCAGCCATGTTCTTCTGCCTCTCCTTTTTGAATTTTGTGTTGTGCCTGTTTATGATTTAGTGTCCGATATGTAGATGAATAACAACATCAGTGGTAACACGTATACATATGTGGCACCTGTTATGTTCAATTGTTATTAACAGTGCGTTAAAGAGATAAAAGGGTAAAAGTTAAAAATTTGCAAAAACTAAAGTATACCTTTAGGATGAATATAATTTTGAGAATACAGCTTAATTAAGCACTACATACTTTTTATTTTTATTTATTATTCGGTCAGTCGCAGTAGTTTAACATCCGATTTTCACACAATTCTCTATAAGGGTGTTTCCAAAGTAACGGTCGTTACCGATTTTTGGATATTTTTTAAAACAAATTACAACCTACCCAAATGTCCCACGAGGATTGCTCCATTTTGGACTAACGAAAGTTCAAGCAACGGCAGCAACCAAAAGAATTCGTAAAAAATGTAAATTCAATACTTTTTTTGACCATTAAAAAAGTAACGGTCGTTTCTTTATAAATGTGCTGTTTTCAAATGTGTAAAATTTTGCGCAGGATATGTCAAGTAAAATATCTGATTAAATTCTTTGAAATGTTTTGTTTAAGGAATGGATTTATTTTCAAACCAAAGAAATAAGTTACCAAAAATTTTTTTTTAAACTAACTGTCGTTACATTTAAAAAAATTAACAGTTTTTTGTGTTTGAATTCATTTATTATGGATAGCTCAAAGAAGCATTTCGACCCCTTTTTCGGGAAATTATCGTATGTTACAAATACCTAATTTTACAGGACATCCATTTTTTTACTTTTCTCTGCTTTCACTTGCAATATCAAAATGAAAATATACATGTGCTTAGATAAGATAAGACGAAGTGGAATTCTTATACAATATTTTGCCAGGTGACGTCTCTTTGAATGTAGAACAAGGTTGCATCAAAAACTAAATTTCACAAAAATTGGCATTTACGATAATTTCGCGCAAAGGCGTCGATATTTTTGTAAGAATAAAGAAAATTAAAGTTAATCTTTCGGAAAATGATACATTTAATTTGTATAATATTAGAGGAAAAAAAATTCGAAATAATAATTTAATTTTTGAGCTTTAACAGGTCATTTTCTGTGGAAGCACCCATAAGCTAATGACTTCTTTATATGGCAGGCCCCTTCTAATTAGATAGGAATGTTTTTTTTTAACTGTGATGTTAAGAAGATAAACTCACAGTTTCAGTTAAACCGTTAGGCAATGAAAAATAGGGATGTTTTTCTAAGCGTGTGTTTACAATGTGTAAATACAGTATTGACACCGTATTGGTGCATTGTGTACTTACGTTGTATTTTGTATATATGAGTTTTCACTTACGTTGTATTTGTGTTAATTCTACATTTTGTAACTGCTTTATTTGCTTTTCTCTGCGCAGTGACAACTACAAAGTTGCATTTAGCAACAAAATGCATTGTCAAAAGTTTTATGGTTGCATTTAAGAACATGTTGCCACGTATTTCTACAATTCAACAGACGTTAAGGAAAACAGCCTAGCTTATCCTTTTTTGTAGCAGAAAAATCAAATTTAAAAGAAAATCTAAATATGCCGATCTGATAGAACTGTTTGCCTAGATAACTTAACATGATAGAATTCACAAGCCGATTTTATTGTTGTCGAATTCGGTAAATTTTTTACAGCAAGTTCAGTTATAATGAGCTACAATTTATCGCTTATTTGCACACAGCGTTTATAAGCATTTTACGCTTTTATGCATTAAAACTTATGCAGTTTCAGTTTGCTTTTTAAAACCGTCGAAATTCTTTCGTGTATAAGCATTTGCTTATATGCATATTGTCGGCTTAATATGCAAACCTGCTAACTTTCTATCAGTACATTTTACAGGAGATACAAAAAAAGTTTATATATTTGATATTTGCAGCTTGCGAGGAAACCCACAAATATAGGTTTCACACATTTCAAGACTCAAATTGAAGAAAAACTTCATGCTGATCGGCGAGGTTCTTAAAAAGTGGATTTAGCACGTTTGTATATTAAGCCGACGATATCCCGAATTTTTGCAATATTAAACAATTTTAGTAAATTGCAATAAAAAAATTCTCATATCTATAGGCATCGGTTTAAACTTGAGTCAATCACAATAAAAAAAGTACAAAAATTATTTCCTCAAAACTGAATTTGCAAAATTTTAGTCAAACTTTCATGATGCTGATGAAAATAAGCGATTTTTTTATTAGCATATACGAGTTTTTATAAATGCATTTTACGTTTAAAAGCACCAAAAAAACGTGTAAGTTATGAAATGCTTATAAGCGTTTAATACTTTATTCCTATAACTGTTAATTAACGTATTGATAATTGACATTTATAGTATGTTATAGTTTTCTCTAACTGAACTTGGTGAAATTGGCCGGTAATTATTTACATATGTACATTTGAAATTGTAAGAAGTTTTTCAAACCTTATCATTTACACTTTCCACCTCCAAACATTTTATTTGTAATAAAAATACATCCGTTGACATTCGCTTTAATCTCCTAATGGAAAAACTTTTCAAAGAAAATGAATAGAAAAAAACGCAGGAAAGTAGAAGTGACCGCCTTACCACTTAGATTGTAAAGACGATTTATTTTTCTGTTAATTTTTAATTTGGCCAATTAAAAGCAAATACATTTCCGAGGTTTTCACAAGAAACTTTTTTACCTTTTTCTCCCTTCTTCTTTTACAAGTTTCTTTTCTTTTTCAATCGTTTTATAATGGACGTCAGAGGTGCAGTGTGACTTGGATTTGAGACGAACTAGCTGGTAGTTGGTGATAAGTACTGGTACAATTGCTTTTGAAATAATTGACTAGCGATTTATTTAATGATAAGACAACCTAAATAATCGAACGACACATATTTGTTAAGTACTTGCTCAGTACTTAGCCGTTGAAAAGTACCCAGCGGTAACAAGAATGAGTGAAGAGGCCTAGCAGAAGGCCGTATTTAGCAGGCACAAGCCTTCCTCGCCACATTCCATACTTATTTATTTCGACATTGGGAGCAAGCCCATCACATAGAAAAAAAAACAATGTAAAATCGTCGAAAACAAGGTTGCTTTTACCGTTTTCGATGGTGATTTTGCTTCATTGTTAATTCATGTAAATTCAACCTGATTTTACAATAACTTGCGAACAACATTTTTTTCTTTTAAAATAACTATAATTCATTAACAAGGTTTCTTTCAAATGTGCTAAATTCCCATTTCATAGTATTGAGGAACTGAAATTTATTGTTGAAGGGATAAGCTATTCCTATGCGAATTTCACTGGTTGCTTAGGCCAGATCATCAGGAAACTTCATCCAAAGATTTTAAAAAAGCTAAAGATATTAAACAAATTAAACTGTTAAGCGAATAAGAATTATAAACCTCAGTTTTACTTGTAACAATATCAAAGCTTAAACAAAAACAACAACAATAAACAGTGAGTTTATCTTTTCTTACAGTGCCGACTACATGTTAATTTAACATTGCAGTAAAGTTAGAGCAAAACGTCATTCACGTTGAATGAAAGTTATTTCAAGTTGAAACAATGTGAATTTCATGTAGAAACGAAATTGGTTTGAGTGTGATATAACAGTTTGAAGAAGCTTCAGAGACAACATATGCATTTATTTAAGAATAATTCAAAACACTTACCCCTGTAACACATGTTTCTCTTATTTTGTATTCTCCTTTGTCAACAGAAGCATTAGTATCATCATTATACTTTGAAAACTTGATGAACTATTTAACTACATAATTTTAATTAAAAGAATACGGGAATTGTCTTTTTTTTATAACATAGTTTAAACATGAAAATAAAAAAAATGTACATACTTAAGTATGTATGCATGTTAATTTTACAAGATAAACTTTTGATTTTAATATTTAAAAAGGTTGTTATGGATTCAATAATGAACAATGTTATTTTAACAGTGAATAATATTAAATAAACGTGATTTAAGGTTGTTTTAATATTTTTCATTTAAAATTAATATGAAAGAATGATAAATTTAAATAAAGGGCATACTTCTGCAGAAATTTACTATGATTCTCAATCAACATTTCGCCATGTTAATTTAACATTGGTATTTTTTTCTGTATGTTCCACGCTCCCTTTAATAACAACTTCGTTCCCTTCCCAAAGAAGGAAGTAAGAAAGATTACTACAAAAAAAAATAAATAAAACTGAACAACTTCCTTTCTCCCTTCTTAAAGAAGTAGCGAATGTTTACTGAATATTTTGGAAAATACCTTCTAAAAGACATACTTTCGCTGGCAGGATATCATACGAAGCGAATATTTTAGAACAGAGTATAGAACCTTCAAAAAGGCCTGCCACTTGCCATCCTTTTAATATTACCCGCTGGGTAATTATACTAATAACAAATACAAATAAAAGTCATAGATATAGTTTTGCTATGAAATTCTATAATGAAATTCAAACCAGTGATAAGGAATAACATTTTAGAAACAAAAAAACAAGTAAAACATTATATTTTTAAAATTCATGTAATTATAATTTAATGTTTATGTACATACAAGTATTAAAACAAATTAATTCATAAAAAAAAAATAATCTCATTAGAAAATAAAACAGTTAAATGTATTCTTTTAAAGTAAAATATGGAAGAATTATGTATTTAAATGTAAATTTAAAAAAAGCTTCTAGAACAAGTTAATGACGTCTGACAATCGATACCTTATTTTATTGCAAATATATGCTGCCGACGAAACCAATGTTCTTATAAAACACTTCTGGGTGGTATCGTAAATAAATGCTACATCCCACCAAACAATTTTCGGAGCGCTTCTAAATATGACTCTTAAAAGATACCTTTTCTTGAGGGTTTTTTTGATTACCCTCCTAATTTATGAGCAATTCTGATTGATTTCGGAGCCTGTAGAATTGGGGACTCCCAAAAGACTCATTTTTATGAGCAATTTAGGTGCACATTCCTAGAAAACTCTTATTTATGATGGTTTTCTGAGGGGCAACGGTTTTGCGCTGATCGGTTGTGAATTTGATAAAATCTAAACATTGTTCTTGTAAATCTATTCATTAGACAAAACTATCCATTTGAAGCCTTTGTTAAAAGAAAATTAGGTGGTTTTGTTCGTTGAAATTGGTTTAAAATTTCCATGCACAAAACATATATTAATAAAACTTTTCCCTTAAAAGCTAACAAGCATAAATTTAAAAATAAAATGAATACCCCAATTTCAAGAAAAAAAAACACTCCTATATCACTCTTTTTTGGCTCCGAAATCCCTCTTTTATGACTCTTTTAAGAGGTTTTTATGATTGATTTGTAAGCATAAAGGCTCACAATTTTCTATACAAATCGTAAAATTTAGGAGTCCTAAAACGCTCATATTCAGTACATAATTTTTTTAAGGTTTCATAGGAAAACACGCTCATATCTGAGCTTTTTTCTGAGCGTTTTGCTCATAAAAAGGAGTCCTAAAAGACTCTTTTAGGACTCATATTGTTTGCTGGGATATATCGACCCCTATGCCCGAAATTATCGTAAATGCCAATTTTTTTGAAATTGAGTTTTTGATGCCATCTTGTTCTATATTCAAAGAGACGTCACCTGACAAAATATTTTAGGCGAATTCCAATTCGTTGCTCCAAAAATTGAATGTATATTTTAATTTTGATATTGCAAGCGAACGCAGAGAAAAGTAGAAAAATGGCTGTCCTGTAAAATTTGGTTTTTGTAACATACGATAATTTCGCGTAAAGGGGTCGATATGCTATTTATTTTTACCTCAAATATATATGGAAGTAGTTATAAATTTAATAAAATAATCTTAAGCAAATATGTGTCAAAATACATTTGGTAGAATTCCCTAAAGTTTTTAACAACTTTTTGCACAACTTGCATTTTGCGTGCGCAGTTCTATTATCATTCACTTAGAAAAAAGACCACACCGAACTTTATTTTCTGATTTTATTTTCTGTGGTACAAAATGCATTGCATATAACATTTATTCACTTGTGACTTCTTTTTGTAACCAGTTAAAAATTAGATTCATTGCCAGTATGATTTAATATTAAATTTTTGAAGTTATTTTCAACAGGATGACTCACGTTTATTTAAATATAGTTGTATTTGATAACAATAATTAGCACATTTTTACTTAACTTAAAATTACATAAAAATCCGGTATTCGGGACATATATTTTTGAATTATCCCGGGATTTCGGTATTTGGGATTTCGGGATTGCATCCCTAGTTTAGGATTCATGTAAAAGTTTTTTGCGTCAAATATTATTATTAACATGTCCTTATGTAAGTATATGAGATTTTTTATCGAAGTTAAACTATGTAGCAGCTAGTGTTGGTGATCTATTATCTTAGATAATTTTTAAGACATAAATGCCATGGAATTTCCCTCTAAACAAAGTAAACCTTAATTTATTTCATAGACATTATGTTTTTTTTATAAATTTAAGCTCATGTGTTCCTCTTTAAACACCCTTAATGTATCTAAGGAACCAAAATCGATATGGATCAAGTTAGTCAGTCTTCAAGTTCTCAAGCCAGTTGTTATGTTTAAATAATTAGGGCTCCTTAAAAAAGATAAAGAATATCAATATGTATGTATCTGATGTGAAAAAAACTTTCATATAATATTTTTTAATTTACATATCTACTTTATCAGTGGCAATCATTTAAAGACATTTATTTACAGTTTCTACAATATATTTGTTTTTTTTATTTTAATATACCTATTCACGCTTAATTTTTTAACAAGTTATTTCCGTGTTACTTAAATCTTTAAAAAATATTTAACCAACTGTTTAGCACATATTAATTTCTAAATATCAAATGTAATCGTGTTTATTTATTTTTGCGCAACACTGTTTACTCTTACGCAAAATCTTTTTGTTGTTTTCTATGTGATAAACAAATGCACGTGAGATTTTTCAGTATTTTCTTTACTTAAAAATTAGACCGATCGTGTAGGCTACTGCATGGCCAGCCGAGGCAGCCATTTGAATGAAATTATTTTCCATTATTAACCGGAAGGATTGTACTTTCAAATAAAAAAGAAATTTGAGAAAATATTCAGTAGTTTTTTTTTATAGCATTTTCAAAAAAAAAATTATTTGGCGGACCCTGTATATTTTTATTGTTTGTGTTTTTTATTGTGTTAATGTACCCTGGTACCAGGTATGTTCATTAGGGAGAATTTTAATTATTTACCCATGTAATGTCAAAATAATTTATTTGATTTTTGACGTTGTTTTAATTTTTTTCTTTAGTTTGACGTTATATGGGTTTTGAAATTGAGAACAAAGTATCTAATACCTTGTACTTATTCTACCATGATTTAAACAAAATTTATTTTACAAAAAAGTTCAACCAACTTAAATATGGGGAATTTCATGTCAAATGACCCAATTTTTAAATCTATGTCTTCCGATTTGGATGAAAAAAAAAACAAAAAAAATTTTTGAAAAGATTGATAAAATAGCTATCGAAGTTACTTGGGACAAATTTTGCTAATACCAATAGGATAAAAGTCCATGGAAGAGAAAGAACGGCAGTATGGCCAAAATTTCAAACTCTAACTCAGAAACTTTTTGACCGATCTTGTTGAAAATTTGTAAACTGCTATCCAATAGGATTAACCTTGGTGCAAATCGGAAGACATCGATTTAAAAATTGGGTTACTTAACATGAAATCCCCCATACGTATGTAGGATGAATCGCAAAAAAAAGTGGTATTAAATCTAAATATCGTAACAAATGGTCGGATTTTAAAATAATGTATGAACAAGTAGTATGAATAGTAGTGTTTTTCATACGGGAATTCCCGGGACAAAAATCCCGCACATTTATCGGGAAATAAAGCCCGGGAAATTTGTGCGGGAATTCCCGGGATTTTTTTTAATTTAGTTTTGGCAACTTTAAGCCGTTAGGCAAAAAGGTCTTAGGTGAAAAAAACTTAGTTTAGTTTTTGATTAGCTTTAATTCAATCTTTTTAATTCTCTTTTGTTTGGTTTAAATCACTAAAGTCTATCACAACTCCAATCGTTATGATCTGCTCTTAGAAAAAAGTGAATGAAATACACCAAATAAATATTTTTCAATTTAACGTAACGAAAAACTACAGTTTTTGACTTAAGACAGTTTTGCCAAACGCCAAAGAGATGTCAATTCATAACCGATAAGTAAGGTAAAGACCGAGATTTAATATTAAAAACGAAAAAAGTTGTTTCCACTTGCTTCTAAAAATTTAATGAGCAGCTTCATAAAAGATTCTCGGATTAGATTCTGTAAAAGATGATGACAAAAATTATTAATAAAGAAAACGCTTTTTCGAAAAATAAATTACAAGTTTTGAAGGAAGTGCTAAGAAAACTAATGATTACATCAAATTCGTGTCTTTAGATTATATAATGTCCCTTCGACTATAAAGGCAAACATCCGTGCAAACGCTTCTGTAAATGCTTATTGTGAACTTAAATCCTATTTTAAAAGAAATTATTTGTTTAAATAATTTCACTTTTTTGGTTTTATATAAATGTTGTTGGCTTTGAATTGATTATGTGGCAATAAGTGCTTAAGTCTATTTGTTTAGTTTTATAGGAGAACAATTTAAAACTTTAACGGTGGCTTTTGGAAAGTTTATCCGAATTTGATATAATCATCAGTTCTCTGCGGTTAAAGTTTTTTAAGTTTTTATTCCTTAACAGTACTAATGTCACAGATCGGAATTTTTATTATTGCAAACGTTATTTGACAAACGCACATTGAAAAAAAAATAAGCAAAAAGTCAATTTGCTATAACTTTTCCAAAATCCTAATTAATAATTGAAATTTTGCCCATGAAGCACTGTTTCCTTTTTGCCACAGAAATTTGAGAAAGTTGAATGCATTTATAAACTTATTTAATTGATCTCAGGAAATGTTATTTGTTCAAATAAATTAAATTAAATAATAAATTGCATCAATATGTATTGAGCGGGATTTCCCGGGATCCCGGGAAATTGAAAAATAAATCCCGCTTTCCCGGGAAATGAAAAAGTCCGGGAAAAGAAAAACTCTAATGAAAAGTCACATAGTGGGGTCAATCGCAAAAAACAGTTATAAATCTGAATCTCCTAAACTACTGGTTGGGTTGTGAAATGATGTATGAACGAGTAGGCTTTAAGAAAATGGTGTTTGTGTATTGCAGGCACTTAAGGAATGGAGATAGCGGCTAAGTATGTTGGAAACAAGGGTCGGGGACGAACAACAAAGTGGGGTCGGTCGTAAATCTTGGCATCACAGGAGCTGTGGGTACATTTTTTTTTAATTTCATAAATTTTGTATGGAACCAGCACAGCAGTTGATTACAGGATTATTGGGGCCTAAATTTGGAAGGTCGTAAAACCCGTTATCAGTTGGTACCAGAGGTACATTTGTGAAAGTTTTTTTAAGCTCTTTCACATCTAATTGGCAGTAGTTTGCATTTGCCGTCCTTCCAACTCCAATCTCACGAATGCATTTCCATGTCTGCCTAGAATCGACAGCAGAACTAAAACATCTAGAATAATATTCAGTTTTAGCAGCTCTTATCCTATTATTTACATTTCTTCTAGCTGTCTTAAATTCTGCTTCTAACTCTGAGGTTCTGAATCGTTTCCACCTAGAATACGCAATGTTTCTCTTGCAAATTAAAAATTTTATGTTAGCAGAAAACCAGGGTTTAGTTTTAGGTCATATTGTTTTAGATTTAATAGGTACCGTATCGTCATATAGACGCTGTATATTACTTTCCAGAAAAGATACTTGCTCATCAACTGAAGGCATGTAGTACATTTGTGACCATTCGATAAGAGAAGCATTCTGATTGAGCACGTTGTAATTTACGTTTTTGAAGTCACGATAGTAGACCGTACATTGTGATGGAGGAATTTTAAAATTATATATTAAAAAAATTAAATCATGCTTTGAGAAACACGGGGCAGATATTTATATATATATATATATATTAGGGCGGGTCGATTTGTAGGGAGTGAAAAAATTCACCAATTTCCCTATGATTTCCGTATTCTATGGGTTATTCCATGAAAATTTGCCGAAGGAACCATACCCCTATCGTTAAAATCGAGTCCCCTACTTTTTGTTGGTAGATTTTTTCCCAAATTGACGTTCGTATGAAATATTACTTGCAAAACACAAAATAAAGCCAGGGTAAAAAGCTGTTGAAAATGTAAAGGAAATTTTTTTTAAACTATGAGGGATTGCTTCGTGAAATAAGTTGGTATTTCTTTTTCTTTTTACAAAGTAATATTCATTGAAATCTGTCAATATTGGCACAAGTAACAAGTTTGACAAAGTTATCATAGCACTAGGTAATCAACTTTGACAGCCTGTATATCACCTTGTATTTTAACAAACACCATTTTCCTAAAACCCATGTCCTCCTCTACGACTCGTTCATACATATGTACATACATTATTTTACAATCCGACCAGTAGTAAAGAAGATTTAGATTTATTTCCACTTTTTTTCGATTGAACCCACTGTGCATCGTAAGCGAACTTGGCCGTCATACTCTAGTCTATTTTTGTAAATTAGATAATTAAATAGGTTTTGTTTTATTGTTTTTCTTGATTTTTTTCTCTCTCTTTTTCATGTTGTTGCACTTTTGTTTTTATTATGACTCAGCTATTTAAAATTTATACGTATGTACATATTTACCTTTGTAGGCTTCATGTGAAAAACCGCAAAAATGTTTATAATGAACGTATGTATGTATTATGTACATATGCACATAAATAATTTATATCACTTGCAGGAAAAAGTTCAGGATGTGGTCGAAGTGGGTTACCTCTTCTTAAATTTTAAAAACATGGATCTAAAACACACGATTAAATGCTTGGGGGCGTAACTTGAGACTTCTGTGTGAACGTGTAGTAAAATTTATATGAAAAGCACTCATTTTTTGAGTTCAAAACTAAATAAAAAGTATAACCTATAACGTCATTCACAATTTCATACAAATTCTTGGTGAAGTAGAAGTGGATTTAAAAAAAAAACTTAAGTTACATTTTTGTTCGAAAAATTAAAGGAAAATGGATGAATTAATATTTTTTAAAGAGCAAAAAAAAAGGCTAAAATAATTGTATACCTTTTTAGAAAACACCAAAAATGTTAAACAAAACAATGTATTAAAAATCATTTAACTTGCGTCTTTTAGAATTGGTCATTGTTAAACAATAGTTGCAGTTCTTCGTAGGCCCCTATTACGGCTTACAGCTCAGTAATAAAGCTCAGTGGATAAATCATTATCCACATCACCAAGCAAAAGAGTACTATTTTCAAAATTTTGGTACTTTTTTAAAACATTTTTTTTGCTCATATCTCAGCCATTTGTGTCTCATATACATTTAGCATTAAGGTTAGATTAGAAGTCGGAGTTGAAATTTCAGCGGTTGGTGTCGGAGTTTGAACTTTTTGTTGACGACACAATGTTAAAACAAGTAAGAGTGCTATATTCGGCTGTGCCGAATCTTATATACCCTTCACCATGGTGCAACAAGAACAAAAAATTATGTGAACACAATTCTTAAGATATAAATAATTATATTTTGTGCCACGCCCACTTATCCAAACCGTCCACGTTATGTCGGATGTTGTGTTTTAACAACCAATTTTTTGGGAAATATGTTCTACTAAAAATTGCCGATGTTTTGATACATAAGTCGTTTCCATAGGTCATATGGAAGCCCTAAAATGTAGGATTGTATAAAAATTTTGATGTTTTTTAGCCCATTTTTAGAGTATTTTGCTAATAAATTGCCCATTATCTAACCGATTTGATTGTTTTATATACCGGCGTGTTAAGGAATAATTTAATTACATTTATATACACTTGTATACATATATTTTAACAAACTTAATTATAAAAAATAAAAATGAGTAATTTTTGGGAATTCAGTATTTTGGTTATAACTCAGCCATTTTTTAACCGATTTGACAGAATTATATACCGACGTGTTTAAAAAGAAATTTACCATTTAGCTGAGTTATAAAGCTTGGAGTCGGGGAGATCTATGGGAGGTACACGGCCACTTCTCCAATCCCGCCCACATTTTGTAGGATGGTGTGTATTGGCTACCTAAATGTGTATACCTAATTTGGAAACTGGCTTTTGCCGTTCCCCAGATATACAGCAAAAAATAATAAAATTACAACAACCACAAGGGATTTTTGGAAAATATAAGAGGTAGTCGTGGTATTTTGCTCATAACTCAGCCATTTTTTAACCGATTTGACAGATTTATATACCGACGTGTTTAAGAAGGAATTTACCATTTAATTGAGTTATAAAGCTTGGACTCGGGGAGACCTATGGTTCCCGAAAGTGGGTATTTAAAAAAAATAATTTTTGTCATAACTTTTTTGTATCTGAACCGATTTTTCTGAATTTTTTATAAAATATGTTCTACTAAAAATTTTCGATATTTTGGTATATAAGTCATATCAATAGGGCATTAGGCAGCCCTAAAATTTAGGTTTTTATACAATTTTTAATTTTTTTTTGTACGGGAGGTACCACGCCCACTTCTCCAATCCCGCCCACATTTTGTAGGATGGTGTGTATTGGCTGCCTAAATGTGTGTACCTAATTTGGAAACTTTGGCTTTTGCCGTTCCCCAGATATACAGCAAAGAGTAATAAAATTACAACAACCACAAGGGATTTTTGGAAAATATTAGAGGTAGTCGTGGTTTTTTGCTCATATCTCAGCCATTTGTGGATCGATCTTGCTTAATTTCAATAGCAACCGATGGTAGACTATATGTGACATAAATGTAAAACAACCTAGCCGCTATGATGTCTGGAGTCTCCGGAAAACACATATCAAACGTAAGACGGTCAGACGGACAGACGGAGGGATATCGTTAAATCAACTTCTCTCCCCATAAGGACCCAGAATATATATACTTTATAGGGTCTTAGATCAAGATTGTAGAAATTACAAACGGAATGGCAAACTTATATATACCCTTTTCCACCTGAGGTAAAGGGTATAAAAATCACCGCTATATTTCTAAAGAAGAATCATAACAAAAAGAGTACTAAAACGGACGGAAGTACTGAAAATAGTGCCATAGTACTGGATTTTCCATCACTGGTACAATTTAAAAAATCGTGCAAACATTTGAGCAAACCGGGTCTGAGGAGATGTGAAAACACCAGTGCATGCTCATACAGCTCGTACTGCAGAAAATATTTCTGCTGTTCGCGATAGTGTGGCAAAAGAACCTTCCACCTCAACTCTTCGTCGTGCCCAACAATTGCACCTCTCAAGCTCGTCGTTGATAAACATTATGCATAAAGACTTGCATTTACACGCTTACAAGGTGCAACTGACTGAAGAACTAAAGCCTCTTGACCATTCCAAACGTCGTCAATGGTCAGAATGGTGGGAAGAAATTGCAACAGTAGATGATAAAGTTTCGAAAAAAATCATCTTCAGTGATGAGGCACATTTTCACCTCAGTGGATTCGTAAATAAGCAGAATTGCCGCATTTGGGCGAATGATAATCCAAGAGTGATTGTCTAAAAACCAATGCACTCACAGAGAGTGACTGTTTGGTGCGGTTTATGGGCTGCCCGCATCATCGGGCCGTATTTTTTTCAAAATGAGGGCGGTCAGCAGTTACTGTGAATGGTGTTCGCTATCGTTAGATGATAACGAACTTTTTATGGCCCGAATTGGAAGATATGGATGTGAACGATATGTGGTTTCAACAGGACGGTGCCACTTGCAAGTGCAAGTTCGAAAAACTCAATACACTCACACTTTTTCACTAACACCATCACATTTTTCGTACTTGCAGCCCAACTTGCAAGAGAATTTGCTTGCAAGTAAATATTTGACACTTGCAGCAAGTAAAATTACAAATGAAGAAACAGTGTTACCGTTGATGAATTTTGTATCAATTTACTAGTACTTAGTAATATAAAAGAAATTTTTATAGCGGATTTAATGTGTATTTATAAAAATAACAAATAAAAAAAACACAACACAAAAATAGCAATATTAATCATAAATTTTAAGCATTTTGAAAAAAAAAATTGTTAATCAACATATTTTCTCAGTAATATTATGACATCTCCACTACGGCAATACTGGAGCCACATATTTTATAAAATAAACATAATTGTTTCATTAAGATGGACCGAAAATTAAATAAAAAAGAAATTATTAAATAGATTTTGTTATATCCTGGTAATGTTTTTAACCTGGTAATGTTTTTAACCTGGTAATGTTTTTAAACCGAAAAACAAATCTTTTTAACAAGATGTTTTCGCTTTGAGAACATTTGAAGAATGAACTTAGAACTGACTGTGTAAACACTCAAGCTACTTGCAAGACTTTCGGATTTTTCTTCGACATTTTCGATGATAATACGTATGCACTACTTGCAAGTAATTACTTGCATGTGTAAAGGCAGGGTAACAAAACAATCGGGCATGTTCTGTAAATCGAAATGAAGTGGATTTAAAATCGCACAAATTTTGAAAACGATCCTGTAAAGAAAGTTACTGAAATTATTCCTTAGTATATTCATCATACTTTGAGTACTGATTATCTTTACAAGAACCACTGTTGAAACCCGAATAAACTACAGCAATTTTGTAAATAATTGAGACCAAAATCTCGTTCGATTTCAATTTCACTTCATTTCGATTTGCAGAACATGCCCGAATGGCTCTTTTCCGCGACAAATTTAATGGTCGTGTTATCTCACGTGGTGGCGATGTCATGTACGTCGATGAGCCAGCAACAAATCAAGAGCTAAAGGATGAGATAATTCGGCAAATTAACGGCATAGAACCTCAATTATGCCTCAGCGTCATCGAAAATTTAGACCATCGGATGGAGGTGTACCGCCGAGGTCGCGCCTGCCATTTGGCCGATATTTTGTTCCAAACATAATTGAACCATACCAATTTTATCCTAACGATGCAGTCATGCTTCAGCATATTTTCATGTTATTTACCAATTTTCCTGAGACGTTAAGATGTACTAAACGCTAAACATCCCACTCCAGATGCCATCGCCCCCAAACCATAAC
Source organism: Pollenia labialis (assembly GCA_949318255.1). NCBI lineage: Eukaryota > Metazoa > Arthropoda > Insecta > Diptera > Polleniidae > Pollenia > Pollenia labialis. The sequence continues at coordinate 26,582,456 of OX439141.1, read as the reverse complement.
GCTCCTTCCACCTTTATTTAGTATGCACAATATTTTTAAGATCTAACGCTTTAATTAAGTTTCTCCAAACTTTGGAGCGAACATTACTTCCGAAAATTGTACAAACTTTGATAAGTAAAGAGGACCCGTTTCCAAAAGTCAATTCCTTTTTCGACGTGAGTTTGCGAATTTTAAGCGCAATTAACCGTTTTAAATCTGTGTTTATAAAGGCTCTGAATTGTTTTAGGATGGAGATTCTTTCCGGAACATTGTGTGATATGATCGGTTAAGTGCCCATTCACATTATACGATTTTTGTCGTTGTGATTCTTACCTTATGGACGAGAGGGGAGAGAGGAATTAAAAGGGGTACACAAGCGAGTGTACTCTACGATTCATTTTGTTTGCTCATTCGTTCTCTCATTTGACGAAAAATGTATTGAAGTATGGTTGTAAAAGAAAAAGTCGTAACGGCAAAAATCGTACAATGTGAACATCAGACCGACTTCAAAGAGGAAACGACAAAAATCGTATAATGTCAATTGGGACTAACTTGTTATTCCCTTCAACGACGGTAGAAGGCTATGTTTATATAAGTATGTCATTCCGTTTGTAATTTCTACAATATTGATTTTAGACCCTATAAAGTAAATATATATTTCCTGGATCGTTATGAGTAGCGAAGTTGTATTTGCCGGTTTTACCGTTACTACAATGGGATGTGTTCTGACAAAATTAGGGGTTTGGTTCCCGAAACCCGTATGCTTTTCCGAAATACACGTTTTTCACCAAAAAAGCCCACCCTTTTATGGTCGATTGGCCGGTGCATCGTATAACGCATTACAGCGAAAATTCGTGACCGGACTGTATGTACCTATTTGGAATAACCTTCTTGCTGAAGAAAGAGGGAAGACCTCTCTCTCACTTTCACGAATAAGTTCAAGTCGAGTGTTAACAAACTCTACTCTCTTTATCCTAATTCCACAACCTATTTTCCTAGTTCCAACACAATGCAATGCACTAATAGGTGTCATCCCCTGAGTGCTGGTCCTATAAAAAAAGTTGATTTAACGATGTCCGTTGAAATGGGGTTTTCTATATGATTGGTACTTGGTAGTTATATATTTATGTAACATATTGTCCGGAAATGCTCGCTATAGGAATTCAACCTGATCGGTCCACAAATGGCTGAGATATGAGCAAATATCGGGATTGGAAAAGTAGGCGTGGCACCTCTCTTATCATTATTTTTTTTATGCGGCTTCGAGTTAATAATAAATTGTGAAAAACAATTTTTGCTAACTAAAGGTAGAAGTATATAACACGCGTTAATTCTTCGACGTTTGTCGTGCGTTTAAAAACTTTAGCGCTTGAAAAATTGCAAGTTACACAACGCGCTTTACAAAAGTCATTCCTGTCAGCTGTTTTTTATTTGTTAACATATTTGTGCATTGAAAACGGATTCGAAAGTATATCCATATTTTATTATTTTATTAAATTTATTCTTTTTATATAAATATTGTATGTTTGTTAAGCTCTTCGATAAATTTTTCTTTCATGATTCACAAATTTGTTAAATTATTCTTTTTATTGACAGCTGATTACTTATGAAAAAATACACAGCGCGTTAAAAAGTTAAAAGTTACCCAACATTCTGGCGCAAACGCGTCAAAATATTTTGCATGTAACTTTTTTTGACAGAAGTCTAGAGTGCGTGCGCACTAACGCGTGTTATGTACTTCTACCTTAACGGTAATTGTTTTAGTTAACATTTGATCAAATATTGTAACAAGGGCCGTAAATATTTATTTTGTGTTACCCACAAATTGATAAACTTAATATAAGTGGGTATTTCTACACTTTGTAAAATCAATGATAAACAGAACATTTTCTTGGTATGTTTGTGTATTATTACTGGCCAAAATAATAGAACTATTGTAACAACAAATTAGGAATGTACATACCTGCATACATTGATTTTTAAGATTTGTAAGTGGATGATTATTTAAAATAAAAAATATTATAACTAAATAACAGAATAAAAACAAAACACATAGTATGTACCTACATACATACCTACATACTTACAAATTGGATTGATAACAAAACGAAAAAAAACACAAATTGTAGAAAAAACGCCGGTTGTTGATCAGGGCATAAACTGGGGCATTAAAATTCCATTTTAGATGAGGAATATTTTAAAAGTGGCACTACTTTGTTTTTATTGTTGCTTTTTAGCATTAATATAATAACAGCAACAACAAGAAAAACTTGTTATTACAAAAATTAGTACGAGTATTTAAACAAAACAAAGTGTCAGTTGTCATTACAATAGAGTCTATCGAATAGACCGACTAGAATACAAATTTAACAGCAGCAGCGACGCGGCAGAGTGGCACAGTGGCTGAGCCGGCAGCAGCGAGCACAATAATAATAAATTGAATGACAATCACAGCCAATAACACTAACAGCAGCGATAACAACAACCATAAAAAAGTGGTAAGAAATTCTAAGCAGTTCTGTTTTTCTTTGTTTTCTTTTATACGTTGTACCTATGTATGTATGTATGTATGTACTTAGTTTTTTTTTCTTTCTTTTTAGTTTAAAATAAAATTTCAATTAAATTAATGTATAGTTTAGTTATAATTTATAATTTTAAAATTTATATCAACATTTACCAAAAATATTTTTAAATAGGTAATGTTTTTACATTTTCTGGCACTTTTTTTTCAGATTGTTGTTAATTGTTTGCAAGTTATTAATCTAACAAACAACACTTTGTTTGATTTATTTTTATTCACATAACTTTTTATTTAAACAATAAAAATAAAAAACGACGCGAAATTAAAAATTCGAAAACGTGTTCCCTTCACGACCATTTGTTATTTTCAACTGATAGTTGCGCCCGTTATAAGTAGTTGAGGGATGATAAAGTTGGTACATACAACTGTACCTTTTGTTATTAGCTCAATTCAAATCTAAAGAGTACGATAGTACGCTAATGACTCATTTGGTACTATGTACACATTTGCAAATTTTCCCAATTTATTATTATTAACTGATTTTACATGGTAACTAATTTTTACTGTTATTTCAGCAGCAGTACAGTTTATTAATGCCTCAAATGAAAGTACAAAATATTTCCCTTTTATAATCATTTACCAGCGCCAGCTGATTAAATGCATTTTATTGTGTTCTGTAATGCTGGGTACACACAATGCAATGCATGTACGCAATCTAGAAAAGTTAATTTTCATTCATTCCAGATTGCATCAACATCAAAACGCTTTGATATTTTGAGGTTGCATTGAAACAGATTGCATGTAAATTGCACTGTCTGTACCCAGCATAATAGAAACTGTTAAGCGGCTCATGCACTTGCAATAAAATTGTAAATTTTACGTATTGTACAATTATATCGCCAATGTGTATGTGATATTCGAAAGTGGCACAATATATTGGCAACAATCAAAAGACTTTTTTTATTGCACATTGAAAAGAAATTGATGTGTAGGCACATTGTACAATGCTGTTTATGTTATACCTATAGGTTATGTTCACCTTTTTATTGAATTAATGAAACGATTGTGCGACTTATTGCATAATATAGGACAAAATGGTAATAATATGGCGAATATCATATACTTACAATAATATTTCAAGTGTATGAGCCGCTTAAAAGAGGAACATAAAACATATGTTTAACGTCAGTTGAACGACGTTGCCAATCTCATAAAGTATTTATTGTATGAATTGTTTTTGTTATAAAATAAATTTTTGTTTTTGTTTTAATTACAAAATTATTTAAATTACTTAATTAAAAAAAAATTACTACTTTTGGGGTCGAAAAAGTACAATTTTAAACGCTCGGTGCTACGAAATTAGGTTTTTCATTTATCATCCCTGTAGTACCCCTTTTCTCATACTTCTAGTTTTGTTCTCTCTGCATATTTTATTGTTTCAAAACAAAACCAGCGTTGCCATTGATTTTCTATCCAGCCAAACTTGTCTATAAAAAGTACAAAAATCCTTTAAAAACATATACATATGTCAAAAAAAAAATTTTTTTTTGGGGCTGAAGCATATCTTAAAAGCTTTTCGGGTAAAGTAATTTTGGGATATTTTTCTGATTTTTCGGTTTAGAGGTTTAGAGGTCGCTCAAGACGTGCATATGCATATGTATTTTTGATATAAAGTATGAATTTGTTATGCAATAAATAAGAAAAATACCAAGTGGAACGTATAGTCGGTCAGGCCCGACTATTGTTTTGAGAGTGAACCCAGGCCGGTTATTTTAAAATGTCCATTTTTCGAATATCGAATAAACCGGTTATAATAAACCGGGTATTTTAATAATGTGTATAATTTATATACGCTTTCCTTTCTTTTGTTGTAAATGTACCCGTAATTTAAATATTTTTCTAATTGTTTTTAGTAAGAATCTCAAAACAAAATGTAAGAAAAGTCAAAACATTTTGAACGATGTAAATGCAAATGGCTTACAAAAGGTGCTCTAAAATAAAAAGTTGCAAAGTTCCTAATCGTCACGACTTATTAATCAGTTAGAACGATTATAGTAAGCAGTAAGATGCTACTTTTCAATCTGTAAGAAATAGATTGGTCTTACTTTTTTACCGTAAGGTAAAGTTACTGTTACTCTCAGCTAACTGAGCCTTAAGGCACAAAAAAACCTAAGGTAGTTCTTGCATATCTCAATGCTAAAAACTACAACATTTCGCAGATTTATCGATATGGGAAAAATTCACCAGTTTTAGTTTTTAAAACATCAAGAACTAAAAAAACAAAATTGAAGAAATCAAACAATGTCATGGAAGGTTTTAAAATGCCATCGGTGCACTGTGGCTGAAAATTGAATTTCATCGGCAAAAAGTCCAATTTTTTGATATCGTCGATTTCAATAATATTATTGCCATTCGATAGCAAACATGTTGGAACTAAGGTATCAAAAAATTGGATTTAAATATTGGTAAATATGTTTATATATTTATAAATTAGAACAGAACTAAATTATTATTTCTCGCAAACTGTTATCAATAATGGGTCGATTTTTTTTGTTATATTAGTGGGGTAGTAGTTTTTAAGAAATGGTTTGTTACATCATTAATGTATCATTTATCCCTGATATCTAATGAAATGTTTTCTCAGGTTCTATATTTGAGTTAAATCCGAATTTTAGAACTTGTTAGGGACAAAAGGGATCTAAAAGATTTTAGTACCATCAGAAAACTAATGTGTGCGCTCTTTAGCTCCACATATAATTTTGCAACTGCTCAATGAAATTACTACCAACTTTTTTTTTGCTCTTTTTATTTCCCTGAAATCAATCACAATGGCTTACGAGTTTTGTTTTGAAAAATATTTCTGCAACTGATGCAATTCTTCAAACTGCCGTAGGCGGGCAACTTTTGAGTTGATTTGAAAGAAAACGGGTCAATAGAGGGTTGGGAAAGTGAGTTGTGATCCTCTAAAATTGATAACCTCGTTTATTCAAACTTTAAAAAAATTCGCCAAAAATAACTACATATTTCTTTGCCCAAGTTTTTTACAATTAAATCAGCATTGAAGTTGCCATAAAAAGTTGCGCAAAAATTCCCTTAGATATTTTTTCGAAAAGTGTGCGGTATCACCGGACGAAAAAATACTATACACAAATTGTCTCAATTAATCAAATAAAATAAATTTCTTACAAAATTCAATTTTTTAATATTTTTTTAGATTTCTAACTGAAGTTATACCAGCAGTTTTAAAACTACTCCATTGTATACACAAGAGGATTGGTTTTAACTACGTTTAAAAACGTAAACATGTCGTTAAAAACGAAAACAAGTCGTCTTACTACAAACACTTTTTAACAATGACATGGTCTCTGCTTGCATTACATCGGACCAGTCCATGGAGTAGTCCATTGAATCAAATTGGATCAGGTGGTCCAATATTATTTGAAGGGTACGTACAATAAATGGAAGTATTTTGTATTTAAAATACATAACCTGCAAGTATTTTGTATTTAAAATACATAACCAGCAAGTATTTTGTATTTTAAATACCGAAAACCATGTATTTTGCCCAGCACTGCTCACTATAAACTTTAAATTCCATACGTAAAAAATTTCGCACTAAAATAGAAAATTTGTCATATCTATTCATTTTGGTTTTTATTAAAAAAAATAACATCAGGAGTTATAAATGTGTAAACCATTTTCTGTCAGATTACATTTTTTAGCCCGACTGTAATTATCTTTATTACAGTTTATTCTAAACCTTAGATATCCTTAGATCCGTCTTAAAAACTAAAGTGTTTTGTTTGAAAAAGAAAGATTAATACGTTAAAAAAACAAATTAACCAAACCTATAGTGTAGAGTTTTAAAATAAAGAAAATTAAAAGGTGATTACAAAAATATGTGTATAAGTTATCAGCCAACTTATGGAAACCGAATACACTAGAATGAAATTAAAATCAAACTTATTTAAAAAACGATCCTGTTTTAAAGTTTATTGAAAAAAATCCCTTATATACCTATATTAAATACGTTGAATTCTTATCTTTAACAGAACTTCTCTTAAACTCAGGGCAAAATACGGTGAGTTTTTAAAAGTTCAACTGAAAATCTCCGTCGACTTCAATTCAGTTTCACTTCATTTCCAGGAATAATAAATTGGTTTAAAATGTTTTTCTCAACTTGCTGGCACCTCTCAACTCTGTTTATTTATATAATAAAAGTATGAATTAAAATAGAGATGTATGTTTTTTTTCATTGGAAAAAAATATTTGAATTATTCGAGAAATTCGAACGATTTAAAATCTTTATGCGATTAATCAAGCAATTTAAAAATTCAATAATCTATTAATTCCTTACTCGAACAAAACCAAAAATCGAATAAGTGGGTACTCTATACAATAACGACATTTATGAAGATGCTTATTGGAACAGAGACTATATTCCGGAAAGAAGCTTGCTGCTTTGTTGTTGGCTGTGGATCTTTCTTTTGCTCATTTCCTGTTCGGTCGTTGTCTTTGCTATATAAAAACGTTATTATAAAAATTATTGCAATAGTGCAGTATTCCAACTGCAAGTCGATAGTGCAGTAATCATGTAACAACATTTGAGCGATAATGCAGTGTATTTATATGGGAATACAAGTGTGGCCATATCAAAAAATATTTTACAGCTAAATCGGCTTAAAAGAATGCTAAAAAATGCAATAAAAAAATCCTTAACTGCCAAAAATAATGCTGAAATTTAAATTGTATTTTGTTTTTTTTGTTAGTTATTTTAGTTGATTTGTTTTTATACATGATATTTTTACATAATTCTTTCCTATAAACTCACATCATTTCAATAGAACAAACTGATTGAAAAAAAACCAATAAAATATTTATTAAACTTAAAAAGTCTTAAAACAAATTTATTTCAGTCTTCATATACATACAGTGCACTCGGGAAAACGTCAACACTCGTTTACGTCAACATCCCAAAACGTCAACCCTTTTTTTTTTACATTGCCTACTCTAAAACGTCAACCCAACCATAAAGCTCTAAAACGTCAACTCTGAATAAAATAAAATTTCGAATTTAGCAGCAGTTAAAATACACACAAATTTATTTTATGAAATCAATTCAGAAATTGGGTATCCGCCTGGATAATGTTTCTAATTCGTGTAAAATTGAGGAGTTGGAAGTGATCGATGATGAGGAGAACGATTTAGATACAAATGTGCAGACAATAAAACATAGCGAAGCCGTCGAAATATTTAACAGGGCTTTGGATTGGGTTCAATGCGAGAATGTTGAGCAAAATGACTTAAATGTATTAGGACGTTTAAGAGAGAAGGCTCTCTTCCAAGTGTTGGATAGAAAAAAACAGCAGAAAAAAATAACAGATTTTTTTTAAATTCATATGTGTGCATGTAAAATTAAAAATATGATCTCATTTAAAATGTATTCTTTTAGTTCCAGTTGTCTTCTATGGTTTTAGTCAGGTTGAATGCCTTTTTTATTTCCTTTTTGAATTTGTTTATGTTTGGATTTAGTTTATAATTAATAAAAACGTTTAAAAGCACATTATCGATATGTTTTTTATTTACAAATTTTACATTTGTAAACGTCAACAATTTGTTAAACGTCAACACCCGCGGTTTTAATTAGTTGACGTTTTCCAGAGTGCACTGTATGTATGTATTTCATATACATACGTTCATAAAAAGTTTTCAAAATCAATGGAACTTGACCCATAAATTACTATTAGTTAGTATTTCAATAAAATTTATATAACATGTTAATAAAAAATTTCATTTTATAAATTAACTTCGCCATCAAATGAATATTCTTCTTCAGATTCTGAATAATCGATCGAGATATAATATGAGATCGTACATTTTTTTAAAACTATCGCAACATTTTAAACAACGCCTTATATATAGTAGCGAATTCATAGTCTTTAACCTCATTATGTTTCGAATTTTAATATTTAAGAGATTTATAACACTAAAAACCTGTTTTAACTTCCGCGTTGCTGAACCAAGAACTTCATGGTGAAAGAAGCTAATTCACTGAATGGATTTTCATTTAAAACAATTTTATTTGAAAGGTCTTTTAAAATATTCTACCGTTTCTATACCAAAATAGTAGGAATTCAACGAAAAAGTGTGGTCGATTTGCCAAAAAAAGATAACTTGAATATTCTTAAATTAAATAATGCTTAAAAAATGCTAAATATGTTCCCGGCTAACTGAGCCTTTACTTTTTACGATATGGTTAAGTTGCTGTTACTCCCGGTTAACTGAGCCTTAAGTAGCGGGTTAAATGCTACTCTATCGTAGAATTGAAAATATAATCTTTATTTAATTTAAAACAAAAACTTTGTCATCACCAACAAAACTATTTAAACAACACTTTATTAATGGTAATTATGGTTTTTATGTTATTATTTATTTACAAAAGATAATGGGTGTTGTAAAATTAATAAAGCGTAATTTATTTAATATAAACTTTTAACTGAAAAGTGCATAATGGCATTACAAAATTGCAGATTTAAAAAATTATGTGTATTGACGCTACTCTAAATACACACACATTATTGTTATTATTTACTTTTTAAATTTATCTAAATGTAAAATCCAGGGCTGTGGAGTCATACTAACTCCGACTCCAAACGCTGAAATTTTTTAAGTGCGACTCCGACTCCGACTCCTACTATAATCTTGATGCTGAATGTATATGAGACTCAGTGATGTTAACTTTTATTTTTTCATTACCGTACGGCCTTCTAAAAATTAGAGTTTTTGAGAAGAAATTACCGTACGCAAACATTAATGTGCTGTTTCCATATGACAGGCGATTGATTATGTAGTTAAATATATATGAAAAGTACTTAGTCCATCGCCTGTCATTTGGAAACAGCACATACGAGCAGTATTCATAAACCATTAATTTAAATTTTAAATGTGTTTTAAGATAATTTTTATTTTGGAATTTTTTTTTTAAATTTTTTATGCCGAAAATCTTTGGAGTCGGAGTCGGAGTCGCGAGTTTTTGTGGGTACGACTCCGGCACAAAAACCTCATATCCGACTCCACAGCCCTGGTAAAATCGTTTCAATTGGAAATACAAATAAGATATAAAATCCTTTATGGGCAACAGAAACTAAACAGTAACTAAGGTGGATTCAGCCGTTTGTGGGAAACAAAATTTTGTGCGGGCAAAAATTTTGTTCAGAACGAAAAGTGGAATCCGCCTAAATTTTCATCATTTTTAAAATGACATTTCAATTCAAAGTTAGCACCGAGCGTTATATTGACTAAATTAAGAAAAATAAATGCAATTACATAAAAATCAGGAATGTGTGTCTGACCCACCATAAAATTCAAATATATTTTTTCATATAAAACTTTTCCTATTCCAAAAAAAGTCTTCAAAAATGGTAAATACACTTTCTAGAATAAACAAAATATGCGTGCCAAGTTTTATCAACATCAATCACGCCTACCGCCCATATGCAAGTAAAAACAAAATGAACCCAAAATAATCAAACATTTTATTTTTCAAATATCATTTCTTTTACCATATCATCCAGTTTTATATTATTTGTATAAGGTTTTCGTATTATACCGCTATGTATGGACCAGATGATAGAAACAAACGATGCAAAACCTCATTGCGTTATTATTACCGGAAAAGTACTTCGCAAAATTTTATACTAACAACTCATACAAGATGTTGTGATATTAATAAAACTGTAGTCTTTTTATATTAGCGGAGTTCAATATTAGGCTTGCAAAATATTGTTGCAATTTAATTAAATCTAACGGAAACTTTGTGTATTTTGTTGCACTTTTGCAAGCCTTGTGCTGAACTCCGCTAGAGTTTATTTTTTTAATTAAAAACAAATAATAGTTAATGTTAAGATAGAACAAGGTAAACGCTTTATTTTCAGATGAAAAAATGCATTCCCGCGGGAGTACCTTAGCAGTAACTTAGGAATAATCTGCTCTTAAATCTTTACATCTCTGACTTGAATATAAGGCTGGTAATGCAGTGACTTTTTATGCCGATGAAAGTAACAACATCTGTCTTGGAAAGGTTTAAAATGCCATTATTAAGGGAATGCAAAATGCACTTTTTTCTTTTTCCAAATACTTTGCCAAATGGAAAACAAAAATAAACGAAGAGAAGTCGCGAGCAATCTTATTCCCTGTCAACAAAAATCCCCAAAAAGACTTCCTTCTTTGAAATTAACTTTGCAGGGAACAGAAATTTATTTTTCAAAATTATTTAAATACCTTGACATTATTTATACTCAATGAAAAACTTAAATTCATGGGTAATCTGGAAAATGCTTGGTTATTTGGCAACTTTTTGACATTTTGCAATAGAGCACTGAAATAACCTAAATGGATACATACAATTTCGCTTAAAACAATGCCTGTCGCAGATTGTGTCCCGAGTGAACCATATTAATATGATAGATCTCCTTAATATAAGCAAACTCAAGTCCCATGACTAGTCTTGTGGCAATTACATATCCTCTAGAGTAACTACACTTTATCACCAGTATATCGACGTTATGTCTTGCTTTCACCTAAAGCGACATATACACTTGCAATAGTATTGTATGTATTTATATGATATCCGCCATATTATATCTATTTTGTCCTATATTATGCAATAAGCCGCACATTGGTTTCATTCATTCAATAACCTGTAGGAATATTTCTTTTGCATATTTTAGTTGAAATGTATATTTTTCATATTTTGGTTTTAAATGCATATTTTTGGCATATTTTGACATTTTCGAGTGATTTTTTTGTTTTAAATTTCCATTTTATAAAAAAAAGTTCTTCAAATACACAAAAAAAGAATTTTACAAAAAAAAAAAAAATAATTTAAAATCCATTAATAAATTCTTTTGGAGCTCTGCTTAAAATATCAGATTTCCCAGACTTCGACAAAAGATTTCGATTTTTAAGGGCATAAGATTCCTACTTATGTTTTTATATATTTTTAAGGAATAAATGAGATCTTTGGCCATATTCTGTAATTCGCTAAAGCTAAATCTCAATTTATTTTTTTAAACTACGAAAGCGAAACTGGATTCGACGCAATTTTAGCTTTCAGTGTCATCGCTAAAATTTTTAAATTTTGTATTCTCTAAGGCATTCAAGCGAACGAGATTAAGCTAAGCGAATTACAGAAAACGGCTTCTGAAAAACAATTTTCAACCAAAAATACTTACTGTTAATTTCCGGCATCGAATAATATAAATCTGTATGATAATAATGATAAAGGCCCACACTTTTGGCGTTAGATTGTGTATTAAAATTTTTTTTCTTTTCCATACTTTTCGATTTTAATTCTAAATCTTTCATTTTAAACAACAAAAAAAACAATTTTACACTTTAAACAACTAAAACTACAAAATAATTTTTATATTTTTTTATATTAAATATAAATTTTCCTTTCTTTATCACTACCAAACACTTTGCTCGAGATATGCTGAAAAACTAACGATTAAAGTTTGTAAGTTCATCGATAATACTCCGTAATTCAAAACCTTTTTCTTGTGTTTTCGCTTCGCTCCGGTTCTGTAGACAATGAGGCGGGTCTATCTGTTTAATTAAAAATATTTGACAGTGGCTATGAGTATGAGTGACTAAAAAGGCAGTTAAAAGGTGGCTGGTAATGGAGAGAAGAAAACTATAAATAAAATAAAATCATATATACATATATTTTAATAATGATAATGGTTACAAAAACAACAACTACTGCGTCCCAAAGAACGCCAACAACAAAAGCAGCATTTACAATCTTCAGATAATGCAAATATTTACCACGGGTGCTGATTGATACAGATATTTTTGTTTAGCCTTAAAATAAAAGCAATACATAAAAGTTAATCGTTAGTGTGTGTAAATTAGCACTTTTTCGTTTTGCGATCCTTTAAAATGCCCCTATTGGCAACGTCTTTAAGTCATCCTCGAAGATGAATGCACGACAATGTTAATTCATGCGCGACATGTGAGGGACATTTTTTTCTTCCGTGTAAAACTGTTTTAATATTCATCTGATGCCCAATTTTCAGGATAGAATTTAAATCTATATAAAGTTAATTTTCATAACAAACTTAAATCGTATTTAAAACAGATTCGTTTTTTGAGTTTTATTTGAAAAGTCTTATTTAAGATAAAATATGGCAGCACTACTAAATACAAAAAATATATAAAAAAAAGTGTATTTATTTACAAGGTGGTCTGAAAAAACACCTGACTGTTAATGCTTTGCCTATTGTTATTGTATTGTTGTGATATTGAGGCCACCTTACTAAAATATTAGTGCTGGTTCACACACGTCAAGTTTGACTCGTCAAGTCTTGAGCATTTAGGAGAGAAGGGAAAAGAGAAGGCAATTTCTTTTCCCCTCTCTCCAAAAACTCAAGACTTGACGAGTCAAACTTGACGTGTGTGAACCGGCACTTACAATGGAAGCTTAAGTTAAAATTAATGGCGAATTCTTTTCTGAGAAATATGTTGCATTAATGTAACATGTTCTATATTTTTGTACTCGTTTGTAAAAAAATACAACTGTGGGAAAAATTTTGAAGTTCTTTTGTGAATATGTTTATGAAAAACGTTTTTCATGTACATGTTGCATGTTTTACCCTTACTTCTACTTACAACCATACCTAAACAAGAGCGGAAAGCGTTTTCTAGCTGTCAAAAATTCTCATGCCAATACAATTTGTATGAAGCATCCCAAAATAGCGCGGCGTCAACGCTTTACAATTGGAAAATCCGATTTTGACAGCGCCTTTATTAGTGAAGTTGGCCGCTATTAATAATAAATAATGACAATTTAGCTATTTTTTGTCAATCTAGCGGGTTTTTCTCTTATTTTTATTATATGGGTTTTATTAAACAAGAAAGTTAACACTACTGTTTGTGGCACAACGTTGACGCTCTTGTTTAGGTATGGCATATCAGCGTAAAAGCTTAGCGGAAGAAAACGATCCGCCTTCCGCTCTTGTTTAGGTACGGCTGTTAAGGTGTTAATACTACCCTGTTTTACAACTTTGGTACTTACTACTTTGTTTGTGCAACCAATATTTTATTTTGTTTGTTATAATTCATACCGCTCATAATTTTGGAAAAAAAATTGTTTTGCAAAAAAATATAAAAATATTAACACATTAAAATCAAAAAAAGTCTATTAATATTATAATCTTTTCATTTTCTAAGCCATTAGCGATGTCAATATTTGTTTCCAAACCTTTAAGGCCCCGTTAGCCACCGTAAATGTAATGTAAACAGCTGATCGTTTCTGTTATATGCAAAGCAATCCCTGCAAATAATATTGGACCACCTGATCCATGGACTGGTAAGATGTAATGCAAGCATGGACCATGTCATTTTTAAAAAGTGTTTGTAGTGAGACGACATGTCTTCGTTTTTTAACGAAGTTAAAACTAACTAAGTTTTAAAACTACTCCTTTGTAATCGAAAGCTGGGTTATATGGTCCTGCCCTAGGACATCGTAATGTTAAATAGACCATGTTTTTCCTATACGTTTGGGTTACTTTTGGAGTAGTCCTAGTCCCTTTTATACGCGTGTTTGGACTAGTCCTATTATTTGCAGGGATACCAAATATTGAATCCGTGATTTGGTTTTCTCTATCACGTCATGTTTTCGAGATACAAAAAAATCGTTTTTTTTTTAATTTTTTACATGAAAAATTGCTAGTTTATTTAAAAATCAATGAATTTTGAAAAGTGAATGACGTTTTTTGAATTTGTTGGTTCGGTTTCGCGTATTAGAGTTCAGCAATAGTCTTCAAGCATGTTTTATCCCAAAATCCTTGAAAATTTTTAATAATTAGTATTTTGGTTATTTTTGTAGAACTGTTTTATGGGTTTTAATCCAAATTTTGTAATAGAAAATATCGCTTCTTTCGCAAGCAAGACTAAAATTCGCAAAAAATTGCAAACTTTTATACAAACACTAAAATTTATTTGAAATCGCTAAATGGGTTTAAAAAAAAATTCCAACAATAACAAAATTTCGCGAAAAGTTTTAAAATTTCAAACAAACCATAAAATAAATAAAAAGGCCCTAAAACAATAAGGAATTGCAACAATTCGGTAAAAATTGCTAAACTACGGAAATTTGCAAAAATTTGCTAACAGCGACATTATAACAAAGTCTAATTTTTATTATAAATTGTTAAAGCTGTAAAGAATCAGAAAACGTACAGGAACAAATCGCTTTTATCGCAAACATGGCTAAAATTCGCGAATAATTGCAAAATTTTCAACAAACTCTAAAACTAATTTGAGATCGCTAATTCGATTAAAATAAACAAATCGTCGGAAAATAACACAAAAAGCGTTAAAAAAATAATTATAATTATATCAAAAACAGTATAAAAAAGTCGATTTTAAATTTTGGGTTAGTTAGGGCGTTTTGCGTTTTAACCTGTTGCATTTTAGCAAAACATCTTAAGTCGAGATAAGATAGCAAAACAAATTTTAAAAAACTCTGTGAAAAATTAATTTTTATCAAATAATAAAATTAACCGAAATTAAAGAAAACTTTCGATAATAAAACAAAATTTTAAAATCGTAAACAAAAATGTTTTTTGAAGGAAAATTCGTATAATTAACAGCATATTTTTCAACTTTTTTAATTTGACTTAAGATGTTTTGTCCACAGATACATAGGTATTTTGATTAAATTAGAAATAGAAAATTCTAAACTAAAAACAAAATTTTTTTCTTGTTAAAAATATTAGAAAAAAAGGCGATTCGTTTTACTTTCACCAACCCCTACTACTCTAAATGAAAACGAATAAAACATGTGGGTGTGAAACGCAAAACACCAAAACTTCTGAAGTAATCCACTTTCGAGTGTAATTTTTTTAAAATACAGTTAGCAAACTTTAAAATTAATTATATGTATGTATGTATGTATGTAACTATCATTGGAGGTTATCAAAACAAATTCATCTTTGTAAAAACTAATACATATGCAGGTAGGTATATTAGTTTAGGCATTTACATATACAGTAGTTTTGACTTAGCTGCACAATCTCCTTTGCACGATTTTTTGTGCAGGTAAATCAAAAATGCAGTTATCTTAAATGCATTTACCTGCCTTAATGTGCAGGTACACAATTGTGGTTACCTGCACAAAAATGCAGCTAAAGTAAAGTGTTTGATTTAAAAGTAGAATAAAAAAATTATTTTCATAAATTTATATTTTATTAAAATTTTATTTCAATCCAGGTGCTTACTGGGAATCTCACAAAGAGTCTTTTTGATCGTCGACGAGCTCATTTTTTATTTGTAGACGATTCCTAGCACGGGAGAAACTGTTACACGTGCTGATTCGTATAAGAGATTCTTCCATAACGCAGCGAAAAACGCTTATATTAATCGTAAAGGGAATCGTTTATGATGTATGTTGACATTATCTAACGAGTCTTTCAAAAAGCATGCTAAGAGTCGTATGAGACTCATGTAGGTATTGTTTTACAACTCGTGAAATACTCAGCCGTATGACTAAGCTACCTAAATAAGGGTATCAGGCGTATTTTTAATGTCAAAACTTCTAATTTTCATAAAATTTCTATAAAACAAACCTTAAGGTCGCGAAATCAACACCATCCTGTCGGAAAATCCTTTTTTGCAGATCCTTAGGCCGGTTTGTTTTATTAAAATTGTATTGGCAGTAGCATTTTCATACTTCAAAAACTGTATGTAGCTCAGTAATTGTTATTTGACTCTTACAGAGAGTCCCAAAAGGTTCATATCAATATTTAAAGACGAGCGTGTCCAAAAATTAATAAAAAAATAAATAAATTAAAAAAAGATTTAGATGTTTTTGTTACTCGTCAGATAATCGCCAGAAGATTCTTTTAGGAGTTGTATATTAAACATAATCGTCTAACAAACAGCCTATGCTAGCTGGGAAATAACAGATCATTTTATACATGTATGTATGTTTATTTAATATAAAAGAAACATTAACAAAAACAATGAGAATTCACAAAGAACATAAAACATAAAAAACAAAATAATTGCGATTTATATTTTTATAAACAGCTTTAATTGGATATTTATGTGAAAAAGTGGCCACCATATAGTTTTATGTGTGCAGCTAACTTTGATGTTTTGTATGAAAATATTTTAAAGCTGCCCAAAATATGAAAAATGTGCAGGTGTACAAAATGCACGTAAACAAGGATTTTGAAGAATAATTCCAGAAAATATTTATTTTGGGCAGTTAAGTCAAAGTGCAGCTAACTTTGATTTTTTGTATGAAAATAATTTTAAAATGCCAAAAATTTTGTGCATTTATCTTAAATGTGCAGGTATAGAAAGTGCACTTAAAAAAGGAATTTCTATAGAATTAGAAAGAATACATAATTCCAAAAATTATCAATTTTGTGCAGTTAAGTCAAAAGTGCACGTAAACAAAAGGCAGTTAAGTCAAAACTACTGTATATGTATGTATACTAAGGCGATTATCAGGCATGTTCTGAAAACCATTATTTGTGGAAGTGATTTAAAATCACAAGAAAGGTGTTCTGGACAAAAAACTTTTTCCATAATTGTGATTATAAAACGTTCAGCTAAGTGGCCGCCGATTTAAAATTGCATGCTTATTTTTTCCACCATTTTAAACCAAATTAAAACTTTTGAGGTTTTCAAAACACCCTTAAATAATAATTGTGATTTTAAAATCACAAGTGATTTAAAATTTTGTGATTTTCAGAACAAGCCTGTATATAAAAAAATGTATATCCCTATGTAAATTCCCTGAAAATAAAAAAGATGTTTATACCTATTTCTGCAGAACAACCACTGCTAGTAATTATCGTAATATTGAGCAATATTGAGTCGGCAACGATTATCAATCAGTCTTAATAAGTTTTAGTTGGCTAAAAATTCTTTAATATTTTATTTCTCTACATTTTGCGTACAGATTCAAAAGATACGTAAAATGTCAGGATTATACATGGTACCTGAAGTCACCAAAAGATACGAAAAATGTATCTTTCGTATCCTAATGGCAACACTGATGTAAATACAAAATCAAAACAAAAGAAAAACTCAAGGCCCATCTATCAGGTCTGCTTACTTGTACAAAAACAAAAAACGATTCTTTTTAGTTGTCAAAAATTTATTGCCCCATATACAAAGCAAAAGGTAAAAACGTGTACATATGTGTGGCATACCATAAACGTATTCATGCACATGTAAACAACTTTTGACAACTAAAAAGAACATAAACAATGATCATCAGGCTTCTTGCGCAGACCTTTTCAATGGGCCTTGGAAAAACTGAAAAAAAAATTTTTGTTTAATTTTTTATAGTTTGCTCTGCTCCATGGTGGAATTATTTCACCATGGTTTGCTCTGTTCAACATTTACTGTTTCTTTGTAACAATTCAATGATTATAAAATGTAGTGTCATAAGGGCCTTTTATGCCGCTATAAGAATTATGGCTGCTAGCAATTAAAACAGAAGTGGAATAATACAATACAACTTGCTTTAGTAGTGCTATATTAAGTCTTTCCGTACTTGTGAACGATTGATAACGAATGAATAAGCAAAACAATCCATGAAAAAACAACCACTATTTGATGTTGACCAGGGATGTTAATACTGAAGTACTCCAATGACATGTTTAACACAATTTAAAAATTGCAAACGCTTTAAGGCTGAAACTAACTGCCTTTTTTTAGAAAGCTAGCGCTAAAGTGACTCGTTTAACTAACATTTAATACAAAAACTAATTTTGAAATTTTGTTTTTGTTTTAAATGTTAGTTAAACGAGCCACTTTTGAAAAATCGTTCTAAAAACAGGCATGAATTTTTTAATTACAAACTATGAAAAAACAAAGCAAAGTAATCGCATTTATTTAATTTCGTTCCTTAAAACAAGAAACTCAAAAAGTGATTTTTGGATTTAAAATTATTTTGTTCGTATTTAGTAAAATTTTCTTTAATAAAGAAACATTTTTTCATGATTAAAAAATTCCCATTTGTGGCTTATGACCAAACAAAAATTTCTTAAAACAAGAAATACAAAAGAAGCTTGTTTTTCTTAAAATAAGAAAGATATACATATATACATATCTAAGTTCAAGCTTCATTTATTTGATAAAGGTCTGCGTCTCTTGATTGTTAAATAGAATCGAATTTTATTCGAATCGACATGTCAAGCAAATCCATAAAAAGTTTCTTATTTTTTATATTAAGTTTTCCTAAATTAACTAATGCTACACGTTTTTACATATGTAAAAAAACTTAAGCTTTTCTTCGTATATTTTAAAAAATTAATGGCCGATTTCACCATTTTATTTATATATCAATTTATATATAAAATTAATTTTCATGCCAAATAAAAATTAAATTACACGAAAAACTATATTCAAACATGAATTGATATTTAAATAGAATTGGTGAAATTGGCCGTAAGCAACGAAAACATAATTTAAGTAAATATAGAATTAAGAAAATTTTAGTTCGCTTTGATTCATAACTTTTTGCTTAAACCAAGCCACACATATGTTTACAATAAGAAAGTTTTCGTTTTGACGGGATTGGTGCAAAATGTTCTTGGATCAAGATTAAGTAAATAATTCATTCCGGGGTAAATAATTTGATACATTCTAATGAATCTTGCTGATATAGTTTTAAATTAACAAAAAACGTATGTATGTAGAAATTTGTCACAAACTGCGAACTGTTTCTTTGATTTTACACCACTTATGTACGAAGTAACATCAAACTAAAACTATACGACTGCAACAAGATATTTTTTTGGGATTAATGTGCTCTTTTCACAACACAAGTGACTGAACGTGTAGTAAAATTTATATGCAAACACTTAAAAAAAACTGAGTGCTTTTCATACAAATTTTACTACATGTTTAGTCCCTTGTGTTGTGAAAACAGCACAAAATTCCAAATAGGGTCAAAAAAGGTACAATTCTTACTGAATTAAGTACATATTTGAAAATGTAATTATTCATCCCTCATGATTCATCAGTGATGACAAATTCAACACTATTGTACCATTTTCAGTACTTTTTTAAATACCACGGTACAACCACGTCTGTTTTAGTACTCTTTTCATGTTATGCTTCCTTGTACAGAAATTCTGCGTTATTCTTTTATTATTGACAACATACCAAATAACATACACGACACTCACAGAATGTTGTTGTTCTTCTTTCGTTCATGTTTTTTTATTGTTTGATCTACATGGTTTCGATAACCCCGGGTCTCCACGCAGCAATATTTGTTGCGGCAAACGTCAAATTTGATTGCTCCATAAAGTTTGCGACATATAGACCGCATATTGCCTTGAGTGGCATTCCATTGCGCAATGATTGCTCTTCTTATTGCTTGAGCAATTATTGCTTAGCAATCTGCTGTAAAATCAGCTGTTATTTATCTGACATTTAATTTCTCTGTACGTTTTTTTATGGCAAAGCAATTTCACTTGTTCTCCAGCAATATAGTCAGCAATTGCTTGTGCTTAGCAAAAAAAATTGCTGCGTGGAGACCTAGCGTAACGATTTTACTTAAAATTGTTTGGTACACTTATGCCCAATTTTCAGGAAAGTATTTAAATCTATATTAAATTAATTTTCATATATATTTAAATCGTTTTTAAATAAAGATTGATTTTTTGAGTTTTATTTCAAAAGTCTTATTTAATTAAGATAAAAGTATGGTAGCACTACTAAATACAAAAAAATATCATAAAAAAGTTTATTTATTTGCAAGGTGATCTCAAAAAACAACTGAATGTTATTGCTTTGCCCGTAGTTGTTGTATTGTTGTGATATTGAAGCCACCTTGCTAAAATATTACAATGTAAACTTAAGTTGAAATTAATGCCCAATTTTCAGGATAGTATTTAAATCTATATTAAGTTAATTTTCATAACAAACTTAAATCGTATTTAAAACAGATTGGTTTTTTGAGTTTTATTTGAAAAGTCTTATTTAATTAAGATAAAAGTATGGTAGCACTACTAAATACAAAAAAAAATATAAAAAAGTGTAATTATTTACAAGGTGGTCTGAAAAAACAGCTGACTGTTAATACTTTGCCTGTTGTTGTTGTTGTAGTGTTGTGATATTGAGGCCACCTTGCTAAAATATTACAATGGAAACTTAAGTTGAAATTAAGTGTACCACATCGGTGACTTAAGTTTGATTTAAGTTTTTAGTGAAGAAAAGAATTTTGTATTTAAATCGATTTTAAAAATAAATGTGTATTAATATCAATCCTGAAAACTGGGCATAAGTGTACCACATCGGTGAATGAAGTTTGATTTAAGTATTTAGTGAAGAAGAGGATTTTGTATTTAAAACGATTTTAAACATAAATGTGTTTTAATATAAATCCTGAAAATTGGGCATTATGGTGTTTCCTTTCCAAAAAAAATGTATGCAAAAATGTGAGAAGTTGTCCTTTTCCTTTCTAAATGGCAAACTTGTTCCATTTCTTACTCCCAGTTATAATTCGGTGTGAGATTTTTAATGCAAGTACGTAAGTATTTTACTTATTAACTTGTTGTATTAGTGTTGCTAAAGCTTATTGGAGTTCAAAGAATATTTAATATTGAAAATCGCTACAACGATGGTGAATATCGCTTATTAGTACAAACTTTGCATTCAATATATGTACATATAACAAGCTAAATACACATTAGTGTTGAGTGTAAAACGTAGCTATTATTTTGTTCCATAAATAAGCTGATAAATATAAAACACATATGTATGTAATGGATTATAATTTTTTACAAAAGAAAGCACCATTAGAAGCAAACTTAAATTCGAAAGTAAAACTTTAATTAAGATCAACGATGTTACTGAGCAAAAGAAATTTGAAACTCAATTAATTCCTAATTTCGTGCGTTGATGGACTCCCAGAAGTAAAACATCAAAAAATATATAAAATGTTTAAATATTTTGAACAGATTTAATACAAGTTAAAAACTAAATGGACGAATTTATGTTTTCTGATATTTCACGTATTGTTATCGGAAAATAATATAAAAACGAAAAAAGGAATCGTTCGCAAGTAAAAACTTTTTCAAATTTAAAAAAAACTTCAGATCTATTAAAATCAAATTGTTTTTGTCGTTGCAGTTATAATATTACTAATTATATCATATCAAAATTAATGAGCTTTGTTGTTTTATGTATTTTTGTTTAACTCATGGTAGAATAAGTACAAGGTGTAGTCATTAGAAATTTTGTTCTCAATTTCAAAACCCATATAACGTCAAATAAAGAAAAAAATAAAGAAAAAAATTAAAACAAGCGTCAAAAATCAAATAAATTATTTTGGCATTATATGGGTAAATAATGAAAATTCTCCCTAATGAACATACCTGGTACTTATTATACTATGGTTTAACTTATTTTTCAACGAAATATATATTTTACATAAAGTACCAAAATATTGAATAAAGTACCCTTTTTTCTTGTTAGTCAGAGCCATCTCAGTTTTATCATTTTATAATACTGGCGCATGTACATTGTACATGTATGTACAATACAGTATTTGTGTTTCGTGTTGGTCAAGTTTATGTGTGATTTTTTTAACATATTATTATTCAGTTGTTTTTCAAACAACTCTCATTTGGTTTACAAAATTACTTGTACTAGATGTGGAAGTTTGGCTGATGAAAGCATACTTACCTGGCGTAGGGGTTACCGTGATCATAAAGGCGGTTCCCCCGGAGTGAGGCTTGGTCATTGCACTTTCGGCTGAGTTGACCTCCGCGATTATTCCTAATGCGAATAACTCGTGCGTGTAATTTTTGGTAGCCGGGAATGGCGTTCGCGCCGTCCCGACATTAATAATAAATTTAAACCGGCTTCGCACGAAGCAATTTGTGCATACATTTTTTATAACATTTTCTAAAGAAATATTTCTTGTGTTTTTAAAATGTTTTTATGTTATATGAAAAACAAGTAAATTACGGAAAATTTCAATGGAAGTAAATAAGCACTGTTGCCAATCAGCGATGCCAACTTAGTGCTTTTGGCACTATTTATGGTGCTTTTTGATGCCTCAAAACGCCAAAATTTTATCCATAGTGCCAAACTAAGAAAAAGCACTAACTTGGTGCTTTTTCAATTTTTCGTTAGTGCCTTTAGTGCTTTTTACAATTTTTATTTTTTTCTATAATTTTTTTAAACTTTGATTATAAAAGTATGTACTCAGACGAGATTTACTATTTGGGGTACAATTTTAAGAAGGCCTGCAAAGATTTAAAGATTTAAAATGATAAAAAAGTGATAAAAGATAGGTTATTTACGAGGTTTAAGCTAGGCTTCCTAGCAATTTGGAAATTTTACAAAACGTCACACTTTTTAGCGTTGACAACATATTAAGCAGTCGTAATAAAAGTTATGTATTTGTTTTCAGTAAACACTTTTTTAAAGATGTAGACACTGTTTCTAACATAGAAAAAGGACGCAAAGACTTTAAAAACAAAAAAAGAGCCGTAACTTGATATAAGCAAAGTGTTTAATAAATTAACAACAGCTGACAGAAAATGCTTTTATAACGAGCGTTGTGTAACCTGCCATTTTTCATGCGCTTTAGTTTTCAAACACACGACACTCGTCTCCGATTAACCAAGTTTTGTACACTTCTACCTCTAGCGCTATTGCAAAAAGGATGACTAAGATCAGAATACAAACATATGTACATGTTTTTCTATTTTGCAGCTTATGTGTGTTCTTCATTCAGAAGCGTACATAGGTTAAAATAATTGGACAATATCATACGCCAATTGTTTTATTAATAATATATAGATAATAATATAGAATTATTTAAACGATAAAATATAAGGTTTTGTATTAAAAAAAGAATGGTCGGTCACTGCAAATTTTCGGTAATTGCAACAGGTACGATTTTTTCAGTTTTATGTCTAATTCAAACTCAGCTGATAGTGATACAAGTGATTTGGAGGATATTTTTATTGAAGATAATAATAATACAATTAAAACGGTTTATATACGAATATAAATATACTTTTTTTTTATTAAATTTTAAATGAAAATCCCCCATCAAAGCCGTCGCCTTTTTTTAAATTTTGGAGGTATGTGTTATTTTGCACAGCCGAGTAAAACTTGTTTTGTGTTTAATTAAATTGTAAAAATGGTTAGTGCTTTTTAACGCATTTTTTTGTTCGAAATAGTGCTTTTTAGTGCTTTTTTTAAATTTTAAAGTGCTTTTTGCTCTCAAAAAGTTGGCATCACTGTTGCCAATTTGACGGGTTTACCGCGATTCTAGCACGTCAGTGTTACCGTTCAAAATTTTCAAAAAGGGGCACAAAAAGGGGATTTTCAAAAAAAAAGTGTCACAAAAAGGGGAATTCTGAGAAAAAAAGGGGCAACTTTAAAAACAGGAAAATTTAAAAAAAAAACGTATGTATTTATTAAATTATTTTCATTGAAAACTAAACTTCATATTTATAAAAAAATACATTATAGGTATATAATACAAATTGTTTGGGAAAAACACACACATATATATATATATACATATATACATATATCGTGAAAATACATGTCTTGTTTGCAAGTAAACGATAATGAACTGTTGCATAAAATTTTTATTTCAATTATTTATACAAAAACAGTTACTAATTACTTGTAAATAAAACGAGCTTGAAATAGTGTAATAACAATACTTACAAAAACAAAAAATAGTTCATAATATGATTTGATACAAAAAAACTTTACATTTAAATAGATAGAGATATGTATATATGTAAGTATATGTACAAAATATTTGGCACTTGGATTATTTTACTTTTTTACCAAAAAAATTAAGTTACTAAAAAACCTCGAGGAAAAAGCATATAAAAGTATTGATAGGAAGATAGGAAGATAGTTAATATCAGGTACAGATCCATTTTTTTATAAATTGCAGTGTTATGTTGTTTCTTCAACTATTAAATATCTATTTTTTTGAAAACGTAAGTCTATATTTATTAATCAATTCATCACTTGGAATCCAATCTTCCAAGTCATTTTGATACAAATTTAAAGCGGATAACATAGACTGACAGGTATCTACTTTCAGTCTATTTGTCACTTTATTTTTTAAATATGCTAACTTAGAAAAAATCCGCTCAGCGGATGCACTACTATGTGGTAAAGTAAAAACATACGAAGCAAATTTATACAAGTTTGGATATAAATTGTCACCCAAACAGTTTTTTAATTGCCAATTTCGTACCAAAATGTGTCAGGCTTAGATATTTTAAAAATTGTTTCATAGCTTTTATTGTTTGATCTGGTTTCTAAAAGTTTGAACTCTTTTACAAAATCATCTGGGTTAGAAATTATATCAATAAAAACGGTAACAATTTCAAAGTAATTTATGTCTTCAGCTGACTTAATAAATACTGGATCTAAAACCTTTAATGAACTCAGCCTCTTATCGCTAATATTAATTCTTGATAAAATTTCTTTGCACAGCTTTTGGTAAAAAAGTAAAATGTTGTTTTTAATTTCTACAATATCACTTCTTAAGATGTTGTTAGTACATATTTCTAGCTCGACTTCGTGGCCGATATATATATTAAGAGTTTCTTTTATATGCAGAACATCAACAAAATTAATTTGTTCTATATTTGTTTGCATAACATACTCTTTTTTTAAAAAATTTTTAAAAATATCTAATACAATATATTTCGTGGATGAAACTAAATATATAATTTGTGATGATTCGTTTTGAAAATTAAGGTTTAATTTATTCATAATATTTAATACATATACTAGAAATTTGAGGTAAATTTTATTGTTAATAGATAGCCCTTCTTGAATTATTTTAATTTTTTCCAAATTAGATGCTTTTTTCTCTTCAAATTGAGCTCGGATTCATTGATTGACAGTATAAAAAAAATTTGGTTCAAAAAGGGGCACAAAAAACTACAAAATGATACAAAAGGGGATTTAAAACAAAGGGGTCAAAAAAGTGGCACAGCAGTCAAAAAGGGGCAAAAATGCGACTTTAGTCGCATAACGGTAACACTGTAGCACGTGTCCACCAGGGTAAAATTTCCGTTTTGGCGGTTTACAAATTGTTTGGGAAAACACACATATATATATATATACATATATCGTGAAAATACATGTCTTGTTTGCAAGTAAACGATAATGAACTGTTGCATAAAATTTTTATTTCAATTATTTATACAAAAACAGTTACTAATTACTTGTAAATAAAACGAGCTTAAAATAGTGTAATAACAATACTAACAAAAAATAGTTCATAATATGACTTGATAAAAAAAAATTAACATTTAAATCAGGGGTTTCCATTTCTTTGCACAATTGTGCATACCACTACAAACACATATTTTTATGCTCTTCAATTCCAAAGTATATTTATAGCAGGTAGTCTCGGAAAGCCAGCTGTTTATTTTTTATTTGCTTGTTTTGCGATACGAACTGTCAAATGTTGTATAGCAAACAAGTAAACAAGTTTTTTGTCTTTATCTTTTGTCTTTTTTGTCTCTTATCAGCCCCTTTGCTTTTTGACAGTTTGTATCGCATACCAACAATAAAAAGCCCTGTTGTTTGTTTTATTGTACAATTGTTGTAATCTCGCGGCTACCTGCTATAAATATACCTTGTTCAATTCAGTCGTCGGTGTGACTTCGACAAGTGTACATGTTGAGCGGATGCTATATTATTTTGTTTCAGCTTACACTCAAAAATATTGTGCGGTCAAAAATGCTTTTGGTAACATCCATTGCCTTGCGTGCAATACTTAGAGTCTAAATTTTAAGACTTAAATGCAGAGTAATATAACATTTTTATTTAATTTTAACATAATTTAAATTGTTGAAAATATTTAACAGCAAAGCTAACGTAAATTTTATTAAGTAACTTTTTTTAACAATAACATTTACTGCAACGTTTAAGCTAACGATATGTGTTTTGTTTTTGAAAAAAAATTCTTTGATACCTGTAAAAGGGTCCCTTTTGCTTTCTTTAAAAAGACGTACCTAAATGCAGAAATTATTAAGAAAAAAAATAGCCAAAGGAATTTGTTGGTATTTTGCTTGTAAAAATATTTTGGTTTCTGTACCAATCGCGTCGGTGGGTTTTTTCTTTCTTTGAAAACACTTTTCTTAAGTAAGTAGAAATATTTAAAAAAAACAAGTAAGAAAGTCTTGTTTTGCTACAATTTATGTGTAAATGACCCCTACACATAAAACCAAATGTGACAGTAGGTAAAATGTTTGGGGAAGAAGATGTGTTTTTTTGATGTATTAATGAAACTTTATTGTTTCGCACTATTTTTCTTGCTTACTTTTTTATGCTACAATTATTTGACCGAGCCCAAAGAGTTATGGCTCACTAAGTCTTTACATTCTGTTCTGTTACGAACCAGCTGATTTGTTTTTGTTATTAAAAAACCTGTGAAATTATCATTTGTTCTGTTCTGTTCGAATACGCTTAACTACCTCGTTGAGGTAATTACAAGAATACGTTTAACTACCTCATTGAGGTAATTAAGCGAATGCGTTTAAAAATCTCAGTCAGGTAATTATTTACTAGGTATTTTTTTACTAGATATCTTAACTTTGATGTATGAAAAAAGTGTAGGCAAAGGAATTTTTACACGTATCAGCTAAATCTAAAGAGAAATCAATTAAAAGCAATTGGATTTGCTGTTTTAAATTTTATCTGTAATGCTTTTTGGGATGTCTTGTCATATCCTACTAACAAAAGCGTACTCATACATTCAAACTCATGATCATGGAAACCGTAAACATGCAGTTTCATGGTTTTTCTTGTGCGACAAATAAAGGCCGTTTTAGAGCTTTTTATGAATATTGGTATCGGTTTGTGGATAAATTGCATATTTAAGCTATTGCTGCTTTTTTTGCACACATATTTCACGTTTTTTATGCATATTTTAATACATGTTCAGCAAATAAAATAAATTTCTTTAAATTCTGGTTAACAGATGAATTTTCTGTTGCTTTAATTTCGCCATCTACATTTAATTTTCACTCCACAATTTAAGCCAAGGCAAGTTTTCGCTAAGCAGATTAATGTTATCCAAACTGTAAATTTTTATATATGTATATGTATGCAAAAATTAGGAAAAACCCAATTATATAAATTTGTTCTGATACATAGAAATATAAACGCATCGTTAAGTAAACCGATCGAATCAGAATCACTTTTTAAAGTGATATTTTCGTGTCCGTCCGTCCATCTGACTGGTTGTCTGTCCATGTAAACCTTGTGGGGAAAGAAAAGTTTTTAGATAATTTGATAAAATTTGGTAAATACATTTAATTGTCAAAATAACGAAACCTATGTTAAGTGTAAGAATCGCTCTATAATATCACATAGTCCCCATGCAAACTTCTTTCTTTATTTCCATAAACCATTTCGTTATGTTCGTATTAAAATTAAATTTTGCCCAAAATATCTTACTGCAAATTAAATATGGTTGAGTCGGTAAAAATTCAAGCTATCGGAATAAAATATTCAAGCTATTTCATCCTTTCAAATGTTAATGTAATTTAAAATTTAGCGCCCTTTCCTTTAATCCCTTTAAGACAAAATATCTCATATATTTGGTGTATCTATAGATAATATTCAACACAAATAACTCTTATATGAAAATTTCTTTATAACATAACTTTATTCTGGTGAGCCCTGAAGAAAGTTTATTTTAATGCAAATATTAATTTGTGGAATATTTTTTGGCTATATTTTTTTTAAATGTGTAGTGTATATTTTCAAATTATTAACATGTAAACTTGGTTGCATTTCTTACTGTGCTGTTGCCAAATAGTACTGAGGCAATTAAACGAATGAAATTAAGGTGTAATTTTGTCTTGGGAGTTTAATTTTTAAGGCAATTACCCGAATTGGGTAATTAAGCGTAAGGCAATTAAACGTGGATTTTTATTTGAAAAAAGGAAGAAAAAAACGGGGATTTAAAACTCAAGGTAAATAAGCGTGAAAGGTATTTAAGCGTGGGGTAATTAACCGGGTTATACTGTAATAAAAAATACATTAATTAAATTTTATTTCTTCAAATTTATGTGCATAAAAGTTATTGAAATAAAACAATGGATGGTGCAAAACTAATAAATTTGTCATAAATGGCTAATTAGTTGCTACAGAAAAAGTAACTTTTACAATTTTGAAACAGAACGGCACGGAACAGAACAGAAACAGAAAGTAAAGAATAATTCTGCCTTTAACCTTACCAATTTATGGTAACTATTTAACGTAAATTAGATGGAGTCTGCAGAAATGGAGCCAATGTAATGTTGGGCAAATATAATGGACTTATAGGCCAATTAAAAAACACGAATTTGCAGTTCATAATTTTCACTGCATAATTCATCAGACCGCTCTTGCATCGAAATTCATAAATGATACCCCAGCTATGAAGACATCAGAGGATATAATAAATAAAATTCGAGGCGGACATCAAGCGCTTACCCACCGAAAATTTGTAACCTTTTTGAAAAACAAAAATGCTGTGAATTGTGACCTGAAAATGTTTACAGAAGTTCGGAGGCTAAGTAGTCGCGGTGATTGCCTGAATAGACTTTATGATTTAAGAGAAGAAGTTCTTCAGTTTCTAGAAACTGAGAAAATAGAAAAAGTTTTAGTCCAGTGTTAAAAAGACAATAATTTTATTTTAGACTTAGCTTTTTTGGCAGATACGACAAGTATGTTAAATGAACTTAATTTGGAATTGCAAGGAAAGGAACGCAATATATGCGACTTGTGAAAAATCATTCACAGTTTTAAAACAAAACTTTTTCTAATTTTTTCCCAAATTAAAAGTGGTGATTTTTTCAACTTTCCAAAAACTTCACTTGTTTACAGAAATCTCGAAATCGACAAAAGATATGAATATGCCGAAATATTTGAAACACTTTTCAAGACAGGTTTCAAGATTTTGTAATTTTACAACCGCTATTAGATCTTTTCGAAAACCCTTTTCGTTGCGATGTAAGCAACTACGAATTTGATATTCAATCAGAACTCATCATACTACGAAGCGAAGCAAATGCCCCAGACGAAAATAATATTGTAGAGTTCTGGAAAGATTTGGATGGCGAGTTCTATCCTGAACTAAAAAAAAATTCATTGAGGTGCCTCTCTTTATTCGGCACTACTTACCTATGCGAACAAATTTTTTCGGATTTAAAATTTATTTGTTCCAAGCAACGTAATAAATTAGGTTCATCCCATTTGAAAAGCATTCTACTATTCCGAAACTGCCATAAAAGTATACATTTAGAAGATTTTATTTTATAACTTGTATAACACAAGGGAAAAAAATTGAAAATTTTTTGTGTTGCTAGAAAATTTGTAGCAGTTCTTTACCAATTCAATGTCGCTGATTTTAAAACTGACTTTTTTTCTATCAGCTGTGATTTGCGTGCAATATTTATTTTTTATGAATTTTTAAAACATAAAAATCTTTAATTTTTTACAATTGTATGATAAGATGAGGCCCTATGCTACTTATAGGAACTAAAGGAACCAATATATACATATATATATGTTTGATAAGATATTTGAAACTGATTTATGTGCTGTTTTCACAAGACAAGTAACTGAACGTGTAGTAAATTTTATATGGAAAACACTCAAAAAACTGATTGCTTTTCATATAAATTTAACTACACGTTCAGTAACTTGTGTTGTGAAAACAGCACATTAGAGTCAAAAAGCTTCCGAATAAAAAAAAGTGTAGTTTTAAAATCAGCGACATTGAATTGGTAAAGAATTGCTACAAATTTTTTATCAACACAAAAAATTTTTAATTTTGTACCTTTGTGTTATACAACTTTTAAAATATATTACTAACATTTTATTTCGGCTGTAAATAGTAAATGCATTCTCTCAATTTGCTTACTCTCTGGTACTCACTAATACACAACCAAAAAAATTTTGGAAATCCCTGTCAGGGGTTTCCATTTCTTTGCACAATTGTGCAAACCACTACAAACACATATTTTTATGCTCTTCAATTCAGTCGTCGGCAGGGCTGCCAGGTACTTTTTTTCGTTCTCCCCAAATTTAAAAATTAATTTCCCCAAATATCCCCCGATAAATGAAAGAATCCCCAAAATAAGCCCCTGTAAAAAAAAATAATTTTTAACGGATAATTTGAATATTTAATTAAGTTTTACTTGTACCATGTTCTACAAGAGATCATTTCTATCGAATGGAAATATGTAGTGGATTTTTTAAATATCTGTATACACTGTATACATTATTACACTGTATACTATACAGTCGAACTTTCCCATAATGAATTTGCTTGGGACCACAAAATCACTTAATTTTAAAGAAAGTTTATTATATAAAATTAATATTATTTCCACTTTTATTAAAAAAAATGAGGATATTCTAGTTTGGATTACATTCCAGCAGCAGCTATCCATGTAATGCGTAATAATTATTTGACAATTTTAAGTCTTTTGAATAAAAAATTATATTGCACAAATCAATTTTAAATCTATTTAAGGTGTGTGATCGCATTTCTAGGTCAAGTAATAATTGCCACATTAGTCATCATTTATTACTAGTTCTAAACAGATTTTTTTTTTATATCTTTTTTAAAAACATAATGGTATGTTCATTTCGAATTATTTATAATCTTGACTAAAAACTTTTACGACATTTAATAAATTTTCGATAAACTTAAATAAGTGATTGTTTTGCCTTGTACAGACTAGTTTACATTTCAATCGACTATTCTTTACCCAACCGTCACCAAACTTCATATTAAATGTTTTTATATACAAAGGAACCAATAAGCCCATTCATTGGCTTTAGAGGTCACTTAAATTTTTTTTAACACCTCGTATTAAAATTAAGTTGTCCAGGAAAATGCAAATTTTGGACTATTTGTACATAATCGAATTTTTGACGTATTAACTTCAAACTTATCAGATATTTTTTTTTTTAATAAAAACGAAAGTTTTTTTGGACCGGTGCTCATTGCTATCAAGTGATGTTGCAAAAAATAGCCGCTTTAATGTGTATGTGACACATACTATGTCTGCATTAAACTAAGTTGTCTTTTATAGAAAAATTAAGCTCATATTTTTTATTTCCCCAAAAAATCCTAAGTTTTATTTTTAATATCCCCAATGCCAACCCCAAACCCCAAATACAGTTTTCTGTCCCTTTTAGCAACAAGAAAACCCCTAATTTGGGGTCAAACCCCCTAAACTGGCAGCCCTGGTCGTCGGTGTGACTTCGACAAGTGTACATGTTGAGCGGATGCTATATTATTTTGTTTCAGCTTACACTCAAAAATATTGTGCGGTCAAAAATGCTTTTGGTAACATCCAATGCCTTGCGTGCAATATTTAGAGTCTAAATTTTAAGACTTAAATGCAGAGTAATATAACATTTCTATTTAATTTTAACATAATTTAAATTGTTGAAAATATTTAACAGCAAAGCTAGCGTATATTTTATTTAGTAAATTTTTTTAACAATAACATTTACTGCAACGTTTAAGCTAACGATATGTGTTTTGTTTGTGAAAAAAAATTCTTTGCTACCTGTAAAAGGGTCCCTTTTGCTTTCTTTAAAAAGACGTACATACCTATATGCAGAAATTGTTCAGAAAAAAATAGCCAAAAGAAGTTGTTGGTATTTTGCTTGTGAAAATATTTTGGTTTCTGTACAAATTGCGTCGTTGGGTTTTTTCTTTCTTTGAAAACCCTTTTCTTAAGTAAGTAGAAATATTTAAAAAACAAGTAAAAAAGTCTTGTTTTGCTACAATTTATGTGTAAATAACCTGTACACATAAAAGCAAATGTGACAGTAGGTAAAATGTTTGGGTAAGAAGATGTGTCTTATTGATGTATTAATGAAACTTTATTGTTTCGAACTATTTTTATTGCTTACTTTTTTATGCTACAATTATTTGACCGAGCCCAAAGAGTTAAGGCTCAGTAAGTCTTTACTTTCTGTTCTGTTACGAACCAGCTGATTTGTTTTTGTTATTAAAAAACCTGTGAAATTGATTAGTTGTTCTGTTCTGTTGCGGTTCAGTTTGATAAAATCAAGAACTTGTTAAGTAATTGTAAGTTACCGCAAAATAAATAATAAAAAATTCGTTAATTAAATTTTATTTCTTCAAATTTATGTGCATAAAAGTTATTGAAATAAAACAATGGATGGTGCAAAACTAATAAATTTGTCATAAATGGCTAATAAGTTGCTACAGAAAAAGAAACTTTTACAATTTTGAAACAGAACGGCACGGAACAGAACAGAAACAGAAAGTAAAGACTAATTCTGCCTTTAACCTTACTAATTTATGGTAATTATTAAACGTAACTTTGACCTGTTATAATGACTTTATACATTTTTGCAGGCAAACTCATGTGCACATTTGGTATTTTCTAAAAAGTTATGATATACCATTAGCTAGAATAAAAATGTATGCACAGATGTTTGAAGTATGAGCAACCCAACACCGTGAATACTAGGGTGTCCCAAAATTTTTTTTTGTCAGAGGCTCAAGCATAATTTGAAAGCATAAAGGGTCCAGTATTTTTGAATTTTTTTTTAGATTTTTACGAAGAGGTTTAGAGGTAGCGCAATTCAAGTCTTTGTTAAAAATCTGGTTTTTTGGGGCTTTTTCAAACTTGACTCAAAACTTTGTCAATAACCACGTTCATTTAATTTTTTGACCGAATATTTCTAAAGAAAATTTCCCAAACTTTATTTCCATATGCAAAAACTTTAAGTTCCGGCCATATTTTTGTCCACTACGATTCCACATATTAAGTATTTTTGTAATTTTTTAACAAATTCTGTAAAAAACGGTTTATAACTTTCCAAATTTATATGAAAGGTACAAAAACTAGTGACGCGATTTTAAATACCGATAAGTTCTAAAGAAACAAGAAAAACAAAAATGAAATTTTGTCCTACAGTTTGCGAGTTACACTATTTTTTATTGTTTGTACCTTAAAAATGGTGATACTTTTTTCGTTATAATTATTGTATATTTCAATACATTTTTATAGTTGGTCATTAACTTCTGACATTTATTGATCTACATCGTTACACGCTGTCATTTTCACTTTTTATTTTATGTGTATTCTCCGCTATCATATTGTCGTTATACGATTTTGCATAACACAATTAATTTGAGTTAGCTGACCGACGAATCAAATAGAAAAGTTTTTTGCATATGTGGCAGCGCATAGCGAAAAGGGACCTAAGGGTAAAAAATATAAATTTTTACTTTTTTTTATGGGGACAACATCGAATGAGACCGATCCCATGCCCCAAAAGTGTTCCCTCCCAGAGATAGACGCGTTTTATGAAGTGATGGTACACCAAAATGGCTCGCCTGAACAAAACCGGTTTTTACCCTTAGGTGCCTTTATATTTGCGCGTCACATATATGAATAAATGTTTTCGTCGACGTACCAGTAAGAATTTTTTTATATTATTTTTTTGTTAGTCCGAAATGTATAATATTATTCAAAATATATATGAATTTTGTGAAAACAAGAAATGTGTGGCATGTGGGGAAAATTATAGATGCCCTTGATCCCTCCAAACTGCCGACAAAAATGCAAATTCTGCAAATATTTTTTAATAACATATACTGGGTATAAAGATAAAAACGGGTATAACTCAGGGACGGTAAGAATAAATTTTAAAATTGTTTATTCATATTAATAAGAATTAATTTGTCTTTCAAACTGCATCATTAGTTTTTTTTCGTTTTCATTTAAACTTAAAAAGTTGTAAAGCGTTATTACAAAATTTTTGAAAAATTACGAAAAATGGCAATTAAGGGTATCTAAATGAGTAACCTCATCACCAAAACTTATAAGTTTTTCACACAGGAATAAAGCTTAGATACTTTTCTTTAAAACTGTTTCCTCAGGAGTGCAGAAACTCGTTGTATTAACCAAGTTATCAGTAAAGTTAAAAAAAAGGCCGAAAACTCCGGTTTTTTATGAAAACTCAATTTGCGCGACCTCTAAACCTATTTCGAAAATTCTTAAAAAAAAACCAAAAATATTTTACCCTATTAGCTTTTAAATTTTGATTGAGCACCAATGAAAATCATAAAGAAAACATTTTTTGGGACACCCTAGTGAATACCATTTCTATCCTGAACTAAAAAAAATAAAGAAAATCAAATTAAAAAAAAATTCATTGACGTGCCTCTCTTTATTCGGCACTACTTACCTATGCGAACAAATTTTTTCGGATTTAAAATTTATTTGTTCCAAGCAACGTAATAAATTAAGTTCATCCCATTTGAAAAGCATTCTACTATTACAAAACTGCCATAAAAGAATAAATTTAGAAGATTTTATTTTATAACTTGTAGAACACAAGGGAAAAAAATTAAAAATTTTTTGTGTTGCTAGAAAATTTGTAGCAGTTCTTTACCAATTCAATGTCGCTGATTTTAAAACTGCACTTTTTTCTATCAGCTGTGATTTGCGTGCAATATTTATTTTTTATGAATTTTTAAAACATAAAAATCTTTAATTTTTTACAATTGCTTGATAAGATATTTGAAACTGATTTAGAGTCAAAAAGCTTCCGAATAAAAAAAGTGTAGTTTTAAAATCAGCGGCATTGAATTGGTAAAGAATTGCTACAAATTTTCTATCAACACAAAAAATTTTTAATTTTGTACCTTTGTGTTATACAAGTTATAAAATAAAATCTTCTAAATTTATACTTTTATGGCAGTTTCGTAATAGTAGAATGCTTTTCAAATGGGATGAATTTAATTTATTACGTTGCTTGGAACAAATAAATTTTAAATCCGAAAAAATTTGTTCGCATAGGTAAGTAGTGCCGAATAAAGAGAGGCACCTCAATGAATTTTTTTTTAGTTCAAGATAGAACTCGCCATCCAAATCTTTCCAGAACTCCACAATATTATTTTCGTTTGGGGCATTAACTTTGCTTCGTAGTATGATTAGTTCTGATTGAATATCAAATTCGTAGTTGCTTACATCGCAACGAAAAGGGTTTTCGAAAAGATCTAATAGCGGTTGTAAAATTACAAAATCTTGAAACCTGTCTTGAAAATTATTGAAAAGTGTTTCAAATATTTCGGCATATTCATATCTTTTTTCGATTTCGAGATTTCTGTAAACAACTGAAGTTTTTGGAAAGTTGGAAAAATCACCACTTTTAATTTGGGAAAAAATTAGAAAATATGAAAAACTGGGAATTTAGCACGTCATACGGAAATCGTATTAATAATAAATTTTGTATTCCCGAAAATAACTTTGATAAGAAAAAGTTTTGTTTTAAAATTGTGAATGATTTTTGACAAGTCGCATATATTGCGTTCCTTTCCTTGCAATTCCAAATTAAGTTCATTTAACATAATTGTCGTATCTGCCAGAAAAGCTAAGTCTAAAATAAAATTATTGTCTTTTAAACACTGGACTAAAACTTTTTCTATTTTCTCAGTTTCTAGAAAATGAAGAACTTCTTCTCTTAAATCATAACGTCTATTCAGGCAATCACCGCGACTTAGCCACCGAACTTCTGTAAACATTTTCAGGTCACAATTCACAGCATTTTTTAAAAAGGTTACAACTTTTCGGTGGGTAAGCGCATGATGTCCGCCTCGAATTTTATTTATTATATCCTCTGCTGTCTTCATAGCTGGGGTATCATTTATGAATTTCGATGCAAGAGCGGTCGGATGAATTATGCAGTGAAAATTATGAACTGCAAATTCGTGTTTTTTTAATTGGCCTATAAGTCGATTATTATAGTTTCTGTTCTGTTTCTGTTCTGTTCCGTGCTGTTCTGTTTCAAAATTGTAAAAGTTACTTTTTCTGTAGCAACTTATTAGCCATTTATGACAAATTTATTAGTTTTGCACCATCCATTGTTTTATTTCAATAACTTTTATGCACATAAATTTGAAAAAATAAAATTTAATTAATGTACATTTTTATTATTATTTTGGTCACTTACAATTACTTTACAAGTTTTTGATTTTATCAAACTGAACCGCAACAGAACAGAAAAACTAATCAATTTCACAGGTTTTTTAATAACAAAAACATATCAGCTGGTTCGTAACAGAACAGAAAGTAAAGACTTACTGAGCCTTAATATTATGTCCACAAGAATTAATATCATTTAAAACAATGTATTTTACATGTACATACACACAAACACAGGTAATAATAATTACATTTAAACATAAATGAAATTATTATTACCAACAATGAGAAAAGAATACATAAGTACTATAAATTCCAACTAATTATGTCTGGATTAATTCCGGCAGTTGACATAAATTAATTTCACACATTGCTTAATTTTCTTAAAGACAGGAAATTGCAAAACAACGTGCCAGTATTTCTGTCTTAAATTTCTTAAGAATTATTTGTGCGCTAAATTAAATTTAACTTTAATTTGAACTTTTTAATTTTTTTCGGTTGCTTAATTTCCTGCCCTGCAGTAAATTAAAATGCAAGTATGCACTTTATTCTTTTCTCACAATAATTTTAATAAACTAAGAATATAAAAACAAATATAATTAATAAAAATGTCAGTAATAATTTTACCATCAAAAAAGACGCGTGTTTTAATTACTCCAGATTTGTTATCTGAAAACCCGCGAATATAAATTTGTTTTTTGGGTCTCAAGAACCCAAAGGACGTTTAACTCCTTAACTCTTTGGGCTCGGTCAAATAATTGTAGCATAAAAAAGTAAGCAATAAAAATAGTGCGAAACAATAAAGTTTCCTTAATACATCAATAAAGAACACATCTTCTTACCCAAACATTTTACCTACTGTCACATTTGCTTTTATGTGTAGAGGTTATTTACACATAAATTGCAGCAAAACAAGACTTTTTTACTTGTTTTCTTAAATATTTCTACTTACTTAAGAAAAGTGTTTTCAAAGAAAGAAAAAACCCACCGACGCGATTGGTACAGAAACCAAAATATTTTTACAAGCAAAATACCAACAAATTCCTTTGGCTATTTTTTCTTAATAATTTCTGCATTTAGGTACGTCTTTTTAAAGAAAGCAAAAGGGACCCTTTTCAGGTATCAAAGAATTTTTTTCACAAACAAAACACATATCGTTAGCTTAAACGTTGCAGTAAATGTTATTGTTAAAAAAAGTTACTTAATAAAATTTACGTTAGCTTTGCTGTTAAATATTTTCAACAATTTAAATTATGTTAAAATTAAATAGAAATGTTATATTACTCTGCATTTAAGTCTTAAAATTAAGACTCTAAATATTGCACGCAAGGCATTGGATGTTACCAAAAGCATTTTTGACCGCACAATATTTTTGAGTGTAAGCTGAAACAAAATAATATAGCATCCGCTAAACATGTACACTTGTCGAAGTCACACCGACGACTGAATTGAAGAGCATAAAAATATGTGTTTGTAGTGGTATGCACAATTGTGCAAAGAAATGGAAACCCCTGAATTAAATTGAAAAAAAGGCTAAAGCTGGAGGTCCATATCACGCGTTTTCGCCTCCACACAGTGCGTGCTTTTCTAACCTTACTTGCGTTTTACTTTTCAAGTTACATGCAACGCTTTTTATGCAGCAGCAGCACAAGTAAAAATAAAATTTAATTTGTCAAAATCAGCTGATTTGTTCGAACGCTGCTTGTGACGCTTACAAAAGTAGAAAGTAAACCTACTTTTCGCCTCAAAGCATCTACGCTTTTGTGCATGTAACTTACTACGTATAACTACACAGATTCTACTTTTTTGACAGCTGCGTGTGCTGCGAAAAAGCGAGTAACGCGTGGTGTGGACCTCCAGCTTAAGTGCAAGGCCCATTGAAAAGGTCTGCGCAAGAAGCCTGATGATCATTGTTTATGTTCTTTTTAGTTGTCAAAAGTTGTTTACATTTTCATTACATGTGCATTAATACGTTTATGGTATGCCACACATACACGTTTTTTCCTTTTGCTTTGTATATGTGAAAGTAAATTTTTGACAACTAAAAAGAATCGTTTTTTGTTTTTGTACAAGTAAGCAAACCTGATAGATGGGCCTTGGCTAAGTGCTTTTTTTTGCTCGAAATAGTGCTTTTTTTAAATTTTAAAGTGCTTTTTGCTCTCAAAAAGTTGGCATCACTGATTATTTCGCTTTATGCAATAAGGTATTGGAAAAAAATTATATTTATTATTTTTAGCCCACCTTCCGGTAGGCATTTTAAAAAATTCTTTTTAGACTCATTAGAGTGCTCCTCTCCACGGAAATCTTTAGTAAAAGGCGAAAGATTTATTCGACAACTGAAGAGAAGCCAGAGGTGAATAAACACTGCAAAAGATAATCATTAAGTTCGTACTTCAACACGAACTAAATGAGAATTATAAAAAAAAGATAGGTAATCGAAATAAAAAAAACCACTAACCAGGGCTGCCAGAAAAATTTGTAAGGAAATCGTCAGTTTCCTGAGAAAAAAACAAGGCAATCGTCAAAAATATCGGACAACTTAAAATTTAGTTTTTTGTAAACAATTTTTGTTCGATTTTTATAAAAAAAAAACATTCAAACAGAAACATATGTATTTACTTCATACCCATAAAAATGTCATTCGATGATGGTTTGATAAACATAAACATAGTGTAACATTGTTATTTTTGTACTCTGAAAATAATAAAAGATTTTCTTAAAACTTGCAATTGGAAGCCCCAATTTTGACAGCAATGTTTTGTAGTGAAGTTTGCCGCTATTTTTAATGAATAATGGCAATTTAGCTATTTTTTGGTCAATCTAGCGTTTTTATCTCAATTTTTATTTATAATTTGTGGGTTTTATCAAACAAGAAAGCTATCACTACTGTTCGTGACAAAACGTTGTCGCTCTTGATATGGTATGGCATATAAGCGTAAAAGCTACGCGAAAGAAAACGTTTCGCCTTCCTCTCTTGTTAAGGTACGGCTGTTAAACATTCAAAGGTTAAATAACCAAACTGTCAGAAAATTTAATGTTTTGTTCAGACTTTGGAGACTGAAAAAAATCGTCACTTTTAAGAAATAAATCGGCACTTTGCTAAGTATGTGTTCATACGGCTCATGTTTTAATGACATGATTGCTACTTTATAGGCGAGAGGGACGAGGGGAAAAGAAACGAGTACACAGATGCATGTACTGTCAGTACGTTTTGCTATTTCATTCGTTGTTTAATTTTGTTTTTGTTTTCAATATCAAAAAAGCACACATGTCGTCAACATGACATGAATCATTTGAACGCCAATTCATGTTCAAAGAAGATGAAGGAAGAATCATGTCAATAAAACATTAGCCGTATATATGCAGACTAATTTCGGAACAAAAAATCGTCAAAATGGCGATAAATCGTCAAATCTGGCAGGCCTGTTAACAACAATAACAAATAGCAATAAATAGGACTGCCAGACAGAATATTTCATCCACCCCAAATTTAGAAACAAAAATTCCCCCCCCCATTTAAGCAAAATAGTAAGTTTTTAATAGTTAACATTGATAATTTATTAATTATATGATATTTTAGTAGATATTAATGTTAATCGTTTTTATCTTACAAAGACGCATTTTCAAATTTAAATTTACAATGTGGTGAATTTCTGTTTTTGTAAAATTTATTTTATTTATGGAAAAATTTTGTTTTATCACAGCAAAATTTGGTTGCGTTTATGCCTGGATACTGAAGAATTTATATTGGTTAAAAATAAAAAGATTTTAAGGCAAAATAACAAATAAAACGTTTGTAAAAAATTTCATCAAAATTGCGACTTCTACTTTGCGCACAAGTTTTACATCGACAGAAAATCAGCTAGACGGAAGAACGGACATTGTTAGATGGACTCAGAAATTGATTTTAAATCGATCGGTATACAAGAACCAATAGTTTTATGTGTAACATACATCGGGTGCCCTAGGAGGCTAGTTGGTAGTGAACTAGTCTATCTGTGCGAGGGTTGCGGGTTGAATTCCCTCCAGAGACTGTGGTTTGTGGCACTACAACGGGCCGTAGGTCTGCGTAACCATTGCTCAGTTAACAAAGTTAGAATTTAATTTTTAATTGTATTTGTAACTCTTATTAAATATAAGAAAAAAGGGTAACATACATCAGCACAAACGCAAAATAACCTATTCACTATGGATATGTAGAATACCCACAGAAAATAATTCTCGCATCGTAGTAGCTCATGACGTATATACGTTGTTAAATAAAAACGTGTAAAATTTAATAGAAATGCTCACAATAGTTGGCGCAAACGTAAAAGCGTATCTACGTCGACATAGATCTTATTCTATTCCATACGCCGGTTAAGCCGTATTGTCATAGAAAAAGACAAATTAATAATATAAAATGATATTATTTTAGTGTTTAAATATTTAAAAACAAATAAATAAAAGGAAAAAACAAACAAGAATTTCAATAAATTTGGATTTATCTGATATTATATTCAAAATACGTCTACGATTTAATTGTGGGTAAATAGAGCGTGTTTTTACATATTTACGGCGTTACGTCCTAAGTTCTTACGACGTACGGCCCAGTTGTGTTACTAGCATAAATGAGATAAAGGAATTTCTTAAGTTTCATATATTAAAGAACAAATTTGTTCATCATCGTTTAGTTTGAAAATTCAGCAAAAAAATCTGCGTCAAGATTTTAAAAATCTCGAATAAATCTCTAAAACACATAGATATATTAAATTTTTTATGTAGTTTTACATTTTAGCTATTTTTGTTTATTTTCTAATTTTGGAAATCTCCCGATTGAATAAAAAATTAAAACAAAACATGCATACATACTTTAAGATTTGTTAATGAAGGTCATTTGTCTTTCGTTAAGCATAGAAATCGCTTGAACTTAAAATTTTTTACGCACCAGTGTACAAGTGGTTTGTTAAGATAAGAAATTAAAAACCCTCCGAGAAGTGAATTGATGCTGAAAGAAAAAGCGAAACAGCTTTATTCCAATTCAAATTAAAATGGACACGACTTCAATACCAGCGATGGGTGGCTTCAAAAATTCAAACAG
This sequence comes from Pollenia labialis, assembly GCA_949318255.1. NCBI lineage: Eukaryota > Metazoa > Arthropoda > Insecta > Diptera > Polleniidae > Pollenia > Pollenia labialis. The sequence goes on along the minus strand of OX439141.1, from coordinate 26,540,854 downwards.
ATATACGGATTCCGACTTTTAGAGAACAGCTTTCAGCGCAACCTCATCTGGTAGATCCTTTGAAATTGAAGCTTAAAGCGAAGAAAAATAAATTCGGCTTTTGAAATGATCTGCTTAACAATCTAGATGAGTCAGGCTTATTTTGCAAAATTCTTCCTCAAAAGACGTATGTATGTAACGTCATTAAAAAACGCACCAGGTACGAAGATGGAGAGGCAAAGAGTTACATTCCTTTGCTGTGCATATGCATCTGGATCCCATAAAACCATACTTCTTGAAAAGACTTGAAATATTTAATTTAATTTTTTTTAAATTAAATATTAAATATAAAAGGAAATTTTTAAATAACAAATCGTTAAGTTTGCAATAAATAATATTTTATGTTACAAATACCACGAGTTTCGGTACTCTCTAGACTTTTTTAAGCAAAAAACACAGTATGGCGCTTCAAATTGTTACCATCGAAAATGTGAACAAATTCGATAATTTGAACTACCTTGGTTTTTATTAGTTCACATTATCGCGAGTTTACTGTATAGGAATTTAAACAAAAACCAACTTCTTTAAGACAAGAGTAACTGATTTAATGAGTACAATCTAATCCAAGGCGAATAAGGTGAGGTCAACTCTACAACAACACTGCTTCTGTGGTCGGGTTGTCAAAAATATTGCTAGTAAAAAAAATAGGTTTGTTTACATAAAAATCTAGTTTGTATACAAACTTTGACAAGTCGACCACAGAAAAAAACACCATATATTGACTTGACCCCACCTTCTAGTCAATTCGCCTTGATCTAATTCTGCCTTTAGTTTGTAACAAGGTATATTTATAGCAGGTAGTCTCGGAAAGCCAGCTGTTTATTTTTTATTTGCTTGTTTTGCGATACGAACTGTCAAATGTTGTATAGTAAACAAATAAACAAGTTTTTTTGTCTTTATCTTTTGTCTTTTTCGTCTCTTATCAGCCCCTTTGCTTTTTGACAGTTTGTATCGCATAAAAACAATAAAAAGCCCTGTTGTTTGCTTTATTGTACAATTGTTGTAATCTCGCGGCTACCTGTTATACATATACCTTGGTTTGTACGTTCTGTTTTGTTGGAAAAATCTGTATATATGATCTGTTTTCCCTTTATCGTTCTGTTTTGTTGCGGACAAATCTGTTGAAAATAGAATTCAACGTTAAGTTACGGCCAAAGTGCGTATGTATTTGTTTGTTGTGGCATAAAAAAATGGAATTGGTTGTTTAAAACTAAAAAAAATTTGTTTTAATTAATGATTTTTTTAAAAAGTGATGTACTTTAGATACACAGTACATAATAACTTTTTTTAATTGTCACGAAAAGTTTTTTCACAGTTTGAATGTTTTTCTTTCTGATTCCTTTCACAGAAAAATTAATTACAAAATGTTTGCTTCAGAAAAGAACGGCAAGCGAATGTAAAAACTAATCAGGCCTTTTGTATTAAATTTTAGTTTGACAACGTGTCTACGTCATACGCAATTGTGTTCCTACACTAAGAAAAAATTCCTAAAATTAAAATAAAATCTCCAACAAAATCCACATATTAAATATTCTATTCCGTTTACAAAATTTAATTCCCAGTTTCGGGATAAATACCTTCCTAATCTGACATCACTGTATAAAGCAAAACACATCAATTCATAAACACACAAACCAATGATTTTAGTGCGTCGCTGATGTTAATAGGGGCGTCATATTATGCTGTTGTTTTGATGGTTCTTGTTTTTATTAATGTTAATTTAGTACAGGGATGGCATTGACAAATTTAAAATTGTACAATAGTATAATAAGTACCTGCCAGGTATGTATGTTGATTAGGGAGAGTTTTTATTGTTAACCCATGTAATGTCAAAATAATTTATTTAATTTTTGACGCTTGTTTTAATTTTTTCCCATATTTTCTTTTGTTTGACGTTATATGGGTTTTTAAATTGAGAACAAAATTTCTAATGACTACACCTTGTACTTAAGTGGGGAACAGAATAGTCGCTGTAGTACAACGCTACAAATAGCGCTGCAAGCTGTCACAAGTTAAAAACGGAAGTTTCAAAGTACTGTCAGCAGAATACGTAGTTGTAGTAATCGTTGCAGTTGAAGTACAAAATTCAAATTTATGAACTCTGTCGCGCTACAAAGCATTCGTCAGTTTCAGCTACTACTACAACTTCTTCATTCTGTTCCAGGCCTTATTCTACCATGGTACAAACTATCTTTAAAAATTGTACTTACCTTAATTGTACTAAAAGATTTTTTTAGAACAATTTATTTTTATTTAAATTTATAATAAAAAAACACTACTAGATGGTATTATAAATAATATTTGTATATACATATGTACTATAATATAACAAAAAACAATTAAGTTTAGTCTATATTTATTAGAATAGAGAATGAAGGTGATAATATATAATTTGGTGTATTTATAATTATGTATCATAACAATTGCAATTTTGTAAGTTCAATAATTTCTTTGTATTTTTGCATTACCAGCAAACTTCGTCTCTCTGGCAAGAATGTCCACATTGTAAAATGGGATTATAATTGAACACTTTTTATACGGCCGACAAAATACTACCGTTAGCTGTGAAAACGGGCCTTAATGTATATAATCCAGCAAAAACTTTTCTTACAAAATAAGCAGAAAAATAATGAGAACTCTACGAGGGGACTACTTGCTTTTCTACTAGAAAAATTACTTATTTTGTTCGAAATGCCCCAAAAGTAATCCTTTATAAAATGGCCAATTTTAACCCTAAAAAATAATATGTCTTTTATACTTGAAAGTTTTAAAAAAATGTATATGTAGTTACAAAAAGCCAAAAATAAGTTATTGCAAATTAATTCAAAAAGGTTAAAATTGCTCTTATATACATGAAAGTGTACACAATAATAAAAAAATTTTCGAAATGTTAGAACACATTTAATAATGAGTGTTTTGGCTACACAAAATCGTTTATAGCTCTAACACTGTAATACAAATGTGTGTAATGTATCGTTTACATAAGATCTATATACATATATATAACTACTAGTGCCCTAATAAAAAAAATATACCTGTACTGTGGGGGTAATTCTAGACAATATTTATGTACATATGTAGTTACAAACATTTGATTGATTTTTAGAATTTTCATGGATTTCAGATCAAAATTATTGTTAAAATAATATAGTATTACCGAAAGTCTGACAAATATTAACGGAATAATAGTACAATACTATTAAATTAGTTTGTAATGTATTATTAGTACTTATTTAAGAAAAAACAATAAAGTTATTATTTAATATATATGTAAGTCCCAATTTCCACAATGCAAGTCTTATTGATAAACTTATCACATTTTCTTCTTTGAATCAGCTTTGGTGTTTCCACAAGTCAAGTCTTATTATTTATCTGTTATTCCATTAGTATGAATGTATATGTGCGTTTTGACATTTCGTTTAAAACATATTTCTTATTAAAATGTATTTAAATTCTAATTCGTGTTGAATATTTTAACAATTGTTTAATTTAAAATTAAAGTTGTGTAAAATGTACTTTTAATTATAAATTTCTTTTGTTTTGTTAAATAACAAATATTTTAAAAAATTCACACACAAAAAATCACACACGCTACGAAATTAACTTTGTACAACGAAATTAATTATGAAAGATAATTGTCAAAATAGACCTGCTGAAAATTACGAATGAGAAAACAAAACGCATATGACGAGTACAGCAAGCTGAGTACTCGTTTCTTTTCCCCTCGTCACTCTCGCCTACAAAGTAGCAAGCTGATCAATAAGACTTGCATTGTGGAAATTGGGACTAACTAATAATCCAAAAATTGGCGAATAAAGCTAAAAAGTAATAAATTCAGGAAGGCACTAAAAGTAGTATTGTAAGTTAAGTTTTTGCTGGGAAGTATATAAGAAGGTATGCAAAAATTATTATTTTTATTTTATATTTTTTGTGTACTTATGAATTTTCATACACATTTTTGATCTTAATAAACATGATTGTACTATTCGTCATTCTCTAAAAAGTACATTTTATTATCATAGTTGGTATAAATTTTCAAAGCTACATCCCATCCCTGACTGAAATAAGTTTTATTCTCTACCAATACTCATTTCGTTTAGTTATTTTGCTACATAAGTAATTTAAGTTTGACGTGATTTAGTTATCGCTTCTCGGCCTTATGGCTAAGATCAAAGTGTAGTATCTGTTCTTATCAGCTTAACATCTGATAGATCCTCCATCGGAGGACAACAAATGTTAAACTGATTTTTGGAAATAGATGGGATGTTTAGGGGCTTGCTCCACTCCTGTCACGGGTTGGCCCGGTATTGCAGTACCGCCGGGATTTCGGCCCAAATTAATAATAAATTTCAAAATATTATAGTGATTTATAGCGAAAATGGCACAAATAAAGCTACAGTGTTCAGTGTTAAAGGCCCAACCAGAACCAGTGTTACCGTTATGCGACTAAAGTCGCATTTTTGCCCCTTTTTGACTGCCGTACCACTTTTTTGACCCCTTTGTTTTAAATCCCCTTTTGTATCATTTTGTAGTTTTTTGTGCCCCTTTTGCCCCTTTTTGAACCAAATTTTTTTATACTGTCAATCAATGAATCCGAGCTCAATTTGAAGAGAAAATAGCATCTAATTTGGACAAAATTTAAATAATTCAGGAAGGGCTATCTATTAACAATACAATTTACCTCAAATTTCTAGTATATGTATTAAATATTATGAATAAATTAAACCTTAATTTTCAAAGCGAATCTTCACAAATTATATATATAGTTTCAACAACGAAAGATATTGTATTAGAAATTTTTAAAAATTTTTTAAAAAAGAGTACGTTATGCAAACAAATATATGTAGAACAAATTGATTTTGTTGATGTTCTGCATATAAAAGAAACTCTTAATATATACATATATCGGCCACGAAGCCGAGCTAGAAATATGTACTAACAACATCTTAAGTAGTGATATTGTAGAAATTAAAAACAACATTTTACTTTTTTACCAAAAGCTGTGCAAAGAAATTTTATCAAGAATTAATATTAGCGATAAGAGGCTGAGTTCATTAAAGGTTTTAGATCCAGTATTTATTAAGTCAGCTGAAGACATAAATTACTTTGAAATTGTTACCGTTTTTGTTGATATAATTACTAACCCAGATGATTTTGTAAAAGAGTTCAAACTTTTAGATACCAGATCAAACGATAAAAGCTATGAAGCAATTTTTAAAATATCTAAGCCTGAAACATTTTGGTACGAAATTGGCAATTTAAAAAACTGTTTGGGTGACAATTTATATCCAAACTTGTATAAATTTGCTTCGTATGTTTTTACTTTACCACATAGTAGTGCATCCGCTGAGCGGATATTTTCTAAGTTAGCATATTTAAAAAATAAAGTGACAAATAGACTGAAAGTAGATACCTGTCAGTCTATGTTAAATTTGTATCAAAATGACTTGGAAGATTGGATTCCAAGTGATGAATTGATTAATAAATATAGATTTACGTTTTCAAAAAAATAGATATTTAATAGTTGAAGAAACAACATAACGCTGCAATTTATAAAAAAATGGATCTGTACCTGATATTAACTATCTTCCTATCAATACTTTAATATGCTTTTTCCTCGAGGTTTTTTCGTAACTTAATTTTTTTGGTAAAAAAGTAAAATAATCCAAGTGCCAAATATTTATGTAAATATACTTACATATGTATATACATATCTCTATCTATTTAAATGTAAAGTTTTTTTTGTATCAAATCATATTATGAACTATTTTTTGTTTTTGTAAGTATTGTTATTACACTATTTTAAGCTCGTTTTATTTACAAGTAATTAGTAACTGTTTTTGTATAAATAATTGAAATAAATATTTTATGCAATAGTTCATTATCGTTTACTTGCAAACAAGACATGTATTTTCACGATATGTGTATATTTATACATATGTATATATATGTATATATATATATATGTGTTTTTTCCCCAAACAATTTGTATTATATACCTATAATGTATTTTTTTATGAATATGAAGTTTATTATTTGTTATGTTTAGTTTTCGATGAAAATAAATACATACGTTTTTTTTAAATTTTCCTGTTTTTAAAGTTGCCCCTTTTTTTCTCAGAATTCCCCATTTTGTGACACTTTTTTTTTGAAAATCCCCTTTTTGTGCCCCTTTTTGAAAATTTTGAACGGTAACACTGACCAGAACATGAATGAGGTCGCTTAAGTCAACTTAAGTAGCTGTGCGAATACGTATAAAACATAAATGTCAGCTACAATGTACTTAATGATGCTTTTCGTCAAGTTTCGTCAAATGTCATTTGCTTAAGCAAAGTGCCAAACTGAACGCACATTCCGTACGAAAACAGCTGTGTATGTACAACAATAAAAAATAAAATAAATTCTGATGGATCATCATGATTTGGATGATATTATTTTTATTGAAGATAATAATAATACAATTAAAAATGTTTTTATACAAATGTAAATTTATGTATTTATTCACCCTTATCATGAATAAAATTTCACATGTAAATTTCCGAACGTGTGAACAGTTGGTATCATGAATAAAATTTGTTGTGGAAATTTCCGAATGTTTATACATATTTTTAAACTCCGAAAAAAAATAATTTGTGAATTTATATTTTTACACACGATTGTTAACAGCTCACATGTGAAATATTTTTACAACTTATAAAGAAAATAATTCACAAAGAGTTGTCTGTCGGAAAAGGAAGAAAATGTAAGTTTTTATTTAAAATTAAAAAAAAAACCTTTCAAATGCACAAATTTAATTTATTTCATTTAGCGATCCCAAACAAGTTTTAAGGTTTGTTTAAAATTTTGCAATTTTTCGCGAATTATAGAAATGTTCGCGATAGAAGCGATTTGTTACTGTAATTTTTCTGATTATTTACAGCTTTAACGATTTACAATAAATAGTAGACTTTGCCATAATGCCGCTGTTTGAAAATTTTTGCGAAATTCCGCTAATTTTACAATTTTTACCGAATTTTTGCCATTCTTTATAGTTTTACGAACTTTTAATTCGTTTTATGGCTTGTTTGAAATATTAAAACTTTTCGCGAATTTTTCACAAGTTTTCAATTTTTCGCGAATTTTAGCGATGTTCCCGATTTAAGCCTGGTACTCTGTTCAAATTTGTGAAAAATGTTGAGCAACATTAATTATTTCACACGAAAATTTTGACATGTATCAATGTTACCTTTCTTGTGAGTTTGTACAATTTGACGTTTTTAGTCCTGCAAAGTATGCGACATTGTTTTGCGAATGTAAACAAACCGCACATGTATTTAACTAAAAATTATTTTTTTATTTAAAAAATTTAATGAAAAAGAATATAAATATAGATAAAAAACTGTTACCGGTTGTGTTATTTAAATTTTTTATTTCTTATTTAATAATCAGATGATACTTTTTTGCTTTTGCTTAAAATTCCACGTGAAATAAGTGCAGCTTACATTATTTCGCAGTTGTAAAAAAATGTTGCCAGAAACATTTCCTAACTTTTTCACAAAATGAACAGAGTACAACTCCATCAACATTATTTCAAAGACATTCCGCATAAGTTTTTTTCATATGCGTTTTGACAGCATTTCACGTGAAATGTTGAACACAGTACCAGGCTTTAAGCGATTTTTTCCTGTGATTCTTTACATCTTTAACGGTTTTTATTAAATAGTAGAGCATGCCGCTGTTTGCAAATTTTTGCGAATTTCCGCTAATATAAAAATTTTATCCAAATTATTGCCATTTCTTATAGTTTTAAAAACTTTTAATAAATTTTATGGCTTGTTTGAAATATTAAAACTTTTCGCGAATTTTCGCTATATTTGGAAATTTTTATTTTGTTATTTTCCGACACTCTGTTCTTTTATACCGTTTAGCGATTTCAAATAAATTTTAGGGTTTTTTTACATGTTTTGTTTTGCTATTTTTTTGCGAATTTTAGCCATGTTCGCAATTTTTAATAAAAATTAGACGGTGCTATCATGCCGCTCTTAGCAAATTAGCGATATTCAACTCAAATATGGAATTTAATTCAATAAATTTCCAAAAACACAGTTTTCTTAAATACATAAATTGTTTTTTGTTTACAACTCCGAATATAATGACAAAGGTTTTTAAAATCAGGTATGTTATTTTATTCACAGGGGATTCATGATACGAAATTAAAATCCATGTGAATTAAGAATTTCATTCGGAAATTTTCACATGTGGAATTCATGATAAGGGTGATTATTTAATCTTAAAAAATGGTCCCCATAAACGCCATCGGCTTTTTTTTAAATTTTGAAGGTATATAATATTCGTCATAGCCGAAAGCAACTTGTTTTGTATTTAATTAAATTGAAAAAATAGCTAAGTGCTTTTTTACGCTTTTTTTTGCTCGAAATAGTGCTTTTTAGTGCTTTTTTTAAATTTTAAAGTGCTTTTTGCTCTCAAAAAGTTGGCATCACTGATGTTCCCAACGTTATTGAAAACAAACAACATGATAAAAATGTATGCACAAATAAATTAATAAAAATTTAAACAAAAAATGACAACTATTTCCGTCGCCGTCTTCCGTTGTATTATGTTTATTTTTCTCTAACGCAACGAGAAATCGTACCGCACCGCAAACATTGTGTTTAGACTCTTAATAATAATCCTTTTAGGATGATTTGAAAAATAATTAATTATTCTACCAGACGATGATGGTTTTTGATACCAATCAATTAATAAACTTGTTCCCTTTCTTATTATCAAAGTATCTAAATAAGACAATTTAGATTCAAACTCCTTTTTCATTGCAAATTGTATATCCGCATGAAAGGAATTAAATTTTGTCCTAGCTATTTCCTGATCCTCCTTATTTTTCAGTGTTTGAACTAAATTCTCACCTTCCGTTATAACTTTTAAAATTGGAAAATGTTTTCTTTCTGTTGGTAAAATGTGTTTGTGTCCTAACGAGAGAACCCATTGTGCATCTACTGGTATATCTATCTTAGTCTTATTTATAAGCCACTTATTGTTTAATTTTATACCTAATTCTTTCCTTTGTAAATTTACCAGATTTTCAAACTTTCTCTTATGTCTATTCTTGACCTTCTCATTAAAGTTCCTTGCTACTTTATCCTCAAAATCCAAAAATTGTTTGTATTCTTCTTTATTAAAATATCTTTGTAAATTGTCTGTGGTCATTCTGTATTCCATTTGCACTTCCCTCATTAATTGATGTTGTTGATTTATCCTCAAATTCAGAATTTTATGTTGTAGATCTTGTAGATACTTGAATATTGTTTGATGACATGATGGTAAACGTTCATTCTCATGAAAAATATTTAAAATGTTTTTAGTTGAATTTTTTATAAATTTAGGAATGATACCTACATTACGACAGCGAATTAAGCTGCCATTGTTTTGTTCTTGAGCAAACATAACAATGGAAAGTCTGGACGGCGTGTAACGTACCTTTGGATGTTTATGAAACACAATGGAAAAAATTACAGTTTGTTAATTGGAAAGAGTATTTTAATGATAATATTCCATTTAATTTAAATCAGTTTTGGTTAAAATTCTAAAGCTACAAGGATACGTCAGGTATGTACCCATTTTAAGGAACTTGCTTTGGCTGTTGTTTATATGCTAGTAATTACAACAAATAAAGCCTATGTTGAAACAAAGAACTCCACTAAAACTCGCATTCGAAGTAGAATGCAATTAGAACTTCTTGAATCGTAATACCCTGACAATGTATTCAAAAGGAAAGACAAAAAAGTAAAATTCTAAAAAATACGAATAATTGTTACGAACAGAAACAATTCATTCCTTGATCTACAAATGTGGGAATATATGTACGTGGTAATCAATGCATCATTTTTGGGTCAATAAAATCACTTTCTCGCTTCCAATGTATGCCTCATTAATCTTTCGGAAATAATACATTATTTTTTTAGTTATTTATGTACATATGTAATCAATTCCTTATTTTCCCGCTGGGTTAATACTAATAGAATTTTTTTTTTTTTTTTACTTTACAGGCCGTCTATATTAGACATCGCTATGTTAAAACAACAAACAATTTCTTGTGTTTTGTTCTTGTTTAAACACCGTTGTGAAAACAATTGTTTGCACAACTATGTCCAACATCACTGCAGTATTGCCATATAAATAAACGCCATATTGATTGTTATTGTTGATTTTTATAGGGGTTTTCTTGCCATACGTTTTCTCCGCATAGAAGAACATAAACAATTGTACGTCGCTAATTCTGCCATTGTTTTGATCTTGAGCAAACATAACAATGGAAAGTCTGGACGGCGTGTTAAGTAGACTTTTGTAAACTTTTATAGTTAACAGTGTACCATTTTTGTTTCTAAATAAAAATCGAACAAAATATATATCATGGCGACTTTTCTTGAATTGTTGGCGTATTTTAGCAATACGGAAGAAATTAATTTTTTTAGGCCTTAAAAAATTATTTTAAATAATTTAAAAAATGTGTACATATTTTATTGTCAAAAACTACAAGTTAAGGCTTTGGTTATTTTTGACTTTGAATTTGGCGAAAAAGGTCAAAATCTATCCTACAACCCTCTGTCAAATCGCGGGGGAAAATACCCTACAAGAAACGAATGAGCGAGTAGTCACATTTTTCATTTTGGTGTTAAGAAAATGATAGGAAAAAATGACTGAATGTGACCGATTACTTGATTTAGGTCATTTTTTCCTATCATTTTCTTAACACCAAAATGAAAAATGTGACTACTCGCTCATTTGTTTCTTGTAGGGTACATTTTAGCGGTACGCGGGAAATCCTAGCGATTTTCAAACAACCTCAGCAGAAGCCAGGGCTGCCAGACTTGGGGATTACATGCGAGCAAAAAGGACAAAGAGAGTCATTTGGGGATTGAGGATTCTTTCGGGATTTAAAAAAAAATTCGGGGATTTTTTGGGGATTTTATGTATATTAAATATAATTTTCCCTTCTTTTATTTTACGTTTATTTTTCTTTGTTTCGTACTTAAAATATGAAAAAATTAGCAAAACTTTTACCTTACTCTTATCAACAACTAATACAGTGTAGAGCGTCTTAATTAAGATTACCATTTTTCTTAAGTGTGTAAAAGGTGCTTAAAGGCTTAAAAAATTTTGTGCGAGTGTTTTAAAAAGGAAGAATTAAAAAAAAGAATCTTAAACCGTTGACAACACATACAATTTTTGATTTTTTTAAGACAATTTTCAAGCAAACATGTCTTTCCCAAAAATAAGAAAATCGTTACCGGAAACGCAAAAGGAACTTGTTCTCGAAAAATTTAAAATCAACGTTTTCATTGATTCTGATCTATTGCATCAACACAAATGTCCACAAAAAAATCTTTTGACTAAAATTTGCGATTTTATTATCAAAAATCAAAAGGCAATGTCTACAAAAGATACTATGATAAACGCTAAAAGGCTAAACTGACAGTTTGCATAATATGCTACATTGTCAATTGTCAAAACAACTGGAATGTTTTACAAGAAAAATAAAAGAAATTTAAGTATAAACAGTTAAGGTGATTTATTAATTTATCATTTTGAATAGTTTCTACTTTATCATTTTGAATAGTTTTTACTTCTGCTGTGAAAGTTTCAAAATGTTAGATATGGCATTTTGCGTATTGAGGGCCCCGGTAGACTAGCTGGTAGTGAGCTAGTCTATCAGCGCCGGGGTTGCGGGTTCGATTCTCGCCAGAGACTCAGGTTTCTCTCCTGCAGACAAGCGAAGAGCTTCGCGGGATTAGCTTAGGAAATTAAAAAAAAAAAAAAAAAAAGGTGACGAAATATAAAAAAGAATATTATAAAGTTTGGACAAAAGAATGCGGGGCTATTGGTTAGTAATTATTATGCTTCGAAGTATTTAATAATCGACGGATTTATGTATTTGTTTTATGGATGGTTAAAACCGACTGAACAAGCTCCAAATTCTTATAAATTGGCTCATATGGCTTCAAAAACAGCATAGTGCTCTGCTTGTAATTCCTCACTGGAATTACATAAAATAGATTTAAAAAAACATGCCGAAACCAGTCGCTACAAACAAAATTAATAATTTTTTTACTAAAAATTTTTATTTGGGAATTTCCTATTAAAATGTTTCTTACTATTTTAAAAAAATTTGAAATTTTTAATTAACAAGATTAAAAATTTGTTCAGAAAAAAACAAAAGAAAATATTACCTTTTTAAGGTTTTGATTTTTAGTTTGGGGATTTTTGGGGACTTTTTTTAATTTTTTGGGGGCATGACAAAAAAGTACCTGGCAGCAGCGCTGCCAGAAGTGAGATATTACCTTAATTTTTAAGATTTCTTAGCCGAAAAAAGATTTTAAGATTTTTTCCCCAAAAACAAGATTTTTTGTTTTGTAAGGTTCAATTAAAAAAAACCTTATTTGTTCCAATTTAAAAATTTTTAAACTAAATAATACAATTTAGTATAAGAAATTAAATTTTTTGTTATGTTTTTTTTTTTGTTTATTTTATGTATTGAAAAAATATGAATTTCTAATAAAAAAAACTACTTTTTTCCAAAAATAAGATATTTTCTTCAAAAATAAGATATTTTTTTTTTTGGTGAAATTAAGATTTTTTGCTTTCTGGCAGCCCTGCTCAGCAGCTTATTTCTGCTACAAAGACATTTTGTAGCGAAGACAACTTTCTGTTTTGGTTGAATTTTAAGGTATTGTTTTAAAAATGTGTTGTAAGCAGCATTACCGTTATGCGACTAAAGTCGCATTTTTGCCCCTTTTTTGTCTACCTTGCCACTTTTTTGCGCCTTTATTTTAAAACCCCTTTTGTATCATTTTGTATAATTTTGTGACCCTTTTGCCCCTTTTTGAAAGAAATATTGGCGATCAATAAACACAGATGATCCTTCCAGCTTTTATATGTTCGTACCCTGCAAACAATTTCCGGCAATTCGCGGCGATGGAAATTGTTTTCTGGGGTATGTTTTACTTTATCGCATAGAAGAGCATCCGCCGAACGGATTTTTTTTTAAATTAGCTTTATAAAACAATAAAATAGGTTGAAAGTAGATACCTGGCAGCCCATGTTGAACTTATTAATAAATATAGATGTATATTTTCAAGAAAATATAAACATATAACAACTAAAGAAATAAATCGTCAAATCTAATTAATTAATTGTTTTTTCCTTTTATCAGTAATGTTAAACTGTTACTTTTAAGCATGTCCTTTTAACAAGAATTCAGTAAGTTTTTTTGAATTACAGATAAAATCAAAACAAGAAATATCGCTGTATTCGGCAGTATCGAATGTCATATACTCTTCATGGTGGTATGAATAAAAATCGAACCACTACTAACTTCTCCTAATAAGAAATATCTGATCTAAGTTTTGGCCCAAAGCCCGTATTTTGGGAAGAATAAGGTTTTTATAAGTCTATTTCTAATGGCGATTTCTTTCACAAAATTATAAGCGGTTTGAATTATGACAAACAAAATAAAACATTTGTTGTAGAAACAAAGTAGTAACAACCAAAGTTGTAAATCAGCTTAAGTTAAAGTAAGGGTAAAAAATGCAATATGTTTTGCATTGAGCCCCAGTTAGCGGACAGTAGCAGTAATGTAACTGTACAGTTTACTTAACGTTAGCAGTAAGAGCGATTATGGAACAGCAATGTACAGTTTTTCCGAATTTAAAATCTGGCAGCCCTAGATATAAAATCTTTATTTCAAAAAATAAAAAATCTTTATTTGAGAAAAAAAACCTTCAAAATCACCATGGCACACTGAATACGACATTAATAATATGACAATAATTTTTAATTGTATTAGATATTCATTTATTAATTTAACAACAACTTAAATTTATACAAACCTTATCTAATCTTTGCCACACTAAATTAAAATTGTTAACTATAAACTTAGCAAAATTTAGTCGGGATTTTCTTAGACAAATTAACAATTATCAGTAGTGCGATTCTGTAATTAATTTAAGCAATAGTTGTCATTGTTAAAAAATTTAACAAGCAAATTAACGATTTTGCTATTCTGTAACATTTTAAACAACACTTGTTATCGTTAAGTCAGCTGTTTGTGTTAAGTAACCCGGCGTTTCCACATGCAAGTAATTACTTGCAAGTAGTGTATACGTATTATCAACGAAAAATCGAGGAAACAGCCGATTGGCTGCAAATACAAAAATTGTGTGAATGTTAAGCTGGAGGTCCACACCACGCGTTACTCGCTTTTTCGCAGCATACGCAGCTGTCAAAAAAGTAGAATCTGTGTAGTTATACGTAGTAAGTTACATGCACAGAAGCGTAGATGCCTTGAGGCGAAAAGTAGGTTTACTTTCTACTTTTGTAAGCGTCACAAGCAGCGTTCGAATAAATCAGCTGATTTTGACAAATTAAATTTTATTTTTACTTGTGCTGCTGCTGCACAAAAAGCGTTGCATGTAACTTGAAACGTAAAACGCAAGTAAGGTTAGAAAAGCACGCACTGCGTGGAGGCGAAAACGCGTGATATGGACCTCCAGCTTTAGTGAAAAAGTGTGAGTATATTGAGTTTTTCGAACTTGTACTTGCATGTGGAAACGGGGGGTAAACGACAACTTTTTTAGTGTTGTTTATTTATTGTTAAATGGCGAAAAAATAAAAAAAATTAGTTTAAAGAAATATTATAACTTGAAAATGGCAATTAAATAATTTACATTTAATTTAATAGTAAAATGTTTGGCTTATGTTTAAAAAAAAAAAACAGAAAACTAAAAAAAATTCTGTTTAGTTTTATTAATTTTATTTGTTTTTTTCTTATTCCTCTTTGTGTTTTTCGTTATTTTGCCATTTTTTTGACAGTGATGCCACTTGACGTTAATTTTTATCTATGTTGTTAACAACAATTTACAGAATCATATAATCGTTAGTGCAAACCACAAAACAGCTTGACATTTATAACAACTGTTGTTATTGTTTAAAGTTACAGAATCCCACTACAGGGGCCTAATTCTGGCAGTCGTGATCGAGTAATTTCTCGATTCGAAAGCAATTAAATACCAAATTATTTCAGTCAATACTGAAAGAATCAGAATTATTTTTTCGGTGTTGTAAAGCATTCATTTAAGTTTCACAATACTGAAAAAATAATTTCGATTCGTTCAGTATCGACGGAAAAAAAATTGCTTTCGAATCGAGAAAGTACTCGATCACGACTGACAGAATTAGGCCCCAGGTCTGTCATAGAATTCTATTCCGATCGAAAGTGGTTTTAATTCCGTATTTTGTTTCTTCAGAAAACGAAAAACGAAAAATTTTTTCGGAATGAAACCACTTTTGGTTTTCTAATTGGAATTGGTTGCTTAGGTATTTTATAACCGAAAAAAACTACTTAAAACTATTTTTTATGGATAAAGAAATATTTTTTATGATAAAGATTGAAGAAATAACACACTTTTCATTTATTTTATTTTAGTTTATATTGATATTATTAAAAACATAATACTGTTGCGTTGCCACCTTTTTTTCTGCACATTGCCATACTAACCCGGCGTTTCCACATGCAAGTAATTACTTGCAAGTAGTGTATACGTATTATCAACGAAAAATCAAGGAAACAGCCGATTGGCTGAAAGTAAAAAAATTGTGTGAATGTTAGTGAAAAAGTATGAGTGTATTGAGTTTTTCGAACTTGTACTTGCATGTGGAAACGGGAGGTTAACACAAAAATCATATTGTTTTTATGTAAAGTTGCCAAATCCAATTGTAAAACCATTTAGTAAAATCGATCGGAACCTAAAGACGCTAAAACTAAATCGATCGGAATTGAACATACGGAATTAAAACCATTCCGATCGGAATTTGTGACATGCCTGTATATATCAATATTGCAATGACCCACAAAATTTTTTTTTTCAAAAAGGCGCAGTTTTTGATATTTAATACAAAAGTTTTGTAAATATTTTAATTGATTTACGGCCAATTTCACCAGTTTAAACTAACTACATATTTATAAATTTAACTTCCAGTTAACAATACCTTTTTGACTGTTATAACTGAACTTGGTGAAATTGGTCGTTTGTCTGAAAGTGAATTTTTCAAGTTAAAATTAATTTCATACGCTTTTTATAAGCCACTAAATTAATTAACACTACAACTTTATTTACTTATACTTCAATAGAATTCAAAATAAAATTCGTTTTTAATAAATTTCAAAAAATTGTTTTTAATGTGTGAGTGATTTTTATGAATTTAACAAATAAGTGTTTTAAAAAATCAAATGTTCTTGTTTTTAATTTGTTTAATTTGTAATCTATAATTATTTTTAAGAAATATTAAGTTTTTTAGTCATTTATTTAAATTTTAAAGCTTAAAACCATTGTAGTACTTGTAAGTTTCAGTACATATTTTGTTTAATTTAATTAATTATTAATTAAGTTTGTTCCTTAAAATAATTTGAATTATACAATATACATACATAATTATTTTAAAAATTGTTTTACCTTATTCGTTTTCAAGATGGGTTAATTGAAAAGGATTTAAAAACTTTTTGTGTAACTTATTTTAAGAATTTTTATTGTTGAATTGAAGTTTCTTTTTTGTTGATTTCTAATTCTTGAATTCACATGTATGAGTCCACCGGATAGCGTTCGGCTTCTTCTAGCATATGACGAAAGTCCATTGTTTGTCCGGTTGGTCCAATGTCACCGTTCATGTAATTTGTGGTTTTATTGTTGTTTGCTAATTGATTAGCACTTGTGTTGCGATTTTTTATGTGGCCATTCATAAGACTGACATGATGGCTAATTGTTGGCACTGCACCAGGCACATTGTTCTCCAAATCTTGGAGTATGCTGTCGGTTTGCTGATTCACAGGAGGAGGCTGACGACTCGTTGGTCGCTGTTCATGATTCGCTTGAGTACCTTTGAAATTTTGTATGTGATTTCGTATTGATTTTTCGAATTCTCGTTGAACCGAAGGGCTATCGGTATCGCCATCGATCTGAAATTTGTATTGGTAAAAATAAAATAAGAGAAAATAAAAAACATTTTAGATTGCAAACGCCTTTAAATGCAGAACTAAACCTACAATTTGTAAACGATTACTGTTATCCATGGCCTTAAGCATGGGTAAAGTTTGTTCTCGAAATAGTTCTAATCTACGGCGAAATGAGGAAACGGTATCATCTATTCTACCACGGCCTAGTTGTAGTTTGGAACAATCCAATAATATAATAGGGGGACGTTGCTTGAACTGAAATGGGATTAATAACATAAATTATGCATACATTCGATGGAATTTTCCTATACCATTGTTGTTACCTTTTCCTCAAAATATTTAACCTGTTGCAAATTTCTTGGAAAGCCATCTATTATTATGCCAGTTTTATCAGAAAATTGTTTTAAATTTGACTCCAGTATTAAATTAATGGCTTTTTCTGGAGCCATTTCACCAGCAGCTAAAGATTCCTTTACCGCATAGCTTTCAGTATTGGCACGCGGTGCTGAATCGATAATCGAGCGTAAGAGTCGACCCACACTTAAAAAGGTAAAATACATTTGCATCATATTAATTTTTTTTTTATTCCTTACTAAGTCAAAAACTTACCTAAAGTGAGCCCAACCTTGATTTAAGCCCACGGCTTTCATACACAAAGTGGACTTGTTGCTACCTGGTCCGCCTATGACCCATATAACAGGTGGTAAGCCATTCATGTCCGTGCTCATAGATGTGCCAGCATTTGTCAGCATCGGTTGTTGGGTTATAAGATTCTGAGCTCCTGTTAACGCCACCGCCTGAGCCGCATTTGAGGCTATATGGGAAATTACTGCATTGGTAATATTTCTGGTTGGATCCTCTGGCATCTGTGAGACAGGGGCTCCTGCAGCAGCAGGCTGTGATAAAACTGTTGAAATTGGGGCAGCATTATGATTAGAGATCCCTGGAATATTCTGTGCTTGACTAGGTGCCGTATCTACGCTAACTATACTGCCGGGTATATCATTAATCCCTCTGCCCATACCTGATACTCCATTAAGAATAGCCTCCTGATTTTCCAACGTACTTAGTATGTCAAGCACAGCCGTACGGAAATCTTTGTACACTTCAGAAGGTGCTCTCTCACCATTGACCTATTGATAAAGCACTAAATATTATTTTCGAAAAAGGTAGAGAATTTTGAAATACTTACCGCTATTAACATATCACTTTGATCAAAATAGTCGGCAACTGGCATGACATTTTTAAAGAAATTTTCTAATTCCATTTTGGCTAAGGAGAGTACAACATGACCTAGTTTGGCACCATAATCGATTTGTTTCTGTAGCACCGACTGACGCCACGATATCAGGACTACACCATTCACTACTTGGATCTGTAATGAACGAATTAAATGTCAGATTAAAATAAAACATTTTACCAGCCTGTTTTTAGAAAATGAAAACATTTTGTTCGTTCGTAAAAAAAACGAACAAAATTAGATTTAGGTTTTCATAAAATCAAAAAAACATTTGCGGTGAGTGACAAAAAAGTTTTAATTTTTTTTTTCATATTTTTGGTTCTACTAAAATGAACATCTTCGGAATTAATGAAAACAAAAGTGATAAGTAAAAGGCATTCGTTAAAAAAAAATAATAAAAAATGGAAATTAAGTCATTTTGTGGTCCCATGCAAATTCATTATAGGAAAGTTCGACTGTATAGGTATATATATTTACAACAACTACATATTTACTTTCGATAAAAATGATCTCTTGTAGAACATGGTACAAGTAAAACTCAAATAAATATTTAAATTATCCGTCCAAAATTGGGCATTATCGGGGGATATTTGGGTAAATTTATTTTTAAATTTGGGGAAGAACGAAAAAAGGTACCTGACAGCCCTGACGTAAAAGACGATTTTTTTTATTTTTTCTCAGGAAATTGACGATTTACTCACAAATTCATCTGGCAACCCTGAACAAGCGTCAAAAATCAAATAAATTAATTACATTTCATGGGTAAATAATGAAAACTCTCCCTAATGAACATACCTGGTACTTAATATACTATGGTTGTCTTATTATATTTATTCAAAGAAATACTGCTTTTAAAAAACTTGACCCTTTCGATAATTTCCAACGGTAACCCAGTACAAAAATCCCTAGAATCCAAGGCGAATTCATCCCAGGTAATCTCGGTACTACAACAAGTACAACTCGTACAAAAACCACAAGCAATTTGTTTTTGTTAAATCATTGTACAATGTCAAAAACAGAAATAAAACAAAACAGAAACCATAGTATAATAAGTACCAGTAGCCCGTTTCTGTATTTTTCGCATCGTAAAATTTTCCGCATGAAACCAGTGAATCGGGACAGAAACAGTGCAAAATGAAACAAAAAATGGTTTTTCTCGCACAAGTGTTTCTGTATCTTTCCGTTGCGAGAATTATCTGTCATTTTAATAATTTTCCAGCAATTATTGGAAGGATGTGAGAAAAAGTGTTTCTGTAACAATATTTTGCGAAAAGTTTCTTACAAGAACTGTCAAAATAAGTCGCATTTGAAATTGGTGCGAGAAAAACAAAATATGTATAGATATTTTAAATTTAAAATATGTTTATATACTATTTTTGTAATATAAATAAAAAACATTTTAATTATGAATGCGTAATTTAAATGATGAAAATAAATAAAACACCATTGTTATATTTTGTTAATTAAATTGTGTTAAGCCTTGTTTTGGTTTTATTCAGGGCTGCCAGATAAATTTGCGAGAAAATCGTCAATTATTTGAGAAAAATAAAAAGATCGCCGTTTTGTTTTAAAAAATCGGACAATTTAAAATTAACTATAAACAAATTTTGTTCGATTTTTTATTACAACAAAATCAAACAAAGACGTAGTCAAAGTTCATGGGTATTTTATACATACATATATGTACATATAAATTGTCTTTTGTTCGAACTTAATTTTTTTTTAATGTATATATATTTTATTAAGCTTGAGGTCTATTTTTTATAAAATTATTTATTTTCTTTGATCCGATAACAATTTAAAATTGTTTTTTTCCCTGAAGAAGTCTCACAAAGGCGTGACAAAATATCATATTAAAAATAAATTTTAACAAAAAATAAAATAAATATTTTTATAAAAACAAAAAGAAGTCAAACTTAATAAAATAAACATACAAACTTATTTAAAATAGATATATAAAAATACCAAGAAATTAAAAATGTTTATATTAATTCCGTTTAGATAACAGTAAAATAAATATTTAGGGTTTTTATATGAGTGAAAAACACGCCTCCAATTTTTACCCATAAATCTATAATTTACCTATTCTTATAACTATTAACTTTACTTTTTCACCTGAAATATACGTAATAGAATACCTGTTAGTTGAAATCGAAAATGGCATAAAAGTGTCCATATAAGCTAAGAATATCAAATATGTATATACATTTGTTGTTGCTTTCTACAGAAATTCATATTGTCTTTTTAAATTTTCAATGCCACAAAATATTAAGTGTTTGAAATTTAAAAATTCGGTATGAATTTTTATAGAAAGCTACAATAAAGTTATAAAATATTGTGATTTTAGCAGTGTTACCACTAGCAAAATTCAAAATTGCACTTGAGCTGAAGCGAAATTACCCGATTTAAATAAAATTACACCTGATAGGTATAACATTGAAGTTTTATTTAATAAAAAGACATTTACAAAGAAGCAAAAACACAACAAAATTATTGAAAGAAGATCAATCAATATTAGTCAAACTATTAAGATTCTTATTGCAATTTTAAATAAATTAACAAAAAAGACTTAAAAACATTAATAAAACATAAAATAAAACTCCTAAAATAATGAGTTTAGCTTCCACAGTTGGTTGCATATATCTACGGAAAGTTTAAAAACCTCATTGCAATTCCTTAAACATGGTTTTTTTTAGCCCCATAGAGCTTACGAAAGGTTAGCTGTCAAACGAACTGTCATACTGCTTCCAATTGCACATCATCATGAATAGATTCATTCTTGAACAACGCCACCAAATTATCCAAATTTACTTTGAAAATCAGCCATCGATTTTCGCAACTTAAATGCAACTTCATGATTAAAATGACGCAACTTATATTTTCACAAATAAAGGCGATGTGTTGATTTAGAGAAAATAAACTGTCGATTTGACTTCAAGGCCCTGCGATCAGTGATGCCAACTTTTTGAGAGCAAAAAGCACTTTAAAATTTTAAAAAAGCACTAAAAAGCACTATTTCGAACAAAAAAAAAGCGTAAAAAAGCACTAAGCCATTTTTAAAAATTTAATTAAACACAAAACAAGTTGCATATGGCGTTTATTGGGACCATTTTTTTTAAGATTAAATAATAAATATATTTACATTTGTATAAAAACATTTTTAATTGTATTATTATTATCTTCAATAAAAATAATATTATCCAAATCATGATGATCCATCAGCTATGTTTGAATTGGCCAGAATACCGTTTTAAAGTAATACAGTGCGAGCTCGATTTTTGTAACTCGAAAAATCTTTCCTGTTGCAGTTACAGAAAATTTGCAATGACTGAAAATTGTTTATAAAACTTAATGACAGCCTATATTTTAATAACAAAAACTTTATATTTTATCGTTTAAATAAATCTATATTACAATCGTGCAAAGATTAATAAAACAATTGGCGTATGGTATTATCCAATTATTTTAACCTATGCACGCTTCTGAATGAAAATAAGGTGTAAAATAGAAACAACTTTTATGTTTGCATTCTGATACTTAGTCAAACCTTTTTGCAATAGCACTAGAGGTAGAAGTGCACAACACGCGGTTATTTGGAGACGAGTGCTGTGCGTTTGAAAACTAAAGCACATGAAAAATGGCAGGTTACACAACGCTCGTTAAAAAAGCATTTTCTGTCAGCTGTTTTTAATTTATTTAACACTTTGCTTGTACTAAGTTACGACTCTTTTTTTTTAAAGTCTGCGGTCTTTTGTACGGTTTCCTACTGCATTTTTTTAACTTTCTACATGACTCAAAATCGTTGTTTATTTTTCCATTCACAATTTCTAATATTTTCCAAACCATTTTCTATTTTTGACAGTGTCTACATATTTCAAAAATATTTATCGCAAACAAATACATCGTTTTTATTACGATTACTAAATATGTTGTCATCGCTAAAAAGTGGAACGTTTTGTAAAATTTCCAAATTGCTAGGAAGCCTATTTTAACCTCGTAAATAAAGTTTTTGGCAAAACGAATGCAACTTTCTTTTATCACTTTTTTTATCATTTGAAATCTTAAAATCTTTACAGGCTTTCTCAAAATTTTAATCCAAATAGAAAAGCTCATCTAAATCATCCTCTATACCTATAATCGTAGTTTTTCAAAAACGGGTATTTAACAAAATTTCGGGTATTGCATAAGCAAAAAAAGCGCCAACAAATACCCGAAAGGCACCAAAATGGCAACGCTGGTTCCTTTGTATATAAAAACATTTAATTTGAAGTTTGGTGACGATTGGGTAAAGAAAAGTCAATTGAAATGTCAAATAGTGTGTACAAGGCAAAACAATCACTTATTTAAGTTTTTGGAAAAATTTTTAAATGTTGTAAAAGTTTTTAGTCTAGATTATTAACAATTCGAAATGTTTTTAAAAAAGAAATAAAAAAAATCGGTTTTGAACTAGTAATAAATGAAATGATGCCCCAGACCACTAATGTGCTAATTATTACTTGACCTAGAAATGCGAGCACCTCATCCATGTAACTTATTACCTATTGGTGTTAGCAAAATTTGTCCCTAGTAGCTTCGATAGCTAAAAGTTCGATTTAAAAGTAATATTTAATATTTAAAAAACAACTACATATTTCCTTTCGATAAAAATTATCTCTTGTAGACAGGGGTGCCAGGTGATTTTGGTAAGAAATCGGCATATTTTCAAAAAAAAATCGGCATTATCGGCATTTTAATTTAATGAAATCGGCAAAAAATCGGCAAACCAAAAATACCTATTTTAAATACAGTAAAACACTTTTTGTGTGGAAAAAAATATCAAAACAGAACAATTTTGCATTACCTTATGCTAATAGCATAAAATTCAACAAAAAAATAAACGTTATACAAATAAATTGTAAGTAATTAGAAACAAAAATGTATACGTGTATTCTGTACTTTAGGGTAAATTATTTTAAAGTTTTGTACTTTTTGTTATTTTAGATTCATATGAGCTTGACATTTTTATTAAATCCTTAATTTTAATATCAGCATGAAAATAGTTTAAAATTTTAAATAATTTTTGGAATGATGAATTCTATGCAAAGATTAATTTGCATGGTACATTAAAATTTCGTTTTATTAAGGTTGACTTGGCTTAACATTTTTCCACATTGGCGGAAAAATGTGAAATTGTTGAAAATGAATCAGGAGAATTCTCACTTTTAAATCTAAATTTTGTTGCCAAAAAGTTTGTTAATTTACTTGACTTTCTTACAAAAGATTGGTTATGGGATAAACTTGCATCATCCTCAAATGCGCTTATAAAAATAATTTTTTGATTTAAGTTTCTTCATTAAAAGTGAATTTTGAATTTAACTTGCCTCAACATTTTTGTAAGTAAAAATCTATTTCCAAATTCAAATATAAAGTACTTTATATTTTTTAATTTGACTTTTTTTCTTCTTTTAGCTTTTGTCAAAAAAATTGTAAATTTTTGACAACTAAAAAGAATCGTATTTTGTTTTTGTACAAGTAAGCAGACCTGATAGATGGGCCTTGGGTTAAGATGTTATCAAAAAATCGGCATTTTTTGAGCAAAAATCGACAAATCGGCACTTTGATAATTTAGAGTCAAAAAATCGGCAAAATGCCGATAAATCGGCAATTATGGCAGGCCTGCTTGTAGAACATGGTACAAGTAAAACTCAAATAAATATTTATATTATCCGTTAAAAATTATGTATTTTTTTACAGGGGCTTTTTTTTTGGGGATTCTTGCTTCTATCGGGAGATATTTGGCGAAATTTATTTTTAAATTTGGGGAGATCGAAAAAAAGTACCTGGCAGCCCTGTGTGCGACTTTTATTTTCTGAAACGACTTTTTTGGGCAACTTTATTTTTATAAAACAACCTTTTGTGCGACTTTTCAAAAATTCCTGATTGTCAGAGCTGCCAAAAATTTTCAGCAAAAAATCTTAATTTCACCAAAAAAAATCTTATTTTTGAAGAAAAAATCTTATTTACGGAAAAAAGTAGTTTTTTTTTATTATAAATAATAAAAACAATTCATATTTTATTTAATACATAAAATAAACAACAAAAAAAACATTACAAAAAATTTAATTTCTTATACTAAATTGTATTATTTAGTTTAAAAATTTTTAAATGGGAACAAAGAAGGTTTTTTTAATTGAACATAACCTTCGTCTAGACAAAACAAAAAGTCTTGTTTTTGGGGAAAAAATCTTAAAATCTTTTTTCGGTTAAAAAAATCTTAAAAAATAAGGTAAAATCTTAAGGCTCAGTTAGGCGAACGTTGCTGTACCGTATCTGTACTGTATCAATCAGCTGTTCGCTTTTTGTTATATGAAACGCAATACAAAAGCTTACCGAAATGTAATGTACCGTAGTTGCAACGTACCATTCTGTATAAAATAGAATTTCATACCGTTGTTACGTGACATTTGTAAAACAGTGATGGGCGGCTTGTATGTTTCTTGGAATGCGGGTATTTTTGCTCTTTTTTTTGGTACTTTTTTCAGTAAAGCTATGGAATTGTGACAAAACAACATTTTTTTTTATATGTAAATACAAATATACATATGTTAAGATATGTATGTACACATACAATGGAAATGTGAAACGTATAAAAGGCTTTAAATGGTATCAAAACCTTGTTTGGTGTAAGCACATTTACAATAAATGTATGCTTAAAATATATATGCTAAAATACAAATTTGTTTATGGTAAATCAATAATATAAATATTATTAAAATACTGTTTTAAATACCATTTAAATCACTAGGTACTTTTTCTGCACAGCGGTCACCATTTAAAAATTTTTGATTCCCATCACTGTGTGTATTGTTTTATGTATACTATTTCTTTTTGTTTAAGTATGGGAAAAACATATGACACGTTTTTAAATGTTCTATAAGAGCACCAACCAGGGCTGCCAGAAATTTTCAGCCAAAAATCTTAATTTCACCAAAAAAAATCTTATTTTTGAAGAAAAAATTTAATTTTTGAAAAAAAACTTATTTTTGGAAAAAGTAGTTTTTTTTAATATAAATTATAAAAACAATTCATATTTAATCTAATACATAAAATAAACAAAAAAAAAACATTACAAAAAATTTAATTTCTTATACTAAATTGTTTTATTTCGTTTAAAAATTTTTAAATGGGAACAAGGAAGGTTTTTTTTTTATTCAACCTAAACTTCGTCTAGACATAACAAAAAGTCTTGTTTTGGGGAAAAAATCTTAAAATCTTTTCGGTTAAAAAATCTTAAAAAATAAGGTAAAATCTTACTTCTGGCAGCGCTGGCACCAACGTTCTTAAGCTGAAGGTCCACACCATGCGTTCATGCGTAGATGCGTATGATACTTTCTATGCATTTTATGCGTTTCTAAATTCAAGTTACATGCCATGCGTTTTATGCGCCAATTTTTTTTTTTTTATCAGCTGTTGTGCTAATATGTTTATCAATTAAAAGCAATTTTGCCAAAAATGGAAAGTGTAATTGATATTTTAATAGAATTTATTTAAAAGAATTCATAGAAAAGTAAGCTTTTAATATAAAAATATTCAAGATTTTTCACGGTATTAATAAGTTTCCAGTTCATGGCATTTGTTAAAAAAAAAAAAAATATAATAAACACAACAAAGATGACACTCAGAACATAAAAGTAATCGATAACTAGAATGGCAAAATTTGTTCGTGATAAAATTGTGCTTAAAATTAATTTTAATGTATTTTATTATTTAAAGTTTATACAATCTTAATAACGAAAGCTTTTTCTCTTATTAAAAACCTTTTTTAATGCAAAAAAATAGTAAAAAGTAATCCACCACACAAACATATTTATCGATAACATTGAAAATAAAATATGATTTGTCATCCATGGCCATCAATAACAGCTGACTTTTATTCACCACACATGCGACGGATACAAAAGTAGAAAGTAAACCTACTTTGATGCGTTCATACGTCTATGCATTCTATGCATTTTGGTGTGTAACTTGTCATATGCAATTACACTGATTCAACTTTTTTGTCAAATGCATAAAAAGGACAGACGCATAAACGGATGGTGTGGACCTTCAGCTTTAAGCTTTAAGCTGAAGGTCCACACCATGCGTTTATGCGTCTGTCCTTTTTATGCATTTGACAAAAAAGTTGAATCAGTGTAATTGCATATGACAAGTTACACACCAAAATGCATAGAATGCATAGACGTATGAACGCATCAAAGTAGGTTTACTTTCTACTTTTGTATCCGTCGCATGTGTGGTGAATAAAAGTCAGCTGTTATTGATGGCCATGGATGACAAATCATATTTTATTTTCAATGTTATCGATAAATATGTTTGTGTGGTGGATTACTTTTTACTATTTTTTTGTATTAAAAAAGGTTTTTAATAAGAGAAAAGCTTTCGTTATTAAGATTGTATAAACTTTAAAGAATAAAATACATTAAAATTAATTTTAAGCACAATTTTACCACGAACAAAATTTGCCATTCTAGTTATCGATTACTTTTATGTTCTGAGTGTCATCTTTGTTGTGTTTATTATATTTTTTTTTTTTTTTGAACAAATGCCATGAACTGAAAACTTATTAATACCGTGAAAAATCACGAATATTTTTATAATAAAAGCTTACTTTCCTATGAATTCTTTTAAATAAATTCTATTAAAATATCAATTACACTTTCCATTTTTGGCAAAATTGCTTTTAATTGATAAACATATTAGCACAACAGCTGATTAAAAAAAACAAATTTGGCGCATAAAACGCATGGCATGTAACTTGAATTTAGAAACGCATAAAATGCATAGAAAGTATCATACGCATCTACGCATGAACGCATGGTGTGGACCTTCAGCTTTAAGCTGAAGGTCCACACCATGCGTTTATGCGTCTGTCCTTTTTATGCATTTGACAAAAAAGTTGAATCAGTGTAATTGCATATGACAAGTTACACACCAAAATGCATAGAATGCATAGACGTATGAACGCATCAAAGTAGGTTTACTTTCTACTTTTGTATCCGTCGCATGTGTGGTGAATAAAAGTCAGCTGTTATTGATGGCCATGGATGACAAATCATATTTTATTTTCAATGTTATCGATAAATATGTTTGTGTGGTGGATTACTTTTTACTATTTTTTTGCATTAAAAAAGGTTTTTAATAAGAGAAAAAGCTTTCGTTATTAAGGTTGTATAAACTTTAAATAATAAAATACATTAAAATTAATTTTAAGCACAATTTTATCACGAACAAATTTTGCCATTCTAGTTATCGATTACTTTTATGTTCTGAGTGTCATCTTTGTTGTGTTTATTATATTTTTTTTTTTTTTAACAAATGCCATGAACTTATTAATACCGTGAAAAATCTTGAATATTTTTATAATAAAAGCCAAGAATGATAGAATTAAAGATTACGCCTTGCGCATGTGATGACGTAGTAGTTCCCTTATAAAGATTACCAAGCCTGTTTCTTTTGTGAAATTCATAATATCTTGGAAAAAATGTATGCATTTCGTGATATTTGGTTACCCTTCAGTAAATTTTCTCAGAGAGTTTAGAAAAAAATTTTATATCAGTTGTCAAACAAACTACGAATTTTAATAAATATTTAATATTAAAAATATTATTTAAATATTTAATTAATAATAAAAACGTTAAAACCGGTGTGTTTAAAGCAGCCATCGTATAGCAAAAGAAAAAAATTTTAAAAAATAGAAGAGAGTAAAAAAAGAGTGCAAAAATGAAGTGTGCAGTGGGCAAATGCAAACAAAGTAACAGCAAAAAAACAAGTGAGAAATTGTGTAAAAAATAACGTTTGCGTGTTTTTAATAAAATGTTAATATTTTTGGCTATAGCTGTATCGTTTTACAATTTTCCAAAAGATGCAGCCCAAAGCAAGCAATGGGTAATGTTTTGCAAGAGAGTGAAACCAGTTAATTTGAACAAAGAAAAAATTTGTGCGTTATATTTCAAACAAGAAGACTTTGGAAATAAAAATGTATGTACGTTTTTAAAGAGTACACAAACATTTATTTTAATCATTTATAGAGAAACACTGCGTCAGGAGAATAATAAGTTGAAAATGTCACAAAGTCAATCTAATATCACAATAAAAAATTTGTCTATTCAAGTTCAGAAGTTAGGTTTTGCAAATGTAAATCTTGAAAAAGCATTAAGACGTTTGTTTACTGAAGGCCAAATAAGAAAACTTAAAAACAACGATAAACGGCAAACTTTTACAGAAGCCGATATCGCATACAATTGCACAGTCTATTACGCGTGCTGCCAGTTTGGGATATTTGAGCAACGAAAATTGGAGCGAATGTAGTCAACTGATCAAACTGGTAAAAATTTAATTTTTCAAATAAAATCAAAATTACATTTAAGATTTTCCTTTTTTAGACAAACGATTGGTTTGATGTTATGAATTCAAGGGTGCCGAGACAAGATACCAGAGAACGACTCCACGCGTATGGCTTGGCACTGGAAATACAAAATGAAATTCTAAATAATATGTCGCAAATGATATCAGAGATCCGTGTGATTGGAAAAAACACACTGTTACCTTTTCAAAAAGGTAAAAATATTATATTATATTTAAATAAATGTTTGACTTAAATGTAATACTTGGATTTTACAGGTATAATTCAATCGAATACCGCGTTAAAAATGCTATATATCGACTTGAAGAATCGATATAATATTGATTACATTTTAACATATCGCCTAAATCAGGATGTCTTGGAACATTTTTTTGGCATTATTAGATCCAAAGGCGGACTTCATGATCATCCTGATCGTCAAGAATTTAAATATAGACTTCGGTCATATATTCTAGGATATAATGAAGGCATTTTAGGTACTAACGCAAATGTCGAGGTTGACAATACGCCCGATTTAGATTTACACAATTCTTTAACAGGTAAATTTTAATATACAATATCAAATAAAACAGTGTTTTATTTTCCTTGTGATTTCTTTAGGAACTATACTTAATAGCGTTAATGCTAGTATCAACAAAGACATATTGCAAACAGACAGTAATGAAAAAGAGTTGGAAGATATGCAATATGATGGTTTGGAGAATTTAGCCGGATATATTTGCAACAAATTAAAAAATGAAAACCCTAGTATTGAGGCTAATTCCCTAGATAACCTGAATTATTCATGGGTTAACCAATTAAGTGAAGGTGGGTTAAGTAAGCCATCAAGTGCATTAATGGAAACTTTGAAATCATGTGATGCTATCTTCTTGAAATTAAATGGCGAAAAACTGTTGCTTAAAAGTGGATATTTGCAAAATCATTTGTTGGAAGCAAAGGAAATTGAAGCAAGTGAAGACGTGAAAAAACTTTTTTTTAGATGTAGGATGTATTTTAGAATGAGGTTACTAAATGCCGAGATTTCTCAAAATACCAACAAGCGAAAGAGGAAACTAAATAAAATAACAAACTAAATTGCTTGATTAACCTTATTTTGAATAAATTGCACATCTATAAAAGAATTTTTCTTCCTTCGTCTGCTTTCATTTATGTATTAAATATAGAGCTTATGTAGATTAGGTATTTATTTATTTATGTTATTAAATAAAACTATGAAAAAAATACTTTTAAAAATTTTTTTTTTTTAAATAATTTAACTAGAAAAATTAAATATTGTCCCACTGTCATGTTTTCCCATAAACCATTGGTGTCCAGGGGGTCGATTCTGGTTCTGTGAAACTGTGAAATGAAAACTTTTTTCACATTTTCATAGAGTTTCTGATTCTCGTTTAGTGAAAAAATGATAAATAAATTCGAATGTTTTCATATGAGAAGAACAAATGGAATGAAACAAATTGTTTTCACATTTTCACAGTAATGTGATTCTTGTTCTGTGTAACAGTGCAAAGAAGTGTCACAAACTTTTCATTTATGTCATATTTTTACACATTCATTTAAACGGTGAAAAATAATTTTAATTAAATTATTTAGAGAAAAATATGGACATTGCTAACGATTAACAATAATTTAAAGAAATAAAAATTATAATCTTCTAAAAAGATTCATATTTACAGATTTTTAACTTATTATATTCATATAAAATGCCAATTTTTGATAAAATAAAAAACATTACTGACGAAAAACGTTAATAATCGTGTATGTGCTGACACTCGCATGATTATCAAATCGCATGTGAGTTGGAAATCGCCTAACTAGATTTTGCATGTGCTGCAACTCACGCGATTTGCTTGCGAGCTGCCATTTTTCGAAGTTTCATCGAAAGGTAAAAACATATGTTTTACCAAAACAAAACAAAAAGAATAAAAGAAAAAATTAATTAAAAATGCCAGCTGCATTCTTGTTAAGCATTTTAGCTTTAAAAAAAATGCAATTAAGAAACGAAAGCATAAAAAAACGTTCACTAAGGGACTCTTCTGATCCATTGGACATACCAGAGCATGCGTAAGTATATTCTAAAATTTGTATGTATATGCAATATACATACATACATACATACTTATGTTCTTTGTATGTACAGACATTTAAGAACAGATATAAAGTTAAAGCGATACTTTGTTTAGTTTCATAGCTCTTTATCGCCTAAATAAAACTGCATTTATGATGATTCTTCAAAAAACTTCCACACATATGAGTAAAGGGTTAGTTCCGGAAATAGTGCGCTTGGCTAGCGTTTTAAGATTCTTAGCAGTCGGGTCTTTTCAAGGAGTGATTGCCAATGATCTTAATATTAGTATGGACCGTACGACTTTTTGTAAAATATTGTGGAATATACTTAATATTCTTGAAGAAACTCTATGCCCACTTTGGATTCAATTGGAGATGGATGAGTCAGAAGCAAGAGCATCAAAATTGCATTTTTATGAAAAATTTAAAATTCCTGGTGTTATTGGATCAGTAGATGGCACCCATATACGGCTAGTTAAGCCAACCTCTGGTTCTGAGCTCTATTATTGCAGAAAAGGATATTACAGCTTAAACGTATTAATTGTAAGTAATAAACATTCTTGTTTTGTCTTCTGTATGCAATATATTTACAACTTAAGAGTGCCAAAAAAATTGATCCCTTATATACCCTTAGATTTGTGACTACCAAATGAAAATTCGTGCGGTCGATGCATCTAAGCCTGGTTCATGTCATGACGCTTTTGTATGGAACTTAAGTGATGCCCATATCTACTATGCTGAAAGCTATTCTAACGGCAGCCGTAATTGTTGGTTGTTAGCTGATTCTGCATACGCTTTAAAACCCTTCGTTATGGTGCCATATAAATCTGCTACGTTTGGTTCAATGCAGCATAAGTTTAACTTGCGACATTCATCCGCGCGAAACATAGTGGAGAGGACTATTGGTAACTTAAAGAGTCGTTTTAGATGTCTTCAAATGTGTCTTCCATACGCCCCGTTGAAAGTTGTGAAAATTACAAATGTTTGTTGCGCTTTACACAACATTTGTAAGTACTACAATATTCCCATAGAAGAGGACGAACTATACCCAGTTAGAAATGAAGAAATGGAAGAAATTACTGATGAAATGCAAAACAATACTGAAGCTGCTCAAATAAGGGATAATATTGCTAGATCTTTGATGTAAAATTTATTTTTATTTTATAATTTTAATTATAAAATTAAACAAATAAATACAAAAAATTCATAAAAAAAAGGTTAATATATATATCTAACTAAAAAAAAATAATAAAATTCAGTTACATTAGTTATCACAAATTCAGATCTATATTACAAACAAAATAAATAATTCATTAAAAACATAAAAAATTCATTTAAAACCATAAATTAATTTAAAAACAAAACTTTTTAAAATATTGATTATAAAAAAAACAAAAAACATAAATAATTCATTTACAAAAAACACTTGTCGCTAAAAAAAAATTAAGGGAAATTAATTAATAAGGCCTACTCCTCTAGAATACCCATTTTTAATTTTTCTAATTTTAAAAATTCTAATTTTAGTTCATTCCGCTCCATGGCGATCTTTTCCATTTTTATTTGGTGCTTTTTAGTCTCTTCAAGTTCTTTTTTTTTATATGAACGGAGTTCGTAAATATTTCTGTTGAGATTTTTTAAATAACTCGACTGATTTTTTAAAGTCTCATTGACTTCTTCGATTTTTGCAGCTAAGTTCTTAAAGTTTTCTTTTTCCTCCTCCATTACATTTAGAATATCTCCGTTCAAACATTTTCTTTTTCTTTGAGAAGGAGACACATCACTCATTTCAGGCAGAGAAGATGGTGGTTGAGGTGCAACATCTGTTTCTACAGTACGTGAAATTGTTGCCGGTGGAGGTTTAAACTGTGAATCTGTAGAAACAGTTGTATTTAAAATTGTTGGCTTTTCTTTTACATTTTCATAACAATCCTTTCCTTTATTTCCGCCGAATGTTTTTGCCATTGTTACGCCCTCAACTGTTTGAAAAATGTCGCATACGATTGCCAGCTGCTCCTCTATCGGTGAAAGAAAATGCTGTTGAAAATCCCCTCCACCAGTTTTTTTCAATGAGGCTTTGTTTTCTGCCAATCTCGTCTTTATGCTTCTCCTCCAATCACACCAGGTCTAAAAAAGTGCATATTGTATGTACATAAATGGGAATATATGTATGTATATGCGTTTTCCTAAACGTATGTTTACAATGTGTACAGTATTTTTTTTTGTACCGACTCATTGTATAGTTGATTTATGTCCTGCTTTACAACGAAATTTTTATGGATACACAAATTGCAACATATTACTGCAAAGCAACATGCGTTTAGGAAATCATCCGTACATATCCATGGACATACTTACCTTTTTCCATACAACAACATCTCTCGTGGGTGGTCCATTGGCATTAAGCTGACTGGTCAAAACATTCCAGAGCTCGTCTTGCTTGACACGGTCGCCTCTGGAGAACCCCTTAGCTATGTCTGGGTGTTCTTCCATAAATTGCAGAAAGACTTTACACTGCTCGACAGACTTTTGTTTTGACCTGCATAAAAAAAGTTAAAGTTTATTTTAAAAAATTTTACTTATGTATGTTTAAATACTTACATTTTTCTTTTATAGGTACTTAAAAAGAAACTGCTGGCAATGGTTTTTTTACACGATTAATAGAGATGTTACATTTTTTCACTTACGAATAATTTACTACTTTCTTGTAGGTACTCATTCCAAAAATTTTTTTATAGTTGCATGCATTTATTATTAAAAAGTAATTATATCCTAAAGTGATACTAAAAATATCTTAAAACAAGTTTTTACACAAAACTTTACATTTTTTTTTAAATTTCTGATATTTTTATATACCATTGTAGAAAAAAACCGGGTACTTCATTTTAATTACTCACGGCACTAACAACATATGTTTTTCGAACATAGTATAGATCAGCTGTGTAATGAAATCGCCAGTACACAAGTAAACAATGGACAGATAAACTTAACAAAACCAAAGAACATTTTTTAAATATTATATATTTAACTAAAATTGTCAAATAATTAACTAGTTTTGGTGCAAATAAAAAGAAAACATATTAAGTTCAATTTATTCATCATTTTATTGTTTATTTGATGTTTACTTGAGTCTAAATTCATGACTTCACTTCAGTATACTCTTGCGACTTGAACTCGCCAAAAGTCTTGCGATTGCGATTTGCAGAACACCAAACTTGCGAGTTGAAATCACAATCGCAAATGTTATGCGAGATGCGAGTGTCAGCACATACACGAATGTTTTCGTGCATTGAACCATTCCGAATTTATTTCGATAATTCCATTAAAACTAATAATCCTAACATTTTTTAAATTAATTTTATTTTTTGTGTATTTGTATAATTTAACACTTGATTAAATGACAAAGTAGATATGTAATTACCATCGGCGGTGAAGAATTTAGGCTTAGCGACGGCTTAAAGTAAATTTAAAGCCGCCTACAACATGTCTATGTTTTATATTTAATAATATATTACTGAATAAATCTTTATTTGGCTTTTTATTTGTTAATGATTTCACAATTTTTTGGGCTTATGGTCGTTTTTTTAAAGCTTTTGTTTAACTTGCAATTAATGTATGTTTGGGTGGAACCTTGCAACTCAATTTGAAGCAGATATGTATGTTCAATTGACTGAGCTGAAATTATGTACACACGTTCAGTTTTGATGACAATACATTGTAAACCATGGTGGATTAAGTAGGTGTCATCGTTACGGCAACAAATACAACATTCCAACAAAATTGGAAATTACATCACCGTTT
Source organism: Pollenia labialis (assembly GCA_949318255.1). Classification (NCBI taxonomy): domain Eukaryota; kingdom Metazoa; phylum Arthropoda; class Insecta; order Diptera; family Polleniidae; genus Pollenia; species Pollenia labialis. Next base: position 26,506,309 of record OX439141.1, on the reverse strand, counting down.
GCGTCAAAAAATACTTTTAACAAAAATCAAAGCGTGCCGCTGAACGTGATGAAATAAATAAATTTTTAGCCAATTTTTATTTAATTATGGTCAATATCTCATTTATTTTAATTTAAAATTATCAAAAACTTTATTAAAATACAATAATCACAAAACGTGGACATTTTGTAAACATAAACAAAACTTTGACATAAACCTAGACAAACAATGCAGGAGGAAAAAATCGTCATCTGGCGTAGTGCCTGTTTATTTCACCATGTTGTAAACAATGAAATAACAATGTCATTCTAAATCAAACATAGCAGCACAGCCAAAATGGCGGTCTAGCTATTTTTAATACAATCTTATAATATAGGTATCAAATGAAAAGGCTTGCTAAGAATAACTCGAAAGCTTAAACGAAAGAAATTAAGGCCCAGGCCCACGATGTCGACAAGAACAATTCTTTCGTATATTTGTTTTGAAAACAACAACAAATTTTAGTTTTCTATTATTGTTTTCAATATAAATATGCGATAGAAATGTTCTTGTAGACATCGTGGGCCTGGCAGTAACTTTTACTTGAAAATTTTACTAGCAACTAATAGAGGCATTACCTTATTTATAATTCATTGTCCAAATTTGGAATTTTTGTTGCAGAAATTCATGATTATATTGCTGAAATGAGTTCCGCTCCAAAATTTTCTCACCACTTTCACAAATAATCTCAAGAATTGCTGCAACAAAAATTGCAGGTCTGGACCGGCACTATGATATAAAATCTTGCCAATTGTCATTACACAATTTACACGATATAAAAACTTGTCGCGAAATTTACTTGTGTAGAAAAACAAGTAAATTAAATAACTTGATGTGATTGATATTAAAAAAAAAATTAAAAGTAAAAAACTTTTTTCAAAAACAAGCTTTTATTTTAATACCCTAAAAAAACTTTCACATAAGTTAATAACATTATTTTCGTAGATGTCAGTTTTATGCCAAAATTATTTACTGCAATAAATATTTTGGGGCAATCAACCCAAAAAACTCATTTGTCAACTCATTGATTGATCGATTTTACATTCAAACTGCTCTTGTTTTTTGTATAAAAATTTGTTTCCGTTTAAAAATTGCTGTTGTTTTTATATATTTATTTACACATTTTATGTAAAATTTTTTCCTTTCCTATTTCTTGCGCGCACTTGAGCAGGACATTGAGGCCAACCTCTTTCAGATGCAATATCGTTCATGAAAAAAACCCAAATGCAACAAATGCAACAAATGCAACAAATTCGGAATTTTCGGTTTACTTCTTATTTATTTTAAGTTAAAAATATTTACCATGTACATATGTATATATGTATGAAAATAAAAAACAACAAAAACTCTTTTACTGAAAAAATTTATATTGTATAAAACAAAAGGAGCCATAAAATTGTATTTTTTTCTCTCTTCAAAAAAACTCTTTTAGCAAAAATAAATGCTTGCAGCTCAAGCATTAAAAAAACTCGTTTGCGGCTTAGCGCCGTTTCAAAATCCTAAGCTTCGATATCTGCATTTGACTTTTACATTTTATTAATATAGTTACAAAAGTTTCACAGCTACAATGGAATGAAACACTTTTTCATTAAAAGAACGGGAATCGCATTTTGTGTAAATGTGAAGTGCTAATGTGAAAAGTGCTCATGAAAACGAAAATGATGAGTTTTTTTTCATTTCACAGTTTCACAGAACCAGAATCGACCCCCAGCCCATACCACAATTGTGGAAATTAATTCACACACATTCTTCACACACATTCTTACGCTCTTTCATTTAGTCAACGAGAATACACAATTCAGTCGTCGATCATCAAGCGACGAGTTCACATGCGGCGGATGCTTACATATTTTGATTTATTTAATAAAGAAAACTTGCCCAGTAAACATTCCATACATAAATATAGAATGATGCAATTTAAAAAATATTTTATGATTGGGAATGCTTTTGGCAATTTACAATGCCTCTTATGTTTTAAAACATTTAAAAATAAGAGGCAAGATATTTTAAAAAGGCATTTTGATAACTTTCACAGTTATATAAATAAATTTAATGTAATTGAAAAAGAAGACCATTTTAAAACCCACCAAAAATTTTTTTTACAGAAATTAAAAGGCTGGTTGCTTGAAATAGAAAGCAATAGAGACAAGCTAGATAACCAAAAATTAAAACAGGAGGCAGCACGTCTTATTAGTTTAAATATTATAAGACATGGTCGACCATTTTCTGATGGAATGTTTATTAAAGATATACTCCTCAAGACTATGCAAACTCTTAATTATAGTGATGCTTTTATAGAAACTCTTCCCTTGTCCCGCAATACTGTTGTTGACAGGAGTAAAAGAATTTGGTTTTAAAGTTCTAAAAAAAATTCTTCATATTTTTTTAACATATATTCTTTCATATTTTCTCAGATCATAAAGACAGCACTTTTATTCTTAAAAAGTGGTCCCCGCCGCGAATTCTATTAATTATTCGCTCCGCAGTTTTCATGGCACGGTGCTCAGATATAAATTTCAATGAAAGAGCTACCTGAAGAATAATACAATGAAAACTAATAAATTCAAAGCCGTGCCTTTTCAATTGCCCTATGAAACCTTCATTTCTTCCACACATAACATTTGCACCATCTGTACAAACGCCAGCTAATTTTCTAGAGTCTACAATAGAAAGAAGTTTTTTATTAACGGCATACAAATAACGAGTTGACAAAGGTCATTAATGTCAGTGCTCTCATCTTAAAAAAAAGAAAAATATTCGCAATTTTTAAGCTTTTCGTTAGTGGCACATTCTACATATGATTCTAGCTGAATACAATTCCAGGCAATTATATTGCGGTACAAGAAAAGAGTTTCTTTAAAACAAAACCTATAGCCTTTTAATTTCTGTAAAAAATGTTTTTCGGTTTTCAAGAAGGTGTTATTTTTTCTTTCACTTTAAATTCCTTTATATTACTATGAATGTTATCAAAATGCCTTTTTAAAACATATTCCCTCTTATTTTGAAATGATTCATAACATAAGAGCAAACAAATAAAAAATGACTTCCTGTTTTTGATAATAAAAAAAAAATAAAAGTCAAATATTAAAATTAATTTACCATTACAAAATTATAATTATAAATTATAATTCTTAGCAGAAAAAAAAAAAAAATATAAAAAATAACAAACTTTAATTTTTATGGCACCGCTCGTAATTATTACGGTACTGATTGAAATTATTTTAAAAATTGCTTTTTTAGTTTGACATAAATTTGTGTTTGCTGGGTAAACTCTCTCTATTCACTAATACTAATATGAAGCAACCCTACAAGAAATTGCTGATGTAAACTAACACATACAAAACTTATAAACTAACCCACTCGCAATTTTGTATTAAATTCTCGTATATATATTCAAGTTCACAAGTATGAGTGGGAAAAAATGTCACACGTACACGAATGTTTACATCAGTTTTTTCATATTGCCCTTAATAAAATGATAGAAGCTTCTGATGTATAAACACATCAGAAATGCCCATCAGATGATGCATCAAATGACTGTCATTGTTCTTGTAGGGAATACAACCACAATTTAATTTTTGGACGTCCCAACAAACACGAAGTCAAACCTTTGATATGAAATGACTTTATCATTTGACATCAAACGCAATTCTCAAACGTTTTTCAATTGTTTGATTTAACATTTAAATTCAAATTGATAATGATTTGAAAATAAACATTTGATATCAAATGTTTTTTCAATTTGATGTCAAATGTTTGTCAAAGTTAAAATCAAATCAAAAATAAACTTGGCAGAACTAAAGCGAAAAATTAATGTAAGCGATTAAAGTTAAATTATTTTTCCTTGTGGTTACATGTGTTTTACTATTAAAAATAAATTTTAATATAAAGTGAACAGTATATTTCTAGTGAAAAATAAAAAATATTTGTGAGAAATTACAATGTTTAAAAATACGAAAAAAAAGAAAAATAATAAAACAGGAAAGTGAAGAAAGATTGTTGAACGATCGCGGTGCTACAATCCTCAAAATTAAAGGGTGCCAAGTATTTTGTCTTTCCAAGAATTAGAAGACGGAAAGAACACTATTTCATCTTTTTGCTATGGTACCGAATGTTTATTTCAAAGTTTATTTAAATAAATAATAAATTTAAATTAAAATTAAAAAAATTAAATAGTTTTATTTATATTCCACATTCTATTATAATCCACATTTGAAAAACATTTGAGAATAACGTTTGAAAGCAAGTTGAAAATAAAGGCATTTTTCAATTTGAAAATAATTTCCCCTTTTTGTTGAGAACGCTATGATTTACAAATGATTTTCAAATCATTATCAAACGTTTGTCGTTTGAGAAAATGTTTGATTTCAAATCACTTTCAATTTGAAATCAAACCTCCGTGTTTGTTGGGGTCTCTGCCATAAACATACCAGCAGGGTTGTTAGACTTTTTTCCTCAAAAATCGTCAATAGTTTTAACAAAATTCGTCAAAATCGTCACGAAAATTGAACAAAATCGTTAACAAAACGTCAAATATATAAATTTTACAAAATAAAGACAAATTATTGCATGAATTGGTTCGAAAGTAAAAATTTTTAGCAAGAAATTCTATTTATGAAGAAGAAAGTGATACGGTTAAGTTTTATTCTATTTATTTCAGCAAGTAAGATGAATATATTTATCATTTAAAAAGAAGACATAAGAAAAAATATATTTGCATAAATGCAAAAATATTTTTTATTTGATTTATCCATATTCAGAAGAATATTAAATAATAAATAAAATCTTATTTGCTTTTAACTCGAGCTATTTTTAAATGATTAACTTTTAGCGCTATCTCTATTGCAAATTGTTTTTATTTTTAAAGGTGCTAAAAACCAAGGATTCTGTCTATATCAACCGACTTGAAACGTTTTATTACGTCCAATATTAGTTCCAAACTAATACATTTTTTTCTCATTGCACTCATTTTGCACTCATTTTTCTACATAACTTCTTATTAAAAAGTAACTTCTTACTTCCTAACACGCAATTTTACTAAGAATAACTAACCAACAGAATTAAATGGGATTTGCCTTTTTACACACAAATAGAAAAATTCTTCACATGTGATTATGACTTCATCGAAAAATGCATTCGTATGTGGCGACGCAAATCGAAGTCATAAAAACGCAAAGCGGATTTAACCAATTATAGGCCAGATAGGACTGACACAAATCGGGGCTCTAGTGTATATTTCTTGCAGTACCGATGGCATTTCTATAATTGTAGAATTTGAATTACTAATGCTTCTAATGAAATCCACCTGGTTTGTGATGGGGGAGGAATTTTTTTGTTTAATTTCCAAAAATTTTTGTATTTCGAAAAATTGATTTTTAAGTTTTGGACTGTTTTCAATATAATTGTAAATATTTCTTGTGTTTTATCGATGCCAGAAAATCGTCATAGCACTATTACTTTTAGTCAAAAAATCGTCAATCGTCATATTATTGTATTTTCTCAAAAAAATCGTTAAAATTACGAAAAATCGTCACATCTACCAAACCTGCTTGCCAGATTAAAGTGTTATAAAATTGATGCTAGATTAAAGTTTAAAGTAAATTTATTGACGGGATTAAATCGTCAAAACATTAGTGACTCTACATCAAAAATCGTCAATCGTCATTTTGGTAAATTCATCGAAAAAAATCGTCAAAATGACGTAAAATCGTCACATCTAACATCCCTGCATACCAGTTTGAGAGCTAAAAAATATTAGCCAATGAGAACACAGGTTGTGTGACGTCAGAGTTACTACATGCGCAGTAAAAAATTTTAATGCCTGCCTGATGTCGTAATCAGGGATGTTAGATGTGACGATTTTACGTCATTTTGACGATTTTTTTCGATGAATTTACCAAAATGACGATTGACGATTTTTGATGTAGAGTCACTTATGTTTTGACGATTTAATTCCGTCAATAAATTTACTTGAAACTTTAATCTGGCATCAATTTTATAACACTTTAATCTGACAAGCAGGGTTTGTAGATGTGACGATTTTTCGTCATTTTGACAATTTTTTTTAAAAAAAACAGTAAAATGCCGATTGACGATTTTTTGACTAAAAGTAATAGTTTTATGACGATTTTCTGGCATCGATTTGCGTCGCTACATACGAATGCATTTTTCGATGAAGAATTTTTCTATCTGTGTGTAAAAAGGTAAATCCTATTTAATTCTGTTAGGTTAGTTATTCTAAGTATAGTTGCGTGTTAAAAAGTAAGAAGTTAGTTCTTAACAAGAAGCTATGTAGAAATATGAGTGCAAAGAGAAGACAATGCATTAGTTTGGAACTAAAATTGGACGTAATGTAACGTTTCAAGTCGGGTAAAAAGACTGTTGATATAGACAGAATCCTTGGTTTTTATCATCTTTTACAATAAAAACAATTTGCAATAGAGATAGCGCTAAAAGTTAATCATCTAAAAATAGCTCGAGTTTAAAGCAAATGAGATTTTATTTATTATTTAATATTTTCCTGAATATGGATAAATGAAAAAAAAAATTTTTTGATATGCATTTATGCAAATATAGTTTTTCTTATGTTTTCTTTTTAAATGATAAATATATTCAGCTCACTTGCTGAAATAAATAGAATAAAACTTAACCATATCACTTTCTTCATCATAAATAGAATTTCTTGCTAAAAATTTATATTTTCGAACCAATTCATTCAATAAACTGTCTTTAATTTGTGAAATTTATACATTTGACGTTTTGTAGACGATTTTGTTCAATTTTCGTGACGATTTTGACGAATTTGGTTAAAACTTTTGACGATTTTTGAGGAAAAAAGTCTAACAACCCTGGTCGTAATCTTTATTTCTATCATTCTTGATAAAAGCTTACTTTTCTATTCTTTTAAATTAATTCTTTAAAATATCAATTACACTTTCTATTTTTGCCAAAATTGTGTTTAATTAACAAACATGTTAGCACAACAGCTGATAAAAAAAAAAAAAATTTGACGCATAAAACGCATGGCCAGGGTTGTTAGACTTTTTTCCTCAAAAATCGTCAAAAGTTTTAATAAAATTCGTCAAAATCGTCAAATATATAAATTTTACAAATTAAAGACAATTAATTGCATGGATTGATTTGAAAATATAAATTTTAAGCAAGAAATTCTATTTATTCTATTTATTTCAGCAAGTGAGCAAGGCGAATTCATGTAAACGGTGGTGTCGATACTACAACAAGCAACAACACTAAAAACACAACAATGTATTTTTTTTTGTTGCTTTCGTTGGCCGATATGTCAAAAACACAAGTAACTTTTGACGTTCCTCTCTCTAATTAAGAAAAAAAAGTAGCACAGCTGTGTTTTCAACGCCACCTGAAAGTCAATTCGCCTTGCAAGTGAGCTGAATATATTTATCATTTAAAAAGAAAACATAAGAAAAAATATACTATTTGCATAAATGTATAACAAAAAATTTTTTTATTTCATTTATCCATATTCAGAAAAATATTAAATAATAAATAAAATCTAATTTGTTAACAAGGTTTCATTCAAATTTGCTAATTTCCCATTTCACAATATTGAGAAACTGAAATTTATTGTTGAAGGGATAAGCAATTCCTATGCGCATTTCACTGGTTGCTTAGGCCAGATCGTCAGAAAACTTCATCCAAAGATTTTAAAAAAGCTAAAGATATTATACAAATAAAACTTTCAAGCGAATAAGAATTATAAACCTCAGTTTTACTTGTAACAATATCAAAGCTTAAACAAAAACAACAACAATAAACAGTGAGTTTATCTTTTCTTACAGTGCCGACTACAATTGGATGATTTTTTGTCAACTCTAAATGTAGTTGTAAGTGGGTAAAGAAAAAACAAAAATAAAAACAAATTAATTTATTTTATTTTGCCAGTTCAGTTTATTTACTCTGCCAGGGGCGTGAATTCTATAAATTAAACTAAAGGTAATTTGGATTCGATTAGAGCAAATTAGTGGGGTGAAATTCTGTTTTATGTAAAAGTCTATTAAATTACCCTCTTGGCCAGGAAAATTCATAATTTTTCAATCAGCTTTTTTAAATGCAAATTTCTCAAAATGCCATCGATATAACAACGGTATCAAAAAATATAACATTAAATTGAGAACCCTTAAGATTTCATATGATGTATGAGCTTCATTGCTCCCTAACTAAAATGTTTTTCTTCCAAAATTTATACATCTCTAATATTAGAATTGAAACTTCTTTATTTAGATGGACTTTTTTACTTTCTCATTTATTAGAAATTTAATGGATTTAAAATGTTTATTTAGAAAGAATTTTATAGAAAATATAACTAAAAACACAATTTAAACCTAACACAAAATAAGATTTTTTTTTTCACCAAATGAAGACTTTTGTTCCAATTCTTCTGGCAACGCTGCGTCCAATATTAGTTCCAAACTAATACATTTTCTTCTCATTGCACCAATTTTTCTACACAACTTCTTATTAAAAAGTAACTTCTTACTTCCCAACACGCAATTTTACTAAGAATAACTTACCTAACAGAATTAAATAAGATTTGCCTTTTTACACACAAATAAAAAAATTCTTCACATGTGATTATGACTTCACCGAAAAATGCATTCGTATGTAGCGACGCAAATCGAAATTATAAAAACGTAAAGCGGATTTAACCAATTTTTAAAAATCGGACCAAATAGAACAGACACAAATTAGGGCACTAGTGTATATTTTTTACAGTATCGATGGCGTTTCTATAATTGTAGAATTTTAATTACTTATGCTTCTAACGAAATCCACCTGGTTTGTGATGGGGGAGGAATTTTTTTGTTTAATTTCCAAAAATTTTTGTATTTCGAAAAATTGATCTTTAAGTTTTGGACTCTTTTCAATATAATTGTAAATATTTCTTGTGTGTTTTATCGATGCCAGAAAATCGTCATAACACTATTACTTTTAGTCAAAAAATCGTCAATAGTCATTTTACTGGGGTCTAATCACCGCATTCGATACTATCGTATCGAATAAACTATCGATATCGTATGCGGTGATTAGACTCCTGTATTTTCTCAAAAAAATCGTCAAAATGACGAAAAATCGTCCCATCTACCAAAGTTGCTTGCCAGATTAAAATGTTATAAAATTTATACAAGATTAAAGTTTAAAGTTAATTTATTGACGGGATTAAATCGTCAAAAACATAAGTGACTCTACATCAAAAATCGTCAATCGTGATCAGTGTTACCGTTCAAAATTTTCAAAAAGGGGCACAAAAAGGGGATTTTCAAAAAAAAAGTGTCACAAAAAGGGGAATTCTGAGAAAAAAAGGGGCAACTTTAAAAACAGGGAAATTTAAAAAACGTATGTATTTATTAAATTATTTTCATCGAAAACTAAACATAACAAAAAATAAACTTCATATTTATAAAAAAATACATTATAGGTATATAATACAAATAGTTTGGGAAAACACACATATATACATATATCGTGAAAATACATGTCTTGTTTGCAAGTAAACGATAATGAACTGTTGCATAAAATTTTTATTTCAATTATTTATACAAAAACAGTTACTAATTACTTGTAAATAAAACGAGCTTAAAATAGTGTAATAACAATACTTACAAAAACAAAAAATAGTTCATAATATGATTTGATACAAAAAAACTTTACATTTAAATAGATAGAGATATGTATATATGTAAGTATATGTACATAAATATTTGGCACTTGGATTATTTTACTTTTTTACCAAAAAAATGAAGTTACGAAAAAACCTCGATGAAAAAGCATATAAAAGTATTGATAGGAAGATAGTTAATATCAGGTACAGATCCATTTTTTTATAAATTGCATTGTTATGTTGTTTCTTCAACTATTAAATATCTATTTTTTTTGAAAACGTAAATCTATATTTATTAATCAATTCATCACTTGGAATCCAATCTTCCAAGTCATTTTGATACAAATTTAAAGCGGATAACATAGACTGACAGGTATCTACTTTCAGTCTATTTGTCACTTTATTTTTTAAATATGCTAACTTAGAAAAAATCCGCTCAGAGGATGCACTACTATGTGGTAAAGTAAAAACATACGAAGCAAATTTATACAAGTTTGGATATAAATTGTCACCCAAACAGTTTTTTAAATTGCCAATTTCGTACCAAAATGTTTCAGGCTTAGATATTTTAAAAATTGCTTCATAGCTTTTATCGTTTGATCTGGTTTCTAAAAGTTTGAACTCTTTTACAAAATCATCTGGGTTAGTAATTATATCAATAAAAACGGTAACAATTTCAAAGTAATTTATGTCTTCAGCTGACTTAATAAATACTGGATCTAAAACCTTTAATGAACTCAGCCTCTTATCGCTAATATTAATTCTTGATAAAATTTCTTTGCACAGCTTTTGGTAAAAAAGTAAAATGTTGTTTTTAATTTCTACAATATCACTACTTAAGATGTTGTTAGTACATATTTCTAGCTCGGCTTCGTGGCCGATATATATATTAAGAGTTTCTTTTATATGCAGAACATCAACAAAATCAAATTGTTTTTGTATTTGTTTGCATAACATACTCTTTTTTTAAAAATTTTTTAAAAAATTCTAATACAATATCTTTCGTGGATGAAACTAAATATATAATTTGTGATGATTCGTTTTGAAAATTAAGGTTTAATTTATTCATAATATTTAATACATATACTAGAAATTTGAGGTAAATTTTATTGATAATAGATAGCCCTTCCTGAATTATTTTAATTTTTTCCAAATTAGATGCTATTTTCTCTTCAAATAGAGATCGGATTCATTGATTGACAGTATAAAAAAAAATTTGGTTCAAAAAGGGGCAAAAGGGGCACACAAAACTACAAAATGATACAAAAGGGGATTTAAAACGAAGGGGTCAAAAAAGTGGCACGGCAGTCAAAAAGGGGCAAAAATGCGACTTTAGTCGCATAACGGTAACACTGATCGTGATTTTGGTAAATTCATCGAAAAAAATCGTCAAAATGACGTAAAATCGTCACATCTAACATCCCTGCGCATGGCATGTAACTTGAATTTAGAAAAGCATAAAATGCATAGAAAGTATCATACGCATGGTGTGGACCTTCAGCTTTACAGTACGGTGCGGTACATTACGGGAACAGCAACGTTCGCCTAACTGGGCCTTCACTTCTGGCAGCGCTGCTGATTGTACTGGGAAAAGCTGATATTCATTATTTATAGCCCACCTTCCGGTGGACATTTAAAAAAATTGTTTTTAGACTCATTAGAGTGCTCCTCTCCACGGAAATCTTTAGTAAAAGGCGAAAGATTTATTCGACAACTGAAGAGAAGCCAGAGGTGAAGAAACATTGCAAAAGATAATCATTAAGTTCATATTTAACGCGAACTAAATGAGAATTATAAAGAACAGATAGATAATCGAAGTAAAAAAACCAACAACAATAATAAATAGCAATAATAGCGCTGCCAGACCGATTTTTTTTATGCACCCCAAATTTAGAAACAAAAAATTTCCCCCTAAGAGATCCATTTATACAAAATAGTAAAGCTGGGATTACACGATTGCCGCAATGCACCAATTTTTAATGCCCTAAACGTGTGACTGCACAACCAAATGACTGATGTACCAATCGAGGACAATATTGTGCTTACTTTTACCAACCAAATGCAACCCTGATACGGCAATCGTGTGACTGCTTGCTATGCAACCGCGCGTCAATAAAAATAACATAAATGTACCAATATTTATTGTGTTCTTTTGCGGCAATCAAACAACACAATACGCGTCAATATTTGCCTTTTTTAATAAATTTATTTTTTTGTGTTTCTTTTAGTAGGACCCCTTTCATACTCGCCAAGTTACTTGCGCAAGTCTTGGTTTGTAGACGTCAGCGGTAAGGTCGGGGTAAAGAAAAAAATATTTAGTACAGACTTTTTTGTACTCGGCAAGGTACTTGCGCAACTAACTTGCCGAGTCTGAAAGGGGTCTAGGTAATGAAGATTACCTAATATGTATTTATTTATTATAATGCATTTAAATTTTTTTTAAATTACTGATATAAACAACATATTTATGTATGTATGTTCACAAGCAAATTTAGCTGTTTAGTGCGAATATATTTATTAAAAATATTTTTATGAGAAGCTTAACATACGAAATTGTTAAACAGACTGTTAATTTTTTGAATTTCATAAAAAATTAAAAAAAAACTATTCAACAAAAATTTGTTTATTTGATACAAATTCAATTTTTTTTTAATGAAAAAACCAACAATAACTATCAAACAAATTAAAAAACTACCACAACAGCTGTTTTCGCAGTTACCACAAGTAAGAACAATCGTGTGACTGTGCTGCGGCAATTGTTGTAACCATTTTGCTTTGTACCAACTAGCGGCAATTAAATTTGTTTAAAACAGGGCAATCGTGTGATTTCTGAATATTTGATTGGTGCAATTTCATTATTGTGCGCCAATAAAGCGCAGTAAAACTTGTGTCATATTGGTAAATTTGCGGCAATCGTGTGATCCCAGCTTAAGTTTTTAATAGTTAACATTGATAATCTATTAATTATATGATTTTTTAATAGATATCAGTGTTAATCGTTTTTATCTTACAAAGTTGCATTTTTAAATTTAAATTTACAATTTCGTGAATTTCTGTCTTTGTAAAATTTATTACATTAATGGAAAATTTTGATTTATCACAGTAAAATTTGGTTGCGTTAATGCCTGGATACTGAAGAATTTATATTGGTTAAAAAAAATATAAAGATATTTAGGCAAAATAACAAATAAAACGTTTGCAAAAAATTTCAACAAAATTGCGACTTCTACTTTGCGCACAAGTTTTACATCGACAGAAAATCAGCTAGACGGAAGAACGGACATTTTTAGATGGACTCAGAAATTGATTTTAAATCGATCGGTATACTAGAACCAATAATGTTATGTGTAACATACCTTGGGCGCCCCTGTAGGCTAGTAGGTAGTGAACTAGTCTATCTGTACGAGGGTTGCGGGTACGTGTAATATTTAATACAAAGGCACACAATAGTTGGCGCAAACGTAAAAGCGTATCTACGTCGACATAAATCTTATTCTATTCTATACGCCGGTTATGCCGTATTGTCATAGAAAAAGACAAAATAAAAATATGAAATGAAATAATATGTATTGGTGTTTTCTAATTGAATATTTAAAACAAATTTATAAAATGAAAAACAAACAAGAATTTCAATAAATATGGATTTTTCTGATATTATATCCAATATAATTATATTACGTATTATAATACGTCTACGATTTAATTGTGCGTAAATAGAGCGTGTTTACGGCATTACGTCCTACGTTCTTACGACGTACGGCCCAGATGTGTTACTAGCATAAATGAGATTTTCGGTTTCTTTTTCTTACAATTATAACGTATTTATTTCTTACTATTATTACGAATTTATACAATGATCATCAGGCTTCTTGCGCAGACCTTTTCAATGGGCCTTGCTCTTAAATAACTAGAAGTTGCAGTTTCGTTGCATTTTCGTTTCTCCGTCTGTTCTGGGCCTAAATCTCTCTCGCTAAACAACGTCATTTTTAGTTTTGTTCATAGCCATGGTTCTCAATTTCAAAACCCATATAACGTCAAACAAAAGAAAATATGGAAAAAAAATTAAAACAAGCTTCTAAAATTAAATAAATTATTTTGACATTACATGGGTAAATAAAAAAACTCTCCCTTATGAACATACCTGATACTTATTATTACTATGGTTCATAGCATGATACAAATACAGAATGTAGTTCCCCACTCTCTCTTTTATCGCCATATTAACGTTCTGACGTTTATGGGAATTACATATTAAAATTTGTGCTACCATATTTCATTAAATAATCCAATTATCCTGTTTTTGTTTTTCATATTTATTTTCTGAAGTTTAAAAAAATTTATAATTTATTTACAAAAGATTGAATAAAATTTATATTAAACGACTTTTAATATTTTCGTCAATAAATAATAAAAGTTATATATTTTTATAAGAAAAAAACTGCAGTTTCAAGAAATATGGATTTATAAATATCAGCCACGGATGAATTTATTTAACAAAATATTGTGAGTCTCGAAATTTCGCAAGTGCAGCGACATACATACTTATTTAAATAATATGTAATGTAGCTATGTATGCCCATAAGAATGTCCGTTTTGATTTTAAACAGTTTGTGCTAATGTGTGTAACACCTTAAAATATTGGTTCTAGAGGCTTGAGTGTACACCAGTTTTATTCACAGCACATATGTATGCACAATGTGAAGTCACCTATTTAACAGGGCACTTTCAACACTGTCGGTTTATACGGGGCAAAAAACATAGAAGTAGAATAAAACACCAACCTTGTGGAAAGCAAAACATTTTGAAGACACGAACACCAAATTGCATTTGGTAAATACAATTTCACATTTGTTTGTATACAAGAGATCCCATAATTTATTCAATAAATAAATACAAAAATTAACAATGTGTACATATGTATGTATGTGTTATGTTTGCTATTAGGGAAATTGTACTTTAATTTGTACTTCATTATCAAAAATCCGATTAAGAAGTAGTAATAATATTTTGACACACTCTTTTAGCGAATACTAAAAAATTTTTAGGAATGTGCGTTCTATATTTTGTTATAAAATCTTGACTTGAATTCCATTCCTCCATCTCCGTTTTGAACAAATTATGAAAATTGTAAGTGTCTACTTTGGGTCTGTTACAAAGTTTATTTATAAGCAATGCTTCTTTCGAAAACATTTGTTTAACTGGAGAACTCTGTTCAGCAGTGTAAGCAAAAAACCAAATGTGAGTGGTATTTCTAAAAAGGGTCAAAAAGTGGCACAAAATAGTTAAAAATGATACAAAAGGGTAAACTAAAAAAAGGGTCATAAAGTGTACCAAGACCGTCGAAAAAGGGTCCAATTGATAGTTTAGTATCACAGCGGTAACGCTGGTTACGAATAGCGCTCTAGCTGTCAAAAGTTAAAAACGGAACTTTCAAAGTACTGTCAACAGAATACGTAGTTGTAGTAAGCTCCCGTTTCCACATGCAAGTACAAGTTCGAAAAACTCAATACACTCAAACTTTTTCACTAACATTCACACAATTTTTTTACTTTCAGCCAATCGGCTGTTTCCTTGATTTTTCGTTGATAATACGTATACACTACTTGCAAGTGATTACTTGAATGCGGAAACGCCGGGTAATTGTTGCAGTCAGCGCTGCCAGAAGTAAGATTTTACCTTTTTCCCCAAAAACAAGACTTTTTGTTTTGTCTAGAGTCTAGACGAAGGTTAGGTTCAATTAAAAAAAACCTTCTTGGTTTCCATTTAAAATTTTTAAACTAAATAATACAATTTAGTATAAGAAATTAAATTTGTTTGTTTATTGTTTTTTTTTTTTTGTTTATTTTATGTATTCTGTGAAACAAAAGATTATTCTGAACTTATATTTGTACTTCTATTAATGTCAATCTATTAATGTCAATTTACATATTTCTTCAAAATTGCTTATTATCTTAGGATAGATTGTAATTTAAATAAATGTAATAAAAAAAATTTTATGTATTAAATAAAATATGAATTGTTTTTATTATTTATAATAAAAAAAAATACTTTTTTCCAAAAATAAGATTTTTTTTTGGTGAAATTAAGATTTTTTGCTGAAAATTTCTGGCAGCCCTGGTTGTAATTGTAGATGAAGCTGAAGTACAAAATTCAAATTTTTGAACTTTGTCGCGCTACAAAGCATTCGTCAGTTTCAGCTACTACTACAACTTCTACATTCTGTTCCAGGCCTAATATAAGAAGTAATTTCCATCATAAATATGTAGTATGTATCAAAGTACAGTCAAATCCCGATAATTCGCACCCTGATATATCGTAATTCCCGATAATTCGTAATAAACTGTCGGTCCCTTGAAAAAATCGCGTTAATTCGTAAAATTTCCATACATTTTGGTCCCCTCGCTAATTCGTAATTTTTGCCTCTTATAAATCGTAATTGTTTGCTAACTACCACTTAAAATTCGTAATAAAAACAACAGAAACATGGAAAGAATGATTTTTTGTTTACCGCTATTTTTTTTGCGTGGGTTTTGTTTTCTTGTGTGTTGCTTTATTTTCTTAAGATCAGTTTTTTACATGAACAATTTTTATATATTTTTTCTTTTTAACCATTTTTTTATGTTTTTTCTATCGTTTAACTAAATAAATTGAAAAACCCCATTAATTCGAATTTATTTTATTTTAGCCCCGTTAAATCGAAACCCCGCTAAATCGAAAACTCCTATAATTCGTAAGAAATGGCCGGTCCCTTGCGATTACGAATTATCGGGATTCTACTGTATATTTATAAAAGTACATGCAACTCTTCAACAATACTATATACAATACAAAAAACAACAGGCAAACAAACAATATTGTGTTAAAACTCGTGAGCTTGTCAAAAAATATAATACATACACACACATCAGGGATGATAATGTCAATACAATTGTACATTCTTAAGTTCTATTAGCATTGCATGAGTACTTAAAAACTACAAGTTTAATACAATTTTAAAATACAAACATATTGCAGTAGGGATGGAAATTTAATAAATGAAATTAATGAAGTAATGTTTCCAGATATCAGAGAATCGGCAAAGGTATATTGTCTATTCAACATTCGCCGACTATCTGATATAAAACATACTTTTTAGCATGATTTTTTAAAATATGGCACAAGGGGATACTAAATTCTTAAGAAATTTACTTTCTAAGTCAAACGTTAAAGTCGGTTCTTTAAAAAAAGTATGTTTTAACAGGGTTTCACCTCAAATGTAGAAATTTTTTTTATACAACACACAACAAAATGTTAGCAAGTGGCAACTCTATGCAGCTGACATTAAAAATTAAAGTATGTATAAATAAAGCACTGCATATCTTGTGGAGTTAAACATTTTTAATAAGCAATATTAATTTATTTAAAAAGCAACAACAAAATTACAAAGACCCCTTCACACTCACTAAGTTACTTGCACAACTCTTGGTTTGTAGGCGTCAGCGGTAAGGTCAGGGCAAGAAAAAACAATTTTGTACGAGTCTGAAAGGGGTCAAAATATTTTTGACTTTGTTTTTGCTATCAATGTAATTTTTGGCGTTGCGTTTTACGCAATTAGGGCCAATACATATGTATTTTGTATTTCTTTACATACAAGTTTTCCTCCAAATCATTAATAATTGCAAAATATCGGCCAATATCATGTAACATAAACATTTTAACCTCTCTGCAAGAACTTTTTTATTACCGAAAAACAGCTGATTCTGTTGATTAATGAGTTAAAAACAAGTTCAGCTAGTTTTAAAATAAACATCGGTTTTAGCGTTTAAAGTATGCTTTTGCTTATCTATAGTAGATCAAAGCATATTTTTAATAAAAGCTTATTTTAGAACTCTTAAAGTCTGCTTTGTTTATGACTATAGTTATGGGCCAATATCTTTTGGACTTGTTGCTCGATTGAATGTATTTTTCCCTATTCCACTATCAACTCTGAAATAACAAGTTTAAAAATGTTCTTCATGTACATGTGTAAAAAAGTATACGTGGTACAATTATTTATTAATGTATGTACGACGATTTTTTGTTATTCTAATAACAAAAATATTAAAAAATATTTTTTTTTGCATTTTAGTACAATTAGGGTCAAAAAGGTACAATTTTTACTGAATTAAGTACAATTTTAAAGAAGTAATACATCGTCCCTAATACAATATGTGTATGTGTATGTGCTTAAAAATGTAAACAACCATATCGTCACCTTGAATACAAACGGCCGTAGTTATACTCTTAATTTTTTACAGGAAAAGCAAAAAACTTTACAAAATCAATAATAATAAAATATTTTTTGCATTTTTTTTTAAATTTGCTTATAGTAACGAGACTTATTTATTGGTAGCATTTTTTCACTTTCTTTATATTTAGTTTTTATGTAAATTTCGTACTTTTGACATGATTTTTTCTGAAAGAAGAGGACTTTACAGCACTTACTACATACACAAGTCATTTTTTAATGTGCATCCAATAATGCCACAAATAATCATTTATTTTGTTACATATACATATATATTTTAATAAAAAAAAAGAAAAAATTATTAATTTTTTAACTAAAAAACACATGTTTTTTAATACGGACGGAATTTTAAATGACAATAAAATTAATAAATTTTATAAATAAATAATTTAAGTTTACATGAGCTGGGCAGACATCTTTAGATCGAGTCAAAAAGTGATTGTTTTATGATCGGTATATAAAAATATTTTTTAGGGTTACACATATACATATAGCGGCTAATACACTTGCAATAAAATTGTTCAATTTTACGTATTGCACTATTATATCGCCAATGTGTATGTGATATTCGAAGGTGGCACAATATATTGGCAACAATCAAAAGACTTTTGATTTTTATTGCACAACGAAATTAAAGTGATGTGTGTTGGCAACATTGTACAATGCTGTTTATGTTATTCCTACATTATGTTCTCCTTTTTATTGAATGAATATAACCATTGTGCGACTTATTATTGTATAATATAGAACAAAATGGAGATAATATGGCGAATATTAGCTACCATAATATTGCAAGTGTATGGGCCGCTTAAGCAATAATGCATAATACCCTCTTAATTTTTGTGGTTTAGGTTTAAAAAGCTGAAGTAGATTTATCAAGGTATTTCCAACAGTATTTTTTCATAAAAAAGTTACGTCTTTTTGCATTAAAAAATAGATACACTTGTAATTACGTTCGTTTAAATATCTTTTATAAAGCTGCTATTTTTACCGAATTACATTATTTACCAATAACCACCCGGGTTGTACTACAGATATGATGAACAACTCTTGGTCAAACGAATATTTTTCATGTTTTTTTAAAGAACTAAACAATTTGTTTATTGAATAAAAATTTATTTTTAACTGAAATGGTCACACGGGTGGGTATTAGTAAGGCGAAGGTTAATAAACCAAACCATGATCAATCAAAAACTCGATTCCGAATACATTTGTAGTTGCGTCCGTTTGCATTTAAGGTGACGATATTTAGAAAAAAAAAATAAAAAAAAAATTTAAACAAACTAACAGCCGTTCACTTGCATGTACTTATATAAATATACGTTGGATGTTACCAAGGGGTAGTTTTGTTGGTTGTTCTTCGTTTTATTGATTTCATTTGGTATAATTGAAAGAAAATACTTTTATCCTCTATCAAGTCTCATTCAGCTTAGTAATTTTGTTACTTAAGTAATTTAAGTTTGACGTAGTTTAGTTATCGCTTCTCGGCCTTATGGCTAAGATCAAAGTGTAGTATCTGTTCTTATCAGCTTAACATCTGATAGATCCTCCATCGGAGGACAACAAATGTTAAACTGATTTTTGGAAATAGATGGGATGTTTAGGGGCTTGCTCCACTCCTGTCACGGGTTGGCCCGGTATTGCAGTACCGCCGGGATTTCGGCCCAAATTTATAATAAATCTTAAACTTTATAATAGTGTTTTAAGCACTGTTGCTAATTTGACGGTTTTACCGCGATTCTTGCAAGCAGTGATTTTAATCATGATACAAATACAGAAGCAGCGTGGCCATTTTGGCATTTTTGCAGCTAGATTTAGCATTTTTTTGTCTGATTTAGCTGCAAATTTTTCATTTAGCATTTTGCTTAGCATTTTTCAACTACATATTTAGCATTTTTAAGCATTATTTAATTTAAGAATATTAAAGTAATCTTTTTTTGAAAAACTACCACCAGTGTTACCGTTATGCGACTAAAGTCGCATTTTTGCCCCTTTTTGACTGTCGTGCCACTTTTTTGACCCCTTTGCTTTAAATCCCCTTTTGTATCATTTTGTAGTTTTTTGTGCCTTTTTGCCCCTTTTTGAACCAAATTTTTTTTATAAAAGATTTCAAGGAACTACAAAGCATTTTTGATGTCCCGGAGCATAGGTTGTAAAGGCTAAGTGACACTAGATGGTTATCTTTTGCTTCCGTTGCTAGCAGAACATTAGAGCAGTGGTCTGTATTACAGCATGTTTTTATCCGAGCTCAATTTTAAGAGAAAATAGCATCTAATTTGGAAAAAATTAAAATAATTCAGGAAGGGCTATATTAACAATAAAATTTACCTCAAATTTCTAGTATATGTATTAAATATTATGAATAAATTAAACCTTAACTTTCAAAAAGAATCATCACAAATTATATATTTAGTTTCATCCACGAAAGATATTGTTTTTTAAAAAGTTTTAAAAAAAATTTAAAAAAAGAGTGTGTTATGCAAACAAATATAGAACAAATTGATTTTGTTGATGTTCTGCATATAAAAGAAACTCTTAATATATATATCGGCCACGAAGCCGAGCTAGCAATATGTACTAACAACATCTTAAGTAGTGATATTGTAGAAATTAAAAACAACATTTTACTTTTTTACCAAAAGCTGTGCAAAGAAATTTTATCAAGAATTAATATAAGCGATAAGAGGCTGAGTTCATTAAAGGTTTTAGATCTAGTATTTATTAAGTCAGCTGAAGACATATATTACTTTGAAATTGTTACCGTTTTTATTGATATAATTACTAACCCAGATGATTTTGTAAAAGAGTTCAAACTTTTAGAAACCAGATCAAATGATAAAAGCTATGAAGCAATTTTTAAAATATCTAAGCCTGAAACATTTTGGTACGAAATTGGCAATTTAAAAGACTGTTTGGGTGACAATTTATATCCAAACTTGTATAAATTTGCTTCGTATGTTTTTACTTTACCACATAGTAGTGCATCCGCTGAGCGGAATTTTTCTAAGTTAGCATATTTAAAAAATAAAGTGACAAATAGACTGAAAGTAGATACCTGTCAGTCTATGTTATCCGCTTTAAATTTGTATCAAAATGACTTGGAAGATTGGAGTCCAAGTGATGAATTGATTAATAAATATAGATTTACGTTTTAAAAAAAATAGATATTTAATAGTTGAAGAAACAACATAACACCGCAATTTATAAAAAAATGGATCTGTACCTGATATTAACTATCTTCCTATCAATACATTTATATGCTTTTTCCTCGAGGTTTTTTGGTAACTTAATTTTTTGGGTAAAAAAGTAAAATAATCCAAGTGCCAAATATTTATGTACATATACTTACATATGTATATACATATGTATCTCTATCTATTTAAATGTAAAGTTTTTTTGTATCAAATCATAATATGAACTATTTTTTGTTTTTGTAAGTATTGTTTTTACACTATTTTAAGCTCGTTTTATTTACAAGTAATTAGTAACTCTTTTGTATAAATAATTGAAATAAAAATTTTATGCAACAGTTCATTATCGTTTACTTGCAAAGAAGACATGTATTTTCACGATATATTATATTTGTATTATATACCTATAGTGTATTTTTTTATAAATATGAAGTGTATTTTTTGTTATGTTTAGTTTTCGATGAAAATAATTTAATAAATACATACGTTTTTTTTTAAATTTCCTGTTTTTAAAGTTGCCCCTTTTTTTTCTCAGAATTCCCCTTTTTGTGACACTTTTTTTTTGAAAATCCCCTTTTTGTGCCCCTTTTTGAAAATTTTGAACGGTAACACTGACTACCACACACTTTTGCTGAATGCAAATACAAACCCCTACTTTTTGCTATAGAAACTGTACAATCTTTTAAAGGACCTTTCATATCAAAAAAAATTTTTACATCAGGGCTTTTAAGACCACCCATAATAAATTCGACTTGGAGATAGCATACATTTTGAAATAGAAAAAAACAAATATGAATTACTTGCCGAGATTTTATAGCTCAATTTATGTGTCATCTAAGAAAACCGTTAAAAAACTAATAAATGCAAATTAAGCGAACGATAGAAGAAATTATTGATTTCACTGTAGAAGAAATTACAACTTTGGAACATCAGTGGCTGAAACCAAATTCATATGACAGTTGATTTCTGGATAAATGTATATGGATATACAAATTCATTACATGAAAATCCATTCAGTGAATTAGCTTCTATAGCTATGCAGTTCTTGGTTTTGCCAGTTAGCAACGCGGAAGTTAAAATTGGGTTTTAGTGGTATAAATATCTAAAAAACGAAAATTCGAAACAGAATGACGTTAATATAGGTATTATAATGATATCTTGATCGATTCTTCAGAAGCTGAAGAAGAATATTAATTTGAAGACGTATTTAATTTATAAAATGAAATATTTTATTAAACATGTTATATAAATTTTATTAAAATACTAAATAATTCCCATTTATGGGTCAAACTCCTTTGATTTTTTGTTATGGTATGTTACCTTATGTTTAAAAACATTTTTTGTGCGTTTATAAAGACTGAAATATATTTATTTTATAGTTTTAAGACTTTTTATGTTTCATAAATGTTATATTGTTATTCTTTAATCAGTTTGATTTATTGATACGATGTGAGATTATATTATAGGTATTTTAACTAAAATAACAAAATAATAAAACAATTTAAACTTTAGCATTATTTTTTGGCAGTTTAGGATTTTTGTTAGCATTTTTTAGCATTATTTTTAAGCCGTTTTAGCTGTAAAATATTTCTGGATATGGCCACCAGGGATGTTAGATGTGACGATTTTACGTCATTTTGACGATTTTTTTCGATGAATTTACCAAAATGACGATTGACGATTTTTGATGTAGAGTCACTAACGTTTTGACGATTTAATCCCGTCAATAAATTTACTTTAAACTTTAATCTGGCATCAATTTTATAACACTTTAATCTGGCAAGCAGGTTTGGTAGATGTGACGATTTTTCGCCATTTTAACGATTTTTTTGAGAAAATAGTTCCGGTTTACACACGTCAAGTTTGTTTCGTCAAGTTTTGAGTTTTTAGGAGAGAGGGGAAAAGAAATGGCCTTCTCTTTTCCCTTCTCTCCTAAATGCTCAAGACTTGACGAGTCAAACTTGACGTGTGTGAACCAGCACATACAATAATATGACGATCGACGATTTTTTGACTAAAAGTAATAGTGTTATGACGATTTTCTGGCATCGATAAAACACACAAGAAATATATATTTACAATTATATTGAAAACAGTCCAAAACTTAAAAATCAATTTTTCGAAATACAAAAATTTTTGGAAATTAAACAAAAAAATTCCTCCCCCATTACAAACCAGGTGGATTTCATTAGAAGCATTAGTAGTTCAAATTCTACAATTATAGAAATGCCATCGGTACTGCAAAAAATATACACTAGAGCCCCGATTTGCGTCAGTCCTATCTGGTCCGCTTTTAAAAAATTGGTTAAATCCGCTTTGCGTTTTTATGATTTCGACTTGCGTCGCCACATACGAATGCATTTTTCGATGAAGTCATAATCACATGTGAAGAATTTTTCTTTTTGTGTGTAAAAAGGCAAATCCCATTTAATTCTGTTGGGTAAGTTATTCTTAGTAAAATTGCGTGTTAGGAAGTAAGAAGTTACTTTTTAATAAGATGTTGTGTAGAAAAATGAGTGCAATGAGAAGAAAATTTATTAGTTTGGAACTAATATTGGACGTAATAAAACGTTTCAAGTCGGGTAAAAAGACTGTTGATATATACAAAATCCTTGGTTTTTAGCACCTTTAACAATTAAAACAATTTGCAATAGAGATAGCGCTAAAAGTTAATCATTTAAAAATAGCTCGAGTTAAAAGCAAATGAGATTTTATTTATTGTTTAATATTTTTCTGAATATGGATAAATCAAATAAAAAATATTTTTGTTATGCATTTATGCAAATAGATTTATAAATATATAAAATATTGCTGAAATAAATAGAATAAAACTTTCTTGCTAAAAATTTATATTTTCGAACCAATCCATGCAATAAATTGCCTTTAATTTGTAAAATTTATATATTTGACGTTTTGCTGACGATTTTGTTAAATTTTCGTGACGATTTTGACGAATTTTGTTAAAACTTTTGACGATTTTTGAGGAAAAAAGTCTAACAACCCTGATGGCCACACTGAAGCTGAAGGTCCACACCATGCGTTTATGCGTCTGTCCTTTTTATGCATTTGACAAAAAAGTTGAATCAGTGTAATTGCATATGACAAGTTACACACCAAAATGCATAGAATGCATAGACGTATGAACGCATCAAAGTAGGTTTACTTTCTACTTTTGTATCCGTCGCATGTGTGGTGAATAAAAGTCAGCTGTTATTGATGGCCATGGATGACAAATCATATTTTATTTTCAATGTTATCGATAAATATGTTTGTGTGGTGGATTACGTTTTACTATTTTTTTGCATTAAAAAAGGTTTTTAATAAGAGAAAAAGCTTTCGTTATTAAGATTGTATAACTTTAAATAATAAAATACATTAAAATTAATTTTAAGCACAATTTTATCACGAACAAATTTTGCCATTCTAGTTATCGATTACTTTTATGTTCTGAGTGTCATCTTTGTTGTGTTTATTATATTTTTTTTTTTTTTTTAACAAATGCCATGAACTGGAAACTTATTAATACCGTGAAAAATCTTGAATATTTTTATAATAAAAGCTTACTTTTCTATGAATTCTTTTAAATAAATTCTATTAAAATATCAATTACACTTTCCATTTTTGGCAAAATTGCTTTTAATTGATAAACATATTAGCACAACAGCTGATAAAAAAAAAAAAATTTGGCGCATAAAACGCATGGCATGTAACTTGAATGTAGAAACGCATAAAATGCATAGAAAGTATCATACGCATCTACGCATGAACGCATGGTGTGGACCTTCAGCTTGATAGATAACATAAAAACATTTTAAAAACTCAAAAACAATTCTATAGAAAATGCATGCACAAATCAACGCATGTTGCTTCGTGTGAATGCCTGTTTAAATATATTATTAATGTCGGGACGGCGCGAACGCCATTCCCGGCTACCAAAAATTACACGCACGAGTTATTCGCATTAGGAATAATCGCGGAGGTCAACTCAGCCGAAAGTGCAATGGCCAAGCCTCACTCCGGGGGAACCGCCTTTATGATCACGGTAACCCCTACGCCAGGTAAGTATGCTTTCATCAGCCAAACTTCCACATCTAGTACAAGTAATTTTGTAAACCAAATGAGAATTTTTTGAAAACCAACTGAATAATAATATGATAAAAAAAATAACACATAAACTTGACCAACACCAAACACAAATACTGTATTGTACATGTACATTGTACATGCGCCAGTAATGGAAAATGAAAAACTGAGATGGCTTTGACCAACAAGAAAAAAGGGTACTTTTTTCAATATTTTGGTACTTAATGTAAAATATATATTTCGTTGAAAAATAAGTTAAACAAAAATACATAAAACAACAAAGCTCATTAATTTTGATATGATAGTAATATTATAACTGCAACGACAAAAATAAGTTTTTTTTAAATTTGAAGGAGTTTTTACTTGCGAGCGATTTCTTTTTTCGTTTTTGTATTATTTTGCTTCAAAAACTTTCATTCGCTCAAATGCTACTGATGAATAGGGCAGTGACAAAATTTCGATAGTATAACGTGATATAGCAGGAAACATAATTTCGTCGATTCAGTTTTTAATTTGTATTAAATCTTTAAAAATTGAGGCCCTATGTTCCTTATAAGGAATTCCAAGGATTACATATAAATCTTTAAAAAGGTTTAAATATTTTATATATTTTTTTAATGTTTTACTTTTGGAAGATATTGGAAATTGATAGTTTAAAATTTCTTTTGCTCAATAATAATGGTAATATGCTATTTTAATTACCAGCAATTACATTTCAAGGCGTAACATCGCTGATGATAATTACAGTTTTATTTTCGAATTTAAGTTTGTTTCTAAGAGTTGGTTTTTAACATCGAGTTTAATCTTAGCAGAAAACTATAGATAATTTATCTGAGTATAATTTAAATTGAGTACTTATTGTGTTTGCCGTTTTCAGTGGTAGCTTAAACTTCGCAGCATACCCATACTGGCATATGCTGTTATGCTAAAAGGGCAACTTTTTTCAATACACTTTGCATTTTATACAAATGAAGAATAAATTTATTTTAATTCGTATGAAAAGAAAATTATATTTCTTATAATTTTTTTATTTAGGTTTTCATATGTTTCAGAATCAACAAAGTCTTCTCCAGAATAACCCATTTTTCTGTTTTCTAAAAAAATCCTTTTCTGTTATTTATGTATGTATATTTTATTTCTATGTATTTTAACAGCTGCTTTTATTATACATGTGTATGTGTTGACATTTATTGATTAAGTTTAAACCACCAAGTTTGACCGCTTAAAAGTAAATTAAATATTCCTCATTTTAAAAACTAGAAATACAGATTAAAGATGACTAAATATCTTATCTCTATGTCAAAAATCTACCCTATATATTTATTCCTTTAGCTCCCACTGGAGCATAGGGCGCCAAAGCGACAAGGGGATGTTTGGCGCCTTTAAATAACCAATTTGCTTATATCGGAACTCTGTAGCCTTAATGACCACAATCCAACTTGGCTTCTTAGGTAATTGGATGACTACTGGTGTGATAGTCTCTAAAGCTTGATATTCCCGTCATACGGCTGTGTGTTTGGACACAAAGATAGCAGTCCTATCACCATACTAGGATAGGCAGACTTACAACCCACTTCTTCGAATTTAATCTTGCTACCGAATCGCAAAATTTTAAGTAAAATAATTTTTGGCGTGACTTTAATACTACATATGTCATACTGTTTTCGAAACCTTGTAAATAAAACAACAAAAACATGAACAAAAGAAGAACAACACATTTTTCGAGTGTCCTGTATGTAATTTTGCATGTTGTCAATAATTAAAAAAAAAAAAAATAACGCTGGATTTCTATGTAAGGAAGCATAACAAGAAAAGAGTACTAAAACTAACGTGGGCGTACCGTTGTATTTAATAAAAAGTACTGAAAATAGTACAAGAGTATTGAATTTGTCATCACAGACATTTGCTACTTGCTAACATCAGGGATGAAAAATTATATTTTCAAATATGTACTTAATTCAGTAAAAAATTGTACTTTTTTGACCCTAATTGTACTTAATCCCACAAAAAATATATTTCATTTGTTTTATAATTAAAATATGAACAAATGTATTAAAATTTACTTGTACTGTACATTTATATTTTAAAAACACTTTTGGCAATTAACAAAAAGAAAAATGAAGTAATCAATAAGGTATTTAGAATTTTACGGTTATATTCATAAAAAGTTCTTATTTTAAGTTTAAAGTATGTTATAACTATAAAACTCTTTATGTCTTATAAACCTCTTATAAAAATGTGTATTTATAAACGAACAATAACCGCTTTTTAACTATTAACTGTCTCTAGAGATTTTATGTTTAAGTATGTTAACTTTTTTTACGTTTTGTTGCCATTTTATTGCTAGTGATGCATGCAACTTCTATTCGGTTCACATGATATTCTAAAATTAATAAAATATTGTTTGATAATTTATGATCTTAAAAATTATTCTTATAGTATAAAATACATATTATTTTAGTTCCTGAACAAAATTTTGCCGAAAGGTATTGCAAAAATGTTTGTTTAAACCTTTTTTCAACTATACCATAAGAAAGTGTTCGAATAAAAAGTTTGTTTACTTTGTTCACTATAATTTTGATTGCTTATTTTCCTTATTTTTTAAATTTTTTTTCAACAACAATTCGTTCTTCAAAACATAAAAAAAACTAATTGCAATAATTTTAAAAATAATTAAAGAGAATATCTGCATTTGCCTCTGAACGCATTCATTTAAATCATATTAAAAAATTTTAAAACATTTAACAATATAACTTTAAATTGGTTGTCTTAAATATTAAATTAATTAAATTAGTTAAATGAGTTAAATGTATTAAACATCTCCATATTAATAAATAAAACTTTTTTTCATGATTTTAAAAGATATTTCACAAAAATAATATCAAAAAATGTAAACATTTATCAAAATGTCATTCTATTTTTGGTTTAAAGAAGGGCAAATCCAACAATACATTTTCTTACTTTATGAATGGTTTATTAAAGGTTTAGCAATTTTTGCTTAAAAACGGTTAATTAATTATAAATAAGTTTTTATGAATACGGCCGTAAGACTTTTAGTGTCTTTGCAGTTTGATGTGACTTCGTACATTATGGTGTAAAATCAAAAAAACAATTCGTCATTTGTGAAAAATTTCTACATAAATGCGTTTTTTTTTTGTCAATTTAAAACTACATCAGCAAGATTCATTACTGAGCTACCTAAACAAGAGTGGCAAGCGTTTTTTTTAACATGAAAATTCTATTTCCAATACATTTTCAATAAAATAAAACGACCAAGCGATCTACATACATATCAAATATGATTTTCCAGCCGGGTGGTTAAATTCGCGTTCTAACGTTTTGTTTCGTATGAACTGTGTAAAATTAAAAGTTTTGACATAAAACTGACGCTTGTCGCTCTTATTTAGGTAGCTCAGTTAGAAAGAAAAATATGGATTTAACCAAGAAAACTTTGCACTATTCTCGTCCAAACCAAAAAATTCTTATTTTAAAACTATGTGTGGCTTAGTTTAAGCAAAAACTTATAACTCAAAGCGAATAAAAATTTATTTAAACACAGCTAACAAAAATTTATTTTAATTCTATGTATATTTGCTTCAATCAAATTTTCGTTGCTTATGGACAGTGTTGGGCAAAATAGATGGTTTGCGGTATTTAAAATACAAAATACAAAATACTTGCTGGTCATGTATTTAAAATACAAAATAGGTACTAAATACTTTTAGGTTATGTATTTAAAATACAAAATACAAAATATTTACACATCTGTATGTATTTAAAATACAAAATACTTCCATTTATTGTACGTATTTCAAATACAAAATACTTTCACGTCATGTACCTGTATGCATTTAAAATACGAAATAAACTATTTTTATTCAAACCAAAAAATAATTTAGATAAAACTTATAAACAAAACAATTGTTTCTTTTCATAAATATCAGATTTTTGAATGTAGCATAAAACAGTTTCTTGTTGAAGAAAAAATAAAACCTGCTGAAGAAAAAAATCTTTCTACAGGTCCTGATGAGCACAAACTTGTATTAAATTCTATTATATATACTCTTTTTATATTTGGATAGCTGCCAAGAGTAATAATGTCTTTGCTTTTGTCACTGAGGAAACGACAAATTCCAACTCCAAATATGATGTCCTAGATTCACCATTATCCCTATCTACGAAAACAACAAAATCATCGTCTTCTTTACTGGTGCTTTTACTTCTGATACGTTCTTTAGCGATTCTAGTTTTTGGAAGATCGTAATGCAAACAATCTTCAATAAACTGAAAAATAAATTTTGTAAATTATGTTTTTAAAATACAAAATACTCCCATTTTTATGTATTTAAAATACAAAACTTTTATTTATTGTATGTATTTAAAATACAAAATACAAAATACTTGC
This sequence comes from Pollenia labialis, assembly GCA_949318255.1. Classification (NCBI taxonomy): domain Eukaryota; kingdom Metazoa; phylum Arthropoda; class Insecta; order Diptera; family Polleniidae; genus Pollenia; species Pollenia labialis. The sequence goes on along the minus strand of OX439141.1, from coordinate 26,476,709 downwards.
TGGACACGTATTTAAAATACAAAATACTTGCACGTCATGTATTTAAAATACATATACAAAATACGTATTTGTATTTTAAATACGTTTTCAAATACATGTATTTCAAATACTGCCCAGCCCTGCTTATGGACAACTTCACCAATTCTATTTAAATATCAATTCATATTTGAATATAGTTTTTCATATAATTTTATGTTATTTTGACATGAAAAAAGAATTTTAAACATAAATTGATTTTTAAATAAATTAGTAAAATTGGCCATTATTATTTTACAAAATTCGAAGAAAAGCCGGAATTTTTTACGTAAACAATGTGTAGCATAAGTTAGTTTAAAATTGGAATAATAAAACTTAAGAAACTTTATTGATTTGCTTAACATGTCGATTCAAGTAAAATTTGAATCTATTTAACAATCAAGGGAAGCAGACTTATATTAAATAAATATAGCTTGGACTTAGAAATATCTTTCTTATTTTCAATAAAAATAAGCTTCTTTTGTATTTTAAGAAATTTTTGGCCATAAACAAAAAACGTGAATTTTTTAATCATGAAAAAATGTTTCTTTATTTAAGAAAATTTTACTAAATACGAACAAAATAAGTTTAAATCAAGAAATTACTTTTGGAGTTTCTTGTTTAAGAAACGAAATTGATTTCTTTAGAAATTAAACTTCTTTTCGAGCCTGAATTAAATTCGATGCAGTATTTGTATAAAGACGATTTCTTTGCTTTGTTTTTTCATATTTTGTAATGAAAAGATTAGTTTCAGTTTTAAAGTGTTTGCATTTTTTTAATTATACAAATCATGTCATTGGAGTTATTCAGTACTTTTCAAATGCTAATAGTACTAAAAAGTGTAGAGTTGTACTGACTTTATCATCCCTGGTCAACATCACGTAGTGGTTGTTTTTTCTTGGGTTGTTTTGCTTATTCATTCGTTATCATTCGCAGGGCTGCCAGACTTGGGGTTTATCCCCAAAGCTGGGGATTTCATGCGAGCAAAAAGGACAAAGAAAGTCATTTGGGGCTTGGGGATTTTTTTCGGGGACTTAAAAAAAAAATTCGGGGAATTTTTGGGGATTGTATACATTTAAAATATAATTTCCCTTCGCTTATTATTTAAGCTTATTTTTCTTTGTTTCGTACATAAAATATGAAAATAAGTAGCAAAACTTTTACCTTACTCTTATCAACAACTAATACAGGGTAAAGGGTCTTAATTAACATTTTTGTTAAGTGTGTAAAAGGTACTTACTAAACTTATGTTGTTATTCTTAAGTTAATGTTTTAAAAATTAAGAACTTAAAAAAGAATCTAAAACCATTGACAACAGATACAATTTTTGCATCAACACAAATATCAATAAAAAAGTTTGGAATCTTTCGACCAAAATTTTCGATTTTATTTTAAAAAAAGAAAAGTCCATATCTACAAAAGATATTATGGTAAACGCAAAAAGGCCTAACTCACAGTTTACATAATATGCAACATTGTCTATTATCAAAACAACTAGAAGGTTTTACAAGAAAAATAAAAGAAACTTTAATTATAAATAGTTTAAGGCGATTTATTGATTTATCATTTTGAAAAGTTTTTGCTTTTCAAATTTTCAAAACGTTAGGTAGGGCCTTTTGCATATTAGATGACGAAATATAAAAGACAATATGATAAATGGGAAAAGAATGCTGGGCTATTAGTAAGTACATATTATGCTTCGAATTATTAAATAAATGACGGATATATGTATTGCATTGGTGATTTTAAGGATGTCTAAAATCGACTGAACAAGCTCCAAATTCTTATAAATTGGCTGATATGTCTTCAAAAACAGCATATTGCTCTGCTTGTAATTTTCTCACTGGAATCTCATAAAAAGGATTTTAAAAAACATGCTGAAACCAGTCGATACAAACAAAATAAAATAATTTTTATACTAACAATTTTTATTTAGGGATTTTTCGGGATTTCCTATAAACATTTTTCTTAAGGCCTCGTTACTCTTACGTAAACGTAAACGTTGCGAATCAGCTGTTCCGTTTTCCTTACCAAGCTACTGTGCCGATAGGTAATCTTACGTATAATATTACAATTTCTCTCCGTTTTTACGTATCGGCTGTTAGTGCCGGTTCAGACACGTCAAGTTTGACTCGTCAAGTCTTGAGTTTTTAGGAGAAAGGTGAAAAGATATGGCATTCTCTTTTCCCTTCTCTCCTAAATGCTTAAGACTTGACGGCTAAAACTTGAAGAGTGTGAACCAGCACTTAAGAATTTTATTTTTGTTTTGAAGCAGTGTTGTCAACAAAACTTTTCAACCAGCGGCTTTCTTTTAAATTTTATTAATGAGATTCTCATCAAAACATTAATTTAAATTTGGTGTAATTAAAACCAATGTTATGGAGTTTTTGTTCGAACTGAAATTTGTGTTAGTTTTATGTGTCACAGAAACTAATGTTATCGCGTTTTTATTGAAAATAAAAGAAGCAGCTTACAGCTCTTTTTTATTTGTTGGAAATAAATATTGTTGTTAAAAGCTTAATTTTTTATTTTATCTTATTCAACAGTTAGATTATTTCCATAGATGGGAGTAAATAAAATTGATAAATAGTTAAAATATTATTTTTGCATGTTTCCTGCAGCGAGCTGCTGCAAATTTGCAAAAGCCTTTTTCTCACTTTTTCTATGTTCATTTAATTTATTTATAAGTTTGAAACGACAAATATTTTTGTATTTTAACTCAATTCGCTTTATATATTTATAAAACAATAAAATTACACAAATATAAACAATAAATGCAAGTTTTGTTCACCTCAAACGAACAAAAATTGTTAAAAGAAAACTAAATTTTAAGTTGTCCGATTTTTTTGACGATTTTTCGAAACGTAAAAGACGATTTTTTTATTTTTTCCCAGGAAATTGACGATTTCCTCACAAATTTATCTGTCAGCCCTGTTTATAATTATATATCCACTAGCATTTAACCCTATACTTCGTAAGCGTCTCCTCTTCCTTCGTGGACATATTTTTTTGCGAAAGTTTATTCAAAAAGTACCAGTTGTAGAACCAAAAAGCTGAAGAAAAATATAAAATTTCCCGTATATGCTTTTTGGTACTATTTTTTCCAACATTAAAGTATCAAAAATTTCAGTATTGTAGTGGCAGCCCATTATTTAGTCAATTGGGGTATTCACAAGGTAGTCATAACGTTGTAAAGTCATATGTCTTAAAATAATTACAAGAAATATATATGAAATATAATATCAATGAACACAGCATTAAATTTTTTTTTTGTTTGAAACACAGCAACATTTATTTTAAACAATTGTAAAAAATTATTTAGGACATTATGACGATATGACTTGATAGCACACCTTGTGAATCCCCCAAATGAATGGAGAAATATGTTAAAAAAAAGTACAAAAAATTGTTACGATTTTCACCCTTTAAATGTTCGAATTTCGTATTTGTATTTTTTGATAAGTTTCGAATGAAAAATTACCAAAAGGTTCCCTCTTATAGACTCTTATCCACCCAGGACATTGCATCTTGAATTTTATGTTTCTATGTCCAATACCAACGGAAATTCCAAAAGTACCAGTTAAAGAACAAAGGGTAGCAAAAAGTTCCGTTATAGATTGTTATCCACTTATCCAGGGCATTGCGTGTTGAATGTTATGTTTTAAGGTCCAACATTGACGATAATTAAAAAAAATACCGGTTGTAGAACCAAAAAGCTAAAGTAAAATATAAAATTATCCGTATTTCCCATTTTTGTACTATTATTTTGACAAAGAAACGCCAACGCAAATGAAAAAAGTTGCCTTTGGATAGCGAAAGTTACAACTGGGGGCAGATTTTCTAACAGAAAAGAAAAACAAAAACTATTAATTCTTGAAAACAAAAGAAAAGTGTACACATTGCAACCGACCAATGAGCAGGACTGATTGTTTATTCAACCAAAAAGTTAGGCCAACCGACGACTGTCCTTCTCAGGGCCAATTCAGGCGGTCATTATTATTCATGAATGCTTCATCAAAAATTTAACATTTTAATTAATTCACCGGTTTGAATGTTGATTCTTTAGCAAATAAACAAACTGGCAAACAAACAACAAAATAAACTTTTGAAAGGACAAGGAAAACAAAAACAAAAGCACTATAATTTGTTTATACGTAGTAAATGGAAATGATGTTGTCGTTGCACACAGCCTTCAACATACATGAAATGCTTAACATTAACAGTAATATGATGTTAGTATTAAGTATAGATCTTTTATGTTAGTCTGGGATCACACTATGAAAGTTTTCTTTCAGAAAGTCTGAGTTTATTGGTGAGAGGGGAAGAGAACATGCTTTTCTTTTCTCCTCTCTCACCCATAAACTCAGGCTTTCTGAAAGAAAACTTTCATAGTGTGAACCCAGACTTAGAGGTGTTCTCATGTTATAACACTGTAGTTGATGAAAATGTTTTAACATCATGTTAGGTATAACAGCAAATCATGTCTGTTGTAGACGTGGAGTTAGGAGAATGTTATTTTACCTCTACTCCTTATTCCTTCAAATATCCTTGAGAGTATGTCTGTGTAAATTCTGTTGCTGTGTAGAAAACAAACATTTTTGTTTCGGCAATAAAAAAGACACAACAAAAAAATAACTTAAAAAACAGAGGAGGTTATTTATCCCACGACAAATTTTTTTTAAGTACTTTCCTTTTAACTATTTAATTTTTTTTATAAGTAAATATTTAATATTTGTTAAAGTGTTACCTTTTCGGAATACTCGACCACATCCCGCATTGAACGTGGAAATCCTGATATTAGGTATGCTTTGGCAGCCGGAGCCATTTTCATTTCTAACATTAAAACTTCGGTGACGGTTTTCGAAGATAATTGCGAAAAATCCTGCATATCTAGGAAAAAAAAATATACCAAGTATTAAATTGACTTAAAAGCGTAAAATGTAAATGCAAATGTACCGTTTCCCATGGCATATTGTTGTAGTAGATCCATCATATTGATGTGTGTTACCCCACGGCGTTCTTGCATGAAAGTATCGCAGTGGGTTACTTTGCCACTACCTGGGCCGCCTAAAACAAATATCACTGGGACTTTGGGCGGATCGAATTTTATTTTTCCAGCATTTTGCATATCGATAACGTTTGTGTTTGCCGAACCGGCTACGCGTCCATCGCCGCTGGCACTGGTTTGATTCTGTGTACGATTCCATTCGTTGCCTTGTTCGCCGGTGTCTTGAGCTGCACTGGCATCTGAAAAAGTTAAAATTGTTAAAAAAATGATATATGTATGGAAAGATGTGGAAAAGTAGAAAGTGCAAATAAAATGCTTATTCTGAGCTAAAATCCTTATTTAAAAGAAATATTTTGTTATAATTTTTTTAAATAATTTGACTTTTTTGGTTTAATGTATGTAAAGATCACTACACACTATCCTATTTAGTCGTACGATATGTCAAAAAAATCGTGTGTGTTCATAAAGTATGATAGTGTGGCCTAAAAATTTAACTAAATGACAGATTTTTTTTACAAGTCTGACCGACTTGCAAAAGTTTTTAAAAATTTTCATAAAATGATAGTTTCTATGCGATCAGAGTTGTATTTTCTAATACAGCTGATAAGAAAACAACAATGTCGGCTTCATTGATTTAAAGCATCTTTTTTGTGTAATAGTGTGGCACCTGTAACAGACTTTGGTTGCGATTTTTTTTGAGTGTGATAGAAATTTTTCAGATTTTCCAGTGAATGAATCGTACGATTGTGTAGGATAGTGTATCACGACCTTAAATGCTGTTGGCTTTGAATTAATTCTGTGGCAATAAGTGCTTAAGTCTATTTGTTTAGTTTTATAGCAGAACAATTCAAATCTTTAAAGGTGGCTTTTGGAAATTTACTCTGAAATTAATATAATCATCAGTTCTCTGCGGTTATAGTTTTTTAAGTTTTTATTCCTAATATGTCACAGATCGGAAGTTTTTAATATTCCAAATGTTATTGTACATTGAAAAAAGATAAACAAAAAGTAATTTTACTTTAAATTCCTCAAAAATCCAACAAAATAATGTGTAATTTTGAACATGAAGATCTTAAGGTGCCATTAAGAACTTTTCCATTTTTTTTTCATTTGTTTAAATAATTTTGCATCGGTTTGTAATGAGCGGGAATTCCCGCGATTTCGGGAAATTAATAAATAAATCCCGCTTTACCGGGAAATGAACAAGTCCGCGAAAATAAAAACCCACTGAACAGCTACCAAGCCACAAAGTTGATTACATAAATCTAACCAAAATTTTACATTTTTCTTTACAAAAAGTTCTCTGTGCGGAAAAATTTGTGGACATTCTCGGGAATGGATGAAGTTCAGGAAACTTTATATGTAAACGAATTAAACTAAAATACCTAAATCGGAAATAATATTGCAAAATCACCTAAATTTTTAACGCAATAAGACGAGCGGCTGACAAGGCTTATAAAAAAAACTCAAGAACTGCTGTAACGATTGACACCACACTTGGGCAATAAATAAGTTTAGTAAGGAGACAGATTTCTCGTAAGTTTAATCGCGATAGGTGAGGCTGTTGTCGGGATATTTAAATTTTTTAAATTTATGGTACGAATAAGCTGAAATCACAAAAAACTTTTTTTTTAACAAAAATAACTTTTCTGATAAAATTTGACCCGGTAGATAGCGCCCTATGCTCCAATGGGAGTTAGAGGAACACATATATATATATATATATATATATAGATAGCGCTGGGGTCAAGTTATTGACAAAATTCTTGGGTCATTAATTTTTATTTGGAAAAACCCGCGCATCGCCTGGAGCAAACACCTAGTAATTATATAAAGAATCATTTGTGATATAATTTTTTGATTTGCCTTTTGACCAATTTAATGGTCGCTTTTATTTATAATCATTATTAAGTTTTTGCCGTCTTATTTTTAATCGTAAATTGCAAAAAGTTTAAGTCCTCATGTTTTTAATTTTTTCTCCGATAAAAGCAGCACAATTATTGCTTTTGATTAGATATGTATACCAACTTTATTTTGAGCCAACCAAAAGTTATCGGGCTCTAGCAAAGAAAAAAAAACCACTTACATTTGTTCATTCATTTATAATTTTTGGGCTTCCTTTTTAGCGAAAGTTTCTATTTTTTTTGTAATTTGGCGTCACGAGTGAACAACAATTCAAAATATTTTAAAAAAATCATTATTATGAATCCTTTTTCAATCGCTCAAGTGATAAATCGGGTTTTAATCATTAAAAGAGATATGAAAAATGCAAGCTGGGAACAACAAATGGTTTTATTTGTATTGATATAACGGGTCCGCCATCTAACGTTTTTTTTCCTCAAACTAGTGCTTATTTCGTGAATGGTAACACTTAGCTCATGTCTGATTTGACAGATAATTAGTTTTATACTTCCGCTGAACGAATATGGTTGTGTATACGCTTGAACAACGCTGGTAAATATTCGTTTTCGCTTCGCTAAGTGGGTCTGCGATCGACTTACAGAAGATGCCGATTTTGCCAAAAAAAATCATCTTTTCAGATGAAGCTCATTTTGATCTTGGCGGGTATGTAAACAAGCAAAATGGTCGCATTTGGGGCACAGAAAACCCGCACGCATACATTGAAAAGCCGTTGCACCCAAAACGAGTCACTGTTTGATGCGGATTTTGGTCCGAAGGCATAATTGGGCCATTTTTCTTCGAAAATGGACAAGGGGTGGCCGTTACAGTCAATGGCGATCGTTATCGGGCCATGTTGAACGAATTTTTGTTCACAAAAATTGAAGAGGAGGATATTGGCAACATTTGGTTTCAACAGGACGGCGCTACGTGGCACACAGCCGAAGCTACACTCGATGTTTTGCGCCCTGTTTTTGAAGATCGCATTATCAGCCGCAGAGCTGATGTCGTTTGGGCACCTCGGAGCTGCGATTTGACACCGTCGGACTATTATTTGTGGGGTGCCGTCAAAGATAAGTGTTACGCCGACAAGCCAGAGACAATTGACGCTTTAAAGGACAATATTCGTAAAGCCATTGGTGAAATACAGCTGCACATAATCGATACTGTGTTTAAAAATTGGACCGATCGTGTAGGCTACTGCATGACCAGCCGAGGCAGCCATTTGAATGAAATTATTTTCCATTTTTAACCGGAAAGATTGTACTTTTAAATAAAAAAAAATTGTTTTTTATAGAATTTTCAAAAAAAAAAGTTATTTGGCGGACTCTGTATAATCATATACATACATGTTGTAGGGATTTTGGGAGAGACAATTTTTTAACGCATGGGAAAAAAATGGGAATTATTTTGGGCTACGTAAGGACTTTGCAAAAAGTGTATAAGATCACTGGTGCCAAGTCAAGTCTTGAGCTTTTAGGAGAGAAGGTAAAGATAACGCGATTCCTTTTCCCCTCTCTCCTAAAAACTCATAACTTGACGAGTAAAACTTGGCGTGTGTCAACCGGCACTAAATGCTGTAGGGCTGCCACTTTCTAGTAATTTCACCATGACCATGTTGAAATAAAAATTGTCTAAACTTTTTTTTTATTTCATTTACATTTATTATTGACTGTTATAGCTGTTATAGGTTCCCAAGGAGGGGCAGCTCGGGTATTATTATATCAAAGGGGGAAAAGTTGTTACATTTTATACTTTTTTCGTCTGTATAGTTTATTTAATTTGTTTTTTTCAACCAATATGAATTAAAGACCTGCACAGATACATCTGTTTATATCTGTTTCTGTGTGTTTTCTAAAGTGGATATGTAGGGATGAGTGCTCTTGTGTTTCTGATATAAGTTGATATTGATATGAATTGTAAAAGAGTGGATGTAAGTTGATACAAAAGCGAAAGAGAGTATCATATCTGTTAATATCTGCTTCGCAAAAGCAGATACTAGTGGATACTGATGGAATACAATAAGTTACTTATTGTACGATGCCGTTATTTTCAATTATTTTTCAACGAAAAAGAGCGTGAATGTATTACGACCGAAAAAAAAGCCAAACAAAAAATTTTACAAAAACAAAATCCACAGGCTGCTTGTACTATGGTCGTACAAATTGCCAAGCAACAACAACACTACAAGTTACGTATTATACCTACGACGAAAATACAAGTGGAAGCGCTTGCAATCTTTCTTGATGAGCAGCACGATTAGCCTTTGTGTCTGCTGCGTACATGATTTGTTCTTGTAAACATGTGTATGCTGCTTTTTTTAAAGCAAACATTTTTGAAGATTTTAGTAGCGGTAATATTTTTTTTCTTAAATTCTTTGATGCCTATGGTTATTTTGTTAAAAAGACATGTAGACAAAAATTATTGTAAAAAAAAATTACTGAACACATGTAATTTGTTTTTGTAAAAAAAACTTGGGTTTTTACCAACCAAAACTATTTTTTTCGTTTAAAGCATTTTCTTAAATATTTAAACATTTGAAAATATTAAAAAAGAAGTATGCTACATTTTGTGTGGAAATAACCTACATACATAAAGGCAAATGTTACAGTAAGTATAATTGTTGGGTTAGAAAAATTAAAAAACGCACCGAAATTTAAAAAAAAATAGCAATTCATATTAACGTTTTGAAATATTTTTATTTTGAAAAAAATTGTTTGACTAATAGTTGAATTTGAGCCCTAACCGCGAAAATAACGTAAGCGGCATCATTTTAGATTTTTGTTTTTTTCTAAATAAATGACTTTAACGATTTTATGGCAAAAACTATTTTATCCAGGGACCCTATAAAGGAAACGACAAAAAATCATATAAATACAGTAGTTTTGACTTAGCTGCACAATCTCCTTTGCACGATTTTTTGTGCAGGTAAATCAAAAATGCAGTTATCTTAAATGCATTTACCTGCCTAAATGTGCAGGTACACAATTGTGGTTACCTGCACAAAAGTGCAGCTAAAGTAAAGTGTTTGATTTAAAAGTAGAATAAAAAAAATAATTATTTTTTTAATACATAAATTTATATTTTATTAAAATTTTATTTCAACCCAGGAGCTTACTGGGAATCTCACAGAGTCTTTTGATCGTCGACGAGCTCATTTTTTAATTGCAGACGATTCCTAGCACGGGAGAAACTGTTACACGTGCTGATTCGTATGAGAGATTCTTCCATAACACAGCGAAAAACGCTTATATTAATCGTAAAGGGAATCGTTTATGATGTGTGTTGAGATTATCTAACGAGTCTTTCAAAAAGCATGCTAAGAGTCGTATGATACTCATGTAGGTATTATTTTACAACTCATGAAATACTCAGCCGTATGACTAAGCTACCTAAATAATGGCATCAGGCGTATTTTTCATACCAAAACTTCTAATTTTCATACAATTTCTATAAAACAAACCTTAAGGTCGCGAAATCAACACCATCCTGTCGGAAAATCCTTTTTTGCAGATCCTTAGGTCGGTTTGTTTTATTAAAATTGTGTTGGCAATAGCATTTTCATACTTCAAAAACTGTCTTATTTAGGTAGCTCAGTAATTATTATACGACTCTTACAGAGAGTCCCAAAAGGTTCATTTCAAGATTTAAAGACGAGCGTGTCAAAAAATAAATAAAAAAATAAATACATTAAAAAAAGATTTAGATGTTTTTGTTACTCGTCAGATAATCACCAGAAGATTCTTTTAGGAGTTGTATATTAAAAGAAACATTAACAAAAACAATGAGAATTCACAAAGAACATAAAACATAAAAAAACAAAATGATTGCGATTTATATTTTTATAAACAGCTTAAATTGGATATTTATGTGAAATAGTGGCCACCATACATTTTTATGTGTGCAGCTAACTTTGATATTTTGTATGAAAATATTTTAAAGCTGCCCAAAAATATGAAAAATGTGCAGGTATACAAAATGCACGTAAACAAGGATTTTGAAGAATAATTCCGGAAAATATTTATTTTGGGCAGTTAAGTCAAAGTGCAGCTAACTTTGATTTTTTGTATGAAAATAATTTTAAAATGCCAAAAATTTTGTGCATTTATCTGAAATGTGCTGGTATAGAAAGTGCACATAAAAAAGGAATTTGTATGGAATTAGAAAGAATAATTCCAAAAATTATCAATTTTGTGCAGTTAAGTCAAAAGTGCACGTAAACAAAAGGCAGTTAAGTCAAAACTACTGTATAACCATTAATATTGATGAATTATAGGTACCTAAAGGTTAAAAATTACAATTATCATTTAATATATATATTTTATTCTGGTTATCGTAACCAATTAAAGTAAAAAATTTTTTTTTTGGTTATACCTTCATAAATAACCATTAATTCAACTAAAAAATTTTTTTGGTTACAAACAACTATTAAACCAAATAATTAATTTTTTGGTTACAAATAACCATTTTAACAAATAATAAATTAATTTGGTTACAAATAACCATTAAAACAAGTAATTTATTTTTTGGTTACAAATATAAATTATACATAAGTAAGAAAGTATAGTCGGTTACTATTTGGGACCCTTAGGCAATAATTTTTCCGGCAAAAGCAAAAAAACTGTTTTTAAGTAAAGACGGTGATTCTAGCGGTTTAGAATTGCCTCTCAAGTCACGCACAACAGTTGACACGTTCACTCCTTCTTCTTAGTCATCGAAATAATAAATGCACGGAAATAATCATACATATAAATACCCTAGAGGGAAGCGAACTGACACTGAAGTAGTCCCTTGATAGGTCTTTGGTGGTAGGGACCGGTTCCAGTTCTAACACTTTATATGAATAAGACCTATCACTTTTACATGGGGTTGTCATTGGAGGGGAAATACTATGTAGTATTATTTCAATAAAACTAGTCTAAGAATTAAATTTAAGAGCCAAATTTTAAAAATTACCAAAAAATGTGTCACATCACCGCTGAAGACTGTTCTGAAATTCATTACTTTTTCTACCTTTTTGTTCTTTATAAACCAGTTAAGGGATTGGATCTTCTTTCACTGGTCATGAGTCCTTTCTTTTTGTACTTGTTCTATTTTCACAAATCCCAGGACCAGTCGCTTGGACCAATTGACACAAATTTTCCGCAGGTTACATATGCACAGAAAAAAATATCTGAAGAAAATTTTTAACCTGTGTCGTTGTTAAAAAAAATCGCTTGTTTTAATGGTTATTTGAAACCAAATAAATTAATTATTTTTTAAAATGGTTATTTGTAACCAAAAAATTAATTATTTGGTTTAATAGTTGTTTGTAACAAAAAAAAATTGTGGTTGAAGTAATGGTTATTTATGTGTAACAAAACAAAAAAATGTTTTTTACTTTAATTGGTTACGATAACTAGTTTAAAATATATGTAACGATAATGGTTAAAAATAACCAAATGAAAATAAAAGGAATTTTCCAGTAAACTCAAATAAAATACAATAACCATTATGTTTGGTCCCTGATTTTATCGTGAGCAACAAATTTAATACAAAATTTATATGAATTAGAATAAAAAAAACTCTCACCTATAAAATTTATTTTGGTGCTTACGTTATTTTCGCGGTAAAGGCTCGAATAATAAAAATGTTTCACACGAAATGACAAACTAAGTATACCCAGCTAGTTGTGGAGGAGGGTATACATAACAAAAAGCCAATAAAAAACCACACATGTTACACACACACATACACTGTGTGTTGTGCTGTGGCAGTACAAATTGCCGAGCAACAACTGCAACACAAGCGAGAATCGTTGTTATCAGGCCATATTTCACGATTTTTGGCGATATTTTCCTCTAAATTATCAAAGTGCCTATTTTTTGAGAAATACTTACAACACGGTAATTTTTGGTTTGTTTTATATATATTACACTACGCTAGTTGGAAAAACAGACAAGCTGGGCACCTGGCGTTTTAACCTAATTCGGATACGTTGAATCCAGTGGTGCTCGCCGTTTTTAAGATTGGCTCTGGTTTTCGAGATATACCGTTATTTCGAAAATGGAGGAGGTTGCACAACATACACCTATTAGCGTAACTCAAAAACGGTTTAGTTTACTGAAATTACTAAAAAAAACCGAAACTCCGCAATTTTTTTTGTTTTGTTTGCAGCTTCGTTTTTTATATGTCTGCAAAAAATTAGAAGCCTTGCTGCATTTTTTAATTTTTTATGAATTTTTAAAAAACAAAAATTTCGAAATTTTGATAAAAAAATTAATTTTTTTTCAATAAAAAAAACTATGTTTCAAAAACGACTGCTCACATTAGAAATAAGTTTTACTTTTCTTAAAGGAAATTTTATCGCAAAAGCGTGTTTGAGTTACGCGAACATATGTTATGCAACCTCCTCCATTTTCGAAATAACGGTATATCTCGAAAACCAGAGCCAATCTTAAAAGCGGCGAGCACCGCTGGATTCAACGTATCCGAATTAGGTTAAAACGCTAGGTGCCGAGCTTGTCTCAAAAAAAAGTGTAAATTTCTTGCACAGTGTTATTAATTTTGGGCAACTTGTTACATTACAAAGAGACAACTGTTATTAATTCAGCGCTTATATCTACTTAAGGAAAAAATGGTTATATGTATTCCATATATGCAGTATTTGTATTGTATGTCTAACCATGCAAAAACATTTTGAGAAATATACAACTACATATGAGGGGCTTAAGGCACAAGGGGAATCGATCTAAAGAAATCCACCCGTACGGTTGGCTGTCTGTGTAAGCCTTGTAGGCAAAGTTCAAGTCGCAATTTTGAAGATAAATTGCTGAAATTCGGTACATAGGTTCTTATTGCCCTAAGAATTAAGCCTACGATAAATGGTAATAACATTGACCTGAATCTTAACTTTATAATATTATTTTTTTTCCTGGGTCCATGATTGCCCATTGGTCCCAAATAAGGTACACTCTTGAAAAGTTGTCTAAATGATGTGGTGTGGAGTATCATAGGGTCGGGATTGGAGAACTTTACTTTCTTATTTGTTTAAATTGGATATTTGTACCCAAAAAATAAAAAAATATAACCAGAAAAAAATATATTTTTTCCAATAGATATTTGTAACAAATTTGGTTATCATTAACCAAAAAAAAAATAAATTTTACTTTCATTGGTTACCACCAACAAAATAAAATATATATAACGATAATGGTTAAATATTCCCAATTGAAAATAAAGGAATATTTCTCGTAACCTTTACAAAAAATAATATATGCAGTAATTATTTTCAGTCCCTGAGTTATTTTTTTATTTTAAGAACCAACAAGTCCATATAAAACAGTCATTTTTCAACGTAAAAATAAAAGGTAAAATTTAACTCTTAAAAAGAGAGTTTTATTAAGCCGTCATAAATTAAAACTCAGTTGAGGAATAAAATATCGAATAAAACTGTTAAAACGAGAATTTATTCAGCCGTCAAAATATAAAACTCATTTCAGGAGTTTGATTTAAACCAGCATTTTATTCAACTAATTTTTTGTACATTAACAACCAAAGCTTGTCGCTGGTCAGATCACTACAATTTCAACGTAAAAATAAAAAAGAAGAAAAACATAATGAGTATTTTAGACGTAAAAATTAAAATCCTTAAAAGAGTTGTATTTGTTGATGGTGTGAGTTCTATTTTAGGGCGAATATGTTATGATTGCGGAAAAAACTCTGTTTTTAAGAGTTTATCCAAACTTTTATTTTTTCGTTGAAAAATGATTTTTAACTGTGGAGTTAAGATTTTTTTTTCTAGATCACCATAGGTTCTTAAAGAGAACTTTAGAACAAACCTATTGGTTGACTCCGTTTTTAAGCTAACATTTTATGGATAACTCTTATTTACGGTCCTTGCGATTTTTTAATTAACTAAAATTTATTTCTTAAAAGTTTATTTTTATTAATTTTTTTAAAGCATTAGGTAATGGTTAATTGTTTTGCTTTTTTATTTTTGTTAATGTTTTATTGTGTTAAAAATCGTAATAGTAATTTGCCGATTTTTTTATTTAATTTAATTTCTGATTTGTTTTTGAAAATATGCCGATTTCTTACCAAAACGATCTGGCACCCCTGGTTGAGATCGTATACAAGTTTTTATAAACTTTCTTATTTTCATAAACTCGCCAACAATATTTTAAAATACAACATAACACCACAGATATTGTAGAAATACTTATGGTGACAACAGATATTTGTAAGCAAGAAAAAAATGTTATGTCATACTCAATACAAAACCATAAGCAACAGTTTTTGTTTTTAAGATATGGTGAGTGGACAAAAGCAAAACCATACAATATCAGTTACACTCATTCTCTCATTTATATCAGTAGTAACAGATAAATATCTGGTGTATCTGTTTCAACAATACTTACTGATACACTCGTGCAGGTCTTTAATATGAATCTATTAAAGAAAGCACTTGAAATTTGATACTTTTTTTATTATATAGCATTTTTTTATTAGCAAAAAAAAGTAAAAGTGAAAACTTGTAACTTGTGAACAAGATTTCCACTTTTCATCCCTAAATTTCCTTCATGTAGTTTTTTTAAAATACAACTCTAATTAAAATCTTAAAGATTAGAAAACTTAAAAAAAATTGTGAAAAATTTCTTAACGTATTTTGTGACGTTTTATTAGAAATTATTTTCACACTATTATAAATTTTTAATTCATGTGAGTTTTTGACATGTCGTAATTATAATGTAAATGGGCCTCAATTAGAATACGATGACAGGCTATGCAGATGGCTAAAAAGTAGATCCGCTCCCTTCAATTCTAAGTTGGCTAAGTCAAGAATTCATAAAATTACTTTAAGGAAAATTTTTTTATTTTTTAAGTGTTGGTTTATTTAATGATTTAACACTGGATCTGTGGACTTTAGCCCCAGTTCAAAAAGATAGATAAAAAAACACCATAACTATCATGAACAAGGGTTTTATTTAAATAATTCTCACAAAATTTTCCAAATTTATTAGCGCTAATATATGAAAGGTAAATTCAAAGACAGTCCTTACAATTAACATAAATTTTCCACGTCCTAATTAAAAGTCGAAAATGAATAAAACATTTTTACTAAATAAATTCAAGTGTCTTTTTGATATGTTTTTTTTTATCATACAACATTCGCTTTAATGTGGTTTTAACGGCAATAAACGAAATAATATTTGACCGGAAATAATAAGGAGGGGACATTAATCATCGTTTAAATTGCGGAAAAACTATAACAATTCGTGTTGACGTGTTGTTAAACATTTTAATTGTAATTTACAAGTATTTGGTTTCCTGCAGACATTAATAAAATAAACTGAAAAGAGCAGTTTAATAAAATAGAGAACCAAAAAAAAAAAAAAAAAAAACTGACAACATAAAACATGCAGAAAATCAACAGTCATTTACCTGTGAAATTTATTTAAATGTGCTCGTGAGTGTGTGTGTGGAATTAGGCATTTCTGGTGTTATAATAAAAACTTTACGAGTTCTATTTAAAATGCGAACTTTTTTTTATTACTTTATTAAAAAGGGCATGTAATAACTATAAAGTTTTGGTAACTTTTTTTGATATCAAGTTTCTTGCAGAACTTTTAATACGAGAAAAAAATTAAGCTCTCCCAACAAACACGAAAGTTTAATTTCAAATTGAAAATTGTTTGAAATCAAACCCTTTCTCAAACAACAAACGTGTGCAAATGAGTAGGATAATAAGAGGACATTTTTTGCAAATCGAGAAATTCATTTATTTTCAACATACTTTCAAACTTTATTCTCAAATGTTTTTAAATGTGAATTGTAATTCAATGTGAAACATGAAATAAAATAAAATTTTGTTTTGTAAATATGTATTTTGTTGATTTTTTTATAATTTAAATTCACATACATGTGATTTTTATTCATGTATAATCGCTGCTAAAGGATTCAAACAGAATTGAGTCATCAACTTCAGGCAAAATTCCTAAAGGCCATGTCAGATAAAACTTTTGCTTTGCGTTGCATTAGAGATTCGCTTTGACATCTTAAATGAAATATTCGTACTTATACGAATCAAGTCACATAAAGTACTTCAAACGCAGAGCGAAGCGAAAAGTTAGGCAACTCTCATCTTTTTGTTCGCTTCGACAATATTGCAATATTTAAAACATCGATTTGAAATTTTTACAGAATTATTTTCTTGCACTATTTAACCATTTAAAAGTTACTGCATTAAAAAAAAGTTTAAAGTCAAATAAGGACCAGTCTCACATACATACATTTAGCATCAATGTTAGAGTAGGAGTCGAAGTTGGTGTCGGACTCAAAAAATTTCAGCGGTAAGGAGTTAGAACTTTTTTGACGACTCCACAGCCCTGCAGTTAACTAACACGTGTTTCCTCCACGATGATTTGGCAAAACAGACTGAGTAAATGACAGCCAATTCGAAAGATGCAGCTTTATTTTAATTATTTTTTTATTTCGGAACTCTCTTATTGGAAGACGCTTTATAAATTAAGTTACGTTTATTTTTGTCAAATAATCCTTTAACTAACCGGAGGAGAAAAGAAGAAATTAAAAATTCCAAGTTACAGTGAAACATTTATAAAAAAAATTTAAAAATATTTATCTGCAAGACCTTTAAATCTAAAGCAAATTTTTTATTACAAAACATTTCCGGCAATAAAGGAAACGTTGTATACGCTCTAGGGAATAAAAAAGACCGGAAAACTAAAAACATTTACCCATGAAATAACATTTGTTGTATTTTTTTTTTGTAAACATTCAGGTATGTAAAAAACCGATTTTTTGAACAGCAGAACTTTCACCTCAGTGGATTCGTAAACAAGCAGAATTGCCGTATTAGGCAGAGCTGTCAGATTTTTTTGAGCTCCATCGCCAAACCTGATGTCAGAAATCGCCAAAAATCGCCAAACCTCAATTTTATTCAGTTTTTGTAACAATTTTTTTTTATCAAATTTATTTTTCTTTTTTTTTTAAATTAAATTTTGCATACAAAAAAAGCAAGTATAATTTTGCAGCCAAAAATCGCCAAAAACTAAGAAAAAATACAAAAAAGTCGCCGAATGTAAATTTGGTTTTGTTTCTCTTTTTTTTTGAATAACATAAAATGAAGATCATATATTCGGTTAAAAAACAAAAATTAAGAAAACAAGTCTAAAGATCGTTCACTTCAGTCTCACCGATTTTGGACCTATTAGAATTAAATAGTGACTGAATATAAAATTCACTTCAAATGATAACAAAACAAAAATCATGTGACAAAAAGTTTCAAGGTTTTTTTATATTATTAATGATAACACAAAATGACAAACTGGTAAAAAATTGCTGAAATAATCACCCTTGTTGTGTTTGGCTTATTTAAAATAGCCTACGACTGTTTGGTAATAGATTGAAGGAAATAAGTTCACGTTCTCTTTAATCTTTTACAAAATAGTCGTAGGCGTATTCAAAATACTCCAAACACAATAAGGGTGAATATAAATGGTAAAAATAGCCAAGTAAATCGCCAGTTATATCAAAAATCGCCATAAAAGTCGTCAGTCGCCAAATGGAAAATCCCGCCGCCAAACACATTTCAAAATCGCCACGTTCGGCGAGAAATCGCCATATCTGGCAGCCCTGGCATTAGGGCAAATAAAAATCCACGAGTGATTGTAACAAAGCCGATGCATTCACAAAGAGCGACTATTTGGTGCGGTTTATGGGCAGGCGGCATCATCGGGCCTTAATTCTCCGAAAATGAGGTCGGCCAAGCTGTTACCGTGAATGATGTTCGCTCTCGCGAGATGATAACGGACTTATTTTGGCCAGAAATTGAGGATATGGACCTGGCCAATTTGTGGTTCCAAGGCGATGGTGCAACTTGACACACAGCCAACGAAACAATGGCCCTTTTTTGCGCAAGAAACTCAATGGCGTTGCGATTTGACACCGTTAGACTTCTTTCTTGGGGGATATTTAAAAGAAGAAGCGTACATTAATAAGCCAAGCACAATTCAAGAGCTAAAGGATGTGCTAATTTGGCACATTAACGACATTGAACCTCAACTATGTCTCAGAGTCATAGAAAATATGGACCTTCGGAAAGAGGTATGCAACCGAAGCCGTGGCGAGCAATTGGCCGTAATTTTTCACACAAATAATTGTCATAGATCCCTTTATTTTCGCAACCCCTCGAAATCGTTACTTGATTATTTAAACTTAGTTTAGTTAAGAGTATCCTGCTAGAAAGTTTAACCAAAGTAATTCCTTAGTTTAGTTAATTTTGCGCCTTTAAACAGGATGTTTTTAAATCTTTATATTATTCTTTATATATTATTTTAAAATTGTCGGTGTCATTTATATTTTACTCGATTATTCAATTCAAAATCCCTTTCCCCTGTACAAACATTGCCGGTGCTGTAATTACTGTGCACACAAATCCTTTAGAATAGATTCATTTTCAACAATAAACACTACAAAAATAAATGTAATTTTCAAATCGATTTAAATTAGAGTTGAAAATCGTTTAAGAAAAAACTAATACGCTCTTCCGTACATACATTTATATGTACATACATACTTACAAAAGTACAAAACTACACACGTGGAAACGTTTGAATACACATGAATAGTTTAATATTTTGTTCAATATTTTATTGATTTCCTCGATTTTTGCTGTTGCTGCTGTTGTTGTTGTTGTTGCTGCCTTTGTTGTTTTACACAGTCGGAGTCAGTCAACGATTTAATTGACATGTTTTCTGTATGAATGTCAAATATTTCTGTTGTTTTTGTTCTTTAGCCACGTACATAAAAAAAAATAAAAAAAAAACAACTGAAAGTGCTTTATTCGGCTATGCCGAATCTAATACACCTTTCACAAACTTTGGGAAAGCACAATTTTATCTACCTAGATTGATCTGTATCGTGCCAAAACCCTTAGCCCGGAGGAGCCAATTTGGCTGATTTAAGAAATAAGGGGTTTTCAACAAGAACTTTTCTTTTTAATTGTGGCAACACCAACAAAGTAGATGTATTGGCAATTGCTACAATGAATTCAATTTTGCTTGAAAATCTCATTAAAATAATTAAAATCCACTATGGAAATGGTGGTTCTGTTAAAGTTGCATTTCGTAAAATTCGTGATATTTTCGGACAACATAATCGTCCTTCTGAGACCGCTCAGACAAAATTTTCCAACACCAAGAGGACGATGCCACGTGTCGCGCCAATGAAACGATTATTTTATTGCAAACCAAATTTCCCAATCGCATAATTTTACGAACACCAGCTGTTAGGTGGCCAGCCAGATTGTGTGATTTAACACCGCTGGATTATTATTTGCGGGACTATGTTAAGGGCAGAGTCCCTTATACGGAGCCAATCGATTTGATTGCAGCTTTAAACTCAAAATCCGTAATGTAATTAGTGAAATATACTCGCCAGAGTGATTTAAAATATCAGCGTGCTCGTGGTGGACATTTGCAAGATATCAATTTTCTTTCATAATTGCCGAATTTTTCTCTTCGTAATATGTACAATAAAAAGTTGAATCATCCTCACCTGAATTTTTTGTCTTATATTGTTTTTGAAAACAAAGTTCTTGTTGAAAACCCCGATAAATGAACCAAATTCGGTCAATTTACCTTTTACGATATGGGCGCATTGCAATCGTGCCAAAAATGGGTGCATATTTGTGTGGGCGGCAGGTGAAATAATAGCTAGATTTTCTTGATTTTAAAATTTCATACACTACAATTTAGTCAAGCAAGTTTCGGCCCCGTCTCACTAAAATCATTAACGCGGTAGGACGCTTGAATGGTGGCCAGGTGGAAAACACCCAGAGAAAAAACAATTTAAAATCAATAAAAACCATATGGAATCAAAAAGAAACTTTAACGAAAGTCTAGTAATGTTGAAATTTTTTATTAAAATATGGAACATTATTAATTTAAATAAACACTAAATACAGCTCCTTAATGTTTGGTTCGGTAGATTTGTGGAAAACACAAACGCTAATAGTGTTTGTGTAGAAAATCTTTAAAAAAAAAACGTTTCCCTATTTGTGATCTTTTGAATACAAAAATATTACTGTTTTTATCCAACTGAACAAAAGATGAGAACATTTTATTGCGTTCGGTTTTCTTTTTGAACCACAAATCATGGCGCAGCCATTAGTGTTCGTTCGTTTCTGTTGTGCTTAGCGCCCTTTTGGCTGGTAAAAAACAACCAAAAATTTTTCTATAAAAACAAAAGGCACTTACGAAAAAAAAAAAAAAGTCAGCAAAATAATTTTACACCAACAAAACATACACAATACATGCAAGCTGTTCGTGCTGTGGTCATTGCTAAAATTTTTTGTTTGTTCATTTCTTTATCAATGTAAAACAAGAAACATTATATAACATTAAAATGTAATGTTTGTTTACAGTACCACTCCCATTTTTCTATTTTTTTTTTAACGAAGAACAAAACATTATATGTATAATGTTCGCCTCTTTCTTGAAAATATGTAGTTACGAACGGTATAAAGGCTTGTGTTCGTCTACACAATCACTAAAAAAAAATAAATATAATTTTTAGGTGTGCGAGCCGAACACTAAATATTGTACTGTTTATTTTCAAACACTGATTTCGATAATTTTAATATGAAAACAATATAAAAATAATATGTTTCGTTACTGAATTCTTTTAGAAAAATATTGCCGTCTTATTGAAACAATGTGGAAAAGTTTTTACAAATATATTTTTTTATTTAATAAATAAAAATGAAACAATATTGAGTTAAGAATGAAACAATTTAAAAATTAGGTTATTCAGTTTTGATTTAATATTGTAGCGCTATGAAATTGAAAATGTACGCTATTGATACCAGGTTAAAAATATTTTGAATTGATGCAAGTATTTATTTAGTTTTTTGAGTCATTCGAATATGATACTTCGACTAAAGGGGATGCCGCTGTTGAAGTACTATTGAGACTGCTTATTTAAGGCATGAGTGTGTCTGCGTTATCTTCAACTCCAAACTAAAAATAATTAAAAAAGAGCAATTCAAACTCGATAAGGTAGCATAAAGGACAATAACTACCTTTTCCTTTCTCCTATGAGAAGAATAGCCTCCCTAATAACCGCTTTTTCTAAACATTGCAGGCTATCAAAAGCAACATTGGCGTATAAGCTAGTATATTAACGCTTGGTTCTTCGCCTAATGTCTCCACTAGCCATCAAAGGATGCCAGGAAATGATGTTGTGAAAGATTCTCCAAGACAGATTGATTAGAAACGCTGTTGAAACATGCCAAATAAGTCTAATGCTATGTTCACACTTGGGTTCTTAAACGCGTTGAAGCAATTCGGACGTCGTTAAGCTCTGATCACATCAAAATCGAGATGATTACCCATACATTAAAATACATTGGTAATCACTTCAAATGTACATGATTACAACTAAATCACTTCATTAATCACATAGAATCATCTGAACATACAGCAAACTGAGTATAATGTAGAATCGGCCATCATGAACGTACCCCTCACTTCTTAGTGGTTTTTTTTTGTCCTTAAATAATTCATAAATTTCTGTTTTAAATAATCTTCTGATTACTTTATTAAAGTATTTTTATACATTTTTAATACTTTAAAAAATATATATTTGTTTGTTGTGGTTTTTTCCTTATCAACTGACATCTTAATCATCTTAAAAGTTGCATAAACGCATTTAAAAACCCAAGTGAGAACATAGTAAACCATGATGAGTCTATGCGTAACACTTACATCATGTTAGTGTTAATGCTAAGCATTTCATGTCAGTTGTAGACTGGGTGTTACTTTAGTTAAAATGCAAACTTACCTTTTAATAGCCTATTTACACTTGAGCACATCTTAGAGGAATGCGTGGAAGATGTTGAAAATGAAAAGAACTTGTTTACATTTGTAACATCTTTCATCTTTCATCATAAAAATATAATATATATAATAGTGTGACACTAAAATAATCGAAAGATTTTGAATGAAACAACATGAGATAGGAACATCTTTTAAAGATGAAGAAAGATGTTGATTTTTAGCCCTGTATAATTCTTATGGGAAGATGTTATTATCTTTGCGATAAGATGTAAGATGTGAGCAAGTGTAAAAAGCCTATTAGTAAGGGAAAACATCGGACAATCCAGCCTCTTGCAACCATTCGATTGATTTTTCGGTATTTTCTTCATCTTCATCTGCCGATGTGTGACTCAATGCTTTAGGTGTTGTTTCAGAGTTTGTCTTGTTATTAGGATTTAAAATGTGTACAACTCTATTCTTTAATATGCTTACTTCCTCTTGGCCTTTAGAGAGGACCATGTTACCCGATATCGATGTTTCATGATCTGCCAATTTATTTCTGTGTACAATAATCCATCCACTAAATTAAATTTCACCACAATTTTTTTAAAGCGTCCACAACACACAATATTTCACTACCTTATAAAGAAGGAATCAGCTGATATGGTTAACACCTTAATTTAAATAGCTGCCATATCAATTTTAAAATGTTTCTATTTAATTCAACATTTTGCAATTTAAATTCCAACTTGATTTAGAATTAAATGAAATAAAAATCTTAGAATTATATAAAATTTAAAAAAACAATGTATCCCACTGAATTAATTAAAACTTTATTAATCTAAAGTTGAACATTTTGATTTAATGCATTTCAATATTAATTTTCTATAACAAAAATTGAAAATTATTGAATTTATTGGAATTGAATAAATTCAAGATTTATAGGTAAGAAATTAGAGGCAGTCATGGTATTCTGCTCATATCTCAGTCATAATGCACGGAAACAAATGTCTTCGGAAACCCATTTCAACAGACAGAAGAACATCGTTAAATCAACTTTTCAACGCATAAGACACTCAAAGGTGTAACATAAACATTGTTGAAATTACAAACGGAATGACAAACGTTTACATGTGTGTATACTCCTTCCACCTTTGGTGAAGGGTATAAAAAGTGTTTGTCTACGATTAATTCCCAGGATTGTCATACAAAAAGTAGCGGCACCAAAATTAGCGGCAATGATGGATGAGGGATGAGTTCGAGCCAGGGAGTATTAAGTTTATATTACACACCTACAACAAGCTGGCATGACGTTTCGTGAGAACAACAATTGAACATATTTTTTTTTATTGCAAGTTGGTGTTCAATGAACAGCCGTTAACACGCAAGGACAAATTCTTTAATATTCCAGCAGGGTAACCACTATTAAAATTCAAAATGGCACTCGAGATGAAGCAAAACTACCCGATTTAAATGAAATTACAGCTGATATAAAAAAACTTTCACAAAAAATTCATTTTAAATTTCATGCTACGTATTTAGATTCTTTAATTTAAAATAAAAAAAATCAGGTTTGTGACAGAAATCGATTTGGAAAAAGGAACGATTTTAAACCAAATATTTCGTTTTGTAAAATTATATTACAAATGTCAATTAAACTGTATTTCGGGACAAAAAATTGGAGTTTAATTCATAAATGGAATCTAAAATTGCTTGAAATTCATCACACTTTTTAAAATTGATCGTCTGGAAATGGATCGATTTTCATCACAAACCTGACTGTAGGTGCATATACACGACATGTTTTTTAACATCTGACTTGTAAAATTTCCCAATGCAAAATACATACATACATACATGACGTGTGTTACCTTTATAACAATGCAAAGTCATCTGATAAAATTTCAATCAGAGCGTGCTCTTTTTTCTTCTGATAAAACACAGATTACTAAACAGATATGTCACGAGATGGAAGATTTTGCGTTCTTCGAAAGCTGCCCTTTTTGCATTTCTTTTTGCATCATCAACTTTTATGATGCAATAGAATAAATACAAATTTATTAAGTTGAAATTTATTTTCAAAACTGTTGTAAAAATTAACTTTTAAGTTTACCACAGCACGAGTAAATAATATTTAAGTTAGTAAATAACATTATAAAACAAAATAATATTGAAATTTTTAATTAGGCTAAAGGTGTTATGATACTTGCTATTTTTTGTATTGGATTTTTTTAGGATTGACTGAATGAAACAACAAATGCGAGAAAGAACAAGAAATACAATTTGATAAAATGTAAACAAAACAAACAATACTGCCCACGTTTTTTCCCCACAAAAAACCGCCATTAAAGTTAAAAATCGCAAAAAAAAAAGTTAAAAACCGTTTCTTTCGATCAAAAACTAAAAAAATTGGCAACAGTGCTAACAATTAATCTGGAAATGTCAATTTTAAGTTAAAAAATTTTATATTTTTTTTGACAGTCTTAGATTATTTATCGATAACACATGTATATTTGTTTGACATTTCAAGATTTTTTATGATGTAATCATACTCTTTACACTTAGTCAGTTTTCCTATGCAAATATATTTGCACTGTTCTCCAATATAGAAAAAATACAAAAAATAGCAAGTATCATAACAGCTTAAATAAAGTTCATCAAATTTAATTTTTATTAAATTTTTTTTTTTTTATGAAGAAAGGAATTTTGCCTTTTTCACACGTCGTTTTTTTTACTTTGGTTGCTGTAATAACTAATTGCGAAAAAAAACAGAGACAATGTCAGTAGCAAATTACATGTATGTATGTACGTTTGTGACCGTATATTTTTAACTTTACATATGTAAGACAGCAATTTTGACAGTCATGCACATGTAGATTTGAAAAGTTGACAACTCAGATGTAAAAAAAATGTCGAGTACATGTACCTTTATAAAAAATTAAAGCAAATTAGTAAGTCATGGTCTAGACTTGCAATTTTTGTTGCACCAATTCTTGTGTTTATTGGTGAGTGTGGGTAGAAGATTGGGGTGGGGTCAGTTTCATGTACATATGTACTCTACAATTATGTTTTGTTTTGTAACTCTCACACTTTTCAACTTTAAGTTTGCTGTAGGTGTATTTGTATTTATATGTAAAATATAAAAAAGGAGAAGAGGAAAGACAAGATCAAAATACAAAAATTGCAATACTAGAATCTCATAATCTGGACACTAATGCAATTTCAAAGCAAAATTAAAAAAAAAAATTGCAAGTCTGGACGATGGCTAAGAAATAAAACAAATTGAAATGTGAAACACAGTAAGCCACATTTGGCTGCATATACATCGATATGAAGGGAAGGTTAAAAATGTCCATTGCCGTGTCTTTGTATGCCCGCTTTAGTAAACAAATTCCTAAATGAATTTCGGACAAATCAGTTTAACAAATGTTAACGGTCCTAAATATTTTATCAACTTTCTTAATATTGCAAACATATCTTCTCCCAGGTTATTTTTTTAGTTTGAGTACCATTCTCCAGTAAATTTCTAAATCTCTATGAAGCTAATATTTATCGAAAACTGAAAATTTTTTAAACATCCCATACAATTTTTTTTCAATTTTGATTTGTTGTTATTCTAATGAAAATTGCGCCAAAACAATGCATAAATGAAGGACTTTTACCAAAAGTATAATCTGTGCTTTTATTATTCATATTATATGATGCGGCGGCAGCTCAGTTCAACTTTGGCCGAAAATTTTAAATGTGTAGCAGCAGCTCAATTTTGTCTGGGAAAAATATTAAAATGAATCCAATTCAAGCTGAAAATATTCCAAACAAAATTGGTTCTTTTATTTTTTCTCTCTCAAACTACATAGTGCACGACGGGATAAGCGATCTTGGGGGGAGAAAATGGCCTCAGAAGCCAAAGCTGCGGCGAATATATTCAGAACTAGGGTTCTATGTATATAGATTGCCAAAGGAGATCTCAGGTATTAACCGATCCACAGCTTATCCCCTGAAGGACCAAATGAGTGGTATTACCTCATATGTGGACCGGCAATTGGGAATATGGTCCGACTACTTCGCCGACATACTGTTTATACCGAAACCCACCACAACACTGCAATGCCAATATGTAACTCCCCACGCTAAACTAGGAGAAATACAAACCACAGCAAGTGATGCAGGTCTCCATATTAATATTGCAAAGAACAAGGCCTTGCGTTTTAGCGCCACCAACTCCAAAAAAGTTCCAAATAGACAACTTAGATCTTGAAAATGTCAATTGCTCGCTAGAGGATATTACAAATCGCATCGAAAAGGCCAACCAAGCATATGGGGCACTACAAAAAGTATGGAAATTACCCCAAATTCAGCTCAGGACCAAACTCCACCTCTTTTCATCTTACGTGCATAATGTTCTGTTTTATGGCTGTGAATCCTAGAACAACACAGCTAGCGACTTGCAATCCTTGCTGCTATATATTAATCGCTCGTTACGAAAACGATGTTTTCTCAAACAGAGACCTGTGGGAAAGAGCAGGTGAAACACCAACAAGTTTTCAGATATTCAATCGTAAATGGAGGTGGATTGGCCATGCTCTCAGGCGCACAAACGACAATATAGCTAGGATTGCAGCAAAGAACAAAGAATGGAACCCCCAAGGTAGTAGAAGAAGAGGCAGACCCGCTTACACCTGGAGGAGACAAATCGAAAGTGAAACAAATTCAATATGAAAGTCCTGGGCTGAATTAAAGCAACTAGCGCATGATAGATAACATTGCAAAAACGTTATTGTTACCCTTTGTTCCACCTTGGAAACATAGGAATCAATATATAAAATACATATTAAAAAGAAACGTTAACTGGACAACAAAAATATTCGGAAACAGTGGGTAAATTCACACTTCTCTCAAAAGCAACAATTTTTCTGCTAAAAAATCTTTTCTATGCGAAGAATTATCAACAAAATAATCTTGAAATTAAAAAAAAAACTTCCAAAAGAGGCAAACAAATTAAAGCGGTAATTCATAAGGCAACAACTACTTGACGTAATTATCCACTTAAACTTATGACGATAATCATCACAAACACTTTTTCTTTTCATAAAAAGCAAAAACAAAATGAAAAGCGAATGGTACAATGGAGTAGAGAATGAAATGGAAAACAGAACAAAACTTACAGCAACAATTAAACAGAAAACTTAATAGGATCAAGGTCGTATTTACGACAAAGGACAACAAAAATCATTTACATTAGAGAAAATACACATGCACGCATGGAATTAATGGTAAAACGAGAACAAAATAGAATTGGAATGAAAACCCAATTTGAAAAAATACACAACAGAAATGTCAATTTGAATGTAAACGACCACATGACATACCAACGACAACAACACCACTTATTTGAACAAAATACAATTACACACCCACACACTTGTGAAGTTACAGAAAACCATTAAACAAAAATTGAAACGGTTGTAGGTAAATGTAAAAATGTAATGTACATCCCAACATCACCCACTGTTCCAACCCAGCCCTCCCCTCCCCTAACATTCCGTTATACGGAATGTCAACAAAAACACATGTTTGGGTCAAAGTTAAATGGTTGTGGGACACGTTATTCCTAGCGGGTTAATTATCCGTCATTACCATAAAGCAAGAGAAAGTATGAGAATTTTTTAAAATGCAACTATCGCCTCTTTCCTGTATTGCGATGTATTTGTGCAAGGACTAGTTCAACGTGCTAATGGCCCATCACAGACTAGACTACTTATGTATGCTGGCGTAAAATGGCAGTTTGTAGGCAATCGAGGTGAAGGAAATGGTTTTTCGTTGGCGTAAAGTTTCAACCGGCTTCAACACCGCACAAGCAGCACAAAACTAATACATGCACATTTTCAAAAACAAATGAATGCAAAAAACACAAATACATACAAAGTTTTGTACACGTACACATTTTATGCCAGATAATTTTACTACAGTGTGTGATTGATGGAACAAAAATTGTTCGCTTAAAAATTAATCTAATGTGTGAAGGCTCAATAAGACGGAAGTGGCGACTGAAAGGAAATTCCATCTGCTATAATTTCTATTGTAACATAACATTTAACTGATGTGATCATTTGTTGGCCTTGACCTTAAAATATATACATTTCATTTAAATAGAACTGTTAAAATGCTTTGCTTGCATTTCTTAGAACCCTTTCAAACTCGGCGAGTTAGTTGCGCAAGTAACTTGCCGAGTACAACAAAGTCTGTACTTAATATTTTTTTCCTTACCTCGACCTTACCGCTGACGTCTACAAGCCAAGAGTTGCGCAAGAGACTTGCGCAAGTAACTTGACGAGTGTGAAAGGACCCTTAGTATCAGTTTTATATTATAAAGCGGGGGACACACACACAAAACAGTTTGATCCAGATTACAAAACATATGCTGCAGAGACTTTCTTAAATTCTCATCTGAAACCGACAGCATTCCTGTCCATACAATAAAACGTATGTTCTGTAGCATTTTAAATATTGTGAGTACTTTGCATCATTCTTCTTCCTCCTGCTGTCAATAACAAATAATAAAAAAGCATGTACAAACATGCTAATAAAAATAATAAAAAAAATATCTGAAGAACACCAAAGTAGGGTATACTTTATTAGAGTCTCAGAACAAACGGGATGTTCTAAAAAAATGTTGAAGATGGGCACAAAAAATTATAAATTAATTAATAAACGTGATTTTTGAATCACGTACGCTTCCGCTGATACGAGTTAATCAAAAATAGATTTTTTTAAAAAAACCCAAGTTAGTTCGTGAGTGCGTGATAACTTAATTTTTATATTCACACGCTCAATTTTTCAAATAACACTAGGCAACAAGGTTTTGGACTGTAGCAACCAAATGTCTTTCCTAGTGTAATTTGGTGGGCAGAATTCGAATCTGTAATTGGTTTTCTGTATCACGTCAGGTTTTCGAGATAAAAAAAAAAATGTTTTATTCGTTTCTTACATAAAAAATCACTAGTTTACTTGAAAATCAATGAATTTTCAAAAGTGAAAAGAGTTATTAGAACGTCGTTTGTATTTTGTTGGTTCGGTTTCACGTATTGGATTCCAGCAATAGCCCCCCTGCATGCTTCTGTCCCAAAATCCTTGATAATTTCTTTAAATTTTCATTTAATCTTGGTGAGCACGCTCTTCTTGTTCGTCGTTCACTGCACCTAGGATTTGTTGAAAAAAAAATCTAACTGCGAATGAAGAAAATGCAAAACATTTCCACGGTTTGCCCAAGATTCTAACTCCAAAACCAAAATAACGTAAATATGCATATTTTAATGATTCTGATATTGCATATCCATTTTTTCCAACCAAATATTCACTTTACACAAAGCATAAATAGCTTGAATCAGCATGCGATAAAACATGAACAAGATGTGATAGCCCAATTTTCATGCCAGATTCGAATTCAGCGCTCCCAGATTAGTTAAAAAACATGCTTCGCTTCTGCAGTCAATTTTTTTTTCCAAATTTGTAGACCAGTGTAATTACAATATATAAATATAACTATGGTCACGCGTGACTTTTGCGTGGCTCTCGCGTAACAACTCACTACATTTGGAAAAATATCTGCTTATAAAGCGCCAAAGGAACAGTTTGAATAAATTGTCAGAAGGGAAAAAAGAATGCAATTTCTTTTTCCCTTTCTCCTATAAACTTAAGACTTGACTCGTCAAGTCCTGAGCATTTAGGAGAGAAGGGAAAAGAGAAGGCCATTTCTTTTCCTCTCTCTCCTAAAAACTCAAGACTTGACGAGATAAACTTGACGTGTGTGAACCGGCACTAACGAACGAGTTTTGCAACTCACCTACTTACATAAAACAAAGACAACAACAACAACAGCAACAAAAGTTGTAGCAGAAGTCACGAAGCTCTTTTTGATGGTTAACTGAACAAGTTTTGGTAATAATTGGTACATACGCAGCATACATTTTTCTAAAATAAAGCTCATTTGTTCAACCTTTAATTAAACTTAAAATCATGAGGAAATCAATTTTTTTTTGCATTTCCCATATTATTTTTCAAATGTACGTAAAACATTTAAAAAAATATCTAAAGTTGAAGAGTTCATGGTTAGATTTATTACATTTTCAAAAATACTTGTAGTTAATAGGATTTAATTACGCAAATTTTTTAGAAGAGATGATACGTATACCGATACCGATACTGATAATCGGCGATACTTTAGATTTTCCGGTATATCGGTATTGGTGATATTTTGCTGTCGATACAACGATACTTTTGAAATTTTTTTGGATTTTTTTTTAACAAATAATTTAATTTTCTTTGCTACTTTTTTATAGAAACTAAGAGGAAAAACACATTTAAAAGCAGAGCATAAAATTAAAACAGAATAATGAAATTGTGTCATATAAATAAATGAATCAACGGAGATGAAGAATAGTTCAGAGCACGGTTTATAAAGTTGGTACAGTTGTATTTTTTTTTACACATTTCAAAGCTAAAAAGTAAGCTGGTACCCCCGTCAATCATTTGGTACTATTTCCAAATTTTTAAAACTTAGTGTTATTTGGTACAAAATGGCAACCGTAATTTACTGTCCAATGCATTTAAATGGAGTTTAGCAGAGTTCGAAATATTCACTCACTATTCACTCATGGTCAGGAATAAAAAATTTTATACACTGTTGTGTGCTCTTTTATTCGTGTTTAAATACAGAAAAAAAACCTTTGGTATATTTGTTCTTGTATAAAAGTAGTTTCAGTGTTTATTGTTTTTACAAAACACATGAGATAATAAGAGAGATTTTTTTTCCTTATATTTGTACATGTGAGAATTGTTTTTTAAACTTCTTTTGTTTGTTTTGCATTAACACACATACTTCCAAATATTCACTTGGTATTTACATTAAATCTCTGTTGTGTTTTGCTTTATTCGCGTTGTTGTATTTGTTTAGTTTTTTGTTTCTACAAGAAACATGAGATAATAAAAGAGATTATTTATCATGAATGTTTGAATTTTTCAATTCATACATACATACATATGTAAATATTTATGAAAACTAAAAAAAACACATTTTTAACAAATGGTGTCGCGATTAGTGTTTTTTTTATTTCTTTTTTTTTACTTTTTTAAATTAAAACTACTGCACGTAAAAGAAACAAAAATACACCCAATCCTGTTTTTACACGATCTTTTTTTACACGATTTTGAAATAACACGGTTAACAAAAAAAATCCTTTCCTGTTTTTACACTTTTTTTTTTACACGAATTAAAACATTTTTGGGGAATTTTCCGTTTATGTAGTTTACTCATATGTATGTAAAAAAGAGCTGCCACATAATTTTGAAAATTTTCATGATTTGATTAAACATATATGTATATGTATGTTCTTTAAATTAAAAAAAATGAAAAAGCGATTAGGCAAACAGTGATTTCTTGTACCAAATTAAGTGCTAAAGGTGCTATCAGACGGGATGTATTTTACATATGTACTGTCAAGTCAAGTCGTCTTCCTGTACGAGATATAAAACTAAAGAACAAATGGAAAAGGTTCTGCTGGCATGGATAGAAGACTGCACCCAAAAGATCGTACCAGTTGATACCAATATCATTAAGCAGAAAGGTTTGAGAATTAACGCGCAAATAAAAGAAAAGGAACCATCAACCTCTTCTAAATCAGACGACAAAAATATAAATAAATTTTCTGTTAGTAATGGATGGTTACAAGGATTTTTAGAGAGACATGCAGTTCATAATGTAAAAATCAAAGGAGAATTAGCTTCTGGAAATGCTGCAGCAGCCGCGGAATTTCCTCCACAGTGGCCAAATTAATAAAGAAGGCGGATACAATAGTGACCAAGTTTTTAACGCCGATGAGACTGGTCATTTCTGGAAGAGAATGCCAAATAAAAAGGGATGGGTTACTTCAACAGTTTTTAGTGAATGGTTTTACAATTGTTTTATTCCTAAAGTACAACGCTATATGAATGATAAAGGCATGCCGTTTAAAATTCTTTTATTAAAAGACAAGGCTCCTGGACATCCGGTTCTCGAGCATCCAAATGTTAAAGTAATATTTTTGCCTCCCAATACTACAGCCTTCATTCCACCATTAATTAATGAATGCGTTAAATGCGAAAATACTGGTGTGAATCCAAATGTGGCCGATGTAGTGCTTACAGAAACAGTTATGCTGGCACAAGCTGAAATCGCATTGGAAGACGTTGGCGTAAGTGATAACACTAGTGAGAGCGAAACTCCGCCTTCGATAACAGCCAATTTAATTATTGATGGCTTTCAAATGGCAAATAAATTAGCGGAACATTTTTTTGGCAAATGATCATATAAACGAAAGAGCTGTGAAATTCCAATCAGACCTACAATCATGTATGGCTCGATACAAGGAACTGTACAAAGAGATCTCAAAAGTAGGATCGCAACGTTCCATAGCTGCACTCGCTGTTAAAATAATTAAGCCAGTAGAACCTGAAAATGCAGACGGACTAAGTATATGTTCGGACGAAACTAATGTTGAACCAGTGCTGCGCAAAAGACCTTGCTTATTATCAGAAAAACATTTTTATTTTCCTTATAAGTACATACATATGTGAATTTTTTTATTTTTATTTTTTCAAAATATTGTTTCTTAAATGTGATTTTTTATTTAAAAAAAAATATTTTAAGAAAACGTGTGAAATATTTCTTCGTTTTTATGTCTTAAAAATACATAATAAAATTAAATAAAAGCAACACTGTATGAAGAAATAAAATGTTTGTGTTTCATAGAAATATTAAACCCTTAGACCATTTTTAAGGCTGAATTAATCGAATGTAACCTTATAAATATGTACTGTTTTTTTTGCACGATTTTTTTTTGCACGGTGTTTCCTGGAACGTATGTACCGTGTAAAAACAGGATTAGGTGTAAATTATAATTTATTTTATATTTTTTTTATTAAAACTCATATTTTCAATTGTTCAAAATAAAGTTGCAAGTGTTTTTATTTTCTTTACGTACATATAGAAGCACCATGAATACACGACGCTTAAAAAAAAACAATTTTATCATGTACAAATCAAGGCTACAAATACTATTTAACTGTTAAATTTTAACAAGAACAAATGAAGCAAGAGATTTTTGTGTTTTTAAATGCGAATAAAGCAAAACACAACAGAGATTAAAAAATTATGAGCTCAACGATTAGCCTCTCATGTTTAAGTAGGTATTTGGAATTTTTTACTTCTCACTAACCACATACGCGCATATGTAGAAACTGGAAAATAAAAAACAACTGTATTCATGTGCTTAAAAATAAAAACAATTCTTAACTAATCATTTTACAGTGCGAGAATAAAACAAAAAACTTTGCAAGCATTATTGATGTCAGTTTATCATGTATGTTGGATTTTTAGTATGCATACATGAATATTTTCGAACCCTGGAGTTTAGTGTTTGCTGCAAATGCTTTTTTTTATTTAACACAACAGCTTTGATATTTTGCAAGATCATTTGCACCAGACACTGAACTCTGCTATTGTGTTGATTGGACGATTGCATATGCAATATTCTAAATCAATTTGTATTAATAGTATATGTTTTAAGTGTGAACGCGTATTTCACATTTTCAACATCTTCCATGCGTTCCTGCGAAAAGTATGCATGTGTACAAAGAGTATTACTCTCACAGGTTTGTTAAAGAGAAACATAAAAGTTTCGCTTACCATTGCGCTTACGGAAGACATGAATTTTATATGGCGAGTTCCCACTTTAAAGCAATACATTTTTGACACATAAAGCGCGTTATGCAGCGAATGAAAAAATTGTTGGATGTAACGATCAGCTTTACACACTGAATGTTTTGATAAAGTTATTTTTTAGTATCTACAAACCTGCTTCGTAGTAAAGGAATGCCGTGGCACTTGAAATGTTATTTATTTTTTTAAAGTTGTGCGCCTATTTTTTTTAAATCTACCATTAGTGATTCGCAAAATGATGAAATTTTTATTGGGTTTATATTTTTTGTTGAAAATTTAGTTCTTTAGTGTTGCCAATACATTTCACACAAAGACACCTCGTCAAAAAAAATCAAAAATAATGGTTTTACATTATGATAAATACGGTATCTATTACCCAATAAAAAATTTTATGATTTTGCGAAGCACTAATGGTTCATTTAAAAAAATAAGCGCACAATTAAGCGCTACGCAATAAGACATACAGAAGTAAAGTAAGTGATAGAACTCTCAAAAACTTTTATAAAAAAAAACATAACATTTCAAGTGCTACGGCATTCCCTTACTGCGAAGCAGGTTTGTAAGGGAGAGTACTAAAAAAACCTGTTTTAAAACATTCAGTGTCTATGGCCGATCGTTACATACAACAATTTTTATATGCGCTGAATAATGCGCTTTATGTGTCAAAAATGTATTGCTTCAAAGTGGGAACTCGCCATATAAAATTCATGTCTTCCGTAAGCGCAATGGTAAACGCAACTCTTGCATTTCTCCCTTACAAACCTGCTTCGCTCGAAGCACAATTTTTTATTGGGTATGTTTTTTACTATTCCTGTACAGTTGCAATTATGTGAGTTAGGGCCTTTCTACATAAGACCAACGATATACCCTTTCCACCTGTGGTGAAGGGTATAAAAAGCCGAAAAGAAAATCGAAAATATGAAGAAGAATACAAATAAATGTCTTCTACTCACCTGTGTCTAAACAAATGCCCATCATCCATTCGGTAGCCAATATAGCAGAATCACAGCTATTTCCGTTTTGTTTTCGCCGCTATTTTTTTCTCACTTTTTTTTACTCTATTTTCTTTTCTAATTTTTTTTTGTAACGTAAGTATATTTTCTATTTCAAATTACATATGTACAAGTTTTGACACGGCACAATTTGTTAGAATTTAATTGAATGGTTTCTTAATAATTTGTTTTATCTTTTTATCTTTTTATACCTACTTGTGTATCTTTTATTTATTTATTTTTGTTATGTTATTGACAAATTTGAGGTTATAAAATAATTTTGGTTAATAAATTTTTAATTCTTTAATATTTCACTTAAAACGTGTTTTGAAAATTATTTATAACATTAGCAATTTTTTAAGGTATTTTTTAAACTCTTTTATAAAAAATTCTTCCATGATCTTCAAAATATCAAAATATTTTTCTGTGAAATTTTAAGATTTAAAAGAATTTGCCAGGCAATTTTTTTTAGATTTTTCCTTAAACTCACACAGTGTTTCATGTTTTGGCCATTCAATATTTTCTTAAAATTTAGAAACTCTTTAGTTGTGTTAATAAAATTTTGTTTGAAATATTAAAATTTATTCTAAAATTCTCTGTTTTAATAGGTATAAGAAATTTTGAAACGCATTTGTTAGAACTTCTTTTTCGTTAATATTCTGACAATATTATAATTGTTTTAGGTAGTTCTTTCTTTCCTACTTCTACTTGTCTTCTCTTGACTTTTTGTTGTACTTTTTACGTTTATTTTTTTTTTTATTCCGATTTTATGTTTTGAAATGTTGAACGTTCGAAATCCAACTAAATTGTGTCATTGTCTAATATATCAGTTTTTACCTTTGCCGGTGGTCGTTGGCTCGCGCTAACTGCTAGACCTGGCTGGAGTTTATAAATATTTTATGAATTCTAGCAGTCTGTTTATTTTCTTTGTTGTTATTTGTATATTTTCCGGACTTTTTTTATTTTCATTTTTGTTGTTGTTTTAGTCCTGGTAGCTTTTTACTTCACGCCTTTTGAGCTACGGGTAGTGGGTGTATTTTTTTTAATGGTCAGGTTTGTAATGATGTAAAGAAATGCTTTAAAACCAAATAAATTTAATTTTTTGAAACCACTAAAGGCCCTTTTACGCTTTAATACTGAGTAGTATGACATGCCAAAAGCTCACATAAATTAAATCGTGGAATTAAGAAATAAAAAAAACTGTCGGAGAAGAATTTTACTGCCAATTCTAAGAAAATCGATCACAAAAGAAGTGCTGAAAACGTGACGCGGAAACCAGATCGGGTTCTTTTAAAATCGGTACATGGTTCAAAAGACACTTAACTCAAAATTTTCATTATTCGGGCTTATATGCCTTAACTATGCACAATACACTTGTTTTTTTAAAAAAACATCAGTGCATTTTTTTACTAAAAAACAGTTATGTCTTTCTTTATGTTCAGGGCTGCCAGGTACTTTTTTCCTTGTCCCCAAAAAATTAAAAAAAAAAATCCCCAAAAATCCCCAAATTAAAAAAACAAAACCTTAAAAAGTTAATATTTTTTTGATCTTTTTTTCTGCCCAAATTTAAATTTGTTTTTTAAAATAGTAGGAAAAATTTTAATAAGAGATCCCCAATAAAAATGTTTTGTAATAAAAAATATTATATTTTGTTTGTAGCGACTGACTTCGGCATGTTTTTTTAAATCCTTTTTATGCAGTTGAAGCAAGGAATTACAAGCAGAACAATATGCTTCTTTTGAAGACGAATGAGCCAATCGGGTTTAGCCATCGTTAAAATCAACAATAGAAATTCATATATCCGTTATTTATTTAATACTTCGATGCATCATAAGTACTTGCCAATACCCCAGCATTCTTTTTCCCAAACTTTATTATATTGTCTTTTATATATACACCAATACCTCGGTTTGCGTCGTTAATTGGGACCGGAGAAACGCGACGCAATCCGAAACAACGCAAACCGAAGCACGATTTTCCATACATTTGCATTGATTTTCATTTAATTGGTTCCGAGAATAATAATCTTAGCAGAAAAATTAGATTTTTCAATAAAAAATTTTGTTTTTTTTTTGAAAGCCCTGTACATACACGCAGAGAAAAAACATGATTAATAAATGGTCACTACGAACATTTTTATTCATATTTGCCTAATATGTTTACCCTAATAAGTTTATTATAGTCCTCATATAATTTGAAAAAGTATTTTTTGTCTTTAACATATTTAAATTCACTATAATAATATTATATGGTGTTTTACACCTAAAAAGTTACTCTGATCTAGATAAACATATTAAATTATGTGAAATGTTTGCTACTAAAATATTTTTATTTTCAACTATACAATTAAAATCATAATGTAAGTTGCACACAAAAGGAATGTTTAGTACCATAATATTTGTTTGCTTAAAAACACATTCTCTAATTGAGCAAACATTTATTGTCAAAAAAAAAAAAAAAGTATTTAGTCTGCGAGCATCAGTTAATCGGGATACATACTTAAATTATTACAAAATAATTTAAGAAAAAGGAAAGAACTTAAACGTTTATTTAAACAGGTAAGTTATTTATATACATATAATTATTAAAATACATACAAACATGTATAAACGTTGTCTTTCTTGCAGCCAAAAACACCTACAAAATTAAAAAAAGTTGGGAGTTAGCTGCTTGAATTTATCTGTACGGCAAAAAAAAGGAAAATAAATAATTGGCAGATGAGTGCTGGTAAGCTTTGGGACAGAATAGAGGCAAATAAGAAGATTTAATGTGCAGCTTTCGTTAGAAAAAAAAGATAATCGCGTAATGAGAAAACGGCCAATATATGTATGTATTTAATTTTATTTTATTTTGTTGTATTTTTAATAAAAAATTAATTTTTTAGAATAAATTTGTTATTGTTTTTATTATGAGAACCATGTAACGTGTTGAAATATACATTTTTCATGGTTTTGGGAAATATAGAAACATGGTTGCAATGGTCGTTTGCGTTTTTCTTATGAGCATAATAATATGTTTGAGACAATAATAGGCTAAAAACATTATGTCTGAACATATATTGTTACGCAAGACGTAATTGACACAATCATAACCACAAACATTAATGATAGTTTGCGATTGTGATTGCATCAACCATGTTTTTTCTTTGCGTGTACATATTTGCATTAGCCTTATGCGGGAAATCCCCCTTTTCTGTTTTATCTTTGTATAAACATTTTCATATTAACGACGCAAATCGAAGCATTAACGACACAACTTCGAAGTCATGCTACGCAAACTGAAATATAAACGGGAAATCCCCTTTTTTTGTTTTAGCTTTGTATACACATTTTTATATCAACGACGCAAATCGAAGCACTAGCGACGTAACTTCGAAGCCATGCGACGCAAACTGAAACCAAAACGACGCAACTTCGAAACGACGCAAACCGAAGCGACGCAAACCGGGGTATTGGTGTACTTATTTTTTGGGAAGACATACCTATTTATATGCTTGAAAATTGTCGTTAAAAAATCTAAAATTGTATGTGTTGTCACCGGCCTTAGATTCATTTTTAAAAATCTTCTTTTTAAACCACCCACTCAAGAAAAGTAACATAAGTTTCTTAAGTACCTCTTACACACTTAACAAAAATGGTAATCTTAATTAGGACCCTTTACACCGTATAAGTTGTTGATAAGGGTTAGATAAAAGTTTTGCTATTTTTTTCATATTTTATATACGAAACAAAGAATAATAAGCTTAAATAATAAAAGAAGGGAAATATATTAAAAATGTGTAACATCCCCAAAAAATCTCCGATTTATTTTTTTAAATCCCCAAATGTTGGTAAATGGTCACTAAGTGCCAGTTTGACTCGTCAAGTCTTGAGTTTTTAGGAGAGAGGAGAGAAGAAATGGCATTGTCTTTTCCCTTCTTACCTAAAAGCACAAGACTTAACGAGACAAACTTGACGTGTGTGAACCGGCACTAAGCGATTGTTAATAGATATATATTCGTATTTCTCTTGTGTACAATATACACGAGCACTAAGCGAGTCTTTATAAGTAGATGCAAGTAGTTTTTATTTGAAAGCAACAAAAGACGTGCAAATTATAGAATTTATATTTAGAAAAATACTGAACAAGATATCGTCACATCAAATGCAAGCAAATGTAACAACACAAAAATTTTAAATCGAGTTTTTTTGGTTATGGTTCGTTCTATCAAACAACATGTCAACGAAGATTTCTAGACCCCTGCGATCCAAAATGTAGACTATATAAAGTAGTCTTGAAAATTGGCCAAGAGTGCTTTATTATTATTGGTTTTGTAAAGTTTTTTGCTTTTCCTCTAAAAAAAAAAATAAAAGTGAAGTTACGTCCGTTTTTATTTAAGGTGACGACATGAAGCTATTGTGTTTTACAAATATAGAGAAACCTGTGCCGAAAAAACTATTCCTCACACAATTGTTAATTCATTTTCAGAATCATGTGTATTTAGAATTTAAATATTCAGGGATGTTCTGGAAATCGCAAACGCAAGAATTTTTAACGGCGTTTTTTAATAAGATTTCTGTAATAAAAAATTTTTATGACAAATATTATATAAATATTTCTCTATTAAACAGAATTTTATAACAAAAATTATAAAAATTAGATTTAAAGTGTATTAAAACAAACTTTTAAATTCATGCGTTTTGCGTATTCGATTTCCGGAACACCCCTGATAAATTCCAACTCAATAACTGCTAAAATTGTTTTTCTAGGTACGAATTTAAGAAAATAATTTTTAAAAGTCTCCGAAGACGGGAAACACTATTATACTTCGATAAATATTAAGGCCCGTTTTCACAACTTACCAATAGCTAAAGGTAGAGTTTTATCGGCCGTATAAAAAGTGTCCCATTATTTAAACTTTACTTTTACCTACCAAGTAGGATGAACCCTTATTTGCTTTATCGCTCACTTTAGGTTAAAGTTAAGTTTTAATAATATAACACTTTTTATTCGACCGATTAAAGTATACTTTTTCCTAACGGTAAGTTGTGAAAACCGGCCTAAGTAGGGGAGAACATTTTTTACTTAAACTCACTTCAATGATTTCCGCTTATTTATCATTATTTGTTATTCGGTATGTGAGTGTGTCATATTTGGTATCTATGCCTGAGCTTTGCGTGCTTATTCATGTCCGTACATGTTATTTTCTGTCGTTGTATTTCTTTTTGCTTTATTGCTCTCTGTTTATAAACGATGTACATGTGTATTAAAAAAAAGAATATTATTTCTATAATTTTGATTTTTCTTAAGTTCCCTTTCTCTTTCGAACTTGCAGGTTGTTTTGATTCGTTTCCTCTTTAAGGGGGTTTTTCTGGATTTGTTGACAGTTTGACTTTGAATTTGGTTTTAAGAAAATTGAACACAACCGAAATACTATAAAGGAAAAGCTTCTTCTCTCACTTTTGAATGTTCTAATTAAAGTTTCTCAATAAAATACATATGTAGGTATGTAGTTTATATTTATTAGATATTTTATTTAGTTGTGTGAGAGCATTGGATCCCTTGTAGGGTTGTCAGATATATTTTGATTTCTGTAGCCAAATTCAATGGCAGAAATCGCTCAAGCATTTTTTTTAGTAGTTTTTCACATTAAAATATATGTTTTTTTTTAATTATTGAAAATGTTTTTAAAATTATCAAAAAGTAATTTCAATTTTTAAAATATTTACTATACTATATGAAATTTGTTCCGTATCGCTTAACCCTTTCGCCCCTACTGGGATATTGTGTCCCAGCAATAATTCTTACGTCCCAACATTTTATTTACCCTTTAGTAATGTTATATGTAATGCATTCCCATAAAGATTGAAGGATGAAGACTTTTTTTAAGTAATGGGACATGTTGTCTGAACAAGATTGTGATTTATTGTCAAGTGGGATTCATTATTCCCATCCAAGTTACTTATTGGGATTAGATGTCCCAGTATAACGGTAGGATTTCCGACTTATCATGTATCCCTAGCACCTTATATTCTTTCCTTATAAATGAATTGACCATCAAAATTTAAAACAATGTACCAGATAGAAAAAACTCCGTTGTGAAATAGTTAAACTCGTCAAAAATGACGCCATGGTACATTTTGTTTCAATTTTATTTAAAACAAAGTAAAAAGCGTTAGTGAACACAAAAATGGTACAGTGTTAAATATAAAATAGTTTAAAGTAGTCTATTTAAAGCAGAAAGCAATTAATTGGATACATATCTAAAACGCTTTAGAATTAATCGTCAAGACATTCCTCATTGTATTCTTTTTTTTGGAATCCATTGTATGCGAATTATATTTATTGAACATATCGTGCAAAGGTAAACGGTGGCTTAATTTTAAGGCCGATGTTGACTTTTAATAAAATATCAAATTATTTAGGAAATTATTGTCATTATAATAATAATATTGGTATGATTCAATTATGTATGTAACAAAATATCGGCCAAATGGTCGAGTCGAACTCCATACGATGGTCCAAATTGCCGATGATGCTGACGCATAATTGAAGTTCTATGCCGTTTATGTGCTGAATTATCTCATCCTGTAGCTCGTGAATTGTTGCTGGCTTTTTGACGTACACCTTTTCTTTCAAATAACGCCAAAGAAAGAAGTTTAACGGTGTCAAATCACACGATCTTGGCGGCCAATTGACATCGCCACCACGTGAGATAACACGGCCATACAATTTGTCGCGCAAAAGAGCCGTTGTTTCGTTAGCTGTGTGGCAAGTGGCACCGTCCTGTTGAAACCCCATATCGTCCACATCCATATCTTCCAATTCTGCCCATAAAAAGTTCGTTATTATCTCACGATAGCGAACACCATTCAAAGTGACTGCCC
The DNA here is from genome assembly GCA_949318255.1 of Pollenia labialis. Classification (NCBI taxonomy): domain Eukaryota; kingdom Metazoa; phylum Arthropoda; class Insecta; order Diptera; family Polleniidae; genus Pollenia; species Pollenia labialis. Next base: position 26,434,356 of record OX439141.1, on the reverse strand, counting down.
GACCGGCCGCATTTTGGAAAAAATTATTTTTATTTATGTTTTAAATTTGAAATGAAAAAAATTCTGTTATTGCTTTTTATACATTTTTAAAAAAATAACTCCGAAAATTCAACAAAACATACTTATGTATTTTTATTTTTTAATCCAATGCTTGCAATAAGCTTTGCGGTCACGTGCGACCCCATGCGATTTATTGTGTGATTTTCTTAATGCGCCTAATTAAAGGTTAAATGCGATGGAACATGATCATTAAAATAATCTTTCCGAATAAAAAACGGTAAATTTGTTTACGATTCTAAAAACAAATTCATGGCTCATCAAAAATAGCCAACAAAATCGCCATACATTTTATAAATCACCACATCTGACAACCCTGGTTCCTTGTTGTCCTTATATCTCTTTCTCTTCTTTGTTGTTGTTTTAATTTTTTGTTATTTTTTTAAATGTATGGGTTTTTTCTCTGCTCGATTTTATATTTCAAGTTTCGGGTAAATAAACCGTAATGTTTTTGGTTCCCATTTTTGATATTTATTCTCTCTCAATGCTCAGAATTACTTAAATCTTTTTCATATAATTTTTTCAATTAATTTTTAATGCTGCTTTGAGAATTTAAATCGAAAGTTTGTTTTTAATAATTTTTTTTTGTTTAAAAATTGTATTGTACATACATATAAACGAATTCGCTTTCAATAATTTTATTGAGAGCCAGGAAGGAGTTGCGGCTGCATGTTGAAATTTGGAACAGCTGTTGCTGATTTAATTCGAGTTGTGAAAAGGAGGGAGTAAGAGGTCACATAAAATGGAAGCATATTTGAAAAAAATGGGTTCTACCTATAAACAGGCAAACAAAGAAACAAAAAATACAGAAAGGTTGATTAAGTTTAATAACATTCAGATAGTAATAACCAGGGAAACCAAAAATATGCTTTAAAAAAATGCGTTTTATGCGCATTAAATATGCAGTAAAAACTTGAAAAAATGTGCTAAGAATTGTTAAAAATATGCCCCAAAAAACTCAAAAATTGCTAATTTGAAAACAAAATGTTCAACAATTTTATAACAGTTCCATTTAATATTAAAATCAATTTAAAATTGTAATCGGTAAAGCCTAAAAACCATAGTATTTACAGACAAATTTTCTAAATTTTACCCTAATTGGAAACGAAGAGCAGTCATCGGCTCACAACAACAAAGTTGTGTTAAGAGGTTAAAATTTATATAAAAGTTATTTGAGCCGAATATTATCCAGATATTGAGATTTTTTGTTAACATTGAAAAGGAAGTTAAAGCTGTTTATGATGGGAGCTTTGGGCAAATATGAACTGTGTCCTAATTCTGGTACTTTCGCGATTCGAAAGCAATTTTATTTCAGTCGATACTGAACGAATCGAAATTATTTTTTCAGTATTGTGAAACTCAAATTTATAATGGGTTGTTTCCGCCTGCTGCCACACCTCGTTCCCATACAAAGGCATTTGGGGTTTCTTAACTTAGTCAAACTGATTTCGGGAGATGATAGACCATATTATAAAGAAAGAAAAATGCCATTACAAGTACACGCGAGCACAAAAGTGACTCGTTTAAATAACATTTGTAACAAAAACAAAATTTCAAAATATGTTTTTGTTTTAAATGTTAGATAAACGAGTCACTTTTGCGCTCGCGTTCTAAAACAGGTAGTTAGTGGCAGTTCACACACGTCAAGTTTGACTCGTCAAGTCTTGAGATTTTAAGAGAGAAGGGAAAAGAGAATGCCATTTCTTTTCCCTCTCTCCTAAAAATGGTTACAACAGCTACGTGCCACACAGCCGAAGCTACACTCGATGTTTTGCGCCCTGTTTTTGAAGATCGCATTATCAGCCGCAGAGCTTATGTCATTTGGCCACCTCGGAGCTGCGATTTGACACCGTTGGACTATTATTTGTGGGGTGCCGTCAAAGATAAGTGTTACGCCGACAAGCCAGAGACAATCAACTCTTTAAAGGACAATATTCGTGAAGCCATTGGTGCAATACAGCTGAAGACAATCAATCGATAATGTGCTTAAAAATTGGACCGATCGTGAAGACTACTGCATGGCCAGCCGAGGCAGCCAATTGAATGAAACTATTTTCCATTATTAACCGGAAGGATTGTACTTTCAAATAAAAAAAAATTTGAGAAAATATTCAGTAGTTTTTTTTATAGCATTTAAAAAAAAAGTTATTTGGCGGACCCTGTGTATAAAAAATTGTAATTGTAAATTCGATTATAAAAAATGCTAGAAAAGGCTAAATAAAAAACTAGAAAATGCTTGCTGCTAAATTGGAAGTTTTACAGTTAAACCAATAAAAATTTAGCTCCAAAAATGCTAAAATGGACACGCTGCTCAGAAGCATTATATCGCTCCAAAAACGACAATTCTACCTGTTTACATGCCCGCTAAGCCAAAACTCAATTTTTTCGCTGAAGAAGATTTGGCAATAAAGATCTGGTTCAACTTTTTGTTGATTTCCAGCCCATTTACCGAATACACGACACAATTGATGGTCCGCTGGCTTTAATTCTTGCACCAGTAAGATCTTCTATCGATGTATTACTTAAAGACGTTTTACACTATCCCACAAAGTCTTTAGTAATTTACGAAAATGCAACCCTGTCATGATAAGTTGTTTTTGTTTTTTGAAAATGTTCAAAGAATAATTAGATCAAGGAAGCATTTTTGAAAAATACGTAAGACTTTGTGGGATAGTGTGTAACGGCCTTAAGTAGTGGTCGGACGGAGACGGAGTTTTTGATAACCATAAGCCCTCTGTCACACTCTCTTCTACAGCGGTGATGGCTTCTTTATACGCACGATGCGGTCTCGATTTAGGTGAATGTTATCCAAAAACGAGATAGTGCAATAGACCTAACTTGGTCGCGGTATCGAGGGAAAAACTCCCCGCTTTCTCGAAAGAAAAAAAAATTGTCCATTAGCTGTCAGAGAGACGATGATGTGCACCGTCAACTTGACGCAGTGCTCTATAAGTTTGGCGAATTTTAGAAAGCAATTTTCACGATTTGTAGACATTGTTCTGGTGTAAGTCTTAACATACTGATTTGCCAAAGTATACCGAAAAAAGTCAAACACACATCATTAGTATGACAGCTAGTTTCTCAGTTATCCCTATCGGAAGTTCTTTACGTCTAACAAAAATTAGCAACTACAATCTTATTTATACAGCAAAGTGGTGTTATACAATGTGTATCCACAGAGCAGTGCAAAAAAATAATTTCCCAACGATATTATTAACATGAGACATGCTGTCAACACATGACGTCCATGAGTATTAATTGCAAGTGTAATAAAAAAATTCTCAGTGCAAGTGCTTGGCATAGGAATACGAATACATATGTAGTATTTAGGCATAACAATAGCCCTGGCCGACACATTTCACCCGGAAACATACACATGTGTTCGATTCGTATTCGTGCAATTGTTTTTGTTTTCTTCTAAAGTGAAAATTAAACTGTCTCAATTTCATTCACTCGAGCATTCATGTTTATTCTTTCATTCATACGAAAAAGCATTAAAATTTAATACAATAAAAACATCCTTGCCAATGAAAGTTTTCTCATACAAGATTGAGTACATGGAATGGTTAAAATATAATTAACACCCAATTGGTAAATCAGGAAGTGTAAAAGTAGCAATGATTGTTGTGGTGGTTGGGGGCTTAATTTGACACAATTTTTATTGCGTTGTCAGGTGCTTTTGTTTCTTTTTTCCAACGAATGTGTGGGTTGTTCCAGTGCCGGCTTAAAAGACGAGCGGGCGCACTGGGCTCCAAGCAATTAAGGCGCCGAAACATTTATACCTAACCGATAACAAAATTTCTCTTAGGAAAATTTGCTTTATATACAAATTTGCCTTGCATAGTAAATGAACTATAGATCGTATTGAATTTCCCAAGAGCGAAAATGTAATAAAAAATTATTCCCCAATTCGGGTTTTTAAATTTAAACGTTTTCTTTTCAGGCATAGATGTTGTCATCATTTTGCCTTTTGTTCTTTTTGTGTTTCCAAAAAAAAATTTTATACTGTAAGCGCTTTTTCTTATAATGTTGCCCAACAAAACCTAAAATATGTTACATATTTCACCATCAATTTTATCAAAGGGTAGGAAATGCAGCACAAACAACTGTTCTTGTTAAAAAGTTGAATTGTGAAAAAGCAACAACAAAAAAGGCTTAAACGATTCAAGCAAAATTTTACAGGAAATGGTTTTTTTAATTTTATTTCATATAAATTTTGTATGAAGGTTGTCGCTTACGATAAAATCGTAACGGTACCTTATGTGACGATGATATTTAACACTTCGGCTTACGCATGTTTTGATTTTCAAAACAAAACACATTGAAAAAAAGGTCTGTCCGGACTCATTGGTTCCCTTTAGACTCCCAAAGCAATCACAGTAACTTCCTGATTACTCGGCGCTTAACACATAAGATTTTTTTCAATTTAAATGTATGTAAATGGTTCAGGCCATCATTAACGAATTTTACAATAAAATACTTTGTAAAAAATTCGTTAATAAATAAATTTTTTTTTTATTACAAAGGGGCGCCGAACAAAAAAATTCTCACAGGGCATTGAGTCGATTAGAGTCGGCCCTGGTCTGTTTGGTTTGTTTAATATAAGTTACAGTAGCTTCCCTTTAACCATGTCTTCTATACAAAGAACTTAAAGATGTCATCATCACACATCTATGATCGTACTGGGCAAGACAAAAAACTACAATATTTTGTAAAAATATCTTGAATTACTAAATGACTGGACGGATTGACAGTTGTAGCTAAGTTATTTTTACAATGGCCTTAATTTATCCCTCGGAAAGTGAAATTTCTAAGTGTTTTCTATTTTTCCGTTTTTTTAGCCGATACTAAAAGCCTGGACCTAACAATATTACGCGGAATCTTAAACTTTTTTTATTCTTGAACTGTTTTATATACCCTACGCTATAGATAATGAGAAGAGTGTTATTTGTTCGAAATGGATATTTGTAATGTATACAAATTTTGTCGCCAAATACAGCTTTTACAGTTATATCAAATAACTTTTAGGGCTAAATTAGGTTATAATAAGGTGGCTGTGGCTTGCTACCCAAAGTCTCGGGAAGTGATGTTCTTAAAATCCCACTGAAGGACGATTTTTTTTACTTGTGGTTGAGTTCGGCCTGAGGGAAGAGTATCCCTACGTGCAGTTGCTACTCAACAGATACTAAAAGTGAAACATTTTCTACGACGACGGCGAAACTACAACCGTCGGCTATGCCAAATAATGTTAAGTGCGACTTCAATGTTTGTTGTTTGCAAAAAATTCTTATATTTTATAAAAATGTTAAAAGCGAAATAATTAAGCAATGAAAAAATGTGCCAAGAACAAAATACAGTAGAATCGCGAAAAATTTAACCAAAATGTCCCAAAGGTTTTGAACTTTTTCGAGCTATTAAATTTTCTAAGCGGACTTAAATTTGAAAAATATACAATAATAAACATGGATCTTTCAGAAATAACACACTAAACTTATGTCAATGGCTTAGTATTCATAATAACAAAAAGATTTTCATATTTATTCGCCACAGACACGAGAATTTCACATATTTTTTACTAATTTTTGAGATCCATAATCCAACGCTATTAGTTTTCCCTGAATATCTTTATTAATTTTGCTCAAATTCGCTACTTTATGCTTATTTCCGATGTTTTTATCAAAACTTTCAGAAAAGTTAACTTTTTAGAGCGACGCAGGCTCGCTTAAATTCGGTTAACTTATCCGCGAGATTAACTTTTCCGAGAGTTAACTTTTTTGCCATTCTACTGTATTATTATTATTATTATTATTCTATGAATTTTTAATCGTTTTTTTGTGTGAAAATTTTTTCTCGCCCCATTTTTTTCGTGAGTTTATTGGACACAAAAATGTTACACACACACTTTTTATTTAAATTTTCGAGTTATTTCCTTACGTTGCAGCTAGTACTCGCTAACAAAGTTACAGACACAATTTAGTGCAAAAAACAGCTGTTTGTTTCAATACATTGCATTTTTGTTTCATTTCACACATTTCAATCGCAAAGTTTCTCGACGCGAGAGTTACAGAACATGGGCACTGGTCATTCGTATGTTTGAGTTTCAGCTGTATGAGGTTCTACTGTAGAACTAAAAACAACATTTTGTTATTACATGGATATGTACATTTAATACCAATAATAATAGTAATGAAAATGTCCGACAACGTATCAAGGACATTTGTTATGATTTCGTTTTGTTATTTGTTGGTCCTCAAAGATATGCATGTGTATGTGTGTATGTGCTTTGAAACGGTAACATTAACATTTTTTTAAAGTGTCAATATCAAATAAATATCGTGAAATTTTTTTAACATCAAATAATTTTTGCAAAGAACATTGTAATAACCCCTTTTTTTAAATCTCAATTAAGATATCATTTTTATTTTAAGGAGCGCAAAAATCTAACTTAAGGCCAATACGGTAACCATTAATAATTACAAAAATTGGTGCCCGGTAGACAAGTTGGTCATCAGTGTAAGAGTTACCGTTTCGATTCCCGCTAAAGACTATAGTTTGTTAAACTCCAAGGCACATTTCTTTCGTACACTGAAAGAAAAAACTCGTCCTAAATATAAGTTTTTATCTAATTACTTTAGTACGAGTTGTACTCAAAAATTTAATTAAATGCGAATAAAACATAAAGTACTTAAAACAATCCCAAATGTGATAACTTTTCAAAACCAGTATGCGTGCATAAGCGTGTGTTTATAAAAGAAACAACAACACTACAAGAAAAATATATGGATTATTTTCATGTTTAAAAAGTAAAATAAGGAACAATAATTCCCATATTCTATTTGTTAAAATTATTTAGTTATATACTACATACAATTTGAAAGTAGAATGATTGGGCAAGCTGCTGGTGACTTAAAATTGAGAATTCTTCTGTTAACAAAGGCCGGAATACAACAAAAGTGAAATAAACATGTGTAACGGGTGAGTCAAATAATAATATTCTCTCTGGTTCTGTGGTGTAAGTGCTTAGGTTGGAATCAATGTAATCTCAATCTCGGATTATTTTAAGTATGAATCGAGATCAAACCATCTTCGAAATTCTTGAATCAGAATTAAGATTAACTCAACATTATAGCAATTGAATCAAGTTTTAAGTTTTACTTAAATCAATATAATTTTCGCGTTATTTCAAGTACGAAATCGGGATTAAATATGGATAAGTTAAGTATTACGCACTTGACTATCACTTGATATGAATGAAGCATTCTGTACTTGATTTAAGGAAATCCGTACTTACCGTACCATTGACGATGCTTCGGCTTGATTTAGGTACGGATGGATTGGTGTGCTTTTTTCAGTGTAAAAAAGCCTTAATCTAAACGTACAAATTTCATTGTAGAGGACGTCATTGCAAACAACAAAGTCTTCATACTTTCTATATTTGACGTTTGACAGTAGAAATTATTTCACAATTTCGTTTTTAAAGTAATGTAATCTTTATTGTTGTGTTTTTATGAAATATGTGCATGTTGATGTATTACAAATATAATAATATTCTTAAAATTTTTTTAAGAATTTTTTTTCCAAATAGAAACCCTACCTTTAACCTACATATACCCTGCAAATAATAGAGCTAGTCCAAACACGCGTGTAAAATGTAGCCCACAAGGGACTTGGACTACTCCAAAAGTAATTGAAACGTATGGAAAAAACATGGTATATTTAACATTACGATGTCCTAGGGCTGGACCATATAACCCAGCTTTGGGTTACAAAGAAAGTAGCATTAAAACTACTCCATTGTATACACAAGAGGATTGGTTTTAACTTCGTTAAAAAGCGAAAACATGTCTTTACAAAAACGAAGACTTGTCGTCTCACTACAAACACTTTTTAACAATGACATGGTTTATGCTTGCATTACATCGGACCAGTCCATGGAGTAGTCCATTTAATCAAATTAGATCAGGTGGTCCAATATTATTTGCAGGGTATTTCAGGACATACACTCATTTACATAAAATGCTATTAATTTTTAAACTAAATTATAGTATTTTCTTAAAAATTGTAACGTGTCCTAAATCAATAAAAATTAAAATTTATAACTTAGAATATTTTTTGTGTACGACGAATGTCATACTTGACCTTTAATTATAGATAAGGGGCGCCAAGCCAAGAAAGTACAGTTGAATATCAAATAAAGGTTTTCATAGAAAACTAAATTAGATTGGAGTGAACTATAGATTACACTAGAGAATACGCCTATAATCTAGAAGACTAAAGCCTAGTTAAACCTCCACCTCTAATACCCAGCTTAAGAAAAAAAATGCTAAACATCTTTTGACGGGTGCAGTAGGCCACCGTTGTCTATTGAACTCTGTGTTGGATATTCAGATTCCATGATTATTTAGAGTTCAAGTTAATACCTGCAATTTCGCAGTTTTTAACGGCGGCAGTTTGAAGCCTACAATTTTTGTATTTGCTGTAAATAGAACTAGTTCAGGGGGTGCTATTGCGATGGGAAAGAAAAATGGTGGTAAATCGAGTGATAGACACTCTGAAATGCATTTGCGCATTTGTCTTTCGCATCTTCTTTTTTTCGCAAAACACGAATTGTCACATTTTGAATGGTGCCTCCATCACCCACACGGTTTTTTATATCAGCTGATTAAGGTTTGAAATAGCACACTTTGTTATGAGGCGTTGTTCACATCAGTCTTATTTTTTCTTGTTATTATTTTAGTACTTCTGAACTTAGGATACCTTGTGACTTCACTAATACTTTAACTATTTAGAATAATTTTGAGTTATAATTTTAGTATCATCCAGATTGGACTGTATTGCTGTTATGAACAATGACACTATTCATGAATCTCTGTGTATGTATACATTAATATGTATAGTCGATAACCCTTTCATTCTTCCTTCCTTCCTTCCATCCTTCCTGTGCACACGAATGTAGGTAGTGTTCTTATTAAACATTTATTAACAAATTTGAGAAATGCAAAAGTTCTCTTGGGAACTTGAAAACTGTTTTATTTGAAATATAAAGAAAAAAACAAAAAATTTCTAGGAAAATGTTTGTTGTCATCAAACAACGACACCTGTAAATAAATATTATTATGTATTTATCCGTATCCGTAGTTTAGACTGTCCACCCACTGGTCAAGCGAAGTAGGTGGTCAAGGCAAAGCTTCCTATAAAATGTTTATTTTTTGTTTTGTTTAATGTCATTTAGAGGCTTTTTAAGGGTAAAGTTATTGTTTGTTAGTTATTTTTTATTACCATTAGAAACCTTTGTAAACTTTGTAGATAAGATGCTAGTTCTTAGTTAATAATTAAAAAGAAAAACCCAAGAATTTTCTTATTATTGTTAACATAAGGAAAAATCAATTGACACATCATCGTAAAAACCAATAAAGAGACTTTCAGTAACTTAAACTGAAAAGTGTTATAAATGTTTAGTCTGTCATTCATTAATATTTAACGAGTCCTTCAACACTTTTTCTCATAACAAAATAACTTTTCAATTCGTTCGCTATCAACGTGTTACAAGAACTCCAAAACAAAACATATACAATGTAATTTCTTTTACACTAAGAGAAACATAGATGAATTTTTAAGGGGAATTTTGTTAAAGAAATTAAGGATTTTCTAAAGACGCTGCCTGTTACTTTGCTTACGACACCTTGAACGCCCCATACACTTTCTAGAATAACCAAAAGATGCATTCCACGTTTCATCAACATCAACCACGCATATCGCCCATATATTAATATAAACAAAATGAGTCCAAAATAATCAAACATTTTATTTATCAACTATTATTTCCATTGTTGGGGGTAGTGCACTAAATATTTATATAAATCAGCAGTAATAAAATAAAACTGCACTTATAAAATTATTACAGTAACTGATTGTGGGTTATTAAATTCGTTTTCCGTACTGTTAAAATTGAATAAAAATATAGTTATTTTACGAATAATTTTATTTTTCAACATTTGTGTTTGTTATTCAAAAAACAAACTACCAAAAAATAAGTTTTTTCCGTATTTATTTTGTTATGTAGTTTGATTTTTTTCGGTTAAAATATATTTTTTAAAAGTAAAAACTATTCAATTTTACGGAATATGCTGTTTAATAAATAAAAAAATTAAAAATGCATGTAAAAATCATTTGTTTTAAATGAAATGTAAATGATCCGTTTTTTAAATGAATTTTAAGTTGTTTCAAATGAATTTTCGTTTGAATTTAACTACATAATTTTTTGAGTGTGCAAAAATTAGTCTGCACTCTTTTTTTACCAGCGAATAGTGATGATTGTTATTTTTTTTAACAAATTTTTTCTCTGGCTCTAAACGCAGATTGAATGCAAAAATATGCACTCGATTCAAATAGTGAACAATTTTGACTTGCAATTAAAAAAGCTGCATACAAATATTGTCTCACTAAATTTTAAAAAATGTTACTTTGTATGTGCACGGTTTTTGATGTTTTTTGAGGATTTGCATAAGCAAAGAACATTAAATAAAATGAAATTTTTTCAAAAATGGAATAATTTTTAGCTTTAATCATGAAAAAACAAGTTTTTTATTTTAAATTTAGTGCAACATTATTAGTTGCACTCAAATGAGTGAAGAAAAAAAGTGGCAATAAACTGATGATTGCGTTTTTTTTAAAATCAAACTATTTTTTTTGAGCGCAAAATTTTATAACATCACCATCACTCATGTTTAGTGAGGCTGAACATTTTTAATTCATCACTCACTTTTTGTCGATTTTTTAGTATTCATATTCATTTTGTGTTCACAACTGATCAATATATTAAGGTAAAGAAAAGCGTTTCTTAAAAAATTTTTTTTTTTATTTATTTCGAAATTATTCTTCTATGAGCTTAATTTCAATTATTACGAAAAAGCTTTATAAAATACATAATTGAAATTAAGCTCATAGAATAAATTCGAAAAAATAAAAAAATTTTGAATATAATAAAGTAACCTATGAAAGGAAACAATTCCCAGTTTCTATTTTTCCAAATATTTATTTTTTTATTTTTTCGTTATTTTACAATACATATTTTTTAAATATTTAACACTTACACAAACATATTTATAATAAAATTTTACATTTGTTAATACTATTTACCCTGAGACTACACTAAATAATTGTACTTTCAAAATTACATTAATAATATTAAAATAATACAATTTTTTTTTTTAAATTATATTATAACTAATGACGATCTATTTTTTGAAAAAAATTTATTACATAATATATGTACATGTTGCACTGTTTAAAATTGCCTTTATCACTCGAATTGTTACCTGTTGTGTACAACTTAAATAGAACAAAACTAGCTGCTTCTGTTTACAGCGATACCTAAAGGCAAGTTTACACAAGTCTTACGTATTCCATAATACTTTGTGAGATAAGAATCTAATGAGTTTTGTTGCGACTGTCAAAAAATCTAATGTAACATAACAGTTTGTGTTCACACCATCACACAAAGTATAAACACTCACACATGAAATAAAATGCAATCCTGATCCAATGAAAAGTATTATTTGTTTAGATAATTTTCAAAAAACGATGAAGTCGCTTGGGATGTTCAAACTTTTTTTATAATACTTGTCATTTTCATCACACATGCATTCACACTATCAGACTTTTACATATTACTTGAGTTTTTGACATGTATTAATACAAAGTATAATAGTGTAAACTAGCCTTAAATAAGAGCAAAAAGTGAAACGGAAACGTATGAGACATACAAATTGTATGGAAATGAGAATTTTTGACAGCCGGAAAACGCGCTCTTCATTAGAGACTTTTAAATTATTTGAGCGGTTTCTACTTTTGGAGCGATTTTATTATATCTCCAAAGATTAAATGATAAACTCTTACACAGGGTCTCCACGTGAGATAAGATATAAGATTTTTATATCAGCAAACGTCAAATTCAATCGCAGAGAGTATTATCTTACGTGTAGACTCTCAAATAGTGTTAATATTAATATTATAATAAATATTATGAGACAGTTGTTATGAGAAATCTTATAACAACTTTCTTATAAGATGAGCTGTCAAAAATACACATACATACATACATATAAAACAAAAATAAGACGAATTCATTAAATTGTTCAATTTTTTAGTGCAAATAGTGAAAATCTTGTAATAAATGTTTAAAAAAACAATATTTTTAACTAAAAAAATAGAAAAAACTAAAAAAAATAATAAAAACGACACAAGTTTACTGTACGAGAATCATTCGATTATGAAATCTTATAACATACGTGTTCCCCTTGTTTAAGATTAAGATTAAGATGAAGAAATTTGTTCTCTCACTCTGCCGACGTTCTTTCATATATTATATCAGATATTATCTCAGGTGAAGACCCCATGTTATATACATATGTACATAACTAACATTTTGCATAATATGCAACATTGCCAACTGGTAGGCTTTAGAGGAAAAATTAGTTTATAAGCAGTTTAAGGCAATTTATAAATTTATCATTTAAAATATTTTTTTTGCTTCTCATGTTTTTGGTAACGATATGGAGACAAAAATATTTTTATATATGTAAACACTAAAAAATATATAATACCAAGGCGAATTCATTAGAAGTAATAAAGCTAAAAAAAAGTTATCAGCAGGGCTTTTAAAACCACCTGTAATGAATTCGCCTTGCAATACTCTAATAAAGGCCCAAATACACTAATCAAAAACTTTCTGTATTTTTATGTTATATTTTGTAAAAGTGCTACCAAGATACTAATTAATATAAGGGGACCGCAAAGGCGAATTCATAGAAAAAAGCGAATCGGGCACTGTCAAAAACAAGTATAAAAGGTAAACAATGAACACCAATGACAGAAAAAAACGTAAACTCAATATAAAAATTAGTCAGCTGGGCTTTTGCCTAAAAGATGATTTTTAATGAATTTTCCATGATCTGCTCACTTTTTGCTGCCACCTGATATAAATTCGCCCTGAGTATAAGATATTTTGCATTTGCTCGATGCCAACACCGTTTGCACTGAAAAGTGAATACTATCATTATTTTCTGTACACAAGAACAAACTTTGCCAAAATACATACTTAGCTTCTTTACACACTGTCCAGACTATCCATTGTTGTGTGTGCACAAAACGCTCGCCTAAAACGCGACGTACAGTTGTTAATGTTCCTTGATGTGGGAAAAATGAAAAAAATGTGTGATTCGGCAACACATATAAAAAGCAATAACAACAATCAAGATGGCGTTTATTTATATGGCTATACTGCAGTGATGTTGTACATCGTTGAGCAAACAAATGTTTGAACAACGATGTTTTAACAAGAACAAAACATCGACAACAGCAGTCTTCACTATCCAAATTCATAAGTTTACAAGAAATTGTTTGTTGTATTAAGATAGTAATGGTTAATCTAGGCGGTCTGGTATGATCATTGGTGGCAGACGTCGTGTTTTTGAATGACAATACCGGCACTGATGTGCGAACAAATGATAGACCAACGCTGTTTAAACAAGAACAAAGTCAACGACAACAGCAGATCTTTACAAGCTTAATTCATGTATTTTTTAATCCAAATTTTTAATATTTTAATCAGACTTAAGTTAATTAAATTTATTTCCATTAAATTATTTAATGATGAAAGGAATTTTTACAACATAAAATTAATTAAAATTTATAAATAATTTTTCATTCTTGACTGACGCTGGAATTGAACCCACACAATGTGTGCTTACGAAAATTTTAGTTAAGCAAAAAATTATTTTTTAAAAATCTCAAGAAAAAAGCTTAAAAACTTGCCCTGCTTAATACTTCTCAAAAAGGGCTAAATCACTTACTTCAAACTAAAATTAACATTTACATGCATAAATTTTCTAAAATTCAGTTTAACTACGTTTTGGTGATATTTTCCGAACTCTTAGAAAATGTTAAATTTGTTTGACCCTCAAAATTTCCCAGTACCATGGAAATGCTTGAAGAAGCATGTTTAATGCCAGTGCCAACACGTTTTCTGTTTATCTGCGGTGGTGCTGTGGTGGGTAAGATGAAGGTGGCATTGTTGAGACGCCTGTAGAGCAGTGTCCTTAATTTATAAATTGTAAACAAGGCCATGTAAACACAACAGGTAAGAAGTAGAACACCCACCGCCGTTAAAGTGGCACTTAAAGGTTTATTCCAATCAATCACATGATAAATATAGGGATCTCCCCTTCTACAAAAATCATAAAAATAACAAAGAAAAATTATAATAAATTTTGTAAAAAACTAGAAATTATGGAATTCAGTAAGCTTCTCGCTCTTTCGTTGGTACTTACTTATTATGACCGCCACATAATTGAAAGATGGCGGAGAAGACAGCATAGAAGAGGCCAAAGGATACTGGCAGAAATATGTGTAAAAGCCTTAAAGGATGAGCAACAATCAGTAGATCGATAAACATGAAAATGGAATTGAGAACATGCGTTGAAATGTTCGTAGCACTCAAACTATTTTCGTTAGCTGAAATTCAAGCAATTGAGATACAAAAAATTAATTTTATCTCTTTAAAAAAACAAAAAAAAAATTAACAAAAAATTCACTTACGATCATATAAAATGCTCCAATAGATGACTGTTACAACAATTGATAGTACTAAAGTTATTATATGAAGACCCCAGTAGATGCGGAAAGGACTTTTTAAAGATTCCAAGTTTAAAAGTTTATCTAAGTAAAACACTTTTTATTTAAAACGACATATTAATTTTTTTTTATACCTGATACTTACCAGCATATTCTGGATGAAAATGCCAAATTGTTACTAAAATGGCAGCATATAAATTTGTTATCATGCACATCATGATGCCCCAGTTTGTCAGGTAAATAAAATACAACCAGAAATTTGAACCTTCTTCTCGATCGACCATGGATTCAATAACAGCAGCAGTAAAAAATAATGCCAAAAACCAGCGATAAATTAAATATGCAGTGCTTTTAGTGCAATTCTGCCACTGTAAGAAAAAGAAAGTTTTCTATAAGATCAAATTTATGAACACAATTTAGGCGACGAGCGCAAAGCAAAAGTTTTGACCGTTGCGCTATAATTTTTATTGATAACTATTTAATGGCACAACAATTTAAAAAAAAAAACTACTAAAAATCAGGGGGCTAATTCTGGCAGTCGTTATTGAATACTTTTGCGATTCGAATGCAATTTAAATTTCTAATTTTTTCAGTGAACCAATCGAAATTATTTGAGTTTTCACAATACTGAAAAACACTGAAAGAATATCAACTCAAAGATAAAAAATTTTCAGTAAAAGCAATACAATTTTGAATATACATTAACGGCATATCAAAAAGAATTGTTAAACCAACAGTTTCGTTCCTAAGAAGAAGACAAAGTAGCACGATCTTTTTACAGCGGGTAGATATAGACGGGTAGATAGACAGTGTAGAGTTTTTCCAAAACACAAAAAAAAAAAATAAAAATTTTGAGTAAATACCCTGCAAATAAAACCAACCCTTTGTAATCTAAAGCTGGGTTATACATACATAAGGTCCTGCCCTAGGACATCGTAATGTTAAATAGACCAAGTTTTTTCCATACGTTTGGGTGACTTTGGGACTAGTCCTAGTCCCTTGTGGGCTACATTTTACACGCATGTTTGGACTAGTCCTAATATTTGCAGTGTACTAGAGTGTTCAATTAATCGGGTTATTTTTTTGTTCGATTAAACGATTAATCGATATTTGCAATTTTTGACTTATCCGATTGAGCGAATAAAATTTTCAAATTAATCGAATAATTCCAAACCCAAAAATTTTATAAATTACGAAATTTTTTTTCGATAATTTTAGATAAAATCAGTACAATCACCACATTATTTCATCAGAATTCTTTGAGTTGCTGTAATTATCCTTTTTCAATTTATTCACATGTTGCTTCCTTTCCTCTGTTTTTTTTTCGTATTCTTTCTGTCAAGACTTTGTCTCGAAAACCTGAACGCATTTGTTTATTATGTTTTTTTCGAACCACATTTTTCAAAAAAATGGTTTGTAGCCCTAAGTATTCTCTTTAAAATGACATTAAAATTTTCTTCGTATGTATAGTAATTTTCGAGATATTGAAGACATAATCTCAACACATTCGGTTAATTCGGCGAAATTATGACAATTTAAATACCTGTGACTTTTGAAAAAAAAATGTTCCTTATAGGATAAAAGGAACCTTCTCGCCAAATTTCGTCGGCTTAAATTCTTCGATTATCCCTTTAATTGAAATTAGCGATTTTAAAATTAGCGAACAATAAATTGACTAAAATTTTTCGATTAATCGAAAAAGAATTAATCGACTGGACACCCTAGTAAATACCGTATTTATGATCAAGTGCGACATGATTATTAAACTGTATCTTAAACAAAGAATGAGCAATAAAATTCACCACTATACTGTAATATGACGTATTTCGATTATGAAGAAATAGCTTACGTGTTCACACAATTTGTAATGACTATTACGATTTTCGTACTCGGTCGAAACGATGGCAGATGATGTATTGTTTGTAATAGAGAGTTGCTGTTTTTAAAGGGCCTTTTTGTTTGCGATAAAGTACAAAAAAACTTCCGTTAATTTTAGACATTAGTGCGAAAATCGTAATACACAGTATAAATTGTTCGAACTCTTAAATTATTTCTTTCGAATCGAAATATGTATGTGGTATTTATTACAGAATACAGGAGTGTTCTAGAAATCGAAAACACAAGAATTTTAAACGTTGTTTTTAAAGAAGATTTCTGTAGTAAAAGAATTGTATGACAAATATTTCTCTATTAAAACTAAAAGTGTATTAAAAACAATTTTCAAATTCTTGCGTTTTGCTTGCGTTTCGATTTCCAGAACACCCCTGATAGTGGTGAATTGTAGCCCTCATTCTTTGCTTAAGATACAGATATCGCACTTTATTATAAAGAGAGTTTTATTTTTAATTTTCGCCTTTTGCAAAAATCGAATCACGAGAGTTAGTTGCCTCGGCACCGGACTGACTATTGGTTAAGGCCTTCGTTAATATATGTACTTCTTGCGGGAAATGCTTTCTGTTTTAAAGGCAGATTGTTGTCTTTGCGGAAGTTTTACTATTCTTAGGGGTTACTGCGTATTTCGATTCGTAAGAAATAATTTACGAGTACGAATAATTTTTACTGTGTATTACGATTTTCGGGATCGTTCGAAACGATCGCAGAGGTTGTATTTAAAAAAAATGGGAAATTTGATGAAAACTTTTTGTTCATAATAGAGAGTGGCTGTTAAGAATGGACTTTTTTGTTTTCGATAAAGTATTAAAACGTCCGTTTATTCGAAACAAATATTACGAAAATCGTAATACAGAGTACAAATTGTTCGAATTCGTAAATGATTTCTTTCGAATCGGAATACGGGGTAACGCCCCTGATAATAAGTATTTACTTCCAAGGTTACACTTTCGCCCGAATAAAGGTTTTGCCTTTATAAATGGGATGCTTTTTTGACGAAGGGATACTTTCGGGGATCATGTGTTCGATGCGGTTGAAGCCCAAGATCAGGGGAACGAATATCCTGAAAATCCCACTAAAGGGCATGGAGGGAAGACTATCTTTAGGTGGGGAATTTTGGGATCTTAGTTTTTGTGATACGTATTTGTATTACCCGACAGTCGAAAGAAATTTTTTGGAGAATTGTATTTAATTTTTTAATGGAGAAGGGGGTATGACGATTAGTCATAGAATAACGTGACCTAAGTAACAATTTTGTTCAAGGATAAAACCAATTTAAACGTTTTATTTGCATTTAATAATAAATTAAAAATAATAGAACATTGAACTATTTTCCCCCTTAAAACAATCGTTGCATCTTTAATGATGTTGATTAAAAGTTAACGTTTCAAAGGAATGTAGTGAAAATTCCTCCCTAAAGTATTGTCTTTAAGAATATGCCCAAGGTGACCCATTGACATAAAAACTCCTACTTTTCTTTAATTTTTTTAAGTTTTTATTTTTATTTTAATAAAACAAATGACAAGGGCTTCTGCAGCAGTGCGTGTTTTAGTTTTCAATTTCATATTCAATGGAATGTTGGGTGGGAATTGCGTTGTTTGTATGCTTTCAAACTTTTGGACAATGACCCAAATAGTAGGCGCTGCATTTAGGGAATTTGTTATTACTTGTACTATTTTCTTTTCATATTTAAGTTTGTGATTTAAAACACATGTTTTGTGGTTTTTAAGTTTTCAATACGATTTGATTTGATTTCGTTAAGGATATGAAGTAAAACTTAACTTTGGGTTATATGTACGTATACATATTTTGAATTTATTAATAATTAATTTTCTTAAAAATTTATTTAATATGAGTAATCGAATTGTAATTTGTATACCAACACCACAATAGTGGGGAGGGTATAAGGCATTTGTGCTGATATGTATTTGCCCTACATCCAACTACACATACTCATAATCACATTTTTAATCGATCTAACGATGTTTGCTCGGCTTGCTTTCTACGTGAACTTTGTCCGCCAAGTACAGGTGTCAATTATGAAGATAATTTGACGAAATTTGGTACAAAGGTCATAATTGTCACAAGGATAATGAGTAGAATTTGTATGGGAGCTATGATGGACCGATTCCAATGAAATTTTGTAAGATGATTAATATCGCTATAAAAAATGTTTTGACTAAATGTAGGTACAAAGAGTTTAAGGTTAGAAAAAGGTACCTAATTGGTAGTGTAAATAGAAATTGACTTTGCTAATACTACATATATGTCAAATTTGTTTAGGACTCTGTTGTTTTGTTTATTAATTAAAAAAATATTTAAATGTGTTATTTAAGGACGCTGGACGTGGGAGGCAGTTCCTTATTTTATAGTCTTACAATAATAACAAAATCTTTTAAATTAGTCCTAATAATATTAGAAATGTGAACGTTTTTATTTTTGAGTGTTAAGGTATTTGTTACATTGGATCTAAATTTAGTAGACGGATAACAAATGGCCCAGATTCAAATATAGGGTACTTTTAAGGGGCAAAAAACGGGGAAAATTTGTTGGCATATGGCCCAGATTTAAATATAGGGTACTTGTTTTGATTTAAAACACGAAAAAATTTGTACTTTTGGTACTTTTTTCTTTTTGATAAATTTGGTATACACATTGCGAGATAAAATTGGTATATTTTTGTGTGGTGGATTCCTTTTTACATTTGTTTGGTATAAAAAAAGTTTTTAATTAAAAAAAGCTTTCGTTTAGAAGGTTGTAATAACTTTCAAGAAAAGATACTTAAAAATAAATTTTAAATTATAATTTTTATATTTTGTTTTCTATTTATCGATTTGTATTCTATTTATCGATTACTTGTATCGAATGCTTACAACTCTATGGGTTGGCGAAAAGTAATAATTCATATAGTGTTGTTTATAGAAATTTGGCTTTTTGATAAATTTGGTACTTGGGGCTTTTTCTCTTTTTGGTAAATTTGGTATACATTAAGTGTTGCCAGAAGTTTAAGAGGTAAAATGTTCAAAAAACCATAATTTTTCTTAAAAAAATCTCCGTCAAGATTTTAAAAATCTTCAATAAATCTTCAAAGCAAATTTATTAAATTTGTTAGGTGGTTTATTTAGAAAAATATTAAACAATTAATTTTAAAATATATGACCATGTTCTGGAATTTTAAATCGGTGGTAGTTTTAAAAGTTGTTATGGTAAATATAAGTGGTCCTCGAAGTATGAGGTATATAAAAAGGAAATATTTTTTGAACTTTCAACACAGAAAAGATTTAATATATGGAATATGGCTGATAAAATTTGGATTTTTTTACATTAAAAGCATCTTTGTTATTTTAAACAGCAAATTAAAAGATAATTGCTTTTCATGTTATTTAAGGGTCTTATTGAAAATTTCCAAAGATTAAATATTGCAGCTATTAAAGGCATTTATAAATAAATACATAAGCAAATTATTTCGTGGTACAATCCGGCGATTTTAATGTGTTAAGACAATGCGGATTTTTAATTTTTTACTAATCTTTTGTGAATTAAATTCCTACTTATGAATCTATTTCCAAAAGGTTCTTCCATGAATGGTTGATACATTTCGTTTATCAATGCAAGAAGTGTTACAAACATTAGTGACAATGTAAAAAAGTTTCCACCAAGCTAAAATATCTGCATTTTTAAACCAAAAATTTTCAAGTCTGCCCTTTAGCAATTTAAGGTTATAAAATTTGCAAAATGCAGACACTTCTGCACTTCTGGCATCACTGTATACAGTTTGTATATGGTCCAGATTAAAATATTTGTAAGTAACTTTTAAGTGATAAGTTGGTACTTTTTAAGGAGTACTGGTACATTTTCATATTTTGGGTACCCCTGGCTTTTTATATGGACAGTTGAATGTCGGTTGCTCAAGAGCATCGAATGCTGTATGTGTTGGTTTATAGGATAAACGGTTTTCTTTAAATCTTGCTCTAATTTTAACGTGACCGAAGTCACCAGGAAAAGCTAGTTATTCATATAAACATTTATATTATGTGTTAATAAATGAAAAAAATCTGTTATCGTCCTTACAAAATAAAATTTTGCATAATCCAAAGCAATCCATTAGTATCGTTAGATATCAGGGTCAAGAGTTTTTAACTTAAAACAGGGTAAAAAAAAAAATTATTCACTTACTTGTGACTTAACAAAATCATCTGGTGGTGTGTGTTCGAAGCCACATTCTTTGCGACGAAATTCTTTTTTAACTGGATGAAAAATATCCTTTAAGGCCTTCATTTTTTACTCCGATTGCGAATTGAATCTCCTTCGAAGCAAATTTAGGTTAGAGTAATTGAAACATAAACCGATTTTGAAATTCAAATTACCACGGGGGGTTTTTTTTTTGATGCACAATGGGTGGTAATTCAGTTTAAAAAAATTGTTGTGCAAGTTTTTATTTCATATTCCAATGAACTAATGAAATATCAAGTTCGTGCATCAGTTCCAGTAACATCATCAAAATTATTAAAATAATATTTAAAAGATCTGAAAAAAATAAAATACAATCAATATTAAATAAAAACATAGAAATTAGCAAACTCATTTAATATAGGAAGTTAATAATTATGATTAAGGTTAAAAGTTAATGATTACATGAAAAAAATTATTTATACGTTTTACATTTCGGTTGTAATTATTTCAATAAAGATCTGACCTTCCCCTAGCAGCCAAACTTCCCATCAAAGTGGAAAATCAGCCTGTGAAGACGACTTTTTAAGATCTCCCCACCACGTGATCCCCGTAAGAGTGGGTTGGACTCAAAGATTTTCTGAGGATAGAATGTGGTGATTCTTGAAAAAAAAGACCCAGATGTTTCGCCTTGGACGCGAAAATTGTTCATGTTATTCATCACATATTCGCCTAAAATTGGTTTTTTTTTAAATTTTCTTTTTTAATATCTGGAGAACGGCAAGAGCCAAAGTTTCCCAATTCGAGGTACACGCATCTTAGTTATCAATACACAACATCCGAAAAAATGTGAGCGGGTGAGAGTGGCACAAAATAGATTTATTTATATCTAAAGAAATGTATTTATAAAACTTTCTGTCATTAACGCACCATGGTGAAGGGTATATAAGATTCGGCATATCCTTGTTTTTTTTTGCTTTATTTTTTTAAATTTTATAGTTTGTAAAAATTATGTAAATTACTGAAAAGTTTTCAATTATCTATACATACAATGAGTTTTTATCTACCTTATTAATTTCGTAAATAAAATTAATGATGTGCGCGAAGGTAAATTTCAAAATTTATTGCGACGGTTGAACATTTAAAATTGTGATATACATACGAGGGGTGTCGAGAATATGCCAAACTGACTTATAGATGGTGACAAGTGGCAACCTTATAAAACATTTGTTTAATGCTTCAAAGCACTACGGTGTTTTAGTAAATTTGTAAACATTGAAAAAAAAAATTGGCCACCGTTTATGTAATTGAACGCTTTCGATCCAAATAATATTAAAGACCAGCTAGATTCCACTCTGAGGGCATATGCTCTGTCATTTGCGACTATAAAAAATTGGGTGACAGAATTTAAACGAGGCCGTACAAGCTACCACCGTAGTGCCCGACCAATTCAGGTGTCCACACCAGAAACGGTTAGAAATGTGGAGCCACTTTTAATTTGTTTTTGTTCCCGCGCAATTTATTATAAAGTGTTTGTAGCGAGACGACATGTCTTCGTTTTTTAACGACATGTTTTCGGTTTTAAACGAAGTTAAAACTAATCCTCTCGTGTACACAATGGAGTAGTTTTAAAACTACTCCTTTGTAGTCCAAAGCTGGGTTATATGGTCCTGCCCTAGGACATCGTAATGTTAAATAGACCATGTTTTTCCATACGTTTGGGTTACTTTTGGACTAGTCCTAGTCCCTTGTGGACTACTCTTTACACGCGTGTTTGGACTGGTCCTATTATTTGCAGAGAAATTAAAACAAAAACATTTTGGAAGAACGACATAGAGCATAACCGTCGTTTATACATGTGTGATTGCAAGCAGGGTTGCCGGTTAAAAAATTATTATCCAACCAAAATTGTCTACAAAACATACCAAAATCCTTTGAAACCGACCAAATTTTTGAAATATTTAAAAACAAGTATATCGTCATAAAAATTACAATTTCATACAAATTGTTGCTGAAGTAGAAGTAGACTCAACTTTAAAAAAAAAAACTTCTACTTCAGCAACAATTTGTATGAAATTGAAAATGACGTTTATTATAATTCTATTTAATTTTAAATGAAAATTTTAACAAAATGTTGTAAACAATAATAATAAATGCATAATATTGTTGTTGAAAAAATTGTTGCTGTTTTTAAACACCAGTAAAATTATTACTGCATATTGTGAACGTAGCTTAATACTTTTTGCATTGCTAAGTAAGCTTACCAACATTACCAGTCATGGCGTTAGCGCCGTTTGTTGCCAATCCGATCAAATTTTTTAAAGGAATATTCTTTGTTTATCAAAAGCTTTTAAAAAGAAAAATTGAAACGGTATCTGACTTGTTAAGCTCGAATAAGGGGACAAAACTATTCTTTAAAAAACTAACACCGTTAAAGTAGCTTGCTGCTAACGTGATACATTTCATTTCATTTCATTGCCACATCTATAGTTTTATCAACAAAAAAAAAAATTTTGGTTGGTAAAAAAGCTATGTAATAGATTTGCGACAAGTGTTCTTACTTTTTAAAATAAATTAATGTTGTACATTTTCTAAAACCGACCAAAATTAGGCTTGACCTACCATCCGACCAAATTTGGTCGGATTGTTTCAATAATTCAGAAATAGATTTTAAAATCTTTTATTTAGATTATTTATCTGTTCTTAATCCGGTACTTCATCACAGATGAACAATCTTAAATCGACTCAGGTAATGATTCTTAAGGCTCAGTTAGCCGGGAGTAACAGTAACAGTAACCATTCCGTAAAAACGTAAGACCAATCTATTTCTTACAGATTGAGACGTAACATCTTACTGCTTACTATAATCGTTCTAATTGCTTTACATACAACAAAATGA
Source organism: Pollenia labialis (assembly GCA_949318255.1). Classification (NCBI taxonomy): domain Eukaryota; kingdom Metazoa; phylum Arthropoda; class Insecta; order Diptera; family Polleniidae; genus Pollenia; species Pollenia labialis. The sequence continues at coordinate 26,410,706 of OX439141.1, read as the reverse complement.
ATCAGCTGATTTGCAACGTTACTGTTACTCCCGGCTAACTGAGCCTTTAGTCGATGCATAATAGTGGTAGAGTAGAAAAAACGAATATATATTTTACAAATCACAACTGTACCCCAATTAAATTAAATTTTGTTTAACATTAGGTTTTTGCCCTCTATCTTAAAAACCTTTTCTACTTGAATTATTTTAAAACCTGCGATCTTGTCTTTCAGACTAGTTCAATTCAAACAAGCCGCCTACACTTTCTTTACAATACAGGTACCTATTAACTGAATTTAAATTTTTATTGAAAAGAAATTTCAAATGAGAGTTTAACAAATTAAATTTGGGTTTATAAAAGAAATATAAACCATTAGAAATGCAAATCATTTTATTTATTCATTTCTAAATAAAAACTAAAACATTTATAGGTATTTAAAAACATTAAATTTGTAAGAACATTTTTGTGAGCCAATGTTGGTTGTATCAAATTCACTATTAATTATGCAGGTTTCATCTTTTTTTTAACGACCTGATAAAATTTATTTTCTTGTTCTTTCAACTTGTCGGGTTTTTTCATTATTAAAAAAAAAATTGTGGTAGGTATTTGTTGGGAATTCAAATTAACTAACAGGGATGGAAAAATGAGTTATTTGAATAGTATTGAAATTTCTTGAAAAAACGTAATTTTTGTACAAAAAAGTACTAAACTCTCTTATTGCCAACTTACAAATAGTTATTTTTAGGATCCTATCTATTAGATAAATGGTTTTAGGTTACTGCAAGTTAACATTAATATAAAAAGTGACTGATAATCTTACAGAAGGTTTGTTCTAATGGTAACTCTTGATCTTAAAGAGTTTGAAGCTGCCATATTTTCTGCATATGGTAACTTCAATGACAGTTTTATGCCAAATTAAATTATTCAAACTTTTTCAAACAAACCTAATTTAACACAAAAAACAAAACAATTAACTATAAAAAACAAAAATAAACCTCAAAACTTGATTTCTGCTTTTAATTAAAGATATAAACAAAAGTGAGTCGTTGCCACTACGCATTTTAAGCCAGGGCTGTGGAGTCGGAGTTGAGGTTTTTGTGCCGGAGTCGTAGTACCCACAAAAACTCGCGACTCCGACTCCAAAGTTTTGGGCATACAAAATTTAAAAAAAATTTCCAAAATAAAAATTATCTTTTTAAAACACATTTAAAATTTAAATACATAAATGGTTTATGAATACTGCTGCTCTTATGTTCTGTTTCCAAATGACAGGCGATGGACTGAGTGCTTTTCATATAAATTTTACTACATAATCAATCGCCTGTCATTTGGAAACAGCACATCAATGTTTGCGTACGGTAATTTCTTCTCAAAAACTCTAATTTTTAGAAGGCCGTACGTTAAAGAAAAAATAAAAGTTAACATCACTGAGTCTCATATACATTAAGCATAAAGATTATATTTATTAGGAGTCGTGAGTCGGAGTCGGAGTCGCACTTAAAAAATTTCAGCGTTTGGAGTCGGAGTCGGAGTTAGTACTTTTTTCGGACGACTCCACAGCCCTGGATTTTACACCGTTGGACTTCTTTCTTTGGGGATATTTGAAAGACAAATGAGTGTGAAGTTAAATTTTAAAATTTATAACGCTAGACACATTCTGTTATGTTAACAGAATAATGTTAACCACTTAACAGATCTTATGTTTACGCTTTTATGAGGTATGAGTCCAGATTTCTGTAAAAGTCGTCAACGTGGGCGAACAAAATTGATTTGTGGATTTGTGGACAATAAGTTTCTCCATCGTTTGCCATTATTTTTGTTCGCCCACGTTAACTTCTTTTCCAGAAATCTGGACTCATCTCTGAGAACGTTTAAGGGCCGAAAGTACTTTTTTTTACAGAACATTCTTCTCCATTCATTGACACATGCGTATTAATTTATGGGCTCCTACTACAATATCGAAATTCTTAAAACTTTAATGGGAAGAAAAATGAACCAAAAAGGGGAAAATACTGGAAATCAAATTCCTTTCTTTGGCTTTTAGTTTTACAACTGGTAATTTCTTTAAATCAAATTAATATTTTACCTATAAACATAAAATTCAACATGTAATGTCCTGAGTGGATAAGAACCTGTAAGTGAAGTTTTTTGGTATTTTTTTGTTGTTCTTTAACTGGTATTTTTTTAATTTCCGTTGGTTTTCGACCTAGAAACATAAAACAAAACATGCAAGATCCTCATTGAATGAGAACCCGTAAAAGGGATCTTTTTGGTACTTTTTAATTCTTTAACTGTACTTTTTTTAAATTTTTGTTAGTATTGCACCTATAAAGCGGATTAGAATAACTTTTTGGTACTTGTTTGTCTTACAACTGGTCGTTTTTTAATCTAGAAACATAACCTTTGGCATACAAATACATATGCCCAAGAAAGAAAGGGAAATTATTTCATGGCAGCGCCTAAAATGCCCCTAGACGGGTCAAATGCATTACCACCTCAACTCATTTTAATTAAAAACATGTGTATGTATTTCCATTACAGTTCATTCATAAACATTTTTATTACAAAAATTTCTTAAAATATGATTATGCTTCTAACAATGACAATAACTTTTAAAAAATATACACATCATTAAATGCCCTAAGAGTCAATTGTAAAATCGTACGTGTATCTCAGGTATTGAAACTTTGTACGTGTATCTTTCGTTCTTATTTAAAAGTTAATTATAGTTACAAGTATGTATTTATTATTTAAAAAGATACTTAGGATTCATTAATATAAATATATTATTTCTATGCAACTAAAAAATATAAAAAATTTTTAAAGTTTAATTAAAGTTTAACATTTAAAAATAAATAACATTTGACTTTGTCACAATTTCTTAATAGAATTGAAAACGTTGACTAATCAATCTACTAAGATTTTGCGAATATTTCAAAAGTTCTGAATGACCAAAGAAATAGTTGTAAAAAATTAATAATGATTTTTGGCAATTTAAAACGTTCTTGTTTGAAAAGATTGGGGAACAACTTATCCCATGCGGAACTTTACAACTGGGTGACAAACAATACGTTTACCTTAATATGAGAGCAACCAAGACCCACAGGTAGCAATTAGAGTGCATTTTAAACCCACGCATTGTTTAGGAGATGGAGCTATTCAACCACGACTGCGGCTTTGTAGCAAACAACATCAATTAAATCCCAACAGAAGATCTGCCAGCAGGCCGAAATTTACAACAAGTGTTAGAAAATCCGCCCTTGCCCCTGGGTCAAGTTTGATTGGGGGTTCCAATTCTTGGCGATTTGTGTGGTGTCAAAACGGAGTCACTGTCGACTCTAATTGCAGCACGCCTAGTTTTCTGCGTGCTACAACGTTTACCACCAACCAACCAACCTTCTCTCGAATATTATTTTCACTTCCCTTAAGCTTACAAAAAATGTTGTTTTAAAGCAAACCTTGTTATCTTATATTTTTATATGTTAAAGCCATGACGATTTTAGTTTCCCTATAAGTCCGAACACAAAAATATTTTTTTTTAAGAATTTATGTAATCTACACATGTCTCGTACGCATTTTCTGTAATTCTACTCTTAAAAATAAATTGCTATAAATTTTATAAATACATATTGATATTAAACACACTTTAATCAAACTTTTTCTGTGAGTGTAGCCAGATTCGTAGAACGAACTGCTGCTACTGCTTTTGCTGAAAGCAAAAAAAATTAAAACTTTAAAAGTTGCAAAAAAAAAACAATACAATTCTCAAATTTTTTTTAAGGAATTTCATTGCATTTATCTGGCGGTATCTTATCTAAACCATTATAACTACAATATAAATGTATGAAATTTTAGCGTTTTAAATTTATCTTATGGCAATTGATTGCCATTTGAATTTTTGTCTATGCCGATTATGAATGTATGTCAATGAAAAAGTTGCAAAATATTCTGATGGCAAGTGTCAATGTTTTTAACAGTTTAATTAAAACTGATCACGTATTTGTTTTCGAAATTTAACTATACGAAAATTATTTTAAAATTTTTATTTAAATACGATTTCTTAAAAATGTGATATGATTAAGAGTTCTAGAGATGTGTTCTCGTATATTGATGAAGTAGTCAAAAACGTTTCTTAAATACAATTACGGCCAATTTCAACAAGTTCAGTTAAAATTAACTATCCGTCATAACTGTCAAAAATATATTCACGCTTCTTTTCACTTTAACTCAAAGGCAACACTGCACCTGTCAGTTGTATTAATTTAAGTTAAATTATAAGTGCGCTTTACTAACATAGTTGGTTTAATCACAAGGTATGCTATCATGTTGTTTTGTCATAATGTTCTAACATTTTACAATGGTTTAAAAATATTGCTGTTGCTTTGTAAACAAAAAGTGTCTTAAATTAATAGAACTTTGCTTGCTTTGTTTATTGTGCTGTCGTAATTAATCATAAAAGACCAGCGCTGTGTGGCTGAGCCGTGCTGCTTTAGTTTTTTTAGCCGCCGCCGTTGATGGTATAGTTTTATCCGGCTAACATCCGTATTTAACCTGCGGCTAGCAATTTTTGAAACAAATCACTTGCGGCGTCAAATTAGATCGTCTTATCACTCTGCTGTCTGGTAAACAAACAAAAAAAATTTATATGTGATTTTTGTCTGAAAAATGGAAAATAGACAGGGGTCTAATCACTGCATGCGATACTTTCGTATCGAATAAACTATCGAATTGTTTTGCATACGATAGACACTGACGTATAGAATAAAAACTTGAGAAATGTAATGTCGAGTTACTCGATATCGAATGCTATTATTTTAAATTCAATAAATTTCATTTGATATCGAGAGTCATGATACCAAAATAAATAATTTCGATAAATTTTGCTCGATATCGTATGCGGTGATTAGACCCCTGGTAAGATCTAATTTAATTTATTAATTCATGGATTAGAATTAAAAAAGGTAAATATTTATTTTTTTTATATTTGTTTTAAATCAGCTGATTTAAATTCAAAATATCACACTAAATTATGAGGGGTTGTTCACAACAGTCTTATTTTTTATTGTTAATATTTTAATACGTATGACTTTATGACACCTTGTGAATCCCCTAAGTATGTATTGAATTTTTTTTTCTCCTAATGACTCATTAGTATTGTTGTTCTTGAAGGGAATCACTTTATTACTCAAAAGGACTTTAATTTGTATTTGCGGTCGTTTAGTCATCGATGTTGATGGCTGTTTTGTAAAAGATTAAACATCAATAAACTTAATGGAGTTTACTTTTTGTTTGTAATATTTTCAAGTTTTAAATTTTTTTTATCTGGTTAAGGGGATGGAACATTCGGTCTTTGGGACCGCGCGCTGGTAAATGTGTTACAAAAACTTGCGCGGGTATAAAAAGGTTAAATACAATTTATGCAAATCTTAAAAGCGGTTAAAAATGTTGTTTGCATTTTAAGTTAAAATAATTTGTGGTTGGTTTAATTTTATATCATATACATATGAACCATAGGCCGAAACTTAAAAAAAAAGAATCCCCGTACACCCCCTAATACAAAGTATTTTTGGAAGGCGGTTTCGAATAAAAAATTTTTTGGTCGCCTTTTTAAATTTTTCTTTATATCTTATGAATTTATAGTTGGAGCTTAAAGTATGTTATATCAAAGTTTTTGTCTCGAGGGGAAGCAATTTTTTGACATTAAGGTGAAACAGAAGCAGGGATCTGTACCCATGTTCTGTAACTTTAGTTTGCAAATGAGCTTTGAAAACGTGCGTATATCTTAAAAAAATTTGAAAAGCTAATTAATTAAGCAATACAAAAATGTGCCAAGAACAAATTATTATTATTTTAATTCTTTGTATTTTGCATTTTTAATTGTTTTTTAGTGTTAACAGTGACAGTTCAAAGCGGGAACCAAGGCGAGTTCATACAAGGTGGTCTTATTTTGAAAACGTTTACATCACTCTAAAATATTTTAACGTTGTGTCAAAAATAATACTACACTGTAGTAAACAATTTAAACAAATATTTCATTTTCTTTTGAATTTTAAATTGTGTGTTTTGAAATGTTATAATTTAAAAAAATGTTAAATTTCATAATTTTAAGCGAAAATTATAAAATTTAGTAAATATTCCCCAGAACCACATGAACGGTATATCATTTTGACACAAGGTTAGTAATCAGCTGTTGCTTACGTAGCTGGAAAAGGTCACCTGGTGTAAATTCGCCTTGGCGGGAACTTTTCTCACCAATATGTTACAGACACACTTTTTCTGTAAATTGGCGAGTAATTTCCTTACGTGACAGGTAGTACTCGCAAAAAAAAATTACACACAAGGTATAGCAAGAAAAACAGATGTTGGTTTCAAAATATGGCATTTTTGTTTCATTTCAAACATTTCAATCGAAAAGTTTCTCGACGGAAGAGTTACAGAACATGGGCACTGGTTGATAAATACTTGATATCGAAATACTTGAGGTCATTGGTTTTAGGAGCAAAACATTGGTCTTCTCAAGACAAACAACTTTGACACATCAGACTTCAAGTTCCGACTGTAAATGCCAAAGATATAAAAAAAATTACAAAGACCCCTACAGTCGGCAAAATTTTTTTTTAAACCGCCTTGCAAGAATATTTTATATTAATTTATATTAGTTTGTTTCAGTTGCTAAAATTGTCAATGATATCATTGATTAAATATTTTTTTATAATTTTATTAACAGCAAAAGCAAATCAAACACTCTGTAGTAAGTCGTTGATTAATTGAAAAATTTTATTAAAAATATATAAATCTTTGTCTTAAAAGGCAACAGAGTACAGCGCACGCGTGTTTAGCCAAAATTGTTAGAAATTAAGAGACATACAGACAGACAGACAATGAGTACTTAAAAAAAAATTTTTTTTTGTTAACTTTAGTTATGTATAAAAATTGTTTGTTGCCTTGAAGCCATTAAAATTTTGTAGAAAATAACCACAACAACCATGAAACGATCAAAATTTGTACAGCAAAGAGAATTTAGTCCAAAGCGAGACAGACACACGTATAATAAGTTAACCAAACTACCCAAAAACAACAAAGAAGAAATACCAAACAACAAAAAACAAATTTTAGAAGAAAAATGCTAATAAAACTAAAAAATAAAACAGAAAAATGAAAAGAATTCGAAACAAGTTAAAATTGTTTGAAAAAACAAACGCACCAAAATTTAATTCAGTTCTACGGCTGTTTAATTGCAGTTCTTTATGTTAAGAACATTAAAAAAGTCACAGGGTATTGAATAATAAATCATACAAAACATAAAAAGGTTTAAGTTAACTTATCATTAACATAATATTGGTACCTACTTGGCTTTAAGAGTTTACATTTTTTGATTAGAAATAAAACACAATTTTTTTTATTTCCCTAAATTTTTGATATTTTTTAAGGTCGTTACACACTATCCCACAAAGTCTTAAGTATTTTACAAAAATGCTTCCCTGATCTTTTTATTGTTTGAAAATTTTGAAAAAACAATAACAACTTATCATGATTTTTTTATATATTTTTTTTCAAAATACGTAAGACTTGTGTGATAGTGTAAATCAGCTATTAGTAGGTACACTTCAAAAGGGTCTACCTGGTAAATTTTTACATTTTTTTCAACTCGTTCAAAAAACACATTTTTTAGTTTTATGTTCATAACTTTTTTAATTAAGATCATCATTGGGATTTTTTACAAACATTAAAATAAATATGGGGGATTTCATGTCAAGTGACCCAATTTTTAAATCGATGTCTTCCAAAATTTGTCCTCAGTAGCTTAGATAGCTATTTGATCAATCTTGAAAAATTTTTTTTTCCGCTAAAAAAAAAGTTTTAAATTTAAAAAAAAAAATTTTAAAAACAAAACAAAATGTTTTCAATAGATTGGTCAAATAGCTATCTAAGCTACTTGGGACAAATTTTGCAAACACCAATAGGTAATAGGTAACATGGATGAGAAAGAACATCTGTATGGCCAAAATGTCAAACTTTGACCCCCTCTAACCCAGAAACTTTTTGACCGATCTTGTTGTCTTGATTTGTGTCTAAACTGCTATCTAATCTAACCCAGCAAAAAAATTTTTAAATTTGGAAGCAATAAACACTTTTACTGCATCCCAATCGCTTCCTTTTTTGCTTCTAAAAATAACTGCATTACTCGTCTGCTGTAAGATAAGGCATACAATCCTTTAATTCTTAAATGCGGTGCTAAATACTGAAAGTGAATCGCTGTTTATTCGTTTTTTTAAGATTACATTTTCTTCTGCTTAATTGATTCATTTATTCTTTTGATAAAATATAAAAAATTTTAACATAATTTTATAAAAATCATACATAAATATTATAAAACTATTAGCCTTTTATATTTCCTATAATATTTTAGATTTATAAAAAATATTTTTAACGCTGAAATAACAATTTTTTCAATGCTTAATTTTTTCACTTCCTTTATACACGTAATTCATGTCAGTTTTCAAAGCATGAAATAAGCCATCTTCAGATCTCTATAGCAGAGCTTCTACGCTAGGAATTCCAAACAAAAATCATGTTATATTTTATAGAAGTGTAAGCGCTTTACTGCGAATTCTCCCTCACTTACCTGCTTCCGAGGAAGCATCAGTTTTTGCTGGGCGACTAACCTTGGTGCAAATTTCATCCAAACCGGAAGACATCGAATTGGGTCACTTGACATGAAAACCCCCATATTTTAAGTCAACTAAATTATTTTAACACGTATGTATATTTGTTTAGAGAATAACTTTTATTTTTGCTTAAAAAATTAAAAATTAAAAAAAAATAACTGTTATTTTCGTTCAAAAATATAACTGTTTTCATCTGACTTTTATGAAAAAAGTTATAATTGTTGCCGTCTCAGATTTATATGCTTAAAGCCGTATTCATTAAAAGTTATAATGGATTTGAAATGCATTTTAAGAAAAATTTTTATGAACATTTTGCCTTTAAACACATTTCAAACTTATTTTATTTTTTATGAATACGGCAGTTTATATTTAAGACTATTTCTATAACTACTACTTAAGACCTTTACACACTATCCCACAAAGTCTTACGTATTTTTCAAAAATGCTTCCCTGAGCTAATTATTTTTTTAACATTTTCAAAAAACAATAACAACTTATCATGACAGGGGTGCATTTTCGTAAATTACTAAAGACTTTGTGGGATAGTGTAAAACGGCCTTTAGTAATTGTAAGTATAGCAGCAGCGAATGAAAAAAAATCCTAGCTACTTTACCCTACAACTACAAGTGTTGCTTAGAATATGTGAAGATAGCAGTTCGTCACTTTTTTTAACTAGACAATTTTATATATATTTCGTTGCTTCTACTACTTGTTATCTATAATTTCTAAACATTTTCCCCTTATGACTGTTTTTCATTTACGTGTTATTTCCTGATACCTTCTTCTTCATACACATATTAAGCCTTATTACGATGATCTGTAGCCTTATTCTTTAATTCGCAAAAGCTAAATCTCTGTGGCTAAAAATCTACAAAGCAAAGTTGATTAAGCTATTTTTGGCTACGAATGCTATACAGTATCGTGCATTGCTAAGTTTGCCAATTCCATAAAAATTAAATTCGTCGCAATTTAAGCTTTTAATATCATCGCTAAATTATTTAAATTTTGTGTTCTCTAAAGGCTCAGTTAGCCAAGAATGACAGTAACCTTACCGTAAAAAAGTAAGAACAATCTATTTCTTACAGATTGAGACGTAACATCTTAAGCCTAGTATTCCACACGAAAATTTTGACATGCATCATGATACCTATCATGCGAGTTTGTACAATTTAACGTTTTAATTCATGCAAAGTATGCGACATTGTTTTGCGTATGTAAACAAACCCCTCATGTATTTTTTTTTTTAATAAAAAATTTTATAAAAAAGAAAGTAAATATGGATAAAAAAACTGTTACCGGTTGTGTTATTTTAATTTTTTATTTCTTATTTAATAATCAGTTCATACTTTTTTGCGTTTGCTTAAAATTCCACGTGAAATAAGTGCAGCTTACATTATTTTGCAGTTGTAAAAAAAATGTTGCCAGAAACATTTCGGAACTTTTTCACAAAATGAACAGAGTACTATTCTATCAACATTTTTTCATAGACATTCCGCACAAGTTTTTTTCATATGCGTTTTGACAGCATTTCACGTGAAATGTTGAACAGAGTACCAGGCTTTACTGCTAACTAGGGATGCCAAGCGGGGAATCCCTAATCCCGAAATCCCGGGATTTTTCGGGACTGACAAATCCCGAATCCCGGGATTTATTTTTATGAATCCCGGCATTTTTAATTTTAACAACTTTTATGTATGAAAAATTCTTATATGTATAAAAATGTTTGTTTTTATTGAATTTTTATACCTTCTAATTATTTATTGTCTTATGGCGGTTTTCTCATTACGCGATTATCTCTTTTCCCAACGAAAAACTGCACATTAAAGAAATTTGGTTTTCTCAATGGGTAATTTTTATTCTATTCTGTCGCAAACCTAACCAGCAGTCATCTGCCAATTATTTTTTTCCCTTTTATTTGCCATACAGATCAATTTAATCAGCCGACTCCCAACTTTTATAAGTATTTTGAGAGGTGCTGCCAACTGAAAACAATGTTTTTTGTCGGTATATTGAAAAACCCAAAACCGCTAACGGACACTGTATCGGTCTTATAAATTGATGTTGACATTAAGTAAGTCTGAGTTCATACGGCTAATGTCTTATTGATATGATTCTTCCTTTTTCTTCTTTAAACATGAATTGGCCTTCAAATGATTTATGTCATGTTGACGACATGTTTTTTATTTTTTATAGTCGACATGTATTTTAATTTTTGCTCGATAAAGTAGTTATTAACAAATATTGCTGATTTATGACTGTATTCATAAAAAATTTTAAAACTTAATAAAGGTTTACAAAACAAATTATTTATGAAAATTTCGTTTAATAACCGTTGTTAAATTTACTAATAATTTATGAATACGGGGTTACATTTCAAGCGTTTATACATACAATTAAGAATTAATTTAAGACATAAAACCATAATAATAATTTAAAATTTTATATAAAATGAATTGTTTTGTTAATTTTTCTTTTTTGAAAAAAAAAAATATATAAATATTAACTTTTCATATTATTCGCATGTGAATATGAAAACTTATATAATAAATGTTACTTACCATGAGAAATAAATTCCCAGATTCTATATATATTAACTTTTGTTTATAAAAAAAAAGTTGTTAATGAATTTTTCTGTTAATTTTTCTTTTTTAAAAATTAAAAAATAAATAAAATTTAGTTAATAAAAAAAAGTTGCTTATGAATTGTTTTGTTTAGTTTTCATTTTTAAAAGTTGTATATTAAAGCAACACATTGATCCTTAAAAATCCCGGGATCCCAAAATACCGAAAATCCTGGGATTTCTAAAATCCCGACTCCCAGGATTTGTTAAAATCGATCCCGTTTGGCATCTCTACTGCTAACTATAATCGTTATAATTGCTTTACATACAACAAAATGAATTAGCTGATTTGCAACGTTGCTGTTACTCCCGGCTAACTGAGCCTTAAGGCATTTTAGTGAGCAGTAGTGTTGCCAGAAGCTTTTTAAAAATTCCTTAGCTTACCGGTTGATAAAATATCCCCTGCAAAAATCCCTACGCATTTAAGTTGTATGGTTTAATTTGCTTCGCTTTTTGGTGCGAACATTTGTTATATTGAAAAAAATTTTCTCTGCCTCGGGATTTGCATGGGGTAAAGCAAGGCGATGAAAGCATAGCTAAGCTATTTTTTTTTCTTACTTACTGCACTACCTAAACAAGACCGACAAGCGTATTTTTAAACATGAAAGTTCTATTTTCAAAACATTTTCAATAAAACAAGTTGACAAAGCGATCGGTCAAATAAGATTTTCCAGCCGAGTGGTGTTAAATTCGCGTTAAGCAGGTTTGTTCCGTATAAACTGTAGCTCAGTTATAGAGAGGAATGTCAAAAGTTGCTTGTGTTTTTGGCATATCGATCAACGTAAGCAACAAATAAATTACAATGTTGTATTTTTTGTTATAATGGTTGTAGTAGTTTTTTTTATTTCTTTTATCCAAACAGTTGTTGAACGTCTGTTATCTTTTGGTGATGTATTTTTTTTTTTAGCAATTTTAGGGAAGTATTATATATTAATATATTAGCATTTGTTATTTAAATAATGCATTATGAGAAAAAAAAAATACATACATTTTTGGGAACATAAATAATCATTTGGGTTTTCCCTTAAAACAAGCTACATATAGGAATTTCCTCTACTTTTGGCAACACTGGGGGTATAATAAATAAAGGATTTTTAATCCATGTGATATTTCAAATGAAACTATAAGACACAAAACACCTTTAATGTTATTGTCTAAAGAAATACATTGTTTTTTGCGGTCTTGATTTTTTTCCGTTAGTAGTTGGCCTTCGGCCGGACTCAGGGTTGTCAACCTTAAGCTAAGGTCACACTTGTCAAATATTTGACGAAAAAAAACGGGGCCAACAATCAAACTAAATGTTGCTATGTCTAAGAGTATAATCAGTTTTTTTGTGACATAAAGACCATGTTAAATCTCACTAAATATTAACAAAAGTAGTGGTTACGCTTATTTGGTCAAATATTTAATAAGTGTGATCGTAGCTTTAAACAATTGTTTCGCCCGTTTTTGTATAAATGTATTTTATACACTTTGTAACAAAATTTATTTATCAAGTTTGTCAAACATTTAATAACTTCATTTTTTACTACTAATTTTGACATTGACTAACAATAATATTGTTTATAAGGTTATTTATGTTAAATTGTTATGTATGTTTTACATACTTATGTATTTGATTTGCCATTTTTCAAAGTTATTACATTTTTATTTTCAAATAATGTCCGCTTAACACCATTAGCAGCGACACCAACAGCAATAACAGCGGTTGAAGAAACAGCAACAACAAAAATCACTAAGTAGGTCAATTACATGCAACAATAAACTTCCACTAGATTAGTTTTAGTTAAAACTTTTTTTCCTGTGTTTTAATTTAAATTTTATTAACTGCTTCAAAAACAAAGTTGTTATTTTTTTTTAAATGTCAAAACACAATTTTAAAGTTCACCATTTTAATTATTATTTGGTGCAAAGTTGACTTATAAATTGATCGATCACCAACGGCCAACGAGCAACTTCGTTAACAAACATGCATTTATTTTCAAACAAACAGCTGCTTTTTTTTTATTTTTGCTTTGATTTTTTTATTATTTTTTTTTTAATTACCGCTTTTTTAAACTCTGAACTCTCGTTTCACTTGTTTTGAACTTTGATTTAATGAATAATTTTAATAACTGTTGTTGTTGTTGTTGTTATGTTTAAATTAGTTATTGTTCTTTATAACTACCTTTTGAATACCTTAACAGAGCACAAAATTTAACAAATTTAATCTGAGAACGCTGATCTGTAATATTTAACTAATTTTTTATTAACAAATGTGCAATTTATTAAAGTTTTTCTTGTGCGCGCGATCAACAAACAGAATCCATGCGATCAACAACAACAATAAATTCAAACTTTTCGTTACCACTCGTAATCACAGACTGACTTGAATATCAAACATGATTTGATTTTGTTTACAAACTAACAGTGTTACCAGAAAAAGTGTATGCAAAAACAAAGTCGTAGACAGAAATAAAACCCCAAAATTGATTTGTACATATTTTTAATTTATAAAACTCCCAAATTTTTGTTATATAATTTTTTGAATTTAAAAGTTAGAGTGCGACTTTGTCGGGAAGTGTAGCTTCATCAGCACAAAACATGCTGTCAGAAACTCAAACTATGTGTGACCTTCTCCGAGAAAAGGGACCAAGTGTGTCAAAATACGGGTTTGGACATTAGAGTGGATTCTGGTACCAAAAAGGGTCCGTTTCTATGCTCTAAAACTATATAAAATATGCGTTAATTATTCAAATAAAAAAAACCCCTAAAACTGATATTTTATTTTTTGACATTAATTTTGAAAGTCAAATACTTTTACTTAAATCCAATTTTAAATCCTTCCATTACAAATGATGATTAAGAATTTTATTCCGTGTAGGATTTTAAAAACTGCAGTCGAAACCAAACTCTGCCGAATAAAAAACGAAAACATTTAAAGAATCAGAAGTAAAAGTAACAGACAAATGAAAAATTGCAATTTTTTTTATTTTGTGTGCAGTTTTTTAAACGAAGATGGCTCATCTGAGCCATTAAGTAATTCGAGTATGTCGATTTTTAGAAAAAGAAAAATGTTGGTATCAATTTGTTTCTAGTCGTTCTAACCACTTTGGAATCGAAATCCAGCTCAATCATAAAGAGTCATAAACCCAAATGTGAAATCAGGGGCCTAATTCTGGCAGTCGTGATCGAGTATTTTCTCGATTCGAAAGCAATTTAATATCTAATTATTTCGATCCTGTTTTTGTTAAGATCGGTTTATATTTAGCAACAAAAGGATTTTTACTGATTTACATTTTTTTAAATATTTTCGGGTGGCCCGGTAGGTCAGTTGATATTTCGCTAGTGTATCAGTGTATGCGGGTTTTAATGCCGCTTAAAATTCTAGTCTCATTCAGACGGCTTAACTTTTGCCTACGTTTTAAAACTAATATTTAAGCCCACACCACAACAGTGCAGAGGGTATTATGCATTGGTCTTCATTTATGTAACACATAAAAATATTTTTTTAGACATACCTTTTGCATACCTCAGAATCTCTTTCTAAGTCGATCTAACAATGTCCGTTCGACTGGCTTGTTGTTTGACCATGTAAACCTTGTGCGCAAAGTAGAGGTCGCTATTTCGAAGAAAATTCGATGACATTTTGTACAAACGTTTCAAGTGTAGTATGGTGAATAAGGCGATCATCGGTCCATAATTTCACATGGCCTTAAACAAACTTCTAATCGGGAAAGGTCTTTGTGCCCATAAACTATCTTATTATGTTGGTATATATTAAGATTACACTTTGTCCCAGACTATTTAATTGCCACATAAATCGTCTTACCAAATTTTTTAAATCGGTGCATTTTTTTGACTTAAGATCCCATACATAAACTACTCCTGAAAATAGCTTTAAGTGTCATAACTTCCTTATAAATGTTGGTATTGATTAGTGTTTTTCATACGGATCCCACACATTTATCGGGAAAACAATCCCGTGCGGGAATTCCTGGGATTTTTTTAATTTAATTATTTCAACTTTACTGTTCATATGTATAATTGTTAATAAGTTGTGCCATGCAATAGATCTTAGCCATTAGGCAAAAAAGTCTTAAGTCAAAAAAACTAATTTTGAGTTTTTGATTGGCTTTTATTTAATTTTTGTTTCTCTTTTGTTTGGTTTAAATCACTTTAGTCTAGCACAACTGCTTCTAATCGTTATAATCTGCTCTTAGCAAAACAAGTCTGTGAAATACACCAAATAAAGATTTTTCAATTCAACATAACGAAAAACTACAGTTGCTGACTTAAGACAGTTTTGCCAGACGCCAAATAGATGCCAATTCATATCCGATAGGTAAGGCAATGTTTAATGCCTTGAAATTTCAAAAGAAGATGAATAAAAATTTTGAATTTGTTTAAAAACCCCAATTTTTTTTATAAAAACGAAAAAAGTTGTTCCCACTTGCTTCAAAAAATTTAAATAGTTTATGTGCAAAGAAGCTGCATAAAAGATTTAGAACTAAAAAAAAAATTACAAGTTCTGAAGGAAGTAATAAAAAACCTGCAAGTGTCTAGAGATTATATAATGTTCCTTTGACTATAATGGAAACGTGTTTTCTCATTGAAATCTTCTTGATAAAAATTAGAAAAAGGCTGTCAAACGATTCTGTAAATGCTTTTTCTGAACTAAAATCCCATTTTAACAGAAATATTTTGTAATAATTTGTTTGAATAATTCAACTTTTTTGGTTTTACATAAATGCTGTTGGCCTTGAATAAATTCTGTGGCTTAAGTCTATTTGTTTAGTTTTATTGGAGAACAATTTAAAACTTTAAAGGTGGCTTTTGGAAATTTACTCAAAGTTTAATATACTCATCAGTCCTCAGCGGTTATAGTTTTTTAAGTTTTTATTCCTAAACTCTCCTAATGTCAAAGATCGAAAGTTTTTAATATTCCAAATGTTATTGCACTTTGAAAAAAGATAATCAAAAAGTCATTTTGCTATAACTTCCTCAAAAATCATACAAAATAATTGAAATGCTGCCCATATGCACTTTTGAATATGGAGATCTTAAGGTGCCATTAAGCAGTTTTTCCTTTTTGCCACAGAAAAAAAAAAGTTGAATGCATTTATAAAATTATTTAATTGATCTCGGGAAATGTTTTTTGTTCAAATAAATCAAATTAAATAATATTTTGCATCGATTTGTATTGAGCTGAAATTCCCGGGAAATTGAAAAATAAATCCAGTTTTCAAGGGAAATGAAAAACTCTAGTATTGATAAACAATTTGGCAACAGTGGCTTTTACAAAAGCTACTGGTAAGTCCAGAGTTGACAATATCGAACGTAAGCGCCAAAAATCAAATTTTACAGGAGGGAGTTTTTTGTATGTTATTTCATATAAATTTTGTATGAAATTTGCCGCTTACAATAAAATTGTTATTGCTATAAAATCGGAACGGTACCTTATGTGACCATGACATTTGAGGATATGATGCAAGTGTTGCCAATAAAGTCATTTATGCAAAAACACCAAATTTGAAAATTATGTCGCTTACGTTATTTTCGCGGTTAGGGCTCGATATGTTCCATATAAATCCTCTCTCTTAAATCATTTTAAGACAAATATATTTCACTTGGCTGTACATATCGAGCCCTAACCGCGAAAATAACGTAAACGCCAAAAATCCAATTTTACAGGAAAGAGTTTTTTTTATTTTATTTCATATAAATTTTGTATGAAACTTGTCGCTTACGATAAAATTATTCCGCAAGTGTTGTCAATAAAGTCATTTATTAAAAATAAACAAAAAATTGAACACGATGTCGCTTACATTATTTTCGCGGTTAAGGGTCGTTATGTAGATATTATTAGGCACACATTTGGTTTTGTCGGTTACATGATGGCCAATGAGTCCCAGATAAAGTAAACTCTAGGAAAATTGTCTGAATGGAATGTGGGGTAGGGTATCAAATGGTCGGCCTTGACCGACAATACTTCTTAACTTTTTTGTTTTGTTTTTGTGATTTGTCCTACTATACTACCGAAAATATACGTATAATGTGTCGTTATTAACGGTTCTTTACTAATATATTGGAATTTACAGCAAAAAAAAAAAAAAAAACAAAACATACATTTTTGATAATAATTACTTAACAAAATTCTCATAGAAAAATTTGCGGCTAAACAAAAAAAAATAAAAATCAAACATGGCAAATTACATGCAATCACTGACTGCGGTGATGAGATCATGCAAAAAATGTTAAAATCGTGCAAACAACAAAAAAAATATATATTTCCAATAGATATTAAAATAACAATTTGTTTACTGGAATTCAGAATAATTTATTTTTTTAAAGAAAGTTGCAAAATATTTATGATATTTATTTATATTTGTTATTATTAAATATTAAATTAATAAAATGTGTTTCCTTATGACTTTATTACACCGAAATAAATGCATATTGCCTTAAGTACATACGTATGTATGTATGTTTTCTTTCAGAAAGTCTGAGTTTATTGGTGAGAGGGGAAGAGAACATGCTTTTCTTTTCTCCTCTCTCACCCATAAACTCAGGCTTTCTGAAAGAAAACTTTCATTAGCGTTGTTCTTAAAATAAGCGTGGTTCTTAAAATTAAAAAAAATTTTCCAACATTGAAGGGTGTGCGACGTGACTTATCTAAACTTAAATCATTTGGGGAACGAGAGTATGAAAAAGTTAGGAAAACAATTTTTCGATGTAGCTAATTACCACCCTAATGTACATACAAATAAGAAAAATTTCATACATCGTAACAAAATGATTTTAATGAATTATGAAAATAATTAAAATATTTAACTAAACAAGAATAAAATTTCGTATATTTAACGATATTATGAAAATAATTCGCATTTTTTTACATAATTTTAAAAATATATTTTAGACATTTTATGAAATTATTAAAATAATTCATATACTTTCCCAGTGCAAGGATCAATAAATTTTAATTCATTTCATGTTGTAAAATTCATTTCTTCATAAAAATAATTTTATGATATGTAATGAAATTCAATGAACTTAAGCCTGATTAAAATATCAAAAATTTGAATTAAGAACCATAAACAGTTCAATAAAATACACACAAAAAAAATGTATGTAAAATCCTCGAAAACAAGGTTGGTAGTGATTTTGCTTCATAGTTACTTCATGTTAATTTAACATGCTTTTGCAAAAATTTGCGAACAACATTATTGTTTTTTAAAATAACTGTAATTCATGTCAATTTAACATTCCCGTAAAGTTAGAGCAAAATGTCATTCACATTGAAATAACACTCCGAATTACGTTGAATGAAAGTTATTTCAAGTTTAACTAAATAATTTTAACAAAAAGAATATGGGAATTTTTTTTCTTTTTATAAATAATTTTAAACATGAAAATAAAAAAATCATGTTTTTTCTTTTTATAGTGTTGTTATTGTTTCTATACAAAACAAATAAAACAGGATTTTATGGATTCAATATTGAACAATGTTATTTTAACATTTTTCGTTTAAAATTAACATGAAAAAATAATAAGTTTAAATTTACTATGATTTTTAATCAACATTTCGCAACGTTAATTTAATATTGATATATTTTTTCTGTGTGTAACCACAATACTAATTACATATTTTACGAAATTATAAAAATTATTTTTATATAAAACGAAATTATGAAAGTAATTCGCATCTCTTACAATTTCAAAAATATTTTTCGTACATTTTACGAAATTATGAAAATAATTCGTACCTATATTTTACGAAATAATAAAAACCATTTTTATATTAAACGAAATTATGAAAATAATTATTTCTTAATTACGAGGACCTCGAGCTCAAGCATTTTAACTAAATATTGAATTTTAAAGGTCGAATAAAAATACAACTTAAGAAAAATTTCTTAATTGCCTTATTTGCAAGCAAAATTTTAGTATTTGGGTTAAGTTTTTAGTGTTGAGCTGGTCGCGTGAGTGGTTTTTGATTTACAATCACGAACGCTTAGAAAGAAAAGAACAGTTTTGCAAATAAATCTAACATGGGGTCTTCACCTGACAAATTTTTGCCATACCAAATGTCAAAGTCAATATGAAAAAAAATTCCAAAATATTTGTCAGCGTTTTTTTATATGAAGTTTGACGTTTATTAAGACAAAAAATTGGCAGGTGAAGATCCAATGTAAAGGCCCAACCATAGTTTGTTTATGTTTCTGTCAAAATTTAACAAAAAGCCTCTCAAAAGCATTTAAAAAAAAAACAAAAATAATATTACAAAATATTTCATTCCGTACGGAAAGTGCGATCTCTTTCTTGCCGTTCGTAGCTGTCCACTTTAAAGAGTTTTGTATATAAATATATCTGTGGTAATAAGGAAAAAGTGCTTTGGTTATATTTTTTTAGTTTTAAAGGAAGAATCTTACCTAATTATTTCGTTACTAATGTTTGTTTTACCTTTGTTGCATTCTTCCATTTGTTAGCAGAAGACACCACTTCATGCTTGATATGGCTTCCGTAATCAAATTCGGGTATTTTTGCTTCTTATTTTATTTTAAAAGCCTGCATATAATGCATGTTTTTCGTTTTGTTGTGTTGTTTTTATCTCTACACAAAACAAGAACCCCGTTTTTGTACAAGCACCCGCGTATGCACGCATATAGAATATAGAGTGGCGCCACCAAACAAAAGCTCATTAACTTGATTTAAAAGCTTACGAAAGTAGTACCATTTTGGATTGTTTGAGGTTCATTTGTACTTAACTTTTTAAGTTCGACTCGTGCTAAAAGTAAGTGAGAAAATCTTAAATTGAGCACAATTTTTTTCTTTCTGTATACAGTGCCAGCTCGCTAATCCGACTTAATGATTGCAGACCCTGATTCAGATTAACGAGATATTCGGATTACTGGATGTGCTGTTATAATGTTTTATAAAGACCAAAATAATTTTTTTTTTACTAAGGTAATTAATACCCACCGAAAAATTGCAAGCGCTTTTACTTTTCAAGCCTTTATCAAGTTCTTCGAATTCATTTTTAATGAAATTTTACTCATAACACTTTTTTGAAAAGCTCTTTAGGAATTTATCTTAAAAAATATTTTTACACTTTCCAATTTTTATTCTGACCCCAGCGGGAAAAAGATGTTGTAAAAAGGCCTTCTGAAAAGATTTATTTTAAAGAAAAAAAGCTGTATTCGAACTTAAATTTTTATTTACACGACGTCTCATTGAAAAACAAGACCTTGTCATGTCGCATCTACTTTGAAGGTTTCTAGAACAACTTTAACCAAATAATTAAGAATAAAACTTTATATCAGCATAATTGTTGTTGCTTGATTGCGAAGTGAGTATTTTTTAAAAAATTTAAAAGTTATTTCTACACATTCTCATACAACCACTAAAAGGATGATTTTTTGCAGGCCTTTAAAATTTAAGACAATTTTTTCGTTTAAATTAAATCGGAACTTTACTGCGTTTAAAAAACTGCAGTCTAAGTAGAAAAACTGCTTCATTTGTCATTGGCAAAAAAAAAAACTGTTGCTTTTACTTCTAATTCATTAAATGTAAAAAGTCTCAGTCACATCAACATAAAACGCGAAAAGTTGTACATAAAATTTTCGTTTTTTTGTTTGGCAGTTTTTGGTTTCGACTGCAGTTTTTTAAACCCCGGAACTTTTAATTAAATTTATTTTGATAAAAATATTTTATTAAAACTATTGATTTTTGTAATTTAAGGAACACTTTTAACATTTAGGTATGTAATTGAAAAAATATCTTGTATTTATTACTAGTTATAATATGATAAAAATAATAGACACCATTTCCATTTTATTTTGATACTTTTAAATGTGTTGGAAATCGATTGCGAAAACGATTTAAAACGGAAAATCGTTTTTTGTATTTTTTAAAATTGTGTTTCAAATACATTTTCCTGTAGCTTCCTGTCAATATTATTTTAAATTTAATACTATTAAATACTATATTCAGCAGACCCAAGGCGAATTCGTGTTTTCAGTGGTGGCAATACTACAAGAAATACAACAATAAGGAAATGATTTCAGAGTGTCACCACTTTGAGTTGGCATCACTGCTTTATTAAGGCACCCATTTAATGCTAGGAACACAACTGGGACAAACGACGAAGTTCGTCCAGCACGACGAATTATTCGGAAGAAATTCGGCGTATGAAACACAATAACGACGAAAAAACAAAATGAAAATAAAATATTTTGTATAAACAAGAAATAGTGGTACCATATGGTACAAAAAATACTTCACAAATAAAACATTAAAAACAACTTAACTAAAATACTTTTTTGCAGTCGAAACCTAAAACTGCCGAACAAAAAACGAAAATTTTCGCTTAAAGTGTTTGGTTTGACAGCATAAACAGTCGGTTTGATGAATCAGAAGTAAAACAAATTTTTTGCCAATAACATTTGAAGAAGTGAAACAAATGGCAGTTTTTCTACTTTGACTGCAGTTTTTTAAACGTCGGTTTAAATTAGATTATTTAACAGTTACAACAGAACATATTCGATTTAATTCTTACAAAGTATCATGGAGTATGTTAGACTTGCGGGATAGTGTAAAGTACGCTTTAATAGCGAATTAGAAAACTTTTCGCTATATTTATTTTAACAATACGATAATCGTATTAAAAGTTGTTGAGTCGCATCACTTCTGCTTTATTTACAACTGAAAAGTGAATTCACCTTGATCAAATGCCCGAATAATTAAATTGTTAAATATTTGGGGTATTCACAAGGTGTCATAAAGTCATATGTCTTAAAAGAATAACATGAAAAATACGACTGTTGTGAACAACCCCTCATAATTCAGGGTGCTATTTTGAATTTAAAGCAGCTGATTTAAAACAAACATAAAAGTAAATATTTACCAAAAATAAAAATATTTTTTAATTCTAATCGATTTACCAAACCGATCTTATTTGACGCCGCAAGTGATTTCTTGCAAAAATTGCTAGCCGCAGGTTAAATACGGATGTTAGCCGGGTAAAACTGTACCATCAACGGAAAAACTAACGCGGCACGGCTCAGCGCAGGTCTCTTCGGATTAATTACGACAGCACAATAAACATAGCAAGAAAAGTGTTATTTATTTAAGACACTTTTAAACCATTGTAAAATGTTAGAACATGGTGACAATATAACACCTTGTGAATACCCCAATTGTAAAATCAAGAAAATTTTGAACATTATTTTGAATTTTGTAAATAAAATTTTAGATTTATGCAAAAACCCTAAAATAAAGCTAACACAAATGGAAATGGTGTATGTAAATCCTGGCACAAATTACGTTACAATTACATTTTTATATGAACTTTAAATTATATAATTTTGTGATGACAATAATAACAAATATAATTATTATACATGTTTCACACTGTGTGTAAAAAATTATTAAAAAAAAGATGAATCTGCTGCTGAAGAGAAGAATACTTAATGAATATTAATCAAATTAAACCAGCACAATGAGGTGACCAGACGACACTCAACGAACGATGCAAGAAACGTTTCAGTTTAAACAGCACAAACAATAGTATTGAATAAATACAATATAAACTGAAAACACCAACAAATGTTAATGCACCACGAAGCGGTATTGTCCAATCCAATAGAGGATAGACAAAATGATTCCCATACCTTGAAATAATTTAATGACAATTTTGTGAGGGAGACATAGAAATAAATAAAAAAAATAAAAGAAACAAGATTAGCAATTAAATAATTATGCATTATGTATGATGTAATTTACAGAATCCAAAATACTCGTACTTACTCGTCAGTGCCGCCACACAGAAAATAAATCACCGTAAAGACACAAAAAATAATGGGCAACAACATGGCATAGATGGTGTGCAACAGTCGTACCGGAAATGCAACAATCATAAAATCGACCAGCATAAACACGGAATTAAGGCAGTGTGTTATGAAACTTATGATGGGAAATCGTGTAGGTTTGTCTATTAATAAGAAAATTTTGTTAGATTTTAGCATTTTCAACAGGAAATATAAAATAAAAGCAAAAAATAATGTACATCAGAGAAGAATAATTTTGTGTGCCTGTGTGCAACTAGAAAGGTACATGCATGCCGCAATTTCGGAGGTAGTTAATTTTGATATTATTATACCCACAGCACCATTTGTGAAGGGGTATAATGCGTTTTCGCTGATGTGTGTAACACATAAAAGTTATGGTCCGATGTCTTTTAGCAGGGTTTACAAAACTGCAGTCGAGATCAAGAAACAATGACAAATGAAGAAGTGGAAGAAATTGCAGTTTTCTACTTTGACCACAGATTTTTAAACGATGTCCTTTAGTATACTGATCATCTTAAGTTCACTTTCTGAATGTTACAAATTGCTTGTCAAAATTTAGTTTTTGTGCCCACAAACCATCTCATTATGTTGGCAATCAGATTATCTTTGGCCCAACACTATTCTTTTGCAACCTTAAATTTATAAATAAATTTTATAGAAATCAACAGAAATAATGATGTCCGTTTAGAAATAAGGAGAAGGATCTTAATGAAAAAGACTTTTATGCAGCTGCTCTGCATATAAAGTCATATATTTTTTTTGCTTTTTATAAAATAAATCTGGGTTTAAAATAAATTTAAAATTGTGTACTTCTTACTTCATCTTCTTTCATTAGTTTTAAATGTTAGAGCATAAACTATTAAGCCTTGCTTTACTTATCAGATTTGAACTTATTATCAGGGGTGTTCTGGAGCCCAATTATGAATACAAATTCCCCGGGATTTTTTCCCTTTCCCCATTTTTACAATTGAATTTACATAGGAAAAATGGGAGAAGGGAGAAAACTCCAGGGGAATTTTTATTCATAATTTTGCTGATAATAATTGTCATAAAATTCTTTTATTACAGAAAACTTATTAAAAAACGACGTTTAAAATTCTCGAGTTTTGCGTTTCCGATTTCCAGAACACCCTTGTGTATATGGGGCAGGGCAATCCAAGTGAAATCGGACAGTTTGGAGAAAAATATTTTTTGATTTCCTTCAACAGCACATTTCAGCAAGTTTTCGGAAAAAATATAAAAAAATTTTCCACAGTGGGCTTGGATGCGATTTTCGAGATTTAATACATTAAATAAATTTTCTTCACTGTTTGTACTCTTTGATTTTCTAAAATTTTTTTATTTAAAACTTTGATTTTTCCGCAAATTTAAGACCCATTTGGTTGTGGGATGTATTTTAAATACTTGCAGCCTCAAGACCCTTGTGAAAAACTATTCGGAATTCGTTGAAATATTTTACAATCATCTTGGTAGTCTCTTAGCACGTGATTTTATAGCAAAAAAAAAAAAAAAACAATCTACTTTTTTTAAACATATCAAAAATCCTTCAAAGAAGATGAAGTTGTGGTGATTTGTGATTTTGCTATAAATTTCCCGTTTGTTATACAGAACGCAGCACCCGGTTTTCTTAGGAATAATAATCAGGCAACCATATTTTCGATAATTATTTATTTCAAGCACAGTGAAGAGCTCACTCTTCGTAGTCTGGTCATAATTTCTGATGGCAATAATCATGATGCAATTGCTGTTTACGTTTATCTAAGGATTAATACTGATTTTGTGAAAAAATTATTTTCAAATGCGTCTAAAATATTTTACTTTTCTGATGGCGCTCCACAGCAATTCAAAAATTTGAAAAATTTTGTAAATCTACATATATTTTCATAAGGAAGTTTTTAAGATTTCTGCAGAATGGCATTATTTTACAACAGTGGGAAAGGACCATGTGACGGTATGTGAAGGGTAAGTCTTCAGAAACAAATTAATAAACAAATAACTACTGCTCTGGAATTGTAAGAATGGACATCCCAGCCGAGTAATTTACCAAACATTGAAGTAAAATTTTCTCCAGAACAGCATTATTTTGACGCAAAAGATACTTTGGAATTGCGATATGAAACAGCCAAATCAATTCCAGGGACGCAAACATTTCATTCAATAGTTCATTCTAATGCTGGTACAATAATTGCTAAAAAGTTTTCTTCATAAAAAAATTAAAATGTTTTAAAAATTTTTTAAAAAAATACTTAAATAAAATAAAAAAAAAACATAATTATTGTTTTGTTTTTGATAAACTAAAAATTTTTTTCTAACAAATTTTAAAAATCACAAAAAATAGTAATTATTTGGTTGCCACAACAAAATGGGTCTTAAAATTTGTGGAACAAATCAAAGTTTTATATAAAAAAATTCAAGAAAATCAAAGAGTGACAACAGTGAAAAAATTTTTTTACAATATTAAATCCCAAATAACGCATGCAAGCCCACTGTGCAAAATTTTTTTTTTGATTTTTTCTTGGATAGTAGACAAAAAAAAGAAAAAATACAAGAAAATAATTATTCTATTTGGACCAATATTGAAAAAGTAATGAGTATTTATTCGAACATTGTTTTCTTGTAACTCGATTTTTTTTAATATTCGATATCTCTGTAACCATTAGCCAAACAAAATCTGAAAATTTGCTGAAATGTGCTGTTGAGAAGGAACATCAACACAGTAATAAAATTAAGGAAATCAAAAAATATTTTTCTCCAAACTGACTTGAATTGCCCCATATGTATATTCCTAGATTTAGCTTATTAATAAATGTGTCAGCAATAAGTTGCCATAATTAAATAAAAAAAATCCCGGGGATTCCTGCTTAGGAATTTCCTATGATTTTTTCCGAAAAATGTGCGGGATCCCGGGATTATTTCCCCGTATGAAAAACACGATTTAAAATAAAGGGTGGTTTAAGGGCCGATGTTTGGCATTTCGCGATTTCAGACTAACTCAATTTGAACCATGGAAAGATCAATGGTCAGAATGGTGGCAAAATATGACAACAGTGGATGATCAATTTTCGAACAAAAGAATTGCCGCATTTGGGCGAATGATAATTCAAGGGTGATTGTCGAAAAACCAATGCACCCGCAAAGAGTGACTGTTTGGTGCGGTTTATGGGCTGGCGGCATCATCGGGCCGTATTTTTTCCAAAAAGAGACTGTGAGTTCGCTATCGTGAGATAATAACGATCTTTTTATGAGCCGAATTGGAAGATTTGGATGTGGACGATATGTGGTTTCAACAGGACGGTGCCACTTACCACACAGCTTACGAAACAATGGCTCTTTTGCGCAACAAATTCAATGGCCGTGTTATCTCCCGTGGTAGCGATGTCAATTGGCCGCAAAGATCATGTGATTTGACACCGTTAGACTTCTTTCTTTGGGGTTATTTGAAAGAAAAAGTGTCCGTCGATAAGCCAGCAACAATTCAAGAGCGAAAGGATGTGATAGTTCGGCACATTAACGGCATATAATCTTAATTATGCCTTAGCATCATCGAAAATTTGAACCATCGGATGGAGGTGTGCCGCCGAGGTCGCGTTAACCGATTAATGGTTAACCGAATAAATACCCTACTACTTACTCATTTTTCCATGCAGAAATGCCCAATAGATGGTTGTAATTACAAGGGCCAACGGTAATGCGACATCATGCAACAGCCAATAGAATTTAATAAGTAACGAAGTCTTCTCCTCTTTCCTGCGACTTTCACACTGATTCGATCTTAGAGCTCCAAAATCAAAGTGCCAACGAGTTACCAGAATTGCAGCCAATAGTTGTGTTAGCATGCAAAGTATAATGCCCCAATTTGTTAAGAAAATAAAATATTTGCCTTCGCAAAATTGTAAAATTAAACAGGCTAAAAAGACAGCCATAAAAAATAGAGCCCATATCCAGCGATAAAATAAAAATAACCAGCTTCTCTCGCAGCTCTGCCACTGAAAAAAAATAAAAAAAAACAAAAACACAATTACTTTTTAGTATCTACATTAGAAATTAGTAGAAATTAGTGTAATTAATTAATGTTTATTACACATTCCAAAGCAAAAAACAACAACCGCAACAACAAATATTTCAAATTGTCCATAATTGTGTCATTTTAAAAAACCACAAATTTAATTTGGATGACAAGTATGTTAAATTATTAGCTTTGACCTTTAATGGATTTGTGTAGAGAGCTTAGCGCCGTATAAAATCTTGGGTGTTTTGCTCCAATTTTATGCGTAATGAGTTCACCCTAAAACAAATTATAGAACCTTATAAGTTTATGGAGAAACTAATGCTACACAAACTGCCAGAGTGGCCCATCCATCCAAATTTCTTTTTCAAGATATCGTAGTGCAGTGATTTTTGGTTCGTGCTATGGAGCCCGACCGTTTGATACCCTACACTTCAGTATTGCTAGAAACTAAAAGAGAGTGGCGCTATGGGCATGTAAAGACCCGGCAATACAAAATTATGTTATGAGGTTTGATTTATGTATATATGTTCTTTGTGCCGATTACATATTATCTATATATCAACATCTATGAGATTTGTTCGCCTTAAAGCGATTTTTAAGAGGGGGGCCCAGTACAAAATGTTGCCATGACATGGTAGCTTTCTTTGTTATATATCAATACCAATTTTTATAGGGAAGTTATGACTTTAAAAGCTATTTTCTGGAGTGGTCTGTGGATGGCAGCTATTGTTAAATATGGATAGATTCGAATAAAATTTGGTTTGATGATTGAGGTTGTAATAAAATTTTTGTTGGTCAAATATAAAGCTACGGTCACACTTATTAAATATTTGACCAAATAAGCATAACCACTACTTTTGTTAATAGTTAGTGAGATTTAACAAACTATTATATCACAAAATATAGCTTATTTACAGCTAGACATAGCAAAAAACTGTTTTCTGTAAGATGTGGAATTATAATCAAAATAAATATTGAAAATAAAGGAAATAATTATTTAGTTTGCTTGTTGGTTCCGTTTTTTTCGTCAAATATCTGACAAGTGTGACCGTAGCTTAAGTCTTAATACCAAGATAATAAGATAGTCTATGGGAACATAGACTCTTTTCCGGAATCCTTAAAAGATTGCCAAACATATGTATATAGCTTTGTCATATTTTGAAAAGTCCCTACATTTTAATTTTAAATATATGCCCTTCTTATTCCTACGGCCATTTTTTTTTCTTAGAAGAACCCCCCTACGAATAGTGATTTTTCCCTACTTTTAATATCGCTGTTCCGGATAGAAGTTTTTACGAGGGCAATATGAAACTATGGATTGCATCAAATAATTTCCAAAACTCCGCCCTGTGCTTTGCGCACATGGTTTACATGGACTGCCAGCCGTACGGAAGGACATCGTTAGATCAGCTAAAAAAGTGATTTCTAGTCGATTGTTATAATAAAAGTGTCAACAGAGATGTGTTTGGTTCGTAAAAACAAAAAAAAAATAACTTAACCAACAGGTTAAAAGTAGAAACTTGTGAGTCCATTGACCGTATTCTGTAATTCGCTAAAGCTAAATCTCTATCGCTAAAAAATTGATTTAGCGATTTTTGGCTACGAATGCAATGCTGTAACGTGCATTGTTAAATTTGGCATTGCCATAAAAATGTAATTCACAGCAATTTTAGCTTTTAATTTCATCGCTTAAATTTTTAAATTTTGCATTCTTTAAGGCATTTTAGCGATCGAGATTTAGATTTAGCTAAGCGAATTACAGAATACGGCTGCATGCTATCAACTCTAAATTTTCCAGATACTGAAACAGAAGGTTGGATGCCAAGTAAAATGAACTTGTGCGAAAATACAAAAAAAGTTAGAAACATAAAACGTTAAGTGGACGTTTAATTATTTGCATGCAGCCTACAACTGACATGGAATGTTTAACATTAACACTAATATGATGTTAATGTTAAGTATAGACTCACCATGTTATAGTTTTTCTCATGTTATAACACGGTTGTTAATGCAAATGTTTTAACAACGCTTTTATAACATCATGTTATAACAGCAAATCATGTCAGTTGTAGACGTGGAGTAAAGTAAATACAAACACATTATTAAAAATCGATCAAATGTAAAATAAAAAAAAAAAATCGTTTATCAATACCCACCCGGGTGTTACTGATGAGAACAAGTTATCGTCATACAATTTTTTTCGGTTTTTTTTTAAAGTAGTTTTCGTCATATAAATATTTTTCAGTTTTTTTTTTTAACAAAAACAATTTGTTCTGTAAGTAAAAAATTCTTTTTAACTGAAGCAAATTCAGGAGAGTTATTAAAGAAATAAAACTGAAATTGTCACCCGGTTGGTAATTAAATTAAAGTAATTAAAATGTTAAAAAAAATGTGAGATTTTTGTGCGACTTTTCAAAATTCTCAACGGTTGCCCTGATCGCCACCACCGTTTACATGAATTCGCCTTGGCAGTACAATTTAGTAGCTTTAACGTTTGGTACTCGGAAACTAAAAAGGGTTAAAAAAAGTCGTCTAAAGTAGGGTATGTGAAAAATAAGTATCGTCAATTCCTTGTAAATGTTAAGCAGATATTGAGAACAAGGGGTTTGCTACAAAATATTAGCTTATTATAAATAAATAAATAATTAACTTTGCAATCCAAAAAAATTTGTAATTTTTATAAAGCTATGTTGTGCTAAGCAGAACTCCGTGCTTTAGTTTTGTCAGACACTGTATGTATACAGACATATATCGTTAGCTAAAATACAAAAAGGCATAACTAATAAAAAATTCAAAATCGTGTTTTTGATTGATTATTATTAATGCCATTGAACTGCATGTCTTCACAAAATTCTACACTTCTATTAACAAATAACAAAGGGACGTAATACAACTGTGTTTATTGTATATAAATAAAAAACTACGAATTAACTCATTTTTTTTCAAAAAATTATAATGAAATGGTTTCCTTTGAAAATGCATGTTTTCTGACATGTTTATAGTTTTCATTTAATAAAGCTTTTTTGCTTCTCCTGTAAAATTATATTTTTATACCCTTCACCTCAGGTGGAAAAGGGTATATATAAGTTTGTCATTCCGTTTGTAATTTCTACAATATTGATCTTAGACCCTATAAAGTACATATATTCTGGGTCCTTATGAGGAGAGAAGTTGATTTAACGATATCCGTCCGTCTGTCCGTCTTACGTTTGATATGTGTTTTCCGGAGACTCCAGACATGATAGCGGCTAGGTTGTTTTACATTTGTGTCACATATAGTCTACCATCGGTTGCTATTGAAATTCAGCAAGATCGATCCACAAATGGCTGAGATATGAGCAAAAAACCACGACTACCTCTAATATTTTCCAAAAATCCCTTGTGGTTGTTGTAATTTTAATACTTTTTGCTGTATATCTGGGGAACGGCAAAAGCCAAAGTTTCCAAATTAGGTACACACATTTAGGTAGCCAATACACACCATCCTACAAAATTTGGGCGGGATTGGAGAAGTGGGCGTGGTACCTCCCATACAAAAAAAAATTAAAAATTGTATAAAAACCTAAATTTTAGGGCTGCCATATGTCCTATGGATATGACTTATATACCAAAATATCGAAAAATTTTGGTAGAACATATTTTATAAAAAATTCAGAAAAATCGGTTCAGATACAAAAAAGTTATGACCAACATTAATTTTTTTTTTAAATACCCACTTTCGGGAACCATAGATCTCCCCGAGTCCAAGCTTTATAACTCAAGTAAATGGAAAATTCCTTCTTAAACACGTCGGTATATAAATCTGTCAAATCGGTTAAAAAATGGATGAGTTATAACCAAAATACTGAATTCCCAAAAATTACTCATTGTTTTTTTTTTTATAATTAAGTTTGTTAAAATATATACAAGTGTATATAAATGTATATAAATTATTCCTTAACACGACGGTATATAAAACAATCAAATCGGTTAGATAATGGGCAATTTATTAGCAAAATACTCAAAAAATGGGCTAAAAAACATCAAAATTTTTATACAATCCTACATTTTAGGGCTGCCATATGGAAACGACTTATGTATCAAAACATCGGCAATTTTTAGTAGAACATATTTCCCAAAAAATTGGTTGTTAAAACACAGCATCCGACATAATGTGGATGGTTTGGATAAGTGGGCGTGGCACAAAATATAATTATTTATATCTTAAGAATGCTTGTTCTTATTGCACCATGGTGAAGGGTATATAAGATTCGGCACAGCCGAATATAGCACTCTTACTTGTTGTTAGATACGCCTTTTTGCATTTTAGCTAACGATATGCATGTAATTTGTAAGAAACCCCTTTATTTTTTTTTAAATTAAATATTAAAAACGTTTTTTTTAATGCTGTATTTTCCTCAATTTTGACAAAATCCAACAGTTTTTCATTAAAAATGATTCAAAAGATCTTAAAAAACAATAAAATGTCAATATCTAAGCCAATTCTTTGACCTGGAGATTGTCAGAATCCTCCAAAGTTGAGTGTATCCATACAGATACAATAAAGCGAAAGGGTTAAAACAAATTTATACAAATTCACTGTTGCATAGAGAGTGTAAAATTTCAAAAAATTTGCCTTTTTAATAGTTTTTTTTTTTTTTAATTTATTTATGTTTGACATTTAATTTGATCACAATTGAACAAATATTACCAACAACATAAATTGTGGAGCACATGTAGGTAATAAGTTTGTATTAAATTGTACATACATATTTATAATTTTATAATTATAAATACTCTGGACATTAACATTTATTAACTTGAACTTGACCAATCGTACTGTATTACTTGAAAATACATTTGTAGAAACAGGGTGATGCAGCATGGACTATGTAGGTATATGTTTTGAATTCTTTATAACGATTTTTTCTTTGTTTTTTTTATAGCAATTTTTGAAAAATAATTGGAGAATTTAATATGAATAAGTGAGAGTGTTATATTCGGCAATGCCAAATCTTATATAACCTTCACCGTGTTGCCAAATCTTATAGAAAGTTATATAAATACCATTCTTTATATATTAGTAAATCTATTTTGGCACACACTCACTTCTCCAATCCCACCAACGTTTTGTCAAATGTTGTGTATCGATCACCAAGACGGATCTATTGCATCTGATTTGGAAACTTCGGCTTTTGCCGTTCTCCAGATATACGTACACGGATCTATTATGTCTTTGTACGAGGGGTTCCACACATACTTCTCCAATGCCCGCCATTTTTAAAAAAGTTTTATATTAACAACTCAGCAATGTGTACAACATTTGGAACATTTTTCACTTACAGTTCATCAGATACGAAATTTTGTGGTACCCTGCAGATTTACGTGATCCATTTTGATGAAATGGACTACTCCCTGGACTGGTCCAATGTTATGCAAGTTAAAAAGTTAAAAAGTGTTTGTAGTGAGACGACATGTCTTCGTTTTTTAACGACTTGTTTTCGTTTTTAAACGAAGTTAAACATGGAGTAGTTTTAAGACTACTCCGTTGTAATGCACAACTGGGTTATATGGTCCACTCCTAGGACATCGTAATGTTAAATACACCACCTTTTAACAATATATTTGGAGTATTTTTGGAGTACTCCTACTCCTTTATGGACTACTCTTTACATGCATGTATGGACTAGTCTCGTTGTCTGCAGGGTATGTTGCGTATTGATTACCGATAAATTTTCCAGATATCTGTATTATCTTTGTATAAGAAGAGCCACGCCCACTTTTTTATCAGCAACAATTACGCCTATTTGACCCATATTTGTAAGAAAACAGCATTGCTTCTTCCAGCTCTGTAGACGGTGATGCGTATCGGACAATTTTGGAAAATGTTGTTGGGCCAGCTGTGAAAAAAACATTTAACGTCATGGTTTTAACAAAATATGTAGATCAACATCACATACTGCAGGTGCCTCAATGATTTCAGACATATGCGGTGAATTCACTGTTTCGCGTTAAAAAGACTTCTACGATCATTTGAATTAAACAGACGTTTTCTTTGACGATATTTAAAAGAAAAAAAAAAAGCCAGTTCCAACTTAAAACCAACATTCGAAATAAAATAATGACACCCGAAATTTTGCCAAAAGTTGTGGCAAATATGTTAAAAATAGCACGTACGTAGCAGAACACGGCCACCATTTACAGGATATTATTCTTCGAACTGCCCAACTGTAGCTAAAAAAAATTTATAATAGTCGCATAAATAGCAAAAGAAATTAAAATCGGCTAAGCGCGACCATTTGATATGCTACACCACAGTATATAAGAAAAAACCCTTTTCGAAAATATTTTTACCCATTTCGGATCCATGGGAAATCAAGGACCCGCTTGAACAAATTATATTATGAAGTTAATATTCATGTAAAAGTTCTTAGTACCAAATATTATTTAGATATCTTCATCCATATGATTCCCACCTTTGACTATATCAGTCTGTCTGTGTGTAAGTTCAAACAAACTTATCGAAGACCCCGGATGTGAGGGGATCTTGTTAATTAAATATGTACATATTTATACCACAAACAGTCTGGAATAATTTACTGTTTAGATGTAGCTAGATCGATCGCTTTATGTTTTAACACGTTCTACCCATCTGCTAAAATATCAAATCAATGCAATTATACGCAGTTTAAGGTTCATGCAAAAATGCGTAGAAACTCCAGGGCCGATCTAGATGCCAGAATTTTTGATATCCTAAAATTTCTTCTCTTAACTTCTTTTATTTTCTAGAAGATTAAATATTATTATTATTATTTTTTTTGTTTTAATACCTGTGATCGATAAAATTGATCTTGATGCTCGTAGTTGAAGCCAAAATTTTTCAGTTTTAATTCACTGCCCAAAATATTACAACAATTGCCAGTTAATTGCATATTTTGGGTTTTTTATTTTATTTTTGTATTGCACTTTTTTGGATTAATCTCTTTTTAAAATTTATAATTCACACTTTAAATTCAACAGTTGAGTTTTATTTTCATTAACTTAATTTGTTCATAATTTAAAATTTCTTTTAAACTTTATTATTTATTTTAAAAGGAAATTCTTAATCAAAATCGATACGTAATTAAATAAAAGTGAATATCGTTTAAGAAGCGGCCGTAACGTTTTTAAGATCCGCCTGCCTTTTTTCAAATGAATTTTAGTTTATTTCGTATTGACATTTTTTATACGTAATTGATCGTTTCAATAATATCCGTCCATGCGTATGTCTGTCCATTTTCCCTCGGTCAACTTGTACTACAAACGTGTCAAGTATCATCATCATTTTGTCTAATTTAATTAAAAATATATTTTCAAAACAAAGTCGTGGTGTTTATTGAAATATTTTGAATTTGGAGGGAGTGTGTTTGCCTCTCGACGCCAGAGAACTTTTTTCGTTGGTTTTGGTAGTGTTCTTATTACACATAAAGAGTTTTGGAATACGACACTGCCTTAATGGGAAATTTGTGAAAAAGAAGCCTTTATTTATTTTTAATACTCAGCAGTATTTTGGCATATATGTATCAGGGTTGGCAAAATGTGTACAGTTATAATATTTTTCCAGTTTTACTTCTTGTGTATACCAAAATATGTTAATGGGAAAAAGCGTTCATTAAAATAGATTTTTTTTTTGCCATGTTATCTATTTCAAGTGTAGGTAGAATCGCTGAAACGCCTTGAAAAGTACACCATGCATCCTACGCAGCTGTCAAAAAAGTAGAATCTGTGTTGTTTTACGTAGCATCCACAAAAGCGTTTAATGCCTTGAGGCATTAAATACGAAAAGTAGGTTTACTTTCTTTACTCAAAAGAAAAATCAATCCATCCGTACTCAAATCAATCCGAAGCGGTATTAATAGTACGGTGAGTAAGGATTTTCTTGAATCAAGTAAAGAAAGATTGATTCAAGTGCGGATTTGCAAACGCAAAATATTTAAATCATCCATATTTAATCCCGATTTCGTATATGAAATAATCCGAAAATTAAATTGATTTAAGTAAACCTAAGATTGAATCAATCTAAAAATGAGATTGATTTAAGTAAAACTAAGATTAAATCAATCTCAAAATGCGCTTCTTTCAAGTATTATAAAGTTGATTTTATCCCAAAAGAAAAATTAGAAGGTTAAGTTACTGTTACTCCCGGCTAACTGAGCCTTTATTGTTTCTACACACAACAAAGAAATCGTTTTTCCAAACTTGAGTTGTGCTGTTGTAAATCTACATCAAACTTTGAATGTAAAGAATGCAATGTTGAGAGATGAGACTTATAAATTTTGTGAGATTAAAACTCTCACTTTGTTATTTTACTCCCAGAGTTGCACTACCAACGAAAAGCTTAATCTTTTTTTTACTTGATTTAAGAATTTAATACTTAATTTAAGAAATTCCGGCATTGATTTTCGAAAGTGTTCCCATTTAGGATTGTTTTGAGTATGTTTTAGTGTTATTCGTACTTGAACATTTGAGTACGACTCGTACTTAAAGTAATCATAAAAAAAAACTTGATTTATCCCGAGTGTTTTTCTTTCTGTGTACTTTTGTAATCGTCACAAGCAGCGTTTGAACAAATCAGCTGATTTTGATCAAAGTTTATTTCTTCTTGTGGTAATGCCGCATAAAAAGCGTTGCATGTAATTTGAAACATAGAACGCAAGAAAGGTATGACAAACACGCAATGCATGGAGGCGAAAACGCGTGGCGTGGATATCCAGCTAAAGATGTTAAAGGAATTAAAGAAATTAGTTGAAAGAAAGGGATAGGACAAGAAATAGTGAAAATGACCATTAGACGAGAAGAAAAAACAACACTACTCATCACAAAAGTGCTACAAAGGTACAGTTCATATGCCAATAACGAGTGAAGGTCTGACTACCTGAATACGGTAAGGATAATCCAGTTTTTATCGCAGTCTCGCTAACTCATCGGTCATTTCGTTGACATTGATTTTTCAGTTAACCGCTTTCCAGCATAGCCTTACCACTTACAGCTGTTCTACAATCCACCGCTAGCTTGGAATTCAAAAACTTAACATAATAGAATAGTCAATATGAATAATAGAATAGTTTATGGACACAAACCCCATTCCGGAATTATAGATCGATTCTCGCCATTTTCAATAGGATTCATCCTTATGGCAATTTAAAAGTATGTACTAAATTTTATTAAATTATCTTCAAAATTGCGACCTGTACCTTGCGCACAAGTTTACATGGCCAGCCAGCCCGACCTTAGATCACAGAATATAGAGCCAAATTTTCGGGAGTGCATCCTTTTTGGAACCCATGAGCAATGGATGAGATTAAGATTCGTATAAAAGTTCTTTCTGTCAAAATTATAAAGATATTTTCATCGCAAATTTTGTGTCATTAAGTGATTTTAGGGAAGGGCCTTCTTTGTTCAATTTTGTATCAACCAGCACAATATATGGTCATAACATACATAGAATCTATCGTCAGTGTTGCTGTCGCCTAATTTTATGTCAATACCAACATTTATGAGGAAGTTATGGCATTTAAAGCTATTTTTGGGGGTATTATTTGTATGGGAACTGTTGCCAAATATCAACCGATTTCAATTAAATTTGCTAAAATGATTAAGATTGCACTAAAATATGTTTCGATCGGACTTATGATTTATGGTTTCTGAAAGAAGTTTGATTATCCTCTTTTTCAAAAGGCTTAGTTTTTCTGACAATTAAAACCAATTAACCAAATTTCGTCAAATTATCTTTAAAATTGAGACCTTTATTTTGTGCACAAGGCTAACATGGACAGTCAGCTGGACGCACAAACGCATAATACCCTCTCCACTATTGTTGTGTGAGTATAAAAAAGTGTTTTTTTTGTTAAAATAAAGCTTTAAAATTAACAAATTGCCAACCCTGTTAGGCATGAATTTTTGTAAACATACATACATACATGTGTATGTATGGATATGTATCACTGTATGCTCTCAGAATGTACAGTGGTTAAGTTAATAAAAAAAAGCTCTGGACTGACTAACCACTATAAAGTGGTTAACTTTTCTATGTTTTGTAAAACTTTTAAGTGGTGAACAGGTTTAATTTTTAAACTGGTACTATTGCCAGAATGGCAATTTATATCTTCTCCACATGTCTGACAAATGACATTACGCGAACTGCATTCCTATTGGCGAATAATTTTAAGTTTAATTGCAAGGTTGCCAGCTATTTGAAAATGCATACACTTCTTATAAGGAAATTCAAGCATCTTATGGTCTTTTAGACTTGGCAACCCTTTTCATGTACAAACTTCGTCATCTAACCTAAGGTCTACACTAAAGATAAATATCTCAGCAAGTTGGCAATAACGTCGGAAGAATAACAGAGCAATATTTCTTATTGCCAAGCTTATGTTTAAGGCATGGGAAAACGTATTTATGTTAACTCATAATTAGAATAAAATCAAGGAAGAAGGTGCAGTGTAAAAACTCACGCCATCTTGCAAAAATAAGTTTTAATAATATAAATTCTTTCTTATTCGACTTTATAATTTAAATGCATATTAATTTGTTTAAGCTTGAGGTGTTGTTTTATGTAAAACTATTAATTTTTATTTTTTTATTTGTATTTATTTATTTATTTGTTGTCCCATGCACAAGACTTATAGTCTTATATTACAGTATAGGACTGAGTATATGTTATACAATATAACGAGAAATAATTTAAAAAATTTTTATTAAACATAAATCACAATACATAATAATAAAAAGAAAATATATAAATAAAAAAAAGGAAAATAATAAAAAAGAATAATTTTTTTTTTAAATTTAAAATTTTTTTTTTGTTAACATAATAATATTTTTATATAAAAAAAAAACTCAAGCTCAACCAAATTAATATAAATTTAAATAATAAAGATCGATTAAAAAAAATTATATTAATAAAAATATTTTATTTTAGTGTTATTTTAATTCTTAAATTAATTTCTTTTACTTCAATTAAAATTTGCTACCATTTCACAAATTTAATTTCTTTCGCACACAATTTGCTTCTTTTTTTTAAATTGACAACCAAATTTGACGTTTTATGTTAGCAATAATTGTCAACGGAAATGGACTAACAATTATTGCAACATAAATTGCCGGCAATAAATATGTACAAAAAATTGGTGTCTACATCGCAATATATGTTGCAATAATTATCTCTGGTATAGACGGGCAGTAACAGAAGCACGAGCATCGATTTGCTGAGTTTTTTAAAAATATCTTTAAATTGTTCAATAAATTTTAAATAAACCATTTTATATATGTATATATTTTTGCTCTTGCTGTAAGCTAACAATTTTAAAACGTTAATTATGGACCAAATAGACAACAATTATCTAAATTAACTAGTTAGTCTGTGTTCACATTATGACAGTTTTCTTTCAGAAAGTCTGAGTTTATTGGTGAGCGAGAAAGGGAACCTGTTTTTACTATCACCCATCTCATCAACTAACACAGACTTTCTGAAAGAAAACAGACATACTTAGCTCTTAGTTCAGATTTATGGGCAATTATGGAGAAACCGAAACCGTATTTTGCTTTAAGATTCCAGAAGTTGGGTGATTAACGAAACATAAAAAAGAAATTTAGGACAGTGGTTTTTAGAATTGAGGCTTATCAGTCCGTTATTGGATTTTCATGAATGTGGAATGGGATTTTCGTGAAAGCAATAACGATATATATATATCCCGATTCCAACATTTTCAGAAGCAGAGTCTTTATTGGAGTCCCTTATGATAGCTCTCATTCGTCAGATAGCTCTCATTCGTTTGCTAAATGGTTGAATATTTTTAAGAGAATCTAATTGGATCAAACCTTCAAGAAACTGTCTTGTTTTAGAAACTATTCTGAGAAAATAATAATAATATTTTACAGATATATTTAGAAAGAAAAATTAGCTGCCAGGCCCACAATGTCGAAAAGAACATTTCCTTCGCATATTTATATTGAAAACAATAATACAAAACTAAAATTTGTTTTTATTTTAAATATAAATATGCGAATGAAATGGTCTTGTCGACATCGTGGGCCAGATTGTAAAAACTTTCTAGGCCGATTGACCCAAGTATTAGGAATCAGTAGTTTAAGATTTAGGTGTTTTTACTTTTTTCAACTAAAATATTTTACAACAAAATACATAATTCATAGCCACTGTGCAGTTACTTCTTCACACCGACCCCCTACTTTCCAAAAGGTCATTGAGAGAAAAAAATGTTTTCTCGTTAGTTTTTACACAAATAAAGAGCAGTTTCATTTAACAAGAAAGTACATAAATATTTTATTGACAATATGGGTTTTAAATATTATTAAAAACAAAAAAATAAAAAAATTATCATAATAGTTTTTGTAATGATATTTTCAATTAAATCTGATCAAATTAACATAATTTAATCATTTATCATAATTTCGATTTGCACTATTTGCCTCATTTTATTGTCTTCCAATTATCGATGACGCGCTTTAAATTGATTAATGCACATTTAGAGAAGTAGTGAGTGAATATCATTTTCACAAGCGTCATGTCAAGTTATCAATTATGATGACATTTATGACTTTTATCGTTTTGAAAATGACAAATAAAAATTATTAAGAGTGCTATATTCGTCTGTGCCGAATATTTAATACCCTTCACCAAGAATTGGAATTGTTCAGGAGTGCGTTGAATTATTATAAATTATGAAACAGCCTGCATTTAATCTAATCTCACAGTATTAATATTAATTTTTGTAACGATTTCAGGCGTATTAAAGCGTATGCTTAATATGGGACCTTTGGTGCATCATGGGGCGACCATTAACATTTTTTTTAAATTTTATTTCTTATGGTGTTTTTTTTTCTACGCAAAAAATGTCACCTTTTGAAAAGGCGCATGTATAAAATGCCTTATCAACCCTGTAATAATGCTATTTATTTTTTTTGAGAACAAAACACATGTTATGAAAAATTGGAATGCCCTGTTTTAACACCTGACAAAACTTTTGTTCTTCATCGTTATAGCTCATTTTTTAACCAAATTAATTTTAGGGTTTGTTTTAAATGTTTCGCAACTTTTAGCCACGTTCGCGAAAAAAATTAATTTTTCCTCTATATAATCCCGTTCTTTACAGCTTTAACGATTTTGAATAAATATAAGACTTTGCTATTATGCTGCTGTTAGCAAATTTTTGCGTATTTCCGCAACTTTAGCAATTTTTACGGAATTTTTGCCAGTCCTTTTAGTTTTAGGGACTTTCAATAAATTTTATGGCTTGTTCGAAATATTAAAAATTTCGCGAATTTTCGCTATTTGAGGCAATGGTCGCTGTTATAAAAAATAGCCCCATATACATAAAAACGTAAGTCATCTATTTTCAAGGGCACTACGAACACTCTCGATTTGTACGGAGTGAAAGTGAAAAATTGCCTTATGCTACCCCTTTAGAGAACAAAACATTTTTAAGAAACGATTATCAAATCCCACTTTTTAAATAAAATGTCACATTTTTTTTTGCAGAGAAGAAAACACCATTAATTGGGCCATTTTTCTTTAATAAATCATTATTCGCTTTGGTTTTGAGCCTAATAATATAGACCAATCACGAAAACACTGCTCGATATTATTTATAGTCTTATACAACTCAATGAAACCATATTAAGCCACAATATTGTTATTCGTTAAGGGGTCAGGTGTATTATAATGTGTTTTTCGAGAGTGGGCTGTATACC
The DNA here is from genome assembly GCA_949318255.1 of Pollenia labialis. Lineage (NCBI taxonomy): Eukaryota > Metazoa > Arthropoda > Insecta > Diptera > Polleniidae > Pollenia > Pollenia labialis. Next base: position 26,369,869 of record OX439141.1, on the reverse strand, counting down.
GATCATCACAAATTTTTAAGTATAATTTCTCCTCGTATAAAACTTAATGGAACTTCATTGCAGCACATTTACATCATTCGTAACGGTTAAGGCGTACTGAAGTGTTTTGCGAGAGTCCCCTTTATTTGAGACCTGTGCTAAACAACCAATGGATCATTAAAAAAGAATCTTAAAAAAAAATACAAAAATTAAGTTAAATTTTAAAAAAATCACAAAAAAATTTAAAAAAATGCCGAAAAACATGAATATGGCAAAAAAAAGGTTAAGATAATTCAGAGAAAGAGCAAGATATCTCAAACATTTATTGTAAACGTTATCGGTAGGAGCTACAGACGACATATCAGGTTTTATAAGTAAAGATTATCTCTCGAAGTTATAACGTCTTAAAATGGATAACAACAGGGGTTTTCAGACTTTCAGGTTTTCGCAAAGAAAAAATTCTCAGTAAAGATGCGGCGCAACTTAAACCATTCAAAAAGTATACGTAAGTCCCAGGTTTTCGACTTTTTCAAAATTTGCAGGACTGAACTATTAACCGATCTTCACGAAGGTTGGCAATGCGATTTCTAGTTATAAAAAACTATTTTAAGCCAAACTGTATTATTGCGATTTTAGTAAGTGATTTTCGAAATACATACGGCTTTATTGGGCACTTCTGCTAAATTATAAACCAATCGTAATGCAATCTCATTTCTAGTTATATTAAACAAAATTTAATAGTAATCGGTCCATGTCGCCGTCGAGGGTATTTTGATGCCATTCTTTGTGGGTGGGTATGATGATAATAAATGTTGGTTAATGTTGTAAATTTGGCTGTCCATAACTCTTAACCGATAGTATGTACAAGATTTTAAAACTAAACTGCTTAGAAAAACTAGAAACAATTTGGCCCGGCCTCATTTTTCTTTGTATATGACATCGTTTAGAAAGGAGCTTCCTTTCAACAGACAGACATGGGTAAATCGACTAAGAATTACAAGGACCCAGAACACAAATATATTTGCTTACTAAAGCAAAAGAAAAATTAATAAAATTCACATTAGGGCAGATGAGTTTGCTAGAATTTGCACTACCTTACGCGTTCCATTTTATGTTTAAGGTGATGATTACTGCCACAGCTGCGATGACGAAAGTGAAGAGGAGAACGTAGAACACCATCACTGTTCTGCAATGGCGATAAGATGACTGGTCATAATGGGATCCGCCACCTTTGACGGATTGCATGATATCTTCGGAGTTGAATTGAAGCGCATTTTAAACTTCGTTAGAAGCTCCGGTTATCACAATGGTGCAATGGGTCTAAGTGTGTCAAATGGATACTGAACACCGTTTCCACCTAACCTTGTAGAGTATTAAAAACGTCTTACACGGAATAACAAACATAGTATACCCTCATATACCACTAATGGTGGAAGGCCTATTAAAACAGTACATCAAATTATGCAAATTTTCCAATGCAATTGTATTGTTTAATTGATGAACAAGTATGTGAGATATTTTTTTAAACAGAGAAATGTACTGATTTAAAAAAAATATTGGACTAAACTGAATTGAGTTGCCAGAAGCTAAATGAGGCAACGCCGCTCATATTAAAATATAAAAAAAAAATGTTGTGTATTTTAACATGATCGGCTTTTCTTAATTTCCCTGCTGGCTACTTACCCTGCCTTTGCACATGCAATTAATTACTTGCCAGTAGAGTAAACGTATTAAAATCGAAAATGTCGAAATAGTCAAATGTCACACAAGTTACATGAATGCAAGGTGAATTCCTTATTAATCAGAGTTACCAATTGCTAAACAGAGCTCCATTTTTAAATAAACAGTTTTCATCAATAATTATTATTACTTTTTTATATTTGCAAAAAAAAAAATAAGAAATATTTTAAAAAAAAGTTAAAACAATTAATATTGTTTCCGCAATCAAGTAAATTTGGCAACACTGTTTAATTTTTTGACTTTAACTTGTTGTAAGTGTCAAAAAATGACTTGGGGTATTCACAAGGTGTGCTATCATGTTATATTGTCATAATGTTCTAATATTTTAAAATGTTTTTTAAATATTGTTGTTGCTTTGTAAACAAAAAGTTTCTTAAATTAATAGAACTTTGCTTGCTATGTTTATTGTGCTGTCGTAACTAATCAGAAGAGACATGCGCTGAGCGGCTGAGTCGAGCCGCATAAGTTTTTGTAAGCCTTCGCCGTTGATGGTATAATTGTATGCGGCTAACATCCGAATTTAACCTGCGGCTAGTAATTTTTGAAACAAATCACTTGCGGCGTCAAATTAGATCGGCCTAGGACTCTGCTGTTTGGTAAACAAACAAAATTAAATTTATTTGTAATTAATTCATGGATTAGAATTAAAAAATATTTTTATTTCAGGTAAATATTAAATTTTTTGATTTGTTTAAAATCAGCTGATTTAAATTCAAAATAGCACACTGAATTATGAGGGGTGGTTCAAAACAGTCGTATTTTTTCACACAGAAAAAATTATTGCCGAATTATTTTCAAACAAACGATTGTTTGAAATTTTTTTTAATTTCTACAAATTTTTTTACTGATTCAATTAATATTTTTGTTTGATTTTTATTTAACCAACAAAAATGTTGACAACTTTTCAATAATATAATATACGCGCTATTGGTTTCAATTATTCATAATTTTGTATGAAATATTTAACGCTCCTTAATATTGCCGTATTTTGCATTTTTTATTTGATCGTAAGCAACACTTCTTTATGTGAAATATAAGACCAACAACAAAAAACACATACAGTTTATTTTTGGACGCTTTAAAAAAGTACAACAAGAAGAAAGATGATAAAATAGCGCGACGAGGTTATTAGTAAAAAAAACAAAAAAAATAGCAGGTAAAAAAAGGTTTCATTCTTTTTTAAGCAACAGAAACAACAACAACATTATAAGAAACAAAATAAATTTTTGGTTGGTTTCATAGTTGGAAAAAAGAATGAAAAACAAAATCCCGTATTCAATTTTTGAAAACTGTTTACTTAAATACCTACATCAAATACAAAAATAAAATGATGACGAAAAACATATCGAGTCGGTCTGCTGCCGTTGTTTGTTACATTTCTTCTTCTGTAGCCAAGGAAAGGATACAGCAACAGTGAGTGATGAAGAAAAACATTGTGTGTATAAACAAGACTTCGTTCCGCCGCCCTGCTTCTGCCTTCATCATCTCCTTCAGTGATAGCTTGGGTGCGCGTCATTGCTTGTGCAAAAAATTTTTGTTTGATTCAGCAAAATTATTTGTTTGAAATTTATATGAATTTCAGTAAACTTTTTGTTTGATTCTGTAAATTATTTGTTTGAAAAAATCAGTGTTTTTTTTTAGTAAACAAAATGCAAATAAATTGTTTGAATATGCGAATTTGTTTGTAGGACCGATTTCAGACAAAAAATGTTTTGATACTACAAATTTTTTGTTTGAATTCGAAAAATATTTTTTTCTGTGCATGTTATTATTTTAAGACATATGACTTTATGACATTTTGTGAATCCCCCATGTCAGAAATGTCTTGGAAGTTAAGCTGCAAAAGTGAAAATTGTGATCGTGTTAGTGAACAAGTGCGAGTGTATTGAGTTTTTCGAACTTGCACTTGCATGTATAAATGCTAGGTTGACTCGTCAGTTGTGTTACTATCCGTAGTCGACCCATTAGTAAATTTTATATTTAAGCATATCTCGAGTATATCTGGATACTTTTACTGTTACCGGTCTCCAGATACGTATGTATATACAGAAATCTTTTACGAAAATACTGTAAAAATTTCAGAAAACCCGGACACTAACGTAACAACGTAGGCCCTATATTCCACCTAGGAACTAAAGGAATTTAATAAAAATATAATAATAACGTAACAACGGAGGAGGGCACACATTAAATACTCGGATAACGTATGTATAAATACATAAAAACAACATAAAAACTTTTAACAGTTTTTTTTTATCGCTTATAAGCTTTTTATAAATTTCACGTTAATTTGGGCTTTTAAACGAGAAATGCATTTGAAAAAACTCGTTTATATGCATATACTGTGCTAATAAAAAAAACTCGGTTAATTTCATCAGCATCATGAAAAAAGCTATTTTAGTTGTATAGTTAGCGAAGCCAAAGACCGGCTCTGCAGAGAAGCTTTAGTTAGCGAAACCGGTACAGAGCAAAGAGGAGAAAATCCTTTAAAAAATATGGTTTTATGTCTCATTTCCGGGAAAAAATGTATGGCGTTAACTCTCATTATATTTAGTCTTAATAGCATATGCCCTAATGTGTTAATGGAATGGGACTTAACGCCATATGGCTTTATTTCCTATGGCTTTGTGACACCCCACCCAGAAAACTCTATGCTACTTCTGTTGTTATTGTTGTTGTTGTAGTATCCTGTAGTTAAATTCGCCTTGATCGGATTTATCTCTATGTCTTGATTAAATTTCTTCACTTTTCAACTTCATATCGGGTGATTTTAAAAACGTTAGTAGGAATTTAGTGTTTGCGCATTAGTACATACATAGTTCATTAACTCTTGTGTTGGGTGCTCGATGAAAAATTGTCTTCAATGTCTGTTTAATTTGCATTCTTTAAATGCCATGTTTTATTGTTGTTTTGTGTTATGGTTATTATTTTTTATTTCTGTAAATTTATTATGCAAAATATTTAATAAAACCTTAAAAATTCTTCGTTAATTCAATTAAAATTGTGAGAATATTAAATTTAGTAATAATGTTCTTTCGCATTCAGCTTTATATTTCCATTTAACATTTTTAAGATTTAAAAGAAATGTATTAAATATGGTTTTGATGATCGTGTTCTATTTGGGTAGCATTGATTAGAGTTGTGTCATTCCGGAACGTCCTAGTTCAAGTGAAAGATTCCCTAAAAGGAACGGTGCGGACTTTTTCAATCGTTCCTCGTTCCGCAACTGCAATCCGTTGGATCATCGCATGTATTTCTGTAGGTTAATTTTTTGTATAGTGATCAGTGTTGCCTACTTTTGAGTACTTATGTATATTTTATTTACAAATCTTATTTTGTGTTTTACAAACTTTAAAAAATATATTATTTTTTTTTGTGGTTGTAATGCCACACCATGAAAACAAACAATTACATATATTTGTTTGTTGACGTTTTTGCGAACGACAGAGAAGATTTCTCGTTCCTCGTTCATTCATTGTTCAAACTAAAAAAAACAAGAACGATGAGCGAAAGGAACGATCTAGTTCCTTTGATCTTCCGGATCGGTCGGACCGATTTTGCCCAACTCTAGCATTGATGGATTGTTTAAGGACGAAATAACAACATACTGTAAAAGAAAGCGTCATCGGTAGTGCATAAGGTTGCCAGATACCAAGAGTCAAATTACTGGACAATATAAAAATTCCACCTGGATTATGGAAAAATAACTGGACAATTTTGAAATGCACACAACTATAAAAAAGTCAAAACTTACTTCATATTTTTTTACAATAAAAAAACATAAAAAGCAAGGAAATGTAACATTTAAAATTCAGTCTTTGTCATATTACAAAATTATGAATATCAGAGCCAATTCACTACAGGTGGCAGCGAAAAGCCTGCTGACTTTGAAAGTTCGTTTGCTATAAATTCGTTACGGTTCCATATGCGACCATGACAATTTAGGAGATGATGCAAGTGTTGCCAATAATTTCACATAATTGGGCTTTTTGCAAGGTGTGCTATCAAGTCATATCGTCATAATGTTCTTAATAAAATTTTACAATTGAAATATTGTTGTGTTTGAAACAAAATAAAAATTTTAATGCTGTGTTCATTATTTTGTCGTAACTGTACATTAGAAATCTAAATTATAAGCGCATGCCCACAGCAGTATACATTATTTCTTTTAAATATTTTAAGACATATGACTTTACAACTTTATGACTACCTTCTGTATAGCCCATAAGTGTTTCCGCTAATGTGTGTTAGACCTTAAAATATTGGTACTAGACCAACCTTAAAGTATACCGATCAGAATCACTTTCTGAGTCGATCTACCAATGTCCGTCCGTCTGTCAGCCTAGCTGGTTGTCTGTCCAAGTAACTCAAAGTACAGGTTGCAATTTGGCAGACAATTTGCTGAAGTTCGGTGGATACGTTTCAATTATCATTATGACGAAGCCTTTCGAAAATGGCGAAAGAGTCAAACAAATAAACTTCTTTTTTATATTGGTATTAACACTGAATTTGGCTCAAAAATAAATAATTATAACCTAAATAATTCCAACACATTTTATCGAAATCGATTCATATTTAACCATAGCTCCCATACAAACACCACTTCCGGAAGAGGCTTTAATGGCTAATAAATCTGTGAACTTTTAAGCTCTGGTTAAGTTGAACTCTACTTAAATTTATATGTTGTTTAAACTCAACAGCTGTAAATCAGTGTCACATATATTGGACGTAGTTTAAAAAATAAAATTGTGGCAGCACTGCGATAAATGTTGTCAAATTCATATGGGGTTTATTGGCAATTTGAACGCCCAATTTTACGCGTTTAGTCCGAAGTCCCATAACTTTGCTATAAAAGTTGGTATTGATATAAAATTTGGTACCGATAACTATAATATCCAATATGTCATGACAAAATTTTGTACTGGTAGGTCCAAAGTTGGCTGTAGGTCCCACGTAAACCCCCTGTTGAAATCGTTTTAAGACGAACAAATCTCATATAAGTGCCGGTTCACACAAGTCAAGTTTGACTCGTCAAGTCTTGACTTGTGTGAACCAGCACTAAATGTTGATATCTACATAGATAATATTCGACACAAAGCACTCTTATGCATCAGTGATTTCAAATGTTTATACAGGGTGGCCCAAAATTAACGAAGTGGTTTGAATTCTTTATAACTTTTTATTTAAGAAATAATTATTAATTTTTTTTTTTTATACAGTAATGGGGAATATTTTTAGTTTAGTTATGAAAAATAATATCTCGCAAGTGGTGGCCATTTTCTGCTTCGCAAATTCGTGCTCTTTCCAACACATTTTCCATAACCTTTCGCAAAACTTCAGGTGTTATGTTGTTTATTTCGTCGCGTAAATTGCTTTTAAATTGCTGGATGGTTCTAGGCTTATTAATGTAGACTTTTCCTTTTAAATAACCCCAACGAAAACAGTCTGGGGCGGTTAAATCCTGTGAACGCGGAGGCCAATTAAAATCACTTGCACGCGAAATAAGTCGTTCACTAAAGATGTCCCATAAAAGAGCCATTGTGTCCCTTGTAGTGTGCGGTGTGGCTCCATCTTGTTGGAACCATACTTGCGGATGGTTTTCCAAGGCTGGCCTTAAACAATTTTCCAACATTGTCCAATATTGACGGTAACGGCAACCCCGCCCGTGCTTATTTTGAAAAAATTAAGAACCAATTATCCTTTCCGATGAAACACCGCAACAAACCGTACACTCAGGTGGGTGCAATTCTCGCTGTTAAACCACTCCGTAGCCCATATCCCGCAGTTCTGCTTATTAACGAACCCACTTAATTGGAAATGGGCTTCGTCGCTCTTAATTTAAATATGAATAAAATTATGATTTTCTTCTGCTTTTTGTCGGGAAAAAACCTGCATAATCAAGTCGTTGCTTGTTCAATTGAGTACTGCTCCAATTCTTCTTTATAAAATACTGAAAAGAAAAGAAAACAGAAATTATAATAATAAAAAAGTTATAAGCAATTCAAACCCCTTCGGTAATTTTGGGCCACCCTTTATATACATATATGTATATGAGTGAAGTAGATTTGGACCAAACAATTGTCAAATACTCCACAAAAATAATGGTCGAACAATAAAAAAAATTATAATTATTTTTTTTTATCGGCATGAAAAAAGTTTGCTTTTCTCGTGCAACGCAGTGTTGCATTTACGAGCATGCCCTATGTTTTGTCGGCTCCATGACTGGCCATAGGTCAGAAATAGGGTACACTGTCGAAAATTTGTCTGCATGTAAACAATGTGGCGTAGGGTATCAACTAGTGAGACTCGACCGAATATTCTTTCTTGTTAAAATGTTTGCTGTATGGCAGGAAATTTAAAGTTTAATTATAACAAACAAATAACAATATTGAAAAAAGTTCCCTGAAGTACCTTAAAATATTAAAAAAACAAATAACAAAAAAACACATGTTATTAATTGTTATTTTATGTAAATATTTAATGAAACATTTTATTGGCTGAGAACTAAAACATCTTGTAACGAAAAGTTCAATAAAACATTTTTTTAAATTCTAACCCCGCCACAAGATAAAATATAAAAAAGTAAAACAAAAAATATTGATTTCTTTAGCCAACATCTAGGAGAACCCAAAGTAGCACCTGGTTGGTACCTTCGTTTATTACGCAAAAAGTGATTAAATCAATGAAATGATATTGCTTGCATAAATGTTTTCGAATTGTTCGAGTTATCATTGTTAGCTTGAAATTATATTCACAAGTATCACATAATAAAAATTATTAACACGTTTGATAAGAATCGCAATTACATGTCGAATACGTTCTTTGGTATCAGTTAAAAAAAAAAATATTTGATAAGATTTTCGGCATGGAGGTTTTAGCCAGAAGAATTTGGTATCAGTTAACCGGCAACTGGCTACGGGTAAATTGCGGTGTATTGTGGGGCACGGCCTGGGAAATTAAAAAGGTACATAAAAAATCGGCGTTCTTTTTTATTTTTGTATAAAGAGACCGTGTTCAACTCAAAGTGTATTACGAAATAAATACTCATGATTTTTTTTTTTAAATAAATAAAAAGTTTTTAGTTCTTTTGGAAAAATATTAAAGTAACAAATAAAGTGGCAAAAGATTTTAATTTCAAATTTCATTTACAGAAAATTTAAACTTAACATATAAATACCGCGTAAAGGTGATTTTAGGTGAAATAAAAGTCAAACATTTGGGGTGAAGTTTAGATTTTCAAAAAAGTTTTTTTTTTTTTTTTTTTTTTGATAAATTGAAAGGTAAAATAAACCTTACAAATTGCTTGGCCAACATGTCAACACTCTCTATTGCGATGCGACGTCAATTCCGAAACGTAATCAAAATGCCAATTTAGTACTCACTTTTGCCAAATTTTTTTAAAATGAAGCAGATTGACAGTAACAAAATGTTTAATATGCAAAATAGGGCTGGGCATCATAAGAGCAAACATTGCTTACACTCAGGGATGTTAGATGTGACGATTTTACGTCATTTTGACGATTTTTTTCGATGAATTTACCAAAATGACGATTGACGATTTTTGATGTAGAGTCACTTATGTTTTGACGATTTAATACCGCCAATAAATTTACTGCCTGTTTGTAAAACGCGAGTGCAAAAGTGACTCGTTTTATTAACATTTAAAACAAAAATTCAAAATTTTTTTGTTGTTTTGAATGTTACTGCCTGTTTGTGGAACGCGAGCGCAAAAGTGACTCGTTTAACTAACATTCAAAACAACAACAAATTTTGAATTTTTGTTTTTGTTTTAAATGCTAATTAAACGAGTCACTTTTGAACTCGCGTTCTACAAACAGGCAGTTAGTTAAACGAGTCACTTTTGCGCTCGCGTTCTATAAACAGGCAGTTACTTTAAACTTTAATCTGGGATCAATTTTATAACACTTTAATCAGGCAAGCAGGGTTGGTAGATGTGACGATTTTTCGTCATTTTGACGATTTTTTTTGAGAAAATACAGTAAAATGACGATTGACGATTTTTTGACTAAAAGTAATAGTGTTTTCTGGCATCGATAAAACACAAGAAATATTAACAATTATATTGAAAACAGTCCAACACTTAAAAATCAATTTTTCGAAATACAAAAATTTTTGGAAATTAAACAAAAAATTCCTCCCCCATCTCAAACCAGGTGGATTTCATTAGAAGAATTAGTAATTTAAATTCTACAATTATATAAATGCCATCGATACTGCAAAAAATACACAATAGAGCCTTAATTTGCGTCTGTTCTATTTGGTCCGCGTATTAAAAATAGGTTAAATCCGCTTTGCGGTTTTATGATTTCGATTTGCGTCGCTATATACGAATGCATTTTTCGATGAAGTCATAATCACATGTGAAGAATTTTTCTATTTGTGTGTAAAAAGGCAAATCCCATTTAATTCTTTTAGGTAAGTTATTCTTAGTAAAATTACGAGTTAGGAAGTTACTTTTTAATAAGAAGTTGTGTAGAAAAATGAGTGCAATAAGAAAAAAATGTATTAATTTGGAACTAATATTGGACGTAATAAAAAGTTTCAAGTCGGGTAAAAGGACTGTTGATATAGGCAGAATCCTTGGTTTTTAGCACCTTTAACAATAAAAACAATTTGCAATAGAGATAGCGGTAAAAGTTAATCATTTAAAAATAGCTCGAGTTAAAATCAAATGAGATTTTATTTATTATTTAATATTTTTCTGAATATGGATAAATGAAATAAAAAAAATTTTGTTATGCATTTATGCAAATATATTTTTGCTTATGTTTTCTTTTTAAATGATAAATATATTCAGCTCACTTGCTGAAATAAATAGAATAAAACTTAACCATATCACTTTCTTCATCATAAATAGAATTTCTTGCTAAAAATTTATATTTTCAAACCAATCCATGCAATAAATTGTCTTTAATTTGTAAAATTTATATATTTGACGTTTTGTTGACGATTTTGTTTAATTTTCGTGACGATTTTGACGCATTTTGTTAAAACTTTTGACAATTTTTGAGGAAAAAAGTCTAACAACCCTGCTTACACTGCCGATGCAAGTTTGCCCATCATCTTTTAAAGCAGAAAGGAATTTCTCTACTGTGTAATTGACTTGTTTGTGCGTTATCGTCGTTGTCGTAAACGACTATGGCGTTAGAGATGAGCGATATTTCCGTACCTGTGATTTAATCACTGTTACTGAAAAATCACGAATCACAGTTGTGACCAAATCTGTTAAGTAACAGGTACTTGCTAAGTTGTTATTTTCTTATTTTGTTTCATACACAAATTTATGATATTTCACTGTTTGTGTGGGTAATAGCGTTTTTTGCACTCATGAATGTAATTGTTGCTATTTTTTCTTTTGTTCTCTCTTCTTCCTTTTTAGAATTTTTTTACAGCCAATGTTTATTTGTTCAAGTATGTCCAACTAAACAGGTGATCGTTTTTGTTGCCTTATTTCTTTGTCAAACTCCATAACAAAAAATTTTCAAATATCCAAGAACAAAAAAAAAGTTGTGATCACAATCACAGTTTTAAATAACAGTGATTTTAAAATCACGTTCACTAATCACGATGTTCCTTAAAAATCACGGGATCGCTCATCTCTATATGGCGTAGTAGATTGAAATACACACAAATAAATGTGTTGTCACTGTTATTTCTAGTCGTTTACAATATCATTATTTCTTACGGTTGTACTAAAGTGTCTTCCGAGACCAGGGGGTCTACTCTCTATTGCGATGCGAAAGAAAATTGTAGCAAATCTAGCGATTGGTACTCTTTAATACGTTCTCGCATATGTCTTTCATATCTTTTAAGTTTTTTTCTTTTCGTAGATCATCACTTTATTTTATTAAAAATTTTCCAATTTCAAATATTTTTACACACTTTGACATTTCATTACTTTAAATCCGCGCCATCTTTAATTTTTATTGCCACTATTCTGCTTATTTTTCAGAAAATTTTGCGAAAGTGATAGAGAGTACCAAGTTGGCATTTAGATTTCGCATCGGAAATTTTTTCGCATCGCAATAGAGAGTAGACCCCCAGGATTTATATGGGGCAGGGCCGATGTATCGATAAATAAAGATCATGACAAAAGTTTACCGTGTGATTTCTAGAAACTTAACTAAACCAAACCGAATTTTACCATCACTGTTCCCAAGAATCATTATTGTTCTTTTTTTTTGAGTAGTTCGAAAGTGAGAGTGTTTTAAATAAAAGCACATAGCTAAATCCATGTCCGTCTGCCTGTCAGTCTGCTGAAAAAACGCTCACTTTCGTAAAACTCAAAAGAAAGAAATGTCAAATTGCTTGTCGTTATCCTAAGCGGTTTGAGATTGAAATCCAGTAAAATCGGTTGAGTAGGATCAGAGCTATGAATCAAAATATGGAACCACCACCCTAAAAATTGATAATTTTGCTACAAAAACTAATATAAATGGTGGAATAATTAACGGAATGGTATAAGATTTTGCAAAAATTTATTTTATTCGGCTGTAAAATTTGGTGAAGATTGGTCCATAATTTACTCTAGACCCCACATAAACCCTACTCCTGGAAAACCGTTTAGTACGCCTACAATCGTAGTTAATAATGCTATCATAATAGAATTTGGTACGTCGCAGTTTTATGGGATCAGAAATCACACTGTCAAGTTTCATATTGATCGATGCATAATTTACTATTAGACTCATATAAGCCATAATCCCGCAAAACAGTTTATTACGCCTAAAACCGTAATAAATAATGTTATCAGAATAAAATTTAATACTTTACAGTTTTGTAGGACTAGAAATCACACTAATGTGATTTCACAATTTGCTATATGCCCCATATAAAGCCTAATCAGGTACATAAATTAAATACGCCTAAAACCGTAGCAGATATAGATATTTCTTCCAACTTAGCTTCATATGGCCAGAAAAAATGCCATGCAACTTTGCTATATACGGTCCATAATTTACCTTAGATTCCATATTTAGCAGCCTTCTGAGATTGACTGTAAACGTTAAAACTTATTTCATCGCTGTATTAAAATCTATGTTTTTTAATACAGTGGAATCCCGATAGTTAGTAATCGCAAGAGACCGGCCATTTCTTACGAATTATAGGGGTTTTCGATTTAACGGGGTTAAAATAAAATAAATACGAATTAACGGGGTTTTTTAAATTATTTACTAAAATTATAAAAAAAAACAACTTATCGTTGTTCTTTAGAAAAATAAGCGGACAGGTGTCTGGTACTTTTTGAAATTCGGCCCTATTAGGGAGCAAGCGGGTAAAACCTGAATTTTGGCACTTTTTTGACACTCCATCTATCTTTTGAACCAATAAACATAGAAACAAAGTTAATACCACATTCGAAAATTATCAAAAAAAAAAAAAATACGAATACAAATTTGATACTTTTTCGAAATTCGTACATTTAAGGGGTGCAAATCGTAACGATTTTTGTCCTTTTTTTACAAAACATTTTTCTCCATTCATTGACATATTCGTACTAAATTGTGGGCTGCTACGGCAATACTGAAATTTTTGATACTTTTATGAGGGGGGAAAATAGTACCCAAAAAAGGAAAAACGGAAATTTTATGTTTTTCTTTAGCGTTTTGGTCCTACAACTGGGGGTCAACTCTCTATTGCGATGCGAAAGAAAGTTGCAGCAAACCTAGCGATTGGTACTATTTAATATGCTTGCACATGTCTTTCGCATCTTTTAATTTTTTTTCTTTTCGTAAATCATCACTTTATTTTATTTAAATTTTCCAATTTCAAATATTTTTACACACTTTGACATTTCATTACTGTAAATCCGCGACATCTTTAATTTTTATTGCCACTATTCAGCTCCATTTTCAGAAAATTTTGCGAAAGTGATAGAGAGTACCAAGTTGGCATTTAGCTTTCGCATCGAAATTGTTTTCGCATCGCAATAGAGAGTAGACCCCCTGGTATTTTTTTATAAACTTTGGAAAAGGAGACGCTAACGAAGTAGCGGGTTAAATGCTAGTTAATAATAAATAGATATCATATAGATTCCACTCCTGCAAAATTCGAACTGTCGGTGGAGGGTATCAACGATACGGAACAGCCGAATATAGCACTCTAACTGGTTTTTTTTATCAAATGAAACTTGTGTCATAATCAGCGTTGCCGTTTTTTTGTAGTAGATTAAATAACACAGGTTGTGTTAATTTTATCTATTACAAAAAAAACGACACAGTCGTTTACGACAACCGTAATAAGGCTGATTGAACGATTTAACAGGCATTAAGTAACTTTTGACGATCTTAGTTTTATCCAAATTTTCGAATATTTTCAACTTTTTTGCTACGACTTTTTTCGAGTTTCTCTAACTCCTCTTCGAGCTAAGAGCACCAATAGGGTTTCATTAGCATTAGAGATATTGGAAATGGACTACTATCTGCACGTCCAAGCCTTCTTTCCTGACACACAAGCAAACTAGTAAGTAATATTTATATTTCAACCTCAAATAGCAGTATCAAATCCACAAAATAATATTTATGAAGATAATAAATTAAAGATTTTTGAATTTAATTTGATTTGATTAACCCAAATAAACATAAGTTTAAACCAATTTTATTATCGGATTATCGATAAAATCGTATTCGTTATCCTAATATTCCATTATTTTCATAAATTTCAGATGCTCAATAATGAAAAGAGTTGTTGGCATCGAACATTTCATCCAATAGCTAAAGAATTTCAGACTGACAAATTCTCCTTGATTCATGAACCTGTCGATGATTTTCTTAAATCACAAGTGAGTTTTAAATAACTAAATAAAATAAAATTTCACTTTTCTCAGTATTTTTTTTTTTTAATTAAATTTATATAGTGGCAAAGTTCCCCAAAATCCTATTTATGGTTACTTTATCGCTGGGGTCTGGCTGCATGCTTTTGTATTGGAGTAATCGGTAGTTTAGTGCAACAATGGTCTCAGGGTCTTTGGTTTATCTACTTAACCGATTGGGGGTTTTTACTCTGTATGTTTGTTAGTGTATTTGGTGCTGTTCTAGTGTCTATATATTACTTGAAACCTAATAAATTTGGTAAATTTATGAAGGTTTTTTTTAAATAATTCATTTTTTTAAAATTATTAATCTGATTCTAATTTTAGATCAAAATAGTTGGGTTTTCAAATTTTATTGGCTTTCCCATTGGACCACATTGGTGGTCGCGACAGTGATAACATTTATGTATTGGCTGTTTATTTATCCAAGTAAGTTAAGCGATTATTATTATTACTATCTTTTATTTATTAAAATCATTTGAATTATAAGTACTGAAATACGTTATCGTATTTAATCTCGAGATAAGGACTTCTTAAGTCTTAAGTTTCGCTTTTTTTTAATAATAACTGCAATAATTTTATATATTCAGTATTAAATAATTATGATTAATATATAAGTTGTGTACTTAAGAGTAATTTTACTCAGTAAAACCCATTCATGTGTATTTTCGAATACAATTTTTGTTTTTGAATTTTTTTTTTTAATACAATGTTATAAAAAGGGAAAAATAAAAACTAATCGAAATTCGAAATCATCGAATTTGCATATACACTGCAAATTGTTTTTTGTAATAGATGGTCGTTTAACTACCAATTGTTTTTATTCGTTTATTCTTTGTAATTTTTTGCTTTTTTTTTAAAGAGTGAGATAAAGCAAAACTTTAATTTCATAAGTTGTAATTTGTGTTTAATATGATTACATTTTTATGTACATACTTTTTATTATTACTTATTTATTTATTTATATGCAGCCGATAATGCTAGTGCTTCAGGTTTATATAATTTATGGGCACATGGTTTTAATTCCATTTTAATGTTACTAGATCACATGCTGGTAGCATTTCCAACCCGCATTTTACATTTCGTCTATCCTTTAACACTAGGACTTGTATATGGAATATTCTCAGCCATCTATTACTTTGCTGGTGGCGTTGATCCGTAAGTTAAAATTAAAATAATTTTGGTTCTTTATTTTTAATCTTTAGTCTTTTTCTTTTGTAATTATTTGAATTTATTTCTCCTTTTCTAGCCAAGGTAATCGGTTTATCTATGAAATTTTGGATTGGTCAAAACCTGGATGGGCTGCTTTAGTAATTTTTGGTTGTTTAATTTTAGTATTAGTATTTTGTTTTCTTTTATTTTGTTTATATAAGTTAAGACAAACTATATATCGTAAATGTAATAATTCCAAATTCTCAATAACGAAAGCTTAGATAAATAATAAATTTCACTTCTTTATAAGATTTTTTTTGCTTTTTAACTTGCGTTTTTTGAAATTTTAATTAAAAATATGTATATATGTAGGAATCATTACGTTTTAGGGAAAAATTTCAAGCCATTTTATTGATGACAGCCACTTGTAATGACTGGATTTGATTAGACCATTTATCAATGGCATTATAACGATATCCAGTACTATTTTCCTTGTCCAATTGCAAAACTTGGTTAACTTGGTCAATGCGTCCCTGGATAGTGCTACAAAGTAATAAACATTTAAGAGAACCTATTTTTATTTTAAAAACATATTAATAGAACTTACTTATCCAAAATACAGGAAACCAATAAACTTTCAACCTCAGCTGGTTCAATGTTAAGGGCATTCGCTATAAATGGTATGGCAATATTTTTATAGGGCCTTATCAATTTAATCAGAACTTGTGTGCGTATGTTCCGCAATAAGTCTTCAATATGTTCCCGTATAAATGGATCGGCCATAATATTGCTGCGATTGTGTCTTAAAATCGATTCAAATTCGTTAATATCATTATTTTGATAGGAAACTACCAAATTGGTCATGGCTAAAATTTCTGGATCATTTTTGTAGGGTTTAGCTTCTTGGGAATCGAAGGGATTGATACCAGATTTCATAAGCCTAAAATGAGGGTAAGAATCAGTACAAACATATAAAATTTTGACAACAATGAACACAGTACAATCATAAAAGGTATACGCGTTTGTTTAACCTTTTTAAAAACTTATATTCGATAGTTTAATTTTTTTTCTTTTGTTAACATACATTTTTTTTAACTTTCAACTATGATTTTGGTGAATAAACTTAACTTTAATAAAACATTTTTCAATATAAAAAATGTTTTTCTAAATAGAAAAACATTCGCTAAATAAAAAGCAAAATATTCGGGTTGAATAAAAAAATCAAGATTTCCAATAGGAAATATTTAAAGGCATTTTTCTTAAGTTCTAATTTTTAAATAGGTGCTTTCATTTAATTTACTTGCAGCAACCTTCCAACAAGAGGGTAAATTTAAAATTTGTCTACCAATTTTTTTAAAAAAAATAAAAAGTGAATGAAAGCTTTAGCAGAAAAAACTAGCAAATAAGGCAAATCGACCGTATTCAGCAGTAAGATACGAGCTTTTTTCTTCCCGAATTCAATTGTTTGGAACAAACAGCCTGTTCATCCATTTCGAAAGTCAACGTTCGCATAGAAAAATCCTTTTAAAACAAAAACAAATTTTATATTTTAGTTTTTGTTTTAAATATAATTTTCTATGCGAACGTTAACATTCGAAATCGATGAACAGGCTGTAAGTATATGCACAAGAATTTTGTTTTTAAATGTTTGCAAAAATAAATATGTTTTTTCTTCTTCAAATTTTAAAACTATGAAGGTTATTTTTGTCTAGTAAACAAAATCATGAAACAAGTGGTTAAATAATTACTGCTAGTAAAAATTTTACCATCAGAATTTTAAATTTTTATGCTATTATGGTAGAATTAATACGCTACCTATTGTTCTGCAACATGTACAACAATAACCATTTAGTTTTTATAAATAAACCCCCTTAGAAGAATTCTTTAGTAAAAATTTATATGGAAAACAACAAAATAAAAAAAAATATACTGTTGTTTTCTATGATTTTTTTTTAAAATCGGCTGCAAATATTTTTTAAATTTTACTATACTCACATATTTGCCAATACCAAATATTTCAAACAAGTCGTTCGTCTTGGCGAGCCAGATTCATCATAGTTTTTAAATGCCTCAAAGAAATCTGTATGGGCCTTTTCAAATTCACCTTCACGCAAATGCATTTTGCCACCACATTCTCTAATTACACCCATAATCAAAGGATGCGGTATGGCCGACTTAATATGTAACGATTGCTCGTACAAAGCCTTAAGTTTTTTATTATTCTTTTGCACTGTGTACATTTGAATTTCCAAGGCATAGATTTCTAAGAGTTGTGTGCCCTTCTTTAAATCATCTTCACCATCATCCGTTTGACAGGATGAATGAAGTTGTTTAAGAATTTTCTGTAACTTGCCAAACTCACTGCGATCGAAATAGAGTTTTCCCAATTTGGTATTGGTCTTAAACCAAAGGCGATCATTTTTGGCATCCTTCAAGGCATCCAAAGTTGTCTCATAGAAATTTTGTAAAAGCTCCATCTTTATTAAATTCATATTATTATTAAAAAAAGGAGAAATTTAGGCAAAAGTGCAGTTTACGGGCGTACGAAAAAAAATTAAAAAAAAATTTGAACCTCTTCTGAAATTAAAAACAAAACAAAATTCAAAATTTAAGGGGGCTGAGGCCCGTGGGCGCCCTGGATCCAAAAAACCGCCCACTTAGAGGAATGTGTGGGTACTCAAATTAAAGGCAATTGTACAAGAAAAACGAAAATAATAAAATTTAGGGGGGGGACTTTTGGGGTCCTCTGGGTCAAAAGGCAGTTTGCTCACGATTGTAAATATTTTTATTTTATTCAACATTTTTTATTATTCGATTTTATTCTATGAGCTAAATTTCTGTATTATGTATTTTATAAAGCTTTTTTGTAATAGTCATATTCCTTCAATTTTTCAGAAATGACTTTATACACTATCAGACTATTATATTGTATTTTCTTGTTACATTTTACCTTAGCTTTCCGTTGGAAAGCAATGAGGTATATTGTATGAACAGAAAAATTTACAATTATTAGACACCAGCAGAATGTAATGCATTTTCTGGCCCGCTACGGCCTTCGTCAGCATTCTTTGTGTCAAAATGTTTTATGCTTGATTTTTTTTAAAAAATATTTTTAATTTTTTGTAACTAGTAATAGCCTATTTCCGATGTGCTAAAGAATTATTTTCTACGTAGCAGGCATCTCTGCATAGCCAGCCTTCGGCCGGGCACAAACATTTTCTACTTTGTGGTATAAGAAAGACCGGCTTCGCTAACTTAAGCTTTTCAGGACCTAAAATATACTTAAATTAACCTAGAGAGGAAAATAATATGCGAACACTAAAACAAAATAGATATTTGCAATCGTGAGCAAATTACCTTTAATTTGAGTACCCACTAAACATCTGCATAAATGCATTCGTCCAATGAATACACAACCGCATTCGTGAATGATTCTTGCTACTTGTGTGCAAAAAAGACCATTGAATAAATGTTGTGTTGTAGATTTTATTAATTCGTCCCATACACCGATCAAACTCGAACTCACAACATTCAAAAACAGAGACAACAAAAAGACAAGTGCTAGTAGCAATGAGTCTAATGAGTGATGAGTATGCATTGTATTGTGCATTCTCTCTCTTCACGCCAACAACGTTGTAACCAAGTGCTTTCGGCGAATAAATTGTATTTTTATTTTGTTGGTTTATTACATTGTTTCAGTATGGAGGTAAGATCCCTGCAAGAAATGAATGAGCGAGTTGTCACATTTTTCATTTTGGTGTTAAGAAAATGAAAAATGTGACTACTCGCTCATTCGTTTCTTGCAGGGATGTAATTATATAAATTTTTGTGAATTAGCGCCTAACATAGAAAAAATAACAAGATTTGGTATGATGTAATTAATACATTTTTTTAACTATTCTAAAATTTTCTGAATTAAATTGTCATATTAACAATTTGTTTTAGTTGAAAAAATAAAAAAATTTTCTTTCAAAAATTTTCTTTACAAAATCAGGGCTGCCAGGTACTTTTTTTCCTTGTCCCCAAAAAATTACAAAAAAATCCCCAAATTAAAAAACAAAACCTTAAAAAGTTAATATTTTTTTTTCAAAAAATTGAAAAAATTAATTTTTTAATTTAATTTTTGTTTTAATTTCGTAAAAAATGAATGCTGGGACTGTTATTGAAATAAAGTATATCGAAGGGGTAAGTGAAGCTGTTATTTGAAACTTCTTACCAAAATTTTAACACGGTTTAATTTATTCTAAGTCCGTTTATGTTAAAGATATGTATTTGTGATGAGATTTTTATTATATTTGAAAAAAAAAATTAATTAGATCAGCATTTTTAATGCATTTCTTTCTGTAAAAATTGCCATACATATTTTTAAAATTAATAAGCAACAAAACATTTTGTTAAAATGGCAAATTTTGTATTTAATTTGTTTATTTGATTGCTAACTAATATTTTATTCAATGTTACAAACTCATTGTTAAAATATTTGTTGAAAGTGAACAATTTTAATTAACAAAAGAATTTTTTATATTTACAAATTCGGTTGTTGGTGCCTTTTCAATTAAAAAAATAATTGTATTGACGAATATGGTATTCAATATGACAATTGATTTGTCGTAATTTTTTTCTGTGAAATTATAAATAATACAATGTAGGATATTAAAATATCCCCTACTCTATAAGTTAAGCTGCAAAATATTGGCAACTCCTGCATGTAGCGCCTCATAAGAAAGAACATTATCCTGTGATAGAAACCTTCTTTCTGAAAAACGTTGCCTTATTGGGTCCGGTAGGAAAGATAATAAGGGTCCTCATGATGTCGCTTAAAATTGCCATTTGTGCAAATGCGCAAACTTACGAGTCTTGTTCAGTGTTACCGTTATGCGACTAAAGTCGCATTTTTGCCCCTTTTTGACTGCCGTGCCACTTTTTTGACCCCTTTGTTTCAAATCCCCTTTTGTATCATTTTGTAGTTTTTTGTGCCACTTTTGCCCCTTTTTGAACCAAATTTTTTTTATACTGTCAATCAATGAATCCGAGCTCAATTTGAAGAGAAAATAGCATCTAATTTGGAAAAAATTAAAATAATTCAGGAAGGGCTATCTATTAACAATAAAATTTACCTCAAATTTCTAGTATATGTATTGAATATTATGAATAAATTAAACCTTCATTTTAAAAACGAATCATCACAAATTATATATTTTGTTTCATCCACGAAAGATATTGTATTAGAAATTTTTAAACATTTTTTAAAAAAAGAGTATGTTATGCAAACAAATATAGAACAAATTGATTTTGTTGATGTTCTGCATATAAAAGAAACTCTTAATATATATATCGGCCACGAAGCCGAGTTAGAAATACATATGTACTAACAACATCTTAAGTAGTGATATTGTAGAAATTAAAAATAACATTTTACTTTTTTACCAAAAGCTGTGCAAAGAAATTTTATCAAGAATTAATATTAGCGATAAGAGGCTGAGTTCATTAAAGGTTTTAGATCCAGTATTTATTAAGTCAGCTGAAGACATAAATTACTTTGAAATTATTACCGTTTTTATTGATATAATTAATAACCCAGATGATTTTGTAAAAGAGTTCAAACTTTTAGAAACCAGATCAAACGATAAAAGCTATGAAGTAATTTTTAAAATATCTAAGCCTGAAACATTTTGGTACGAAATTGGCAATTTAAAAAACTGTTTGGGTGACAATTTATATTCAAACTTGTATAAATTTGCTTCGTATGTTTTTACTTTACCACATAGTAGTGCATCCGCTGAGCCGATTTTTTCTAAGTTAGCATATTTAAAAAATAAAGTGACAAATATACTGAAAGTAGATACCTGTCAGTCTATGTTATCCGCTTTAAATTTGTATCAAAATGACTTGGAAGATTGGATTCCAAGTGATGAATTGATTAATAAATATAGATTTACGTTTTCAAAAAAATAGATATTAAATAGTTGAAGAAACAACATAACACTGCAATTTATAAAAAAAAGGATCTGTACCTGATATTAACTATCTTCCTATCAATACTACTCGATATATATATGTGTGTTTTTCCCAAACAATTTGTTATATATACCTATAATGTATTTTTTTATAAATATGAAGTTTATTTTTTGTTATGTTTAGTTTTCGATGAAAATAATTTAATAAATACATACGTTTTTTTTTTTAATTTTCCTGTTTTTAAAGTTGCCCCTTTTTTTCTCAGAATTCCCCTTTTTGTGACACTTTTTTTTTGAAAATCCCCTTTTTGTGCCCCTTTTTGAAAATTTTGAACGGTAACACTGGTCTTGTTTCATGAAGCCCCTTTTTTTACTTTTGTGTAATTTTAAACAATTAATGTCAGTTTGTAAGAAACGTCAATACAAAAATAAATTAAAAATTAAAATTCAAAAATATAAAAATTTGTGTTTAAATTTGTGATTAATATGTACATATGTATGTATGTATGAGAAATTTTATTTTAAAAATGCTCAAAGAAAGCCAAAAGACCAATTTATTGAAATTATTGCTAGAATTTATTGTTTGTGATTTATAGACACTTGGATTTTTCATTGAAAACGACGTTAAAATCATTAAAAGATCTGTTTGTATAAATGCACAATTGAACAGCGCAAGTTTACGAGACAAAATTGTTGGGCAAATTTACCAAGTTTGTGTAAATGAATTCTCATACAATTTTTGACAGTTCATTTACGAGGGCGTAAAAATGCACAGTTTGCACAGATTACGAGACTTATAAACGATATCATGAGGACCCTTAATGTTTTTACATTCTAACATGTAGATTGTTTAAATGTTTAAAAACTTAATTTGACTTACATACATATTTATGAATTTAATATTTATTTTTATATACTTTTTTGTTTTCATTACTAAGAAATAATTAAAAAAAAAATTTTGAATAAGAATAAAAATTGTGTTTTTCCTTTATGATCTTTCTTCAGTTAACTCGGGTAACGCGAATAATATTATATAATTCGAATGCGCCTTACAAACTCATTGTATATGGGCATTTCCATTTTGACGTGTCGTGATATTTGTAGCACAAATTGTAAAAAAATTAATTGTCGAAGTCAAATTTGTAAAAAGGGTTTTTATATATACAAAGTAATGAAGTAGCTCTACATTCAGAAAAAAAATTACAGTAATCGACGCTAAGGATTTGCAGATATAAGCAAAAATCTGCCCTGGCGTGACGTTAAAAAAACGGAAGTGGGTTTTGATTGCATTACAAAACTGAAAAATTCTGCGAATTGAGCAAGAAGTTTTGCACAAAACCTTTTTTTAGTAAACTTAGAACTTATATAGATTTATTTTTCAAGCTATCAAATTTAAAAATCTTTGCTCGTTTTAAAGTAAATATGGGAATTTTCAGCTAAAAGTCTACTTTTTTTAATGTAACGCCAGATTGAAAATAAGGTTGTATTTTCGGACCATGTTGTTCAATCGTTATCCCTTTTGTTACTTAATGTAGAGCTTGTTGCGCTTTACACCAAAATATAAAAAAGCAAACGATACATATAAAATTTTTTGAGAAACATTTTAAGATACTTCTGGCGTTACGTGACAAAAAGTAGACTTTTCGCTGGAAATGCCCATATAGCAAAGTCGTACACGTACTTTTCTCACATAAAACATATATTTATACCGAAGCATTGAATTACCGAGTTGTGCCGAGTGTGAATCGTGGGTTGTGTGAACGCTACAAGTTGATCATACTTTTAACAACTCAAGTATCTTTTGCACTCACTCATTGCTTCTCATTGCATATGAATTAAATGAATATGTGCCGTTATTTTTTGTGGGTGTCTCATTGCTGATTTTTTTTGCATTCATGCAGATGTTTAGTACCCACACATATCACTAAGTGGACGGGGCAGTTTTTTTGGGCCCCCTTAAATTTTAATTATGGTTTTTTTTATATTCTGAATCGGGTGGCATATTCTTTTTTTTTTCGTACGACCCGTAAAGTGCACTTCAGCCGAAATTTATTCAAAAATAAACTTACATTTTTTGATGTTGATATGTAATCCAGTATGGAGTTAATAGATTTCTCCGAATGATTTCGTGTCACTGCACTTTTTATGTAAGTCAACAATTGTTTGTACCTAACCATCATTTCACCATAATTATTCTAAAAAAATATTTCATTATTAGGCAAAATATTTACTTTTTTTTACTTTACTTTATCTTCAAACTTACCAACTTAAAGTTTATCTTAATCATTTGCTTAAGAGCCTTAAAACCCCATTCGCCCTTTTCGCCATTTTCCAAATCTAAAACTTTTTGAAATGAGGCTAATGCCGCTTTAGGATCATCTTCTTTCAGAGCTTTACTATTATAGTATTGATTTTCTAAATCAACATCTGGTTCTGAATTACTATCTTCGGAATATTCCTAAAAAAATAAACATATACAAATAGTATACATATATGTAAATATAATTCTACATGTATAAATATACATAAACAGCATAATACATGCATCCCCTAGACATTTTTATGCATAACCCGGCTTGTTTTGCTAGCAAAGAGTTTACATTCCAACATACCAAACCATAATCTTCATCATCTTCACACATGAAATCATCATCATTGTCGGACATCTTTTATATATTATTTTATGTAAAATTGTGAAATTTTGGTATTCTTTTAAAATTTCTATAATTTTCCGCAACAAAATCTATTTTAGCACAAACAAAAAGCAATTTTTTCTAGCTGTCAAAGTCTATTGTTGCCAGATGGTCTACTAGAAACAACAAGACATTGCTGCTATAAAGAGTACTAAATACACTGAAAGAAAATATTTATAAACCGGTAATTAAAAATGGATCACTGCGTTCTATATGGGACGTATGATATATTAAGAATCGATCTAACCTAAATCTACTGGGGTTATTTCGTGTCTTATAAAAGTAGATTATGCTAAATATCACCACAAAAGCATTATTCGTTGCGCTTTTATTCATAATAACATGATTTCCTAAAGTGGGCTTAATATAAGGCCGTAGACATATTAAACGAATTTGTTAAAATGTAAAGACAATCGGTGCATTCCGCCACCAGTTTACAATAGATTTTGTATATAATTAAGGGAGGTTGTTTTACATTTGGAAATATTTACAATTTAACAGTGTTGTATCCATTTTCAAAATAAGACCATCTGGTATGAATTCGGCTTAAGCTGCCCATACACTTGCAATATTATTGTAAATGATATTCGCCCTATTATTTCCATTTTGTCCTATATAATGCAATAAGTCGCACTATGTTTCCATTCATTCAATAAAAAGGTGAACATAACCTATAGAAATAACATAAACAGCATTGTACAATGTTGCTAACACATTTCACTATCTTTTCGTTGTGCAATAAAAATCAAAAGTATTTTGATTGTTGCCAATATATTGTGCCATCATCGTATATCACATACACATTGGCGATATAATTGTGCAATACGTAAAACTGAACAATTTTATTGCAAGTGTATGAGCCGCTTTAGTATTGATGCTGTTCATATTTCGATTACATTTTGTTGAAGATATCAATTATCGTTTGCTGTCGTCTCTTGTCGATTTCTAAAGCAGACCATACACGATTCAATTCAATTGTCAACTGAGTCGGTTGTTGTCCAAATCAAAGCGTGTATGGCCTTGTCAGTTGATTAGTTTGACGGTTGTCGAGTTGGTTGAAGAAAAATCAAAAGATTTTGATTTTTTTCAAGTTGACTCCAAGTCTTTCAATTCGATTGTACTGTGTGTGCTTAAGTCTCTTGATCAGCTGTCAAAATTTATGTTTGTAATTTTTTTTTGCAAAGAAAAAGTGAAATATTTTTAAAATTGTCTTTAATTTCAATAACATTTTAAATAAAAAAATGACATTGGTGGCAAACATGGATACTTGGAGAGAAAATAAATTTTTGTAAAATTGTAAAAAAAAATCTAAATTTGACAGTTGAATTAAAATCTTTCAATTCAGTTGAAGAAGTGTGTGGCCAAGTATCAATTCAGTTGAAAGACTCAGTTGACAATTGAATTGAAAAGTGTATGGGGCGCATAATGCCTTCACTAATATATTAAATATCAGCGTCGATATGGCAACACTCAATAAGTAAACGTCGCTGAAATCACAATTTTATTTTCCAATTAACTATAATTTCATTCATTGCAAAAAATCGGAGTTCCAAGGTTTTCCATTAAAATCAAGAGTTTTAAGTTAATTTTAATAATCCCATTAAGTTTTAAGAAGAATTGAAAAAAAAAATATCCAATAAGAAGAAAAAACATGCCCGTCCGAAAATATCGTCATGAAACTCGAGAAGTAAATTGTTGCATGAAATATGTATTGTTTGTGTGCAATACACTGTTATGGGTGAGTGTGTGTGTATTTGAAAAAAATATATCATGTTTTGTAAAGAACTCGAGACCTAAAAACTAATTTTGTAGGTTCTTTGTGATCGTAGGACTAAAGGTACGGTCACATATGGCAAACAATTTTAAAATTTTGTTTGCCGGCATTTTTTTAAATTTTTTTAAAGGATATAAAAATTTTATTTGCTGGTCACACTACGCACATTTATTTGCCCATTTTTGTTTGTTCAAACAGATATTAAATACCTTCAAATAAAAAATGGGAAAACATGTTTGCCCAGTGTTCACATATAAAAATATTTGCCTAAAAATAAATATTTGATCAAATTGTCAAAAATAAAAATTAAATAAATAAAATTACTTTTTATTAAAACTAAAAATTAACATTTTTATGCAAAATATGGAAACTTTTGTGGTTTTATGGTACAGAAGAGCGAGAACAGCAGTTTTAAAAATAAAAGAGGATTAAGATAACAAATAAAGGGATAAAGGCAATTTGGCAAAGTAATTTCCAGTCTTATACAACTAAATTAACATATGTATGTACATACATTATGAAACTAAAGTATTATTTATTACGGTTTTAGACGCAAGCAATAAAGTGTTTTAGAGAGTGGATCTATTGTAAATTATAGACCGATCTTCACGAAATTCAGTTATATGATTTCTAGGCATATAAATTGAGTTTGTGCAAAATTTAACGATAAAAGGTGCATTCCGCCACCAATTTACGTTAGTTTTTGTAAATAAATATTGATTTTTTCAAGAGGTTGTTTCCCATTTCGCTCCATAACTCTTTTTCCTACTAAACCAAAAGTGCTGAATTTCAATCCAAACTGCTTGGACGAACTTGCGGCCAAAATTTTTATTTTTCGTCAGCATCCTTTTCTAAATTGATATAACAATGTCCATCCGTCCGGCTATCTGTCGATGTTTACCTTATTCGCAAAGTACATGTCGCAATTTTTGAGATAATCGCGTGTGTTCTAGAATCCGAATTCACTCGAAAGTGGATTACTGCAGCATTTTTTGTGTTCCACAATTCACCTCCACATGTTTTTATTCGTTTTCAATTAGAGTGGTAAGGGGTTAGTGAAAGTAAAACGAATCGACTATAATTCTTATGTATATGTGAGAACATTTTTAGCAAAAAAACATAATATTGGTTTTTAGTTTGAAATGTTTATTACATAATGTAAACAATACGTATTTTCACACAAATATTGCAAATTTTTGCAAAATTCCACTGATTTAGCAATATTTACAGAATTTTTACCACGCCTTTTAGTTTGGAGGACTTTTAATCAATTTTATGGGTTGTTTGAAATATTAAAAATTTTCGCGAATTTTCGCTACTTTAGTAAATTGTTTTTTGTTTTTTCCGACATTTTGTTTTTTAACCGATTTGGCAATTTCAAATAAATTTTTGGGTTTGCAATTTTTCGTGAATGTTCGCGATAGATGCAATTGTTTTCTCTGATTCTTTACAGCTTTAACGATTTTTAATAAATACATATAAAACTTTACTATTAGCAAATTTCCGCTAGTTTAGCCACTTTTATCGAATTTTTGCCATTCCTTATAGTTTTAGGGACTTTTAATCAATTTTATGGCTTGTTTGAAATATTAAAAGATTTCGCGAATTTTTGCTAGTTTTGTAAATTTTTGTTTTGTTTTTTCCGACATTCTGTTTTTTAACCGATTTGGAAATTTCAAATAAATTTTTGTGTTTGCAATTTTTCGTGAATGTTCGCGATAGATGCAATTGTTTCTTCTGATTCTTTATAGCTTTATCGATTTTTAATAAATACATATTCAACTTTGCTTCATGCCGCTATTAGCAAATTTTTGCGAATTTCCGCTAATTTAACCAATCCTTATAGTTTAAGGGACCTTTAATCAATTTTATGGCTTGTTTGAAATATGAAAAATGATCGCTATTTTTGCAATTTTCGCGTATCTTTTTTGCTCATAAAAACTTATATCTGGAGAAAAGTTTTGTGCCATAGCTCTTATTCAAATACCGATTCTGTAAATAACTTTTAATGTCATAATAATCTTATAAATGTTGGTTTTGGCAAAAATTTCTATAATAGCTTGTAAATGTTGTCTTGGTAGGCCGAGTATTGGTTCTAGGTCACTTGCTACAATCACTTCAAGACGAAAAAATCTCATAAAGATGTCGATGTCGGTAAATTATTCGGCACTAATAAGTTTTATATAAATCTTAAATTCATTATTTAATTTTATTTTGGCGGGTCCATGATTGTCCACTGACCCCAAACTATTTATATAGACACGCCATTTTTGCAATGCATAATTCGTAACATTAGCTCATATATTATAAGCATATTAAATAAATTACCCATTTACTTAAGAAAAATGTATTTTGTAACATCTTGAAACCTACTTACCGCGCAACTCTTTGCTAAAAAGAGAACACAGGAAAAATTGTTTTCCATAAATAAGTTTTTTCGTAATTAAAAAATTATTTAATTCTGTTAATTTTTTCAATTTTATTCAATAATTTTTATTTTAAAGCTTTTTTATTTGCCGCTGTTTGGTCTTACAAAATTTTTGTAAGAACAAATATTTATTTGCTAGCTAGCCTACCGGGGCACCCAACGTTAAATGGTCACATTAGGAGCATTTTTGTTTGCTAGCAAATAATTTTATTTGCCCAAAATCAGCTGTTTTTCTGTTTGCCCCTCAAAAATATTTTGTGGTCAGATTAGGGCAAACAAATATTTGATATTTTTTGACAAATGTTTGCCATATGTGACCGTACCTTAAGGTGAGCGGTGTTAAAAAAGCTTTAGAGCTGCCGCTGCATAGTAGTTCTGAAAAAGTTTATTTTGTTTTACTAATGGGTTGATTATGAATGACGAGCAGCGAATCAGGCATCGCCGCTCATGTAAAATATAAAATGAAAAAATTTGTATATTTAAAGGTGAGCGCGATAACTTATTTCGCTGATGGCAATACAACTTTATTTGCGTTGCAATCGTTGATCGCTCCATACATTATTAAAGTAAGGAATAATGATTTGAATACCCTCCACCAATGGTAGTTCATGAAGATACTCTTATTATCTTTTATCGATTACAATAAAATTTATATTTTTTATTTTAACATGAGCAGCGTTGCTCTTTAGTTTAGGCTTCATGCATAGGTTTGACATTCCGTGTAAAATTTTTTGGCTGAAATACAGCAAGGGCTATCCAAATTGGATAGACCTTGAAATACAGTTTACAGGGCACAGAAAAAAGGCCATCCGGTACAGATTTAAAGAAAAACCAAAAATTAAAATTAAAGGGGGCTTAGGACCATGGGCCCTCCCTGGATCCTAAAACCGCCCCGCACACTAAGTGGTATGTGTGGGTACTCAAATTAAAAGACTTGCTCACGATTTCAAATTTGTATTTTGTTTTTGTGTTAATTATTTACCTCTCTAGGGTTATTTAAGTATCTTTTTAGAGAAGCTTAAGTTAGCGAAACGTATTTGAAATATGTATCATAGATGAGAAAATCATTGCTCTCGGCCGAAGGCCGACTATGCAGAGAAGCTTCAGTTGCAAAAAATTTAAGACGTTAAAACACTGCTGTTTATTCATACGACTATAACTTTTAAAAATGATACGTTAACATTTATTACTTCCTTCTTTTTTTTCAGATGACTGGTTTAGTTATATTAGCAGCTGGTATTTGGGCATGGAATGAAAAAGACACTTTTAGCAATTTAAACAAATTAACGCTGCTAGTGTTAGATCCAGCCTTTGTATTAATATGTATTGGAAGTTGTGCATTTTTAATAGGTTTTACGGGGAGCGTAGGAGCTTTACGTGAAAATACATGTCTATTAGGAACTGTAAGTCAATAAAATTTTTAAATATACTACCATTATTTAATTTGCCTACATTTGTTGTAGTTTATATTGTTAGTTTGTATTCTGCTAGTGGTAGAAGTTTGTTTTGGTGTAATGTATCTTGTGCTTAAAGATAAAGGCTGGGTTTGTATATTAGTATAATGTTTACCAGTAGAAAAAAAACTATCGTTTTTATTTTTATCAGATAAAAGATCAAGCAACTGAAGGTTTACGTGCCTTCATTATCCACTATCGGGAAGACCCTGATCAACAGAATCTCATTGATTGGATACAGGAAGACTGGCTGCAATGTTGCGGTATTGATGGTCCCAAAGATTGGGATAGCAACAATTATTTCAACTGTTCCTCATATGCGATTGGTAGTCGTGAAGCTTGTGGTGTGCCCTTTTCATGTTGTCGTCGCCAATCGCATGAATTGATTAAAAATAAACAATGTGGCTATGATGTACGCAAGGAAGGATATGTAAGTATTCAAACAATTTGATTTTTTTTTATTAAATTGTACGTATTAATATTTTATTTTTAATAAGTTGTTATGTGGTCAAGTATTGAAATGTTAATAAGGCATATAACTATGTTACCTAAAGTTACACAAACTTACCCAAAAGCGCTCTCACACAAAAATTGTGTTAGTTAGATACCTCATTTGATTATTTTCCACTACAAAGTATTTTTTAAGTTAGCATGTTAAAGTATGAATAAATTAGCGAAAACTAAAATTGTAAGGAATTTGGCATTAACACTTTTACTTAAAATTTAGAAATTTAAAGCAGTTTTACAGGCAGAACTGTCTGTTATTAAATTCTATTCTACCTCATAATTGAATCTAACTTCTTTATTTTAAATTTGTAATAAATTCCTTTAAGTAACGACTAAATAAAGCTTTTATAAAAAATACGCCTAGGTATGAAGGTAGGTAGAAAGGCTGGTGTTAAGTTTCCTTCACACCTTCACCCAGAGACCAATATGGTCCATTGCGACGCCTTAATTAGGATAGACAAGGTGAAAAAGAAAAGGTAGATGAAATAGAGAATGACAGCCCGAGAATCAGAAAATAGATAGAGATATAAAGTAAAGACCAAACCAAAATTTACCCTACGCGCGGACAGCGCCCGTCTCCTCTCGCGCAGCCAGGTCATCCCCATTACGAATCCTCTAAGACCCTCGAGTCCACACCCCGAGACGTCCCCTAACTCGCTCAGGAATATACTGCCCAGCCACCTCAGCCTGCTGTTCTGGAGCCTGGGACAGTGGCACAGAATATGCTCAACCGTCTCCAGCTCCTCCGGGTCCTCACACAACCCGCACACATCCGATAAGTCGAATCCCATTCTCACCGCCATCCAGCCTATCGTACAGTGGCCCGTGATAACCCCTACCAAGGTCCTAACACAGACCCTACTCTTGCCCAGCAGCGATTTCGAATCGGACCTCCTAAGCACCGGCCACAGTGCCCTTGATACCCGGTAGTCCATTCGGCTCCCCCAGGCCCGGTTGGTCGCATCCAGAATCCATTCCGTGATCCTTCCAAAGAGGAAGCCAACTGGAGGCCTAACTGCCTCCACACGGTCAGGATCCTCCATCTCCGAGCCCTGTCTCGCCAACTCATCAGCCACCTCATTGCCGATTATGTTGGAGTGACCCGGCACCAAAAAATACGCCTAAGTCAGAGTAAATCCGGATTAGGGAATGGTAAATGGATTCCAAAATCAATTTTCGATTTTTCGATCGACTTTTTTTATTTCGGTTTTTGAAATCCGTTAATCGAACCTCAAAATCGATTTCAAAATCGCTTATGATTAATTTTGAAACTTATTCCTTATATCACAAAGGGGGATACACCAGCATTTTTTTTTTTTTTCAAACTACTAGAGAAATTGAACTAAGATTTTTAACCTGCAAAAAGTGAAAATGTGTAAATGTTGAGATGGCCTTTAGAGGAACAAGTTCGATATGTTTGTACATTTCACATATAAAAATTGTGTTCTTGAGTAGTCAGTCAGGCCTGTCACATAAATCAATTCCGATCGAAAGTGATTTCGTATCTTGCTTCACAAAAAACGAAATCACTTTTGATCGTAATTGATTTCTGTGACAAGGTTAAATGTATGGATAGTATTTCAAAGGATTATTACAATATTTTTTAACGGTGGCGACTGTTTCTTTGCTTGGTTACTATAACTTAGTTTTAACCATGTCGGAAAGACGCAGATTTATTTCCTTGTAATTTCGTATTTGGTAGGATAAATTACATACTTTTTGTTTTTCACTCCGCTTATAACTAGATATAAATATCGCCCACACACTAGTCTGTTTGAATATTAGCGTATTTCCACAGGAATGCCATGGTTTAATTGACCTGTTGTGTTTCTATAGTATGTATGTTGATTTTCACAAAGCTGACTTACAGTGTTTGGTACGGTTCGATATGTTTGGACTATTTTGTTCACTGTCCATTGATGACTTTAATTTCTGAAGAACAAGAGCCCCTATATTAAAGTTGAAAGTATACTAAGGGTACTAATAGGTGAATACTTAAAACTTGAAAAATTGCGTAAAATTACCACCTACACGTACATACATATATACGCACAAAAAAAATCTGAAGTTTTAGTATGCATGGGCATAATTTATTGATTTAATTGGGATTTAAATTAAAAATTTTGATAAAAAATAAAAAAAATCGATTTTAAAAGTCCAATAATCGATTTCAGTATAAATTCGCATACTTAAATTCGGTTGCAAAAAATCGATTTTTTTACCGTTATTCGTTATTTGTTTTTCGCCGGAAAACAAATCGAAAAACATTGTTCATCAAATCGCTCTGTACTGATTCCATTCAAATAAATCACATTGAAAATTTAAATATTTGTGTTGTATTATTTCTCTAAAGTTTGTCTGAAGGCTTTAAATTGGTCCGCTAGTTTTTTATATTTCAAATTTACAGCTTGAGAGGTAAACCAAAAAACTAGTTGGTTTTACAAACTTAAAGACTCAAATTGAAGAAAAACTACGTGCTGGTCGACGAGGCATATCTTTCTCTACCACACGACATCAACATCTCATTTTACTTAAAAAGTGGATTTAGAAGGTTTGCATATTAAGCCGACGATATGAAAACCTGTATTTTAATATGTATTGATATTTAAGTAGAATTGGTGAAATAGGACCTAAAAATCGTCGAATTTTCGGAAATATGAGGGCTTATAGAAGTAAGCTAAACAAAGTTACTTTTATTTCTTAAAAATATAAACATATCAGCAAGATCGGTTGTTGTTGATCTTGCTGATATTTAAAAATAAATTGATTTGCTTTTGTAGACATGCAGTCCAAACGTCTATTTTTATAATAAACAACGCAATAAATAGGCAGAGTGATTTCTTATCTTATAAAACTATGACAGATCAAATTTTAATGCAATAGCATGATTCGTAAAGATTACTTTCGTACGTGTTTTACGAGGCGGACCTATGGTAAATTATGAACAGATCTTGTCGAAATTTATCTGAGTGCTTTATTTATTTATTTATGTTACACAAAAGCCGAGACCAGAGGGCCATATATGGTTTAATACTCTCCTCTTATAGAACTATGGAATGGTTTTAAGCGTACTTAAGTGTTTTCCGACAGTATACTTTATTTGGGGCCCATGGTAAATTCTAGACCATTCTATTTATTATTACATTTCTAACTAAAATAGAGTGAAAAACATTGAAATTGTATTTCGGAAAAGTATCCCCGAATTGATTCTTACTTTAGGCATCAAATACCCTACTGTGCGCCGTGGCCACATATTAAATTTCCTCATCAATTTTTTTGTACATATGTATGAGTTGGTAATATTCAGGGGTGTCATGGATATCGAAAACGTAAAACGAAAGAATTTTAAGAGTCGTTTTTCAATAAGGTTTCTGTAATAAAAAAATTATATGGCAATTATTATACAAATAATGCTCTATTTAAGAGAATTCTTTAACAAACATTTTAAAAATTAGATTAAAAGTTTAATAAAAAGGACTGCCAAATTCTTTCGTTTTACGTTTTCGATTTCCATGACACCTCTGATTGTATTTATCCTAATACAGCCACACGTCAAACTCATCCTATTAAACTTCATTTCAAAGTTGCATAATTTTTTGCACGCAAAATCTTTTTAAAGTTTTATTTTGTGTGTGTTTTTTTTGTGCGTGTTGAAAATTAGCAAAAAAAGATGATTTTTGCATAGCTACTGCACTAGCGTTATGCAGCAGCTTTACTTTTTACTTGCCATAAAATAGGCAAATCACAATAAACTTTAAAGGCCTAACCATAATATGCATCGCCTTGCTTAACCTACTGTGAAAAATTAAAAAAAGTCTCTCAAATGTATTAAAAAAAAACAAAAACAAAAATAAAAAAACATTTGATTCCGTACGGAATGTGCGATTAGATTCGCACCTTGCTTAAGCAAATGACAGTTTCATTAAACTTAGCAAAAAGTTTCCTTAAGTTCAATATGGTTTGCCTCATATCATTAACATGAATTCGCACATTTGCTTAAGTCAACTTGAGCACATTATGGTTGGGCCTTAAGTAATTTTAAAACAAAATTTTTCTCTTCCATTACGCCGGGTCAACAAACAACTGTCAGCCCAGGGTTGTTAGATGTAACAATTTTTCGTCATTTTGACGATTTTTTTGAGAAAAAACAGTAAAATGACTATTGACGATTTTTAAACTAAAATTAATAGTGTTATGACGATTTTTTGGCATCAATAAAACACTTACAAGAAAAATTTACAATTTTATTGTGAACATTCCAAAACGTAAAAATCTATTTTTCGAAATACAAAAATTTTTGAAAATTAAAGATAAAAAATTCTTCCCCCATCACAAACCAGGTGGCTTTCATTAGAAGCATTAGTAATTAAAATTCTACAATTATATAAATGCCATCGATACTGCAAAAATATACACTAGAGCCCTGATTTGCGTCGGTTCCATTTGGCCCGCTTAATGAGAAATTGTGTATAAAAAATGGTGTAAAGAGAAGACATGCTTTAGTGCTGGTTCTAACTTTTCAAGTTTTAGCCGTCAAGTCTTGAGCTTTTAGGAGAGAAGGGAAACGCGAATGTCATTTCCTTTCCTCTCTCTCCTAAAAACTCAAGACTTGACGGCTAAAACTTGAAGAGTGTGAACCATCACTTACTTAGTTTGGAACTTAAATTGGACGTAATCAAACGTTTTAAGTTGG
Source organism: Pollenia labialis (assembly GCA_949318255.1). Classification (NCBI taxonomy): domain Eukaryota; kingdom Metazoa; phylum Arthropoda; class Insecta; order Diptera; family Polleniidae; genus Pollenia; species Pollenia labialis. The sequence continues at coordinate 26,334,660 of OX439141.1, read as the reverse complement.
GTAAAAAGACTGTTGATATAGACAGAACCCTTGGTTTAGCACCTTCAACAGTAAACACAATTTGCAAAAGCGATAGCGCTGAAAATTAATCATTTAAATATAGCTCGAGTTAATAGCAAATGAGATTTTATTTTTTATTGTTTGCTAAGCTTTAGTAGCCTTATCTTTTTGTGAATATGGATAAATGAAATAACTAAATTTTTGATATGCATTTATGAAAATATAATTTTTCTTATGTATTTCTTTTCAAATGATAAATATATTTCAGCCCACTTGCTGAAATAAATAACCATATAACTTTCGTCGTCATAAATAGAATTTCTTGCTAAAAATTTATATTTTTGAACCAATTAATGCAATAAACTGTCTCTAATTTGTAAAATTAAAATACTTGACGATTTTGTTAAATATTCGTGACGATTTTGACGGATTTTGTATAACAACCCTGTGTCAGCCTGTTTATCGATTTCGAACGTCAACGTTCGCATAGAAAATTATATTTGAAACAAAAACAAAATTCCAAAAATTTATTTTTGTTTTAAATGTGTATGTTCCCGGTTTAAAAAAATTAAGGGGGTAATTTTATTGTTCACTTCACCTTGCGTTAAGAAAATTACCCCCTAAATAAATTAAGTAAGTTTGCAACCCTGCTAGGGAAAATCCAAAGTGTTTTCATATTCTTCAAACTAATATCAACCTATAAATGAAAGTTTTTTTACTAACACAATCATGAGTTTTATGAGCCGGTTTGATGTGTAGCCATGCCACTTAAGCATGCATTTGCTGATTCAACATTTTTTCTATTTAAACTTTTTAAATCCACAAATAAGTTTCTGAACAAAGAAATCTATATTTTTAGTGCTTGTTAATTGCTCAATACTTGAACCAGATTTTTTAATCTAAAATAAAATTTAAGAAAAATTTTTTTCTACTCAACTTTTCTAAAATGCTTACAATAAAAAAATCGAAAAATTTGATGGAAATTAAATTAAAATAAAAGCCTGTTGATAGACACATTTATGAACGTGGTTGTTTGCGAGCTGGTGAAGAGTATTTGGAAACTCATATTGTGTCTGTGTGGATCTATATAATGTTAACAATATTTTGGCAGGTTAATTAAATTTTATTAAATCTTTAATCAATAAATATTCGTAAGTAGGTATGTATTTGAAATGAGTTTTTAATTAAAAGTTTTTTTCTTAGCTTATGTTTATTTTTTGACACACAATAAAATTGTTTCATATTTGTTATTACAAATGCTTTTTTTCGTACATACATGTTTTTAATAATCTAATTTTAATAGTCTTATAGGGCTTCGCGTGTCGTAATTTTCTTATTTTATTAATAAACGCTAATATTTGATCATTTTCGGTTCCAAAGTGTTTCTTTGTTTCTATTAACTTCAGCTTATATCACTACAATTCAACTATCTGGATATCACTTCAGTGTTAGGGACATTGTTTAGTTAGTGAGGATCCCGTTCTCGAACTGGAAGGCAATTATTCAAGACAACTTTGCACAGGTCATGTGATTCACAGGTTTTATTTTTACAAATCCTTACAGAGCACTGCATACCAAGAATCCATACTAAAATACTACATACCTCCCTTATATCGAGAAAACAAGAGCAATTGTCTAGTAAATATGCGGGGCTTTGTCGTGTATGGCCATTTTTTGTAATTGTATGCTTTGCTGAAGCTTGATAATTTGCTAATGGTACCAGTTTGTGATTTTGTGTATAGTGCAATTATCTTGGTTGAAAAAATTTGTCAGAGTAAACTTCAGGGTACTATTCATTAAAAAAAACATTATTTCGTCAGCTCATTATTGGCTTGAACCATTAAAAAAAAAATTGAGTTAGGTATGGTAGGTACATCCAAATTTCACGAAATTTTTTATGGTTTCTGAGATATTAAGCATTGATTTTGCTCTATATGAACTATTTTAAAGTTTTTAAGTATTGTTTTGCGCTTCTTATACAAAAACGTATAAAATAAATTTTACTCTTTCTTTGCTTCAATGCCGTAAGAAAAAAAGTAGTTTAAGCAAAAGCAAAATGACAACAGCTCAATACACAGCAGTAAATATGCAGCACAAAAAGCTAATTTTTAAAAATAAATTTAGAAGAGTGGCGTATGCGGCACAAAACAATAATTGTTACTTTCAATAAAATACTATTTAGCTCTTAGATGTTCATGAACGCTCACAAACATTTTTTCAAACATACAAACAAATTTAATCGGGTATATTTTCAGAAAACTTCATGTAAACCTTCACTGTCGTTTTTTCCACTACGATTTTTTTTGGCATATGCGCCAAACCTATAATGAGCTGACGACAAAAGATTATAAGCTGGTTTGACTTAATTTAAAACTCATTTTAAATACAAAATTATTTACGAATTTTTTAATTAATTTTCTTTTAATTTTTGGTTTTTGTTCAATCAGTTTTCACAATTTTTTTTTTTCTGTAAAAATATTTCAGTAGTGAAGAAATATGTTTACCTTGCGTTTGAAAGATTTTTTAATATCTTTATAATTTAACTTTTAACTGTTTTTATAATTTTTAGATTTCTTTGTAATTTTTTAATTTCAATACATATTTAGTTTTTTATTTGCCTTTATACGTTTACATATTTTAGTTTAATTTTCTTTTTATTTCAAGAATTTTGAAATTTCAAAAATTATTTACGAAAAAGGCTGTGTTCAAGCTGGTGAAGAATGGATGGAAAGAAATTTGATTATAATATCGACCTGTGCTATTATAACAATTTTCTTTCAGGTTTGTTTTTTTTTTTTTTTTACTTTATTTTTAATTTACAGCCTGTCCCTCCATTTTGAACGAAAATTTCCATCGATTAACTTATATTTAAAACAAAAGCATTATATTAAATTTTGTTTTTGTTTAAAATGTAAGTTTAAGCCATACCTAAATAAGAGCGGAAAGCATTTTCTACACCTTTTCCAATTGTAATTCAGAAAGCGTCTATTGTAAATCAGAAATTGTCAATTGCAATTTAAAAAGCGTAAATTGTTACTCAGCTTAGTCAATTGTATTTCAGAAAGCGTCAATTGTAAATCAGAAATTGTCAATTGTAATTCAGAAAACAAAGATATTTTATTAACTATTTATTTTTATTTTATTATAGCAAAAAAAAAGAAAGAATTTTCACTAAAGAGCTAAATATATTGGTATATATTTCGTTGTACATATTTTTATTATATTATGAATTACAATTGACGCTTTCTGAATTACAATTGAAAATTTCTGATTTACAATTGTCGCTTTCTGAATTACATTCGACTAATCTGTATTACAATTGACGCTTTCTGAATTACAACTGAAAAAGGTGTAGTTGTCAAAAATTGTCATGCCCATACAAATAATGCTCTGGTTTGGGTATGGGATATCAGCGTAAAACCTATGCGGAAGAAAACGTTCCGCCTTTCGCTCTTGTTTAGGTGCGGCTGTTAGGCGACCGAAGTTTTCGTACCAAACTGTGAAACAGGCAGTTAATTTATATATTTTTTTATTTAAAGTTAATTATTTGAATTTAAGAAACTAAATCTTGCCAAGCCATAATTCTAATTCTTTTTTTTTCTTACTTTCCTCCCCACACACAGATATTATTTATAATTTTTACTCAAAATCTACGTGCTGAAATAAATTCCCAAAAATCTAAATGGCACTGACAATTGCCCACGGCCCCCTAAGAAAGGCCGGTTGCTGTTTAAGCGGGTGGGCAAAAAGATAATGAAAACAAAATTTAAAATGTCATAGAACACACACACGAATCTTATGATTAGTCAACTAACTAATCCATGACATTTTATGGATAGAATGCTTTGGTCATCAAAGTATTTGGACAGCTGAAATTAATGTTGCCTGTTAAATATGTATGTAAGTGAAAATTTAAATTTTTAGAAAGAAATATTTATAACTATTATTAAGTTGCCAATTTTGATAGTCTATTTTTTAATAATGAATACTGAATAATAGTAAATTTTAAGATTTTTATCTCTATGTACCTTTAAAAAAATTTTTTGTAGCCCGTAATTATTTTCATTTTCTCGCATTTTAAAAATAACAAAAGATCTTAAAGTATGCAAAATCAAAAGTTATTGAATTTTAACGATAAACATCTCGCTAAAGCCAATTAGGCCTAAAATTAGAATCAAAATCAACAAAGTTAACGTTTTTAATCGATCTGTCAATGCTTTGGCGTGCGTATAATCGAATCGACCGTCTTTAATATGAAGACTTTAAACCTCTAGTCCGATTCAGGCTATTGACACCGACCCGGGCTAACATTTCGCTTTTAACATTCCATTAAAAAAAAAATGAATTGATTTTGCATACTTTGAGATGCTTTTATCTGAAAAAAAAACTATTGCGTATACACATACATACTATATACTCATGAAATTATTGCTTTTAATTTAATTTTCAATTTGCAAATTATTCTTGAAATGCAGCTGTGATAAAATAAAGAAAATAATTAACTTCGTTTCTACTGTTCAATTATAAAATCTTAATAAGTATTTGCAAAAATTGATAAAAAAAAACTCGTAACAAGTAATCAAAAAATAAGAAACAAAATATACAAATCTTTATAATAACTAAATATGTAGTGCATTTATGTATGTTCTGGCTCCAAATAAATGCTTTAACGTCGCAAAGTCGAAAACCGCAATGTAGAAAACCGAAAACTTGAAACCGTTACAAGAAATTGCAAAGTGTAAAACCGCAAAAAATCGCGATTGCGTATGTGTAAACAAATGTGCATGTAAAATTAATAATCGTCAAAACCAAAAACTATTTGGTTTTGAATATAAAATTTGCAGTCGGCTTAATATGCAAACCTGCTTAATCCACTTTTTAAGAAATTTGAGATTTTGATGCCGTGTGGTAGAGAAAGATACGCTACGCCGACCAGCATGTAGTATCTTGAATTTACTCTTAAAGCTTGTAAAACCAACTAATTTTTGGTTTTCCTCTCAAGCAGTAAATATGAAACATAAAAATTTGTTTGCCTCCTTTAAAATGTGCTGAAAGGGAGTTGGCAGGTTTGCATATTAAGACGACGATATATTCAGGTACTTGATGGAAATCGATTTTAAAAACGAAACGATTCGAAACCGAAAAAATCGTTTTCATAATCTAACAGTTGATTTCTAATACATATATCTCTTATTTTTTATATATACCTACATATGTATAAGTATATATAGCCAATTGGCCAATAAAATATATTACAAGTAATTTCATAACTATGAGGTAAGATATAATTCAATGTATATTCATATATAACAAATACCAACATCATGACAACCCAAGCGACTCCTATACATTATAGCGAGTAAATTTTGACCAGTATAAAGTAGAGAGTGAAAAACCCAAAAAAAATTATCAGTAGCGGTTTTCACTCTTAGTAGTGAAGTAATCTTGTAGACCTTGTTGATCTTATTTGCGTAGTTTAAATACTAACATTTACAACACTGCAACAACAAAATGTATTGACTAAAATTTACTAAGCTGTGGTTAAAAAATCCTACAAAAAGCTGAAGTAAACACGTGTATTGAATTTACCAGAATAAAACAGTTGACGTAACTCCATCTCTCTCTTTCTCTCACTCTGCAGATTCACTAATTTGCAATATATACGAAAATGTTACTCACGCTTTGTGCAATAAAATCGTATTTAAAAAAAACAGAGATGTACAATCAACAATGATGGTGACTACCGCTAATGATTTATTTATTTTTTTGTTTTTAAAAATCAAAAAATTTGGCCAGGGTATCACACGAATTAGAATAAATAGCAAACTGTTTTAGGAGAAGTTGAGAGTCAGTGTTTTTTGTAGGTAAATAAAACGAGTACACATAAAAACGTGTGTGATGTGTAAACAAGATGAATTATGAAAGATTAATAATAATTAAATGATGGTATTAAAAATGGATGAAATAATTATCTCTCTATTCTTCTTTTCTTTCTTTTTTTATAAGTGCAAAATTATTTATTTGCTTTGAAACGATAATTTCAAAGTCTTGAATTCTCCAATATGTTTACATTGTTCTTAAATTTCAAGTTTTACTGACATCGGCCCCATATTTGGCAGTTAAATGCCTTCAAAAAATTGCAGATTGGAAAACAAATCAATTTCCGGATGAATCTGCAATCATAAAAAATGATTTTTATATGGATGATTTAATGACCGGAGGAGATTCATTAGAAAAGGTTACAATACTTAGAAAAAATATAAACAACATTTTGTTAGAGTTTGGTATGCCTTTAAGAAAATGGTGTGCAAATGATATGTCTTTATTAAATGGAGTAAATGAAGACCATATAGTAGAAAGTCTTAATATTAAATCAGAAGGTTCAAATTTTATTAAAACTCTAGGTGTTATATGGAATCCAAACGCCGACGAACTAAGCCTAAACTGTAAATGGGAGGCTGGCGAAACCATTTAAAAAAGAACAATACTGTCAGAAATCTCTAGATTATTTGATCCGCTAGGATTAGTTGGACCTGTCGTAGTGAGTACAAAAATACTGATGCAAGAATTATGGAAATTAAAAATAAATTGGGATGAAAAAGTACCAAAAGAAATTAGTCACAAATGGGAAAAGATAAAAAATAATTTTAAATATTTAAATGAAATAACAATACCTAGACATTTTATTAGTGGAAATCCAACACTTGTAGAATTACATGGCTTTAGTGATGCATCAATGAAAGCATATGGTGCAGCCATTTATATAAGGTCAATAGACAGCCATGGAAATATACATTCAAATTTGGCAGCATCAAAATCAAGAGTTGCTCCAATTAAATTGATTACACTTCCACGGTTGGAATTGTGTGCCAGTGTATTACTAACAGAGTTGATGAAAGAGAGTTTTCATTGCGATCGGTCAACTTCTTGGTGAGCTCCAGTAAAAGTGCAGGAAAATAGTGAAAAAAGTGTAACAAAATTTACAAAAAACATATCTTTGTAACAAGCAATAAATTCTCTATACATTGTGTAAAACATTAGAAAGAAAAATTAAGACACGTACGCGTTGTTTGTGATAATAATTAATTAAATCAAAGTCCAATTACAAAATACTTTAAGTAAAAAAAGAACTAAACAGAAAAAGAAAAAACGAAAAATGGATATATGTGGGCAATGCAATAACAATTTGCCATCAAAATATGTAAGTTGTTTCTCATGTAATGCTAAATATCATTTCTCTCCATGCTGTCCACTGTCTGAGAAAACATACATGACAATGAACAGCGAGCGGAGAGCTGACTGGAAATGTCATATATGTAAATCACGTCGGGGTCACCAAAATGTTAACTTCTTGCAGGAATGAATTGAAACAACACAACCACAGTCTTTGAATTATAAAATAGAACTCTTTTCCTGCTCGTTAACATTGACCTGATCCAAAGCACATTCAAAATGTTAACTTCTCAATCAGATCACGTCGGGGTCACCAAAATGTTAACTTCCGAAGGAATTGAATGAAACAACACAACCACAGTCTTTGAATTATAAAATAGAACTCAATTTTATTTACTAATATTTTTCCTTAAATACTTAAATTCTTATTACTAAAACAATAACAATATTCCTACCTACTAGCTTTTATAAATTACAATAATACATACATGCAGCCTAAATAAACACAAGATTAAACTATCGTTATAAATGCATTACTGTTTATTACACCAATAGAAGATTAAAAACTCTGTTGTTTACAACAGCCAAGAAAAAGGATCGCTCACATGTACATATGTATTTATTATTTAAATGTGCGCACCACATGTTGAGTTTAAAGTAACATTCTGGCGACCTTGCAAGATTGTAATCTTATTTATAATGTGTGTACACCAGATCTTACTTTAAAACTCAACATTCTGGCGGCCTTGAAAGATTGTAATCTTTTAACAAATTATTTTTTCGTTAATATTTGCATACATATATTTCTTAAAATGAAGTAATACCATTTTGAATCTATTTCTAAAAATGAAGTATTACCATTTTAAATATCTTTAATACTTCTTTTCTTTGCTACTGCACCTTCGCATGTTAGTTTTATTACTGCACCTTCAAGAGCCAGTTTGGTTGCTGCATCTTCAGGAGCCAGTTTGGTTGCTGCATCTTCGGGAGCCAGTCTGATTAATGCGCACTTGGAAGCCAATTTGGTTACTGCACCTTCGGGAGCCAGTCTTCCGCAGGAATTGAATGAAACAACACAACCACAGTCTTTAAATTATAAAATAGAACTCCGCTATAAATGTAAAAACTATTAACAAACGTAGTAAAGAATGTCTAATCGTGAAATAAAAATATTCAGCGTAGAGAAAACACGCATATGCAATAAATTTATTTTTATCCACGGAAGTCATGATTATAAATAAAGCCAAAATAACATTTATAAATTTGACCTGTTCACCAGAAGTTAACGTAGCCAATATTATGCACATTAGTACCAACGTTAGGTTAGGTTAGGTTCAGAAGGGTTATGTGCCCAAGGGCACACTTCCACTCGGAGACCAGTACGGTCCATTGTGAATCCCCTCAACATGAGGAATAGATAAAGAAGATAGAAAAAGAGAAAGGTTAAGAAAAGAAGTATGAGGTTGATAGAGTATAGAATATAGGAAAGTTAGTAGGTGATGTGAAGAACAAATACCCTCTCTACTGTCCCCTCAACAGAAACAACCGCACTATTTCCCTGACAAACCGCAGTAGATCAGCTGGACTACATCCAGCGATGCACCCCAGTTCGTCGTGAAACCTATTTCCTAGCCACTTTTGTCTGAGACCCTGCACCCTGGGACAATGGCAAAGTACATGCTCGATCGTCTCCAGCTCCTCCGAATCCTCGCACAATCTGCAGAAGTCCGGTATGGCGTTGTCCCATCTGCCTACAAAAGCCCCGACCGTACAATGACCCGTCAAGAACCCTATAAGCGTTCTAAGACTACTCCTATCCAATCCCAATAGAACCCTGGTTGCCCCCGCGTCCAATCCGGGCCATAATGCCCTAGACACCCTGCAATCCACTCTGTCCCCCCAGCAACCCCAGGTGGGTCAAAATTCACTGTGAAGGTAATACGGCTATGGTCTGAAAATGTACAGTCCGTTGCCACCCTCCAATCAACAACAAGTTGTTCGTCACGGTTCACCAATGTCAGATCTATCACTGCCTGCCTATCTTTATTTCTGAACGTCGGCGTGTTACCCATATTACAGATAATAAGATTGTTAGTAGTTATAAAATCAAACATTAACTCACCTCTTTTGTTTATGTCTGCACTCCCCCATTGGCTATGATGAGCATTGGCATCGCAGCCCAATACAAGGATTGCACCCTTCCTCCTTGCATATGCCGTCAGTTCCCGCACCTCCGTTCCAGGTGGGTCCAACGCCTCGTACGGCAAATACACCGAAGCCAGTGTAAGAGTACGCTTACCTTTGGCTTCTCCATTTACTACGGTTAAATCACCGCACCTGAAAGAATGAGATATGAGAAAATTCAATTCATTCCTCGCTAATATACACGTTCTTACCTTGTCCTCCGTGGACGGGACAAACAGAGTGTATCCCGCAACCCCTAAACCGCGAACCTTATTTTTATTAATCCAAGGTTCTTGGATTAGGGCTACGTCCGTCCGGGTGCTGGTGAGGAAGGTTGTTAGTTCGGGTGAGGCTGCTTCACAGTGGTGCAGGTTTATTTGCACCACTAACAACCTCTTTGGTCCTGTCATGCTTCGGATACCGGAACCTGACGTTACCTAAACCAAACTTAACTACCCCCCCCCACCTCCTCCAAGAATTCCATGGACTTCCGATCCACCGCGAAGCGGAAGTCCCTGCCGGTGTTCTCCTTACACACCAGTGAGGTCACTAGCCTCCATTGGTCGGTAAGAAGCCTGTTATTCTGGTTGCCCAATACTGCCAGTATAGTTCCCACCGGGCGTACGGGTGGTGGAATCCATACTGTCACTATGGACCTAATTGGCAAATCGGAGGCTTGTATTACTTCAAACCTTGCCCCCGGGTTAATGTCGCTGCATTTGTCAATTGTAGTCCTTAAGAATTCCAAAGAATTCTTGTTACCACCATTGACAACTTTCACTCCCTTAACCCAGTCCGCACCATTGAAGGATACGTCCTCCTCATTGCCCTTAAATGCTGCCAGCTCGTCGATAATCCTAGCCTCCACTAGCTGCCATAGCTCGGCACTGATCCTCCCATCCGGATCATTCCGATCGATGACAGCCACTTGTAGATGACCCTCCAGGCTCGTCCACTTCTTCAGTCTTTTGTTCGATGAAGAAGGCTGATCATCCCCAGATCTGATCCTCTTAATGGTCTCCTTATTAGAGCCATTAGGAGCTTCAGCCGGAGATGTACCAGCCCTCTTCACTGAGCTTGATGACTTCGGCACGACTAGTTCAGAAGGCTTGTTCCTGCCCGCACCTTTTCCTCTACTGGCCTCCTTACGAGAGCCACTAGTGGAATCGGACGGAGGATTAACAGCCTTCTTCCCCGTGTCCACTGCCTTAGCCACTTTGCCGACCTTCTTGGGTATCGCCCCCCTATCCTCCGCAGCTCGTTCCGAAGACATGAGCGCTTTGGTAATTGGGGCAACCCCTCCTTTCTTCCTCTCTCCACGGCAGGTTGACTCTTTTGAGTAATTACCGGGCCGGCGACTTCATCCACCTGCTTTCTCCAGGGATAGGGCCAACCAAGCACGGTACTGACAGGGCCGTAAATTCTTTCGAATTTGGTGACGCTCTGACGGTGCCTTCTCAGAAGGTGCCTATCCCTTGCGGAGAACGTTGAAGGATCTCTCTTCGACATCTTTTCCAGATATGCCAGAGAGCTCCTTGTACCGTTCTGCGCCTTCTCCTCCTTCGTTCGGCTGGAGTTCTTAATGTCTCGTGGAGGGGCGCTAGGCACATCCTCCACGGCGTCCTGCCGAACAAGTTGTGGACAATCTTCTCCCGAGTGTCCCCTCTGCTGTCCCCTGGCCTCACAGATGAGAGTGGCACGTTACCTTGTACAAATTTTTTTCTACCGCTTTAACCACTGTTTGTAACACTTTCCCACCAAAAGCCTTTTCATTTATCGTCTCATTAACCCACGCCATATTATCACCCTCTATAAATTCGATTTCAGTTAATAATACAAATGTAAAACCAATCATTGTTAACAATAAAATAGGCTTATTCATCAAATCATTTAATAAAGTATTTAAAATTCTTTCAACCTTCATTTTGATATTTATTTGTTTGTTAATATTCCTTCTATATTCTCAAAAACACACACACCCAATACCTCTTTATACCAAATTGGCCTCAACATCCATTGCCGCTTTATAAAATACCACCCAATACTTTTCAATGAAACAATCCCCATTTTCTGGTACCAACAATTCATTATATTGTAATCTTAAAAACCGCATCTGATCAATCGGATATTTTTGAAAGATCTTCTTTACTACACTAATATTTCTAATATCAGGAGGACCTACAAAATCTCCATCAGTAACATTTAAAATCATAACATAAACCTTATTAACGTTGCCTTCATAAGATTCCAATACAACCAATTCCAAGTTAAAATTTTCATTAAGCGCCAACCAAGCCTGTACCAACATTAGAAATTTAAATAAATCCATATTAACCACAAAACACAGCACTTTATAAATTTTGACTTTAACTTTAATTTGTCATTCTAATTTTGGCCGAGATGGATCGATATTAATCCTACTCCCCTCTTCGATATAAAATAAACTTTTAAATAATTCTTTATTATTAACGAACGAAACCATGTGATGTAATAGTTCAGAATAATCATTTATTTTAAATAGTTTACCGTATCGTTCATCCATAGCAGCACTCAAATAATGGTCAATATTCATATCATTATATACTTTTATTAAATCAGCTGTAGATATACCTTAATCCTCAACATGATCAAAATTAACTAAATCACTTCTACCAAATTTTATCAAGATTTTTAAAGGATCTGGTATCATTCTGAATTTACCTTCACTATTCACAATAAATTTTGAACAGAAATATGGATATTTATATCTAAAGAATTTTGACTCTAAATTAAACAAATTTGCACATTCATTATTTCTATCTGGTAAGTCATTTCTACTAATAATCAAACTATCATCACCTGAAAAAAGAGCTAAAACCACATCACTAAAATCAAATAGAGTAGCTAAAACCACCATCAGCACGATTGTATTTCCCAAATAAGTTGATGCATTTCCCGATTTCCTTTGATACTTTACAAAAAATTTTAATTTATTAACTCTATCAAACAATGTAGTATATTGATGCGCTTCATACCATCGTTGCAAAAGATACTCAGGCACACCAAACAACCTATAAAGTTCAATTTCTATGTCCAAAAATAACTTTCCTTGAGATTTGTCATACTTTGATATATCTATTTCCAATTTTTTAAAAATATCTAAAATAGATGCATCAAAGTCACGACTCAATTCTTCGGCAAAGTCCTCAGGAGACATATCAGTGAATATCTTAAATTTAGGTGAAATTACACTAATTATTCTTTTCTTTAAAATTTTGAAAATTGAACAAAAAATTGTATTTATATTTTTATCATGATAACAAATTGTTTGTAAAGCTGAGTAAGTATTTATACCTGTAGTATCTAAAACTGGTTTTGGAGTCGGTTTAATCATACAATTATAAAAATTTAAATCAGTATTATGTAATTCAAAATCAACATCAACATTCCTATCAAGTTTAGCTTGTTGTGTTTCTAACCAGGCATTAGTGTGTGAAAAATTTGGTTCTATTTTATTCTCGAAAAACCCTTTAAGGACCTCACTATTTTCCATTGGAATATAATATGTATTTACAAATTTCATCACCATTAACTTTATCATACGTTTATAATCAATATCAGCCTGAATAGATGGTACATTTAAATTTCTTTTAATTACAGCCACCAAAGTTTCAATCATACTATTAGGTCTCGTTGCAGGCATATGAGTTTGTAGAACAGGTTTTAATTTATCAAAGTTATCTTTTGAGTACAACTTCATTGTTCTATCAAATTTAAAGGGATCACAATGCAAACCCAAAGGCACGGTCTCAACTATTTTAGGATCAAAGAAGTAATCTCTATACGACGCATTTGGAATTAATACATCAAAGAAATCTTGTAAGATAGTTACCGAAGGTGTATTCAAAATAGGCCTATATGCTGGTTTATAAAAAACATCATCACGATAAATATCCTCAATTATTTCTGATATTCCATCAGTATAACCGTTGGCCAATAACATATTTTAAATATTCACATTTTCCTGAAAAGTATACACAAATTTTGATGAATATTGTGTAATTCTATAAGGCAATTTATCATTACATTTATTTGATATAATATAATAAATTTCCTTCATATCAAGTGTAAACGGATTTATTGTTTTAGTATTGTATTTTTTCCTATTCGGTCCTGCTCCAATTCTATGTTCATATTTTTCCAACATATCAATTACAAAATTATCATCTTTTACTTCCTTTATGTCTTTCTTAATTTTTTTTTTAAAAGGTACCTTACTTATTTTCATCTCTACATTAGATTTAGTCAAATTACTTGGCATTTCAAAAGTTTTCAACTCTTTTCTTGTAACTATATGTTTTAAAATTTGAGTACGAGTGAGACCTTGAATATTTGCAATAACTTTGGCTAAATCATCCTGTATTGGTGTATGATAAAATACACTACATGTATGTCTTGTTAAAGCTACCAGTATATGTTCTTTTTTTTTTTATATATCTCATCAGCTAACTTAGCAGATTTTCTCCATATAACAACTTTTTATGAAGTTACTCCTTGTCGTTGGTGAATAGTTAAAGCATTATCTATACCAGCTGCTCTTAATTCTTCTGCCTCAGCTTCTTTGATTGTAATAAATATAGTATCATCACCATATGTTTTAAGGATCTTTAATGAAATATCAAAAGATAGATGAACACTTCTAATTACATTACTAACAGTTTTCATACCAGTATCAATCCTAATAACATCATTTTGACGAGGCCTATAAGTCGAATCAAAATAACACGCAATATCCGCAGGTCATCTTACTGATATTGATAATTGATCAATGCATGACGCAATAGAAGTATAATCTGCATATTTTATTTCCATATTCGATCTCTCAATATATGGAATTTGTCTCAAAATGTTAACTTCTTGCAGGAATGAATTGAAACAACACAACCACAGTCTTTGAATTATAAAATAGAACTCAATTTTATTTACTAATATTTTTCCTTAAATACTAAAATTCTTATTACTAAAACAATAACAATATTCCTACCTACTAGATTTTATAAATTACATATTACATAATATTGTGTAATTCTATAAGGCAATTTATCATTACATTTATTTGATATAATATAATAAATTTCCTTCATATCAAGTGTAAACGGATTTATTGTTTTAGTATTGTATTTTTTCCTATTCGGTCCTGCTCCAATTCTATGTTCATATTTTTCCAACATATCAATTACAAAATTATCATCTTTTACTTCCTTTATGTCTTTCTTAATATTTTTTTCAAAAGGTACCTTACTTATTTTCATCTCTACATTAGATTTAGTCAAATTACTTGGCATTTCAAAAGTTTTCAACTCTTTTCTTGTAACTATATGTTTTAAAATTTGAGTACGAGTGAGACCTTGAATATTTGCAATAACTTTGGCTAAATCATCCTGTATTGGTGTCTGATAAAATACACTACATGTATGTCTTGTTAAAGCTACCAGTATATGTTCTTTTATTTATATATCTCATCAGCTAACTTAGCAGATTTTCTCCATATAACCACTTTTTTTGAAGTTACTCCTTGTCGTTGGTGAATAGTTAAAGCATTATCTATACCAGCTGCTCTTAATTCTTCTGCCTCAGCTTCTTTGAATGTAATAAATATAGTATCATCACCATATGTTTTAAGGATCTTTAATGAAATATCAAAAGATAGATGAACACTTCTAATTACATTACTAACAGTTTTCATACCAGTATCAATCCTAATAACATCATTTTGACGAGGCCTATAAGTCGAATCAAAATAACACGCAATATCCGCAGGACATCTTACTGATATTGATAATTGATCAATGCATGACGCAATAGAAGTATAATCTGCATATTTTATTTCTATATTCGATCAAAATCAACATCAACATTCCTATCAAGTTTAGCTTGTTGTGTTTCCAACCAGGCATTAGTGTGTGAAAAATTTGGTTCTATTTTATTCTCGAAAAACCCTTTAAGGACCTCACTATTTTCCTTTGGAATATATGTATTTACAAATTTCATCACCATTAACTTTATCATACGTTTATAATCAATATCAGCCTGAATAGATGGTACATTTAAATTTCTTTTAATTACAGCCACCAAAGTTTCAATCATACTATTAGGTCTCGTTGCAGGCATATGAGTTTGTAGAACAGGTTTTAATTTATCAAAGTTATCTTTTGAGTACAACTTCATTGTTCTATCAAATTTAAAGGGATCACAATGCAAACCCAAAGGCACGGTCTCAACTATTTTAGGATCAAAGAAGTAATCTCTATACGACGCATTTGGAATTAATACATCAAAGAAATCTTGTAAGATAGTTACCGAAGGTGTATTCAAAATAGGCCTATATGCTGGTTTATAAAAAACATCATCACGATAAATATCCTCAATTATTTCTGATATTCCATCAGTATAACCGTTGGCCAATAACATATTTTAAATATTCACATTTTCCTGAAAAGTATACACAAATTTTGATGAATATTGTGTAATTCTATAAGGCAATTTATCATTACATTTATTTGATATAATATAATAAATTTCCTTCATATCAAGTGTAAACGGATTTATTGTTTTAGTATTGTATTTTTTCCTATTCGGTCCTGCTCCAATTCTATGTTCATATTTTTCCAACATATCAATTACAAAATTATCATCTTTTACTTCCTTTATGTCTTTCTTAATTTTTTTTTTAAAAGGTACCTTACTTATTTTCATCTCTACATTAGATTTAGTCAAATTACTTGGCATTTCAAAAGTTTTCAACTCTTTTCTTGTAACTATATGTTTTAAAATTTGAGTACGAGTGAGACCTTGAATATTTGCAATAACTTTGGCTAAATCATCCTGTATTGGTGTATGATAAAATACACTACATGTATGTCTTGTTAAAGCTACCAGTATATGTTCTTTTTTTTTTATATATCTCATCAGCTAACTTAGCAGATTTTCTCCATATAACAACTTTTTATGAAGTTACTCCTTGTCGTTGGTGAATAGTTAAAGCATTATCTATACCAGCTGCTCTTAATTCTTCTGCCTCAGCTTCTTTGATTGTAATAAATATAGTATCATCACCATATGTTTTAAGGATCTTTAATGAAATATCAAAAGATAGATGAACACTTCTAATTACATTACTAACAGTTTTCATACCAGTATCAATCCTAATAACATCATTTTGACGAGGCCTATAAGTCGAATCAAAATAACACGCAATATCCGCAGGTCATCTTACTGATATTGATAATTGATCAATGCATGACGCAATAGAAGTATAATCTGCATATTTTATTTCCATATTCGATCTCTCAATATATGGAATTTGTCTCAAAATGTTAACTTCTTGCAGGAATGAATTGAAACAACACAACCACAGTCTTTGAATTATAAAATAGAACTCAATTTTATTTACTAATATTTTTCCTTAAATACTAAAATTCTTATTACTAAAACAATAACAATATTCCTACCTACTAGATTTTATAAATTACATATTACATAATATTGTGTAATTCTATAAGGCAATTTATCATTACATTTATTTGATATAATATAATAAATTTCCTTCATATCAAGTGTAAACGGATTTATTGTTTTAGTATTGTATTTTTTCCTATTCGGTCCTGCTCCAATTCTATGTTCATATTTTTCCAACATATCAATTACAAAATTATCATCTTTTACTTCCTTTATGTCTTTCTTAATATTTTTTTCAAAAGGTACCTTACTTATTTTCATCTCTACATTAGATTTAGTCAAATTACTTGGCATTTCAAAAGTTTTCAACTCTTTTCTTGTAACTATATGTTTTAAAATTTGAGTACGAGTGAGACCTTGAATATTTGCAATAACTTTGGCTAAATCATCCTGTATTGGTGTCTGATAAAATACACTACATGTATGTCTTGTTAAAGCTACCAGTATATGTTCTTTTATTTATATATCTCATCAGCTAACTTAGCAGATTTTCTCCATATAACCACTTTTTTTGAAGTTACTCCTTGTCGTTGGTGAATAGTTAAAGCATTATCTATACCAGCTGCTCTTAATTCTTCTGCCTCAGCTTCTTTGAATGTAATAAATATAGTATCATCACCATATGTTTTAAGGATCTTTAATGAAATATCAAAAGATAGATGAACACTTCTAATTACATTACTAACAGTTTTCATACCAGTATCAATCCTAATAACATCATTTTGACGAGGCCTATAAGTCGAATCAAAATAACACGCAATATCCGCAGGACATCTTACTGATATTGATAATTGATCAATGCATGACGCAATAGAAGTATAATCTGCATATTTTATTTCTATATTCGATCAAAATCAACATCAACATTCCTATCAAGTTTAGCTTGTTGTGTTTCCAACCAGGCATTAGTGTGTGAAAAATTTGGTTCTATTTTATTCTCGAAAAACCCTTTAAGGACCTCACTATTTTCCTTTGGAATATATGTATTTACAAATTTCATCACCATTAACTTTATCATACGTTTATAATCAATATCAGCCTGAATAGATGGTACATTTAAATTTCTTTTAATTACAGCCACCAAAGTTTCAATCATACTATTAGGTCTCGTTGCAGGCATATGAGTTTGTAGAACAGGTTTTAATTTATCAAAGTTATCTTTTGAGTACAACTTCATTGTTCTATCAAATTTAAAGGGATCACAATGCAAACCCAAAGGCACGGTCTCAACTATTTTAGGATCAAAGAAGTAATCTCTATACGACGCATTTGGAATTAATACATCAAAGAAATCTTGTAAGATAGTTACCGAAGGTGTATTCAAAATAGGCCTATATGCTGGTTTATAAAAAACATCATCACGATAAATATCCTCAATTATTTCTGATATTCCATCAGTATAACCGTTGGCCAATAACATATTTTAAATATTCACATTTTCCTGAAAAGTATACACAAATTTTGATGAATATTGTGTAATTCTATAAGGCAATTTATCATTACATTTATTTGATATAATATAATAAATTTCCTTCATATCAAGTGTAAACGGATTTATTGTTTTAGTATTGTATTTTTTCCTATTCGGTCCTGCTCCAATTCTATGTTCATATTTTTCCAACATATCAATTACAAAATTATCATCTTTTACTTCCTTTATGTCTTTCTTAATTTTTTTTTCAAAAGGTACCTTACTTATTTTCATCTCTACATTAGATTTAGTCAAATTACTTGGCATTTCAAAAGTTTTCAACTCTTTTCTTGTAACTATATGTTTTAAAATTTGAGTACGAGTGAGACCTTGAATATTTGCAATAACTTTGACTAAATCATCCTGTATTGGTGTATGATAAAATACACTACATGTATGTATGTCTTGTTAAAGCTACCAGTATATGTTCTTTTTTTTATATATCTCATCAGCTAACTTAGCAGATTTTCTCCATATAACAACTTTTTTTGAAGTTACTCCTTGTCGTTGGTGAATAGTTAAAGCATTATCTATACCAGCTGCTCTTAATTCTTCTGCCTCAGCTTCTTTGAATGTAATAAATATAGTATCATCACCATATGTTTTAAGGATCTTTAATGAAATATCAAAAGATAGATGAACACTTCTAATTACATTACTAACAGTTTTCATACCAGTATCAATCATTTTAACATCATTTTGACGAGGCCTATAAGTCGAATCAAAATAACACGCAATATCCGCAGGTCATCTTACTGATATTGATAATTGATCAATGCATGACGCAATAGAAGTATAATCTGCATATTTTATTTCCATATTCGATCTCTCAATATATGGAATTTGTCTCAAAATGTTAACTTCTTGCAGGAATGAATTGAAACAACACAACCACAGTCTTTGAATTATAAAATAGAACTCAATTTTATTTACTAATATTTTTCCTTAAATACTAAAATTCTTATTACTAAAACAATAACAATATTCCTACCTACTAGATTTTATAAATTACATATTACATAATATTGTGTAATTCTATAAGGCAATTAATCATTACATTTATTTGATATAATATAATAAATTTCCTTCATATCAAGTGTAAACGGATTTATTGTTTTAGTATTGTATTTTTTCCTATTCGGTCCTGCTCCAATTCTATGTTCATATTTTTCCAACATATCAATTACAAAATTATCATCTTTTACTTCCTTTATGTCTTTCTTAATTTTTTTTTCAAAAGGTACCTTACTTATTTTCATCTCTACATTAGATTTAGTCAAATTACTTGGCATTTCAAAAGTTTTCAACTCTTTTCTTGTAACTATATGTTTTAAAATTTGAGTACGAGTGATACCTTGAATATTTGCAATAACTTTGGCTAAATCATCCTGTATTGGTGTATGATAAAATACACTACATGTATGTCTTGTTAAAGCTACCAGTATATGTATGTTCTTTTTTTTTATATATCTTATCAGCTAACTTAGCAGATTTTCTCCATATAACAACTTTTTTTGAAGTTACTCCTTGTCGTTGGTGAATAGTTAAAGCATTATCTATACCAGCTGCTCTTAATTCTTCTGCCTCAGCTTCTTTGAATGTAAAAAATATAGTATCATCACCATATGTTTTAAGGATCTTTAATGAAATATCAAAAGATAGATGAACACTTCTAATTACATTACTAACAGTTTTCATACCAGTATCAATCCTAATAACATCATTTTGACGAGGCCTATAAGTCGAATCAAAATAACACGCAATATCCGCAGGTCATCTTACTGATATTGATAATTGATCAATGCATGACGCAATAGAAGTATAATCTGCATATTTTATTTCCATATTCGATCTCTCAATATATGGAATTTGTCTCAAAATGTTAACTTCTTGCAGGAATGAATTGAAACAACACAACCACAGTCTTTGAATTATAAAATAGAACTCAATTTTATTTACTAATATTTTTCCTTAAATACTAAAATTCTTATTACTAAAACAATAACAATATTCCTACCTACTAGATTTTATAAATTACATATTACATAATATTGTGTAATTCTATAAGGCAATTTATCATTACATTTATTTGATATAATATAATAAATTTCCTTCATATCAAGTGTAAACGGATTTATTGTTTTAGTATTGTATTTTTTCCTATTCGGTCCTGCTCCAATTCTATGTTCATATTTTTCCAACATATCAATTACAAAATTATCATCTTTTACTTCCTTTATGTCTTTCTTAATTTTTTTTTCAAAAGGTACCTTACTTATTTTCATCTCTACATTAGATTTAGTCAAATTACTTGGCATTTCAAAAGTTTTCAACTCTTTTCTTGTAACTATATGTTTTAAAATTTGAGTACGAGTGAGACCTTGAATATTTGCAATAACTTTGGCTAAATCATCCTGTATTGGTGTATGATAAAATACACTACATGTATGTCTTGTTAAAGCTACCAGTATATGTTCTTTTATTTATATATCTCATCAGCTAACTTAGCAGATTTTCTCCATATAACAACTTTTTTTGAAGTTACTCCTTGTCGTTGGTGAATAGTTAAAGCATTATCTATACCAGCTGCTCTTAATTCTTCTGCCTCAGCTTCTTTGAATGTAATAAATATAGTATCATCACCATATGTTTTAAGGATCTTTAATGAAATATCAAAAGATAGATGAACACTTCTAATTACATTACTAACAGTTTTCATACCAGTATCAATCCTAATAACATCATTTTGACGAGGCCTATAAGTCGAATCAAAATAACACGCAATATCCGCAGGTCATCTTACTGATATTGATAATTGATCAATGCATGACGCAATAGAAGTATAATCTGCATATTTTATTTCCATATTCGATCTCTCAATATATGGAATTTGTCTCAAAATGTTAACTTCTTGCAGGAATGAATTGAAACAACACAACCACAGTCTTTGAATTATAAAATAGAACTCAATTTTATTTACTAATATTTTTCCTTAAATACTAAAATTCTTATTACTAAAACAATAACAATATTCCTACCTACTAGATTTTATAAATTACATATTACATAATATTGTGTAATTCTATAAGGCAATTAATCATTACATTTATTTGATATAATATAATAAATTTCCTTCATATCAAGTGTAAACGGATTTATTGTTTTAGTATTGTATTTTTTCCTATTCGGTCCTGCTCCAATTCTATGTTCATATTTTTCCAACATATCAATTACAAAATTATCATCTTTTACTTCCTTTATGTCTTTCTTAATTTTTTTTTCAAAAGGTACCTTACTTATTTTCATCTCTACATTAGATTTAGTCAAATTACTTGGCATTTCAAAAGTTTTCAACTCTTTTCTTGTAACTATATGTTTTAAAATTTGAGTACGAGTGAGACCTTGAATATTTGCAATAACTTTGGCTAAATCATCCTGTATTGGTGTATGATAAAATACACTACATGTATGTCTTGTTAAAGCTACCAGTATATGTTCTTTTTTTTTATATATCTCATCAGCTAACTTAGCAGATTTTCTCCATATAACAACTTTTTTTGAAGTTACTCCTTGTCGTTGGTGAATAGTTAAAGCATTATCTATACCAGCTGCTCTTAATTCTTCTGCCTCAGCTTCTTTGAATGTAATAAATATAGTATCTTCACCATATGTTTTAAGGATCTTTAATGAAATATCAAAAGATAGATGAACACTTCTAATTACATTACTAACAGTTTTCATACCAGTATCAATCCTAATAACATCATTTTGACGAGGCCTATAAGTCGAATCAAAATAACACGCAATATCCGCAGGTCATCTTACTGATATTGATAATTGATCAATGCATGACGCAATAGAAGTATAATCTGCATATTTTATTTCCATATTCGATCTCTCAATATATGGAATTTGTCTCAAAATGTTAACTTCTTGCAGGAATGAATTGAAACAACACAACCACAGTCTTTGAATTATAAAATAGAACTCAATTTTATTTACTAATATTTTTCCTTAAATACTAAAATTCTTATTACTAAAACAATAACAATATTCCTACCTACTAGATTTTATAAAT
The DNA here is from genome assembly GCA_949318255.1 of Pollenia labialis. Classification (NCBI taxonomy): domain Eukaryota; kingdom Metazoa; phylum Arthropoda; class Insecta; order Diptera; family Polleniidae; genus Pollenia; species Pollenia labialis. Next base: position 26,312,257 of record OX439141.1, on the reverse strand, counting down.
TACATATTACATAATATTGTGTAATTCTATAAGGCAATTTATCATTACATTTATTTGATATAATATAATAAATTTCCTTCATATCAAGTGTAAACGGATTTATTGTTTTAGTATTGTATTTTTTCCTATTCGGTCCTGCTCCAATTCTATGTTCATATTTTTCCAACATATCAATTACAAAATTATCATCTTTTACTTCCTTTATGTCTTTCTTAATTTTTTTTTCAAAAGGTACCTTACTTATTTTCATCTCTACATTAGATTTAGTCAAATTACTTGGCATTTCAAAAGTTTTCAACTCTTTTCTTGTAACTATATGTTTTAAAATTTGAGTACGAGTGAGACCTTGAATATTTGCAATAACTTTGGCTAAATCATCCTGTATTGGTGTATGATAAAATACACTACATGTATGTCTTGTTAAAGCTACCAGTATATGTTCTTTTTTTTTATATATCTCATCAGCTAACTTAGCAGATTTTCTCCATATAACAACTTTTTTTGAAGTTACTCCTTGTCGTTGGTGAATAGTTAAAGCATTATCTATACCAGCTGCTCTTAATTCTTCTGCCTCAGCTTCTTTGAATGTAATAAATATAGTATCATCACCATATGTTTTAAGGATCTTTAATGAAATATCAAAAGATAGATGAACACTTCTAATTACATTACTAACAGTTTTCATACCAGTATCAATCCTAATAACATCATTTTGACGAGGCCTATAAGTCGAATCAAAATAACACGCAATATCCGCAGGTCATCTTACTGATATTGATAATTGATCAATGCATGACGCAATAGAAGTATAATCTGCATATTTTATTTCCATATTCGATCTCTCAATATATGGAATTTGTCTCAAAATGTTAACTTCTTGCAGGAATGAATTGAAACAACACAACCACAGTCTTTGAATTATAAAATAGAACTCAATTTTATTTACTAATATTTTTCCTTAAATACTAAAATTCTTATTACTAAAACAATAACAATATTCCTACCTACTAGATTTTATAAATTACATATTACATAATATTGTGTAATTCTATAAGGCAATTAATCATTACATTTATTTGATATAATATAATAAATTTCCTTCATATCAAGTGTAAACGGATTTATTGTTTTAGTATTGTATTTTTTCCTATTCGGTCCTGCTCCAATTCTATGTTCATATTTTTCCAACATATCAATTACAAAATTATCATCTTTTACTTCCTTTATGTCTTTCTTAATTTTTTTTTCAAAAGGTACCTTACTTATTTTCATCTCTACATTAGATTTAGTCAAATTACTTGGCATTTCAAAAGTTTTCAACTCTTTTCTTGTAACTATATGTTTTAAAATTTGAGTACGAGTGAGACCTTGAATATTTGCAATAACTTTGGCTAAATCATCCTGTATTGGTGTATGATAAAATACACTACATGTATGTCTTGTTAAAGCTACCAGTATATGTTCTTTTTTTTTATATATCTCATCAGCTAACTTAGCAGATTTTCTCCATATAACAACTTTTTTTGAAGTTACTCCTTGTCGTTGGTGAATAGTTAAAGCATTATCTATACCAGCTGCTCTTAATTCTTCTGCCTCAGCTTCTTTGAATGTAATAAATATAGTATCATCACCATATGTTTTAAGGATCTTTAATGAAATATCAAAAGATAGATGAACACTTCTAATTACATTACTAACAGTTTTCATACCAGTATCAATCCTAATAACATCATTTTGACGAGGCCTATAAGTCGAATCAAAATAACACGCAATATCCGCAGGTCATCTTACTGATATTGATAATTGATCAATGCATGACGCAATAGAAGTATAATCTGCATATTTTATTTCCATATTCGATCTCTCAATATATGGAATTTGTCTCAAAATGTTAACTTCTTGCAGGAATGAATTGAAACAACACAACCACAGTCTTTGAATTATAAAATAGAACTCAATTTTATTTACTAATATTTTTCCTTAAATACTAAAATTCTTATTACTAAAACAATAACAATATTCCTACCTACTAGATTTTATAAATTACATATTACATAATATTGTGTAATTCTATAAGGCAATTAATCATTACATTTATTTGATATAATATAATAAATTTCCTTCATATCAAGTGTAAACGGATTTATTGTTTTAGTATTGTATTTTTTCCTATTCGGTCCTGCTCCAATTCTATGTTCATATTTTTCCAACATATCAATTACAAAATTATCATCTTTTACTTCCTTTATGTCTTTCTTAATTTTTTTTTCAAAAGGTACCTTACTTATTTTCATCTCTACATTAGATTTAGTCAAATTACTTGGCATTTCAAAAGTTTTCAACTCTTTTCTTGTAACTATATGTTTTAAAATTTGAGTACGAGTGAGACCTTGAATATTTGCAATAACTTTGGCTAAATCATCCTGTATTGGTGTATGATAAAATACACTACATGTATGTCTTGTTAAAGCTACCAGTATATGTTCTTTTTTTTTATATATCTCATCAGCTAACTTAGCAGATTTTCTCCATATAACAACTTTTTTTGAAGTTACTCCTTGTCGTTGGTGAATAGTTAAAGCATTATCTATACCAGCTGCTCTTAATTCTTCTGCCTCAGCTTCTTTGAATGTAATAAATATAGTATCATCACCATATGTTTTAAGGATCTTTAAAGAAATATCAAAAGATAGATGAACACTTCTAATTACATTACTAACAGTTTTCATACCAGTATCAATCCTAATAACATCATTTTGACGAGGCCTATAAGTCGAATCAAAATAACACGCAATATCCGCAGGTCATCTTACTGATATTGATAATTGATCAATGCATGACGCAATAGAAGTACAATCTGCATATTTTATTTCCATATTCGATCTCTCAATATATGGAATTTGTCTCAAAATGTTAACTTCTTGCAGGAATGAATTGAAACAACACAACCACAGTCTTTGAATTATAAAATAGAACTCAATTTTATTTACTAATATTTTTCCTTAAATACTAAAATTCTTATTACTAAAACAATAACAATATTCCTACCTACTAGATTTTATAAATTACATATTACATAATATTGTGTAATTCTATAAGGCAATTTATCATTACATTTATTTGATATAATATAATAAATTTCCTTCATATCAAGTGTAAACGGATTTATTGTTTTAGTATTGTATTTTTTCCTATTCGGTCCTGCTCCAATTCTATGTTCATATTTTTCCAACATATCAATTACAAAATTATCATCTTTTACTTCCTTTATGTCTTTCTTAATATTTTTTTCAAAAGGTACCTTACTTATTTTCATCTCTACATTAGATTTAGTCAAATTACTTGGCATTTCAAAAGTTTTCAACTCTTTCCTTGTAACTATATGTTTTAAAATTTGAGTACGAGTGAGACCTTGAATATTTGCAATAACTTTGGCTAAATCATCCTGTATTGGTGTATGATAAAATACACAACATGTATGTATGTCTTGTTAAAGCTACCAGTATATGTTCTTTTTTTTTATATATCTCATCAGCTAACTTAGCAGATTTTCTCCATATAACAACTTTTTTTGAAGTTACTCCTTGTCGTTGGTGAATAGTTAAAGCATTATCTATACCAGCTGCTCTTAATTCTTCTGCCTCAGCTTCTTTGAATGTAATAAATATAGTATCATCACCATATGTTTTAAGGATCTTTAATGAAATATCAAAAGATAGATGAATACTTCTAATTACATTACTAACAGTTTTCATACCAGTATCAATCCTAATAACATCATTTTGACGAGGCCTATAAGTCGAATCAAAATAACACGCAATATCCGCAGGACATCTTACTGATATTGATAATTGATCAATGCATGACGCAATAGAAGTATAATCTGCATATTTTATTTCTATATTCGATCAAAATCAACATCAACATTCCTATCAAGTTTAGCTTGTTGTGTTTCCAACCAGGCATTAGTGTGTGAAAAATTTGGTTCTATTTTATTCTCGAAAAACCCTTTAAGGACCTCACTATTTTCCTTTGGAATATATGTATTTACAAATTTCATCACCATTAACTTTATCATACGTTTATAATCAATATCAGCCTGAATAGATGGTACATTTAAATTTCTTTTAATTACAGCCACCAAAGTTTCAATCATACTATTAGGTCTCGTTGCAGGCATATGAGTTTGTAGAACAGGTTTTAATTTATCAAAGTTATCTTTTGAGTACAACTTCATTGTTCTATCAAATTTAAAGGGATCACAATGCAAACCCAAAGGCACGGTCTCAACTATTTTAGGATCAAAGAAGTAATCTCTATACGACGCATTTGGAATTAATACATCAAAGAAATCTTGTAAGATAGTTACCGAAGGTGTATTCAAAATAGGCCTATATGCTGGTTTATAAAAAACATCATCACGATAAATATCCTCAATTATTTCTGATATTCCATCAGTATAACCGTTGGCCAATAACATATTTTTAATATTCACATTTTCCTGAAAAGTATACACAAATTTTGATGAATATTGTGTAATTCTATAAGGCAATTTATCATTACATTTATTTGATATAATATAATAAATTTCCTTCATATCAAGTGTAAACGGATTTATTGTTTTAGTATTGTATTTTTTCCTATTCGGTCCTGCTCCAATTCTATGTTCATATTTTTCCAACATATCAATTACAAAATTATCATCTTTTACTTCCTTTATGTCTTTCTTAATTTTTTTTTCAAAAGGTACCTTACTTATTTTCATCTCTACATTAGATTTAGTCAAATTACTTGGCATTTCAAAAGTTTTCAACTCTTTTCTTGTAACTATATGTTTTAAAATTTGAGTACGAGTGAGACCTTGAATATTTGCAATAACTTTGGCTAAATCATCCTGTATTGGTGTATGATAAAATACACTACATGTATGTCTTGTTAAAGCTACCAGTATATGTTCTTTTTTTTTATATATCTCATCAGCTAACTTAGCAGATTTTCTCCATATAACAACTTTTTTTGAAGTTACTCCTTGTCGTTGGTGAATAGTTAAAGCATTATCTATACCAGCTGCTCTTAATTCTTCTGCCTCAGCTTCTTTGAATGTAATAAATATAGTATCATCACCATATGTTTTAAGGATCTTTAATGAAATATCAAAAGATAGATGAACACTTCTAATTACATTACTAACAGTTTTCATACCAGTATCAATCCTAATAACATCATTTTGACGAGGCCTATAAGTCGAATCAAAATAACACGCAATATCCGCAGGTCATCTTACTGATATTGATAATTGATCAATGCATGACGCAATAGAAGTATAATCTGCATATTTTATTTCCATATTCGATCTCTCAATATATGGAATTTGTCTCAAAATGTTAACTTCTTGCAGGAATGAATTGAAACAACACAACCACAGTCTTTGAATTATAAAATAGAACTCAATTTTATTTACTAATATTTTTCCTTAAATACTAAAATTCTTATTACTAAAACAATAACAATATTCCTACCTACTAGATTTTATAAATTACATATTACATAATATTGTGTAATTCTATAAGGCAATTAATCATTACATTTATTTGATATAATATAATAAATTTCCTTCATATCAAGTGTAAACGGATTTATTGTTTTAGTATTGTATTTTTTCCTATTCGGTCCTGCTCCAATTCTATGTTCATATTTTTCCAACATATCAATTACAAAATTATCATCTTTTACTTCCTTTATGTCTTTCTTAATTTTTTTTTCAAAAGGTACCTTACTTATTTTCATCTCTACATTAGATTTAGTCAAATTACTTGGCATTTCAAAAGTTTTCAACTCTTTTCTTGTAACTATATGTTTTAAAATTTGAGTACGAGTGAGACCTTGAATATTTGCAATAACTTTGGCTAAATCATCCTGTATTGGTGTATGATAAAATACACTACATGTATGTCTTGTTAAAGCTACCAGTATATGTTCTTTTTTTTTATATATCTCATCAGCTAACTTAGCAGATTTTCTCCATATAACAACTTTTTTTGAAGTTACTCCTTGTCGTTGGTGAATAGTTAAAGCATTATCTATACCAGCTGCTCTTAATTCTTCTGCCTCAGCTTCTTTGAATGTAATAAATATAGTATCATCACCATATGTTTTAAGGATCTTTAATGAAATATCAAAAGATAGATGAACACTTCTAATTACATTACTAACAGTTTTCATACCAGTATCAATCCTAATAACATCATTTTGACGAGGCCTATAAGTCGAATCAAAATAACACGCAATATCCGCAGGTCATCTTACTGATATTGATAATTGATCAATGCATGACGCAATAGAAGTATAATCTGCATATTTTATTTCCATATTCGATCTCTCAATATATGGAATTTGTCTCAAAATGTTAACTTCTTGCAGGAATGAATTGAAACAACACAACCACAGTCTTTGAATTATAAAATAGAACTCAATTTTATTTACTAATATTTTTCCTTAAATACTAAAATTCTTATTACTAAAACAATAACAATATTCCTACCTACTAGATTTTATAAATTACATATTACATAATATTGTGTAATTCTATAAGGCAATTAATCATTACATTTATTTGATATAATATAATAAATTTCCTTCATATCAAGTGTAAACGGATTTATTGTTTTAGTATTGTATTTTTTCCTATTCGGTCCTGCTCCAATTCTATGTTCATATTTTTCCAACATATCAATTACAAAATTATCATCTTTTACTTCCTTTATGTCTTTCTTAATTTTTTTTTCAAAAGGTACCTTACTTATTTTCATCTCTACATTAGATTTAGTCAAATTACTTGGCATTTCAAAAGTTTTCAACTCTTTTCTTGTAACTATATGTTTTAAAATTTGAGTACGAGTGAGACCTTGAATATTTGCAATAACTTTGGCTAAATCATCCTGTATTGGTGTATGATAAAATACACTACATGTATGTCTTGTTAAAGCTACCAGTATATGTTCTTTTTTTTTATATATCTCATCAGCTAACTTAGCAGATTTTCTCCATATAACAACTTTTTTTGAAGTTACTCCTTGTCGTTGGTGAATAGTTAAAGCATTATCTATACCAGCTGCTCTTAATTCTTCTGCCTCAGCTTCTTTGAATGTAATAAATATAGTATCATCACCATATGTTTTAAGGATCTTTAAAGAAATATCAAAAGATAGATGAACACTTCTAATTACATTACTAACAGTTTTCATACCAGTATCAATCCTAATAACATCATTTTGACGAGGCCTATAAGTCGAATCAAAATAACACGCAATATCCGCAGGTCATCTTACTGATATTGATAATTGATCAATGCATGACGCAATAGAAGTACAATCTGCATATTTTATTTCCATATTCGATCTCTCAATATATGGAATTTGTCTCAAAATGTTAACTTCTTGCAGGAATGAATTGAAACAACACAACCACAGTCTTTGAATTATAAAATAGAACTCAATTTTATTTACTAATATTTTTCCTTAAATACTAAAATTCTTATTACTAAAACAATAACAATATTCCTACCTACTAGATTTTATAAATTACATATTACATAATATTGTGTAATTCTATAAGGCAATTTATCATTACATTTATTTGATATAATATAATAAATTTCCTTCATATCAAGTGTAAACGGATTTATTGTTTTAGTATTGTATTTTTTCCTATTCGGTCCTGCTCCAATTCTATGTTCATATTTTTCCAACATATCAATTACAAAATTATCATCTTTTACTTCCTTTATGTCTTTCTTAATATTTTTTTCAAAAGGTACCTTACTTATTTTCATCTCTACATTAGATTTAGTCAAATTACTTGGCATTTCAAAAGTTTTCAACTCTTTCCTTGTAACTATATGTTTTAAAATTTGAGTACGAGTGAGACCTTGAATATTTGCAATAACTTTGGCTAAATCATCCTGTATTGGTGTATGATAAAATACACAACATGTATGTATGTCTTGTTAAAGCTACCAGTATATGTTCTTTTTTTTTATATATCTCATCAGCTAACTTAGCAGATTTTCTCCATATAACAACTTTTTTTGAAGTTACTCCTTGTCGTTGGTGAATAGTTAAAGCATTATCTATACCAGCTGCTCTTAATTCTTCTGCCTCAGCTTCTTTGAATGTAATAAATATAGTATCATCACCATATGTTTTAAGGATCTTTAATGAAATATCAAAAGATAGATGAATACTTCTAATTACATTACTAACAGTTTTCATACCAGTATCAATCCTAATAACATCATTTTGACGAGGCCTATAAGTCGAATCAAAATAACACGCAATATCCGCAGGACATCTTACTGATATTGATAATTGATCAATGCATGACGCAATAGAAGTATAATCTGCATATTTTATTTCTATATTCGATCAAAATCAACATCAACATTCCTATCAAGTTTAGCTTGTTGTGTTTCCAACCAGGCATTAGTGTGTGAAAAATTTGGTTCTATTTTATTCTCGAAAAACCCTTTAAGGACCTCACTATTTTCCTTTGGAATATATGTATTTACAAATTTCATCACCATTAACTTTATCATACGTTTATAATCAATATCAGCCTGAATAGATGGTACATTTAAATTTCTTTTAATTACAGCCACCAAAGTTTCAATCATACTATTAGGTCTCGTTGCAGGCATATGAGTTTGTAGAACAGGTTTTAATTTATCAAAGTTATCTTTTGAGTACAACTTCATTGTTCTATCAAATTTAAAGGGATCACAATGCAAACCCAAAGGCACGGTCTCAACTATTTTAGGATCAAAGAAGTAATCTCTATACGACGCATTTGGAATTAATACATCAAAGAAATCTTGTAAGATAGTTACCGAAGGTGTATTCAAAATAGGCCTATATGCTGGTTTATAAAAAACATCATCACGATAAATATCCTCAATTATTTCTGATATTCCATCAGTATAACCGTTGGCCAATAACATATTTTTAATATTCACATTTTCCTGAAAAGTATACACAAATTTTGATGAATATTGTGTAATTCTATAAGGCAATTTATCATTACATTTATTTGATATAATATAATAAATTTCCTTCATATCAAGTGTAAACGGATTTATTGTTTTAGTATTGTATTTTTTCCTATTCGGTCCTGCTCCAATTCTATGTTCATATTTTTCCAACATATCAATTACAAAATTATCATCTTTTACTTCCTTTATGTCTTTCTTAATTTTTTTTTCAAAAGGTACCTTACTTATTTTCATCTCTACATTAGATTTAGTCAAATTACTTGGCATTTCAAAAGTTTTCAACTCTTTTCTTGTAACTATATGTTTTAAAATTTGAGTACGAGTGAGACCTTGAATATTTGCAATAACTTTGGCTAAATCATCCTGTATTGGTGTATGATAAAATACACTACATGTATGTCTTGTTAAAGCTACCAGTATATGTTCTTTTTTTTTATATATCTCATCAGCTAACTTAGCAGATTTTCTCCATATAACAACTTTTTTTGAAGTTACTCCTTGTCGTTGGTGAATAGTTAAAGCATTATCTATACCAGCTGCTCTTAATTCTTCTGCCTCAGCTTCTTTGAATGTAATAAATATAGTATCATCACCATATGTTTTAAGGATCTTTAATGAAATATCAAAAGATAGATGAACACTTCTAATTACATTACTAACAGTTTTCATACCAGTATCAATCCTAATAACATCATTTTGACGAGGCCTATAAGTCGAATCAAAATAACACGCAATATCCGCAGGTCATCTTACTGATATTGATAATTGATCAATGCATGACGCAATAGAAGTATAATCTGCATATTTTATTTCCATATTCGATCTCTCAATATATGGAATTTGTCTCAAAATGTTAACTTCTTGCAGGAATGAATTGAAACAACACAACCACAGTCTTTGAATTATAAAATAGAACTCAATTTTATTTACTAATATTTTTCCTTAAATACTAAAATTCTTATTACTAAAACAATAACAATATTCCTACCTACTAGATTTTATAAATTACATATTACATAATATTGTGTAATTCTATAAGGCAATTAATCATTACATTTATTTGATATAATATAATAAATTTCCTTCATATCAAGTGTAAACGGATTTATTGTTTTAGTATTGTATTTTTTCCTATTCGGTCCTGCTCCAATTCTATGTTCATATTTTTCCAACATATCAATTACAAAATTATCATCTTTTACTTCCTTTATGTCTTTCTTAATTTTTTTTTCAAAAGGTACCTTACTTATTTTCATCTCTACATTAGATTTAGTCAAATTACTTGGCATTTCAAAAGTTTTCAACTCTTTTCTTGTAACTATATGTTTTAAAATTTGAGTACGAGTGAGACCTTGAATATTTGCAATAACTTTGGCTAAATCATCCTGTATTGGTGTATGATAAAATACACTACATGTATGTCTTGTTAAAGCTACCAGTATATGTTCTTTTTTTTTATATATCTCATCAGCTAACTTAGCAGATTTTCTCCATATAACAACTTTTTTTGAAGTTACTCCTTGTCGTTGGTGAATAGTTAAAGCATTATCTATACCAGCTGCTCTTAATTCTTCTGCCTCAGCTTCTTTGAATGTAATAAATATAGTATCATCACCATATGTTTTAAGGATCTTTAATGAAATATCAAAAGATAGATGAACACTTCTAATTACATTACTAACAGTTTTCATACCAGTATCAATCCTAATAACATCATTTTGACGAGGCCTATAAGTCGAATCAAAATAACACGCAATATCCGCAGGTCATCTTACTGATATTGATAATTGATCAATGCATGACGCAATAGAAGTATAATCTGCATATTTTATTTCCATATTCGATCTCTCAATATATGGAATTTGTCTCAAAATGTTAACTTCTTGCAGGAATGAATTGAAACAACACAACCACAGTCTTTGAATTATAAAATAGAACTCAATTTTATTTACTAATATTTTTCCTTAAATACTAAAATTCTTATTACTAAAACAATAACAATATTCCTACCTACTAGATTTTATAAATTACATATTACATAATATTGTGTAATTCTATAAGGCAATTAATCATTACATTTATTTGATATAATATAATAAATTTCCTTCATATCAAGTGTAAACGGATTTATTGTTTTAGTATTGTATTTTTTCCTATTCGGTCCTGCTCCAATTCTATGTTCATATTTTTCCAACATATCAATTACAAAATTATCATCTTTTACTTCCTTTATGTCTTTCTTAATTTTTTTTTCAAAAGGTACCTTACTTATTTTCATCTCTACATTAGATTTAGTCAAATTACTTGGCATTTCAAAAGTTTTCAACTCTTTTCTTGTAACTATATGTTTTAAAATTTGAGTACGAGTGAGACCTTGAATATTTGCAATAACTTTGGCTAAATCATCCTGTATTGGTGTATGATAAAATACACTACATGTATGTCTTGTTAAAGCTACCAGTATATGTTCTTTTTTTTTATATATCTCATCAGCTAACTTAGCAGATTTTCTCCATATAACAACTTTTTTTGAAGTTACTCCTTGTCGTTGGTGAATAGTTAAAGCATTATCTATACCAGCTGCTCTTAATTCTTCTGCCTCAGCTTCTTTGAATGTAATAAATATAGTATCATCACCATATGTTTTAAGGATCTTTAAAGAAATATCAAAAGATAGATGAACACTTCTAATTACATTACTAACAGTTTTCATACCAGTATCAATCCTAATAACATCATTTTGACGAGGCCTATAAGTCGAATCAAAATAACACGCAATATCCGCAGGTCATCTTACTGATATTGATAATTGATCAATGCATGACGCAATAGAAGTACAATCTGCATATTTTATTTCCATATTCGATCTCTCAATATATGGAATTTGTCTCAAAATGTTAACTTCTTGCAGGAATGAATTGAAACAACACAACCACAGTCTTTGAATTATAAAATAGAACTCAATTTTATTTACTAATATTTTTCCTTAAATACTAAAATTCTTATTACTAAAACAATAACAATATTCCTACCTACTAGATTTTATAAATTACATATTACATAATATTGTGTAATTCTATAAGGCAATTTATCATTACATTTATTTGATATAATATAATAAATTTCCTTCATATCAAGTGTAAACGGATTTATTGTTTTAGTATTGTATTTTTTCCTATTCGGTCCTGCTCCAATTCTATGTTCATATTTTTCCAACATATCAATTACAAAATTATCATCTTTTACTTCCTTTATGTCTTTCTTAATATTTTTTTCAAAAGGTACCTTACTTATTTTCATCTCTACATTAGATTTAGTCAAATTACTTGGCATTTCAAAAGTTTTCAACTCTTTCCTTGTAACTATATGTTTTAAAATTTGAGTACGAGTGAGACCTTGAATATTTGCAATAACTTTGGCTAAATCATCCTGTATTGGTGTATGATAAAATACACAACATGTATGTATGTCTTGTTAAAGCTACCAGTATATGTTCTTTTTTTTTATATATCTCATCAGCTAACTTAGCAGATTTTCTCCATATAACAACTTTTTTTGAAGTTACTCCTTGTCGTTGGTGAATAGTTAAAGCATTATCTATACCAGCTGCTCTTAATTCTTCTGCCTCAGCTTCTTTGAATGTAATAAATATAGTATCATCACCATATGTTTTAAGGATCTTTAATGAAATATCAAAAGATAGATGAACACTTCTAATTACATTACTAACAGTTTTCATACCAGTATCAATCCTAATAACATCATTTTGACGAGGCCTATAAGTCGAATCAAAATAACACGCAATATCCGCAGGACATCTTACTGATATTGATAATTGATCAATGCATGACGCAATAGAAGTATAATCTGCATATTTTATTTCTATATTCGATCAAAATCAACATCAACATTCCTATCAAGTTTAGCTTGTTGTGTTTCCAACCAGGCATTAGTGTGTGAAAAATTTGGTTCTATTTTATTCTCGAAAAACCCTTTAAGGACCTCACTATTTTCCTTTGGAATATATGTATTTACAAATTTCATCACCATTAACTTTATCATACGTTTATAATCAATATCAGCCTGAATAGATGGTACATTTAAATTTCTTTTAATTACAGCCACCAAAGTTTCAATCATACTATTAGGTCTCGTTGCAGGCATATGAGTTTGTAGAACAGGTTTTAATTTATCAAAGTTATCTTCTGAGTACAACTTCATTGTTCTATCAAATTTAAAGGGATCACAATGCAAACCCAAAGGCACGGTCTCAACTATTTTAGGATCAAAGAAGTAATCTCTATACGACGCATTTGGAATTAATACATCAAAGAAATCTTGTAAGATAGTTACCGAAGGTGTATTCAAAATAGGCCTATATGCTGGTTTATAAAAAACATCATCACGATAAATATCCTCAATTATTTCTGATATTCCATCAGTATAACCGTTGGCCAATAACATATTTTTAATATTCACATTTTCCTGAAAAGTATACACAAATTTTGATGAATATTGTGTAATTCTATAAGGCAATTTATCATTACATTTATTTGATATAATATAATAAATTTCCTTCATATCAAGTGTAAACGGATTTATTGTTTTAGTATTGTATTTTTTCCTATTCGGTCCTGCTCCAATTCTATGTTCATATTTTTCCAACATATCAATTACAAAATTATCATCTTTTACTTCCTTTATGTCTTTCTTAATTTTTTTTTCAAAAGGTACCTTACTTATTTTCATCTCTACATTAGATTTAGTCAAATTACTTGGCATTTCAAAAGTTTTCAACTCTTTTCTTGTAACTATATGTTTTAAAATTTGAGTACGAGTGAGACCTTGAATATTTGCAATAACTTTGGCTAAATCATCCTGTATTGGTGTATGATAAAATACACTACATGTATGTCTTGTTAAAGCTACCAGTATATGTTCTTTTATTTATATTTCTCATCAGCTAACTTAGCAGATTTTCTCCATATAACAACTTTTTTTGAAGTTACTCCTTGTCGTTGGTGAATAGTTAAAGCATTATCTATACCAGCTGCTCTTAATTCTTCTGCCTCAGCTTCTTTGAATGTAATAAATATAGTATCATCACCATATGTTTTAAGGATCTTTAATGAAATATCAAAAGATAGATGAACACTTCTAATTACATTACTAACAGTTTTCATACCAGTATCAATCCTAATAACATCATTTTGACGAGGCCTATAAGTCGAATCAAAATAACACGCAATATCCGCAGGTCATCTTACTGATATTGATAATTGATCAATGCATGACGCAATAGAAGTATAATCTGCATATTTTATTTCTATATTAGATCTCTCAATATATGGAATTTGTCTCAAAATGTTAACTTCTTGCAGGAATGAATTGAAACAACACAACCACAGTCTTTGAATTATAAAATAGAACTCAATTTTATTTACTAATATTTTTCCTTAAATACTAAAATTCTTATTACTAAAACAATAACAGTATTCCTACCTACTAGATTTTATTAATTACAATAATACATACATGCAGCCTAAATAAACACAAGATTAAACTATCGTTATAAATGCATTACTGTTTATAACTAAAATAGAAAGTCTGTTGTTTACAACAACAAAAAAGGATCGCTCACATGTATGTATGTACTATCATTTAAATGTGCGCACCACATGTTGAGTTTAAAGTAACATTCTGGCGACCTTGCAAGATTGTAATCTTATTTATAATGTGTGTACACCAGATCTTACTTTAAAACTCAACATTCTGGCGGCCTTGAAAGATTGTAATCTTTTAACAAATTATTTCTTCGTTAATATTTTATACGTAAACATTACATTAATCTAGTTTAATAATAAGAAGAGTTCCATCTCGCAATTAGTTGTACCTCTCGTCTTAAACATTGGATGGATTTGGTGGCATAGCATCAGCCGATTCATTTTTTGACAATGACCAAACCCATTATTGTCTAACTTGTAGTATGAACTCTTTCGTTCATCGACAAGAATATATCTGTCGGTTGTATAAATTTTTATCGATAATCCGTCGTGTAGAATGGGATACGTATAAATTTCATACGCTTGAAGAATCTCATTGTTGATTAAAGGAAGACGTATATTAAACAGGTTGAAATCTTTCGTTGTTCTTGTTGATACCTGAGCTACTCTTTGCATTTCAATAGGACTTTCTGAAGGAAGACGCAAGTTCCGACTTATCTTTGTTTTGATGATTTCAATTGTTTGCTTAAACTTCTTTACAGGCAGTATCCGTTGAATGAAGTTGCCTTTTGAATATTTTTTAAAATTAACTTTAATGCTTCTTTTCTGAAAAACAAAAATGGTTTAGAATTTTGTTTTTTAGTCAAATGTATGAACTTTAAAATATATGCTAAACTATTTTGAAGAAAGTTAAATTTGTTCCTATGATTAATTGTGCTATATAAAGATTCGACCTTTTTTACCAGCAAAACATTAACTTTTCTTTTTTGTTCTGGAATTTTTGGTTCCAAAACAAATGAGGAGTAATACGTCTCGCTTTTTTGTAAAAATTTTGGACCTTTAAACCAAAATTCATTTTGAATTAATTCTTATGCCATTAGTCCTCTAGATATAAGGTCCGCTGGATTTTCTTCCGACCTTACATGTCTCCAATATTCTATATTAGTATTAGATTGTATGAATTCTGTTAGATACAAACAATTGCAAATTTGCCGGATCCAACTTTAACCAGCTTAATACAATGGAAGAATCGGTGTAAAAGAAAATGTTTTTAAACTCAATTTTAAGACTCTCTATTACTACTTTCATCAACTCTGTTAGTAATACACTGGCACACAATTCCAACCGTGGAAGTGTAATCAATTTAATTGGAGCAACTCTTGATTTTGATGCTACCAAATTTGAATGTATATTTCCATGGCTGTCTATTGACCTTATATAAATGGCTGCACCATATGCTTTCATTGATGCATCACTAAAGCCATGTAATTCTACAAGTGTTGGATTTACACTAATAAAATGTCTAGGTATTGTTATTTCATTTAAATATTTAAAATTATTTTTTATCTTTTCCCATTTGTGACTAATTTCTTTTTTTCATCCCAATTTATTTTTAATTTCCATAATTCTTGCATCAGTATTTTTGTACTCACTACGACAGGTCCAACTAATCCTAGCGGATCAAATAATCTAGAGATTTCTGACAGTATTGTTCTTTTTGAAATGGTTTCGCCAGCCTCCCATTTACAGTTTAGGCTTAGTTCGTCGGCGTTTGGATTCCATATAACACCTAGAGTTTTAATAAAATTTGAACCTTCTGATTTAATATTAAGACTTTCTACTATATGGTCTTCATTTACTCCATTTAATAAAGACATATCATTTGCACACCATTTTCTTAAAGGCATACCAAACTCTAACAAAATGTTGTTTATATTTTTTCTAAGTATTGTAGCCTTTTCTAATGAATCTCCTCCGGTCATTAAATCATCCATATAAAAATCATTTTTTATGATTGCAGATTCATCCGGAAATTGATTTGTTTTCCAATCTGCAATTTTTTGAAGGCATTTAACTGCCAAATATGGGGCCGATGTCGTACCATAAGTTACAGTTTTGAGGGCGTATTTTTTAATTCCTCTGTTGGTTTAAAGCGCCAGAATATTAACTGATATTTTATATCATTCTCTGATACCCAAATCTGCCTGTACATTTTTTCTATATCGGCTGAAAAAACATAACGATGTTTTCTAAATCTCAGAAGAATATTAAATAGGTTTTCCTGAAGTTTAGGACCTGTGTGCATAATATCGTTCAATGATATATTTGTTGTAGTTTTGCATGATGCATCAAACACAACTCTCAACTTTGTAGTTGTACTTTCAGGTCTAATAACACAATGATGTGGTACATAATACACGTTATTTCTTAAATTATTAATGTTGATTAACTTCATATGCCCCATTTTCAAATATTGTAACATAAACTCCTTATATTGTTGACCTATTTCCGGATTTTTGCTTAATTTTCTTTCTAGAGACAAAAATCTTCTTTTAGCTACAATGTCAGAATTTCCCAATTTGCTAATATGGTATTTAAAAGGTATTGCTACTTGAAATTTACCATCTGCCAATCTCTTAATATTCTGATCGAATAATTTTTCGCACTTCTGTTCCATGACTGTTAAATGATTTATTTTTGGTACTTCTTCTAGTTCCCAAAATTTTTCCAATATACCTTCGCATGTTGTGTTTACCGTAACTGTAGTATTTTCACTAATACCATCTAACTTTGTCATACTGTAGGCTACCCAACCTAATTTTGTATTCTGTAATTTTGTTTTTGTTGTTTTATCTTGTATTTTCCCATTGCATATGAGATCAAATACAAATTCGTTTGATAGAAGTAAATCAACTCCACTTGGTATATTGTATTGAGGATCTGCTAACTTAGTATTGGCAGGAAAATTTCCTGCTAACATCTTAGAACTTGGTACATCAGACACAATATTATTCATAACCACAGCATTTAAGAAAGTTTTATATTTAGATACCTTTGATTTTATGTTTATGCCAATTTGTTCCTGTACCGATGATTTTTTCATTTGTAATCCCTCTATTTTTTTATTTATCTTAATAATATCAGGTAATTTTAATTTGTTTTTAAATTCTTTTGTAATTATATTTAGCTGAGAACCATTATCTAATAATACGCGACAGTCTATCCATTTATTATCTCCCGTTTTAACTTGAACAATTGCTGTAGATAAGAATACGTAATCATTATTATTATCTTCATTATCACTGTTTACCAATACCGTTTTCTGTTGAAATTTTTCTTCATGGAGAAGAGTGTTATGGTCATGTTTGCATATTCTGCAATTGAAGTTAGTAGAGCATTTTTTTTTATAATGACCTGAGGAAAGACATTTCTGACATACTTTAAAATCTTTTACCTTCTCCAATCTATCTTTAACGGATAAATGTCTAAATTTGGAACATCTAAATAAATTATGATTTATAGAGCATCCCAAAAAGCATTTCATGTTAGTTGATACAAATTCCTCTTTCTGTTCTTCTTGTTTACTAGAATATTGAAATTCTTTTCTGTTACTTTCCCGAAAATTATTTGTTTCATGATCCCATTTTGTAAATTGCTGACATGCATCTAGAGAATATTGAATTTGTTGCAAAAATTCAATCAATTGGTCTACCTTTGGCAATTCTCTAGATGCGCCCAAAAACTGCTCAAATTGGATTCTCATTTGATAATCCAATTTTCTTTGCAATATAAAACAGATTAAGGATTGATACATTTCCGCTGGATCAATTTTCACTACATTTAATGCTTGCTCTATAATTTTTGATGTAAACAGGTTGTGTGTTATTTACTTTAAGCTTTTGCTTATAAAAATTATTGACCGATATATGTTCAGATTCTAGGCCAAAAATATCTTTAAATTTATGGCATAAGGATTTTAAATCTTTTTCAGCGAAAGGTGGAGAGTTCCTGGAAAGTCTTTCCATTTTTTCTTTGGAGTTGGCAGGCATAAAATTTTTAATCTTTAAGGTTTTCTGTAACAAGTTTAATATCAGAAATTATTAAATCTTGTTCAGTGGTATTAATAATTTTTACTAGAGGATTTGATTTTGAAGTGATTGTACCTAAGTCTTCTTGTGCTGAGTGTACTATTGCCATATTTATGTCGTCTTCAATATTATTAATTGAAAAAGTATCAAAGTCTTTACCTCCCTCCTTTTCTGAAATAGTGTCCTCACTATTTTCTTATCTGCTTGAAAAATCTGCTACCTTGTTCTCTTTCCCTTTTAGATATTCAATATCGAACTGGTATTCACCTACTTTTTAATAGCCATCGCTGGTGCCTGGGCGACATGTCTTTTCTTTGTATTTGGAATGGAGATATTTGATTGGCTGGTGATCAGTAAGAATTTTAAATGTTTTACCATAAATGTAAGGCCTAAAATAATTTACACTCCACATTATTGCTAGGAATTCTTTATCCGTCGCAGAGTAGTTTTTCTCTTGAAGCGTAGCACACCGGGTGACCTTCTTGTGACAGTACTGCACCAATAGCACAATTGAATGCATCCTTCGTCAACGTGAATTGTTTATGGAATTCGGGATAACGTAAAACAGGATGTGCACTTATTAAAGTTTTTAACTTTTCGAAAGTTCAAAGCATGTTGGATCTTTCACATTAATTTGTGTGCCTTTCTTTAAATATTTTGTTATAGGTTGAGCTACTTTCGCATAATCCTTAATGAATTTGCGATAATAACCCGTTTTATCTGTTTTTCGGTTTGTGGTAATTCAAAATTTTGAATAATTGCAATTTTATTTGGGTTTGGTTTCATGCCATCCTTTGTTAAAATGTGTTCTAAATATTCAGTTTCCTTTTTCAGAAAATTGCATTTATCAATTTGTATCTTCAAAATTTTACTTTCTAGAATTTTGAAAATGTCTCCTATTGCTTTAATATGCTCAGTTAAAGAAGTGCTAAAGATCAAAATATCATCTAAGTATACTACACAGGTTTTATTAATGTAACCTCTTAAAATTTCATTCATCAGCCGTTGGAATGTGGCTGGCGCGTTCTTAAGGCCAAATGGCATCCTTAAAAATTCATACAAACCATGTGGGGTTACGAAGGCAGTTTTTTCTCTAAACCCCTCTTTTACTAAAATTTTATGATAACCTTTTGCCAAGTCTAATGTGGTTAAATACTGCGCTCAACCTAATTTATTTAGTAAAGGATATTTGTCGTCTATAGTTATTTCATTTAACTTTCTATAGTCTATTACTATTCGATACTTTTTTCGCATGAATTATCCGTTTTCTTAGGAACGACTATAAGTGGGCTGGCATATCTTGAATGGCTTTTTCTAATTATACCTTGCTCTTCTCTGATCTGTTTTCTTATCTCCGCTTCGTGCTGAGGTGGATATCTATATAGTTTTGAATAAATTTGCTGTTGTGTAATGGTTTTTATCTCATGCTGAATTTCTGTTGTATTAGTTAATAAATCTCCTTCTCTAAACAATAATTTGTTATATCGACTTAATAATTTTATAATTTCTCTACGCTCTTCATGATTTAAATGATTTAATTGAAGTCTTTCAACTTTAGGATCACCAGCTTCAAGCGTATAAATTTGATTAAATTTGTATGGGTTATTAAGAAAATATAATACCTTTCCATTTAGTGTTATTTGTCCTTTTTCTATATTTATTTGTGCATTTAAAAAGTTTAATATATCGATACCTATGATGAAATCATAAATTCTTCCTCTTAATGGAGTGATCTTCCAACGAATCCTGGCATTATTAGGTAAATTAAATTGCTCTGGGCTTTTTGTGTGTATTTCATAATTTATTGTATCTTTATTCTTTATTGTACTAAATGTTATGGGTATTTTAATTTATATATTTTAAAATCATTTATTTCTTTATTAATTAAACTAAGACTAGCACCTGTATCTATTAGTGCTACGTATTCTCTATTTTCAATATTTAATTTTATCTTTGGTAGGCATTCTGTGGCTGCCTCTTAAAAAAACGGTATTAGGTCTAAGGACGGCTAGTTTTTTCTGGTCTCCTTTTAGGAAGAATGATAAAAATGAACCGAAGGTGGAGAAAGCTTCCTGTCCCTTTAGTTCATTTTCTGCTTTTTCTGGAGTTATATATAAGAAAAACTTTAGGGATAGAATTATTCCCTTACCTCCCAAAGTCCGTGACTTCAATGGAATTCCATTTATTAATTTCCTAAGATACATCATGTTGTTTGAATTAATTAGTTTATCTATGTCTGAGGTGGAAGAAGAGGATGTGGTCATTTGTGCAGGTTTTTCCTCACCCTGTTTTGAGGAGACTTGAGTTGATTTCTCCTTTATCTTCTTCCCCTCAGGAGAAACAGACTGAGAGGGAAACTCTATTATCCACTCTTTTTCCTCTATTTTGATCCTTGTGAATTTTCTCTCTTCTTCTGTCATTGTCAAAACTTTCTCTAGTACTTCTATGAACTCATCCACAGATAATACCTCTCCTTCAGGAAGCCGAATCTCTTGGGGTAGACTGGAAGGAGGTCTGGTTCGTTTTCTGTTGCTGCAGCTGGGTTGTTCGGTTAATGACATGGCAGCCGCTCCATCTGCAATCAAGTCCTCCCCGGATTTTTCTACCCAATAGGGAATATCCATCCCTTCGGCTGTTTTTTGCTCTACGGGAATCTCTGGGATCATTTCATCCGTCACCTCTTCTTGCGGAACTTTACTCAGACCTGCAATTAAATGGTTATGAGATGCAGTTTTATCTCTTACTTTTTCAGTAACTTTGCGTGCGTGTCGGCCGGGAGTTGTGGTTTTTGGCATATTGGATTTGATGTTCAAAAAAACGGCGGTCTTGATCTCTCAGGTGGAAAGGTTGTTCACAGCCCTTTAATTGTGAAATTGAAACAGGTGTGATTGCAGGCCAATGTGTCTCAGTTAATGAAGTTGTTAAAATTATAGAAAAAGTGTGAAAAAAACGGTATTATTAATTTCAGGTCCTTCTGGGCTTTGCCTACCCAGGTTTAAGCGATTTTGGCCAAACCTGTGATTAGGACTTAATATTCGTTCCTCGAATAATTTAAAAAAAAATTTAAATAAAACACTTTATTTTGAATATTGTTAATCAGCACTGAATTCTTTTATAAATTTGGTTCTGTTTTTATATTAAATTAGTATCATAATTAATTTTGTTTACTAAGCAAAACATTGGTTTGATTGGAAATACAAAGGTGTGCTAAAAATGGTGGTGTGTTTTTGAATTTGTTTGGAAAAATAAAAAGTGTGAAACATAATTGTGTGTTTTGTTTACTAAGCATAAAGTGTCTGGAAATTTTCGTCGTGGGAGCGGAAGTAAAATTATGAAAAAAATAAAAGATGTAACAATTATGGTGTCCTGCCACCTGAGGATTATTGTAATTTCTTTCTACATTGTCAATTTCCATGGGTTCTGGTTGGTTATTTTTTTAACGATTCCAACGAACTTGATTGGAATTTGGTCTTGAGTTCCCTAATTGTTGAAATTGCCCTGAAAATTTGTCATCTCTTACATTATTTTGAAATCTGTATCTTCCAGAATTATTATTATTATTATTAAAACCGTTCTGTTCTTCATGTCTTCGCGAGACAATTGTCTCTGACACACGTCGAAACTGCAGTTGCGTGATATTATTTCCTGCTTTTCTTTGAAGTAACCAAGCATTTTGCAGAGATGCATCCAACAACCATGTGAATATAGAACACCACCATTTATTTTTCCGTACGCCTGGAGAAATAAAAAAGATTTTATCCTGCTCTGATTGAACTTGAGATTGCTGAGAAACAAGAACTTACCACATCTGTAATTTGCAATGTTTTGGGCCATTCGATCTCTACCGCCCATATATTTATTATATTTTTCAACCCAATTTTGTCGATCTAGCTGCACACGTTGTCTCACCTCTCGGTTGAATCTCGTAGCCTTACAAAAGGATCTTTACCATATAATGTCGACGCAACACAAACACATTTATTATCGCGCCACATGGTGATAGAGATGTTGTGATCTTTTAGGACAATGCTTTCAATTTTTCCTCGATCACCTTTATTTAATTCTTGATTGCTCGATAGCGGGCAATTGTGAGGAATTCGCATTTCTCTAATAGTTCCTGTAGCAGAGTGACCAATTTTCTTTAAGTATTGCATCACTGGAATACAAGTAAATAGGTTAGCAAAGTAAAACGAATAGCTTTATTGGTTCATGTGACCGGGAAACTCCTGAATCCTTTGCAATAATGGCGCGACACATTTTCCGTAGTTTTTATCCAACCCTGGATTGATACGAGGATTGCTACCTTGGTAAATTTCAAAATTTATCAAATACCCCAGACTTAAGGAGTATTTAATCCCAGACTTAAGGAGTATTTAAATACCACACTTTGTAACCGAAACGCAGCGGTTTCCCCTTGATAAATTGCTTGCAACCATGTCGACCGAAATATTTGTTCATAAAATCATCGTACGACAGATTTTCTTCCGGTTGAAAGTTTTTCATAAAGTTTTGCTTCAGTTTATCTGTTTATCTGTGAGAGGTCGTAATTTCCACATTTTATCGTTTGAAACAAATCTGTTTTAAGAAGCAAAATGAATGCATCGTTCAATTTGATGAAATCGATCTCGAGACATAGCCATGGAGATCATTTCGTTATAAAGATCACTATCTCGACTCCAGTAGGATTGTTTACATGGAACATGATTGTAGCCTGTAACAATTATTATGCCAATAAAAATTCTCAGTTCGTCTATTGTAATATTTGGATTTTTTTGCGAAATAAGCACTCCATTTCGTTACTTTCATCGCAAATCATTTGCAAAATCTTATCGTCAAAGAATTGTTCGAATAAAACATGAGCTTCTTTGCACAATCCAAATAATTAGGTGCTGGAAAAATCGGCTTTGTAGCGTGAAATGCGGACTTAGACCATTTAAATTTGTCCTTCAAATCCGGGACAGACGACGGAATTTGCATTTCTGGACCAACATATCGCCATGAAACCGAAGGCATCAGTGGAACCCGTGAGATATTCGAATTTTCGGCATAACGTACTTCTTATTCGATTGATTGATGTTTTCCCTCTTCGAATAAAACACCATCATAATTTGATCCGCCAACAGATTCAATTTCTGCCACCTAGCACAACTGATTGTGATGTAAATCAATAATCGACCCACCTTCATTTTCATCTGCATCATCTTCAGCTGAACCATAAGCGGGATCCGGTGGCTGCAAATATACGTCAGCAATTTCTTCCTCTCCTGAATCATCTTCAAGCAAAGACTGTAAATAGTCTTGTATTTCATGCAGTTTCATACTTAAAATAAAACACGATAATTGAAAAAAATCATAAAAACCTTGCATTCGTATACAAAATGAAAAAAAAACTATATAAAAAACGAGTTTCATATACATAATTGACGTAAAATAGAATAAATATTGTAGTGGTCAAATTGTAAGGCGGTACCATATGGAACCGCTTTAATTCAACAAACGTTTTGAAAACAAACAACACTTCGTTCGTTTTCTTTTTATTTATAAATAAATTAGAGGCAACTATTTGTTGGGCTATAAAACCAACAATTCGACGAGTAACGGGTAAAACCGGCGAGTAAAAAAGATGGCTCACAAAATTGTTAAATTTTATTTTTGGCGCGACGTAACCTCACTTCTTTGAGACACAATATGGCGCGACACAATATAATGCATTCAATTTCAAATTCCACAGTACGTACCTTATTATTCACTCCGCGGGCGAAGGACCAAAATGTTTGGGTGTATAGCTAGGTTACCTGGTGTTGCTGGAAAGGTACAGAAGGCACTGTGGTCCAAAACACGTCGTTGTAAAACCACCCTTATTGACTGGCACTATTGTTATGGCTCGGGTATTGACACAAACAAAAAAAAAAACACACTTTTAATCTCTTTCCTTTTTTTTTAACTTTATAATTTTGCCTTTTATTTTATTATTTTTTTTTCTTTAATTTTATTTTTTTTTAGGAAATACACTTCTATTTGTAGTAACAATAAATAAATAAAATATTTAAAATATATATTACCTGGCCATATGAAAGTAAAGCTGTTTTAATAAATTTCGCAAATAATGTTTTCCCAGCAGAAACAGTTCCAATAATACAAATACAATTTTTTTTTTGATGTAGAACGGTTTAAAATGTTATATAATATAGTTATAAAAGAATTTATTTCATCTTCTTCATAATTAAACTAAAAATTTAATAAATCTGATAATCTATCAAGAGATTCTTCATTATTATAATATTTAGAATTAAAATCTCCATCTAAACAAGAAAATATGGGATTAGCATTTTTTTAAATCTCATAAAGTTCTTCTAATGTTTTTATATGTATCCATCTATCATATGCATCAATAGCTTCTTTAAATTCTTTATGACTCCGTGAAATTAAATATAAATTTGTTTCATTAATCCATTGAACAGATTGCGGAGCATTATTAGCTGGAGATGAAAGATTTACTTTAAACCACTGTAATATGGTATTTGGACTTTGTTGAATAAGCTGTTCCGCTGCGTTTACTAACGTTGTCAATGCTTTCATTGCTATTCCGTCGTGATGGTCGATTACTACATGCATCCTTCTCTTCGCATGCATCCACCAATTTTCTGAATTGATCGCTTTCAAATCCGATTTTCGATATATCTTCAGTTGTATTAAGCAATCCCCAACTTTGTCTCCCGACTTTGATTTGTATAATATACCGTTCTTCTGAAGACAAGTATATTGTGAGATGTTGGAGGTAAATTTCTGTGAGTTCTGTGGTCCATTTTCCATTCCGAGATCCACGTCTGGATTTAATAGGGATTCCATGGATAATGCTGCACCTACACTGGGAGTTATAGTAGTTACAGTCGTGGATGAAGTGGAAATGTTCCCAAGGATATAAAATCCTCCTGAATAATTTCGTCCTCTATTTTCAATGATTGTAACATACTCGCAAAGTTCTTCCACATTTCCCGATATAATGTCATGCAATATACGTTTTCTTTTGCCCACTCGCAAAATGGATCGCACAATTGATTCCAATTGGGACATATATTCATCACTTGTTCGATTTCTTTCTTGGTAATCACAGCTAAGCCACTCTTGAATAGATGTGGATATAACTGTGGATCTATTTTCAACGGAAAGTCCTGATCCCAAAGATTGACTTTCGTCTCCTCCTTCTCTTTCTCTCCAATGAGTCAATAGAGTTGGATACCCTACTGTCATTGATGAGCTTCACCGCCCTCCTTTGTACACGGTCCAGAAGGTTCAAAATATACTTTGAAGCCCCTGCCCATATATGGGAGTTGTATTCCATCTTCGGTCGGATATAGGTGGTATAGATAGTAAGGAGATCGGATGAAGTGAAGTAAGTCTTGCACCGTTTTAAAAAACCTAAACACTTGAATGCTTCTTTCGACACTTTAAAAACGTGTTTATTCCAGCGGACATCGCACTGTATTCTCATGCCCAGAACATCAAGAGTATCCGATTCCTCAATATCAATGCCACCCATTAATACAGATGACATAGTTGGTCCCACGGCCCGTCTGTGGGTCAACATACAACATTGGGTCTTGCGTGCATTAAATTCGACCCTATTCGCTTGACCCCACTCAGAGATTGTAGCTAGGTCCTGATTAAGAGTGTCATTCATATTTTGCCTTTTGCCCCCAATCTCAACAAGGCTTGGCCTATGATCGAAGGAATATGAATGACAAATGTTGCTGTCATCTGCAAAAGAGTAGATAGGATTTGAAGTATGACTAAGAAGGTCATTAAGAAATATAAGAAATAGCGTAGGAGAAAGGACAGAACCTTGCGGTACCCCTGAATTTAGCTGAAACTCGTTTGATGCAATCCCATCTATAACAACACGTATAGTGCGATCACTGAGAAAACTCGATATAAATCGAGAGAAATCATTACCGACGCCAAAAGCAATAAGCTTTGACACAAGCGCACCATACCACACCCGATCAAACGCCTTGGAAATATCTAGAGCAACCACTTTGCATTCACCAAAGCGGTGAATGGACCGACTCCAACGTTCTAAAAGAAACGCTAACGGGTTTCCTGTAGATCGGCTACCACGAAAACCATACTGTCTGTCACTGAGAAGTGAATTTGTCTCCAGATATTTCACAAGATGGTAATTAACTATGTTCTTCATCACCTTCGAGAGCGAAGAGCAAATTGCGATTGAGCGGTAATTGTCAGGGTTAGTAGCCTCACCCTTCTTGGGGATTGGCTGAACATTGGCCACCTTCCAGCAAGAGGGAAAGATTCCCGCACGGTACGAAGAGCTGAAAAGGTTGGCCAACGGACGAGCTAACGTCAAACAGCGCTGTTTCAATACCAGTGCTGATATGCCATCCGGCCCCGGTGACTTGTTTACGTTAAGATCCGAAAGAACCCTTTTGACTGCGCGTATAGGTTTTATAAAAGAGTAAAAACTAAAAACGAGGCGAATTCAAACGTCAGACGACATACCACATGAGGTGTTGCCAGATGCCACCACCACATGTGGTGCCGTCGCACAAATTAAGTAAGATATTTGAGACGTATCCCACGTCGTTTAAAGGACAAATTAGTGGTTTGTCATTTAGAATTCTCCCAATGCATGCTGAGTTGATAACTTCTTCGAAGTCGTTTGATCTTTGGCAATAGTTAGTATTTTCAATCTTTGAACAAATCTGTGTTAAGTACTGGAGGTTGTGTTTGTTGAAATTTACATAAGGTTTAGTTTTTATAATTTTTGTTTTGTTGATTGGAAGAGGAATGAGGTGGTAATGTGTGTTTGTTTCATTAGCAAAATTCGGCAATTTAACATTAAAAATCAAGTTGTTGTTACTATAGTAAGCTTGAAGCTCTTAGAGTTCATATAAATGTTCATCTGAAATTAAGTTGATATTTTGGGAAGTCAAATGGTCTCGTATTTCATTTAACTCGTCTGGTTGAAGGATAAGTTTTGAAATAATGCCTACTTTAGCTAGCATAACAGCTTCTAGTATATCTTAAATGTGATCTGTCAGTAAGTCTATGTTGTAATCGAGTTGATTCATGTATTGAAGTTCCTCTAAGGTATTTGTTTCTTTTTGAATACTGTTGGTAGTTTCAAATGAAAGTTTTCTCAAAAATGTTGTTATAGTTTCTTGTTGTCTGTTTATGTGTTCTGTTAAATTCTTAAATCTTTGTGCCATTAATAAATTTAGTGATAGTGAATTTAGTGATGGCTCATTATCTATTACCAACCTTGTTGGTACTCCAAAAGAAAATAATATGTCTCTCATTGGTCTTCGTATGTCCTCTATAGAACGGCTTTTAAGTATTTTAGCCTGTGCATATATTGAAAATTTGTCTAAAGCTGTCATCACTGCTTTTCCTTCAGTCAAATAAATGTCAATGTGTAACATCTCTCGCGCGAGTGTTGGCATTGGTGTCTCGGTCAGTTTAGGTTTGTTCGGATGTCGTTCGTATTTATTTTCCTTACATATTGTGCAATTCTGAGTTATTCGTTTAATTTTATTAGTCATTCCGGGGAAATAATACTTTGCGAGTATTTGGGCTTTATTTTCGATTGCATTTATATGTGCCCTACAGTGAGCTTCTAATATAATTTCTTCCTGTTGCTGTTCATAGTTATGTCCTCTACAATTGTTTGTGTGTACCTGGTTTTATAATTACGAAAATGTTCTGGATATTTTGTATTATTCCCATGATTCTTTCTTCTGTGCAAATTCCGTTTATTGCAGAAGGATTTAGTCTCCTTTTCAGATGATGTATTAAATTTTCTCTATTGAATTCCGGTTCGGTAATGGTATGACGATGGACTGTAGGAAAAATAATTTGAAATTGATAACTTGATATATCTCCAATCTTTAAAAATATTTGATTCTTGAAAACATTGATTGGGCTTTCTACGCAAGGCACAAGATCCTCGCTGGAACTTTCATCACTATGAACAGTTCCTGTTAAATTATTAATTTGTGTATTCATTCTTGAAAGAGCGTCGGCTACAACATTTGTTTTACCTGGCTGATAATTTAACTCATAGTTATATTCTTCAAGTATGGCTTTCCACCTTTTCATTTTGTTATTGTGGTTCTTATGGCTTAATGCAAATGTCAGTGGTTGGTGGTCTGTGGTTATTTTTACCTTTTTCGAGCCATATAGATAATTGCGTAGGGAGGTTAGCGCCCAGATTATTGCCAACATTTCCTTTTCTTTTTTTTTTTTTTTCTACTTTATATCTTTCAACAAAAGATGTTTCCAAAATATTAACTCCCCAACAGAAAAATAGTTTGTTTCCATACCAATTATGGTCAAGCTCAATTTCATGAACTATTCTACAATTTTTCTTTGAAATTTTAAAACATGAGTCATGAGAAAATAAAGAATTATATTTAATCACTCTACTACAAATGGAACTAAATTTATGATTAGAAGATACATGATAATGAGTCTTTAAGAGATGAATTTTTGCCGGGATTTCAATTTCATTATAATCTATTGTATTTGCAAGAGCATATAAAGAAATCGGATTGTTAACATAAGAAAAAGTGGGATTAATTAGGGTAATTTTATCAGGATCGGAAGATTTTATAGGTAAATTACTTATTACCGGTAAGAGGTTTAGGAGTAGTAGTAGTATTATTTCCATCAAAAGCACTATCAAGCTTATCTTCAAAAAAGAAAAATAATACACCCAAAATTAATATATAAACTTTGTGTTCGTTCTTATCTATTGACACAAAAAGAAATTCACAAATAATAATTATTACAAAACGAAGGAAGAATTTTATTTCTATCTTTATTACAATGACCAATAAAATACAGATTATATTCAAAAGTTTAATTTTTTCAGCACGTTTACAGAATAAAATATTTATTAATAAACCAACAATTATTAGAAATTTGTGAATAGAATTTTTAATTTTTTCACTAATATTAAGTACAAAACTTGAAGCCGGATGGGCAGTATCAACATTCTCAGTTAACCAATTTATCGTTTGTGGCATAGGCTTCCTCTGTTCGTGACAATGTTCTTGAAATGAATGTAATGGGTTTTTTATTTTGGGAGAGGACTGCACCTATGGCATGGTTTGAAGCATCCGTAGTGAGTTCGAATTCGACCTCAAAATCCGGATGAGAAAGTATCACATCGTCTGAGATCAGGATGTTTTTTATTTTCTCAAATGCTTCTATCGCCTTCTGATCAAGTGAGATAGCCTTATTTTTTGATGCATTTTTACCCACATTGCCAGCATCTCCTCTGAGCATGGATGTTAATGGTTTTGCTATTTTCGCATAATCTCTAATGAACCGTCTATAATAACCTGCCATACCGAGAAAGGAGCGGAGTTCTTTCAAACTTTTTGGAACTGATATTTTTGCTATAGCCTTTACTTTTTCTGGGTTAGTTTTGATTCCTTCTATACTAATAATAAATCCTAGAAACTCAACCTCACTTTTCATAAATTCACACTTGTCGAGTTGTACTTTCATATTTGCTTCTGACAGTGTTTTTAGAATTGCTCTTAAATTTTGGAAATGTTCTTCTTCATTTTTCCCAAATATAGTAATGTCGTCTATGTAGACGTATCATCTTTTCCCTATGTGTGGTCGGAGAATGTCGTCGAGCGCAGCCTGAAATATTGAAGGTGCATTTTTGAGTCCGAAAGGGAGTCTCAAAAATTTATTTTTGCCATTATTAATCGAGATAGCAGTTTTCTCAACATCTTCCTCTTTTAATCGTATCTGATGGAAACCACTTTTAAGGTCAATGATAGTAAAATACCTATTTTTTCCAAGATTCGCAAGAACCTCATTAATCTCAGGTATAGGAACTGGGTTCCTAATAACCCTGTCGGCCGATGTGTTGCCGCCTAATTTATTGACACGCGCCTGGAGCTCTGATATTTTAGCTCTGCGATGGGATGGTATATTCCTACTGGTTCCCTTAAGACGATTTATTCTCCCGTTGAGATACTTCTCCTG
Source organism: Pollenia labialis (assembly GCA_949318255.1). Classification (NCBI taxonomy): domain Eukaryota; kingdom Metazoa; phylum Arthropoda; class Insecta; order Diptera; family Polleniidae; genus Pollenia; species Pollenia labialis. The sequence goes on along the minus strand of OX439141.1, from coordinate 26,281,595 downwards.
GGCTTTCCTTCTGCGCTCAATGGTGTCATTGATGTGAATTCTCCTATCAGCCAAAAACTTAACGAAATCCATCCCCTTTTCCTCGTAGTGGTGCCACAACCTTTGAGTCGGTGTCACCCCTAACTTAGATAGAGCTGGCGCAAAAGTATTGTAATCCCTCGGGGAAAACAGAGAGTCGTCAATCCCAGTCATTTTGGGTATCAATGCCTCTCGATGAGCATGTTGTACATTGTCAAAAAATTTACGAAACATAGATTAGCAGAATTCCCTTCCTGCTCCTTATCAAGCCTTTGCCTCATCAAACGAATCTGCTTGGCAAAGCGTTCCTTCGCGGCGTAAGCCGCATCTACAATGCTATTCACATCGTAATTGAGACCCAACAATAGGGCTTTGTTGACTACTCGTTTGACTAACTTATCAAACTTGATGTCCGTGTACTGCACTTTGGCACAGTAGATTAATGGGAAAAATTCCCTCTTAAAATTGGCTCTTTTGTTGTTCAACTCCAATTGAGCCTTGTTTTTTTCGCGCATTTCGCGCTTGGCTGTTTGTAACGCCTTGCGACGCTCATAGGAATCATATCTAAAGTTTTCCACCATGATCTTTGCCTCCAAAGAACTAGGCGCCGTGAACAATTTCAAAGCCAGATCAATGACCTGTTCTTCACTTTCAAATCTTGTAAAATATGGCATTAGACAAATCCACTGCGTGCCTCCTGAAAAGAAAGGCACAAGTTTTTGACGACGGCATGCCGTGGCTACCCCGAATGGGTAGAAAACATTATCGGCATTAATGCTGCCTACATAAGTCATGTTGTCTGACTTAAAAAAATTATCCTCTATAAAATCCATTTTAAATTACAATATAAACACTCAAATTAAAAATAAAACACGATTTAACAAATGAATAGGTTGGTTATGTTCTCTCGTGCCTATGGCGTTACTGAAAACTATACCGATGCTTAAACTCACCAGTTCCTTGAATTACCCCCTCGTTTAAGGCTACGGGCGACTGGTGGGTGGATCACACTGTCTCAGTGTGTGAATTTAGGAAAGTTGCGTACTAAGTACGTTCGCGCGATTATTACGGCCTGACCGCCGCTCAGCAAGCTCTACTCGCGCTCCCCTCTTTGAGACAAGAGACTGCAAACAGACCTCCGGACTCGATGATTTCCCACTAAGCGAGTTACCTTACGTTTGCCCTTGTAGTTTTTCCTAGACCAAGGTTTTACCGATTTACTGATTTATGATTGCTGCAAAATTATTTCCGTATGCACACTATTAGATATAACGTCACTTTCTTTAATTCCACAATACACTAAGATATTTTTAAAATTTAATCAATTCACTTGAATATTTCTCTCGATGTTTATTAACTTTCACAAATCTGTCTGTTTACAGAATTCAATTTCCTGTAATCAATTACCATTCTGTACTTCTTTTCCCCTGAGGCGTCCAATTTTTTTTCTACGATCCAAACGGGGGCATTGTATGGTGATTTGGACGGTCTGATTATATTATTGGCTAGCAATTCTTCAATCTGTTTTTCGACCTCTGACTTCAGAGCCATAGGATATGGATAAGGCCTTGAATAAATTGGGTTATCTGTAACTGTGCGTATTTCACCTTTAATGTTGGTGGTGTAGGTTAACCTTTCATTTGGGTCTGTAAACACGTTAGAACATTCTTTAACAATCTCATAAAGTTTATTCTTTTGCAATTCTGTAAGGTGGGATAGTCTCAACTCAATATTGTTGACCGATTGAGATGTTTTTTGTTTCAAAGGGACTCTTATAGCGTTGTTTATAGTCATACAATTTTTATCAGTATGAATAATCGCCTTGATATCTCTCAATGTGTCATTTCCAATTATTCCATGGAATGTTTCCAAGGTTGGAAGGATAAAAAATTTTAGCTTTGGTGTATCTGGACCGAAAATGTTTACGAATGTATGATGTGTTATTTCTATTGTTCCGGCAACTGTACTTATATGGAATGGTTTATCATTTAAAATAGGATTACGAATTCGAGTGGATTGGATATAATTTTTATTTGATCCGGTATCAATTAAAAATTCTAGTGTGTCCTCATCCTTTTTATGTTCGGAGTATGGAAGTGAAGACGGGACTAGTCTAAAAAATAAACGCTGTCTATTTCATTTCCGTCGTTAGAGACAGGATTCGTATCCTCTACTTTTTCGGGGTTATCAAGTGGATAACAGGGGTCGTAATAATTATCTCGATCATAGAACTGGGCATCATTTTGGTAATCTTTATTAAAATTCATGAAATGGTTTTGTTGTATCTGCTCTATGTTATCAAGCGGATAACAGGAATTAAAATTTTCGTATTGGCCATAATATTGACCATCATATTGAGCATCATTATTGGTGTTGAAATAATTTCGTTGCAACTTAGGAGAAATACCACGTTTCTGGGCAAATTGATAATTTCTTTGGAAATTTTGATAATTTGCGTTCTTTGATCTTATTGATTGATCGACTTCCATAGGTTGAGGGGGTTTTGGTGGAAAATTTTGCCTATTATTAAACCCTGTAAAATTTGGTCATTGATTTGCTTGGCTAAACTGGTGTGGGGCAAATGGTCGTGGTATATTTTGAAAGTGTGGCTTGGGTGGATATTCTGGATAAAATACTGGCCTTGAAAAATGCTGTGGCTGCTGCATTACTGGTGGTGGTTTATGAATGTTGCCACGCGAATGATTATGAGCATAATTTGCTCTGAAATGCATATTGTCCAGTTTCTGACACAAATTGAGTGCTTGTGGTAGTGAAGTTGGTTCCCTAATGCTTAAAAGTCTGGGTAAGTCGCCGTTCAGGCCTCTTACGAATGTATCGAGAGCCTTTTCTCGATTGGAATTTATCATGGCACCTTTCGCTTCCTCTGAAATATCCAAACACTATACTTTGTCTAGAAGCAATGACAGGTGTTCGTAGACTTTTTTGTAGAATTCTGTTATTGCTATGTTTTTTTGGAGCAGGGTGGACATCTGGTATTCTAATGTCCCAATATCCCTCTTGTCTGCATAATGTGTTTTTGTTTTTGTAACACAGTAGTTTTTCTATTTTTAACGTTTTGTTATTTAATTTTATTGTATTCTTTTTTTTTTTTTTTTTTTTTTTTTTTTTTTTAAACTTTTAATTAATTTTTTTTTCTCAATCCAAATTTTTCAGGTTTTTGATTTAATTTAATAAATGGCAGGATCGCCATGTAAATAAAACATTTAACTTTTCTGTTTTAACTCTTACGAGCAACTACTTCTTTATTTATTATTATTTCTTAAACTACCCTAGCTTAAACCAAACTTAATCACTAATACAATCTTAAGCAAATATAGAAAGCGTGACGTGTATAATGCGACCATCGTATCATGGGAATCACTTACTACGCAGTTTTACCTGTCTTGGTAACAGTACTGTGGGAAAGGAATGTAGACGTATAAAGTTACGTCTAGCATTAATAATATGAGACATTATTGTTGTTCCCGTGGGAATGTTTTAACACGTAACTATATTAGTTATGGCAGAACATTATACACGCTACAAAGGCTTGGCCTATGATCGAAGGAATATGAATGACAAATGTTGCTGTCATCTGCAAAAGAGTAGATAGGATTTGAAGTATGACTAAGAAGGTCATTAAGAAATATAAGAAATAGCGTAGGAGAAAGGACAGAACCTTGCGGTACCCCTGAATTTAGCTGAAACTCGTTTGATGCAATCCCATCTATAACAACACGTATAGTGCGATCACTGAGAAAACTCGATATAAATCGAGAGAAATCATTACCGACGCCAAGAGCAATAAGCTTTGACACAAGCGCACCATGCCACACCCGATCAAACGCCTTGGAAATATCTAGAGCAACCACTTTGCATTCACCAAAGCGGTGAATGGACCGACTCCAACGTTCTAAAAGAAACGCTAACGGGTCTCCTGTAGATCGGCTACCACGAAAACCATACTGTCTGTCACTGAGAAGTGAATTTGTCTCCAGATATTTCACAAGATGGTAATTAACTATGCTCTTCATCACCTTCGAGAGCGAAGAGCAAATTGCGATTGAGCGGTAATTGTCAGGGTTAGTAGCCTCACCCTTCTTGGGGATTGGCTGAACATTGGCCACCTTCCAGCAAGAGGGAAAGATTCCCGCACGGTACGAAGAGCTGAAAAGGTTGGCCAACGGACGAGCTAACGTCAAACAGCGCTGTTTCAATACCAGTGCTGATATGCCATCCGGCCCCGGTGACTTGTTTACGTTAAGATCCGAAAGAACCCTTTTGACTGCGCGTATAGGTTTTATAAAAGAGTAAAAACTAAAAACGAGGCGAATTCAAACGTCAGACGACATACCACATGAGGTGTTGCCAGATGCCACCACCACATGTGGTGCCGTCGCACAAATTAAGTAAGATATTTGAGACGTATCCCACGTCGTTTAAAGGACAAATTAGTGGTTTGTCATTTAGAATTCTCCCAATGCATGCTGAGTTGATAACTTCTTCGAAGTCGTTTGATCTTTGGCAATAGTTAGTATTTTCAATCTTTGAACAAATCTGTGTTAAGTACTGGAGGTTGTGTTTGTTGAAATTTACATAAGGTTTAGTTTTTATAATTTTTGTTTTGTTGATTGGAAGAGGAATGAGGTGGTAATGTGTGTTTGTTTCATTAGCAAAATTCGGCAATTTAACATTAAAAATCAAGTTGTTGTTACTATAGTAAGCTTGAAGCTCTTAGAGTTCATATAAATGTTCATCTGAAATTAAGTTGATATTTTGGGAAGTCAAATGGTCTCGTATTTCATTTAACTCGTCTGGTTGAAGGATAAGTTTTGAAATAATGCCTACTTTAGCTAGCATAACAGCTTCTAGTATATCTTAAATGTGATCTGTCAGTAAGTCTATGTTGTAATCGAGTTGATTCATGTATTGAAGTTCCTCTAAGGTATTTGTTTCTTTTTGAATACTGTTGGTAGTTTCAAATGAAAGTTTTCTCAAAAATGTTGTTATAGTTTCTTGTTGTCTGTTTATGTGTTCTGTTAAATTCTTAAATCTTTGTGCCATTAATAAATTTAGTGATAGTGAATTTAGTGATGGCTCATTATCTATTACCAACCTTGTTGGTACTCCAAAAGAAAATAATATGTCTCTCATTGGTCTTCGTATGTCCTCTATAGAACGGCTTTTAAGTATTTTAGCCTGTGCATATATTGAAAATTTGTCTAAAGCTGTCATCACTGCTTTTCCTTCAGTCAAATAAATGTCAATGTGTAACATCTCTCGCGCGAGTGTTGGCATTGGTGTCTCGGTCAGTTTAGGTTTGTTCGGATGTCGTTCGTATTTATTTTCCTTACATATTGTGCAATTCTGAGTTATTCGTTTAATTTTACTAGTCATTCCGGGGAAATAATACTTTGCGAGTATTTGGGCTTTATTTTCGATTGCATTTCTATGTGCCCTACAGTGAGCTTCTAATATAATTTCTTCCTGTTGCTGTTCATAGTTATGTCCTCTACAATTGTTTGTGTGTACCTGGTTTTATAATTACGAAAATGTTCTGGATATAAATTTTGTATTATTCCCATGATTCTTTCTTCTGTGCAAATTCCGTTTATTACAGAAGGATTTAGTCTCCTTTTCAGATGATGTATTAAATTTTCTCTATTGAATTCCGGTTCGGTAATGGTATGACGATGGACTGTAGGAAAAATAATTTGAAATTGATAACTTGATATATCTCCAATCTTTAAAAATATTTGATTCTTGAAAACATTGATTGGGCTTTCTACGCAAGGCACAAGATCCTCGCTGGAACTTTCATCACTATGAACAGTTCCTGTTAAATTATTAATTTGTGTATTCATTCTTGAAAGAGCGTCGGCTACAACATTTGTTTTACCTGGCTGATAATTTAACTCATAGTTATATTCTTCAAGTATGGCTTTCCACCTTTTCATTTTGTTATTGTGGTTCTTATGGCTTAATGCAAATGTCAGTGGTTGGTGGTCTGTGGTTATTTTTACCTTTTTCGAGCCATATAGATAATTGCGTAGGGAGGTTAGCGCCCAGATTATTGCCAACATTTCCTTTTCTTTTTTTTTTTTTTTCTACTTTATATCTTTCAACAAAAGATGTTTCCAAAATATCAACTCCCCAACAGAAAAATAGTTTGTTTCCATACCAATTATGGTCAAGCTCAATTTCATGAACTATTCTACAATTTTTCTTTGAAATTTTAAAACATGAGTCATGAGAAAATAAAGAATTATATTTAATCACTCTACTACAAATGGAACTAAATTTATGATTAGAAGATACATGATAATGAGTCTTTAAGAGATGAATTTTTGCCGGGATTTCAATTTCATTATAATCTATTGTATTTGCAAGAGCATATAAAGAAATCGGATTGTTAACATAAGAAAAAGTGGGATTAATTAGGGTAATTTTATCAGGATCGGAAGATTTTATAGGTAAATTACTTATTACCGGTAAGAGGTTTAGGAGTAGTAGTAGTATTATTTCCATCAAAAGCACTATCAAGCTTATCTTCAAAAAAGAAAAATAATACACCCAAAATTAATATATAAACTTTGTGTTCGTTCTTATCTATTGACACAAAAAGAAATTCACAAATAATAATTATTACAAAACGAAGGAAGAATTTTATTTCTATCTTTATTACAATGACCAATAAAATACAGATTATATTCAAAAGTTTAATTTTTTCAGCACGTTTACAGAATAAAATATTTATTAATAAACCAACAATTATTAGAAATTTGTGAATAGAATTTTTAATTTTTTCACTAATATTAAGTACAAAACTTGAAGCCGGATGGGCAGTATCAACATTCTCAGTTAACCAATTTATCGTTTGTGGCATAGGCTTCCTCTGTTCGTGACAATGTTCTTGAAATGAATGTAATGGGTTTTTTATTTTGGGAGAGGACTGCACCTATGGCATGGTTTGAAGCATCCGTAGTGAGTTCGAATTCGACCTCAAAATCCGGATGAGAAAGTATCACATCGTCTGAGATCAGGATGTTTTTTATTTTCTCAAATGCTTCTATCGCCTTCTGATCAAGTGAGATAGCCTTATTTTTTGATGCATTTTTACCCACATTGCCAGCATCTCCTCTGAGCATGGATGTTAATGGTTTTGCTATTTTCGCATAATCTCTAATGAACCGTCTATAATAACCTGCCATACCGAGAAAGGAGCGGAGTTCTTTCAAACTTTTTGGAACTGATATTTTTGCTATAGCCTTTACTTTTTCTGGGTTAGTTTTGATTCCTTCTATACTAATAATAAATCCTAGAAACTCAACCTCACTTTTCATAAATTCACACTTGTCGAGTTGTACTTTCATATTTGCTTCTGACAGTGTTTTTAGAATTGCTCTTAAATTTTGGAAATGTTCTTCTTCATTTTTCCCAAATATAGTAATGTCGTCTATGTAGACGTATCATCTTTTCCCTATGTGTGGTCGGAGAATGTCGTCGAGCGCAGCCTGAAATATTGAAGGTGCATTTTTGAGTCCGAAAGGGAGTCTCAAAAATTTATTTTTGCCATTATTAATCGAGATAGCAGTTTTCTCAACATCTTCCTCTTTTAATCGTATCTGATGGAAACCACTTTTAAGGTCAATGATAGTAAAATACCTATTTTTTCCAAGATTCGCAAGAACCTCATTAATCTCAGGTATAGGAACTGGGTTCCTAATAACCCTGTCGGCCGATGTGTTGCCGCCTAATTTATTGACACGCGCCTGGAGCTCTGATATTTTAGCTCTGCGATGGGATGGTATATTCCTACTGGTTCCCTTAAGAAAATTTATTCTCCCGTTGAGATACTTCTCCTGGGCTTTCCTTCTGCGCTCAATGGTGTCATTGATGTGAATTCTCCTATCAGCCAAAAACTTAACGAAATCCATCCCCTTTTCCTCGTAGTGGTGCCACAACCTTTGAGTCGGTGTCACCCCTAACTTAGATAGAGCTGGCGCAAAAGTATTGTAATCCCTCGGGGAAAACAGAGAGTCGTCAATCCCAGTCATTTTGGGTATCAATGCCTCTCGATGAGCATGTTGTACATTGTCAAAAAATTTACGAAACATAGATTAGCAGAATTCCCTTCCTGCTCCTTATCAAGCCTTTGCCTCATCAAACGAATCTGCTTGGCAAAGCGTTCCTTCGCGGCGTAAGCCGAATCTACAATGCTATTCACATCGTAATTGAGACCCAACAATAGGGCTTTGTTGACTACTCGTTTGACTAACTTATCAAACTTGATGTCCGTGTACTGCACTTTGGCACAGTAGATTAATGGGAAAAATTCCCTCTTAAAATTGGCTCTTTTGTTGTTCAACTCCAATTGAGCCTTGTTTTTTCGCGCATTTCGCGCTTGGCTGTTTGTAACGCCTTGCGACGCTCATAGGAATCATATCTAAAGTTTTCCACCATGATCTTTGCCTCCAAAGAACTAGGCGCCGTGAACAATTTCAAAGCCAGATCAATGACCTGTTCTTCACTTTCAAATCTTGTAAAATATGGCATTAGACAAATCCACTGCGTGCTTCCTGAAAAGAAAGGCACAAGTTTTTGACGACGGCATGCCGTGGCTACCCCGAATGGGTAGAAAACATTATCGGCATTAATGCTGCCTACATAAGTCATGTTGTCTGACTTAAAAAAATTATCGTCTATAAAATCCATTTTAAATTACAATATAAACACTCAAATTAAAAATAAAACACGATTTAACAAATGAATAGGTTGGTTATGTTCTCTCGTGCCTATGGCGTTACTGAAAACTATACCGATGCTTAAACTCACCAGTTCCTTGAATTACCCCCTCGTTTAAGGCTACGGGCGACTGGTGGGTGGATCACACTGTCTCAGTGTGTGAATTTAGGAAAGTTGCGTACTAAGTACGTTCGCGCGATTATTACGGCCTGACCGCCGCTCAGCAAGCTCTACTCGCGCTCCCCTCTTTGAGACAAGAGACTGCAAACAGACCTCCGGACTCGATGATTTCCGACTAAGCGAGCTACCTTACGTTTGCCCTTGTAGTTTTTCCTAGACCAAGGTTTTACCGTAAAGCTGATTTATGATTGCTGCAAAATTATTTCCGTATGCACACTATTAGATATAACGTCACTTTCTTTAATTCCACAATACACTAAGATATTTTTAAAATTTAATCAATTCACTTGAATATTTCTCTCGATGTTTATTAACTTTCACAAATCTGTCTGTTTACAGAATTCAATTTCCTGTAATCAATTACCATTCTGTACTTCTTTTCCCCTGAGGCGTCCAATTTTTTTTCTACGATCCAAACGGGGGCATTGTATGGTGATTTGGACGGTCTGATTATATTATTGGCTAGCAATTCTTCAATCTGTTTTTCGACCTCTGACTTCAGAGCCATAGGATATGGATAAGGCCTTGAATAAATTGGGTTATCTGTAACTGTGCGTATTTCACCTTTAATGTTGGTGGTGTAGGTTAACCTTTCATTTGGGTCTGTAAACACGTTAGAACATTCTTTAACAATCTCATAAAGTTTATTCTTTTGCAATTCTGTAAGGTGGGATAGTCTCAACTCAATATTGTTGACCGATTGAGATGTTTTTTGTTTCAAAGGGACTCTTATAGCGTTGTTTATAGTCATACAATTTTTATCAGTATGAATAATCGCCTTGATATCTCTCAATGTGTCATTTCCAATTATTCCATGGAATGTTTCCAAGGTTGGAAGGATAAAAAATTTTAGCTTTGGTGTATCTGGACAGAAAATGTTTACGAATGTATGATGTGTTATTTCTATTGTTCCGGCAACTGTACTTATATGGAATGGTTTATCATTTAAAATAGGATTACGAATTCGAGTGGATTGGATATAATTTTTATTTGATCCGGTATCAATTAAAAATTCTAGTGTGTCCTCATCCTTTTTATGTTCGAAGTATGGGAGTGAAGACGGGACTAGTCTAAAAAATAAACGCTGTCTATTTCATTTCCGTCGTTAGAGACAGGATTCGTATCCTCTACTTTTTCTGGGTTATCAAGTGGATAACAGGGGTCGTAATAATTATCTCGATCATAGAACTGGGCATCATTTTGGTAATCTTTATTAAAATTCATGAAATGGTTTTGTTGTATCTGCTCTATGTTATCAAGCGGATAACAGGAATTATAATTTTCGTATTGGTCATAATATTGACCATCATATTGAGCATCATTATTGGTGTTCATGAAATAATTTCGTTGCAACTTAGGAGGAATACCACCAGAGGTTTCGTGTGGACGTTTCTGGGCAAATTGATAATTTCTTTGGAAATTTTGATAATTTGCGTTCTTTGATCTTATTGATTGATCGACTTCCATAGGTTGAGGGGGTTTTGGTGGAAAATTTTGCCTATTATTAAACCCTGTAAAATTTGGTCATTGATTTGCTTGGCTAAACTGGTGTGGGGCAAATGGTCGTGGTATATTTTGAAAGTGTGGCTTGGGTGGATATTCTGGATAAAATACTGGCCTTGAAAAATGCTGTGGCTGCTGCATTACTGGTGGTGGTTTATGTATGTTGCCACGCGAATGATTATGAGCATAATTTAATCTGAAATGCATATTGTCCAGTTTCTGACACAAATTGAGTGCTTGTGGTAGTGAAGTTGGTTCCCTAATGCTTAAAAGTCTGGGTAAGTCGCCGTTCAGGCCTCTTACGAATGTATCGAGAGCCTTTTCTCGATAGTAATTTATCATGGCACCTTTCGCTTCCTCTGAAATATCCAAACACGATACTTTGTCTAGAAGCAATGACAGGTGTTCGTAGACTTTTTTGTAGAATTCTGTTATTGCTATGTTTTTTTGGAGCAGGGTGGACATCTGGTATTCTAATGTCCCAATATCCCTCTTGTCTGCATAATGCATCATCAACACCTTTTTAATCTTATTCCAATTAAGTGGGGTTCTATAAGACTCCAGAGCAGTATCTGCTTCACCGGTAATCTTATGTCTAACTGTATGTAATATTGCATAATGTTTTGAACTACCTTCTATGGACTTAAATATTTCAAATATGCGATCCACGGACTTTCGCCATGAATTGAAGTCGCCACTTTTACCATTAAATTCTCTAAGGGAATTAACTATATCGGGAATCTTATCTACATCACGAATGGATCCCCCTGGGAAATTATCATTGTTATCTCCTGTCTCAAATTCTTTAAAAGGGTTTAAACTTTCCTGAACCTTAGCCGAAATAATTTTTCCTAAATCAGCACAATTTATAGTAATTGTGTCCTGATTCCTTGCTGCAGCAGCTGCAGCGCTTGTGCCTGCGCCAGACACACTAGGACTATTTGTTGTAATTGACAGTCTATAGAGAGTGTCCTGTATGGAACTTAAGGTACTTTCCGTCATGATTTGGGAAAAAGATGTTATTAAAGGAAAAGAAATTTTTTGTTGAACTATCAGTTATTTTAATAGTTAAATAAACAATACTAAAGAAAATAAAACTCTTATGCAAATTAATGTGATGGCTGCAGTGAAAAATTTATTCCTTAAGCTATTTTATTCTCAATATTATTTTATAAACGTTATTTTTTTTTTAAATTGTTCTTGACATTTAAAAATGATTTGCTATAAAATTTTCTCTTTTTATTTTAAACTGTAAAAATTTTTTCGTAATTTTTTTTAATTTTGTATCTCAATATTACTTTCAATTATTTTATTTTGATTTTAATTTTAATTTCAATTATTTTATTTAAAACTAGCATTAAACTTTCTTTTATTTTGAACTGTAAATTTTCTTCAACTTTCTTTTATTTTAAACTGTAAATTTTCTTTCGTATTTTTCACTTTTGTATCTCAATATTATATTCAATTATTTTATTTAATAACTTAAATTAAACTAAAAGTAATACCCAACATCGCTAAACTCCTTTAATTTTGTAAGTAGGTGGGTGGATCGTTGTATCCTTTTCTCTCCTGGTACTCTGGAATGGTCACACTGCTAATCCCTTTATTTATTTTGGAGTCCGTAAAGTTAAATGTTCAATTTTTCAAACTTTTTAGTTGTCTGAATTATTTCACTTTTTAATATTTGATAGTTTATTAATTAGCACTTTTTCTAGACTTTACTAAGCTTTACTTTTTATATTGAATCACTTTTCACTTTACCGATACTGGGTCCCTGCTCGGGCGCCAGTTAGTTTTATATTTTATTAATTGTTATAAAAAAAATTGTTTTTATTTTTTTATGGGAGCTTAAGCTCTTTATTTATTAATTATCAACTTAAGACTAAAAATTACAAAATTGTTTTTCTTAAACGTAACTTATTTTTCTATGCACTGAAATTGTTGTCTCAACGTTTTCGCACGAGTTGAAGAATTATTTGGTGGCGCGTGTGCAACGTCAGCAAGACGGACAAGACGGAATTGTTCATAATGTTGGTGTTGAAATATTAGACGTATGCAGCAAAACAGAATTTGATGTGAAAATATTTTATGTGTTACAGAAATTAATGTGAAAATATTTAATGTGTTAACTTATATATGTATATCAATATGTAAAATTTGGAGTGGCATGTTTGGGGTTTCTGTCAGTTGAAAATTAAGTTTTGGAGGGTGTCTGTTATTATTTACAACGGTCTGCATGAGAGGAAAATAATATTGTCTTTTGAGATATTCATAGGTTTCAGTAATGCCTCTATGGTTCCTATATTCATGACAAGTTCTACCTGTTTGTCTTCGTCCGTTATATCTATTAGAATTTTAGTGCAGCGTACAACACGAAATTGTTTTGCATTTGCGAAATATTCTGAATATACTTGTTGCACCATTTTAAACGTAATGCCATCTGAAAATATTGCCGTAAGTTTACCTGGTGGAATAAATTTTTTGAATATTTGCGGTAAGGTATCTTGAGAGCAGTGCTTTTCTTTAATAGTTCGACGTTGTTTGTTTCTAAAAATTGTTTGGACGTACATATTAGGCTCCTCATTTGATTTCTCTAGCATAAGCAGTAAGTTGAATTCATTTAGAGGTTTCTCCGAAATACCAATCCCCCCATCATTTAGATTTTCGTCGCTTGAATGAATTGTGGATACTTGACTTGACGTATTCATATTAACGTCGATAACATTACTACTATCTATTTTGATTTTACTCAACGCGTCTGCATTACTATTTAACGTTCCCTTTTTATATACTATTTCATAGTCGAATTCCTCGAGTTTGAGGCGCCATCTAACTAGTTTTGAGTTAGGTTCCTTATGACTCATTAACCATGTCAAAGATCTGTGATCAGTGACTATTTGGGACTTACGACCGAAAAGGTAAGGCCGAAAATATTTGGTAGCCCATACAATTGCCAGTAACTCTTTTTCGATTGTTGAGTAATTTATCTCGCTTTCGGAAAGAGTCCTGCTTGCGTAACAAATAGGTCTGTCGCTCCCTTTACGACCTTGGGAGAGAACAGCTCCTAATGCAATGTTACTTGCATCTGTTGTGAGAATGAATGGTTTTGTGAAATCGGGATATTGTAACAATGGGTCGATCATCAAAATGTTCCTAGTTGTCTCAAAAGCTTTTACGTAATTTTCATTTAAATTTATTGTTCTTCCTTTTTTTAAACACTCGGTTATGGGTTTTGTAAGTTTGGCTAGGTTGGGTATGCATTTTCTATAATAGCTAAGTAAGCCTATACATATATGATTTTATTTCACGGTTAGTGCAAGGTATTGGAAATTTTTTGATGGCCTCAATTTTCGTAGGGTTGGGTTTAATCCCTTCTGTTGTGACTATATGTCCCAAAAAGGCTATTTCCTTCTGTAGGAATTCGGATTTATCTAATTGTACCTTAAGATTGGATGACTTTATAATTTAAGTCATCAGCTGTTTTTTTTTTAAAGCTTTAGAAGTTTGACCTAAGTCTTACTTCTATTAATGACCATAGCCATTTAACATGATTTTGGAAAATACTTGTTTTTCTTTGAGGATAATTACTTTATCCTAAGTAAAATACTTTCGCAGTATTTTACGGTGCTCTAACTATGCGCGCCATTTACAATTACGACCCAAAAAAAATTTCAAATATTAAAAAAAAAATTTAATAGAAATTACAGAAATTTGCTATGTAAAAAAAAACTATAAGATCCTATAAAAATTCTATAATTGAAAATAAGATCTTGTTATCTGAATGTACGAAGAAAGTATTAAAAAAAATTGAAAAATATAAAATTATGTAAAAAAAAAATACAAGTTATGAGTAATTAATTATTACGATAATAACTGAATTTTGTATTGTGTTTGAAAACCTTTCAAAGAATTCATAAAAAATATATAAAAAAAATTTACTTTTTCAACTTAAGTTTTTGAAAAAGAGAAGAATATATATTTTATACTAAAAGTATGTATTAATTCATACATATTATGTATATCTAACAGGGGTGTGCTGGAAATCGCAAACGTAAAACGCAAGAATTTTAAAAGTCGTTTTTAAATAAGATTTTTGTATTAAAAGAATTTTATGACAAATATTTAACAAATATTTTCCTATTAAACAGGATTTTAAACCAAAAATTATAGGAATTAGGTTTAAAGTTTATTAAAAACAACTTCCAAATTCTTGCGTTTTGCGTTTGCGATTTCCAGCACACCCCTGTAAAAAAAAAATTATAATCTTAAACAAATTTCGTTCAACAAAAAAATTTTCTTCTAAAATTGAAAAAAAAAATTAAGAAAAATATTATTTAAAATGTTAAAATATTTAAATTGAGATGTATTCAAAAAAAAAAAATTAAAAAATTAGTTAATAGAAAAAGGAATTAAAAATATATATTTGAATATTAAATTATTTTCAATAATTACTAAAAAACATAAAAATATTAGATTATGAATAAAAATTATGTTTCCTACTCGTTCTAATGAATGCTAAAAGAAAATTGAAAAAATTAAAGTAAACGAATTCGAATTCTATCCTCATCTTAATATTTTTTCAACAGTTAATCCAGGTTATATAAAAAAATTTAAAATAATGAATAAAAATTATAGAATTATGTTCCAAAATATAAAAATATATTTGGATTAAAAAAAAATATAAAAACAAATATATAAAAATTGTCATATCAGGGTATGTCAAGTCAGGGTTTTTGTGTACATCCGAGGGGAATAGGCCTTTAGAACTAGACGTCATATAATTAATACGTCTCCTAAACTAAACTAATTTAATATGTTTACTTTTAGTCAAAAACAATTATTTTTTTTTTTAATTATTTTAAATTAATTTAGTAAAAATATTATTAATTTATATAATTTTATTTTATTATTTATACCACTTTAATGGTTATAATTATTATAAAAAAATTTTAAAATATTTAAAATTAATAGATTTTAGTTGAAATTATTATTATTTTTTTTTTTTAGTATTATTTCAGTATATGAATTATTTTATTAACCCAAAATTTAATATAATTAGATTAAACAATTTCTGTGCAATATGAAGTCTAAAAATTTTAATATAGACTTTAATTACTTTGACGTTAAAATATTGTATTAAAATGTTTTAAAATTCATTACAAAATAAAGATTTTAGTGAACTTTTTTTTTTGTATATAAATTTATGCAATTTCAACTTGAACTGGTTCCAAACTTCACTTCAATAGCATTTTCAAGATTCTGTGCCGTGGTACTAGATAACCTTTATTTAATAAAATTATTACTTAAACTTTTTTTTTTATAAATTTATGCAATTTCAACTTGAACTGGTTCAACACTTCACTTCAATGGCATTTTGAAGATTCTGTGCCATGGTACTTGATAAAAACTGGATGAAGTATATGCTTAGCCAATATTTTTTTTTTGTCTCTTGTAGATGTTGTCGGACGCATCCAATTGCGGTTTATCCTGGGTTTGGTGGTGGTCTTTAAGCGACCAGCTTCTTCCTTCATTTTAGTATATTTTCTTTTGTTCACTTAATTATTCACTTGGTCTCCTGGCAGGATCGCCATATAATAAAAACTATTTAATTAATTTTTATATTTATTTATTTTTTATTAATTATTAAGATTTTTAATTGCGGGACAGCCGCTTATGCGACTGTCCGCTTTAAGTTTACAATTATGATTCCCATCTTTTATCGTCTCTTAAAAACTAACTACTTATTTTTATTCTTACACTAATACATTTTGACTACTCATCAAAATGTAGTTTTATTAAATCAGTGAGAATATGCATCGTTGCAAATTCTCACTGATGGGTTTGATGTGTGTGGACATTTTTGCTTACACCAAGTGTGAAGCTCGTGTTACATACAGAAGGTATGGTAACGACGACTTGTCAAACACACTACATCGTCCAGGTAAACTAGACAAATTTTCCCAATTAATTCTTTCAGAACATTGTCCATAACCCTTTGAAACGTTGAGGGTGCATTTTTGAGACCAAAGGGCATTCTTACGTATTCGTAGTGACCCCCTTCTACAGTAAACGTCGTTTTTTGGATGTGCTTGGGATCCATTTCTATTTGGTGGAATCCACTGGCCAGGTCTAGTGTAGAAAAATATAGACACTTGCCTAATTTGTCCAATATTTCTGATATATTTGGAAGTGGATATCTGTCTGAAATGGTTTTTTCGTTTTACTTGCGGTATAATGATTGATTTAATAAAACAAGCGTAACCGTAATAAATGACTTCTCTTTATTGACTCTGTTGTATATTCTTATGTGCTAAACTTATATACTAATATGCAGTGTATGCATGTATCATTCAACGCCAAAAGAATGCAGAATAATTGGGTCATAAACATTGCCGGCAATCATAAACAAAGAATGCGGCAATCAAAACAAAGAAAGTTATATAGAAGTGTAATAAACAAATTACTCATTGTGTGGCAATGCACTTAAACTGCTGACGATGATACATACATGCACTACACCTCCCCTTTTAAAGGAATGATTTTACAATGCATTTTAAAATCATTATTAATTAATAAAAACTTAAATGTTAGGGTTTATTATATTTTATATATTCTCTTTTTTCTTACATTAATATTTCTTTCCGTTTTATTTCTTTTTTATTATTTTTATTTAAAACTTTTAGTTTTTTTTGTATTCCATATTGTATTTGTATCTTATGCTACATTGTAAGAGAAATAAAAATTTTTATTTAAATATAAAGTATTAGTTTGTCAAACTAAAATTATTATTTGTTTTCTTTTAATTCCTTATTTAATATTGCTATTTATTAAGTTTTAGCCTATCTTTATGAACTATGATTGTCTTATTATTTCCTAGTTTCACTTCACAATTATTGTTATTGTCTATATTTATTATATTGTATGGTCCTTTGTATACATTTGATAAGTTATGAACTGATTCATTTTTTAGAAAAACTAAGTCATTTACTTTAAATTGTGCCATTTGTAGTTTGTATTTTAATTCTTTGATATAATTATCAAAGTTGTAAATAGGGTCTATTCTGTTATTAGATAAGGGTTTTAAAAGTTCTGGCTGTTTACCAAAAACTAATTCGAATGGACAATACTCATGTGTAGTCGTAGGCGTGGTATTATATCAGTATGCGAAATAAGGCACCCATTGATCCCAATCGTTGAGGGACTTAGAAATGTATGAGCGTATGTATTCATTAAATACTCTATGGGATCTTTCTACTGTCCCCAGCGTTTGATGGTGGTATGGAGTTGAGTGCTTTGAGTTTATATTCATTAGTTGTGTTAGTTCATGTAGTATTTCGCTTTTGTATTCTGTTCCCAAGTCAGTTAATATAGTGTTAACTGATCCATATACTAGAATGAGATTTTCAAATATTGTTTTGGCTATTGTTTTGGCTATTGTTTTTGCTGTTTTATTTTCTATTGGTACGGCTATAAGTTATTTTGTAAGGTCACAGATAATGGTTATTATGTATTGTTTGGACGTTTCTGTTATTGGTAATAGTCCAACCGTATCTATAACGACTGTATGAAATGGTTTTAGAGGTGTAGGAGTTAGAGGTGCTTTATTGTATCGAGTAACTTTGTTGGCTTTGCAAGTGTCGCAATTTTTAACATATTGAGTAATATATTTTGTCATGTTTTTCCAGTAGTAATACCTACGAGTTTTAATTATCATTCTGGTGATTCCAGGATGCCCACTGCTTAGAGGTTCTTCGTGGAAGTTCTTCATTATTCTATGTTTCAAAGCTTCTTCTTTTATTATTTCGATTTCAGGCGTGATCACGATTTTAACTAATTTCAAAAAGCTGTTGCCTTTTTCTTTTATTTTTTCAAGAGGTACCTTTTTAAATATTATATCATTTAATGATATTTGCATTTTCACAATATTATTACAACTGGCTTGTTTCTCAAGCACTTGGAAAAATTTATCTAGATAAATTTCTTCATTAGTAGTAGTATATTGTTTTTTATCTATGGAAATTAGAGTTTTTCCTCCTTTTTGTACTAGACAACCTTGATTGTTAGTAACTATTTTTGGGAGTCTTTTTGCCTTGCGAATTACGTTGTTAAAAGAAAAAAAACTGGTTCCTTTGAGTTCTGATATTCAACTGCCTTTTCTTTATTCATTCATCTTATTTTTAAGTACAATTTTCTTAAAATCTAAAACTTATTCCTATGGTGAAAAAAATATGTTGATCAAACAAAATTGATCGTAAAAATTTCTTTATGTCAATTTTGTTTGGTCATTCATTTTTTTCTGTTCAACGAAAATTGTAAACACAAATTGGTTTTTGATTATTGATTCATAATTTGTATTTCAATTGTCGTTGCCCTTTCTTAAATCGTAAAAATTAATGAATGAATTTAGGAGAATCAAATTTCAACAAAAAATTAATTTAAAAGAAAGAAAAACATAAGCATTTTATTTTACTTGTGTCAACGACACTCTGAAAGTGTCGTTGACTTAATTTGTATTTTGTTTACTGTATTTGGCTATGATTGAGTTAATGTCTACGAGGGGTGGTTGTGGAAGTATATACGTAACTCCTCCCCCTCTAGATAAAGGATTCTCCTGAATTCTTTTATTATGTGTTTTACATTTATCGTATAATAAAAATATTAATATTATTATAAGTGGTACAACCACAATTGGTGGTATAACGTAGGATATCATTTTATTGTTGTATTTAATTTCTTCTATTTCTTTTAAATTCTGAATAGTTTTTAGCTTTACTTCTTCCATTGTAAGTGTACTGTTAAACGTTATATTTCTGAATTTTGGAACTATTATTTTATCTAAATACATTTTGTTTTGATTTGAAAATTTTTTGTTTGCTATCGTTAATGTGCAATTATTGTATTGTATTAAAAAATTTCCATTTAATACATTTTTTGTATTGTTGTAATTATTCGTAATTGTGTTGTTTCTTGCATTTTTGACTATGATCGTTTGGTCATTGATATTTATGATTTCTGTATTATCGTTCTTTACAAGTTTACATGTTTTTGTTATTGTGCAATGTTTTGATATCCTACATTCGTTTATATAATTGTTTTCCTTATATGTAAAGGTTTCATTATTGTATATGAATGTATTTTCAATTCCTGCTTCTATTTCTTTATTTAAATAGGGCATGGGTATTATAGTTATTATTTGTACATATTGGAATGTTTTCGGTATTTTAATTACAAAAATTAATTCATTGTTTTTTTCGAGAATAGCTGTTCTTAAATATTTAATTTTACTTATATTAATTTCGTAATCTTCGATTTCTTGTTTTGTCAAAATGCTAGCGTCACTTATACCATTTTGTGCTGTTGTTATATAGTTTTGTATGTGTTCTATGTGATTTCTTATTGTTGTTAAGATAAGTAAGCTTTCAAGATAAATGGTCCTTTTAAGTATGTCCCTTACTGATTTGTGGAGTCCTTCCATAAAATGCATACTGTTCTTTTGGTTTTGTGCTAGAGTATCTCTTATAAGTAGTATTGTTTTGTTTAGGTGATCGTTAATTTTTATTTGTTGATTTAAATTTGTTATGGAGTTATGTATGTTGGTATCGACTGTATTAAAATGATTAGTGATGTCCTCCTGGTCAGTGTTGTCCATAGTGCCGAAGAGATATTTCCATGCATTTCCTACTAAGTTAATCAGTCCACGTTTTTGTCTGTTATTTGGTGTTATTGTTTTTAACTTGCTTAATAATGTATCTATTTCATTTTTTATAAATATTTGTTCATTTGTATTCAAAGTATTTAAATCGTTTCTCATTTCTAGAAGAATATCTGTTGTTTCTTTTACATCCATGTAGTGTAAAATTAAATCTGACTCTATGGGTATACTAGAATTACTGTTATTAATCTCTATGTAACCGTTAGTTTCCATTATTGGTTGAAGCACTATGTTGGCTTGGGTTGGTGCTAATAGCATTATTGTCATTATTATCCACAATGTTGCCTGTAATATTGATCAGTTGTTAATTTTAATCTACTATTATATTGTTAAATTTATTGGGTCTTTTTATATTGTCAGTATGTATTCCCTGCAAAGGCATTTTCCTAAATTTCGGTTGTTCCTTATGTCTTAAATTTTTATAGTTTCTTATAAAACCTTCTTGTCGGGTTTCCGTATAAATTTCCCTATTCTTATTTGCTTTTGTTATTCTTTGTTGTTTAACTTTACATAATCTTTCATAAATTGTTGTGTGGTCAATTGTGTGATTTTGGACTTGTAACGGTGTGCATTTAATTGTGCTGTGATATGTGTCATTGTATATCCTAATTGCTCTTTGTATTTGTTGGGTGATTGGTAGATAATTTTCGAGATTTAAAGTTCTTATTTTTTCGGTAATAGTGTTGTTAAGCCTTTCTATGTCGCTGTTACCGGTATGACTGTTTGGCTTTGTAATATGGTATTCTATACCTTCTGCTTGTAGAAACTCCTTTACATTTTCATTGTTGAATTCATTATCAAAAACGATCTTATTAACTTTACCTTTGAGTGCTAAAAATTGTTCTAATTGTGCTACTAGTGTTCTGCTGTTTCTGTCTGTGAGAGGAAAACATGTAGCATGTTTTGAAAATTTATCGATAAAAACAATAAATGCACATTTGCTATTAACATAAGTGTCTACGTGGATAATTTCATTAATAGTTTTTGGTGTTTCGGTTAAATAAAATTTGTTTCTTATCGGATTTCTGTCATACTTTCCTCCGGAACAAATGTCACAATTATTTATAACTTTAGCTATTTGTTCTCTGAGGTTAGGATTATATAGTTTTGTTTTTAGTTTTTCAAAGGTTGCCGTTATTCCACAGTGACCGCTTTCATTTTTGTGAAATAAAGCAATTTGTGTCCTTAAATTAGCTTCGTCTTCTATGTCCATTGCTAATAGTGAACATTTAACAAATTTTACATCGGTATTTTCGGAGAACTCTTCCTCGATAATTTTTTGAACATTATAGTATTCATGATCGTTAAGGTGGGAATATATGCCTACTTTTCCTCTCCCTATTTCTCTTCTAATGATATCCAAAACATTGTTTTGATCGATATCATTTTTATCTATATATATTCTTTTGTGATTAAATATAGTTTCAACAGTATTTTGTTTCTCTAGAGTAATAATAATTTGTGTTTTGAACCTATTGACGACTGTGTCCAAAATTGGAATGCTATATCCTAGATCTTCTTCTTGCGAGTGGACTGTTTCTACTTCGACTGACATACTATTGGTTTCTTCGTCATTTTCGCAAGTTTCTGCTTGAGCATTAATTTCGTCGTTACTTATTCTGCTCAAGAAGTCAGCGACATTGTTAGTTTTCCCTTTTATATATTCAATTAAGAAATCATATTCCCTCAAGCCAATAAGCCATCTCTGAAGTCTTGGATTTATGTCTTTACCTGAATATTTAGTCATCAGCCATTTCAGTGGTTGGTGGTCACTTTCTAAGTCGAATTGTCTTCCAAAAATGTATGGTCGAAAGTATTTTAAGGCCCATACTATTGCCAACAATTCTTTTTCAATTGTAGCGTAATTAGTTTCGTGTTTATTAAGTGTTCTAGAGGCATATGCAACCGGATGTCCGTCCTGTGACAAAACGGCTCCAATTGCAAAATTACTAGCATCAGTAGTAATTTTGAATTTTTTTGTAAAATTGGGATACCTTAATATGGGAGAGTTAGTGACAACATCTTTCAATTTTTCAAATGAAGTTATGAAAGCGGGATCGTTTTCGTTAACTTTTTGGTCCTTTTTTAGGTATCGGGTCATTGGATATGCAATTTTTGCATAATCTTTAATAAATTTTCTGTAAAATCCCGTCATTCCCAAGAATGATTTTATTTTCTTTGCATTATTGGGTATTTTTAAGTTTCTAATAATTTCGACTTTAGCAGGATTTGGTTTTATTCCGTCTGCTGAGAGGATGTGTCCTAGAAACTGCGTTTCTTTCTTAAGAAAGTCGCATTTGTTAATTTGTATTTTTAATTTTGCATTTTTTAATGCTTTAAATACCAACTTTAAATTGATAATGTGTTCCTTTAGAGAGGTACCAAATACTAATATGTCGTCCATGTAGACGACACATATTTTATTAATGTATTCGTGGAGAACCTTGTTCATAAGCCTTTGGAATGTTGATGGGGCATTCTTCAGACCAAAAGGCATACGGATAAATTCATAATGCCCGAAAGGTGTAGAAAATGCGGTTTTCTTCCTATCTTCTTCTCTAACCATAATTTGGTGGAAGCCCTTAGCTAGATCTAAGGTTGTGAAGTACTGAGCCCTTCCTAATTTATCTAGTAGTGAGTTCAGGTTTGGAATGGGAAATTTATCATCTACTGTACATTCGTTTAATTTCCTATAGTCGATAACAATTCTGTATTTCTTTGTCCCTGAATTATCGAGTTTTTTATCGACGATCCACAATGGGCTATTGTATGGGGAGTTGCTTTCACGTATTATATTTTGTCTAATCATATCCTTAATCTGTCTTTTAATTTCCTCCTCATGCACCTGAGGATATCTATATATTTTAGAATATAATGGCCTATCCGTTGTGGTTATTATTTCGTGATTAACCATATTTGTGCATGACAAAATATCTCCCTCTCTAAAAAACAAATCTCCGAATTCAGTAAGCAGCCTTAGGGTTGCCTGACGTTCTTCTTCGTTCATATAGGAAAAATCAAAACTATCTTTTATATCAATATTCTCAATGTGTTGTAGACTGCAGACGTTTTGAAAGTAAGTAGGGTAATTGTAATCTTCAAAATATAACTTATTATCTAATATTTTTATGTATTTTTGGTCAGTGTTAATTATTGCTTTAAGAGCCTGTAAAAAATTCTGTCCTATTATACCTGAGAAATTTTCATTTGAAAAATTAATAATTTTCCATTGGAGTGTACCATGGCAACCAAATTCTTTTGGGAATGGTGTAGTTACTACATATTTAATTTCGTTCGAGCCGTTCAGTGTCTTGAAATATAAGGGTTTCTCAGGTTTAACCTTTATATATTGTTCCGTAAGTATTCCTTCTGAAAGAATACTAGTGGTAGAACCTGTGTCTATAAGACATCTGATTGACTGATTTCCTATGGAAATCGTAACTATTGGTAAGGTGGATTTTGAGGCGATATTAAAAAATTTATTTCCCTTTCTTCATGGGTTTGAGTCTCATTAATTGTTCCTATTTCCATAGGTTCCTGAGTGGGAAAACGGGTTTCGGTGCTCATATGACTTGTTCTTGTTTGTTTTGTGGCGTTATCTTCACGGAAATTTTGTCTATTTTGCCTGTTATTGTATCTATTAGTGTTTTGGTTGTATTCGTTTCTGTTTGAATTGTTGTTAGTTTGATTGAGTCTATTAGTATTTGTTGCTGTATAATTTTGGGTGTATTCGTTTTTATTTGGAAATGTGTTATTTTGGTTGTATCTATTAGTATTTGGAGTTTTCCTATGGTTTAAGTGAATAGCCCTGGGGTCATCTAGTGCTTTAATTTGTGAATATCTCATCACAATGTTATTTAGAGTAGTGTTAAGGTCGAAATGTACTCTCATTGGGATATCTATTTTTTCTACAAGTATATTTGCTAAGTCTACATCTACTCTATCCGGTCTGTAAATATCTGGTTGATTTTCGTCAAATAAATATATTTGGCTTAACTCATATTTAGCTTTATCAAAATAATTAAATAATTCTCTTAAATTGCTTACTTTTATATTTCTGCATCTGTTGAAGACGTCGCTGTACGTTGTTCTCGGCTTGTAATACTTCATTAGTTTGGCTTTAACTTCATTCCATGTTGTGTTCGAACCCGATTCTCTGATATAACTTCCGACTTCACCACTTATTTTCTCGTTGATTATGATCGCCATTATTAAATTCGTTAACTGAAGATTATTATCTGGGCATAAGGCGAATACTGCTTCCACTGATTTTATAAAGGCATTGACGTCATGGTTGTTGTCCAGAACTTTCAGTTGCCTAAACTGTGTTATAATTTCTTTAGGGGTTAACAGGTATTCATGAACTTCCTGCCGTTGCAATATTCCCAGTTGTGTTCTCAACTGATTTATTATCTCTTCTTGGGCCCCAATTACTTGTGCCATTTGTGTTTCATTGGCTGGTTGTGCCAAATCTCTGTTTGCGTCAAATCTGCTCATTTTTGTAGGCTTTTGTTTTATTATTCACTTCACTTTTTAACTTAAAAAAAATTTTGAACGCTTTTATTCTTTAGAATAAATGTGTTTTCTAACTTTAGTTCGAGTTTAAAATTTATTTTATTAAAACTTCAGTTTTAAATACAGTTTCTTTTGAAAAAAAGAATTAAACTTTAGTTTAGATAGCTCACTTTGTTTCACTTTACTAAAACTTTAGTTTTAATTAGAGTTTCTTTTGAAAAAATTAAACTTTAGTTTAAATAGTTCACTTTGTTTCACTTTACTAAAACTTTAGTTTTAATTAGAGGTTCTTTCTTGGTAAAAGTTCTTAAGAATTTTACCCCTCGACTGCGCCAATTACGTTGTTAAAAGAAAAAAAACTGGTTCCTTTGAGTTCTGATATTCAACTGCCTTTTCTTTATTCATTCATCTTATTTTTAAGTACAATTTTCTTAAAATCTAAAACTTATTCCTATGGTGAAAAAAATATGTTGATCAAACAAAATTGATCGTAAAAATTTCTTTATGTCAATTTTGTTTGGTCATTCATTTTTTTTTGTTCAACGAAAATTGTAAACACAAATTGGTTTTTGATTATTGATTCATAATTTGTATTTCAATTGTCGTTGCCCTTTCTTAAATCGTAAAAATTAATGAATGAATTTAGGAGAATCAAATTTCAACAAAAAATTAATTTAAAAGAAAGAAAAACATAAGCATTTTATTTTACTTGTGTCAACGACACTCTGAAAGTGTCGTTGACTTAATTTGTATTTTGTTTACTGTATTTGGCTATGATTGAGTTAATGTCTACGAGGGGTGGTTGTGGAAGTATATACGTAACTTGCGCGCTGATATTTCTTCATATACCTTGTAACGCAGTTTACTTTCCCAGCTGAGGTATGACTCGGTCTGTCCAGGGTCAATTCGAAGGTCTGCTTCCTTTGAAATGAAACACGGGATGTTTTCGTGTATGTTCGTTTACAATAATTTTAGCAAAGCTTTACGAAACCTTAATCTACGTAAAATACTTAAATCTACGACGGCTATCTGATGGTTCTGCGCAGCTGCAAGCGTGAACGGAGGCTGGTGGTGGGCTGGACTGCAGAGGTTTCGGGGGTGCACGGCTGTGGTGCTGGACTGCGGCTGGACGGTTACGATCTGGTAAAGAGACTGGTGCGTGGTTCTAGATATTAGGAGTTAGTTGACCGATGGGTTCGGCTGATTAACTACGGTTACGAATACCAACGAAATGCGGAGGCGCCGGTGTTCGGGCAAAATACGGGTTCGGATCAAGTCGGCTACCAACGAAATTCGGAGGCGCTGGCGGTCGGCTCAATACGACTAACTACGTTTACGAATACCAACGAAATGCGGAGGCGCTGGTGTTCGGGCAAAATACGGGTTCGGATCAAGTCGGCTACCAACGAAATTCGGAGGCGCTGGCGGTCGGCTCAATACGACTAACTACGTTTACGAATACCAACGAAATGCGGAGGCGCTGCTGTTCGGGCAAAATACGGGTTCGGATCAAGTCGGCTACCAACGAAATTCGGAGGCGCTGGCGGTCTGCTCAATACGACTAGGTACGGTTAAATACTACAAGCTACTAAGAGTAAACACTGGGGTTAGCAGTTTTGTATTAGTTAGATTCAATTTAAAAAAAAAACAATAATTTTGTTTTTATTAATTTTCTTAAATCTTTCTTTATTGACTCCACGAATAGGAATGATTTTAGTTTTCAAATTTCTTAATTATAAATACAAAAATGTTAAGTTTACAAATTACAAAAATGATTAGTATACAATTTATTACAAACAAAGCAAACTGCACTTATAAATTCTTAAGAAGTATTTCTTAAGATTCTAAAAGTTCACTGACCAATTTAATTATAAGATTTTGGGTAGCTAATCATTCTTAAGAAATTGATATTCTTCAATAAACAATAAAATAACTTCATGTTATATAAATGTACGAATGTTTGTGTACAATGTTGTATACGAACATTCGTATCGAATAAAAAATGTAACAATTTCAAGTGTATAGTATACATATGTGTACATATGGATGTTTGTTTTAATTTTGTGGATACGTTAATATTTATTTGTAAGCAAAAATTAAATTAAATAGGTTTGTATTTTTATATGTATGTACATATGTATGTATGTATATATGTATGTTTATTTATATTATTATTTTATGTGATGGTACTGTGGATATCGTAACTGTTAGCATCAGTTTCTCCTCTCTTTCTTTCGAAAAAAACCTTGTATATTTGTTCAAAAATAAAATAAACTAAATGAGACATATACAGTTAAAAAGTTATTTAAGTAAACAGAAAGGGTATTCACAGTAGTAAGGAAAATAGTAAGGGTATTCAAGGTGTGGGGTTACTTATATTTTATGATGTTAGTATTAAATGTATATATATATATAGGGTTAGTTTGTAACGGCACGTTACAGTCCCCCCTTCTTTAAATAAAAAAAATATTGTGCACTGGGCGAGTTTCGACCGGAGGTCTGCACTACCCGAAGGTAACATTTACCAGAGTGAGATTCGCTCTGGCTCGGCCCGTTGCGCGAATTTTTTTTTTTTTTATAGTAATAAAAAACCCAAAATTCAGTTATATATAATGAATAATAATAAAATTTCCAATGCGAGGTGATAGTAATAATAATATATAAAAATAATAATAATTTCCTATGCGAGGTGTAATAATAATATATAATAATAGATAATAATATATAATAATTGTTCAATCAAAGGCTCGTTTGCCTCGTTAAACTAGTACTATAGTTGTTATCTAGGTGGTACATCAAGATAACTATGTTGTTGGTTTTTTTTGTTTTAATCTTCGTCAAGGTGGTACACCAAGATGAAGGAAATTAAAAGATGACGTGTTGGCTTGACTGCTTTCTACCAAAGAGAGCGTTCTTTATTTAAAACTTAAAATATTTATATACTAAATTTATTTACAAATACAAAAGAAACTTAAAATTAAATTAAAAACAAAATTATATTAAAAACAGAAAAGTAAGCAAATTTACAAATTTTTTATTTCCCACCGTTGGTTAATGCAACAGTAAGCAAACTTACATGTGTCAGAAATCGTTCATTCTTCTGCTGCACAAATTTTTATTTCCCACCGCTGTTCAATGCAAACGATATTGAGTTTCGTACTGTCTGACTGGTAATTTGAATATGCACGTGTAAATTTTTATTTTGTTTATTTAGTCTGTGCCATCAATTATGCTGACGTATGAATTCTCACGATTTGCTTGGCCATAATGTGGGAACAAAAATAGAGAACAAAAAAAGGGAAATTTAATTCTATTGGAGATTAATTTTATTTTGTTGCTAAAATAAAATAATCTAAAGAATTAACATATTGCGCCCCCTGGGGTGATCTTAGCGCAAATGAACGATTTCTGGCAAATTATGAAAAGAAAAAAAATATGTTGGGATCAAGCTGTTGGATCCAAAGAAATGTTCCAGTTCGACCTCGGAGTTAGTTGTGGTGCTGCAGGGTGCGTGTTGGCTCTTTTCTTCAGTATCCGTTTTATTAGCAGGATAATTATCCCTATGACAATAAGAGCTAGTCCTGTGTAGCTGACTGTCAAAGCGTGTAAGGGATGATTAGATGTTGTTACTGGTAGTTCTCGTAGTTGAGACCTTTCTTCTGCCTGCAATCTATTTATGTCGTCAATACTCGACCTATATGGCAATGGCTCCGTCAGATTATTAATTTTCTGCATCAGATGGGAGAATGTCATTCCACTGCTTGTGAATGATTGAGTAAGCATGGATGTAATGATTTGGTGACCATGTATGGTGATTACATCGTTTTTCATTGTACATCCTGCTGATAGGGTGATTAACCCAGTCCCTTGCAATATTTGATAACCACTTCTCCCCTTGCACACTGTACTCAGTTTGAGTTGTTGGTTAGTTGCAAATAGCCACTGATTCCTTTTATATAATTGGTACCATACGTGGTTGTTTGCTATTACTTCCAGATTGCAACTTGAGTCAGATTCATTGTTGAATAATTGCATTTCACAGTTACCTATTGGTGCACCTTTGTAATAGGACGCTTGGATATTGGGACATAAAAACAAGTCGTTCTCAAGAGTGCTGCAGTCACGGAGTTTACTTTCATCCAGGGGGAAATATTCGTTACGGTGATCGTTGAGGGCCATCATTTTAGATGTCGGTATGACAGCAACTAAAGTATTATTTACTGGCTGTGGGACTGGCGTAATGTAAAAGAGATCATACTCATTTTGGTGCGCTAGTGGGACGAACAAGGTGCAAATAATGTGCTGGTTTGAAATTGCTGCATGAGCCTTTGCTATCCCGTATAACTGAATGATATCTGCCACTGGTAGTGTTAGATCGGCTGGGAGATTTGCCTTGATATTGTCAACTTCAGTTGCGAATTGTTTTGGAGTCAGCAGAACAGGGCTGATCCGACCATGATAAGTATCAGCTAACAAGGTAATCATAGACGTGTGCATTTTTTGTAAGTTATCCGCAATGATAATTAACTGGATGCTAAGAGATAATATAAGTTGCGATCGATGGTTGCTATCATAGTTGGTGAGGTTCATAAGTCTATTGATTTTTAAGTTGAGTTTTTCAAAATTATTTTTCGTATGAGCTTCAGTCTGCTTCATAAGATTAAAGTGGGGAACAGAATAGTCGCTGTAGTACAACGTTGCGAATAGCGGAGAGACCTGTAAAGAGTTAAAAACGGCAGTTTCAAAGTAGTGTCAAGAGAATACTAAGTTGTAGAAGTTGTTGCAGTAGAAGTTGATGCGCAAAGTTCAAAATTTTGAACTTTGTTGCGCTACAGAGCATTTTTCAACTTCAGCTACTACTACAACTACTTTATTCTGTTCCAGACCTAAGAGTAGAGTCGAGAAATGACGTTTGATTCCGCAACAGACCTTGCAATTGGGCTTCGTTATTTTTTATACAGTTGATCGTTTCGGTCATTTGTTCAGCATATTTTGAATCCAGCACACCGAATAAGGAATTCGCTACATTTCCAACGAAATCTATTGCTCCCCGTTTTCTCCTTTTTGCGAGGTTTTGTAGGCCACTTTCCATTTCGTCCTTGAAATTGTTAAAATGAGTTATTAGTCCGTTGCATTGAGTGTTAAGATGCGAGCCTTTACAGGCTTTCATCAAAGCAGTTGTGCCGGTAATTAGAAGATGCAATTCATTATGAAATGGTGCCAGTTCGAAGTATATAAGCAGTTTCCATTCTGATGTGATTGGCTTAATTTTTACCAATGTTTTCAAAATGTAACCCAGGATTGCTAGTGATCTGTGTATAAGTAACTTGTTGGCTTACCACTAGCGGAAAGAATAATGCTAGGAGCATTATCTGGCGTTATCTGGGCCTTGATTGTCAGCAGCAGGGGTTGGTGGTTCAAGAGGAAGAGGAGCTAATAAGTGAATTGCTCGCTTTATACAAAGATGCTGAGTCCACAAAAATCTTATTAAAATTATTAGTAATAAGGTTAATAACAATATAAAATATATAATAATATGAATATAAATACATAATTGAATAAAATTTTTAAACAAAACAAAGAAATACAAACAAACAAAACTACTTAGTATCAAATTTTGACAATTTATTTGTAAAACTTTTATTATCTTCGGCTTTAACATTATTTGCCTTTTTTCCATCCTCTGTTTTTAAATTTACTTCCAAATAAAAGCCTGCTATAAATATAAGAACAATTAGTAAACGTAACAATGAATTCCTTATAGTAAAGTAAAAATAATCAGCATAAAGGAAGCAAGCGTAAGCTATAAACTTGTTTTTATCTACAGTAGTCATAATTATAAATAAGGCAAGTATAACGTTTATAAACTTAACTTGCTCACCTGGTATAAATGTAGCCAGAATCACACACATCAATACTAATGTGACCTTATATAAATTAGTTTCCACTGTTTTAACTATCGTTTGCAGTACCTTACCCCCAAATGCCTTCTCATTTATTGTTTCGTTCACCCATGACATGTTATCGCCTTCAATAAATTCAATTTCTGTTAACAAAATAAAAGTGAAACCAATTATTGGTTATAACAATATAGGTTTGTTCATCAAATCATTTAGCAGAGTGTTTCAAATTCTTTCAACCTTCATAATTTCTATTTGTTTATATCTCTTTATAAATCCAAAATACACACCAAAAATTTTCAACCAAAACACTTTATACCACATTGGCCTCATTATCGATTGCTACCTTATAAAAGATTACCCAATAGTTTTCAACATAAATATTACCGTTTTCCGGAACCAGTAGCTCGTTATACTGTAGTTTAAGGAATCGCATCTGGTCAATAGGGTATTTTTGGAAAACTTTCCGTACTAAGCTAATATTTGCTACATTAGGTGGTCCTATATAGTCACCATCAGTAGTATTTACTATTATAACAAATACCTTATTCACGTTCCCCTCATATGATTCCAAAGCAAAAAGTTCCAAATTAAAATTTTTGTTATACACCAACCAAGCCTGAACTAGAGTAAAAAATTTGAACAAATCCATATCTACAAAAATATATATAAGAATAAACAAACCAAAACTACTTAATAACACCGGTAGCCGTTTTGACCGTAGCTGTCCAAACAACGATTACTTTACCAAGCCGCCATGTCATGACAGGTGTATTTTCTTTTATTATTGCAATAGTACCTATTTGAAGATTTGGAGACTTAGTTTGCCACTTGTTACGCTGCTGGAGTTCATTAAGGTATTCCTGAGACCATCGTTTCCAGAACTGATGTTTTACTCGAGATACTAGCTCCCATCGTTTTGCTAATGTTGTTGACGTTGATTGTGCAGTTGCATCCACTTGCGCTGTCAGCGGCTCTCCAATCAAGAAATGACCAGGTGTTAATGCGGCCTCATCATTCGGATCATTCGATTATGGTGCTATTGGTCTTGAGTTTAGGATCGCTTCAACCTCAATGACCACGGTCTCCAGTTCCTCATAAGTCAGGGATGCGTTTGCGATCTCTTTAACCAGAAGCCATTTGGCAGATTTAACTGCGGCTTCCCACAGTCCGCCGAAATGCTGGGCCCTCGGAGGTATAAAATGGAAGTTTATGTTTTTACTAGCACATTCTCGTTGTATTGTTTCTTGAGCCTTTGTAGCAAATAAAGCATCTGAAAACTCTGCTAGTTGATTGCGGGCTCCCACAAAGTTCGTTGCGTTGTCGCAATAAAGATTTTGACAGTTACCTCTACGACTTATAAATCTTTTAAGTGCCCCAATGAAAGCATCGGTTGTGAGGTCCGTTACTAATTCTAGATGAACCGCCTTCGTAGAAAAGCAACAGAAGACAGAGATGTACGCCTTTTGGGGTCGTTTTCCTCTAGTTTTAAAATGCACCCATATTGGGCCGCAAAAGTCGACTCCTGCATTGATGAAAGGCCTTGCTGGAGTCCCCTCGTCTCAGGCAAACTCCCCATGATTTGTTGAAGGAGCTTCGGTTTTGATCTTACGCAGTGGACGCATTTATGTACAGTTTCCCTTGCCAAGTATTTTCCTTTGATGGGCCAAAAGCGTTGTCTAACGTTTGCAAGGAGTGCACTAGGGCCGCAATGCTTATTTTCTCTGTGTATCGACTCGAAGATTAGTCTACTTATTGTGTCGTTATAGGGCAGGAGCATTGGATGTTTTGCATCGAAAGCTAGCGTAGATGCTTTTAACCTGCCTCCAACTCTTAAAACCTTGTTTTCATCTAAGAATGGTGACAGGCCTTTTATCTGACTTGAACCCTTGAGTTCTTTCGCCCTTTGCAATTGTTGTATGTCATTCTTGAAGTTTAACTGCTGTGTAGTTCGAACAATGATGATGAGGGCGTCGTGAAGCTCAAAAGGTGTAAGAGTCGGCCGACACTGTCGCTCTGCCTTGCTACTTTTGGCGTTTTTAATAAATCTCAGAACGTATCCCACGAATTTCGGTGGTTTATACTATGCAACGGGTTTTCATCATCCACCGAAACGAGTAAATTGTGAGGAGTCTGCTTCTTTTCAATTGTCGTAGCGTTCGACTCTCGGCAAAAAGTAGGTGTTCAATGGTTTTCGTTTCCATGAAGAAAAAATAGCCCGTACATCCATTGGGGTGATTGCTGTAACTGTTGTGGGTCCAGTCCTCTAGAAATTATATCTGCAGGGTTGTCTTTGGAACTCACATGCCGCCATTGTTCAGCTAATGTGCTTTCTTGTATTGAAGGTATGAAATGACGATGACCTGGAGTTTATCCACGATAACACGATTTTCGAGTCAGTCCAGTAGAATGTTGGTGTGGAATTCATGTTGATATCACGTTTAACCCTTGCAGCCAGGTTGGCTCCTAACTGAGCAGCACATAGTTCCAGCCTTGGCAACGTTTGCTGTTTAAGTGGAGCTACCCGAGACTTTGCGCATAGCAAGTATACAATCAGCGTTTTGTCTGGGAAGTATGTTCGGACATAGATTGCCGCTCCATATGCCTTCTCTGAAGCATCAGTAAATACATGAATTTGTGTTTTGTTGGCAACATCACCCTTATATATATGTCGATGAACTTGAAAGGTTTCAAGTTCATTAAGATTGCTTCGGAAATTTCGCCAGCGAGAGTCGAATTCCAAAGGAACCGCTTCGTCCCATGAGAGATTCAATGTCCACAACTCCTGTACAAACATTTTTGCCCTGACTACTACTGGAGACAACAGACCAAGGGGATCGAAAATGCGTGCCAAATCTGAGGTGACTGTCCTTTTGGTCACAGCCTTGATTGGTTGGATGTTGACCCTGATTTTGAGCTGGTCGCATTTGGGAAGCCAAGCCAATCCTAATGTTTTAGTGTAGTCGGATTCGTCTGTGGACAAGTCCAGGCTGACTTCTTGATCATATTCAGGGATATTGCGGAGCAGTTGAGTATGATTGGCGCACCACTTCCGTAGATGAAATCCGTACATTGCCATGACTTGTTGCAGTTGGCGTTGAGTTTCTATTGCTACGTTCAAGTTTTCTGCTCAACCCAATCCATCGTCAACATAAAAATTCTTCTCCAAAAAGCTTGCTGCCAAAGGGAAGTGCATCTTATTATCATGGATAATTTCTTTTAAGCATCGGATTGCTAGGTATGGCGCTGGCTTGGTTCCATAAGTGACGGTATTTAATTTGAAATAGCTAATGGGCTCAGTGACATTTTTTCGCCACAGGATTATCTGGTATTGCCTGTCCTTTGGATGGATCGATATTTGGCGATACATTTTTTCAATATCTGTCGTGAACACAAAACGCGGCAGCCGAAAACGTAGCAAAACCGTAAACAGCTCATTTTGTAGTGGTGGTCCGGTGTGCAGAATATCATTCAAATATTTTCCTGACGATGTTTTTGCTGAAGCGTCGAATACCGCTCGCAGTTTGGTGGTGCTGCTCCCAGGCCGCAGCACGCAGTGGTGAGGAATGAAATATTTAGACCCCTTTACGTCGTCTATGCTGATTTTCGTCATGTGACTTAAATTTTCATAGTCACTCATGAACTGTGTGTATTGTTCCTTTAAAGAAACGTCTTTCGATAATCGTCGTTCCAATGAGAGAAATCGATTAAAAGCAATGCTATGTGAGTCTCCCAAGGCAGATGTTTCTGTACAAAACGGAAGTCGTAATTAAAGCTAAAAGATATTTTGAAAACATTTTTGGACATGTGTATCCAAAAATGAGTGATGATTGGAGAAAAAATATTCGAAAAGACGGAAAAAATTGGAATGCTGGTAATAAAGCTTATGCAGATAGGCAAAAAGAATTAGCAAAAAAAAGAAGATTAGAACATACATCTGAGAACGAAACTAACGTTGAAAGACCTTCTACAAGTGCTCAAGCTGCTAGAAGTAGTACACCATTTAGTGAAGATACTATTTTAAAAGATTTATTTGAAAGTCAAATACAATCTCCTGTACAACAACATAATATATCAACCAGCATGGATGTCGATATAGTTGCTGATGATAATAATAATAATGTTACTAAAGGGTCTTCTGTAGTAAATACAGGTTCTCCGGTTATCGTAAATTTTCCGAAAGAATTGGGTTCTTTAAAAACAAGGATTTTATATAATAAAGAATTTGTATTTACTTCTTGGGCTAATGCATATAATATGTTAACACCTTTAGTAGAAGATAAAGCTGCTGAAGGTATGCGTTTAATAACAACCCCACTAGCATGTATTCCATTAAATATGTTATGTGTTTATATGTCAAAAGCACAATATGATAATTTGCCAAATAATAGCAAGGCTATAGCTGCATATTGTAAAATAACGCCTATTGGTTATAAAGTTTCATTTGCCACAGGTCAATCTACATCAATGATGGCAAATAGTACTCATTCTATTTTTGGAATTAGTTCAGTTGGATTGAATACAAATATAATAGGTACACATCGAAAATTAACAGAAAGAGATGCAACTAATCCTATGATTGCTAATAATTATACAGATTGTAAATTCTCTGATATAGAAAGTAGATTATGGGGAACAAATTCATCTAGTACAACTATAGTTTCAAATGATGAAATGCCATTTATTGCTGGTCCTCATCGTCAGTGTCCTCTTTATTGGTTAACATATCATCACAGAACTATTACTGGATTTCAAAGTTTAAGAGAACATTTAACCGAATTTGATCTTTTGTCTACAATAAATACACCAGTTATTGAATATATGCATAAATTTGCAAATGGAACTTTAAAACACGTTGAATTTATTTTCCCTGAAGAAGTTGATGTAGCAAAAGATAAATCAACACAATCATATGGACCATACAATTTAAGATATAGAGGACCACAATTCAAAACTTCAATTGTAACAAATAGAAAAGGAAAAGTCCAAAAATTAGAAATTGCTGCATCAACTAATAATTTGAAACCTCGTACTTATTATGGTTATGATCATGAAATTGAAAAATATGACATGTCAACTATTTATCAAGATTCGAATAGAAATGCTAAAAGAATTCAACCATTAGCTTATGTTGGAGTACAGCCTATACTTGCTAATACACCAGGAAGTACAACTGATTATA
The DNA here is from genome assembly GCA_949318255.1 of Pollenia labialis. Taxonomy (NCBI): domain Eukaryota; kingdom Metazoa; phylum Arthropoda; class Insecta; order Diptera; family Polleniidae; genus Pollenia; species Pollenia labialis. The sequence continues at coordinate 26,245,840 of OX439141.1, read as the reverse complement.
CTAATTGTCAAGCTATCTGGAAAATAGAAACAAAACTTGAAGTTGATATAGACTTGGGCACTGAATATACTTATACTAATAAAAGATCACTTCGTTATTTTAATCAATTTTCAACTGATATTAAAAAAGCTGCAGAATCATTAACAGAATTAACTATTTTAGATTTATATGTTGAATAATAAATAAAGCAATTAAATTTGAATAATATATATATATTTTGTTTATTGATTATTATTTATATTTTTAAGTAAATTGTATTTTAAAAAGAGTAAGTATAAAGATAAAGGATTGATTTCTTTCTCCCAATCTTTTAGAAATGTTGCAGTATTCCATGTAAAATAATAGATTCGGGAATTAAAAACATCACTTTTTGGGAATACATGTCTGTTGGTTGTGACAATTATTGGCGTTTTGCCTATTATCCCAAAGTCTTGATGTTTGATGTTTGCTGGGGTCTCATCTCCACTAAAAAGCATTTTAAGGGACTCTAATGCTGAAGGTTCGAATGAAGGTTCATCCCAGTGTAAAATTCTCTTATTTATGCAATTATTAAAAGGAAATTGCGAATAACGGCTCATATTTAAAATCTAAAAAATAGAAATAAAGTTAATTTATATTTAATTACTATTAATATAAGATATTACCTGTCCATACGATATTAAGGCAGTTTTAATAAATTTTGCAAACAACGTTTTCCCTGCAGATACTGTCCCAACTATACAGATACAATTTTTCTTAGATGTTGATCTGTTTAAGATGTTGTATAAAATTGTAATAAACGATTTTATTTCATCTTCATCATAATTAAATTGAAAGTTTAAAAGATCTGAAATTTTTTCTATTGATTCTTCTGTGTTGTAATACTTTGTATCAAAATCTCCATCTAGACAAGAAAAAATTGGAGTGGCATTTTTAAGAATTTCATACAATTCTTCTAGCGTTTTTATGTGTATCCAACGATCGTAAGCATCAATTGCCTCTTTAAACTCTCTATGACTTCTAGAAATAAGGTAAAGTGTTGGTTCGTTAATCCACTGAACAGATTGTGGGGCGTTGTTTGCAGGAGAAGGGAGGTTTACTTTAAACCACTGTAATATGGTATGGGCCGTGGGTCCTCTTCTACATAATTTGGACTTTGTTGGATTAACAGTTCCGACGCGTTTACCAGCTTTTGAAGAGCTTTCATGGCTGTCCCGTCGTGGTGGTCTACTACAACTTGGATACGCCTCTTGGCATGCATCCACCATTTCTCTGAATTGAGTGATTTCAGATCCGATTTCCGATAAATTTTCAATTGAACTAGACAATCTCCAGGTTTGTCTCCCGACTTTGATTTGAACAAGGTCCCGCTCCTCTGAAGACAAGTATATTGTGAGATGTTTGATATACTCTTCAGTGAGCTCGGTTGTCCATTTCCCATATTTAGATCCACGTCGGGATTTAACAGGGATTCCATGCAAGATTGCGCACCTACACTGGGAATTGTAGTAGTTGCAGTCGTGCACAAAATGGAGGTGTTCCCAGTTTGATTTGTAATGTTTTGAGAGCATGAAGAATCCTCCAGAGTATGTTCGTCCTCGATCTTCAATGATTGAAGCATACTTGCTAAGTTCTTCCATAGATCCCTGTACAATGTCGTGCAGTATGCGTTTCCTTTTGCCCACTCGCAAAACGGATCGCACAATTGTTCCCAGCTTGGATAAATATTCAGAATTTTCTCTAGTTCTTCCTTCGTTATTGCTATCAACCCACTCTTGAATAGACTTGGGTATTGGGATGGATCTACTGATAGATTCCAATCCTGATCCCATAGAGTCTGTTTCTTCATTTCGATCTCCTCCTCGGTAAGTGTTGAAAGAATCGATAAGTGGAATAATAACGCTGCTGCAAGCTCCCCCAGCATGCGATCCATCATCCTCCAGCAGGCAAAATGAACCCGCCGAATTACTTTTGTTTGGGCTGTCCATATTTCAAAACAACGTTTAGGAGTATCAAATTTTTTTTGCAAAACTTGATATGTATTTAAAATCGACAAATCACACGACATATTATAATTTTTTAATGAAGAGGTGATTCTGTTGTAGTAGTTTTTAATAAATTGTTAATATTTTTTAGCAAATGTTCACTTGAATTTAAAATTTCATATGATGAAACTATAATAGAAGCAATTACAATCAATATTACAATTATTACAAAAATTAAAATATTTTGAATTAAACCTTCCATTAAACCTTCCATCTTTGTTACGTGTGGTGTGCTGATTAAAGTGTGCCTCACATTGCGCGTCATATGGTGAAAGTGGTTGTTGCGAGCTCTCGATCTCTTCAAGTTTCCAAAATCGTTCGATAGCCATATTCATTTTATCATCTTCAGTCAATACCCCACATATTGCTGGTGATAGTTGTTGACTGGAGACCTTTCCTGATACGATCCAGCCAAAGGCTGTATTTTGCAGCACTGGAAGGTCATCAGCCAGTTTAATTTGTCCAATAGAAGTAATTGATGATAATATTCCGCTCCTAGCAAAATGTCGATTTTGTCTGGACGATTGAAAGTTGGGTCTGCCAAAGTCACATTGTTGGGAATTGACCACTTATCGATGTTTAGGAGTTGAGCAGGTTGAGGAGAAATTATTTGTGGCAACACAAACGCCTCCAATCGTGCTGAAAAATTGTTGAGTCGAGATTGTAGTGTAATGTTGACTCTGTGTTGAACCTTGGTCCTGTTTTTTCCAATGCCATTAATGGAGATAGCAGTAGCCCTTGCTGGGAGTCCAAGCCGCGTTACTAATCGTGATGAGGTTGACTTGCGATCCCGAGTCAAGAATTGCCTTGCATTCAGTTTCCAAGCCGTTTGCCTTAACATTTACCAATGCCGTTCCTAGCAAAACATAGGGTCGTTGGACTGTAGAGCTTACTGTCACACTGGCAGCTTCTATTATTGGTGTAGTGACAAGAGAGGTCGCGTTTTCTGCTGGTTCAGTACAAGGCGTCGTTGATGTCGAAGGTTTCTGCGGTTCTTTGGTTGAATTAGTAACCTTCTTAGCAGAGTTACTTCGCTTTGTGGATGTTAAATTATTTTGTGGAGGTTGGTCCAAATGGACTAAGGTGTGGTGCATTTTCCCGCATTTTTGGCAGCGGCCTGAAGCGGTACACCTTTTCGTAGGATGAGTATTGTAGAAGCAGTTTACGCATAATTTGTGCTTCTGTGCTAGGTTAAGACGGTTTGCTGGGCTAAGCATTATGAATTTCTTGCATCTGTATAAAGGGTGAAATTCTCGCTTGCAGACTATGCATTGGTGGAATTCGCGATGGGGTTGAGCGGTAAGCGTGCAAGTTTTAACATTGTGGACAGAAGTTTTCTCTTTATGTCCCATTGCCTCAAGCGTGTGGAAATAGTTCTCAAGGAAAGTGAGAAAGTGGCTGATGGTTTGTAATTCCTTCGGGTTGGAGATGGATTGTTCATATTGAGTATGAATTGTTTTGTCCACCTTCTTAACCAAGAGATATAGTAGAAGGGGATCCCACGAGACAATCTGGATTCCTAAATTAGAGAGGGCCGCCAAACATTCTTTGGTTGTGTCGTGCAAGCGCTTAATGGCACTTAATGTGCAGGCGCCAGATGGTTGGTCGACTAGCCTCTGAACTGCTGTTGCCACCATAATTCTCTTATTATTATAGCGGTCTTCCAGCAACTGCCATGCCGCTTGGTAATTTTCTTCAGTTTCCGCAAGATGATTTATTAAATTTGCTGCTTCACCAAAGACGTTGGTTTTTAAGTACCACATCTTATGAGCGTTAGACATCCTTTGCTCATGAACAATCCTTTTGAAGAGGTCGGAAAAGTACGTCCACTTCATGTAATCACCATCAAATTTGGTGATGGCGATCGTGGGTAATGATAAGGCGGCTGGTCTAGCAATAATTTCCTTGGTTGAGATTTGGGATTTTATGTTGGCACTTGCTAGCTGAATAATTGGGACTTTGAGCTGGCCACTTCATCAACTCAAATTTTTGTCCAGAGAGCCATTCCGTCACTATTTTGGATGTGTGCTTAGGGTCGCCATCCTGTTGAAAAATTACTTCTTCTTCCGGATAGGCGCTCCTCTCTACAAAATCTGGAAGATGGGTCTGGAGAATTTTTAAATAATCTTCCTTCTTCATTATTCCCTCAATTTTTTGCAACGGACCAACGTGCCACCATGTAAAGCAACCCCATACCATTATGTTGCCGCCACCATGTTTAACTGTTTCTTTTACATGGTGTCTTTTAATAGATTCATGTGGTCGATGCCAGCAGTATTGTTTTTCGTCCGACTGAAAGCGATTAAATTTGGATTCGTCCGACCAGATAACACGCTTCCAATCTTCTGGTGACCAATCCTTGTGCTTTCTGGCGAACTTCAAACGGGCCTTTACATTTTTATCGGACAAAGCTGGTTTTTTTTTCTTGACGGCAGAAATAAATCCAATTCTGTGAAGCGCATTTCTTGCAGCCCAACGACTAACATTCTTTCCAATATCCAATGCAGCTTCCTTTGGAGTTAGGTTCTTATCTTTCCGCATTCTTGTTATCATCACACGTGAATTAAGTTAACAAGACCTTTCAAGTTTGAAGTTGTAAACGAATTAATAAATTTATTATTTTCTTTTCATTTTTTATAGTTAATTAGCTTAAAACAATTTAAATAAAACTAGAATACAATTTATGCTTACATTAAGAATAATTAAATTGGGTTAAAATAAAAAGAACTAAAATACAATTTAAATAAAACTAGAATACAATTTATGCTTACATTAAGAATAATTAATATTTAATATAATGCGGAAATTAATATTGCTGACGTCTAGGAAGTATGAACTTAATTTAAATTGGGTTAGGTTTAATAGTTATTTATGTGGTGTTGTTTATGCATTTTGGTTTGGGTGGTGATTGTTGTGTTAACTGTTGTTTACACGTTTTGGTTTAGGTGGTGGTGTTAACATAACTCCTCCCCCCTTAGAGTAGAGCGATGACCACAACGAATTTGTTGGTGGAAGAGCGACTTCAAAAGGTTTTGGGTAGTAATGAATTCTGGGGTTCCTCCAAAAGATGATTAGGCCAGTAATTGTTACTATGATGAAGACTAATGTAGTTATGGTGATGTTTCCTCTCAGGGTTGTGTCATTTCTTAGGTGGAGAATGTCAAGTTTGTTGGTGAAGCTGTAGTCCTTTAACTTTTCCAGGCTCAAAGTTTCGGTTATAAATGTAATATTTAATTTGTTAAGGCTTGGTGGGGTAACAAAAATTGAATCCCAATGAACTGATGGATTGTCTCGGTAAGTTGTACCTGCTATGGTGATGGAGCAATTTGAGTAATGAATAAGTGCAGTTCCCTTTATTGTGAAATTTTGTCTGCAAGTGGAAAATATTAATAGCTGTTCGATATTTATTAAAATTATGTAATTGTCTGCCGGCTGGAAGATATTTGAGACGTATCCCACGTCGTTTACAGGACAAATTGGTGGTTTGTCATTTAGAATTCTCCCAATGCATGCTGAGTTGATAACTTCTTCGAAGTCGTTTGATCTTTGGCAGTAGTAAGTATTCTCAATCTTTGGACAAATCTGTGTTAAGTACTGGAGGTTGTGTTTGTTGAAATTTACATAAGGTTTAGTTTTTATAATTTTTGTTTTGTTGATTGGAAGAGGAATGAGGTGGTAAAGTGTGTTTGTTTCATTAGCAAAATTCGGCAATTTAACATTAAAAATCAAGTTGTTTTTATTATAGTAAGCTTGAAGTTCTAAGAGTTCGTATAAATGTTCATCTGAAATTAAGTTGATATTTTGGGAAGTCAAATGGTCTCGTATTTCATCTAATTCGTCTGGTTGAAGGATAAGTTTTGAAATAATGCCTACTTTAGCTAACATAACAGCTTCTATTATATCTGAAATGTGATCTGTCAGTAAGTCTATGTTGTAATCGAGTTGATTCATGTATTGAAGTTCCTCTAAGGCATTTGTTTCTTTTTGAATATTGTTGGTAGTTTCAAATGAAAGTTTTCTCAAAAATTCTGTTATAGTTTCTTGTTGTCTGTTTATGTGTTCTGTTAAATTCTTAAATCTTTGTGCCATTTGAGTATTTATAATTTTTTGATTTTGCATTAGATTCTTTGAATTTAAAGTTACATTTTTCAGTTCTTGGAGTTCTCTGTCTATAGTTTCTGCGTCGTTTGTGTCCATGTTTCCTGTTATTAATTTGATTGCGGAACCTATACCGTTAAATAAGCCTCGTTTTTTGCGTCTGTATGGGCTAAGAGTCTGTAATTTGTTTTCCAGTGCTTTTAGTTTTAATTTGCAAATTTTAGTTGCATCTTTTAGTACGCTGTGCTTTTCGAATAAGTTTATGATGCCGGATAGTTCTGACGTTTGTGTATTATAGTTGTTCAAGTCTATTACATGTATTAGGTTAAAATAGCTTTCAATGGTTCTTGCTTGACCAATTTTTAAAGCAATCATATTTTGGTCTTTATCGAATTTCTGTATTTCTAAAATTTGTCCGAGTACAAGGGGTATGCTGTGAGAAAAGAAAGTGTGTGAATTTGATTATTTTCGTTTTCTTAATTTCATTTTTGATTTATGAAGTTTTTTATTATTTGTAGTTTGAATAGTAACACCGTTGTCTTTTAACACCTTTTGTTTGGAAAATCGAGGGGTTAATTTGTTACGTCTACATTCTTTTCTATATATACTCTCGTTTTGCTCTTTATTTTCGGGTGAATTTCTTGTTTTATTAAGTTTATTTATGTTTTTTAATTTGGCTTTCCTTACTTTTTCCTGTACGGTTGGGTATAGAATTTCTTTGAATTCATTAAGTTTGGTTAAGTACTCGTGCTCGTTATTAAATTTTATATAATTTGAAAAGTTGTATGGTCTTCCAAAAAATAGTTCGTGTGGCGTAAATTTGGTGGAAGAATGAATTGTGTTATTGTAAGTCAGGAAAGTTTCGTCTAGTATTTCGTCATGGTCTGTCTGTAGTTTTTTTGAATTTCTGTCAAAATCGAATGGAGTCTTTCTACTGGAGAGTTACTGCTTGATTGTTGGAAAGATGTAAAATGGAGTTCAATTTCATATTGTTTGCAAAAATCTTTGAAAATATTTGAAGTAAATTCAGTACCTTGATCACAGACTATTTTTTTTGGTATCCCTAAGAGGTTCATAAAGGACTTTAATGATTTAAGTACACATAAACTCGTTCTTGAAGGTAAAGTATATCCAGTCGCATACCTGGAAAATTTATCAATAATAGTTAAGATACATTTACCGTTTACGGTATATATATCAATATGTAAAATTTGGAGTGGTATGTTTGGGGTTTCTGTCAGTTGAAAATTAAGTTTTGGAGGGTGTCTGTTATATTTCAAGGTATTACAGGTTTCGCAATTGTTTAATGTTTTATTTACAACGGTCTGCATGAGAGGAAAATAATATTGTCTTTTGAGATATTCATAGGTTTCGGTAATGCCTCTATGGTTTCTATTTTCATGACAATTTCGTATAAGTTCCACCTGTTTGTCTTCGTCCGTTATATCTATTAGAATTTTGGTGCAGCGTACAACACGAAATTGTTTTGCATTTGCGAAATATTCTGAATATACTTGTTGCACCATTTTAAACGTAATGTCATCCGAAAATATTGCTGTAAGTTTACCTGGTGGAATAAATTTTTTGAATATTTGCGTTAAGGTATCTTGAGAGAAGTGCTTTTCTTTAATAGTTCGACGTTGTTTGTTTCTAAAAATTGTTTGGACGGTCATTTTAGGCTCCTCATTTGATTTCTCTAGGATAAGCTGTAAGTTAAATTCATTTAGAGGTTTCTCCGAAATACCAATCCCATCATTTAGATTTTCGTCGCTTGAATGAATTGTGGATACTTGACTTGACGTATTCATATTGACGTCGATAACATTACTACTATCTATTTTGATTCTACTCAATGCGCCTGCATTACTATTTAACGTTTCCTTTTTATAGACTATTTCATAGTCGAATTCCTCGAGTTTGAGGCGCCATCTAACTAGTTTTGAGTTAGGTTCCTTTAGACTCATTAACCATGTCAAAGGTCTGTGATCAGTGACTATTTGGAACTTACGACCGAAAAGGTAAGGCTGAAAATATTTAGTAGCCCATACAATTGCCAGTAACTCTTTTTCGATTGTTGAGTAATTTATCTCGCTTTCGGAAAGAGTCCTGCTTGCGTAACAAATAGGTCTGTCGCTCCCTGTACGACCTTGGGAGAGAACAGCTCCTAATGCAATGTTACTGGCATCTGTTGTGAGAATGAATGGTTTTGTGAAATCGGGATATTGTAATAATGGGTCATTCATCAAAATGTTCCTAGTTGTCTCAAAAGCTTTTACGTAATTTTCATTTAAATTTATTGTTCTTCCTTTTTTTAAACACTCGGTTATGGGTTTTGTAAGTTTGGCTAGGTTGAAGGGATATCACCATTTGATGGTAATGTTATAACATCCACAATATTAATCTCCTTATTTGCAATTGTAATCGGGTTTGGTGTGCTTGCATTTTCGTGGTAAGCCATATCGACTATTTGTTTGAGGGAGGTTTTCTCAGTATTAAAAACGTTGGTGCCAACTGCACCATCATCATTTCCAAGAAGTTGACTGGTTGAAGGGATATCACCATTTGATGACATATTAAGAAACTCCTTCTTTGATTTTGAAATCGGGTTTGGTGTGCTTGCATTTTCGTGTAAAACTCTTTCGAATATTGGGTTGGAGGTGGTTTCCTCAGTATTAAAAACGTTTGTGATTTTGGAAGTTTTCATGTGGTTTTTGCGATTGCTGCCAAGAAGACTGACGGTTAAAGCTATTTGAGTTTTGCGCAAATTCATTGTTATTTCCGAAATAAGGTTGTGTAGGGTAAATAGTCTGTCTACGAGGGTAGTTCAAATTGTCGAATTTCGGACGGATATATGAGTTGTTCTGTGGATATCTTTGATATGGTAAAGTTTGAAAGTTTTGTTTCCACTGAGGATATTTAGGTTTATCTGATCTCATATAATGGATATTTTGTTCCCTAATACAGTAATCAAGGGCTGTTGGTAATGAATTTGGCCTCATTGCTCTTATAGTGGAACCCATAGGTTCACGTAATCCTGATAAGAATGAATTTAAGCACATTTCAGCAAAAAGGTCTCTTTTTGCAATAATTACGTTTCTATCGGATTCATGAAGAGAGAGGTTATTGGACAAGGCCGATTGAATTTCCAAAATTTCACTGTAGAAATTTTCAAGGGGTTTGTTGTATTGTTTCAAGGCATGAAGGTCTCTAATAAGTGAAGTTTCAGTTCGCTTATCGGAGTAGTGAGAAATTAAATTTGTTTTTATTTCATCCCAGTTAAGGGAAGTTCCGTACATGTTCAAAACTTCATTTGCCTGTCCGTCTATTTTATTTCTTATGGCTCGTAAAAGTATTCGTCCTTGAGTTGTTTTGTCTGTTTCCTTCACATGAAACAGTATTTCCTCAACATTATTTATAAATTCGTAGAGTAGTCGTTGATTTCCGTCAAATTTTGGTAAGTTCTTTATTGCGTCTGGAATCCTAAGTGAATTGAAAATATCTAAACTTTTTTCTGTCGTTTGGGTCATTGTGAATTCGATTTCGGAAGTTTGTATGTTAAAGTCTATATTAAGGTTTTCGGGAATAGTGGTAAGGTTTCTTGATTTGAAAATGTTGGTATATGGGGTAAATCTAATTTTCTTACTCATTAAATGGACTAATCAGGACTCCGATTAAGTAGTCTGTAGAACTCAAACTTTAAAACACTTGATAAATATTTTATAGTCTTTTGCAAAATTTTATTTTAACTAAAAAAAAATTTAAATTTTGGATTTTCTTGCATTCTTTTGTATATGATTATTATTTTTATTTTTTTTTTATTATATATTTTTTTTTTCAATTTTCGGATTCTAATAAATTTTGTTTTATATATTTTCTTTTAAAAAAAGTTTTTTTTCATTATTATTTTTTTTTATTCTTTTAATTTTTTCTCATTTCCAATTTTTGTAAAAAAAATTTTTCTTGTGTATTTTCTCTTTAAACTTTGTATATAACTATCTTTTATTATTATTTTTTTTTTTTTTTTTTTAATTTAATTTTTTTTTTTTAATTTTCTGGGTGTTTTTTTTTTTTTTTTTTTAATAAAATATTTTCTTTTCATACATTTAACTTCATTTATATATTTTTATTAATTTATTTCTTAAACACAACACAGTACTTACAGTGTCCATGCGATACTTATTAACTTCATCTGAATTGTTGTTCTAGTTTTCTACTGCGTTTAGTTCGTTTCAACGTTGAAGGTTTTACAGGTTCCTTTTTGTTTTTCAGTAGCTAAGGGTCGATACCCACTCGGTTATTGCTCTTTTTTTTTTTTATGTACCTAGTGCCGATATTAATTCGACACCTGTAGAGGTAATTCAATATACCTTTGAATTCTCTACAACGGTGGTGAGCTTTTCGGTGAATTAACCTGGTGTCGATGTCACTTCGATACCCGTAAAAATAACTCTATTTTCTCTAGTTTTTTTTTTTTACAGCGGTTTTTATTAGTCACTATTACCGATCTACTGGTCTACCGACTGCGCCAATTAAGTTAACAAGACCTTTCAAGTTTGAAGTTGTAAACGAATTAATAAATTTATTATTTTCTTTTCATTTTTTATAGTTAATTAGCTTAAAACAATTTAAATAAAACTAGAATACAATTTATGCTTACATTAAGAATAATTAAATTGGGTTAAAATAAAAAGAACTAAAATACAATTTAAATAAAACTAGAATACAATTTATGCTTACATTAAGAATAATTAATATTTAATATAATGCGGAAATTAATATTGCTGACGTCTAGGAAGTATGAACTTAATTTAAATTGGGTTAGGTTTAATAGTTATTTATGTGGTGTTGTTTATGCATTTTGGTTTGGGTGGTGGTTGTTGTGTTAACTGTTGTTTACACGTTTTGGTTTAGGTGGTGGTGTTAACATAACTCGTGCCTCTGCATCAGAAATTAACTTCCTGCGACCAGGAATCGGTGTTTTATTCTGGACATTATTCCTTTTTTGTACTCTTATGATAACCGACTGACTTAATTGTTTCTGTTTAGCTATTTCCCTTGAAGAACAACCATTTTGTGTCATAGAGACAATATCATCCTCAATAGATTTTGGGAGTTTCCTCATTTTTTTGTTATTAAAAAATTGTATAATTATTATTTATTATATTGTGTTATTCCGACGAGCTTGACGTTATCAATAACTCAATAATTCTTTATATATTTTATTTTCATCATGAAATCCAAATAACAGATCAGTAACACAACAAAAACTTTGAAAAGTAACTGTAAATTACAACAAATTTCTTAATATTACAAAAGTGCATAAGTGAGTACATGCCGTTTTTTTTCTTTTTCGTTAAATTTTGTTTAAGTAATTGTTATTGTTTGGTCAAGTGTTATACCTCTATCAATGAAGAAGACAATAAAGAGTAAAACAAAAAAAATTATTTGATTTGCACTATTATTTTAAAAGTTATGCATTGTAAACGATTGTAAGTACTAACATGTACTCATTAAGGGGGTAATTTTGTTGTTCACTTCACCTTGCGTTGAGAAAATTTTGAATTTTTGAAAATTTAAAAAATTTTATATGAAAAATTTCTCAACGCAAGGTGAAGTGAACAACAAAATTACCCCCTTAAACTCCCCACTGTAGGAGTCGTCTAGGCAGGAAAAATCGTATGGCTTCTTCCTTGAAGCGGTCCCAGCTGTTGATTTGTTCTCGCTTGACCCGATACCACTGTAATGCTCAATTCTTCAGGATCTCCAGTAGGGAGAATAGCAAGCGACTACGGTCGCTTTCATTCTGCTAGCTCTTCTAGCCGTTCGATGAACTCCATCAAATTCTCGCCTCCGTCATATGTGAGGTCCCATCGCCGGATGGTAGCCATGACTTCTGAATCGCTTGGAGCATTCGGAGGAGGCTTCTCGGTACGAGGTACTGCAATGCTGACCGAGCCGAGTAGCGGCCTTCTCTCTTCTTCTAAGACTTCCTCCTCTAGTGCTCGCAAGAGGTTCTCCGATTAGGCTCGTTGTCGTTTCAGTCTTATCAGCTCGCTCAGTTTTCGACGCAGCTGGTTGACGGTGACGCCCTCGGTAACAGAGATGCCATGCTGACGGCAAACTTCCATCAGTTTCTCTTTTCGAAGTAGATAGATCCATCCGAGGGAGTCCGTTCGTAGATTGGTTGGAGTAGATGAGGTTTCGTTAATTTGGTTTTGGCCCGATCCAGTTCCGTTGGTGGTTTGGTGAGATGTTTTACCACTGGTTGCGGTTTTGGAATCGGGTCCCTGCTCGGGCGCCATTGTAACGCAGTTTACTTTCCCAGCTGAGGTATGACTCGGTCTGTCCAGGGTCAATTCGAAGGTCTGCTTCCTTCTAATGCCCTAGTGATTGTGAATGATGATGTCACGTCATCACGTTCGGCCTCGAATCCATATGCTCCTAGGATGGGGCTAGGTCCTCCCATCGTTTGTACATGTGCCGTCTCCGTCTGGATCATCGTCTGAATATACTGTTTCAAGAATACAACAGGTTTCCGAGTGAAGTTGGTCGATGGAGACTGGTATCTTGTCGTCCCTGGTCGCCTGTTAGTATTATACATCAGCTCGGTGGCGATAAAAGCGATGTCTGCGTACATGGACACAGTGACAGGAGGACCCGAGATAGTACAATAAGGGTCATGGATTATCATTGCAGCTAACCTTACAATGCTTCTAGTTTGGCCGAGGCCGAATGTGTGGGATAGGGTGGTAAAAGTGGCTGATGAATATTTCATCACAAGTTCACATAGTGCAGTCAAACCTCCTACATGAGGGGCTTTGGATTGTTCGATCATGCGAACAATTCCTTGGAAATTCGCTGCAGAAGCTAAATAATGATTAAATACAAGACCCATAATCTTGGTCTTGGGGGGAACATTGACTCCATGGAATAAGTTTCCATAATGGACCAATGTTTCACGAGATACTCGTTCTGCATCTGCCATGTTGGGCGAGTCTGTGACTAAGTTTGCCCATCTGCTCTCAAGCCATGCGTCTGTGTAGCTTGCTTTGGCTGCAGTAGCTATTTGGGTGAACATAGCCCTTGTCTGATCGATTACAGCGTCCTCACTAAACGAAGATAGAACTGAGAAGAAGCAGAGCAGTTCTAATTGGTCTAACTTGGACCATGCATCCGCAAGTGCAGACCCAGTCAGGGATCTCTTCACAGCAAGTTCCATTTCTGGACTCAGCCCTGGTAGTTGCATGCCACTGTCATTGTTCGTGTGACAAATTGTAGCCATCATTTGCTGCAATGCTTCTGAATACCCGGCGCTTAATGATAGTGGGAACATGTGTGCGCCTGAGGCATGCATCGAGGCAGATGACTTTAACCTCATCACACGGACCCAAGCATCCAAGGCATGTTGCACGGTGGCTACAGATGGGGGTGTAGCTAATAACTTCTTAATGATTTTCTCTCTAGCTGCGACAACTTCTGGTTTGGAGAATGTGGTACTTAGTGGGAGTGTCCACAAAGCAGTTAAAGCTAGATTAGCTAGTTAAAGATAGTAGAGCCTCTCTCATGTCTGTGTCTACTGACGCCCAGTCAGGATGATTGTCAAAGTAATGGCGCGCCATTGTCACTAAGCCCTTGGGTCCTATCCACCCATAGCATAATTCTCTTCCATCTTCCATCTCCGGCAGTCCACAATACGCTATCAGGAATAAATTGGCAGATTCTAAGGACTTATTGGTGTGCCCAGTTATCAATGCTCCAGTAAGGGGAGATTGCCCACATGCAACAGCTGCGACAGCACGTTGGCGGACTTGAGTTAAAAAGTTAGATATATTAGCCATAATAGTATAGTATTCAAATAACTAAGTTAACTCAAAATTACAAAAATTAATATAGATAATTATCCAAATGTTTTAAAACACTGATGTTGTTGATTTATAGGTCTCCCCTACTTTAAATAAAAAAATATTGTGCACTGGGCGAGTTTCGACCGGAGGTCTGCACTACCCGAAGGTAACATTTACCAGAGTGAGATTCGCTCTGGCTCGGCCCGTTGCGCGAATTTTTTTTTTTTTTTTTTTTTACGAATACTAACGCAATGCGGAGGCGCTGGTGTTCGGGCAAATACGATAAATACGGGCTCGGATCAAGTCGGCTACCAACGAAATTCGGAGGCGCTGGCGGTCGGCTTAATACGACTAACTACGGTTACGAATACCAACGAAATGCTGAGGCGCTGGTGTTCGGGCAAAATACGGGTTCGGATCAAGTCGGCTACCAACGAAATTCGGAGGCGCTGGCGGTCGGCTCAATACGACTAACTACGGTTACGAATACCAACGAAATGCGGAGGCGTTGGTGTTCGGGCAAAATACGGGTTCGGATCAAGTCGGCTACCAACGAAATTCGGAGGCGCTGGCGGTCGGCTCAATACGACTAACTACGGTTACGAATACCAACGAAATGCGGGAGCGCTGGCGTTCGGGAAAAATACGGGTTCGGATCAAGTATAATGAATACACTTTTATAGAATTTTGTTTTAAAAAATTTATTAATTAATTGGCGAACAGCCGCTTGTGCGACTGTTCTATTTTGCTTCACTTTACAGAATGTCCATACTTAAAATTACTTAAAATCTAAGTACTTAAGAATTTACTTATACTAAGGCATTTTTCAATAAACAAAGTATCATAAATATGATACATAAATATGATACTTTGTTCAATGCCACTTACAAATAATTTTAAGTCATTGTTGGGAATTAGCTAGTCAGCATAATCCCAACAATGAGTTTGGTGTGTGTGGACATTGTTGCTTCAACAAAGTGTGAAGCTCGTGTTACATACAGAAGGTATGGTAACAGCGACTAGTCAAACACACTACACCTCCCTTTTTCGGAAAAGAATAATCAATACGAATAATTGATTATTCTTTTATATATTACAAAAAAAATATATTACATATAGTTTTTCTTAACGTAGGGGGGGGGGGGGCTATTTGTCTAGTTCCTATAGCTTATACATTCCCTTCCCCTTTTTCTTTTTTTTTTTGAAGCATGGGAAAGAAAGAATTTCCCATGACCATTTTCAAATTGTAATAAGTAATAAAAAAATTAAAGGAAATTTTAGAATTTGTTAATTCTAACTTTGCTTATTATATTTGTATATAATAATATTTGTAAAAAAAATTTTACAATAAAATTGAATAAAATTTTTTTTGACTAAAATTAAAAAATCTAACTAAAAAAACTATTTATTATGCTCCAAATCGAGCAGAGGATTTACTACAGCAAATTAAATTGTATGCCCAAAACATACGTGTTCAAATATAATAGGTGGCCATTTCTTGTTTTAGTTAGGCAAAAGAAATGGTCAAAAGAAAACTAAAAAGAAAAAGTATTATTTAAAGTAATTTAAAATATTTTGTGGTTAATAATAAAAAAAATATGTGTATAAAATAAAAAAATGTTTTTTTTTTTTTTCAATTTTCTAACTGAGAGACTACGCGTCACAAGGGGACGCAGGATCGCCATATAATGAATACACTTTTATAGAATTTTGTTTTAATAAATTTATTAATAAATTGGCGAACACCCGCTTGTGCGACTGTTCTATTTTGCTTCACTTTACAGAATGTCCATACTTAAAATTACTTAAAATCTAAGTACTTAAGAATTTACTTATACTAAGGCATTTTTCAATAAACAAAGTATCATAAATATGATACTTTGTTCAATGCCACTTACAAATAATTTTAAGTCATTGTTGGGAATTAGCAAGTCAGCATAATCCCAACAATGAGTTTGGTGTGTGTGGACATTGTTGCTTCAACAAAGTGTGAAGCTCGTGTTACATACAGAAGGTATGGTAACAGCGACTAGAGTAAATACTGGGGTAACGAGCAAAACCTTGTCTATTTGTTCAAAAATAAAATAAACTAAATAAGACTTCTACAGTTAAAAAGTTATTTAAGTTAACAGTAAGGGTATTCACAGTAGTAAGGAAAATAGTAAGGGTATTCAAGGTGTGGGGTTACTTATATTTTATGATGTTAGTATTAAATGTATATAAATTGTGAGGACCAAAACTTGAAGTAATTTTGGCCACACGAAATAAAGTAATATTAGAGTAAAGAAAGAAAAGGAAATGGTGTTTTATTTAATGAGAGGAGAATGTCGCAGGGCCAACTCTGTTTATTTAATTTCAGGTTCCACACTTGAGCAGACAAAAACATAGCCAGCAGAAACAAAGAGTGCACGAGGAGAGAAATGAAGTGTTGAATAACGAGGCATAATCATACATGCACAGAGGCATGTGAACCAAGAGAAGCAGAACTGGTGAGAGGAATCTATACTCACCACAACCAATGAGAGTTGACTACAAAACTACAAATTATTGTCGGCGAACAGTATATAAACGGCAGCAGCAAATAATGTGTCTCTCTTTTTCTGTGTGAAGGCGATCTGATAGGAAGTGCGGACAACCGGTAAGGCAAGTGAATTTAAAGTACAGTGCTAGGGAAATATCTAAAAAGGGAAAAGTGATAGGGCATAACAAGACGGATTACATCCATCTTGACTCAGTTAGATTCTATAAGCAATCTCTGGGTGCGCTGCCACGACTCTAGACAGAGTCACATCCTTATTAGCCAGATGCCTCTTAGCGTATTGAGCCCTCTTCAGATGTTATTTAGAGCAGAGGTTATTAAAGATCTCCACCCCTCTTGCTGTCATCTTCTCTTTATATCTCGTGGCTATTGAGGTGCCTCGAGATAGAACAATTGCGATTAGAGTGCTTATTTCCCTCCCATAAACCTGCAAATCAGGCTCATAAGCCTTTAAAGCAGCCCTAATCACATCTGCGTTGAAGCCTACATAGGCAAACACGGATGCAGTGTCCATGACAATGGTGTCACTCAGGTGGACGGACATTAAATCCATCTCCATTTGACGGTAGGCCTCTTCCACCTCTCCAGAAAGAGCTGGGGACTCGTCAGCTGGTTGGAGCCACTCCCCTACAATGATGTTGTTGGCCATGTTTGTTGTAGCAAGCACTCGAGCAGGCAGAACTAAGTTGGAGCTATGAGGTGTAACTTGCCCACAGGAAATAAACTCTGCTTCAGAGCTGGAGCTACTGCTTGGTTCTTTTGTTGCAAGATCTAACTCAGTATCAGAGCTTGATGGCTCTGAATCGGGTCCTGTTATGGTTTTGTACACTAAAGTTCTAAAATAACAACGAAGATACTTAGCTAATTCAGAAGAACTTAACTGTCCTTTACCTATGGTAGTTGATGGTAAAGATGGCTGTTGGCCGGTAACTGCGGAGATTAAACGACAAAAGAGTTTTATAATAAGTTGATCACTGTAACCAAAGGGTACTGTGCTGGATGCTCCGTCAAAGTCGGAATGGATTAACCCCAATAGCTTGAAGACATGAGAATCTTTAGGATCTGGGTGAAACTCTAAAAGAGTGTCAGAGATGATTCCTACAAATAGGTAGTGATATTTAGCCTTGAATGAAATCTTGACTGTGATAAAGCAAAGAGCTGATTGAAAATTAGTTAAAACGTTTGGAACCGTCTATGTGTGTGAAACAGAAAGGGAAAAGTGTGAGGACCAAAACTTGAAGTAATTTTGGCCACACGAAATAAAGTAATATTAGAGTAAAGAAAGAAAAGGAAATGGTGTTTTATTTAATGAGCGGAGAATGTCGCAGGACCAACTCTGTTTATTTAATTTCAGGTTCCACACATGAGCAGACAAAAACATAGCCAGCAGAAACAAAGAGTGCACGAGGAGAGAAATGAAGTGTTGAATAACGAGGCATAATCATACATGCACAGAGACATGTGAACCAAGAGAAGCAGAACTGGTGAGAGAAATCTATACTCACCACAACCAATGAGAGTTGACTACAAAACTACAAATTATTGTCGGCGAACAGTATATAAACGGCAGCAGCAAATAATGTGTCTCTCTTTTTCTGTGTGAAGGCGATCTGATAGGAAGTGCGGACAACCGGTAAGGCAAGTGAATTTAAAGTACAGTGCTTGGGAAATAGCTAAAAAGGGAAAAGTGATAGGGCATAACAAGACGGATTACATCCATCTTGACTCAGTGGGATTACATCTAGCTGGGTAGGAGTTGTAGGAACAATAGGAGATACTTATCCATCTAACTCAGCAGGATCACATCTAGCTGAGGAGGAGGGATTAGGGCATAGCAAGACGGATTACATCCATCTTGACTCAGCGGGATTACATCTAGCTGGGTAGGCATAGCTAGGGCACTGGCTTAGGACTCAAGCCGTAGAGGTCGCTGTGGTTTACACCCAGCCACGTAGGGCACTAGGTAGAGCCGCGATCACATCCTACAGGTGGACAAGCTAGCTATCATAGGAGAAGCCAAAACCGGTCCGTGCGCCACGAGGTGAAGCTAAGAGGAAGTGGAATCAACCGTGAATTATAACTAAGAAACCAGTGGATTATAAATAATAAAGGAAAAATAGTGTAAATAAAGAAGTAAAGGCAGAAATTAAAACAAGGTGTTATTATTAAATTTATGTAAGAACCCTGGGCGAGCTGAGCATACCCCAGCTGCAAACCCGGGTAACCGGAGGTTCCTTACAATATATAGGGTTAGTTTGTAACGGCACGTTACAACCTGAACCGATTTATTGTTGCAATTTTTAATGCTATCTAGAGTTTTCGCTGCAGACCTAGTGCTTACGAGGAGTACATTGTTTATTTTTATTTCGTCGAATGTGATTCGGGATAATGCATCGGCCGTTACATTATCTTTGCCTTTTACATACTCGATTTCGAAATCATACTCTTCTAGGTCTAAGCGCACTCTAGATAGGTTAATGGTCGGTGGTCGGTTTGAACGATAAATTTCCTGCCATATACATATGGCCTAAAATAGTTTATTGCTCAATGTATGGCTAGTAGTTCTTGTTCTATAGTAGCTTTATTCGATTCACCCTGCGTAAATGATCTCGAAGCAAATGCTATCGGTAGTAACGTACCATTGTATTTTTGACTGAGTACAGCTCCGCATGCTAATTTACTAGCGTCGGTAGTTATGTAAAATGATATTGAAAAATCTGGGTACTGCAGTATTGGCGGGTTTATCAATTCATCTTTCAATTGATTAAATGAATAATTACATTCCTCCGTCCAATTGAAGACTACTTTTTTCTTAGATAAATTGTTTAAGGGTTTGCTAATGACAGCAAAATTTCTAATAAATTTTCTATAATAATTACAAAAAGCAACGAAACGTTTATTTTCGTCCTTATTTGTTGGTTTCGGGTAGTCTTTAATTGCATTATATTTGTTGCTGTCTGGCAAAATACCGTGGCTAGTACATTTGTGCCCCAGAAAGAATTTGCATTTATCGGGATGCAGCTTTAGATTAAATCTGCGATAAGTTTCAAAAACTTCCTGCAAGTTTTTATTCATATGCGCCCTTGAACAACCGACTACTATAATGTCGTCCATATATAGAAAAGCGCTCGATGGTCGGAGACCCGAAAACGCCATAGTCATCATTCTTTGAAATGCATTAGGTGAGACCTTCAACCCGAATGGTAATCTTTTAAACCGAAATACCACCTTGTCGGTTGAGAATGACGTAATGTCCCTGGAATTGGGCTCCAACTCAATTTGATGGAAACCGGACATAAGGTCCAGTGTCGAAAAATATTTGGCCCTACCTAACTGATCCAAAATATCATCAATACGGGGTAGAGGAAATTTGTCCGACAACAGTTTTTTGTTCACTTGACGAAAGTCGATTACCAACCGCCATCTTTTCTTTGTTGTTACAGGTAAGGATTTTTTAGGAACCAGTAAAATTGGGCTGTTATATGGTGAACAGGATGATTCCACCAAATCGTCCTTTATTAATTTTTCAACTTGGGCTGCTACCTCAGCTCTTTGCGATTCCGGAATTCTGTAGTTTTTGATATAAACCTGCGTTTCGTCGCATTTCCTCACCACCTGTTTATAGAAATTGTTTACGGAAATGGGTTCAGATTCCAGTCCAAAAACATCGGTATATTTTGACCATAAGTTAGTTAATTCAGTTTTTGCTATTTCTGGAAAATTTGTTGTTAATTTGTCCAGAATTTCCTGTGCTCTCTGTTGAGAGTCGTCTTTGTGCGGTAGCTTGATGATTTCGTATTGATCTAATTGCTCATAATTTAAATTTGGCATGTTTATCGTTTTGGTTGTGCTGGCGGTATTGACGAAACACCCCATTGGGTTTTTGAGATTTGTTATTGTGTTTGCAATAAAAACATCATCGTCAATCTGTTGATGTGGAATAAATACCGATTCATTACC
The DNA here is from genome assembly GCA_949318255.1 of Pollenia labialis. NCBI lineage: Eukaryota > Metazoa > Arthropoda > Insecta > Diptera > Polleniidae > Pollenia > Pollenia labialis. The sequence goes on along the minus strand of OX439141.1, from coordinate 26,225,375 downwards.
CGTTGCTAGCTGAACTTCTCTGACAACTTCTGACCTTGCCGGTAGCACGATAGTTCCGCTAGCCGGTCCTCCTAAAATTGGTAATTTGATCGCGCATTGCGACCTTGGTCTAATTATAAACTGGCCACAAGTTCTGCTATAATTTAATACACAATTGTACTTTCGTATGAAGTCGTTGCCTAGTATTCCATCACACGGAATTTGAAAGCCATATGGCACGACGTGTAATCTGTGTAATATGGGCTGTTCTGTCTTTCTACCAAAATTTAACGAAACGAGTGCTGTGCCTAAAGCTTGAATGCTGCCCTGCCCAATACCTTTAATTTTGCTCTTAATTGCTGTGTCTAGGGAATAAGTGATAAATTTGTTTTTAAGGAGGGAAATGTCTGCCCCGGTATCTATGAGAAAAATAATCTTGTTACTATCTGGAGTGAGTGAGTGTAAGCTCAACAAAACTACCCGAAGCTAAATTTAATGTGAAAATGTTGGGTTTAATGGTAGTTTCGTTATTAGTGAAATTGCTACTATTTACGTTTCTACCGGGTTTATATCCCCCAGCCCCTACTGTGCGATTTCGGAGTTTTTCGAAACCTCGACAGCTCTAACATTGTTTTGGCCCCTATGGTTATTACCGCGGTCATTCCTGTACCGATGGCCCCTATTGCTATTATTGCCGTTATTGTTATTGCGATTATTATTATAATAACCATTATTCCTATAAGAGCCATTATTGTTATTGCTAAATTGATTACCACCTCGTCCTCTTTGTCCGTGCCCGCCAGACCGGTTATACCGATCGTTACCTCCGTACCTGCTACAATATCTGCCGTTGTTGTTGGCACTTTAGTAGTGTAAGATATTCGGGATTTCAGGCCCTGTCTGTGAGCTGAGAAACTTAGTCACAACTTGCTCCACACTCTCAAATGTTCATGCCTCAATAATAAATTTCGTCCTATCAGAGTTCACGTTTTTTACTATGGCCTTTACTGTATTTCGAACAGTATATTTATTAGCAGTTTCCTTCGGAAGCCCTTCGGAAATGTAAGCGGACATTAATGACTTTGAAAGATTTTCTATTTCATGGGCAAAACTTGTGGTAGTTTTGTCCTTTTGCTTTGTTGCCATGAGTTTAACTACTAACATCTCAGCAGATTCACCTTTAATGGTTAACTTCAACTTACTAATAATACTTTGAATTGAGGTGAGGCTATTAATTGAAGCTCGTCTAGGTCCACTTATTTTAGTGTGAATTAACCGAATAGCCAACCCTTCATGCTTCCCCTTCACAGAATCAATGAGTGATAAAGCGTCTACAAATTTCTGTAAGTCTTCGTATTTGCCACTAAATTCCGGCAAAATCTTAGACGCTATGTCTATTAATTTGGATGGATCGGTAATTTTGAATAGTTCCTCGTTCTTTGAATATGATTCCTCTGCTATCGTTTTTAGTTCAACACTTTCTTCCGTTTCATCAATACCTCTAACTACCTCACAACCTAAGCTAATGGTACCTTAGTATTAATGTTATGCCTATGGAGAATTTTTATTAATTTATCCCTTAATGTATGAAAGACTATGTTTGCCTTTTCTCTGTGTGGGGTAGTGTACCTGTCGTAATTTCCATGCAATATGGCCCTAATGGAATTATAGTTTTTGATTAAACTTTGCAAGTGTTTCTCTAAAGTTTCCTGCTTTATTGGTCTAGACTGATTTAAACATTTATAAGATTGTTCAAATTGTATTTGAAAAGGGGTAAGGCTTTTTATGATACCTTCCCATTGCATAATTTATTAGCAAACAAGCAAGAAAAAAAAATTTTTTTTTAAACTTATATAAAACATTTAACTTACAACAATAACATTCTTAAATTTTATGCTTCGCATCACCGTCTTTGATTGAAATTAGTCCCAGGGTGTTGCTGCTTTCGACGTCGTCATTTTTGATGCTTACTTCTCCCCCTGTGGGTGTTTCGATTAAAGTTGAATTGTAGTTATTATATTTGTTGTAGAGCGTCGTTGTTATTGCGACTTCTTAAAGCTTTACATATTATTTTCGTAAGGTAAATTGCGGCCATTAAAGACACTGCCACTATCGAGAACATTTCCAGATAGCTCATCTGAGCGGTTTCAGTAACACTATGTTAGTTATTCACTTGTACACTATTACGCAATATTTCAACTAGCTCTTTCTGATCACTCTCTTCCGATGATTTACCAACTTCATAGCCGGCCAGCAAAAGTGGTATCGTTGTCAATATTTTTTTCCACCACGTCATGTTTATTTTATTTATTGGTATGTGTGGTAGTTCTAATCAAAAAATTATATTATTTTTGCTTTTTGTTTTTTCTTTGTTATTATTTTTTTTTACAAAAGTTTGTTTTATGATCAAATAAGTTTTATTTTGTGTCTTTTTCCACAAAACACACACTGTTCCATTTTATGATTTTTGTTTTCACCATAAGTATAATCTTTAACGTTGAATTCTGATTCAACACCATTTGGAATAGTGAAATTTCCAATGCCAGAAAGATATAAAGTTAAAGTTTTTGGCAATATATAATTACCCTCTTCATATATCATGTTAACGAATTGTAATTCGTCATAAGTAAGAGGTTTTCTATTTTTTCTTTTAAGAAAGAGGACACGTGCCCATGTCAATGTACCAATATAATACGTATACATGGATAAACTAATAGAACGTTTAAAATTAAGATTATGAGCACAAAAGTATTCATATGTCTTATTAATCAATGGCACCAAACCATCCAATCCTGGATAGTGATGCACTTCTTCAGCAATAGGTCTTAATTCCTCACTAGGTGATGGGAAGAAGGCTTCTAAATATAATGGATCATTCTTCAATGTGGAAGTGGTTTTCGACAACTGTGATCCAGTTGGTAGCTCGTTCCTTTCACGTGCTTCGAGGGGAGCTCTAACATTAGCTCGTGGTTGGTTGGACATACCACCTCTTCGTTGGAAAACTCTTCTTGGAGGTCCTCGATTTTGTCTTTCATCGGCGGGTTCGCGCCAATTTTCATTTTCAGGTCTATCTTGATCATTACCTCGTTCTTCTCTTTGATTATTATTATTGGGTCTCCTATGACCATTTTTATGACAGGATACATACGATGATGAACAAAGTGACAACACTCATCCGATTTAAGACTTAAATAATAATAAAACTGTATATTTAAATACTATAAAAGTAAGATAAAATGATTAATATTAATGAAGATTTTTCATTTGACAAGAGATTCGCCTGTCCAAGATCGTGAAGAGCTACTTCTAAAGAATTTGGTTTAAGGGCACAAAGGACTGTTCTTAAGTTGAGTGGCAACTTATTTACGAAAACCTTTAATGCTACCTTATTATTATGGTTGATTTCAGATGGACTCCTGTCCAGTCTATGTCTTTGATTAAGCAAAGACAGCTTTGCTTGGATATAATTGTAGAATTGTACTACGTTACCCCTATATTGGGCACCTTTCATTTCTTCGTATAAAAGTTCGGCGGAGGCTAAACCTCCAAAATTAAGTTCTAACAAATTCTTTATCTCAACCCATCTAGATAAGTGGGGATGTATTTCCAAAACTACTTTAGCCTTACCCTTTATTTTTTCCTTTTATTATGGACAAAAACATCCTCTGGGCAGGAGGGGTGTACTCTTCCATTGATGAGATTACATTATCAATACTCTCCAGGAAGGGGTACAAGTTTCATCTTTTTGGCCGGTGCATCTCCAGTGTCTATCGTGTGTTGTTCAATTTCGGTTCTTCCTAAGCCATTCTGTGTATAGCACCGAAACGATTGTTTTGGATTTTCTAAAATTTTTCGTTGACGTGACGTTAATTGGTGCATCTTGGACTCTTCCGAATCTGTGAGAGAGATTGCATCGACTATACTATTTTCAAAAGAAACCTATTTTTTCCAAAAATCATATCGTAATATCAGTTCCTGACTTAAGTTCGGTACTAGATATAACATCATTTCCACAAATTTATTCCCATATTTAATTTTTACGACAATTTTGTCAATAATTAAATGTTGTGTCCCATCCGCTGTACGTACAGAAGATTTAAAATCGAGTATTTTCGCATCCATTTGTTCAACGTTTTCCATACAATTACGGCCGAGACAACTTACAGAAGCTCCACTATCTAACAGTCCTTGACATTGAGTATCATTAATTTCGACTGTCATATAGGGTCTAATGTCATTTTGTCTACCTATTACCGTGGATGCTGTTTCTCTTCTCTCTTCTTTTCTTGAGGCGTATCTTTCTCTGGTTTTTCGGATTCTATTGCTAACTATGGGAATTCGGTTGTAGTTTTCTAGACGCTGTTCATACGATAGGCCTGGATTTAGACCATGTGGCTTTAAGGTATAATTTGGTTTCAAACAATAATTTTTTCTTCAGTTTCTTCATCCGGTTGTTTGACTTTGTCTGTGGTTGGGTTAATCATTTATTTGGGTTGGTCTTGTCCGGTAAACGTGAAATTTGAAAAATTATCTTTTACTGGGAGGTGGTTTGGAGTTCGCTTGGCAATATTTCTTTCAGCCCTTTTGAACTCCTCCAGCAGCTGATCCAGACTGTCAATCCTAATGGGGAAAACCAGTTGAGCCAACCCATCTTTCAGGTTGTCTTTAACAATTTTTACCAATTCGCTCTCTAGTACGCTTACCCTAATTTGGTTTTTGAGTTTGACAGTTTTGGTTATAAACGCATCCGCAAACTCATTTGGCGCTTGCCATTATTCTTCTTTGAATTTCAAAGTCACTTTCGAAATTCCTGAATTTTTTTATTATGTGGTGTTTAAAAGTCTGCCAGTCGCATATCGGATGCTTCATTCTAAAGGACCAGAACTAGTTGCTCCCCCGTGACTAAGTGGTAAAAACCTTTCATTAAAACTTCCCAAACAAACAGTTATAATCGTACTTCAATGCCTCTACTCGAAATACAAAATCCTCAACCGTTAATGACTTATTTGTACCATCGTACCTTATCCCCCATTTTTCTAATTGGTTAGGAGTTATTGGTTTAAAACCATGGAACGAAGATGAGTTTCCAAAACCTGGGTATTGTGCGTCGAAATTCTGCGGAGTATTATTGTATACCGGTTGGGCGAAGTTGGGTTGACGCGGGTGTTGTAGTTATAATGGCATATTTCATCCAGGTAGATATGTTGTTGTTAGATGGCAGTTAGTCGTACTGTGTGCCAAAATGATTATAGTAGGTGTGATGCGGTTAGGTGTTAGGTAGCTAGGATGATGCAATTGATCACAGGTAAGTATATTGTTGTTAGGGAGGACTTCGGCTAGTACCACTGTTAGCACGAACCATGTTTTTGCATTGTCAGCAACGTGACGGTTATGACGTATCCGTATCTTGCTAACCAAGAGCACGTGATGGTTATGACGTAACCGTATCTTGCTAACCAAGAGGAAGTGTGTTTCAAAAATAATGGTGTTAGTGCCACTGCTGTCTAACTTCACCGTTGATCGTGCACGTGGCGTTAAAAATGACGCATCGAAGCGTTTGACACCCTTTTGACTCTCAATTCTGTTTTTTTTTTTCTCTTAATTTGTATGTCCTTTCTTCAGAGAGTTTGCAGCTGAATCCTGCTGGCTTTGCTGGGCTGACTAGTTTTTATGAACGCTCCAATCTTATAACGCCACGCTGTAACAAAAAAAAGTTTTTATTTTTTTTTTTGGTTTATTGTAGATGAATAGGTTTTAGTTATGTTTGTCGGTTTTTCCTTCTTACCTCTTTATTTCTATGGTGGTAACAGGCTTATAAGGAATCCTTAAAGTATGTACATTTGTACACTATCAATCATATAATTGTCCACTTGAAACCCACGTTTTATATTTTTTTATTTTTATTAAAAACTTTCCCGAACAATATCACCACCACCTGTTTTTGTTCACCGCCTTTGCTATAATGATTTTTTCCTTTTTTTGATTTTATCTATACCCACGCTGAATTTACAAATATCATTATCAAGGCGAATTGGCTAGAGTCGTATTCCATTCGTATACTTTAGGGTTGTATTTTCCCGCACTTGAACAGTGATGCCACTCAGAGATGGATACACTTAATTTTTTTGCAATGTAACAAAAAAACGCTTAATTTAAATCAACCACAGTGGTCGTCACAGTAGGCAAGGAAATGTTAAAGTGATCATTGGTCTTTGTCAGGTTGTTGCACCGCGACGCCACGTTCGAAACATAACAAATAGTATTAATGAGATGCAATGGGTCGGTAATAGATTTTCGAAATTAAGCATGGCAACCACAGGTTGAGAAAAGATTGTCAAGCTGTAGCTCTAATAGTCCAGTGATCGTGACAATACAAACTAAACTCAGACACATACATATTTAGAATACAAATTATACTCCGGATCGAAAAGAAAAAAACAAAGCACATTTTTTTTTTTAATATTTGCTCTTTATTTATTATTAAATATAAACTTATAACTATTTATTAAATTGACTACATTAATTTTTCTTAAGTAGTATACCGTGCACCTGCACGGAGAAGCACCCTCTTTACAATTTGTGTGATACCATGGGCAGCATTCAAAATGAGGCACGTTTGGTCCTTCATCGTAGTCATCGACACTGTCGTCCTCATTTTCCTCCAACATTGTAGTAAAATGGTATATAGACTTCCATGACTTTTAGACCATATTGTGTTTCTTTCCATTCAAAATTCACAATTTTCAAAGATTGGTTTAAAGGAATATCATCTATTCTAATATACTCAGCCTTAATACCTTGGGCAATATTTACAATTTGTTCATATACAGTACTTTTCTCTTAAAGCGAACTTGAAGGGACTGGGCAAAATTGTTCGTTTTAAACGAAGTTCGCTTAACATGAAGACTTGAAAAAAAACCATTTATATAAGTGCACATGCAAGTTAAGGAGTTTTCGAACTCGGATTTAAAATGAAACGACTTTTTGTTGGCTGTTACCAATTAACTCTAAATTGTTTATTATTTTTCCCCAGTTTTTATACAATATTTTTGCTTACGATAATGTTTCACAATAATTGATTTTATTCGTAAAAGTGCTTATTGATAATTCTGACGGTTAACCTAATTACAAAATTTATTATTGTGCTGATTGATATTTATTACAATTTATAAGTATAGTTGCACAACATTTGGCTTTGCTTATGCGGAAATGACCTAATTACATTTGTTTCTTAAAAGGTAAATGTTCTGTTGAATTAAAGGGTGTCAGCTTAAAATAATTAGTGTATCAGTTTACTGTTGTTAATGTGGTTATTGCTATTTAGTAAATGTATTAAGTGTATTCCCTACTTATGTGAACTTGTTCAGCGTATTCACTTGAAGTGTAATATAACTTGCATGTGAAACTCCTTTGCCTATTTTTTAAAACATTATTAGGATATTTTTATACAAAAAATTAGTTTTTAAAAAAATTAGTTATTTTAGTTGATTATTGCCAATATAAGTTTCATTTATATGTAATTCCACTTGAGCCAAGCTGTCAAAAAATTGTTGTGGAGTATCGCGTGACTGAAGAAAAGTTCTTACATAACTTATGCTACGCATTGCATCCAGAGCAGTTGTGACTGGGATGGGCTCTTCGTTGTCCATATCATCGTCAAGGTTGTCATCAGCAGCGCAAGCAGACTGCAAAATAGCTTCGTCGTCCAATGCTTCCGTAGTTACAAGGTCGTCATCAAAACATATGTAATCATTGAAGCTTATGGTCCCAACTTTAAATGAAAATAATAAAGGTTAATGTAATGATCTTTTTTATTATTAGTAGACCCTGTAGTACTCTTTATTTATTAAAGAGCCTTAGAGTAGCAGACGGCTCTATCTTATGGCAAAGTTAATTGCCGAAGTTTTTTAGAAAAATAAAACAACTTTGAAGTCAGATTTATTTCTAATTTTATTTACAATTTTCTTCAGCTTATATACTATTTCTTATTCTATGCTTAATAATTATCACATTAATTTATTTTTGTTAACCTTTACAATATTCATTCATTCACAAAAACTATCATTTTTCAACCTACAATTCTAAAGACCCAATTCAATAAATACTAGTCACTTGCAATTGCATAATAAAATTTAGGTCATTAACTCATTGTTTATTTTCATAATTTTTCTTTGCTTGGAATTTTGCTTACTTGCATTTCTGTTTTTATTTCTACATTAGGTGTGTTCATACTACATGCACTACACCCCTACCGCTTAAAAGAAAAAAAAATTTTTTTTTGAATGTTAAACTATAAAAAAAAAAATTAATATATTATTTAAAATAACTTTATTCTATTCTTATGTATAGTCATAGGTTTATTATCCTTTAAAATAGTGATATTTACATCTTGTGTGTTTATTACCTTAAATGGACCCATATATTGGTTCTCACTTTTCCTTGCGTTTTCTTTTCTTAAAAATACCTTATCTCCTATTTTTATTTGAATGTCGTTAATATTCTTATCTTTAACAGCTTTTTGTTTTATTTTGTTTTCTAACAGTTTTCTGTTTGCCATTTCATGTGCATGTTTTAATTTTATTTTTAATTCTGTAATATAATCTTCATAATTATAGAATTTATCGTTCGACATGGGCTCAGTTGTCATTGATGCCAATCTTCCATATACCAGTTCAAATGGAGAAAAACCTGTGGATGAGTGTGGTGTTGTATTATACGCGAATGTATAATACGGAATCCATTCATCCCAATTGTACTGTTCCGTGAAAGAACGCATATATTCGTTTAAAACCTTATGATTTCTTTCTATACTACCTAAAGTTTCATGGTGGTATGCCGTTGAAGTTACATGCTTGATTTTCATAAGTGTACATATTCTATTAAATAATTCGTTCACGAATTCAGTTCCTCTGTCTGTTTTTACTGTATCAAAACATCCATATCTCAATATAAACTTTTCTACTAATATTCTTCCTATCTCAGATGCTTCCTTAGTTTCTATCGGAAATGCGTCAACGTATTTTGTTAATTCGCATTGTGCTGTTAATATGTATCTATACCCATTAGATATCCTTAACGGACCTACAGTGTCCAACTGTATAAATTGAAATGGTTTTGTAGGTGTATTAGTTATTTGAATTGGTGCCTTGGTATGCCTAATGACCTTGTTTCTTTTACAAAATTCGCAATGACTGATAAAATCTTTGATCATTTTGTACATATTTTTCCATATGTACCTTTGCTTTAATCTAACGATTGTTCTGCGTACTCCCGCATGACCTCCGTATGGGGTTTCATGATATTCTTTTATTATCTCTTTTTGTCTATCCCTTCCTAGTATTCTTTCTGGTTGACTAAATAATATTATCTCTATAGGTCTCTGCCTATGTTTATCCTTATTCTGCATGCTATTATACATCTTATTAAATTTTTCCTCACGTATGAGTTTGAAAATCGTATCATCTTTTGCTAGCGTTACTATAAATATTTGATTATCCCGTAAGACCTTAGTTAACTTCTGCAAGACTGAACCTAAATTCGAGTATGCATTTTCATTACCAGATACTACTACGCGATTTCTAAAAATTTCAACTTTTGGCATGCTTTTATTCACTTTATCTATCACAAAATTTAACCTTGGATATCCTTTAATTTGTGAAAATGAAATGCTAGTCCACATATAGATGTGATCAGACTCTCTGTCACTATTCCTTTCCATATAATCTTCATTTTTCCTAATCGAAGTACTCTCTTTATCAGTTTTTTTGTCATTCTTCCTCAAATCTTCAGTCATTTTTCTAGTCATCACGTTTATATTTCTTGTCATCATATCTTTCAAATCATTAGAATCTATTTTGATTCTTGACAACGCATCGGCATTAGTATTAATTTTTCCTTGCTTATATATAATTTCGAAATCATAATCCATTAGATCTAATCTAATTCTAGTTAATCTTGACGACGGATTACTGTGAGTAAACAATGATACCAGTGGTCTGTGATCAGTTACCACTTTGAACTTTCTACCGTATAAGTATGGTCGAAAATGAGTGATTCCCCAATGAATAGCTAAAAGTTCTTTCTCTATCACTGGCTTGTTAATTTCATGCTTATTGAGAGAACGGCTTGCATATGAGATCGGTAAATCGCTATTTATTTCACCTTGTGAAAGTACCGCTCCTAACGCGTAATTGGATGCGTCAGTAGTAAGTATGAATTCTTTTTCAAAATCTGGATATTGTAATACCGGTGGATTAGAAACTACAGATTTTAACATTTCAAAAGACTTCTGGCAATTTTCTGACCAAATAAAGGGTTGGTTTTTCTTTAATAATTCATTGAGAGGTTTAGCTATCTGTGCAAAATCTCTAACAAAACGTCTATAATAGTTACAAAAAGCTACGAATCTTCTTGTATCATCCGCATTCTTCGGAATTGGATAAGTCTCAAGTGCCTTACACTTACTCGGGTCTGTCATTACTCCTTTATCTGTAATAAGATGCCCTAAATAAACCACTTCTGGTTTCAAAAAATTACATTTATTCGGATTTAATTTAAGGTTGTGGCTTCTTAATCTCTGAAAAACTTTTCTTAAATTATCATTATGGTGTTTCAAAGAACATCCAAAAACAATTATATCATCTACGTATATAAATGCATTGGAATCCAAACCTGTTAATGCTATCGTCAACATTCTTTGGAAACTATTTGATGATATTTTGAGACCAAAAGGTAATCTTTTGAATTGATAATGCCCATTATTCGTAGAAAATGCTGTAAGTGGTCTAGATGCTGGTTGTAATTCTATCTGGTGGAATGAGCTCGTCATGTCTAGCGTTGAAAAATATTTTGCTCTTCCTATCCTGTCTAATACATCATCTAGTTGAGGTAGTGGGAATTTGTCGTTGACTAATTTTTTATTTAATTGACGATAATCGACAACTAGTCTCCATTTCTTCTCATCGTTGTCACTTTTCTTCGGGACCAAAAGTAAAGCAGAATTATAAGGACTAACAGATGGTTCAACCAAATCTTCTTCTATTAACTTGTTAACCTGTGTCTTGATTTCTTCCTGCTGTGACTGTGGTAATCTATAATTTCGTGTGTAAACCGGGGTATCGTCCACAGTTTGTAATCGTTGTTTATAGAAATTATTCGCTGTTAAATGGTCTCCCTCTAAATGAAAAATATCTTCGAATTCTTTACATATTTCCTCTATGGTTTGTCTTTCATTAATGCCGACTAAATCTATACTTAATAATTTCCTTAACTTTTCCCATCTATCTTGTCGTCTATCATTAGTAACCTCTTTTCTATTATACATAATGTTGTAATGTGATAAACGTTTGATCTGCAAATCCAATTTTGATATTGTAACCTCTTCGTCTGAAGCATTTAAAACCCTAATGTGCTTTGTCCCATGTTTTGGAATTATTGTGTTGCCAATAAAAACATTGCTACCGATTTGTTTTGCGCATACTACGCTATCCTCTTCAATCTGTAAATTTACCGCTTGTATCATTTCAGTTCTTGGTGGTATTACGAATCTATCGATATTTGCTCTCATTGGTAGAACGTATTCAGTTTCATTTACCATGATAACCAATGTGTATGTCTCATAGTCAATTTTTGCTAAATACTTGGTGAAAAAATCTCTACCTAGAATACCATCCGTTGCTATTGGGAATTTTGTATCCACTATTTGATACTCATGGCTTATTATATCCTCCGGAAGTACTAATTTCAGCATCGAAGTACCCATTGTTTGAATTGAATTATTTTCAATACCCGTAATTTTGCAAGAATTGTGTTGTTTTATTTCCTTATCTCCTATAAAATTTTCTTTACATATTGAAATGTCTGCACCTGTATCTACCAAAAACCTCACAAAAACTCCTACGTCCGTTTTAAATGTTACAAAATGAGGTGCCTCTGTGTGCGAATTGTAAGTTCTTAATGCATATTCTTTTAATTGTTTCAATTTCCCTACATCTTCTGTCAAATTTACTCTTGAGGATTGTAGGGAGTTATCTCGTTTCCCTGTTCCTGAGCAACATATACCCTTCTTTGGTTTCTATTTCTAAAATTATCATCTCTCTGGCTGTTACTGTTGTAATTATTATCTCTTCTATTTCTAAAATTATCATCTCTCTGGCTGTTATTGTTGTAATTATTATTACTTCTAGAAAAGTTACCATCTCTCTGGCTGTTATTGTTGTAATTATTATTATTTCTACGTAAATTATTCCTAGGATTGTTATTACCATCTCTATTGTAAGTATTAACATTATTACTATTACCTCGTCCGCCATTATTACCACGATATCTTCTGTTATCAAAAAATCTCTTGTTCTTATTAAAATGCATTATAGAATTTGGTTGCGAAACCACCTCTGAAGCTATTTGAATTGCTTCATTAAGACTTTTGGGTCTAGCAGCTAAAACAGTAGTTCTGTGTGGTTCATTTAAACCATTCTTAAAAGTACTAAGCGCAACCTGCTCATTCATTCTAATAACTGTTTCTCTGCTTTGGGAACCCAGTTCTGTGACCTGTAATTCATTAAGAATAGCTATTAGTGATTCAACCTTGTTTGCGAATTGTGTTACTGAACCATTTCCTTGTGTCTGTTTTGACAACTCAGTATGCACCGAAGAGAGTGATTTCTTTGGTGTAAACACTTTCCTAAGGGTACATTTGAATGTTTCTAGAGAACTTGGTGTCTCCTCCGAAATCAACTTGTTCCTTACTTTGTCTGTTAATTTAGTAGCTAGAATGAACTTGATCAACTTACTAACCTCTGTACTATCCTTAAGTGTTTCAGCATAGAATTCTATTATGCCTAAAAAATTACTCATTTGCCCGAGGTCACCATTGAATTCAGGTATTATTTTGGAAGCGTCAAGAATGCCAAACGATGCCATGTCTTTGATTTCTTTTAATTTTAAATAACTAAAAATTTTTCTCTCAATTTCTTCTATGTATATCTTCTAGGGAATAGCCTTCACTCTTTAATGCAATACTTTTCAATTCTTCAATTGTTCTTAAAGTACTTACTTTATAATTTTCTGTATAATCTCTATTCGGACTCTTCTTTAAGTTCTTATAAATACCTATTAATCCATCCATTTATTAAACATATTTTTAACATTTATTAAACATTTTCTAATCTGTTAGTAAATTTGATTGCCTTTTTCCTCATGTACTCCTTATAATATTCATTTAATTTACCTAATACTAACACAACTAAAAGGATTAGAATTACCAGCTGCATATGATCCTGAGTTACTGTCAGCACTCCACTGTTGTTTTCATTTACAATGATGGCTTCTTTTGAAAACCATCCACCCATTTTGAAATATGGTTATTACATACATATATTTTTCTAAATTAAATTTATTTAACTGTCTCCCTTATGATCCGGATTTCTTTTAAAATTTTGGATTTCTCGGCTTTGTTGCCGGTCAAATGGAACCTTCGGTAGGCCTCAGCAACGAGCTTCCGCCTCTTAACCGCTTTACCACCTCTTTTCTTCTGCTTTTCTTCCTTCTCCGGAGTCTCGGATCTTGGTACCTGCGCCTTGGACTTCTGCAGGCGTTTAAGATAATCTTTGATAGGTATCTTCTTTTTGCTGGCACTATACTTAGGGGCCTCTGGAACAGAAACTACAGGCTGAGGTACATACTCATTCTCTAGCAAATGCTCCCATTTCCTAAATAACTTGTCAATCTCCTGTTTGGTTGCCTCTAATTCTTCTGTATCCATTGGTTTGGCAGGATCGCCATGTAATGATCTTTTTTATTATTAGTAGACCCTGTAGTACTCTTTATTTATTAAAGAGCCTTAGAGTAGCAGACGGCTCTATCTTATGGCAAAGTTAATTGCCGAAGTTTTTTAGAAAAATAAAACAACTTTGAAGTCAGATTTATTTCTAATTTTATTTACAATTTTCTTCAGCTTATATACTATTTCTTATTCTATGCTTAATAATTATCACATTAATTTATTTTTGTTAACCTTTACAATATTCATTCATTCACAAAAACTATCATTTTTCAACCTACAATTCTAAAGACCCAATTCAATAAATACTAGTCACTTGCAATTGCATAATAAAATTTAGGTCATTAACTCATTGTTTATTTTCATAATTTTTCTTTGCTTGGAATTTTGCTTACTTGCATTTCTGTTTTTATTTCTACATTAGGTGTGTTCATACTACATGCACTACATTAATTTAAAGTGCGATAACTTAGCAAATCCTTTTTATTACCATCACTAAAAGTTTCCATTGGTTGGTTTATCATTTCTGTTAGTTTATTCTCAAAATTGTTTAATGATATTAATTTTACAAACAGCATTTGAAAACTTTTTCAACAAATTAAAAAAAAAAAAAAATGACTGTTCATTTTTACTCCGAATAATGGTTATTATTGACAACTATTGTAATTTTTTAGTAAAATAAAAGTCGGTGCAACTTTTGACAAAAGTAATAAAAAAAATTAATTCATTTATTTAAAATTAATTAAAAATATGTTGTATATGGAAAAAATTATTGAAATTTAAGGTTAAAAAAAATGATTACACGTACAAAAATTCGTCATTTTCATCTTCATCGTTTTGGGGCTGGTCCTTGATGTTGCCTCGTTATTATCTCTTGTTTGACTGGTAGATTTTTATAGAAACTGTGGTACACGGGTGGAATAAATTTTAGCATTTTGTTTGCAGGCATTTTTTTAAAATTTGATAAAAAAAAAATAAAAATCTTATTTGCTGGTCACACTGCGCACATTTATTTGCCCATTTCTGTTTGTTCAAAAATATATTAAATACCTTCAAATAAAAAATGGGAAAACCTGTTTGCCCTGTGTTCACATATAAAAATATTTGCCTAAAAATAAATATTTGAACAAATTGTCAAAAATAAAAATTAAATTAATAAAATTACTTTTTATTAAAACTAAAAATTAACGTTTTGATGCAAAATATTGAAACTTTTATGGTTTTATGGTACAGAAGAGCGAGAACAGCAGTTTTAAAAGTAAAAGAGGATTAAGATAACAAATAAAGGGGAGAAAGGAAATTTGGCGAAGTAATTTGCAGTCTTGTACAACAAGCAATAAAGTGATTTAGAGAGTGGATCTATTGTAAATTATAGAAAGATCTTCACGAAATTTAATTATATGATTTCTAGGCATATAAATTAAGTTTGTGCAAAATTTAACGATAAAAGGTGCATTCCGCCACCAATTTATGTTAGTTTTTGTAAATAAATATTGATTTTTTCGACAGGTTGTTTCACATTTCGCTCCATAACTCTTTTCCTACGGAACCAAAAGTGCTGAATTTCAATTTAAACTGCTTGGACGAACTTGCGACCAACATTTTTATTTTTCGTCAGCATTCTTTTCTAAATCGATATAACAATGTCCATCCGTCCGGCTAGCTGTCGATGTCAACCTTATTCGCAAAGTACATGTCGTAATTTTTGAGATAATCGGGTGTGTTCTAGAATCCGAATTCACTCGAAAGTGGATTACTTCAGCATTTTTTGTGTTCTGCAATTCACCTTCACATGTTTTTATTCCTTTTCAATTAGAGTGGTAAGGGGTTAGTGAAAGTAAAACGAATCGACTTTAATTCTTATATGTGAGATCATTTTTAGCAAAAAATTTTGGTTTTTAGTTTGAAATGTTCTTTATGTAATGAAAACAATTAGTATTTTCACACAAATATCGCAAATTTTTACAAATTTCCACTGATTTAGCAATATTTACAGAATTTTTACCTTTCCTCATAGTTAAAGAGACTTTTAATCAATTTTATGGCTTGTTTGAAATATTGAAAATGATCGCTATTTTTGCAATTTTCGCGAGTCTTTGTTGCTTATAAAAACTTATTTCTGGAGAAAAGTTTTGTGCCCACAGACAATCTATTATCACCTTAGCAAATATTATTGTAATCGATCCATATTTTACCATAGCTCTTATACAAATACCCCTTCTGTAAATAGCTTTTAATATCATAATAATCTTATAAATGTTGGTTTTGGCAATAATTTCTATAACAGCTTGTATGTCGTGTCTAAATGTTGTCTTGGTAGGCCGAGAATTGGTTCTAGGTCTCTTGCTACAATCACTTCAAGACGAAAAAATCTCATAAAGATGTCGTTGTCGATTATAAATTGACTTTTATTCGACTTTTACAAAATTTATTATTATTATTATTTAATTAAGCTTGAGGTCTCTTTGTTTTTAAAAATATTAAATTTGTTAAACCAATATTTCGGCACTTTGTTGTGTGCCTTCTTCAGGGTTTTTTTTTCTTGAATTTTTGACAAAAAATAACAATTTTTAACAAATTAACTGCCAGTTCAACGATTTCGAACGTTATCGTTCGCATAGAAAATTTATATGAAAAACACTCAGTTTTAAAAATATTTTCCATATAAAATTCTATGCGAACGACTACGTTCGAAATCGTTGAACAGGCAGTAAATATATTTAACAAAAAGTCATAAAACAAAAAAGGTTTTTCAATTAAAAAAACTAATCTATTACATTATAAATAAATTTTTAACTTCCGTTTATATTTTTATAAATTAAATGCCTATAATTTTGTGCTAAACTTTCAGTATCTGACTTAAAATTAATTCTCGATATTGTCGGTACATTTATAATTTGCAACATTTCTAACATAAACCTACGTTTATAATTATTTTCCGTATTTAAAACTGTTGTATTTTCAAAATCAGGATAAATTGTATATCACTGACAACCTGCTATTAACAATGTAATGCTTTTGTTTTTACTATAAAATAATAGAAAAAAGAAATATTAAAACTTGAAATTTTTACTGTCCTGATTAGAGGCGATTTTTTCCCAACTTCGTCTGGTAACCCCATATATAAACAGTAGCCATCTTTTTACAGAGCATTATCAACACTCTCGATTTATACGGGGCGTAAAGTGCAATCAATGCCTTATGACATTTAAGGGTGAATTTTTTTTAGAATAAAACACGCTGCCCTTTTAGAGAGCAAAGCATTTTTAAAAAACGAACACCAAATTGCATTTCTTTTTTTTTTTTTTTTAATAAAGTGTGACATTTTTTGTAGAAAAGAAACCACCATTTAGTTAATTAATTTTTCTACTTCACTGCGTTGAGTTGTTAAACGTAATTATTTTTTTTTTTTTATTGAAATTTTTTTCCCTGAATCCAAGTACGCACAAAGTTTATTTAAAAAACACTTGTTTCCACACATTGTTTGATCAAGTTTAACACGCAATTTATTTTCTTTTGTATTTTCACTCTAAAAGCTCTGTTAACCTCAATTTGATTCAATATTTGAACGAATGTTCTGTTGCTAGTGTGTATATAACAAACTAAATGTGTCAACACTAAATCATTAAATAATACAGTGTGTTACTCCAATTTACGAACTTTTCAGTACAAATGCCGTTTCTGGCGATAAAATTATTAGACTATTGGACACATTCCATAACTATCTTACTTTTTTCTACTGCTACACAAAGTGCACTGTATTATAAAAAAAACATAAAACAACAGCGAATGGCCGTTCGCCTTTTACTGTAGTTTTTTGTTTTTTTTCATTATTTATTAATTGAATCTTCATGTTTGAAAATTAAGTTTTGAAAAAACTCATTTCATCTTATTCTACACAATTTTAGGTACCAGAATCATCTCTTAAGTCCAACCCCATTTTTTGACACACTAGGTCGGTCCCTTTTCTCGGAGAAGGTCACATATATTTAATTTTACTGTATTGTAATGCGATCTTTATTTTGTGTATATTTTAACATTTTTTTCCACTGATCAACATCCCAATGAAACGCGTTGCAGGTGTAGAAAATGTTAAACACTATTGTTTACATTTACCATCGAACAAAATATCATAATTTCGGTTGTCAAAAAAAATAAACAGATACTGTTCGTAATAGGCAGTTGCTGTTTTGGAAGGATTTTTTGTTTTCGATAAAGTATAAAAGAACTTGCAAAACTAGAATCTTTTATAGCGTTGGTTTTTGAAAGGTCAAATCCAAGTAAGAAAACATTGTATATTGTCGTTTTTTTTTAAGAAAATATTTTTCCATGCCTTATTTTACCAAATTCAGTTTCCGGGTCCGCCGAAAACAATGAACAAATTAGGTGTCGGTTAAACAAAGACGGTGAGAGGGAACCCCAAGTGCAAGGTATAAAATCAGGGCTGGTTTAAAATAAACCCCAATCCAGGGGGTTTTTTCATGGGTTTTATTGGGTTTAGTTGTTTTTCATGTAATGATATGTATAAGAATTGGTCTAAGCAATGTTGTCAACTCATAAACTCGTAAAACACAGTACAAATTGTTCGTACTCGTAAATTATTTCTTTCGAATCGAAATGCACACTAACCCCCCAGCAAACTTTTACGATTTTTTCACTTCAGCATCAATAGAAAAAAAATTTCACCTTATTGTTTTATATATAACTACCATTTAACCCGCTACTTCGAAAGCGTCTCGTTTTTCTTCGTGGACATATCTGTATGCCAAAGATTATTTTCTCATTCACTCAGGACCTTCCATGTTTAGTTGTATCTTTCTAGGTCCAATACCGACGGAAATTCAAGAAGTACCAATTTAAAAATAAAAAAAGTACCAAAAAGTGCACTCTTATAGATTCTCATCCATCCAGGACATGGCATCTTAAATTTTATGTTTCTAGGTCCAACACTAACGGAAATTCAAAAAGTACCAGTAAAAGAACTAAAAAGTACCAAACAGTTTCGCAATAGATTCTTATCCACTCAGGACATTGCATGTTGAATCTTATGTTTTAAGGTCCAATATAAACGAGAATTAAAAAAATACCAGTTGTAGAACCAAAAAGCTAAAAAAAATATCAAATTTCCCACATTTCCTTTTTTGTTGGTACTATTTTTTCCTCTATTAATGTATCAAAAATTTCAGTATTGTCGTGGGAGCCTATAATTTAATACGAAAATGTCAATGAATGGAGAAAAAGGTTTTGTAAAAAAAGTACCAAAAATAGTTACGATTTTCACCCAATAAATGTTCGAATTTTGAAATGTACCAAATTCATATTCGTATTTTTTTATAAGTTTCGAATGTGGTACAAACTTTGTTTCTATGTTTTTTAGTTCAAAAGATAGATGGGGCGTCAAAAAAGTACTAAAATTCAGGTTTTACCCGTTTACTCCCTAATAGGGCTGAATTTCGAAAAAGTACCAGATACCTGTCCGCTTATTTTTCTAAAGAACAACGATAAGTATTGAATTTTTTTTGTATATCTTTTAGTTTTGGAGATATAAGGTTACCGAATTTTCCCGTTTTTACCCTTTTCTACCCCCTAAACATTCGAGTTTCCAAAAATCCCGTCTTAGTGATAGCAGAAACCTACCTCCAGTCCACATTTCAAGTTTTTAGTTTCAGGCGTTTAGGCTGTGCGATGATGAATCAGTTAGTAACGTTACAATTTTTTATATATATAGATAACCATGGCCCGGACTTTTATGCAGTTAAAAACGTGTTTCATGCGCATAAAAAATAAAAAATGTAATAAAAATAGAAATATATGCGCTTAAAAATTAAAAAAATATGCAGTTCAAATTATCTTACTATTTTTTTTTTAATGATAAAAAAAAAAACATAAAAATAACAAGAAAAAACAAAAATAGCATGAAGAACGTTAAAATTCAGTCTCATAAACGTAAGAAAAGCACAATAACCACATAAGTAGAAGTTAAAATAAAGTAAAACACAAATATATAAAGAAACATTAAGACAATCATGTAAATTAAGTCACTTGTAAAGGCACAACTATAATATAATGTTTATTGATTTTGTTTTTTAAAATGCCTTTAGAGATATATTTGACCCTAAATTTTTTCAAAATAAAACTTTACTGCCTGTTTTTCAAAACAAAATAATTTGTTTAGTCTTTATCAAGCTTGCTACGAATTTGTTAACTTAAGTTACCGTCCAAAAAATACATCTTATGTATCGCAATATAAATTAACTTAAATTTACCACTGTTGAATCCTTTTACAACGTCTTTGAATTGTGAAAAGTGTTCAGCATAATACATCATAATTGCTTTCAACAACGTCCCCCGTCTGGTTGTTATAGGCTGTAGAGGGAGACATTAATCCGCCCTACAAGAAATGAATGAGGGAGTAGTCACATTATTCATTTTGGTGTTAAGAAAATGAAAAATGTGACTACTCGCTCATTAATTTCTTGTAGGGCGGATAGGTGCATGGCAAAAGAAAAAATATTAAAACAAGTTTTTTCAAAATATGCAACAAAAGTATGCAATATCAGAAATATATGCAAAAATATGCATTCAAAGCAAAATATGCAAATATATGCACTAACAAATCGATGCCATCTTACTGCAAATTTCTTGATTCGAACAGATATTTTGTATATGGTAATCTCCGACTGACGAGAACAAATATGCATTTGCATAAAAATCCGGGCCTTGATAATAACCATAGAAATCGTCATGGATTGGAAAAAGCATTAGCTCTTGTAAAAATGTATCAGCATTTAATATCTGAGCCACTTATGTACATGTTTGGGCTGCTATTTTTTATGAATTTTTTAATTATTTTCTTGTAATTTTTTATGTGTATACGGTTTTAACTTCAACTCAGAAATTTCGAAATCAAATTGAGTATTTTACAAATCATATTCCGCATTTTTCAAATCATATTCGGCACTTTAAATATTAAAATCAATGTTAATCAAATTAATTTTAAAAAGCCTGATTTTAATTTTTAAAATGAATTAGATTTTGAAAAGGCCGAATTTGAGGTTAAATACCTTAAAGTGGCATACCATCTATGTTTCAATTAATCAATAGAGAAATGCCGTCTTAAGTTAAATCTGCATACGGACAAATGGGCATATAAACTCATTGTATGTATTTTATAATAATTTTCTTTTATGTTTCTTTTAATAAAATATCAAAATTATACCATCTGTGTTTAAACAAAAATAAAGAAAAAAAACCCACTTGCGGTTTTTTAAACAAAATGTCCATTAAAACCCGGGTGGAGTTTTCTGTGATACCCTGTGGGCAGCCCACCCTGCATAAAATGCTAATTTTTTTTTAATTGTAACAAAATTAACAATTCACGCTGGAGGAGGCGAAGAACGAGTTATCATACGCGGTAGACTGTAATTGACTAACTGGCTCACAAGGTCGAAAACAAAATTTCTTTTGATTCATAAATTTCTTCGTATCCCTGCAAAGAATGCGACTAGCCCATACACGCTCGTAAAATGTAGCCCATAAGGGACTAGGACTAGACCAAAGGTAACCCCAATGTATGGAAAAAACATGGGCAGATTTTATAAACGCATCATTGCAAAGCATCACAAAAAACAAATCTGTTAAAAAGGCATTGCAAATAAAAACAATGCACAAATTTCCCAATCGCTGTGCACTGAATTCAGCTACATACTATGCTACTTTGAACTCAAAGCACTGTCTACAGAAAAGTTGGGGAGTTTTTGAAGCTAATGCATGTGGTGTTGCATTGTAATACTGCATTTATGAAGTCAACCATGGTCTATTTAACATTACGATGTCCTGAAGCAGGATAATATAACCCAGCTTTGCATTACAAAGAAGTAGTCTTAAAACTACTCCATGGTATACTCCAGAGGATTAGCTTTGAAATCGCTTAAAAACGAAAACATGTCGTTAAAAAACGAAGACATGTCGTTTCACTCTAAACTCTTTTTAACAATGACATGGTCCATGCTTAATTTTTGTACATAATTTTTGATAAACAAGACCCCTTAATCGCCCGATCCGTTTTAATAGACCATATTTTCTAAGAAACAGACCGGCCTGTTTTTTTGCCTTTCAAAAGATTTATTAAAAGAATAAACTTTAACACAGGGCGAATTCATTACAGGTAATCTTGGTACTGCAGCAAGTACAACTCCTACAAGAACCACAAACAATTTATTTTTTGTAAAATTATTTAACAAAGTCAAAAACCGGAACAAAACAAAGATAATAAACAAAGTTTTGACATTCAACAATTATAAAGCTAAAAATAAGAGTTATCAGCAGGGCTGTTAAGTGAACCTGTAAGGAATTCGTCTTGCTTAAAAAAGTTCACAAAAAATTTACACCTACACTGCCCTTCTAAGAAAGAAAGCCACATCTCCATTTAAGTAGTTTTCAGAATGGTAGGAAAAAGTTCTACTCGCGAGTACAATTCGAGTCAACTCTCTCGTTTTAAATTTGTGCCCGCGAGTTTTATTTTTAAGCTCTTCCCGAAATGTGCTCGCGAGTAGAACTGTTTCGAGTCAACTCTCTTGTTTTAAAATTTGTGCTAGCGAGTTTTATTTTTAAGCTCTTCTGCACAAACTTTTAAATTATAGAATTAACTCGAAATGTGCTCGTGAGTAGAACTTTTTCCTACCCTGCTCAAAACTAGTAAAACAGAGATGTGGCTTTGTTTCTTAGAAGGACAGTAAACTTTTAAACAAGAGAATTGACCCGAAATGTGCTCGCGAGTAGAAATGTTTCGAGTTAACTCTCTTGTTTTAAAAATTGTGCTCGCGAGTTTTATTTTTAAGCTCTTCTGCACAAACTTTTAAATAATGGAATTAACTCGAAATGTGCTCGTGAGTAGAACTTTTTCCTACCCTGCTCAAAACTACATAGTAAAACAGAGATGTGGCTTTGTTTCTTAAAAGGACAGTACAAGTTACAAAAGTTATTTAATTGTCTAAAATTAAAAGTCAGTATTTATATATTAAAACAAATATAAAAAAAATTAACCTTTTTATTTGCTAAAAAACATTTTCGCAAACGAGTTTTTTAAAAAATCTTTCTTCGAATAATTTGAAGTTGACAAAAGCCGGCTCTGCAATTAATCACAAACTTTTTTTAAATTTTTTTTAATGGCCTCGTTACTCAAACGTAAACGTTGCTATTATATACAGTGATTGCTAGTTACAAAAAATACGTTAACGTGTTGTAATGTTGTAAAAAGAATACAGAAAATTTGTCAAAATTTTATATATTTATGCCTGCATTCATTAAAATTCTTAAAATTGAATAAGGGTTTAAAGAACAAATTTACTATGAAAATTATTATTAATAAACGTTTGTCAAATTTAATAATCGTTTATGAATACGGGGGTTAAACTATTGCTACGTATTGTATGGATACCTTTTGTATATAAATATAAAACACGTCGTGTAATTGGAGGGAATGTTCGCTTTATAAATAAACATAAACAAACATAAAATTCTATAACACGTTTTCGCAAGAGTACCTATTTATACATAAACTCGGTAAAGAAAAGGGAGCAATAGATCTGCAACGTATACGTTTACGTATGAGTAACAAGGCCTTAAGCCTGTCGCTCTCAGTTTACAGTCCGTCGACTTTGTGCGTTTTTTACTTTAACAACTTTGCGGTTTAAACGTGTGGGTTTTTCCTGTTTTCAGCTTTTTCCCCCCTCTTTTGTTGTTTTTAAGAACTAAATGCGGCAAGTTATTGATTTGTGTTAGAAGAGCGTTACAGAACATACATAAACATACTACTTGCTATCAATCTTATTTATAAACAAAAAGTCATACCATTTATAAAACTTTTAAATCATTGTAAAATTTATATTTTTTTATTTTTGTAGTTTAAAAGGTTTTTAACAAAAAATCTTAAAGGCCAAATTAAGTTTAAAAAATTTTTGCAAAAAAAAAAAAACTTTAAATTATATCTTAAAAAAGTCATAGGAAATTAGTTTTTTTTTATTAGAATTGTAAAAATTAATTAATTAAAAATGTAAAATTTAAGCAATTTATATTTTAAAAATTTGTCTTAATCACAAAACAACATTCCTTAAAAAAAATTAGAATATTTAGTTGTAATTATTTGATACTCAAATTTATTTAAATGACTTAAAAAATTACACTTTAAATTTAAAAAAAGGTTAATTAATAATTTCTTCAATAAAAAAAAAGAGCAATTAATTATTATTATAATAAAAGTTTTTAACTTGCTAATGCCAATTAAATTTTAAGAACTCAATTCTTTAAATTTTTTTAAATACTTTGTATTCAGTTGCCTAGATTTTTTTTATTTTTATTGTGTTTTATACTTTAGATAAAAAAAAACTAAAAAATGTATGTACTAATAAATTAAGTAATAAAGTTTAAACAAAAATGTCCATAAAATAAAAAAAAAACATACCAATGTGTTTTTAATTAACGACTTCTTTTAATAACACTTAAAGGTAAGTGTGTCCAGTCAAATTTAATTAAAAATTAAACAAGGAAAATACTGCGCAGCCGCTTTAATAATCTCCAAAAACATTTAAAATAACTTATTAAAAATATTTCTCTAATAATAAAATTCCCATTTTTTTTTTTTTTTTATAAAAACACTGAAATTTATTGTTGAGTGAAAGCTAGTTTCTATGCGCATTTCACTGGTTGCTTAGGCCAGATCATCAGGAAACACTTTTACAAAAAATTTGAAAAAACTAAAGATGTTATACAAATAAAACTGTAAAACGAATGAGAGTTACAAACGTTCAAATTTTACTTGCATACGATAAAAAAGCACAGACAATGACAGCCTGTTCATCGATTTCGAACTTTAACGTGTGAGTTAATATTTTCTTACATTTGGCGCATATTTAGAAATCTTCCCAAAGTCGGAACTTTTAAAACAGAAACTCAAAAATGGTTATAGATCTTATTCATGTTGTGGCAGCTTTTTTATTTGTTTGGAAATTCTAGTTGGCTTGTTCATTAAAAAAAGAAATTTGTATTATACCAAACACCTTAACAAATTTTTGTTGAAAGGTTTTTAAGAAAAATATATAAAAACTTCTAAATATTAACAGTATGTTCAACAATTTCTTATGTTAACGATCGCTTAGAAAATTTTTATGAAAAACACTCAGTTTCAAAACTTGTTTTATATAAAATTCTATACGAACGTTTACGTTCGAAATTGTTGAACAGGCAGTAAACAATGTTAAATTTGTTATATTTTAAAATATCAAAAAAAAATCTAGAGAATATTTTTATTCAAGTTTTAAGAATACAAGTTAAAAAAATATTTGAATCGCTTTAGTTGATTTAAATTTAGAATCAAAATGCATAATATTATTGAAGTAGCTAATCGTTTAGTAAAGAGAAATCTTGGCTACTTTAAGGAAATTCACGTTTTTAAGTTAACAAATTCTTTAAGGGTGGATTTTTAACATGGAGATTAGAGATTTAGTCACCTTTTATCTGTGTTTTTAGTTTTTAAGATGAGGATTACTTACTTTTATTTGCCAGTTTAAGCGGCCAATTTTGGTGGTTTAAACTTAATCATCAAATGTCAACACATACACATGCATAACAAAAGCAGCTGTTTAAACGTTTTTTTTTTAAGAAAACAGAAAAATGAATTATTCTAGTAAAGGTGAAGACTTTAGTGATTCTTAAACATATGCAAACCTAAATAAAATATTTATAAGAATTAATTTTCTTTTTATAAGAATTAAAAGAGCTAAAATTCTTCTTCTTCTTTATAAAATGCTATGTGGATTGATAAAAAGGTGCCATTTTTAAATATGTTGTTGCCATTTGTTGTTATTCAGTATGGCAATGCTGCGAGGTTTAAGCTACCTTTTAAAAACGGCAAACACAATTAGTACTTAATTAAATTTATTCTTAGATATGTTATTAATTATAGTTTGCAGCTAAGATTAAACTCGATGTTAAAAACCCACTCTAATGGCTAATAAATCACTGATGGTTTAAACGCTCATTTAGTTGAACTAAACTTGAATTTATATCGCTGGCTTTACATGTAAAGGCTCTAAGTCCATATTGAAAATTTTACAGGAGAGACAAAAAACAACCAAAATACATGTGATGGAACAATTTGAGAGAAATGGTTAAACTGTGCTTTTAATTGGGACTTAGAGCTTTTTCTTGTGATAAATTGGACTTAGCGCTTTTGCTCATTACTACAAAACAACAACAAAAAATGTGATAACTGTAATTTTTTCTTTGTAAACAATGTATTTTTACTTATTGCACATTACTGCATTAAAATCTCAATTTCTTAAAAAAGTGGACTTAGAGCCTATACATGTTAAGCCAGCGATATGTAGTTTAAACTCAACAACTATAAATCAGTGTCCCATGTATTATATGTTGTTAAAAAAATAACATGTGGCAGCATTACGATGAATCTTATCAAATTCATGTGGTCTGTATTGGCAGTTTAAACGCCCAATTTTATGGTT
The DNA here is from genome assembly GCA_949318255.1 of Pollenia labialis. NCBI lineage: Eukaryota > Metazoa > Arthropoda > Insecta > Diptera > Polleniidae > Pollenia > Pollenia labialis. The sequence goes on along the minus strand of OX439141.1, from coordinate 26,199,095 downwards.
TAAACACAACCAAAAAAGTTTAACTTGCTCTGATTTGTTAGCCCTAAGAAATATTAAAGATAAATATGTATCTGTAAAATAAAAAAAACTTAGTTTTATTAAATATCTCGAATAAAAATATTCCAACTGAACAGCTACATTTGCTTGTGAACAAGCATGCATATTTTGTTAATGGCAATAATTTAAAAAAAGATGCAAATGCATAATAAATAACATCATATTTAGTGTTCCTACAATAACGTGTCTACGTGTAATCTATGTTTTATGAATGTACCTACATACACACAGTATAACTAATAAATTTTTAATATCAACAACCACTATCAGATCAAAAAAGTTAAGAAGCATCGATTAACACTCAGACACATTTTAAATTTAATAACACATGTTTAAAAAATTATTTTTTCTTTTTCTCAAGATTACCTACCCCCTCTCGCAGATACATTCACAATGGGATCTTATCAATAATAGGCGACACAAACGTTTGAGTACAAAAACAAACGACTATAGAAATTTTGAATTTTATACAATAAATAAAAAAAATCATTCAGTCAATCGTAAACTTTTCAAGAGTTTTAACTTAAGTTCAAGTAGAAACAAAAACATTCAAATATGTATTAAGAAAAAAAATAAATAAAGAAACTTGAAAAATACTGGATAAATTTTAATATAATCGAATTAAATAAAGTCTTAATGTAAATATTGTGTCTTTTGCGATTGCTGTTGTACACCGGTTAATCTTGTTACACGTAACAAATTTTTCTTTTACTGCCTGCTTAATAATTTCGAACGTTAAGGTTCGCATAAAAATTTTAAATGAAAAACATTTAGTTTTAAAAATAATAGTCCATATAAAATTTTATACGAAATTTTACGTACGTTCGAAATTGTTGAACAGGCAGTTCAGAAATGTTTTACAAAAAACAAAAAAAAAAAATTTTAATAATTTTAAAGCTAATAAAAATTGAATAGAAAAACTTGTTAATTATCAAGTTTATTTACAAGTGCTTGTAATAAAATTTAACTACGTCATTTTATTTAAATGGTTTAAAATCTGAAACACTTAAAAATGCCAAAACAAGAGACTAAAACAACGACAACTGCTATCTTAAGAGAAGAGACTGAACAACTAACACAGAAAAAAATCGATGGAAACGATATCGTTTCGATTATAATCTCTATTATCTGCTTAACTTTAATTGTTATTATTGTTTATAGTTTAACTGTGCATTTTATGTCAAATCAAGTAAGTGGAAATGAAAAATTATTTATTATTTGTATCAAGTGTCATTATTTTGTAATTGATCATTAAAGAGGCTCATGACAACAAAATTGCCAACTGCACTGTGGGACAAAATCGTTAATTCTCTCCATAATAATTATATATGTAGGTAAATAAATTCGTTTGTTACACAAGTTTTTCATTCCATTTGTAATTTATATAATAGTGAACCGAGCCCCTTACAATTATAAATGTTCCGACTTGATTTAACAATGTCTGTCTGTCCGTTGGTTGGGTGAATTGGGTTTGTCGAAGACCCAAGATATAATCGAGGACTAGGTTTTTTTTATATTTACAAGCCGTTCCCGCCCAGAATGAATTTTTGGTTCACTATAAAGAAATATAAATTATGTGCATACGTTTTATTGTATCTAAATCGATAAACAGCAGTTTTAAATACAGTCAAATCCCGATAGTTCGTACCCCAATAAATCGCAATTCCCGATAGTTCGTAATAAACTGTCGGTTCCTTGAAAAAATATCGTTAATTCGTAAAATTTTCATACATTTTGGTCCCCTCGCTAATTCGTAATTTTTTTTTTCAAATAATATCTTCTTTACCTCTTATAAATCGTAATTGTTTGCTAACTACCACTTACATATAATTCGTAAGAAAAACAACAAAAACATATTATTTTGCTGTCCCCAATGGAAACATACTTCAAAGCTATTGATAACATATCTCTGTTTAATTTTTACCTACATCGTTTTCTAATCGTGTATTAATTTCTTCGTCTTCGTCAAGACTACAACTGCTTGCCTGACTACTCCATCTACATACATATGTATTTAAATAAGTTTTACGAATTTTTTGTATATTACATATTTTTATTTGTTCGTTACATTGAGTACCAAATTGGATTTGAATTCGTTATACACAGTACCTAAGGTACAATTTTTAAGAGTTCGTTAAATCGGGAAACCACTGTGATAAATGTTTTCAGTTTTTTTTTCTGACCAAATTTTAAATTTTTTTTTAAAAATAGTAAGAAAAATTTTAATAGAAGTCTCAAAATAAAAATAATTGGCAAAATTTCTGGTATTTTTTGTTAAATAACAAAAGTCTATAAGACCGTACTCTTCAGCCTCATCGATTTCATTACTGGTGTTTTGACCTGCATACATACTATAAGAATTAAATAGTGACTAATAATAGTGAAAAAATTCACTTTGGGCTAAAAAATCAGATCAATTTTAACTCTCGTTTTGGTTTAAAATGTGTTAAAACCATCAAATCTATTAATCACTAAACATATAAACCATCTTTAAACGCATAAAATTGGGCGTTTAAACCAGGGCTGTGGAGTCGTCCGAAAAAAGTACTAACTCCGACTCCAAACGCTGAAATTTTTTAAGTTCGACTCCGACATACGACTCCTACTATAATCTTGATGCTAAATGTATATGAGACTCAGTGATGTTAACTTTTATTTTTTCATTACCGTACGGCCTTCTAAAAATTAGAGTTTTTGAGAAGAAATTTCCGTACGCAAACATTGATGTGCTGTTTCCAAATGACAGGCGATTGATTATGTAGCACTCAGTCCATCGCATAAGAGCAGTATTCATAAAACATTTATTTAAATTTTAAATGTGTTTTAAGAAGATAATTTTTATTTTGGAAATTTTTTTTAAAATTTTTTATGCCGAAAAACTTTGGAGTCGGAGTCGCGAGTTTTTGTGGGTACTACGACTCCGACTCCGGCACAAAAACCTGAACTCCGACTCCACAACCCTGGTTTAATTAATAATGATAATAAAAAAATGGCAAAAAAATAGCTAGTCGCCAAATGTTAAATCCCACCGCCAACCACGTTTCAAAATCGCCACTTTTGACGAGAAATCGCCATATCGGACAGACCTGATAATCGCACCCAATTTATATCGCTCCTTTATTGCAACATGGTCATTTCTCAAAAAATCAAAAATGTTGATTACTTAAGCAAAAGTGTTCCTTCATAGCAACACAAAATCCACATGCAAACAAAAAATCAGAATTATATCTGAAACTGAACCGAAGTTATAGCAGAATATAATTTATTAAATCTGTATATAAAAGTACATTTTGAAAACTTCAATCGCATTTTGCCAAGTGTGATTTTTTTGAGATATGACTATGTTGCAATAAAGGAGCGATATATTCCTTTAAAATTATAATTAATTATGTACACAGAAAAAAATTACGACAAATCAATTGTCATATTGAATACCAAATTCGTCAATACAATTAACTTTTTAATTGAAAAGGCACCAACAACCAAATTTGTAAATACAAAAAATTATTTTGTTAATAACAATTGTTAAAACCTAACAAATATTTTTAACAATGAGTATGTGATATTAATTAAAATATTTGTTAACCATTAAATATAAATTTTTGTTACGAAATTGTCACATTAACAAAATATTTGGTTGCTTACTAAATTGAAATAAAAGATGAAATTAAAAGTTGATTTTATTAGTTTTTCTTGGTAAAATTTATTTAACTGCACATCACAAACAGCATTAAACATTATTTAAGCAAACCATATATAGACCTGGATGCCCCATAAGGTTCTGACATCAACACAACATGGAATCTTGGCATCTTTAACAGTTTTATTTGTAAAACTAGAATATACATATAACAGATGCATTAAAATTTCTTTATAAATCGTATAATTATAACTTTACTTACCGTATAGATTGACTTAATTCCAAAACACTTATCGCATCGTTTATTCTTTAAAAGATTTTTAATTGAAAATAAAGATTTTTTATTTCAGTTTTGAATTTTTTGACACTAAAAATTTTTTCTATGATATACATATGTATGAACAAATTGTCAATATGACAATTTACAAACATGTTAATTAAAAAAATTGTTAAAAATATTACAGAAATAATTTAACAAATTTTCTTTAATTACTTAATAGCTTTTGTTATTTTTTTCTGTGTAAATAACATTACTAATAACATTATAATTTATTTAAGCCACAAATTAAGACCTGGATGCACTGGGAGGTTCTTACATGAGCACAAAATGGAATCTTGGCATCATTATCAGTAATATTTCAAAATCTATCATTTATAAAATAATGGTTAAAATTGTTTATAAATCATTAGATAATAACGTTACTTACCGTATAGATTGATTAATCATATCATATCGTTTATTCTTTTAAAGATTTTAGATCGAAAATCCAGATTTTTTTATTTTTTATTTTATGACACAAAATTATTTATTTCTATGATAACTAATTAATTTTCTACAAATGAAAGAAATTGTTAATATGACAATTTACTAATTTTTTAATTAAGAAAATTGTTAAAAATATAAGAAAAGTTTAAAAAAAATTTCTTTAATTGCTTAATAACTTTTGATATTTTTTTCTGTGTAGTTTGAGTCATGTTTTTTATTCGTACCTGAAACTACATTTCTGCCTACTGAGTTCATTAACTTTGGATTCATTAGTTTGCGTTTCATTTTTAATCTTTTACTGTTTGTATTTTATAATCAATTCCGAAAATAAAAGCTTGTAATCTCTAATCATTTCTTGAACGTCTTATCTCCTAAACATAATTGTCCAAGACCGAACGCCCGCATTGGCTAGAATTACAATATTCTTTCATTGATATGCCGAATTATGTTTTTAGTTGATATGCCTTCAAAACGTACAATACGAGGGAGGGTTGATTTATAATCGAACGTATGAATGGGAATGTTAAGCCCACAGAAATTAATTATGGTTCACAACTCAACTTAGTTGAGTTGTAAATAAGAAAACTTTTTATGTTGAGTTGTAAAGCGGCCCATACACTTGCAATATTATTGTATATGATATTCGCCATATTATTTCCATTTTGTCCTATATTATGCAATAAGTCGCACTATGTTTTCATTCATTCAATAAAAAGGTGAACATAACCTATAGAAATAACAAAAACAGCATTGTACAATGTTGCCAACACATTTCACTATGTTTTTGTTGTGCAATAAAAATCAAAAGTATTTTGATTGTTGCCAATATATTGTGCCATCATCGTATATCACATACACATTGGCGATATAATTGTACAATACGTAAAACTGAACAATTTTATTGCAAGTGTATGAGCCGCTTAAGTTTTTGATGTTTTTGTTCGCCGTAATATAGCAAAGTTGTAAACCATAATGCGAAAATTAAAAAATAACAACTCAACTGAGTTGCTTCCCATATGTCGATTTTTTTCTTTAAATAGAATTTATGATGGCAAACAATTTAAGAGAAAGTCGAAATATAGAAAAGGGGTCGTAGAACCGGACAATCTGTACATATCAAGTTTAATTTGTTTTATTATTTACTAGGACCGCATTTTTACAATAGATCATGAAGCCAATACGTTTATAATGGATGGCAAGCCCTTTCGCTATGTTTCCGGATCAATTCATTATTTTCGAGCAGTACCAGATGCCTGGCATAAGAGGCTCAGATCTATGAAGGTTGCTGGCTTAAATGTTATCGATACGTGAGTTTTCTCAGAACCAATTGAAAATTCCTTTTTTAAATTCCTTAATATTACAGTTACGTTGAATGGTCCCTACACAATCCGCATGACGGCGTTTACGATTGGTCTGGTATTGCAAATCTGGAAAGGTTTATAAGATTAGCTCAAAGGGAAGGATTTTATGTTATATTGCGTCCCGGACCCTACATTTGTGCGGAGAGAGATAACGTAAGTTAATGATACTTAGCAGCTCTGAGCGGTAAAAATAGACCGCGCGCGCGTCTTTGTTATTATCTTTTGAAGAAAAACAGGCCGATTTTGTCTGCTCTTCGGGTGTTTCACCACGCATTGTCTAATGCTTTGGCGTCGTAGAATTGTACCGAGATACTGTTTTTGCGGTTTTCAACATTAACCTTATTTAATCGTTTATAACCCCACTCTTCTCGTGGAGAATCAAAAACAACTCAACGCGACTGGTGTAGTTATCAAATAAACCTCAGACGTTTTAATGGAGGAGGCCGAAATAAAATACTCTGGAGTAGATTCTGGAAGTTATCGCCTTGCTATACGAAGCTTTAGGTTAGGAGATGACTTATGGATGAGCATGCAAAATTTGTTTGCTATCTTGCCAATATAACTTCATATAATAGTGGGCCAACAACTTTATTTTAAGCCAAAAAAAAACTACTATTCTTGTGCAATTATTTTTTTTTTTAAATAACACATTTATTTATTTTTTTATTCCTCAGGGTGGACTTCCCCATTGGCTTTTTGGTAAATACCCTGGCATTCAAGTACGAACCAGTGATGCAAATTATACTCATGAAGTTTCGGTTTGGTATAGTGAATTAATGCCGAGAATACAACGTTACCTGTATGGGAATGGTGGTCCGATAATTATGGTTCAGGTGGAGAATGAGTATGGAAGTTTCGAAGCTTGTGACCATGATTATATGAAATGGTTGAGAGACGAGACTTTAAAATATGTCGGAGACAAAGCTGTGCTCTTTACCACTGACTATCCAGCTGAAAGTTTAGAGTGTGGACGAGTTGAAGGTGTATTTGTTACCATTGATTTTGGCATAGATGAAAGTAGGTTCCAAATTTTGTTTTTTCTTGCGTACATTTATAACAATTTACTTAATTTAAACTGAAACGTTTAGCTAAAGATCTGGCTAAAATGTGGAACATTCTGAGAAGTGTGCAACCGACTGGCCCTCTGGTAAACTCGGAATTCTATGCTGGTTGGTTAACCCATTGGCATGAACAAAATCAAAGACTTGATCCTCATCAAGTAGCAGATGCTTTAGAGTAAGAAAATCTTGTTCAAGTTATTTTATTTAGGTTTAACTCTTTCTTTTACATCAGCTCTATTTTGGCCTCCAATGCCAGCGTTAATTTATACATGTTCTTCGGAGGTTCTAATTTTGGTTTTACTGCAGGAGCTAATGATCACAATAAAGCTGGTTATACTCCCGATATTACTTCCTATGATTATGATGCCGTTTTGGATGAACGTGGAAATGTTACAATGAAATATGAATTGGTTCGAAATGTTATCAGAAAACATTTTAGCGTTTCCAAAATGAAGCCAGTTAGAGAACAAACTTTTGCTTATGGCAAAGTAGATTTAAAACCAGTTATGAATTTACTATCCAAAGAAGGTCGTGCTACATTAGGTAATAGTAGACTTGCAAAATCTAAGAAACCAAAATCATTTGAAGAATTAGATCAATGTTCCGGTTTGATATTATATGAAACCAGTTTGGAGGCTTTCAATATCGAATCCGGCCTGCTAACCGTAAATGGCTTAAGAGATCGTGCTTTGATTTATGTGGATCAAGAATTTGTGGGTATTTTATCTCGACAAAATAGCAATTTCTCATTAACTTTAAACAAAGCCTCGGCCTCTACTTTGCAAATATTGGTAGAAAATCAAGGCAGAATTAATTACAATATTGCGAACGATACTAAAGGCATCGTGGGCAGTGTAACACTGGAAAATTCCAAAGGAGTTACAACAACTTTAGAGAATTGGTTGCATACAGGCTATCCTTTAGAAGAGCCTGAAATTAAAAAATTATTATCTAAGTCTCCGAATTCCATAGCAGAATTCTCAAATCTCTTGTCTGAGGGACCCGTGGTGTATTATGGTGAATTTAATTCTAAAAAACCTCTTCATACCTACCTTAATCCCGCTGGCTGGGGGAAGGGTGTGGCTTTTGTGAATGGTTTTAATTTGGGCCGTTATTGGCCTTTAGCTGGACCTCAATTAACTTTGTATGTGCCTCAAGAAATTATAGTAAGAGGTCGGAATACTTTAGTTTTAATAGAATACGAGCAAACTAATCGTGTCAGCAATAATGATTATCCTTTTGTGACTTTAGATAATAAACCGCAATTAGATAATTAAGTATATTTAAGTTTATATATTTTATGTAATAATTTTATCATATAAGATTGTATTAAAAGTGATAATGACTAACAGAGGCTAGAACTTTTATATCTAGTTAATATTTTAGTTTAAGTTGTAATATAATTTGTGAATTAAAAAAAAAATAAATTATATTGTTAATTAGATAAAATAAAATATTTATTGGAAGCTATCTTGTCGAATAATTACCTTCTGTAGTTAATACAAACCATTTAATATCCCAAAAACTTTTTTTCATTCCCAAAAAGTACTTACAGTCTTCGATTTTACCGGAAAAAGCCATATGTTTTTGATTAGTCTGAATTTACACGTTTCATCTTTTCAATTCCTTTTTAAAGATGACAATATAATCACACGCAGCAATTGGTTTCAACTTTTTATGTATCAAAACAACAATAATATGATTAACAGCGAAGAATCAAAGCGAAAAAGGAAAGAAAAAAACTCTACATGCAGCCATCGTTGTGAATATACCAATCAATAAAAACACAAAGCGTACTGACCGAGTACAGGCTTCTCGACCTACAAGAAATGAATGAACGAGTAGTCTCATTTTTCATTTTGGTGTTAAGAAAATTATAGAAAAAAAATGACCGAATGTGACCGAAAACTTGATTTCGGTAATTTCTTTCTATCATTTTCTTAGTCCCAATTTACACAAGGGACATTTCTTGCCGGACAGACGAAGTTTGACGGCGCGCCGCTGCGTGGGGTCGAAAAGGTAGAGTGTGTAGTACATGACTATCTGCACTAGACATTTTTTAATTTCTCTTTCTTACTTTTTGTAGTTTACATTCAATTAATAATTTCTGTCTGACTTCTAATGTTTAATATGTAAACGCTTCAGGTAAGATTAAAAGAGAATTCAAGAAATGTTCCTAGTGTAAATTGGTACTTAACACCAAAATGAAAAATGTGACTACTCGCTCATTCATTTCTTGTAGGGCGTACTTACTTGACCACAGTGTTGCCAAACGTAGAAGAAAATCTCTGCATGTATATTTTTTGTTATTTAAAAAGTAGCGTAGGGAAAAATCGGATTGATTTTTTGTATTCGCCAAGATGTCGGTATTTTTCCTTAAATTACATTATTTATGAAATAAATGCTAAAAAATTATTTTTTTTTTTATTAATAATAATTAGTATTGTGGCTATTTTGTTGAACTGTTTATGGTTTTAAATCCAAATTTATATATTTTACTTTGGCTAAAGTTCATTAAATTTAATTTTCATTAAATTACTTTTATGAAGAAATGAATTTTACAACACAGAATTAATTAAAATTTATTGATAATTTTTCATTCTTGACTGCCGCGGGAATCAAATAATAATTTTACTTTAACAAAAATAAAAAAATTAATATAATTAATATTTTGATATTAAAAATAAACAAATTAATACAAATTTAAATAATAAAGTAGAATAAAAAAGAAGGAAAGTTTTTACACTGCACTTTCTTCCTTGATTTTTTCAAACTATGAGTTAGCGTAAATACGTTTTCCCATGCCTTAAGGGCCAAATACACTTGTAAAATGCTTGTCCAGCAGGCGAATTCAACGTGTACGTGTTCTGGAGGTAATATTCGCCGTCATATCAAAATTTTTTTGATTGTTCATCAATCGTTGTCGGTGTCACACATACAAACACATTTTCACTAATACTACCACAATGCATGATGAGTACTTTGTTCAGTGTATTTGGGCCTTTAAACATTAGCTGAGCAATAAGAAATATTGCTCTGTTATCAGGGCTGCCAGATTTGACGATTTATCTTCATTTTGACGATTTTTTGCTCCGGAATTAACAATGTGCCGATTTGCTGATTTTTTTTTCTTAAAAGTGACGATTTTTTTAGTCTCATAATTCTGAATAAAACATTAAATTTTCTGACACGTTCGTTTTTTAATTTTGAATATTTAACAGCCGTACCTTAATAAGAGCGGAAGGCGGAACGTTTCCTTTCGATTAGCTTATACGCTGATATGCCATACCAAATCAAGGGCGTCAACGTTGTGTCACGAATAGTAGTTATGGCTTTCTTGTTTAATAAAACCCACAAGATATCGGTCATCGACGATTAAAGACGCTCTTCATAAGACCCCCAGTTTCTCTTACATGATTAAAAATGTTTTTTTTTTACAAAATTCGAACAAAAATTGTTAAAAAAAAACTAAATTTTATTAAGTTGTCCGATTTTTTTTTTTTGAAGATTTTTCGAAACGTAAAAGACGATTTTTTTATTTATTCTCAGGAAATTGACGATTTCCTCACAAATTTATCTGGCAGCCCTGTCTGTTATTCTGCCGACGTTATGGCCAACTTGCAGAGATAATTATATTTAGTGTAGACCTACGGTTAAGAGCGAATAAAAACTAAATACATAAGTATATAATATTTCTGTGATGACACTAGCGTTGCTAGAAAATTTGGAAGGAAAATCTTAATTTTTCAAAATCTTATTTTGAAGAGAAAAATCTTCAAATTTTTAATAACAAGGGCAAAAAAGTAAAAAATTATAATTTTTTTTAAGAACATACTTCTTACTATTATGGAAACTATTTAAATTGAAATACATAATTGGGGTATGTATACAAAATTAGATTGTAGGTATAAATCAAGGTATATTTACACAAGGTAAACTCGTTGGCCCATATGTTTGTCAGCTGTTTACCTAAGTTGGAACACCAATGTCAAATTCCGTGTATATGAGCCAAAATTTGTACATGTGTGCGTTAAATTTATATGAAGACAATTTTGACAATTCCGTTCCACTCGGTTATTTTTATAGAGCAGCATGTCTACACTCCCAAATGAGTAACTTGTGTAAATATACCTTGGTATAAATTGTGTTTTTAATTGTATTTTCCATAAACATTTTTCTCAAAATACATTTTAAATCGATTTAATTTCTAATAAACAAGAACGTAAAAGGTCCATCTAAATAAAGAAGTTTCATTGAACGTTATTAAATGCTAAAATTAGAGATACATTTTGGGCAAGATTTTATTTTGGGAGCTATGAAGGATTTTCAATTTAATATTACATTTTTTGATACCGTTGCTATATCGAACTGTGAATGAATGCATAAAGTCTGCACTCCATTCAAATATGTAGTTCAAAAAGTGAACTTGCAATCAAAATGCTGTACACAAAAGGTGGGGTCAAGTACATATGACATATGTTTTTTTTTTGTGGTCGACTTTTCAAAGTTTGTATACAAACTTGTTTTTTATGCAAGCAAACCATTTTTTTACAAGCAATATTTTTGACAATCCGACCACAGAAGCAGGGTTGTCAGATTGATTTTGACCTTTTTCGCTAAATTCAATGTCAAAAATCGCCAAAGTCTTTATTTTCAAGTTTTTGGAAGTAAAATACATATTTTTTAATTTATTAAAAATATTCTTTATAAATCCTAAAAAAATCAATTTGTTCCGTATCGCTAAAATACGCCAAAAATTCAAAAAAGTCGCCATGGTATATATTTTGCTTAATTTTTATTTAGAAAAAAGTAAAAATAGCTAGTGAACACAAAAATGGTACGATGTTTACTATAAAATAGTTTAAAGTAGTCTACTTAAAGCAACAAAAAAGGTTTTTTTCGCTTCTAGTATTAAACAAATATTGGATATATTTACATATTAATATATGTAGTTGCAGTTTTATTATATATGTACATATCTAAAACGCTTCACCGACAAAGCTACCAATTTGTCTTCTTTTTTGGAATACATTGTACGGGTATTTCATTTATTCAACGATTGCACAAAAGAAGTGCAACTTATAACTCGTAATAACGCGTCTAGACGTTCGTATTGCATTCTACTTCGAAGGCCACAGAAGCAATGTTGTTGCAGAATTGACCTCACCTTCTAATCAATTCGCCTTGAAAACATACATACCTTTAAAAAAAGAATATCTGTTTGTGATCTTTTTCATAAAACATCACAAACTTCGTTGGGTTTGGTTTAGCATCTTAATGTTCGTATACACAGGCTATTCGTTCTGTGGTCGTATAAATCGCCAAGCAACAACAAAAATACTAGTGAAAAGCGGTTATAAAATTTTTTATTTGCTAATTCCTTCATCAATGTGAACAAAAAAACACTACAGAATATTATTAATAAAGTAAGTCTACAGAACCACTACAATGTGTACTGCTTTATAATGAAAAACCAAACTCTGTGCGTGAAATGAATTTTTAACGCTGCCGGGAATTATAAACATTACCAAATAGCCTTAATTATTTAAAACTCGTTGACTATTAATACATATTTCTAGTTTAAGGCCCCTATTACGGTTGTACATTGTACAGCTGGCACAAAATTTCATTTTGCAGCTCTCTCCACTCTTCGTTGTTAACCAGAAATGTAAATATTGTTTATTTATCTTTGAATTAACCAACATTTTTTCTCGAGTGCTTACTTAATTTGTATCTTATCAATATGCAGAAGAGTGTATTTAATACAAAACAGCAATCATCGATACTAAAAAAACAAGAATTTAAATAGTGTGTAATACCAAATTAAATAAACACTTCAAGGGTTTTTGAAGGTAAATAAATTTTACAGAAAAACAAACAGCGGTACGAAAAAAACTCATAACTTGAATTTAATTTTTTTTAAAAACAATTAACAAATTGTAATTTAATTGCAGTTAACCTTCTTACACGTTCAGTTTTGTAGACGAAAAAATTGCAAAAATTCAAAAAAATTTTAATCGTTTAAAAATTAATACGATTTTTTCCTATAAATCAAGTTGAATTCAAAATCTTCTCTTCTTTATTCAAAACAATTAAAAATTAAGAGAACCTAAACGAAGAGGTTTCACAAAACATAAACAAAAAAAAAAACCAAAAGCTTATGGAAAATACAATATAAAAATGAGCGACTTAGGAGAAGCAGAGGCCCAACAACCAGTTGAGGTGGAAACCAGTAAGAAGAAAAACATCTTGTGCACTGACGTTATAGCCATGGTGGTGTCCGGTGTTTGTGCGGTCTTAATCGTAGTCATTCTTTACAGTTTAATAATGCATTTTGTTGGAGCGGCAGACGACGTAAGCTTAACTTGAATTGAATTGTTAACCGTGGACTTTAATTAAATCTATTTAAAAAAATTTGTGTCACTAAGCTCGTTTTGAATAAGTAATTGTTTGCTTTAAAAAATATTTTGTGTCAATAGTTATTTTAGGAAGATATCGTTGGTGAAAATTAAAAATAAAAATTATAATTTTACACCTAAAAAGTTAATGGAAAAGTTTATTACCATGAAATTGTGAGAATATTGAACAAATTGTTCTTTAAAAAAATAATAATAATTGCAAGTGTATCCAATCACTAGATTCTAGTGTGTATTAGCAACAGTGTTGAGAAAATTGTTTTCGAAAATACCTCTGTAGGCAGTTTAAAAAGAAAATCGTATACATACGTGTATTTACTAGCATTAAAGAGTTCAGCAGCGTTAAAGAATTCAGCCATCTTAATGATGTTTTCTATAAATTTGAAGATACCAATTTAGGATATAATAATCTATTGAATACGGGCTCTCCGTGCACCAATTTCCGAGTGTGCGAGATGTGGATTAAGTTTAAACTTAGTTTAACATAGTCTGGCAATCGAGTTTTCCGGCGAAATGTGATTATTTTTTTTTATTATTTCATTAAAGAACAAAATTTTAAGCAAAACTAAGATATTCCTTCAAAATTTTGTATGCAAACTTGTAAATGGCGTCACAAATCTGTTTTTAAAATAACTAAACCTAGTTTAACTGAGATCTCAAAGACCCAGCCTTAATGAAACTTTATATGATTTTTTATAAAAAAAAGGAGAAAAGAGAAAATAGAGTGTCAAACTCTTTCAGCACAATATGGGATGAAACATTTGATGCATAAGCGAACTTCGCATATTTGGCTTTTGCAGCCTTTAAATGCTTTCTGCCGTATTCATAAATAATAAAATGAGTTTGAAATGTGTTGTTAAGCCAAAATTTTCATACAAATTTTTCTTAAAATGCATTTCAAATGCATTTCAAATCCATTTTAATTTTTTATGAATACGGCAGTTAGTGTCGTCTATTGTTTGGCTGAACATAATGAGCAACACTATTATAGCGAAAAACTGCATTAGCAATATGAGCATATCGACGAGTGGTGAATTCAGAGCAAGACTTAAGGTGCATGTAGACGACAGGTTTGTTAAATATGACTTGTCAACTTTTCAAATCACATGTAATTGTGCATGTCTGTCAAAATTGCTGTTTTACAGAACGTTTATAATATTCGGTCACAAACGTACATGAAATTTTCTTCTGACATTGTCTCTGTTTTTTTTCGCATTGTTATTGCAGAAACCAAAGTAGTTGTCGGTTTCAAAATAGCTTGCTGCCGCCACAAAAACTTTTAATAGCGTCGTAAAATAGTTAAGCCATCTTAACATTTTTTTCCCTTTAATTCCAAGATACCAACTTAGGATATTATATTGAAACGTTTAATATGTATACTTATACATTTAAATAATTTCTATTCAATGGGAAGATGATTATACATGTCTCGGCATAGATTTCTGATGTCAGGTGGTTTGTCAGAAGAAAATAGAGCACGCTCTAATTGAAATTTTGTCAGATGACTGCCTTTGCTTCTGACTTTTACAGAAGCACTGTTTTAAAGGTTACACACGACATGTATGTATATTGCAGTGGGACATTTGACAAGTCAGATGTAAAAAACATGCTGTGTACATGCAGCTTTATCAGTACAAGTTTTCGATAAATATTGAACAAAATTTCAACGAAAATCTAATTGTGACATATGCTTTTTGGACATACGATGGAATAGCCATCCAAGTGAAAATTGCCCACCACAATCTCTTGTTCTTGCGAATGGATATGCGATCAACTCCACCATATATTTTGACCATAGAATGTCATGTGTCTCAAATTTTCGCCATTTTGCAGAACAATAAATACACAATCCTGAATTTGATTTTAATTGATATCGTGCACATTTCCTGCGGAGTCTTCATTGGAGTCATTTTCTTTCCGTTTTTATATAAAAAATTAAAATCGTATCTAGTAATTTTAACAAATTTTCCTATAAAAAGTAAATTTTAAAACAATTTCCTATAAATAGAAAATTTTAGCAATATTTCCTATAAATGGTAAATTTTAATAAAATAGAAAATTTTGTCTAAAATTCCTATAAATAGTTTCCACGTTTTCCACCCGTGGTGGTGGAGGGTAAAAAAGTTTTTAATTTATTTTTAAGCTTTTTAGAGTGTATTCAATATTCTGAGTTGAATTCGCCTTGACACTACTGGCCTACTTTGGTTTTAAACAGTCGAGCTTTCAATGTTTAAATGTTTCAATTTTGTGTTTTTGTTTAGTGTTTATTAAAAATTGTTTTCGAATTTGTGTTTGCATTTCTAATCAAACTAGGTATCTACTTTCTCGAACTTAAAAAACAAATTTAAATTAATAGTACATATTTAATAGATTATTTTACATTTAAGTGTCAAAGTTAAATAATTGATAACAATAAATTTGTTCAATTACATTTTTTTTGTCAGAACAAAAACTATTTAAGATCTTTAAATACACTGATTCAATATATACAATTAACTTTGTTAATAGTACTTAACAATAGTCTAAATAAGTTTTTTTTCTTAATTGGAACTGTTAATAATTTAAAAAAAATTGTGACACTCTAAACGGAATAATTGGTGTTCTTAATTTCTCGAAGTTTTCCGTTTCCAATTTTTTAATGAAAGCCGTATGCAGTGTTTGTTGCAACCAGTGTTGCCAAGTAAATTTAAAGAAATTACCCCAAATCCAAAAAATACCCCCTAAATTGGTACTGAGAAAAAATAAAAAAACCCCAAAATAAATAGAATAATTTTTTTAATATTTTTTAAACATACATACCATTTTATTTCATTTAATTTTTTACATATGTATATATGTATGTAACTATATTTTAACACATTTTACATAAAAAAAGCTTTTAGAAAAACAGAATATATTATTATAACTCATTAAAAACGTATAGTAGATTTTCATCCCTCTCGTCCACGTGCATGTTTTCATAATTAAATAATTTAAGCTTTCAGAAGACGAAATAAAAATTTGGCATTCAATGTCTAAAAAATATCTAAAGGCCCAACCATAATATGCTTAAGTTGGCTTAAGCAAATGTGCGAATACATGTTAATTATATGAGGAAACCCATTTTGCTTAAGCAAGGTGCCAATCAAATCGCACATTCCATACGGAATCAAATGTTTTTTATTTTGTTTTTCTAAATACATTTTTTAATTTTTGAGAGAAGGTTAAGCAAGGCTATGCATATTATGGTAAGGCCTTTACTCTTAAAATATTACATTCAACTATTAAAGTTGCCAGTTGGTTTCTTATTTAATTTTAAATAATACTAAACATTGAGAATGCTCGCTCGACGTTGCGTTCGAAAATGATAGTGCCAGTAACGCAGATGCTATCCTACTAATATTTGACATTTACTTTAAATTCATTTGGTCTTTTCCATTCTTTTTTGTAATTTTGAAAATATTTAATAATAGAAACCCTAAAATATTCCCAAATGCTATTTATACACACTAAATTTCACCCTAACTACTTTTAAGTCCCTAAAACTGACTCTAAACGCAAAGGAAAACCCCAAATTTGGGGTGAAAATCCCTAACTTGGCAACACTGGTGCAAACAGTGTTGCCCAAGAGCAAGTCTGGAATATCATAGCTTTTTTATGGAATATAACGGTAACTATGTATGTGTATTTTGTTGTTGGATTTTTCAAAAGAGCTACGATATTTTGCATTTGCTCTTTCGCGAGAACATTTTTACCACACGCTGAATGCCGTTAAATGAGCGAGTTTTGCGCTTGTGCTTTAAAAACAGGCAGTTAAGCCGAAAAGCTCCATTAAGTTTTGTAAAACGCTGTTAATTTAGTTTAGTATTTTGTGTAAGCATCTGCCGTAGTGCGGAATGGGTTTTGTTCCCAGCTCAGTCGAGAATGAAAAATGATCAATCAATTTTAATTAATTTCATGTTGTAAAATTCCTTTCTTCATTAAAATAATTTAATAAAAATTTAATTTGATAAACTTTAGCCTAATTAAAATATCAAAATTTCGATCAAAAATATTATTCCTTTAAATAACAATGGACTGAATTTTTATTTTTTTTTTTAATGAAATAATTAAAACGCCTTTTTTATTGAAAATGTTCAAGTTTTTAGTGCATATCAAGGCGAATTGACTAGAAGGTGGGGTCAAGTCAACATATGGTGATTTTTTTCGGTGGTCGACTTGTCAAAGTTTGTGTGCAAACTAGTTTTGTATGTAAACAAACCTATTTTTTTTACTAGCAATATTTTTGACAACCCGACCACAGAAGCAGTGTTGTTGTAGAGTTGACCTCACCTTCTAGTCAATTCGCCTTGGTGCATATTTTTTATTTTTTTAATGCGTATTTTGGAGTTTTAAGTGCATATTTTAGATTTTTTAGTGCATGAAAATCTCATCCCTATTAATGAATATTGTGTATATGTATGTATGTACATTAGACCGACTCAAAAAAAGTTGTTGATGTATCCAGCGTTTAAAAAGCTGCAGTTGACATCTTCATTTGTCATTGGACAAAAAAAAAAAAACTGTTACCTTTACTTCTGATTCATTAAATGAAAACAGTCGTAGTGAAGGCAAAAGCAAAAAACAAAAAGTTGTACACAACAAAGAACATCGGCAGTCGACATGTTCGAAAGTGTTTGGTTTGACAGCAGCGTGGCCATTTTGGCATTTTTGCAGCTAGATTTAGCATTTTTTTGTCTGATTTAGCTGCAAATTTTTCATTTAGCAGTTAGCATTTTGTTTAGCATTTTTCAACTACATATTTAGCATTTATTAGCATTATTTAATTTAAGAATATTAAAGTAATCTTTTTTTGAAAAACTACCACACTCTTTTATTGAATGCAAATACAAACCCATCCTTTTTTGCTATAGAAACTGTACAGTCTTTTAAAGGACCTTTCATATCAAATGGTTTTAAAATTTGATCAGTTTGATTCATTTAATTCATGTTAAGACGATTTTTTCCCTCAATTACGATTTTAAATTTTTTGGAATCGAAAAGAGATACCCAAGGCGAATTCATTCTAGGTAATCTCGGTACTACAACAAGTACAACAAAAACCACAAGCAATTTGTTTTTGTAAAATCATTGTACAATGCCATAAACAGAAATTGTTTATTTCACAGAAACAAAGATAATAAACAAAAATTTGACATCAGGGCTTTTAAGACCACCAATAATAAATTCGACTTGGAGATAGCATAACTTTTGAAATAGAAAAAAAACAAATACGAATTACATGCCGAGATTTTATAGCTCAATTTATATGTCATCTTAGAAAACCGTTTAAAAACTAATAAATGCAAATTAAGCAAACGAAAGAAGAAATTATTGATTTCACTGTAGAAGAAATTACAACTTTGAAACATCAGTGGCTGAAACCAAATTCATATGACAGTTGATTTCTGGATAAATGTATATGGATTTAAAAATTCATTACATGAAAATCCATTCAGTGAATTAGCTTATTTTGCTATGCAGTTCTTGGTTTTGCCAGTTAGCAACGCGGAAGTTAAAATTGGGTTTTAGTGGTCTAAATATCTAAAAAACGAAAATTCGAAACAGAATGACGTTAATATATTATAATGATATCTTGATCGATTCTTGAGAAGCTAAAGAAGAATATTCATTTGATGACGTATTTAATTTATAAAATGAAATATTTTATTAAACATGTTATATAAATTATCAAAAAGTAATTTCAATTTTTGGGAATACAAAATTTAAATTTCAAAAGATTTTGTTATTCGTGCTAAATTCCCAGTTTTTATTATTGATAAAAACACTTGAAATTTATTGTTGATGGGATAAGCTATTCCTATGCGCATTTCACTGGTTGCTTAGGCCAGATCATCAGGAAACTTCATCCATAAAGATTTTAGAAAAACTAAAGATATTAAACCAAATAAAAATGTTAAACGTATAAGACTTATAGCAACAGTTCTACTTGTAATAATATCAAAGTTTAAACAAAACAAAATCAACAATAAACAGTGCGTTCATCTCATCTTACATTCCCCGCTACAATTAGTTGAAATTCTCTCAACATTAATTGTAGTTGTAAGTAGGTTAAGAAAAACAAAATAAAAAACAAACAACAACTTACAAAAGATGTTGTCAATTAAGTGTTTTTTAGGCCGTGCACCTGCCCGTTTATTATCAAAAAGTAATTTCAATTTTTGGGAATACAAAATTTAAATTTCAAAAGATTTTGTTATTCGTGCTAAATTCCCAGTTTTTATTATTGATAAAAACACTTGAAATTTATTGTTGATGGGATAAGCTATTCCTATGCGCATTTCACTGGTTGCTTAGGCCAGATCATCAGGAAACTTCATCCATAAAGATTTTAGAAAAACTAAAGATATTAAACCAAATAAAAATGTTAAACGTATAAGACTTATAGCAACAGTTCTACTTGTAATAATATCAAAGTTTAAACAAAACAAAATCAACAATAAACAGTGCGTTCATCTCATCTTACATTCCCCGCTACAATTAGTTGAAATTCTCTCAACATTAATTGTAGTTGTAAGTAGGTTAAGAAAAACAAAATAAAAAACAAACAACAACTTACAAAAGATGTTGTCAATTAAGTGTTTTTTAGGCCGTGCACCTGCCCGTTTATTATCAAAAAGTAATTTCAATTTTTGGGAATACAAAATTTAAATTTCAAAAGATTTTGTTATTCGTGCTAAATTCCCAGTTTTTATTATTGATAAAAACACTTGAAATTTATTGTTGATGGGATAAGCTATTCCTATGCGCATTTCACTGGTTGCTTAGGCCAGATCATCAGGAAACTTCATCCATAAAGATTTTAGAAAAACTAAAGATATTAAACCAAATAAAAATGTTAAACGTATAAGACTTATAGCAACAGTTCTACTTGTAATAATATCAAAGTTTAAACAAAACAAAATCAACAATAAACAGTGCGTTCATCTCATCTTACATTCCCCGCTACAATTAGTTGAAATTCTCTCAACATTAATTGTAGTTGTAAGTAGGTTAAGAAAAACAAAATAAAAAACAAACAACAACTTACAAAAGATGTTGTCAATTAAGTGTTTTTTAGGCCGTGCACCTGCCCGTTTATTATCAAAAAGTAATTTCAATTTTTGGGAATACAAAATTTAAATTTCAAAAGATTTTGTTATTCGTGCTAAATTCCCAGTTTTTATTATTGATAAAAACACTTGAAATTTATTGTTGATGGGATAAGCTATTCCTATGCGCATTTCACTGGTTGCTTAGGCCAGATCATCAGGAAACTTCATCCATAAAGATTTTAGAAAAACTAAAGATATTAAACCAAATAAAAATGTTAAACGTATAAGACTTATAGCAACAGTTCTACTTGTAATAATATCAAAGTTTAAACAAAACAAAATCAACAATAAACAGTGCGTTCATCTCATCTTACATTTTTTTATTTTGTTTTTCTTAACCTACTTACAACTACAATTAATGTTGAGAGAATTTCAACTAATTGTAGCGGGGAATGTAAGATGAGATGAACGCACTGTTTATTGTTGATTTTGTTTTGTTTAAACTTTGATATTATTACAAGTAGAACTGTTGCTATAAGTCTTATACGTTTAACATTTTTATTTGGTTTAATATCTTTAGTTTTTCTAAAATCTTTATGGATGAAGTTTCCTGATGATCTGGCCTAAGCAACCAGTGAAATGCGCATAGGAATAGCTTATCCCATCAACAATAAATTTCAAGTGTTTTTATCAATAATAAAAACTGGGAATTTAGCACGAATAACAAAATCTTTTGAAATGTTATATAAATTTTATTAAAATACTAAATAATTCCCATTTATGGGTCAAGTTCCTTTGATTTTTTGTTATGGTATGGTACCTTTTGTTTAAAAATTTTTTTGTACGTATATAAAGACTGAAATATATTTCTGTTATAGTTTTAAGACTTTTTATGTTTCATAAATATTATATTCTTATTCTTTAATCAGTTTGTTCTATTGATACGATGTGAGGTTATAGGAAAGAATTATGTAAAATAAGTCATTTATAAAGGTATTTTAACTAAAATAACAAAAAAATAAAACAATCTAAACTTTAGCATTATTTTTTGGCAGTTTAGGATTTTTGTTAGCTTTTTTAGCATTATTTTTAAGCCGATTTAGCTGTAAAATATTTTTGGATATGGCCACACTGTTTGACAGACTGAAACTTTTAAAAAATCCCGTAGTTACCGAAGATGGGACGTTGTGTTTTTTTCCGAATTTTTTTTTTTTAAATAATACCTACATGTGTACATAAATACATACATATCGATGGCATAATATAAAAAAGGCGTAACTCGATTTTGTGTTTCTTTAAAGGGAAAGAACAAATCTTAATTGGATCGTTAAATTTAAGATACAAAAAAGTTTTAGTTCAATGTTAAATAAAAAGATGCAACAATTTTTATAATAAAGCCTTCAGAAATTTTAAAGCACGATGCGTTTGGCATTTGTCTACCACAATAAACAGAAAAAGTTATTTAAAAAAATAAATTAGTTACGCCTTTTTTATATTAAGCCATCGATATGTATTTATTTTAATGCTTAACAATCTTTTTAATTTTTTGAAATTAAATAAAACGTATGTATTTATGTACACATGTATTAAAAAAAAAATTGCGAAAAAACACAACGTCCCATCTTCGTTAACTTCGGTATTTATTAAAAGTTTCAGTCTGTCAAACGAAACACTTCCGAACATGTCGAGTGCCGATGTTCTTTGTTGTTTTCAACTTTTCGTGTTTTCCTTTTGCCTTCATTTTTGTTTTCATTTAATGAATCAGAAGTAAAGGCAATGGTTTATTTTCGTCCAATGAAAAATCAGAAAGTGGAAGAAAACGCAATTTTTTTATTTTGACTGCAGTTTTTTAAACCCTGGATGTATCCCTGTCAAAACTAACTTTGACATGTTTTATGAAGATTCCCAAAATATTGTATCTCTAGCGATAAGGTCCCGTGAACTAAACCGGGTTCAGTGTATTGCCTAATCATACCTTGTTAAATGTAACTTGATAGCAATATTATTATTTTTTTAAGCATACAACTGTACTGGACTGGACTTAAAGGACATTTTAAAAAATTTGGTCATACTGAATGTATGAAGTTTATTGAAAGATAACTAAAAATGTCTGTGGTATGATTTTAGTTGGCATAAAACATTTTATTCTCGTCAATACTTCGGTTTGCTTTAAAAGTTTTTAATCACACAATTTTTTTTAGGAAATACAGAAACCAGACTTAGCCATGAATCGTTCGTTTACTATTGATCATGAAGCCAACACGTTTTTAATGGATGGCAAACCTTTTCGTTATGTTTCTGGATCTTTTCATTACTTTCGAGCTGTACACGATGCCTGGCACAAACGATTGAGAACTATGAGATCGGCTGGTCTAAATGTACTTGATACGTAAGTTTAGGAAAAATTAAATCTCATAAAAGGACATTTGAAGTTGTTGTTTTTTTTATGTTTAAAATTAATATTAAAAGTTACGTAGAATGGTCACTCCATAATCCCCATGACAATGTTTACGATTGGGGCGGTATCGCAGATGTAGAGCGGTTTATTGAACTGGCTCAGAAGGAAGGGTTTTATGTAATACTGCGTCCCGGTCCCTATATTTGTGCGGAAAGAGATAATGTAAGTAATTTATTTTATGGGAAAAACACTAATTTGTTTTATTGTTATTAACTTTTTAAACATAGGGTGGTCTACCCCACTGGCTTTTCGGCAAATATCCCGGCATACAACTGCGTACCAGTGATGCCAATTATCTGCACGAAGTTTCGATTTGGTATAGCAAATTAATGCCCAGAATGCAACGCTTTTTGTATGGCAATGGTGGGCCAATTATTATGGTCCAAGTGGAAAATGAATATGGTAGTTTTAGTGCATGTGACCGTGACTATTTAAATTGGCTAAGAGATGAGACTGCGAAATATGTTGGTAATAAAGCTTTGCTGTTTACCACAGACATACCGAATGAACGCATAAAATGCGGCAAAATTGACGGAGTGTTTGCCACAACCGATTTTGGTATAGATCGAAGTTAGTAGGACAGCAATAACTTTAATATGCTAAGTTTTAATCGAAAATTTATTGTAATTGCAGTTTACGAAATCGATGATATTTGGAGTATCTTACGATCAGTACAACCCACAGGTCCACTGGTCAACTCAGAATTTTACCCCGGCTGGCTGACACACTGGCAAGAACCAAATCAAAGACGTGATGGAAAACTAGTAGCGGATGCTTTAAGGTGCAAAGATAACTTTAAAAAACGTAAAATATTTCCCAATGACTTTCATTTTCTTTCTTTTTAGAAAAATTTTGGCTTCTAATGCCAGTGTCAATTTCTATATGTTCTTTGGGGGTACTAATTTTGGTTTTACTGCTGGAGCCAATGATTTCGGTGATGCGAAATATGTACCTGATATCACTTCTTATGACTACGATGCAGTTATGGATGAACCTGGAAATATAACCGAGAAATTTGAATTGGTACGTGAAGTTATCGCGGAATATTTTGAAATACCCAAAGTGGAAGTCATAAAAGAGCAATCCTACGCCTATGGCAAAGTGAATATGAGAAAAATTATGAATCTACTATCCAATGAAGGTAGAGCAACATTAGGAAATGGACATGGTGTGAAATCGGTAAAACCGAAAACGTTCGAAGAGCTAGACCAATATTCTGGTCTCGTTTTATATGAAACGAGTGTAGAAGGTATAAATATTGACTCCTGTCTATTAACCGTAAACGATTTAAGAGATCGTGCCTTAATCTATGTGGATGAAGAATTTATGGGCGTATTATCTAGACAAAATGCAAAGTTTTCCCTAACTCTCAATAAAACTTCGGGGCTTAAACTTCAAGTTTTGGTTGAAAATCAAGGTCGCATTAATTTCAATATAGCCAATGACACTAAAGGCATAATGGGGCCAGTAACACTTCAAAATACTAAAGATAATGCAAAAACTAACTTAGAAAACTGGTTAAATACCGCTTATCCCTTGGAGGAACCTCATGTAGCGAATTTATTAAACAGCATTTTTAAAAATTATACTTCCCTAGAGTTTGAACCAGACGAAAACAATCTATTGACTCATGGACCCACAGTGTATTATGGCGAATTTGTAGTAACAGATGTTCATCATACGTTCCTCAATCCCACCGGTTGGGGCAAAGGTGTTGCTTTTATAAATGGTTTAAATTTGGGGCGTTATTGGGCAACGGCTGGACCACAACTGACAATTTATGTGCCAGAGGAAATTTTGCATCCCGGAGCAAATTCATTACTTCTAATAGAATATGAACAAACTAATCGTGTTGAAAAGGATATAGATCCTTATGTTACGTTAGATGATAAGCCTCAATTAGATAAGTAAGAACTGATTTTAATATAAATAAATGAGTTAAGTTCTTAAACTAGAATTTTTCGAGTTATTGACTACTAATAGTCATGACTACACAGAAAAAATAGAAAATCGACTTTAATTAAACAATTCGTTCAGACAATTAAATATTTAACTAATTTTGCCCCTTCAAAGGAATTGATCATATCAATTAACGGATTTGTATTTTCGAGTCATGGGACACAAATTTAGTCAATTAAAAAATTAATTGCATAAACAAAAAATACACCACATATACACATACATTTAATTGTATGGGTTTTGATTAAATAAATTAATTGCAGCAAACAAAAAATTAATTGAATATTTAATGTACACCAATTAATTATTTAATTGAATAATTTTTTGCAAAAATTTTTTCTGTGTAAGTCTAGATTTACGCGGTTCATCTTTTGATGCTCAACTTCTTTTCAATTCCCTTTTGCTATATGCCAATATAATCACACGCAGCAATCGTTTTCATCTTTTTTCGGTTCAAAACAACAAAAATTTTATTAACAGCGAATGAACGAGAAAAAGAAAGAAAAAAAAATACATGCAGCCATCGTTGTGAATATACCAACGAATAAAAACACAAAGTCTGAATTTACACGTTTCATCTTTTGATGCTCAACTTCTTTTCAATTTCCTTTTAAAAATGCCAATATATTCTCACGCAGCAATTGGTTTAAACTTTTTTCGGTTCAAAACAACAACAATTTTATTAATAGCGAATCAAAGAGAAAAAGAAAAAAAAATTACATGCAGCCGTAGTTGTGCATATACCAACGAACAAAAACACAAAGCGTACTGACCGAGTACAGGCATCTCCGTACTAACCCCCTTTCTTCTTTCTTCTCTCACCTAAAAACATAAGAGTTGGGCATCAGAAAATGAAACGTGTGAAAGCAGACAAAGTACACCGAGTACAGGCATCTCCTTCTTCGTTCCTTTCTCACCTAAACACATAAGAGTTGTGCATCAAAAGATGAAACGTGTGAAAGCAGACTAATGGCCATTTTCTCATAAGGCGATTATCTTTTTTCCCAACGAAAAACCGCACATTAAAGAAATTTGGTTTTCTCAATGTATCATTTGCTTCTTTTCTGTCGCAAAACTAACCGGCACTCATCTGCCAATTATTTATTTTCCTTTTATTTGCCGTACAGATATATTCAATCAGCTGACTTCAAACTTTTACATGTACATTTTGAGAGGTGTTGCCAGCTAAAAACAATGTTTTTTGTCTGTATATTGAGAAACCCAAAATCGTTAACGGAAAGTTTATCGGTCTAATAAATTTATATTAACATTAAATAACAGGCTGTTTGTCGATACATTGAGAAAATGGCCATAAGAAGTGGAAATGTAAGCAAATTCATCTTTTCATCGAACGTTTAAATACAGTTTTTATACACTCACAATATTATTACAGTAACGGACTGTAGTTTATTTAAGAAATATTGCGTTCAGTCATTTTTAAATAAATAAACATTTAAAATTCCAAGCAAATTTATTTTTAACTGATTCTAACAGTTATTCAAAAAACTAAGTGCATATTAATACGGATTTTCAGTTGCAGTTAATATTGTTCGTTGATTGAGTTAAATTCTTCTTTATGTTAAAGTAAATAAAAATGTAATTTAAAGCAACGAAAAGTTCATTTAATTTTTACTGTCAAAAATTCAACCGCGAATTCCGTAAAAACAAATTAATATTCAGTTATCTTTTATAAATTAATTGTCAAAAAATTAACTACATATTCCGTAAAAACAAATAAATATGCAGTTATTTTATAAAATTTTACTGTCAAAAATTCAACACCATATTCAGCAAAAACAATTAAATATTCAGTTATTTTATAAAAATTAATTTTTACTTATCTATAAAAAATGAATTGCTTGTTTTGTGTAAGCAATTCCCATTTTCTATTTGTTAAAATAATTAAGTTAAAAACATCAAATTTTAAAAGTAAAATAATTGCGAAGCCATATCGGTCATGCTGCTGGTGTCTTATAATTGAGAGTTCTTCTGTAAACAACGTGGTCAGTACAACAAAAGTAAAACAAACGTGTGTAACTGGGTAAGTAAATACATAAAAATATTCTCCCTCTCTCGCTTATAAGAAAAACAAGCGGACAGGTGTCTGCCTGGTATTTTTTAGAAATTCGGCTCTTTTGTGGAGTAAACGAAAATTAAATAAAATAACTGAATATTTAATTGTTTTTACTGAATATGGGATCAATTTGACAGTAAAAAATTGACAGTAAAATTTTAATAAATAACTGAATATTTAATCGTTTTTACTGAATATGGTGTTGAATTTTTGACAGTAAAAATTAAATGAACTTTTTGTTAAAAATAAATGAAAAATAGGTAGACCGGTTTTTAATTGAACTTTCATTTATTTTATATTACAATTTCAGTTAATTTTACGTACAGAATATTGTGAGTGTACCCACAACACAATAGTGGAGAGGGTATGATGCATTTGTGCTGATGTGTGTAACACCTTAAAATATGGGTACCTTAAAGTATACAGAATCACTTTCTGAGTCGGTCTAACGATGTCCGTCCGGCTGGCTGGCTGTCCATGTTACCTTGTGCGCAAAGTACAGGTCGCAATTATGGAGTTAATTTGATAAAATTTGGCTTATACTTAGATTCTTATTGGCACAAGGGCTAAACTTATTGATAATGTGCCGAATCGTAGGACCACGAGGGGAGATAGAGGCAATTTCTGCCTCTCAGAAACTATCAAACCGATTTTAATGAAATTTAAAACATAGATAGATGCAAATTTATATGGACACATAAGCATTATAGGTCCCGATTATATGAACAAACAATAATTTATTAAATCTTATCCTAATACATTATATGTATGTATGTATATGTCTAGCCAGTGCAAGACAAATTTCGTCATCACGGTTTATATTTACAATTGTAGGTATTTATCGCTCTTCTGATTGGGTAAGTGCGGCTTTATTCTAAAAAATTCAGAGTTAGTGAATTTGGGTGTTGTTCAAGCCTTTTTTAAATATTTTACTGCATATTTTGTAATCATAGTTTTTACTAATGGCACATTGAGATCCTTATGAATGTTTGAGTTTTTAATATACCAGGGAGCGGCTGTGATTATTCGAAGAAGTTTATTTTGGCGCCTTTGAATTTTTTCGATATTAAAGGCCGACAAAGTGCCCCATAGTTGAATACCGAAGCACCAGATGATCTTTAAGATGGCGTTGTAAAGTAGAAGCTTGCAATCGAGACTAAGGACAGAATTTCTTCCAATAAGCCAATGAATTTGAATTGCTTTTAGTGTCATTTGAGTAAATTTTTGCTTTTATATGGCATTTCCACGTTTACCGCCGATCCAAATTTATACCGAGATATTTTACATGCGAATGTTGAAGTTTTATTTGATTATTGATTTTAAAAGGCGGGCATGATTCCCGGCGAAAGGTGAATGTTATATGAACGCATTTTTGCTCATTGACCATTATCCTCAATAGTCTTAACCCTATTTCTAGTTGAACTATATGATCCTGTAAGTAACGAGATGTTTCATTACGGTTTTCGCGCACGCTTAGCTGTATGGTCTGCGAATGTTGAAGTTTGCGTGTAGTTGTTTGTTGGCATGTCCGAAGTATAAATTAAGTATAATAGAGGGCCCGGGATGCTGCCTTGTGGGACTCCAGCGCAAATTGGCTGAGGCTAACTTTAGAAATTTCGTTATTTAATAATAAATTGAAGACTGACTAAGTAGCTTTATAACAGCTTGTGTGTGTTTGCTGGTAAATTTTGCTCAATTTATGTAATAAGCCAGCATGCCAGACTTTATCGAAAGCTTGAGAAACATCGATGAAGAGAGCGGAACAATAGTTTCTTTCTTCAAAGGCTTTTCTTATGGCGTTTAATGTTCGATGTTCTCTTCTAAAGCCGATTTGGTGGTTAGGAATACATCTATTTTCATTTAAAATAGGGGTCAATTATTAGTATTGCCGTTTTTTTTGAACTGTTCTATAGTTTGTTTTTTAATCCAAATTTTTTTTTATATTTTTTTAATCAGGCTTTAAGTTCATCAAATTTAATTTTTATTAAATTATTTTTATGAAGAAAGGAATTTTACAACATGAAAATTATTAAAATTTATTTATAATTTTTCATTCTTGACTGATGTAAGGCTCGAACCCAGGCGTTTTACGCACAGGTTACCCTTACAAGTTTCAATGGCAACCAATCATCTCTGTTTGAAAATATTAAAACACTTGAAAATTTTTTGTTCACATCATATATATTTTATTCTTCATCAGTTTTTTTTTTCTTTAATTACAAATAGTATTTTATTTTTTTTTTTTTTTATAATTTTTTGGTAAAAATTGTATAAATGCATTTGATTATTATATATTGTCCGATATAATTTTTTTTTAATATTAAAGTTTTAGTTTTCTTCTATAAATACTTATAACTGTTTGCAATGACAATGGAAATGCAGAAAAAATTGTTTATGATTTGCTAAAAATATTGTTTGTTGGAAAAATTATTACGAATTCATAATATTCAGTCATAAAAAGTAGTCTAGGCATGGCATGACAGCCACTTGGCTTAAAAATCCCCGAGTGCCATTCTTCCTAACTCACGGCCAACAGGAAGATTAGAATCATAGAGTCCAACGTAAAGTCTATACTTCTTTATGGTAGCGAATCTTGCAATGCTGAACCTAAACAGACCAACAGCATTCCAGTCTCTTTGAACAGTTGCTTCTGTAAAATCCTACGTATGTATATTTTGGCCCGAAAGAATAGGGAACGCTGCTCTAGGGCGCACAACCCAACAAATTGTCGTTAAGATCGAGATTTGAAAGCGAAAAATGGGTTGGATTGGGCACATCCAGAATAGTCATCGATAAGAACCACCAGGGCCAGAGACGTGTCGGTAGAACTGCTCGTATAAGGAGAACGCAGCTTTATTATGAAATCTGAACCTCTGGACACAATAAGAGTAAAATAAAAGAGACCATTGGAAACATTTTGTTGTGGTTTTCGGTTCCTTCTATGAATTACGGAAAACAATATATGTAAATATGGGGCATTCCACTTCAAATCGAATGGCTTAACTAATTTTTTTTTTTGTTTCCCAATTTTGCGATAGTTTTTAATACACATCTGAGGCGAATTCATTTTTAGGTAGCATTGAAAGCACAGCTGTGCTACTTTTTTTTCTAAATGCCTTTAGACATGCAAGTAATGGCATGCCACTGTTGTATATGTACATATTAAGGGTATTCAAGTCACAATTTGCACCCTTGCAAAAAAGGAAAAGTGCAAACACATAACAACAACCACAAAGAAAATTATTTACGCACAACCAATTGTCTGTGTGGTTGTTGTTATATTTTTGCACTTTTGCCTTTTCGCAAGGGTGCAACTTGTGACGTGAATACCCTTATTATCAAAGAAAATTTGTTCGAAATAGTCGAATCTCATGCCATTGGCTTTTGTGTTTACACATGCCACTGCGAGTTCATTTCTAAAATGTCGTTAAAGTGCAACTTGAGATAATTTGTTTACTTCTTAAATAAAAAAAAAGTACAAAAAAACCAAAAAGAGTTACCGAGTTAATAATTTAGGCACATTTTTGGGGAAATGGTTTACATTTATTTATACAAGCATTATTTTAACAATTTTAATGCTCTATAATTAACGAACTTGCTTTTATTAATGTGCGTTTCAAAAATCATTTATCAAGTTAATTACAATTTTAAAATAATCCAGTAAATTTGCACTTAATTTTTAACAGGGTAACATTGCTAATCGTTTTGACATTTCGTGGCATGCAATTTTTGCTGCCACTGGAGCTGCTATTGCGAAAAATGTGAGTGTATTCCCTGCAAATAACATGTACTACTCCATGTACTAGTCCGATGTAATGCAAGCATTAACCAGTTCATTGTAAAACAGTGTTTGTAGTGAGACTTGTCTTTTTTTTAATAAACTGTTTCATGTAATTTGGCAACATATTTAAATGCTTACCATATTTTTAAGAAGTGTTGCATATTTTACGTTTACTAAAGAAAACACAAGTTTCTGCATTAAACAATAAAGTACAATTAGCATTTAATAAAAAGTTTTATTTTTTTTTTATTTCATATAAATTTTGTGTGAAGGTTGTCGCTTACCCCCGTTTCCACATGCAAGTGCAAGTTCGAAAAACTAAATACACTCACACTTTTTCACTAACATTCACACAATTTTTGTACATTCAGCCAATCGGCTGTTTCCTCGATTTTTCGTGCATAATACGTAGACATCACTTGCAAGTAGGGTAACAAAAAAATGTTTTTGCTATGAAATCGTAACGGTACCTTACATGGGGTCTTCACCTGTCATAATAAACGTTTAAAAGACTAAACGGAACAAATTTCGGTGTGCTATTAGTTATTTCTAGTTATGCAAAGCATTTAGGGATTAAAATCCAACACAATCGGCTCAGCAGGAAAAAAACCCAAATGTGGTGCAAATATCATAAAAAATGTATATATTTGTTAACAAAAAAACCAACATAAATTGGGGCAAAATGCACCGATTGCCACATTCGTTTTATATAACTTAAAATCATGAATGTTCCTTAATTTCGTTTAGATCGGTCAATAATTTACCATAGGCCTTATGTAAAGCCCATTCTCGAAAACGTTTTTATTAAGATTAGTTCATAACTTATAGATTCCATACAAAACCCACTTTTGAAATATTTTTACTCTCGGTGGAGGGTATCAAAGATACGGCACGGCCGAATATAGAACATTCTCTTGTTTATTCATCATTTATACTGCAGTACTCGTATAAATATTTAAACTTATTTAGTTTTACACGTGTTTATTTGAAGTTATTATTATACTATTTAAGTTTTAGTGTTTAAAAGATTAAAGTTATAAAAACTTGTTAAAAATAAATTAATATAGAATTAAGTAACTAGAAAATAAATACAACTTATTAACAATATTTAGAGTAATATGTATTCGTTATCATTAAAATCATAATAATATCTTATTATTATTTTTTATTTTTAAAATTAATAAAACAAATAAAAAAGTTTTTAACAAATTGATGTGCATAATTTACAATTGAATCACAAATGAAAAGAGATCTTAAATTAACAAAAAAAGTAAAAAATAAAGCAAAACGTTTATAGAAAACCATAAAAACGATATGATTTTATTCCGATTTCGCTTTTTTTTGTTGTTGTTTTAGTTAATGGCTGATGGAGACTTTGGTAAGAGCATTTGAATGCATTAATTTCTTTCAGTGTTTTAAGAGAATATTATTTTTCGACTATTTTTTTATTCGAATCAATTTGTTGGTTTTATTTTATCTTGAGGTAGTCATTTGCTTTGTTTCCGTTTAGACAGATTTAAAAGTTTTTTTTTTAGGAATGTTGTCGCAGAAACGACAAACCATAAATACTTGAAATCTGTTTAGTATTGGAACAGAGCTATTATTTCAAATAATTAAACTGAGATTGAATTTTACGAAAATATTAATTTAAAACTATAAAAATATTTTGGTGTTTTTTTTTTATTTTGCTTTTAATTAATTGTTGATAAGAGTATGACTAGTTTTATATTCTAGTATTGAAATTTTGATTTTTTTATGGTGACTAAAAGGTTAAAAAAATATTTATATATCTAGAGCAGTGATGGGCATCCAATTTGCTTTCGTTTTCTGCTGCATGAATTGCCCATCACTGATCTAAAATAAATATAATTCTTTTAACCTAAATTTATTGCATTTAATCGAGATTCGTGTAAAAAGTAATTGAAAACTTACATTTTATAAATTTGTTTTGTTTTTTATAACTTATCACACAACTCTCGTTTTTTAATACTTGTCTATTATTTTACTGTTAAATTTTACCGTATAAAAATTTAATTTGTTATTTTTCTTTTTTAATTTAATTTATTTACAAAATTTAGTGTTCAAACAGGACTGCGTCGGCATCATATTATCCGTTTAATTAAACAGTTTAACCATAACAGTTTGATGAGAAAATGCTATAACTTCAAAAAATCTATCGTAAAATGAAGATAATATGCTAAAAATCTGCTAAGATAAAACTTGCAATTTCTAATATTTTAAGTTTGCTAAAAATATCCTACATTTTTTACAAAAAAAAGCTAAAATCTGCGCATTATTGGTTTGAACTAACGACTATTTAAAAAAAAATTAATTAGGTATGAGGAATATATTATTTTAAAACCCCCTCTCTAAATCCAAAACCTTTTTCGTCTAATTTTTTAAAGCTTTTTATGTATTGTTTTGCTCTACACGCCACTATTTGGTGGTTGTACCAAATTCTTTATATAAAAACGTCCGAAATAAATTTCACTCTTGCTTTGCTTCATTGCCGTAAAAAATAAGTAATTTAAGCAAAAGCATCGTCGCATCAGTAGGTCTACGCCAAACGACTGCTATTTTTTTTTTTTTTGTAGAGTTGAGTTTTTTGCATGCAATTATATTTGTAGCAATTGCTTTTGTAGCAATTATTTTTAAATTTACTGTTTAAATTTTTTTGTTTAATTTTTCAGCAAATAGTAAAAAGAACAAAAATGGTAGAAATACAAAAATTGTACAAAAATGTTGATATGGTACAGGTTTTGTACGATTATACGGAAAGTGGCAACGCTGTTATACACTAACACCCAATTTTCACTATAATTTTTTCCCCTATTTTTAAATCATGTCTTTATTTATGTGTGAGCTAGCGAGATAGAAAAATAAAACTAAATTTTCATTTTGATTTTTTTTTTCCTATTTTTAAATCATGTCTCTTTTAGTTTGAAAGCGAGCGGGATAGAGAAGTCAGCAGGGTAGACACTCCTCTTTTTTGTGTTTTTTTTCTTATTTCAAAGTGACAAGGGCTTAATAACTTATAGAAAAATAAAAAAATTTAAATAATAATTGAAAAAAAAAATCCAATACATATCAAAATTATGTGGCATTACGAAATTTAAAAAATATATTTTTACGAATAAGAAAATCAGAAAAAATCAACTCTGCCTGCAAAAAAAAAGAGAAACATGGTGAAAAGTTAACATGTTTTTGGAAATTTCTTTAAAAACAAATACAAAAAGACATGTATTTTATGTCATCGTGAAAATTGGGTGTAATTCTCTCAAAAAATTTCATACATTTTATAAACAGAAAAAAAATTTAAAACAATAAAAGTTTAGAGAATTTCAAGTTACTCTCGACGGTTAATTAATGGGCCTTCTAAACTTTGGCCTGAATTTGAAGGCTCAGTTCTGTTTAAACACTAATTGTAGTTTTTAATTGCTAATTTAGGCAGTTGTAGTTGTTCCATTATCGGCATTACAAAATTTCTCAGCCATTAAGGCTAAAACCTTTTCCAATTTCGAATGTCGATCATCGGCAGTGGCTGTAGCACCTTTACTACCCCATAAACATTTTATCTGGAACTCGGTCCTGAAATAAAAAGAAATATTTAGTTTTATTTAATTTCATTAAAATGCATAAGCTATGAAAATAAGATAAGATTGTAATATTTAGCTGTGCCGAATCTTATACTGCCATTAAAATGCAAAGTTTGGGTTTGTATGAAATCGATTTGCTATCTAATTAACGGGCGATTTCACGAAGATCAGTTACAATTAACTATCTATATAACTACCAAAAAGCATATTGTTAACAGGCATTTTTAATTATAGTTAATTATAACAAACTGAACTTGGTGAAAGTGGCCGGTTTACCGAGTTCAGATATATCTTTTTTATTGAGTCAGTATTCGGTTTATTGTCATAATTATCTTTCTGTTCACATATACACAATTTAGCTAATTCAATTGGCGTTTCATAGTTAAAAAAACATTGTTTATATTACTACTACATACAACAAGCAAAATGTAAACAACTTTTGATATCTTTAAGAAAAAAAACATCTGACCTAACCCTACGTTTCCACATGCAAGTTATTCATAACGGGAAAAAGAAGGAGTACGGAGGCCTTCTAGAAGTACCCATCTTCTTTAATGGACAACACTCAACTAAAATGATTTACATTATTGTTTTTTTTGGTACAGTGATGTTAACTTTTATTTTTTCATTACCTTTTGGCCCTATAAAAATTACCGTTTTTGAGACGAAATTACCGTACGCAAAGGTTTTTAATCAAAGCATTAATGTGCTGTTTCCAAATGACAAGCGATTGATTGTGTGGTACAATTTGTATATAAAGCACTCAGTCCATCGCCTGTCATTTGGAAACAGCAGAAAATAGCAGTATTCATAAACAAATTATTTTAAATTAAAATGTGTTTTTGGAAAAATTTAAGATAATTCTGAATAAATAGGAACATTTATTCATTCAACTCAAAATAATTTTATTTAATATGCTTAGTGTGCATATGTAAGTGAAGAACATTAAAAAAATAATGTTTTGTTTAATTCATTTAAGCATATGCATTAAAAGAAACAATTTTTGAATTGTTACAGTCAATCCATCCGTTCGTAAAACAAGCCGCGATTTCAATAGTACGATAAGTACGGATTTTCTTAAATCAAGTACAGAATGCTTGATTCAAATATAGATTTTTCAAGTGCCAAACACGTATCTTTACCCATAATTAATCCCTGATCAAAACAATGTCCGATGTAATCATGTATAATTTTGTTATATTTGGCCATATATTCGTAACTTTTGGTGCATGGCACATTTTTCAATTAGTATTAATAGTGCGCGTCTCTGAAATAATACACTGTTTTTAAAGATTATATTCGTTTGGAAATTTTTAAAACTTCTACCAATGGTAAAGAAGAAATTTTCAACTGCTTAGACAGCGATATAACACAAATATATTTTGAATTCATCTTCTACATACGTTACAGTACGAGGTTGAAAACTTAATAAAAACATTGCCATTTACTATATGGATTTCAACTACACAAAAAAAACCTGATGCTATAAAAATATAATTTTCAAACTCAAATTACTTTCTACGTATACAAAAAATGTATCTAGGAGTCTTAATTCAAACATCGCCTTTAGATTTAAAACAAGTTCCGGACGAAATTTATGTATTTAAAAAAATTTTCAGTTATTTAATATTGAAGTTTTGAAACAAATTAGGCTTAAATTTGACTTAAGGGAAGAAATAATCAAAATTATTAAAATAGTAAATCCTTTCAAAGCACAATCTGTCAATCAAAAAGACAACAGAATTTTTTTGAAAAGATTGTCTAATTAAACTAATTTTGGTGACGAGTGCGTCTTACACAAAGAATGGCGTGAGCACGCACATCTCAACTAATAAACATCAATATGTAAATATTTATTTCGTCTGAATCACACAAAGTTATACAAGGAATATTTTAAAATGTAACTTTTGATGAAAACCGTAACTTTTTTGATTCTTCCCCTGGCAACACTGGTAAATATATGTATGTACATATTGCAAGAATTCAGATTTCTTTAAATTACCGTATTTTAAATAAAATTACCTTGCTACCTTTTGCGTCACAAAATTACCGAAAAAAAGGGAAATTACCGTACGGTTAACATCAGTGATACCTACTGCTTTAGGCCGATAATATTTACCACAATCCTTTTGTTCAACCTTTTTAAGCAACTCACTACTTTGCAAATAATAACTAAGCAAATTCTGCAACCATTTTGGCTATCAGTTATAAATATGGTATCACCACTTTATTTACCACACTCACTGGCACTACACTTCTTTGACGTTTTTTTTAGTTATCAAATGTCGGCTGTTGCAATTAGATCGTTAAAAGCTAGTGTCGTGTTAAATTAATAAAATAATAAACAAATAGTGATCAAAGTGAAATAAAAACATAAGAAAAGTATTAATAAAAATGTTCTTTATATTATTAAAGTGTTTTCTAATGAAATTTCAATGAAAAAATAGGGAAAATATGAATGCAAACATTTTACAAATTCTACGCAATTGCCGTGGAAAAAAGTTTAGTTTGCTATTATCATTGTTGTTGTTGTTTAAATGGCGCTCGGTGTTTTTTTCTATTAGAGTGCGCGTAAATGTAGTAAGTGTTTTATTAAATTAAGATAAGTAAGATGTTAAAAAAAAAATAAAAGAAAGCGCAGAAGGCGCATAAAAAAGTTGCAAAGAAGGCTGTAGGCAAAATGACCCAAAGTAAAAATGGAAATTTATACCCAAAAATGGCGAAAAAGACCAACAAAATAATAAAAAATCACCCAATTTTTATTTGAAGCTTGCAAAATTTGGAAAAAGTCGAAACCTTGGGACGCAAAAAATTAAAAAAATAAGCAAAAATACTATAT
The DNA here is from genome assembly GCA_949318255.1 of Pollenia labialis. Classification (NCBI taxonomy): domain Eukaryota; kingdom Metazoa; phylum Arthropoda; class Insecta; order Diptera; family Polleniidae; genus Pollenia; species Pollenia labialis. Next base: position 26,162,014 of record OX439141.1, on the reverse strand, counting down.
TAATACATATTAATATAAAAATTATTTTTTCCAAAATTTCAGACTAAGATATCTCAGAGATGGAACAAGATATTAATTACAAATGTTAAACATTAATTTTAAAGGTAATCGGTACACCACATATGTACATATGTACTTTTTGCAACTTAACGCAAGTTTGTTACTCAAAAAATTTTTTATGTATAATTTACTTCTAATAAAACTAAATTATCAAGATTGAGGTCTTTTTTTAATCTTATATAAAACTTTAAACGTTTATTCTAACCAATATTTCGGCACTTCTTTGAGTGCCTTCTTCACTGTTTTTTATTTCTTGTTGAACACAATTAAACAAAGAAATTAAAAAAAATACCTTTCAAAAAGACAAATTAAAAAAAGTTTTCAAAAATATTTTTCAAATTTTAAATTTCCGTTACTGTTTTTATAAATTAAATGTCTATAATTTTGTGCTACATTCTCAGGCTCCGACTCAAAATTAATTCGCGACATTGTTGGTACATTAATGATTTGTAACAATTGTACTAAATTATGGCAAAAGAAAATTACGAAAAATCGCCCAAAAAGGTTTATATTTCTTAAGCGAAATCACTTTTTTACGGTAAATTTTTGAGCAATTTTTCACAAGTTACTATGGGTGATTTTGCCTACAGCCTTAAAAGAAGAGCAGATAGAAAAATGTAATTGAATATTTAAAAAATAAATTATATAAAAAAAAATTATTAAATTAATTAAATCTGCTTAATGGCCTGTTATTTAATTAAGTCAAAAAGTGATCAGTGAAAATTCTTATTCATTTTGTTTTTAATTTTATGAAATAAGGCTGGGTTCGATCGGTAGTCTCGGTAAGGCAAACTTATTTTTACTTATTATTACATATATTTATTATTTTTAAAATATTGTTCTTATTTTATTATACCTTTATTATTTATTAATGTAAATAATAAAAAAAATAACTAGGATCATTCGGGGATCGAAATTCGGTCACTTAAAATTTAATGTTAAACTGAACGTGTGTAAATATATGTGATTCTTACTTCAAAAAAGGCTACTGAAAAGTAATAGTTCAACATAACCAGGGCTGCCAGGTTCTATTTTCCTTGTCCCCAAAAAATAAAAAATAAATCCCCAAATTAAAAAACAAAACCTCTGACCAAATTTTTTTTAAAAATAAAAAGAACAATTATAAAAACATTTTTTTTATTTTGCTGGTAGCGACTGGCTTCGGCATGTTTTTTAAATCCTTTTTATGTGATTCCAGTGAGGAATTACAAGCAGAACAATATGCTGTATTTAAAGGCGAATTACCCAATTTATACGAATTTGGAGCTTGTTCAAAGGGGTTTATTCATTCTTTTAATCAAGAAAAAAATACATGTATCCTTCATTATTTAGTACTTCTTTTTCCTAAATTTATTAAATTTATTGTCTTTCATATTTTTGGGGAAGACATATTTGCTTGAAAACTTTCTTTAAAAAAATCAAAAATTGCACGTGTTGCCAACGGAATAAGATTCTTTTTTTAAACACTCGCTAAAGAATAATAACATAAGTTTATAACGTATTTTTACACACTCATCAAAAATGGTAATCTTAATTAGGACCCATTATACCGTATTAATTGTTGGTAAGAGCAAGATAAAAGTTTTGCTACTTTTTTTGATATTTAATATACGAAACAAAGAAAAATTAGCGTTAATAACAAAAAACGGGAAAATATATTAAAAATGTGTAAGATCCCCGAATTTTTTTCAACACTGCAACAACAAAATGTATTAGACCAAAATATACTACGCTGTGGTTGAAAAATCCAACAAAAAGCTGTAGTAAATACGTTTGTTAAATAACCCAGAATAAAACAGTACTATCTATTTATTATATCAAACATTGCCTTTAGATTTAAAACAAGTTCTGGATGAAATTTATATATTTAGAAAAAAATTCAGTTATTTTATATTGAAGTTTTGAAACAAATTAGTCTTAAATTAAAATTATTAAAATAGTAAATTCTTTCGAAGCACAATCTGTCTATCAAAAAGACTTAACAGCATTTTGGAAAAGATTGTCTAATTAAACTAATTTTGGTGACGAGTGCGTGAGCACGCTCTTCTCAATATACAACAAATTAAAATTTGTTTTTGTTTCCAACATAATTTCTTACGTTTTCTAAAAACAGGCAGTAAATTGTTGGTGTTTAAGATCACAATGAATCAGTAAACTTCAGCCATATTTGTGAAAAGTAGCAAACAAATCCTCTTAGCCAGGATTATTATTTCAAATTATTCTTTTTCTGCATTATAGAAAGGAATAGCATGGTCATATTGCTTTTTTTATAAAATATCTGTCAAGTTGTCGATCACAATTTGATACCATGGTGTTTTCATAAATGAATGATGAATTTTCCGATATCTTTGGTTCCGCCGGTATGTTGTAGTTTTAAGAATGAAGATATGCTAGAACTTCTTAAGAGTTTTCCATTAATATTTGGCAGCATATTTTAGTAATGTTTTATTTGCAGTCTCTTAAAAACTACCTGGCACAGGGTCAAGTTTTACTTGGCGTATATTTATGTCAACCTTGTGGACTAATTAAAGGTGATTAATAAGTCGAGAAATCGATGACCCTTTGCAACTTATCATTTTAGGGCCATTTAAGCACATGTTTTTAAAATCAGTTCTATATTATCACCAGAGATGATATAAAGATATAAACAGTATTTAGAATATTGTCAAATTTCTAATTACTTTTTAGGCTGAACTTTTTTTGTAGTATTTTGAATTGTTTTTGCTGTTTGTTACAAAAACACATTCTTATATTAGCGATTTGTGTTTACATTGCTCATAATGGTTTTTTGACTTTTGTTACATTTTGTTTTGACATTTTTAATAAAAAGTTTGCCAAATATTCAATTAGAAAATACTTAAATTACGGGTACTTTTATAACAAAAGTAAGGAAAACGTGTATAAATTACAAACTATTAAAATAACCGGTTTATTTTACTTAAATAACCGGTTTATTTGATATTCGAAAAATGGACATTTTAAAATATTCGACTTGAGCAAAACTAAAATAACCGGTTAGAACGAATACTATTCGATCGATCACCCTAGTACCTACTATGTTAGTTTGTTTTTATAACGGTATCTGAATTCTTTCGCTTTGGCGAAAACAAAACAAAAAATGTAACTCTTTCTGCCATCAACTTCAACTTAAATTAAAATTAGCTTGACTAAAATATCATGCATAAATTCATTACTCTGGCCAAAGCAACACCTACAACAAAAAATGATTTATTTACATTATTGTTTTCATTTATTATTTTAATATGTACATATGTAACATTGTTTTTTAAAGGGATCTGAATTCTTTTGCTTTTGCAAAAAAAAAAAAACAAAAAATGTTACTCCTTCTCTTCTCGCTTCTCATAGAAGCAAACTTTTGAACATGTTATATTACAAATGGCAAAGTTTTTGGACCGTTACGCAGTAAAAAAAGAGAAAAATAAATCATCAAAAATCACGATAAAAGTAAAATTTTTTTGCGTAATGTAATTTAAACAAACATTAAATACTGTTTTTTTTTTTGCTTAAACCAGTAAAAGAAACTAGTACTCTGCGACATGGCCCAATGTATCAATTGCTGAAAACAAAAGTTGTCTTACTAGATCTTGCAACCGCTAAATTTTAATTTAATCACATCGAAGAAGTCGGCAAAATGAGAAAACGAAAAATCGCCCAAAAAAAATGCATTTTATTATAATTCTTACCCAAAAATGACGGAAAGTCGTCAAAAAAGAGTTATATATATTATGCACACATTTCTTTAGACCATTTTGCTGACAGCCGCTATTTAAAAACTACTATTCACCACCAAAAACCAAAATTATTAACAACTTTATTCACAACTCACCTAAATGCATCACTTAACAGCTCATCCATTCTTGATATTGATTCTTCTAAAATAATTTTCGAATTTTTACGATACAGCTTTAAATTATTTAAAAAATTACGCGATGAATCCAAGTGGGCATAATTAATAAACATTCCAAAATCATCGGCCTTGCTCTCCCATGAAGTTACACACATGTTGTACAAGGAAGTTTTCTCACTAGCATTGTTAAAATTTAAAATTTCAATAACGGGGCGATCTTTAAGCAGGGCATATAACAAAACATGCGGAACTGTAGTATTGGGAGCCTGAGGATTTGAGCACTCATTCATGCTGATCAAGGTGGGCCGAAGTTTGGCTTCGAACATAAATGCATCGTCGGTGTATTTTTGGCGCAGCAAATGCCAAGCAGAGTTTAGTTTTTGGATCTGAATGGAGAAAAAAAGCTTTAAGTTATAAAGTAGGAATGCTAGTTTAAAAGACAAACCTGTGGCATACACAAACCCAACATAATGGTAGAAAATCCAAAAAGATTTCCCAAAGCAGTCTTAGTCTCCACAGCAACTTGTATCCACTTGCTTAAGATTTCAGCACGATCTAAATCTGTTTGACAGGTAAGTATTGTTACTGCCACCATTAACTTCATACATTGTGTGCGCTCAATTAAATCATTACGAAAGATTTTACCCTGTGGCAAAGTCAACATTTCCAAACCAGAGCAGTCTAAGACATTGCATTCCAAATCTGTATCAGATTCCGGCTCTGTTCTAGGTTCTTCAATCAAAAGACCAATATCTATGCGCGTTATATGCTCGGCCAACATCTTGGGACCTGTTTCCAATAGCATGATTTTAAATGTATTCAAAGCGTCGCCATCCAAAGGTTTATTTTCACAAGAGGGCAAGAGTAGTGTGCTAAAGTTTTCGACGTCAAATTTGGAGATCTGTAAGGAAGACAATTTAGTTGAATTGTTAGTTTAAAATTCACGTTTTTCCAAACCTACCGGCTTAAATTCTGGTATTTCTAAAGTAAATAGCTGATCCTCAGCTGCTTCCACATCAAATTCACTTAAACTTTTCAGTGTCACCGACGACACGGAAGTCGTCATAAAACGAGGATTTTTTATAACCACTCCACGGTGCATAATAAACTCATTCATATCGCCTGGCATAGAGTCGCCCGAACCATTTCCTGAATCTGAGCCGCTCAATTGATAAATACCGGCCATACCTGCTTGCCTTTGCAACGGATATTGCTGTTCCAAAACCGACCCTTCCTTGTTGGGACGTGGTACACTGGGAGCTTGATTACCATTACGATTCGGTTTTGGTGGGGGACTTGGTGGTTTTTCGGGTAACTCAGGAATTTTACTTATTTCCAAACTGGAAAACATGCTGGCCGAGGAATCGGCATTAAAATCTCTAGCTAGACTGGAAGTACGATTAAGGTTGTTGCGAAAAGCATTGGTGGCTGGTCTTGGCAATGAATGAGTGGTAAATTTCATATGATTTTCGACAATATCGTTGGCTGTACAACGAGCTATAGTTTGGAAGCCATTGGTTGGTATTTTACCGTGCATATTTAAATTTTCTAAATGAGAGTGCAATTGGGTTTCACTAGGGGAGCAGCAAACGCTATTGCTCTTTTCTAATTGGCTGAAACGTCTGACGGCATCACAACGATAGCCATGACCATTACCGTGATTAAGTTGGTTCATAGAACCCCCATTGCCCATATGCTCCATACATCTGCCACCCTCACCACTACCTTGTATTATACCATCAGCACTGTTTCCAGCCTCGGCATTTTTTATATTAGACACAACAATCGCTTGTGCTGGTGTTAAGCTTTGGGAACGTTGTTTCTTAGAGGGCAGTCTTGGTGCTGGATAAAGTTTTCCTCGTGGCGGTGAAGACATGGGAGTTTGTTGTTGCATTATTGGATGTCCTATAGCTGTGGGCAACGATTGTTGATGTTGCAGTGTGGCATGTGGAGGATGTTGCTGATTTACACAGGAAGTAGTCATGCCACCAAAACGAAAACCAGCATTTGCTGCTAAAGGGGAGTTAAGAGGACTTGGTCCTCTTAAACCAGCCAACATCTGGCTATGCAATTGATTTCCTACAATCTTGTGACCATAGAATGAGAGCGGATAAGTGCGATTGCAAGGATATTGTATGCGAGCTCCAGAGGCCAAAGAAATTGGTTTTCCTAAAAATTAGATTTTGAATTAAAAAAAGGTTTTTTTTATAAAAGTGTGTATATAAAAACTTACCTGAACCTACATAGAAAGTTATAAGATCGGGAATGGCATCAAACGCGTCTTCCTCAAATTGATATTGTATGCGTTCGTAAACTGTTTCTGGTTGTACCAAAATCTGAAATAATAAAATAGCAATTTAAAATATGTTTGCTTCGCTATAAATAAGTCCTTTTCACTTCTTAGTTTATTTTAAAGTCTAGGATTTTCAATGTAGATTCTTATTTTAGTTTGGAATCGATAATTTTCGCAAAGCAACTTTGACTCACTCACCTTATTAATAACAAAATGCAAAACGGCCACCTTGGTGCGACATGTCAAGACATAATTATCCGGTTGGGATGTACAGTCTCTAATTAAAAAGTCTCCATCTTTTTGAACAATCTCCTCGGCCCGTTGCCTTGGTAAAGGGCCATGATACCAGGCATGTGAACGCAGATCACGCGAGTCTAAGCTGAGTTCCCATTCTAAAGCTTTCTTTAAAGCCAACACTTCTTGCTGTTCATTGGTTGGTGGTAAAACGGCACCCATTAATGAAGACGGTTGGTTAAAGGATCCAGAGTTTAGTGATTCGTTATCCATAGTGACGTCTGAGGTATTAGAGTCACAATCGCTTGTAAGATTATCGGAGTTAGTGCAACGAGGTTTTAGTTCTTCATAGCTGAAAAATATTGCAGTTAAAATAAAACTTCTTCATTGAGATCTCATTTCAACTAGGCTTAGTTTTAATATTTTTAGTTAGGCTTGAGTTCATCAAATTTAATTTTCATTTAATTATTTTTACTGAAGGTAGGAATTTTTACATCTTAGAATTTTTACTAAAATTTTTTTGATAATTTTCTTGGCTGATCTGGGGCTCGAACCTGGGTTAAATTTACATGTTTCAAGAATCACAACATTCTTTCATCAGAATTCTTTGAGTTCTAACCTCTGCGGTGCCTGCCAGCCAACAGTCAAACATCAATCCTTAACCAGTGATACTGGTGGTTCGAAATTTGCTGTAATTATAATTTTCAATTAATCACATGTTGCTTCCTTTCTTCCGTTTTTTCGCATTCTTTCCGTCAAGACTTTGTCTTGAAAACCTGAATACATTTGTTTATAATGTTTTTTGTCCACTTTCGTCGACATTTTATTTGTACAACTTGAAGTACACATGTAAACAATAGAGCTTGTGCCACAGATATTTTTAAGAACAATTGTGATTTTTAGTTGAACTGTTAATTTTAATTTTGATATTTTTAGTTGGGCTTGAGTGCATCAAATTTAATTTTCATTAAATTATTGTTACAACTTGGAATTTTTAAGTTAAGGATTGATGTTTGACTGTTGGCTGGCATGCGCCGCAGTGGTGCAGAGATTGGAACTCAAAGTTCAACTAAAAATCACAATTGTTCTTAGGTTTAGTTTATCTTAAAATAGATTTGTGCCGTCATTACCAAGTTTGTATACAAAATTTTGACGGAACAGTTTAGTTTTGTTTAAAATGTTGGTCTTCAATGAAAAAGTAAAAAAAACACATCTCGCCGGAAAGTTATTAAAAAGTATTTAAAGTTATTAAAACCATTTGTCAATTAGATTCGAAAAATGTCAGTTATAATTTCGGTTATGAAACAAGCTAAATTTGAAGAATAAACTCGTGACAAAGGCCCGTTTTATCCCATCAATGCTACCTGAATTTATTATTTCCCCAAGTTGCAAATTACTAATTAATCTAAGAAGATTTTACAAAAATCGCTAAAGTCAAGTTCGAAATCGACAAAAAATGGTTTGAAGATTATTTGGAAATGCGTATTTCATTAATTAATTTGGATTAATTCTTAAGGTAAAAGTACATAGCACGCGTTAGTGGCGAGCGACTTCTGTCGCTGTGTTTTTATAGAACAAGTGTCATAAAGAACATTTTCGGCAGAAAGTTGGTTTATTTGAAACTTTTTAGTGCGTTGTGTATTTTTGAAATAACCCTGCCTGTTAAAAACGTTTTTTTGCTCTCCTAAAAAATAATTATTTTATCTTAATCTTAACCCAAAAAGTGGCTCTAATGGCTTAGATACCGTTGAATATTGAAACATTGAACTAATCCTATATTAATATGTAGCTTAAACTGAACAGCTGTAAATCAATGTCCCATGTAGTATAACAAATAACTTGTGGCAGCACTACGGTAAATATTGTCAAATTTATATGTTCTGTATTGGTAGTTTAAACGCCCAATTTTATGCGTTTAGAGATTATTTATATATTTACTGATTTATAGATTTATTGTTTCAAACACATTTTTAACCAAAAGTATAGTTTAACTTGCTCTGATTTATTAGCCCTAAGAGTATAAAAGAGATAGTTGGACCGGACCGTCTTATTTAGTGTGGATTTCCTTTAAAGGCCACTATTTGCATAAGTTTAAATTGTTGTTTTCTGTATTTTGGTTTAAAAAAAGGAAAATTGAACAGGTGATCCGCAACATTTACGTTTCCCTAAGAGTAACGAGGCCTTAAGCCTATAAAAGGGACAGCTGGTTTTATGTGTGGCTTTTCTATCTGGGCTACTATTTGCATAATATGTATCAAATTGCTGTGTTCTGTATTTTGGTTTACAAAAATATGGTCAGCGTACTTTAAGTTTCGTTTGCTAAAGTACATATCTTTAATACAATAAAATTTAAGGTACAAATATGGCTTAATGCAAACATAACCAAACTTTTTTAAAAGACCATAAAAGTTTTTTTTTCTTTGGATAGTATACCACCCTCATAATTTATGACAATATGAAAATAAGTAGCTGGGATACACATATAGGATTTAAGAAAAAGTATTAAGTAACATAATTAATTCCAAATGGACTAAATTTTAGCAAAATGGTAAAACTAAATATTTTTCCTTCTAACTTAAATATTAAATTAATTTAAAAATTCTTTAAATTTTTCCTTAAAAATTTATTAAAGAAAACTTACTATCATTTTAATATCCTTTAATCATAATCCTTTTGTAATTTAATACTTAATTTAGTTCACCTTTTCTTTTATCACCAATCACTGAAATTTTCTTTGGGTTTTTTTCGAAATTAATCGTTTTATTTAATAAATTTATTTCATTTTCTTTAGCACTAGCGGCCCAGCCCAAGAAAATTTTTTTCCTTGATACTTCTGTCTATATGTGTTTCTTTAAATTACCGTTAACACTACCACCGTTCGTTTTTATCCTGCTTAAACGATTTTAACTCTCCAACGTGTATTTCCCATCTGCTTTGTGTGTAATTTTCTACAAGTCTTGTGCCGTACGAGGACTTTTATGTGGTAAAAAAAAGTTACAGTCTCTTTCAGATTCCTTAGACTTCCATAAATGAGAGTAATTTGTTCGTATAAATTTACTCCCTTATAAAACCTTTTGATTCTCTACACATAGAAAAATTTTGGGGTATAAAAGCAAGTGTTCGTAATAGTATGCACAGAGAAACCAACCAAAACCGGACACTCACCTTCGCGGTATTTTAATCCAGTTATGAAATTTGTTCGCTTATGAGAGAGGTAGACATTTATAATTTAAAAATTTTTATTGTGGTTGGGAGAATTTATTAAGAGCTGTTGAGTTTCCAAATTTCAATGTTTTCTTGATGTATTGAAATGCAACAAGGTCATCTTTAGCAAAAGTCCTTTAAACGGGCAATTTGTTTTAATGCTTCATCATAAGAATTTATTGAATCAGATATTTGTACATGAATGTATCTCGTCTTTAGAGTCTTGAATTAAATATTTCAATACACAGTTGTTTTAAATTTGAATACGTTGCGAGTGGTATATCTTCCTTGGCAATAAAATCTGGAAGATTATAACTAGCTGATGAGAATCCCGCTTTGCTAACGTCATTTTGTGGTTCTAAAAAACAAATTTTCGAAATAAAGAGCAGCTTCTTTGCCTTCCTTTTTGTTAACAGGGGAATCGCCAGTTTTATTGCCATCAACACAAATCTCGAACCCAAACCGCGAAAATAACGTAAGCGACAAAAATCAAATTTTACAGGAAAGAGTTTTTTTATTTTATTTCATATAAATTTTGTATTAAATTTGTCGCTAACGATAAAATTGTTCTTGGACTAAAATCGTAACGGTACCTTATGTGAGCATGACATTTTACCCCCGTTTCCACAATCAAGTGCAAGTTCGAAAAATTCAATACACTCATAGCGTTTTCTTTTCTAAGTAAAATTCTGCATTTATTTTGCCTTTTACATTTTTTTATGTTCTTTTCTGAAATACATGTGTTAAGTAAAGCGTTCTTTTCCGATGATATTCCCTTTAAAATTAAAAAAAATTATACATGTTCAACACTCATATTTATTAAAGGGGCATGAGTGCAGCACTAGATCAAGGCGAATTCAATACAAGGTGGTGGCAAGTTTCGATCCGTAAACACTTACAATGCAATACAAAAAACATCTGTTGTTTCTGTTGGCTTTGGATTGTTGTGGTCTTGCCACCACCTTTTTTTGAATTTACCTTGCGCTAATTGTACTTTATTGTTTGATGCCGAAATTTGTGTTCTTTTGTTAACGTAAAATATGAAACACTTCTTAAAAATTAGGGGAGCATTTAAAAATGTTGCCAAGTCACATGTAACACTTATGCAACACCTTTTTTTAGAAAAGAAAACGCCATAACATTCACACAATTTTTCTTTTTCGAATTTGCACTTGCATGTGGAAACGAGGGGTTAGGAGATGATGCAAGTTGTTGCCAATATAAGGTCATTTATAAAAAAAAGGCTCGATATGAATCAGAGTTGCAAAAAGGAGAACCACTAATTAAATACAGCTCTTGTTAGTGGCTTTATCTGAACTCACGCGTTACATCTTTTAATGCTCAACTCTTGTGTTTTTAGGATAGAAAAGAAAAATGAAAGGGGATTGTTACGGAGAAGCTTGGTCAATACGCCTTGTGTCTTTATTCGTATGCATATGCAAAACGCTGACTGTGTACACATTATTCTTTTTCTCTTTGATTCGCTGTGCATAAAATTGTTATTGTTTTGAACTAAAAAAGTTGAAATCGATTGCTGCATGTGATCATATTGGTCTCTTCAAAACGGAATTGAAAAAAAAATTGAGCATCAAAAGATAACACGTGCGATTTCAGAGTTTGAACGGTTCTGTACGTAAGAGATATTTAAAAAAAAAATTAATTAAAGTTAGTGTAAGATTATCCCGTTATGAAAGTGTCCGGTTATGGGTATATTTTTCGTATGGAAAAACTAATTAACAGCGTGGTTCAACAAAATTTTATCGGTTATGGCAGGTGTCGCGGCCTTGGAAGGTGTCCAGCTATGGGAGATGTCTGTTATGACAAGTTTCACGTATATAGTTTTTTAAAATTAAGTTGAAAATTTTTTAAAATCTACAGAGTTGTTTGCATTATTTGGTTTCGTTGCGAAAATCTAACTAAATAAAAAAAAACATTTTTATATGATTGCTGATTTGCCTTCACCCTTGTTCATTAAAAATATTCCAGTCGAAAATAAACTTTAGTTCAATTTCTGCGATCTCTATCGTGTCCAAGCTAAACGGAGTTTGTGATGATTCCAACTAAAATAATAAGCAGATAATTAGTGGCAAAGAAATGTCGATTATCCCGTGTAACTGGCATCGCATCAAAACAGTTATTTAGAAAGAATACTTTTTTTTAACAATTAGGGTCTAGAAAATATTTTATCTTATTGCAAATATTATTTTGACATACATACATTACGATTTCGTCTTAAGGTTGAGCGAATTAGTTAGGCAGACTTAAAGAATATTTTAATTGCGGAGTTTTTTTGTTTTTCAATAAAATAAACCGTTTTTGAGTTACGAGAATATATGTATGTTGTGCACTTCCTCCATTTTGGGGCCAAATAAAGAAAAAAAGCCGAATGAAATCTGAAAATTCCACGAAACAGAATCGAACAGTACTCCAATAAGAGCCTTTGTTTAAATTTAAAATATATTTAATATTTTAGTGGTTTAGGCTAGAACTAAATTCTGTTGAAGCCACCATGTCCTGAGGGAGTTCATATTGGTATCGGATGTTTTTTTTTTAGCTGCATGGAGTGACAGCTGATAATGTTAAACTGTGTTGATTATAAGCAAGGTTTGGCAAGTCATTATAAATCGTTTAACCATAGAACAACGCTTTAAAATTGTAAAAACTTGCTTAACCAAAAATAAAACTGTTCGCGAAGTCAATAGAGCAATTCGTCCATTTTACGAAGCTCCTTTTCACAACGTGAAACCAGCAAATTATTTTACTTTAAATTTTCGTAAGTGTATAAATATTTTTATATTTATGAGTTTTTATTGTCATATTTTCAACCCTCTGTTTGATTACACTTTTGCCGGATAAAACAAAATCATTTTAAAAATTTTAAAAAAGAGAAAGAGAGACATTATTTATCAGAGCTCTTGAATATTATTGAACATTTTTCCCATGCATGCGCAAATCTATTGTTATTATTTATTTCATTATTCATGTTATTACAGGCAGGCAGACAAATTGCCAGCAGCGGCAGCAACAGCGGCATTAAATGCCATCAACAATTGGGAAATGGGGTGTGTTCAATGTCAGAACATCTAAAGTGTACGGGCACTACTCAATCTTGCTTTACCATCTTGAATTCTATTCATTCATTCATTGTTTCTTCACACATTCTTACGAGTGTAAGTACAATACTGCTGAATAAGTTGTCAGGACCCTAAAGATCGTTACTTATAAAAAATACACAAGTGAAGAATAATTGATAACACAATAAAAAAAATAAATGTATAATGTTTTAAAAACATAAAATTTGTATAAAAATAAAACAGTTTATATAATTTGTAAGTTCAACAATTGTTTGAACTATTATGTATCCCACTGTGTTAAGTAGAACATAATAAATTAACTTACATGATATCTGTCTCATCGAATGTAAAACGTTTTTTATCCACTGGACTTTTAGTAGTTGGTGTAAGCGTACCGGGCTGATAAGAATTTCGCTTAAGTGATTGTGTTGATTCGAATAGATTTGAATATTTTGTCAGATACATTGGAGGGCACGAATTTTTGCGTGTTAGTAGTGTTGGTGACGATTGGCTTGATACTAATTTAATATAAAAGAACAAAAAAAGAAACAATACATTAATTAAATTGATAATAAAATTGTTTTAATTAAAAAAATTTTAAGAATATCTTTTAGATATTTTGAAAACTTACCATTATCAATATTCATGGAAATACGACGTTTAGCTTGAACTCTTACCAAACTAGACAACATTTTGGAACGATGTTCTGGATTACGTACACCTTTTAGCCTTAAATCGGAGTCTTCTAAATCTAAAATATCCTCCACACAATTGTACATATTAAAGTTGGCTGAAATACATTAATATATTTTGGTACTTTTGCGAAATTCGACCAGTGTTCGAAAATAAACACTAAATATCGCTCCTGTAGCTTCGTTCAGACGGTGGTCAGATCTTACAATGTTGTAATTTTTCTGACAATGGTGCCATTGTCAGATGCATTAATTTTACACATCTGCCAAATGAAAATGAGCTTACAATGTTCACACAGTTACAAGATATTTTTAGGCAATTTTAATGACAACATTGTAAGATCTGACCACCGTCTGTACGAAGCTTGAGTGTTCGGTTTGGTAGTTTTGTGGAAAACACAAACGCTAATAGTGCTTGTGTAGTAAATCTTAAAATAAAAACGTTTCCCAGTTTGTCATCTTTCGAACACAAAAATAATACTGTTTATATCCTACTCAACAAAAAGATGAGAACATTTAATTCCGTTCGGTTTTTGTTTTAAACCACAAACTTCATTGTTTTCGGTTCTGCTCATTAATGCTCGTTCGTTTCTATTGTGTCTACCGCCTATTTGGCTGGTTAATAAAAAACCAAAAATTTTTTACAAAAACGAAATATTCATACGACAATATACTATTCTTAATTAATTTATATTCTTTATCAAATTAGTCACTTTATACTCGTACATACTTTCATATTGTTGTAAATCCAAAAATTCCAGCCATTCTTTAATCGCCAATTTCGAATTGAATACCATCATGGTGTTGGCATCTTTGCGACGCATTGATGAATAACGAAAATTCCAATAAATACTACTCCGGCGATGGGCCATGCCTTTGGCATCCGCGTGTCTTGTTTGGACATTTCCCATTATTTAAAAATGGATATTTTATATGTATGACTAGAATACAAAGCCAACGCTTTCACTTTTACTATTTACTTTTATTTTATAGTTATTTTGTTTTTTGTTTTTAGTCTCAAGATTTACTTTCACAACCGATTTAGTATAATTTTCGTACTTTCAGTTCATAAGTGTTTGAATGGTTTGAAAATTTGCTGACAACTAAATCCCATTGCCAATGTCGTATTATGCATAACCATATTTCTTACGAGCATTTAGATTTTTTGTTTATTAAATATATTCATTTTATTTTTTTGTAGACATGTAATTGTAGTATTAATTTTTAGTATTAACCCATTAAGGAGGGCAGCAAATTTAATAAATAGATAAAACAGCACAAAAAAGTTCTAAAAGATTTGTGAGCCTTAAAATGGGAGCAATGATGAAAATAACGGATAAATACCACAAAATAATTTCGTGAAGTTTAGGATTATTGAAGAATGGCTTCTGTGGAAATTTCGTTTGGTTTGACACCCTGCTTATAGAAAGACTTAAAACGTCATCAAATGCAGACTCCACCGAGCTATTTTTTAAACTATGAAAAAAAGAATTTAATCAAAAGAGGATTGAGTGCATAATTAAGCTATTCGAAATTTATTTATTAAATTTTGGTCATCGTAATAGTGGATATGTAAGCTGGTGCATCGTCTTGATGAATAAGCAAATGCGGTACCCAAAGCATGGCTTATCATCTTGAAATTTTCTGGCGATATGCCATGTATAACCCTCAAGGCTGCAAAAGAATGGGTAGACTTACCAAAACCTGGAGAAGGCTACTAGAATCCGAAATAAGTAAAACTGGAAAAACCGGAGGCTTAATTTCAATTCTTATTCTTTAAATAGAAATTATTGTTCAGTATTGTGAAACTCAAATAAATGCTTTACAACGCTGAAAAAATAATTTCGATTGATAGAATTAGAAATAAAATTGCTTTTGAATCGAAAAAGTATTCGATAACCACTGACAGAATTAGCCCCCTGGTGTGAAATAAAACTAATGGTACAGGACAGATCCAGATGGAGGGATTTCGTTGCAGCCCTCCGTTCCAAATTGGAACCATAGGAATCAAACTGTCATTTCAGCTAGATCAATACTCTCTGACGTTGACACCTGAATTGGTGCACCACTACGGTGTTCTTCTTGGCAGATTGTACGGCCTCGTTTAATATTTTGGTAGTTGTAAACGAAGCGGCAGAATCCTTCAGAGTAGAATTCAACTCGACATTAATATTGGTTACACGTTAGACCTTTCAAATTAAAATTTTTGAATTACATTACGGTAGCTTATGTGTTTTGGAGACCGGCCACGGATTTGTTATAACTATAAACTAAACAATATATAAATAAGAACAGCATTAAAAAAGCCGCAGTCAAAGTAGAAAAACTGCAATTTCTTTTACTTCTTAATTTGTTATTAAAAAACAAATTGTTGCTTTTACTTCTGATTCATTAAATGTAAACATTTTTTAGTGGAAATTTTAAATAATGGTATAATTCCCGCCTTTATTCGTAAGGATTAGAATTCATAACGAATTAAAGCATATTTACCAATGATAAAGCGTTTCCCAGCAAAAACTTTACTTGCCATCCTACTTTTAATGACTTCCTGAATTATTTCCTTTGTAGCTTTATTCGCCACTTTTTGTATTATTAAATAATAACTTTATTATTACATCATTACAAAAAGCTTTAAATGAGTTTGTGCAGCCAAAACACTCTTTATTAAATGTTTCTTGCATTTACAAAAATGTGTAATTGGGCCTGTTCAGAAATGCATCACTGCGCTGCATCAGAAAAGCAAACTATTGTTTATGTCGATAAAAAGTAATTTAAATTTTCTTTATTGTGTGACTATTATTTTTGTGAAGTATTTGTCAATTTTTTGGTCCACATCTACTTCACTGATTTATATTTAAGCATTTTAAATCTCTGATGCAGAACAGTGATGCAATTCCGAACAGACCCATTGTTTACACATTCATGCATATAAGACAATTTTATTTAGTGTGTTTTAACCTTTTTAAATTAATTTCCAATAATTTATTTTTTTTGGCCCCCTTTTGTAACTACATATTTTTATAAAACTTTAAAGTAACAAAAAAACATATTATTTTTTAGGTTATAATTGGCCAAATTATAAAGGATTACTTTTGGGACATCGCAAACAAAAACAAGTACTTTTTCTTGTAAAATAGTAAGTTGTCTTCTCGTCAAGTTCTCAATATTTTTTTTCTGCTAATTTTGTAAGCAAAGTTTTTGCTGGGTTGTTTATTTTACTACATAATTGGTCTCTTCACCCACAATGGCTTAATGTTCATGCTTCGTCTTATTAACGTAATGAAAGTGTAACGATATAATATCTATCTGCGAGTATAGATAAATATTTGTTTGTTTTATTTTTCTTTTTTTACTACACCCTTTCCAATTGCAAATATTTTGAAATAAACCTATTGAATTTCCGCATGTTTATTTGAACATTATTTAAAATTTATTTAAAAGAAACAATTTATGTGTACTTAAGAGTTCTAAAATTATATTGCTAAAAATAGCAAAATATGTAGCAATAAAGTAGCAAGAGCTGTAGCAATAGAAGCAAATAGAAGTAGTTTAGAATGTACCATAAATAAAAATAAAAAAATCTTTTCGTCTGAATCGTATTAGAAAACGCGATTATTTTACGAACGTCTGATACAGAACACGTTTGATAAAGAATATTATTTTTAACACTGTTACGAACTTACATTATTTATTTCTTTCAAATGTACCTATTTACGGTATTAACGGTAATTTTGTTATCTTTGTAAAAAAAAAAATTATCCGCCCACCCAGGTGGGCGTTATATCAAAAAATCTTGATTTCATCTATAACCGCGATAAAATACATAAAAATTTCCATAAAATAGATGGCGGAATGCACCGATTGTCATACAATTTTTCACAATTTGACTCTACAAGACTAGCAATTATATTAACAACTTTCATAATGATCGGTCGATAGCGTACCAAAAATGACTGCGTTGTTAGATATTTTGATCTTATAAAGAAGTTATAATAGTAACAAACGCATATTTTAAGGACATGAGAAATTCTATTATTTGAAGGGAAAAACATAAACTAGAAAGAAGATAGACTCAATATATAAAGCTTTAATGCCAAATTGTTAGGATAGTATTTAAATCTATATTAAGTTAATTTTCATATAAACTTAAATCGTATTTAAATACAGATTGATTTTTTGAGGTTTATTTGAAAGGTCTTATTTAATTAAGATAAAAGTATGGTAGCACTACTAAATTTACAAGGATGTCTCAAAAAAAAAAAAACAGCTGTATGTTATTACTTTGCCTGTTGTTGTTGTATTAGTTTGAAATTTATGCCACCTTGCTAAGCTATTTCAATGGAAACTTAAGTTGTATTTAAATGTACCAACCTTGTGAATTAAGTTACATTTAAGTGCTTAGTGAAAATAGAATTTAATATTTAAAACGATTTTAAATATAAATGTGATATAATATCAAACCTAAAAATTGGCCATAAGGCCTTTGAGGGACCACATATGTCGCGACTATTTTGAGACCGGTTTGAAAGGCATTGGAAACCAGTTGCATTGAAATCGGCGTGCAGAAAACTAGTTTTTGAGTTACATCTGTTCTTAAAGAAAATCGAAATGATTATTTCATTTCATTTTGGTACAATTGAGGTTGCAGGGTGTGTGGAAAACTATTGAAACTAGTTTCAAAACAATGATTTCTAAAGGGTTTCGTTGCAGTTGCGTTTTACCGTCTGTTCTGGGCCTAAGAAGACGAAGTAAAAAAATAAAACGCTTTATTGCAAAGAACATTTTTAGACTATCCAGAAATTCAGGTAGTTAATTATCAAATTGAAGTAGAAATTTACTTAAGGAATTTTTCAATTGCCTCACAAATTTACTAATTTTAGTGAAAAAGTTTATTGGTACTTGAATTTCTATTGTATTTTAAAAGGGTCGATTTGTGCTTCTAACATTGTCTTATTACTTTTTATTGCATTTAAGATAAAGTCTATTATTATTATTATTATTATTATTACAACTGGAAATGGTGTAGTTTGTTTAATTGTAAGTTGATTAGAAATAAGAAGGTTCTTCTTTCTATTCCAATTCATTGGCGGTGTTGTTTTTAAAATTTGTTTTACAATTTCACAATAAATATTGAATTTCGCTGACCACAGTGGAATTTCCTTAATTAAAAATTTTGTTTTTATGTTTTTTAAAAAACTCTAAACGGGCTTATTAAGGTCTTGTGTTTTATAGAAATTAAAAGATTACATAATTTTTTCTTCTGACGTTTCGTTAGAGATTTCCAACATCTTCAGGGAGATATTTTTATTGATCTGGTAATCACAAAAACAATTGTTTAATAAAAAACACGACAATATATGTACATATGTACCCTGCAAATAATAGGACCAGTCCAAACACGCGTGTAAAGAGTAGCCCACAAGGGACTTGGACAAGTCCAAAAGTAACCCAAACGTATGGAAAAACATGGTATATTCAACATTACGATGTCCTAGGGTAGGACCATATAACCATCTTTGGACTACAAAGGAGTATGTAGTTTTAAAACTACTCCATTGTGTACACAAGAGGATTAGTTTTAACTTCGTTTAAAAACGAAAACATGTCGATAAAAAACGAAGACATGTCGTCTCACTACAAACACTTTTTAACAATGACATAGTCCATGCTTGCATTACATCGGACCAGTCCATGGAGTAGTCCATTTCATGAAATTGGATCAGGTGGTCCAATAATATTTGCAGGGTATGTAGTTTCACAGGAATAGTATACATAACTCACATATGTATAATCTTCTCGTCAATTGTTTTCTATTTTAGTATTTAATAAATTTAGTTTTATAAACACACAACGTTAAACATAAATGTTTGTTTATTTTTTTATTAACACAAATGAAAAAAAAACCATTATTATTAAAAAATTAAAGTCAAATTATAAATTTCTATCAAACTACATACATATGTATGTTCATATATCACAGTGAGGAAATTTTGAAACTAGAATATTGCAATTGTATATAAGTGTGTATTGCATTCGTGTTATTTTTGTCCTCTTTCGTATTCAGTGCCTAAGTAGCCTTTCGGAAACTTTCTATAGTATACAGCGTTGCCGTTGTGACACTAAAGTATCACTTTTGACCCGTTTTCATACTAATGACACTTTTTGTGACCGTTTTTAAAATTTATCCCTTTACATAATTTTAACAATATTTATGACACTTTTTGAACCTTTATGAAAATAACTATAAGTTTCCATATTCCTTACGAAAGTTCTCATGAGTTTTGTGAACATACATATAAAAATTGGTAGTATGCCATAACGTCCAGCGTCATAGTGTCCCCAGACACTATTTACAAACAAACTTTAAAAAGAAACTTGTGAGTCCATGCTTTCCTCTCTCAACCTGCTCGAATCGGAACTGGAAGAATGGACTCCAAGTGAAGAATTAATTGCAAAATACAGAATATGTACTTCTTAAAAGAGATAAACATTATCGAAGGATTTTGTAAAAGTAACTTCTTCTTTTGATAATATGACTAATTTTGGATTGTACCTGTGAATAGTTTCTTAGTTTTAACATTGATTTCTAATTCAAGTATGTGTAATTACTTTAATTTTAGTCTAATGTTTTTAATTAATGCATACTAATAAACTTGACCCTATTTTACTTAAAAATACTTATGGGGTAAAAAAGAGTAAAAACGGGAAAATTCGGTTACCTTATATTTCCGAAACTAAAAGATATACAAAAAAATGTAATACTTATCGTTGTTCTATAGAAAAATATGCGGACAGGTGTCTGGTACTTTTTTGAAATTCGGCCCTATTAGGGAGTAAACGGGTAAGACCTGAATTTTGGTACTTTTTTGATACCCCATCTATCTTTTGAACCAATAAATATACAAACAAAGTTAATACCACATTCGAAACTTATTAAAAAAATCGTAACTATTTTTGGTACTCTTTTTACAAAACATTTTTCTCCATTCATTGACATATTCGTACTAAATTAAGAGATGCCACTACAATACTGAAAATGCTAGTAAACAATAAAATCACTATTTTATCTTTGAATTACACATTTTTCATAATTGGCCTAAAATTACATTGTTCATCACTAAAATTGTATAGTCGAATTATCGCTTTACTTGTTTTCTACGAACGATCGAAACTTTAGTAGAGTTGAAAAGAAAAATGTGTGTGTGTAAAAGCATACACTATAATACACTACCTGTCATAACTATAGCCACACTTCTCATATAGCACTGGTCTTACTTATGTACTGTAAGCGATCAAAAACAGCAAACAATAGAAAAACCGAATTAAAAAAAAACAGCACATTAAATGACAATTTATTAACATTCTTTTAAGATAAGACAGAATACAGTTGTTTGACAAACAATCAAACCATGTTTGTAGAAATGTATGTCAAGCTGTTTAATGTGCCCGTGTTAACTTTAAACATTTTAATAACAATTTTGCAGAGTAGAAAAGAAGAAACATAAACAAACTAACGAGTATTAAAGGTTTTTTTTATTATGTGTTGTTTATTAACAAACAGAAACAGGGGTGTGCTGAAAATCGCAAACGTAAATCGCAAGAAATTTAAACGTCGTTTTTTAATAAGATTTCTGTAATAAAAGAATTTTATGACAAATATTAAGCAAATATTTCCCTATTTAACAGGATTTTAAACAAAAAATTATAAGAATTAGTTTAAAAGTTTATTAAAAACAACTTACAAATTCTTGCGTTTTGCGTTTGCGATTTCCAGCACACCCCTGAAAGTGTGTGTTCGGCAAGCCGTTTATAAGTTTATTTGACTTTAAAGCTCGTCATTGCAAAATCTGCACAATTTACAAAAAACATATTTAAAAAAAAACTGCAAAAAGAGATAAAGCTGGACGCTGTAAAAAACTCATCTGGAAAAAACTTTTGTGGAATATTTATGAAATAATGTTGATAGAATCGTAATCTGTTTGTTTTGTGAAAAAGTTACAAAATGTTTCCTTCAAAAATTTTTTAACAAGCTTAATAAGCTTTCATAATTAAAGAGTTTACGACCGATTTGATTTTTTTTTTTTGTTAACATCAGTTTTTTGTAAGAATACATTTTATTGTGTGTTGATCATATTGTGTAGAAATAGAACATGCCAATATTCCTTAAACTGTTTAAACATCCAAAACAGTGCTTTTCATATTAATTTTAGTGCTGGTTCACACATTTCAAGTTTTAGCCGTCAAGTCTTGAGTTTTTAGGAGAGAAGGGAAAAGAGAATGTAATTTCTTTTCCTCCCTCTCCTAAAAACTCAAGACTTGACGGCTAAAACTTGAAGAGTGTGAACCAGCACTTACTACACGTTCAATCACTCGTGTTGTGAAAACAGCACATAAGTTTTGATCAGCATAAGTCCTAATCATAACATTTTTTAATTGGAAATGTTTAAAGCATTTCTTGATTTATCATCTTCAACATTAGCTAAAGAAATATATGAAACGCTCTCTTTTTGATTCTACTTTTTATGGCAGAGAGATGGTTGGGTATCTGTTTGACAAGGCTTTTGTTTAACCTTCGTTTTTCTATTCAAACCAATTTGTTACCAAAATTAGCAAATACATCGTCAAAACTCAAAGTAAATTTAGCTTAATAAACCTCTAAAGGTGATGTTTTAAATTTATATAATAATTTTTAACTTTTTAGAATAAGAAAAATCAAATGCGGCTATAATTATGACTGGCAGTGTATGTATATGTATGCACACATTTTTTTTGTATTTATTTTGCGTCTTCTCAATGAACAGGAAAACGTGCTCAACTGTTTTAAACACAATCACCCTTACTATAAAAGTCGACGTCAAAATAAGTCACTTTGTATTTTTTAAAGCGCTTTTTAGTCATCGTCTATTAGAAAAGTCAGTTGAGTCAACTCAGTTGACTCTGCTTTCGTGGACAGGAAATTCGGATTGGACTGAAATTTACTTAAAAAGTAAAAAAGTATAGTCGGTCAAACCAAACAATTTGATATCCCACAACAACCCATTGTTTAAAAATACATTTTCAAGATTGACTATATTTGGACCCCATGGTCAATCATGGACCCGCCAGAACAAAATTTATGTTATGAGGATAAGATTCATGTACATTCATGTTCTTGCCAAATATTATTTATCAATATTATCAAGATAATATTTGTTTTCCTTTAAGTGATTTTAGAAAGGGGGCTTATGGGAAATTTTTGTGAGATTCTTAAGACTACATTAGAATAAGTTTGGACCAAGTTTAATCGAAAAACCAACGTATTTATGTTATCACCACAAAGACTCTAATCTGGACAGAAACTTGTCCCATTTTCAATGGACTCCATACATACTTTGCGCACAAGGTTTATATGAAGAGCTAGCCGGGCGGACGGACATCGTTAGATTGACGCGGAAAGAAATTCTGGCTTTGCCGAAACTTATACACTCTTTACTATTAAACGTCTTATAAAATCGGTTTGTGAGTCATATTTGAGGCTCATAAATTTTGATAAAAAATTACAGGGTTTTTTGGCTAATATTTTTAAAAACTTTTACCCCCCGTTTCCACATGCCAGTACAAGTTCGAAAAACTCAATGCACACACACTTTTTCACTAACATTCACACAATTTTTGTACTTTCAGCCAATCGGCTGTTTCCTCGATTTTTTGTTGATAATACGGGTTAGGCAGCAATTTTTACCGTTACTGTCCGACTATACCAGAGATAATTATTGCGACATGTCAAAATTATGTTATTTTTTATGTAGACAGCAATTTTTTGTACATATTAATTGCCTGTAATTTATGTTGCAAAAATTGTTAGTCCATTTTTGTTGACAATTATTGCTAACATAAATGTCAAATTTGGTTGTCAATTGAAAAAAAGAAGCAAAAAAGAAAAACAAAATTGTGTGGAAAAGATCTTAATTTTGTGAAATTGTAGCAGATAATTATTGTAGTAAAATAATTAAATTAAAGAATTAAATAAACACTAAAATAAAATAGTAAAAATTATTTTTATTAATATAATTTTTTGCTTATTTAATCATTATTATTTAAATTTAAATTAATTTGTTTAAGATTGAGTTATTTTTTATATAAAAATATAAATTTTATTTTAACAAAAAAAAATAAATTTAATAAAAATTAATAGTTTTAACAAATAGAAACTGGGAATTATTTCCTTCCGAAGGTAACTTTATATTATATTCAACATTTTTTTTTTCGAATTTATTCTATGAGCTAAATTTCAGTTATGTATTTTATAAAGCTTTTTTGTAATATTCCTATTCCGTCAATTTTTCGGAAATGACTTTATAAAATACATAACTGAATTTTAGCTCATAGAATAAATTCGAAAATGAAAAAAATGTTTAATAGTTTTATATAAAAAAGATCTCAAGCTTAAACAAATTAATATACATTAAAAAAATAAGTCGAATAAAGCGGCTCATACACTTGCAATAAAATTGTTCAATTTTACGTATTGTACAATTATATCGCTAATGTGTATGTAATATTCAAAGGTATCACAATATATTGGCAACAATCAAAAGACTTTTGTTTTTTATTGCACAACAAAAAGAAAGTGAAATGTGGTGGCAACATTGTACAATGCTGTTTATGTTATTCCTATAAGTAATGTTCACTTTTTCATTGAATGAATGACACCATTGTGCGACTTATTGCATAATATAGGAAAAAATGTAAATAATATGGCGAATATCATATACAATAATATTGCAAGTGTATGGCCCGCTTAAGAAAGAATTTATATTAATAAAAATAATTTTTGCAAGATGGCGGGAGTTTTTACACTGCACCTCCTTCCTTGATTTTTTTTTCAAATTATGAGTAAAGAATCGAAAATTTCAATATTTATGTGAAAGTTACATATTTAAATTTGTTTATTAAGAGATAACTATGTCTCCAAATGTAAAACAACCTCCACAAAATTGATATTTCTGTTACAAAAACTGGAATAAATTGGTGGTGGAATTCTCTAAGTGTCATTAAACTTTGCACAAATTCGACTAGAAATCACACTAGCAAATGTCGTTAAAATCGGTTACTAATTTACCATAGGTAGCATATAAACCCCACTCTCGAAAAATACTAGAAATCGGTCAACCGAATTCACCGTTCTGAAAATCACTTTAATATGCCTTAAACCGTGGCAAATTATGATAATTTATTAAAATTTAAGGCACTCAAGTTTAGGACTTGAAATAAACTTACAAAACCTATTGATAATCTCAGTGGAGAGTGTCAAAAATTAGCACAGGCGAATATTGCACTTTTTACTGTTGTATTCCAGAAAGATTATCAATTAAATTTAAAACTCCCCAATGTGTTATTGAAATATTAAAAAAAAAAGAAGACAAAAGTTTTAAAAAATTGAATTCAACAAATTTTCGTACAATTAATTATTAAAAATCTATAATATTTAGCAGACATGTTGCATATTTGTAAATTTTTTGTGGTGTGTAGTGCAAAATGTTCAGTGAAAAGTTTGCAGAGTGAAGCAGAAGAAGCAATAAAATTACTTTCTGCCGCAAATTCTAATTTTTAAGCACGATTTTTTCTGTCCCAAAACATCTCTTTGTTAAAACCCCTCTTAACACCAATTGTTTTTATATTTCTCCTCCGTTTAAAGCAAACAGCGAGCTAAATTGGTGCAGCTCTATCGTCATTAAAAACAAAAATTAATGTTCGTATGAAATATTTTTGTTTAGTTTATTTGCAAACAGAAATCAGTTTTCGTTTAAATGTACAAATTTTCATTTCATAAACTGAAATTAATTGTTGATGGGATAGGCTATTCCTCGCATTTCACCGGTTGCTTAGGCTAGATCATCAGGAAACTTCATCCATAGATTTTAGAACAACTGAAGAAATTATACAGATACAACTGTTAGGAGAATAAGAATTATTAATTCCAGTTTTACTTGTAGCAATATCAAAGCTTAAACAATAACAACATAGGAATAACTTATCCCAACAACAATAAATTTCAGTTTATCAATAGACTGAAATGGGAATCTAGCACATTTAAACGAAACCTTGCTAATTAATTTTTGGAAACCCAAGAAAAACTTTAATAGAATAGTTTTTGCCAATGCTAATACATACTTTTGCACAACGTTTTTTGTGTTACTCTATAACAAAAAAATACACAAACAATATTTAATATTAACCAAAAACCGTCAAAATTAAGATAAATCGTCAAATCTGGCAGCTTTAAATGCAGCATGATACGGACAGGGCGATTCTAAAATAATATCGCGTTTGTTTACTACTTACCACTAGATGGCGCCCATCAGGTGCAAAAATCCGTTATTTTAAAAAGAAATTTTTAAAGGCAACATAAAAATACAATCTGGACACATATGCAATTTTAATGCTGAATTTTAAAGTTTTGCAGCAACAAAAATTGCAAGTCTAGAAGATGATTTTCTTACTAATTCAGTATTTTTTGGCGGAAAAAGATTTCGCAGATGGTGCAGCGATCTACCTCCGTGGTCTTTCACATATTTAATTTAATTTTCTTTATTTTTCTCAACATTAGTTTGCAAAATAGTCGTTTGAAGTTGGCGAAATAGCCGAATAATCAGCGATACAAATACGAATATTCTTAACATCACTTATTCACCTTGCGTTGAGAATTTTTTCATATAAAATTTTTTGTATTTTAAAAAATTTGTATAAAACTATAATTCAGGGAAGGTGAAGGAGTGTTTTATTAGAAAATAGTCCCCAAAATAATTTTTTTTTTTTTAGCAATATTGAGAATTGTGGTTATTTTATTAAACAATTTATGGTTTTTTATCCAAATTTTGATATTGATTTTTTTTAAGTAAAAACATTTTTAAATTGATAACATTTTTTTTAACTTTAACATTTGACTTTATTAATTTCAATATTCCATTGCAAACTAACGGTCTTATTTTATAAACCTCTTTTATTTTTTATAAATAATGGGGTAAAAATTAAAAACAAAAAATAAATAAAATTTATAACTAAATACATTAAAACTACTTTACACACTCCACTCTACTATTTATTCTACAACATTAATTTCATCCTCTTCCTCTTCAACATCACTCATCTCTATGCTGGAAGAACCATCCGAAGAGTAACCGGGTAAATCGTTAACCGTATTATTATCCACATTCGATTTTAAGATATCAGCTGTAGCAGTTTCGCCGGGCTGTTTTTCTTGGCCACTTTTAAGATTTTCACGAGTGTGACGCCATTTCATGCGGCGATTTTGAAACCAGACTTTAACCTGAAATAAAGATGTAATGAATTTTTTTCACTAAGTTCAGCTATATTAAACTATAACTTTCAGTTAACTTCATATATGATAACAGATCGTCTTGCAATAGTTTTAAGAAAACAATTTTTTTTTTACCTGGGCATCTGTTAGATTTAATCGTGCAGCCAGTTTACGTCTATCCGGTTTCGTAATGTATTTTTGTTGTTGAAATTGTATTTCCAGACCTTTGCGTTGTAAATTACTGAAAACTGCACGAGACCAGGAACGTTTACGTTTGCCGCTACTTAAATTACCGTGAGAATTGCCCGAGTTGTTATTTGAACCAGTAGCTGTATTTACGGACGATGCAGCTGTTGCATTGTTGTTAAAATTCATATGAGATTCATTCGTATTGGATGAGGTCAAATGATGATGCCGTAACGTTGAAATACATCCTAAATTTGATCTTACTATGGGAATGTCAAAATTAACTTTTGCATTGAATCTATTCGCTGAGTTTGTCGAAAAATTCTGTAGTCCTATTTGTTGGGTATTTATCTGTAAAGGCTTCAGACCGCAGAGCGGATTCATTAAAGATGAGAGGGTGAAATTTGGTTGGGCGGGTAAATGTTGTTGCGAAAGTTGTTTCTGTTGCTGCAGATGGGCGTGATGAAAACGAATTAGTGATGCTGTCGGTAGAGAGGAGAAGTGCGTTAGAGATGGTACTAAAAGGAAAATAAATGGAAAAGTTAAAAGTAGTTAAGAAGACAATTTGGTTAAATAACTAAAATAAAGTTAAATGCAAGGTGGTTTTCTGTTATTGACCTTTTTTTCAGATTCTTAGCTTTGGGGTTTTTAGAAAAAAAGGCTTAAGTAACTATTAAAAAAAGGGCTAAGATTCAAAAAGAATAGACGAAAAATGTTGATTCCGCTTAATTATGCAGTTCAATAATAATAATAAATAGGGATGACATTTTCATGCACTACAAATTCGAAAATATGCACTAAAAAAATACAAAATATGCACTAAAAACTTAAAAAATTTCCATAAAAATCGTTTTTTTATTTTAACAATTGGAAAATATAAATGCAAATTGGAAGCGAACTGACGAAGACCTATTATTTTACGTAGGGTTGTCATTGGAGGGGGTCAATTGACACCATTTGACCAGTCAGAGATCTATTCTCAATGAATGCTTAGTGTCAGTTACAAAAATGTAGTATTATTTCAATAAAACATGTCCTAGATCAAATTCAAGAATCCAATTTTAGAAAGTACCGAAAGTACAGCACCGGTGAAGACTGTACTGTAATTCATTACTTTTTCTACCTTTTCATTCTTCACAAACCAGTTAAGGGATTTGGTTCTTCTTTCACTGGTCATGAGTCCTTTCTTTTTGAACTTGATATATTTTCACAAATTCCTGTTGGATCAATTGGCACAAATTTCCCGCAGGGCGAACAGGTGAAAACAATTTGTTTATTAATTAAAAAAAAAAATTATAATTTTTTTTGTGTATTTAAAATTTTTTTTAGAATCTTTTTATAGTATGGATGTTTATAAAAAATCACTCTAAAATTTCAAAATATTTAAAAATATGCATGAAAAACCTAAATATGCAAAAATATGCATTTTAACCAATATATTCAGCACTATGCAAAAACAAATCGGTGCCATTTTATTGCAAATTTAATGATGCGGAAAGATAATTGGTCGACAATCGATAGAAAACATGCATTTGCATAGAAATCGTATCCCTAATAATAAACCAAATTCTTAAAAGAACAAGAACCCCCGAAATAAACACACAAACAAAATAAAAATTAGTTCAAGCAATATATAAATAGCAATTAATTTAATATGTATTATCAATCTAAAACATCATTAAAACAACTAATTATCAGTATAAACAAATCAACAAAAATATTTAATAAAATCTCAATAAAGTTAAATAAAATCATTCAACATCATCATCATTAAAACAATCGATGTGTTTATTTCGTTAAAACATTTTGAAAAACTAGAAAATGAAAAAAAAATTAATTAATTAAATTATTTTAAAGTAAGTAGAGCAAGCAACAATGATGAGTGTTGGAATAAAAAAATAATCGATTTATTTGAGTAAGTAATAGTTCCGATTAATAAAACAACAAAAACAATACTCAAAATAAATCATCCAACTTAAAAGCCAAAGAGATGAAATATACAATCACAATGTTCGAAAACAACAAAAACAATAACAAAATCATCGCCACCAACACCACCACCACCACCACACTACCACCAATCATTGATAGATGAGGCGCCTCATTGGCAGTGATAAAGTCAGCGCCACTCAACTCATTTATAACATTAACAAATCTTGATTTTATGATAATGATCACCGTCGAACAAAGAATAATAATAATCATCATATAAATAATGATCATTTTAATGCGAACGCCAGGAAGGGAATACTATTTACCTTAACACAGTGTTTTGTAATGATACCACAAACATTAATAACAATAACAGTTAGAGACATACAAACAGCCTACGAAACCTCCTAGAAGATCTTTATCTCCAGCAGTTGGTGGTGGAGTCGCGATCACAAGGAGTCCGTCCGTCTGCCCAGAATAAAATAATCAAAATGTATTATTGTCTGAAGGAAAGTTGTTCGTATATGAGCGTCTGTATGGTCACCTGCGGTGTTGAAAAAATATTTGTAAAATTTTTGTATAAAATCAATAACAATTCATTGAAATGTATGTAAATACAAGAATAAATTGAAAGCTTATTTTTTGTTTTTAAGTATTTAGTAGATCGCAATATTTAGCTAATCGTTGTGATCTTCAATCTCTTGAATTGGGTTGAAGAAACAATTATTATGTCTAATAGTTTGTTATTGGCAGGGAAACCGGAAATATTCCCTTAGAAAAGTGTTATTTAATGCGCATAAAATATGCAATAAAAATTTAAAAATATGCCTTAAAATAAATTATTTTTTGTTCCGAATTTAGTCTAAATACTTACATAACACTGGCCTACAAATTTGGAAAAAAAATATACTGCAATAACGAAGCATGCTTTTTTAACTAATCTGGGTGCGCTGAATTCGAATTCGAAATAAAAATTGGGATATCAAGTCTTCTTCATTTGTTATCGCATGCTGGCAATAATGTAAATTAGTCAATGCTGACACTACAATTTCACAATTATTTATTTGACACATTCCTTATGAGTCTTTATAATAGTAGCGTCAAAGCATGTCAGGGATCGTGTTTTACTGATTCAAGCTATTTTTGCTTTGAGTGGAGTGAATATTTGGTTGGAAAAAAGTATGTGCAATAGCAGGTCGTGGCGGCCGTTTGGCCGATATTTTGTTCCAAACGTAATTGAAACATACCAATATTATCATAATAAAAAGAAATGACAATAACTTCCTAAATAATTTATGTTTTATTCAAAATCAACATCGGCCCTTAAAATTTAAGCAGACTTTACAAACGACGTACAAATAACGCCATTCACTTTAGAAAATTCATCGATTTTTTAATAAACTAGTGATTTTTTATGTAAGAATCGAATAAAAACCGGTTTTTGTAACTCGAAAACCAGACGTGACAGAGAAAAACCAATTACAGACTCGAATGCAGCCCACCAAATTATTCTGGGAAAGATATTTGGTTGCTCCAGTCCAAAACCTTGTTGGGTAGTGTAATGGATGCAAGGCGTCTATTTCAGAAAGAAGTTTGTACCGGGACTATGTGAAATTATAGACCGTTTCTCGCAATTAAATTGTATTATCTGTGAAATTGCAACTTGTTTTTTACGCAAAGGGTTTTAAGAGAACCAGCCAGACAGGCGGACAATCACTTTAAAAAGTGATTCTGAGTTTATCGGTAAAATTTAGTACAATTCATACTCGAAAATTTTAGTACAGATAACACTTAAAAGTACTAAAAACAATCCAAGATTGTATAACTTACAAAAAAAAAAACAATATTCGTGCATACGCGTGTGTTTATAAAAGTTTTTTTTTGAATAGAAACAACACCAATACTACAAGAAGAAAAATTAAGATAATTTTCATGTTTAAAGAGTAAAATAAGAAGCAATAATTCCCATATTCTATTTTTTTAAATTATTAAGTTAAAAACATTAAATTTTTAAAGTAGATTGATTACGGAAACCATAATGGGCATGCTGTTGGTGTCTTTTAATTGAGAATTCTTCTGTTAACAAGGTCGGAATACAACAAAAGTGAAATAAACATGTTTAACGGATAATAATCTCTCTGGGTCTGTTGGGTAAGTGTTAAGGTAAGAAACAATCTTAGCTCACTTTCAGATTATTTCAAGTACGAATGGGGATTAAAACCGGGTTTGAAATTCTTCAATCAAGCACAATTTGATAATAATTTGTTCTCACTTGAAATTTAGTCAATCCTGTTTTCGGATTAGTTTCTGTACGAATTCGGGATTAAATATGGTTTAGTTAAGTATTTCGCACTTGAATAATTCGTACTTGAATCAAGCGTTCGCCTTTTCATTTAAGGAAAGCCGTACTTACCGTACTATTGACACCTCTTCGGCTTAATTTAAGTACGGATGGATTGATTTGTTTTTCAGTGTACAAATTGCTAATTTTTGCTTACATATAAAATTTAACAGTTTGGAATATTGTATTGAATATACATATGTGAAGGCCTTGAGCACCACGACCCAGAGGATCTTTTGTGCAGTTTGGAATAACATTTATCTTAAATGACAACTTGCTTTGCTTAAGCTTTGTTGAGTAAAAATGAAAGGTAGGCGGCGAAATTGAAGAAATACATTTAGATATTCAACACAGTTTGGCTGCGAAACAACTTGTAGGCATTTAAAAAAAATTTAGCATCGAACAAAATATGCGTCGAAAAAGTGAAATATGTGCTTTAAACTTAAAAAATGCTGCAAAAATTCCCTTTTTACTAATATATGCACAAAAATTCTGCAAAGGGTATAATATGCAAAAGCTCTAAAACGGATGAATATTTTGTTTCTGCCTTGATTGGTCGCACAAGTAAAAATATGCAATTGCATATTAGCGGTTTCCCTGGTTATAGGTTTAAGATGTACTCATACGGGCAGTGCTCTTTATAAATATTAATATTCATTAACAAATGAGAGCTGCCGACCCCTATTAGGGGAATGCGCGATGAAACATTAAAAAATGTTATTGAAGATTTTTTTTTAAGCCAGCACCTAAAAGATTAGTTCAATCCCCAAATCCAATTTTTTTTATCCCCGTTAAAAAAAAATGTTCAAAATTTGGGGAAAAAAATTCTTAATCACTGCTTATTTTAAAAAAGCGTTCTAGAAGCCTTCAAAGTAGATGCGAGAAGGCAAGGTAAAGCCTTCATCTCCAATGTCAAGCGGTGCTAATTAGAAACACATTTGCAACGCGGCTGGGAGGTCTTATGTCGCCTGCAAAAAATAGGGCTAGTCCATACACGCGTGTAAAATGTAGCCCACAAGGGACTAGTACTAGTCCAAAAGTAACCCAAACGTATGGAAAACACATGGTATATTTAACATTGCGATGTTCTAGGGCAGGACCATATAACCCAGCTTTGCATTACAAAGAAGAAGTCTTAAAACTACTCCATAGTATACTCCAGAGGATTAGTTTTGAAATCGTTTAAAAACGAAAACATGTCGTTAAAAAACAAAGACATGTCGTTTCACTACAAACTATTTTTAACAATGATATGGTCCATGCTTGCATTACATCAGACCAGTCCAAGGAGTAGTCTTTTTGATCAAAATGGATCAGGTAGTCCGATATTATTTGCATGGTCGGCACAAAGAAAAGAACCTTTTAAAAGTCCTCTGTACTACTTCTTTTTTACGCTGGGAATATTTGAAAATATTTTCAGAAAAAAATTAATTTTACGGAAATATTTCAGTGATATTTTTTGTTTGCTGGGTACGGTTGTTTAGGAAAATGAGCACATGTTATGCGTGTGTATTTGTAATTGTTTGTGTGTTTGTGTATTTAGCTGAAATTATTGATTTCTCTCTTCAATTGGCTAAATGATGGACACAATTGGAAGCACTTGATTGATGGTATCGTCTCTCACTTTATAAAACTGCAAATACAAAACTTCCATAAAGGTTTTCTTTTTGTTGTATTGATTCCAGTTTATGTCTTCCTTGATGTTTGTTTTATGATCGTTTGTCTGCTAAATGATCAAGATAAATGGGTGCTTTAGAGGAGGTATTCGTTCATTAATTAATTAGTTAATTAATTTGTTTTATATTATTTTTTTATTGTAATTTTGTTAATCGTGTGAAATATTGTTTCTAGTTTTAAGATGAGATAATCGTTACTATAACTGTTGCCAGACTAAACGATTAGTTCCTCTTTGATTGTTTTGGACTTAAGAACTCACTTTTCACGATTTTACTTCAAAATGTTTTTTTAATTCGAATATGCATACATAAGTACATATCAACAGGGTGGCTCAAAACCAAGGTTGTGATTTAATAAGTGCATACATTTTTTGTTTCGACATTTTTTTTTTGTTTTTTTTTCCAGAATTAACTTGGAAAATTTATGAAACTCAGCAGGAGCAGAGAACCAAAGTTGTTAAATTTTAAAAGTTAATCGAGCGACGAGCGGCCCACTAGCTATCGACTAGTCGGTCGATTGGTTTTACGTTTCTTACGTAATTCATTTAGTTAGTGTCAAACGACTGTATTGCCACATCAGCAATTACACAAATAAAACGCTAGCTTGGAAACTCTCTTTTTGGCTTAAAATTTGAAGTAAAAGTCTTATGACTCAAATGTTTGACCAACCTCCACAATTTTTTAATCCTAAACATTTTCTCAAAACATACTTGCGCTTTATCTTCACCTTAGGGAGGCTCCTATACAAATATGGCGTTTAATGAAAGTCTTAAATTTAATTAAATTAAATTCAGCGTACCCAAATTAGGTTAACCCGCCTGGTGCCCTTCTAAATCGTTGGAGTAAACCCCTTCCAGCCGTGAACTACGCTGCTGAAGAAGACTCAAATTTGAAAATTTCTTGAGGATCATAGGAATAAGGGTGGGTCATTATGTCAGCCATCGAAAAAATAAATTTATTGGAAACAAATTTAGATGTTTATTTATCACACGTTTATTTATAAAACTCAAAATCTATAACGTGATTAATGAAAAATGTATTTATATCCGCCATTTTTCCAAAATGTGATTGCAAACTCTAGTTAAACAATCGTCACATGTATGCGTCATCGTTATGGCCATCTGTCCAATTTAGTTTTTAATAAAATAAAAATTTCAATGGTTTCCATCTTTAAATTTCTTGTTTTATTTTATTTTTCAAAATAAATTTCTGGTTAGAAAACCCCGTAGTTAAAATAAAAATAGCAATAATAATGCAATAAAAACATACGTAAAACGCAGGAATTTTAAAAGTCGTTTTTTTTATAATATTTCTGTAATTAAAGAATTTTATAACAAATATTATACAAATATTTCTCTGTTTAACAGAATTTTATAAAAAAAATTATACAAATAAGATTAGATGCGTATTAAAAACAACTTCCAAATTCTTGCGTTTTGCGTTTTCGGTTTCCAGCACACCCCTGATTAATATGTATATCGAAAATTTTTGAATAAATATATTAATCGACCAAACATAGTAACTTTTAATAACTAAAATATATGTATGTTTGTATTAAGACGAATTTATACAGGTGACATTTTCGACTAATCTTTTTATTGTTTATTTTTGTGTGTGTGTATGTATACTGAATGTCAAGCTTTGCTTACATTTTGTGAAAAAATTAGTTAAAATATAAAATTCAATAAAAAGAGAATAACCACATTCTCATCATCAGAATTCTTTGCGTTCTACCCTCTGCATCACTGCGGTGGCAAAATTCCTTTCTTCAGTAAAAATAATTTAATGAAAATTAAATTTGATGAACTCAAGCCTAACTAAATATCAGATTAAAAATCGACACACAGAGGGGTAAACAGTACCAAAAACAAGGATTAATTCAAAATTAAAGTTAGTTTTTGGTATAAGTATTTGGTACCACATAAAAGTAGATAAAATTCAACACGAATACCTGTATAAATTGTGGATCTATGTTGTTTACTTTTTTTGTTATATGCTGCCAAAGTTGAATAATATTTTATAATTTGGAAATATTTGTTAAAAAGTGAAAATCAAGATATTTTAATTGTGATTCGAGACCATTTTTTTCCTAAAAAACACTATTTTTTTTAAATGTATGTACACATGTAAAAGCTTTCTTGCCCGCACTTTTTGTAAAAATTGTTAATATATCAGAACGAATTCATTAAATAGTTGGGACGATCTCAATTCCAACAGAATTGGAATGATTATTGGTAAAAACTTGATAAATTTATTCATTTTCACAAAACTACTAGTAATTGTTTTTTTCTTTATGTCAAAATTTTACGTTGTCAAAAATGTTATAATTTCACACAGCACAAATATGAACATTTTCTACCACAAACAAATTTTATTTCACCATAGAACTTTGCTACCGTTTCACACACACCCATTGTTCGAAAAAATTACATTGATTTTTTTTAAGTTTTTAGTTTATTTAATAAATTTTTCAACACAAGCTTTTTTTAATTAATCAATATACACAGAATCCGAAAAAAAAATTGTTGTCATAAATTACTGGCTTTCCTGAATTAATCCTCGTTTTGCATATGGTTTACCCCACTGTGCGACAGTACAAAAAAAAAATCACAATTGTTTTTAAAAAAAAAAACTTATTTAAATTTTATAACACAAAAAAATTAATATAAAATATAAACACAAGGAATTAAAAATGCGTAAGGAATAAGTGGAGCCGCAATACATTTGAAATACAGTACTCATGTTCTGTAACTTTTGTGAAAACTTCTCGCATCGAAATTATGTAAAAAAAATATTCCATCGTTTCTCGAAAAGTTAGTCTGTAACTCTTGTCGAAAACTATCGTCGTTTCGTTATAAATGTCATAACATTGCACTCGAAGCCGATGTGACATTGCAGACGTTGAGAACGCCAGTAACACTTATCGTTGACGGCGACCAAAATTTACTAAAATTGAAAATTTTTCAATGACGGCGGCAAAAATACAACCGTAGGCTATACCAATTATTGTAAAGTGCGACTTTGATGTTTGTTGTTTGTAAACGAGCTTTGAAAATATTCGTATATTTTATAAAAATGTTAAAAGCAAAATAATAAAACAATGAAAAAATATGCCAAGAACAAAATATTATTATTATTATTCTTTGCATTTTTCATTTTTTTTTATTGTTAAAGTTTTTTCTCGCCCTATTTTTATTCGTGAGTTTATTTGAAAGTTTAAAGCGGGAATATTCCTCACCAAAATGTTACAGACACACTTTTTTTGTAAATTGGCGAGTAATCTCCTTACGTGACAGCTTGTAATCGTCAAAAAAAATATTTACAGACACAGTTTAATGAGAAAAAAGGTGTTTGTTTCAATGTGTGGCATTTTTGTTTCATTTCACACATTTCAATCGAAAAGTTTCTCGACGCGAGAGTTACAGAACATCGGCACAGGAAAAAGATTTAGCTTCTTAAACAATTGTGCATATTTTATTTATTTTTATTTATTTATTTATTTATTTACATGAGTTTTTAAGCCCTTAGGGGCCAATAATCCAGAAAAATATAAAAAGTGGCATATATAACATAAATTAAATATTATCCTATTACATATTCCATTAAGGATAACAAAATTACTATCTGAAAGAAAGAAAAAAAAAGAAATATTTAATAGGTGAAAACCCCCCATTGCACAAACGTTGAAAGCAATCAAAAATAAACATTAGTATGGAAACCGATTGACAACAGAATTATACAGCAAAAAAAAAAAATAAATAAATAAATAAATAATTTACATCTGCTTTAAAATCAAATGCTTAAACCTCTTAAAGGAATATGAAAATTTTCGCTCTGAATAAGGAATTAAAGAGTTCCATAAACTAATAGATTTAACCACAAACGATCTTTTCATTATAAGTGTATCATATCGTGGAGAAACAAGAACTTGAGTTCTTATAGAGGTACCGAATAAGTACCTGCGTCTCAGATATGGTGGACAATTAGTCTTAATTATCTTATACAACATAAGCAAAATTCTCATGTTTATAAAACATGGAAAGTTACAGCCAAGAAGTGATATTATGTATGATGTTATATGGGTTCTATATTTAAGCCCATACACATATCTTACCATCCTTCTAAAACAATGCTCTAGTCTTTCCAGGTTGTGCTGCGAAGTACCAGAATATATTTCCATTCCATAAAGGAAAACGGGCATGCAGACAGAAAAAGCCAATTTTTTCTTGACACTAACTGGTAGATAACAACCTAGCGCATATAAGCGTTTCAGTGAAAAAGATATCGAAGCAATGATATGACTGATATGAACATCAAAATTTAAACGACTATCAATGTATATGCCAAGCGACTTAACATATGATACAAATTCAATGGGGCCTCCTGCCAAGTTAAGGTTAATATTTGTAATTGAGTTATTGGAAAACAAAACTGCTCTTGTTTTTATGGGGTTGAGATTTAAAAAATTTAGTTCAGACCAATGCAGAATACGTTGTAAATCTTCATTTACATTCAAAGATAAATAATTAACACCATTTCCTTTATCCGATGCAATAAGCTGTATATCATCGGCGTAAGCAAAGCATGTACAGAAATGTATTTGTGAAAAAATATCATTAACATACATCATAAAAAGTAGCGGGCCAAGTATTGAGCCCTGCGGTACGCCCCTATGAGTTATTAAAGTAGACGATTTTATACCCTGGACTTCGGTAAATTGACTACGTGATGAAAGAAAAGAATTTATGAGCTTACAAGAAGTGTTTCCAAACTGAAATATATTCAACAACTTTTGCACTAACATTTTATGGCTTATAGAGTCAAAAGCCTTGGAATAATCTAAAAATATTGCCACCGATTCATATTTTTTATCCATATTTTTCCTTAAAATTTCCACCGCCTCTATAAAAATCCTTTTTATAATTTCAACAAATAATTTTTCAAAAAAACGGATAGATTGCATAACTTTATCTAATGATGCGGTCACCTGTATGAATTCGCCTTGCTTTGCATATATTTTTTAATTAACAATTTCGTTATGAAATAAATAATTCTTATTAAAACTCTTGCACATATTTAATAAGAGTTTTCAAATAAAAACAAATGTTTATAAATCAATAAATAAATTATTAAAAACAGATATGTTTTTCAATAATTATCTATTATTTTGATTCTGATGAAATTGTTTCGTTGTTGTACATTTATTAATAAAACCAGCGGTCATAATAATTTCAAATTAATATTAAGAGTATTTTTTATATACACGGTGGGTGGGATGACGAAATAATAAGAAGAATTTTAGTTTACCTTTCTTAACCTCTACTAAGAAGCAGCTTCTATTTTGTATAACAACACACACACCAGGACAAACTTCGATTTAGACTACGTGCAATACTCTATTTCCATGAATTTCATTAAAACACAGGGACATCGTCATCCCTAAGCACCTAAGTAGGATCTAACAAAAACACCCACCCACCACTTGCTTAGAAGCTAGAGCTACAAGCGGCAAGCATTGCTACGGAAGGACGTACAACAAAAAGACTGAAATATTCTTGAGATGATCCCTACACGACACGGGGGGTAGGTAGTAGCCCAGAGGGAGGTTCGCCTACAGGTTAAAGATTCCCAGAATAGGTACATAATCAGAACTTAAAGCCGTCTTTTTAATATATCCATGCTTGTGCTTGTGCTTTTGGGTTTAAGCTATAGCCCTCCCCACCCCGTTAATCTCTCAGGTGACTTACTAACATCCAGACTAAGACCTTAGTCCTAGAAGCTACTTACTGGTACCACGTTAGGGTCTCTGGTCAGCCGTCGTCTCAGTGAAATCTGCCGATTTTTACATTGCCAAGCTATGAGTATTGACTGCATCTACATATATCCCGAGTTAGTATTATAACAAGATGTTGGGTGTAAATTATTTAGATGTATGTATATATTAGGAGTAGGGTTGCCAGACTTTTACGTTTCCTGGCAATTTAAATTTTTTTTATTGCTAAATAAAATCTGAAGTAAAATTTTCTCTTTTTAATTTATTATAGTTAAGTGCATTTTTAAATGGACCAGTTATTTTTTTCAAAATCCAGTTGAATTTTTTTCTATTGTCCAGTTACTTGACTTTTTGTATCTGGCAGCCCTAATTAGGAGGCATTTCACACAAAGACATCTAAAACGAATTTTGACCATTTTTAAGAAACTTTTAAGCAAAAAAAACAATAAAAAAAAGAGTTTTGAAGGAGTAATCAAAAATGGAACGCCCTATTGGGCTGTACTAAAAAATATCACAAAACAGGGGAAATAAAAACAATTAGTTTTTGAACCATCCGATTTTAGCGTGGAGCTCAAAATAATCTGGCAACCCTGATCACACTATTTCACATTTAAGTTTCATTTCTTATGGTGTTTTCTTATCTTCAAAAAATGTCACATTTTATTTAAAAAAATGCAATTTGGTGTTCGTTTCTTAAAAATTCTTTGCTCTCTAAAAGGGCAGCGTGTTTTATTTTAAAAAAAATTCACCCTTTAATGTCATAAGGCATTGATTGCACTTAACGCCCCGTATAAATCGAGAGTGTTGATAATGGCCTGTAAAAAGATGGCTTCTGTTTATATATGGGGTTACCAGACGGTGTTGGGAAAAAATCGCCTCTAATCAGGACAGTAAAAATTTCAAGTTCTAATAGTTATTTTTTCTATTATTTTATAGTAAAAACAAGAGAAAGCATTACATTGTTAATGATAGGTTGTCAGTGATATAAAATTTAAATGGATTCGGTGTTATAAAATTGTTTTTGAAAAAAACGTCAAATCAAGAAATCGGAAAAACTTGGTGTTAAGAAATCGGCAATCTGGCAAAGGTATTTTCTTGTTTGCATATGTTATGATAAAGAAATTGGAATTTGGTCATTTATTTATTTATTTAGTATCAATCTATTAACAAATTTGGGTTTATGTATTATTTTTATATTTTGAAGAACACACTTTTTGATTTATGTACATATTTTTTTTACATACATATTAAAGAACAAACTTTTTGTCAGCTGTTAAAAACAGGGCGATCCAATTTGTGTTTTGTTCTCGTCAAATAAAAAATTGCAGTATTGCATGTTTGGCAAGACATTTTATACATGCACCTTTTAAAATGTGGTATTTTTTTTGTGGAAAAGAAAACACCATTAGAATATGGCACGATAAAAGGCCAGTGCAATATATGGTACGGTATGCATTTAAGGGTTAAACCTTGCATGTAAAATGTAAATATTTAGGTCTCGTGGCATTGCGTTTGTAGATCTGGGGTACAGATCTAATGAGTAATTTTTTTAGGTGTAAAGAAAACATTCTACAGAAGAAGTAGTAAGTCAAAATTTTGTTTCCCTAGCTTGGCTCAAGTAGTCGCAATTGAATTAAGACCTTCACTTTGTGAGGACAATTTATTTCACCTACTAGACCTAATAGAGAATTTTTTCTGTGTACATATAACATGCTATCGTTTTTTGGGTCTTGAAATTTTTTTGATGTATTACAAATGGAGTAATAAAATTAAGGTAACAAAAAAAGTGTTGTAGAGGATTATTTTTCTCTTCTCCATACTTGTTTAAGTTTATTATATTATTAGCCTTTATTGAGTTTTATCTAAAAACATTTTTCCATACAGCCAATATTTGTTTTGTTTTCTACGAGTACGTTTATTTATCTGTTGGCATGCTGTTCTCCAATTATTTTTATAAATATTTTTCTCAATGATCATCATCATGGGAGGTGAAATAGAACGTATGGCTTTGATTGCTGATCAAATTGTTTTGGTGGCCTTTTATTCTACGCATTCCAAAGCTAAGGGGAAAAAAACAATTTGCTTTTTGCAGATTACATTGCGAATTGGGAGTGTAATGAGCGGTAAATGAGGTCTTTAACAGTTTAAAAATCCTATTGATCTTAAAGCACTACACCACAATATGCTTGTGCCGATGTTTGTAATGCTTAGAACCACTTTCGAATTTAATTTTACCGTTTTACAGGCACGGTAACCTTGTGCACAAAATACAGGTTACAATTTTGAGAACGACTTAAAGAAACTTGACACAAATTATGTTCCCATTAAAATCTCTTGAACATTTTGATTAATAGACAATTATAAGCAGGAGTAACTTTTATATTGCTCTAGCTTAATCAGCTGCGCCTCCCCCAACCCCCTTAAAAATACAGCTTTATTCACATGACCTGTCTAGGGGCGTATTACGCGCTGCAGGATTAAAATTTAAGAATTTTATTTTGAAAACGGCATATTTTTATTGAAAGCCCCTTCAAGGGGAAATTTGAAGAAAGAAAAAACTAATGGAGGTCGGTTATACATTTTACCTCCTTAGGGGGGAGGGGGGGTTAATCCTAGGCAGTTATGGGACTTTTTTTTCAATATAAAGGGTGTTTTTTTGCAGAGTGGCACAAGCTTAAATCATAATAAAACTGGGAAATAAATTTTTAATATCAATGAAACGGGCTTTGTTGGAAAGAAAATTTTATGAAATTAATGCTTGAATAGATTTATGCCATGTGACCTCCACGGCTGGCGGGTAAGAAAGGTCAATCGGGAACACAAATTTTCAACAATTTTTCGCATTCTAACCATCGTCGTTGTGGAAGACATATGCTTACACAAAAGCTAGTGGATTCTTCTCACTCCAAGTGTGACAATTCTGCTTATTTTCGTACCCATTCAACCAGAAATGGGCTTCGCCGGAAAATAAAATTTTGAATAGAAATTCCAAATCAATTTATTTTTCAGCCCATTTGCCAATTGTTTTGATAAGAAATTTCAACAATTTGCACGCGTTGCTCTGGTCTAAGTCGATTCTTAATGAAGTTTCAAAGCAAACTAAACATAAAGCAACTATCAGCTGCTAAATGGGTGCTCAAATAAAGCAGTGACACTCTAAAAAAACACCCTTTATTTGTAGTTAGTATTGAAACTTCGTATCGGACCCTCTTAAGGAATGGGGATAGCGGGTAGGGCTGTTACAAACAAATGTTGATGATGAGAAATTAAGTGCGTTCGCGCATACATTTGAATCATCTATGGCTCCCAAAAGGAATGGAGGTTAATATGTTTTGGAAGGAAAAATTAAGGGGGGTCGCTCCGAAATTTTAATCTTTTAAAAGCGACTCTGTGGCAGCTATAGAGTTTTTTCTTCAATTTTTAATTTTTGCCTCGACTTTGACGACGATGAGCGCCCACTTCCCCTCGTATGTCACATGTAAATCCGGGGTTTAAAAAACTGCAAGTGAAATCAAAAACTGTCGAACAAAAACGAAAATTTGTGTTCAAATTTTTTCTACTTTGACTCCAGATTTTTCAACGCTGTGTAAATCCCATCCCCAAGATCACTTAAAAACGTGGAAAAAAATATTTAGATAATATTAAACAGAAAGAACTCTTAAATGAATTTTAACCACAAAACATAATTTTGTTTTGGCGGGTCCTTATCACCCATAAGACCTAAAATCGTTACACTTTTGAAAATGTGTCTGTAGATACTGTAGTGTAAGGTGTCATATGATCGGGCTTGACCAACAATACTTTTTTACTTGTTTTTGATTACGTTGATGCCATATAAAATGCGTTGTATGTAACTGAAAGCGTAGAATACTTTAACGCGGATACGCGGGGTGTTTACGGATCTCCAGCTTAAATAAGTTTTTTACAAAATAAGTTTCGGCATTTGTTTTGTTCTCAAATGTAAGATTGAACCGGTAAATGATCTGCTTGCTAAAAGTGTTTGTTTTGGTTTTGCTCATGTGCAAAACGAATAAAAAAATTTGAAAAGAATTGTACACTTTGTAAACGCTTCTGAAATGTTTTTTTGTTTCATTCACAGTTTTTAAGAGATTTTCAGAATCGATACATAATATAATTGACTATTAAAACTCTTTTAACCCTCTAACGACCATAAGGCTATCTGGATAAAAGGAATCATTTTGTCTATTTAATGTGAATCTGTTACCGCCAAAAAAGCATATTTTGAAATTAAAACAAACAAATTATTTTAACGGATTTACTGGTATTTTTTGGGACAAATGTGTCCCAACCGAACCGAACTTGTTTAAATCTAAACAGATTAATAAAAGACACGATTAAGAACTCATTAAAATGGCACCCATTCTTTTTTTTCGTAATTTAGTTATTCAATATTTTTTGTTGGGACACCGGTGTCCCCTTGGTCGTCAAAGCGTTAAAAAGTAATTAATGGGGTCACTTGGTCTTTTACAGAATACAAATCGAAATAAATGGCTCTTAATTGTTAATCTTAGTTGTGTAGGAGTGTGCCATATGGTTAGGATAGACCGACTATATTTCCTTACTTGCATTCTCTCGAACATAACAATGTAAATGTTTGTGTACTCAATAAATGTAGTCCGATATTCAAAGAAAAGGCGTTATTCCAAACAAATAAATAATTCATTAATGCATTTCAATTTATTCATGCGAATTTAAGTCACTTTTACACATTTCTTCGTTGTAATGCAAGTATCGATTATTTCTCTTGCTGATTATAATAATTTTGTTTAAAATATCTTCGAGTTACATTTGGTTATTGTTTTCTATCGCAATTACACCATAATGAGTTTAAAAATATTTTTCACACCTCATCTTAATGAGGTGCATGTAAACAATGTGCATCGTCATCATCTGCATGTGCATTTCAGGTTAAAACATTCATACATTATTATCACCGTAATTATCGTCACAACATCATCATTGCCGACAAATAAGAAAATTCTAGGGGATAATGATTTTGTAAACATTTTATTGTTTGCATTCTTGCGCATTGTTTTATTTGTTGTTGTAGATTTCATTCCACACACTTGAGCACTTGAGCTACAGGAACGCAGCAACTACTGATTGGTATTCACCCACAGATTTACAACGATAATTTTCATTCACACTACGAAACGATATTGTAAATATCTCTTCTAGTTCCTTTAAATATTGTTGGAGTGCAAAATTAATTATACTGATTTTGTTGTTAATAAAACAACTTTTTACTTAAATACCAGGGGTGATTAAAAATCACATTAAATACTTAATCGATTTACAAATACATTATAGTTAATTGCTTAAAAGGGCTTTAGAAAACTTTTCAGATTTTGTTAATATTTAGGACATGTTTTAGTAAATTGGACAAATAATACAGGTATATAAAAAAGGCTTAACAGAAAAAAATCCGAAATGCAACAACGAACGAATAAAACAGATCGCTAATATCGGATGTCGCAAAACGCCAAATTTATTTTAAGGATTTCAGAACCTCATGCGTTTTGCTTGCGATCATAGCTGTTAAGTAATGATAAGTAATCGTAATAATTACTTTAAGATCAATTTTTTAAGGGAAAATTACGATTATTTTTGGTTTTGCATGATCCCTAATTGATAACGATTACATGTAATCGAAAAATAATCAGAATCGCCAGCGATTTTTACAAAAAAGTCAAAAAGAATCAAAAGCTTACAAAATGTAATCCGATTATTTTTGATTCTTGCACATTCATTCGTAGTATGTATCGCGACTGCCGCAACAGTATTAACTCCAGTGGAACGACTGTGTTCTTCTGTCGAGATTTCCAACTCTCTCCATTCTCTAATTATGTAAGTGATAAGAGGAATTTTCTACTTTTTCGTTATATTTGTCGTAGAGTCTCTTTTTGAAGTCGTCTACTCGTCCGTAGCCAGTTTAGTTGAGAAGAAGCTGTGTAGAGTGTCGCCAGTGTTTGTCTTGTATTATTT
Organism: Pollenia labialis; assembly: GCA_949318255.1. Classification (NCBI taxonomy): domain Eukaryota; kingdom Metazoa; phylum Arthropoda; class Insecta; order Diptera; family Polleniidae; genus Pollenia; species Pollenia labialis. Next base: position 26,117,375 of record OX439141.1, on the reverse strand, counting down.
TTAGTCATTTGTTTTTCAACAAATGGGGCTTGCATGTGTCAAAGTTGGTCTTATTACATTTTTTAATATTAAATTTTTGTTTTGTATGCTAAGCGAAGAGCGTTGATTTAGTATAGGCCACAGGGCTTACTGTAAGTTTCGTCAATGTGCCTTGAAAAATTAAGTCTCTTGTCTAGACGCATACCTGTTTGACATAATTTTTAATTGTTAGCTTCTCATTTTCAAAACTTAGCTGTTGACTGGGCAATAGCTTGGGAGAGTTTTTGTAGGGAGTTATAATGGACTGAGTTTTGTTAGGGTTATTTCAATATTCCACTGGTAAAAATATTTTCTGCAGGCAGCAAACCCCATTTCCATTTTCTTTGACACTGCCTTTGTGAAAATAAATATATTTAAATTTATTGATTATGAAAACTCTAAACAGGTTATAAACTGCTTCGAAAGAAATTTTAGTGCAAATGAATACGCAATTGTTGAAAGTAATCAAAAAGAATAAAAAATAATCGTTGAAAGTAATCGGATTACTTTTTGATTATTTTGTAGGAATCGCCAGTAATTTTGATTATTTTTCGATTACTTGTTATCGCAATCAATTAGTAATCAGAAATTTTTTCTTATGGAATTATGTAATCATTACGATTCTTTTTAAAAAGTAATCTTATTGATTAATAATCGTAATCGATATTTAACAGTTATGCTTGCGATATGCCAGAGTTTTTTAAAGTTTCATACTTTTGCGATTTGAAGACGTCATACATCTTGATATTTGCTATTGTTAGAACATGTCGATTAAATTCAAATTCAGTTTCCATTTTGTATAACTTAGCAAGGTGACCATTATAAAACAACAACAACAGACAAAGCAACAACAGTCAGCTTCTAATTAGTGCATTTTTTTGTGATTGTTTTTTATATTTAGTTAAAATATGTACATATCGCACTTGTTCAACAATACTGTATTGACTTAAAACTTTAAAATTTCCAGTAAAAGCAAAACAATTTTGAATTAAAGGCAAATGAAAAAAAAAATTTTAAATTTTTTTAGATATGAATGTCGATTTTTAACAAAAAGTTAAAAAAATAAAAATATCGAGTTAATACACTATTGTTGATTACTATGTAACTGAACGCAATTACAAGTAATCGCCAAAAAAATCGAAATTACTGGCGATTCCTACAAAATAATCAAAAAGTAATCCGATTACTTTCAACGATTACAGTTGATTCTTTCAACAATTGTGTATTCATTTGCACTAAAATTTCTTTCGAAACAGTTTTTAACGCAGAGAAAAAACACAGCCATTGTATTAAAAAATATAAAAAAACCTACTGGCAACTCAGTTAAAGTTTGTCCCGACAAAACAACACAAATAAAACAATTCAAGCTAAAGGCTCAGTTAGCCGGGAGTAACAGTAACGTTGCAAATCAGCTGCTTCATTTTGTTGTATGCAAATGAATTAGAACGATTATAGTAAGCAGTAAGATGTTACGTCTCAATCTGTAAGAAATAGATTGGTCCTTATATTTCTTCGCTCTAAAAAAGAGACGTCAAAATACATACACATATAAACCGTACAACAACAAAGTTATCTAAATGGTCATGTTTTAACAAGATTTCATTTCATTTATTTATTAAATAAATTATACCGTTGATTATGCGCCACCATGTACATCATATAACCTTTGCAAAATTTGCATAGAATGTAAATTATCTTAATCAACCGATAAACATTTTTAAAACACTTCATTTCAATACATCAGAAAATAAAATTGTTTCATCTTCACAATAAATATTTCAAATGCACAAATATAAACAGATTGCAAGCAACCTGCTCAATCTGGTACCAGAAGCGATATTTTCTTAAAGAAAACATTAAACAAAGCAAACATTTTAATGATGCAAATCAACTGTGGCCACATTTACTTTTAAACAAAAACAACAAAAAAAACAAAACAATTTTTGAAATATTTTTCCAAATGAAACGACTACTCAAGTAACCAGCCTGACTAAAGACCAGTTGGTTTTTGTTTTCAAATAATTTTCAAAATCTTAACGAACAATAAACGCAAATAAATGTCTTCCTGCTGTGCGGACATCAAAGTACACAATGTCTTATTTCAAATTTTTCGACTTGTAAGAATATCAAGATACTATTTTGTATTCTCTTCAGTTATTCAAATCATTTGAACTCATGTTTACTTGGGTGGTTTTCCATTAATTCTTTGCTTGCACTTCTTCAGGAGATTGTTACACCCATTCGTCCAAGTGATATTCGTACACAAATGTTTACATTGTTTTGGTTTTTTTTCTTCTTCTTCAAATAAACAATAGAATCAATAGAAATTGTTCATTTGAATTGAACGAACAGCGTTAAATTGTATATCTACCAATTTAAGTGGGCTGCTCAGGCCACAAGGGTCCATATGAATTAATAACGAAACAAAAGAGTTTCCACTACTTGTGAAAATAAACAATTTTTTTATTGCCACAACAAAAATGTGATTGTGTTGCGTATCACCCGGCGATTTCCTGTATACAATTTTAATGAGATAATTAATTAATAAATTTGGATAAAAATTAAATAATAAAAACAAAAACAGACAGACTCAAATCCTTTACTATATATGGCTTTCGTCTTACTACAGTTACGTTCTGTAAAATCCAAAATCGGCTGTCGGTGAAATAAAAAAAAAATGTTGCATTATCATCAGACTTAATAAGAAATTGATTTAGCTGTGTGGACGGAAACCCCACGTGGGTTTGCCGGGATAATCTTAAGGATATTTCAGCTTTTAGTGTTATATAGTCCGGGGCAAATCAAGTGTAGCTTACACCTGGGTTCGGCACAAATCAAAAATTGAGAGATCACAGCAGATCTTCATGATCTCTTGCTATCGTGGCTGATCAGAGATCCTTTCTAGTACCATGGGAGCAGATACCGGACTGACAAGTGGTTGAGGCCTCCGCCAGTATGCTTCTTCCCGGAAATGCTTTTTGTCTTTCAGGATGATTGTCTTTGCAGAAGTTTCGCATTTCCGTTGAAAAGGTACTTTCGTGGATCACCTGGTGGTTGCAGTTTATTACCCAAACTCGAGAAAAGGGAGATTCTGAAAATTCCACTGAAACTCCACTGATTTGCCACCATATGTTGAAGAGTTTAGCCTGAAGGGGGATTATCTATAGGTGCTGTTGCTACTCAACAGATGCTAAGTATTTTTCCAATGGCAGCGAAGGTTAGATAGCTTCAACTGCTAAATCAGGGGCGAATGTATAATCTTCTAGGACTATGCACTTAAATTGCTACCTGTACTCGGGGAGTGCATAAAATGGTTCCGTATATTCCACAATTTGTTTAAAATACAAAATGGACATTTGTGGACGGTTAGACCGATTGAAATAACATTTCAGGTGCTAATTAAGAACTCGTTTTTAAGTTTAATAGGTCAATTACGGATGACGACTGAACTGAAGTTGAGTTGCCAGCAGCGAAATCAGGCACGCCACTTATGTGAAAATTAAAATAAAAAATATTTGTTTTATATTTCAACATGAGCGGCGTTGCCTAAGTTCGCTGCTGGCAACTCAACTTGAGTTATGTTGCTATTCGTAATGGACCCATAAGTTTTGGATTTGGGATCGATAGATATATCAGGATGGCCGCCATATGTTCCCAAATTAGGGCACCTCGGGTATAAGAAAATAAAAAAAATACAAAATTCTTAATTTAAACCCGATTCAAAAAATGTTTATCAATGAAATCTTCTGGTCGAGTTATACAAAAAAAGTTAGTCCGCTAATGTTATATACTTTCTTAAACTAAGCGACAAAAAGAGAACCCTAAGAAAATGAAAAAAGTCTGGTAAATTAGGAAACCTACTTGAAATACAGAATTTTATATTAAAGACTTGGCAAAAATGAACATTAACTGTGAACGCATCCTAAGAACAGTTACCGTACAGTAATTGTCAAAACTTTTAGGAAAGTCACTGTGAAAACATTTGGCAAAGTTAACAGATTTCGTCCAGTTTAAAGTGATCATCGTCCTAAGACCCTTCCTCACGGTGCTCTCAACACTTATCAATTTGTGCTTCAGCCCATCCGCCGGATTATTTTGATAAATTTTTTTAACAATTTGCACGCGTTGCTCTGGTGTAAGTCGATTCGTAATGGAATTTCAAAGCAAACTAAACAAAAAGCAACTATCAGCTGTTAAATAGGTGCTCAAATAAAGCAGTGATGCCAACACTGAAAAAAACCTTTTACTAATGCAGTTAATAGCTAAACACGGCCTTAACCCTCTAATGCCACATTTTTTGTTTGCCTTGAAAAATTAAATTAAGCTAATTTTAGGGTGAGAAACATTAATCTGACTTCAGTTTTTTCTTTTGAGTACTCGATCTAAAGCTTTGAGGTATTATTTTTTCTATTCACAATATTAATGCACATTCCGTCATTTTCTATGTTAATGCCTCAGCCCGCCTCCAGACGGGTTCAGCAAAAACATCAATATTCATCAGCGATTATATTTTTTAAAATGAAAACTTAATAAATATTTCTATCGAACGTTGAGATACTTACCAGTAATTTTTTCGGCCCGATCTAAAGCTTTGAAACATACGGCCTAATTGTGGTTGTCGTTGTCGTATACGACTGTGTAATAGATTAAAGTAATACACAATATGTGTTCTTTAATCTACTACAAAAAAAACGACACGTTTGTTTACGAAAACGACAACCACAATAAGGCTGATTATTTTTTCTATGCACAATATTAACTTTCTTCACAAAGAATAAACAATTAACGTTGCCTTTCAAATTCAAGATGACGATGTACTTTTTGTCAAACTCGTAAGTGTGTTGCCACTGAATGAAAACTTTTTGGTAAAATAAGCTTTGATTTACTCCGACAATTATTTGTTAAGGATATATTGTCAAAATTAAAAATTTTATGACGGGTTTTTGCTACCCTGCCTAGAGGCGGACTTAAGCATTAGAGGGTTAACAAAATAAAAACAAAGTCGATGAGATACGCAAAATCTTTCAATTAACCAGCAGAACGTAGATGAAGTATGTTCTTTCTGCTGCCTCAGTAGCTTAGTAGTTGGCACTTCTTCGGAATGACTCTAGTTAAAGGCTCAGTTAGCCGCGAGAAGCAGTAACGATGCAAATCAGCCGATTCGTTTTGTTGTATGTACAGCAATAAGAACGATTATAGTTAGCAGTAAGATGTTACGTCTCAATCTGTAAGATATAGTTTGGTCTTGCTTTTTAACGGTAAGTTTAAGTTACTGGAACTCCCGGCTAACTGAGCCTTAAGTTACACATTACGAAGATCTCAAGACGACATAGCGCGAAGATGGATTAACTGGACCCCACACGGCAGCCGAAGAAGATGACGAAGTAGCCAAAACTAGACGTTGAATCGGCGAAAACGGACAAATCCTGGAAGAAGTTAGATGTAATCGATTGTGATCTATTTGCTAATGTGGAAATTATTATGTTTGGATCTTACGGATTGATGAAAACGTATAGCATAACAATGTATCATCGTTCAGAAACGTTAAAGTAATAGCCGAATTTAAATAATAAACTTTCCGTAGCTGTCAAAAAGTAGCTACAACTTTAATATTTAATGTGTAATTTCATGTGGTTTTAAATAATTTTGGACTAACAGCTGTGTAACTCTTTTTTCGACTGGTTTTTTTTCCGAGAGTGTACGTTATTTGGGACCCACCAAAAAAGCTTATGGTATGAGCTTAAGATTCATGTTAAAGTTCATTGTACCGAATATTATTTAGATATCTTTGTCTATATGAGATTTGGTTGCCTTTAAGCGATTTTAGGATGGATGTTTGTATGGCGCATACGGTTAATTCTGGTCCTATCATGACAGAGTGGCTATCGTAAAACTTACTGTCGCCAAATTTTATGTCATTACCAGGGAAACAATAAATATGCAATTGCATGTTTTTTCTTATGCGACCAATGAAGGCAGAAACAATATATTTATCCAATTTAGAGCTTTTTATGAATTTTGGCATCGATTTGTTAGTGCATATTTTTGCATATTTTACCCTTTGCAGCATTTTTTTCGCATACTTTAGTTAAAATAGCATTTTTGCAGCATTTTTTAAGTTTTTAGCGCATATTTTACATTTTTGAGGCATATTTTGATTTGCTTACGCAGCAAATAAAAAATAAATTTTTTTGCGGAATTTTGGCTTTTGTGTTTTAAATATTTATCTGTTTACCCATCATGTTGCTTCAATTTCGCCATCTGCATTTAATTGTTACTCGAAAATTGTTGGAAAAAGCAGGTTGTCATTTAAGACAAATGTTGTTTTAAACTTAAAAATTTTATATATGATTAAGCAAAGGTTAAGGAAAAATCAATAATATACGTTTTTGGGGATGGGTGTAATACATAGAAATCTTGACAAATCTTTTTAGTCGACTCAGAATCACTTTTTTAAGTGATCTAACCATGTCCATCCGTCCGTATTTGCTGGTTCTTTGTTCATGTTAACCTTGTGCGCAAAGTACAAGTTACAGTCTGGTAGGTAATTTGATCAAATTTGGTAAATACATTTTAATTGTACTAAGGACGAAGTGAGAATCGATCTATAGTTTCACATATTACCCATACAAACTTGTTTCCAAATTGGACTCTTTATGTCCGTAAATTATCTGAACATGTTGTTGTATAGATTAAATTCGCCCCAAAAATATTTTACATTTTTCCAAAGTTTCCATCTATAAAGCTTTTATAGCTTTAACTTCCTTTAAAAAGTTAACATTAATAAACAATTTAGCGACCGTCCTTTAAATCCCTTTAAGACAAAAAATCTCATATGGATGTTAATATCTATGAATTTTAACCTCTTTACATAACTTTGTTCATGTGAGCCGATTCCTGTAGGGTAACATCTCGAAAATTCGTCTGTAAATACATTGGAGTTTTGGCTTTCCCGATTATAATTTTGGGACCTTTTTTTTTATCAAATGGAACTGTTATTAAATTATTGAATATATTGTTTGCAAATTAGCAATTTTTGAATTGTTTAACATGCATATTTTATGCGCATTAAACGCGTTTTTTAGAGCATATTTCTGGTTTTCCTGGTCATTACCAAATTTATACGAAGGTTATAGCGTTGAAAGCAATTTTCGGAAGTAAAATTTGTATGGGAGCTACGGTCAAATATAGACCGATTCCAATAAAAGTAGGTAAGATTGCAATTAAATAAGTTTAAACTAATTTTGATCTTAATACCAACTTAATAAGATGGTTTATGGGCCAAAGGCTCTATTCCGGAAAGAAACTTATATGGAGGCAATGTGAAACTATTTACCGATTCTCGCCGTTTTCAATGGGCTTGTACCAAGGCACATTTAGGGTCATTAGGGACAATCAAAATACCCAATTGTAAATTTTCGTATGTAAGAGCGAAAATATGTCCATGTGTGTGTTTAATTGTTTGTGCTATGGAGACAATTCGGGGTTTTTTAATGCTCTCCCAAATAAGATAAATGTGCCTTGCTATGCACGAAATTTCAACAAATTTTCCCGAAAGTTTCGACCTGTACTTTGTGCACAAGTTTTGCATGTGCAGCCTCTGGCAGGCTAGACAGCAGGCTGGGCATAAGGGCGGAGTGCCCCGGCAGGCTATCTGATAGTGACCTTGTCTATTAGCGCTGGGTTGCGGGTTCGATTCCCACCAGAGAAAAGGTGGGCCAACATTTAAAGTTGTTACAAAAATCAGCACAAGCTTATAATACTCCGTCCACTATTGTGTTTTGGGTATAAATATATTAATGGGGCATATGAATATTTGAGAGCTTTCTAATTGTTCCGCCCGATTGTCTCGCTATTTTAGGAGTTTTCGTCTTCCCTATTCGTATAATATTTAAATATCTTAATTGTATAAATATACAAGATCAGTGGACAAAGAGGGCTCAATAACTTTTTACTTTAAACAAAATCCGATTTTCCAATCAAAATTACCTGATTCAGATCCATTGCCCATTGCTCGGACTGGTGTTGGTCTAACCACAGATTTAAAATCCATTAAAGTCGCTGCAGGTCCATTTGCCATCTCCTCATCATTAGACTGATAAGAATTTCCGTAAAAAGGCAAAGATGAAGGCAGCGTAGGCGCGGAATTAACCAAACAATTTGGCAAAGAACAGCAAGAAAAAGATGCATTTAAATCATCACAACATTTCTCACTGCGCGGATCATGTTGCAATTTATCACTTAACAAACGATCAACACTAAAACTTAATTGCAATCTTGTTTCACTCTGAAACTCTTGCGTTTTTGTTTCATTATTTTCACTAATTTGTTTGCTTTTGCAATTTTCATTTAAATGATTATTAAATTTATTTGTATTTTCCTCCGTTTTCGGAGATTCTGTTGTTGTTGTTGTTGCTGCTGCTGTTGCTGTTGAATTATCACAGTGGATTTTATCTAAACATAAATTTTTTGGCATTTCATCCATGTTTCGTGTGAATTTTATTTCATCATCAAGTATGGCCATATTTTGTTGAGATTTTGAAATCATTTTTTCATTTGAATATAATTATTATTATTTTTTTTTTTTAATTTAACATTTAAGCCTTTTTTCTTTATCGGATTAACACTTTTTCACTTCACACCGTTTGTTTTGCCGACGCTAAATACAATCAATATGTACAATATTGAGATGTATTGATTTGAATAAAAAACAAAACAAATCTTTTTCCGCTTTGTTAAAAACGATTCAATTCGATCGCAACGATTTGTAAGACATCCCACATCGAACTGAAAATGCCTTAAGCGATCGATTTTTGTTTAAACAAATTAATACATGTACTGTGCGACCGGTATCTCTGGTATATCACCAAAAACATTATTGTGTGTGCACAGTGGGGCTGAATAGCAAAACAAATGGAGAAACATAATTTGTTTCAACAATCTCAGCTTACCTCACTCTTGTCTTAACTTCTAAAGTTATTTAAGCTCTTAGAAACTTTCATAAATGTCATCTGAATTTCGACCCCAACTGGATACCTGCCCTAGAGACCACTCCACTGTGGATCTTAACCACTGGGTGGCAAGCAATGCGTTTACCAACCGTCCTTGGGAGGAACCGCAGTGCCCCGGTAAGCTAGTTGGTAGTGAGCTAGTCTATCGGGTGTTGTGGGTTCGATTGCCACCAGAGACTCTGGCCTTCTGCAGTCAAGCGTAGAGCTTTGCGAGATGAGCGCATAGTGCGGCAAGATTATACACTCGTCCCTTGTTTTGGAGCTGGATCTATCTCTGAGCTCCACTGCTTTTGTAAGAAAGCGAGTAGCACATGTTGTAAAGCAATAGGACCTTGGGAGGACTTCCTCAAACTGAACTCTCCCCCACGAGTGGTGAAAAATCAGCCCTTTAGTGGGATTTTCAGGGTTTCCCTTTCCGAAAATTTTGGTATTAAGCCGCCACGTGATCCCCGAAAGTATCTTTTCAATGGAAAGGTGCAACTTTCGCAAAGACAATCTTACTGAAAGTCAGAAAGTAATTCCCTGAAGAAACATACTTACGGAGGCCCCAACCAATAGTCAGTCCAATGCCGTGTCACAGGAAGCTACTGGCTCTGGTGATACCAGTAGTAATTTCTTGATCGAAAGAAGTCGAAAATATCGCTTAAGATCTGTCTCTGGGGTCAAAATTTACAAAATGGTAAATTAAAAAAAGTGGCTTAAAAATAGCAAAGGCCTCAAAAAAGGGTAAAATTTATATTTTGGGGTACCAAGGCTGGATAAGATTAATATTATTATAAAAAAATTTTTCTCGTTTTAAGTATTTGACTATAAACCTTCAGCAATAGTTAGAGCCTCTGGCGAAAATAGAACCCGCAACTTTCTATCTAATATACAAGCTCTCTTAACCCGGCGCCGGGGAGATGGGTCAAAACTACCCGTCATATCAGTCGCATGGCGATTGTACTTCGAGTAACACGTGCTTAAAGTTTAAAAATGTAAATATGACCCATCCCCGTGCATATAAAATAACAGCCTATTCTTCGATTTCGAACGTTAACGGTAAGTATTTATTATATTTAAGCTGGAAGAAGCCTCCTTTGTTAACTGTTTTAATATGACATGTTTTTTGTTTAAAAATAAAAATAAATAACATTCAATCTAAATTGTATATACTTTTTTTATAAACATAGCAAACCCCTCGAGTTTAATAAGTGGGTCATTTTGACCCAACCCCCATGACCCCCGGCGGCGGGTTAATAAGACATATGGTTTTTATGTATTTTAGCCTACTGTCGTTTCTCAACACATTCAAATTTTTATTTATTCGGAAATCTGTGCTGGTGTGTTTCATAAACACATTTCAGCGCCTGTCATTCGCATCCAAACAACCGGTGGGCACCTTGTTTATTTTCATTTATTCTCTTCAAGATGTTTCTGGTTTATAGCCCAGTAAACATTTTGTAAAATATCTGTCTTTTTTTTAAGCAGTAGTTATTACTGCAGTACACAACGTTTTTAGGTTTTTCAATGAAAACATAATTGAACTAAAAAATTGAACTAAAAATGAACTAAAAAATGTAAAAAGTCACATGCGCATGTAGTTCTGCCGAAATTTTGTCGTCATCACGCAACACGAACTTGCTTTTGTGGCTTTGTAGTGACGTCAAAATTACGTCAGAACCACATGCGCATGTGGCTTTTAACATTCCGTGTACTATAGGCTTTAGTGCTTAAAAATGATTTCGATTTGTTTTTCATACATATTTTATTATGAAACATCTGTGTTTTATGGGTCGATTGCGGATAGCAACACAACTAAAGTTGAGTTGCCAGCAACGAAATTAGACAACATCGCTCTTGTTAAAATATAAAAATTTTTTTATTTTATATTTCAGCATGAGCGGCGTTGCCTGATTTCGCTGCTGGCAACTCAACTTCAGTTCAGTCGTATGTAAGAGCGAAAAGGTTAATCAGGACCTAGCTACAATCTCTGAGTGGGGTCAAGCGAATAGGGTTGAATTTAATGCACGCAAGACCCAATGTTGTATGTTGACCCACAGACGGGCCGTGGGACCAACTATGTCATCTGTATTAATGGGTGACATTGATATTGAGGAATCGGATACTCTTGATGTTCTGGGCATGAGAATACAGTGCGATGTCCGCTGGAATAAACACGTTTTTAAAGTGTCGAAAGAAGCATTCAAGTGTTTAGGTTTTTTAAAACGGTGCAAGACTAACTTCACTTCATCCGATCTCCTTACTATCTATACCACCTATATCCGACCGAAGATGGAATACAACTCCCATATATGGGCAGGGGCTTCAAAGTCTATTTTGAACCTTCTGGACCGTGTACAAAGGAGGGCGGTGAAGCTCATCAATGACAGTAGGGTATCCAACTCTATTGACTCATTGGAGCATCGTCGGAATGTGGGTTGTGTGGCACTTTTCTATCGATATTACCATGGGAGGTGTTCCACTGAGATAAGTGAACTTATTCCACCCGCCCGAGTATTTCTTCGTAATACTCGCTCATCCAGTGGATCACATCCGTTTGTAGTCGATTGTCCTGTGTTTCGCACAACGCATTATAGAGAAAATTCGTTTTTCAGTCGAACTATCCGTATGTGGAATAAACTTCCCGCATAGGTCTTCCCCGGTACTTATAATTTATTAAGATTCAAGTCAAATGTCCACAAACACTATTCCCTTCTCCTTCCCAAACCTTATTTTCCTGATCAACACAATGCACTGCATATATAGGGGGCATCCCCTGAGTGTTGGTTTATCGCTAAAAAAAAAAAAAAAAAAAAAAAATTATGACAGTCGTAGTGACATCTGTCAAATCTATTCATCATTGTCCAGCCACGTGTACCAATTTATGTAATAAAGCATCAACTAATTTCCTATTAATTGATATTAATATACTAATCTTTTTGTTAATTTCAGCTATTTAAAAAAAATATAACAATAAATGTCAGTGTATTTATTAAATATGAAAAAATTGGGAATTAAGCACGTCATACAGAAATCTTAGGAATAATAAATTTTGTTTTCCCAAAAATAACTTTGATAAAACTAACAGTTCAATGAAAAATCTCAATTGTTAAAAACAAGTGTTTTTGATAGGAATATCTCTCTAGAATATCTTTCTAAAATTCCACGGCAATTATGACAATGTTTTTGTAAATAAAAATTTTATTTGGTAATAAATTAAGACATATTTCAATACATATTTGTTTGTTGGGTTTTACACAATGTTAACTCCGATGAAAATATCATAAATATGGTTTTATCTTATTTTCATATTACACCCGCAAATCATGTCTACCACATAAACACATTTTATCTTATTCACATACGCATGGAACGTCGTGGACATTTAAGCATGTGTGATGCTATTAGTGATCTTTGATCACCAATCGAAAATACTCAATTTAAAGGCGGAGCTAATTGGGTTTGTTTTGTGTTTTTATTGTACAACACTTTTCATTAGAGAGACACCATATTGTTGCTGTAATACTCAATTAACGTGAGTGATTTTTTTATTGTTAAACAAATACATAGAAACAAAAATCCATCATTAAATGTTGATCAATAAGAAACGTACATAAATAAAGAAAATAAAACAAAAATGGTCATAAACTTGTTAATCGGGAAGTTTTATAAATTTTAAATAAAAGAGATGAAAAAAACAAATAAGAGAATATTGTCGGTCAAGTACGGCCATATAATACCAGGGGGCGAATTCTGGCAATCGTAATCGAATACAATTTTATTTCAAATTCTTTCAGTCGATACTGAACAAATCGAAATAATTTTTTCAGTGTTGTAAAGCATTTAATTGGGTTTTCAGCATTTAATTGTGCCGAATTTTATCGATTTTCCAACATCTTTTTGGAAAATCGTTATTTCAGAGAGAAAAAGTAGAGTCGTTATATTTTTAAAAAATTAACAAACACAACGCAGATCCCCCAACTTAAGAATTTTTTGAAAGAGTTCATGAAAAGGTTTATGGGCGTTTTCTCCGTGTATCGCCTGTAACAAGATCTCAACAAAATATGTATTCGACTATTAGAGAACTGTCCGTGTTCTCAATATACCGACAAACTATTATTTTTAGTTGGCAATCCATCTTAAAATATATGTAAAATTTAGCTAAACGGCAAATAAATAATTGGCAAACGAAAGCGGGCTAGCTTTACGACAGAATAAAAGCAAATGATGCATTGAGAAACCCAAATTTGCTTAACCTGCAGTTTTTCGTTTGGAAAAAGATAAACGCCTAATAAGAAAGCAACCAGCCTAAGAACACAGCAACCCTGTAAAAAACTTTTAAGGCATTTACACAATCAAACTACTTATAATAGCGTGCAACTATGTATGTAAAAACAATTTGGTACTTTTTCGAAAATTTAACGTTCGTACCTTTTTTTTGGTACTTTTTTTTAATTTAAGTTAACATGGACCTATAAACTTAGAACAAAACATGCAATGTCCTAAGTGGATGAGAATACCTACTATAAATAAGAGGGAGCATTTTTCGAACTTTTTATGCATTCCATCACAATTAGTTGTGAAGAGGGTAAACTAAGTTTGTCATTCCGTGTGAAACTTTCTTGTAATTCATTTCTGACCCAATAAAGTGCATATATTGTGGCTCCTTGAGTAATTCTTAGTCGATTTAGCTATGACCGTCCGTTTTACCGTTTGTTGGAGACACGCTCACTTTCAAAAAACTCAAAAAGAATAAAAAAAACTTGGTGTCAAATTGCTTGTAGTTATCCTTAGCAGTTTGGGATTGAAATCCAGAAAATCGGTTCAGTAGGTCCAGAGCTATGAATCAAAATGTGGAACCACCACCTTAAAAAATTGATAATTTTGTTTAAAAAAAACTAACATTAATGGTGGAACAATGCACGGAATGATATAAGTTTTTGCAAAAGCTCGTTTAATTCGGCTGAAAATAACACTGTACAATTTCGTGAAGATCGGTCCATAATTTACTATAGGCCCCACATAAACCCTACTCCCGGAAAACAGTTTAGTACGCCTAAGACCGTAATTTATAATGCTATCAGAAAAAAATTTTATGCTTCACAGTTTCATAACACTAGAAATCACCTTGTAAAATTTTGTAAAGATCGGTCTGTAATTTATTAATCCTTCTCCCGGAAAACAGTTTAGTACGCCTAAGACCGTAATTTATAATGCTATCAATACAAAACTTAGGGCGGTCTGTCTACTCTCGGTTGAAATGGTTGGCCACATTCCATTAATTGTGGCAAAATATACTTCGATATAAATATCATCATATATATACAAAGAATATTTCTTCCACAAAAAAAAAAAAAAAAAAAAAAAAAAAAAAAAAAAAAAACACACAAAAACAAACGAAAACAATACAAAATTTGATACGTCACAGTTTTATAGGACTAAAAAAGACACTGTGAAATTTCGTGAAGATCGGTCTATGATTCACCCCTACGCCCCATATAAACCCTACTCCCGGAAAACAATTTAGTACGCCTAAAACCGTAATTGGTAATGCTATCAAAATAAAATTTAATACTTCACAGTTTTATAGGACTAGAAACAGCATTAATAAATTTCTTGATGATCCGTCCATAATTTAGTTTAGACCCCATATACAACTCACTCTGGTAAATCAATAAAATACGCCTAAAATCGTAGCAGACATATTTATAGTGGTAAAATTTCTTCCAACTCAGTTTCATATGGCCAGAAAAAATGTTATGAATTTTGTGATCTACGGTCCATAATTCAATAAATTATATCCCATAAATAGCAGCCTTCTAAAATTCACTGCAAACGCTTAAACTTTTCACCACTCTTTTTTGGAAGTATATTGAAGTTTATCTTTTTAATACTCAGCATAATTTTAGGATGATTGGTTCATAACTGACCATGGCTCCAATATAAATTCCCCTCCTCAAAATCATTTAAGTTCGGCTTAAACTGTTACGAATCAACATATTTTACTGAATATAGATAAAATTGCTTAAAAAAAAGCATACAACCCAGTAAAAAATGTGCTCCAAAATTAGCAGGTTGTATGTATGAATGCATACCTCAAATCGCTTCAAACCTGCTGATAAGATGCCTGATTTTTGTATGGAGTGTTCCCGGTTTGGAGGACTATTTACTGCTGACAATAAGCGATTTATTTTAACATGCAAACAAAGCACTCCTAAAGCGCTTTTTTAAGGGATAACTATATTTCCATATTCAGTGATGTTTTGCTTTTAATTGCTTAAATGCATTGTTTCAATAATTTTCGTAAACCATTATATATTTTTATTTTTTTTCGCTTTAAAACCTCATCGTTGTCAGCACTAAAATAGCAGCTTTTTTCTATATTTTATTCTTTATCATTTACTGCTATATAAAAGCTCTCTTATTGAAGCGCTCAATTATGCGCTTTTTCTCTTAAGTGCTTCAAAAAATCCAAATTTTTTTTACTGGGAACTTTCTGACTGTCGGTCAATAATTTTATATATCGAGCCCTAATAGCAAAAATGATGTAACCAACAAAAATAAACTTTTACAGGAGAAGGTTTTTTAAAATTTGTTTGCTTGCAGTCTAGGGCTTCGTTTGAAAATGCTTTCGCTCTTATTTCTTAACGGTACTTCCGAGAGATATAAGATTTTTAGAGATGATGCAAATGATCGATTTTCATCAAAAAACAAAAATCTTTAGTGTTGTTGGTTACATCATTTTTGCTATTAGGGCTCGATATGTATGCCTAAACCGCAACCAATTTTAATTTATAATTTTAATTATAAAGATAAATTAATAATAAATACACTCAAAAAATTATGTAGTTAAATTCAAACGAAAATTCATTTGAAACAACTTAAAATTCATCACGGATCATTTACATTTCATTTAAAACAAATGATTTTTACATTCATTTTTAATTTTTTTATTTATTAAACAGCATTTTCCGTTAAATTGAATAGTTTTTACTATATAAATATATAAATATATTTTAACCGAAAAAATTAAACTACATAACAAAATAAACACGGAAAAACATTATTGTTTGGTAGTTTGTTTTTTGAATAACAAACACAAATTTTGAAAAATAAAATTATTCGTAAAATAACTATATTTTTATTCAATTTTAACAGTACGGAAAACGAATTTAATAACCCACAATCAGTTACTGTAATAATTTTATAAGTGTGGGTATCATGTAGATATCACTCCTGAAATAATTGAACTGCCGGTGGAGGGTATCAAAGATTCGGCACAGCCGAATATAGCACTCTTAATTGTTCAACTCGTATTCTTTGAATTAATTTTCGTTAGTCCTTAAAATCATAAAATTTAACATACAAGGTTCTAAGTGATTGAGAAACTTTAGGAGGAGACTGATTGGTACTTTTTTGTTTTTCAATTGGTGCTTTCTGATATTTTTATATTATTGAAATAATGGTCCGGAGGCTGGTTCTTCGCCAAATCGATTCATTAAGTCGAAAAAAGCAAATGCTCGAAACATGTAAATTCTTAAAAACTTATATGTATGTACATATGTTTTTTCATATTTGCATGAATTTCTGTGGTCGAATAACTACCACTGGGCAAAAAACTAGTTTTTACAAATAATGTACAAATAATGACTTGAAGCCATTCATAACATTCTTTATAAAACAAAACGAGCATTCTTTATGACAACAAGTCAAAATTGTAACGCCAATTTGCCATAAACTTCTATTGGATATCATAACAAACGGGGAATTTGTGCATGAATTCATGCATGACTGAGTTTAAATTGTATTGACAACCATTTAGCAGAAATACACACACACACACACACAAACACAGAACACATTCAAACAAAAGGAATGTGTCAATAATGACGAGATAACATGCAAACAATCTCGAATCTCAGATACAAATAAAGGATTACCAGCCCATACAACCTAAATGTGATGCAACAGATTTGCAATACAACAGAACAGAACACAACACAAAACTTTCAATTTGCAACAAATGCGAACATACAGACATTTAAAGTTGTACCCACAACTAAAAGTTGCACCGCGTATGAATGAATGTTAAAGTACCAGGAATACAGTATGAGAACTACAAGAGTGAAAATGTGAGATAATTTACGAGAATAAGCGTGATAGCGACCAACGAAAAGCAACGAATAACAACATTAACACAAAAGCTGGCTGGCTTGTGGTCGGAGGATTAAATTTTTAAAAGCGTTTTACAGTTAGAGAAAAAGCTTAAAGTGAATTAAATTTTTACTGATGAACTTAATAAAAAAAAATTATTAATTAAATGTAAATAGAAAAAATAAAAATTTAAGCACACAGAAAAAATGTATGCAAAAAACTATTCAATTAAATAATTAATTGGTGTACATTAATTATTCAATTAATTTTTTGTTTGCTGCAATTAATTTTTTTAATCAAAACCCATAAAATTAAATGTTTGTGTATATGTGGTGTATTTTTTGTTTATACAATTAATTTTTTAATTTACTAAATTTGTGTCCCATGACTCGAAATTAATTGATATGATCAATTCCTTTGCAGGGGCAAAATTAGTTAAATATTTAATTGTCTGAACGAATTGTTTAATTGAAGTCGATTTTCTATTTTTTCTGTGCAACGAAAATTTTATATCAAATAATTAACTTTTAATCTTAGTAACTCCTTTTTTTTTTTGTCAGTGTAACAATTGGCTGACCACAATTTCTGTTTGAGTATTACGACCACACGTATTGACTCTCATACTTCGAACAGCAGGACATTGTAGCGTATGTTTTTCGTTTTAAATAATCAATAAATTTTAACACGTGATCTGAGCAATAAGCGTTGTTAAGATTGTAGCGATTTGTAAATCTAAAAAACAAAAAAAATTATGAATATTTTTACTTCATATTAAAAGGTGGTAAAGATTAAGAACAAGAAGGAAACTGTGAACGGACGGACGGTGGTTTTGTGTATAGGAAACACAAAATAAATACATACAATTTTCAAAATGTAAATGATTTGTTTATGGCTGGAATTACGTCGAAGCTAATAAAATTAAATTTTATGAAAGAATGATACTTGTAATTTTTGTAATCCACCGCCCTTTTACATGTATAAGTATAATAACTCACATTCATAAAATATCGCTAAGGAGATGGCCATAACAGGGTAGGCATGTATGTATGAATGTATGTATGTGTTTTAAAAATTATGACAATCTACAAGAGGCCAGCAGAATTCTACCTACACACATTCAAATCATTGCAAACTTTTCAAACTCTATGCTGTAGTGTCGCTGTCATAGACATATACAATATTTACTGAAAGAAGTGTAAGTGTGTGAACGTGTAGAAGCAAAAATCAAATGCTTTACTGTAGTGAGTGTGCTGGTAAAAAACAAATACATATTCCAAAAGTTAACAAAATAATGAAAAATACTAGCAGCAATGAGAGTGGGAACAAAAATTATACACCTCCTTTATTTTTCATACACACAACGCAATAGTGGGTATTGGTTCTACCCCTTTCCAATCCAATGAAGTCCGCCCGGCTGTCTGTCTGTGTAAATCTTGTGTAATACGACCGATGTTACTATAATACTTATGATGCTTTTTTTTTGTTAAAAATAGTTTTATTAGCCGTGACCGTGTTATTAACACATGTTTTAATCTGTGTGCATTGAATTTTACTGCCATTGCAGGTTTCCTTGAAGTGGCGCAAAAGCGTCTTGAGGATCACTAAAGTACCCTTCGGCGTTGTACTTTTTGGCAAAATAGTTGCAGCTAAAATCTGAAGCTTGTCTAGGCTTAAGTTTGGAAAATCTTCTAAGTAGAGGCCAATACGGCAACAAGTAGTTGCCAGAGAACAGGATAGGAGCTAAACTTATTTGTCAGGGTTCTTAAGGGATTACATGGCAGCTGTGGTTTAAACATATGTAGTTTGAAAAGTGAATTATCTTAAAAATGCCCGGTTAAATGGCAATTTTTGCCTGGACTTAGACCGGGTTCGGACTGCAGGACTGGAGGTTGGATTACTCCAGATTCTCCGAAAGGTTTATGTATATGGTATAAGCACCCATATGTGACCTTCTCCGAAAAAAGGAACCTAGTGTGTGAAAATTAAGTTTTAAGAAAAACTCATTTCATCTTATTCTAAACCCCTTTAAGTACCAGATTCCACTCTTTCCCGGAGAAGGTCATATATACTATAGTGGTGGTTATGACCACACACTGGAGCGTTAGTAGATGCACCGTTTCTACTCGAAATTAAGACAACGTAGAGGTTAAGCCGATGGGAAGATACTAACTTTATACTAAGGTTATGCTACTATTTGTTTCTCTTAATTCATATATCAATAGTAGTTCGAGGCATAAACATGCAAATTCTGAAAGGCAGAATTGGCGAAATATGTTTCCTCTCTTCTCTGTCTTATCTCTATTTTACACTTGAGCACATCTTAGAGGAATGCGTAGAAGATGTTGAAACTGAAATAAACTTGTTGGCATTTGTAACATCTTTCATCTTCCATCATAAAAATATTTATTTTCACGTGTAAGAGCGAAAAAAACTAAATAAATGATATAGCTGTCCTGCTCTTTTGTATTTTTTCTAGTGATGGTAAAAAATTATTTGTTTTTTCTAGTGATCACACCAAAATAATCGAACGATGTTAAATGAAACAATATGAGATAGGAACATCTTTTAAAGATGAAGAAATATGTTGATTTTTAGCCCTGTACAATTCTTATGGGAAGATGTTATCATATTTGAGATAAGATGGAAGATGTAAGATGTGAGCAAGTGTAAAAAGCCTGTAGCATTCTGGCAGTTGTTTTTGTACCATGTAGTAAAACCAATATACAACACACATTTATGTCTGTATAACTTTATCACAATATCAAAAGTTTTGCCTTGGTTTCTTAAAATTGTATGTCTTTACGTAGGTTAATCTAAAAAAAATGAATTACACCTAATTCTCTTTTTACACGAATTATTTTTACACGAATTTTCATTTAACACGAGTTAAAAAGTTAACATTTTTCTCTTTTTACACGAATTGTTTTGTTTTAACACGATTTTAAATATTCTACAAATTCTTTTTATAAATTTTTATTTTTTACAATAAATAAAAGTACAGCAAATAAAAGTTTTTTATGTTTATATTAGTTTTCCTTTTTTATATTAATGAATTTCTGATATTATTTTCTTTTTTCCAAATCATTATTTTTTTTTTATAATATATGTATGTATTTATATGTATTTAAGATATTAAAATGTGTAAGCACGTTAAATAAATTCTCAAGTAAACTTTAACAAAAATTTTTTATTGTTGTTTATTGTACTTTTACGTTATTTTTTAGGTCTGGAACCAATCTACTATTTTCACCTTTGGCTAGTATCTTTTTTTACACGAATTTTTTTACACGAATTTATTGGGAACGTATCTATCGTGTAAAAAGAGAATTGGGTGTATGTGATACTCAGATGTGATTTAATAACTCGTTCCGTTAACACTTTATTATAGCGGATTGTTTATAAATTTATTTCATAAATTGAGTCTACTACACAAAAAAAAACGTTCCTTCGTCTTTATGAAACATGAGAACTAATCGTTAAAATATGAACACTTGTACACAGAGCGAAATATTTTGTCAAATTTGTTAGAAAATTTCGTTAAATTGCAAAAATATGAAAAATTGTTAATTTAACACGTCATACAGAAATCTAATTAATAATTGTTCTTATTTTTGCTTTGTTTTTTTTTCAGTTTCTTTTGTGTGTTGCCGGTATGTAAATTTTGCCAAAATATGACAAAAAACAGATATGGCAATGCTTCATAAGTCCATTATGAAAATGTTTTTGAAAAACAATTTTAATATTTATAAAACGCTTAAAATTATCTAAAATAATTATGAAATATAAATAAAGAAAGCATATTTTATCTATTTTAATAGTCATTTGGCCTTTAAAATACATAAAACTAACATTTCGTTCATGAAAACAAAAATGGGTTTATTACGAAAAATTTTTCGTAAATAATTTTCTGAAGCGCCAAAATACGGAATGAATTCCGTTTCCGAACGGAATTGTATTGACATGGCTGATAAATATATATATTTTTTTTTGATTTGTTCATTTAATTGTAATACCGATAAATACCGTTATAAAAGTTGCGATACCGGTGTACTGATATAATTAAAATACCGATATCGAAATAAAAAAAGTTTAATACCGGAACCGAAAATCCTTTCGGTATCAAACCTTCGCAAATGTTTACACTAGCAAATTGAGCACATCATGGATTTTCCCACTGTGTACATGCAACAGCACAACATAAAAATGTATGCATGCAACCACAACTACAACAACAAAGATCACTATAACTAAAGGAGTTTCGAACACTTAATACATGTAATGCCACCAACATGGAGACCAATAATCATGACAATGATGACACGAAACAGAAGATTATGATTAATCGCCGTTTAATCAGTTTAATACGACGATGACGACGACAACGACCACAACAGTAACAAGAGCGACGGCGAAGGAGGAAAAATTACCTTAAAATGTGGGTTTGTGTTTGTGTTTTTATTTTTATTGAATAAAATTCATTTGTCTTTTAAATTTTAAAGATAAGAATCTCAAATTACGAACTAATCCCCTACATAAAAGAAAAATTACTTATTCTAAATACATGTGTGGCTTGGTTTAAGCAAAATGTTTCTTGATTTAAGAAAATTTAACTAAACACGAACGAAATAACTGAAAATCAAGAAACTATTTTCGATTTTCTTGTTTTAAGAAACGCAATTGATTTACTATTTAGAAAATAAACTGCTTTCCGATTGCATCTGCGCTCCGAAACAATGCGATCTTTACTCGGCCAACAGTAGTACCAACCGGACCTTTTTCCAAAGAGAAAAACTGCAATAAATGCACATGCATGACATTTATTCTTGTTGTAGAGTACTGCATTTAGAATTCGTTGCAGATCAAGTTAAAACTGAGATGTAACGCCTGAGTTGAACTAGGGTACATGCAAGTTGCTGCAACATCACAGTAGGCTCCTGGACAAAATTACAAAAAACCAGTTACAAACGGCATATTGAGTGTACGCAAACATCACATCTCTGTGGTCAATTTAACGCTTATTAAAAGTTTATGTATCTCAAGTTCCCACAAAAGTAAGAGGTATGGTCTCTTTGGAAGCCATACGTCCCACACCTACAAGGATGCTTGTAAAAATGCAATTGGTGATCCAGATTTGTAAATAAAAAACGTGTAAAACCCAGTAGGGAATACTGGAAAAAAGGGAAATAAATCTGAAGGTCCGATGTAGAATGTGAACCACACCTAAACGTTAAGTTTTTTTCTGCATTTCATTTGACATTTCTCAATTTCAGACAAGCTTAATTTGAACCATGGTCGGAAAATGACATTTACATTTATTTTGTATAATTTTAGCGGAAAAAAATTCAACAATTTAATTTAATTTTTGAGCTATAAGGGGTGATTTTTTGTTTTTGTAGAACAGTTTTAACCATTACATCCCTATTCAAGGATAATTTTTGCAAGTATACCCATACGGAGTAGAGTTGGGGGGAGTTGAATGTTCTTAAAAGATGTGTCTCGTAGAAATTTTTAGAAATATACCTCAAATGCACGCATAACATTGTTTTCTATGCCGATTTATTGTATTGATTTGACAAAACTTTATATGTTTTTAAAATGACCTCCCGAAGTATTTTATTAAAATGCTGATACATATTTATGTGTTGGCCTGGCTTTCACAATCATTCGTTGGAACCTGGGGTCTGATTCTGGCAGTCATGATCCAGTACTTTCTCGATTCGAAAGCAATTTAATATCTAATTATTTAAGTCAATACTGAACGAATCGGAGTTATTTTTTCATTGTTGTAAAGCATTAAGTTGAGTTTCACATTACCGAAAAAATAATTTCGATTCGTTCAGTATCGACTGAAAGAATGAGAAATAAAATTGCTTTCGAATTAAAAAAGTACTCGATCACGAATGTCAGAATTAGGCCCCTGGTTAGTTTTAAAAATTATTTTGTTGTACAGTGTTTTAAGTTTTTGTAGGTGTTAAATGTTATTTAAATCATTTAGTGAAGTTCTAGTAGGATATTCTTTGCAACAAAATCGTCGTAGAGGGTATTGGGGCTTTAGATTGAGATGTTTAGACTTTAGTTCCTTTCCGTAGTTTTGCAGTGAAATAATCCCAAACAAACACAGACATTTATTTTTATATATGATAAATTATACAAACAAGACTACGGACGATGTTTTTTAATTTAATTATAAATTGAAAAAAAAGTCACATGCTGGTTATTGTTGGTTTTTGTGTGACTCCAACGATCCCAAATTAAATACTACACTGCTTTTATATTTTCTCTCTTATTGGAGCGCATAACAAACACCGTGATACTGAATATTTTTATAATTTATTTCTTACTCATATTTAGTCTACTGATGATAACAACTGATAAAAGAAATATTTTTATGTTTATTGAATTAAAATCGTTTAAAAAGTGTCATGATTTGGTATAAACAAAATATTGACTTTGAAAAATTTTAGATACAAATTAATTTTATACGGGCATGTTCTAGAAATCGAAATGAAGTGAAATTAAAGTCAATTATTTACAAAATGACCGTAGTTTTTCCTGGTTTTAAGAGTTGTTCTTGTAAATCTTATTGATACTCACAAAAAGAAATTGATAAAATGGAATATTTGTAGAACATGCCCGATAACTTCGTTTTTTTTTTGAAACATTTTCGGGCATGTTTTAGAAATCGAAATGAACGATATGTATTTTGATTTCAATTATTTACAAAATGACTGTAGTTTTTTCTGTTTTTAAAGGTGGATTCATTCATGCGATCAGAGAAAAAATTTTTTCCCGGAAAATAATTTTTTTTATGAGAGTGCTCTGCAGAAAGATTCACCCATTTCGAAAAAACAAAGCTTCCATATGGTTTACAGATGTAAACAATTATACAAAATGGCAGCACAGCAGGCAAACTACTTATATCGAAATATTTTTTAAAAGTGTCGCAAAGAAAATGGATGAAAAAAGGAAAGTGATTGTATAATTTATCATTGCATTATTTTTTTATTTAATTATTCAGCAAACAAAAAACAAATCAATTATTTCAACTTTCATGTACAAATTAAAAAAAAGTGGCAACTCAGTTCATTTTATTCTGAACAAAAATTAAACCAATTCAAGAAAAAACTTGACGAACAAAAAAATGTCCCTCTCTCTCAGAAGTAGGACGTCAAACTCAATATAAAATAATTTTGTCCGGACAAAAATATTGTTTGGAACGCATTGGTGAATTCAGCTTAAGAGTTGTTATTGTAATGTTAGTTTTTTTTTTTTTTAACATTTCATTTTTTTATTGAATCTTCACTTAATAATTGTGAACTTACAATAAGTATTCAAATCTTATGACTAAATAAAAATATTCAATCCAGCCAATGCCAGACTAAATTTCATGCTTTCATTAAATTTAACTTCTCACAAGTGGGCCAAGTCAGCAGTGTACCTCCTTCTTAACCTCAGGTGGCCACTGCTATTTAGTAAATTCCGTTCTAGTATATTTGGATGGGTTTCTAGTTTTTTTAAATAGTTTTGGCAATGTTTTTTTATTTCATCTTTAACAAGGTGAACGTTTAGATCCTTGTGTATGTTGGAGCTTCTGATATACCAAGGTGCACACGTAATCATTCTTAGAAGCCTGTTTTGGCGTCTTTGTATTTTTTCTATATTAGATGCAGAGGCTGTACCCCAGAGCTGAATTCCATGGCTCCATAAAGTTAGTTGCTATTCAAAGTGTCAAGTGTATTAAAAGGATTAATTTTATGAATTTTCTTAGTTCGATTTTAAATCCTCTTCATTTCGATTTATAGAACATACCCGTTTAAAACCACATCACATTTCAACAAATACTTTTCTTATATTTTAACAACAACTATCTAAACCTATTGAGGCCTATGGTGCAAACAGTCTGGGATTGTTCTAACTGACCTCCTGGGATAGGGGCACTTCTATCTACAAAACTTCTGGTTATGTTAGTGTTTTAAATTAAATCAGCCCAAAATTACTTATTGGAACTGTAACGACATGGCCAAGTTTTATACGAATCGATCCATTTAAATACGACTCCAGAGAATTGTCTCAATTGCCATTTTTTATTAAAAAAAATGTTTATTCGATAATTTCGATAGTGTACCCAATTTGGGACCCATATCAATAATCGAGCAGACGGAAACATTAAAAAAATTCTAATTCAAACGGTTTACTAAAATCTCTTAGGCATGGTTTATGTTATACGCAGTTTTTGCCATTCACTTATATTTTAATGAAATATCAGAATTACTTAGGACCTACACAGAATTTAAATTGATTTCAAATAAATTGCGAATATTAGTTAATTATTTTTTGATATTCACCCCTATTATGAAAGTCGACACCTGAACAGTAATGGTATTTTGTGAGTCGTTATTGACAATAATCGATTACTATTGACAGTCAATTGATATTTTTTAAGGCGCTTTTAAGACGACGTCGAGTAGTATTGTCCCTGTTTTAGTCGACAGGAAATTTTGCGACGACTCAAATGAAAGTTAAAAAAATTGTAAATGAAATGTAAACATATTTATTAAATACGTTTAAAATAAAAAATGCAAATTTAAAAACAGTTATGGGCACAAATTTTATTAGTAAATTTAACGCGAAAATTGCGAAAATTCGGAAAGTTTGCTAAAATAGCGAAAATGTTTAATTTACGACGAACGCCTGAAAGAGCAAAAATTCCGAAAAGGTTGCAAAAATAGCGAAAATTCGCAAACATTTTTAATACATCAAAAAATTGATTTAAAGTTCCCAAAACTATAAGAAATGGCAAAACCTGGGTAAAAATGGCAAAACCTGGGTAAAAATTGCAAAATTAGCGGAAATTTGCAAAAAATTGCTAACAGCGACATGATAGCAAAGTCTAATATTTATTAAAAATCGTTAAGAATGTAAAAAATCAAAAAACTTATAGTTAAAAAAATCGCTCGCGAACATGGCTAAAGTTCGCGAAAATTGAAAACTTGGAACCAAACGCTTAAATTGATTTGAAATTTCTAAATCGGCCAAAAAAAAAAAACAAAATGTCGGGAAATAACAAAATAAAAAAAATTTATGCAAAAATAGCGAAAATTCGCGAACATTTTTAATATTTCAAACAAGACATCAAATTGATTAAAAGTCCATTTTTCTATAAGGAATGGCAAAAATTCGGCGAAAATTGCTCATTTAACAAACAGCGGAATGATAGAAAAGTCTTATATTTATTAATAAGCGTTAAAGCTATAAAGAATCAGAAAACTTACAGTAAAAATATCTCTTATTGAAACCATGGCGAAAATTCGCGAAAAAATTCAAAATTGGAAACAAACTCTACACTTTATTTTAAAAAGCTAAATCGGTTACAAAAATATGTCGGAAAATAGCATAAAAGCGTTAAAAAGTGAGTGAAAAACAAAAATAATAAAAAAAAACAATTGGAGATGGGATTTTTTTTGTCAAATTTTCGATAACTAGTCGACGTCGAAACAACACTCTTATAAAATACCAAATTAACGTCGAAGTGATGTAGTCGTCGACTTGAAGTGACAAAAATTTAAAATGAATGTCGACGACGACTTACATAATAGGGGTGATTAACAACATTTCATGCAGTAGTGTTGTTTATATAAGTAAACATTTTATTCACTTGATAAAATTTTTAATTAAAACTGATGTTCGAACTTTTTCTGTGTAGTATTCCTCTGTATAAAATGTTAACCGAAGTCCTAATTTCACATTGAATTTAAAGCTTTTAATATAAAACATTTATGCTTATCCTCAATCAATAGGATTTTCCCTTGAAATTATTGCTTTTCTCCATACATTTCTTTAGGGGAAATGGAACAAATTTGAGGGAAATTTTATTTACCCCAGGAGTGATAATTAACACAAATTATTCACTTATTATTTGGTTTATTTACAAACTAATTATAATAATATATAATGGTTCCTTTAACTCCTCTGCACAGAAAGAAAAACATTCGGGATAAATTAAGTTTTTTATACCCACCTTAACTACGAGTCGTACTCAAAAATTCAAGTTCGAAATTTGAATAACACTAAAGTTCAGTTAAAACAATCCTAAATGGGATAACTTTCGAAAATCAATCTCTGAATTGCTAAAAATAAGTACAAAGTTCTTAAACCAAGTAAAAATAGATTAAACTTTTCCTTGGTAGTACCGCTTTGAGAGTGAGTTCCCTGGTAGGCCAGCTGGTAGTGAGCCAGCCTATCAGCGCCGGGGTTGCGGGTTCGATTTACGCCAGAGACTCTGGTTTCTTTCCTGCAGACAAGCTTAGAGCTTCGCGGGATAAGCTTAGGGAATTGAAAAAAAAAATTACAAAGTGAGCGTTTTAATCTCATTTAACTTCTCAAAGTTTGTGGAAGAGACTACAACAACACCCAACAAGCAGTTAAAAAACTATTTGCTTGTTGTGTGTAGAAAACACAAAAACAACAGAACAACAGGGGTGTCATGGAAATCGAAAACGTAAAACGAAAGAATTTTAAGAGTCGTTTTTCAATAAGGTTTTTGTAATAAAAACATTTTTTGACAATTATTAATTCAACCTGATTTTATAATTGCTTGCGAACAACATTTTTTTCTTTTAAAATAACTATAATTCATGTTAATTTAACATTGCAGTAAAGTTAGAGCAAAATGTCATTTATATTAAGGTGACCATACGTACTCTTTTTTAGAGGACAATACTCTATTTTAACTGGCTGTCCTCTATAAAATGTGTGTGCTCTTTTGTCATCTTTTTTCATAATATGTACTCTTTGTCATCTTTTTTTTAAAAAGCATGATCAATAAATGTTTTCTTTTATAAATAAAATAAATTTTATTTCACGGCTGTCATTTTCCCACTTTGAAAAAGAATCAATATCCTTTTCAGAAAGCTTAAAAGTTGTTCAAATTGCCTTTAGTCTGCCAGGAACTAATGCAGCTGTGGAGAGAATGTTTTCATTAATTAATGATATTTGGACCCAAGAAAAATGTAATATATCGATTAATTGTATTGAGGCAATAATGACAATTAAGTGCAACACTAATAAAAATTGTGCAGAATTTGCATAATACTATGAATTTAAAGACACTATTTTAAAGAGAGTTCACGAATCTGGAAAGTACAATAAACAATAAGCTAACTAAATATGATATTGCAATATGAAATTTTGAATAAGTTAGTGCAATGAATTTTTAAGTTTTGTTATTTTTTTTTAACTAATTTTACATATTTATAAGTAAATGTAAATTTTTATATGTATACGTTATTTTTTTAAAATTATTTTACATATAAAATATGTGAATGTAAATTTGTGTGTAAAATATGTAAAAAAAATTGAAGCAAATAAATTTTTTACTTTTTTTCTTTATGTCCTCTATTTTTATTTTCAAAATCTGGTCGCCTTATTTATATTGAAATAACAATCCGAATCACATTGAATGAAAGTTTTTTCATGTTGAAACAACGTGAATTTCATGTAGAAACTAATTGGTGTGAAGAAGCTTCAGAGACAGCATATGCATTTATTTAAGAATAATTCAAAACACTTACCCCTGTAACACATGTTTCACTTATTTTGTAGTCTCCTTTGTTAACAGATCAATCAGCAGAATGGCCCGATATGGTTTTCGTCATCATTCTACTTTGAAAACTTGATGTACTATTTAACTAAATAATTTTAATTAAAAGAATACAGGAATTGTCTTCTTTTTATAACATATTTTAGGAATGAAAATAAAAAAATTAACATACTTAACTATGTATGCATGTTAATTTAACAAGATAAACTTTTGATTTTAATATAATGGATTTTAATTTAATGGATTCAATATTGAATCCATATTTATTTATATTTTAATATTTTTTATATATTTTAACAGTGAATAATATTAAATAAGCGTGATTTAAGATTATTTTAATATTTTTCATTTAAAATTAATATAAAATAATGATAAATTTAAATAACGGGCATACTTTTGCAGAAATTTACTATGATTCTCAATCAACATTTTTCCATGTTAATTTTACTTTGGTATTTTTTTCTGTGTGTAGAGTTTTAACATTTGAATTGTTGTTGAGTGAAACCAGATCAGCGATAGTCGACTTATCTAGTGCCATTTATTTAGCGGATTTCGAGTTAGATATACCTGTTGCTGAATTGTTCCTGAGCAAAAACGAATGTTGGATGTTGTTGAGGGCCAATACGCACGTAGTATCTTACTAAAGCATTGGTTAATTATAATAAATATCACAATTTTTTTTTTAAATACACTCAGGTCTTTTTTTATGCGGTAGATGCGTTCCCAAAAAACCGCATAAATGAAATCCGCATAAAAAAGACTCCATTTTCACACAAAACGGATGATTCGTTCCGAAAAGTTAAAAAATCGAATAACTTCAAATCTGGGAGTAAAAATTAGACCAAAACCGCATAAAAAAAGTCATTATATAAAAAAATTAACCAAAAACAATTCATTCATTTATTATAAAAAATACATAAGAAGAGAAAAACTACAATATAAACCAGTTTTATGAGAGTTAACAAATAGTTAAAGGCATACATTTAAATTAATACGTAAATTAGTCGGAACATTCATACAATCTTTATTTGGAAGGGTTTCGGCAGTTTTTTCAAAATAATTCGTCATTAAATTTTGAAAACTACTATTCATAAGTGATGCCAACGTTTAAAAAAGTTTAATTCGACAAAAAAATATAAAAAATGAATAAAAAAAAAAAATATCTAAAAAAAAAATCGAATTGAAAACCGCATAAATTCAAATCCGCATAAAAAAACCGCATAAAAACAGACCTAAGTGTAATGCATAAACATATAAGACTACTACCGGCTTATAAAATAATTTACAGTAGAATCGCGAAAAAGTTAACCAAAATGTCCCAAGGGTTTTCAACTTTTTCGAACTATTAACTTTTCTAAGCGGGCTTAAATATGAAAAATGTATAATAATAAACATGGATCTTTCAGAAATAACACACTAAACTAATTCCAATGGCTTAGTTGTCATAATACCAAAAAATTAACTTAGATTTTTCATATTTATTCGCCACATCCTCGAGAATTTCAAAATTTTTTTTCTAATTTTTAAGAT
Organism: Pollenia labialis; assembly: GCA_949318255.1. Lineage (NCBI taxonomy): Eukaryota > Metazoa > Arthropoda > Insecta > Diptera > Polleniidae > Pollenia > Pollenia labialis. The sequence goes on along the minus strand of OX439141.1, from coordinate 26,087,081 downwards.
CCATAATCCAACGCTATTAGTTTTCCTTAAATATCTTTATTAATTTTGTTGAAACTCTCTACCTTCTGCTCATTTCCGATGTTTTTTTTATCAAAACTTTAAGAAAAGTTAACTGAAAGTTAACTTTTTAGAGCGACGCAGGCACGCTAAAAATCGGTTAACTTATCCGCGAGATTAACTTTTCCGAGAGTTAACTTTTTCGCGATTCTACTGTATTATCAAAGTATTTGATATTTTAAATAGGCTTAAGTTCATCAAATTTAATTGAAGGAAGGAAGTTACAACATAAAATGAATTAAAATTTTTTTTTTTTTAATAATTTTACTTTTGACTGAACACGGGATTGAACTCGCGTAGAATTTACATGGTTCGAGAATAACTACATTCCCATCATCAGAATTCTTAACCTAAGCCTGCCAATCTATAGTCAAACATCAATCGTTTACCACTGGTATTGGTAATTGATTATCCATTTTCTATTTGATTGACATGTTTCTTCCTTCTTTCATACTTTTCGTCTTGAAAACTTAGGCCTCTTGTAATTAAGACAACTGGTTGTGATCAGTTGTAATTGTTGTTATATTTTTGTACACCGCGATATTGCAAAGTTGTAAACCATAATATACAAATTAAGAAATAACAACTCAAATGAGTTGAGTTGTAAACCGTAATAGGGGCCTTAAGAACATTTGTTTTTTATGATTTTCTTTATTTTTGGCCACTTTCATTTGTTTATATTAATATATATGTTTATATATATTTAGCTGGTGAGGCCTAACTCCATTTTTGAAAATAAAAATGCAAAATTTTTTATTTCATTTTTCCCGACGTTTCGTGAATTTTATGTTCACTTCTTCAGGGGATTCGTCTATTAATATTAAATAAAAAACATCAACATTTAATAATACAATAGCTATTAATGTAACAAACTTACAGTGAAAATATGTAATTAATTTAAATTACATTAATAAATTTTAAAAATATAAAAATCAACGATAGCGGCGTCATCTACTGTTTTTTATTTTTGTGTTTTTCTCGTTAAACTTTCTTTGTACAACTTTAAGGTCAAGTGTAAAGATATAGATTGTGTAAATAATGTAATGAATAGAAAATAAAGAAATAATTTTAAAGTTAAACAAGTCCCAATAATGAGTATTGGAACAGAGAACTGAAATAAATAATCGATTAATTTGAGTAACTAATTGTTCCGATCGTTAAAATAACAGAAACTACAACAAAATTATTTACATAAAAATAATCATGAAGATAATTTATTTATAAAAGAGGCGCCTCAATACCACTGATAAAGTCAGCGCCACTTAAATCATTTATGAAGTTAACAAATCTAGATTTTATGATAATGATCACAGTTGAACAAAGAATAATCATCATCATCATTATCATATAAATAATGAGCATTATAATTTAAACACCATAAATGGAGCACTATTTACCTTAACACAGTCTTTTTAAATAGTACAACAACTATTTATAACGAGATCGGTTGAAACAATCTAATCAATTTATTTTTATCTCCAGCAATTCGTAGTGGAGTTGAGAACAGAAGGAATCTCTCCAGTCTCTTCAGAATTAAATAATCGATAAGGCTGTTTTTGTAATTGGGTTGAAAAATATTTTTGTTTCTTGTGACACCTGTGGCGTAGAAAAATATTTCTACAAAATACACTGGGCTACACAAGAAGTATGCTGAGGATCTCATACAGCAATTTCGTTCTGTTGATGTCAGGGGGTCTACACTCTATTGGGATGCGAATTCAATTGCGATGCTTGAAAATGAAGTAATACTGGCAATAAAAATTGAAAATGGCGCAGATTGACAGTAAAACCCCAAGAAAGCCCCTGGTTTTGATAAGATCGGCAACAAAATTATTTTGGAACTACCCAGCATAGCAAAGAAAATTATTCTTTTAGTTTTAAATGCTATTATACGTCTTGAATATTATCCTCAAAAGTGGAACGTTTCCTTAGTCACTATGATACCTAAACCAGTAAAGGATCACACAAAAGTTGAGTCATATAGGCCTATAAGCTTACTTTCCAATATATCAAAGTGTCAAAATTGACCGCAATTTTAAATGAAAATAGATGTATTCCTAACCACCAATTCGGCTTTAGAAGAGAACACAGCACAGTTGAACAAACCCATCGAATATTAAACGCCAAAAGAAAAGCCTTTGAAGAAAGAAAATATGGTTCCGCTCTCTTCATAGATCTTTATCAAGCTTTCGATAAAGTCTGGCATGAAGGCTTATTACATAAATTAAAGCTAAAATTACAAGTAAACACACACAAGCTATTCTATAGCTACTTAGTCGGTCGTCAATTTATTAAAAAAGAAGGACATTTCTTAAGTTCACCTCAGCCAATTGGCGCTGGAGTCCCACAAGGCAGCATCCTTGGATCTTTATTATACTTGATTTATACTTCGGACATGCCAACGAGCAACTACACGCAAACTTCAACATTTGCGGACGATACAGCTTTTCTAAGCGTCCACGAAAACCGTTATGAAGCATCTCGTTACTTACAGCATCATCAAGGATCAAGGTCAATGAGCAAAAATGCGTTCATAAAACATTCACCTTGCGTCGGGAATCCTGCCCTTCTATTCAAATCAATAATCAAATAATACCCCAAAATTCGCATGTAAAATATCTTGGTACACATTTAGATCGCCGTTTAACGTGGAAACGTCATATAGAGGCAAAAATAACTCAAATGAAATTAAAAGCCATCCAAATTCATTGGGCTATTGGAAGGAACTCTGTCCTTAGTCTCGACTGCAAACTTTTACTTTACAATCCCATCTTAAAACCAATCTGGTGTTATGGTATTCAGTTATGGGGCACTGCCTCGGCCTCTAATATCGAAAATATTCAAAGGCGCCAAAATAAACTTCTTCGAATGCTGCCCTTTGGTATGTTAAAAACTCAATTATTCACAAGGATCTCAATGTTCCATTAGTTAAAACTTTGATTACGAAATATGCAGTAAAATACTTAAAAAGGCTCGAATTGCATCCGAACCCAGTAGCCCGAAATATTTTAAATGAAACCGACCACACTCGCTTAAGGAGAAGAGGCACTGCAGCACTTACCAATTTAGACGAACGATAAACACCTAAATTTGTGAACAGAACCCGTGATGAAGAAGATTTTTGTCTGGCACTGGCCGGACATAAAATAAAGTATTAGGATAAGATTTGATTAATTATTGTTAGTTCATATTTAATATTCATGAAGATTCAATAAATAAATATTGAAAAAGAATCAATAAAATTAATTCAATTATTTTTACCACATTTATTAAATTACATAACTTTTCGAACAAATTATTTAGTGGTCAAAAAAACTATTGGAAATTTTTTTCTATGAAATTTGTAGACTCAATCCAGCGATGTTAGATGTGACGATTTTACGTCATTTTGACGATTTTTTTCGATGAATTTACCAAAATGACGATTTTTGATGTAGAGTCACTTATGATTTGACGATTTAATCCCGTAAAAAAATTTACTTTAAACTTTAATCTGGCATCAATTTTATAACACTTTAATGATGAAACAGAATTGAGTCTTCAACTTCAAGCAAAAATTTTTAAGCCCATAATTAAAACGTCGGCCGTAACTTCAAATTCTCTCTCATTTCTTTTGTTTTCTTTTGTTTTATTTTTCTTTGTTTATAAAATGTATGAAATTGAATGAAAGTATGGTAGCATTGCTAAGAGAATAAGTGTCTATATGTGAGAGCATTAGAAAAAACGTCCTCAAAATAAAATTGATTCTATTCCTCGACCGCATTCTCTGGCTTAATTTTATGTCAATCTGTATGAAAAACATCGTTCAGCCCAGCTTCTGTTTCATCATTTAATTTGGCAAGCAGGATTGGTAGATTTGACGATTTCTCGTCATTTTTACGATTTTTTTGAGAAAATACAGTAAAATGACGATTGACGATTTTTTGACTAAAAGTAATAGTGTTATGACAATTTTCTGGCATCGATAAAACACACAAGGAATATTTACAATTATATTAAAAACAGTCCAAAACTTAAAAATCAATTTTTCGAAATACAAAAATTTTTGGAAATTAAACAAAAAGATTCCTCCCCGATCACAAACCAGGTGGATTTCATTAGAAGCATTAGTAATTCAAATTCTACAATTATGGAAATGCCATCGATTTGGTCCGCTTTTTAAAAATTGGTTAAATCCGCTTTGCGTTTTTATGATTTCGATTTGCGTCGCTACATACGAATGAAGAATTTTTCTATTTGTGTGTAAAAAGGCAAATCCCATTTAATTCTGTTAGGTAAGTTATTCTTAGTAAAATTGCGTGTTAGGAAGGAAGAAGTTACTTTTTAATAAGAAGTTGTGTAGTAAAATGAGTGCAATGAAAAGAAAATTTATTAGTTTGGAACTACTATTGGACGTAATAAAACGTTTCAAGTCGGGTAAAAAGACTTTTGATATAGACAGAATCCTTGGTTTTTAGCACCTTTAACAATTTGCAATAGAGATAGCGGTAAAAGTTAATCATTTAAAAATAGCTCGAGTTAAAAGCAAATGAGTTTTTTTTATTATTTAATATTTTTCTGAATATGGATAAATGAAATAAAAAAAATTTTGTTATGCATTTATGCAAATACATTTTTTCTTTTTAAATGATAAATATAAATATATTCAGCTCACTTGCTAAATAGAATAAAACTTAACCATATTACTTTCTACGTCATAAATAGAATTTCTTGCTAAAAATTTATATTTTCGAACCAATCCATGCAATAAATTGTCTTTAATTTGTAAAATTTATATATTTGACGTTTTGTTGACGATTTTGTTCAATTTTCGTGACGATTTTGACGAATTTTGTTAAAACTTTTGACGATTTTTGAGGAAAAAAGTCTAACAACCCTGACTCAATCATTCTAATCATTTGTTCTTGGATGGTTCTCTTTATTTATTATTTGATTGCACTTCTTCAGAAGATTGTTACACTCATTCTTTCCATTTATGTTTATTCGTTAACAAATGTTTACGCTGTTCATCTGCTCTTCATTGTATTTTTTTTTTGTTCTTCAAATAAACAATAGAATTATTAGAAATTCCATAATTAAAATAAAAAAAAAAAAGAAAGACGTAAACAACTATTTATTAAATTGTGTTGTAGAGGCCACATGGGTCCATCTGAATTATTAACGAAGAAAAGAGTTTTTTCCACCACTTGTATAAATAAACAGTCTTTTTATTGTCTTCATAAAGATGTGATTGTACTTTGGATATCCACCCCCAGTGATTTCCTATAAACAATTTTAATGAGAAAATTAATTAAATAACATTGTTATAAAAATATTTAAATTAAGATTTAAGATTTGTTAAACATTCGAAACGTTATAAACAGACTTAAATCTTGTACTGTATATTGCGATCGCCTTACGGTGTTTATATTAATTTTATGCTTTAAACAGCTGTTGTGTGAATAAATTATAGAGCATCGCCAGACCTACAACTTTTACTACGATATGCATTTGTCATTTGTACGATCCATTTGTAAATGCACATCTCTGTCAAAGTTGACAATTTAGAGACGGTTTATAATTTTTGGTTCCACACGTAAGACGTACATACACAGGGGGAAAAATCCGGTATAAAAATACCAAAATTGACACCATTCGTTGTCAAAAGTGAGCCAACTACGTTTGTGTTGAATATGATAACAGATGGTGTCAAAACTTTTTAACGACAACGTTGTGATTTTGTCACCTTTTGGTCTCATTCTCTCAACAAAATGTTAATATATTCTAACCATAATGGTGTTATTTTGACAACATGCTGTTATCATCTTTGACAACACACCGTTGGAATATTGACCACATTCGGTTGTCATTTCGATAACACATTGTTCTGATTATAGTAATAAATAACCCATTCTGAACACAATCAATACAAATATGATTATTTTTATTTATTTATTTCAAATTATTAATAATAAAAATTAAAAAAAAATCACCTGTTTAATTTTAATAAAATGTACAGTAAAAATTTTAAAAATACAGAAACTTCATTGTTAAATATTAGATTTGATAAAAATTTTTTCAATTGTTTGGCCTCTTTATCGTCATTAATCTTTTGCACTTGCATTGTTTGTACATCATTTATATTTTTTTCAAGAATAATGCTTTCGTCACTGTTTATAATTTTTTTCACTTTTTAGTTTTATAAATTTTATTTCTCACCCATTTTATTTCACTTAAAAAATTTGCGCTCTATACTTTCGGCGAAAACAAAAGTTGTGTTTGTATATACGCTATTAATAATGACAGTGCGATACATATTTGACAACAAGGTGTTGTCAAATTGACAACAATGGTACGTTCTTAATCTTTCGGCCCAATTTGACAAAAATTTTTTTGAAAACTTGACTACAAATGTTGTCAAAATATTTGTAATTAATTTATTACCATTGGTTGACAATTGTTTAACGTTTTTTTTCGCTCTGTGTACGTTTCATCTGACTTAACATAAAATCATTCGCAAAAGTAAATTACACCTATACTGATTTAGATTTATATTTATCTTAAATTGTTTTTCAGTTTATTAAACATTTATTAAAATACGTTTTAATAAATATATGCCGGATCAAAAGCAAATGGCTTGCAAGTCGGTTAAGAACCAAATAAACGCCACAAGCAGTTGGACAACAACAAGATGTATGTGAGAATATTTAAAAAAAATTTTATATTCACGTAACAATTCTCCATACTTTTTTCTCATGTTTGTGTTACCGATTGAATAGTTTATTTAGCCTTTTACTTGTAGCAAAATTGATTTAGAAATTTAATTTCTAATAATTACAATTGGCAAATCAAATAAGTCAATTTAAATATGACAATTATGTAAGAAAATATGGTTTTGAAATATTTGATAACAATGTATGTATTAAAACATACTCAATACATAGTAACAAATACTAATTTGCTTGCTGGGTTATCTGAAAATTAGATAAGAAATCATAAATATGCTTTTTTTATTTATGTATGTATGTATGTATATAATACCAGCAAATCAAGTTTATCACATAAACAAATTTTATCATACATACTCACATATACACACAAACATCGAACGCTATGGAGTTTTGTGTACGTGCGATTAGTGATCTTCGATCACCAACCGGAAATTCTCAATTTAAAGGCGGAGTAATGCTGTTGTTTTTTTTTTAGTTCAAAACAATTCCCATAAAAAAACACCATATTGCTATTCCATTACTCAATGTGAGTGTTTTATTATTAACAAACAATAATAAAAACCAAAAGCCGTCATTGATCGATCAATGAAAAACAATAATAAACAAAATGAAAGGTTGCCATAAATATTTAAGTCTGGTTGCTTCATGTTATCGATCAATAACACTTTAATTATTACAAATAAATTTTTTACAAATAAAATAGTACCATTGCCAGAAAAATGACAACATTGTAAGATCTGACCACCGTCTGTAGGAAGCTTTATTCGCTTAGTTATTTGTTATATTACGCCCACCCTAATATATAATACGGAGCCTAGAAAGATCGAAGATCTAATGAACGGGATTTCTACATAGAAATTAATTTGTAAAAAAAAAAAAATCACACCTTCTGAACTAATAGCAAAATCAATATTATTTTGGATTTTTAATGAAGTGATATATTTTTAAAAGGATTTTTTTTTATTTTAGTTCAGGGAACTGAAGAAAACATTTTTTTAATTTAACAGAGCCTTCTCTTTTATTTGGTATTAACTTTGCTAAAAATTATTAGATACTTATATTAAAAAAAATTTATTTAAAATAAGTATTCTTGAAATATATTAAGCTCTTTAAAAAGGACATGAAGAAATAAAAAAATCAAATACGAAGCTTGACTATGTTTTGTCTCTAGATTAAACGATATATACAGGCGTTTCTGCCATAAACGAAAATTTTATATTTGGTTTTTTTCTTGTTGTTAATAAATGATTTTATTATAATATGTACGAAATTTTAACAAATTATGTGTTTGTTTGTGTAGGGAACATTTTTTTATTTGTAGGGAAAAAGGGATTTTATTCTTAGGCACGTAGGGAATTGTTGAAATTTCTCCTGGCATCACTTATTAAAAACACCTTCCAAATTCTTTCGTTTTACGTTTTCGATTTCCAGCACACCTCTGATAAAATAAAAGAATGTGTGTGTCGATGGAATGTTGGCTTTGTCAATAAACATTAGCTGCGTTCGAGAACACAAAAGTTTTTACTATTTTTTACTGAACTTTACTGCATTTTACGAAATTGCGTTCGAGTACACAAAATACAGTAAATGAGAACACAAATTGAGAGCGTAAAGTGACAGTTCTTGTCTGAGTATTTACAAATTTTTACTGCAGAAATTTTTGCAGTAAAATTTAGTAAATCAAAAAAACATATGTTCCAAAAGGTAAACAAACAAAAGTAACAAATAAAATGCATATAAATTGTGAAAAATTTGTTATATAAAAAAAAAGTTGAAATAAAAATTAAATACAAACTTTTAAAATTTTTTTCGTTAAGGTAATTTTTTAGAGTTGTAAAAGTGTGAAGTACTTGAGGACTTAAGTAATCAATAGCAAAAAAATTATTGATGTTCTTTTAAATAATTTAACCCGCTACAAATTAGTAAAATTAAAAACAAACAAATATGAAAGATTAAATAAAATAGTTTGTTTGTATTTTCCAAAAATTTTCGTGCTATAAAAAGTTTTTAATCGAGTACCGATAAGAAAACGAGTTAAGTAGTCAAAATTGTAAACATTTTTCAACACTTCAATTATTTGCCATCAGCTGTTGCCTTTATTTTACGAATTTTTACAAATTTTGCGTTCGCGTACTTTTTTGCACAACAGCTTTTTGTGAGAGCAAATTTTTCAGTTTACTCATTTACTGCATTTTACTGCAAAAGCACTCAAACGCACCTATTAAGTTCTCTAACAGCTGACACGTAAAAACAGAAAATAAAATTTAAATTTAATATGGTTCATCCGCAGATACTGCAGGACACATCCACTTAGAAGTGCGCTAAACACCTTCATATGTGAACGGAAAACGTGATGGATAAAATTTTTGCCCAGCACTGGCAGGACTCAGAATAAAGTATGTTAAGAATAAGATTTGATTAATATTTTTTTACTTCATGTTTAATATATGAAAATTAAAGAAAATAAATATTAAGGAACAAATCTGGTTAATCAGCGACACAACGTTTGCGCGTGAGTTCCTATTTAAACATGAGAAAGCGGAACAGCTGATCCACAATGCATGCGTTTACGTAAGACTAGCGAGACCTTTACGCATACATACATTTATGCAGGCATTAAATTTATATAATTTTTTTTTTGTTTTTGAGTGGAAATATTTAATTTACATGCTAAAGGCGAGCTTACACTGTTATACTTTGCATTAATTCATGTCAAAAACTCAAGTAATATGTACAAATGTGATAGTGTGAAAGCAATGTCTTATTAAAAAGATAAGTATTACGAGAAAATTTGACATCATCATTTTTTGAAAATTTTCTAAACATACTTTTCATTGAATCAGGGTTGCATTTTACCAAACGCATGTTCATGTATGATAGTGAGAATACAAACTATAATGATGAATTGGATTTTTTTGCAATCGTAACAAAACTCCTTAGATTTCTATCTCACAAAGTGTTATGAAATACGAAAGACTTGTGTGATAGTGTAAAGTAGCCTTAAGTAATTAAATGCAAAAAGGTTTTTGAATTCTCCTAACCTTCTTATAAAATCACCAAAATATCCCAAAAAGTAGGAACAATTTTAAGTAAATACACAATTTTATTTCTTAATATCCTTTTACAAGTATCCTGTTCTTAGAATATAAACAACCTAATAAAGTGCTAACATTTTTTCAAGAAATCAATCACCAGTTCAAAAAAGAAAACGACGAAAGAAAATACCCATTAATCCTTTAACAATTTAATAATGCGAGCATTTGAACTTGTAAGAACATTAACAATATTACAAATTTTCTAACATGAAAGCAGTGTAGCGAAAAAACTTTGTTCGCCACAAACTTTGGCCATTAAAAACTTTGAAATGCTTTAACTTGTCATGTTGGGACAAGTAAGATAGAAAACGAATTTTAGATCAACTACAAATCGTAGTAAAATTGTGTTTAATTTTGTATACCTTCAATGCGTTCAAGGCGAATTCATAACAGGTAAGTGCAACTTTACAACTACAAATAGCTGTCAAAATTTTTTTATTGCAAATTAAAATTATCACTTTTTTATAAAAGAAATTATTAAATTCATTTTAATCATTAGCAATTTTGGAATTTTTTTATTATAAAAATAATATTTTTAGCACTTTTCAATCAACTGTTTGACACAACGTTAAATTATTTTACAGTGTTGTATCCATTTTTTAAAATAAGACCACCTTGTATGAATTCGCTTTGGTCTTCTTGTTCTCTCTCTTTCAAAAGTAACTCGTCAAACTCAACATAAAAAAAATATTTGTTAGCAATAGAAATGTTAAAAGCAAGGCCCATTGAAAAGGTCTGCGCAAGAAGCCTGATGATCATTGTTTATGTTCTTTTTAGTTGTCAAAAGTTATTTACATTTTGCTTACATGTGCATGTATACGGTTGTTTATGTTTATGGTTTTTTCCTTTTGCTTTGTATATGGGGTACTAAATTATTGACAACTAAAAAAGAATCGTTTTTTGTTTTTGTACAAGTAAGCAGACCTGATAGATGGGCCTTGGTTAAAAGTTACTTGTGTTTTTGACATATCGTCCAACGAAAGCAACAAATAAAATACAATGTTGTGTTTTTGGTGTTGTTGCTTGTTGTAGTATCGCCACCACCGTTTACATGAATTCGTCTTGATTAAGAATTCCATCGGGGCCAAAAACTTCAGATTCAGATATCTTCTTAAATCTGTATTCGCAACTAATGTCGTAAAAAAGCGTAGGCGAACGAAATGTAATGTGATATTTTTGGTGTAGCGATAAACATTTTTTTCTTCATACTAAAAATAACAAAGGAGAAAGGAAAAATATTTATAGTATTTGAAGAAAATTGAAGCACGAACAAAAAGTATTATTTTTTCCAAAAAAATTTATACAACTCGCTTATAGAAAATCAATTGGAAAAACTTTTTCGTTCTAATGTTTTCATTTTGCAACAAAAAAAAAAAAAAAAAAAAAAAAAGAAAGAAATAAAATCGACTGTCATTTATTTTATTTATACTTATTTGTGGATTATTTTTTGAAAAGCTCAATTTTAGTTATTAACGATTTCTTTTCAAGAAAACTACAAAACTATTTGGCGGTATGCGTTATTTATACGGCGAAGCAGATGAAAAATATGTCAAAGAACAAACCAAAACTCAGAACGTTGAACCTTTAAGTTTATTTAAATTCCATTTGAATCCTTTTACACAGGGTAAAACGGAAAAAGGAGAATTTGACAAAACGGATGTGCCTATTGTTTTTAAATTTTCACCAGATAGTTTGCTTAATTTATGCGTTCAAGTGGTGGACGTAATTCCATTGCCAATGGTTTACACCTGGACTATAGAGGATATTTGCAAGTGGCTAAGAACTCTTGGTTACCGACAATATCAGGTTAATACATAACAAAGTATTAAAAAAGGTTTTTTTTATTGTATACCAAAATACAAATTATATTATTTCAGAACACTTTTCGTCTAAACCTCATAACCGGGCGCACTCTATTACTTCTAAATGCATCTGCTCTATCCGCCATGAACATCAAGGATTTCGATCACATTAAAGACTTGACACAAAACATACGATTGCTATTTTATTTTGAAATGACAAAATTTGGACGCAGTCTTTCTCTTTACCCAGAATTCCACAATGAATTATACAAATTACTTCGCATCAAAACAGGATTTAAATATGAGACTACAAGGCGTTCCGATCTGTGGCGTCAAATGCAATTAATACGTGAAAAGGAGCCAAACCTTTCGCATTGGGAGATTTTGGCGAGTTGGCTTAGGTTTGATAAAATTCCCAAGCATACAGAACTGTTTGGCGCAGTACAAAGACCAAACCTTTATGCTTGTAAAGCAAGATCACCTGCTCCACAAGTTGTTGACAAACAGTCCAAGCGGTGCTCTTGTTTACCTCCCTGTGAATGTTACTGGAATGATCTAGATCGCCGTCCTCCTTGGCGCTTAAATTGTTTGCCTCATTTATTACCAGATGCGGAATTTGTTGAGGTTTGTCGGGGATGTGTTTCACCTTGCACATGCCGTTGGTCTTCGAGAAAGTATTTAACACGTGGTATATTGTCGTGTCTTAAAAAAACGTTTCCCCAAAAATATAGTGGTCATCGTAGTCTAAATTTGAATCGTAAATATCACCAACTAGCGGCGTACACATCATCAAATAGATAATAAAAGTTTGTAAAGAATTTGATTTTAAAATATGGTCTTAGTAAATATTGGACTTTAATCGATGTATGTATGTATGTTTATGCCAATCAATATTATTTTGGGAGAGGCGGTAATGAGAATACTTGTTAAAGATCTACTTACACACCTCCGTTCTATATCAGTGCCGTTCCCCTTTTGAGTACCAGTAAATATTGAATTTTAATTAACACTAATCCATGGTCCAATTAGTTGGGCCATCCACTAATCCGTTTTACGTCCGGTATTTTCAGTGAATATAGATAACTTGTTTTACGGATAATAAATCCGCAATTGTTGCGGTAGCTTCTAGACGCGGAAAAAAAGCGAAAATGAGTTCACAAGGCTTGCACAACAGAAGAAAGTGAAAGAGAATTTATTACACTGTATGAATAAGAAACCTCTGGGTGAGAAACAACTTATTTTTTGATTATTTTGAAATGTCTCCATATCGGTTTTATATACCGCTTCAATTCAAAAAACAAAACACTCATTTTCCTTTGGTTTTACAAAAATTGCAAAAATTTTGGTGCGGAAACTACTTTAAAAGCAAAGCAAAATCAATGGCTTTGCTTGCTATTTTTATGGATAATTTTGTTAGGGCATGTAAAACTTGATGGTTGCTAAAAAAGAAATTTTAAAAGTCATTATCCTAATGCATAATTGAAAAAAGGTTTGAACTGGCTAAAAAAATACTGTCAGTGCATCAATAAAAATTACAAACTATCGTTGAACAAACATTGAATCAGCACGGAGCTGTGTAAAGAACTGCATTTAAAACAATGCCCAGAACAGCGGTGAAACGCAACTGTAACGAAACTGCAGCTTGTTTTTTTTCTCCAATTCTCACCATGCAAGTCTAATTGCTCAGCTTGCTTTTTTAATTATTGGCGGGAGGAACAAGGGGATATTTGAAATATACATATGTATGGATCTATGTAATCGAAAATGTAATTTAATTTCTAAATCCCATGTTGCCTTTTGGGACACCCCTGAGGGGAAATTCCTGATAATCGAAATTTTGCTCCACTACTGACATTAAGGAATTTCGAGTTAAGCTTTGTTCACAACAGGCAGAAACATTTTCACTGGTGTTCATAATAGAGCAACAATTTTTTTTTTCGGGACCACACACATTTTAAATGAGGAAACCGTTTGCAAATTTCGCCCACAACAATCAAGGCGAATTCATCCCAGGTAATTTCGGTACTACAACAAGTACAACTCGTACAAAAATCAAAAGCAATTTGTTTTTGTAATATAATTGTACAATGTCAAAAACAGAAATAAAACAAAAGTTATCAGCAGGGCTTTTAAGACCACCTGCAATAAATTCGCCTTGACAACAATATTATGTACTTATAAGCGTTATTTTCAATTTCATACAAACTGTTGCTGAAGTAGAAGTAGTCTCAAATTTTTAAAAAAAAACTTTAGTTACATTTTTGTTCGAAAAATAGAAGGAAAATATATGAAATACTTTGTGTTCGAAGATATTTTTATTCGAAAAATCTTTAGTTAGAAAAAATCGCTTCTTTCGCGAACATGGCTAAAATTCGCGAAAAATTGTAAACTTTTAAACAGACATTACAACTATAATTAGAATTGTGGTTATTTTGTTGAACTATTCATGGTTTTTAATCCAAATTTTTAATAGTTTAAACAGGCTTAAGTTCATCAAATTTAATTTTCATTAAATTATTTCTTTGAAGAAAGGAATTTTACAACATGAAAATTAATTAAAATTGTTATTGATAATCATTCATTCTTGACTGACCTGAGATTCGAACCCAGGCGGCTGGTTACCATGACATGTTTCGATTTTCTCATTCTTCATCTATCGATTATATTAGTGTCTATTTCTATTTCTATTATTATTGTGGCATCACTGACAAAAAAAAAATTGGTTTTGAAAGCAGCGTTACTATTTGTCAAGTTTTCTCTTTGAACTTCAAATACATTTTTGTGTTTTCTTAGTAAATTTTGGCACTTTTGTGGAAAAAATATTTTTTATTTTAAAAACATTTTTGTTTAAAAATGGTGACATTTTTGTTTGATGGTAGATGTTAGATGTGACCAATGTAAACGAGTGTTTCACATTTTCTACATCTTTTATGGTAGATGTTGATCAGTGTAAAAAAGCTCTAAAACTAATTTAAGATCGCTAAATCGAATAAAAAAAATTAAATTTTTGGAAAATAACATAAAAAGCGTCAAAAATTAGCCATAATAACATCAAAATCAATGAAAAAGTCGATTTTAAATTTTAGGTTAGTTAGGGCCTTTTCCGTTTTAGGTAAAATGTTGGGCGAATATTTTCTGCATTAAATTTCACTAGGGATTTTCTAAGAACAAATAATCATGCAATTTATGTAAAACGGGTTTTCGAAAAATTTCAAGGAACGGAATTTCGAAAATCCGCTTTATATATGTACATTGCATGAACATTTGGTCTTAGAAGACCCCTGAAGACATAGTATTTTAGCTCAGAGGTGCATTTAATATATATTTTTTGACTTGTACTAAACGCCTTTTCAAGAAATTCAAAAATTCCAAATACCGAAATTTCGAAAATCCGTTTTACATACAGTTTAAATTGTATTAACAATCAATTGGAGTACAATGAAAGTTATTGATGATTTTTTAAAACCTGATAAATAAATACCCTTTACTTCACAAGGAAATTTCAAGTTTGCATTCCCTGTTTGGTTGTACATAAATATATGTAAGTTAATAAAAAACAAGCATAGAAGTTGAATGAGCAACGAAAATTTGAAGCCCTTATTAAAATTATCTACAACTGACATTGACATAAATTTGGATAATTTATTGGACGGATCATGAAAGACTTAAGGAACATTTCGATTGGAAAGTACGCGCTTTTTTCAAAATTTTTTACAAAAAATGCAAATCAAATGTTTTTGCTGTGTACGTTTATGAAATATTTTTGTTTCTTTGTATGTATTGGTTTTTGCAACAAAAAATATTGTTTTTCTTTAAATGTATTGGTGTTTGCTCTTCCATAAGGAACTTTTGGGCACTCCTGATTTAGATGATAAAAACACACACACACACATTCAAACAAAAGGAACGTGCCAATAATGACGAGATAAAATGCAAATAATACCGAATCTCAGATACAAATAAAGGATTAAAATCACAACTAAAAATTTGCAACAGATGCGAATATACAGACATTTAAAGTTTTACCAACAATTTGCAGCGATTGAATGAATGCAAAAGAACCAGGAATAAAGTATGAGAACTACAAGAGTGAACATGTGAGATAATTTACGAGAATAAGCGTGATATGTAACGACCAACGAAGTTCAACAAATAACAAAATTGATACAAAATTTTAGCTTCATACAGTTAGAGAAATAGTATACCAAAATTCTTCTTTTTAGTGCAATTTAGTGCAACAATTTAGTTCATTTTATGTTGGGATTTTAAAAAATATATTTCATATTATTCTTGTAACTTTTTGTGATAGAAGTAGGTATAATATTTATCTTAGTTTCCAGCAGATCTCTGTAAATTGGTACGAACTACAAACGTATTGGCAAACTTCACCTGTGGCAAAGGGTATAATTAATCAGTGCAACTGGAGAAATTTTCATTCTATGAACTTTAAATCTTAGTAACTATTTTTCTTCGTGTAACAAGTAGCTGAAAAAAATTTCTGCTTTAGCATTACGAGTGCACGAACTAACTCGATTACTCCGAAGAGCAAGTCATTGTACTGTGTGTGTGTTTGTGTGTTTTTTTTTTGAACAATCAATAAATTTTAACACGTGATCTGATCAATAAACGTTGTTCGCTTTGTGGTGATTTGTTAATGTGAAAAATATGAATATTTTTACTGCATTTAAAATTAAAGGTTTAAAAAAAGAAGGGGTATGTGAAAGGAAGTTGGTATTGTACACAAGAAACACGAAATAAATACAAGAATTAATAAGGTAAATTATGATTAGTTTATGGCTGGATTAAAGCTGGAGGTCCATATGACGCCTCCACGCAGTGCATGCTTTTCTAACCTTACTTGCGTTCTATGTTTCAAGTTACATGCAACGCTTTTTATGCAGCAGCAGCACAAGTAAAAATAAAATTTAATTTGCCAAAATCAGCTGATTTGTTCGAACGCTGCTTGTGACGCTTACAAAAGTAGAAAGTAAACCTACTTTTCGCCTGGCAAAATGCGATTAAAACACAAAGCGTACTGACCGAGTGCAGGCATCTCCGTACTAACCCCCCTTCCTCCCTCACCTAAAAACATAAGAGTTGAGATTCAAAAGATAAAACGTGTGAAAGCAGACAAATAATATACAATGTTGTGTTTTTGGTGTTGTTACTTGTTGTAGTAGCGCCACCACCGTTTACATTAATTCAAATTGACAGTTGCTTTTTGTTCTGTTTACTTTGAAATTTCATAATAAATCGATTAACACCAGAGCAACGCGTGCAAATTGTTGAAATTTTTAATCAAAATAATAGTTCTATTCGTCAAACTCATCGTGCACTTCTTCCATTGTATGGCGTACAAAATCGTCCTTCAGAGCGGCTAATTCGAAGAACAATAGATTGTTTTCGGAGGACATTTACTGTTACTGATAATGTGCATTTCGTGAAACCCCGAACAGTGTGCACTGAAGAAGCTGTAGACGCTGTACAGGAAAGCATTGAAGCTGATCCTTATCAATTAATTCGTCGACGTTCTCAACAACTGCGGTTGTGTCCTTCCACTTTATGGAAGATTTTACGAAAGGATCTGTGCATAAAAGCTTCCAAGATTCAACAGCGGCGAATGGGCTGAAGCACAAATTGATATTGATTTTGAATTTCCATTCAAAATTTATTTTGCGATTAAGCCCATTTCTCATTGAATGGGTACGTAAATAAGCAGTATTGCCACATTTGAAGTGAAGAGAATCCACAAGCTTTTGTCGAAACACCATCACATCCACAGAAAATTACTGTTTGGTGCGCTTAATGGGCCGGCGGAGTAATTACAAATATGTCTTCAAAAAAGATGATGGCCAGAAGGATACTGGCAATGGCGAACGGTTCAGGAACATGATTCGAAATTAACATAAACCCTAAAATCATAAAGGGCAAATGTCAACTTTTAACTTATTTGGAATTTTTAAAAAGAAAAATAGTGAAATATTTTTTATTTTTGAGCCGATTTTGATGATATATACCCCAAAGTCATACGAAGACAAAACAGGGCAAAAATTGAGATAAATCCATAAATGCACTTGCAGCGAGTCCAAATCTGTCGAATCGGCCTAAAGTTTAACGGTTCGATTTTAGAAATATTAATTTCTCAAAACTAACAAAACTTTTAAAATAATAATAAAAAAAAATTCAAAACTTAACAAACTTCCTTATGGTGAAGGGTATATAAGATTTGCGAGGACGAATAAAAATTTCTTATGGCCTTTTTACACTGATCAACATCTACTATCAATTTGCAAAGGTGTTAACATAAGAAATACAAAGGGCTTAAAACCAACATCGTTAGAAGATGTTCCTATCTCAGTTTATTCCATTCTACACCTTTCGATTATTTTAGTGTCATCACTAGGAAAATGGCAATAAGTTCTATTATTATTGTGGCATCAATGCCGCCAAAATCGCATTTGTTTTGAAAGCAGCGTTACCATTTGTCAAGTTTTTTCTCTCTTGCAAGACTTTTTTGTTTTTTTTTGTCATTATTTATTTATTGAATCTTCATATATTAAACATGAACTAACAATAATTGATCAAATCTTATTCTAAAGCTTTATTTTATGTCCTGCCAGTGCCAGGCAAAAATTTTCCTTATCACGAGTTTTTTGTGGATTTTTTTTTTATATTAAGCAAGGCGAATTTATGCAAGGTAGTCTTGTTTTGAAAACGTTTACAACACTGTAAAATATTTTAACGTTGCGTCAGAAGTAATACAACACTGTAGTAAACATAAATTGTGTGCTTTAAAATTTAATAATTTAAAAAATTTTAAGTTTCATAATTTTTAGCGAAAAATATAGAATTTAGTTAAGATTCCACAGAACCATTTTGACACAAGGTTAGTAATCAGCTGTTGCTTACGTAGCAAGATAAGGTCACCTGGTGTAAATTCGCCTTGATATTAAGTAAACAAATTAATTTCGAACACATTTTGGTGTTTCCTTTTAAAATTTTGACACTTTAAATCATTTAAAATTTAAAAAAACATGTTTCCAGTGTGAATGCATGTTTCACAATTTCAACATCTTCCGTGCGTTCCTCCGAAATGTATGCAAGTGTACAAAGGGTTTGACTTGTTTTGTGTAAGTATGTACATATGGATATGCACTACGTGCATTTGGCTTTCAATATGTTTATGGTAAAAAACCTTTTTCTTTTGCTTTCTACTCTTAAGAAAAAAGTTTTAAAACGTATTGGTGGTTGTAAGAAGAAATTTTTGCATTTAGTAGGGATAGTTTTCTCTAACACACTCCTAATTCATTCAGTACGCTAATACAGCTATCAAGTACACAGAAAAAATTATTGCCGAATTATTTTCAAACAAACGATTGTTTGAAATTTTTTTTAATTTCTACAAATTTTTTTACTGATTCAATTAATATTTTTGTTTGATTTTTATTTAACCCACAAAAATGTTGACAACTTTTCAATAATATAATATACGCCCTATTGGTTTCAATTTTTCATAATTTTGTATGAAATATTTAACGCTCTTTAATGTTGTCGTTTTTTGCATTTTTTATTTGATCGTAAGCAACACTTCTTTATGTGAAATATAGGAACAACAACACAAAACACATACAGTTTATTTTTGGACGCTTTAAAAAAGTACAACAAGAAGAAAGATGATAAAATAGCGCGACGAGGTTATTAGTAAAAAAACAAAAAAAAATAGAAGTTAAAAAAAAGGTTGCATTCTTTTTTGAACAACAGAAACAACAAAAACATTATAAGAAACAAAATAAATTTTTGGTTGGTTTCAAAGTTGGAAAAAAAAGAATGAAAAACAAAATCCCGTATTCAATTTTTGAAAACTGTTTACTTAAATACCTACATCAAATACAAAAATAAAATGATGACGAAAAACATATCGAGTCGGTCTGCTGCCGTTGTTTGTTACATTTCTTCTTCTTTAGCCAAGGAAAGGATAGAGCAACAGTGAGTGATGAAGAAAAACATTGTGTGTATAAACAAGACTTCGTTCAAAAATTATTCCAACAAAACATGTGTCTTAAAGCCACCGCCGCTCTGCTTCTGCCTTCATCATCACCTTCAGTGATAGCTTGGGTGCGCGTCATTGCTTGTGCAAAAAATTTTTGTTTGATTCAGCAAAATTATTTGTTTGAAATTTATATGAATTTCAGTAAACTTTTTGTTTGATTCTGTAAATTATTTGTTTGAAAAAATCAGTGTTTTTTTTTAGTAAACAAAATATTTAGAATATTTATTAAAGTGAGTTAAACACAAACTATTTAAAGAGATCTTAACACAGTTTTACAGGATCTTAAAAAATTGGGAATACAAGATGGCACTACTTTTATGACTTGTAAAAAAAAGTGTTTCTTGCATTGACTATTTTAGCAACCTCAAGAAATTATATTTTGAGAAAGACATTAATCTTGCAATGTAGAAAGTGACACTCATGACACATTAAGGTCTTATAAATCAGTGCAAGTTAAACTTTCCTTTTGGCTTAAGATGTGTTTAAACCAGCAAATCTATAATTCATTAAACATTTAAATCAGCTCTGAAACTACTAGTGCTGCCATATTATTATTTTTTGCATTACATATAATACATGGGGCACTGATTTACAGCTGTTAAGTTTAAACGACATATAAATTTAAGTTTAGTTCAACTAAACCAACTTTTAAACATTCATTGACTTATAAGCCATAAGTAGTTTTAATTGCCAGCTTATTTCAGTCTAAGGAAAAGTTTGACCAGCTGTAAATTATAAGTATGTATTACTCAAGGCGAATTTATTACAGGTGGTCTTAAAAGCCCTGCTGATATTAGCTAAAATCACTGTTGGATATCAAAATTATGTTTATTCTTAAATTAACATGAATTAAAGGTATTTTAAACGAAAAAAAAGTTGTTCGCAAGTTATTGTAAAATCAGGTTGAATTAACATGAAAAACGTATGAAGCAAAATCACCACAGAAAAATTTTAAATCAACCTTGTTTTCTACGTTTTTAACTTGATTTTTTTCTGTGTGAATAGTACTTCTTAAATCGACTCGAATACAAATAATGCTGAATCGAATTATAATACTTTTTTTTATTAATATTGGATTATAATTTTTAATATTTAGCTCAATCCTAAATTATTCTTACTCCGGGTGGAGGGTATCAAAG
Source organism: Pollenia labialis (assembly GCA_949318255.1). Lineage (NCBI taxonomy): Eukaryota > Metazoa > Arthropoda > Insecta > Diptera > Polleniidae > Pollenia > Pollenia labialis. The sequence goes on along the minus strand of OX439141.1, from coordinate 26,066,228 downwards.
ATTCGTCACAGCAGAATATGCAAATGGATTTAAATTTGTATATCACCGGCTTTCTTATTTAAATATTCATCGGCACGTTTACACCTTCCATAAAATTAATCATAAATGAGAAGTGAAACAAACGAAAAAGGAATGAAAACAACTCAAGAATTTTTTTTAACATAAGATTTTTTTTTTAGTTCTTTAAGATAAAATCTTTTCAAAGTTATAAAATCAATATTAAAAATATTTTATATTCCTAACTTACAAATTAAAGGAAGTACAAAATTAGAAACAAATAAGGGAAACCAAGCAAGACTAATTAACGATAATCCTCAATAATAAATTTCAGTGTATTTATCAAATATGAAAAATTGGTAATTTAGCACGTCATACAGAAATAACTTTGCTGATAACCAATAGTGTTCAACAAAATAAACTTCATCCGTTCAGTGAATTTTACGTTCCAAAATATTGGCAATCACTGGAAACAGAACAAAAAGAAAATTACTTCTCGATCATAATGAAGTATAACGAAATGGAATGATGATTAACAAACAGTTTTTAGTTTTCCATAATTTGGTGCTGGTATATTTTATTAAAAAAATTCCAATGATGAAAAAAGAAACAAAAAAAAAAATTACTGTTTCTAAAAGTTTGAGGCTGGAATGTTGCCGTTGTTAGCCACAGGACTACAAACATTTTAATAGCACACAAAAAAAAACGCAGTTGGATTTAAACAATTACAAATAACTTAGGGAGCAAACCATGAATATAAAATTCAATTAAATATTTAACTCATTGAACTGTGTAGAGTACATTAAATCCTTCAACAAAACATATCAAGGCACAGTGGAAAATGGTAGAATATGAATTGATAATAATTTTTTTTTGAAAGACCTTTTAACAAAATATTAATAATTAATATTAATATTGTTTTATTGCACAGTGCAACATTTTTACGATCATCCAGTGCAAACTCCTTATTGTGGAAAAACAAAACATGCAATATATCCCACGTCTTTAAGCCTTTTCACACTTGTCAACATTTAACATCTAACATTAATTTTCGAAGATGTTGAAATTTTCCCATAAGAAATACATTGAGAAAAAAAATCAAATTTTTCAACATTTTTACTAGGGTGATCGATTATTCGACTTTTTTCAATAACCGGTTTTCGAATAGTCCGAATAGTTGCTATTTTAAAAAAACCGGTTTTCGGTTAAGCATTTTAAAAATAACCGGTTAACCGGTTTTAATTCGAATACATAAAAATACAAAAATCAAATAAGTTTTTGTAATAAAAAGTTAATTAGAATAAAAACAAAACAATTCACGAAGGTAAGGAACCAACAAAATACATATATGTATATATGTATATATATATGTTCCCGTCGATCCTATAAGGAGCCACAAATATTTGGCGAAAAAATCAAAAAAAAGCGTGACCAGTAAATTGATTAAACTTAAGCATTATTTTTAACAATTTCTTGTTATTTGCTAAACTTTATGTCTAAGATGATAATTGCATTTATGTAGTTAAGAAACCGTTAACTAATGTTTGCTCTTGCCTAACGTTTTGCAAAAGCAAACAATTCTTTAAGAAAACTTGTGGGTACGTGCAAGAGTCAAATATTTAATAGGTGTGAACATAGCTTTAGAATTTTTGAAAAACTTTGGTTTTAAAATTTATTGTAAATGAGTTTTAATTTGTTGCTGGTTAAGCATGTCTATATGAAGTAGTAAACTTCAGCCATATTTTTGAAAAGTGGCAAACAAAACCTCTTATCCAGGAATATATAATTTAATTTTTTTTTGTTTCAGCATTATAGAAACAATAGTAATATGAACATGCTTTTTATATGAAATATCTGTCAATTCGTCGATCACACAATTTACACCCTTCTAGGACATATTTGATTCCTACAATTTTATTTTAAGTTCTTGGTGTTTAAATAAATAAAACTGATGAATTTTCCCATATCGTTGATTCCGCCGGTATGTTCTTGTTTTAAGCATGAAGATATGCTAGAAATACTTAAGAGTTTTTTATTCATTATTAGCAGCATATTTTCGTAAAGTATTATTTGCAGTCTTTTAAACACTACTTGGAACAGGGTTAAGTTTTACTTGGCATATATTTATGTCAAGCTTGAAGACTAATTAAAAGTGATTAAAAACACAATTTTCTTTTAAGTCAGTTCGAAATATCACCAGAGATGACATCTTTATATAGATTGAAATATATTGTATTTATAACACTGTCAAATTGCTAATTACTTTTTAAGATGAACTTTTTTTGTAGTACTTTAAATAGTTTTTGGTTTTTGTTACAAGAACACACGCTTATATAAGCAATTTGTATTTACATTGCTCATAATGTTTTTTGACTTTTGTGTCATTTTGTTTTGACATTTTTTTATAAAAAGTTTAGGTTTGCTAAATATTAAATTAGAAAAATACCTCAATTACGGGTACATTTATAACAAAAGAAAGGAAAACGTATATAAAATACACATTCATAAAGTAACCGGTTAATTTTACTAAAATAACCGGTTTATTCGATATTCGAAAAATGGACATTTTAAAATATTCGACTTGGGCAAAACTGAAATAACCGGTTAAAACCGGTCGAATACTATTCGATCGATCACCCTAATATTTACATAATGTTCCTATTTCATTGTATTCCATTCTTTTAGTGCCATCACTACAAAAGTGGTCATAACTTCTATTATTATTGTGGCATCACTGACGGAATGGCATTTGCTTTGAAATCAACGTTACCATTTCTCAAGTTTTTCCTATTTTGCAAGCCTTATTTTGCTTAATTTTTTTTTTAAATTGTTAAACAAAATGAATTTTAAATTCATTTTGGTATTATCTTTTAAATTTTTGGCACTTTTGCAGAAAAAAATTATTTAAAAAAAATAAAGTTTTGTTTTAAATGGTGACATTTTTTTATTGATAGTAAATGTTAGATGTTTCAAGTGTGAACGCGTATTTTACATTTCAACATCTTCCATGCGTTCCTCCGAAGTGTATGCAAGTGTATAAAAATCTAAATTTGTCAACATCTTTACAAAATTTTACTATTCCATTTTGTTTCCTTTTACACTTTCGATTTTTTTAGTGTCATCACTAAAAAAGTGGAAACAAATTCTATTATTGCGGTGGCAGCACTGACAAAATGGCATTTATTTTGAAAGCAGCGTTAACATTTGTAAAGTTTTTACTTTTTTACAAGTCCTTTTTTGTTAATTTTTTTTTTATATCATTAAACAAACTGAATTTCAAAAGCATTTTGTTGGGTTTTTTTTTTTAAAAAGTTGGCACTTTTGTAGAAAAAAGTATTTAAAAAAAAAAAAAAATGGTGACATTTTTTATTGATAGATGTGAATAGTGTGAACACATGTTCCACATTTTCAACATCTTCCGTTTGTTCCTCGGAAATGTTTGCAAGTGTACAAAGGGTATTTGGCTTCAAATCAACTTCTTTAAAAGATGTTCCTATAAAAGTGTGTTCCATTCTACATTTTTCGACTATTTAAGTTTCATCTAGGGTGTGCATTCGGTTAACTGTTAACCGAATAATTTCTACCCAGTTTCGATTATCGATTAACCCGGTTTCAGTTTCAGATTAACCGATGTAACAAAATAAAAAAAAAGGTATGTGTTAAGAAAATATTTTTTCTTACAATATACATACATACATATTTCTTTCTAGCAATACATTTGTAAAATACAGTACAAAAACTGAAACTAAAGAATTCGGCAATAAACTTTTTTGCAGAATATTCGAAGCTGAGCTTTGCCAGGATGAGTCAGATAATATCCTTAAAACAAGTACCCATTACTTTGGACTTTGATTATAAATACCCTACTCAGGGCCATGGAAGGGACGTGCTAGAGAACGGCTGCGTATGCGGATGACGTAGCAGTTTTGGCTATGGGTAAAGATCCGAGACCATTGTCTGAACTTATGGAGTCCGCATTGGACGTCCTAACAAAATGGTGCAAGGGATGTGGACTCCAAATTTGATACCCCGAGGATAAAGGGGATCTCACTGGAACTGTGTGATAGCGACAAGTATCTTGGGTAATATTGGACAGCAAAATGTACTGGAAGATGAACACCAGGGCCATTAGCCTAGGCTTGGGAAATAAACCCGAGGAATATTTACTGGCTATACGAGTGTATCATTAAACCCATTCTATTCTACGGGGCAGCGGTTTGGTGGCCGTCGCTCAAGGCGAAGAGTAAAATGAGAATGGTGGCAACCCTTTCAAAGGCATTGTTTGCGGTTGTTAACTGGTTACCACTAGACATTTTGAAAAAGCTAGCTGCGAACGCGGCGGTAAGGCTTCTGGAGCATAAGTTTCACCTTATTGTTAGTCAGAGGTGGAACGATTAAACTACCTGTGGGGAAACCAGGAAAATCTGGGCCATTATAGATGAAAAAAGGACACGGTGGGCATTACAGCTGTTCAGACCTCACCTAAGGAACCTAATTTTTTTTTTTTTTTTAGCGATAAACCAACACTCAGGGGATGCCCCCTATATATGCAGTGCATTGTGTTGATCAGGAAAATAAGTTTTGGGAAGGAGGAAAGAGGGAATAGTGTTTGTGGACATTTGACTTGAATCTTAATAAATTATAAGTACCGGGGAAGACCTCTGCGAGAAGTTTATTCCACATACGGATAGTTCGACTGAAAAACGAATTTTCTCTATAATGCGTTGTGCGAAACACAGGACAATCGACTACAAACGGATGTGATCCACTGGATGAGCGGGTGGAATAAGTTCACTTATCTCAGTGGAACGCCTCCCATGGTAATATCGATAGAAAAGTGCCACACAACCCACATTCCGACGATGCTCCAATGAGTCAATAGAGTTGGATACCCTACTGTCATTGATGAGCTTCACCGCCCTCCTTTGTACACGGTCCAGAAGGTTCAAAATAGACTTTGAAGCCCCTGCCCATATATGGGAGTTGTATTCCATCTTCGGTCGGATATAGGTGGTATAGATAGTAAGGAGATCGGATGAAGTGAAGTAAGTCTTGCACCGTTTTAAAAAACCTAAACACTTGAATGCTTCTTTCGACACTTTAAAAACGTGTTTATTCCAGCGGACATCGCACTGTATTCTCATGCCCAGAACATCAAGAGTATCCGATTCCTCAATATCAATGCCACCCATTAATACAGATGACATAGTTGGTCCCACGGCCCGTCTGTGGGTCAACATACAACATTGGGTCTTGCGTGCATTAAATTCGACCCTATTCGCTTGACCCCACTCAGAGATTGTAGCTAGGTCCTGATTAAGAGTGTCATTCATATTTTACCTTTTGGAATATGAATGACAAATGTTGCTGTCATCTGCAAAAGAGTAGATAGGATTTGAAGTATGACTAAGAAGGTCATTAAGAAATATAAGAAATTGCGTAGGAGAAAGGACAGAACCTTGCGGTACCCCTGAATTCAGCTGAAACTCGTTTGATGCAATCCCAACTATAACAACACGTATAGTGCGGTTATAACTGGCCACTGACCCATTGGGAGGCACGCCCAGAGGCTGGGACGCCCTTATAATGACTAATGTAGAAGGTTCGGCATCGAGGAGGTGGAAGAGTCAACGGAACATTTTTTCTGCAATTGTCCGGCACTCGGAGATTTAAGACTTGAAATGTTTGATCGAAGAGCCCTTAGGGACAAAACTTGTCTCTCTGATATTGATTTAAACAGGATCCAAACCTTTGTTGAATGTACCGGGTGGTTGCGTGGGAACACTAGCAGCCAGATAACATAAAAACGATGGGAGACGGTGCGACATGGTAGCACAACGGGAACTAATTTATGGACCCACGTGAGCTGTGCTTGATCACGGCTGCCAATGGAACCTAACCAAACCATTCTGACAACAGAAAAAACTCTAGATAGCAAAACGAACAATATTTTATCAGAATTATCCGAAACAATTAGAAGTGTTAAAAATTTTATGAAATTAAAATAGGATTCTAATGACATAATGGAAGATTTTATTTTTTAAAGAAATCCAGGAAAAGGACTAGAATTACGTTATTCTGTATTATGGGTTGCTTTCGATTTCTTCAACATCTACGATAAGCGAAAGAAATTTTCCAAGTAAATTTAAAACTAATGAAAAGAATCGCTTAAACATCTTAGCCAAGTTTTTTTTCTAAAAAATAATTTGATAAGAGCTCCTTAAACTATTGAAATAACTAATAAAATGATCTCACAGTTTATTTTTTATTTAAAACATAATCTGCCGTATTCATAAAAATATTTAAAATTCAATAAAACAGCTACGAAACAAATTTTCTACGAAAATTTACTTAATAATCGTTTGTTTCGCGTATGAATACGAAGGAATACGTATTAAAAAATATGTATAATAAATTTATGAATTATTTTTTTGTTTGCTCTTTTTAGTTCAAGAATTTTTATGTTTGTTAAGTGTTGTTTTTGCTCGCTCATAATTTCTCGGATATGGCGGCAAAACTGCATGAAGTGCAAAGGAGTGCGATAAACGCTTGTCTACATATTACCATCGGAAATACCAAGACCCTATGCCTAAGCACCACCAACATCTTCACGTGCTTGGGCAGTATCATATCCTACACAAGTGGCTCACTTATTAAAAACACCATCGAAAAGCCAAACCAGACTTTCAGGGCTCTCCAGGAGCTGTGGAGGTATCCACCAAACTCCGCCTTTTATCCTCAAACGTAAGATGGTACTGACAACAGCATCTTTGACGAAAGCTACAATATTGTGTAAAAATTTAATCTTGATATATCCAAAATTGACCAGATGTTCCATATAAACACGCTTCCTAAAATAACTAAACACAAAAAAATCTCATGTAGATGAAGAATCTAAATAATATTTGGCACAAAGAACTTTTACTTGAATCTGAAACTCATAACAACACCATTTTTTTGGCGGGTCCAAGATTACCCATGAATCCCAAATTTGTCTCTTAATTCTGTGGTGTAGAGTATCATATGACCGACTATATTTTATAACTTGTTTTTTTTTTTGATCGTTGTCCCAAACTAAAAAAAAAGTTTTAATTAGCGTTTTTAAAACAGTTTTGCTTAACAAAGCACAAACTGCGGCAACTTTTATTCTAAAACTACATATAAAAATAGTTCTCTTATCAATTTTAATCATCAGTAGACTAATTATGAGAGAAAAATAATTTAGAAAACGATTTAATATCTCAGCCTTCATACACACATGCGTATGATCACAGCAGCTGTGTTGGATGACAATAAGAGAGAGAGAGAGAGAGAGAGTATTTAAAAAAGGATCGTTTAAGTCACACAAATCGATGGCAATAAACCAGCACGCGATTAAATTTTTTTTTTCACCAAATAACCAACACCAAGACAAATCAGGAATTTAATATGACGAAACCATCTTCGCTGGTTTTATAGCATATTGAGAATGTATCGAATGCTCTCTACAAACACTCGCGTAGGTGTCAGATGTAAGATAGCGATGACAATGAAGATCATATTCCATAGATTTTGTGGCAATTTAATATATGTACATTAAACTTATTATTTGCGTGGATAAATATGTCGTTTTTCTCTAGTTTTTGTATTTTTGTTCCGGAGCCTACTGTGATGTTGCAGCAACTTGCATGTACTATATAACTCAGGCGTTATTATTCGGATTAAGAGACTGTCAATAACGAAAGTACACTAATATGAATCAGGTAAACTATAAACGAGGGCGGTGCCAAAATTATTTGAACTAACAAAGAAAACTCTACAAATTTCTCAGCACAATTTTCTTTTAGCTCGATACTCTTTCCGAGCGATATTCAAGAGCTTTGATACCCTGTTTATAATAAGAACTAGGTCCTTGGAACAGCCAAAATCCACAGACTCCACTTCTTCATTGTTGGCAAATATTTTGTCATCAAGCTTTTATTTTAACCTTAGAAAAAGCAAATAGTCAGAGGGGGCTAAATCTGGCGCGAATAAGGCACTTAATGAAACAATTCCCATTCTAATTACACTGTGCTCGAAATTGACACTTTTATTTTTAGACAAGCTAGGCACTTTGCGTTTTTACATAATTCGGGTACGCTCAAACCGACTTTTTTTAGGTTAGCTCTTGTTTTCGATATATACTGTTATTTCGAAAATGGAGGAGGTTGCACAACATATATTCGCATAACTCCAAAACGGTATAGTTTATTCAAATTACTAAAAAAATTCCCAGTAAAATTTCCTTTAAGAAAAGTAATACTTTTTTCTAATGCGAGCAGTTGTTTTAGATTCTAAAATTTAGAAACATAATTTTTTTTTGGAAAAAAAATAATTTTTTTTATCAAAATTTCGAAACATTTGTTTTTTAAAAATTCATAAAAAATTTTAAAATGCAGCCAAGGCATCCTAGGCGCTGCAGGGGCCAAATTTAAGAATTTTTTTAAACCGCCATATGTGTATGGCTGAAATTCTTTAATTTGGCCCCTGCAGTGCCTAGGATGCCCCTAGATGGGTCAAACGTATGACCAACCCAACCGCACTTTATCTCAATCTTTTATTTCTAACATACCTACCCGCTATCTCCATCCCTTAAGGGGGCTCTCATACAAAATATTCAATGCAGGCTATAATTATATTGAAGAAAAGTCCCATAAATGCCCAGGAGTCGCCCCTAGTGGGATATAAAGGGGGCTCCCTATTTTATGAAATTCTTAAATTAATTAAAATTTTAAGACTTTTGTGATAAAAATCAAAAGTTGCTAACAGATTTTTGCCATTTATGGCTCGTATTTTTATATTTTATTTTCCAAAAAAAATATGTTTCTAAAACGACTGCTCACTAGGTCTATAACCAAATTGTTGACATAGTACCACGGAGTGACCAAGAATGTTTTACTAATGAAAACACCTGTCTCCGGTCGTTTTGCGAAAAATTACCTCACGCAGGGAAGCAAATTTCTAAAACCTTCCAAGAAATTTTGAACCGCGATGAATTATAAACCGTAGCAAAATTTTTAAATTTAAAGCAGTGGATAAATTCCAAAATAGCATTTAAGTGATACGTATAGGAATTTATACAAATATCAGGTGTATATATTTTTTTTAAATTTCCGTGAGATAAAAATATTTGTTTTCAAACTTCTACCCGATCCCTGCGTGAGCTATTTTAACAATTCGAAAAATTTATCATATTTTTTATTCATAACTTTTAATGTTCTAAACGACTATACAATGCCGTTTTTGATATTCGCAAAAAAGTGTGAAAACGTTAGGGCCCTAATGCTCACACTAGAAAAAAGTTTTAATTTTTTAAAAGGCAATTTTATTGCGGAGTTTCGGTTTTTTTTTTTAGTAAATTCAATAATCTTAACCGTTTTTGAGTTACGCGAATATGTGTTGTGCCACCTCCTCTATTTTCGAAATAACGGTATATCTCGAAAAAAAAAACAAGAGCTTACCTAAAAAAACGGTTAGCACCATTGGATTTAGAGTACACGAATTATGTCTAAGTGCCCGGCTTGTCTAATTTTGAAACTAGCACAGTTTTATTCATTGGTGATTCCAGTCGCAATAGTGTATATTGGATTTGGTGCATTGTCTTGATGGTTTTGAATTTCCGGACCTTCCAACAGTAAATTCGGTGTTGTGATTTTTGACCACGCAAAACTAATTTAGACAAAATTTTACCAAAACTCCATTTATACGCAGTTTTAGAAGAATTAAAGTGTTTTTTTTTTTTTTTTTTTTTTTTTTTTTGGAATTTAGGTAAACTGAAATGTTTCTAATTCTTACGAACGTTTTAACTCCCAGGAGCACAAAAAAAATCCGGAAAAAAGAGTTAATTAAGATCCCGCAAGGTCCCATAATTACCAAAAAGCTTTCCCGTGCTCCAAAATTGTCTAAATAAGAGCGGATTTAAGAGAAAAATTTTCATTTTCTTCTCGCCAAAAACAGCTCTAAATCGTTTGGCATTAGTTGGAATAGATTTTAAACATTAGAGGCCAGAAATGTTTTTTTTTATATTGCCCTCGATTTTGTTTTGAATAACCACTTTAGGTCGGGACTCACTATCCTACACAATCGTACGATTCATTTACACGAAAATCTGACGGAATTCTATTCGACATAAAAAAATGTCTACACTACCCCATAACAATGACGCCCCTACAAGAAATGAATGAATGAGCGAGTAGTCACATTTTTCATTTCGGTGTTAAGAAAATGATAGAAAGAAATGACCGAATGTGACCGTAAACTTGATTTCAGTAATTTTTTTCTATCATTTTCTTAACACCAAAATTAAAAATGTAACTACTCGCTCATTCATTCATTTCTTGTAGGGTCAGCTACTTTACAAGAAAATGCAACTCTGATCGCATAGAATCTATCATTTTGTGAAAATTTCCATAAAAATTTGCAAGTTGGACAGACTTGTCAACAAAATCTGTCACTCAATTCACTTTTCAGCAACACTATCCTACTTAATGAGCACGCACACACGATTTTTGTTGACATATCGTACGACTAAAAAGGATAGTGTGTAACGGAATTATATGCTATTCACGTTTACTTTTGATGAAGGGCAATTATTTATAGTTTTTGATTCTTATCTTTTAAATTTATAAGACAAACAAATTGTTTTCAATAAACACAAACCCAGACAAACGTGTTTAAATAAATTTCTTCCACTTCGCTGACCCTTTTGTAACTGTTTTGGTCGTCATCGCATTAAATTGATGAAACGGCGGCGATTAATCATCATAAGCTTTTGTTTTGTGTCATCCTTGTCATGATTATTGGTCTCCATGTTGGTGGCATTACATGTATTTGGTGGTTCAAACTCCTTTGGTGGTAATGCTATTTGTTGTTTTTGTTGTTTGCTGTGTTGCATGTACATTAGTGTGGCCGCAAGTTATATGGAGATTTTTTTTTTTTCGTATTTTCACTTGGCAAACCCCTTAGATTGGTTCCAAATTAGAAAAAAATAATATATAAAAAATTTTAGATCGTTTGCATAGTTATTGGGCGTGCCTTGAGCCCACAAAGTTTGCTAAAAATGCTATTTGTCTCACTATGTGTCGATTTAATTGTTGATAACTTCAGTAATATTTATTTTAGAGAAAACCCTTATTTACAAATAATCAAGGGCTATATCTTATGAACAATGTTGCTCTGTATTAGTTTAATTTAACATTAATATTTAATCCCGAAAAAGCCAAATTAAAAAATAACACAGAAATTTTCACATATCTACGCATTATTTGCCTGCTGATTACACTACGTGACAAATTTTCACCAAAGTCACGACCAAATGAATCTAACAGCTAATCTTTATGTAAAATGTTCCCCTGAATCCGAATATGAAGTCAGAATTGTCAAAAGTAGAACCGTTTTTGAGATATTCCAAAATAACCGTTATTCGGTTTTTAAAAAGATAATGTGAGTGAAATGCAAATATCTTCAAACATTTTAAACGGACTATGTATTTCTTTCTTTTTATTGAGAGGTAATAAAATTCCTAAAATAACAATGGAATGCTAGTGAAGATCAGTGATGTTATACACATTTTTTGAAAGTTCTTACGCAGTCCCAAAAAAACCCTAGTTTTCTCTACAAAAATCCCTACAACTTTTAAATGATATATAGCAAAACAAATAAATCAATTTGTATTAACGGATATAAATTTTATTTAAAGTTGTTCCCAGAATGCATTTGGATGATAATTTTTTATAAAAATCACCTGAATAAGTCTTCTCAGATAATTTTTGTTGATTACAAACTGATTTTTCAGTTGAGCGATTGAAAAAGGATTCATATATAATTCATTGACGAAGAAATAAAAAGATTGGCGAAACTATAAGCCCAAAAATTATTGTCAATTAATGAAAATAAATTAAATTATGAATGTTTTCTTCTTTTATTTCCAAGATCCCTATAACTTTTGTTGTTTTGTTCAAAATAAAATTTGTTCAAATAATCAAGAGCCATAATTGTGCTGCTTTTATCGGAGAACAAATTAAAAACATGACGATTAAAAATTTATTTAAAACATAATCAAAAACATTATAATTAACGATTGAAAAATAAGATGATAAATACTCACTAATAATTATCAAACTAATGGTAGTGCTCAAAAAGAGATCAGAAAATTGTATCAGAAGTTATTCTTTGAGGTGATTCATCGCTAGGGTACCATTTTCTCACACTCACTTTACTATTTCGACTTTACTCCAAAACTTTTTGATTCCCATCTTTTACATATCGTTACTTTAATATAGAAAAGCCCTAACTAATATTTTCCTTACTTTACAGGAGAAGGAAAAAACTTAATAAAAATTATAGTCTTGTAGTCGCGATTTTTTTTAAAACCAGTTTTTTATTAAATTGCTTAGAGAATTGAACAAAAAACTGCGTTTAAAAAAAATCGTGACTGCAAGACTATAATTTTTATTAAGTTTTTTCCTTCTCCTGTAAAGTAAGGAAAATATTAGTTAGGGCTTTTCTATATTAAAGTAACGATTTTTTAATTTTTTTTTTAAAATTTTTTAAAATATACGATTTTTTTCAAAGCTTGTTTACAAACAACAACCATAAAAGTCGCACTTCACATTATTTGGTATTTTTGGTCGCCGTCAACGATATGTGATACTGGCGTTATAAACGTCTGCAATGTCACATCGGCTTCGAGTGCAATGTTTTGGCATTTATAGCGTAACGACGTTATCTCTTTTGATCGTTTTCGACAACAGTAACAGACACACTTTTTTCTCACTTTTCGAGAAACGATGGAATATTTTGTTTCACATCTTTTCGATGCGAGAATTTCTCACTAAAGTTACAGAAGATGGGTACAGATTATGAAATCATAGTTTTGCAATTTTTTGTATTTTTATCTTGCTTTCCTCTGCATCACCCCAATTTTCTTACCCCACTCACTCATTAACTCAAGAATTGGTGAAACAAAAATTGCAAGTCTAGACGATGACGAACATATTTACTAAACTGCATTAAGATCTCGTCCATATTATAAAACATTTGCTGTGAAGCATTTGTGTTTGAGGGCGAAAGAGGAAAGATGAACGGTAAAGTGAACTTTGCTTCATGTCCAAGCAGTTCTTGTAAGATAAGTTTTTGAGAGGAAGAGATAGAAAGAGATTCGAAAATTTCAAGAAAGACGAACTCACCAAACAATTCGTTATATTCTTTGTAATAAACTTCGTTACACTGAAATTTTAAATGATGTAGAACAAAAGTTTCATTGTATAGAGACGAAGCAGAAAATACAATTGACAGAACTGATGCAAAGTTATTTTACGAATATAGCAAAATATTATTAGAGTAAAGATATTTTGCTTCCATCTAAAGCATACTATGCTTACAAGTATAGAAAGTTATCATGAAATCGTTTTTAAATATTTGTAAAGAATATATTATGTTCTCAAAGTTATCCTTCTTAAACAAGGTTTCGATTAAATGTGCTAAATTCCCATTTCATACTTTTAATAAACTGAAATTTATTGGTTGCTTAGGCCAGATACTCAGGAAACTTCATCCAAAAATTTTATAAAACTTAACACATTATAAAAATAAAACTGGAAAGCGAATAAGAATATTTTTTTGGTATGGCCGCTTCAAGGCCATTCATCAAAAACAAAAAATTGTTGAAAAAAAGTATTGACTTTAAAGAAAACATACTATTTGAACAATAATATTTGTTGTTGTTTTCGTTTTTATTTGCACATTAACAGCGTTATGTATAATGAAAAATTGGCAAGAAGTTAGCACAGAGTTGAATTATAATACACTTACAGACTGTGGATAGCAAACTGCTAAACTCTGACTAGTGAGTTGCCAAATATCTGCTAATTTGGAAAAAACAGCTGTATGAAAACAGTATGAAATGTCAAAATCAGGGATGATTTCAGCAAAAATAATGTTTTTTTTTTTAATACAGTATGGCATCGTTATATATCAGAGTTGATTTATTAAAAATTTGCACCAGTGAAAAAGTATATTATACATGAACATTTTGCTAACAAGCTGCTAAGCTTAATCGGTATTCTAGTTGGCAGCTCGTTGTACGTAGTGTATAAACTGTGGCTAACTTTTCATTATACATACCGCTGTAAATCTTTTGATAAAATTTTCATGCCATTTTAATAAATATAATTTTTTTAAATTGCGGTTTTTTATACCCGCAACCACTAGTGGTGAATGCAGGTATACTAACTTTGTCATTCCAAATGAAACTTTTTAAATAATCAGCAACAATCCAAAAAAGCATGCATTATGTCGATGTAGGCATGTCCGTCTGTCTGCCTGTTGAAAACGCGCTTACTTCCGAAAGATTCAAGAGAAAATAACAGTTTTCGCGTCAAGTTACTTCTGGGTACCCCAAGCAGTTTGGAATTTAAATCCATCACAATAAGTTTAGCAGGAAAAAGTTTTGAATCGAAATGTAAAAATATTAAACATTAATTTGTGAAAAAATTAATCTTTCCTTAATAAAACTTGGCACAAACTCGTTCTTTATGACTAGAAACCATACTACTAATTTTCAGAAAGATCGGTCCATAATTTATCATGGCGCCCCATATAAAACCCAATTTCGGAAAACACGTTACTACACCTAAGAGCTTGTCGAAGAAAACTAGTGTAGTAAAATTTGGATTGCCATATTTACTTTTGGAATACGTCTTAAACCGCAACAAGTTTTATTACTGTGAGGACAGTTTTTATTACGATGCGTTCATAACTTATAGATTCCATATAAATCACACTTTTTAAATATTCTAACACTCGATGAAGGGTATCATAGACTCGGCTAAGCCAAAAATACCACTTAACATGTTTTTTTTAATGAATTGTATTTAGAAAACGTTAGTTGTTTTTTATTAAACAAAATAAACACAGCTGTTTTAGTTCTTTTCAAAGTGACAAAAACCGTCTTAAAATAAATAACTTTGTTTTGTCATACGCATATTTGTTAAGACTCTCTAACAAAACTTTATTAAAAACAATAACTATCCTCGCTCTTACTGTTGCGAGATTTACATAATAATAATAATTCCAACACAGCGTTTACATTCGACAGTAATGGCAAGCCAGTGAGAAAATACATATTACTCGCCAATAAAATTACTATATGTCTTCGTGGCGTAGGCGTCCATACATTAATTCAGACAATTCGGTTTTAAGAAAGTGTCAAACGTGTTTTATATGATCCAAACAAATCAAAAAATAGCGTAAAAGAACTATATTGTGTGAACATAGATAACACTTAACTAAAACATAAAAAGCAGAATATATTTATTATTTTTTACTTTTTTGATTTTAAAATTACATACTGTCAGCAAATGTCAAAACACTGTCCAGTTTGACAGATAGAAAAGTGAACATATATTGGTGAAACAGTTTGCATTTATTGCTACTTTCTTGCCAGCACTGGCAAATGTAAACGCTGTGTTACTCTGCGAACCGCTTAGATCAGCATCTTTGATAATTTGTGACCGAATTGGTTTTATAAACCAAATAAAAACATTGCCTGTTCTAGAGGCTATATGTACATTTATTTAAATTAAGTCAACAGTCTCTAAAAAAAAAAAAATGTTTTCCTAATGGTGCAACCTTCAAGACATCATCCGTTTGATTGCAGGCATAAGATGACTAACCGAGAGGTACTTTGTAGGCAACAAGAGCTGCTAAGGACGACTATCTTTCACCTTTTTTAATAAATTTTCCCTTGGTTAGATAAATTATCTCTTTCTCTTAACTTTTCTGTACTTTAAAGGTATTCAAAATTGGCCACATCGGGAAAATCGAGAAAATATTCGCTTTTACTGTTTTGTATGTGGGGGGTTTTTTTGAGAGTTAAATTAAATTAAAATTCAATATTTCAAAAAAATTATTAAAAAATTCGTTCATTTAAAATGAAATGTAAAAAAGCAGATTTTAAATAAATTTTCATTTTTAATAATCATTTTTCGTTTAAATTTACCTACATTATTTTTTGAGTGTACAAAACAAAAAATACTTTTTTTTAAAAAAGAACGCAACATGTTTTTAACAAATAATTAAACTGTATTTTTGTAGTTCTGAAATAATTTCCAAATTTTTGCTATAAGTAAATACTGAACGCCATTGCAAAGAAATTTAATCAAATTTTAGAGTTCGTTAAATTTGTTGTAACATTTTGAAAGAAAAACTGATTTAAGAAAATGAAAATTAAAACAATTTTTGTGTTGTTTGGGCTTATCTTAGCTACGGCTTTGGTTCAAGGGAGTAGGCCAGTATTAAGCTCAAATAGCAATAAAACGGAAAGTTCATATGTACGAGTTGGCTAATCAAAAAATATGCCAGTTATGCTGCTGCAAGGACGAAACAAAATAACGAGATAAAAGGATGATATTTGTAGTTACAAACGTATGAATAAGTACAAAATGTAAATTTTCAAAAGAAATAAAATTTGATTTCATGTTACATTTCATATCGACGGTCTTTATTCAATACCTGCCATGAACCAAACAGGCAATTGTTCAGGAGAGGCAAGCAACTGATGTATGCTAAAATTCTGCATATACACTGAGAAAATTAAAAGCTTTAAAATCAAAGAATAAAAGTCTTTGTAAAATTGTAACGAAAATATCTTTGTTAGAAGGAAACAATCCTTGCATCAATGATTTATTCTTTAAACAAGCAAATGGTGCGTCTTCAACACAAACGACTAAAATTCTTTGAAGCTTAATCAAAGAAATTATCTTTTCCGTAAAGATAAAATATTTGCTACAACGATTAATTTCTTTGCTAAGAAGGGATTGAAAAACGTATTTAAAATTAAAGACTTTTCTTTGTTTTTTTAAAGCTAAGTATCCTTGCTACAAAGACAAAGTCTGTAACTTTAAAGAATTTTGTCTTCAATGCATAAGTGAACATGTTTGCTTGTTCACACATGTTTGCTTGCAACGGTAAACAAGAGCGGTTAAAAAAATAAAGATAAAGTCTGTATCTTTAAAGAATTTAGTCTTCAAAGTTAAATTTGTATAGGAATGCATAACGAAACAAGTGTAGCCGATTGATTACAATAATTGTAAAAAATAAAAAGAATTGTTTTCGTGGTTGTCATTAATTGTAAGTCAGTCGATAGGAACGCTCAATTGTGCATGTGCGCCTTGTCTTTGTCTTTTTTTTAAAACCTAAAGTAAAGTTACGCTGTATATGAACTATTTTTTATTACATTAAACTGAAATAAAAATGCTGTGTTTGGTTTCATTAAATATTTTATTTTGCAGAAAAATTTTAATTTTTTAACACATTTCTATAGCAGATTTCAAAAAAAATTGCCTTTGTTTCTACATATCAGTCTTAAGTATTTCAAAGAATTCTTTCGTTGAATTGAATTGCGTTTCTTTGTAATAATGTTAAAATTACGTCTTTGTTACAATGAAAATTGTACTTAAAATCAAAAATTTAAGTCTTAAGACTAACGAATTAAAGTCTTTGTACCAAAATACTTTTTCCTTAGTTTAAGGACTTTTTTCATGTGTTTCCAAAGACGTACATTCTTGCCACAAGATTTTAAGTCTTTGATTTTAAGTATGTATTTCATGGGAATCTAAAGATCTTTTCGCCTTTCCGGTAAAGATGTTTTGTCTTTGGGCACAATCTGACCGATAAAAGTCTTTGCAACAAAGTGTATTTTCTTTGATTTTACGATTTAATTTTCTCAGTGTATGAGTCAAACTGTCTTCTACGGTGTTTGTTAAAAATTATAACTTAATGCTACGCATAAAAAAAATATTTTATTATTTCACGCTATGGTTGATAGCAGGTATTGCATATGAAAGCTTTATATATTTCTTGGTGTTTTTTTTTAACAGAATAATCAAACCAAAACAAGATAATTCGATTTGGTATATCGTCGGTCACAGGTTGAAAACTCTTAACATGTTTTTTATACTTTTCAGGAGACAAAAAAAAAACGTTATTACTCCGTTACTGAACCGTGTTGGAAGTAAATAAAAAAAATCAAAATTAGTAGGAGATAATTATTGTAAGATGGTGTAAAGAAAGCAAAGGTATTGAAATTATTTCACATTAAAAAAAGTCTTTTGGCGTCAAAACCCCGATTTGATTTTTTTTGCGAGTTAAGAGTTGTCAACCTGTGACCGACCATATACTTTGAATCTTACTTTTGTTAACTTTTACTTCACCTGTACTCATCTGAACTGAATTATCATAAAAATAATGATTCAAATCTTGTAGATGTTTGAATTTTCTACGCTGAATTGGAAGTTGGCCATTATGTTAAGAGGTTGGCTGAGCACATCCTGTGCATTGCTTAATTTAGTTGGCTAAGAAGCTCTTGTCTTGTGCATCAAAATTCACTTTAAATTTAACATCATGGTAAATACTTTGGCTAATAAATTAATATTGGGGTTTGTTTTCAGCTATCCAATTTTTGGTGCATTTCGCTGCATATCCGCGATAAATAGGATTTTTCCTTTATAGCTTTAGCAATTTTTAATCAATATTATACTTTGCTATTAAGCAGTGTTTTACTACTTTTTTCCAACACTTTTAGAAACTTCTCATCAAAATTCCAGTTTGCAATATTTAAAATTGAGCAACCTTTTTCGAATTTTTGAAATTTTGTCGTATTTTCGCGAAACTTTATCTTTCCTCACAGTGCATGTAATGAAATAAAAATTTATTTCAATAAAAAAATTTGTCATATAAATTAAAAAATTAGTTAAATTTGCACCAGTAAACCAATTAATAGTTTTAATTAAATATTTTTTCATATTAACGAAATTTTCTGGAGTAATGTTGTTGATATACGTAAACGTTTAATCCACTTGATAAAATTTCTTAATTTAAACTGATTTTATTCTTGAAGAATGGTTGAATTGAAAAAATTGGAATGTATGTAAATCCAGGTTGCCAACCCAACAGTTCAAACAAGGCTAGAATTTAAATTAAAAATGTTTAGAAAAGGCTTGATTTTTAAAAAGATTAAAAACTGTATTATTTAATCCAAGAATCAAATATTTAATGATATATTTTTTAATTTAATTTAAACAATTTCTACGAATAGAATCTGAAACCATTAAATTGTTAAGATCGCTTTCATTTGAACAAATATCTCTCTTTGAAGGAACTAAGCATAATCTGGAACAATTAGGATACCATGAAAAATTCTTATTTTATTCATCGGTTTTGTTTTGGGTTATCTTGTCCACTATATACTGCTTTACTGTTATTTTCTTTACACAGCACTTTTACCATCTTCAAAAACAGTCAGTGCAATCAGAAAAGTCGGGCTAACTTGGGGTCTTTTTTGTCTTAATAAACGTCCAACTTCGTATAAAAAAAACGCTGGCAAACAGTTTAGAGTTTTTTTATATTGACTTTGGCGTTTGGTATAGCAAACAATTGTCAGGTGAAGACCCCATGTAAGGGAATGTCCGTTGACACCGTACGTCTTCATTCTTCACCCATTGAATCAATTCACTTTTAATGATTTTTTTTATACTAAACAAATGTAAAAAATCAAAGAATGGTTGAATGTCATTGATGCATTTGAAAGTATAATGGCCATTTTCTCATTAGTTAGACGATAATCTTTTTACCCAACAAAAAACTGCATATTAAAGAAATTTTGTTTTCGCAATGTCTTATTTGCTTCTAATCTGTCGCAAAGCTAACTAGCAATATTCTGTCAATTATTTAATTTCCTTTTATTTGCCGTACAGATAAATTCAATCAGCTGACTCCCAACTTTTACACGTATTTTGAGAGGTGCTGCCAACTGAAAACAATGTTTTTTGTCGGTATATTGAGAAACCCAAAATCGTTAACGGACAGTTTATCGGTATTATAAATTTACCACAAAGTCTTTAGTAATTTACGAAAATGCAACCCTGTCATGATAAGTTGTTATTGTTTTTTGAAAATGTTTAAAGAATAATTAGATCAGGGATGTATTTTTTAAAAATACGTAAGACTTTGTGGGATAGTGTGTAACGGCCTTAAGTAACAGACAGTTTGTCGATAAGTTAAGAAAATGGCCATTAAAGTAATAACAGCACATTTCATAACAAAATGGCAAACAATTTGCAAAAAATAAAATATTAATAAAATTAAAATAAAAAATAGATATGGAGAAAAAAATGGCTAGATTTTCCGGTAAGATAAAATCTGGCCATTTTTTATGGCTAGACGAAAAATAAATCGCCAGATCTAGCCGAAAAATAGCTAAGCTGGCAACCTTGATGTAAATCGTTGTGGGAATACTTTTCGTTAAATATACAGAACAGTTTTCTATCAAAACGTGATTTTCAAGAATTTGGTTCATAGCAGGTACTGAAGATATCGTCGATGTATTTTGCTTAGTCTTGCAAGTTATCCAGTCAATTAAAAATTTGGCATAAAGAAGACCCAAGGGAAAATAAATTAGGTAAATATGCATGTATCAGGGTTGGAAAATGGCTTTTGTTATTTTGTACCAACTGTGAAAATAAAATTTACTTTTAAAAGAACGATGTTTTGCCTCTTTAAAAAAAAAATGTGTATGAAAATTTATAAGTGCACAAAAAATATAACATAAAAATAATAAATATTACAAACATACTTATGTATGTATATACCTTTAGGCCTATTTTCACAACTTACCGATGGCTAAAAAGCACTCCATTTATTTTGACCTTAAGTGGGCGATAAGTTAAATTAAGGTCTATCATACCTTTATTTAATTTATTAAATTAGTCTTTGCAGTTCTAGATATCAGTTACATATCAAAAAAAAACCTTTTTATAAAATAATTTTAGATAAATTTTCTGTTATTTTAAAATTAAAGCCACACGAATTTGTTGATTCAATATATAAATATGTAGGAGGCAATAAGCCCCGCGTCAAATCTTTGATGCAGTTAACTTTTGAAATGAATCGCTTGTAAGTAAGAAATTCTTTAGTGACTTCAATAAATCTTTTGTTTGTATCAACACAGAAAAAAATTTCTAATAGTTTATTTTTCAATTAAATACATTGTTTGAAAAGAATAACAATTTAATTAATGTGTTCATTGAATCAATAATTTTTTTTTTCATTGAGAAAAAACCAAATTAATGTTGCTATATAGATAAATGTTGAGATGGTTTAATTGACCCAAGTAAGCCGCGGTAGTACAACGGTACTAACAAGGTTCTAAATGTACAAAAACAAGTACAATTGTACCATGATTTCCATCCCTGGTATGTATCTATATACAGTCAAATCCCGATAATTCGTACCCCGATAAATCGTAATTCCCGTTAATTCGTAATAAACTGTCGGTCCCTTGAACAAATTACGTTAATTCGTAAAATTTCCATACATTTTGGTCCACTCGCTAATTCGTAATTTTTTTTCAAATAAGATCATCTTTGCCTCTTATAAATCGTAATTGTTTGCTAACTACCACTTATAATTTGTAATAAAAACATAAACATAGAAAGAATGGGTACGTTCGTAAATGCATCACTGCGCTGCACGCAAAGAAAAAACATGGTTGTGGTCACCATATTACGATTGTTATTAAATCATATTATGACCAAATATGTTCGTAATATTACATCATAATATTTTTCCCTTAATCATATTGTTATCCTGTTAATCATAAAACGTTAAGAAGTTATAATATTACTGTCATGGTAATCATAATAAGTTAACAAGTAATCATATTACTGTCATGGCAATCATAATTAGTTTAGAAGTAATCATATTATTGTCATGGCAATCATAATAAGTTTAGAAGTAATCATATTATTGTCATGGCAATCATAATAAGTTTAGAAGTAATCATTTTATTGTAATGGCAATCATAATAAGTTTAGAAGTAATCATATTATGATGCAAAGTGATATGAACTGTTATACATAAATTTTTTACATCATAATATGATACAACTTTAAACATAATATTTTTATTGGAAAAAAATACTTATGATAAAATAAAAAACATAATATAGTTACTGTAATCTTTTTGTCGTAGGTCGCAATTATTTATAAATTATTTTTTCTCATTATTTTTCTCTAAAAATAACACAAAACTTACCAGTAATGGTTAATATTTTGCACCAATATTTCACATATTTTTCCACCACTTTAAGATTATTAAAATTTTTAGCAAAGATATTTTAATTTGTCACACTTCAACCCTTTTTTAATGTTTTTTCTTTATTTTGTTTTTAAGTTCTTGTTTATTTCAATGGTTATTTTGTTATTTCTTTTTTAATATTTTTCTTTATTTTTTTTTAATTTCTTGTTTATTTTAATGGTTATTTTTTTATTATTTAGCCACTCACTAACAAATAATTCGATATGTTTATGTAAAACACGACACAACTGATACAAAATTATTTTACAAATGGCGATACCAAAATATTATTAGAGTAACGATATTTTGATTGCATCTTAAACTTATTATGATAAATGTATATAAAGTTATCATGTTATTGCTATTAAATATCATGTTATGGCTGTGAGTAACATAATATGTTTTGAAAGTTATCATAATTTAGTTGTTAGAAAAATAATTATTTTTCGGTCAACAATACTCAAATTTATAATTGCGATAAACATTAATATGTTTACAGTAACTATAATATTGCTGATATTTAATAAAAATAACAATTATTTGTGTACAACAACAATATATTGTTACAATAAACACAGTGTGGTTGCCGTAACCATGTCCAACCATATTTTTTCTCTGCGTGAGTTACATATTCACTCCTTTGTCTAATAGTATTGGCTGGTAGAAGTGTAGGGAACCAACATCATATTACATTTATATTTTATGTTCCCACATTTTTTCCAGACAGTAATATTAAACGCTTAAAATAAATATAATATTACAATTTTCTATTCCCATAGTTTAGCTTTTTTACAAATACAAAATTATTTTTAATTAAAAATTTAGTCTTAAGATTCATTTAAAATAAATAAGACGTTCTAAAGAACGTCAGAAAACAAATACTTATATATTTTGTTTTATTTAAAAACTGTTTCTCCCCAAACAGTTAACTGGCGCAGTCGGTTTCGCGAACCATATTTAATAATTTTGGAAAAAATTAAGTTTTAAACCTTTTTTTTTAAATTAACAAAAATTAGAAAGAGAACTTTAAAAGAATATATATTTGTGAGAAGAAAGAAACCCATATTTAATAATTTTGAGAAAAAGTAAAGTGTTAAATCCTTATTTATACAAACAAAAAAAAAAATTAGAAAGAGAACTTTAAAAGTATATATTTGTGAGAAGAAAGAAACCCATATTTAATAATTTTGAGAAAAAGTAAAGTGTTAAATCCTTATTTATACAAACAAAAAAAAATTAGAAAGAGAACTCTAAAAATATTTGTGAAAAGAAAGAAAAATTTTTTAAGGAAAAATAAATAAACATATTTTTTTTTTATAAAACGTTTGAATTGTTCAAACTAAAAACAACAAAGTGATATTTGTTAAAAGATACTGCGAAAAGATGAGTAGATTCGATGTAAACAGGGATCTACAGCAAGACGACCGGGCAATGCAGGAAAAGATCGCTGAATTAGAGGCGGTCCTGCGGTTGCAAGAACAAAAAATCCTCCAGCAGCAACAGCAGTTGCAAGAACAACAGCTGCAAATGCAACAGCAGTTGCAAGAACAACAACAGGAACAAATACAACAGCAACAACTAGAACAAGCTCAACAAGAACAGCAACAGCGTCAACAATTACAAGAACTTAATCTACAACAAACACAACAACAACAGCTACCCCCACAACAATATCCTCTGAACGATGAGTTCGGATTTAATATGACGGCCAAGGACGTCATTGAACAGTTCCGGCGTCTAAAGCCTCTTGACGAAAGGCATAGCCCAAGAGCATTTATACATGCCGTTGAGGCAAATCTTGCTCTCTGCAGGAACAATGAAACTCTGGCTCAATTCTGCATTAGGATTGTGGCAAACGAAAAAGTTCTCGGAAATGCTGGTAAAAGGGTGAGAGAACTACCAAACAATGCCTCCTGGGAGGAAATTAAAGCAAGGATTCTACAAGAGTACAGACCGAGAAGGACCTATGCGGAAATCTTCAATTACTGCCGTACAATAAAAGTAAGGAATCTAAATGAATTATTTAATATATTTGAAAAAGCTAAATTCGAAATAAACGACATATATTTAGGGGATCAATTCAAACCAACTATATATAGGCCAGAAAATGTCGACAGGGATCTGGTAGATATTTTGCTAGAAAAAATAGACGGACCTATTAGGGCACACATAGGAGAACATGAGACTTTGACCGACATTATTCTTAAATACACAAGACTTAAATTATTGGACGATACAAGAGCCATTGCTTTCAACCATAGGACTAAGGGATACAACCAAGGAGTTTCAATCATTAACAAAAACCAAAACCACCAAATACGACAAAATTATCGCACAAAAAATTACAATAATTTAAGCTCACAAAATTCTAACCGAACACGACAAACCTATCATGCAAATAACCAAAATATTTTTAGCTCAGAACACACAAATAGAAATTATGAAACCCGACATAATTACCAACCAACTAACTACAATAATTTAACTACACAAACTAGTAACAGAAGGCAAAGCCATGAAAACAGACAAGAGTACAACCCGAATAAAGATAGATATAGCAATCAAACAAGGACTAGTCGTACTGACAGTCGTAATAATCAGTCCACGGACGAACCAATGGAAATAGGCAACCTTTATAGGGAAAATGAAATAAATTTTCTGATGCAGCCTCAAAATCAACACTGCCCATAATAGTTATTTCATTGGGAAAGCAAAAGGTCAGGTGCCTTATAGACACCGGATCAACAACTAGTATTGTTAAGAAAAATATATTGATTGAAAATTACCCAGAACAGAAACTGGAAACCCCAATTAAATATCGAACTATCAATGGGTTTAATGAAATATGTTTTCATGTGGTTACACCTTTCCCCAAGGAATTTCAATGTAAGGGAACACTTAGTTGGAAAATAGTAGATTTTAGAAATGATAGATACGACGCTATAATGGGTCAAAATTTTCTGATACCACTCAAGGCTGTAATAGATGATGAGCATGGTTATGTGAATATTTTAGGTAATAAATTCCTTTTTGAGAAAATAAACCATCCACTCCATACTGTTAACATATGTGCATTGGAACCTATCTCAAGAAAACATGTTTTAGATAAGCTCGATTTTAGTCATTTAAACGAAGACGAAAAAAATACAATGATACGTTTGCTTAGGGGTTTCACGGACTTATTTTATGTCGAGGGAGACAACCTTTCGGCAACAACTGAGATAGAACACCAAATAATTACTAACATTGATAGACCTCTTTATTCAAAAATATATAGATACCCCCAAGTTCACGAAAGTGAAATCCAAAGGCAAATCAAAGACATGCTCAGACAAAATATTATAAGGGAAAGTAATTCTCCTTATAATAGCCCCTTATGGGTCGTACCGAAAAAGCAAGATAATTCGGGAATAAAAAAATGGAGAATTGTCATTGACTACAGAAAGCTTAATGAGAATACAGTCGATGATAAATTTCCCATACCAAATCTAAACGGTATTCTGGATAAATTGGGAAAATCCCAATATTTTACAACCTTAGACCTTGCCAAAGGTTTCCACCAAATTTTGGTAAGAGAAGAAGATCGCAAGAAAACAGCATTTTCAACACCTTTCGGACACTACGAGTTTATTCGTATGCCCTTCGGCTTGAAAAATGCGCCATCAACCTTTCAAAGGCTGATGAATTCAATTCTGCGTGAGCAAATTAATAAAACATGTGTTGTCTATATGGATGACATTTTGGTTTTTAGCACGTCTCTAGAAGAACATAAAAATTCTTTAAAATCAATTTTCGAGGCCATAAGAAAAGCCAAATTAAAAATCCAGATAGATAAATGCGACTTTCTGAAGAAAGAAACGCAATTTCTAGGTCATTTACTGACCAATAAAGGCATTAAACCGAATCCCGAGAAAATTAAAATAATACAAAACCTGCAACTTCCTCAAACGACCAAACAAATCAAATCATTCCTGGGAATGACAGGTTTCTACAGAAAATTTATTAAAAATTACGCGAAAATCGCAACCCCTTTAACAAAAGCGCTTAGGAAAAATGGAAAAATTAATATATTTGATCCCAATTACATTTTGGCTTTTGAAAAATTAAAAGAAATCGTCACCAATGCACCAATCCTAAGATATCCAATCTTTTCCAAAAGATTCAAGATAACCACTGACGCAAGCAATTTCGCAATTGGCGCCGTTCTTTCACAAGAAGGCCACCCAATTGCATATGCCTCTCGAACTCTGAATGTAAACGAAACAAACTACTCAACAATTGAAAAGGAATTGTTGGCGATAGTATGGGGCGTTAAATACTTCCGACCATATATCTATGGAAGAGAGTTTGATCTTGAGTGTGATCATGAACCATTGAAGTGGTTACAAGTAAAATATACGGGTAAGGACATCAACCCACGTCTTCAAAGATGGTTGGTTCAATTGGGAGAATATAATATGAAAATCAATTATATAAAAGGTGAACTAAACAAAGTTGCCGATTTCTTGAGTCGTATTAATTCTGACACTAATGAAATTAATTACTTAACAGAAAATGACTCCGATGATACAAACGATAATAGGGATCAAGATTCATTGTTGGTACACACTGATCATTCTCTGGATGAAAACTCAATCGAAAGTTTACGAGAGTTTAATGAGAAAGTTTCAAGAATTCAATCAGAAATCTTTTATAAAACTGAAGATGTTACAAACATCAAGATCAGAATGTATAACAAATTTGAAAGTATTGTAAGTATTGACTTAGTTAACGAAACATCAAACTTCGGTGAAATGCTTTTAAGGTTACAAAAAAGAGCTAACAATAATGGCATTTATATTATAGAATGGGCAAAGAATGATCCATTTTTTTCTATATGCTCTGTTCAGAACTTTAAAAACCATTGTAACAAAGTACTTACTACTTTGAAAATTTTGTTGGTTGATCAGTCAGAAGACGGTGAGACCATACACTCTCAAGAGGAAGATCTAGGCGATAGTGTTCCAATATTAGATACGGTGGTTAATCGTTTTAAAACTCAAATTATAATACTAGATGTTAAGGAGGTAGTCACTGAAACAATTTTTGGTAAAAAACGAATTTACATAGACAGAAACGACATCGCGAATAAAAATATTTCAAATATTTTAAGAAGGGAGGTTGCTAAAGGAAAAATAGGAATATTTTCCAAATTGAATGATCACGAATATTACAAGGTTCAACTGAAGTTGATAGAAGAATTTCCTGACAAAAAGAACTTTAAATTTGTTAAGTGTTCTAAATTTGCCAAAGATATTGTTGAGGAAAACGACCTAAAAAAACAAATAGCATTGTTTCACAAATTCGAAACGGGCCATGCTGGCATAATTCCAACTTACGAAAAAATTAAACACAAAATATACAACCCTAATTTGAAAGAATTCGTACAAAAAGTAATAAATAATTGCGAAACTTGTTCCGGGGCTAAATACGATAGAAACCCAATAAAACCAAAATTCAAAATAACTGAAACCCCTTCCACCACGAATGAAATAATTCACGTCGATACTTACGTAAACAGTAAACATTCATTTATAATTTTTATCGACAAATTCTCAAAACATGTAATTTCATTCCATTTGCACGACAGAAACAGTCAAACCCTAGTTGGTAAAATTCGAGCATTTTTAGCCATCAAAGGTAAGATTACTAAATTTGTTTTAGATAATGAATTCAATAATGCGAATGTAAGGGACTACCTTGATCAAGAGGGAATCCAATATCATTTTACAAAACCAAACAGCCATACCGGTAATTCGGATATTGAAAGATTCAATAATACAGTCACAGAAAAAATCAGAGTTTTTAATTTGGAAGAAAAACTCCCAATAAATTCCCAAATTCTTAAAGCAATAAAATTCTACAATAGTAATTATCATAGCACAATAAAATGCAGTCCTTTAGATGTTCAAAATAAATTGATTGATCATAGCATTATAAAAGAGAGACTAAAAAATGCTAAATTCAAAATAGTTCAAAAAAGAAATAAATATCGTGAAAACTATGTAGAAAATAGGAACGTAGGTTTTATAAAAAATTATAAAAGCTTAAGGCATAAAGAAGAACCAAAGTTTATTAAAAAACCTTTAGAAAATGTTCATGTATCAAACATTAAAAGACCATTCAAATTTTCAGACAATATCACTGATGCTTCTGTTATTGATGAACATTCAGCTGAACCAATCCACTCTACGGATTAATCCAATAACAGGAGACGGCGGATTCATCAAAATAAGAATAGGCGAAGTGGAAATTGTCAACAAAACGACTACTCTTGTACATGTCATAAACATAATCGAAATAGAAGAAATATTGAACCAAATAAAGGGAAACATAAAACATTTACTTTTACATGAAGAGATAATTATGCAAAATGAAATTAAATTAATAGAATCTAAGATCAAGACTCTTAAACCAATTCAAAATAGGAAACGAAGAGGTTTGATAAATATAGGAGGAAAGGTCTACAAATGGCTCTTCGGGACAATGGATGATGATGATAGACAAGAAATTCTGGAACACCTTTCCGTTACTGAACAAAATTCACACAATTCAATCGAGACTTTAAATAAACAAATAATAATCAACAATTCGATGAACAAATCACTGCATCATCTGAAAACTGCGGTGGAAAACGATAGAAAGGAAATAAGCATATTTTTGCAGAAGATAAAGAACACGAATAATGAAATAGTGAAGGAGATAATTTACTTAGACCAACTTACAAAACTTAAAACCTTAGAACATAAAATAGATCAGATTCAGGATAATGTAGTTTCAGCAAAAAGTAATATTATACATCCAAGTATGTTTACTACACAAGAAATAGAGAAGTTTGAAATTGATTTTTATAAGCTAAGGATGTTGAAAGTAGGCATAATGACTTATAGTGATCATTCTTTGATTATCGCGGTACTAATTCCTGACAATTACATTAAAACTGATTTAAAAATGATTACACCTATTCCAAACAAAAACAAAATTGAAATAGACGCAAATGACGAATACATAGTCGAAATTGATAACCAAACTTTTGCATATCAAGATAACGTACCTTTAAGGAAATTGAAAATAACTAATCATTGTACTTATTATAATACGTGTAAATTTAATTTTAATAACATTACATCTATATTAAGTCTTGACGAGGAAACAATTATTGTAAAGAATGTTTTTTTCGAAAAGGTGAATCAAGATTGTGATGATAGAAAATTTAAATTGGAAGGAAACTTTTTTATAAATTTTAATAATTGTAGTATAACAATTCGCAACCAAACATTTTCCAACAAAAAATTTATAATAAAAGAAAAATATTTTTATCCAAACTTTAATAAGTTTGAGAATTTAAGTATATCAAATGTTAACCCAAAATTTACTAATATCATAACAGAGCATTTTGAGAACATTAAGCAAATTGAGGAGCTTAAATTTCATAAAACAGTTTCTTATGGTATAAGTGCAACGCTAGTAATTATAATCGTTGTGATATCTGTAGTTTTGTATTGCCTTATTAAAAGAAATAATGTAAAGGTAACCATTAAAGAAAATGTTGCAACTAGAGGTAGCAGAGCCGAATTATCAGGTTCAAATGAAGTAGGAGAAATATTAAAAAAATATAAGTCATAATAAAAATCTAATAATTTAAATTTAAGATAAAATTTTTATAAAAATAAAATAAACTGGAAAAATGCAGTATATTTACAATGGAATATTGACAAAATAAAAATTATAATAACACTTAAAGTTTAAAATCTATTTTATATTGATAAATTAAAAAAACAATTATTTAAAAACCATAAGAAAAATCAAGTATAATGAAATCCAGGAGTATTTCAAACAAGGGGTGGAGGAGTTACATATTCACTCCTTTGTCTAATAGTATTGGCTGGTAGAAGTGTAGGGAACCAACATCATATTACATTTATATTTTATGTTCCCACATTTTTTCCAGACAGTAATATTAAACGCTTAAAATAAATATAATATTACAATTTTCTATTCCCATAGTTTAGCTTTTTTACAAATACAAAATTATTTTTAATTAAAAATTTAGTCTTAAGATTCATTTAAAATAAATAAGACGTTCTAAAGAACGTCAGAAAACAAATACTTATATATTTTGTTTTATTTAAAAACTGTTTCTCCCCAAACAGTTAACTCGTGTGCATCAGTGATTTCAAATGGTTATATATTTATCAGTGAAGTAAATGTGGACCAAAAAATTGTGAAATAATACACAAAAATAATAGTCACACAATAAAAAAAAATATAATTATTTTTTTATCGGCTAAAAAAAAAGTTTGCTTTTCTGATGCAGCGCAGTGATGCATTTACGAACGCACCCAATGATATTTTGTTTACCGCTACTTTTTTTTGCGTGGGTTTTTGCTTGTGTGTGTGAGTTTATTTTCTTATGATCAGTTTGTTACATGAATAATAAAGAAAAATGTTAAACCTCACGCATCGTTTTAGTAAATAAATTGAAAAACCCCGTTAATTCGTATTTATTTTGTTTTAACCCCGTTAAATCGAAACACCGCTAATTCGAAAACCCTTATAATTCGTAAGAAATGGCCGGCCCCTTGCGATTACAAATTATCGGGATTCTACTGTATTTATAATTGGGCTGTATGTAAAATTTTATAATATGTAATCGGAACATCTTTTACCTCAGATTAACTTGCAGAGCATCGTTTTTTAATATCTGGTCAAATACTTTTAAAATTAATGATTTATATCGATAAAAAAAATACATACGCCGTTATTCGTTCAAACTAGGGTTTCTAATTTCCCGAACTTTTTCTATTCCCGGGAAACGAAACAAAAAATCTTATTCCCGGGATTCATAGTATAAAACAATGATTTCATTAAATGAGTTCAAGACAAAATTTTTACTTTTTTAAATGAATATACATACATACATACATACAACCAGTGTTGCCAGAAGTAGGGGAAGATCCCTACATTTAGTTATTTTCGATACTAAAATAGCAGTGTAGGGAAAATTGGACAGATTTTTTATAATCTCCAAAATGTAGGGATGTTTCGTCATATCCTATTATTTATGAAATAAATGAGAAAAAAATGTTTTTTCTAGTGACATTTTCTTGCCCAAAAAGGTTGAAAAATTTTATTTTCCCTAAAATCGCATTAAAATATACTCGTATTGCCAGATTTGTTTGTGGCTTAAAAAATTGGCGACACTAATACGTATGTATATGTTTTTCTAAGATATCATTCAATATTGAAAGATTTAATTGAATTTAATTCAAATTTCGTATATTTTTTTGTGAATATCAAAATGGACCTAGTAAAGTCGAATAGGCCACTGAGAATTATTTAAAAATAAGGTATTACTTCTTCGCGTTTATCAAAAAAGTTCACCCACAAAACGCAGTAAAGTTTGGAAATTAAATTGTTTAGTTTCTTATTTAATAATAAGCACATTATACAAATAAAACTGGAAAGCGAATAAGAATATTTTTTTGGTATGGCCGCTTCAAGGCCATTCATCAAAAACAAAAAATTGTTGAAAAAAAAGTATTGACTTTAAAGAAAACATACTATTTGAACAATAATATTTGTTGTTGTATTCGTTTTTATTTGCACATTAAATCTTTTGATAAAATTTTCATGCCATTTTAATAAATATAATTTTTTTAAATTGCGGTTTTTTATACCCGCAACCACTAGTGGTAAATGCAGGTATACTAACTTTGTCATTCCAAATGAAACTTTTTAAATAATCAGCGACGATCCAAAAACGCATGTATTATGGGTTCTTGAGTTCGTCTAAGTCGATTTAGGCATGTCCGTCTGTCTGCCTGTTGAAAACGCGCTTACTTCCGAAAGATTTAAGAGAAGAGAACAGTTTTGGTGTCAAGTTGCTTCTGGATACCCCAAGCAGTTTGGAATTTACATCCATCACGATAAGTTTAGCAGGAAAAAGTTATGAATCGAAATGTAAAAAAAATTAAACATTAATTTGTGACAAAATTAATCTTTCCTTAAAAAAACTTTGCACAAACTCGTTCTTTATGACTAGAAACCATACTACTAATTTTCAGAAAGATCGGTCCATAATTTATCATGGGGCCCCATATAAAACCCAATTTCGGAAAACACGTTACTACACCTAAGAGCTTGTCGAAGAAAACTATTGTAGTAAAATTTGGATTGCCATATTTACTTTTGGAATACGTCTTAAACCGCAACAAGTTTTATTACTGTGAGGACAGTTTTTATTACGATACGTTCATAACTTATAGATTCCATATAAATCACACTTTTTAAATATTCTAACACTCGATGAAGGGTATCATAGATTCGGCTAAGCCAAAAATACCACTTAACATGTTTTTTTTAATGAATTGTATTTAGAAAACGTTAGTTGTTTTTTATTAAACAAAATTAAACACAGCTGTTTAGTTCTTTTCAAAGTGACAAGAACCGTCTTAAAATAAGTAACTTTGTTTTGTCATACGCATATTTGTTAAGACTCTCTAACAAAACTTTATTAAAAACAATAACTATCCTCGCTCTTACTGTTGCGAGATTTACATAATAATAATAATTCCAACACAGCGTTTACATTCGACAGTAATGGCAAGCCAGTGAGAAAATACATATTACTCGCCAATAAAATTACTATATGTCTTCGTGGCGTAGGCGTCCATACATTAATTCAGACAATTCGGTTTTAAGAAAGTGTCAAACGTGTTTTATATGACCCAAACAAATCAAAAAATAGCGTAAAAGAACTATATTGTGTGAACATAGATAACACTTAACTAAAACATAAAAAGCAGAATATATTTATTATTTTTTACTTTTTTGATTTTAAAATTACATACTGTCAGCAAATGTCAAAACACTGTCCAGTTTGACAGATAGAAAAGTGAACATATATTGGTGAAACAGTTTGCATTTATTGCTACTTTCTTGCCAGCACTGGCAAATGTAAACGCTGTGTTACTCTGCGAACCGCTTAGATCAGCATCTTTGATAATTTGTGACCGAATTGGTTTTATAAACCAAATAAAAACATTGCCTGTTCTAGAGGCTATATGTACATTTATTTAAATTAAGTCAACAGTCTCTAAAAAAAAAAAAATGTTTTCCTAATGGTGCAACCTTCAAGACATCATCCGTTTGATTGCAGGCATAAGATGACTAACCGAGAGGTACTTTGTAGGCAACAAGAGCTGCTAAGGACGACTATCTTTCACCTTTTTTAATAAATTTTCCCTTGGTTAGATAAATTATCTCTTTCTCTTAACTTTTCTGTACTTTAAAGGTATTCAAAATTGGCCACATCGGGAAAATCGAGAAAATATTCGCTTTTACTGTTTTGTATGTGGGGGTTTTTTTTGAGAGTTAAATTAAATTAAAATTCAATATTTCAAAAAAATTATTAAAAAATTCGTTCATTTAAAATGAAATGTAAAAAAGCAGATTTTAAATAAATTTTCATTTTTAATAATCATTTTTCGTTTAAATTTACCTACATTATTTTTTGAGTGTACAAAACAAAAAATACTTTTTTTTTAAAAAGAACGCAACATGTTTTTAACAAATAATTAAACTGTATTTTTGTAGTTCTGAAATAATTTCCAAATTTTTGCTATAAGTAAATACTGAACGCCATTGCAAAGAAATTTAATCAAATTTTAGAGTTCGTTAAATTTGTTGTAACATTTTGAAAGAAAAACTGATTTAAGAAAATGAAAATTAAAACAATTTTTGTGTTGTTTGGGCTTATCTTAGCTATGGCTTTGGTTCAAGGAAGTAGGTCAGCTCGAAGAAACAAAAGTATCGGCTAATCAAAAAAATATACCAGTTATGCTGCTGCAAGGACGAAACAAAATAACGAGATAAAAGGATGATATTTGTAGTTACAAACATGTAAATAAGTACAAAATGTAAATGTTTAATAGAAATAAAATTTAATTACTTGTAACATTTCATTTAGACAATATGCCAAACAATTTATCAAAACTGAATATTAAAACGCAAAATCCTAACTGACAACATGAATGCCATGCATGCTTAAATTTTAAAAAGCTTTTCAGAAATATGGATGTTTCTAGTGATTTCAATTGTTAACTGAATAATTTTAAGAAACTCAATTATTGAATTTATTATTGAGATAACTGAGAATTTTTTTAAATTGCAAAAAAAAAAACCTAAAACCCTCCACCGAGAGTAAAAGTATTTGTGGCTTTATATAAAACTTATAATTTATACTGTGTGTAATTTTTTAAGTCATGGCAAGATAACCATATACGGACAATAAATCGCCATAAAGGACCAAAAAAAAAGACCCGTGTCTCCCAGTTTTGCCGAAAGTCATGCACTTTTTTTTATGGGCCCTTAAAGATTTAGGGCCTTGGGGCCTTTTTTGCAAAAAAGTGATCATTTTCTCAGGCTCATATCTTGCAAACCGTTCGGAATTTTGATTAACCCCCTGGGACAAAGTTGTAGCTCTTGCCATAGAGAACAAAAAATGTGAACATATAAAATCAAAAAAACTTCATCTTCAAGATCAAAATCGCAAAAAACTTTAAAAAATTCGATTTTTTTTACCTTTTTTCCCCCTGTTCAGGTCCATAGGTAGCAAACCGTTCAAAATTCAAAATTCAAGAATACAATCAACCACAAAAATGTACCTAAGAACACGTGTGTGAAGATAAATATGAAAAGTTAAATTCGTTTTTAAAAAATATCGCATGCGATAAAAAATATTTTAAAAAAATATCGCATGCGTATTATAAAGAAAATACGAATATTTACGCGAAATTTTGCAATTTTTATTAAAAATAAATAATTTTTATTTAATATTTAACAATAATAAGATATTTTATTAGTCTTTTAATATTAAAATGTATGATTTTTCAAAAAATACGACTTAGAGTGAAATTCTCATGAAAGTGCTGTGTGAGGGATATGGCCACTGTGTCCAAACCCTTCGACCTCAGGGAATCAAACATAATGGAAAATGAAGCTTATGGATAGGGCTATAATAACCTATAACCACTTTTTCCGAATTGTATTTGTGAAAATTTTTATACATTTTTGAAAATTTGACTTAGAGTGAAATTCTCATGAAAGTGCTGTGTGAGGGATATGGCCACTGTGTCCAAACCCTTCGACCTGTTTGTTTCCCTGAGGTCGAAGGGTTTGGACACAGTGGCCATATCCCTCACACAGCACTTTCATGAGAATTTCACTCTAAGTCAAATTTTCAAAAATGTATAAAAATTTTCAAAAACCTCAGGGAAACAAACAGGTCGAAGGGTTTGGACACAGTGGCCATATCCCTCACACAGCACTTTCATGAGAATTTCACTCTAAGTCAAATTTTCAAAAATGTATAAAAATTTTCACAAATACAATTCGGAAAAAGTGGTTATAGGTTATTATAGCCCTATCCATAAGCTTCATTTTCCATTATGTTTGATTCCCTGAGGTCGAAGGGTTTGGACACAGTGGCCATATCCCTCACACAGCACTTTCATGAGAATTTCACTCTAAGTCGTATTTTTTGAAAAATCATACATTTTAATATTAAAAGACTAATAAAATATCTTATTATTGTTAAATATTAAATAAAAATTATTTATTTTTAATAAAAATTGCAAAATTTCGCGTAAATATTCGTATTTTCTTTATAATACGCATGCGATATTTTTTTAAAATATTTTTTATCGCATGCGATATTCTTTAAAAACGAATTTAACTTTTCATATTTATCTTCACACACGTCCTAAGAACTAAATAAACAATTTTCTAGAGCATATAAACTTCCTAGGAATGATTCTTAACACCGTTTAGGTAGCGCTTAGGTAGCCGCAAAAGTAATGGTAACGTTTTTGTATTTATTATTCACATGCTTATCTTATTCAGGTGACTTGGCAAACTATCTCCAGGAAACAACTTTGTACCTGGCCGAACAAGACACTAGCATGAATTGTCTGCATAATCACAGTGCTATTAAAAACGTGTTTTTGAAATACAATACTCCTTTGCCTTCGTCTGCTCCTGTAGCAAGATTGTTTTCTTTCCCTGGGATTGTGAATCGTTCCAGAAGACAAAAACTCAGTGATACAAATTTTGAAATGCTTGTATTAAGAAAAGCCAATAATATATAAAATCATTTATCTTTATTCAACAAATTTTCAAATTTACAAATATTTCTTGTGCTAAACCTGTAAAGCTATGAGCTTGTCAAAAAAAAAACCCCCCGAATCGTGACTCAATTTTCAGTAATCAGTAAAATTTACTGAATACTGAAAAGAATTAAGAAGGAAAAAACGGGTGGCAAAGTTAATGTTTTTATATCAATCAACACAGTAGGGATGGGCAAGTTGAAAAAATATATCGATATATATCGAATCGATATTTTTTTAGAGTATCGATATTTATTATTTCAAAAATATCGATATATCGAACGTATTTTGCTGAAACTATTACCAAATAAAAAAATTCAGAATACCTTTGTACAAACATATTTATGAATAAACATATTATATGTAATTACATTGTTATTTTTTATTGTTTCATTTTATTTAACAAAAATTAATAAAAACAAACAAATTTAATCAAAACAAAAAATTCAATTACAACAAAAACAAAAGGGAAGAATACAGAAAAACCATATGAAATAAAAAAAAAAATTAAATTACGATAAATTTAAATGAAAGCAAATAAGTCATGGAAGTACCAACTTTCCTTAAAATTCAAATTGCACCCCAAAAGTACCAACTGGTTTTAGTCAAACCAGTAATCATCATATATGGACATCAGGAGCACTCTCTGTTTTATGTGCTCTCCAGTCAATCTGCTTCTTGTATCCGGCTCTGCTTCTTATAAATGCCAATTATTTTAGATCTTCATATTTGTTTAAAAAACATATGATGCATGCAATGATTCCAATTCTTAAAAAAACATATTGTTTGAAAAACGGCTAAAATTTTGAGTTCTTAATGAAGACTGACTTTAAAAAATATCGAATTCGATAGTCGTATTTCAATATCGATACATCGATACATCGGTATTTAAAATATCGGCGATATATATCGATTATATTTTTTTTAAATAACGATATTTTGATATGTCGATATTTTTTGCCCATTCCTACAACACAGGTGGTAATTTCGTGTAATTTCTACAGTATTGATCTTAGACCCTATAAAGTATATTTATTCTGGGTCCTTATGAGAAGAGAAGTTGATTTACCGATGTGATGTCCCTCTTCTCTTTTTTTAATTTTTACGTTCAAAAACGATTAAAAAAAAAATATTTACCAGTTTTCGCTTTTTAAATTAAATTTATAATGAAGTTTTTTTTAGTATTGTAAAAATGTATGTATGTATGTATATGTAAAAACTATTTTGTTTTTGTCTAGTTGCTCTGTATTCTGCTGGCAAAATAATGAAGGGTATATAAGATTCGGCACAGCCGACTATAGCAATCTTACTTGTTTAATTAAATATTTAGGAAAAACTTGTTAACAACTTTTCTGCAAAATTAAAATTTTCTAAGTTATGAAACATCGTCAAGTCAGATTTGATGTAAAAATAGAATTTTTCTCAAACTTTGGTGGGCGTGACCGACGGCTTTTTCTTCGACGATCGTCCTAAAATTTTTTTTTGGCGGTGTTTTTTGTGTATACCCACCAAATTGCCGGGTGAGACCTAAAGATATCCAACTTTTGATTTTAACGGTCACCCTAATACACACTATTATTAAGGAAGAGAAAAGCGGAGCGGGTAATTTTAGCTCTAAACCAAAAAATAAAAATAAAATGGTTATTAGTGTTTTGAAAAATGGAAAAAAGTACACAAGTACACATTGAAAAACAAAGCAACCAAAACATCAACTCTACCAATAATTCAAGCTTTCAAACTAATAATAAATATGTTTAAATAATTATTAAAATGATATTTAACATTAATTTCAATTTTGTGCTAAATAAAATGTTTATTGTAGAAGCCAAACGTGCATATACTGCGGCGATTTTAATTTAATAGTCATAAAAATATTTCTTTTATCAGTTTTACTCATCAGTAGGTATATTATTCAACATTAAAGAGTGTTTTTTGCGCACACAAGAGAGAAAAAAAGAATGAGTGCATTGCGATATTCAATTTATGATCTGGGCTGCCAGGTACTTTATTTCTTTGTCCCCATAAAAATAAAAAATAAAACCTTAAAAAGTTGAATTTTTTTTTTGTTTTTTTCTGAATAAATTATAATTTTTTTTTTTTAATAATAAGAACTTCCCAAAAATCCTCGAATAAAAATTTCTAGTAAAAAAATCATTTTATTTTGTTTGTAGCGACTGTTTTCATCAATTTTTTTTTAACATCGCTTTTATGGGCCCCGTAAGGAATTACAAGCAAAACAATGTACTGTTTTTGAAGACGAATGAGCCAATTTATAAGAATTTGGAGCTTGCTCAATCGGTTTTAGTCATCCTTAAAATCAACAACAAATACACATACATATGTATGTATATCA
The DNA here is from genome assembly GCA_949318255.1 of Pollenia labialis. Taxonomy (NCBI): domain Eukaryota; kingdom Metazoa; phylum Arthropoda; class Insecta; order Diptera; family Polleniidae; genus Pollenia; species Pollenia labialis. The sequence continues at coordinate 26,027,519 of OX439141.1, read as the reverse complement.
GTCATTTATTTAATATTTCCATGCATCAGAAGCATAGTTGGGGGTAGTGTACTAAATATTGATTTAAATCAGCAGTGCACTATCACTAAATAAAACTGCAAAGAAATTAGTTTGCACTCTTTTTTTACCAGCTTTAGTGATGATTAACTACCACTTAAATTTTTTTAGTGATATTGCAAATTTTTTCACTATCACTTAACGTAGATTGAATGCAAAAATCTGCACTCAATTCAAATAGTGCAAAATTTGGAGTTGCAATCAAAAAAGCTGCATACAAATATTGTGTCACTAAAATTTAAAAAATTTAACGTTGTGTGTGCATGGTTTTTGATTTTTTTGGAGGACATGCATAAGCAAAGAACATTAAACAAAATGAAATATTGTCAATAACTGAATAATTATTGGCTTTAATCATGAAAAAACAAGTTTTTGATTTTAAATTTAGTGCAACAATTTTAGTTGCACTTAAATGAGTGAAGGAAAAAAAGTGGTGATTGCTTTTTTTAAATCAAACTATTTTTTTTTGAGTGCAAAATTTTTTAGCATCACTATCACTCATGCCTAGTGAGGCTTCAAATTTTTAATTCATCACTCAACATCAAAAAAATAATTGCAATATTTTTGCACTATCACTAAATGTGAGTTGAAACTGCAAAATGAGTGCACTACCCCCATCTCTGATCAGAAGTACTTTCCAATAGTCCAGCATTCTTTTTCCCAATCATTATTTTATTGTCTTTTATATTTACTTGTTTTTGGGGAAGACATATTTGCCTGAAAATTGTCTTTAAAATATCAAAAATTGTATGTGTTGTCAACGGTTGTAGATTTCCTTTTTCAATTCTTCTTTTTTAAAAAAACACTCACTCCAGAATAATAACATAAGTTTATTAAGTAAAGAGTAAGATAAAAGTTTTGCTAATTTGTTTTTATAATTTTTTAAACGAAACCAAGAAAAGTAAGCGTAAATAATAAAAAAAGGGAAAATATATGAAATCCCCAAAAAATCCTCGAACTTTTTTTTTTAAATCCCCAATCCCCAAATGACTTTCTTTGTCCTTTTTGCTCGATTGAAATCCCCAACTTTGGGAATTAATCCCCAAGTCTGCCAGCCCTGTTTATGATCGTTGGAACTGCTCAAAAGCGCAAGCAGTAAACCAGCACGAGACTTGTTTTAAATTTTCATCAAATAAATAAACACCATGAACAAAGATTTAATAATAAAAGATGATATAAAGAAACCAAATTGTACTCTTCACAAACAGTACGAGACTTTGACGCCCAAAGAGATAATGCCTCTTGCTTTTTTTGTAATTTGAGATTTTAAAATACATAAGACAGACATACATTTAATAAGCCATAAAATTTAGAATGTTCGAATGCGATACTTGCGTGCATTGATATGTTGTATGTATGTCGTTTAGTCCTTGTTTTCGTAATTTTGTTCAGGAGCCTACTGTGCTGTTGCATCAACTTACTTGGCTTTATAGTAGAATTTGTTGAAAGTCAATATCGAATTAAAACTACACTACTCTTCACTACTCTTCTTTATTAACCAAGTTCTACTACACACAACCCTTAATGTAGGGCAAGGCGAATTCAATTTTCAGGTGGCGTTAAAAGCACAACTAAGCTACTTTTTTTCTTACTTGCAGAGAGAGATGAATGTCAAAAGTTGCTTTTATTTTTGGCATATCGACAAACATAAGCAATAAATAAAACACAATGGCGGAGTTCAGTATTAGGCTTGCAAAAGTGCATATGCAAAATATCGTAGCTCTTTTGCTAAGTCGAACAACAAAATACACAGAGTTTCCGTTAGATTTCATTAAAATGCTACGATATTTTTTGCTCTTTTGCAAGCCTAATACTGAACTCCGCTAATGTTGTGCTTTTGGTGTTGTACTGTCTCAACCGCTTACATGAAATCGCCTTGATGTAGGGAATAAAAGGAAAATTTTAGATTCTTATCTTTTGAATTTATAAGGCAAATAAATTTTATTCAATAAACACAAGCTCTACGACACACATTATATACATTGCCTTTGGGAACGTTGTGGTTGATTTTGTGATCGTCATCATACAGAATTGACTAAATGGCGATTTATCATAATCTTCTGTTTTGTGTCATCATTGTCATTATTATTGTTCTCCATATTGGTGGCATTACATGTATTTGGTAGTGAGAGTTGCTGCATAAACGAGGGTTTTTTTCGTTTCAGTATCCTTTAGTTCTCATGCTTTAGACAGCAAAATGTTTTTGCGGCAGATACAAATTTAAGAAACAATTTAAATTTAAATAAAAAAGTATTAACGGAACGAGTTATAAAATCACAATTGAAAATCACATCATATCCAAAAAGCGCCAATTAAATGCGTTGCATTTGGTGTGACCAGCAGGGTCTAATCTATTTTGAGCTGCTAAATCAGGCAAGCCTTTAACAGTGGGCCAACATAAGCCGAACGGAATTGATTTGTTTGAAGCGTTAGAAGCATGCAGTTTTAGATTTTGTATTTCTTGTGGAAAGCATTCTTTGTTGCAATTGGCGTTATGGGTAAAGTGGTGGTGGCAATTCTCATTGGAGCTTAAAAAAAAATTTTTTGTTTTTATTTCAACGGGTTTATAGATTTAGAGGCTGCCTAAACTTATTTCGATAGGTCTATATGTGTGCATAAACTAAATCGGTCAAGAGCCTTTTTTCTTTTTAAAGTGCGGATTGTTAAAATTAAAAGATGGCAATTGACTGCATGAGAATCCGCGGTAAACCCATTGAAAAGTTTAACTAAATGTTGTACGCTACAAAATATTTTCTAAACAAAAAACACAACACATTTTTTTGTAAACATCCATTAATTGAATTTTGTCCAACTATATTGCTCTTCGGCAACAGCGTTCGGTCATACAGGATCAATACAATACGTCGACCAGCGCCTCCTTACTTTCCCCTACAAAGCCATGACGCAGGGGTCCCAACTTCGAGTTAATGGATTTGAAGGCCAAATTTTGGTTACGTTTCCCCCTAATACTTCAACCGTTCAATGGATCACAGCACCCAGTTGCACACCGAGATACTTCCCCTACCTCCGATTTGTTCATAAGCCACAATCAACACGAACCACGACGAGGGGAATTGAAATTGTAGGTACACAAAGTTTTAGAAACGGAGAAACAAGATAAAAAGCCCAGCTACGCGCGATGCTTATAAACTTCTCATTTATCTCATCAGGGTCTGCAATGCATTGAGTTATATTTTTGTGTTTACCAATACCAATATCACGAAAAGTCTGCCACGTTTTCTTTGTTTCAAGTGAATTAGCAAATTTCTCGGCATAAAAATTTGATTTAGCTTCTCTAGTCTTTGTAGTAACGATCTTTCTAGATGCACGAAAAAGTTCATGATACTAACGGAGATATGAGGTGGTTTAGCGCCCCTGGACCCTATCCTAAGCACTTAAAAGAACCTTAAATAGGCTTTGTCCGTTAGGAGATTCCATTCTTCATTTTGTTGAAGAAATTTTTAAAGTTGAAGAAACATAACCGGGGGTGTGCTGGATATCGAAAACGTAAAACGCTAGAATTTGGAAGTTGATTTTAATACGCTTTTAATCAAATTATCACAATTTTTGTTATAAAATTTTGTTTAATGTAGAAGATTTTGTATAATATTTTTCATAAAATTCTTTTATTACAGAAATCTTATTAAAAAACGTCTTTTAAGATTCTTGCGTTTTACGTTTTCGACTGCCAGCACCCCCCTGGAAAATTTTTAGATTAATAATTTTCGTTATGTGTAGATATTTATGTTTGTGTTATAAACAACTTTGTAATGATCTTTTTAGAATAACTTTGAAAGTTTGAGTTATTATACTCATACATATAATTACTGCCATTGGATAAACAATTCAAGTATGATTGTTTGTCATATAAATACGTTGTATTAATTTCGACATAAATCCAGCCATAAAGCAATTATTTGCATTATTAAAAATGTATTAAAATATTGCTTCTTGCACACAAATTCAGCATCCGTTCGAATTCTCCTTCTTAGCCTTAATCTTATTCACCTTTTCAATAAAAAGTTAAAATATTCATATTTTTTCAGATTTACAAATCACTACAATCTTTATTGTTCTGATTACGTGTTAAAATTTATTGATTATCAAAAAAAAATAAAGTAAAAAAAAAAACCGACGGTTACAATGTCCTGCTGTTTGTAGTACGAGCTTTAAAACGTGTGGTCGTAATGCTCAAACAGAAACTGTTGTCAGCCACTTGTTACACGGAGAAAAAAAATTATTAATATTTCAAGTTAAATAAATTTAGCATCTTATTGAATGTAACAAAGTACAAGGCACATAATTTCTTTGTTTTTAAATACTTCCATTTACAACTTTTCGGAAAAGAAATAAATTTTCTGAAATTAAAATCTCTGCTCACTTTTTCTCTAACTGCATGAAGGTGTATAAAACGTTTAACGTTTATTCCTGCGACCACAAACCAGCCAGCCTTTTGTGTCCATATTGCTGTTCGTTGCATTTGGTTGCTTGTTATTACGCTTATTCTCGTAAATTATCTCATATTTTTGCTTTTGTAGTTCTTTTACTAAAACCAAGAATCTTTTAACTTTCGTTCACAAGTTGTGGATACAACTTTAAAAGTATCTCTGCATTCGTATTTGTTGCATGGGGTTCGAGATTGTTTGCATGTTATCTCATCATTATTGACACCAGTGTTCGAAAATAAACTCTAAATATCGTTCCTTAGTGTTCGGTTCGGTAGATTTGGGGAAAACTCAAACGCTAATAGTGTTTGTGTAGAAATTCATTAAAAAAAATAACGTTTCCCTGTTAGTCATCTTTCAAACACAAAAATAATACTGTTTTTATCAAACTCAATAAAAGATGAGAAAATTTAATTCCGTTCGGGTTTTTTTTAATCCACAAACTTCATTGTGGTCGGTTCGGCTCTTTAATGTTCGTCCCTTTTGGCTGGTAAAAAAAAAAACCAAAAATTTTTTACAAAAACAAAATACACATACGAAAAAAGCAACTAAAAGAAAGCAAAATAATTTTACAAAGACAAAACATATACACAATACACACACAAGCTGTTCGTGGCGCGGTCCTTGCTTAAATTGTTTGTTTGTTCATTTCTTTATCAATGTAAAAAAAGAACATTAAAGAACATTAAAATATAATGTTTGTCTACAGTATCAATACAATTGTTCTGTTTTTTTAACGAAAAAAAGAACATTATATAGTGTTCGGTTCTTTCTTGAAAATAGTTACGAACGGTATTAAGGGTTGTGTTCGTCTACACAATCACTAAAAAAATAGATATCGTTCTTGGGTGGCTCACACACGCTAAATAATGTATGTATGTACTGCTTATTTTCGAACACTGATTGACACATTCCTTTCGTTGTGTGTGAGTGTGTGTGTGTGTTTCAGCTTTATGGATGTCAATACCATTTAAGCTCTGTCCAGCATGAATTTCTGCATAAATTCTCAGTTTGTTATGAAATCAACAGGCATTTACGAAAAATTGGTGCAACAAATTTGATCATTTGTGATACGGTACAAATCATTTAATTGATAAAATGTCATACTTAACGGTCAATATTAAATTATTGTTTTAAACCGTTTAAATTATTTAAAAAAAATTTGAATTTAATTCAGTATATTAAATACAAACATGCAATGTCTTCTAAGAACGACTTAACTAATCATTTATTTTCAGCAATCGAGAAGCTTTTTAAAATATAAGATTAAATACATAATTTTATTTTATTTTGTAATGAGTTTAATATTCTTCATGAATTTATTTGTTTTAATACTTATAAATAAACATTTTATTATAACTATGTATATGAATTTTAAAAATTGGTCATATATAAATGAAATCCCGAAAAATCCCGATCCGTCCCGGGATCCCGTTTTTTTGAATAAAAAATCCCGAATCCCGGGATTCAAAAAACCTGGTCCCATTTGGCATCCCTATAAGTAACTCAATCAATATTTGTTCATCTTGCTACCCCTTATTTGATTACTGATCTTTTGAAAATTTTTAAAGGAAGAGAATACACATGACTTTGTCGGTCATAATGACATATGACCACTTCTAAGACAGATTCAATGTTAGTCAAACAGCTATTTGGAATATAACATTTGTGAATTTGTCTCAATGATTGTCCCTCAATGGACGCTAAAGACTGTCGTCTTTAGACAAATCGAAAAAGTCGAGAAAACTCAAACGATGAGGGGAAAAGTCAAAAACTTCTTGCATAGATCGACTAGGATAATGTCGTAATGAGCGTTTACCTTTTGTTTAAGACTTGTTTTGACAGAGCGAAACAAAAGGGTTAAAAACAAGCAAAGTATGTTAACAAAAAACCGTTAGTACAACGTAAACGAAAAAACAAATCATGTTATCAGATCACGTGTAAAGCATTACGACCTGTTAAGGTAGTAAAACTTGACTTACTGTTGGTTTTTTCTCTTTATCTTTATTTTCATTTAATGTTTCTGTTTTTCCCCTGCAATTTTTCACACAGGAAAAAACAAAACTGGAGTCAAGGAATAATGAATGCAAACGCATACTCTTAGATAGTAAATGCTTAAAGCAAATAAATAATTGTACTGTTGCACTATGGTTCATAACTAAGCTAAATAAAATTGAAAATTATAAGCTGCCTTTAAGTAAATGAGTGAAATTGGTCTCTTATTTCTCCTAGTTTAATACAAATGTCCTCTACTGAAATTAATATTTTGCCACATTTACGTAAAAAAAGCTAAAAATAAAAATCACGGTTTATTTGTTAAGGATGTAACCAGTAGCCCCTAAGGGTTTAGGATAGGCTCTGGTCGGGTTATTGGTGAGGCACCTTCAGACAACATGTGGGGTCATAGATGTAGTATATATTGCAATTATAATATATTTTAAGATCTAATATAAAAAGTACACAATTTCTTACATTCAGCCGTTGCAAAGAACTCTGATGTTGAGAATGTAGTTATTCTCGAAATATGTACGTTCGACCCAAGTTCAATCCCCCGTTCATGCAAGGATAAAAATTATCAATAAATAAAAAGTTTTTTCAAGCTCGAGGCCAATTATTTAAAAAAAATAAATATATTATTAATTAAATTATTTCAATATTAAATGTGGAGATAGTCATAAGCAGAGTTCGAAAAAAAACTGTAAAGTACACAATTAAGTGTAGCATACCGTATTTTGCCATGAACAGCACACATACACATTCGTTACAAGAATTCAAAATAAAAAAAAAACATTTTTCTGTTTGTGACTGTGTGCAGAAACAATATACGGTACACAGCGAGAATGAGCTGACGCACACAAACATTACGATAACGTACATCACACCTTTTAGCGTACATGTACAGTATTTTAGCGTACTTATCTGTTCTTTTTAGTGAACAGGTATTGTACTTTTAACGTGCGTGTGCCGTATTTTTTTTAAAGCAAAGCTAATTTTAAAAATCAAAAAAGAGCCAAAAGTATGATTTTGAGGTGAGCAGGTAACAGGAGTGCAGAAATATAAGAAACATGCAAAAGTGTAGTAGCTCGCCAAACAGCGAAGAATGCACATGTGCGTGGCTGTTTTTAACTTTGTACAAATACAGTGTGTAAGATAAATGGTAATAGAAGGAATTAAAAACATCTTTTATGATAAACAATGTCTTTTCTTATGTCCACAGTTTTTTATATTAATAAACATTAAAATGACATAGGGAAAATGTTATTAAGAGGCATTATGATTATTTTAATAGCTTAATGACTGAGTGCACTGATAAGAAAAAAAAGTTTTTAATTAAAAAGATTTTTTGGCATGGTTAACAGGCGAAAAAAATTATAAAAATAAATCTGATTTAATTAAAAACAAACAAATTTTATAACCAAAACTATTTCTTGTGATTATATATATATTAATACAAATTTGGGTTGGGTTTTGCCTATCACTGTACATTCTTTTGCAAAACATTTTTGTGCATCAATGCATCAGAGAAAAAAATGTTGTAAGTAATGATCAGCGTTGTCAACTTGGTGCGTTTCGCACCATTTTGGGTGCTTTTTAAATTTTTTGTGCGAAAAATACATGGCAACAAAGTGAAGACAAAAATTTATCGTTAAGCAGTCATAATTTGTTAGTGAACTACAATTGTCTTTAAGAGATGTAATGAAATTTAATAGATGTATATCGGTAACCAATATCGGTAGCTAACAACACAAAAAAGTTCTTGTTAAAAATAACGATATTATGTGTAAACAAAAAAAAGCCATTGTCAAATATGGTCCGATTCCAAAAAAAAATAGGATTCAACCTTGTAACAATTAACACATATATCCCAAATTAGATTAAATTTTTTCCAAAATTGCGAAAGTATAGACTTTGCGCACAAGGTTAACTTGGGAAGACAGACCTCATTAGATCGACTCTTAAATTGATTCTGAGTCAATCGGTATACTAAACTAGAACCCTTTTTAAATATAATTCACATACATAGTAGTACAAACTCGTAATATCCTCTTCACGTACAGTATGGGTTTAGAAAGTAAGAGCAATATGTTGTGCTGGAGTGGATCGGTTTTATGACAGTTGAATGTGATGCCATTTGGATTTTGCAATGCTCCAGCTTAATTCGAGCGTTTAATGGAGCAGGTGCCAAAATTTCTTCACTAAAAGAAAAGCTTGGTGCACTTTGACGACATTATTGTCAATTGATGAGCACCTGAAAAACTTGGAAGTGTTGAAACGTATATCCACAGAAGGACTTCCAAAATTAAGTAAAGTACCAGGGATATCACCTAACCTCCAATTTCAACAGATAAACATAAAATAATAGCTGTAATGAATTGCCCCCGTCCGAAAAATCTGCATGAATTGCGCAGATTTCTAGGCTTATGTGGATACAAGTGATGTTACGAATATTTGTATTCGTATTCGAAATGCCGAATATTCGCCTGCTTTACTTTATTCGTATTCTCCAAATTCAAGGGAATATTTTGCGAATATTTTGTTAATGCATTCCAAAGAAGAAAAAATACAAAAGTGTAAAAAATACATAAAATTAAACAAAAAGTATTGATTTTATTAGAAAAGATTTTTGTCCTTAACACAAAAAAATCTTCGTTTAGAAAAGTAAAACACAAACAAACATACATTAGAAGTTTGTGCCGGTACAAAACTATTTTATGAAAATTACTCAAGTTTTAAATTTAACTTTTCCAGATTTATTATCCTTTGAAGCAATGTGCTAATTATCGTTAGAAAATTATCGACAAGTGGATTTAAAATTAAGTCAATTTAGTGACAGTTTTTTACAATTTATTTTTTACAACGCAAATAGAAGATTTTTTTTCAATTACATTTTTAATATCGAGTGGCGTTTTAGTTCAGATTGGATATTCGTATTCGCTGAATATTGGTGCAGATATTCGTATTCGCAAATATTAAAAATTTATATTCGTGCCATCACTAGTACAAATCAATACAAACAAATTTGTTAGGTTTTTTTATTTTTGTTAAGTTTTATATTTTTTTCCTAAAACCCTGAACTGTAAAATACTGCTTTTTTATAATATTTTTTAATACAAAAATATTTTACTTTTAATTTAAAATTAATCCAATAAACATTTTAAATTAAAAAGAAAGACTAAACTTGGTGCGTTTCTATTTTTAAATTGCGCGTTTTCTTCACCATTTTGGTGCGTTTTGAAATTTCAAAGTTGACAACGCTGGTAATGATCAGTTGAATAGAGTGTGCGTATACATAAATATGTTAATTGTTTGTGCACATTTTTAAGTGGTAATCAGGGTTGCCGAACTTGGCATTTTCGTTTGGTAGGATGGTAGGCTAAACCTAATTTTGGTCGGTTTGAGAAAATTTACTTTTTCATTTTATAAATTGACTTGTTAAATGTGGTAGGCAATAGAAAATATAATATCTATTAAAAAAACAGAAGATATTCTTGATTGTTGGTGAAATTTCGGTTGTGCCAATGAAGAAATGAAAATAAAAAAATTTCAACAACAAAAAATATTCCTTTAAAAAAATTATTGAATTGGCAACAATCGGCGCTAACGCCATGGCGAGTAAAATAAGTGGACTAAAAAAATTACGTAGCAATGAATTTGTTTTATTTAAGTCCGCTCTCTCAACCTTTGTTCATGTTACGCATGTAAAATGCTGGGGAAAATATAGAGGTTCTTTGTTGTAATATTAACAGTTTTTTCCCTATAGCCCTTAAAGAATTACTGAACTAAAAGAATTTCAGGAATACTGTTGGGTACCACTTCATAAGAAATTAGGTGATTCTTATACAAAACGCCTATCTTTAGAGGTTGTTATTGCAAGAATTACTGAACAGTGGGATGCTTTGGTTGTGTATCATGTTTTTACGAAGTCAATGGTATAAGAGCTGTAGAACTCTCAGAAAATATGTCTTAAAAAGTCAAATGCCATTTTTTATTTGTGTCATATACAAGTATATTGCGATTCTGACTTGAAATCGAATAATAGCCACTCTCTAAATCGCAATCGCAAGAAGTTAGCCTACTTCAAAAACTATGAAAGATCGGAAGCAAAACGCATAAGTTTTCGAACACCATGAAATAATTCTAGCGTCTTGCGGCTTCAAATCGCGCGATTGTTAGAAAATGGCCGATATACTCATCATAATTAATAATCTTAATAAAGATTATCAACCAGATGGATATCGTTTGTCAAATTTATAATCATGTTTAAAGTCCAATTTTTTTTACAAATTTTAATTAAATTCGATAAAAAATAATCATATTGATGTCTTTAACATTTTTATTGACACAGAAGTTAAAAAAGAAATGCATATGTACTTAAATTTAAAATTGGAATGTACTGGAAATCGAAAACGTAAAACGCAACAGTCGTTTTTAACTAAGATTTCTTTAATAAAAAAATTGTATGACAAATTTTATGCAAATATTTGTCTATTAAACAGAATTTTATAACAAACATTATAAAAATTGCATTTAAAGTGTATTAAAAAGAACTCCCAAATTCTTGCGTTTTGCGTTTTCGAATACCAGCACACCCCTGCTAGATTTGACTTTAAGTATGAAGAAATTTAAATGTTACAAATAATTACTCTTTTTAAGTTATTGTCTAATCAAGATTTGCCTATTTATATAGTCAAATATCTACAATTTTCCAATATTGTGGATTCTTTCCTTAACAGAAATTAACCTTTTAGGAGACTTAGGCAATGATATATTTTCGAATTATGTGAATTCCATTAAAAGCGGATTCAAATAAAAATATTTTACGATCATGCCAACTTTGCCTTTAATTCACTTTGGTCCCGCATAATTCCGCATCTGTCGAATGCAAGTTTTCACCACTTTTTTTTAATCAAAACAATGTTGTGAAATAAACTCGATATAAGAACAGTTAACGGCATAATGCTCTGGTTAAATAATGATGCACGCTACATGTGGTCAGCAAAAAGGGATCTTTCTTAAAAGAAAAAATTGTACATATACATATCGTCATCTTAAAGACCTAATAACCTTTCTGCAAAAATTTCAAAATTGAGTTTTTAATGGATTTTTATTCCCTATATCATAACGCATATGTGTGCAAAATTTTGAACATGTAATATTACAAATGACAAAGTTTTTGTAACTAGAGGACCGTTACGCACAAAAAAGAGAAAAATAGATCATCAAAAATCACGATAAAAGTTTAATTTTGTGGCATAGTGTAATTTAAACAAACATTTAGTACTGATTTTTTGCTTAAATCAGTAAAAGAAACTACTATATAATATATATATATAATATTCATGTGTATAAAGAAATTTTTATTTATTCATGCTCATTAGTACTGCAGATAGGTTTTTTTTGGTTTCAGATAATAAGCTGTGATTAGAAAAACAAAATTTTCTCAACCGATATATATTACTGGTTTCATTTTAATCAAAACGTGTAATTTTCGTTTCAATATCGTTAATAGTTCAAATTTTATAACGTTTTATCCCTCTCCCGTAAACTTTTGAAAACTGCAGATAGGTTATTTCGTTTTTTAGGTGACGATATGTAAATCCAAATTGTAATTAATTTTTTATTGGTATTATTGCATATGTTCAATGAACAGCTCTAGTTTATAAGCGTTATTAAATTAATTTTTATATGCGTTTTTTTGTTACTTATTGGTTTTATTATAAATTGCATATTGCAAAAAAAAATATCCAATAAAAGTTATGCTTTACTTCAAAAATATACATATGTAAATTTTTAAATAATTGAAAAGATTGGTCGGCTTCAAAGGTTTTTAGTATAGGTTTTTGTTGGATAAAAACTTTTTAAACGGCAACCCTGGTGGTAAATTGAACGTCGAAAATTGTTGTTGTGCTATACATTATTCGAGTTTTTTTGAAGAAAAAAAAATATTTTAACACTCATAAAATTATTACAGTAATTGATTGTGGTTTATAAAAAAATAAATTTTTCGTACTATTAAAATTGAATACAAATTTAGTTAGTTTTTAAATAACTTCGTTTTATACATTTATGCTTGTTATTCAAAAAACAAATTAGCAAAAAAAAATAAAGTTTATCCGTACATATTATGTTATGTGGTTTGATTTTTTGTCGTTTAAAATATATTTTTAAAAAGCAGCAACTACCTATAATATTTAACGGAATATGCTGTTTAATGAATAAAAATTTAAAAATTAATGTAAAATTCATTTATTTCAAAATATTAGTTCAACCTGCTTTTGATGCTTTGGAAATAAATGTTAATGAGCATAACGTAGCTGAAAGAATAATAGCATTTTCTAAACAAGTAAAACTAGATATAATGGATGATTTAAAAGACAAAATGATTTCTTTAAAGATTGATGCAGCAACAAGACAAGACTTAAGTGTTCTCGGTATTAATGTGCAATATATAAAAAATGCGTCTATACAAATTAAAACACTGGCAATAAAAGAACTCAAATTAAGTCACACTAGTGAATACCTTAAAACCATCATATTAGAAGTTCTAAAAGAATAAAGCAGACTCAATACTTTCTGATATAGAAAATAACTTTATGTTGTATGAGCGAGAAACGAGATTGCCTTTAAATTCTAACATCTTAGAATATTGGTCCAAATGTAATAATTCTTTGTCGAAGATAGCTGAAATAATTTTGGCAGTACCATCCACACAAGTCAGCGTTGAACGAATTTTCTCATCCTTAAAATACATACTATCCGACCAGCGCAATAGGTTATCAGCTTTAAACGTGGAACATATATTAATGGTAAAATCAAACGGAGTTTTTACTTATGAAAATTAACAAAATTTAATGAAATAACAATAAAATAGATCTGTGATAAGTTATTCATTATTTGCTTGTATCTATTGCCTTGAGAAAAAATAATACATTTTTTATTACAAAGAATAAATTTTTATCATAGGTACTTAAAACGTTAATATTGTTTTATTTTTGGCTTGACATTTCTAAATTTGTAAGTTTAAAGATATTCGCTGAATAGTTATGCGTGAAATAACTATATTTTTATTAAATTAAAAACGAATGAAATAATCCACAATCAATTATCGTAAAAATTTTATGAGTGTAAGAATAATTTTTTTTTCTTCAAATAAACTCGAATAACGTAAAGCACAACAACAATTTTCGACGTTTCATTTGCCACTTACAAATGTGCACAAACAATTGCACACATACACATTTTAAGACTTTCTTAGAGGTAAAAGTCTGAACAGCTTCTTATGCTGGCCTTATTAAAGGCCTAATTTGACATCTTTTATTCAATTACCATTCTGATCAAGGGGAATTGACTAGAAGGTGGGTCAAGTCAACATATGGTTATTTTTTTCTGTGGTATAGTTGTCAAAGTTTGTATACAAACTACAGTTTTTATGTAAACAACCCTTTTTTTACTAGTAATATTTTTGACAATCGGACCACAGACAATATTCCAAATTACCTTCTTTGAGAAGGGAGGAGAGAAGTACTAAGATATTTAGTTTTTAGCCCGTTATAAAATTAAAATTATATAAGAAACAGACCAAAACAGAATACAGAACGGTTAAATGAAAAAAGAATACGTCATTTTAGTTGAGTTTAATACGTTAAAAATAAGCTGTTTAAGTACTGCTAAAAAAAGTTTAAAAATTAAAAAATAAAAGCACAATCAATACTTAATTGTTTTCTGATTTTTAGTTTAAAAAACATTTTTCCCTTAAAACCATCTATTAATTATGTATAAAATATAATAAATACCCATTAAAAGTGCACAATTAAATTTCTATAATAAAGGGGTTTGGCCCCTTTTTGGAAGGTTTTTTTAAATTTTGGCACAAAGTAAAAATTTTTATATCTCATGAATGGTTTTTAGAGCCAATAACTTGATTCCCTTTTAACATAAATTTTTAAAAGACTCTTTAAGATTACCTTTATTCTAAGGCCCTTTGAAAACCATTCTCATATCATTAAAGCGTTCTAAAAGACATTAATTAAAATGAATTTCAGAATCTCGGGGGTATCGCAAACTAGTATCAATATACTTAAACAGTGTTTTAATAGAGTTGCACGATATACTATGTATCTTTGGAATAACATATAGATCACACACTCATATGACTTCGTATACTATAAAACTATTGAAATGTGATTTTAAAATTTCATTAATATGAGAATATTATTACAATTTTATTAGATTTTTAAATTAGGGAACCCTTCGTATCTTATGGAAAAATTTGGTTTCGGGCACTCCACTAGAACTAGTTTAATGATCATACCTAGACATTCCACTCAAATTATGAGTAGGTAATTTACTGTCAGAGTCTCAAGACTGTGGAATTCCGTCATACCTTGTAGTGAGCGCACATTCTCTAATTCTATATCAATGTTTAAGAAAATGTTATTAGAAAATCTGTAGCAAGTAAGAAGTTGACTGTATAAAGTTGCCACAAGTCCTTTTATCGTTTTCAACATTTGTGCAATAGGGGCGGTATTAAAAATAGTTATACATTATTTAAGAAATAAGAAGAAATATGTAATATTTGCCATACGATTAAGCTGGATTAATTTGGCCGACAGGGCTTGCAATCCATACCAAATGAATAAAAAAATAAATGAAATAAATAAATAAATAATAGAATTAAGTCAGAGTGGAAGGCCTACCCTGCAATGACAACATGTGTAAAAAAGCTATGAAAATGCAATGGAGCGAGCCGGCCTTGTACATCCAAAATAAAGAACTGAGGCCTTCTAAAAGGCATCTGTATGCCCTGTTTTTCCCGCTGGGTATACATACATATTTACATAATGCGCATACTCTTAACACTTTACAACTGTACATTACTTACAATTTTCTTTTCTTTACTGCATAAAGTATTAGTACACTTTTGCATGTTTCTTATATTCCTGCACTCCTGTTATACAACTCGCCAGCAAATCAACTTTGGCTTTTTTTATTTTTTCCTTTGGATCATCTTCCTTTAAAAAAAGGAGTACATAAAAAGTTACAGCTTACATACAATAAAAAATATGGTACACGCACGTTAAAAGTACAGTACGTGCACATTAAAAAGGTACAGATAAGTACGCTAAAAATACTGTACATGTACGTTAAAATAAGTAATGTACGTTATCTTGGTGTTTGTGTGCGTCAGCTCACACTCGCTGTGTACCGTATATGTTTGTGTAGACATTAACAAACACAAAAATAAAATTAAGAGTTTGTGTGTTAGAAAAATACGTTACGATACTGTTCAGTTTTTTTTCGAACCCTGGTCATAAGTCTCTTGCAAATATACATGTAACTCATTCCTTGATAATGATATCCGATGGATATCGAAATATTGGAAAAAATAATTTAATAAGTCCCAGCAAACACAGAAATACACCATATGTATTGCCAGGATGAAAAATATTATTGCGGCAATAATCGATTTCGATAGCAATAACCCTAAGCAATACGAAAACGATTCTTCTAGATGATAAACTAGCAATATTGCCAGATAACCGCTAATGAGAAAATATAAAGATATCGCCAAAATATCATTAGGATGATAAAAAGAAGAGTTTGCATTTTAAAAATATTCATTTATCAATTTTTGATATTCTTTAATTAGGCTCGAGTTCTTCAAATTTAACTTTCATTAAATTATTTTCACTGAGGGAAGGAATTTAACAACTTGGAATTTTTTATTAAAATTTATTGATAATTTTTCCTGGCTGAGCTGGGATTCGAACCCGGGTTGATCTTTACATGTTTCAAGAAACACCACTTTCTATCGTCAGAAGATCTTTGTGTTCCACCCACTGCACCACTGCGGTGCCCGTTAGCCAACATTCAAACATCAATCTTTAGCCAGTAGTACTGGTGGTTCGAAATTTGCTGTTATTATCACTTTAATTTCAAATTACATACATGTTGCCTCCTTTTTCCTCTGTTTCTTCGTATTCTTTCTGTCAAGACTTTGTCTTGAAAACCTGAATACATTTGTTTATTATGTTTTCTTGTCCACTTTCGTCGACATTTTCATTTGTACAAATTAAAGTACAAATGTAAACATTAGAGCTTGTGCCATAGCCATTTCCAAGAACAATTTTGATTTTCAGTTGAACTGTTTATTTTAAATTTTTGATATTCTTTAATTAGGCTCGAGTTCATCAAATTTAACTTTCATTAAATTATTTTCACTGAGGGAAGGAATTTAACAACTTCATTTATGTAAAAATAAAAACAGCTTTTTATTTAAAATTAAATTTTTAGTTAGATACATAAATATAAATAACACTTACAAAAAAAAATATTTTATAATTAAATTAAGTAAACTGAAATAATTATGTAGTTTCCACCATATCACCCAACTCCTTTAAAATTGCATCCATTATGAGTGTTGCGTAATATCTTGATTAAGTTAAAAAGGAAAAAGATTAATATTTAACAGATTTATTTTATTTATATATTTACCTTCTGCAGAATTTTTTAGATTTATTAAATTTTATTTTTTCATTTATGACGCACAAATATGTTATAATTTTTTTCTGTCTAGAAAATGAAAAATTACTTTGATTATTTTCATTTAGATGACAATTTGGGGATATTGCTAAGCTATTGCCTTAGGGGATATCTTCCATTTGTTTGCAGGGATAATATATTTATTTTTTAAAAATAATTGGCCTCGAGCTCGAAAAAACTTTTTATTTTAATTAAAAATAGGTCGGCAAAATAATAAGATTTAATTTAATTATCAATAAATTTTCATAAATTTCATGTTGTAAAATTCCTTACTTCATTAAAAAAATTTAATGAAAATCCAATTAAAAATAAAAATCAAAATTTGGTTAAAAACCCATAAACATAGAAAAAACTACATTCATGTTTTAAATAAAACTTTTAAAAATATCTACAACAAATTGTTTTATTTCTTCGTCTGTGCCGAACTTTCAATATTTCAGAAGTGGGCTTTTTATGGGATCTGTAAATTAAACAGTGCAACAAAATTCGGGTCATCGCTGCCGGCCTTAATACTCGCAACCCGAAATGAAGCTAGACTATTGTTAGAGCAAATCTGCCAAAGGGTTTTGAAAAGTTGGCTCGGGTTCCCGAAATATCGGCTCCTAAAGTTTTTGAATTTTTTTTTGAAAACGCGTTTGTTTCGAAATGAACTTCTGAGTTAAAATACTTTTTCAAATGTCTTCAGTAGAATTTTATGGCGATTTTTTGCTTAGAATATATTAACCCCCTAACACACAAAACTATACTAACACGGCACTTTAGCGGGTTAAAATGTTCGACGAATATTTTCTGTATCAATTTTCACTAGGGTTCCTCTAAGACCAAAAAGCTAAAATACTATTTCAGATGTCTTCAGTGGAATTGTATGGCGATTCTTTGCTTATAGTATATTAACCCTTTAACACTCATTTTAAGGGGTAATTTTGTCCTTTTTTAACTTCCAGCCAAAAGTGTACTAAAACGGCCCTTTAAGGGGCTAAAATGTTCGACGAATATTGTCTGCATCAATTTTCACCAGAGGTCTTCTAAGACCAAAAAATTGTGCAATGTATGTAAAACGGATTTTCAAAATTCCGGGCTTTGAAATTTTTGAATTTTTCGAAAAAAGGACTTTAAAGACTTTAAGGACTTTATGGTGTCTAAGAAGAATATAAAAAAGTTCCACTCGGAATGACAAACTTTGAAACACCTCATTCACCACTAGAGGTGGTAAGTTGCAAATCAAACAAACAAATCGATAATTATTTCTATAAGAATCGTCATTCTGTTACAATTTCTGGTTATTGGTGAATAAAAAAAAATAATTTAATTTTCCAATTAAAATTTCAATTTGTTTCGTTGCGGGATTAAACATATTTGCCTCATTGATTTTAATATTAAATTGAATTGCAGACATGATTTATTCATTCAATTGTCCGTGGTTTTGTTTCATCAAGTCGATTTTTAAATTGTAGATAAGTTCAACAAATTTACCAACCACAATATTTGTTCTTCAATCATCATATTGAAGTTTATGCTGGTCTTATTTCTTTATCAGGATTTCCAATAAAATTAAATTTGCATAAACATACAAACATCAGAAGCAGCACCTAGAAAAGCTTTTCGTAAGGTTTTCCGCTCTGCTGTCAATCTCTCATTTTGAACTTCTATGACTTCTTAAAATATATTGTTTTTTTTCTGTTTTTGTTGGAGTTTTAGGTGTTTGCCAAGTGCCACAGTATTTCAATTCAATGAATGAAATTTATCCGGGCGAATTACACAGACATCGTAAGTATTGTAACTCAAGGTTGGTTTCAATTATATCACTGTCTATAGTGGAACTACATTTATTTCTACATGTGGTTAACTATATTTGTCACTGGCTTGCTATGGTAGTCATCCCAGTTGGCCACGTCTTTAAGACATGAAAAATAGGCAAAAAAAAAAAAGCTAACAACTTTTCGTAGTTTAATGCCATTTATCGAAAGTTATTTTAAAAAGTAATAAATATAACGATGCAACCATCAAGCTTACGAATTTATTCAAATGTTTTTTTTTTAAGTTTATAATGAAACTGCAAACAAAATGAAATTTCTTAGTTTAAGTGGACATAAAGTTATAAATTGGGCTCAATTGAAAAAATTATGCTGAGCATCGGTACGCCTAATAGCCTTTTCGCACTTGTCAACATTTAACATCTAACATTAATTTTTGAAGATGTTGAAATTTTCCCATAAGAAATACATTGGGCTAAAAATCAAAATTTTTCAACATCTTTAGAAAATGTTCCGATATCATTGTATTCCATTCCACATCTTCCGATTATTTTAGTGTAGAAAAGTGGCAATAAATTCTATTTTATTATTATTGTGGCATCACTGACAAAATGGCATTTGGGTTGAAAGCAGCGTTACCATTTCTCATGATTTTCCTTTTTTGCAAGCCTTATGTTACTTGATTTTTTTTTATTACTAAACAAAATGAGTTCTCAATACATTTTGGTGTTGTCTTTTAAAATTTTGGCACTTTTGTAGAAAAAAAGTATTTAAAAAAAATAAAAGTTTTTTTTTCAGAAATGGTGACATTTTTTATTGATGGTAGATGTTACATATTTCAAGTCTGAACGCGTATTTCAGATTTTCTACATCTTCCATGCGTTCCTCCGAAATCGATGCAAGTGTACAAAGGGTATAAAGCTAAAGGTCCACACTATGCGTTTATGCGTCTATCCTTTTTATGCATCTGACAAAAAAGTTGAATCAGCATAATTGTTTGTGGCAAGTTAAGGTCCAACCATAATGTGCGTAAGTTGGCTTCACCAAATGTGCGAATACATACATGTAAATCATGTGAGGCATACCATATTGAAATTAAGGAAATATTTTGTTTAGTTTTATTAAACTGTCATTTACTTAGGCAAAGTGCGAAACTGATCGCACATTCCGTACGGAATTATACATTTGAGATACTTTTTGTTAATTTTTGACAGAAGGTTAAGCAAGGCAATGCATATTATGGTTGGGCCTTTACACAGCAAAATGCATACAATGGTTTTTTCAAGCACAAATTCGGGATTAAATATGGACAATTTAAGTATTTCGCGATTGAAAATCCGTACTTGAATCAATATGACTGTACTTGATTTAAGAAAATCCCTACTCACCGTACTTTTAATACCGCTTCGGATTTATTTGAGTACGGATGGATTGATTTTTCTTTTCAGTGTCGCAACGAATTATAATACTGTGGGGTCAGTTTTTAGAAAGATTGGTTCATAAGTTATATGTAATGGTGTTAAAATGATACAAAGGGATAAATGGCATGAAAAGGGATCAAAAGTGATACTTTAGTTTCACAACGGCAACGCTGGTCCCAAATAACAACCTCTCTTGCAATATTCGCAATTTCGGTGAAGCCAATGATAAAGTACTTGTGTTTGTTTTCTATATAATTTTTGGGTTTTTCTTTTTCTTAACAAAAGTTTATTTTTTACAAAGACTTTCTTTTAAATAAACATAAAGCACTTAATTGTTAAATAAAAGGAAAATTTTATTAATCGCGACAAAACTAATCTTAAAAACAACAAAAGTTTGTTTATGGCCATTGCAGGAACCATAATTTTGTTTTTTTGAACGTTACTTCAACCAAGTTTTTTTCAGCGTGTATTAACTAAATCTCATTAAATAGTCTTTAAATTTTATGGACAGGCAATTACCCAGTCAGCCGGATGGACGGACAGGATTTCATTTGATTTTCTAAAAAAGGTTTGAGGGTTGTACTTGAAATTTTTTTTTTGTCAATTGGTAGCCAGTAGAAATTAAGTTTTTATTATTTTCTCTTCGCATTTTCTTTTGCCTTTATAATTATTATTTATTGAAAGAATTGTTAATTTCACCTAAATTACCCCGAAATTTCTAAATAAAAGTTTGTTTAACATCTAAAAAAAAAAAGTTAAAATACTTCAGAATTTTATTTTATTATCTGAACTCATTCGCAATATACAGAAAACATATTTAGTTAACTTTTATAACAAAGAATTTGCTACGAGTGGTTACGGAACGTGATTAGATATCATCATAAAAATGGACTCCAAAATGTCCGCTTCTTAATAAAAAAAAAAGTCACAAAAAAGCTTTTTTAAAATAAAAACATCAAAAAATTTGCATATTTTTAACAGCAAAAACTTAAAAGTTCCATTTTAAGTTTTTAGTACGACGAGTTTTTCATACTTCTGCTCAACAAAGAAAAAAGTATACTTAACAATTTTAAATGTTTAAATCCTGAACGAGAACGTGTTTTCCTTTTAGCAATGAAATTATTACAGGATATTTAAATTTCTGCTTTATGTCGAGTAGTGAGAGGATTTGTTTTGAAGGACAATCAGAAAATTTGCTTAAAATTGAAACCGAATGAAATTTCGTCTCCATTTCTTTAATTTAATGGGTACTTTAACGAAAAGCAAACAAAACGGTATTCTAAGGTGATTTAAAAACTTTTTGTTAAAGTTTTCACTTTAAATTACACTGCTAGTTCACTTATTTTTTTGGCCAAGCACCTGAGCAACGTGTTTAAGACAAATTGCACAGATATAAATAGACCATTTTAATTTTAGAATAAAATCCATTACCATCATTTTTACATTTTTTTTTTCATTAAAAACAATTTTTCACATTCAGACCGCATTAAAATCTCATTTCAAAAAAAAAAATATGTTCACCTCGGACGTGTCCCCGTACCGCACACTGGCTACTTGTCAATATGTGCCCGGCTGTGGCTCGCGAATATGGGCGCTGGTTCTTTGCGATACGGAGGGACAAATCCCACTTCAGGCAGAGCTGTCACAGCCTGAACTATATTGCAGAGTACATGAAACTGGGTAGCCATTCGACGATGACTAAGCGAATTTAGTGATCTGGCAACGATTGTATTCAACTCGTGCTGAGACGTTAAGGAGTTGTCATTACCAGAATAGTGTTGACCACTCGATCGATTTGTTTCTCAACAATTGGGTATATGCAACAACAACATTAAAACGGCGTTGACGCGGTCGAAACAGTACAAAACCGAAAATAATAATTTATTTATACAGAATTTATGTCCGGCATTGGCAGAATGTCAGAGAATAAGAATACAATTTGACTAAATGTTGTTAGTTCATATATTAATGAGATGAGATATGTATAATAAATGACCATGAAAACAAAATCTTCTAATTAAAATGTGCCCAAAAATCCAAACAAGATACGCCAAAGCAAACAAACTCCTTGCTTACTCTAATTGTATTTTCTTCTCTACAAAAAAATACCACCTTGATAAAAGGTGCATGTATAAAATGTCTTGCCGAACATGCAATACTGCAATTTTTTATTTAACGAGAACAAAACACAAAATTGGATCGACCTGTTTTTAACAGCTGACAAAAAGTTTGTTCTTCAAAATATAAAAAAAATATACATAAAACAAAATTTGTTTATTCAGTGAAATTAAATGAAGAAATCAAAGAACAAAATTGATGCGACATCGGGCATTTAACTCTGAAACTGGCTTGTCTCGACGAAAACAGTTGGCAAGTCTTATCAAAATTCTAAAAATTATAAGCCACAAACTGAATCCGCTTAATGTTGCTAAGCCTCATTTAGTGCAATAAGAACCATCCTCTACGTTCTAAATTTAGCACTAATCAACCTGATACGACAAATATACTCGCATGTGGCCACATTTATATTTTCACTCAAATTCATTCATAAAAATACAAATTGTTTGCTTTGGCGCAGTAGACACACAACTCAAACAAATGTAAAATGAGTGTAAAACTTGAATAGTTTGAGATAGAAATATTTACTTTAGGCAGCTGCCGCACACTTACTGTTTACAAACAGTCAAATGCGTTGCATCAGTGAAAACAGATCGAAAAGCTCCGTAGCAAATAAATTTGGAATGGGAAAAGCACGTTTTCATTTTTAAACACGTAAATAATTGTGTGGCGTAAAATGCTGTTACCGGATATAAAATAATATTATTTTACAAACTAATGTAATTTTAAGCTTAAGAGTTTTAGAGCAATTAGGTGATGCAAAAAAGGGCAGATGACTTTGAAAGTAACAAAATTGGAAAAATTAAAATAAACAAATACAAATTTTTAAAAGCTTTTATACTTAAATAGTCTTATTTCTTCAAAAATAAATTTTCGTTTGTATTTTTCTGTTACGGGGCTAACTTTAGATATCCTTTGACTAGCAAGGAAGTAAATTGCATATTCAGAAATCATAACTGAAGTCGCAACTAATAAAACAGAAACTAAAAAAAAATTGTTCATAGATAGTTATATGTAGATCTTATTCATAAGTCACAACTAGCTTGGCAACTGCTTTCAGCTGATTGAAGAAATGCAACCATGCATATTGGCACGTAGAGAAAACAAAATGTCAATAATATTTTGAACAATAACTACTGCAGTTAATTTAAAAGCTTATTAACCATTAAAAAAAACAATTACTGTTCTTAAAAAATGCATACAAATTCTAAAAAAGTAGTTTTTTGATTATAGTTTTGATATAAATCAATTAAAATGGGGGCCTGTAAAAAATAAAATTTTTCAATAAAATTTTGGTGACGTAAAACACATCTCTAGTTTATTTTTCCTTCTGTATGGATGTTTTTGGACGCAGTAAAAATGGACACAAGTAGCAAATGTAATAAGACATGTTTATTATTTACGAAATTGTAAGAGTGTTTATTGTTTTCTGTATTTTAGAGTGAAAAAAATTGGTCGCCAAAATTGTTTTGCTATCCAAATAAATAATAATAAGATAATATCAATCAGCTGTTCTTTGTATGCATCAGTTAGTTGGCATTTAGTTACAGCTTTACCCATAATTAAGTGTAAGCTTTTCTTGCTGAAAGTAACAAACTGTGAATTCCTGATTTTTTCAAACAAATAATTTACAGAATCAAACAAAAAGTTTACTGAAATTCATATAAATTTCAAACAAATAATTTTGCTGAATCAAACAAAAAGTGTTTGCACAAGCAATGACGCGCACCCAAGCAAGGAGAGAGAAGAAGAGAGAATAAATATAGTGAGAGCAGAGCGGCGGCTGGCTTTGAGACACATTTTTTGTTGGAATAATTTTTGAACGAAGTTTTGTTTATATGCACACAATGATTTTCTTCATCACTCGATGTTGCTGTATCCTTTCCTTGGCTAAAGAAGAAGAAATGTAATCAAAACCGGCAGCAGACCGACTCGATATGTTTTAATACCATCATAATATTTTTGTTTTTGATGTATTTAACTTAATAGTTTTAAAAAATTGAATACGGGATTTTGTTTTTCATCCTTTTTTACCAACTTTGAAACGAACCAAAAATTTATTTTGTTTCTTATAATGTTGGTGTTGTTTCTGTTGTTTAAAATGGGTGAAACTTTTTTTTTATCTGCTATTGTTTTTGTTTTTTTTTTACTACAAACCTCGTCGCGCTATTTTATCATCTTTATTCTTGTTGTACTTTTAAAAGCTTCCAAAAATGGACTGTATGTGTTTTGTGTAGTTGTTCTTATATTTTACATAAAGAAGTGTTGCTTACGGTCAAATAAAAAATGCAAAAAACGACATCATTAAAGAGCGTTGAATATTTCATACAAAATTGTGAAAACTTGAAACCAATAACGCGTATATTATATTTTTGAATAGTTGTCCACATTTTTGTTGGTTAAATAAAAATCAAACAAAAATATTTATTGAATCAGTAAAAAAATTTTTAGAAATTAAAAATAATTTCAAACAAGCGTTTGTTTGAAATTAATACGGCAATAATTTTTTCTGTGCAATTAAAAAGAAACAAATATTAATATTGCTTAAATATTTTGAGTACCGTAATAGCTAGAGATGCCAATAGGGAATGGTTTTTGCAAAACTCGGTATTCGAGATTTTAGAATATCAAACCGTTATTTGGGTTTTTAAAAAAGATGATGTCACTTAATTGCAAATAGCTTCAAAAATATTAAACGGATTATGTGTTTCTTTTTTTTATTAAAAGATAATAAAATTACTAAAATAATAACGGATTGTTTGTGAAGATTGGTCAAGAAATGACAGAGTTACAGAGGACAATAGTTCAAACTTCATTGAAAATTTTATGATTTTTCGCAATTTTGCTCTTTTCAAGTTGTTTTTTTATACCGAACAATTAAAAGTTGTAACGTTTTGTTGCATGGGAAAATTTTTCGCCCAACAAGACCTAGATTGGTGCAAAAATCATGAAGCTACAGAAGATTTATTTAGAGATTTATTAACCCAAATAGTAATTTAGCAGTTTTAGGCTTCTTTTTAATATTTTTTGTTACTAAACATTTCGCTATGATTCGAATGAAATTTAAAATATAGATAAAATATTAATTGAGAAATTAAGATCAAATGGAATTTTCTGTGCTTTACAACCATGGTGAAGGGTATTAAAGATTTGACACAGCCGAATAAAGTCGTCTTGTTTTATCTTTCATTTATCTTTAATTAATTTTATTATTCAATTTTAAATTTATTTGTATTGTAATAATTTATCGATGATTTTATTAAAGAACACAAGTCAAAGCACACGTAAAATTCTAAACCAGTTGCAGTGTGTGTAACTTATTGCTTACATTGCATTTCAACACTCAGTATATATTTCGCAAGAATTTAATGGGTTAATTGATAAGGAATAAAACTGGTGTGCAGAAAATGCCTGCCTTTCTTTGTGCTTAATGTATTTCAAAATTTACTTATAACAAGTGTTTTATAAACAATTGTTTCCCAATTTATGACAGATGATGTTCATAATCAGCCATATCATCTACATGCATTCCGAATCTACAAATCAATTGCCTATTGCACGAGTTTTTTTTTTGTTTGTTTTACATGTAACTTGTGCGAACGAAAGCGTTCGGGTGACATCGTGAAATAGGCAGTGATTTCGTTTCCCAAAGTTTGCAAAAATGGATCTTGCTCCCTTAATTTCAAGATATTTCCTGCACAAAGGGTTTGAAAATTCAAATGTGTCGCTAATGGAAAAATAAATAATTATCGCCGCTCTATTCTACTGAATTAAAGTTTTCTGTAATTTTTTCTATTTAATAAATTACTTTACTTAATAACCAATAATTTATACGAAATTATAAATTAACCCTCCTATAAAAGTAAACTGCAAATAAACAGACAATTGATTTGATTTGATTTATTGTATTTGTTTATTCATTCTTGATTAACTTTATTGTTTCACACATTTCACTGACACACTGACACACACATGCACAAACACTTACTTAAACTAACACACATAAAAAAACAAAAAAGAAATTAAAAACGGTCAAACCCGGCAATATGAAACTCTACACCACAATATTAAGAAACTTTTTTTGGAAACAGAAGAGCCAGAACAAAATTATGTTTTGAGTTTAAGATTCATGTTAAAGTTCCCTGTGCTGAATATCATTAAGATATTTTCGTCTATAGCGAGGCATTTGCGCAAAAAAGCTTAAGCGACATTTAAATTTTTATTAAACTTTACACTGTGCTAGTTGGAAAAACAGACAAGCTGGGCACCTGGCGTTTTAGCCCAATTCGGGTACACTGACTCCTGTGGTGCTTGCCGGTTTTTTTAGGTAAGCTCTTGTTCGAGATATACCGTTATTTCGAAAATGAAGGAGGTTGCACAACATATGTTCGCGTAACTCAAAAACGCTTTAGCTTATTAAAAACTTAAAAAACCGATATTCCGCAATAAAGAATGGTAAAACTTGTTTCTACTATGCGCAGTCGTTTTAGACAATTTTTTTTTTTTTTTAAATAATTCTTTATCAAAATTTCAAAATTTTTGTTTTTTAAAAATCCATAAAAAAAAATTGGAAAATGCAGCTAATTTTTTCCAGACGTATAAAAAATGAAATTGCAAAAAAAACAAGCCATAAATGATTAAAAACGTTTTACAACTTTTAAATTTTATTCACAAAAGACGAAAAATGTTAATGACAGTAGGACCTTGATTATCCGTAATTTGATTGACCGGCAGCATTAATTAGCCGGAAAATAAAAACAATTTTTTTTTGCTTTGATTTAAATTTTTTTACAACGATAACCCCTGTTATCCGGCATTACATCTGTTATCCGAAATTAATTAAAACAACAGAGCAATGTTGTATATGAAATCGAATGTGTCGGCAATGATAACGAGACGTGCGGCAAAGTTTATGTAGGGACAACAAAAAGAAGTTTAGGCACAAGAATAAATGAACACAAAACAGATATTGAAAAACGAAAATATACAACAGCTTTGGCGGTGCATTGTTTTGAAATGAAACACACCCCAAACCTCACAGACGTAAAAATTCTTGATAGGGAAAGGAAGATGAACAAGAGATTTACATTGGAGAGCCTACGAATCCAGGAGAGAAATAATCTTGCCATAAATAAAAAAGAAAATAAGGACAATGCAAATGCAAACTACAACTTAGCTTTAATTTAGTCAATTTTAAACTGTGATACCAAAAGAAAATTCATCTGTGATATATTTTATTTTATTATTTATTTTATTTATTTTATTTATTTTATTTATTTTGTGTTTTATGTGGTACTTGTTGTATTGTTTTAAAAAAAATTTATTTAAAATTATAATGTAAAGATTATATGTAAGTGGAATTTTTCTTTTATGTTGTGTTAGTTTAAAAAATTATTAAATTAAAAAACATTGTTCTTTATTTTCCATAACGTTGCCAGATTCAATAAAATTTAAATCCCTGAGGAAGTTGAAAAAATCTCAACGAAACGTCGGAGGAGTAAAATTATGAATAAATAGTCTTTTATTTTTCATTTACTGTGACCTTGAAAGCCTGGCTTAGATTATTCTAAGAAAAAACAACATAATTATAGATAAGGTCAATAAAAATTATACTAAATAGGAAGAAGAATGCTTTCCAACGCACTGGAAGCATGTTTTGCCAAATTTTACTTTTTTTTCCTCATATTTAAATATTTACATAAAATAAGAAACACACAACAAAAATTTATCATCCAGAATGCTGCCGGTCCCATCTGTTATCGATTATCGAGGTCTCATTGTATTTTCAACCTGACACTATAAAGTAAATAAAAGAATAAATCGTAACAAGAAGAAGTTAAATAAGAAATATAAAATACGACATGAAAAACACAAACCGAGTCTGTTTGTTAACCCCTCTCTCTGTCTTTTCTACACCGTTCGACCGCGATCAAAAAGAGACGTCCTTAAAGCCCCCTTGTGAATTAAGTATTACTCTGTGTGGGTATGTTGTATCAAACCACAAGTATTTTCTGCAACCAATGTTTTATAGCAGTAAGTCTAAAAGGTTGTTTTGCTGTTGTTTTGTTTGGTGTGGGTTGTCTCAAAAGAACTAATGTTCTGTTTTCGTATTAGTCAAAAAAACTGTTTTGCCTTTTTTCGGTGTAGAATTAGCTTTATGCCGTTTTCTTTTCTAAAAAAAA
Organism: Pollenia labialis; assembly: GCA_949318255.1. Lineage (NCBI taxonomy): Eukaryota > Metazoa > Arthropoda > Insecta > Diptera > Polleniidae > Pollenia > Pollenia labialis. The sequence goes on along the minus strand of OX439141.1, from coordinate 25,998,999 downwards.
GTGTAACATAACTGTTTCATGGGATCTGGCAACATTTTTAAATGTAAATCTGATGATTAAGAAGTGTTTTATAAGTTACATTTACAAAAGAACAAAAGTTTCGGCATACAACAATAAAGTACAATTATTGTTAAAAATTTGGAGCCATTTATACCGCTAATTTCTAAGTAAAAAAAAAACAAGAGACGAACTAAAAAAATAATTTATTTTTGCTTATAAAATAACAAAACAGCTGTTTATCTAGTGCTACACTCATGCCCTTTAATTAAAATGAGTGTAGAACATGTAGCATGTTTTTCTTTTTACGGGGAACGTCTTCAGAAAAGCACAAGTTGCACTTTTAAAACAGAACACATTTTTATGAAAAGAACATAAAGATTTGTTAAAGGCAGAATAAATAAAAAATAATCCTCAGAAAAGAGAACACCATTAGGGAGAATATTAAAGATTAATTGTAAGAACAGTCAATTCATTTCAGATTTTTAGAACACTATTTTGTACAAATCTAACATATTTTTAGAAAATTTAATATATTAAAAATTGTATGCTTTAATCTTAGCAGATTTTTAGCATATTTTCTTCAGTTTTAGATTTAGCAGATTTTTTTTGAAGTTTTGGCATATTCTCATCAAACAGTTATGGCAACACTGATTTCTCCCTAAAAGCCTGCTACGCAGGGCTGCCAGTTTGGGGGATTTGACCCCAAATTAGGGATTTTCTTGTTGCTAAAAGGGAAAGAAAATTTTATTTGGGGTTTGGGGTTGCATTGGGGATATTAAAAAAAAACTTAGGATTTTTTTTGGGGAAATTAAAAAATATGAACTTAAATTTTCTATAAAAGACAACTAAGTTTAATGCACACTTAGTATGTGTCACATACACATTAAAGTGGCTGAGCACCGGGCACAAAAAGTTTCGATTTTATTAAAAAATAATCTGTCAATAATTCGATTATGTACAAAAAGTCCAAAATTTCCATTTTCCTGGACAAGTTCATTTGTATAAGAGGTGTACACAAAGATTAAAGTGAACTCTAAAGCCAATGAATGGGCTTATTATTTCCTTTGGTGACGACTGGGCAAAGAAACGTAGATTGAAATGTCAAATGCCAATTATTACTTGGCCTATAAATGCGAGCACACACCTTAAATAGTTTTAAAATTGATTTATGCAATATAATTTTTTATTCAAGAGACTAAAAATTGTCAATTAATAACTACGCATTACAGAAAATACAGTACGTTACGGTACGTTACATTGCATTGCACATCATTTACGGTCGTCTAAAGCAACCTTAATTTTAAAAATGTAGAATGCAAGCAATTAAGCACTAAACGCAACAGCCTTCAAACCTGTATTTGTAGAGAAACAAATAAAGCAATTCTCAAATGGATAACTGCTGCACGTGGAAATGTAATCCAAACTAGAACAGCCTCATTATTTTTTAATAAAATTGGCAATAAAATGAATTTTGTATACCAAACTTTCTTAAAAATTAAGTGATTTTGTGGTCCCATGCAAATTCATTATAGGAAAGTTCGACTGTATATATAAATTTTAAAAACAACTACATAATTCCTTTCGTTAAAAATGATCTCTAGTACAAGTAAAACTCAAATAAATATTTAAAATGTCCGTTAAAAATGATGTATTTTTACAGGGGCTTATTTTGGGGATTCTTTCTTTTATCGGGGGATACTTGGGGAAATCTATTTTTAAATTTGGGGAGAACGAAAAAAGTACCTGGCAGCCCTGCTGCTACGTTTACAGCCAAGGTAGACTCGTTGCTACAACAAGTACAACATGACAAAAACAACATGCAATTTGTTTTTGTATTTTTACCCGAGAGTTCAAAAAAAGAGCAACACTGTGCCTTCAGAAACACAAAATAAAAACAGAAATTAAAAAAAAACAAAACAACACGTGAAGGAAAATTATAAAAATTTTAAAATTGAAACATAAATCAAAATTTTTTTTCACAATCTTTATGTTTTTATTTTAAAATGTAAACAAAAATGAAAAATTGTTGACATTTGGGGCTTAACTGGGGTAAACAGCTGACAAACATATGCGCCAACGAGTTTACCTTGTGTACTTGTACCATGATTACTGCTCTATTTTTATTGAATTTTAGCAAAATTATTAAGGATATTTTATTTGATTTCTTTTAACAATTAAAATATAAAATATTCTGAGAGGGTATCAATATTTCGACCCAGCAGATTATTGCATTGTAATTTAATTTAATTTATTTTTATAAAAGGAACGAACATAAGTAAAAGGTTTCTTTTCGTAAAATTCTATTTCGGCACCTCAAAACGATGTTATTTGCATCAAACAATGCCAAAATACAAATTATCAATGTGAATTCAATCACAAACTAAAGGATAATTTAATTTAAAAACCATTTCAACTCAAACCAAATTACAGAATCCATGTACATCTACAACATGAAATATTCAACTACCCAGGAGGCTGGACAATACACAATTTAATACCAAAACTATTGTTGCTGCAAAGAAAAAGTCACACAGATGCACACAAGAATACTAATTAGCATACGAATATGGAAATAATCAGTGACAAAACAAGGTGGGTTGTATTTTGTGAGCACAGGACGAGAGTTAATCTGAAACTTCTAATGGAAAGATTAACTAATGGAAATCAAAATGTGGTTTATAGTTTTTTCTATCTTTTAACTTTTGGCGTTTTTTTATTTAGCAAAAGTAAATTTGTTGTTCCCAAATTTTTTTTTTGTTTAAAATTTCATTTAGGTATTTATTTTATTTCTATGCCGTTAGACAAAAAACGCATTTAGAGTTTTTGATTGGCTTTAATTAATTTATTTTTCTTTCGTTTGGTATAAATAACTTAAGTCTAGCACAACTGTTCCAAAAGTATGTATTAAAAAAAAAAAATTGTATGCACAAATTATGCCATATGGCTCATTCTGCGCCACCCTGTATTTGGCGCAAATAACTCTAAAATAAAATTGAACCTCATAACATAATTTTGTCCTGGGCCTTGTTTCTCAAAACTACAAGTTAAAAATCTACAAGTAAAATACATTCAAAAAAGCAACAACTTAATAATTTTGGTTTTTGTTTCAAATGTCTTTTACTTTTAGATTTGTATCTTGTAGTTTTAAGAAACAAGGCCCTGGTATGTCCATGATCACCCATTGGATGCTTGTAGCATACAGTCTCGAATATTTGTCGGTAAATGTTGACCGAATGTACTTTCCTACTTGTATTTTCCCTTTTTATTAACGCCGCAAAATCGGTAGTTCTGTTCCTGTGTGCTTTGTGTGTTCACATACTCAGCTATTTTTTTCTACTCAGTTAAAATTTTAAATGGGGAATGTAAGTAGAGATAAACTCACTGTTTATTGTTGTTGTTTTTGTTTAAGCTTTGATATTGTTACAAGTAAAACTGGTGCTTATAATTCTTATTCGCTTAACAGTTTTTTTTCTAAAATCTTTGGATGAAGTTTCCTGACGATCTGGTCTAAGCAACCAGTGAATTACGCAAAGGAAAAGCTTATCCCTACAACAATAAATTTCAGTGCTTTTATCAAGAATAAAAATTTAACATTTTTCACAAATAAAAGAAAACGAAAATACACGTGTGTGAAGATAAATATGAAAAGTTAAATTCGTTTTTAAAAAATATCGCATGCGATAAAAAATATTTTAAAAAAATATCGCATGCGTATTATAAAGAAAATACGAATATTTACGCGAAATTTTGCAATTTTTATTAAAAATAAATAATTTTTATTTAATATTTAACAATAATAAGATATTTTATTAGTCTTTTAATATTAAAATGTATGATTTTTCAAAAAATACGACTTAGAGTGAAATTCTCATGAAAGTGCTGTGTGAGGGATATGGCCACTGTGTCCAAACCCTTCGACCTCAGGGAATCAAACATAATGGAAAATGAAGCTTATGGATAGGGCAACAATAACCTATAAGCACTTTTTCCGAATTGTATTTGTGAAAATTTTTATACATTTTTGAAAATTTGACTTAGAGTGAAATTCTCATGAAAGTGCTGTGTGAGGGATATGGCCACTGTGTCCAAACCCTTCGACCTCAGGGAATCAAACATAATGGAAAATGAAGCTTATGGATAGGGCAACAATAACCTATAAGCACTTTTTCCGAATTGTATTTGTGAACATTTTTATACATTTTTGAAAATTTGACTTAGAGTGAAATTCTCATGAAAGTGCTGTGTGAGGGATATGGCCACTGTGTCCAAACCCTTCGACCTCAGGGAATCAAACATAATGGAAAATGAAGCTTATAGATAGGGCAACAATAACCTATAAGCACTTTTTCCGAATTGTATTTGTGAAAATTTTTATACATTTTTGAAAATTTGACTTAGAGTGAAATTCTCATGAAAGTGCTGTGTGAGGGATATGGCCACTGTGTCCAAACCCTTCGACCTCAGGGAATCAAACATAATGGAAAATGAAGCTTATGGATAGGGCAACAATAACCTATTAACACTTTTTCCGAATTGTATTTGTGAACATTTTTATACATTTTTGAAAATTTGACTTAGAGTGAAATTCTCATGAAAGTGCTGTGTGAGGGATATGGCCACTGTGTCCAAACCCTTCGACCTCAGGGAATCAAACATAATGGAAAATGAAGCTTATGGATAGGGCAACAATAACCTATAAGCACTTTTTCCGAATTGTATTTGTGAAAATTTTTATACATTTTTGAAAATTTGACTTAGAGTGAAATTCTCATGAAAGTGCTGTGTGAGGGATATGGCCACTGTGTCCAAACCCTTCGACCTCAGGGAATCAAACATAATGGAAAATGAAGCTTATGGATAGGGCAACAATAACCTATTAACACTTTTTCCGAATTGTATTTGTGAACATTTTTATACATTTTTGAAAATTTGACTTAGAGTGAAATTCTCATGAAAGTGCTGTGTGAGGGATATGGCCACTGTGTCCAAACCCTTCGACCTCAGGGAATCAAACATAATGGAAAATGAAGCTTATGGATAGGGCAACAATAACCTATAAGCACTTTTTCCGAATTGTATTTGTGAAAATTTTTATACATTTTTGAAAATTTGACTTAGAGTGAAATTCTCATGAAAGTGCTGTGTGAGGGATATGGCCACTGTGTCCAAACCCTTCGACCTCAGGGAATCAAACATAATGGAAAATGAAGCTTATGGATAGGGCAACAATAACCTATAAGCACTTTTTCCGAATTGTATTTGTGAACATTTTTATACATTTTTGAAAATTTGACTTAGAGTGAAATTCTCATGAAAGTGCTGTGTGAGGGATATGGCCACTGTGTCCAAACCCTTCGACCTCAGGGAATCAAACATAATGGAAAATGAAGCTTATGGATAGGGCAACAATAACCTATAAGCACTTTTTCCGAATTGTATTTGTGAAAATTTTTATACATTTTTGAAAATTTGACTTAGAGTGAAATTCTCATGAAAGTGCTGTGTGAGGGATATGGCCACTGTGTCCAAACCCTTCGACCTCAGGGAATCAAACATAATGGAAAATGAAGCTTATGGATAGGGCTACAATAACCTATAACCACTTTTTCCGAATTGTATTTGTGAAAATTTTTATACATTTTTGAAAATTTGACTTAGTGTGAAATTCTCATGAAAGTCCTGTGTGAGGGATATGGCCACTGTGTCCAAACCCTTCGACCTCAGGGAATCAAACATAATGGAAAATGAAGCTTATGGATAGGGCTATAATAATCTATAAGCACTTTTTCCGAATTGTATTTGTGAAAATTTTTATACATTTTTGAAAATTTGACTTAGAGTGAAATTCTCATGAAAGTCCTGTGTGAGGGATATGGCCACTGTGTCCAAATCCTTCGACCTCAGGGAATCAAACATAATGGAAAATGAAGCTTATGGATAGGGCTACAATAACCTATAAGCACTTTTTCCGAATTGTATTTGTGAAAATTTTTATACATTTTTGAAAATTTGACTTAGAGTGAAATTCTCATGAAAGTGCTGTGTGAGGGATATGGCCACTGTGTCCAAACCCTTCGACCTCAGGGAATCAAACATAATGGAAAATGAAGCTTATGGATAGGGCTACAATAACCTATAAGCACTTTTTCCGAATTGTATTTGTGAAAATTTTTATACATTTTTGAAAATTTGCTTATAGGTTATTGTTGCCCTATCCATAAGCTTCATTTTCCATTATGTTTGATTCCCTGAGGTCGAAGGGTTTGGACACAGTGGCCATATCCCTCACACAGCACTTTCATGAGAATTTCACTCTAAGTCGTATTTTTTGAAAAATCATACATTTTAATATTAAAAGACTAATAAAATATCTTATTATTGTTAAATATTAAATAAAAATTATTTATTTTTAATAAAAATTGCAAAATTTCGCGTAAATATTCGTATTTTCTTTATAATACGCATGCGATATTTTTTTAAAATATTTTTTATCGCATGCGATATTTTTTAAAAACGAATTTAACTTTTCATATTTATCTTCACACACGTCGAAAATACTTGTTTAATTAAAAAAATGGCTGAAACATTTCTTTTGAGGAATTGAAACTTCAAATGCAAAAAACTTTAAATTTACAAAAGATTTTTTCACATTTCTTTCTGCAGAATATTTATCACCAATATTTCTATCAAATTTGAACCATAAAGTTGCAAAAAACAAATTTACAGTTTCAAAAACTGGGGCCTAATTCTGGCAGTCGTCATCGAGTACTTTTTATAATTCCTTCAGTCGATACTGAACGAATCGATGTTATTTGTGCAGTATTGTGAAACTCAAATTAATGCTTTACAACACTAAAAAAAATAATTCCGATTCGTTAAGTGCTGACTGAAATAATTAGATAATAAATCGCTTTCGAATCGAGAAAGTACTCGATCACGACTGCCAGCATCAGGCCCCTCACGTTTCGTAAACTATAAAGGTATGTTCAAACTTAACAAATATTTGACGAACAAATGTGAAAAAATCGCCACCACTAAATTAATGAATATTTAACAACAGGGATGATAAATGAGAAAACCAATATAGTACCAACGAACTTTTAAAATCGTACTTTTTCAGAACAAAAAGTACTAAATCATTTTTTATTATTTTATTTTTAAAAACAAAAATTTAGTACAACAAAAACAAAAGGTACTTAAAATTCATTTGTACATGTAAAGTAGATATCAAAAAATACATAATCAATAATTATACATAATAAAAGGGTGCGTAAATTTTTTGGGTCAAAAGTACATCGCTATTCTTGTTCTATAAGTCATTTCAAGGAACTTTGCCAAGAAACCAGAGATCAAAAATTAATTTCGAGCCCCGGATTTTTCAAAATAGTTAGTTTTTGAAAATATATAAGAATGGAGGCAAACAAATTGTATTTGGTCTAGCCAGACCTGTATCATGCAGTTTTTAGGGTCGAGAAATCCATTTATTTTTGATCGCCACCACAGAACGTTTTCGTTCACTTTTTATGGCTAGTAAATTAGTGAATGCTTAAGCGCTGGTTTAGTTGAACTTAACTTAAATTTATATGTAGTTTAAACTCAAATACTATAAATCAGTGTCCCATGTATGTTAAAAAATAACATGTGGCAGCACTACGATAAATCTTGTCAAATTTATATGGTCTGTATTAGAAGTTTTAACACCCAATTTTATGGGTTAAAAGATGCTTTTTATGTTTACTTATTTATAGATTTGTTGCTTTAAACGCATTTTAAGCCAAAAAGAGAGTTTAACTTGCTCTGATTTATTAGCCCTTAAAATGTATCGCCTTTTTGCGGAAAATTCAAGAATATTTATCAAAATGCAATCTCTAATTTTAAGCGAAAATAAAATTTTTAAGCGTTCTAAAAATATGTGCATACGAGCATCATCGGATTGCATTTCCAAATTTATTGTGTTAACAATGTCAATATGTACTGCAGAAACAGGAAAGAAGTAACCAGTCCAAATATAAAATAAAAAATCTCCTTCAAACTAAATTGGAGTAAAATAATAATGGAGTGGGCCCCACAGTTTCAAAATGCTGTTGATTACTTATTGACCTGACAACCATATTGTTGACGAATAAATATTTGAAAATATTATGAGTTTGTTCCAAAATAATCTTGAATTGAGAGGAAGTCGTCTTTTCTTTTGCAGAAGTGGTTTCCTATATCTTTTAAAAACTTGTCAATATCATCAGAACATGCACACTTATATGCTTCAGCTGATACTGAATTAAGAATGTGGCATAAGCAATCGTTCAATGAATAACTGTAGCGGAGTTCAGTGTTTGGTGCAAATGGTCTTGCAAAAGAGCAAATGCAAAATATCATAGCTGAACACTGAACTCCGCTTATATTCATTGGACAGTAAATACGAGTTGCTATTTTATGTCAATTATAAATATGTAGGTTTGAAAAATTTGAAAATAGTACCAAATGCGTCACGGTGGTACCAGCGTACTTTTTGTACCAAAAAAAAGTACAATTGTACCACCTTTATCAACCCTGTTTAACAATGTCTTTAACAATTTTTTGTAATTTACTAAACTTTATATTAAAAAAAAATCACCGTATTACACAATAAAAAATTGTTAAAAGCATTTTGATTAAATAAACTTGTGGGGCATTAAATATTTGTTAAGTGTGACTGACCATAGCTTAGGAGATAAACTATGCTTTTCGCTTTTTTTAGAACTCGACTAGTGCATTGCACTGATGATATTTTTAAAATCCAGCTATTTTTAAGAATTCCTTAATTTTTTTTTAATACCCGAAGTGCCCTACTTTGGGAACCAATGGAGCCCCTCTCGATAAGTCTATAAACTCGATTACTAGTTTTTAATTTGCCGTTTACAAAATTATAAATTATTTACATTTATTAAAAAAATCTCGAAACGATCGCATTTTCTCCCAAATTTCAATAAAATTATGTATGTAGTATCCTTGTCAAGAAACTATTTCGACACTGCATAGTTGTTTCCCTATTTAAAAAAGGCCCCAATCTACTGATTTTTTTGTTTAAAAATTTCAAGATTTTTGACAAATACCCCGTTTGAGCAACACTGTGTTTTAAGCTCCTGTGATTTATTTATGCTTGTTTTTCCTATTGTAACATGTTGTTGCCATAAACATGAAATATTTTTTTAACTTTTAAATCAATTTAAACCGAAAGGTGCAAGAAAATGTGTAAGAAAATACGTAGATGTGTAAGTGTATGTATGTAAATAGTTTCTATGTTTTGTGTTGTATGTACATTTAACGAACGTTGATGTATTCTAAAAACAATAATGAAAATATCAACAACATTACAGTATTAACAACATCTACGTCAACCAAACAACTTCATTACAACACTCGGAATTAAGTATACATGGATGCAGCTCATGAGTTGGCTGGTTTCATTTATGGAAATGTGCAAGCTTGAAAGACAGCAAAAAGTAAAGAAATTATTTTAATGAAAGCTTCTTGTATTTGTTCCACGGCCACTGGGGAAGCCGGAAGCATGAACTACAAATGCAATGAAGTATGTATGTGTGTGCCAAATATTTTGAACAACTAACAATTGCAGCATCCTCAATGACATGCGTAAATATTCGAAAAGGGAATTGAAAAAAAAATTCAAATATAATTTAAAGTTCTTTCTTCGTCATATCATCGATTTAATTTATACGAGTTTCCTTTATAGATTTCAGTAAAACGTGAAGAAACAATATTTTTCGCGGTTAAGACGTGTTCCAAATATCGCAATCAACGTTTGCCAATAATACAAAACAACCTGTGCGTTAAAGGTAAAAGATAATTTTAGCTGTTCAACTAAAATATATTTTGACAGTATGTTTTACATTTAGTACAGCAATTTTCTTTCATATCGTATTCCGTATAAAAAATCAGATTAACAGCATATTTTGATTTTAATTTAAACTTTGAATAGATTTTACCATTTCAAAATGTTTAAAGAGTTCATTACGGATGACGACTGAAATCAGGCAGCGCCGCTTACACTTTTCAATCTGATTTTTTTTTCTTCTTTTTAGAAAGTTCTAATGTTTGTGGTTCGGCGGTCAACAAGTTTGTCTGTCAACTTACCAACCAAACCATCGATTCTAAAATCTTTTCATAGACAAAAATTTTAATGTGGGTTTTATTCATCACAATTTTCAATGGAATAAAATTTACACACATTTTAACCACATGACAAGCAGCCTTATTTCTTATTACTGGTCTATTTAGAGTTTTACTTCCTGATGAAGGGAGATCCGCGTAATTTTTCCATTTCGTTATTTTTTCATTCTGTGTTTTATCATATTTTTTATGCAATTTCAGGTGTTTGCCAAGTACTTGGATGTTTGAATTCAATGGACGAAATTTATCAGGGCGAACGTTACGGTTAACGTTTATATGGCCAGGATGGCTTTAACTAGTTTACTGGTGGTAGTGGTGGTGGTGGTGGCGGAATTTCGTTCTGTCAGTGGTAGAATTGGTTTTGCAACATTGCTCGTGTCCTTCACCTTCAGCGCCAGATGATGTGATGTTGGGCTCTTGTTTACAAACACTTCAAGTAAAAGCTCTTCATCTTTAGCGGTTTCATCAAGTAAGAATTCATTAATGAATATTTCATGTCATATCATTTAAATTGCTTATTTTATTATGTTTAATAAAATTTTCTTTCATTTAAGGCTTGTCCCTCTGATTATCCCTTAGAACTATTGAAACAGGATCCACCATTTTCATTTCACAAATTTTGACAAATTGATCCTATTGATGTCTATAGTTACTGGTTTGATCATCGACTCAAAGTCATCTTGAACTTTAATATAAAAATCCAGATTTTAATATTTTTAATCATCAAATTTAATTTTCATTAAATTATTTTTATGAAGAAAGCAATTTTACAACATGAAATTCATTAAAATTTACTAACAATATTTCATTCTTAACTGACCTGGGAATCGAACAGAGGTTTCACGGACAGGATGCCTAGACTTTCGATAGTTACTTATTTATTATTTAATTCCCTAAGCTAATCCCCACAATATATCACAGCCATTGACGACGGATGGCAGTCAATAGTCAGACATTAATATTTAAACCAAATGTTATTCCACTTGGTGGGTCGAAATTTGTTGGGAATGAGTATCTATTTGAACTGATTACATGTTGTTCCCTACTTCTGTTTTAAACACTTTTTGTCAAGAATTCTTCTTGAAGTCTAAAATATATTTTTCTGTTTTTTATGTTTAATTTAAAAATATTTGTTATGTTTTGTAAATAAAATAATTAATTCATATAAACATATCGTCACCTTAACTGCAAGCGGGTGTTACTACATTACAATTTAAAATGGAGATTTTTATTGATTGTGGTTCGTTTTATTTAACTGCATGCTGAAGCAATTTTTTTGTACGCCTGTGATAAAAATTGGCGACTTTATTAAACAAATTCAAACATTCAGAACACTTTATTACGATTGATTTTTTAATGTTTGTTGCTTCTTGTATAAAAAAAAAAAAATTAAGGTGTAGTAATGTCCATTTGCATTTAAGATGACGATACATTTTCTACACAAAGCCAACAGCTAAAATCGTATATTCTTCACCGAAGTTTCCAGAAGCAGATAAAAGTTTAGAACCAGCACCACTTATACTTTTTTGATAAAACCAGACAAAGACCGAAAAACGCTTAGGTACAGAACGTTAGTGTACCGTACCGAATTTTGCCATGAGAGAGTATACAAACATACACATTTTATACAAAAACACAAATAAAGAATTTTTAATGATCGTGTTTAAAATTTTGTACACAAACCAAATATGGTACACAACGGTTTTGTACTGACGAACACAAACACTAAGATAACATACCGATCTGGTTTTAGCTTATGTACGGAAAAAATTCTCCAAAATTGTTCACCAATTAAAGCATTGAATAAAAATAAAATAAGTTTTAATTAAAAAATTAATCAAATGAATTAAACGTTTAATCAAGTTAATTAAACGTTTAATTGATACTTTTAATTAGTGTGCTGGTGCAAATTTAATTAATATCACAAATCCTTTAACTGAAATCATGTTTTCTGAGTGCGAAGTGTGTATTAGCGAGGGCAATCAATTAGAGTAATTGCGAAAAATATATCTGAATTAACGTAAAAAGTTCATCGGGTATTTGGATAGCGTAAGGTCAATCGGGCAAATTATATAAATTCCATTCTTTGTAGGTATCGTGTTAGAATAATTGTACCCTGTAAACCAAAAGCCGCGCCATATTGTTGCGTCTTAAATTTCTTGATACTTCAGCGTCTCAAAGGATAATTTTTTTCGGTTTAGAGTATACACGACTTTTAAATTATTCAGAAAGTAAAGGGTCTTTTTTAAGCCAGATAGAATTAACGGATTCGTGATAAATGATCTGTCAAACCCGCTTTTTAACATTTTGGATCAGTATACTTTGGCAAATCATTAGAAATAGATACACGCTTGAACAACGCTACCAAATTATCCAAATTTTCTTTGAAAATCTGTCCTCGATGTTTTATAGCAAAACTGTGTTCAGCGATGAGGCTAATTTTTGACACAATGGGCTTGTGAGCCCATTAGTTCATACGATTTCCTAGGAACTTTAAAGACACTAATTTTATAACTCATTAAAAATTTGCTTTAAAAATTGAAAAAAAATTATAATTTGGGTTTTGAGAGGTGTCCCTTATAATGGACATAGATTATGCAGTGTTGTAACTTGGCTTATGACAGTTTTAAAGCACATCTTTTGTCTGTTTCTGAGTAAAATATGTTTGGGTGTACTATCATAATGAATATTAGTGTTTATATATAAAAGTTTTGAACCCTTTGAAGAGGGTACGCCATACTCAGATAGAAAAGGCGTCATAACGCTGATGTATTTGGACATCAGTTCTATGACAAGTGTCTTCGTTCATGACACATTTTATCATTGTGATGTCAGCCTTAACATCACTTGGCCAAATTGTCATCAGGTGAAATTATGTCATCAATGGGATGACACATCGGCATCACAAAAATTACGAATCAAAGTCGGTTTAATAAAAATAATGCCATCAGGACTATGTAAAATCAAAAACAATTTTATCGTTAGCGACAACCGTCATAAAAAAATTTATATAAAATAAAAAAAAACCTTCTCCTGTAAAATGTTGTTTTTGTCGCTTAAGCTTTTTTGCGGTAATGGCGCGATATTCTTAACCTGTGTTTCGTGCCAAACTTTTAAGCCCAAATCTAATGGGTTTTCCACACACAGAAAAAAATCAAGTTAAAAACGTCGAAAACAAGGTTGATTTAAAATTTTTCGGTGGTGATTTTGCTTCATACGTGTTTCATGTTAATTCAACCTGATTTTATAATTGCTTGCGAACAACATTTTTTTCTTTTAAAACAACTATAATTCATGTTAATTAAACATTGCAGTAAAGTTAGAGCAAAATGTCAATTATATTGAAATAACAATCCGAATCACGTTGAATGAAAGTTATTTCATGTTGAAACAACGTGAATTTCATGTAGAAACTAATTGGTGTGAAGAAGCTTCAGAGACAGCATATGCATTTATTTTAGAATAATTCAAAACACTTACCCCTGTAACACATGTTTCACTTATTTTGTAGTCTCCTTTGTTAACAGATCAATCAGCAGAATGGCCCGATATGGTTTTCGTCATCATTCTACTTTGAAAACTTGATGTACTATTTAACTAAATAATTTTAATTAAAAGAATACGGGAATTGTCTTCTTTTTATAACATATTTTAAGAATGAAAATAAAAAAATTAACATATTTAACTAGGTTTGCATGTTAATTTAACAAGATAAACTTTTGATTTTAATATAAAACAGGTTTTTATGGATTCAATATTGAATCCATATTTATTTATATTTTAATATTTTTTTTTTTTTTTTAACAGTGAATAATACTTAATAAACATGATTAAATATTATTTAAATATTTTTCATTTAAAATTAATATGAAATAATGATACATTTAAATAAAGGGCATACGTTTGCAGAAATTTATTATGATTCTCAATCAACATTTTTCCATGTTAATTTTACATTGGTATTTTTTTCTGTGTGCACGAACATTTTTTATTCTTTAATAGAGCATCATGCTGTCACCGATAAAATTGATAAAGAAGTTAATCTTGTAATATTTTTTTTTATATTTAAAAGAAATTTATATGCGGGAGTTGTCAATGCCACCATATATTTCCCTTTTTAACTTTTTGGGCATTACAAAGTTTAGACCCCACTAAAGCATCCTGTTTATTTTAAGTATCAAAAAAAAAATTGGTTTTCTTAATTTATGCAGAGTTTTTTTTAACAACTTAATAATCCTTTGTTTGTTCTTCATTATCCTTGTAATAGCCATCGGCATGTCTTTAAAAGACAACCAACAAATTTAAGGTTTTTATTTCATTTTTATAAATTTGTTCATCTTTTAAATGACTTGAAGAAAAATTTTACAAATTATCTTTTACTAACAAAAAAAAAAAATTAAAAGAAAAGAAAAGAAACGTGTTTAACATGAGGGAAGAAGTTTCTTAAACTTTTTTTAAGCTTCAGGTCATTTATACAGTTTTTGTGTGGAGATAAAAAAGATTAACCAAAAATGGGAAAAACCATTTAAACTTGTATTCGTATTAAATTGTGTTAAGTAAATATATTAAATTTAACAAAAGATGGGCATTTAAGTTTAAAAGAAAGTAATTTCTTTAAATCGTTACAGAATCTACTGCAGTTTATTTACTCAAAGTCTAGTTGCAGTTTATCGGAAGTTAATGTCACACTTACTTGACACAATCGCTTATAAAGGCTGGTTAAATTTGTAAGGGCCGATGTTGATTTTGAATAAAACACAAATTATTTAGAAAATTATTGTAATTTTTTTTTTATTATGAAACATTTATAGTATTTGTAAATTAGGCTAGAAATCCAGCAGTGTTGCCAATTAAGCCATTTAGTGACTTGTAGTTACTATACTAGAAACGAACAATTTTATATAAAGTTCCGAAAATTTTTTTTCATGTTTTAAATTAATTTTAAACAACTTATCCAGCTCTACGAGATAGTCCAACAATTTACGAGTAAAAACTCATGAATCAGGAGAAGACATTAGTTTTGCAGGTTTGATGAAATCAGCGCTTAAAAAACTGCAGTCAAAGAAGAAAACCTGCTATTTCTACCACTGTTTAAGACTCTTTTACTTCTGATTCATTAAATGTACACATTCGCTATAAAACCAAAAGCAAAAAAGAAAAAGTTGTACACAATTTTTCGTTTTTTGTTCGAAAGTTTTTGTTTTCGACTGCAGTTTTTAAACCTTGAAGAAATTATTGGACGCTCAAACAAATTAACTTAATTAGATCTATCCAAAAAGTGATTGTGATTCGCAAGATTCACTTAAAAGTGGATCCATTTTTTTTAATAGACCGCACAAATACTACCACAAAATTACAATTTTCCTCCTGTCGTTAGACTTGCATTTTAAATCTTTAAAGACAATTCAAAAGCAATTCTTACATTAACTATTCTCGTAACTTTTTGCATTGTACGATTTTTTACATGAACACGTATTTATCGCTTTAGATTTAAAATAATTTCCGTTTACTCATGTCAACTGAAGACCAAACTTTTGTCGTACGTTATGACTAACAGAAGTAAAAGGGTTGAAAATCCAGCAAAGAAATCCACAAAACAAGACCAGAATCACAACCAAACCAAAAAAGCAAAAAATAAAAAAAAAACATTTGTTATTTTCGTTATCAGATCACGTGTAAAGTATTACGAAAGGTATCAGGTCAGACTTGGTAGTTGGTATTTTTGTTTCTTTATTTTTTTCGGTTTTTTTTTATTTTCTTTTATTCGATAAGGATGTTTACAACTACATATACCCGCATATGAACAGGATAAATGGGACAATGATTACCAATGCACATTCTCTGAAATATACCAGTAAGCATTTTGATAAGAATTTAAAAAAATATAATTAAAAGTGCCTTATTTGGCTATGCCGATCTTAAAAAGCCTTGAGCATGGTGCGATAAGAACAAAAAGTTATATAAATACCGTTCTTTTGATACACATAAATGAATCTATTTTGTGCCATGCCCACTTTTCCAATACCGCCCACATTTTGTTTGATGTTGTCTGTTGATAACATAATTTGAAAGCTTAGGCTCTTGCCATTCTACAGATATACAAAAATCTATAATGTCTTCGTGAGGGAGAACCCACGCCCACTTCACCATTCCCGACCATGTTTACCAAGTTTGGACAATCTTTCTTTCACCGTTCTTTAGAAATAAATAACTCTTTTTTGTGGCACGCCCACTTTTATCTCACCACGCCCACAGTTTTTCGGCTCTTGCCGTTCCCCGGATAGACATAAAAATAAAATAACAAAAGAACAACAACAACAAAGGATTCATGTCGTCACCTAAAATGCAAAAGGCCGTAACTACACATGATGGTTTTTTACAGGAGATGGAATAAGCGTTATAAATTAAAGACTACTTAAAACTTAATATCCAAATTTAAGATTCAAGCTTAGAAAACAAAGACGGATTTGTTTCTAAAAAATAAATTAATGGAAAGAAGTACTTTTTAAGAAATGTTAGTTACGGCCTTTTATACTCTATTTTTCTGAAACCAAAAAGCCGTAACTACAAGAACAAAATTGTGCATAAAATAAAACAAATGGTTAAGATAAGAAAATAATGCAAGTGATGTCTTTTTGTATCTATTTATTGTAAGTATTTTAAAACAAAACCCGAAATTCCTCATAACTATTAAAAAAATTTATTTAATTTATAAATTTAATTCGAGAAAATAAAATTATATTAAAGTGGTTAAGAAAAATAATAACGCAATAACACACATGAAAGAGAATCAAATGCAACTTTGTTTTGATTGTTTTCTTGTTTTTTTTTTGGTAAACTGTAGTTACGGCTTTTTGTTTTATGAAATTGTTAACGTTGCAGTTACGGCCTTTTGTTTTTCGGAAATAAAGTCGTTATTTTTGGACGTATACATGTAAGATTTTCTGTGTAGATGTGTTTCGGTGAAGTACGTCATAATCAATCAAAAAGTCAAATTTGAATTTTTGAGTAGTTACGGCCTTTTGCATTTTAGGTGACGATGTTTAAAATTAGAGACAGTCGTGGTACTTGATCATATCTTAGCCATTTGTGGACCGCTCAGGCTGAATTTCGTGACGTTAAAATAAAACTAGTCTCCATCATATCTGCGGTCTTCGGAAACCCTATTTCAACGGACAGTTGGGCGTCGTTAAATCAACTTTGCTACTCATGAGGAAGGGTTTAAGATCAAAATTGTAAAAATTACAAACGGAAGGACAAACTTATATAAACCCCTGCCACCTGTAGTGAAGGGTATGAAAACAAAATTAATTCTAGCCTTAGATCCATCAGTTTTTCTTAAAATCACTTTATCCAAACTAAATCTTTGAGGGATAGAAGGAGTTGGATAAGTAACCGAATCAATTTATAACAAACTAGAAATTAGTTGTTGTACCCACACCACAATAGTGGAGAGGGTATTATGCATTTGTGCTGATGTGTGTCACACCTTAAAATATAGGTTCCAGACCCACCTTAAAATACACCAAAAGACTCCGAATCACTTTCTGAATCGAACTAACGATGTCCGTCCGTCTGGCTGACTGGCTGGCTGTTCATGTAACCTTGTTCGCAAAGTACAGGTCGTAATTTTTGAGATAATATGATAAAAATTGGGACATTCGGGACATCTTATTGGCACAAGGACCAAGCCTATTGAAAATGAGCCGAATCGTAGGATTACGAGGGAAGATAGGGGGAAATTTCTGCCCCTAAGAAACTATCAAACCGATTTTAATGAAATTTAAATCATAGATAGAAAATGTTTTATATAGACACATACATAAGCTATATAGTTTTTTTAAAATGGGACCCCAAGGGGAGACAATTTCTGCCTTTCACAAACCGTTTTAATGAAGTTTATAAACAAAGATAAATCCATATTTATATGGACACATAAGCATGATGTGTTTTAAAATACTGTGGTGTAGGGTATCATATGGTCGGGCTTGATCAACTATACTTTCGTACTTGTTTTAAATAGTTTTTACTTCTCCTGTAAAATTTTCAAAATGTTTGTTACTTAGGAATTTTTGCGTTTTAGGTAACGATATGTCAGATTTCGTTATATAAATGCTGCTTGACATAATTTCTTCAAATATGTTGAATATTCTGCCCAGGAAAAATTTGTTTCTGTTTTAAAAATCCCAATTGTCAGTTCCTTTAAGATTTTTCATCTTACTTGTTTAAGTTTTTAGTTTCATATTTTAGTTTTAAATTTTATTTCTGAATAAAGTGCCAAACATGAAGAGTTTTATATATTTTTTAAGTGCGCAAAAGTCCCAATTGGTTTGTCATGTTTTAAGTGAAACAACAGAACATGCATATTGCACAGTTTTAAAGTTTAGTTCAATTTTACAATTTTGGTTAAATTCACCAAACACATTCAGATTTAAAATTTTAATGTTGTACGTATTAATGTATGTCTGCTAAGAGTTTTGTAAATATGTAGTTGTTTAAAATTAATTTTTGAAATTTAAATAATAAAAATTAAAAGCATTTTGTTTGTTAAATTACAGTCATTAACAATAGTCAACAGATGCTTTTTAACAACAAAAACAACTTAAAAACCAACAGCAAACTTTTTTTCCTTTAATTTGTCAAAATTTTTTAAATGGTTTGTTTTTGAGTGCTGCTGGCGTAAACAAGTTTTCAGAAGTTTTACCACAACTTAAATCCAACAGCAATGTGACAAAGAAAATGTTAGTTTATTTTTTCTTTTGTTCCCCATTCCTGCATTGAGTATTTTTTATGTTTGTAATATTTAAAAATTTTGGAGTCGATCTTAGTCATCGTCCAGACTTGCAATTTTTTTAAATTCTGCTTTGAAATTGCACAGTGTCCAGATTATGTAATTCTAGAGTTGCAATTTGCTTATTTTTATCTTATTCTTTTTATATCCACCAATACCTCGAATTGCGTCGTTTCATTTTACGTTTTTTCGAAGTTACGTCGCTGCTGAAATAGTACTAATTTTCAATGTGCATCGTTAGTTGTTCGAAGTTGCGTTGTTTTGGGTTTGAGTCTTAATTTTTTTTTCTAAAAGATGGCAGCGACTTTTGTTTCTACATAATTGCGCCATGCCATCAAAACCCGGGGATTCCCCTTCTACCTGAAAATCAACGCAATTTTAACACAGTTTTATTTTCACTTTGTTTTGCTAATTTTAGAGTTTAGTTTCAATTAGTGTGTTGCACTTTTTGTAACGTTGTGTGTTGTGCTTTTTTTTGTGAAAAAACCCGACTTACGACAACTTGGTGGCTGTTGTTCATCAGACAGTGATTAATTTTTATTTTGTTTTTTATAAATTTATTAAAGATTTGATTTTGTTTTAATTGAATTTGTTTTTTTTTTGTGGATAGTGAAACTCATTGTTTTGTGCTGCATACGCAACTTTTCTAAATTTATTTTTAAAAAATAGCTTTTACTGCTGTGTATTGAGTTGTTGTTATTTTATTTTACTTTTGCTTAAACTACTTTTTTTCTTACGGCAATGAAGCAAAACAAGACTGAAGTTAATTTTATACGTTTACAGTGGCGTGTACAGCAAAACAATACCTATTTAGCTTTAAAATAGTTAATATGGAACAAAATTATTAAAAATATATACATATGTCTATCGTATTTTTTTTAATGTTCGGTAGGTCAAACCAATATTGAGATTACGATATGTGCATTAGAATTAATACTAAAAAAATAAAATTTAATTTATTCTTTCGAAAGCTTTCTTTACGTATACCTTGACGTATTTGTATTATAAAGACAAAATGCAAATTAAATTAAAAAAAAAACATTTCTAAAGCCTTATCCTTAGTGCAAGCATATTTGTATCTGTATCTCTTTTCAATCTAAATTTTTTTCTATAA
Organism: Pollenia labialis; assembly: GCA_949318255.1. Classification (NCBI taxonomy): domain Eukaryota; kingdom Metazoa; phylum Arthropoda; class Insecta; order Diptera; family Polleniidae; genus Pollenia; species Pollenia labialis. The sequence goes on along the minus strand of OX439141.1, from coordinate 25,978,930 downwards.
TTTTTGTTTTAATTAAAACCTTCCTAATGAGAAGACAGCAACACAGGTCTTTATTGAGTCATTCAAAGATTTTTACATGTGTATCTGCTCACAAATACTCGTGCATGGTTTGAATGCAGCAAGTGAATGCTAACGATTCCTGTTTTGTATTCTCTTTTTTTTGAGGGGGGGGGGGGGGGGAATGGGGAGGGGTGCATTGCAGCTAAGCCTTTTAATAAGTTGTCTATTTATTTTAATTACTTTAGTGTTTATTTACTTCTCTTATATTATTTGCATTGGTTTCTTTCCTCTGCACATTTAAGAAAATTATCTCTCTTAACCTCCTGTTAAATTGAATGTTGAACTCAAATTTAATTTAAGTCAAGGAAATACATTCACACAGAAATGTGTGAATTGCATTAAAAAATTTCTATGCATAAATCTTGTTTGCTGTTGAGTCAATTCGTTTCGTTACTTCATATTGTCACCATAGAAAATGTCATACAACACCATAGTTTTTCTTGGGATTCAAAAAATTAATTAACAAGGTTTCGTTTAAATGTGCCAAATTCCCATTTCACACTGTTGATAAACTGAAATTTATTGTTGATGGGATAAGGTATTCCTATGCGCATTTCACTGGTTGCTTAGGCCAGATCGTCAGGAAACATCATCCAAATATTTAAGGAAAACTAAAGATATTACACAAATAAAACTGTTAAGCGAATAAGAATTATAAGCACCAGTTTTACTTGTAACAATATCAAAGCTTAGGCAAAAACAACAGCAATAAACAGTGAGTTTATCTTCACGTAAAAAAAAAATACAAATTTTGTATTTAAAAAAATCATGAAAAATACAAAACAAGAAAAAATTAAAGTCATATTACATTCTCTTAAAGTCACATAACGTGAAAGTCTGAGATTATTGGTGAGAGGGGAGAAAAGAATAGCATGTTCTATTGATCTCTCACCAATTAACTCAGATTTTCTGAAAGAAAATTTTCATAGTGTTAATAACCCAGACTTATGACATTTGGTGGTATGGATTTCAGTATTATGAAACTAAATAAGATGAAATTTCAATCACAATATTATTAATCATTATGCACGCAAAGAAAGAACTTGGTTGTGGCAAACGTATTCTAAGAGCAATAAGAGTAATAAGATGCATGATTCAATCATCTCTCCGGAATAGAGTTTTTGTGCAATTTAATTACTTTGGTATTTAAATTTAATTTTGTCCAAACTTATTTGATTGCAATCTTAATTATCTTACCAAATTTTATGGGCATCGGTCCTTATTGACATACAATTTGGTGACGGTAACTTTGACGATAGTTACTATGTCATGACTGAATATTGTACCGGATGGTCCAAAATTAACACTATGTCCCATAAAAACTCCCATCCCAAAATCACTTAAAGGCAAACAAATCGCATAAAGATGAATATACATATATAAATAATATTCGGCTGCATTTAGAACTTTAACATAAATTTTAACCTGATAACATAATTTTTCTTGTTCTGAAAATAGAATCTGAATAGAGTGCACTCTTAATACTGTGGTGTAGATATCATATGGTCTTGGTATAGGTTTGACCAATTATACTTTGTACTGGTTTTTGATAAGCGGATACATTACGTATGAGTGATTTTGGTGTCTGCAATTATTATTCATACGTATAGGTAAATTTATTAATCAACTCTTTACAAAATAATGGATAAATATTATAAGGATATTAAATACATAAATATAATACATAACTGGGGATAAGATTTTCATAATCTAGGCGCATCTTCTCAAGAGCCCAATCAGAGAACGTACGTCGCGTCAAATGGTCTTGTATGGGTACAAACCAAAATCTTTAATTTTAACCCCGCAAAAAAAACACATTGAAAGTTATATTAAAAATTTTGGGTGGAGTTCATATGCCCGAAACTAAAAATCTCAAATTTAGAATTTCAAAATCCGAATAATTATACAGATTTGGTTTTCAATAATCGTACGATTGATAGCATGGTTGGGCTTTCGGCCATTCGCAAGCATTTTTTCCTCTATAGTATAACGAACACTGGCTTTGCTTACTAAAGCTTTACGTTATAGCCGGAATTCGGCCGGATGCAAGGATTTTCTTCTCTAAATAGCCGGACTTCGGCCGGCCGCAAGGATTTTTTCCTCTGTGACATAAATCTGCTTCGCTAACTAAAGCATCTCTGCATAGCCAGCAAGGATTTTCTACACTTTGGTATAAGAATTCGGGTGTTTATACCAGGGTTTAAAAAGCTGCAGTCAAAATCAAAAAATTGCTTTTTCTTCCACTTTCTGAATTTTCATTGGACGAAAATAAACCATTGCCTTTACTTCTGATTCATTAAATGAAAACAGTCGTAGTGAAGGCAAAAGCAAAACACGAAAAGTTGAAAACAACAAAGAACATCGGCACTCGACATGTTCGGAAGTGTTTAGTTTGACAGACTGAAACTTTTAAAAAATCCCGTAGTCACCGAAGATGGGGCGTTGTGTTTTTTTCCGCAATTTTTTTTTTTTTAATACATGTGTACATAAATACATACGTTTTATTTAATTTCAAAAAATTAAAAAGATTGTTAAGCATTAAAATAAATACATATGTATGTATTTATGTACACATGTAGGTATTATTTAAAAAAAAAAAAATTCGGAAAAAAACACAACGTCCCATCTTCGGTAACTACGGGATTTTTTAAAAGTTTCAGTCTGTCAAACCAAACACTTTCGAACATGTCGACTGCCGATGTTCTTTGTTGTGTACAACTTTTTGTTTTTTAATTTTGCCTTCACTACGACTAATTTCATTTAATGAATCAGAAGTACAGGCAACAGTTTTTTTTTGTCCAATGACAAATGAAGATGTCGAAGTTGCAGCAAAATCTTATGACTTTTACTATCTCAACTGCAGCTTTTTAAACGCTGGTTTATACTATCCCTAGGAACTTTTATATAAAATTTTATAGTTTGTTTAAAAATGTTTGCGGTAGTTTTTTATTTCTTGAAATTTGCATTTTTTTATTAGTAAACAAAAAATAGCCCCAAAGTAAAAGTTGTGATTCTATTTGGGGCCATTTTTCATTCCTTGATATTGGGGTTATTTTTAATTCCACTTAAAATACAAAAACACCCAAACGAAAAAATAAAAAATAACCCCAAAAAAAAACGACAAAATTGCCCCAAAATTGCGTGTTGTTGTGTCTCATGTAAAATTTTGGGCCGTTCTTCACTTTGCTTTTGTGGCCATATTTCCTGGGGTCATTTTGCGCTCCGCCAGAAAAAATACAACAAATAGCTAGTATTATTTGAAGCCTTAACAGTTTTGGATAAAATATTTTAAAACTATTGGAAGCCTAAGCCATGTGAGGTGCTGCATCGTTTTAAAATAGAAGGATCATTTGTCGAAATCTTTTAAATCTTGTATTTAAAGCAAAGTTCCAAAAGAATTTATTTATTAATTTAAAAATTTTTTTTTTTAATTAGTATTCTTTTTATTTTGTTGAACTATTTATGGTTTTTAATCCAAATTTACCAATATTTTTACTCAGGCTTAAGTTCATCAAATTTAATTTTCATTAAATTATTTTTATGAAGAAAGGAATTTTACAACATGAAAATTAATTAAAATTGTTATTGATAATCATTCATTCTTGACTGACCTGAGATTCGAACCCAGGCGGCTGGTTACCCTGACATGTTTCGATCGCTACCACTCGATCTCCTCAGAGGGATTTGCCGTCTTACACTCGCAGCCATCGACGACTGCTGACGTCACTAGTCAAACATCAATCCTTTTGGTAGATCGAAATTTGCTGTTTTGAATGATTATCCGTTTCCATTCTTCATAAAAATAATTTAATGAAAATTAAATTTGATGAACTTAAGCCTGATTAAAAATATTGAAAATTTGGATTAATTTTTTTTTTTTAAATTTTATTTTGTGTTCTTAAAACTTTTTTAAAAACTTCTTTTATAAAGAGGAAATTAAAAAAAAATAACACAAAAATGTCAAAATATGCATTAAAAACATAAATATGCAAAAATATGCATCTTCACCAAAATATGCAACAGTATGTAAAAACAAATCGATGCCAGTTTAACGCAAATTTACTGATTCGGAAAGATATTTCGGCGACATCGTTCTTAGACTATCGACAAAAAGCATGCATTTACAAGGAAATCGCATCCCTATGCCTAACCTTAAGGAATTATAATTTTACCTGTCTCGGTTGGTATAGTCGAAAAGTCGTTAATTTATATGGTTTTTTTTTTTGAATTTTATACCTACAATATTTAAAAAAATTATTAAAATACATACTAATTTATTTAACTGTTTGCCTTAATTTATTCAAACTCTTTAAGAAGTTTTTATAAAATGCGAACATTTTCCATCGAAGGATAAATTTCTTCTGGATTGTCTTTTTATGGCCCAACTTGCAGATTTTAATATTGTTAGTATGTTTTATTTTTTCCGTTTATTCTCTCTTTTTGAGTAAAATTCCAAACATATAAAAGTTTCATGTGTTGAATAAAGTCCCTTTTGGTTTGTTTCGATGACACAATGTACTTGCACTTGTGAAAAGTTTCATCAAAATCATGTAGTTACAAATGAACTGGCTTACATTCGAACTTTCGTTAAAGTTCATAAGATGAAAAAAAAGTTCTTAAAGTTAAATTTATTAAGAAGTGTAGTTTAATAGTTTACGATTTGATATTTTTGAAAAAAAAAAATACAAAAAACAATGTTTACTTGATACTCATCTAATAGTCATAATGCCATAGTAAAACAGTCTTAAATACAATAATTACTTTATATTTTATTTCTATGTTTGTTCAATTCGGTCACGTTGAACTATTTATTCTTATCGCAAATACCTAAAAAAAAAACTGTAATTCGTACTGCTTATCAGATTGAAACGGAATTAAAATCCAATAAATATAAATGTCTTAACTCGATAAGAATAAATATCGAAATTAGTAGGCATTTCGAATGAATGGTCATTTTTTGTCTTTTTTTTTATTCCTGTGTGTATTATACAGGATAATATTTACACAAACATTAATTTACTATAAATCACCGGTAACAATAGAAATTTTAAGTACAATCCAGCGTACGAACGATGAACTTGATAAGAGTTGAAAAGAAATTTATTGTGTGTAGATTTTTTGTAAGGAAATCAAATAAATATGTACTTTAAGAAACTGAATTAAACTCATTTAAGGGTTTTAATACTGCATATGGGCACTTCCACAAAAGTGTCCGTTACACTACCAAGCAATTTATCTTGTATTTTAGAAGCATTCTTCCGCTCTTTCACTAAATTGCGCTTTTCACCAAAAAGTAAAACAAATTATTCTTTGAGAAACAATTTAAAATGTTTGGTGGCGTAACGTAACAAAAAGTAGGCTTTCCTGTGGAAATACCCATATCACAAAACGTGTTAGACCGATGGTTTTCAATACATGACAAACGGATGACTCTCCTTTTATACAACAAATGTCTTGGGATTAACGTAGGTACCTGGCATGACAGCCTAACCCACGGTACTCTCAACACTGATGGAAAACATTGCGTGTGTCATGATCACCTACACGCTACAAAGGTGGTTATTTTAAGTGTTTAATCCGGCAAAGCCATCCACTCGCTCCCTTTTTTATATTTGTTAGTACCAGCATCCTATTAAGGCATTGTTTTGTGTTGAAACTAGAAAAATAATTTGTAGGAAGAAGGATAGTGGCAGTAGTGCTTGTGAGCAATCGACCTGTACTTATTCATATTGAAAGTGAGAGGGAAAACTTCAGCAGGAAGGTTATTCTGCATACGAGCAGTCCGGGAAACATTATTCCTGTAACGCGTTGTACGATGCACCGAGCAATCGAGACACAAAAGAAGAGGCTCTTGAAGGAAAACGTGTGTTACGAATAAGCTTAATGATTTCGGGAAGAAGATCCCTAACTTCATCAAAGCACATTCCATTGTAGTACCGATAAAACAGGCGAAGAAAACCCACATTGCGACGGTGCTCAAGGGAGTCAATAGAATTGGATACCCTACTTTTACAAATGATAGCCTTCGTCCTCTTCTGCTCTACGCGGAGAAGCTCAAAAATAGACTTTAGAACACCGGCCCACACATGAGAGTCGGATATACGTGGTAAAAATTGTAAAGACATCAGATGGACTAAAGTACATTTTACACCATTTTAAAAAAGCGAGGCACTTGAATTCTTGTTGCGACACCTTGAATATAAGTTTTGTTCATCGGACACCGCATTTTATCTGCAGGCCCAGAACATCAAGAGATTTTGATTCCTCAATAATTATAGCACCCATATATACAGACGAGGCACCATGATCCGTCTCGCGTTTATGCGTCAGCACACAACATTAAATATTTCGGGCATTTAAATCGACCTTATTCGCACGACCCCATTCCAAAATTATGTTAAGGTCTCGGCCTAGCGTATCATTCATGTTCTGCCTCATAGCACCGACATAGGATTCGCTTAGTCTATAATCAAATTAATACTTATGGCAAAGGTTGCTGCCATCTGCAAAAGAGTAGATATGGCTAGAAGTTTGACATTGGAGGTCATTTAGAAAAATAAGAAATAGAATAGGAGCAAGAACGGAGCCTTACGGCGCCCCTGAATGAATCTTGAATACGTTTGACGAAACCCTATCTATAACAACTCATATAGAGCGATCTCTGCGAAAACTTGATAGAAATCAAGAGAAATTATCAACAATACCAAATTCAACAAGTTTTGACAAGAGTGCACCATGCCTGACTCTGTTACTTTTTGATATTTTTTTTTCTTTAGTTAGGCTCGATTTCATCAAATTTAATTTTCATTAAATTATTTTTTACTGAAGGAAGGAATTTTTACAATATGAAATTTTTATTAAAATTTATTGATAATTTTCTTGGCTGAGCTGGGGCTCGAATCCGGGTTGAATTTACATGTTTCAAGAATCACCACATTCTTTTATCACAATTCTTTAACGTTCTAACCTCTGCATCACTGCGGTGCCTGCCAGCCAACAGTCAAACAACACTCTTTAACCAGTGGTACTGGTGGTTCAAAATTTGCTGTAATTATAATTTTTTAATTTATTTACATGCAATTACCTTATTTTCGCCAAAATGGTGAATAGAACGATATTAGGGCCAGTAAGTCTCCAACTAAACAACCTCTCGCATAAAAGCTGATATTATCGAGTTTCCACTGCTAAAAGACACCAGCTTCTGTTTGTCAGCAACAGTACGTAGGGTGATCCGCCTGCAGGCTGAACTTTTAACTTCCACACAATGGTGGAAAATTATCTGACTGTTAAAGTTCTCTCTTCTCGCTATTTTGGGTGAAAACTACAGCCATTGATTCCCGAAGAAGCCTCACCAATAACCAGCATATGACCGAAGTACCAGGGACTACTGGTTTCCGTGATGCTGAATAATTATTTAGTATTGGCTGGCTGGACAAAAGTAAATATGGAAACATTTAAAACAAGCGTCAAAAATCAAATAAATTAATTTGACATTACATGGGTAAATAATGAAACCTCTCCCTAATGAACATACCTGGTGCTTATTATATTATGGATCGGTTCATAATTAAACTAAGGCGCAGGGTTACCGTTGGGAATTTTTAAAAAGCGGCACAAAAGCATATTTTATAATAATTAAATCGCACAAAAAAGTCGTAAACATGTTTTAATGTCATTTATGTATACAAAACATAACAAACATAAAACAAATCAAACACAACAATAAAATAACATGTAGCTTTTTTGAAATTTTCAACTCAATTAAGAGAAAAGTTGCCTAAATTTGTTATGCTTTTAAATCACTGTTTGCTAAATTTCGATGTTCTTAGTTTCGACGATTTTTTGTTAATAAAGGCGAAACGGTCGCAATAAAATTAAAAAGTCTCAAAATGAGATAAGTTAAAAAAGTCCCCAGGTCGCCAAAAATGGGTAAAATTGCAATTTTAGTCGACGAGCGGTAACCTGCATAGGCGCTGTATAAAAACTACTCTGCTACACAAATTGACTAAAGTTTAAAAATCCAGATTGTTTTAAATAAATTAAAATTTTTATTATTTTTCTTTACAATATAAAAATTTCATTTAGATAATATTTTGCACAAATAACTCAAATATTAATCTTAACCTCAAATAGGGTACGCTCTCGAAAATTTGTCTGGTTAAAATTGGGTCAGTGTTCGAAAATAACCAGTACTTACATTATTTAACGTTCGGCTCACACACCCAAGAACGATATCTATTTTTTTAAGTGATTGTGTAGACGAACACAACCCTTAAAACCGTTCGTAACCATTTTCAAGAAAGAACCGAACATTATATAACGTTCTGTTCTTCGTTAAAAAAAAACAGAACAATTGTAGTGATACTGTAGACAAACATTATATTTTAATGTTCTTTAATGTTTTTTTGTTTTACATTGATAAAGAAATGAACAAACAAACAATTTTAGCAAGGACCGCACCACGACCAGCTTGTGTGTGTATTGTGTATATGTTTTGTTTGTCTAAAATTATTTTGCTGCCTTTTTGTTTTTTTTCGAATGTGTATTTTGTTTTTGTAAAAAATTTTTCGATTTTTTTACCAGCCAAAAGGGACGAACCGAACACAATGAAGTTTTTGGATTTAAAAAAACCGAACGGAATTAAATGTTTTCACCTTTTGTTGAGTTTGATATCAGTATCATTTTTCTGTTCGAAAGATGACTAACAGGGAAACGTTATTTTTTAATAATTTTCTACACATACACTATTAGCGTTTGTGTTTTCCACAAATCTACCGAACCGAACACTTAGGAAGGATATTTAGGCCCTAATTTTGTAAAACACAACGCAACGACAAAGAATTACATTGAAAGCAAAAACAAATTCATAAATATTTTGTAATTTTGTTGTTGCCTCTAACAGAAATTCACATTGGTTTTTAAGATTTCATACGCGATATTGCTTGTGGCGTTGAAAATTTTAAAACGGTAAATAAATTTCTGTACAAAGCAACAATAAAATTACAAAATATTTATGAATTTGTTTTTGCTTTCAATATAATACTTTGGCGTGCGTTGTGTTTTACAAAATTAGGGCCAAAATTTTAATTACCCATCCCTGATAATTTCCTGTTCTTCTGGAAAAATGCAGCTCTGATAAAAGAGAAATGGCAACACCCAGTCTACAACTGACTTGAAATGCTTAGCATTAACACTAACATAATGGAAGTGTTAAGTAAAGACTTATCATGTTAGAGGGGTTTCTCACGTTTAAACAGCGATTCATAACTCTTCATAACATAATTGCTTAACACCATTTGATGGCTTGTGTAGACCAACGGTAAGAATCATGCCATTTTTAAGTTCTTTACAAATGTATTTATTGAAATTTTATAGCAAATTGTTTTTAAAACTGCACATATTTTAACTCTTAAATTTTTCCAAAAGTTAAATATGAAACACAAAAAGCATTAACTTACAAACATTCAACTTGAGAGCAAAGCTAAAGTAACGGACAACAATTTTTTATTTATTTTTTTTTTTTTTGTAATATTAAGTTTGTCAAAAACTTACCGTTAAAATGAAAATTTGCTCTAAAAATTTTGTTGTACACATACAACAAGTGCTTGAAAGGATTAAATTTATTTGAGTTTTTGACATGTCGTACTACTCAACATTATAGTGTAAAAGCGCCATACGTAGCACTCCACTTCAAATAAATATACATATAAGCAATAAATAAAAAAATTATGCACATATATTTGTACTTATTTAGGTGTATCTGCTTATCTAAATGCAAGAAAATTGTATTAAGTTTAAGTATGAACTAGAGCACAAGTCACAAACACTTCCAATTCTAAAGGATTATTACAATGGCAAACAAAGATACATACAATTATCACATGTGACAGTGTATCCCATAGAAAACGACTGGAATAGAAAGAGGGAAAGAGAAAAACCAAACTAAAACAGCTGTCAAAAAACCTAAAGGCTCAGTTAGCCGGGAGTAACAGTAACCTTACCGTAAAAACGCCACTTGTGGTGAAGGGTATAAAAATATTTGGCGCACTTTTTTATTCTATATACCGTTAACTAAACCAACGCACACATGTGAGTTTTGCACAATATTTATACAAAATATTTATTTTTGCACAATATAAATCAAAAAACTTTTTATTGTATCCAATATGTTATGCCACACTCTAATATTAAATATTCGCGGACCATTTTATGGTACAATATCAATTATTGAACAACAATATTGCAAATGTTTCGGAACCTAAACAAATGTGTTAAGTTTGTTTTTGTTATTTAATTTTTAAAAGATTTTTTTTCAATTATTTAAAGAGAGTTTCTACTCTAATCGTTTTTCATTTGTGTATCCTTTTACTGCAGTTCTATGCTTCATTCTTTTAATTAAAATATTCTCTATCAAAAGACAAATACAGAGGTTCTTTTGGCACAGCAGTATGAAGATTTTATATGTTCGTTTGGATGCAAAATTATCTCTAAATTAATCATGATATAAAGGATTTTAGTATTTCTTCTGCTTTTCTGGTTTTGTGGCACTGCAGTTAAGTCTTTTAATTAGTTGTGTATTTATTTCATTTACCTCTCCTTAGTTTAATTTAATTCTCTGTTTAAACATTTACGTTACAAAAGTCACCTTAATCAGTAGCAAAAATTAGTGAATTTTTTAATTAAATTTATTTCTTAAAGCCAAAGTTTTGAAAAGAATAAAATTATTATTTTATATTTTAAAAAAAAATTTTAGTTTTAAAATCTTTTCAAGAGGATTTAATTTGTATTCCTAATTGATCTGGCCTAAGCAAGCAGTGAAATGCGCATAGAAATTGGCTTATCATTCAACAATAAATTTCAGTGTTTCTTCATCAGGATTGCAAATTTTGAATTAAGCACGACAAACAAAATCTTACTATTAAAAAATTTTGTATATATTCCCAAAAATTAATTAAAGAATTTTAAATATTTTTAAAAGTTTGTTTTTTAGGCACTACAGAAAAAAAATTTCTTTAGAAACAAGGCAGCTTAAATTTTTATATTAATCCGTATTGTGAAAATTGTCCTCGAAATTCTTTGTCTCTTCCCTAAACAATGTAACGGCAAATCAATCAACCATGAATTTTAACAATGCCTTTATTTGATTATATTTTAATAAAAATCAAACAAAATTTGTTAAAAATAATTATAAATTGTACGAGTTTTTAAAGCAAAAAAAAACGATCGTTTTTTTTTCTCAGGAAATTGACGATTTTTGCACAAATGTATCTGGTAGCCCTGAATAATACCAAAACAAGGAATGGCTAATAGCCTTTTCACACTTGCTAACATTTAACATTTATTTTCGAAGATGTTGAAATTTTCCCATAAGAAATGCATAAAGCTAAAAAGGAACATTTTTCAACATCTTTACAAAATATTCCTATCTCATTGTATTCCATTCTACATCTTCCGATTATTTTAGTGGCATCACTAGAAAAGTTGCAATTAATTCTATTATTATTATGGCATCACTGACAAAATGGAAGTTGCTTTGAAAGCAGCGTTACCATTTCTTAAGTTTTTCCTTTTTTACAAGCCTTATTTTGCTTAATTTTTTTATATTGTTTAACAACATGAATTTTAAATTCATTTTGATGTTATCTTTTAAAAGTTGGCTCTTTTGTAGAAAAAAAAGTTCTTAAAAAAAATAAAAGTTTTTTTTCAGAAATTGTGGCATTTTTTATTGATAGTAGATGTTAGATGTTTCAAGTGTGAACGCGTATTTCACATTTTCAACATCTTCCATGCGTTCCTCCGAATTGTATGCAAAAGTGTACAAAGGGTACAAAGATACAGATACACTTGTGTGAGAAAACCCATTTTTTGTTTCATTTCGCACTGATTTTGTCCCAATTCACTGGTTTCAAAGGGAAAATTTTAACGATGCATTAAATACAGAAACGGGCTACAGGTTTTAGCTTTCACATTCTCGAAAGAGTTTTAAAAATTCAACGAACATTTCCCGGCCTGGTATAAATACATTTAAAAAAAAATCAATCATAAAATTAGACAACACTTTTGTTTGAAAATTTCCAACAACAAAAATACAACATTGTATTATTAGACGATTAGACAACGAATACGACTATAATGCGAACTTGTGAATTGGACAATTGTTTGATAAATGTTTGATGTATTTAAATCAATATCCAATTGAATTCAAATATTAAAATCAAGCCATTGAAAAAGGCGTTAGTATTGTTCTTAATACTTCGTGCACACAGAGAGAATACATTTTGGAATACAGTCACCTCACATACACCTACTTTTTACGAAAAAAAACTAAAAAAAACCCTTTTTGCTATAATAAGAATTTGTTATACTAAAACCACAAATAAATCCCTGACGAAGACGTGGGTTCCTTTCAAATTTCTTTCTAATGCTAAATAGAATAAAATTTTTGTTTGGACACAAGATTGTGGCAAAAAAATAAAACCTAAGTGAACTTTCTTATAACAAAAAGTTTTTAAAAGTTTTTTATTTCATTTTATTCAAATGAAAGAAACTAATATAATCACAAATGCAAAAAAAAAATTGCTTAAAATAAATTACTTCCTTCATTAGTGATTAATGATGTCGGCTTCTATTGACGGTGCTACAGTATCAATAAGTTTTGAATAAGAGTAACGAAAAAACCGTGATTTATTGATTTTTCCAAATAAAAAAAATGTTTCTTTACTTTTGAAATGAGAAAAATTTATTTATATAATATTTTTTTAAATTAGATTTTATTTATTTCTTATTTAATGTTATATTCTTAATTTAACGAGTAGTAGTAACGTAGACCTTAAGGCCATTGTAGTGAAACAAACTAAAGTCTCCGGATGGTATTGAACCGGCAACTCTCATATCCTTTTGGATTAAGTTAAAAATACCCACTAAATTGATAACTAAAATTTTTCAATAAATTAAGTAAATTATTTAAAAGGTCGAAATATAAACATATTTTACTAAAATTTGTTATTAAGAAAATTTGCAAAATTTAAGGATACCGAAATTAGCTTCGGTTGCCAACCTTGGTTTTTGGGCAATTAGGGCCATGGACCTATCTTTACAAAATTACTTCAAATTATTTAAGATTGTTTGCTGTAACACAGAAAAAAAATTTGCACCAGGAAAAGCATTAATCAAAAATAAAATCAGTTTTAATTAAAAATTTATTAATTAATTTTAATATAAAACGTTGAATTGATATTATTTATTTGTTTACTGGTGCAAGTTATATGGCCAATTAAACGTTTAATACACTTGATTTTAATTTTAATTAAAACTGATTTTTTTTTGATTAATGCTTTTCCTGGTGCAAAATTTTTTTCTGTGTAAATTTCATGGCAATGCCGATGTTCCATTAGTGTTTAAATGCTAATTTTAATTATTTTATTGCGCTAAGACATAAAACTAATGGCCGTGTTCTCAATTTATCGACAAACCAGTGTTTGAAAATAAACAGTACATTATTTATCGTTCGGCTACCACACCCAAGAACAATATCTATTTTTTAGTGATTGTGTAGACGAACACATCCCTTAATACCGTTCGTAACTATTTTCAAGAAAGAGCTGAATATGATATCGTGTTCTGTTCTTCGTCAAAATAACAGAACAATTGTAGTGAGACTGTAGACAAACATTATATTTTAATGTGCTATTATGTTTCTTTTTTTACAATGATAAAGAAATGAACAAACAAAAAATTGTAGCAACGACCGCGGCACGAACAGCTTGCTGGCTTTTTTCGTATGTGTATTTTGTTTTTGTAAAAAATATTTGGTTTTTTTACCAGCCAAAAGGGACGAACATTAATGAGCCGAACCGAACACAATGAAGTTTGTGGATTTAAAAAAAAACCGAACGGAATTAAATGTTCTCATCCTTTGTTAGTGTCAAAATTAACTCCAATTTTAAGTGAAAATAGATGTATACCTAACCACCAATTCGGCTTTAGAAGAGAACACAGCACAATTGAACAAACCCATCGTATAGTAAACGCCATAAGAAAAGCCTTTGAAGAAAGAAAATATTGTTCCGCTCTCTTCATCGATGTTTCTCAAGCTTTTGATAAAGTCTGGCATGAAGGCTTATTACATAAATTGAAGCAAAATTTTCCAGCAAACACACACAAGCTGCTAGAAAGCTACTTAGTCGGTCGTCAATTTATTATTAAAGAAGGAAAATTCTTTAGTTCACCTCAGCCAATTGGCGCTGGAGTCCCACAGGGCAGCATTCTGGGGCCTCTATTATACTTAATTTATACTTCGGACATGCCAACGAGCAACTACACACAAACTTCAACATTTGCAGACGATACAGCTTTTCTAAGCGTCCACGAAAACAGTTATGAAGCATCTCGTTATTTACAGGATCATATATTTCAACTAGAAATATGGCTAAAACAGTGGAGGATAATGGTAAATGAGCAAAAATGCGTACATATAACATTCACCTTGCGGCGGGAATCATGTCCCCCTATTAAAATTAATAATCAAATAATACCTCAAAATTCGCATGTAAAATATCTCGGTATACATTTAGATCGCCGTTTGACGTGGAAAAGCCATATAGAGGCAAAATTAACTCAAATGAAACTAAAAGCCATACAAATTCATTGGCTTATTGGAAGAAACTCTGTCCTTAGTCTCGACTGCAAACTCCTACTTTACAACTCTATCTTAAAGCCTATCTGGTGCTACGGTATTCAGTTATGGGGCACTGCCTCGGCTTCTAATATCGAAAAAATTCAAAGGCGCCAAAATAAACTTCTTCGAATAATCACAGCTGCCCCTTGGTATGTTAAAAATTCAAATATTCACAAGGATCTCAATGTTCCATTAGTTAAAACTGTGATAACGAAATATGCAGTAAAATACTTAAAAAGGCTCGAATTGCATCCGAACCCACTAGCTCGAAATATTTTAAATGATAGCGGCCACACTCGCTTAAGAAGAAGAGACACTGCAGCACTTGTCCAATTAGATGAGCGATAAACACCTACATATATAAGTGAACAGAACCCGTGATGAAAAAATTTTTTTGTCTGGCACTGGCAGGACATAAAATAAAGTATTAGGTTAAGATTTGATTAATTATTGTGAGTTCATATTTACTATATGAAGATTCAATAAATAAATAATGAAAAGAAAAAAAAAATCCTTTGTTGAGTTGGATAAGAACAGTATTATTTTTGTGTTTGAAACTTTCGCATCGAAAGATAACAAACAGAGAAACGTAATTATATTTAATGATTTTCTACAAAAACAATTTTAGCGTTTGTGTTTTCCTCAAATCTACCGAACGGAACACTAAGGAACGATATTTAGTGTTAGTTTTCGAACACTGCGACAAACTGGCTGTTACTTCATCTCGACATTTTGTTTTTAGACTGATAAAGTTTTATTTTTTGTCATAATAAACGTCAAAGTTCATGTATAAAAAACGCTGATAAAATTATTAGAGTTTGACGTTTTTTTTGACGAGAAATTGTCTGGTATAGACATTACTTTAACGATTTTGGTTTTCTCAATACACCGACAAAAACATTATTTTCATATGGCTGTATCTGATTCAATTTATCTGCATGGCAAATAGATAATTGGCAGATCAGGGTTAGCTTTGGGACAGGTTAGAAGCAATTAATACATTGAGAAAAGCAAATTTCTTTTATCTGCAGTCAGAAAAAAGACATTCGCCTAATAAGAAAACGTCCAAAAGACTGTGACATAAGGTCCACTTAAAATGGCGAAATGGCGATCAAAAGGTCTTTGACCGGTGAAACAATAAATTGATATTAATTGATTTTAATATATCGTCGGCTGAAAATGCAAACCTGCTAACTCAATTTCATTACATTTTAGAGGAGAGACAAAAAACTTCTCATATTTTATATTTGCAGCTTGAGAAGAAAACCAAAAATATAGTGGATTTTACACACTTCAAGACTCAAATTTAAGCAAAAGTACATGCTGGTTGACGAGGCGTATCTTTGATTCATAATTTCTTTCTACTGAACCGATTTTGCTAGTTTTCAATCACATTTGTTTAGGAGAACTAGAAACAATTATACACACAAATTTGTTTTAGAACTTTGAGTGTTTTCCACAAATAATCCTTGAAATTTTTACATTCACAAGGATTCAGAATATAAACGAATTTCAAGGGTCGATGTTGATTTTGAATAAAACACAAACTATTTAGGAAATTATTGTCATTTCTCTTTATTATGATAATATTGGTATAGTTCAATTATGTATGGAACAAAATATCGTCCAAATGGCCGCCACGACTTCGGCGGCACACCTCCATCCGATGGTCCAAATTTTCGATGACGCTGGAGATAATTCAGGTTCTAGCCCTTAATGTGCCGGATTATCTCATTCTTTAGCTCTTGAATTTTTTCTGGCTTATCGACGTACACCTTTTCTTTCAAATAACCTCAAAGAAAGAAGTCCAACGGTGTAAAATCACATGATCTTGGCCGGCCAATTGACATCGCCACATGGCAAGTGGCACCGTCCTGTTGAAACCACATAACGTCCACATCCATGTCTTCCAATTCGGGCCATCAAAAGTTCGTTATCATCTCACGATAGCGAACACCATTCACTGAGAAATGTCAAATTTTCTTAATCGGGTTTCAGATTATTATTTCTTAATATTTTACAGTGAATGACAGATTTAATATACCCTCATTTAGCACTTGCAGCGGTGGGGTTTATAGCAACAAACATATTTACGTAACAGGTCTGTGGTATACTCTTGGTTTCATATTTTTTTGGGTTTCTTTGGCATATACGGGTGGAAAAGAGAGAATGGTTTTTGTGTTCGGTACTCGGCGACACGCTTTGTTCACATTTTCGTTAGTGACATTTACTTTGCTTTTTTTAGAAAAAAAAAATAACAATACACGTAGAGAAAAAACATGTTAAAATATGGTAATCTCCAACTAAATTATTTTTAAAGAAAATTTTAAACATATTTTGGTTAAAACAACCATATAATTGTCCGCAACAACCATATTATGGTTAAATTAGTCCTCGCAACCCACAACCATATTATGGTTGTCTCTAAAAATGTTATGGTTAAATATAACAATAAATTGTTTTTAAATTTACAAAAGTATTTTTCTCTTTTCCAAGAGCAACATTCAATGGTTGAAAACCAACCATGCTATTGTAAGTGTTTAACAAATTTTAATTATTATTGATGATAACATGTTTGGAGGCAACAATAATATGATTAGGGCTTCTTGACGGAGGCCTAATTTAACCATAATATGATTAGGGCTGACAAATAATATGGTTATAATAAACATAATATGTTCTAAATTTTCTTTTAAAATAGTTTGGTTGGAGGTGACCATATTTAAACATATTTTTTCTCTGGGTGTAGTAACAGAATGTTTATTTACCGATAATGAAAAAACAAAAGAGAATTCCAGATGTTTTCCTTCGCTCGTCTAAACTCGTACTTATAGTAAATAGAATAGCGGTAAGTTTGCAACGATTTAAAAAAAATTTTATTTTACAATAACGGTATTCACTGTTTGGTGCAAGTGATCTTGCGAAAGAGCAAATGCAAAAAATCGTAAGTCTTTTGTTAAATCAAACAACAACATAATACGCAGAGTTTCCGTTAGATTTTATAAAAAAAAAACTACCACATTTTGCATTTGCGCTTTTGCAAGACCATTTATCACAAAGGAACCAGTTAAGGACCCAAGTGAGCTGTCTCTCGATGGCTGCCATGGAACTTAAGACCATTTACACTAAACACTGAACTCCGTTAATATTAGTTTGTCATGATATTGCTCACATTTCTGTATCTCGCTTTTTGAGTTATGCCACTATTGCCGTCAACGAGTGGGAGTAAGCAAATGTATAATTTCAAACCAAGTTGTGCACATGTTAATATTTACTTCATGTCGCTTTAAAGCTTAATAGAAAGAGTTTAAAATTCCAAAGAATTATAGAAAAAAAAACTGCACGCATATTTTAACGTTATCAGATCACGTGGATAGAATTGCAAACTTTTTGTCTTTATTAACCCTACTACCCTAAAAACAGGTATGATAGTCATCCTGTGACACCGCAATAAACCCTGCATCGCAAATAAATAATGGCCAATTATAGACCTATTAATCAATAATAAGAAAATATCTTTGTCATTTAAGCTTTCATTTATAAGAAATTTGGAGCAGTTAAAATGATTTTCGGGAATGGGCGTTATGGGAATTATAACTTAAAATACACAAAATCTGGTTATATTTTGCAACATCCCAAAGGTAACAAGAATGAGTAAAGAGGCCTAATAGAAGCCCTTATTAAGAAGGCACTAGCCCTCCTCAACGCATTCTATACTTATTTATTTTTTACACAGGTAGTCATTGGGAGCAAGCCCTCCCACACTTTCTTTTATAACAACTTCGTTCCCTTCCCAAAGAAGGGAGCAAGGAAGGTCACTAAAAAAACTGAACAATTTCCTTTCTCCCTTCTTGAAGAAGGGAGTAGTGAATGTGTACTGAATATTTATGAAGGTCTTTCAAAAAGAAAATTTTACCTTCCATAAGCCATACTTCTGAAGGCGGAATATCAACGAAGCGAATCTTTTAGAAAGGAGTGTTTAGATTGTTGATCTGTTATGAACACTAGTGAAAATGTTGCTGCCTGTTGCGAACGAAGCTTAAAGGTTTTATTGAAAATAAATTGGCGAGAATTTTTGCTGTGTTTCAACTTGTTTAATAAATCTTATATTTGTAGTTTATATATACATATATATGTTCCCGAAGATCCTATAAGGAGCATAGGGCTCCAGTAGTTTATGGCCTCAAAAAAATGTAGCCTCTGAAGGTGTACAAGTTTTTAAAGGGACACCAAGAGGAAATGCGATAAATGTTGTTAGGTTAAATGTATCTTATTTTACTATTATGTGTGTGTATGTATTTTTACTATTATTTTAGGGTTTATAAAATTCGGCCCAATCGAAACAAGCACTTAAACTTGTGACATTATTTAAAAGAAAAACTTTTTTATTTTTTTTTTTTTTAATATTCGATAAAGGTATCCATGTAGTAAATAAAATAGAAATATATATAAATAAAGTTATTTTCCTGAACTTACAAAAACACATTATAGTTAAAAACTTCTTTAATGTAAATATCTAAATAAAAATAATTTACTTAGAGGCAAAATTTCGCACACGTAGGTATAAACATTTGTAAAATAGTTTCAAATAGCCACATAAAAGATTTTGTTCAAGGGTTGTTAAAGTTTTTACTTTCGACTTAAACAACTAAATGTTCAAATCTAAAAATAAACAACAAGTTAAAATGCTTTGTGCCGAATCTTTTATACACTTCACCTTGGACCGATAAGAACAAAAAGTTGAATATGTATGTATACATTTATATCGTTAGCTAAAATCGAGTCTTGACAAAATTTTTCATTTCTGCGTTCAAAAATTTCGATTTTATTAACAAAAAATGTCTAGGGTACAACGACCTGCGGACAACCGATTTCAACATGCACACGGCCAGACGGACATCGTTAAATCAACTTCGCTGCTCATATGAATCCAGAATATATACAATTTATAGGGTCTTACATTAATATTGTGGAAAGTACAAACGGAATGACAAACTTATTTATATATACCCTTTGCAACCTGTGGTGTATTGGATAAAAACAGGAAACAAAAATATTTCCCCCACCACACACACATTTACGTTTATAAACATTAATTGTGATTAGCAGATTGGCGGTTTTGGTGGTCAGGCATGTTTCCATATTTGTCTAAAAATGGCCATAAAGTAAATATTTATTTTCCATTTAGTGATTATTTTAATGGAAATAGCAAAATGGTTTGATGTTTTTTGCATGTAAATTGAAAAGCTCTCACAAAAGCATATTTTATATTTTCAAGCATTTCATAAATTCCGTTATATGCGATGACATGTACTTATCACTCCTGACATACAATCATTAATTTAGGTAACGTTTTGATGTAAAATCATATTTGTGAATATGAATCGTTTATCAATTTAACCCTTCATTGTCCCGTTTGACCGTCAACAAATAAATTTAGCGATTTATAATTTGCTTATCAAAATTTTCTTCATTATTTTAAAACAGATCGGTAAATATAAAATGTGCAACAACGTTTTATTTTACAATTTCTTAAATCGCATTTGGTTAAAAAATTTTAAAATTATTGGGAGCAAAGAGTTGATAAAACTGTTTACATTTTAATATGATTTATATTCTATATTAACATTTAAACACTTAACACTTAAACATTTAAATACTGCACACAACCGCAATTAAAAAATATTCTTAACATGTCAGTATTGCTGTCATCTATGTGTGTGTTTCATGCATTACCAAGCTCAAAATTTAGATCCAGCTCACGTGTTGTCTCGTTTCATTGATGATAAGGAACAAACTACAACAGCAACAGGAAGATAGAAAATAATTTAAAAAAAAAACTTTATGCATTTGTCCTTTGACTACAGCAACGCCAATAACAAGGAGATACAGTCGTGTCTCATATCTGCCAAATAAACCAGCAATTGCAGCATTATCAATGGCACGTGTTAGTGTTCGTAGGATGAATAACAAAAATAGTTACGTTATAAAATATTGCGTTTTACCATGGGCTAAAATAATAAATAAAATGCAAAAATTCATTCGATTGTGCCGAATCGTTTGTACCTTCACAGAAAAAAAGTTTGCACCAATAAAAGCATTAATCAAAAATAAAATCAGTTGCAATTAAAAATTTAATCAAGTGAATTAAACATTTAATCAATAAAATTAAACGTTAAATTGATATTATTAATATTGATAAGTTAATATTGTCAACTAAACGTTAAATACACAAGATTTAAAGTTTAATTTACTTGATTAAACGATTAATTCACTTGATTAAATTTGTAATTAAAATTTATTTTATTTTTGATTAATGCTTTCACTGGTGCAAATTTTTTTTCCTGTGTTGCTCTAATAATAAAACTTAATATTGCAAAATTTGGTGCCACATGCATAAATAGAACCAGATTACGTCGAACGCCAATGTTGGCTATAAAGAATACTGCTCTAACGATTCAAGAGCTTAATTTTGATTGTGGTTTGTTCAACTTTTGTATTTCGAGAGACTGGAGGACAAAACTTCAACATCATGCTACCAACACGAAACCCTAATGTTTTACCAGGAAAATGCACTTTCTCATGTTACCATAGCAGCAAAAAACTTTGTAGAAAACAGTGGATAAAATGTTTTACATCCCATGCTTTGCAACCTTTAACATATTTTGTCTGGGATTCGTAAAACTGCATTGGGTGCGGAAGTAGATCGCGCGGAAATCATGCCGTCTTTATTTGTCTGCCTTTTTTGCATTTACGTTTAATTTTGCATTGAATTGACGTCGTATAACTGTACTGAGTTGCCATTTTTTCAATTTTCAAAAATAACCATATGAACTTGTGTTTAACCAAACTTTTTAACTTTGACTTGGTGGAGTACCAGAAATAACTCAGACAAACTATTGGTGCGATGCCATTTAAGATCAGAATAAACAACATTTAAAACTAGATGATATGGTTAAAAAAATACTAGTTGATGATTAAAATGTTTGATTATTTTGGACTCATTTTATTTATATGTACTTATATATGGGCCGTGGGCGTAGCTGATGTTGATGAGACTGGGCATGTCACTTCTGTTGATGCTAGAAAATCGACTGTATGAGGGGTGGGCATGATTGATCTTAATGAAACTTGGCAGGAAAGATTATATGCGAATAAATTTATTTGGACACACATCTGTCAATAAGTGGGCTTCAGTGCATAAGTAGGCGTGCCACTTTCCATACAAGGGAAAAAGAGATTTCTGGTAAGAATTTGTTACAAATAGATTGGTTATCAATCCGTAACATCAGTCAAAACATGGGCATTTTGTTTTGTGGGCGTGCCACAAAATATAATTCTACATATCTGAAGAGCGGTTAGTGTAAAATTGTCCAAATTAGGTACAAACAGAATAGCATCTGTCTAAAATAGGGGGGATGGGAAAAGTGGGCGTGGCACAAACTATAATTTCATAAATCTAGAAAACAGCAATCGCTACAGGTTTCAAAATTTTCAACAAATAGAATGGTTATCAACACACATAATCTGTCAAACATGGGCGGGATTGCAGAAATGGGCGTGGCACAAAACAGAATAATGTATACATATCTAAAAAACGATAAGTGTACACATTTGGTACAAATAGATTGGTTGTCAATGCACAACATCTGCCAAATTAGAGGGCGTAGTACCTCTTATGCAAAGACAGTATAAATGTATGTACATCCGGAGAACGCTTAAAGTAAAAGTTATTAAATGTTGAACAAAAAGTTTAGTTTTCTGTACAAAAAATATACTAAGAACTGGGCTGGATTGGAAGCTGGAAGCTTCATTCTAAATACCAGTGTTCGAACCTAAACATTTAAAATCGCTTCTTATGTTCGGTTTGGTAGTTTTGTGAAAAACACAAACGCTAAAAGTGTTGGTTTAGTAAATTATTAAAAAAAAAAAACGTTTCCCTGTTTGTCATCTTTCGAACACAAAAATAATACTGTTCTTATCCAACTCAACAAAAAGATGAGAACATTAAATTCCGTTCGGTTTTTAAAACAAAAAAAAACCCACCAACTTCATTGTGTTCGATTCAGATCATTAGTGTTCGTTCGTTCCAATTGTGCTTAGTGCCCTAAAATTTAAAAAAGGCTTTGGAGGTGTAATAAAATACGATCATTTGTAGCGATTAAATTAATAGTTTGAGGAATTTGCCTACCTGAACTCCTGTGGGATGGGTTGTTTAGGAACCTTCAACTTAAATAAAGCATTTTGCAAAATTTCTTTTGGAAAGACCATAGAAATGGTATATATTTTTCCGCTTAAGGTGGTTGGGATGAGTACCAATTCATTTTTCTTTCCCTATACTCGCGACTGCATAACTATTTATAACAAATATCTGTCTTACATGGCATCATATAAAATTTTGACTAAATTAACACATTTTATTGGGCATAAAAATTTTAGTATAAAAATAAAAAATTGCTTAATCGAAAAAAAGTACTAACGATATTTATATATTCGAATTCCCAAAAGGTATCAAAATTTGTATGAGAGCTTTTAAAGGGAAGAGAACACAAATAAAATTTTATTTTTATCTTCATTACTTAAGAAGATAAATTGTTTACCAAAAAAGTACCAACATTTTGTTTTCCCCTTTTTTTACTCAAAATGTGCAAAATTCAAAAAAGTACCAAACACACGACAATTTAAATTTCGATTCAATAATGATATTTTTCGAATTTTCCGTCTACCTCTGTTAGATCATGAGATATAATGTTACTGATTTTCCCCATTTCTAACCCCTTATGAATTGTATTTCCAAAAGTCGCTACTTTTTTATTTGCAAATTGTGTGGGGAGTCTGCATACAATTTCAAGTGTCTGGCTTAAGTTCTTTGGGCTGGGCGATGATCACCCAGTCAATCACGCAAACCTTATCAAAATGTATGCAGTCACTAAAAATTATCTGGTTTCTGGGGTGGCAGGTGGTGGCATCTGAAATGTAAAGTACTTACTTTTGATACTTAACAGTACTAGATATAATTATCACTTAACCTCCCCTAGCCCCCACCTTTTTTGTTATGGTCTCTTGAATTTTGGCTTAATTTAGGTTTTATTGATTTCTAAAGTAACTCACAATCACTTCAGTTATTCAAAAAAAATAACGCACTCAAAATCACAATTATCACATGGAATGATTAATTACTAATACGGTTTAGACATAACCTGCTTATTTGCTAAGAAAACTTTTAAGGAAAAATCAAAGCTTACTTTTATTTCAAAGTTCAAAAATCAACTTTGAAAACCTCATGGTGGAATAAGCAGGTGACATCGTAACGGCAACAAATACAACATTACAACAAAAGTGGAAATTATATCACCGTTTACGTCAAAAAATACTTTAAACAGAAATCAAAGCGTGCCGCTGAACGTGTTGAAATAAATAAATTTTTAGCCAATTTTTATTTAATTATGGTCAATATCTTTTTTATTTTAATTTAAAATTATCAAAAACTTTATTGAAATACAATAATCACAGCAAAAAACGTGGACTTTTTGTAAACATAAACAAAACTTTAACAAAAGCCTAGACAAACTATGCAAGAGCAAAAAATCGTCATCTGGCGTAGTGCTGCCACCTGTTTATTTCACCATGGAAAACTATAAATTTGCAAGAAAAAATTATTTACTTCGCTCCCAAGAGCCTTAATAACAAATTAGTTGTATGTTTTGAAGTGTTCGCTATAATCTGTCAAAATTTTATTAAAATTAAATTTTATTAAAAAAAGAAAATTACCACTTTTGGCCGGAATTGAACAGTTCGCAATGTAAAAAAAGAAATGTTAAAGAACATTAAATTATAATGTTTGTCTACAGTATCACTACAATTGTTCTGTTTTTTTTTCTTGAAAATATTAACGAACGGTATTAAGGGTTGTGTTCGTCTACACAAACACTAAAAAAAATAGATTCCTGGGCGTGTGAGCCGAACGCTAAATAATATTCTGTTTTTAATTTTCGAACACTGATAAATACAATAAAGATAACTGTATATATTAGGAGAACAGTAACAGTTAATTTATCTTAATTTAGTACAAATTGCTTCTTTATCTTTTAAAATTGTTAACTAATTTTATTTTAACGAAGGTAGCGAAGTGCACCGGGTATATAAATATTAAATACAACTTGCTAACGTTAATTAGATTTCACTGAATAAGAATTAATATTTCCATTACGCATAACAAAAACGTCATTAATAATTTCTTAGTCGTATTCCCTTAGTCGTGTTGTACTTGTAAACACGAATTACTTTCAACGTTAATCACCGTTAATAATACCGTTTAATATTTACAAGTGTACTCGTACAAACAGGATCAAGATAACAAACAGTAAACAAGACTAAGGTTGTGTCGACTCTGTTACACACCCTTAATTTTGTCATGTATAAAATGGAATATAAATTATAAAACACATACTTACAAATAAAACAATCACTTCGCTTAATCAAATTTCTTTTGATTTTAATTGAATTGTTAAGGTATGTTTAGACCTAAAAAATGTTTGCCTAAAAAATCGAAAAAATGCCTGACCAGTAAATTGATCAACTTTGGCTTTATTTTTAACAATTCCATTTGATTTACCAAACTTTATTTATAAAAAGATAAATAATTTAGAGCCTGTTAAATGATGTTTATTTAAATAAAACTAGAAGTTACGTGTAGGACATCAAATACCAGCGCAATCGGTGTGTGTCGGTGTATTTGACACTTCTCAAATTGAATTGGAAATATTTAGACCGAAACACACCTGCACAATCGATGCATCACAGTCTGGAATCGATATGGGTAAAAATTAGAGGTATGTGGTTGAAAATTACAGGCAGTCGTGGCTTTTTGT
This sequence comes from Pollenia labialis, assembly GCA_949318255.1. Taxonomy (NCBI): domain Eukaryota; kingdom Metazoa; phylum Arthropoda; class Insecta; order Diptera; family Polleniidae; genus Pollenia; species Pollenia labialis. Next base: position 25,953,322 of record OX439141.1, on the reverse strand, counting down.
TCATATATCTGGCATTTGTGGAGCGATCTGACTCAATAGCAAACTATTCGGGACCATAGTTAATATCTGTGGCATTTTGCCAAAACATCTTTTGTCAAATTTAAAAAGTTGAAAAAATGTTGGTAATCATGCGAATTTTCATTCAAAAAACATTTTTTGTCTAAGTTTTTAAAATTTTGTATTATAAACGAAATGTTTCTTTAATATTGGTTTATTTTATTATTTAATAAAAATTATTTTTTCACCGAGTTTTTTTAAAACAAATTTTTTGGTATCTTATCTCGACTTAAGATGTTTTATCAAAATGCCCCGATATAAATATAAAGCAACCTACCCTCCATCAAATCTGAGGTCTTCATTCATTTCAACAATCACACAGATAGACTGGCATCGTTAACTCAACTTCGATATTCCAAGTGCCGAAAGGGGACTACTGCCATTTACTGCATGTACCTTTTTTGAGAACATATTGCTAAGGAACCAGTGTAAAAAGTGTCATCTTAGACAACTTAAACTTAAAGTCAGTTCTCCCCTCTACAAGCTTAGAACATTAAACTTGCAGTTATAATTAATAACTACGCTGTTTTAATTGATTATATCAAAATATATGTTTTGAAGTTTTTCCCCTTCTGCACAAAGCGATTCATTTACTTTACAGGTTTTAAAGGTCAATGCTGTAGAAATTAGTTTTCACCACCCCCAGGGGTTTTTAAGGAAACATTTAAAAGATATTCCACCTTCTGGTGTAACATCCTCTTAAGAAATCAGGTGCAGGCAGATTCTGGAATTCGGCAGGATTTTAAATTGACAGATCTCTTGAAATCGCTGCTGACCAGAGATTTGATCTTGTATAACCGATCTGAAAGCCTGCTTGAGAGATGTTTTTCTACCACTTTTAAGAAAGTTGGGCCTTGGGGAAGAACTCCTAAAGTGCTGTTGCTATTCAACAGATGCTGGCAACTTTTCTATTGCAGCGGAGGTTGACTAGCTTTAGCTCCTAAACAAGAGGAAGTATATAATTCTGCCGAATTGTAGACTTAAAATTGCCTCCTGTATGTTTTGGTTGTTCACACACAAGGAACGGTTTGTAAACGAACCGTTTTTCAACTAGTGGTTAAGATCTCCTTGAGATTAGGCCAACATCACAGAAAAAATGTTTGCAAAAAATTATTCAATTAAATAATTAATTGGTGTACATTAATTATTCAATTAAATTTTTGTTTGCTGCAATTAATTTTTTTAATCAAAACCCATAAAATTAAATGTTTGTGTATGTGTGGTGTATTTTTTAGTTCATGCAATTAATTTTTTAATTGGCTAAATTTGTGTCCCATGACTCGAAAATACAAATCCGTTAATTGATATGATCAATTCCTTTGCAGGGGCAAAATTAGTAAAATATTTAATTGTCTGAACGAATTGTTTAATTAAAGTCGATTTTCTATTTTTTCTGTGATGGTAGGTACTCAAATTAATCTTTCTTTTTTCCGCCTGTGCTGAAGGGATTAAAAACAAAAAAAATTTTGAAATTTTGAAATTTGATGAACTTTAGCCTAATTAAATATCAAAATTTGGATTTAAAACCATAGAACAGTTCAACAAAAATAGCCACAATACTGATTATTGTTGAAAAGCTAAGGCACAAGCTCTATGTTTAGATTTGTCCTTCAAGTTGTGTTGAAAAGGTCAACAAGAAAAAGAAAGACAAAAAAATTTAAAACAAAAAAAAAATGTACTTTGGACTTCAGGAAGAATTCTTGACAAAAAGTGCGAAAAACAGAAGCAAGGAAGAAACATGTAAATCAATGAAAAATAGATAATCATTCAAAAAAAGTAAATTTCAAAATACAATTTGGTTTAAAGATTGATGTTTGACTATTGACTGCCAGCAGTCGTCAATGGCTGCGAGTGTTAAACGGCAAACCCCTCTGAAGAGATCGAGTGGTTGCGATTGAAACATGTCAGTGCAACCTGGCCGTGAAAACCTGGATCCGATTTCCAGCCCAGTCAAGATTGAAAAACTATCAATAAATTTTAATTAATTTCATGTTGTAAAATTCCTTTCTTCATAAAAATAATTTAATGAAAATTAAATATCAAAATTTGGATTTTTAAAATGTTCTTGAACAATTCTTGTTTGTTTAAAAAATATGGATTTCCAAAAAAAAAAAAAAGAGTATTGCAAATATTTTTTAACAATATTTCGCGAACTTATATGTTCCGACAACTTGTTTTTTTTTTAAGAGCGATTCCAAATAAATTTTACAGTTTCTTTCCAAGCTTGCATTTTTTCGCGAATTTTAGCCATGTTCGCGATTTTTTCCTGTGGAGTTTTTGAGCTTTAACGATTTTTAATAAATAGCCGCTGTTTGCAAATTTTTGCGAGTTTCCGCTAATTTAACAATTTTTACCGAATTTTTCCAATTCCTTATAGTTTTAGCGACTTTTGATCAATTTTATGACTTGTTTGAAATATTACAAATTTTCGCTATTTTTGCAAATTTTCCGTATTTTCGCTAGACTAGCAAAACCTAAATAGGGTTTTGTTAGTTTCGAAAGTACTTCAAGTAGTTCTACACGAGAAGTAGTTGGCTTTCGATGGCAGTGTTCGTTAAATATACTAATAAATCAACAAAGATGCCACCTGATTGAAATTTTTAGCTTTGTTGTTAATATTGAGTTACTGAATTGCTGTATTGTTAAAACAAGCATTAAATTGTGCCAGTAAAATTAACGCTAACGTTAACCGTTAGAGAATTCCACTACTCGTATTTAAAAAATATTGATTTCCCAAAACAAAAAAAATACGAATATGTATTGCAAATATTTTTAAGCAATATTTCCGTCTAAGCTTGTGTGATATTAAGACATTTATATAAATTTTGAATAAATTCTTCGTTTATCATATTCATTAAAAGTATTTGCAACATGTCGAGCCCTAAAAGCGAAAATAACGTAAGCGACATCATTTTCAATTTTATTTTTTTTAATAAATGACTTTATTGGCAACACCCCTAAAATGGTCAGGGTCACATAAGGAACCGTTAAGATTTTATAGCAAGAACAATTTTATCGTAAGCGACAAATTTCATACAAAATTTATATAAAATAAATTCTTTTACGCTTGTTGGAATTCGCATATAGTCTGACTATATTTTCTTACATATTTTATTTTAGGGCTTAACAATAAAATCCCACCTCTTTAAATTTTAAAGAACTGTCACATTCACAAACAAATCTACGATTATCCTATTTTCTTCTCGTCTTCATTTTAATTAAAATATATTTTATCGACGGGTAAATACACTGGTTTTGCTGAGTAAATTAAAGAACTTACAAGTTTATCAGAAGGGAAAAATTAGTACACGTATATTTGCGTATTTGAGTGTGACATGTAAAAATACAAAGATTCTTTTATGTTTTCTAGTTTTATCGTTTTTCAGCACTGCAGTTAAGTCTTTTAATTATTTGCGTATTTGCAAGCACATGCGGTTCTGCAAGTGCAAGTAATTTAATGAACAAAGCAAGTTTTTTGAAATTGTGACTTGAAATATCAGTTTTGCAGGAATTTTGGAAAATTTCTTGTTCAACATGTATCTGCTGATGAATGTAGTGTATTCCAAGCAGAAATTCTGGCGGTTGCCAAGTTTCCTTTCTTTCTTAATTGATAGGCAGGTGGTCTTTAAAGCTTAGAAGGGAAACATTGCCAAATCAAAGCTAGTTAGTTTAGCACTTGTGAATGTGCAACGAAAAATTTCTCAATCTGAGTGGAAATAAGGAAGCATGTAACTAAAATTTCATTCATAAAAACACAAATTGTCTGCATCGGCGCAATAGACCTCAAACTCATGCTCAAATTGCAATGAGTAAAAACTTAAAAAGTTTGATATTAAAATTCACATTAATTTAAATATTTACTTGAGACACGTGCCGCATTGGCTGTTTACAAACAGTCTATTGCGATGCATCAACGAAAACGGATCAAAAAGCTCTGTAGCTGGTAAATTTGTAATAGAAATCGCACGTGTTCGTTCAAATAAAACGCTAACAATTGTACGGAGTAAAATTTTCATTACCGGATAGTAAAATAATAATAGTTGTAAATTGCATTTGATCTTAAATTTCAATGTCAATTGGTGACAAAAGAATTTCTATGAAAACGGTCATAACCAAATGCAATTGCTAAAATTAAATGATACAAATAGTGCAAACGAAAAAAATATTGTGCTAAAAATAAACTTTTAAATAGATTTAATTACAATTTATATTTCATTACATTCATCTTCAATTAAGTTTATTTATTTCAATGTTTTATTTATTTAGTCACTTATTTACTTGTATTGTGATAATTTATTGATGATTTTATTTGCACACAAGTCAAGAAAACAAACTCCTTGAGCAATTGCAGTTTGTGCTAATTGTTGCTTACAATGCATTTCAATACTCGATGTACATAAATTTATAATGCATTTGGTAGGTTAATTGAAAAGCAATTTTAAGAAATATGGAAATATACACTGTCGGCCGCAAGACAATGCCCTTTTTTTAAAGTTTTTGGATGTCTTAATTAAAATTGGCAAGAGTGACTTTAAGATTGCTATATTCGGCTATACCGAATCTTATATACCCTTGCCCATGGTGCGATAGGAATAGAAAGTTATATAAATACCATAACTTAGAAATAGAGTTTTGCTTTTCCCGGACTTTTTCATTTCCCGGGAAAGCGGGATTAATTTAAAAATTTCCTGGAATCCCGGGAATTCCCGCTCATTACAAATCGATGCAAAATATTATTTAATTTAATTTTTTTGAACAAATAACATTTCCTGAGAACAATTAAATAAGTTTATAACTGCATTCAAATTTATAATATCTGTGGCAAAAAGGAAAGTGATTAATGACACCTTAAAATCTTCATGTTCAAAAGTACACATGGGAACAATTTTAATTATTTCGTAGAAGTTTTGATTTTTTTAAATTACAATAACAATATTGTGACATTAGGAGGGTTTAGAATTAAAAACTTAAAAAACTATAACCGCAGAGAACGGATGATTAAATTCGGAGTAATTTTCCAAAAGCCACCATTAAAGTTTTAAATTGTTCTCCTATAAAACTAAATAAATAGACTTAAGCTGTTATTGCCATAGAATTAATTAAAAGCCTTCAGCATTTATATAAAACCAAAAAAGTTAAATTAAATTAAATAATCGGAAGGGTATTGTAACTGCCCGTCTATACCAGAGATAAATATTGCGACATAAATTGCAATAAATGTCAAAATTATGTTATCTTTAATGTAAACAGCAATTTTTTGTACATATTTATTGCCGGCAATTTATGTTGCAATAATTGTTGGTCCATTTTCGTTGACAATTATTGCTAACCTAAAACGTCAAATTAAGTTGTCAATTGCAAAAAAAAAGCAAACAAAAAAAGAAGCAAATTGTGTGGGAAAGAAATGGTAGCAAATTATAATTGTAGTTAAAGAATTAAATTAAAAAATTTTATAAACACTAAAATCAAATTGCTAAAATTATTTTTATTAATATAATTTTTTTCTTATTCGATCTTTATTTTTAAATTTATATTAATTTGTTTGAGCATGAGTTCTTTTTCATATAAAAATATAAATTTAATGTTAACAAAAAAAAAATTTTATAAAAAATTATTATTTTTATATAAAAAAGACTTCAAGCTTAAAAAATTAATAAACATTTAAATAATAAAGTCGTATAAGAAATACAGTGGTATCCCGGTTTAACGTATACTCAGTTTAACGAATTCGCGATATAACGTACAGTCATACTTTTTCCATTGAGAAACTTATATTACGAACAAACAGCAAATTTTTGTACTCTATATAACGAATTTTTACAAAAAAAAAAAAAATTGAAAAAACAAAATAGAATGAATGCAAACATATTTGCATACATTCTCTTTTGTTTTTGTATTCTTTTCCCCATATTTAAAGATCGATTTTACTGAAAACAACGAGTTAAGAAAAGTATTTTCTTTTCTTACAAAGAAAGCAAAGAAAATACTTTCTCTCCAAAATTAACATTTGAACGTTACAAAGTCATTTTTTACTTTTGTTTACAAAACAATTGTTTGTTTTCGGTTTCAAATTTTGCGTCATTTTTGTAAAATTTTTGTAAAGTTGACATCAAAATGCCTAAAAGAAAAAGTTTAGTTCTTAAACATTATTAACGACTATGAAAAGGGCCTGAAATTGTGCTTAGAGAGCTCCAGGAAGAAGCAGTTAAATGCTCGATTAAAGCACTTCGAAAACAGAGAAATTTAAAGGATTATTTTAAATAGCTTGAATATGTTTTACATTTTTTTAGTTCATTAGTATTAGTTTTTTTCTCCACTACAGGCGCGGATTCAGGGGGGGGGGGAAATAAGGAAATTTCCCCCCCCTAAATTATAAAAATATGTTTGGTTTATCTCGATAATACAAGAATTCCCAATAATAATATTTTTTTATATGCACAAAATTTTAGGAAATCCCAGCAAGGTTTTTTTTGTTTTTTTTTATTGAATCTAACGAAATTTACAATAAGTATCCAAAACTTAATTCTAATAGTATTCAAATACTTATTATTCTACATTCAATCCCAGCAGGTGCCATCTATATCCAACGAATAAACGTTTGACTTGAAAATGCGTGCGGTTGAATTATTAATAAGCCTCAGGATATGGAATATTTATGTACATATTTGTTATATGAATCAAAATTCTATTCGATAATTTTTGACGAAAACACAGATTTTTCGAGGAAAACCCAGATTTCCTTATCTTAAAGATATTTCAACATACAAGAAAAAAATATTAAAAAAATTATAAAACAAGTTTTATTAAATATAATAATCCCAAGCGAAACGCAGTTTTAGCAAAGTATTTGGGAGCCAAACTCTCTACATTATGCGAGACAAGATGGTTGGATCGTCACGACTCAATTTTACACTTTGCAACTAGTGTACATCATATAGTAGAAGCTTTGGAAAAAATATCTGAGTAAAAAGGTAGATATACTTCATCAAAAGCCTTAAATTAAGGAACTCGCTTAGTACTTTTGAATTCATTTACGGAATTAATATATTAAATGTGATACTTATTGTATCACAGCCGCTTAGTATCATTTTACACAAGCACGATATAGATCTTCAAAAAGGATCAAGCCTTATCAAAACTACAATCCCTGAAGAGAAAAGAAATAAAGCCGAAGAACTATTTAAAGCGATTTTTGAAAAAGTTAAAGTTATCTGCGTTCAAATCACATTCAAAATGTTGAAGATTACTACCCAGTTGTAGGTTACATTCCTCTTTTTGCATTTATTTCAGAAAATCTCAAAACACGTTTCCCAATAGATATCCTAAATGTATTGAACATACCTTAACTTCTACCTCAAAGTGTAATCAAGTCAAATACATATACAAAACTTTTAAAATCACAACTAGCTGATGAGCTGATTATGTTTTTATAAAAGAGATAGATAAACACCTACTAACATCTAAACTTGAGTCTGACTTGTTGCCAGGGTTGTTAGACTTTTTTCCTCAAAAATCGTCAAAAGTTTTAACAAAATTCGTCAAAATCGTCACGAAAATTGAACAAAATCGTCAACAAAACGTCAAATATATAATTTTTAAAAATTAAAGACAATTTATTGCATGGATTGGTTCGAAAATATAAATTTTTAGCAAGAAATTCTATTTATGAAGAAGAAAGTGCTATTGTTAAGTTTTATTCTATTTATTTCAGCAATTAAGCTGAATATATTTATTATTTAAAAAGAAAACATAACAAAAAATATATTTGCATAAATGCAGAAAAATATTAAATAATAAATAAAATCTCATTTGCTTTTAACTCGAGCTATTTTTAAATGATTAGATTTTAGCGCTATATCTATTGCATATTGTTTTTATTGTTAAAGGTGCTAAAAACCAAGGATTCTGTCTATATCAACCGACTTGAAACGTTTCATTACGCCCAATATTAGTTCCAAACTAATACGTTTTTTTCTCATTGCATTAATTTTTCTACACAACTTCTTATTAAAAAGTAACTTCGTACTTCCTAACAAGCAATTTTACTAAGAATAACTTACCCAACAGAATTAAATGGGATTTGCCTTTTTACACACAAATAGAAAAATTTTTCACATGTGATTATGACTTCATCGAAAAATGCATTCGTATGTGGCGACGCAAATCGAAATCATAAAAACGCAAAGCGTATTTAACCAATTTTTTAAAAGCGGACCAGATAGGACTGACGCAAATCGGGGCTCTAGTGTATATTTTTTGCAGTACCGATGGCATTTCTATAATAGTAGAATTTGAATTACCAATGCTTCTAATGAACTCCACCTGGTTTGTGATGGGGGAGGAATTTTTTTGTTTAATTTCCAAAAATTTTTATATTTCGAAAAATTGATTTTTAAGTTTTGGACTGTTTTCAATATAATTGTAAATATTTCTTGTGTGTTTTATCGATGTCAGAAAATCGTCATAACACTTTTTCTTTTAGTCAAAAAATCGTCAATCGTCATATTATTGTATTTTCTCAAAAAAATCGTTAAAATGACGAAAAATCATCACATCTACCAAACCTGCTTGCCAGATAAAAGTGTTATAAAATTGATGCCAGATTAAAGTTTAAAGTAAATGTATTGACGGGACTAAATCGTCAAAACATTAGTGACTCTACATCAAAAATCGTCAATCGTCATTTTGGTAAATTCATCGAAAAAAATCGTCAAAATGACGTAAAATCGTCACATCTAACATCCTTGCTTGTTGCATTTGCAACAAACATGGGAAATATCTGAAAATCTATCAGATAACGTTGTAGATGCTTTAATAAACTGTGATGAAGATATCTACCGAAATCTAAGAAAAATAATTCAAATTTTCGTTTCAATGCTCGTCAGCAGGGCAAGTTTAAAATGGCACGAAAAACGGTTAAAAATGGCTGGCAAAATGGCACGAAAAATGGCAAAAATAAACATGTTATTTAAGAAACATTTATTTTATTACAATAGTATGTTTCTTTAAATTGTCAAAAAAAAAAATTCTTGTGGCAAGACGCAAGAATTTGGAAGTTGTTTTTAATACACTTTAATCTAATTTTTGTTATAAAATTCTGTTTAATAAAGAAATATTTTTATAATATCAGGGAAATCTGATTAAATAACGACGTTTAAAATTCTTGCGTTTTGAGTCTTCGATTTCTAGAATACCCCTGATTATTTCCTGTTATCACATAAAACAGTTCTATAAATGAAAAACACTCTTTCAACGTCGCGAGATGTAACTGGAGCATATTTGAACACTAAAAGTTCAGATGGAGAAAGGTTGTCAATAAATTCATCCGTCTCACTTTCATTAAATCAAAATTGTGAGAAAATCGATTAAAACACTTTATTTAAAATTGAAATGCCAAGCCATATAGATTTTTCAGGAGTATTGAATAATTTACCGACAACTTTTCAACAAAATCTTTTTTACTGACATCTTGAGAGAGGTCATTTCTTACCCGTCGTCTAATAAAAACATGGCTCAGATCAACAATGACAGAAGAAAGACTGTACTATAAAAATTCGCCTTACGAGGAATTCATAAATTGCTTATTTAAAAAGATCAATTTATAATGAACTGATCTTATATTTCATTTACCCATATTGTTGAGTTTTTTTTAAAAACAAATTTTTTACTTTTTTGTATCAAAAAAAAATTTCCCCCCCCCCTAAGGCTCGAGCTGGATCCGCGCCTGCTCCACTATGTACTCATTTAATTAAAAATTATAGGAAGTAATTATTTTTTGTTTGTGTTATGAATGGAAATAAACGAATTTACTTTGTTTTATTAAAATTATTATTGTTTTATTAATAAAAATATATTTAAAAAAACTTCGGGATTTACGAATATTTCGTTATAACGAAAGGGCCTGATAATACATAATTCGTTAAACCGGGATACCACTGTAATTTATATCAATAAAAATATTTTTTGCAAGATGGCGTCAGTTTTTACAATTCACCTTCTTCGTTGATTTCTTTCAAATTATGAGTTAACATAAGAAATATTGCTCTGTTATTCTGCCGAAGTTATTGCCAATTTGCTGAGATATTTGTCTTTAGTGTAGAGCTGCAGCCGTATTCTGTAATTCGCTTAGCTAAAGCTAAATCTCGATCGCTAAAATTCCTTAGAGAATACAAAATTGAAAAATTTTAGCGATGAAATTAAAAGCTAAAATTGCGGTGAATTAAATTTTTATGGCAAGCCAAATTTAACAATGCACGTTACAGTATTGCATTTGTAGCAAAAAATTGCTAAATCAACTTTTTAGATTTTTAGCGATGGAGATTTAGCTTTAGCGAATTACAGAATACGGCCACTGGGGTTAGATTGTCTTAGCTCAAGCACAAGTATCCGGAATATTTCATTGTGTCACAAATTTTATAACAGGGGCCTAATTCTGGCAGTCGTGATCGAGTAATTTCTCGATTCGATAGAAATTGTATTTCTTATTCTCATAGTCGATACTGAACGAATCGAAATTATTTTTTCAGTATTTTGAAACTCAAATTTATGCTTTACAACACTGAAAAAAAATTCCGATTCGTTCAGTATTGACTGAAATAATTAGATATTAAATTGCTTTCGAATCGAGAAAGTACTCGATCACGGCTGCCAGAATCAGGCCCCAAATCTCATGTAGTCGCATATTTTTAGTACCTAATTGGTATAAAAATAAAATCATAAGTAAATCCCAATATTTAGTTGCTGTTATTTTACAGTTAATTATAAATTAACACTCCTACAATAGTCAACGGCAAATAAACAGACAATTGATTTGATTTATTGTATTTGTTTATTCATTCTTGATTAGCTTTATTGTTTCTTTTTACCAACACATAATCACACACACACACAAGCAAGCACTTATTCAAACTAACACATTCTTAAAAAAAAGGTAATTTATTTGTGTACATATACACTTTATAACTTTATATGTTTAAAAATAGGACATTTTAATCAAAGGATAATAAATTCAGAAACACCACCAAACATCTTACAAAAACCAACGATGACAAAATGGATTTAATGAATTACATTTTGTTATTATTGTTGACAACATTTACAATTGCCACAGGTGAGTTGAAAAGGGGCATTTAACAACAAATTGAATTTTTAAATATTAAAATTCAATTCAAATAATATTAAGCAAAATCAATATCCTATATTAAAAAGTTTTTCTTCAAAATAAATAATCTACCACACCGTTAAATGCTGTAAAATTATTTAATAAAAGCTGCTAAGTTAAAAATATATTCGCAATTTTTACAGAAAACATGTAACTTCACTTCATTATGAAAAAAAAATAAACAAATGTTTGTCGATTTTAAGTTATACACAGTTTATTATTTAAGTTATACACAGTTTCCTAAGTCAGTAATAAATTTATTCTTTTTTATCGTGTATTATTTTTTATGAATTCTTAAAAAATTAAAACTATACAAAATTTTGAATTTTGCACTAAAAATTGGGTTTTTCCTTTTCTATTTCGCCGTAAATAACTTGGAAACCATAATTTGTATTGTGGTAATTTTGTTGAACTATTTATGGATTTTAATCCAAATCTTCAATATTTTTAATCATCATCATCAAATTTAATATTTATTAAATTATTTTTATGAAGAAAGGAATTTTACAACATGAAAGTTAATTAAAATTGATTTTGATAATCATTCATTCTTGACTGACCTGAGATTCGAACCCAGGCGGCTGGTTTCATGGCATGTTTCGATCGCTACCACTCGATCTCCTCAGAGGGATTTGCCGTCTTACACTTGCAGCCATCGACGACTGCTGACGTCAATAGTCAAACATCTATCCTTAAACCAAATAGTATTTTAACCTTTTTGGTAGATCGAAATTTGCTTTTTTGAATGATTATCCATTTTTAAATTGATTTTACATGTTTTTCCTTTACCTCTGTTATTTTCTCGTACTTTTTGTCAATAATTCTTATTGAAGTCCAAAGTACATTTTTGTTTTTTCATGTTTTTGTCTTTCTTTTTCTTGTTGACCTTTGAGCTTATAAACAGGAAAACCAGAAATGTGCTCTAAAAACACGTTTTATTCGCATTAAATATGCAGTAAAAACTTGAAAATATGCCCTGAAAATTGTTAAAAATATGCCCCAAAAAACTACAAAATTGCTGATTTGAAAACAAAAAAATTCAACAATTTATTAACAATTCCATTTATTAAAAACAATCCTAAAATTATAATCGGTAAAGCCTAAACACCATAGTATTTACAGACGAATTTTGGGGATTTTAGCTTATTTGGAAACGATGTGCAGTCATCGGACCACATAAACAAAGTTATGTTAAGAGGTTAAAATTCATATAAAAGTTATTTGTGCTGAATATTATCTAAATATTAACATCCATATGAGATATTTTGTCATAAAGGTATACAAGGGACGGTCGCTAAATTGTTTATTAATGTTATCAATTAAAAGGAAGTTAAAGCATTTTATATATGGGAGCTTTGGGCAAATCTGAACCGATTCGAAAAGAATTTAATTGGCAGTAAAGTATTCTTGGCGTGGATTTAATATAAGTACCAACATAATTAGACGGCTTACGGGCACAGAGTCTAATTTGGAAAGAAGTTTTAATGGCGAATATGTAAAATTATAGACCGATTCTCACCTTTTACATACACAGAAAAAAATTTTTGCGCCAGTAAAATAATTAATCAAAAATAAAATCAGTTTTAATTAAATATTTTATCAGGTTAATTAAATATTTAAACAAGTGAATTAAACGTTAAATTGAAATATTGGCAATTAAACATTTAATACACTTGATTAAATATTTAATTAACATGATTAAATATTTAATTCAAACTGATATAATTTTTGATTAATTCTTTTACTGGCGCAAAAAATTTTTTCTGTATAGAATTCGTCCTTAGTACAATTAAAATGTATTTACCAAATTTTATCAAATGTATGTACAAGATTGCAATTGTACTTTGCGCACAAAATAAAGATGGACAGGCAACTAGTCGGACTGACGGATGGTTATCGTAAGATAACTTTAAAAGTGATTCTAAATTGATCGGTATACTAAAAGATTGGTCGAGATATAATTGCTTTTTCCTTGATTTTTGCTGATTCATATATAAAGTTTTACGCCTGTATTCAGTAAAAAATTTTCAATTCCATTAAGGTTTACAAAACAAATTTTGTATGAAAATTGTCCTTAGTAAGCGTTTGTTAATTTTAATAATCGCTTGTGAATACGAGGGTTAGAGTTTTAAATAACATTTCTATTTAATGACAACCTGCCTGCTTTGTCTTAAGCTCGATTCACCCATGCCTTCCAAACAATATTTTTGTCCGGAAAATAATTTTTTCGAAAAATTTGTCCGGACAAGCAAAGCTACCATATGGCTTACAGATGTAAACGATTATACAAAGTGGCAGCACAGTTAGCAAACAATTAATTTTTTTTTTATAAAAGTGTGTTAAAGAAAATTTTCGAAAGAAGAAAATTAATTTTGTTAGTTTTAATTGCATTGCATAAAACCCATTTACTAGCAAAACAAATTTATCAAAATAGGTTGAAAGTAAAAAAGAATAGCAGCAGTTAGAAAAATATTAATTCCACTTTTCCCATTATTTTTGCTTAAAGCTGCTTTGTAGCGTCTTCGCATACTTTTCCATAATAATTGACATTCACTTCCTACAATAATTGGTAAATATTATGTTAAGAAATATTAAAATTGACAATTTAAAATTTACTTACGACCAATTCCAAAAGATTTTTCTATTTTAGTCCATATATTTTGTTTTAAATAAGTATTTTTATATAAACGATTCGCCATATCATAAATGCATTATCTTCCTGGTTTTGTTTAATTCCTCAAAAAGTTTAAAGGGAATATATCCTTTTACATCCATTTTTGTTAAATTTTTTTTTTTTAATTTAATTATTCAGCACAAAACGAAAAATGTAATAACACTACACAGGTGGAAGCTCAATTCAACTTTTATGTACAAATTGAAAACATTTGTTCGGAACCAGAATAAAAATTAAACCGATTCAAGAAAAAATTTGCCGAACAAAATCATTGCACTCTCTCTTAAAAGTAAAACGACAAACTAAATACAAAAAAAAATTTGTCTGGACAAAAATATTGTTTGGAACGCATGGGTGAATCAAGCTTTACAAAGCTCTTGTAGGCATCTAAAAACAATTTTACATGTATCAAAATATGCCGCCTCAAAAAGGCAAAATGTGCGCTAAAAACTTAAAAAAATTCTACAAAAATGCTCTTTTAATTCAAAAAAAAATGCTCCAAAACGGTAAAATATGCTAAAATATGCACTAATAAATCGATTCGGAAAAAGCTCTAAAATGGATAAATATATTGTTTCTGCTTTCATTGGTCGCACAAGGAACAACATGATCATTAGCAATAGCGTTAAAGATAACTAAAAATATCATCAATTAAATTCTGTGGCATTTTGACAAAACATCTTAAGTCGAGATAAGTAGCAAAATAAGTTTTAAAAAATATATCGCGGTGAAAAAATCATTTTTATTCAATAATAAAATAAACCGAAATTAACGAAAAATTTTCGTTTATAATACAAAATTTTAAAATCGTAAACAATAATGCTTTTTGAAGGCATAAGATGTTTTGTCAAAAGGCCACATGAATTAATTATTAACGAAATTGGACGAATCTTTCTCAAGCTACAAAAAAATCTCTAGAGCACTTTCTTAAAAACTTATTTTTTTATTAAACTCAGGATATTTCACTTTACTGAGAATAAAATCATTATTTATCCATCGATTTTCATGAAATTAAACTTGTTGTATTTGAAATAGGCGTAGTTTTAAGAAAATCTTATAAAAATAGTTAATTTTTTCCTATTAATTTTTCTTGTTGCCTAGTGTTACTACTATTGAACTTGGTGTAATTGGCCATTGTTCGGTGTGTAAAATGCAACGCCAAAACTTACATTGCAAGCAAAAACAAAGTCAAAAATAGTTTGTAATTTTGTTGCTGCTTTCTACATAAATTCACATTGCGTTTTTTAAATATTCAAAGGCACAAGATATGCAGTTATTTATTTATGTTTTAATTTTCAATGTCACTTGCTTATAGTTGTCACTTGCTTGTATTTTGTTGTATGTTGTATGAAACAAGTTTCTATATTTGAGGTGGCACCCAGTTAAAGTCGGTTCAATTCAAATCATACTTTAATTTCGACTATACCTAGTAGCAAAACAATTAAAAGAAAGTTTTTGTTTTAAAGTTGTTTTTAAAAAAGAACCGACTTAACCGTTTGACTATGGTTATGGGCCAATATTTTTATTCAATTTAACCAGTACGGAAAACGAATTTAACACCTCACAATCAGTTACTGCAATAATTTTATGAGTGTACAAAGGTTAAAAAAACAGTACATTAGCATACTTTTTTTGGGTGTCGTGCATAGAACAGTACATTTGAAAATAGTCGGTACCCGTGCTGCTCAAACCAGTACTGGTTTGGCACCCCTACTTTATGCCGGCGCATGGAATGGGTCAGAGAATCGAAATCAAGCCTTTAAATTGACAAAAAAAAATTAAATATCCAGATATTGTAAAGCTTTTTATACAAATATGCAAATGAACTCACCTTGTAAAAGTTAATATTTTATGTACAATTAGAAAATTCGCATCTCTTTGGTTAACCTTTATTTAATTATTATTATTTTTACATAATTTTATCTTAAAATTTTACACCTTTTTATACTAATTTAATTTTTCTTTTTTTACACATTTCTTTTCTAAAAATCGGCTTTATTTTGCTCTAAATTGGCATCTTTAATAACTGACTTTTAATTCATATACAAAAGAAACGCAGATTTTTATTTCCTCTTTAATATAATTAATTTTTATTAAACTAAAAAAACCAAAGCATTTTAAATTCACTTTTATTTCCACTATTTAATTTGAATTTGCACTTTAATTTTGCGCAAAAACTTCAATTTCCCTTTTTGTTAACAAAAACTTGCACTCATACACTCTCTATTTAACAAAAACACACCCAGCGTTACCGTTGGTGCCACTAAAGTAGCAATTTGCCACTTTTTCGACTGCTTGGATACTATTTGGCCACTTTTACAAAATGCACCCAAATGTGATACTTTTTGTAATTCTTGCCACTTTTTTGATACTTTTTACGTTAGGAAAAGATACTTTTTTTCATTCTGTTTTGTTTTAACTCCCATACTAGTCTTGAAAATTGGGTTCCAAGTGAAGACATTCTACGAAAGTATAGAAGTCGTTTTAAGAACAACTAATTGTAAAAAAATATGTATGTATGTAACTGACCATTAATAAATAACACATTGAAAAAGTTTGTTAAACCATTCTAACTGATTCTTATATTTTTTGGAATGCTTAAGACAAAATGAGCACAGTTTTCTCCCATCACGTCACATTTATCAGATACACCAATTATTGTAATTTCGGAAGATGTTTTGTACCACAATTAATAACAAAATCGAGTGGTATAGTTTTGTTCTATTTGTAAAGCTGATTACAATAATTTGAAGCAATAATAGACGAATTTGGATAAAAACTAAATATCCTATACTAAAGAAATTAAAACACTTGCACTTAAATTTAGTAGCATCTATGAATGCCGTGTATTTATTTGTATTAAAGTGCGAAACTGATTAAATATAACGAATTTTAAAAAGTGATATTTTCGTTTTTTTGTTTAGGATTTCTGATAAATCTGACGTGATGGGAGAAAACTGTACTCATATTTGGCAATAGCATTCTAAAAAACATAAGAATCTGGTGGAATAGGCAAATAAACTTCTAAAAAAATTTTAAAACCTGTGCAATACAATGTCTTAAATAAATCAAAGAAAATTTATTCAGAAAGAAAAGTACAAGAAATATATTACTTAATAAAACAAATTACATAAATATCTTCTAATTGCTGCAACAATGTCAGAATTCAAAAAACATGTTTGGCAGAAAACGAGTTTAACGTTTTTGATTTACCAAAACATTAAAGAAAATATTCAATATTTTTTTTTTCGAATTTATTCTATGAGCTAAATTTCAGTTATGTATTTTTATAAAGCTTTTTTGTAATAGTCATATTCCTTCACTTTTTCAGAAATGACTTTATACACTACCAGACTATTAGTTATATTGTATTTTCTTGTTACATTTTACCTTAGCTTTCCTTTGGAAAGCAATAAGGTATATTGTATGTAAAGAAAAATTTACAATTATTAGACAACAGCAGAATGTAATGCATTTTCTGGCCTGCTACGGCCTTCGTCAGCATTCTTTGTGTCAAACTGGATAGTGATACTTTATAAATTGAATGTATTTAACTCAACAATTTTAACAAATAGAAACTGGGAATTATTTCCTTCCGAAGGTTACTTTATATTATATTCACAAAGAATGCTGACGAAGGCCGTAGCGGGCCAGAAAATGCATTACATTCTGCTGGTGTCTAATAATTCGAAAAATAAAAAATATTGAATGTAATATAAAGTAACCTTCGGAATGAAATAATTCCCAGTTTCTATTTATTAAAGAAAATATTTTATAAAAATAACTTCTCGAGAGAAATATTTATTTTAATAAGTATGTATGTCTATTGTAATACGATCAATTGTTATTTAGTGCATATAATTACTACACATATGTTTTTTTGTTATGTTTTTATACCATTTATAAAATGTTATTTAAAATTATAATCAATAGAAAAAAACGTAAAAAATACATAATGTGGTGTACTTATTTTAATTTGAAAAGTTGTGCCACTTTTTTTATAAAAATCCCCTTTTCGGTGCCACTTTTTTATTAGATATCCCCTTTTCTTGGTACTTATTGAAAATATCCGACGGTAACACTGAACACACCACCACTTTTTCCATAAGCTCTCTGCCATTCGTCATAACAACGCGACTCTCTTAAATAACACAAGCAGAATTGCAACAGAGACTGCGCTGCTTTTTTAACTCTGCTTTATATGAAAAAAAATGTTAAATACATTTTTACCACAAAACACACAACTTTTGGTTTAATTTTTTTACGCAACAATGAAATAACAATTAAATTATATTTATTTATAAAAATTATAAATTTTCTAACACTTTTTCCTATTAATTTAATAAGTTTATCAGAGAGTTTGCACTTAAACGTTCACGCACCACAAAAATTTCTAGAAACTGAAAGGAAGTGGATAGGAAAACAGACAAAACGGCAGCGACAAAAAACTGAGCGATTTTTGCGTTGTTTTAAGTGCTTTTGAAAATGTTCAACGCGAAAAATTCTTTATTCAGTGCTTTATGGATTTTTGTATTTTTGACTTTTTTGATCTTTTGCATAAATACATTTGAAACAAAAACAAAGTTTTTAGATTTTTTTTAGTTTTAAATGTGGCTGTGCGAAAAAAGAGTTATTTTGAATTTAGTGAAATAGGCAGCAAATGTTTTTTTGTATTTTTGGTGGCACTGATTGTAATTTTCTTACAAAATTTTTTAAAATGAAACAAAAACGGTTTAGTACACAATAATAAAATTAATTTACAGAAATTCGTTGGCTTTCAATGGAAAGTTCCGTTAAGGCAATTTTAAAAAAGGGACTAAAATTTAAAAAATAACGTTTCTAATAGATTACCAGTATCATAACAATATTTTTAATCAAAAAAACTTAAAATATATCTAATAACTATATAAATTATATCAAATTAATATATTTATCCGATATTCTTAGGTTTGCCAGATTAGTAATGTGCTTTCAGTCAGTCAAACCAAAAACTTCCGAACATGTCGACTGATGAAGTACTTTGTTGTGAACATATTTTCTTTTTTTTTGCTTTGACTTCAACTGTTTACAACGCAACGCAACGCCAAATAATTGCATTGAAAGCAAAAGCAAAAACAAAGTCATAAATATTTTGTAATTTTGTTTTTGCTTTCTACAGAAAGTTATGTACCGTTTTAAAATTTTCAACGCCACAAGCTATGCAGCGTTTGAAATTTTAAAACGTAATGTGAATTTTTGTAGAAAACAACAAGAAAATTACTAAATATTTATGACTTTGTTTTTGCTTTCAATGTAATTCTTTGGCGTTGTGTTTTACATGATTAGGACCTTAATAAATCAGAAGTAAAAGCAACAGTTTATTTTTGTCCAATGAAAAATTAAAAAGTCGAAGAAAAGACAATTTTTGGATTTTGATTTACTTATTATAACATGACTTTATGACTTTGTTTTTGCTTTCAATGAAATTCTTTGTCGTTGCGTTGCGTTCCAATGAAAACTTAAAAAGTCGAACAAAAAGAAATTTTTGGATTTTGATTAACTTAACATGAAACGTGGGTTTTTCTGTAAACATAAAGAGAACTTTGACAGAAGATTAGACAAGCAATACTAAAGGGAAAAATTATTATGCGTCGTAAAAATGCCACCTGTATTTTTCACATTGGATTTTACAATCATTTTTTTCAGAATTGGTTGACATGACCCGTAAACACTCAATACTCCTGTAGTACATAAATTCGCATTGTACAAAAATGCAGACGAATATACTTGCACATAAAGTATAAGGCGGATAACACACATTTAGGAAGTGGGAAAGAATTTGGATAGTTTTAGGTAGTGTAGTAGACTTAAAATATGTTACATTTACTTTAAACAGGAATTTTGAGTTTGTGTTGTAATCAAACAGTTAAATATTTTTATTTTTTTTTAATACACATTTTTAAAACGAAAAAAAGAACTAACAAATATTTAAAGTCAATTGATTTTTGTAAAAATGAAAATATTTAATAAAATTTAATAGTGATCATAGATTTTCGCCTTTTTTACGATTGGATGCTTATTTAAGAAACTAGGCTGATTGTCGTTGTTTTTATGATTAAACGCTTATTTAAGAAATCAAAGCTGATTTAAGTTTTTTTTAATATAAAAACCGATTTTTGATGAAAATTATGAAGACGATTGGGCGCATATTTAAATAACTTTAGGTGACTTCATTTTTTTCGCAACAAAGCCGATTGGTATTTATTTATCAAAAACTACATAAAAAAAAATTTTATATATTCGCACTTTTCACGATTTGACGCTGCTATAAGGAACTGGAACCATTTTTATATATTCGTTAAATATTTGATTTTGATGTTCAAAATATTGATTTGTAATGATAATTTTTCAACATTCTCTTTCTTATTTTAATAAAAAAAAATATGTTGTTACCAATGTCTGTTACCAATAAACATAATTAAATTCAATATTGAATCTTTTTGAATATAACTCTTTTAACTATTTATATAAGTCTATTCTTATTGATAGCGATTTCTACTTCCCATCCCTGCTTTAAAAAAAGCTGTTTCATTTAACTCCCCTATTACAACAAAAAAAAACACTTGACATACAACACCACAACACTGCATATTCCCATTAATCACTTATGCCCAGTTTTCAGGATTGATATTAAAACACATTTATTTTTAAAATCGATTTAAATACAAAATTCTTTTCTTCACTAAAAACTTAAATCAAACTTAAGTCACCGATGTGGTACACTTAATTTCAACTTAAGTTTCCATTGTAATATTTAAGCAAGGTGGCCTGAATATCACAAAAATACAACAACAACAGGCAAAGCATTAACAGTCAGCTGTTTTTTCAGACCACCTTGTAGATAATTACACTTTTTTATATTTTTTTTTTGTATTTAGTAGTGCTACCATACTTGTATCTTAATTAAATAAGACTTTTCAAATAAAACTCAAAAACACAATCTGTTTTAAATACGATTTAAGTTTGTTATGAAAATTAACTTAATATAGATTTAAATACTATCCTGAAAATTGGGCATTACTGATGTTGTTGTTACCGTTGTTTTTGCAAAATTATTTAATTCTCCTTTCCACTACTTCTGGCATTATTTTAATTTCATATTCTTTTATGCTTCGTAAAATATGCGTGATGCGCTAACCACTGCATGATTGTAACATACAATAAAACAACATGCAAATAAAATACTAATGTTGTTGTTTAAATTTTCTCTCCCCACTCCCCTTTATTATAATAACAACTACAGATTTTTTTGTTTCCTTTTCCTCTTCTTTTTTGGTGTTAGAAAATTTGTAGTGTATGAACGTTTACGCAGAGGAACTAAGCAGCACAACCTCTGTGGGTTCGCTGCTTCTTTTGTTAAGAGAGTCGCGTCTTTTAAGTAGTGTGCAGTGCAGCGTTGCCAGAATGAATATTTTATTATCTTATGTGTGAAGTTTTTTTGACCAAAATATGATTTGAAGATATTTTTTCTCATATGAAGATTTTTTATTTTAAGAAATATAGATGTTTAACTTTAAGTTTGTTCAACATAGAGTTATTTTAAACAGTCCATTTTCAAAACACTTTTGCACCCATTGTCTTCTAGTAGACACAAAACTGTATAATTTTTTCTGGGCATATAAAATATTAAAAAAGCATCTTAAGAGGTTGTACATTTTGTGAATATTGATAAAAAACAAATTTTTGTGAAAAGAAAAACATTTTTTTTATAAAGTTTCATATATTAAAGAACAAAAAAGTTAATTTATTTAGTACCAAAATGTAATACTAATGGAACTTAAGAAGCTTTTAGCTTGAAAATTCCACATTCCATGTTTATGATAATTTTTTAACAAAGTATTTATACAAAAGTGCTTACGAGTATCTTTTGAAAGGTGTACCAACACTATTTTAAAAACTATTCCATTAGAAAAATCAATATATTTTCATTTTTCTCAAAATGCCTTAGACATAAATACGGTACGAAAAAATATAATATAAAGCTGAGAATCCTTAAGATTTCATATGATGTATGAGCTTCATAGCTCACAAACTAAAATCTTCTTGCCCAAAATTTATATGTTTATCTCTAATTTAAGAATTTCATATCTTTCAATGAAACTTCTTTATTTAGATCGACTTTTTACGTTCTTATTTATTAGAAATTAAATGGTTTTAAAATGTATTTTGATAAAAAAAAACACTTAACACAATTTAATTTTGTTTGTATCATAAAAGTATAATTTTAACTTCTTTGCCCTTGTTTTTAAAAATTTTAAGATTTTTCTCTTCAAAATTAGATTTTTTTCGCTAAATGAAAATGTTCCTTCCTAATCTTCTGGTAACTCTGTTGCAGAGGTCAGAAGCAGAGAGTTAAAAGCGTTTTTTGTGCTAAACAGAGCGGAGATGGAAAATGTCTTAAATAATTTTGTACCAACTATGAAAGCAATATGTACGTTTTAAGCCATGACGGTACCATTTTTTTTATATATATTTAAAAAAAAAACAAGCTCAACAAAAATAGGTACAAAAATTAAGAAGTGCACAAAAAATAGAAAATAAAAATTATAAATCTAATAAATAAAGTTATTTTCGGGAATACAAAATTGATTATCAATAAGATTTCCGTATGACGTGCTAAATTCCCAATTGTATGTATTTATTAAATATGGAATAATAAATATTACAAACCTAAATGATTTTTTAAAAAATATTTATCAAATTCCCGATATTTTAATGTAAAGTAGCTACGCTGTGTTTTCAAGTATTTATTAATTTTAGTCCCGTTTTCACAACTTACCGATATTTACCGGAAAAAAGGTCAAAAAGAGAACAAAACAAACTTAAATTGTCATCTAGCAAAACGTTGAAGTTTTAAAATTGTACCAAGTAAGCCGTGATAGTAACACGGTTCTAACAAGGTCGAAAATGTACAAAAAAAGTACAACTGTACCATGATTTCCATCCGTGAAACAGAGTATGTGCAGTGATGCCAGAAGTTTATCTGCATTTTGCAGATTTTATACTCCAAAATTGCCTAAATGCAGACTTGAAGATTTTTGGTTTAAAAATGCAGATTTTTAGCTCGGTTTAAACTTCTTTACATTGTCACTTATGTTTGTAATATTTCCACTTCTTACATTGATAACCGAAATAAATCAACCATTAATGGAAGAACCGTTTGAAAATAATATATCTTTAAAAAGTAAAAGTAAAAATAATATTGTTATGCGGCATGCTCTATTTAAAGAATGTAGATCAAAACATTTTTATCCCGTGCAACAAAACAGTTAACCCACCCGATGATACCCTATGTAGTTTGTTGTTTGTGTTTTTGGTTAAACAAATACTTTGGCCTACTTGAAAGACATTAAAAAAAATTAATCTATTAACCTAATAAATAGTGTATGAATTCACTATACGATTTCTTTCTCTCGGCACAGCCGTTTATGGTCTTCTAACTAATTTGTATTAAATATTTTACAGCACAAATATAAGAAACAAAATATCTTCTCGTAAAACTCTTTTCCAGCCCCTCCAATTGATGTTGTTTTCATCATGCAAAGCGAAGATACTACAAATTGTCAAACTGAATTGAGCCACAAACTAAAAGATAATTTAATGCAACAATCGTTTCAATTGAAACCAAATTATAGAATCCATGTACATCTACTACATGAAATATTCAATTACCCAGGAGGCTGGACAATACACAATTTAATACCAAAACTATTGTTGCTGCAAAGAAAACGTCACACAATTCCGCACACGAATACAAATCGTCTTACGAATGGAATGGAAATAATCAGTAACAAAACAAGATGGATTGTATTTTGTGAGCACAGTACGAGAGTTAATCTGAAACTTTTAATGGAAAAATTAACTAATGAAAATCATACTCAGGTATAAATTTTTTGTTTTAAGTCAAACATTGTTAGGCAATAGTTTTCTAAGTATTATTGATTTTTAATAATTGATGGTTATTAATTTATTTTTAATTCTTTGCCAATAGTTTGACATCCCAAATGATTTTTTTATACGATTCTTGTTTTTTTAAATTTACAGCTCTTGTACTTGGGACATCCACTGTATGATCGTGAACCTACAATTATACATCATTTTGCTTTTTTTGAAAATCCTAAATGGTTTCCATATCCAATGCAGCAAGCTGGTGTAGTGTTTAGTTTTCCACTATTCAAAAGGTGTTTTTGTTAATTGTGAACTTTTACAACATTTATTTAAAAAAAAAAATACAAGAAAGAGTGCTTTATTCGGCTATAGCGAATCTTATATACCATTCACCATGTTCTTTAGATATAAATATATAAATCTATTTTATGCCAGGCCCACTTCTGCGCTCCCGCCCACATTTTGTTGGATGTTGTGTGTTGATAGCGAAGATACTTCTACTTTATTTGGCTCTTGCCATTCTCCAGATATACAGAAAAAGAAAAGCACAGCAACAAGGGCTATTTATGGGCAAAATTAGAGGGCGTTGTAGTTTTTTGGTTATGTCTCAGCTATTTTTGAACCGATTAGGCTGAAGCTCAATAGCAAAATTCGTCGAAGCACATGTGACATAAATATGTACCAACAAATTCCCATAATTTCTAGGGAGTTCGGAAACCCCATTACCACGGACACACAGGCAGACAGACGTCGTTAAATCAACTTAGCGATTCGTAAGGGCTCAGAATAAATCTGCTTTATTGTGTCTAACATTTTCTATCGTAGACATTATAAACGGAATGATGAACTTGTATATTATACCCTGTCTACCTGTGCTGAAGGGTATAAATATAAGACATATATGGACCATATAGAAAAATTCTGCCACATTTTTCACCAATTACAGCATTTATCAAAAATAAAATCAGTTTTAATTAAAAATTTAATCAAGCGAATTAAACGTTTAATCAAGTGAATTAAACGTAAATGACAACGTGTGTAAAATAAATATGAGTAAGAAATAGAGCGAGCTGGCCTTGTATTTACATCCGAAAGAAGGAGTACAGAGGCCTTCTAGAAGGCATCCCTACTCCATCTTTTTCCCTCTGGGAGTGTAAAGGATTTCAGCCAGGGAGCTGTATGTGTTTAATGCTCCTGTGATTTATTTACGTTTGTTTTGGTTTTCATTTCTGGGTCTTTCTGCACTCCAACATATTGTTGCCACTAACTTTAAATATGTTAAACTTGTAAATCTTTATGAATTTAAGGTGCAAGAAAGTGTGTAACCAAATGTGTATGTATGTTTGCAACCATCACATATCGATGGCTTAGTATAAAAAAGGCACAAGTCGATGTTTTTGTTAGTTAACAGGCACAGAAAAAAATTAAAATTGATTTCAATTAAAAAATATGTGATATTAATTAAATTTGCACTAGTCAACAAATTAACTACCATCAATTAAATCAATTTTTATATTAACATTTTTTGTTGTTGATATAAGTAAATGCTTAATTCACTTGATAACATTTTTAAATTAATGGCGTTTTCTTTTCTAAACAAAAAGTGTTGCATAAGTGTTACATGTGACTTGGCAACATTTTTAATGCATATTTTACGTTTACAAAAGAACACAAATTTCGGCATAAAACAATTCGCCTTGATCTAGTGCTGCACTAATGCCCCTTTAATTAAAATGAGTGTTGAACATGTAGCATTTTTTTTTTAATTTTAAAGGGAACATTATCAGAAAAGAACGTTTGACACTTTTAAAATAACGCATGTTTTTCAGAAAAGAACATAAAAAAATGTAAAAGGCAGAATAAATGCAGAATTTTACTCAGAAAAAAAAAACGCCATAATTTTATTTTTGATTAATGGTTTAATTGAAAAAAAAATTGCGAGAATTTTTTATGTGTAGACATTGATGTTAGTTTACAGAGACAGGAAAGAACTGAATAGAACTTCGTAAAACTTTGAATATAAAAAAGTCTAAAAGCAATTTTTGATAAAATAAAAAATATCGCATCAAATTTCTTCAATAGCCCTCTGAAATTTAAACGAAATATAGATTTGGAATAAACAAAAATCTTTATTTTGAAAAAAAAATTCACTTACGCCTTTTTTTATATTAAGGCCTAAGAAATCAGCGCAAGTTAAACTCTCTTTTTAGTTTAAAATGTGCTCAAACCAACAAATCTATAAATCAACAAACCATCTTTTAACGCATAAAATTAGGCGATGGCACTACCAATACAGACCATTTGAGTTTGATAAGATTTATCGTAGTGCTGCCACATGTTATTTTTTAAACAGCGTAAAATACATGGAGCACTGATTTATAGTTCTTGAGTTTAAACTACATATAAATTCAAGTTTAGTTCAACTAAACCAGCGCTTAAACTGTCAGTGAATTATTAGCCATAAGCCATCGTTATGTCTGTTAATATTTCGTATATTTTGTTTTTTTTTTTATTTAAATCTGATGTCTTCAAATAACAATAATTAAAAAAAATATATCAACAACCTTCTAGTATTAACGACATCTACACCAGCCAAACAACATCATTACAACGTTCCGAATTTAGCATTGATGCTGCACATGAGTTGGCTCGTTTCATTTATGATAACGTACAAAATTCAACGGCAGCAAAAAGACAGAAAATAATTTTAAAGAAAGCTTCCTATATTTGTTCTTCGGTCACTGGGGAGGCCGGAAGCATGAACAGCAAAAAGCACCACAAACACGATGAAGTATGTGCCATGTATGTCGAACAACAAACAAATGCAGCAGCATCAATGGCATGTGTAAGTTTTTGAAAGGGGAATTAGAACAGTGTAAAATATAAAAATAAAAAGTTGCTCAACTTTCTTTCCCCTATAACCGATTCAATTGATGTATACGAATTTTCTTTATAGATTCCAGTTAAACGTGAGGAAATATATTTTGCAGTTAAAACGTGTGCAAAATACCACCATGAACGTTTACCAATAATACAAAACACCTGGGCACTTTACGCCAAACATGTCAAATATTTTAGTGACTTGGAGGGTAAGAGATGATTTTAGAAATTGAATTAAAAAAAAAATTATGACAGTATTTCTAAATTTTCAAGTCAGATATACAAATATATTTTTTTCTATTTCAGATGCAACAATACCGACAGTTAATACAGGTTTGCCAAACGTTGAGATGGGCCACTGTGCTAAAACATTGCAAATTTTAAAATTGGCTCTGAGGGATATTGAAAATTACAACAAGAAACAACAACGTCTCCATCACGATAATCAAGAAAAACATGGGTTTCATCAAATAAGCTGGTTATTCCTTACTGATGATGATACTTTGTTAAGGTAAATTTTAGTTGGGAGTTCTTAACATGTCATGAATAGTCCTGTGAGCAAAAAATAGGATGTTCATGTTAACAAATACACACACATCTAAATATATAAAATTGTAACGTTACTGACTGACTGACTTGGCTCACTGACTGATTCATCATCGTAAAGCCTAAACGCCTGAAGCTAAAAACTTGAAATTTGGACCAGAGATTGGTCACTCTCCAAATCTACGATCCACTAAAACGGGATTTTTAAAAATTCGAATGTTTAGGGGGTAAAAAGGGCAAATTCGATAGCCTTATATCTCCAAAACTAAAAGCGGTACAAAAAAACTGTAAAACTTATCGTTGTTCTTTAGAAAAATAAGCGGACAGGTGTCTGGTACTTTTTTGAAATTCGGCCCTATTAGGCAGTAAAGGGGTAAAACCTGAATTTTGGTACTTTTTTGACACCCCATCTATCTTTTGAGCCAATAAACAAAGAAACTAATTTGGTACTTTTTTAAAATTTGAACATTTAAGTGGTGAAAATATTTTTGGTACTTTTTTTACAAAACATTTGTCTCCATTCGTTGACATATTCGTACTAAATCATGGGCTTCCGCTTCAACACGGAAATTTTCAATACTTTAATGGGGGGAAAAAATAGTACCCAAAAAAGAAAATACGGGAAGTTTGATATTTTTTTCGATTTTTGGTTCTACAACTGGCATTTTTTTAATTATCGTTAATATTGGACCTTGAATGGATAAGAATCTATTGCGGAACTGTTTGGTACTTTTTTGTTCTTTTACTGGTACTTTTTGAATTTCCGTTAGTGTTGGACCTAGAAACATAAAATTAAAGATGCCATGTCCTGGGTGGATGAGAATCTATAAGAGTGCACTTTTTGGTACTTTTTTATTTTTTAATTGGTACTTTTTGAATTTCCGTTGGTATTGGACCTAGAAAGATAAAATTAAACATGCAAGGTCCTGAGTGAATGAGAAAATAAACTTTGGCATACAGATATGTCCACGAAGAAAAAGGACACGCTTACGAGGTAGCGGGTTAAATGCTAGTGTATATATGTATATATAGTTATATTTATGTAATTGAGATTATTTAAATATTGTTTTTGTTAAATCTTAATGAAATTTTCCAATTTTAAATTGAATTTGTTAAGGGCTTAAGCGTGTTTACTCATCTACATTAAATTCAATAAAAATGGAGGATATTTTTTTATTTTATATTCATTCTCAAAATCAAAAAACTATTAAACAAGTAAGAAAGCTTAGTCGGTCAAGGTCCGACCTTTTAATACCCTACATCACAGTTTTAACAGACAAATTTGGACACCATCGCTAATCTTGGAGGTGGTAAAACAAGATTATGTTTTGAGGTTAAGATTCATATAAGCGCATTGTGTGCCAAACTGTTTGCGAAAATAAACAGAACATTATTTAGCGTACGGCTCATACAACCAGAAACGATATATATTTTTTTTGTGTTTGTGTATTAGAACACAACACTTCCTTCCGTTCATAACTATTTTCAAGAAAGTGTTCTGTTCTTCGTTACAGAAGATATTTAACAGAAAAATTACAGTAGTTCTGTAAACATACATTATATTTTAATGTTCTATAGTGTTTCTTTTTTTTACATTAATAAAGGAATAAGCAACTAAAAACCGACCACAGCACGATTGAATAACTTGTGTGTGGATTGTGTTCATGTTTTGTTTGTATAAAATTTGTTTACTGGCTTTTTGTTTTTTTTTTCGTATGTGTATTTTGTTTGGGAAAAAATATCTTTCTTGTCTTAACCAGCCAAAAAGGGGCTAAATACAACTGAAACGAACGAACCTTAATGTGCTAAACAGCGTTGCCATAATTTTTTTTTTTTTTGTAAAAATTAAGAAATATTGAGAAAAAGCTAATATTCATTAAAAGAAACTGGCAAAAAAAATTTATAATTTACTTTATTTTTTTTTAACATACAAGTAATACAGAAGCAATTAAAATATTATTAACGAACATCCTTACTTTGTAGACAAGATGAAAGAAAGAGGAATTAAGAGGGGTACACAAGCACATGTAGTCTTGCGATTTTTTTTTTCCTCATTTGACACAAAATTTATTTTAGTTCGGGCGCAGTTTTGCTATTTGTTAAGTGTACATACATGAAAAATTGCTGCAGAAACCTGCTTGCCCTGCGCCGGGAATTCACGCTCGGACCGTTCTTGTAACATTCCTCTAATTTGACCCACAGGGACGCCGAAGAAAGGCTCCTGGCCTATAAATGGACGACGTGCGCCCCTGTCTATAGTCATAGTTGCCAGATAAAATGTATATAAGATCGTAATATTTTTGAAAAAACTTGTAAAAATCATCAAATCGACTTTCAAAAATCCTCATGGTAAAATAACACTAACTCTTAAAATAAGACAGTTATAATCGCTCCTATTAACTTGTTTACAAGTTTTATCATCTATTAAAGACAACTCTAAATAAGAGCGACAAGTGTTTTTAAATTTCAATAAATCAGTTTTTCTTTTTAAGTCCAAAATAGTATGAA
This sequence comes from Pollenia labialis, assembly GCA_949318255.1. Classification (NCBI taxonomy): domain Eukaryota; kingdom Metazoa; phylum Arthropoda; class Insecta; order Diptera; family Polleniidae; genus Pollenia; species Pollenia labialis. Next base: position 25,923,569 of record OX439141.1, on the reverse strand, counting down.
ATAATTCTCGAAGCTTGTCAACAAAAATGTACCGTTATATTAAAAATATATTGTGATGGGAGACAACTGTAACCATATTTGGTAACTTTGGTGAGAACTCCCATCAAAAAGATGTGAAACAAAATATTCCGTCGTTTCTCGAAAAGTGCAAAAAATATGTGCCTGTAACTCATGTCGAAAACTATCAATAGAGATAACGTCGTTACGTTATAAATGGCATAATATTCAACTCGAAGTTGACGGCAATCAAAACTTAGTGCCGGTTCACACAACTAAAGTTTGACCTGTCAAGTCTTGAGCATTTAGGAGAGAATGGAAAAGAGAAACTTGACGTGTGTGAACCGGCACTTACTAAAATTGAAAAAATTGTAAACGACGGCGGCGAAATTCAACTGTCGGCTTTACCAAATAACGTAAAGTACGACTTGAATGTTTTTTGTTTACAAAATAACTTTGAAAACATTGGCATATTTTCAAAAAATGTTAAAAGCAAAATAATTCAACAATGAAAAAATCTGCCAAGAACAAAATACTTTCCTCTTCCGTTTTATTATTTATTGCATTTTTAAAATACTTTTTAGTGTTAAGATATTCTGTCACCCCGTTTTTATTCGCGATTTTATTTGACAGTTCAAAGCGGGAACTTTCTCGCCAAAAATTTTACAAACACATTTTTTCTGTGAATTGGCGAGAAATTTCCTTAGTCTGGGATCACACTTTGAAAGTGTTCTTTCAGAAAGTCTGAGTTAATGGGTGAGAGAGGAGAGAAAAAAGCATGTTCCCTTCCCCTCTCACCAATAAACTCAGACTTTCTGAAAGAAAACTTTCATAATGTGAGCCCAGACTTACGTGACAGCTCTTTCTCGCCAAAAATTTTACAGCCGCTGTTAAGTGAGAAAAAAATTGTTTGTTTCAATTTATGGCATTTTTGTTTAATTTCTTACATTTCAATCGAAAAGTTTCTCGACGCGGGAGTTACTGAATATTGGCTGTGAGCTCATACTCGGCCTTATCATGGAATCACTTTTAAAAAAGTTTTAAAATGTCACAGGTATTATTGATTGGTATGTATAAAAAAAAAGATTTTTCAATAACGTTACCAATTTTCAAATATCGTTAAATAGTAGGCTGTATGTATACTTAAGTCTTTCACTGTATTTACTTTATGCTCTTCTCACTGAATATTGCAGGCTATTTATATTTAATACGGAATGAAAATAAATTTATTAAAAACCTTGTGTTTACACTCTTAAATGTTTTTTTTTTTTTTTACTTTCTCATTGAAATGTTCCGATGTTTGCGGTTCTGCGGGCAACAAGTTTGTCTGCCATTCTACCAGCCAAAGCCACCAACCATCTGTAAATCTTTCGACAGACAAAATTCTTATGTGGCTTAATTCATCACAATATTCAATGAAATGAAATTTACATACACTTTAACCACAGTACGAGAAACTTCATTCGGTTTTATTTTTTGTGAAATTATTGGTATATTTTGCGTTTTGTTTTCTGATGAAGGGAGATATCATTAAGTTGGAAGAGTTTTTTTCTTTTAGGTTATTTTTTTTTATTAATTTTTTTTTTTTAGCATTTCAGGTGTTTGCCAAGTACTTGGATGTTACAATTCAATGGACGAAATTTATCTGGGTGAACGTTATGGTTATCGTTTATATGGCCAAGATGGCTTTAATTATATTACTGGTGGTGGCGGTATTGCATTCTCTTTGCCAGTGGTAGAATTGGTTTTGCAACACTGTTCATGCCCTTCGCCTTCGGCGCCAGATGATATGATTTTGGGCTCTTGTTTACACACACTTGAAGTGAAGGCTCTTCATTCGTCACGGTTTCATCAAGTAGGAATTCGTTTAATGAAAATTTGATTTCATATAATTAAAATATTTTTCTTTTTCTTTAAGGCTCGTCCCTCTGATTACCCCTTGGAACTATTGAAGCAGGATCCACCAGTTTCATTTCACAAATTTTGGCAACTTGATCCTTTTGACGTCTATAGCGAATGGTTTGAAGCTCTGGACCATAAACTTTTGGCTAAAGAAAAATTTGTTGCAGAGAATGTGATTGATGCCAGTCAGCGTTCTAAGGCGGTTAAACTTTTGGCGAAAACGGAGAATTTGAATTTTAATGAGATGCCAGTATCCTTAGTAGCCTCTCTACACCATACAAAGGAAAGACATCTTGATCTTTAATTAACAGAAATTTGTTATGTTTTTAAATAATATGTATACTAAAAATAAATATATTTTCATAAAAAATACCGCAACGTATACAATCTACTATTTTTAAGGTAAGAGAAATTATTAAAAGTTAAGTTGTGCATAGTCAGTCATTCTGCTATTGGGGATGGAATTTCTGACAAAACTCAGTCTTCGGACTAAACCCAAAGGAGTCTATACGAATGATTAACTAAGATAAACAGTGGAGTAGGGGGAGGAATCTTCACTGAATAACTTAGCTGGCTGCCGAATGACAGCAGCGTTTTTCTATTAATTTTGCGTTAAATAGGCTAAAGAATTATGTTATATCGAATTTTAATTATATATTTACGGAAAGCAAAGCTGCCATTGCAGTTCTAGCAGGTGTCTTTTCGACTTTGATGTCTAATTCTTTTAAGTTTTTTAAATATTATTCCAACACCCTAAAAGCTATTCACAAAGATGTTTCCGTTTAAATAAAAAAACATCCCAACTGTCAGTTGTTATAAAACTTTTATTTCATAAGTATGAGCTTTTTGTTTCATACTTCAGTCTTGAACTTTCTTTGTGAATTAAATACAAAAACCTGAAAAGTTTTATAAATGTTAAGTGTGCAAAAGTCCCAATTGGCTTGTCATATTTAAACTGAAACAAGAGAACATTCATACAAAACAGTTTTAAAGTTTATTGTAGATTTAAAATTTTATATGCATTTTACAAGAGAAAAAAAACAAAAACATAAAAATATTGACATAAAAGCATTTAATTTGTATAAAAAAATTTAATTACAGTTTAAACGCGTGTTGTGAAGCTTGTCATTTCACTTGTATTTTCTAAAATATTAACCTAAAGCCGGCCAAAGGCGAATTCACACAAGGTGGTCTTATTTTGAAAACGGATACAACACTGTAAAATACTTTAAAGTTGTGTCAAAATAAAGGCTCATTTAGCCGGGAGCAACAGTAACGTTGCAAATCAGCTGATTCGTTTTGTTGTACAATTAGAACGATTATAATTATATCAATCAGTAAGAAATAGATTGGTCCTACGTTTTTACGGTAAGGTTACTGTTACTGTTACTCCCGGCTAACTGAACCTTAATACAACACTGTAGGTAACAAATTAGCTGTGTATCAAAAATATATGGGCATTTCCATGAGAATGTCAACCACGACTCATAAAATTAAAACGCTTGAAACTTTTTTTCAAATATATTAAAGAGAAATAAAACACCCAAATATTTACTATGCAGACGTACTTATAGCTTATTACAATTTTTAAAAAGCAAAAAATAAAAGTTTAAACTGACTTTCTCTTTGATTCATTTTTAGTAACTGCAATTAACAATTTTCAATTTTCTTCCGATTAAATACAGAAACTGGCAACCCTGGAATTATGCTTTAAAATTAGTGTTACAACAACAATGAACAAGATCCATGAGGAAAGGCCAAGTATATAGTTCGATTAGCGGTATATTTTTTGGTTTGTTTTGGATGCTATTCTAACGTCACGTACGTGGTGCAAAAACAACATTTGTCTTTGTCATTTCTATTTGGCCAGTCTTAGGTGTTTCAAAATAAAAGTTCAAAGCAAGATATTTGCTGCAAAAAAATATTGATCGGAATTTTTTTTTAAATTGGTATAATCAAAATTTTATAAGCTTTTAAAGCTCGTCACGTACGATATTGTAAGTACTAAAATGCAACTAAATGTGGTCAAACCTTATTTTATTACAATCAAAAGCGTCTTACAAAATTTTTTTGGAATCGGTCCATATTTGACCATAGCTCCCATACAAGTGCTACTCCCGAAAATAGCTTTAATGTCATAACTTCCTTAGAAATGTTGGCATTTACATAAAAATTGGCGACAATGACTTTTGCGATAGATACTATATCATGATAAAATGTTGTGCGGGTAGGTCCAAAAATTAACCATAGGTCCCATATAACCCCCCTTTCTTAAATCGGCTAGGGGCACACAAATCTCATATAGATGGAGATACATAAATAATATAATAAAATTACTCTGATATAATTCTTAACCTCATAGCATAATTCTATTCTGGCGATCTTGATTTGCCATGGGTCCCACATAGGGTACACTCTCAAAAAAAAATTTTTTTTAAATATTATAGAGTAGGGTGTCATATGGCCGGGCTTGACCGACTATACTTTCTAACTTGTTTTTTTTAAGTTTTTATATATTTACATACATATATTTACAAAAAATATTTTTCATGCCTTGTAAATACAATAAAAGAAAAATCTGTCACGTACGGTATGTCACGAACGATATAACAGTTTGTTCATTATTAAATCATCCAAAAAAAAAAATTCCAATTACGGATTATAAAGGTAAAATATCTGGTTTAATGTTAAAAATTAAAAAAAGAAGAACAACCTCGCACAATTCGCAGATTTTCGTATTTTTTTACATTCACCCCAAAATCACTTCCGTTTTATGTCACGTACGATATGCTCTTACTTTGCTCGATATTTTGGACAACAAGGATCCGAATTTAATAATTTTTTTTTTCATATATAGTACCCTCTAAATGAAACATAATGATAAAAAAAAATGTTCAGTTAATACTATTTTGGCAAATTTTCTATCTCTCTGAAGGTGTACAAATGTCACGTACGATGACATGGAAATGCCCATATGCTGTCACATTTCATTTTGTTTTTAATTTTAAATTGTGTGTTTTGAAATGTAATAACTTAAAAACGTTCTTAATCTCATAATTCTAAGTGAAAATTATAGAATTTATAAAAGATTTCCAAGAACCACCAGAACGGTATACCATTTTGGCATATGCACGCAGAGAAAAAACATGATTAATGAGTGGTCACTACAACCATTTTTATTCATATTTGCCAACTATGTTTGCCATTATACAGTTTTTATAGTCCTCATGTAACTTGAAAACATATTTTTTGTCGTAAACATTTTTATATTCACTATTATAATATTATATGGTGTTTTACTTCTAAAAAGTTACTCTGATCTAGCTAAACATGTTAAATTATGTTAAATGTGTAAAATTCTCTAAATGAGCAAACATTTATTTTCAAAACAAACAGTGTGTGTTTATAAAGACAATCAAATTTTCTCCCACGTTATTTCTGTCCGCGAGCGTCAGTTACATGAATGATAACAAGAGCATTAAAACGTTTTTCGGGGAGAAAAAGGTAATGCTGCCTTGCAAATAAACGAAATAAATTCTTACAAGTTTATTGAAATAGGTAAGTTATTTATGTATGTATAGATAGCTATAAAAATTAATATATAATAACGTTGTTTTTTTTTCGCAGCCAAAAAAACCTACAGGCATATAGTACATTTTGTCACAAAATTTTGTCGTTAGCCCAAATAAAATAAAAAGTGGCTGATGCGTTGTGGTAATTCTTAGAGATTCACCACAAGATATTGTGGACTTGCCAGAAATTCCAGGTATTTGAGATTGTTGCAGGAGACGTTTTGTATGCAGACATTTTATATTAAACAGAAAAACTACCTTCAACACAAGTAAGTTATTACATTTGTACTTATGTACGTACATATGTATATATATAACACATGCATTTGTTTAATTTAATTTTTCAATATATGACATTCTGTGTCGGTATATATAATACAAAGTGTATGTACATGTAATTTAAATAAAAAAATAGATGTTTGAAATTAAATTCTTATTGGTTTTATTTGTGAGAATCATTTAACATGTTTAAATAGACAATTTACATGGTGTTAGGAATCTGAAAATAATTATATGTTTGAGACAATAATTAGCTATTAACATTATGTCTGAACATATATTGTTACTTAAGACGTGTTTGACACAACCATTACTACAAACATTAATGATAGTTTGCGATTGTGATTGTATCAACCATGTTTTTTCTTTGCGTGTGGTTAGTTGTCGGCTGTTGCTTACGTAGCAAGCTAAGGCCACCTGATGTGAATTCGCCTTGAGCTGGCCATCGGTCTTTTCACACAGTTTTACCCGTACAGTTAAAAGTGCTCGTGTATGGCTAAAGGTAGAAGTACATAACACGCGTTAATTCGTCGACGTTTGTCGTGCGTTTAAAAACTTAAGCGCATGAAAAATTGTAAGTTTCATTAACGCGCGTTAGTGCAGGTTCACACACGTTAAGTTTGACTCGTCAAGTCTTGAGTTTTTTCCCTTCTCTCCTAAAAGCTCAACCTTGACGAGTCAAAATTGACGTGTGTGAACCGGCACTTACAAAAGCCGTTCATGTCAGCTGTTTTTTATATGTTAACATATTTGTGCATTGAAAACGGATTCGAAAATATATCAAGATTTTTTTATTTTATTGAATTTATTCTTTTTATATAAATATTATCAGCCCAATTATGAATTAAAATTCCCCCGGGAGTTTTTTCACTTTTCCCATTTATACAATTGAATTAACATAGGAAAAATGGGAAAAGGGAGAAAACTCCCGGGGAATTTTTTTTCATAATTGGGCTGTATATGTTTTTGAAGCTCTTCAATAAGTTTTTCTTTCACGATTCGAAAATTTGTTAAATTTTTCTTTTTATTGTCAGCTGGTTACTTTTCAAAAATACACAACGCGTTAAAAAGTTCAAAGTTAACCATCTTTCTGGCGCTAACGCGTCAAAATGTATTGCATGTAGCTTGTTCTATTAAAACCGTATTTTTGCAAAGTATATCGGTTTTATCTTGATTTTAGCCGTACTGCTGAATGTGGATACGAGGTTAAAAAGGACGGTTTTGGTAAGTACAAGGAAACATCATAACGCCAGCTGGGCATTTGAATTGCACTTTTGTTTTTGTTGACGACTCACAGTGCTAATGTTGTATTAAATTAAATTAGACTAAAATAAAAGCAGAATATCGTTAAGCCAAGATAATAATTTTTAAATATCCCCTGAAGATGGTACATATTGGGAAATAAAATAGAATTTTTAAAACAAAATTTTTTTAATATTTTTTATTTAAAAATTTGTTTAACTCATGAGTCATGACCTAATGCCGAACAAAATTAACAAACAGTAAAAAAAAATATAATAATTTTGTTTTTACTAAGTTAAAGTTTGAAAAACTTTTTTGTTAAAGCTTCAGGGCTTTATATTATAAAAAGATACAATCGTTTAAACTTGCACTCACTTTAACTTGAATTAAGTGAACGTATTAAATTTATTATCTAATAAGATTTTACATGAAAATTATTATCATTTAAACATTAAATAATAATAGAGCTTTTGTTAAGTTAACTTTAACTTAAGTTAGATGTCATTTAAGTGATACGTATACTGAAGCTACACAGTTTTCATTGAATAGACAAAAATAAGAACAACAAATTGGGTATACACAGAGAAAAAATATGCTTATACATATACATATGTAAGTTAAAGGATATATTAACTATTTTTAAAGGAAAATTTACAACTAATAATTGTCCCCGTAATAACATTATGATTAAATAAATCCTTAGCCTATAGCCGTTAAAACTATCTAATAGTTCTTATGGCTTTTATAACTATTTATATGCTTACAACAAACACATGTACATTAGAGCGACTCACCAAAAAAAGTGATCGATGTACCCTCCTAAAAATGAACCTTGGACTTTTTTAAGATACCATTTTAAATATTTCGGCTCCAGCTTTGACCTCTCGTGAGCTGGACCATTTTGAAAAAGCAAAAAATAACTGCCTCGTTCTGATGTGCGAAAGAATTCTTTCTATACAGAAAAAATAGAAAATCGACTTTAATTAAACAATTCGTTCAGACAATTAAATATTTAACTAATTTTGCCCCTGCAAAGGAATTGATCATATCAATTAACGGATTTGTATTTTCGAGCCATGGGACACAAATTTCGTCAGTTAAAAAATTAATTGCATAAACTAAAAAATCCACCACACATACACAAACATTTAATTTTATGGGTTTTGATTAAAAAAATTAATTGCAGCAAACAAAAAATTAATTGAATAATTAATGTACACCAATTAATTATTTAATTGAATAATTTTTTGCAAACATTTTTTCTGTGTATCGAACAATTAATAAAAACAAATTCTAAAAATTTGGTTTTTGTTTAAATTTGTACGAAAGAACGAATTCGTCCGCACATCGGAAATAGGCAGTAAGAAATTTCACATAAACTTTTATTTGTATGTTACCGTACTGACAATATTTGTATTCGTAGACTCCTGATAAGAGTACCTGTGTACCCGTATATAAGTTTGAGCATTTTGTATAGAAAAAGTAAAGATAACAGTAGCTTTTGTTTCTCTGACCATTAAAATATGGCATATTATTCTCCACTAAAAAAACATATATTGATTCTGTCCCACTGTACTCTGTAAAACTTGTTCAATCGTACATGTGTTTATTCTATAGTTTTAAAAAAAACGACTAAAGGCAAACAACTTAACATACAAATGAACTATTGTAAAATGGATTGAGGCTCTACACGTAGATACAAAAAAATTTTACAAAGAAACTTTTAACAAAAACTTTTTACCAAAAACATTTAAACGTGATTTATTTAAGTGGCGTTAGAACTTTTCTGTATTAAACTCTCAATTGTAAGTTAAATTATAACACAGTAAGTTTAACAGCGTTATAACAAAGATGCTTACGACAATTGTAAAATTTACACAGTCATGTTAAATTTTTAAAAAAAAAAATTCATAGTTATGCAAATTTATAGTCATAACTACCAACCGAAACGCATGTACTTATGTCAGTTTTTTAAAAGAATGTATTGACGGTCCCGACCCCGAAATCCCGGGATTTTAAGGATTTCGGGATTTTTCGGGATTAATGTGTTTCTTTTATATACAACTTTTTTGAATAAACAAGACTTTATTTATTTATTTTTGAATTTTAAAAAATGAAAACTTAACAAAACAATTCATCAGCAACTTTTTTGTATCACTCCAAAAGAAAAAACATCCTTAGGGCAGATGAGCTTGCTAGACGTGGTACTTTCTTACGGGTTCCACTTCAAACTCGAACTTCGGCGATCGCCTATCGATATCGCTAATGGGCCGGAAACAACGAATGCAGGATTTACCAGGCTATTGTGGCCCCGCATGCAGGACGGGCGAACCATGTCTGTACTATGGTTGCCCAAAAGGAACGCATCACTTTTGATACCTTAGGAAGAGGACGGAGAACACCGTCTCAGTACACAACCGATCTTTAGAATTTGTATTCCTACGTTTTGCGCATAAGTATGTAGACCGCAACCAAAAAGTGACTAAGCTTGTAATTCGTATAATTGTTTTGCTAATTGTGTGATGTGATGTGATTCTTTTAATAACTGGAAAACTTTTCTAACCTTTCAATATTTGCTCTTAAGGATAAAGTTGTTTTAGTTAAATTTTATACATCTCAATTGTCAGTTCTTACGAGATTTTTATTTTATTATTATGAGTTTTTTCGTTTCTGTTTTTTTTTTTTTTGTTTTATACTTTTGTTTTAACTCTCTTTATGAATAAAGTGCCAAACATGAAAAGTTTTTTTATTTAAATTGCACTAAAGCCCCCATTGGTTTGTCAAGCATACGGTTTATTTTTTTTTTTTTTAATTCTCTTGAAACATAAAGATATTGAAGTTAAATTTGGTAAGTAGAAGTTCAGTTAAATGAAAAATGTTAATCAATTAAAAGTAAAAAGAAGTTTTTTGAACCCTCGTCTTTTGTTCCACCGCCACAAACTCACAAGCTTCTACAAATCTGTAAACCAACCAACAAACAGTTTTTTATGTGAGTTTTTCGTATCATCTGTTGAACAATCAAACTTAAAGGACATATTTTTCTGGATGAAATGGCGTCTGCAGGGTCTGTTGTTGATTGGCCATTTTGTTTATCAATAAACCGTGCGCCGTAAAAATTACGGAGTCGTCTATAAGTTCGCCGAATCGATGATTGATTTTTGTTGTAAGTTTGGTTTTTTGGATTTGATATTTAAGCGTGCATCTGTTTTGATTAATTGCCACAGTTTACTGCTCACAAATGCCAAAAACTTGTTTCAGATTTAAAAAAATACCATTTTTAAATGTGTATTCTGGGTCCTTTTATAATGCTAAGACTTTAACGTAAGTGTATGAACGTGTAAAAGCAAAAATCAAATCCTTTACTTACGGGCCATAAAAAGTTCGTTATCATCTCACGATAAAGAACACCATTCACAGTAACTGCCTGACCCGATGATGCCGAACGCCCATAAACCGCACCCGAACAGTCACTATTTGTGGGTGCATTGGTTTTTCGACAATCACTCCTGGATTATCATTCAGCCAAATGCGGCAATTCTGCTTATTGACGAATCCGCTGAGGTGAAAATGTGCCTCATCACTGAATCACGAAGTTCACGATATGCATTTTGATTTGAACGCTCATTTTCATAATAAGCCTGAATAACTTTAACGCGTTGCTCGATTGTGTATCCTTTTATGGTGTCAAATTGAGTTTGTCTGAAATTGAGAAATGTCAAATGATTTGCAGCTAAAAGCTTGACGTTTAGGTGTGGTTCACATTCAACAATGGCCCTTAAAATTTAAGCACCCTTCAGCTAGTTAGGAACACTTTTGCTTAAGTAACGCGAAATTTTTGCTTTTTGCAATATGACTATGTTGCAATAAAGGAGCGGCGATATGTATATTTTTTTTTAAATATAATAGAAATTGTTATTATTAACAAGAGTTGCTAACACTTTAATTCCACTGCAACAACAACAAACTTTTCCATTTAATTTGTCAGCATTTTTTAAATGTATGTATTTAGTTTTTAGTGTTGCTGTTGACACTTTTGCTGCTGCATCGAACAAGTTGCTGTGAGTTTAACCACAGTTTAAATAGATTTATTGTTTGCTGCTAATGCCAACAACACTTGGTGCAACAGCAACAATAATGAGACAAAAAAAAAAGTTTTTATTTTGTTGGTTTGTTTATGGTTCAACACTGTTTAAAGTTGGTTATTAATTACTTTTCATTTTTCAGACAATATTTGTAGCAAAAAGTTTTTCTTTAAATGTGTGCTGACTTATGTAATAACAGTTTTATTTATTTAAATACACACATATTAAATCTATTAAACACATACAAGTTGTTGTTTTTAAAAAAAAATTATAAATTTTCCATGTTCAACACGGCGTATACGTTACAAATTAGAAACACAAACAGTTATCAATCATTAAGTATACGCACCGTATTAATGGCGTACTCAACAATTGCAATGAATTCAGGGTATTATGTAGGGTGTTCAATTAATCGGGTTTTATTTTTGTTCGATTAAACGATTAATCGATATTTGGCGTATTTAACTTATTCGATTAAACGAATAAAATTTTAAAATTAATCGATTAATCAAATAATTCTAAATCCAGAAATTTTATAAATTACGAGATTTTTTCGATAATTTTAAAAGAATTAAGTACTTGAGTAAATAAACATTATTTTTTAGAAGAAACGTATCAGAGTAGTTCCAAACTTTTAATATAACTTTGGATTTTTTAAACTTTTCACGGACATTCCATCATCTGCTATGCTTCTGCAAATAATTTCCTCTAGAAAATCGATGGAAGTAGCTTGTTTAAAATATTTATTCATTGGACCACTTGCAGCCCCTTTGATTTTGTTTGTGGAGCAGCGTCTTCAAGTACTATGTTATGGTCACTGTGCAAGTGGTCAACTAGTGAAGTTTTTGAAGATCATTTACGTTAATACATCGAGCCCTAACCGCAAAAATAACGTAAGCGCCAAAAATCAAATTTTACAGGAGAGAGTTTTTTGTATTTTATTTCATTTAATTTTGTATTAAATTAGTCGCTTACTATTGTGGTAATTTTGTTGAACTATTTACGGTTTTTAATCAAAATATTTAATATTTTTAATCAGGCTTAAGTTCATCAAATTTAATTTTCATTAAATTATTTTTATGAAGATAGGAATTTTACAACATGAAAATTAATTAAAATTGTTATTGATAATCATTCATTCTTGACTGACCTGAGATTCGAACCCAGGCGGCTGGTTACCCTGACATGTTTCGATCGCTACCACTCGATCTCCTCAGAGGGATTTGCCGTATTACATTCGCAGCCATCGACGACTGCTGACGTCAATAGTCAAACATTAATCCTTAAACCAAATTGTATTTTAACCCTCTGGTAGATCGAAATTTGCTTTCTTGAATGATTATCCATTTTTTAATTCATTTTATATGTTTTTCCTAACTATAAAATTATGTTTGCTATAAAATCGTAACGAGGATTTTTAATCGCGCAAATTTTAAAAACGACCCAATAATGAAAGTTCATAAAAATATTTAATTTTATGTACTTCATTCTTTAAGTATCAATTATTTTTGCAAAACCAACACTTAAAACAATGGTCATTTTGTAAATAATTGAATTTAAATTATCGTTCGATTTAAATTTTCATTTCATTTCTAGAACATACCCGATATACTATTAATATAAATCTTTGAGTTAACATACCTTTGTCGTTTTTTATTTTCTGAAATTAATTATTAAATTGTGTTGAAAAAGTGTAACAATAATAAAAGCTAAATTGCTCACTAAACAGACTGTTTTTTTAATTCCAACGAACAAATACATTAGGTTTGTTTATTCGGTTCAAAACTTTAAAAAAAAATTATATATTTAAAAGAAATAATATATGTATATGTATTTTTTTATTCGATTAATCGGTATAAATTCTTTGATTAATCCTTTAATCGAAATAAGCAATTTTTAATTATTCGAACAACTAATTGTCTAAAATTGTTCGATTAATCGAACAAAAATTAATCGACTGAACACCCTAGTATTATGCAATTGTGTTTCTCTGTAGGTCGCCTTTTTTAACAAACACGAATAATGATTACTTTGATGACAAATATTTTATCAGGAATTTTTCGGTATGCGGGGTTTTTTGGAAATTAAGGCCCTAATTTTGTAAAACACAACGCACGCCAAAGTAATATATTGAAAGCAAAAACAAATTCATAAATATTTTGTAATTTTATTTGTTTTTGCTTTCAATGTAATTCTTTGTCGTGGCGTTGTGTTTTACAAAATTAGGGCCTAAAAGATAAATGCTTTTTATAGATATTTATTGAAAAAACCTCTTTAAAGAGGTTTACAAGCAAAAGTTTTATAATTCATTTATTATTTTAAAGACAAATATAACGAAATATTATTATCCTTATTCGAACCTTAAATTCCCAAGCTCGAGACCACAATTGATTTTTTAATACATTTTATTCTTTATTATTTTTCTTTTTCCAATATTTCCCCATTCTTTGGATGGCATCTTCAGGAATCTTAAAAATATAAATTTAAACAAAAACATAAATCATTAAAACACCCTGTAGCACTAGCAATTAGTGTACAGAAAAAATAAATATGTAACAAACAGTAATAACAAAAAAGGAAAAACAAACAATAAAAGACGGGTTACAACAAATCAAATTTACAATTGAAGAAGAAGAAAATGAAATATTATTATATTTGGATACACTGATTGTAAGAAAAGACAATAAAATTAAAATAGATTGGTACTAGAAACCGACTTCATCTTGAAGAATTATCAATTTTTATTCATGCCAACCCATCATGAACACGGCTAGTAATCTTTTAAACAGGGTACTAATGATTAGTGACAGGGTTTTTCATAAGGAAAATATCAAAAAGATTAAGGAAAAACTATTTTCCACAAAACATTACCAATAGTCTTTTAAAGAATAATAAGAAAAAGAAAAACATCACAAGAGGAGAAGTAGAACCACGAATTTACAAAAAGACAAGAAAAGTCAGGAGTTTACAATAAAGAACAATATAAAACAGCGCCAAAATCAGAAACCACACTCCGAAATCTGTTTTCTAACACAAAAACAAAGTGGAGAAAATGGAGAATTCAAACGTTATATATAAAATAGAGTGCAATAGTGATGGAAACAACGTATACGATCAAGTATATGTAGGAACTACCAAAAATAAATTAAAGACGAGAATTGCAGGACACAAATCGGATTTAAGATCTAGAAATAGTTAACTGTCACATAAAACAGCACTTGCAGCCCTTTGTGCGGAAAGAAATCACATACCAAAACTGGACGACGTACAAATATTACAAACAGAAGAGAGATACAATAAACGACTTAAAGACCGACTGTATACGCGCCGTGGAACCAACCTAAATTACATACAAAATTCAAAAAGTACTCCAATCAAATGCCAAAATGTTACCACAATTTCTTAAGGCTGTTCATTATGAAAATCCATTCGAACTTAATTAAATTGGTTGACTTCTTTAAAACTTAAATTCATTGGAAAATAAATATATAATTTGTTTTTCATTAAAAATATTTTGTGGAGGTTTTCAGCCTTTCATATGGAAGTCTCCCTCCCCGCGATTTTGGGTATAAACTATAGCCGAGAGAAAGGCAAGGCAATCATTGTGAAAGGCAAAACCGAGGCCTCAGCCAATAGTCAGTCCGATGGCATGTTTACCGTAGCACTAGAAAACATGGTACTCTGGTGAGTATTCCGGCCTTACGAAATCACAGGTATGCCCATAAATGTTCAAGGTTCGAGTAAAGAAGATCGAAACAACAGAAACTGGCATACTACTCAGGCCAATCTGCCGCATCTCTCTTAAAAGGACCCCATACTCTGGTGAGTATTCCGGCCTTAAGAAATCACAGGTATGAATTTATGTTATAAATATAAATGTTATGCTATGTTATGCCCATAAATTTTCAAGGTTCGAGGAAAGAAGATCGAAACAACGGAAACTGGCATACTACTCTGGCCAATCTAGCGCATCTCTCTTAAAAGGACCCCATACTCTGGTGAGTATTCCGGCCTTAAGAAAACACAGGTATGAATTTATGTTATAAATATAAATGTTATGCTATGTTATGCCCATAAATTTTCAAGGTTCGAGGAAAGAAGATCGAAACAACGGAAACTGGCATACTACTCTGGCCAATCTAGCGCATCTCTCTTAAAAGGACCCCATACTCTGGTGAGTATTCCGGCCTTAAGAAATCACAGGTATGAATTTATGTTATAAATATAAATGTTATGCTATGTTATGCCCATAAATTTTCAAGGTTCGAGGAAAGAAGATCGAAACAACGGAAACTGGCATACTACTCTGGCCAATCTAGCGCATCTCTCTTAAAAGGACCCCATACTCTGGTGAGTATTCCGGCCTTAAGAAATCACAGGTATGAATTTATGTTATAAATATAAATGTTATGCTATGTTATGCCCATAAATTTTCAAGGTTCGAGGAAAGAAGATCGAAACAACAGAAACTGGCATACTACTCTGGCCAATCTAGCGCATCTCTCTTAAAAGGAATCCATGCAAGTACGACTATAAAATGGATAAGATAAATCTTCCGATACTTCTTCATGGCTTCTCTGGCATTGACCATATCTATTTTCCCTTGCCGATGTAACATCAAAATGTTGACGATCCTCATTGTGGTTTACCGCACTCCCTGAGAGGTGTACTCAATCCACCGGGTATTTTTCAGGATTTTCTTTCCTAATATAAATTTGTTACATTTCATATCAAGAAAGAAAATCGAAATATCGAAAGTTGTTTTATATAAAAAAAAAACTTAGGTTACCTTAAGCTCAAAAAAATTATTTAAGAAGAAATGTAATATTTAATAAAAAGGTAGAAGAAACTATAATAAAGTTGTTTAAATTAGTAAGATCCGAGCAAGCTTTGATTTCTTTATCTTAAAGAACATAATATAAAACCCAAGGCGGATTCATACAAGGCGGTAAAATATTTAAACGTTGTGTCAAAAAAAAAACTGTAGTGGAAATATTAGCTGTGCGCAGACAAATGTTTAAATATAACCCCGGACAGCACCGAATCTAATTCAGTATATTGAATTTACTTACAATCTATTTCGGACCCAAAAAAAAAAAGAAACCATTTAAATTAAGAAACAAATTAATGACAACAATCATCTTTTTAACTTTAAATTTTTTTTTTATTTTATGCCACAAAACCAAAAAATAGTGGAACATAAACAACTCTGACTAATTTGTTATCAGATCACGTGCTGGGAAAACTAAAAAAAAAACTTTTAAATCTCATTTCTTTGTTCCCTTTTTAACACCAAATTACCAGCAACCGAAATAAAAAAATTGCCAACAAATAAAAATGAGAAACGTTTAAACTTTATTCCCAAAGTTTATAATAAATTCTAATCGTTACACCAATTGCTGAAAATCAGGGATGGAAAATAGCTTTTCGTATTTCGTACTAACTTTTAAAACAAAATGTACTTTTTCAACTGTTCCCAAAAATTTTTTTTTAAATTCTTTAAACAAAGTGAAGTGAAATATTTTCCAATTCTCTTTCACTTTAAGCAAAAACTTTGAATGTAACTCACAAATTACATTTAAACAAGTAAAAAAGTGTAGTCGGTCAAGCCCGATCATATGACATCCTACACCGTGGGCAATAATTGACCCACCAGAACAAAATTATGTTATGAGGTTAAGTTACATGTAAAAGTTCTTTGAGCCGAATATTATTTAGATTTCTTCATCTATGTGAGATTTGTTTGTCTTTAAGTGAATTATGGAAGGGGGTTTATATGGCAGCTATGGTGAATTTCGGACCTACCAGCACAACATTTGTTCCTGGCATAGCACCAGCATTTGTAAGGAGATGATACTTCCGGAAGTGATATTTTTATGGAAGTTACATATGTTCAAATATTTGATTAGGTCTGATATTATACAATCAAGAAAGGTTGCAGTCCGACGGCGGCAAAAAATTGTAAGTTCTTGAAATGGCTTTCTTTTAGTATATTTTCACAGGGAAATTAATTAATGTAAAAAAATTTTACAAATATAGGGGGCGTACAATCGGAAAAATCGTGGAAAAATTTAAGCGAACCGGGTCTGTAGGAGATGTGAAAACACCAGTGCATGCTCGAACAGCAGCAGTTCGAGCATGTTTGGCTGAAGAGCCGTCCGCCTCAACTCATCGTCGTGCCCAACAATTGCACCTCACGCTCGTCGTTGCTGAACATTATGCATAAAGACTTGCATTTACACGCTTAAAAGGTGCGATTGACTCAAGAACTAAATCCTCTAGACCATTCCAAGAAATGGTAACAGCGAATGATCAATTTTCAAAGAAAATCATCTTCAGTGATGAGGCTCATTTTAACCGCAGTGGATTCGTCAGTAAGCAGAATTGCCGCATTTGGGCGAATGATAACCCAAGAGTGATTGTCGAAAAACCAATGCACCCACAAAGAGTGACTGTATCATCGGGCCGTATTACTGTGAATGGTGTTTGCTATCGTGAGATGATAACGAACTTTTTATGGCCCTCATTGGAAGATATAGATGTTGACGATGTGTGGTTTCAACAGGACAGTGCTACTTGCCACACAGCTGACGAAACAATGGCTATTTTGCGAGTCAAATTTAATGGCCGTGTTATCTCACGTGGTGGCAATGTCCATTGGCCGCAAAGATCATGTGATTTGACACCGATGGACTTCTTTATTTGGGGTTATTTGAAAGAAAAGTTGTGCGTCGATAAGCCAGCAATAATACAAGAGCTAAAGGATGAGATAATTCGGCACATTAACGGTATAGAACCTCAATTATGCCTCAGCGTCATCGAACATTTGGACCGTCGTATGGCAGATATTTTGCTCCATACATAATTGAACCATACCAATATTATTATAATAAAAATAAATAACAATAATTTCCTAAATAATTTCTGTTTTATTCAAAATCAACATCGGCCCCTAAAATTTAACCACCCTTTATAATTTTCTTAGCGAACGTTAGCGTTCGAAATCGAGGAACAGGCTGTTAAGAAATTCTAATAAAAAGCGGTCACTCCTTTCCAATTTATTCGTCGTTCGTCCACGAAAGAAATATAAATAAACTTATCACAGAACTCTTTACGCATGACGAATTTCGGTCTACGCAATGATTGTGTGTATTTTCGTATACTCCAATGTGTGTGTTCTGGCGACGAACATGCGTTGCGAATAATTCGTCGTTCGTCCCAGTTGTGTTTTTAAAGCATAAATCAACCCCATATTCATAAAAATATTTTGATTTATAAAAGGTTTACTAAACAAATTTTCATAGAAAATATATTTCATAAGCCTCTTATAAACCTGAAATGTTTTTTATGAATATGGTGGTTAATATTTGATTAATTCAATTTCTGAGAAAAGCTTCAAAAGCAATTAAAATCATTTTTAAGTAAAGTCCTTTTTTAATTTTTAAATACTCCGTAATTGGGGACAAACCTTTAAAACATTTTATTTATTTTAGGAGATGTTTTCGATACAACGAAGTCTAAAATGTACCAAAAAAAAAATTAAATTGTACCGTGAATTCCATCCCTGCTGCAAATATTACTTGTGTGTGTATTCCCAACAATTTACAACAAAAGTGGGTGGAGTTAAAGCAAAATCAGCACGTTGCAGTGGCAGAGTACCAGCACTGCAATTGAATTGTTTTTGAACAAATCTTCCCAAATCATGTACATTATTTTGATTGTATGGGTACGAACATTATGAAAAATGTTGTTTGGTTTTGAAGGCACTCTACTTTTTAAACTGCGTTATTTAAAGTGAATTTGTAAAGTTTTCAAATCAAATTTTTTAAAACTTAACAAATAATTTGGTTATTTTTTAATTATTAGATTTTTGTAAAATTTGTACGTCTATCTTGTTTTATTCTAATGTCTATCCGTCTGAATGTCTGTAAAAAGCGGTTAAGCAAAAGTAAAAATATATAAAAATATAAAAGTGGGCCAACCTCAAACAATAATCTAACTTATTATTTTTCACTAGCACAAACGATAGGTTCTTTCAGGACTTCAAAAGTCTGAGGCTTGATGACATACGAAGAAGTCTAGAACGGTTAAATCGGGCGTGCAATCTTGCCGGCCAGTGCAAATCGCCAAAACGAGAGATTACGCGACTCGGAAATACAGTCCTCAGAATTTCGGTTGTAGGTCGTTGTTTCATCCTGTTGGAACCACATGTTCAACAGTTCTAATTCGTCTAGTTGTGGTAATAAGAGAAATTCGTTGAGCATGTAAACATTTAAGAAACCATTCAGTAACTTTAAGCGGTTGTAATGACTTTTCGTGTGCACAGAAGCGTTAATTCTGCTTATTCACGTATCTACAGGGATAGAAATGGACCTCGTCGGTCATGAATTTAGAATAAAAAGTTGTCTTTCCCGTCTTCGAAGAAATTATTCCGCGTTCTTAAGGATTATGGCACTCTGTTTTTTTACGGGTGTTTTGTATCTGTTTACTTCATAAAATTCAAAGCAGAACTGACATTTACCGCCATTTGCAAGTTTTAAAGCTTCTTCCGATAGGGTGAAGACTTTTGCGCCACCTTGTTTAAACGATGGACTTTAATTTTACCGTTTATTATCAGATCTCTATGGCCCAGAAGTGACGCGGGGAAGGCCAACTTGCTATTTAGATTTCGAATGTATCAAATAAGAATAGTGGCATCGGTCATTACGGGATAATGGTTGACACGGCCTGTTTATCTTTCAAGGATAAAGATAATAAATTTTCAATAAAAAAAACCGACTTAACGATCTGCCAAATAATATTTTCCAACCGGGTGGTTTTGAATTCGCCTTCTAAAGGCTTGTTTCGTATTAACTGAGATTCCTAATAGACTTTTAAACGATTGAAATGCTAATAGGGTGTTCATGTATATAGAAAATGAGCCTGATAAATCAACGACAATCGGTACTACGCAATGGAACGACTCGGAATTCAACGAACAACGACCAAGGATTGCCAACTCAACAACATCTGTGATCTCATCAGGTGTCGCTGCCACAACAACTTTTTTAATTTTTTACCGAGTTCACGTTTAAATGTCCTCTTCGAAATAACGGGGTTTAAATAAAACGATCTGTAGAAAAGAGCTAGAATGGCAAAATTTTGCATCTCGGTTATCTCTATGTCGTTACCTAAAATGCAAAAAGGTGTAACAACAAAAAAACTAGACTAAATTACATCTCCTTATAAAATTAAAAAAAAAATCAGTAAAATTATCAAAGTAATTTAGTAAAATGTATTGTTACGCCCTTTTGCATTTCAGGTGTACTTAGTATGTGTATGACTTATTTGGAATTACATTATCTACAATAAGTCCAATTTTTTTTCTAGCCCCAAATTAATGTCTGCCCGAAATACCGATTTTCTTTTAGAATGAATTGACATTCGGCAGTTCCTGTAAAACCCATTATGTATTCCCTTGATTAGAACAGATTTCTTTACATGAAATGAGAGGTTTAGAATATCTTTGATTTTTGGTTAATAAAATTCAAACAATTAAATTTAAATTTTATTAACCAAAGATCCCTAAAGAAGCTGTCCATTGTGACAGCGAAATATTGGATAAATTATAAATAAATATATTTTACATAACCTGACCTTGAGCTTGATTAAAAAAATAAGAAGAAATAAAATTAAAAGGTTGAAGAAAATAGACTAAATAATTTTTAGAAAAATTTTATTGTAAATTTCTTTGATAAAAAAATTCGTTAGAAATTAAAACAAAACGATTTTTTGTACACTTTTTTGTAAAAAAAAATTAAAAGGTTTTTGAAAGTGGATTTTGTTATACATCACGATAAAATTTTAAATATCCACTTTTAAATTAAAAAAAAAAAACGTTGCTCGTTTTTGCGCCATTTCACCTTTTTTCTGTTTTTGATCATTTTGCACGGGTACATATGATAGAAACCCTTTCGTCAGTCATAAAATGTGTTAAAAAAAAAGGAATGTGCGAAACAGTAAGTAACGGTTTTAACCACCTGTGCAGCCAGAATTCGTCTTGAAAAACGGTTAAATTTTGAGTTTTTAATGAAGACTGACTTTAAAAAATATCGAATTCGATAGTCGTATTTCAATATCGATATATCGGAATTATAATAGCGGCGATATATATCGATTATTTTTTTTAAATAGTCGATGAACCGAAGACTGGATTTGGAAAAAGTAACGATGGTAACACCAGCAGGATCTTTTTTCCAATCCTGAATTAGCTGCAGAAATAAATGGATTTGCAATTGATTTATGTATCTACCGAATTAAAGTTATTGTTGAAGTAAATACAAGTGGTTACAAAATCGATTTGCACGAGTTTGCCAATTATTACTTAGACACTGCAAAACTTTACGTTACCCAACACTGAAAGAATTTTCTTTATAGATCCAAGGGTTTTTTACCAATTAGTCCAATGAAAAATTACATTAAAAGTCAACCTATGTAACCCTTCATTGGATTAATGAAGAATGTTACATTAGCCCCCCCTTTAATGAAATGTTTCATAAAATCGATGAAAATTTTGCATTATTTTAATGTCAGAAAATTTTATTAAAAGCCTGTTTAACGATTTCGAAGGTTAACGTTCGCGTAGAAAATTATATGTAAAACAAAAACAATATTCGAAAATTTGTTTTTGTTTTAAATGTAGTTTTCTATGCGAACGTTGACGTTCGAAATCGTTGAACAGGCTGTAAGACTATTGTGATTATTTGTCAAACGTTCAAAGAAATTTTTTTCATTATTTATATATAAATGTTTTTATATTTGAATGAAATTTTTAATTTGTTCAATGACATATTAAATTTGGTAATTTTTATGATAGTATGTTTTTAGTTTAATGATTGTTATGGTTATATATATTTATGTTTATTTAGTTCAGCCATTTTTTATGAGCGTTTTCAGTTGTTGTGAATTTTATTTATTTTTTCTTATTCCTGTTTCAAATCATCAAGTTATTTTAATTTTATTTCATTTTTATATTTCTGCTCCATCATGTTCTGTTCTACTTTCATAAGCTTATTTTTAAGTAAATTGTATTTAATTAATTTTCTAGCCTGCGACGACCTTCATTTGCCTTCTTTCCATTTTACTGGCTTGCACTAATACGTAAATTTTGTGTATTTAAATGAAAAATTAGAGAAAAAAGTACGTGAGAATAGTTTGCTCTTGTTTTTTATTTCTCGTTGTTTCTTTTCAAACCTGTTACAAACATTAACAAAAATCAGTATTTCGTTATCGTAATGAATCTTTTTCATTGATATTATGAAACAATAAAATTTACAATTTTTTTTTCATATATTTTCATGTCTATCGCTAAAAATTGTATTAAAAATATGTTTTTACAACATAAAAGGGGGCGGGACGAAAGGAGTAATTCTACGATCTCCAATCCAATTTTAGGTTTTTTAACTTTCGCCGACGTTAAAAGTTGCATTTGCTGAACAAAAGTATGGGAAAATTTAAAAAAAAAATTAAATTTTTTAGAGGTAAGATTAGTACTTCTAGGGGAAACTTTTTCCTCCTTGGTCCGATCCGATTCTATTTAGTTTTAAGCTTTGCCTGCCTATGGCCAAAACACATATGTCTGCCAAGTTTCATCGATCTAGGGGCACTTAATAAGAAGCAATATAAGCTAAAGCTAAAAGCAATGTCCGGCTAAATTGGCAAAGTACCCATATGGGCGACGTCCGTTTGCATTTAAGGTGACGATATACTTATGTATGTAGGATTCAACAAAGAATGTTTATAGTCTTATTATTATAATGAAATTCGTCTATGCCTTAGTTTACCCTATACATTTAATCTCTTTATTTTTGCTTTTGTAAGGAAGTATTTTGTGGTTTTGTAAATTACAAAAATAAAAAAAGCACGAAAATTGCAGTTTAAAGTTGTCTAAAAAGTTAGTTGCGACAAATAAATTGTTCACGTACAACTTGTTTTAAACGTGATTTATTGAAGTTTTACAACATTCTAATAAATTTGTGTTAATGACAAGAGCATGCATGCATGCTATGACCACCAACTTAAACATCTTAACACTTTAACCCTTTAATGCCCAGCTTAAGAAAAAAAAAAAAGGGAAAATATTATGCGTATAATTTTTTTTAGTGTATTTTTAGGCCTCTGAGTTGAATAATAATAGCTCTGTTTCTTTACTCTACTTTGGGATCCCTCGGGATCCCAATTTGCACGAAAAGCGTTCCCGTACTATTAATTTGTGTAAATGAGAGCGGATTTGAGAGAATAAAATTCTTCTTATTCTTGCACGAAACAGCCTAGACACAGCTGTAAAACATAAACAAAACAAAAAAGGAATGGGAAAAAAGTTCATGACCCAAATTCTGGAAAAAGTATTGTTGAATAAAACAATGTACTTAAATAAAAAGTTTTGTACTGAAATATAAGGGAAACATAATGTTAGTTATTGTAAAAGTGTTTGTTTTGTTTAATTTTTAGTAAAAGTAGTTTAATTCTAGAGCCAATATAAAATTTTTCAAAAGTGCCGCAAATTTTTTTGGTGTTGTGAAGACTTTCAAAACACTAAATTTTTATTTTGTGCTTAAAATTTGGTTTTTTCTGTTCCCGTACTTTTGTGTAATGTTGTCTTTTTATGAGAGAAATTTATGCTTGCTCTCATTTGCACGAACTTTACCCAAAAAGTAAAGAAACAGAGCTAATATTTGTAAGCCCGTACAATGAGTCGACCTGCCAGGTGTAAAAACATCAATTAGCACAATGAGGCAATCTAAGGTATAAGAAGGTTAAGGATTTGTTGTTACAATTAACCCTTATCGTCCCAATATTAGATTTTTCTCAGAAAGGCTACCTAAAAGCACAGAAATAAATTTATTCTGTTTTAATATTTAGTTACTTTTTATTATACGTCCTTTGTACGAACTGATTTGAGGAGGAAATAGTGCCATATTTTGGACAACATTCTTGCAGAATGTTTGCACGCGGTAAGACAATTTGTCGAGTTTGCAGATACCCATACCGTGTATTTTTACAAATTTTCTACTATTTAATACCTCATGTGCTTACTGACTGAAAGAAGATTGGGGGCATCAGGTAAATAGAATCGGGAGAGCTAAGCTGAAACCCGGAAAAAGTTTGGAAAGAGGAAAACATGATTTTCAGTTTGAGAGCAAAAAAATTTGAATTTGCAGCTGGCAGGACCATAAGGAAGTAGCAGTGGCCACCAAATTTGATCACCTCTACCCCACTGTGCCAGTGAAAATATTGAAAAAGACAAAATTAGTGATGGCAGCAGAATAAGAAATTAAATGGCTTATGACGATTCACAAAATATTTGGGCTCGAGGGATAGATCCCGGCGATGGATGCTTTTTATATAAATTTTACTACATAATCAATCGCTTGTCATTTGGACAGCACATTAATGTTTGCGTACGGTAATTTCTTCTCAAAAACTCTAATTTTTAGAAGGCCGTACGGTAATGAAAAAATAAAAGTTAACATCACTGAGTCTCATATACATTCAGCATCAAGATTAAAGTAGGAGTCGGAGTCGCACTTAAAAAATTTCAGCGTTTTGAGTCGGAGTCTGAGTTAGTACTTTTTTCGGACGACTCCACAGCCCTGTTTTTCTTACGGCAATGAATCGAAGCAAGTATGTATTAAAATAACTTTCTTGCTGTCGCTTTATGCTGATGTCTCTATAACCAGCGTTGCCGTTGTGATACTAAAGTATCAATTTGGCCCTTTTTCGAAGGTCTTGATACCTTTTATGACCCTTTTTTTAAATTATCCTTTTGTGTCATTTTCACCTATTTTGTGCCACTTTTTGACCCTTTTTGAAAACAGCACACTAATTTTGTTTTTTTTTCAACACCGCTGAACGTGAGTGCTAAACAAATGTTTTTGAAATAAACGGAGATGGAGGAATGGACTTCAAGTGAAGATTTAACACCAAAATATAGAACGGTACTTTCCAAAAAAGTAATAGTTTATATGGAGTTGATATAACTAATGCTTTATAAAAAATAAAAAACTTTATGAAACAGGTTTTGGATTTAGAAAGAGGCTATTCAAAATATACAGGGGTGTTCTGGAAATGGAAAAACGCAAAAATTTTAAACGTAAGTTTAATACCTAACTCATATTTTTTTTAAATGGTCGATAGGTCAAACCAATTATGAGCTGCCAATATAGTGCCCAATGTTCGAATGATCGAACACCATTTTTCTCAAAAACAAAAATTAAACAAATTGGGTCTTCAGATTCATGTTTTCTAATCCCAAATTAGCAACCAACTACCAAGTTGTATAGTTACCCGAAAAAAGAATCGCTGATACAATATGGGTTTAGTTTTACATTTTTGAGGACAGATAAGATAAGTATATGTACATTAGGGGTATAACTTTTGAACAATTTTTTAAATTATCAAAAAATACCTATCCATGCCATATATACCATGAAAATCTGTTCTAAAAAGTGGGGTCACTTTTTCGCGGGCGTTAAAAAAGTTCCCCCCCAAATCACTTTGAAGTTTAGTATTTGGATTGTTTTTTTTTAATTAAAAATACAATCTCCCTATTGTAAACACAAAAAACATTCAAATATATTTTATTACTATTTCACAAATAAGCCTTATACCACCAATTATACTACATCCAAACAGTTAAAATTATGTTAAAATAACACGGAAACTCTTTTTTTGAACAAAATGAAACCAACCACACAATCCCAATTGTTTACTTTTATTTTCATTTGTTTACAGTTTCGCTAAGAAAGACTCGTTGATTTTTTTATCAGTGCGTAGTAACATTTAAGTTTATAAAATGTTTAATAGAAGTGCTCTAATTTGTAACCGCAAAAATCGGAAATCTGGACCCAAAATTTTGGCAAATTTCAAACGATATTTTTCAACATTGCAAAACAACACGCACTTTGAACTCATAGTTTATTTCCTACAACAAAGATAATTTGTAGTATCTGAAGTAAATACATAGTACATGACTGTATGCATGGTATTTAAAAAATTAAAATTCAAATATTATTATCTTTTAAAAGCTTTTAGAAAAAACGGTTTGGGGGGGAGGTTTTTTATCCAAATTGATCTCAAAAAACTGTTTTCTTGATATATACATCAGTGGCCACCCCGTCGTGATAGGTATTTTTTTTGGTTATACCCCTAATGTACATATGTACCTAAGGTGTTATTGCTTGTCATTTGTATGTATAGTGGTTGCAATAAATAAGAGATAAATTTCCATTGTCTTTTGCTATTTTAATTTGGTATTCTCTGCTTAATTCCAGAAGGAATATTTTTTTTTTTTTTTTTGTAATTTTTAAAAATTTACAGAATTAGAAATTTTTAAAACAAATTACAGTCGATATAAAAATTTGGATAATATTATTAATTAATAAATAAGACACTTGCAAATTGTTTTAAATAGTATGTAGTAATATTTTTTATTATATCTTCAATAAGAATATTTTTTAATTATAAAAAAGGTATAAATCGGGTTATATTGGTGATTTCTAAGCCAAGAAAATTAACAAAAAATTGTTTTAATAATATGTATAAGTATAATTACTGTTCGAAAAAAGAATACTAAATGCCCTTAATGCATTGGTGAGGCTAAACGTGTAGTGGCCTGAATAGTTTGACGCATATTGGCCTTCATACGCTTTTCACTAACTTGTTTAACCAATTGCTCTTGCAAGGCCAACAACTCACGAGTACGATTGTGAATTTTATTTTGCGGTCTCATGCTAGGATTCCAACGACAATACAAACCTTTCCATATTTTAACAATACGCATACTAGCAATTGGACGCAAAATGGTCTGGGCACCTTGGGTGAAGGATGGGTAAAGAGGATTTAAATATTGGTCCAAAGAAGAGTTTATAAAGGTCCACAAAGAAATAGTTTTATGTTTGAGATCTAAAAGGAGAATTCATAAGATGATTTTGTAACTAAAATTTTGATAGAACATTTTACCTTCTTGTATCCTGTCGGCTTCCGTGTTGCATAGAAATGTTCCGAAGCGGCATGAGTACAAGTGATCAATAATTGTAATTAGGAAATGTTCATTAAATTCGAAAGCATTGGGATATTGCTGGGATACCTGCCAAACGCAGTCGATAAATTGTAGGAATACCGGTGAGCGATCTGCATCCGAATGACGATTGTCACCATGACCAATACGTTGCTGAAACTTATGACCAAATGAAAGCCATTCTTTTTCTATAAGCACCTCGAAACCTCTTAAAGTACGATAATAAGGATCTAACAATAACATAGCCAAGGCTGTCAACTGGGCGGTACGGTCCCAGCCATCCGAACAATGAACAACAACAGAAGTGCTCATAGTTTCTACCTTATCTACAATACGCACAGCTCCCGCCAAAATACATTTAATATGTTTCAACCACAAACTATTGTCAATAGATGACAACCATTTCGAGTCATCAATAGTGGGATAACAAACTTCTTTAACCTTACGCAAGCTTTCACGCATGACATGAATATTGTGTATGTCCAAAAAATGTATTTCAACATTTTTATAAGCTTCTTCTGATTCATAGCCACCACCTTTGGCTTTATTAGCAATGGCATTTGCACTAGGGCGAGCGTCCATTATTGCCAATTTGTCAGATTGGGCATTGGCTTCCATTATATAGTTCAAGTATTGTTCATCATCGGCACTGCGTTTACCACCCACACCCACTAAAGGCTGAGAGCATCGGGTTATGGTTGCTTGAGATCTAGGATGCATCCATGATAAAACAGGCAAACGGCATCTTGAACGAAATTGTGCTACTCTACGCAAGAAATCATCTGAAGCCTGCTTTGGAACAGCCCATACAGCTGGATAACTGTCGCATACAGCATAATTTTCATTAATCTTGGTAGCACGCCACATATCGTTAGGAACTCCTAACCGTCTTAACTCTGCCAAGGGTTCATAAACTGCCCAACCATTTTCTCCCAAAGAAGTGCTGCCCACTGCAGCTGCATGGGCAAAAGCAAATAAACGTCCGCTAAAGGACAAGGGAAAGGCATAGGATTGTAATTTTTCAAACACTGTTCGACGGGAATGATTTTGTTGTTTATGAGCAAACCGTAAATTTCTCATATCTTTACAAAATATTTCAATGCCATAAGAATTTTCGCCTCTCGATGTAGAACCTCCAATCTTTTCCACTCTTGCGATGACACCTAAAGGTACATCCACTACTACTGGTGGCTCGTGGTCCCTTAAAGGCAAAGAACGAAAATATAAACGATAATTGGTTATAGTTAATGCTCCATATGCTGGTCCCCGATAGGGGCACACATAGGTAACATCATTTTTCTGATCTTGATCTTCTTCTCCCTCTAAGTAGGTAAAGGGTGTGTCTTTAGATGTGCCCATTTCTGCACCATGTTTTGAACCAGTAGAACTGGATTTAGAATCCGTGTCCAAAGAGTTTGTGCTAGCGTTTTTTGAAATTACTTTGTCGACTAAATTATTTGTTGCATCTAAATTTTCTTTACTATCCATTTCTTCTGTAAAATATTAATTCTTACAAAAAATTTCACTTACTGCTGATAAACAATTACGTGCAGAATTGCTTATCTTGTTATGAAAATAAATTAGAATTTAAGACTTTAAAGAGCAACGCAGAGCTTGTTTACGAAAAGGAAGATGCAAAAGCAATACATTTTCAGACGTATAAAGTGCTGCCATATGATTACGAATTTATTTGAGAAACCGGTTTTTTTTAATTTATTGAGTGTGTAAACATCGCAATTGAAATCAGTATAATAATTGATTTATTTTCGGGTAAATGTCATCTTTCGGTGATCCCACAAAGTAAATTTTTACACATCGCTCTTGATAGAGATGAGATTCCACTTAAATCCAACACAAAATATCTAGGTTTCACTTTCACTAATATGTTAAAATTCAATACACATGAACGTTCAACACTACAAAAAGCAAAAAGAATTGCTCGCATGTTTTCATACTTATTTAATAACAAATATTTTCCACAATCAACTAAGCTGCTCCTCCACAAAGTAACTATAAGACCTGTTCTGCTATATGGGTATCCAATATGGTTAACTATTTCCCCAGTTGTGGCTAAAGAACTGGAAATATTTGAAAGAAGAATCCTAAGGAAGTGTATCAACGACACCTCTAGAGTCCTGCACTCAAAGAACTGAGTGCTTTTCATATAAATTTTACTACACGTTCACTCACTTGTGTTGTAAAAACAGCACATTAAATACTATCCTGAAAATTTGGCGTAAGCGACGCACAATTGTTTATGTTATTCTATATGGGGAAAACGTACGGCAAGAAAACCTTTATAAGAAGCAACAATAGCAATCAAGATGGCGTTTATTTATATGGTTTTGACAAGAACAAACCAACAACAAAATCAGTCTTCATTATCTAAATTCTTGTGTTCACAAGAAAATGTTTGTTGTTTTAACAAATCGATGGCTAGTCAAGACGGTATGTTACGTAGCTGAAGCTGAGTTTTCATAAAAGTTTGAATGCTGCTTAATTAAAAAGTCTTATGCGCTATTAAGAAAAAAATTTTAAATTCAAAATGTTCTTAATGTTCAGTATGAAGATATAAATATTCAAAATCATATGGTTATGCTAATTTACAAGAGAATGATCGCATAGAATCTACCTTTATAAAATAAAAAATTGTATACAAATTTGCAATGCGGCCACATTAGAACGTGAATGACCGGGTTGACTGATTTCGCAAATAACCTTTAAAAATTAAATTACTCCTAAAAATTGTCCATTTCTATATTATATTCTTTTATCGACCCACTGTCCATAACATTCACCATCTGGTAACACAGTAAACTAACGTCATTTGTTTTTAGCAGCTGTTAATGTTTTCGCAAATAAAGGCAAACACAATGAAAATTGAATTAAAAATGTGTATTTTTTAGAAGCGCAATTTTTCTTACAAATCTTATAACAATTGATGAATTAAAACGAAATTATTAATAATAATGTATACATCACTATTGGCAAAACAACAAATCAAAATAGCTGTAGGTTTGTGGCAAAAACAACATTTGCAATTATTAACAGTCAAATTAATAACCAGTGCAAATTTGATAAACACCGGTCATAGAAATTATAACGCAATTTCAAGCAATCAGAGCAGACAAGGTCCCTCACATATAAGAAAATGGTTACATCAAAGACAATATAGTCATAATACAGAACAAGAGGAAAATCATGGTAAACAATTACAACTATCTCCAACAGAAGCCGAAGAAGCAAGTATAAGTATTGCGGAGGAAGAGAATTCCCAAAATTTAAAGCTAAAGCAGTTGTTGTACAACGGAGAGGATGATATAATAAAGAAGTTAAATGCAACTCAATGTATTGAAGAGGTAAGCAATGTTTATGCCGGATATTTGATATATTTCGATTAATAACTTGTGTTACGAAAGATCAACGGCTTTTTGTTTTAATATGTCTTTTCCAAAGAATCCCCTTTTGGGAATCCTCTAAAATTATTAGAAACTTCTAAAGAGCTTTTACAACATAGTAATAATATATTTATGTTTTAACAAGTGTTTTTTCTAATTTTTTAGTTAAAAGAAGTCTTGGAAACAGAAAATTCTCATCTGATGAAAGAACACATTGTACAATCCATAATTTTACTGTGGTTGTTTAATAGAAAAAATTTATTATCTCATCAAAATCAGCTAGCCGAACAAAGCTTTTTAGACTATATTATATTACTACTCAAAGATTATGTTCCTAAACTAAATATAAATGAAACAAGCACTTGTTATTTTTATTTACGTAAAATGAGCGTGGAAAATAACAATTCTGTTTTGCAACAACTTCTAATAAATGCTCTAAATGAAGTAGATAACTCTGATGATTTAATTAGTCTGCCGGCATTGTCGCGTTTAGTGGTGGGCATTAACACTGGCAGAGATTTTTTTACACCAATGCTGTGCATAAACTTCCTACGGCATTTGAAACATCACATTGAATTATGCGAAAGTGAAGATGATGCTCGCATGATAGCCACATGCATGTTCAATTTGCAAATACTTATAAGCAACGAAATGATGAAATTATATAAGAAAAAGGTTACCGATTTAATATCAACAGGTAGAATTTCAAGTGGTACTCCTAAGACTGTAATAAAAATCTTAAATCTACTTAATATAACTGTGTGGTCCCATCAACATGTACCCTTGATTAGGGAATTACTTTTGACTTTACAAACGAGTGTTAAGCAATTGGAGGCAAATGACTTGAAAAACTTGTGTCGCATATATCAGTACCACATGGAACCGGCTTCTTTGCATGAACCATTAGCCGGGGCAATTGAAGACTTACTAAGCACTAAGATGACGGCAGAAACTTTGTCCTGTTTTGTACCATTTTCCCAGCCCCAACGCAGGGAGACCTTAATAAATGCCTTTAAAGCTCTACTATCTTCACCTGATAGTTGGCATTCAAACAATTTAACTGGTTACCTGTTCTCCACCTTAAGAGGTTTAAAAATATCAAATAATAAAATTTGTAACGCCTATTGGAATCGTGTGTTAGCCGACATACAAATAGTACCTGAGGAAAAAGCCAATCTACGTTTTCTACGCCATTGTCATCGTTATATGAATTTTAATAATAATCTCGGCGGCACCTATAGACACATAGAATTAGAAAAGAAACTTAGCCAATTTTGTATGCGGGCCATTGAACATGATTTGGCTGGTAGAATACCAAAAAAGTTTGCCCGTTTGGCTTCATTTGTTTTCGCCTATGGTCATACGCCGTATAGTTGGAAAAAATATCCAAATATTCTGCTTTCGAAAATCATATCAATGGGTGAACAATTTACGCCAACTGATTGTTCTTTCATCAGTCGTGGTTTGCAGATTTCACTGGAAATGAGGTAATTTTTTTTTTGTACATGAAATGTTTAGTTGTTTTTGTCGACTGTGCTATTTGGTTTTACACGATGTAATTTGTCATATTTTTTTTCATTTCTTTAGATATCGTTTTCCAATGCCTCAATTGGTGGGCATGCAGTTGTCCACCATAGATAGTGTCTTAACCTCCTGTATTGAAAATCATTTAAATAATGAAGACCTTACAGTAACCGACTTAAATATGCTAGTGCGAACTTTAAGCAATCGTAAAAGTAAGTTTTTATGTTTTAGATTTAAATTTTGTTTATAAAAAAAAAACAATTGCAGGCTTAACAAATAGTGTAATATATCACAAAACCTTACAAAAATACAAAGACATTAAATGCCAAGACCTGAACTCACGCATCATTAAAGATATGTCTTATAATTTTATGGCCAATAATTATTTAGTACCTGAAATACTGGATAAAATGTTTTCTTACTTGGAAAATAATCATGAACATTTAGCAGGTGAAACGGTGGAAAAACTTTTAACCTGTACATATAATTTAGGTTATACGCCCCAGTCATACGATGCCCTGCATTATGCTGGAGCAATTTTATTAAGGTAAATAGTAAATCTTTTTGAAAATACATATAATTTTTACCATAATATACATATATTTATATTTTTTTCAGAGATTTTAATTATATGAGTGGTTTGGCTTTAGTTCAAGCCTGTTTAGCTTTATGTTTTTACAAGACCATCCCTGAAGAACTCATAAATAAAGTATTTTGTGTTAAGTTTATTCAACGGGTTGAAGAAGAAATCCAAATGTGTTATTCTAAGGTAAACGTAATTTTTTGGTACTATCTCTTTACAATAATCCTAATTTAATAATAAAAAAAAATATATCAACTTTAAGGCTACTTATCCCGAACGTGTACTTAATATTGTAATGCAATTGAATCGCAGTGTTTGTTTAGATTTTCCGGAAGCAAACGTACCTTGGTTTCAACAAAACTTCATTGAAGCTCAAATAAGTAAAAGTAAGATTGAAACTCATGTATATTATTGTGCTTGTCTATGATATGTTTTTTACCTCAACAGAACCGCTGGTGGAAACACGTTTTAGTCGAGATGTTAAAAGTTTACTGACTGCTTTACTTAAAAATGAATCATATGTTAGATGTAACCATACAACGCCTTATGGTTATCAGGTAAGCAAAAAAAAAAAAATACGAAATCTAAGATATAAAAAATATCTGCGAAATTCGCAGATCATGATTCAGCTCTACTCACTTTTTCACTACTCATTGCTGATCTCTGCTGCGAATCAAGAAAATAAATAGGCAGGGATTTTTCGGATAAAAATCCTACAACATTTTTAAGGTAAAAAATAAAAGCATTAAAAACAACTAAATCGCAAGAAAAACGAATGAATTGAAATCAATCAATAGGTGACAGCTTGTCACCTGGAAACAGCACATTAAATTGGAAAATTTTTCTTCAAATAAAAATCCGAAAAAAATGCTGTAATCCAACATGACAAACCGCTTGAAGCGAAAGGGAAGCAAATTATTTGAGCCCTTTAAAGTTTAGGGATGAATTACAGTGAACCGTGAAATTTAGCAAGGTGATCATCATCCTGTCGGTTTTATTAAATGTCGACATTATTTAAACTAGAAACGCCGAAAGTTATTTTAAATTAAAATCCTGAAGGATTTTATTCAGTAAGACGAACAAACTTACATATGAGAAAAAATAGGATGACCGCGCTTCTAGTTTTGAATAAATATTTTAAGCGGACGACTGCGCTATAATGGCGAAGGACCATTCCGTTAATCCCTTACACATGCATGTAATGGTTATTGCGAATTATTTGACCACTTCTTCGCTGCACGAAAATTCCACGAAAAATCATGAACAGTCACAACTCAAATTTCAAAAATTGTTCAGGAGAGTCAAAAAACTGTCTTCAAAAGCATTGTTGCAATTTTTTAATCCAATTGAGTTCCACTAATTTTAAAGAAGAAAAGTGGTCGTGGTCGTTTTTATATATTTGATTTGTGAACTGGTATAGAAAACATTAACGATTTTGATAAATTTTGAGTTGTGACTGTTTTTCATTTAGTTTTTCATTTTTGTTTCAGATTGATTTTGTTATAAATTTTGACAATAATAAGAAACCCATTGAAGCGCCAGTGGAAACCACCATCTTGGATCGCATAACCAAGTAAATTTGAAACATACATACATGCATCATTTTAATAATATCAATATAAAAAACTTACTTTTCTCTATCACAGAGTTGCCATTTTATTACTAAAGCTCGATTCATTTTGTGAAAATGATTTAAATGCCTTGAGAGGGCCCGAGTCACTAAAAATCAAACATTTGGAAATGATGGGCTACAAAGTCTTGCATATCAACGAACATGATTGGAATTCCAAGTACATGAACGCACCGGGTGCTAAACAAAACTATCTAAAATGTTTGCTGCAAATTTCCAATTAAGCAGAATCAGAAGAGTAAAAAATAATTTCATACAATTTGATAAACTTGTTTTAAAGTAGTTGACAATAAGTAAAATCTCTGTGGTTTAAATATTTGCTTGTATATAAAACCATTTTAGCTCAATTTAAATAAATGTTATTATATGACTGACTGATTATCATCGCACATTCTAAACGCCTGAATTTGAACCTGAGTTGGTAACTCGCCAAATCGATCCACTAAGACGGGATTTTAGGAAATTCGAATGTTTAGGGGGCAAAAACGGCTTAATTCGATCACCTTATATCTCCAAAACGAAAACAGATCCAAAAAAGGTTAATACTTATCACTGTTCAACACGGGTCTGGTTTTTTTAAGTCGTCCGTTTTGGAGAGTTAACTGGTAAAATGTGTATTTTTGTATTAATAAACATAGAAATTCGAACGTGAAAGGGACGAAAATCGTACCTTTTTTTGGTACTTTTTACAAAATATTTTTTGCCATTTTTGACAATTTTTCAAACATCATTAATTTACTTTACTTTTTATTTTGTAGAGTTAGGCCTTTTAGCTTAATTTTGACCTATAAATATGTCTTCGAAAAAAAGGGTGATGCTAACGAAGTAGCGGGTTAAATGCTAGTTTATTATAATTAATAGGTTTCTTTTAAAGAATGTACAAATAGTATACAATTGGTAAACGAAAATAAATGCAAACATTACTTTTAACTAGAAAATGTATATTGTTACAATGATTCTGTACACCATTCATAGGCAGTGTTGAACATAATTTGCCATGGACTGGCTTGAGATTTACAATTGAAACCAGGCGATAGGTAAGGCCATTGGTAGGTTGCAAAACAGCGTTCGGGATGAGGCATTAAAGCTAAATGACGACCATCATGTGAACAAAGACCAGCTATACCTTCAGTACTGCCATTAGGATTCATGGGATACACTTCGGTTGGTTTACCATTATCATCTACATAATGTATTGCCACACATTTTTGTGCTTTTAGATTATCCAAAATTTTCTGGTTGCGAAAGGAGAAACGTCCCTCTCCATGAGCCACCCAGCAGCCCAATACGGAACCAGACAGTTTACCCAACATCATGGCTTTGCTGTCAGCAATACGCAATGAGGCCCAACGGCATTCAAAACGTTCAGATTTATTGTGCAACAGAGCAACATCAGGTTGATTAATGACTTGATTATCGGTTTCTTCATTAGAATCTCCAATCCAGCCAATTAAACTCATTAACTGGCAGCCATTGCAAATACCCAAGGAGAAGGTATCTTGGCGTTTCTTGAAAGCTTGGAATTGAGGGACCAACAATTCGCTGAACATAATATTGGCAGCCCATCCCTTAGCAGAGCCTAAAGTATCAGCATAACTAAAACCACCAGGGAAAATAAGACCACGATAACGATCTAAAGTGGTTTTACCTAGTTAACAAAAACAAATTTTTAATTCTGTTAAAAAAACAAGGAAGATTGCAATATTCAGCTATGCCGAATTTTATATAACCTTCACCATTTTGCGATGAGAACAGAAAGTTATATAAACACCGTTCTTTATATGTAAATAAATAAATCCATTTTGTTTAATGTTGAGTTTTGATGACCAAGATGTTTGTACCAGATTTAGAAACTTTGGCTTTTACCGATCCCCATATATACAGAAATCTATAATGCCTTCGTACGAAATGTGCCCGGCCCGCTTCTCCACTTCCGCCCTCATTTTGGAGGATGTTGTCTATTGATACCCAAGATGCTTGTACCTAATTTCGAAACTTTGGCTCTTGCTGTTCTGCAGCTTTAAAGAAATCTATAATGTATTTTTATAGGAAGTGTCACGCCCTCTTCACAAATTCGGCCGGGATTTTGTCAAATTTTGTGTATTGAAAGCCAAGATTCTTATAACTAATATTAAAACTTTGGCTCCAGTTGTTCTTTTGATATTCAGAAAAAAAGAAACAGCAAAAGATTTATGGGTAAAAATATAGGTAGTTTTGGCGTTTGCTCATATCTCAGCCATCTTTCGGACAGAATTGCAATAGCAAAATGTAACGAAGCATATGTTACACAAAAATATACCAACCAAGTCCCCATAATTTCTACAGTTTTCGAAAATCCCATTTCAGCAGACGGACGGACATCGTTTAATCAACTCTTTATAGGGTCTAAGATCAATATTGTAGAAATTACAAACGGAATAGCACCTGTGGTGAAGGGTAAAGATAAAAAGAATAAATTACAAATTTAACATACCACTTAACAAATCTGACATGGTAACATCATGAACCTCAAAATTAGCCTTTAACAAACAAGCCATCATTTCACGATCACTATTAACTCCTTCTTCTCTTAAAACAGCTACAGGAACTGAACACGCCACACGTTTTATTACCAGTTCTGAACTCAAATCCACGGTGCAATTGTATTTAGGACCAGTACGATAATCCAAAGTATTGAACTCTTCTATTGCACAATCGGCATTGGCTTGCAATTTTTCTAATTCGAAACTGATGCGTTCCCATTGTTTGTACAAAGTTTTAACGGAATTTTTCAAAAGAGTTTTACCATTACAAGCCAAGAGAATGGAAGATTCTAAACCATATGACTTCGTAGAACCAATTAAATGATTGGGTACTCCAGCCTGTGTAAATGTATTTTTAATATCCTTTATATCTTTGGTAGCAACTTCCAAAACCCAGCCACATTCTTCAGCAAAAAGGACAGCCAATTCAGGCTTATTTTTGCAGGAAACGTCAACGTCTTGTGGAGAAATCTTAGCTAAGGCACTAGTCAAATCTAATTCAAGGCCAGAAAGACCGGCTATAGCCATTTCCAAAACGCAAACCATTAAACCACCCTCACTAATATCATGACCGGCCAAAAGTTTGCCTTCAGACAAAAATTTTTGGGTAGTATTAAAAGCTCTTACTAAAACGTCACTTTTCTTAAGATTAGGACATTCATTGCCTTGTTGGCTACAGGCTTGAGCCAAAGCACTTCCTCCCAAACGGAATTTATTTTCAATATTAATCCAAATCAAGGAAGTTTCCAAACAGTTCAAGGGACCCTTAAGGTCGGGTGTAATTTTTATATTTACATCGGGACAGGGAGCATATGTAGAGATCACTAAAGTACCTGGAGATTTTATAGTTTTGCCTCCAACTTTCGCTGCCATTGATAAGGAATCTTTGCCACCATCTACAGCAATTCTAAGCTCTTTCATGATTTGACACATTTCAACACAGGCATCATACATACGAGCTCCCTCTCCGGGCAATTTAGCGGCCCACATCCAATTGCCCGAACACTTCACATCAGCCAATTCAGAGATTTTAACAAACACTAAATTAGACAAAGCTTCAGCAACACTCAAACGTGCCATGGCGCCAGCATTCAATAGACCCTTAATGGGTTGAGTGCCTATTGAGGTGGCAATACCTTCTGTGCTAAAGTGGGATACTGTGACCAAACCAAAATCAGCCAAGGGAGTATGCAAAGGACCAACACATTGTTGTTGAGCTATAAGACCAGTTACGCAACGATCAACTTTGTTGGTTAAATAACGTTTACTGCCCACTGATACCAAGCTAAGTACACACTCTAAACTCTTGTTGTAATCAAAATTTCTTTCGAAACTTAAAGGCAACAAGTTGTTGTCTAAACGTTGCAATTGATATTCTCTCTTGGGCATTTCCCCCAAAACATGTTTTAACTCCAAATCGAAAGGTACGGGACCCATTGTTGAAGGTTCAACTCTTTCATTTAAAGCTTTTTCAAAATCAGCTTCACTTTCGACTAAAGTAACACGACCATTTCCAGTAACTACACCCACAAAACTAATAGGACAACGTTCTCGCTTGCAAATTCTTTCCAACAAAGAACGATCCTCTGGTCTGCAAAGTATAGCATTGTTTTCTTGGTATTCAGCACCCCACAATTCCAACGCATTGATGGTGGGGTCGCCTAACTGGAATTCTTTGGAGAAAATAATAGCACCAGCAAATCCAGGTTCTACTAATTCCTTCAAAACATTACCATTGCCACCCGCACCCTGGGAAGATTAAAAAAATAGAAACAACTCTATTTTATAGTTGCAGCAACAGAATTTTTACTTACTTGATCGTGTATGGCCAATATGGGATTTTGATCACCCATTTCTATGCAAGCTTTTACAACACGATTTAATTTATTTTCCATTTCAGCATCTCCACGTTGTACGGCATTGAAATCTAATGATGAATCATTGGAACCTTGCACCTCGACCGAACTGGCAGCACCACCACCTACACCAATACGATAAACTGGACCACCAATTTTTGCCAGTAAATTTCCTGAAATTCAAATTGTATATATAATTTCAAATATTCAATTAAAAAGACAAATTGTGGATACATAAAAAAGTGAAAGGATCAATAAATAACGAACCAATCTATACTAGTATTATAAAGCTGAAAAGTTTCTATGTTTGTAAGGGGTAATCTCCGGGACTACCGGTCCGATGTTAAAAATGCCTTCGAAAAAATTAAGAATGGAGCCTCCTTAAGGACATAAGCTATATAAGGTTCCTCCAAAGTGCTTAGGATAGAGTCCAGGGACTCTAAGCTTTCTATTCTAACCTAACTCATTTCTCCGAAACTAAAAGAGACAGAAAGAAATGTAATACTTATCGTTGTTCTTTAGAATAATAACCGGACATTTTGGTAGATACTTTTTAGAAATTCGATCGTTTAAGGGGTGAAATTCGTAACTATTGTTGGTACTTTTTTCACAAAGTATTTTTCTCCACTCCAATATTGAAATTGTTGATACTTCAATGGGGGAAAATTAGTAGC
The DNA here is from genome assembly GCA_949318255.1 of Pollenia labialis. NCBI lineage: Eukaryota > Metazoa > Arthropoda > Insecta > Diptera > Polleniidae > Pollenia > Pollenia labialis. The sequence goes on along the minus strand of OX439141.1, from coordinate 25,884,251 downwards.
AAAAAGGACAAATACGGAAAACTGACTTTCTTTTTTAAGGTTTTTGGTTCTACAACTGGTACTTTTTTAATTACCATTAATATTGGACCTAGAATCATAAAATCCAACATGCAATGACGAATGGTAAAGTTTACTTTGTTTCGTGTACAAGCAGTTTTTGTGAGTTTGTTATTATGTGCGTTCGTTTACTTTTCCAGTAAAATCCAGTAGGTGAGTTATATGAAAATTTTACAAATTTATGTGTACGCGAACGCATTGCAGTAAAATCCAGTACAAATTTTGGGGTAAACGAACGCAGCTATTACCCAGCAAAAAAGCATTGAAAAAGATGTTATTAAATCACCACAACTCGCAAACCCGAAGTACTTCAAATTCGGGTGAAGAAGCTATAAATTTAACATTAGCATGTCATTGGAAAAATGTTGTTCATTTTCTACTACTTTTAAATGCATATATTCCACATTTCTAGTACATTTAGAGTTCTGATATTTGAATGGTTATTATAAGTAGTAGAACAAATGTATACTAAAATAACTTTTAAGCTGCTAAACAAAAGTAGTTCTGCAATAGTAATGAAATTGTGAATTAAAGAAGTGATATTAATGCAGTGATTTTAAAATGCATCTACAGTGAGTGTCACTCAAAATCGTACAGCACAGCTACGCAAAGTGTTCTTAAGTTTTTGAAACAAAACTTACTTCAATGTGAAAAAATTAAATATATGTTATTTATTAGAGCAAAAAAAAGTTATTTCAATAACAAAATTATAAAAATTCAGAAAAAATATTAAATTTTGATTCGTCAGTGAAAATTTAATATTTTTTCTTCTGATGGTAAAATAACAGTGTGGAGAAGACCGAATAAAGAAATGGATATTGCAAATTTGCGTTCAACAGTAAAACATGGTGGAGGCTCACAAATGGTTTGGGGATGCATGTCAGCATATGGAGTGGGAAGCTTAGTATTTGTTGATGGCAATATGAATATGCATATTTGAGAATTTTAAAAGACAACTTAAGACAATTTGCTGAAAAAATGGGTATTTTAAACAGTTTTAAGTTATATGCCGATAACGACCCAAAGCACTCATCTCACGTTGCTCGACTTTGGGCAATATATAACTGCCCCAAAGTAATTTAAACGCCAGCACAATCACCAGATATGAACGTTATTGAACATCTTTGGGAAATATTGGACAGACAAATAAGAAAACGTTCCATATCTAGCAAAAATGATTTGAGAATCGCTCTCCTGGAAGAATGGAATAAAATCACTGTCGAGACGTGCAAAAATCTTGTGGAGTCCATGCCTAGGCGCTTACAGGCACTTAAAATGAGTAAAGGATACCCAACGAAATATTAAAAATGTCTTATACCAATAGTTTTAAGTGTTTTTTACTAGTGTACGATTTTAAGTGATACATGATTTTGTGACTATTTTTAGTTTTTTAGTTATGCATTTTTCAACGTAGTGAATTTTTATAATTTTGTTATTGAAATAACTTTTTTTTGCTCTAATAAATAACATATATTTAATTTTTTCACATTGAAGTAAGTTTTGTTTCAAAAACTTAAGAACACTTTGCGTAGCTGTGCTGTACGATTTTGAGTGACACTCACTGTATATCGCTTTTAATAATAAAAAACCCCTTTAATTAATTTAAAAGCATCACTCTTAACTAAAAATGAAAAAAAGATATGGTTTCGGTAATTTTTTTTATTATTAATTAATTTAATTTTTTTTTTGTATTTTTTAATCTAATTTTTATTAAATATAAAATTTATTTGCATGGCAAAAAAAAAATTAAAGTATTACAGGTACAATTCAATATGCTGAACAAACAAATATTTTTTAGAAATTCAATCCCAAGGTACATTAAATATACCTTGTTCCAAGGCCCATTGAAAAGGTCTGCGCAAGAAGCCTGATGATCATTGTTTATGTTCTTTTTAGTTGTCAAAAGTTGTTTACATGTGCATGTATACGTTTATGGTATGCGACACATACACGTTTTTTCCTTTTGCTTTGTATATGGCGTAGTAAATTTTTGACAACTAAAAAGAATCGTTTTTTGTTTTTGTACAAGTAAGCAGACCTGATAGATGGGCCTTGCCTTGTTCAATCTTTTTTAAAAATGTCCGGGCCAACTACATTCTATACAATTATTTAAGAACAAAGGTGCTATTCAAAATGTTATCTCTTATTTGTACTTCAAAACTACTTCTTTAAAGCTAAAAAATAGCATTAGCTACTTTGGATGTAATTAAGATGCCGTTTATGAAGTATCACTTCCATTTTTTTTTGCTGGGTATAAGGAAGAAGAAATAGAGAAGGCATACAAAACACTTAAGTGCTGCAAACAAATGTTTCATTCTATGGAGCCGAATGCAGTTTTAAAAGAGAATTCAAGAACATTTTTGCAGCAAATGTTTCACAATACATTATATTGTTAAAAATACTTAATTGACAACATCTTTTGTAAGTTGTTGTTGTTTTTATTTTGTTTTTCTTAACCTACTTACAACTACAATTAATGTTGAGAGAATTTCAACTAATTGTAGTGTTATTGTTGATGTTGTTTTGTTAAAACTTTGATATTATTACAAGTAGAACTGTTGCTATAATTCTTATACGTTTAACAGTTTTATTTGGTTTAATATCTTTAGTTTTTCTAAAATCTTTATGGATGAAGTTTCCTGATGATCTGGCCTAAGCAACCAGTGAAATGCGCATAGGAATAGCTTATCCCATCAACAATAAATTTCAAGTGTTTTTATCAATAATAAAAACTGGGAATTAAGCACGAATAACAAAATCTTTTGAAAATTTAGATTTTGTATTCCCAAAAATTGAAATTACTTTTTGATAATTGTGCAAAAAATAATTACAGTTAGTACTTACCCCACCATGGTTTTTGTAACAAAAGCAAGTAAGAAAGTATAGTCGGTCAAGCCCGACCATATAATACCCTACACCACATTATTTAAAAACCCATCAATGCTTATGTATCCATATAAATATGGAATTATCTTTGGTTGTAAACTTCATCATCGGTTCGAAAGAAAGAGGCAGGAATTGCCCCCTACCTCCCATTGTAGTCCTATTTTTGAAAAACTGCGTAGCTTATGTGTCCATATAAATATGTGTCTATCTATTATTTAAATTTCATTAAAATCGGTTTTATAGTTTCTGAGAGGCAGAAATTGCCCAATATCTTCCCTCCTACGATTCGACCCATTTTTAATGGGCTTGGTCCTTGCGTCAATAAGAACCTATGTACCATATTTTATCAAATTATCTCCAAAATTGCGACCTGTACTTAGCGCACAAGGTTACATGGACAGCTAGCCAGCCGGACGGACATCGTTAGTTCGCCACAGACAGTGATTCTGAATCGATCGGGTCTAGGACCAATATTTTAAGGTGTTAGACACATCAGCACAAATGCATAATACCCTCTCCACTATTGTGGTGTTTATTATAAGGTGTTACACACATCGGCACAAATGCATAAAACACTCTCCACTATTGTGGTGTGGGTATAATATCAATTTTTTTTAAGGTGGGTGTTCCACATTTGGATTCATAAACCTTATCACGGTTTACAACTCTACAACTCCACTCAGTTAAGTTGAAACTTTACAACTGCTAGAGATGAGTTGTAACACATTGTTGTAAACGGTAATACCAAACTTCAAAATTTCAACTGAACTTGAGTTGAGTTGTAAACCGTAATAGGGACAAATCGCTTTTAAGAACAAGAAACGATTTGACACCAAAATTGTTCTTTTATTTTCAGTCTTTTGAAAGTGAGCGCGATTAAAACAGACGGACGGATGTGGCTTAATCGGCTTAGAACTAATACTTACTTTATGGGGTCTTAGATAAAAATTAAAAAAGTTGTACACGGAATGGCACACTTAGTCATTCACCACAAGTGGTGGAGGGTATAAAATGGTATACATATTGCCAAATAACACAATATTTACCTCTTTTAGGATCAATTTTTTGGCGCATTGTAGATTCCATAGTACCCATACCTCCACTGAACATAATAGGCTTAACATATTCATCACGTTCACCTTGGGAGTTTGTTAAACCATAAGAATTTACAAATCCAGTTATTACAGGTTCCCCAAATTTGTTGCCATAATCTGAGGCACCATTACTAGCTTCAATAAGTACCTTCAAAGGTTTAGCAAAAGAGGAAGGATATTCATAGTTAGCATTTTCATAGGGTTGAGGGAAACCTGAACAAAAGGTTAAGAGTTACAATTTCTAAAACTACGAGTATAAAGCATTTAAACGTACCAGGTATATTTAAAGCTCCCACACAATAACCAGCAGTACCAGCAATGGGTATACCACCACGACCTACACCCTGGACATCTCTAAGAAAACGAAAAATTCATATTGTGAATAACTATGGCGTGGAATTCCATGCAAGTGCATGTTTTTTCTCGACCGTTTAAATGAATAAGTTATTTATGAGTCAAAATTAAAAAAAAAACAAATACAAGAAGTAAGTTTGTATATGTATTTGTTTTGACAGTTTCTCTTTAAATAATGCATATTTTATTTATTTTTAAAGCCTATTTTGAATTTTTATTAAGCATGTTTTCTGCGCATATTTTTCAAAAAATAAATGATTGAAATTCCAAGCCATATTAAAAGCATATCCATTCTACAAAAAATCTTACCTTAAACGACCGCCAGTACCTGTGGTAGCACCACTGAAAGGTGCCACAGCTGTAGGCATATTATGTGTTTCAGCAGTAAAAATTAAATCTGCTTCAACTGTTTGCAATGAAACAACACCAGGACCATCGAATACTTCAGGTCTTATGGCCACGTGTTTAAAACCGCGCATAGCACTGCTATTGTCAGTAAATTTAATAGTATTATTAGCATTTGTATTCTTTTGTGTATCCATAATCATACGAATTAAAGATTGAGGCTGTTCAACACCATCTACAATCATTTTACCACGGAAGAACCAATGTCTAGAATGTTCACTATTACTTTGAGCACAATCAAACAACTCCACAGTGGTGGGGTTACGTTTAAGTATATCCTTAAACAAATTTGTATAGTAATCCAAATCCCAGTCCCCAAAAGCAAGACCAAGCTTTACATTAACATCTTCTAAAGCCTTGCGACCTTCTTCCAAAACAGGAACTTTGTACCAGGATGCTTGAGATTTAGGTAATTGTTCGTTGAAACTGTTGACAGGTAAGTTATCCATAGTGTAAGGACATTCAGTCATACGATCACTTAATAAATTAACAAGCTTGTCCAAATTTGGTTTCACACCAGCATAGCCGATAAGATAACGATCAGATGATTCTACACGTGTAACCTGAGTGAGGCCAACATTATGGCAAATATTGACACAATTGGTGGAAAAGGCTGTCGAAAAGTTAAAACGTGGACCAATTTCAATTAAGAATAATTGTTGCAATTCAGCGGGTAATGTTGTTTGTTCATATAAGCTACTTTCATCGCCTTGGGGATGTTTGAGCAACCATTTTAACAAGTTTATAGCTTTCGGCTCAATGGCTGTTGCTGTCTCGACATGATAGCATTTTTCCACCTCTAGTGTCTCAATGTTGGGAAAAGCCTATAAAAATTAATATAAACATTTTTAAGTTAATGTATAACTGCTTAATTAGTTTAAATCGTCACCTAAAACGCAAAAGGCTCTAACTAACAAAAAACTAAAAACTTATCTACACAAAACATTTTATGATAAACGCTAAAAGACCTAGCTAACAGTTTGAATAACATGCAACATTGTTAATTTTGAAACAACTGGTAGGTTTTACAAGAAAAATTAATTATAAACAGTTTATTGCAATTTATCATATTAAATAGTTTCTTTCTTCTCCTGTAAAATTATCAAAATGTTAGATTGGGGCTTTTGCGTTTTAGGTGACGAAATATAAAATATGCCTCATTTTTTCGTTTTAACATCTCTTGAATTTTTTGGTATGAAATACATCTTTTTTTTAATAAATATGTTTAAAAACTAAACACAAGATCCTATAGATCATATCTCAAGACAAAATGGTACTTGAACTCAATTCAAGTACATAACTACTTAAAGCCAATTTAAAATTTAATGTTATTCAGAACAGAAATCAAAAGATGCCTCTGCATATCTCAATTAATGCTGTATAAGAACAGAAAAAGTGAAAAAGAAGCATTTTTAATTTAAAACGTTAATTGTGAAGACTTTGTGGAGCCGCCTGTAGAAGAATTTGTGGGGCAAGTGATAAATTTGCCAAGTGCCAAATTCAGTTTGCGTGAAAAGATTAAAACCTGGTTTATTGAAATCAAATCTCTCCTGGCTGGTTATGATAAACGCAATTTTCATGAAGTAGGTACTTGATCGGTATTAACTTACGTTTTGCAATTGTTTCAACACCTTTACACGGTGAGCTTCTTCCCATGCTTCTTTAGAGTAAAATCGTAAAATAGTCATGTTTCTTTTTATAAGACACGCACTACCGAACTATATCAATGAAAATTAAAAAATAAAATGATTAATTTATTATTTAACGATGAACAAACAGCAATTGAAATGAGATCAATAACAACAACATACCTAGACAACGCACAACAACAATTTTTACAGCTTATTATTGTTGATATTTTTTCTTAGATTTTCTCTGCTTGGGGGGTTATCAATTAACGAACTCCAGACGTAAATGAACGTTATTTTTAACAACACGGATTAAAAGGGGGAGGATAAGGATGAGGACCGAGATTAAGTGGGGGATTAAAACTAAATGTTTTTACTGTAATACCAATTATCTCCAACTGCAATGTGAAAAAAATTGTAATGATAAGCACACCATTTATATTTCGTTAATCTCCATTAAAATAACAATTTTTGTTTTCAATAAACAAGCTGATTTTTATATTTGATTGAAATATTGTTGCAATATTTCATATGTACATAATATATACATAACTACTTTGTAATATAGATTTATGTTTAAATTATATGTACATAGGTATTTAATTCTGTTTTAATTTCTACGCACAGTTTATACTTGTTCACACAATAACTTTCCCACACGTGTCTGCGTATGTTTTTCTAATTTCAATGCTTTTAATTAAGCGAATAATATTTAAGAGAGTCGTTTGGCTTATTCTCTTTCAAAGTGGTTAACAATGAGTGTGAACTAGTTAAACGTTAATGTAACGTAAACATATAGCATTTACTGTCAGTTTTTAGAAAATGAAAACACAATTTCGTGTAAGAAATTATATTAAAAATAACAATTAAATACGAAAATTTGTTTGTGTTTTCAATATACATACATAATTTCTCATAAGAAAGTTTGTTTTCATTTTCTAAAAACAAGCAATTAGTTTAAATCAGCGTTTAAAAAACTGCAGTCAAAGTAGAAAACCCGCCATTTCTTCCACTTCTTCATTTGTCATTTGCGAAAAAACCCGTTGCTTTTACTTCTGATTCATTAAAGGTAAACAGTCACTGTCAAACCAACTCAATCGAATAGTTGTGCACGAATAAAAAATTTGAATTCAAGGTAAAATTGAGGAAACTCAAGTAGAAAAATTTTTACTGTACAAAATTATAGCATACAGGAAAAAATAACAAACGTTATTAAGTAATTAAAGAATATAAGACTCTCTGCGATTGAATTTGACGTTTGCTGATATTAAAATCTTATCTTATCTCACGTGGAGGCCCTGTGTTATGGTAGGTAAATATTATGCAGATAGGGATCAATCGCCACCTCGTAGGACATCCTCGTGTTAAACACGCCACTCAAAAGCATGTGAAGTAGATTGTAGTGGGACTAGCGGTAGTTTTAAATGAGCTAGCGAATATACACGTACAGAGCTAGTACGCCATACCACTAGGGTATTATGAATATGTGCTGATGCGTGGGTAACATACTAATATTAAATAAAGCTGCTTGATTTAAGATAGGTATATATATCTTTCTTGTTTTTAATAAAAAAATAAGCTAATTTTGCATTTAAGAAATTTTTGATCATATACCAAAAACGTGAATTTTTTTGATCATGAGAATATGTTTCTTTATTTAAGAAAGTTTTACCTAATACGAACAAAACAAGTTAAAATACAGAAAACTATATTTGGATTTTTTGTTTTAAGAAACGAAATGAATTACTTTAGAAAATAAACTTTTTTCATGTATAGTATGCATTTCAGAGTAAAGTATTTAAAAATGGAAACAAATTTTAGTTAAATGTGTCTTGATTTTAATGTATGCAAATAAAAGTACAAAAATGTTGGGTAGTCTATTTAATCAAATTGGATCATGTAGTCCAATATAATTTGCAGGGTACCCTGCAAAATTATTTCTAAAAAGTGATAAACATTATCAAAGGTTTTTGTAAAAGTAACTTCTTTTTTTGATAATACATATGACTAATTTTTGAATGTACCTACCTGTGAATTGTTTCTTAAGGCCAGTTTACACGGTAATAGAATGTATTGCGGCTTTGTAGAATCAAAATAATATGAAATTCTCTCCGTGTTAAAAAGAAAAAAATAAAAGCAACAAAAGTCTTTTATAAGTTCTGGTTCACACACGTCAAGTTTGACTCGTCAAGTCTTGAGTTTTTAGGAGAGAGGGGAAAAGAAATGGAATCCTCTTTACCCTTCTCTCCTAAAAGCTCAAGACTGGACGAGTTAAACTTGACGTGTGTGAACCGGCACTAAGTATATTTCATATTTACACGGATGGTATAATTAAAATTACAAATAATAACAAAAAAAGCAGATGGTAAAAGTTTTACAATTTTTACAAAAACAACATGAAAATTTCTTGAGTTGTTTTTGTAAGTGTATAAAAATGCTACCACTAAATGTTTGCACCTAATTCGCAAACTTTGGCCGTTCTTCAGATATGCAGAAAAAAAGAAATAAAAAAACAACAACAAGGGACTTATGGAAACAATTTAAGGTAGTGTTTTTTTGCTGATAACTAACATAAATATATACCTACCAACCAAGCCTCCATCATATCTGGGGGCTTCGGAAAACGCTTTTCAACAGACAGACGGATTTGAACTTTCCTTTATTTAAAGTTTGACGTTTGTTATGACAAAAAATTGTCAGGTCAAGACCCCATGTTAGGCATTTTTCAACTTGTTTAGACACAAAAATCTTTTTGCCGTTTTTTTTTTTTAAATAATAATTTTTATTTTCTTATAAAAATTTAAAACAATAAAATAAAGTTTTAACAATTAAAACAACTTTTACAAATGTTGAAAATTTACTTTTGGACTCATTGTTGCAAAAATTAAAATCGTCCGATTGCAAACCTTTTTAATTGGTACTTGTTAAGCCAAAGGCTTATTAATGTTTTATTTATATTTATATATGTACATAAATGTATCTCACAAACATACATGCTCTACTAACAGTATGTGTGTATTGTATTGATCACACGATTCCCGGAATGTATGTACATACCAGTTCAAAAGTATGTATGTTTACAATAGAATTGTCATTCTATGGAATATGAGACGAATATCGTACCATCTCAAAAGTACTTATTCTGCATGTGCTTATAAACATATTCTGCTTACGTATCCATAAATCGTAAGTAACTAAAAGACTATAAAGGCAACTTATTCAATGAATAAGTTTAAGACCGTCTTTGTTTATAGTTAATATAAACAAAGAATTCTTTTAAGTAAAGAACCTTCCATCATTCCATACTTCGTTACTTGAGATACTGTGTAAACATCCGTTTATTTACTGCTAGTAATGACCATTTGTGTGCGTGTGTTAGTGCGTTGGCTTATGGTGGCTTCGCATAAAATGTCTTATCGTTTTAGCGATTGAATTAGATTATCATCAAACATCCAAAGGCGTAACATACTGATAAACATGAAGCATTTTAACGTAGTGACGAAATTGGTGTACATTTTTTGAAAATTTTAAAGGACCGTTAACCAAGTGTTGGGATATGTATAATTATCTGTGCATTAAAACTGAGTTTTTTAAATTTTTAAATACATACATATTTTGTTTTCTTAAAATGTTTGTTTTAATTTTTTTTAAGAAGGAATGATACAGTATAGTTTTTGATAAAAAATTATATAAATTTTTACATAAAACACATTTTGTGGTTTGGTGTTTGCGTACAATGCGGAATAGTTTTCTGTGCCACTGTATCTTAAATTGATTAGATGCTTATTTCGTTTATGATATGGACATGAATATTTTCATTACAAATAATTGTTAAAACTAAACTAAATTACATTACAAAGTTTGTTTTGGATATAAAATTCAGGCGGCAAATTACGGATTTTGACACCAATCGAAATTACAATACAATTTAAGAAATTTTTTTTATCGATATCGAATGGCTTAATTTGGCCACAGAAAGACATCTGGAGGCTTATTCTGAATTGCGATGCGAAAATCAATGCGATGCGAAAATACATAAATGCGAACAATTGCTATTCTGTTTTGCGTTTTTTTTTAATCGCATTTCAAATGCGAAAAAGTGGCAAGTCGGTATTCTACATTGCGAAAACAAATGTCAAACACATGTCAAATTCGCAAAATTTATTCGACAACAAAATAGCATTCGCAAAGTACAAACATGTATGTAAGTGAAAGATAATATTTTATTTATTTATTCATCATATATTTATTATTTAATTTAGGGAAGCAAGCAATAAGACCACCAAACTGCGTCAATTTGCAAGAGGCCATTTAAAAATACCAAATGTACTTCAGTCGGCAAATTCTTTGTGGCAAACCACCACCGTGAACCACAGTGCCACAGAATCCGTTTTTATTATTTTTTTCTTACAGAATGTCCTAAATAAATTGTATAAACAATTTTCACAGCCAAACACAAAAAATTTATTTATTTTTAATTTGACGTTTGTTGTAACTGACGTTTATTTGAACAGCGTTGCCACGATTTTAAATAAGTTGCGAATGCGATTGCGAAAGTCTAACAGAATACCAATTTTCTTTCGCATCGCATTGATTTTCGCATCGCAATTCAGAATAAGCCTCCTGGTCTTAATTGACTACAAATGTTTTAGTTTATTTTAATTTAAAGACGCAGTAGGGTGTTAAATAGCCAAGTTTTTTTAAATATTTTTTAATATGTATGTATATTTTTATATTGGACTTTGGCCTAAACAATCAATTTGAGTCAATTACTACCTCTATCTAATATTCGTCATTGATTAAAAAAATGTTAAGAAAATTTATTTTAATGAATATTCTTTTTCGCCTTTAAAAAAAAAAGAAAGACGTATACAATAAAATTTCGTAAAAAGTATCTATGCATGTGGATAAAAATTATTTAAATTTTAAACAATAGAATAGAAAAGAAATTCAAAAGAAATTTTAAAATATTTGAACTTTTTTTGTTACATATTTTTATACTCATCACAACATATGGAACATATTTGTGTGTAAGTTTGACATTCCGTTCGCAAGTGTTACAATATTGATCTTAGACCCAATAAAGTATACATATGTATATATTCTGGGTTCTTATGAGAAGCGTAGTTAATTTAACGATGTCCGTCTTTCTATTTGTTAGTTGAAATGGACCCACTGATATGATGGGTACTACGTTGTTACAAATTTACATCACAAATAGTGCAGTTTTTTTATTCAGCCAAATCGAAAAAAACAGAATTCTGGTAGCATTCTTACTTATTAATAAAAAACCCAATTCAATATGTATCTTTAAAAACTTCATTAAATTAAAAATATTGGATTTTATTTATTTATTTTGTATAATAAATTATTAATTAGTCTACTATTTTAAAACAATATACATTAATCATTTTAGTTGCTCTAACGTGTTTAAAGGTAGTTTCGAATATAACTTAATTTAAATTTTTTTCTTTCTTAGCATAATTGTACATTATCATGGTGAATTCTTTATTTCCAAAATTTTGAACATTTTTCTTTATGGCGAATGTTAATCTTACTACTTTACTAGTATTATTAATTCTTAAAAGAAAAACAAAAGAACATGTTTAAATATTTGACAATATTACAATCGTTGCGATACAATAGATTGGTTGGTTGGTTGTTAGGTTCAAATGGCAGAGTGTGGAATTAAAGAAAGAAAATACTATTATTTAGGATTTATTGAAAAACAAAATACATATATATTTGTGTAATAACTCCCTCAGAAAGTAAAATAATTAAAAAGACAGAAAATACATACAATGAGTTTTTTTTAACAAAAATCACTCGAAAATAGAATTAGTATAGTAATGGAAAACAAAACAGAAACTGGAACCATGGCCATTTTTCCATCTCTTCTAAGAGAAATAATAGAAACAGATCGTTTGGTTTACATCAGCACAAGGCTTAAAATGTTTTGAGAATATTTTATTATAAAACTTTACTGGCATTTTGGAAATATTTCCTAGGACACAATTGTTTGCCAAATCTCCAATTACCTTTTGCTCCAACTTTTCCTACAAATTTCAGAAGGACACGGTCAGCAGAACCACTTGAGCTTTTTCGACCAAGTATTGTTTTAATTATTTTTGTTTTAAAATTTTTGTTGGGCTTTATTTTAAATAAGTTTTTGTTTTAAATGTGCATATGTTTGGCAGCCTGCGCACTTATTTCATCCAAATTTTTGCGTGCACTTTCTGTCATATCATCAAGGGACCGTCGTGTTGACATAATCAATTCATCTGTACTTTTGGCAGCAGTTTCGGCAATACCTTTAACTTCGGCATTAATGCGTCCAATGACCCATTCAAGACCCTGACGCCCTTTGCCCGCATTCATGCTGATCGTTGATGTAAGCATATCTTCCATGTAATGGGACAGTGGTACACCATGCACTGTCACCGATGCCTCCTGTTTCAGCAATGTCTTTGAAGGATCTGAGGGATGGGGTTCATAGTATATCACTTCGTCCACGGAAATGTGACGACAGAAAGTCAAGTTCATTGTTTTGAGGATCATTGAACGTTTACTGGGATCCACCGTTGAGCGCTCGCTGGCAAGGCAAGTTTTGGCGGTGCCAATTAGTTTATGGGTCCATTTAGGAAAATACCACTTGGATTGTACGAGACGATGTGTGTGCAAAACCCCATCAACCACTTTGCGTTCGACTACATCGGTGCCAATGATGGACGGTGTCATGGGATTCGGATATTTACGCCATGCTGCCTGCGTCACTGTTTCCCATGGATGGTTGAATGTGTGTTCTGACGTCCAGATTTTCATTATGCAAGATTCGTGTATGTGTTGCTAATCGATGTCCGTGTATAGCCGAGTCGACGTCTTTTTGAAGAGCAAAGCAGAAAAAAACTGCCTGAAACTCCCCTTTTTCGTTAAGCTGAACAGCAGCCTATTAACACAAAGTAAAAAACAAAAAAATACAAAATAAATTTAAAATTACAGTCTTTGTTTTTCAATTAAAAGCAACAAAATTTTTTAAGCACGTAATAACCTTTGAATGTGAATAAGAAAAGAAAAAGACTGACAAATGCAAAACAAGACCCATTAAAAGCTGACACAGTTGCAAAATTTGGTATAATAGAAAAACTTTAAAATCATCGTCCAGACTTGCAATTTATGTTGCTGCCATTTTTAAAAATTCTGCTTTAAAATTGCATTAGTGTCCAGATTATGAAATTATAGTTTTGCAATTTTTGTATTTTCATCCTTTCTTCCTCTTCTCATATTTTAAATTTATATATAAATACAAATACACCTACAACACAGAATCGCACGTTAAGCGGCTCATACACTTGCAATAAAATTGTTCAATTTTAAGTATTGTACAAATATATCGCCAATGTGTATGGGATATACGAAGGTGGCACAATATATTGGCAACAATCAAAAGACTTTTGATTTTTATTGCACAACGAAAAGAAAGTGATGTGTGTTGGCAACATTGTACAATGCTGTTTATGTTATTCCTATAGGTTATGTTCATTTTGTTATTGAATGAATGAAACCATTGTGCGACTTATTGCATAATATAGCACAAAATCAAAATAATATGGCGAATATCATATACAATAATCAGCCTTATTGTGGTTGTCGTTGTCGTATACGACTGTGTAATAGATTAAAGTATTACACAACATGTGTTCTTTAATCTACTACAAAAAACGACACGTTTGTTTACGAAAACGACAACCACAATAAGGCTGAATATTACAAGTTTATGGGCCGCTTTACATGAAACTGAGTACCCCTCACCAAACTTCGCAGCAATCAGCAGTCACACACGGGAACATTTTTTAACCCGCATTATTTTTGTTCTTTCCGTCACACACAGGATTATTTCATCTGGCATAAAATTTTTTAGTAATTGCGCATGTATTGTTGGGGTTGAAACTTTACGCCAACTAAAAACAATTCCCTTTACCTCGCTTGCCAACAAACTGGCATTTTACCTTAGTCCTAATTTACACTGTGGGCATTTCTTGCCGGATAGAAAAAGTTTGTTGGTGGGAGAGGCAAGAAGTGTTTTACGCATACAGCGTCGCCTCCTTACCACCAAATTTTTTCTGTCCGGCAAGAAATGTCCATAGTGTAAACTGCGACTTTAAAATTAAAAAAAAAACATTCCTTTCTCTATGTAAGAAAAAGTTGCTCAGACGTTTTTTCAAAGCCCCCTGAAAAATTAATTCGCCTTGCGAGTGCACTCTTCGATTCGTCTTATTCGCTCGTTGGTTTTCTCATTTTATAAAAAATTTATTTAATTAGAATTGTGGTTATTTTGTTGAACCATTTATGGTTTTTAATCCAAATTTCTTAATATTTTAATCAGGCTTAAGCTCATCAAATTTAATTTTCATTAAATTATTTTTATGAAGAAAGGAATTTTACAACATGAAAATTAATTAATATTGTTATTGATAATCATTCATTCTTGTAAAATTCCTTTCTTCATAAGGCATCACTACGGCAGATGACGATTTTCGCTCTTTATTGTTTGTCTAGGTTTATGTCAAAGTTTTGTTTTTGTTTACAAAAAGACCACGTTTTGTGCTGATTACTGTATTTTATTAAAGCTTTTGGTAATTTTAAATAAAAATATATAAGATATTGACCATAATTAAATAAAAATTGGCTAAACATTTATATACAGTGCACTCGCGATAATAAAAACACCCTAATATATGAACACCCCAAAATATGAACTTATTTTCTTCCATTGACTACTCTAAAATATGAACTTGTGCAAAAGCTTTAAAATATGAACAACTTATAATTGTATTTTTAAAGGTTTTTTTTACCTACGCAGTGTTAAAATTAAAATCAATTTTGACTTAACTGCATAATAACTTGGGGATTTTTCTTAACTATCTGTTTTAAAATTGTCTTCAGTTGTTAATGAAAATGTTTTACATTCATGTTTTAGCTAGTCCTCACATTAACATAGAATTCAATAAACATCTTTAAATATAATTTTAACGTGAAAAGTTCTTAAATATAAATTAAAAATCATAAATTTTGAACTTTCAATTTTAAAAAATTAAGAACATTAGATGCCATTCGCAAATATGAACAATCTTGCAAAAGTGAACTGGCTTTGTTTTAATTAGTTCAAATTATCGCGAGTGCACTGTATTTAATTACGTTCAGTGGCTTTGATTTTTGTTTAAAGTATTTTTTGACGTAGGCTGGGATATAATTTCCATTTTTGTTGTAATGTTGTATTTGTTGCCGTAGCGATGCCATCTGTTTATTCCACCATGGAAACGCCTGCTGATTTTTTGAAGTGTTGTGTTTTTTTACGTGCAGTTGTTTTTGTAGCAAATGTTTTTGACATTTCTACCATTTTTTACACAAGCAAATGCTTTTGTTCTTGACATATTTATCATTTTTTACACAAACAAAATGCGTGCCGCTTTTTCTATTTTTGGATTGTTGTAGTTGGGCGAAGACCTACTAATTGGGACATGTGTAGAACGTTGTCGCATGCGAATAATAGCCTTTTCACACTTGTCAACATATAGGTTAGGTTAGGTTCAGAAGGGTTATGTGCCCAAGGGCACACCTCCACTCGGAGACCAGTACGGTCCATTGTGAATCCCTTCAATATGATAAGAATAGATAAAGAAGATAGAAAAAGAGAAAGGTTAAGAAAAGAAGTATGAGGTAGATAGAGTATAGAATATAGGAAAGTTAGTAGGTGATGTGAAGAACAAAATTCCCTCTCTACTGTCCCCTCAACAGAAACAACCGCACTATTTCCCTGACAAACCCCAGTAGATCAGCTGGACTACATCCAGCGATGCACCCCAGTTCGTCGTGAAACCTATTTCCTAGCCACTTCTGTCTGAGGCCCTGCACCCTGGGACAATGGCAAAGTACATGCTCGATCGTCTCCAGCTCCTCCGAATCCTCGCACAATCTGCAGAAGTCCGGTATGGTATTGTCCCATCTGCCTACAAAAGCCCTGACCGGACAATGACCCGTCAAGAACCCTATAAGCGTTCTAAGACTACTCCTATCCAATCCCAATAGAACCCTGGTTGCCCCCGCGTCCAATCCGGGCCATAATGCCCTAGACACCCTGCAATCCACTCTGTCCCCCCAGGATCGGTTAACGTCATCACGGAATTTCTCCCGTATCACACCATAGTAGTAACATAGGGGAGGCTTTACCCCCTGTCCCTTACCACTAAGTCCATACTCGAACCCCCTCTCGCGAGTTCGTCCGCCACCTCATTTCCCTCAACCATGCAGTGTCCAGGTACCCAACACAGCCTCACATTGAATGCCTCCATGAGTCCACCAAGAGCACTCCTACACCGAGCGACCAGGCACGATCGCACCGTATAATTCGTCAATGCCCTAAGCGCCGCCTGACTATCGACGTAAATTGTCACCTCAGATCCACCCACGATGTGTTCCAGTATCACCTCCGTCGCCCTCCAGATCGCTAGGATCTCAGCCTGGAAGACACTGCACTCATCGGGGAGTCTGAATGACCTCTTCACCTCGGTGTCCGCTATATATACACCGGCACCAGTGCCGGTTTCCATCTTGGATCCATCCGTAAATACTGCCCACCCCTCAAACAGTCCATTGGATCCACTCCAAACTTCCCTATCCGGGAACTCTACTGGTGGTGTTGCACCGAAGTCCAGGGTCATAGTCATATGATCCGAAATTCTCCCGAGAGAAGTACCCTGATCAAGCAGACCCATGTCAACATATAACATCTAACATTAATTTTCGAAGATGTTCCTATTTCATTTTTACAATTTAATTACACACAAAACAAGTTGCATTCGGCTATGCCGAATATTATATACCTTCAAAATTTAAAAAAAGGCGATGGCGTTTATGGGGACCATTTTTTTAAGATTAAATAATAAATATATTAGCATTTGTATAAAAACTTTTTTTTATTGTATTATCATTATCTTCAATATAAATTATATCATCCAAATCATGATGATCCATCAGATATGTTTGAATTGGCCATAAAACCGTTTTAAAGTAATACAGTGCGAGCTCGATTTTTGTAACTCGAAAAATCTTGCCTGTTGCAATTATCGAAAATTTGCAATGACCGACCATTGTTTATAAAACTTTATGACAGCCTATATTTCAATAAAATACTTTATATTTTATCGTTTAAATAAATCTAAATTAAAATCGTGCAATGTTTAATAAAACAATTGGCTTCTGAATAAAACACACATTAGGTGTAAAATAGAAAAAACATGTATGTATGTTTGCATTCTGATACTTAGTCAAACCTTTTTGAAATAGCACTAGAGATCGAAGTGCACAACACGCGGTTATTTGGAGACGAGTGTTGTGCGTTTGAAAACTAAAGCACATGAAAAACTCTTTGCTTAACTAAGTTACGACTCTTTTTTGTTTTTAAAGTCTTTGCGTTCTTTTGTACGGTTTCCTACTGCATGATTTCGCAAAATCTACTGTTTAACTACCAAATGTGACGAAGTAGTTCAAATTTCGTAGATAATTGAAAATTACTCTGCCAAATGCTTGCAGGGTAATGACCAATTTTCACTATATTTACCGTTTCATTCAAGGCCTATCCAATAGGTCTGCTTACTTCTACAACAATACAAAAAACAACAGGCATTTTGTTTGTGTAAAATTCCTCGCCGTTGTCAAAATCTTACTACTACATAGGCATAACAAAAGGAAAAATGTGTTTTATGTGCATGTATGTGTGTCAAAAGACCAAAAAAGTAAACAAAAATATACACGTCTAAGGAAAATGTAAACAACTTTTCATATCGTTGAGGAAAAAAACAAATAAACATCTGGCTTCTTAAGCAGACCTATTGGATAGACCTTGGTTTCATTGTTTCCATTTTATATTTCGTATAGGCACCTACATACATTCTTACATATATTACAATACATACATATTTGTAAGAACGAGCATGGCCACCCTAAGAAAAAAAGCTCATGACTCAAATGATAATTAAAAACAAACACAATGTCAATTATGTATGTATATACAAATCACATAGTAGGTATGTACATATGTAAATGCAATTTTCAATGGAAAGTAAAAAGAAACCGAACACACTGATAAAAGTCCTATACAAATAATCAATTGGGCATGCAGTTGCATTGTTTTGTTGTTGTTTGTCTTATTTACTTTATTTTTAAGGTTCGAATAGGTATGTAGGTATTAATTACAATTATTTGTTCTTGTTACTTTATACCTATGTATGTACTATTTAAAAAATAAAATTATGTTGTATTAAAGCCAAAGAGCACAAAAAGTTTAACTTAAATGCTAACGGCTTTTATTTTGTTTGCTCTTTTTTTATCAATTCATTAATTACTACACCATTTCCAACAATGTTAAAGATTAATAAGAAAATTGTGAAAAAAAGATTTATTTCGAAAATTGTGTAGAATGATGTTATTACGTACACCTGAAAACAAAAACAAATTTCGAACTTTTGTTTTAAATGTAATTTAATCGGACGAGTTTTGCGCTCGTGTTCTATAAACCACACATAAGAAATTAATTTTGAAATCGCTCGAAAGTTATTAGAATATATACAAAAACTACTAGCATAATGATTTTGAAATCAATTTTATTAGATACTGATATACTGAAAACGATATTTTAAGCTGATAAGTTTTAAAGCCGATTTCCATCACATACCATCATACCATGTATAGTGCATGCGTTTTCTTAAAATCTTTCGTTTTCCACTTTAATCCAAAAAAAATCAGTTGAAAAATTTACAGTTTCTTATTCAAACGATCTTTAATTGTTAAATAAACTTGGGCTACAAGTACCAATATTTAAATTTGAGCTTTGACGGAAACTTGCTAACACAAAAAAAAATTTAGAATTTTTGCATACACCTTCTGAAAAACAAAGAATCATCAGCTTTTTTAAAACATCATAAGAAATGGTCTACTATATAGAATTTAGTATGAAACACAATTTTTTTATAAAAAAAAAATTCACGCGTTGTTACTTAGAATGCAAAAGGTCGACTTATTACCTAACCATGGAAGCAAATGTGGGGCAATTTTAAACGTGTGTTTTGTGTTCTTCAACTACGATACAGATAAGTGTTGAAACTAATGAAATTGGGGCCTTATGAAGTTCTGGTAAATTTATCGGCTAACCTTACCTTTAATTTTCTTAGACTGACTAGGTACCTATATTTATTTGAAATATTTTTTACCGATACAACGATTGTTTTTTAAACTTTTTTTAACGTTCGTCTATGAATCAAACTAAAAATATCAAACCTGTTCAACATAGTTGTATGATTATATTTTTATGTAAAATGTCATATGTATGTACTTATCATTAGCAATTGGAGCTATTTATTAAATCGCCTTCATATTAAAAATACTTTTAAACTAATTGTTATTAATATAAAAAAATATAATGATAAGTTTACAAATTTAGGCCAAACGTGTACACTTTTTTGCTGATAATAGTAATAATTAGATAAAATAGGTATTAGCTATTTTATTCTATGGGTACACTTTATTAATTTTGAAATTTTTAACTCTTAAATAGAATGGCATTAGCTAAAAAATCCATTTAAACGTTTAAAACTTTTAAATCATTCCATTAAACGAATTTAAGACAAATATTTTTAAACCATCTCAATTTCTATTGGATACAGTGTGGATTTTCTATTGAATAGTTAGTTATTCATTTAAGTTTTTCATTCAATATTTCTTGTTATTTATTTTTTCTCGTATTTATCATATTATTGTATGTATTTTGTTGTTGCATATTGATTTATAATATTTATTATTAAAGAATTTAATTTATTATGATTATTTCTTTATACGTATATTATATACTATGTATAATCAAAAATTTATGTAATAAACATACAAACATATTTTATGGTTTTGTTTAAAATAGTTTCTTAAATTAATAAAACGAATATATTTTTTTGTTTATAGGTATAAGTATCTATCAAATTATTTGAAATTATATAATTAAAAAAACGGACAAATAAGCAGAGGGAGGAATTTGTTTTATTGCTGTAGCAGTTTCTACAAAAATGATAACATTTGTTGTTACTTTTTTTAGTTCATTTGTTGACACTTTATTTGCTTTGTTCAGCTCACAAAGAAAGAATAAAAGAAAATTAGGGAGTATTGTTGTTTTAGGAAGTTAAACATAAAAAGGAAAACAAAATTCTATTAACCGGAGAGAATGGGAAAATGTGTGTATTAATAATGGAAAATAAAAAAGAGGCCGACAGATACCAGCCAGCAACCAGCATCCTAAATACACTTGTCGTATGTAAATGTAGAGCTTAAATTAGCATTGACAGTTATCAGCATTTCCGGGACGATTGTTTCTATCAGCATTCAAACGAATTTGATCCGGGAATTCATTGTACAGCTCAACTTCGGCTTCTTGGGCCATTGCATTTTTGGCAATGGTCTGAAAGGCTAATTCGACATTGATACCTTCTTTGGCCGAAGTCTCAAAGTAGGGTATATCGTTTTTCGATTGACACCATTGCTGGGCACGGCGTGTCGAAACCTGCCTGTTGTCCATGTCCACTTTGTTGCCCAATACAACAAAAGGAAAATGTTCGGGATCTCGGGGACTGGCCTGAATTAGGAACTCATCACGCCATGAGTCAAGATTCTTAAATGAGTTGGGTGATGTGACGTCATAGACCAATACACAACAATCGGCCCCACGATAGAAAGCAACGCCCAACGATTGGAAACGCTCTTGACCCGCAGTATCCCAAATTTGTAATGTGACTACACGATCATCTACAACCACTTCTTTTGTACAGAAATCAGCACCGATGGTGGCCTTATATTGATTTGAGAAACGTTTGCTTACATATTGATTCATTAACGAAGTTTTTCCAACACTGCTGTCGCCCAAAATTATAATTTTCAACAGTGACTTCTTACGCGTAGCCATATTTTTTTCTTCCAAATTTAATCTCTTCACCAGCACAAGCAGTTGACCAAAAATATAAAAAACACCAACAAAAAATATCTTTTAAAACGTAATAATTTTTCGCTTTTATGCAGTTAAATTTGCAACCTTTTCGTATTTTTTGTTTCTTTTATTTCGTACTTCTTTTTTCTTGCCACACACACAAACTGCGCAGTTTTTTTTTTTTAATTTTATTTTTAACTATTTAATAATTCTTTATTTTTTTAAAACAAGCTTAGCTTAGTGCTAAATCATAAAAATAATTTAATTACACTAGTGAGAGTTTTGCGTTTAATGGAAAACCACTTTTTTTCTTCTTTTAACAAGGAAAATACAAGTTTCTGTGAAGTAATTGTGTTAATTTTTTTTCTTTGTTTGTGTTTTGACAGCTAATGCGATTGCTGAAAACAGTGTTGGCAATTTGAGTTTTTTTTACAACAAATTCCGCGATTTTAACATTAATAATAATTTTTAGGGATTTTTAGCACATTTTTAACACATTGGGACTGATATGTATGTCGATTCTTTTATAAAAAATGCATTTTACTATGGATGGACTCAACTAATTAAAACAAAACAATTGGAGTTTGACTTTTTTGTGTTACTTTCATGTTCAAATCGAAGTTATTGTTTTCATTGAAACGTATACAAATTCGCTGGTGTAAATAAAGAAGGCTGATCTCTGGGCTTTATTTTTACTGGCGTAAAACTGCTCTGAGTGGAGAAGCAGCTCGCGCTTTTTGTCATTATTTCTTAAGGACAAACAGGTTAGTGGTTCGGCGTCGTATAACTGTACCGAGTTACAGTTTTTGCGGTTTCTACATTAACTATATGCAATCGTTTTTAACCTTAATATTTTAATGTTTTGTCTGGTGGAGAACCAAAGAAAAAACTCAAGGTGACTGGTGGAGAACCATATATAACTCAGACGCAGCGCTGCCAGAAGTAAGATTTTACCTTATTTTTTAAGATTTTTTAACCGAAAAAAGATTTTAAGATTTTTTCCCCAAAAACAAGATTTTTTGTTTTGTCTAGACGAAGGTTAGGTTCAATTATAAAAACCTTCTTTGTTCCCATTTAAACAATTTTTAAACTAAATAATACAATTTAGTATAAGAAATTAAATTTTTTGTTGTTTATTTTATGTATTAAATAAAATATGAATTGTTTTTTTTATTTATAATTAAAAAAAACTACTTTTTTCCAAAAATAAGATTTTTTCTTTAAAAATAAGATTTTTTTTTGTTGAAATTAAGATTTTTGCTGAAAATTTCTGGCAGCCCTGCTCAGACGTTTTACTGGTGGAGTACCAAGAAAATAACTCAGAAGATTACTGGTGGAGACCAAAATACTCTGGAGCGGATTCTGGAAGCTCTCACCTTCCTATACGAAGGTTTAGGTCGACCTGAGGTTTTGCGGTTGAAGTTCCAAAAAAATTGTGTGATACCCTGGCATTATAACTTTAATAGTTCGCCAAAAACTTTTTAGTTTTAAGAAAAATCAAAAAAAAAAAATAATTTTACTGGGAAAACTCGCACCGATCCCTTTTGGCATCAAAGACTATTAACTTTTACTTCCAGATGGTGAAGTTTTTCATAAACCTATAATTTTAGCTTCTTGTTAAACTCTGTTTCAATTTCTTCTTCTCTTTTATTTATTGAGGTAGAAAACGCATGCAGTTTCTCGTTTGTTATTCCTGAATTTTCTTTAATTTCGTCTAGGATAGTGCCTGAATTTTCTTTTCAAATTTTTTCCATGTTATTCTCGATTTTTCGAATTTTTTTTAGAATTTTGGCTGAATTTGCTTTCTTCATTTTTCAAAAATTCAAAAAAAAAAACGAAAACTTTTGTACATTATAGTTGAAAATAAAAAACTCGGGTTTCCCGTTTGTAATGCATAGTTAACATTGAAGCTTCAGATATCTACATTAGTGTGGTTGGTTGCCTTTTGCAATATTTATAAAAACATGCAAGCTCCAGTTCCAAAATCGTTTATGCCATGCAAAAATCAAGATCTACGATTTTACTTTTTCGCGATGGTGAAAAAGTCAACGCACCAAATGCATTATACATATATATAAATTCCTATTTTTCCTTGAAGGAGCATAGTCGCATTAAAGTTTTTTATATACGTTTTTTTTTATTAACAACTGAATTTTTATTCGTGCTATAATAGATTAAGATATTTGTCCTCTTTGTAAAACAACACATACCCTTAACTTAAATATTATTTCTTGTAACACCTAGTTTTAATCTATTACTGTTGTTTATTTAACAAAAAAAAAAAAAAAAAAAAAAATTTAAATACAGTATGCAAATCCAAAACTTAAAGGAATTTTGTGCCTGAGCTTTTTTACGGTAGCGAAAAAGTGAAATCGCAGTTAAGTTTGCAGTTTTGTATGCCCTATACGGTTTTGGAACTGGAAGATGTCGCCAAAAAAAGTAACAACCCTTATGTACCGATATTTAGGAATGATTTTATACACTACCAGCAATATTTTGTATCTTCCTGTCACTTGAGTTATTATTTGGTCAGCAAAAAACAGGGGTGTGCTGGAAATCGTAAACGCAAAACGCAAGAATTTGGAAGTTGTTTTTAAAAAACTTTAAACCTAATTCTTATAATTTTTTGTTTAAAATCCTGTTTAATAGGGAAAGATTTGTTTAATATTTGTCATAAAATTCTTTTATTACAGAAATCTTATTTAAAAACGACTTTTAAAATTCTTGCGTTTTGCGTTTGCAATTTCCAGCACAGCCCTGAAAGTTAACTGTGCGTA
Source organism: Pollenia labialis (assembly GCA_949318255.1). Lineage (NCBI taxonomy): Eukaryota > Metazoa > Arthropoda > Insecta > Diptera > Polleniidae > Pollenia > Pollenia labialis. The sequence goes on along the minus strand of OX439141.1, from coordinate 25,860,031 downwards.
GGTAGACAATTTTACAGTTATCAAACATCGCAAATTGTAATGCATTTTTTGGCCTAAATTGAAATTTGACTCATAGAACAAATTCGAAAAAATATTACAAATAATAAAATACATTATAAAAAAAGAAATAATTCCCATATTGTATTGGTTTTTAATTTTGTTATTTTGTATACTACAGTCCCAAATGTTATTTATATGTATCACGTTTCACCTTTGCATTAGTTAATGGTCAAATAATACCTAAATATTGTAATGTAAAATATCTAGGTACATATACATATATTTGATAGACGTTAAACATAGAAATGCAAAAAAGAGGCAAAAAACTCAAATAAAATTAAAATTAATTTTAATAAATTGGCTTATTAGAAAAAATTCTGCCGTTAGTCTGGGGCCAAATTACGGCATTCAATATCGATCGAAATTCCCATTAAAATTTGTTGTAATTTCGATCGGACTAAAAACTCTTACTTTACAACTTAATCTTAAAGCCAATCTTGTGCTATGGTATTCAGTTATTTGGCAATGCCTCGGCCGCCAATATAGTAAAAATTCAAAGACGTCAAAACAAAATTCCTTGAATCGTCTTCCGCTCCGAGGTATGCAAAAAACTCGAACTTTTACAAAAACTTGAATGTATCAACAGTAAAAACTATAATCACAATGTATTCAATAACATATATAAGAAGGCTTAAACTGCACACAGATCCACTAGTTCTTAATAGTTCAAATGATGAAGGCCGCACTAGCTTAAGAAGAGATATTGAAGGACTTATCCAATCAGAAGGCTAAACACCTACCTATGTGATAAGCAAATTCATTTTGAACGAGGGTCCAAGTGAAATTATGTATATGCCAAGGTACATTTATATGTAACTATACATACATTGGAATGTACATACATGGGTTGAACTATTTTTAAGATTTAAGGAACCAGTGCTATATTTATTTTATTTTTTATACTTACATACATATGTATATTATAACCACAATACTGCAGTTAAACTTATTTTATTATTATCAAAGTTTTTCTTGGGATTCAAAAAATTCATTAAAAAGTTGTCGTTTAAATGTGCTTAACTCCCATTTCATACTATTGATAAACTGAAATTTATTGTTGATGGGATAAGCTATTCCTATGCGCATTTCACTGGTTGCTTAGGCCAAATCGTCAGGAAACTACATCCAAAGATTTTAGAAAAACTAAAAATATTACACAAATTAAACTGTTAAGCGAATAAGAATTATTGACCCCAGTTTTACTTGTAACAATATCAAAGCCTTAACAAAAACAACAACAATAAACAATAAGTTTATCTATTCTTACAGTCCCGACTACAATTGGTTGATTTTTTGTCAACTCTAAATGTAGATGTAAGTGGGTATAGAAAAAACCAAAAAAAAACAAATTGCTGTATTTCATTTTGCCAGTTCAGTTTTATTTACACTGCCACATGCATATTAGTTATCCATTACACTACGTGACAGTTTTTTGACCAAATGAATTTGAAACCTAAAAATTATGTAAAATTTTCCGCCGAACCCAAATATGACGTCAGAATTGTCAAAAGTAGAACCGTTTTTGAGATATTCCACAATAACCGTTATTTGTGTTTTTTAAAAAAATGATGAGACTGAAATGCAAATATGTCTTCAACAATTTTAAACGGGTTATGTATTTCTTTCTTTTTAGTGAAAGGTTATAAAATTTCTAAAACAACCGTGGATTGCTAGTGAAGATTGGTTAAGAAATGACGGTATAACAGGGGACTAAATTTAAAGCTTCATTGAAAATTTTATGATTTTGTTCAATTTTGCTGTTTTCAAGTTATGTTTTATTGCATGTGTTAATAGATTATTTTTATATGAACATTTTGCGCCCAACAAGACATAGATTAGTACAAAAATGACAAAGCTACAGAAGATTTAGTAAATTAACCCAAATGGAAATTGAAGTTTTAAGCTATTTTTATTAATAATTATTGTTGCTAAAAATGAAGCTTTGTATATTTATATGTTGTGTTTTTCTTGAATTTTATACAAATCGAAAAGTGGATTAATTCAATTAATCTTCTGCAACTTTGTCATTTTTGCAATAGGCTAATGTCGTAAGTGATAAAACTTGAAAAAAAGTTCTGTTTTGGTTTAAAAGAAATAACTTGAAGAGCTAAATTGGAAAAAATCATCAAATTCAAAATGAAGTTTGAAATTTTGTCCACTATAACTCTGCCATTTATTGAATCATCTTTACAAACGACACATGGTTATTTTAGAAATGTTATAACCCTTCACTAAAATGAAATACATACATAATCCGTTTACAATTTTGAAGATATTTGCATTTCAGACATTGTCAGTTATTTTGAAATATCTCAAAAAATGCTACTACTTTTGACAATTCTGACTTCGGATTCAGCGGAAAATTTCACATAAAGATTAGCAGATTCATTTGGTCACGACTTTGTTGAAATTTTGTCACGTAGTGTTATTATTTTATCCATTATATACATACATACATACTGTCTTAAATTTACTTTTTTGAAGCATCTAATCTTTTTAGTTGCTTACGAGCCGGTTTAAATGTTTGACAATATTTTTCAAAAGTAGCCGGATTAATTTGTAATAAGTTTTGTTCAACAATTTTACGAAAATTGCGTAAATTCTGATATTCCAAGCGTAACTTTTCATGTTCGGCCTCAATAAAACTATTTATGATATTTTGAGCATTTTGATTCTCTGGTAAATTTGGTTTATTGTGCAAAACCTGTTGCCTTACTTTATTATATTCAGAGTCCATTAACATCGTCAACGATTCGGGTAAATTAGCGTTTACCTCATCGAAAAACTCCTTATTTTGATTTTGAACCTTGCTACGATTTCTATCACCGTCCGTATTAACACCCAATAAATTTGCCAAATTGGCTTCATTGGAATTAACTTCATTAGAACGATCATTGTGGGAGTGGTTTTGAAAGTTATTTATTTCATCCTGCATTCCATATATGTCGTAAAATTTATATCCTAACATTTCCAAGGCAATTTCAGTGAGTAAATAAGACATTTTTTTAAAGTATCTTAAATTTTTTAATTATTAACAATATGTGTTATTTTGGTATGTTTGTTTGGAATTTTAATCACACTCAGCGTTGCCATAATATTTAAAAATAAAAACTACAAATTAAGAAAAAAAAACACCGCATTCGATACCATCGTATCGAATAAACTATCGAATATTTTTGCATTAAATAAATAAATAAATACGATAGACACTGACGTATCGAATGAAAACTCGAGAAATGTAATGTCGAGTTACTCGATATCGAATGCTATTATTTCAAATTCAATAAATTTCATTCTATATCGAGATTCATTTTACCAAAATAAATAATTTCGATCAATTTTGCTCGATATCGTATGCGGTGATAAGACCCCAGATTTATATTGGAAAACTGAACATTAAAATCCCAAAATACCTATATATTCACACCTATCGTGAATAAAAATTCCTTGGGAGTTTTTTCCCTTTTCCCATTTTTACAATTGAATTAATATAGGAAAAATTGAAAAAAGGAAAAAACTCCCAAGAAATTTTTAATCGCGATAGGGGTGATAATATATATTTAAATTTTTAGAGATAAGAGTAAAACGGAAAAAATTCTTAATCAATGAATATAAATAAAAAAAATGCAATATTATATTATAAGCAAAAATCGTAACTTTGTTGGTAAAAGAAGTGAGTAGAATAAAGGTAAACAAGCGCAAGTAATCCTGCGATTCGTTTTGTTCTCTATTTGACACACAGATGTATTAGTTCGGAGGCAAATTTGATATTCATCAAGTGTACATACACAAAAATTGCCGAAATTGTAAAACATTTTGAGTTGGTTTTTGTGGTGATTTTCGTACAAACAGGTTGAATATTTTTCTAACTGCTTGCGCTGCATAGGGCTAAATTTAATAATTTTTGCAAATTTGTAGAGGGCAAATGCAAAAAGACGCATAAAAAACTATACAGGAAAAAAAGTTTTTTTTAGAATATCTTAAAGATTAATTATTTTGTCGTTTATTTGTAAAAAAAAATATTTGCCAAGTGGTATCTGTAGTTTATTTGTATGTTGAAGCTTGAAACTATTATACGAGTATGTTTTACTTAGAGGCCACACGACCAACTTTTGCCATTTAATTCCTTTCAATTTGCAATACACTCACTTTTTTACTAAGTGCCCATTCACATTATACGATTTTTGTCGTTGCGATTCTTACCTTATGGGCGAGTGGGGAAAGAGGAATTAAAAGGGGTACACAAGCGAGTGTACTCTTCGATTCATTTTGTTCGCTCATTCGTTCTCTCATTTGACGAAAAATGTATTGAAGTTCGGTTGCAAAAGAAAAAGTCGTAACGACAAAAATCGTACAATGTGAATTGGGACTAACACACTCACACTTTTTTAATTAACCACGAGATTGCTTTCAATTTCATCTTTCCATTTGTGCCGGTTCACACACGTCAAGTTTGACTCGTCAAGTTTTGAGTTTTAAGGAAAGAGGGGAAAAGAAATGGCATTCTCTTTTCCCTTCTCTCCTAAAAGCTCAAGACTTGACGAGTCAAATTTGACGTGTGTGAACCGGCACTTACAAATTGAGTGCAGCCTACGTCACAGCTTACAATGGTGGCTTTTCTGAAATACGCGTCGAAGAAGTGAACATTTACATGAAAACAAAAACAAAACAAAACCAAATTGACAAAAATTGTTTTTGCTCATCATACAAAATTTACAGTTTTTTAAAAAGAAAGAAACGCGTTAAAAAACTCGCGTTAATTTGATCAAAGAAGTGTTTAGATAACAAAAACAATTTTTGTACATTTTGTTTTTGTTTTCATGTAAATGTTCACTTCTTCGACGCGTATTTCAGAATAACCACCAATATATGTAAATTTTGACTAACAGTGTATGTAAAAGACCTACAAGAAAAAATTGATCGTGTGGTCGCAGGTTTAGGCAAATCTGCCAAATTTACCAAAAAACTTCTCAATACTTGGAAAAACTACAAAATGCAGATAAATCTACAAATTTGGCAACGCTGATCACATTAGTAAATAAAAATAAACAAAAAGTGTGTTCAGTGAACATATCTTAGAAAATTGATTTGATTTTGATCACAATTGGGACCACAAATACTTGGTTTGAATTGGTGAAGGGTTTGACGTCGTATAATTGTGCGATATTACGGGGTTTTGGGGCTCGACATTTACCACACACGTTATTATCTGGTAAAAATAAACTAAAACTTAAATTAACTTAGTGGTAGCTCAAATTGGTGCTTTTTAAAGCTTAATCGGAGAAAAACAATTTAAATTTTTTTAACCGTTTATTTTTCGTCCATATATATAACATTTAATGCAAATCATTTGAGTATGATGTTAAAAGAGGAAAGATTAATGATAAGGGGTACTTTGTTTCATGTACAAGCAGTTTTTTTTTAATTTTGTTAGTGAGAGGAAAAAGAAGTCGTACAAAATATTTCAATGCTGCAAAACAAAAGTGTCGTTGTATGACACGAATGTGAAAGTGCCACTTTGGTAATGTTTATGTATTGAAAATGAAAAAATTCTCAGTTTAAGCTGAAATAAAACTATTAATTGAACTCAATTAATCAGAGTTTTAAATTTTATTTCAAAGCTTAAACAAATGGTCGTTATATAAGAAAAATTTATGCTGCTCATCGTTGTGTCTTAGAAGTTATTTACGAATTAGAAATATCCTTACGCATTGAGTTAACTAACAAAAAGGCGCTTCGCGACATCTGTTTTTATTAGAGATGCGCAAATGTGGTGATCTGTTACGCGTAAGTCACACGTGAACTCGCTTGGTCGTGGTTATATATATTTATTATAATGATTTAAAAAATGGTGAGCGTGATTTTAAAAATGTAATCCTCACGCACTCACGAACTAACTTTCTAAGGCTTGTTAACACAATCTATTTTTAGGAAAAATATGAAGGAAAAAAAATCAAGTTTATTAATTAATTAATAATTATTTATATGGTGGTATCCGTCTCCCCATAACAAGATTTTATTAGAACATGCAGTTTGTTTTAAGAGTTAAACATACATATGTAATATGAATCTTCGATAAATAAAGATGAAAAAATATTATGCATGGACTTGAAAAAGTTTTCTTGTTCGAACTTTATATAAAAACTATTTGTGTGTATTATCATGTTCCAATTAGTAGGATCGCTCGAAACGCCTCCTTTATTTGTAGAGTTGTGGTTTATACATGCAATTGTTTTTGATATTTCTACCATTTTTTAAACAAACAAATATATTTGTTCTTGACATTTTTATCATTTTTGCACAAACAAAATACTTGTTTTCTCTATTGTTCCATGTGAATTTTAAAATCACCCTCGTTAAAAGAAAATTTAATTTGAGAAGACTTTAACACTGAACCCACATCTTGACAGCTGTTGCAACAACTATGTTCATTAGAAACTTTTTACCTGTTTATTTAACAAGAAATTTTGTGTAATTCGGTTGCATTATATTGTTGTTTTATTGGTATTTTTGTTTACCTATATTTGTTGGATTAAACGTCGTAAAATAATGTAACAAAATTGATCCTTCTTCTTAAATATTTAAGTGTCAGCGTGAAAAAGGAGTTGAAAATCATTGTGACATCCATTTCGCATCAAATCGTAGAAGCATGAAAATCAACGAAAAAAATTTGTGTGTTTTCGCCACTAGTCCACCATACGACAAAGAGGGGTTTTTACTGAAAAAGGGTGAGGTCAACAAGGCCTTCCAAAGGCGATATTTTGTACTCAAAGGAAATTTACTATTCTACTTTGAAAAGAAAGGTGACAAGGAACCTTTGGGTTTGATTATAGTAGAAGGGTGTACCATTGGTAAGTGATTGACAAAAATAAAAATATCTTAAGGTAAGAATTTTTTTTGCATTTTTGCAGAACTTTCTGAGGAAAGTGATCAATACTGCTTTGAAATCGCTTTTAATGGCAATCGTACGTACATTTTATCCGCCGAGTCACAAGAAAGTATGGAATCCTGGATGAAAGCTTTAACATGTGCCGGTTATGAATATAAAAAACTTATGGTGGCCGAATTGCAACGGCAACTAGAAGAGATAGAGGGATCTCGTAACAGTTAGTATTCTATTGTATATTTCCATGTTAATTTAGTCTATAGCTTGTTTTTATTGCAGAAATAACCACAGATTCTATGCCTTTATCAGCAAATGCTTTAACACCCAAACCACCACCACGACGAACAAATCCCTTTAATCGACCTGCACCACCTTTACCTGGTTGTAGTAACGGCAATAATGGCTTAACGGCTGCGCCCCAAATATTGCCTTTTATTAATGGCCATTTTGGTTCGTCTTCGCAACGTAACATTGCAGCTGCTACCACAGCCAGCAATACACATTTAGGTAGGTAAATAATTGTATGCCAAAAATGTTTGTTATATATTTGATTACTACTGTTTCTTGCTAATGGCTTAAAAAGGTTTAAGAAATAATTGTGGTATTTAAAAAAAAGAATATGGTGTGATATATTTTTTCTAATATACATAGTTTTAAATAGGAATTTTTGTATTACATTCGTACGTCATTTATTCTTTTAATTATTAACATACATACATATATTTTATAATTTTATTTAACCGTGTCTACCATTACAAACAAATTAAAAAATAACGTCGGACAAATGTTTTAAATAAGCATAATATTTTTATTGTGGTATTGCTCAATAGCATATTACTAAGAATTTATAATTAAATATAATTTATATCAAGTATTGTACACACTCAAAAAATCCATGCCTTATACATATGTACGAAAGCTGTCGTACATTATACGAAATTGTTTGTAAATTCGCAATACGAACTTCTTGGGTACAATGTACGAAATGCTTTAGTGAAAGACAAAATATTTCGTAAAATACACAAAGTACATTTTCGTGAATTTAGTTAAATATTTTTTTTTTTTTTTTTATTAATTCTTCATTTACATAACCGAGCCTATAGGGCCTTATGCAGTTAATTAAAGCTACTTACTAAATAGCAAACTTCTATATAAAATTATGCAAATAAAAATTACAATATGCAATGTACAAAAAATGCTAAGAAATAAATAACAATACATATGAATAATATTTATTTAATATAGTTTAAAAAAAGAAAATCATAATGAATGCTTGTAAGCAAAATTATTTTAACAAACACAAATAATCTGAGAAGAATTAAAAAAGAAACAAAAAGAAAATCGAACATACTACGGAACATTCAATACATTTTCATAAACGACTATTAAATTTAAGAAATGTTAATTTAGAAAATTGTCATAGAAAACTTGTGTTGTAAACCTTTTGTAAAGTGAATTTTTTTTATGAATACAGGCATAAAGGCCGAGTCATATAGAATTCGTTATACTTTTTACGTCGCTTCTTTCAACTGACAACTTAGTTGATATAAAGGTTTTCTTACAACTAAAGTTCAGTTTGATTTTTGATTTGTTTTAATATAATTCTTTGTAGCAAAAATAAAATACAAAATAAACTTAAATTAAATAAATAAAATTGTCTCGGTCTTGATTAAATATCCGTCATCAATGTATTCATTGTGTGCCCCACCTCCGTTGTGACGTAATTGTCAGTTAAAAAGGGACGTAAAAGGTACAAAGGATTCTATGTGAAAATTATTTTGATAATTCTGGGACAATTATAAACTAACAGGGGTGTGCTGGTAATCGAAAACGTAAAACGAAAGTTGTTTTTAATATCTTTTTAATCAATAGTATGAAATGGGAATTTAGCACATTTAAAAGAAACCTTGTTAATTAGTTTTTGAATCGCAAGAAAAACTTTGATAACTAAAATGCATGTGGCAGAGTAAATTAACTGAACTGGCAAAATAAAATAAAGTAATTTGTTTTTATTTTTGTTTTTTCTTTACCCACTTGCAACTACATTTAGAGTTGACAAAAAATCAACCAATTGTAGTCGGGACTGTAAGAAAAGATAAACTCACTGTTTATTGTTGTTGTTTTTGTTTAAGCTTTGATATAGTTACAAGTAAAACTGAGGTTTATAATTCTTATTCGCTTAACAGTTTTATTTGTATTATATCTTTAGCTTTTCTAAAATCTTTGAATGAAGTTTCCTGACGATTTGGCCTAAGCAACCAGTGAAACGCGCATAGGAATAGCTTATCCCTTCAACAATAAATTTCAGTTTCTCAATAGTATGAAATGGGAATTAAGCACATTTGAAAGAAACCTTGTTAATTAGTTTTTAAATCCCAAGAAAAACTTTGATACATTTTTTTTTTAATTTTTCTTATAAAATTCTGTTTATTAGAGAAATATTTATAAAACATTTGTCGTAAAATTATTTTATTACAGAAAACTTATTAAAAAACGGGGTTTTACGTTTTCGATTTCTAGCACACCCCTGTAAATATTAACTAAAAAATTTTGTGTTAAAAAAAATATCCAGAAATAATAAAACAAAAATTTTATAAATTTTGTTAATTAATTTTCTAATCATAAAGTTATTTTTTTTAAAAAATGGTTAATTAATAAATAATGAAATTTAAAAAAATTTCGCAACTAACAATAATAGGAAAACAATGGCATATGAATGTAATTGAACAACAATGAGTTATCAGCGAATTTTTACATCATTGACTTCTATTTATAAAACTTTTTTAATATTCTTAGAGATTTGTTTTAATAACAATTTATTTTTTTAAAAAAAGTTTGGAATTGAAATGATAACGGAAATAGTCCAGGGACGTTCTCTTTATCTTAAAATCCTTCGTTAATTATAAACTCTTCATGTTTAGCAATTTATGTACAACACCATGATTGCATTTGGTGCCCTGAATGGCATTCGAAAAAGGAATTATTTATTTTTTTTGTGAGGTTATTAAAGTGTCGTTGATTTCATGTTTAGCAAAACATAAATTTTGTACGGCAAGAGTCGGATTTTTAATATTTTCCACAATATTGTCTTAAAAATTAATAACATATTTCTTTGTTAAATGATTTTTGCATTTTCTTTGAGATTCAAATTTATTTATTTACATTTTAAAATTATCTAAATTTTACTTGGAAGCTAGTCCTGCGAAGCCATGGGCATCTTGTAGTTTAAAAGGTTAATTTACATGGACACATACGCAATGCATTTTTTCAAATATAGGACAACCAGGGGAGGATGTGGGTAATTTTTGCATCTTCGAAACTATCTAACAGATTTTAATGATATTTTAAACATTGGTATGTCTCCATTTAAATGGATACATAAGCAATGAAATTGGACCAGAATAGGAGATAGGGGGAAATTTAATTTCAGACATAGATAGACAGGCACAAAAGCTTTACATTTTTCAAAAAAAAAAAACAATAGGAAAATAGGGGGCAATTTCTGCCTAAACTATCTAACTAGTTTAAATGAATAATTGTTTAGGCATCCGCAAGATGTAAATCATTAAAACCTCAATTTCAGAAAACGACAGTGATTAAAAAAAACTTTGCAAAGAAAAACTGACAAAGTTTATTAAGTTCAAGGCCCATCTATCAGGTCTGCTTACTTGTACAAAAACAAAAAACGATTCTTTTTAGTTTTCAAAAATTTACTACCACATATACAAAGCAAAAGGAAAAAACGTGTATGTGTAGCATACTATAAACGTAAACAACCGTATACATGCACATGCAAGCAAAATGTTAACAACTTTTGACAACTAAAAAGAACATAAACAATGGGCCTTGATTAAGTTAAACAAATTCAAAATTTTGATATTTTTAGTAGGACTTGAGTTTATCAAATTTAATTTTCATCAACTCAAAGAATTCTGATGAAAGAATGTGGTGATTCTTGAAACATGTAAATTCAACCCAGGTTCGAGCCCCTGCTCAGCCGAGAAAATTATCAATAAATTTTAATAAAATTCCAAATTGTAGTAAAATTCCTTCCTTCAGTAAAAATAATTTAATGAAAATTAAATTTGATGAACTCAATCCTAACTAAAAATATGAAAATTAAAATTAACAGTTCAACTAAAAATCACAATTGTTCTTAAAATTCAAAATTAATAAATTTATAATGATAACTTCAGATTTTAATCAAAGTTCTATAATGTAGACTCTACATACAATGTACCATACATATATATACACACATATAACCCATGTTACTTTATTTTAAAATTCCATTAAAATTTTGCTATTTTGCCATACAATGTAACTTACTCCATTTTATTAGTTAAATTTTTATAATGTATTGATAACATTAGCCAACAAGGTTTTGGACAGGAACAACCAAACATCTTTCCTATGGAAATTTGGTGGGCTGGATTCGAATCTGTAATTGGGTTTTTTCTATCACGTCAGGTTTTCGAGATGCAAAAAATGTTTTTATTCGTTTTTTACATAAAAAAATTATTAGTTTATATAAAAATCAATGAATTTTAAAAGTGAATGGCGTTATTTGAACGTCGTTTGTCTTTTGTTGGTTCGGTTTCACGTACTAGAGTCCAGCAATAGCCTCCTAGCATGCTTTTGTCCCAAAAACCTTGATAATTTCTCTCAATTTTTATTAAATCTTGGTGAGCACGCTCCCCTTGTTCGTCGCTCACCGCACCTAGGTTTTGTGGAAAAAAATCTAAATGCGAATGAAGAAAATGCAAAACATTGTCGGTGTCCACAGCTTGACTGCAAAACTAGTAATGTAAATATGCATATTTTAATGATTCTGATATTGCATATCCTTTTTTTCTAACAAATATTCCCCACACACAAAGCAAAAATAGCTTGAATCAATAACACACGATCTCCCTGACATGCTTAAACGCTACTATTATGAAGATTAAGAATGAAAGTGTGCTTCTGTCAAATTAATAATTTTGATATTAGGTGCGTTTGTTTACTTTTCGAGTAAAATCCAGTAGGTGAGTAAATTTTGGGCAATATGAAAATTTTACTCTTAAAACTGGCTCTTGCACAAAAAAGTAAACGAACGGAAAAATTGCAAAAACTCGCAGGTTAATTCAAACATATGACCGCTAAAAAGCTTAGTGTTGTAAAATATGTGTTATTTAGACTACCCAGTACATATTAGGTGTGATCCCGTACTCAAAGTTTGGTAAAGTGAGAGAGCATTTAAGAGAAAAATATTCTTCTTCTTGCACGAAGTAGCCCGTACTTTTTCTTTGGGCTGATTGGGAAAGCTGTTAAACAATTAGCTGTGTCCGAAAATAAACAATAAAAAATTACAACCAAGCATTACCAAAAGAATTAAAATACAAAATATTAACAAAATAAACAATAGCAAATGCTGAATTTTACTTTTATACATGCTAATGTGTCATTTATGTATTTATTTGAACGTTTTTATAGTATCGTTTTGTTCTGGGCTAGAAATTTGGTTTTAATTGTTCCCGTACTTTTGTACATTTTTGTTTATTAGTGAGATAAATTTTTGTTTACTCTCATTTTGCCGAACTTTACCCAAAAAGTACGGGATCGCACCTTTTGTTTTTGGTACTCTATGCATTGCATTTTAATAAATGGTAGACTTTTTGTTTACAAATTTTATGTTTTTAGCTTGATTACTATTGAATCACATGTTTTTGTTTTCTACGCTTACGCATTTCAACAAAATCCAGTACAAATTTGAAAATTTTTTTGCACATTTTGGGGTAAACGAACGCAGCTATTGTAGTGTCACAATTGACTGTTTAACATTTTTGCCAGCATGCGATAAAAAATGAACAAGACGTGATTGCCCAATTTTTATGCCGGATTCGAATTCAGCGCATCCAGATAAGTTAAAAAACATGCTTCGATTCTGCAGTCTATTTTTTTCCAAATTTGTGGACCAGTGTAATTATTATACTGCTTTATATGTTATTCATAATTTGCTGCTTCACTTGTTTATGTATGAACAAAGGAGATCGATTATGTATTCGGCTTTCTTCCGAAACCGTGTTTCGATTCCGAATACATATTTGCTTTTTTAAGCAATCCGGTTTTTGGTTAACAATTTAAAAATATGCAACCGGTTAATCGGTTTTATTTAAAAAATAATAGCATTTTTCACCTTTTGTGCTTTATTTAATATGATTTTACAGTACAAAGCGTAAAGGCTCAGTTAGCTGGGAGTAAAAGTAACGTTGCAAATCAGCTGCTTCATTTTGTTGTATGTAAAGCAATTAGGACGATTAAAGTTAGCAGTAAGATGTTACGTTTCTATCTGTAAGAAATAGATTGGTCTTACTTTTTTACGGTAAGGTTAAGTTACTGTTACTCCCGGCTAGCTGAGCCTTAAGTGTCTTTTTCGTATGCATTGTAATTAAAAAATCTGCTGAGTAAGAGAAAGATAGAGATGGAGTTTCATCAGCTGTTTTGTTCTAGTTGATTAAATACACGTGATTACTACAGCGATTTGTGAGATTTTTTAACCACAGCTTATCAAATAAAAGTTAAATACATTTTGTTGTTGCGGTGTTGTAAATGTTAGTAATTAAGCTACATTAATAAGACTATCAAGGTCTACAAGGGTACTTTACTACCAAGAGTGAAACCGCAAATAAAACATAATTGAAATAAGTTATTGAAATAAAGGGTTTATTTGAATAAAAACGAGGGCTGTGAAGTCGTCAAAAAAAAGTTCTATCTCAGACCCCAACCGCTGTAATTTGTTAGTTCGACTCTCCTGCTCCAACTCCGACTCCTATTTTTACATTGATGCTAAATCTATTTGACTTAAATCAATTTTTTTAATGCAGTACATATCTTTTAAATTATTCTGTAAAAACTTCAAATCGATACTTTAAATATTGCATCACCAATTTCGAAGATTTTTATTTTAAAAAATTTTTTATACCGAAAAATGTTGGAGCCGGAGTCAGAGTCGCAAGTTTTTGTGGGTACTTCGACCAAATAACAACATAATTATTGACTATATAGATTTTTATATCGCTCATTTTCTTCAATAGTGACGTAACTCGAAAAAAATCATTTTCGAGATAAACGCGTTTGAAGTTTTTAATTTACTCTAACCTTTACAATAACGTCGCATTCTCTTCAAACGAGAAAAGTAGAAAATATGAATTTTATACACAATTAGGGGTGTGCTGGAAATCGAAAACGTAAAACGAAAGAATTTGTAAGTTGTTTTTAATACAATTTGACTTACATTTTTATCATTTTTGTAATAAAATTCTGTTTTATAGAAAAAAAAATTGTACGATATTTGTCATAAAATTCTTTAATTACAGAAATCTTATTAAAACGATTTTTAAAATTCTTACGTTTTACGTTTACGATTTCTAGCACATCCCTGAATATAAAGAAAGACATAGCGAACAATTCTGCATAACTTACTCCAAAATTTATTTATTTTTGTGATTATGTCTTTATTGAAGTAAAAAAACGATATGTAGAATAGAATTCAGAAAAACATTCTTTATGAAAAGTTTAAGGTTGACAGATTTTTCAAAAAAGGAAGCCCGATATTAGAAAAATACTTTAATATACTCGTAAATTTACAGCATAATTAAGGAAACCCTATATAATTTTATTTTTAAAATTTCCGGGGTTTTTTTTATCAAAATAAAATAAAAAAAACCGATTAAAACCGGTCGACTATAAACCGTTCTCCCTAGTTCATACTACTTCTCAAATTACTCGCCAAATCAAAATGCACAAGGTAAGAAAAAATATGAAAATGTACCGTTTTTATCAATGAAATCCAAACATAGAGCAATTAACAACAAAAAAGTGCACTCAACAAAGAGATAAGGCTGAGTATAAACAAAAACATTGTTTAATTATTTGTTTACACAACATTGCGGTAAAGAGACCACAGCAGCAACAGTTAAACGGTTTATTTATTTAAATCTTTAGACAAGTCCCCTTTAAACTTTCCACAGCTGAGTTTTGTATTCGTTGTGCTTTATTTCTTTAGCTGGTGTCGATCATATTTCTTTTAAGCTAGAGAAATAAAATAATTATAAAATAATGAGCAAAAATTTGTGTATATGCCTAGAATATATTTGTTGTATTTATCCCAGAAATGGTTATACATTATTGTCATCATCTATTTCAGGACGTGATACTAGTCCTATACCACCACCAAGAGGCATTAATTCAGTACACGGTTCAACTTCCTCGTTGGCTTCAAATGGAAATACAACTACAGGAACAGCAAGGAGTGAATTTTATATACCAACTCAAGCAATAACACATCAACATCAAACAACACAACGTAATAATCAATACGAGAAAAACCATAATCAGCATCACAATAATCTCCATAGTGCCAACAAACTACCTACTAACACAGTATTCAATAATAACCTTAACGATTTTCAGAACCACAACAGTTCATTCAATTTTACCGAAATTCATGAACAATTCCGTCAACTTGTCATGAAAGATATTTTAGAGTATCAAGCTCAACGTGAAATTAAAGCCCAGCCTTTAATTCAATTGTGATTTTAATAAAAAAAAATATTAAAAAAAACGAGAAGTTTTTGAAATGCTTACCGCATACATACATATAAATTGTCTCTGTCATGATGTCTCTGTTATCTTTTGCAATTTAATATTTTTTTTACTAAGCGCTAATTTAACGTTTCTTGTCCTCTTTTTTTATAATTTATTATTTTTGTTTAATTATAAATGAATTTTATTTGTTTTAAGTCAAAATTAAAATATTATGCTACACATACACAAGATTCTATGTAGACACCCAAATGTAGTTAACAACTAAAATCTTTTTTTAAAAGATTTGAAACAATTCAAAATAAAACAACAATGTGTTACTAAAAATTTTAATAAAAATTCAACAACAAAATAAATATTTGTACTGTGTGTTATTATAAGGTTTTGTATGTTATCGAGCACTTACCGCAAAAAAGCTTAAGCGACATAATTTTCAATTTTCGTTTTATTTTAAATAAATGCCTTTTTTGGCAACACTTGCATCATCTCCTAAAATATCATGGTCACATTAGGTACAGTTACGATCTTATAACAAAAACAATTGTATCTTAAGCGACAACCTTCATACTAAATTTTTATAAAATAAAATAAAAAAAACATGTAAAATTTTGTTTTTGTCACATAAGCTTTTTTGCGGTAATGACTCGTCATGATGACTTTAAAGTTTCACTTCAATTAAAAATAAAGATTTGATTAATTGCACAGGTATACATTTTAACACTTGTTGAGAATTTTTTTTACTGTTCCAACCGATTCTTGTGTTTTTCGCTGTATACTTCTTTTTCAGCCGCCATCCAAGTCTGGTACAATCAAAATTATTTATATCTTGTTTGAAATGCTTCTTAATCATGCATCGAAAAGTGAAGACTAATTGATTGGCTTTGATGGGATAAAAATGCCTGAATTAAAGTGGATCAAAGCTAAGATTTTATGAATATTTTAAGGGTTTTCAGCAACTATTGTCATTTTGGATGATGTTTTGTGCCACAATAATTAAAACAACTAAGAAATAATGGACCGTAATCGGGTAATCGGTAAAATCATATAATAAAGTTCATAATATAACGATACCTACAACGCAAAAGGGCCTAGCTGATCAATTATCAATAAAAAAAGTTATCAATTACCGTATTCACAAAAACTCTTGTATCGTTGTATCAATTGTATGTTGTATTAAAATACATACATAGTTCAGCAGTATTGGTTTTTATACAACATACAATAGATACAGGCAACGATACAAGGAGTTTTGTGAATACGGCAAATATATTTTAATTAATTTCATGTTGTAAAATTTCTTTCTTTATTAAAACAATTTAATGAAAAGTAATTTTGATAAACTTTTGCTTGATTAAATTATAAAAATATAGGTATAAAATATTTATTTAAAAAAAAGTGCATTTTCGACGTAAAATTTTCTTTATTTTCAAAAAAGCTAAACATGAGCCGTGCGCCATTAAATTCACGAAGTCGAATCGATGACTGATTGCACTATGCAACAAGCAAAAATTCCCTGAATAACCACTATATTTTTTTGATTCGTGCTGGTCAGTCCCCTAACTGCAAAAATTCTATGGTAAGGTTTTGTTTAAATGTTTTCTAAAATTTGATATTTTTGAAGAGGTTGCTCCATACCTCGTGTCGTAACTTTGGAATGAGGTTCTCGATTTTGTTTCCAATCTGTACAAAAATTTTTAATTACGCCGAATATAAGTCTTTCTAGTAAATTTTTTTTATTTTGTTGTTAGTTTTGGAGTTATTGAAGAACAAGTGGAAATTTTTTTAGCTAAATTATAAAATTTTTGAATTCAAACAATTTTTATAAAAAAATTAAATCAACATACCTACATATATGTATGTATGAGGCTATCTGTGCAGAATTTATGTAACCCACAAATGATTTTGGTTACGATTCTGGTGTAGGATATGTTCTTTACAGTGCAATAGTCGAGTAAGGCAATTGTTTGTATCCAAAACAGATGGCGCTAGAAACATAGTTTTGCACGGGCCGTTACAAACAAGTACTATAGTGCAAGAGTAGTGTTAACTCCTCATTATCTCATAAAAAGTAGTCTGGGATTACACCACTTCTGCGCTGATAGCCTCATATATACTTACCAGATTTGGTACTTAATCGTAAAGTTGCATCTATTAGAAATAAAATAAATGGGTTTTCATGAAAATCCATGATAAATTCCTGTTTTATTCACGATAAACTGACAGTACCTAGTTTTAATATTTTTTATCGCAAATTTGTGTAGAGCAAAAAATTTTGTTATTTTTAACGGTTTACGCTATTTATAACACAATTCTTCTTTAATACATACTTTAGTTTTTTGAGTTTTTCAATAAGCTGCATACAACAGAAATAAAATAAATATTGTTTCATGAAAATCTATGGATAAATTCATGTGTTATTCCCGATAAACAGATTTGGAAGTAAAAACTATTTAACTAAATTTATTTTGCTTTAAAAACGCTTAATTGTAACAGTTTCATTAAAATGTTATACGCTTCTTAACACTATTTATTAATTCGGGTTATACAACCATGTTATGTAGTGAACACATAATACAACACTGTACAACAACTATTGTTATTCTTCGTCATTTTGACGATTTTTTTTAAAAAAATACAGTAAAATGACGATTGATGATTTTTAACTAAAAGTAATAATATAAATATTCTTTATATTCTTTATTTATTCTAAAGTTAACAGATATCCACTTTATATTTTTCTTCTGTGTAAACTTGATATAATTTATTATTTTTTTTTATTATATTTTGGAGAAATTTTTATTATTTTATTGCTTATGCATGTGTATACATGTATTTATATTTAATCTTCTGAATCGTTCGTTTTGGGATTTTTCATAGCTGGAACTCTTACATTTTAATTAGGCTATCTAGCTCTTTTGTAATTATATTTTAACTTTAATATATTTGAATTTTTATATACATATACATACATACTTTCATATATAAATTTTATTTACAATTGTTAGTAGAAATTTGTAACCGATTATGGCCTTTAAAGGCTAGGTTATATGTAATGTGAAAATAAATAAATAAAAAAAAAATAAAAATATTATTCGAATGTGTATTCTAAAGCGGCCCATACACTTGCAATATTATTGTACATAATATTCTTCTTATTATTTCCATTTTGTCCTATATTATGCAATAAGTCGCACAATGATTTCATTCATGCAATAAAAAGGTGAACATAATCTATAGGAACAACATAAACAGCGCTGTACAATGTTGCCAACAGACATCACTTTATTTTCGTTGTGCAATAAGAATCAAAAGTCTTTTGATTGTCGCCAATATATTGTGCCACCTTCGAATATCATATACACATTGGCGATATAATTGTACATTACATAAAATTGAACAATTTTATTGCAAGTGTATGAGCCGCTTAAGTCAAATTACAATCCTCAAAAGCTTTTATACCGTGTTCAGATATACCTTTTTTTATTGAGTCAATATTCGGTTAATTGACATAATTATCTTTCTGTTCACATATACACAATTTAGCTTACTCAATTTATATTACTACTACATACAACATTCAACGTAAACAAAAATGTACATGTATAAGAAAAATGTAAACAAGTTTTGACATCTTTAAGGAATAAACATCTGGCTTTTGCGGCATTGTTTTATTGTAATTTCAGTTTCCAAATGTCAAAACACTGTTTAGTTAGTTGTGTTTTGCTTAATAAACACACTTGTTACAGTGTCGCATTTTAATTTTACTCAATATTTATAACAATTTCGTATTAATTGAGCAATAACTAAATTGCAATTTTATATGGATAATTGAGTTCAATAATGTCGTTTATTGCGTATAACTCAATTAAGGTGCATATCTGAACACGGTATTATAATTTGAAAACTTCAATATTTTCCAGGAATATTTTGCATGCACTATCAGAATTTTTGTTTGTATATTTCTGTTACGAGATTTACTTAAGCTATCCTTTGGCTAGCAATGAAGTAAATTGTAAAGAAAATTTATACAACTATTAGATACCAGCAGAATGTAATGCATTTTCCGGCCCGCTACGGCCTTCGTCATCATTCTTTTTATCTTATAACTGGATAGTGCCTATTGGAAATTTTATGTATTTAATTTAATTATTTTAATCTGGCAATAATATAACATAACAAAAGTATACAAAACAAAAATTCTGATAGTGCATACAAAATATTCCTGGAAATTATTGAAGGAATAAGACTATTAAAGTATAAAAGCTTTTCAGAATTGTAGTTTGACTTAGGATACACAATCGAATAATATGAAAATTTATATAATAAATGTTACTCAACATGAGAAATAAATTCCCAGATTCTATTTGTTAAAGCAATAATGTTATGACGATTTTCTGGCATCAATAAAACACTTACAAGAAATATTTACAATTATATTGGGAGCAGTCCAAAACGTAAAAATCAATTTTTCGAAATACAAAAATGTTTTTATGTATATTAAACAAAAAAAAAAAAAAAAAATTCCTACCCCATCACAAACCAGGTGGATTTTATTAGAAGTATTAGTAATTCAAATTCTACATTTATATAAATGCCATCGGTACTGCAAAAAATACAAAATTACAAAATTGGTTAAATTCGCTTTCCGTTTTTATGATTTCGATTTGTGTCGCTACATTCGATTGCATTTTTCGATGAATTCATAATCACAGGTGAAGAATTTTTCTATTTGCGTGTAAAAAGGCGAATTTCCATTTAATTCTGTTAGGTAAGTTATTTCAAGTATAGTTGCGTGTTAGGAAGTAAGAAGTTAGTTCTTAATAAGAAGCTGTGTAGAAAAATTAGTGCAAAGAGAAGAAAATTTATTAGTTGTGAACTAAAATTGGACGTAATAAAACGTTTCAAGTCGGGTAAAAAGACTGTTGATATTGACAGAATCCTTGGTTTAGCACCTTCAACAGTAAAAACAATTTGAAATAGTGAAAACGCTAAAAATTAATAATTTAAAGATAGCTCGAGGTAATAGCAAATGAGATTTCATTTTTATTTAATGTTTTTGCGAATATGGATAAATAAAATAAATAAATTTTTGTTATGTATTTATGAAAATAAATTTATTCTTATGTATTTCTTTTAAATGATAAATATATTTCAGCTCACTTGCTGAAATAAATAGAATAAAACTTAACCATGTCACTTTCTTCATAATATATAGAATTTCTTGCTAAAAATTTATATTTTTGAACCAACCAATGCCATAAATTGTCTCTAATTTTGAAAATTTAAATATTTGACGATTTTGTTAAATTTTCGTGGCGATTTTGACGAATTTAGTTAAAACTTTTTACGATTTTTCAGGAAAAAAGTCTAGCAACATTATACACAACAACTCTGTTCAGTTGCCGCGATTCAAGGAAAAAGAGTGGTGCGTTTGTTTGAGTCTTTTTCAGTTCTTTGAATTTTTGCAATTATTATTTTTTTGTAAACAAAATTACGACTACATTTTCCTAAATCAAACGTAAGTTTTAATAAGTTAATTTAATAATTTTTAAATATGTGTAAGTAAAAAGTATTTTTCTAGCTAATGAAAAGTGCAGAATAATTTTTATTTGGTGCGGCGTCAGTAAAAGTGACGCCAACGTTTTTATTTCAAGAAACGCAGCTTGCAGAGGCTTCTTTTTCTTATGCTTTTTTGTTTATTATTTGTTTTATTTTTATATTAATTAACAAAGTTATTTTCACTAAAATAATTATTCTGCTGATTCCTTATTTAAGTTAATATTTGTGTGAAAATTTTTGTTAATTATATTATAAGTTTTGAAAGTATCTTTGCTGTGTCCTTCATTTTGTTTTTCTTGTAAAACCACTTGCACCGTTTGCCCCCCAATTTCCCGGCAACTGTGTTATCTACAAACTTTTGGCCAAATGCTTAGTAATAAAATCAGATATAAACATTTTTTATACACATTCATTAAAGTATATATTTACTTAGATTATTTTCTGCATGTTGTTATGCTTTTTGTTGAACTGAACCAACGAACGAACGAAGACCCAAGTTTGAATGTGCAAACACATTCAACTTTTTCTTGTCGCTTTTTTTGACCCCAGTCAAAGTTGTAGTTGTTATTGTGTCTATAGCCGAACAATGTCTCAAGCGTTATAATAATGAAGATGATGGTAAACTTTATAGCGTATATAGCGCGAAAAATAAAATGTTTACACAGGGGACAGGAAGGTACCTTAACCAACCAGGCATAACTAACAATAACAAGCATAACATCGTCAGTATTTGATGACAAAAAGAAAAAACTACAAAGCACACAGTAATTTTTTTTATTCGTTTCTTTGTAGCTTTTTTTCTAACGTTCTGAAAAATGTCGGCCAAACGTAAATCTGGTGGAAATGGTAATGGTCCCAATAAAAGGCGTCCCAAAAAGAAGGAATCCGACTATGAGGACGATGTCAGTGAAGAGAGCGAGGATGATGGTGCCGCACAATCTTCTTCAAATCAAGTGGAAGTTTTAATACCCAATGACGATTTGGATCCACCTTCCAAGTTGCCTGATGATTTGTTGGCCACTATGGAAAAGAATCCCGGAAAGTTGTTAATTGCGGGCATGGTAACTTGGGATTTGACGGGCAAACGTGACCGTAAAAATGTTGTTAAAGTTCGACCAAATTTGTACAGTTTTCATCGTTTCACTGATGAGAAGGTAAGTAAAAGATCGTTAATAATTTCTTTTCAATTTTGTTTTATAATGTAGGCTATTCAGCTTATTTGGACTAGGGAATGGGTAAAAATATTCAAAAATAGATTTTAGATTTTTTATAAATATGTAGCACCCTAAAATCGATGTTAATTAACATCGTTTTAAATAAATTCGATTTGAGGATTTTGTAAATATGATTTTTTTTTCAATTTTCCAAAGGCCACTAGTTTGGTATGAAAACGTTAAGGATCGTTCTGTTCATTATCTATTGATGTCCTTAATTTCGTAACAACAAATGCACCTATCATATAGTTTGGAAGTATACCAAGGGCATTAAAAAGTGAATACGTTAAACTACAACTGAAATCGAAATCGATTTACCATTCCCTAATAATCTTTGAATTCACATCCCTGGATTGCATTCAATAAGCTTTAATTTAATATTTGCCAAAGCAATCCCAGTTTATTCGCTCAAGGTTAAGGTGAGAGAAATATTGACAAGAAGCTAAATGTCTAATTAGTTTTACAACGTACTGACTGTTTTTAGAACGAGAGCGCAAATGTGGCTCGTTTAACTAACAAAAACAAATTTTGAAATTTTTTCGAAACACTTTTGCACTCGCATTGCGCTCGCAAGCAGGCTGTTATTTTCATTGCTCGCCATTAAGGCAGTGAATATCTAATTTGTACTCTGTTGAGAAAATTTTAAAAATTCTAGAGAAATCTAACAATTGCCTAGGTGATAACAATTCTTCCTACTTAGTTCTAATTCAGATTTTGTAATCTTATGTTCAAATTCTGCATATCGGCCATGTTCTGACAATCAAACGTTTTAAAATCGCAAAACGCCAGATTAATTTTATGGTGATCTGAAACTCGCGTGTTTTGCTTGCGATCTGCCATAGTTTTTTTTTTAATATTCTTGTTCCCTTGTGCAAACTTTTGCAATATGAATTTACCAAACTTCTTGCGATTGCGACTTACAGAACACGCCAGAATTTGTGTTGAATCAACGGGTTGTGGTTGATTGCAGAAGATCTAAAATTACTCGGTAAGCGCTAAAGTAATAAAAAGTCAGAAAATCTGGAAAGACAAGAACCGAATTAAATAGAAGAACATAACAGAAAGTGTCTAGGGTAATAAATTTAAAATTAACATACATACATACATGACAGTGACTTTGATTTATAAGATGCGATAAGGGCCAACAATTATCAAATGTAGGGGCAGGGTTGTCTGTCTCGAATTGAAAAATTTCTATTTTTAATATATTTGCGAAAATTTTTTAATTAAGCTAAGGTGTAAACACACAAATATTTAGATATATGCGACTTCGTTGGGCATGAATGTGGGAGTATAAATTAATTTAAACTGCTCAAGTATTTGGCACGTAGATGGTAAACTATAAAGTGAGAAACCAACGAAGAAATGAACAAATTCAGTATAAAAATATCCTAGATATACATATATTTTTTTTTAATCATAATTCGTTTTTATGAAATATCGTTTTAAACCATTATGCAAGGCGAATTTATGTAAGACCGATTGTACCCAAATACATTTGTTGTCGATGGGTATATTATTTTCAGAAATAAAATGCCAACAACTCAATACAAGCTGTAAGTATTCGTATGCAGCACAAAAAGCTACTTTTAAGAAATTAATTTAGAAACTGGCGTTTGCGGCACAAAACAACAAGCCTTATTGTGGTTGTCGTTTTCGTAAACAAACGTGTCGTTTTTTGTAGTAGATTAAAGAACACATGGTGTGTATTACTTTAATCTATTACACAGTCGTATACGACAACGACAACCACAATAAGGCCGAATAATTTTCACTTTCAATTAAATACTAACAATGTACGTCAAAATTCAAAAAATTCTATCCGGTATATTTTTAGAAAACTTCATGTAAACCTTCATTGTAGTTGTTCTCACTACGACTTTTTGTGGCATATGCGCCAAATCAATAATGAGCTGAGGCTTAGTCAATTTAAGCATGAGTTTTAAAATTTTTTTTATTAAATTGTCAAGAAAAACTAACAATTATTGAACGTGTAATTTATATTTGGGCTGCAGGTAAAATGCATTTTCTAAAAAAGCGGAATGCATTAATATCAGGCATCAATATTGGCTTAAGAACACAAATTTGGTTTTAAATTGTATAATGGCTAAACTAATGACTCTGGCTAAATCAGCGGATTAGTAATTGTTTTTATGGAAGAAAAGCTGTATGTTAATTCTTTTTTTTATAGTTGTTCAGTAATAAAAGAGTGCCATAATATGCTTAAGTTGGCTTAAGCAACTGCGCATGCAAGTAAATCAGGGATGCTACTCTCTATTACGATGCGAAAACAATTTCGATGCGAAAGCTAAATGCCAACTTGGTACTCTCTATCACTTTCCCAAAATGTTTTGAAAATGGATCAATACTGGCAACAAAAATTAAAGATGGCGCGGATTGACAGTAATGAAATGCTAAAATATGTTAAAATATTTGAAATTGGAAAGTTTAAATAAAATTAATAGTGATGATTTGGGAAAAGAAAAAAATTAATAGATGCGAAATGCGCAAACGCATTAAAGATTACCAATCGCTAGATTTGCTACCATTTTCTATCGCATCGCAATTGGGAGTAGTCCTCCAGATGTTTTGTTTTTCGAATAAAGCTAACAATCATCAAAATTCAAATTGGGCGCTAATGGGTTAAACTATATTGAACTTAAGGAAGCTTTTTGTTAAGTTTTATGGAAATATCATTTGTTTAAGCACAGTGCAAAACTGATCTCACTTTATATACGGAATCAAATGTTTTTTGATATCGTTTTTGTTTTTTTAAATGTATTTAAAAAGGTTTTGGTTAACTTTTGACAGAAGCTGAAGCAGGCTTATGCATATAAATTGTGTTTTTAATTGTTAACCTGAAAATAACCTTTATAATTACATACATACATATATGGGCATTTCCAGCGAAAAGTCTACTTTTTGTCACGCAACGCCAGAAGTATTTTAAATTGTTTCTCAAAAAATTTTATATGTATCGTTTACTTTTTTATATTTTGGTGTAAAGCGCAACAAGCTCTACATTAAGTAACAAAAGGGATAACGATTGAACAACATGGTCCGAAAATACAACCTTATTTGCAATCTGGCGTTACATTAAAAAAAGTAGACTTTTAGCTGAAAATTCCCATATTTACCTTAAAACGAGCAAAGATTTTTAAATTTGATAGCTTGAAAAATAAATCTATATAAGTTCTAAGTTTACTAAAAAAGGTTTTGTACAAAACTTCTTGCTCAATTCGCAGTGTTTTTCAGTTTTGTAATGCAATCAAAACCCACTTCCGTTTTTTTAACGTCACGCCAGGGCAGATTTTTGCTTATATCTGCAAATCCTTAGAGTCGATTACTGTAATTTTTTTTCTGAATGTAGAGCTACTTCATTACTTTGTATATATAAAAACCCTTTTTACAAATTTGACTTCGTCATTTATTTTTTTTTCATTTTGGGCTACAAATATCACGACACGTCAACATGGAAATGCCCATATCCTCAAATACTGTAAAATATTCAACAAAATTTGTTTAAATAAAAACCAAATGAAAAAACAAGTCGAAGTTGCCGAATATTATATAACATTTGACGCAAACTTGATAAGGCAATTGCTTTCGATTTGACCAATTTTCTATGTTAAATATTAATTTTATATACGAAGTATTTTACTAAACTTAAAGTGTAAAAAATTAGAAAAATCGGTCCACGGGTTCAAAGATTATGATCACATTTCTTAGAATCACATTTATAATTGAATTGCGCGTAAAAAAGCGAAATGAATTGATCTAAAAAACTGAAAGATACGTATATTTTATTTTAAGCTATATTTTCATAATTTGGTCAGTTTGATCATGGGCGAAGAATCGTGTCGTACAGTGTAAAATATTATATTACACAAATTAATTTTATTAAAGAATAAAATGTATGCCTATTTTTCCTTAAACATAGTATTATTTTATTTTTTAAGATCTTTGGGGATTTTTGGGTATTGATGTTTCCAAAGTAACGGTCGTTACCGATTTTCGGAGATTTTTTAAATAAAATTCAAACCTACCCAAATATGGCTCGATGATTGCTCCATTTTGGGCTTACGAAATTTCAAGCAACGGCAGCAAACGAAAGAATTCATAAAAAATGTAATTTCAATACTTTTTTTGACCATTAAAAAAGTAACGGTCGTTACTTTATAAATGTCGGACACAAACATCATGGAGTGTAAAATTTTGCACAGGATATGTCAAGTAAAATATCTGATTAAATTCTTTGAAATATTTTGTTTAAGGAATGGATTTAATTTCAAACCAAAGAAATAAGTCGCTACGTTTTAAAAATTAACAGTTTTTTGTGTTTGAATTCATTTATTATGGGTTGTTAGTATAAAGAAAATTAAAGTTTATCTGTAGGAAAATGACAGATACATTTATTTTGTATATTAGCGGATAAAATTCAAAATAATAATTTAATTTTTGAGCTATAAGGGGTAATTTTCTTTGGAAACATCCGGATAAGAAAAAAGCTATTTTGGGCACGAAAAATTGTAAATTAGGGATAGGGAATAAAATACAACTATGAACCCTGCTTTCTACCAGTGTATCCTCGATCTTATCGTCTTATCACGATTATCAGATTTGACGATTTACAGTAATTTTGACCATTATTGTGTTAAAAATGGACTTTTGACGATTTACACCCTAAATTTAAAGATATAAATGACAAATTTTTTCAAATTTACTAAAGTTTTAAACAAAATTTCACGTTTTGCAATTGTTTGCTTAATATTGAAGATTCAACCAGTTTTCCTCGCAACTATGCTTCTTATATTAATGTCCGCATAATGTTATCTTTGAGGGATTATTTCTATAAGGAATGTAACGAATACCTTTACTCGTATATCTGCGATAGTTTGCTGTCGATTCGACTATACTTTTTATATTTTTTTCGAGTATTTTTGAACAAACAATTTAATTTTCTATGCTGAAAAAGCAGAGCATTAAACCATAACAGAATAATGAAATTGTTTCATATTAAGTGCCAACAGACGCAACTGCACAAAAATTTAAATGGAGTTTTTAATTGCCATTTTTTAGCTGAAAAAGTATTTTAATTTCCTCCAAATCCAAAACTCAAATACAAGTCCTTAATTAGCAACTGCAATTTTATTGCATAGTTAGTTCAATTGCACCGTTTACAATATCCAGAAGTATTAACATTTTTTTTTCCAAAATCTACCTCTGTGTGTGTCTTACGATATGCATATATTTGACATTATTAAATATATTGACATTTTGTTAATTAGAAAACATAGGTCCATACAATTTTAATTTCAATCATATTTTTTTTCAAAATGTCGTTTACGGTCTTTTCGAAAAAAGGGGTCGATTTGTATAATGAGTTTAGTTTGTATATACTGTATAAAATTAAAAAATGTGTAAAAAAATAATAAAGTAGCAAAAAAAAAACACAAGTTTTTAACGAAAATTTATTTTAAAATCTTAGTATCGTTATGTGGCCAGTGGATGTGCTGCAGCTCATACTATTCTCGTAAATATGGATGGTAAAGCAATGGCCTTTGGTCGCAACCCTTCTGGACAATTAGGCCTGGCCGACACCAAATTGTGTGAAAAACCCACATTGATACCAGCATTGGAAAAATTCAATATTGTACAAGCAGCTGTTGGGCGTCATCATTCGCTTTTCCTTACAGATACCGGCACGGTGTATGCATGCGGTGACAACAAGTCTGGTCAGTGTGGCATTGGTAATACTATACCGACCGTGACAACACCAACACTAATAAATTATCGTGGTCCACCCATTGTTCGTGTGGGATGTGGTGCAGAGTTCTCTGTCATTTTGGATATAAAGGGAAGTTTACATACTTTCGGTTTGCCCGAATACGGTCAATTGGGTCATAATACAGATGCCAAATATTTCGTAAATGCCAATAAACTATCATTCCATTTCGAGACGTCACCGAAAAAAATTGTGCTCTATATAGAAAAAAGTAAAGAGGGACATGTAACACCGGTGGATAGTGTACAAATTGTGGATTTTGCATGTGGCAATAATCATACAGTAAGTGGAATAATTAAAAAAACAAGACTCAACTAAATTGTGTTTTGTATTTGATGTTTTCAGGTGGCTATAGATTCAAAGAAACGTGCCTATAGCTGGGGCTTTGGTGGTTTCGGTCGTTTGGGTCATGCTGAGCCTAAAGATGAGATGGTACCGCGTCTCATTAAGTTCTTTGACATTGGCGGGCGTGGAGGTCGCACTGTTTATTGTGGCGCTACTTATAGTTTGGTGGTAAATGAATTGGGCGTACTCTTCCTATTTGGACAAAATAAAAAGACTGGTGAAGCTAATATGTATCCAAAGCCTGTACAAGATTTATCAGGTTGGAATATAACCGACATTGGCTGTGGCAACACTTCGATTATAATCTCAGCAGATGATACTCTAATTGCATGGGGTGCTTCGCCCACCTATGGTGAATTGGGTTTGGGTGAGTTCCAAAAGTCTTCCACAGTTCCAAAGGAAGTACCAAAAATGGATAGCATGAAAATACCTCAAGTAGCCATGGGCTACTCACACGCCGTCCTATTGGTCGACATAGAAAATGAAGCCACACAAGGAAAATACGACAAATTACCCGAATATACCATTGATGATTAGAAATAAGAAACGTAAGTTGCATTGCGTTACGGTATCATCGGTACATAATAGTAGTTTTAGACAAAAAAAAAAAAAAATAAAATACAAACACAACAGACAGCAGGCAACAATTGTTTTTCCCTTTTTTGTTTAATTGAAAGTTAAAACAATCAAAGTAAATAAGATTAATTGAATAACAATAATTAATATGAATAACAATAAACCTCTTTTTGTATTGCATTTAAAACGATTGCTTAAAAAAAACACTTCTCATGTTAAACAAACTTTAATTTCTTTTTTGTCAATCTATTTTTTAAAAGTATTTCACTTATCCTTTCCCTTTTTTGTGGTCCTTATGAATGCTGGTTCTGTTAAGTTGTCTGTTCTTTTAATTTATCGGTAAACTGTGCGATGCCAAAAGCATTTTTCCCAATTATTTTTTAAATAACTTAAATTATTGTACTTTTAAGCATACACACGACTTTTATAATAAAATATCGCTCCCCCACTTAATTTTGTATGTTTAAGTGTCAGAACTATCCTATTTATTTTTTTGTTTATCTCAGTATTTGCGTTGCGTTTCAAACAAAAAAAAAAAAAAAACAATTTACATATATTTACATTGTCATATTTTATTTAAATTTTTTATAAATGATCCCATTTTACTCACAACATCAAATATTAATATTAAAAAACAGATAGATTTATAATAAACTGTTAGAAATTAACTACAAAATAAAGATTAAAAACTTTTTCTCAAAATACATTTTTGTAAGGTTGGAATTAATCTGCAGAAGTAAGTCATAAGTTGGGAGTACAAATAAGTCTGGGTTGTTTGAAAAAAAAAATCAGCCTTATTCAGCCTTATTTCGGTTCTCGATGTCGGTAACACCGTAAGTCGAATTTTGTAGTAGATTAAAGAACTTTAATTTAATTTACTTTAATCTAATACTGAGTCGTTTTCGACATCGAGAACCGAAATAAGGCTGAATGTCGAAAAACTGATTCAAGTATACCATACTGATTCTTATGGCCGATTTTACCAATTTATTTAATTCGATTTTCATGCCAAATAAAAATAAAATTATATAAAAAACTATATTTAAATCTGCATTAATATTTAAATAGAATTGTTGAAATTGGCCATTACACAGTACAACACAAAGAATTTTGTGGATATCTCTAGCAAATTTTTGAAATTTAAACCTTTACTTAACTGAATAAAAGCGAAACGCGTTCATCGATTTTTATGATTTAAGTCTCATTTTGTTCATAGGTTATGCGACTTTACGTGGAAGTAATTGGACTTGACACTTTTTTACCGTTTTGGATTTTTTATGAATTAAAAATAAAAAATTAAATTTTTTGGGCAAAAAATATTTTTTTTCTTCATACATTTATTTATACATAACTGCGAAACTGTTGCTTATGTAGCAAAACGTTGTATGAACAGATTAAAGGAATTGTAATTCTTCAAAAGAGCCTAAAACGTGATAAATTCCCCTATACAATACTTACTAACTTCAAATTAATTTTTAAATTATTATTTGATGTACCATGACCAAACTAATGATGCAGAAGTTCTTCTTTTTGGGTATACTTTCATAACCAATTATCAGAATTGAGTCACGAATCAATCACCTGAAAAATGTTGTACTGTGTTATGAACTAGTCTGCGATAAAACATTGTTCTGATTTTTATTTTATAAGTACAAGTAATAAGTACAAGGTATGTTCATTAGAGAGAGTCTTCATTATTTGGCCATGTAATGTCAAAATAGTTTATAAATTTCTAATGACTATACCTTGTACTTATTCTATCATAATTTTTTGATTTTTATTTTTTTTTAAAGTAACAGTTATTTTTTGATTATTATGTTTTTGAGCAAAAATAAAAGTTATTCTCTAAAGAAATGTACGTGTTGAAATAATTGAGTTGGCTTTAAATATTTATTTTAATGTGCGTCGGAAATCCTAATGGTCACAAATTAAAATAAATATTTAAAGTCAACTAAATTATTTAACGCATACATTTCTTTGGAGAATAACTTTTATATTTGCTCGTAAAATTAAAAATCTAAAAATTACTGTTATTTTCGTTCAAAAGAAAACAATTGTTATTTTTAATCGAAAAAATAAAAAAATTATCTTTATTCTTGCTCGAAAAATATAATTTACGGTCCCTGGTTTTAATCCTAGAGAAACTGGGCTTGCCTGGCAGTGATGCAAAATGTGGCACAATTGAGCCATTTGTGTTTGATGGCTCTGTGGTGCTCTCTAATCTCTCAGCCAGGCCATTCCCATTACAAACCCCGTCAGAGTCTCGAGCCCACAGCTTGATACATCTCCTAATTCGCCTAATGATAATGTGACACAGAATGTGCTCAAATGTATCAAACACCTATGGCTCATCACACAACCTGCAAATATCCGACATCCTGCCTATCATACAGTGACCCTTGATAATTCCTAATCACCGGCCACACTGCACGCGATACCCTGGAGTCCATTCTGTTCCCCAGGACCGATTAGTCCCGCTCAGAACCCATTCTTTAGTCCATCCAAAATAGACGCGCATTGAATAGCTGACCGCCACCAAACAGTCAGGGTCCTCCATTTCCGAGCCCAATCTCGCTAACTCATCAGCCATCTATCCTAGGTAAATTTCTTTTAAAATACGGTGGTATATAAAACTATCGGTCAAAAAGTGGCTGAGTTATGATCAAAAAACTGAAACCATAAAAATTACTCTGGTTGTCTGTCCATGTAACCTTGTGCGCAAATGACAGGTCGCAATTTTGAAGATAATTTGATAAAATTTGATACGTACGCTTCAATTGTTATAACGGCGAAGCCAGTTTAAAATGGTGAAAATCGGTAAAAAAAAATTTTACATGGCCCTCATTCAAACTTCTTTCCGGAGAATACTGTTTGTGCCCATATCCCATATTATTCCAAGCGATCTTCAAGTCATTAGATAACTTAATCGAAAGAAAAAGAAGAAGAGCAGAGTATGTTTAAATTAGGTTTTTTTTTTGCTGTGAAACGTGTGAAATAGAAACAGTAAAAATAAACAATTTTGCAAACATTTTAGTTAAAAGTCAAATTGAGTGCTCAAAAAAGTAATAAATAAACAAATACAAATTAAATATTGTGAGAACAAAAATTAAATAAAGCATCAGCTAAGAAGAGAAAAATAAAAAGTGCCGGAACATAGGTAAATACGTAAGTAAGAGGCATTAGTGGTCAAATATATTAGTGTGAAGAATACTGCAGAGGTTAAGAGACAATTGTAATCCATTCGAGATGACTGATAAATTGTGAGACTTTTGTTTGAAATACATATGCATTAGGGTGATCGATCGAATAGTATTCGACCGGTTTTAACCGGTTATTTTAGTTTTGCACAAGTCGAATATTTTAAAATTTCAATTTTTCGAATATCGAATAAACCGGTTATTTTAGTAAAATTACCCGGTTATTTTAGTAATGTGTAATTTATATACGTTTTCCATACTTTTGTTATAAACGTACCCATAATTTAAGTATTTTTCTTATTGAATATTTGGCAAACTTAAACTTTTTATAAAAAATGTCAAAACAAAATGAAACAAAAGTCAAAAAAACATTATGAGCTATGTAAATACAAATCGCTTATATAACCGTGTGTTCTTGTAACAAAAACCAAAAACAATTTAAAGTACTACAAAAAAAGTGCAGCTTAAAAAGTAATTAGCAATTTGACAGTATTATAAATACTACATATAGCTTTACAAAGATGTCATCTCTGGTGATATTTCTGACTGACTTAAAAAAAAATTGTGCTTAATCGGCCCTAAAATGATAAGTTGCAATGGTTCTTTAACGACACGATTTTTTAATCATTTTTAATTAGTCTACAAGATTGACATAAATATACGCCAAGTAAAACTTGACCCTGTTTCAAGTAGTTTTTAAGAGACTGCAAATAATACTTTACTAAAATATGCTGACAATAATAAAAGAAAAACTCTTAAGTAGTTCAAGCATATCTTCATGCTTAATACAAGAACATACCGGCGGAATCAACGTTATGGGAAAATTCATCAGATTTATTTATTAAAACTCCAAGAACTTTAAAGAATATTGAAGGAGTCAAAAATGTCCTGGAATGGTTTAAATTGTGTAATCGACGAATTGAAAGATGCTTCATACAAAAAGCATGTGCTCAAACAAAAAAAAATTAAATATATAATCCTGGATAAGAGGTTTTGTTTGACACTTTTCAAAAATATGGCTGAAGTTTACTGCTTCATATAGACATGCTTAACGAGCATCAAATTAAAACTCATTTACAATAAATTTGGGGAAAAAAGTCAAATAATAAATTTATTAAATTCCTATATTTTTAAAACAAAAGTTTTTCAAAAATTCTAAAGCTATGTTCACACCTTTTTAATATTTGACTCCTAACGTAACCACTAGTTTTCTTAAAGAATTGTTTGCTTTTGCAAAACGTTTGGCTAGAGCAAACATTATTAAACGGTTTCTTAACTACATTATACATAAATACAATTATCATCTTAGACATAGAGTTTAGCAAATAAATAGAAATTGTTTAAAATAACATACTGGTCACGCTTTTTTTTTATTTTATCGTCAAATACTTGTGAACATCCTTTAAGTCATATCTATGTATTTTGTTGGTTCCTTACCATCGTGAATTGTTATGTTTTTATTCTAATTAACTTTTTATTACAAACACTAATTTGATTTTTGTATTTTTATGGATTCGAATTAAAACCGGTTAACCGGTTATTTTTAAAATGCTTAACCGAAAACCGGTTTTTTTAAAATAGCAACTATTCGGAATATTCGAAAACCGGTTATTGAAAAAAGTCGAATAATCGATCACCCTAATATGCATGTATGTATGTATACTTTCGTCTCAATAAAGACGCGTTTAAATATGTGTTAAACACTTTTGCTGCAGAAGCGCAGTCAACCATGTTAGCATCTTTATCAGCGCTTAACCGAGTTGTAGCTGCATTGAGATTTTTTGCTGATTGAAGCTACCAACACGGAGCGGGTGCTGATTAAAACGTTGGTATGGCTCAGTCCACATTCTCAAAGTCATTATCGTTTTTCATTGGCATAATGCAGGCAAAGCTGTGCTCGCAATTGATAAAATTTGACCAGACTGAGGAGGAAAAGAAGCAGACAAAACAAGATTTTTATACTAAGGCTAGCTTTCCTTTACAAAATAAATTTATTGTATTTTATACTTATGTACATGTTTTTAGTTTTATTCTTTTTTTTTTAAAAGTCAAACCAAAATCGAAAAAATCCGTCAGCACATAGACAACTTAGAAAAACGTAGCTAGGATCGTAGCGCAGAATACATACAATCGAAGAAACAAATCGAAATGAAACGAAACGTTACACAGAATGCCAAAGTCGCCAAACGGAGAAAATTTCGATTCAAATCGAAACGTAGAATAAGGGTGAATTTCTTTATTTCATCTAATAAACGTAAAGAAGTGAAATAATTATCCATATAAAAACTATAATTTGCATGCGGCAGTGAGTATTTCCTGTACTTTCTCCTTAATAAAGATCTCCATAAATCAAGTAGTCCGGACGTGTACAAATGGATCATGTTTATAGCCAAGGCTTATGGATTTTCGATAAATATGCTGTTTTGCTTCAAGTTTTCCATAATATGGAATCATAGACTCGTTAATGCTTAAGTTATTATCACTAGGGTAGCATTTCATCCATTTTTCATTGTATAAGTTCCACAAGAGACGAACTTTGGCAAATATGTCATGTGGGCCCTAAGAATGTTTTCAAAAAAATGTTTGAAAATATTGATAATTTATAAATTATAATAATATTGGCGATACACATAGAAATCGCTGGGAAAAGTCTACACAAAGCATTAGCAACTCTTAAAATTAAGAAGATGAAGGAAAAACCCGTAAGTTTTCCTGATTTGCTTTATTTCTCAAACATTACAATCATTTAAATTCATAAAGCTATTTGTAAAACACGTTTTAACTTTAAAACTGGTAAATAGAAGAGAAATACCACAATCAGTTCGGTATTTGCTGGTTAACCTTCGAAAAGAAAACAAATCTTACAGGGAAATTGCTAAAATAGTAAAATTAAGTCGCTCCACATTGCAAATTGTTGTCAAAAACCATTAAAGCACCAACAGTACCGAGAAAAGCCACGATCTGGAAGACCGAAGAAGCTTTTAAGACGCGATAGATATACTTCACTCCATCTGATCTGCTTATTATTTCAACCACAACTCTCATGTGTGGGCCGGTACTCCAAAGTCTATTTTGGAGCTTCTTGACCACGTGCAGGACAGGGCGAAGGTTTTCATAGGTATCCAATTCTATTGACTCCCTTGAGCACCGTCGCAATGTGGGTATTATTTACCTGTTTTATCGTTACTACAATGGGATGTGTTCTGACGAAATAAGGAATCGGGTTCCCGAAACCCGTACGTTTGTTTGAAATGCACTTTTTTACTCAAGAGCTCATCCTTTTGTGGTCGATTGGCTGGTGAATCGTACTAAGCATTACAGGAAGAATTCGTTTTTTGCGGCACTGTTCGTATGTGGAATAACCTTCCTGCTGAAGACTTCCCTCTCACTTACAACATGAATAAGTTCAAGTCGAATGTTCACAAACACTTCTCCCTCTATCCTCCCCCCATAACCATATTGCAATGCATTAGTAGGTAGGGGTCATCCCCTGAGTGATGGTCCTATAGTATTCTTCGTTTGCTATTTTATTTCTTTAATAAAATACGAAACAAAAAAACAATTTATGTATATATATAAAAATTTAATTTTTATTAAAAAAAAGTTAAGTTTAATTCTGAAGGAAAAAATTTGAATGAAAAAATTTATGAAAAAATTTGACAACAAAAATATTGTAAAAAAAATGATATATTGATTAATATAGTTTTTTTAAAATTAACAAGTACGTATCACCACACTACCCCTTTTCCAGCGAAAGCGAATGGAATTATTGGGTGTAAGTGATGTTAAAGAAAATTCAATGTCATTAAGGTTTTCATTCTCCATATAAGCTGGCTTTAACCGATCGATGGAAACAGTATCTTCATTGTTGTTGAAAAGTATTGAAAAATATTTTTCCTTTCTATCAATTACTTTAAAAGGACCCTTGTATTTTCCGGATAGTGGCGGATGAGTTGCATCATTTCTTACCCAAACATAATCGGATGTTAACAAATCCTTGTTAACAAATGTTTTTTGAAGACCATGATTCGAAGCTTTTTGAGGCCTGAAATTACCAACGATTTGTTTTAAATGTTGCAAAAAACAGTTATAGTTGTCCGTTTTCGACGATATTTGGAAAAATTCACCAGGTAGATGTATACATTCGCCATATAACATTTCTGCAGATGAAGCTTTCATGTCTTCTTTATACGAAGCTCGAATTCCAAGTAACACAGTAGGCAAAACTTTGGTCCACTGAACATTATTTTGACAAGCAATGGCAGCTTTTAAGGTACGATGAAAGCGTTCAATCATTCCATTGGCTTGAGGATGATATGATGTTGTATGTTGACACTTTGCTCCAATGAATTTACAAAAATCATGAAATAGTTTTGATGTAAACTGCCGTCCTCGATCACAAATAACCTTATTAGGACATCCAAATCTAGCAATCCAGCAATGGTAAAAAGCTTTGCATATAGATTCAGATGTGGTATCTTGTAATGGAATAGCTTCTGGCCATTTTGAAAAACGATCAATCATTGTGAAGATGTAATTATATCCTTCTGAGGGAGGTAAAGGACCAACAATGTCAATATGTATTTCAGAAAATCGATCTGAACTTAATTTAAACTGGCCATATGCAGACTTGGTGTGACGCGAAATTTTACATTTTTGACACCTTTGACAAAGTTTTGACCATTTGTTACAGTCCTTGTTCATAGCAGGCCAAACAAAACGATCAGCGACAAGTTTCTTTGAAGCTCGACTTCCGGGATGGGAAAGATTATGAAGTAAATCAAATGCTGATTTTCTAAATATTTTGGGTAGGTAAGGTCTTGCTTTACCTTGTGAAACATCACAGTATATTTTGATATTAGAGCCAGGAATTATCATTTGTTGTAGCTTAAGATTGGATTCAGAGGAAAAAAATTTTTGGAGTTCTCCGTCGGAGTTTTGGACTTCTGCCAATTTTACGTAATCAATTGTTCCGATTTCATCTATTCGAGATAGTGCATCTGCAACTATATTGCTCTCGCCAGCTATGTGCATAATTTTTGTAGTAAACTGTCCAATAAAATCCAAGTGACGATATTGCCGTGGTGAAGCTTTGTTGGGATTTTGGTTAAATGCAAACGTTAGGGGTTTGTGGTCGGTGTATAGGGAAAAATCTCGACCTTCAAGCATATATCGGAAATGTTTGATAGAAGCATAAGCAGCCAAAAGTTCACGATCGTAAGTGCTATATTTAACTTCAGCAGGGCTTAGCTTTTTTGAATAAAATGCTAGTGGTTGCCATTTTAAATTTACTTTTTGCTCAATAACAGCACCGATTGCGAAATCAGAAGCGTCTACTTTTAATGCGAGTTCAGCGTCTTCGATTGGATGCGCAAGAAGTGTGAAATTAGCCATAACTTCTTTACATTTTGAAAAAGCTTCTTCGGATTCTTTTGTCCAAACAACAGGCCGTTTATCTTTCTTTTTAGCCCCTTTCATATAAGCGTTCAGTGGAGCTTGAAAATGCGCAGCATTTGGTATAAATCGACGATAAAAATTTATCATGCAAACAAATCTTCGTAAGTCCATTATTGTTTTTGGTTTTTTATAATCCAAGATTGTTTGAACTTTTGCAGATGTAGGAGTACTGCCACATTTATTGATGTGGAATCCCAGAAAATCAATTTCAGAGGAACCAAATTCACACTTAGCTGGGTTGATAACAATTCCATATTCTCGAAATCGAGAAAATACAATTTTAAGATGCTCGATATGTTCTTCCTCAGTTTTTGAGGCAATTAGGATATCATCGATATATACAAACACAAATTGTAGGCCTCGTAGGATTTCATCCATTAAACGCTGAAAGCTTTGCGCAGAATTGCGAAGTCCGAAGGGCATTTGTAGGAATTCATAAAGACCAAATGGTGTAATTATAGCTGTTTTACAAACATCATCAGGATGCACCGAAATTTGGTGGTACGCACGAACTAAATCGAGTTTCGTATAAAATTTGCAATCATGGAGTGCAGCTGTGTAATTTGTGATGAATGGAATGGGATATCTGTCAGGGACTGTAATTTTGTTTAAAAATCTATAATCCCCACAAGGTCTCCAGTCGCCATTATTTTTTGAAGCCATGTGTAGTGGGTTGGACCAGTTGCTTTTGGAAGGACGAATTATGCCATGATCTAACATGAATTGGAATTCCCTTTTGGCAATTTTAAGTCGCTTTTTGTCTAAAGGTCTAGCTTTGGCACAGACTTGAGATCCAACGGTCTCAATTCTATGAAAAATCCCATGTTTCTTGCCTCCAAATGACATAGATACATTGTGAACTTCAGGGAATTCTTTCAAAAGTTTTTTATATTGTGACTGGTCTTTAGATATAGTAGAGATTCCAAGTGAAGGTTCATTAGTGAGACTTGCATTAGAAGATAAAAGCGTTGTTCCGTCAACTAGTCTTTTATTTTTTAAATCGGGTAATAAATTAAAATTGTTTAAGAAATCAGAACCAATAATACATTTGTTAACGTCAGCAATTATGAATAACCAAGAAAATGTTCTCCTTAGACCAAGTGATAGTTGTAACACAATAGTGCCAAATGTCTTGATTGGCGTGCCATTTGCAGCGAAAAGTGTATTAGTAGAAGAAAAACTGTTACCTTTAATTTGATGATCCTTTGGAATTACTGAAACATCAGCACCCGTGTCTATGAGAAATACTTTTTTTGATAGTGGATCTTGGATAAATAGGCGGCTTGAGCTTGTGTTATGTACATCGGTTGCCGCATTCTCCGATGCCGAAGTTAGTTTTTTGGATAAGAACACGGATTTATACATTTTGTTGCGTTGTTGCCAAACCTGTTATGGTACCAACAATAATCTGGATTGATTCCTCTTGACTTCGATTTTGATCTATGTCTTCGTGGTGTATTGCTTCGGCTTCGGGGTGGATTCAAATTTTTAAAACTTCTTTCTAAAGCATCTATTCTCGAGGAAATTGATGCTACATTATTAGTGTCTAAACTTGAAATTGTTGCTGGCTGCGTCATGTCCATTATTTTGTCTGCTTGAACTGCTAATTTGTTAACATCTTCCTGTTCACTTATCGCCAGAATAGCTCGGACATTTTCAGGCAATTGATCAAGAAAAATTGAACGCATAACTTTTGCTCCAACTTGTCCTTGTCCTAAATTTTGAATTGTGCGCAAAAATTGTGAAGGCTTTTGATCACCTAGGACCTGACCACTTAACAATCGTTTTAGTTTCCGCTCATCAGATTCAGAAAACATAGAGACAATTCTTGATTTTAA
The DNA here is from genome assembly GCA_949318255.1 of Pollenia labialis. Taxonomy (NCBI): domain Eukaryota; kingdom Metazoa; phylum Arthropoda; class Insecta; order Diptera; family Polleniidae; genus Pollenia; species Pollenia labialis. The sequence goes on along the minus strand of OX439141.1, from coordinate 25,820,528 downwards.
CATCTCATACCTGTTTCCCGATTGGGCATTGTCCAGCAAATCACTGACAAGATCAAGTGTACCTGGATCAATGTTAGCCACTAAGTAACGAAATTTCGTTTCATCTGATGTAATTCGCTGTAAGCTGAATATAGTTTCAACTTGATAAAACCATATTTTAGGATTTTTCTGCCAAAAAGGAGGAAACTTGATTGTTGAAGCAGCATCAACTTGCAATGGATTAGAATTGCGGCTTGAATCGGGCATAAGTTCTGTCCGATGTTGTGATTCCTGTTGGCGTAAATTTGGTAAATTTGTTTGGTCTTGATTAACCGAATCTTCTATTCCATGTGATGGTGAATGAAATAAAGCCATATCGATTGTTCTTTTTCGGGGTCACCAATTTATAGTATTCTTCGTTTGCTATTTTATTTCTTTAATAAAATACGAAACAAAAAAACAATTTATGTATATATATAAAAATTTAATTTTTATTAAAAAAAAGTTAAGTTTAATTCTGAAGGAAAAAATTTGAATGAAAAAATTTATGAAAAAATTTGACAACAAAAATATTGTAAAAAAAATGATATATTGATTAATATAGTTTTTTTAAAATTAACAAGTACGTATCACCACAGTCCTAACAGAAAAAAGTTCTTTAAAATTTTGTTTTATAAACGCAATTTTTCTTTAATTATGGTTTATTTTATTATGTGAAAAAAATGATTTTTTCATTGAGTTTTTTTTAAATCTCAAGCAATTAACTTTTAATTTGTTGTTTAAACTACATAAAAATGTGTATTAAAGATTTTTTAAAACTTGACGCAGATTTTGCCAATTTTTGATGAAAAATTATGGGTTTTTGCTGATTTTACCTCTTAAAGTTCTGGCAACACTGCTAACATCCCGCAACAAAAAAAAAAAATAGTACTGACAAACATAATGACACTTTCAGGGGTGTGCTGGATATCGCAAACGTAAAACGCAAGAATTTTAAACGTCGTTTTTTAATAAGATTTCTGTAATAAAAGAAATTTATGACAAATATTAAGCAAATATTTCCCTCTTAGGTAGGATTTTAAACCAAAAATTATAAGAATTAGGTTTAAAGTTTATTAAAAACAACTTTAAAATTCTTGCGTTTTGCGTTTGCGATTTCCAGCACACCCCTGAAACAGGGATTTGTCAGCTGACCACCTCAGGGTTACCACAGCATAACAATAACTACATCTGCATTCACACAAAAAACATGTAAGAAAGTATAGTCGGTCAATAAGTGTATCCTAATTGATACCCATGGGCAATCATGGATCCGACAAAACAAAACTATGTTATGAGATTAAGTTTAATATAAGACTTAATATCAATTACTCACCTTAAAATATTTGTATACCTAACCCCTAACACCCAGTCTCCACCTAACATGAAATGCAGTTAAAACATGAAGGTAAGACTTGGTGTTAAAATGATTATATGTTTATGGTGGCGTACACGTAGTGAAGTTAGAGTTAAAACTTTTCATTATTTTCAGTTCGTTGACGCGTCAAGTATGTAGCTACAGTGTGTTTGTGGAAAATAATAAAAGTTATTTTATACTTATTAATGTTTGTTTGTTTGCTTTATATTTTTCACAAAAAGCCAAGTTTATTATGTGTAGTTTACAACCCTTTTAACAAATTAAATAAAGATGTCGAAAAACAACTACAAAGTAGCGTACTGTCAAACTTAAACGTCAATTTATGTTATAAAAGAACATTCAAAAGAAATGTTATAACAATCAAGTTAAAACTTTAACTTGAGCAATCTCCACTAAACACTACTTTGCAGTTAGTGTTAAAGTTAGTCATTTTATGTTAGGTGGAGACCCCGGGTAAAAAAATTCCAAATATGTATTTAGTTTTTTGTAAGGAAAAGTTTTATTTTTTGTTTTTTTTTCGGCTTTTTTTATAGATAAATATTGTATGTAGTTTTAAACAACACAAAGAGATTCTTATCGATTATTATTTTTTTACGATTTTTAAAGAATAGAAAGAACATATTTCTTAAAATGAAATCGATGACATGTGTAAGATATTTTGATGTTTTGTGTATATAATATATGTATGTATAAGTGATGACATATAATAACATTTAATTTTGAAAAGGTTTTGGAAATCATTTTAACTTATAATTTTTGATTTGTAATACGGATCAAGGTGAATTCATACAGGTGATCGCATCACGCCACATGAGAGAGAGTTTTGCTGGATGTCAATCTGTTTTGAATGAAGTTTGACATGTTGAATGAGTACCTACTTATACCTTCATGCAAAAAAGGGACAGCTAGCATAACTCTCTGAATGTATTCGCCTTAATATGGATATTTATGCTTTTTTTTTGCTAGGCAACTAACGTAAATAATACGAAATTTTAAATTTAGAATTTTACTAAATCTTGAAATAAATTTAAAGAATAAAGCTTACAGTGTGACAAGTGGTATATTAAATCGGTGCAGTAAAACCAATCTTAAGACGGAAACTTTAAAAAGTTCTCATCGTGATACTTTCGTGCCAAAGTTGTGATTATCGGGTCTGTTCTGAAAATCACGTGATTTCAAATAATTGTTTAAAGATAATCAGTCCGTCTTTTTTATTGGTTTGGCGTCGCATTACAGTACAAAGTTATTAATTTAAATCTGGAAATACATAGTTGCAAATATATATAAATAAACGGCCTTTTGGTGTAAGTCGTTTTTTGTAATAGATTAAGGGAACGAACAAGCTGCGTTCTTAAATCTATTACAAGAAATGACAACCTCGTTAACAACAACGCCTTATAAATACAATAAAGCCGAATACTTATTGATTAATCGTTCTTAAAAACGATTTAAGTAATAAATAGTCCGAACTTTGGAAGTATGTATTAGTCTGTAAAACCGTTTTTCCGCTAACAAGTTTTCTGGTGGAAGTTGCTTCCTTCCAGAATTTTTTTGCGTGTAAACACGTATCAGAAGTCGAGTTCCAGCACTCACGGCTTGCAGTAACTACTATTAAGAAGCAATTGAGTGGAATAGGGTGGTAGTTAACTATATTCTCTATTCTTTTAGGGGGCTCCCATACAAAATTGTTAATACAGACTAGAAATATATTGAAGAAATAAGCCCCATAAATGTCAAAGAATCGAAACTAGAGATATAAAATGTGTGATTCTTTAATTTGACCCCTGCAGCGCTAAGGATGCCCCTAGATGAGTCATATGTATGACCGAGCCCACTTTATTTTTTATTCCCATCCAGGGCTGCCAGATTTGACGATTTATCGTCATTTTGACGATTTTTTGGTCCGAATTTAACAAAGTGCCGATTTGCGGATTTTTTTCTTAAAAGTGACGATTTTTTCAGTCTCCAAATTCAGAATAAGACATTACATTTTCAGACACGTTCGTTCTTTAATCTTGGAATGTTGAACAGCCATGCCTTAATAAGAGCGGAAGGCAGAACGTTTTGTTTCGCACAGCATTAACGCTGATATACCATACCTAAGCAGAGCGTCATCAAAGAGATAAAAACGCTAGATTGACCAAAAAATAGCTAAATTGCCATTATTAATTAACAATAGCGGCCAACTTCACTATTAAATGAGCTGTCAAAATCGGGGTTTCCAATTGTACAGCATTGACGCCGCTCTATTTAGGTATGCTTCATACAAATTTTATTGGAATGACATATTTTGAAACCTAGAAAACGCGTGCAATATGCAAGTCTTAAGAAAATCTTTAAATGATTATTTTCAGAGTATAAAAACCAAAATGTTACACTTTGTTTATCTTATCACGCGTTGTAAGTTAACATCAATATGAGTCTTATACGATTCTTGTCATGAAATACTCGTCAGATAATCTTGACCCACGTTTTAAACGATTCACACAACGATTGAAGAAGCGTCTTTCGCTGTGCTATAGAAGTATCTCACTCGTGTTACAGTTTTTCCCGTGAAAGGAATTTTTTACGATTAAAAAATGCGGTCATCGACGATCAAAGACACTCTTCATGAGACTTACTGTAGCTCTTGCACAATAGAAAACGCAAGCTGGGTATGAAGTCATTATGTTTTTGTTCGAATTTTTTTTTATTAAAATTGAACATAAATTGCGAAAAATTTTGTTGTTCACTTCACCTTGCGTTGAGAAAATTTTCATATAAATTTTTTTAAATTTTTGTCCGATTTTTTTGACGATTTTTTAAAACGTGAAAGACGATTTCCTCACAAATTTATCTGGCAGCCCTGTTCCCATCATTTGCTTCTAACATACCTACCTACTCCCACACGAAATATTCAATACAGACTAGGAATATATTGAAGTAAAAACCCCATAACTGTCAAGGAAACGTCCCTTGGGGATAATATTTAGACCGACCTCCATTAGATTTTTGTTTTTAACATTTTCCTAAAACATTCTTGCACTTTATCCCATACAAATATTGCGTTTTACAATTAAATATGCTGCGATGGCAGCTGCTAATTTTATTTTCTACAAGACATTTTTATACTGTTATTCGTAAAGAAAGCAAATTCTATTGCAAGCTGTATTCACATTGTGTGGAAACACGTCTGCATTTTTTTGCAGCAAGTTCGTCGTAATAACTTCCACAAACTACTTCTGGAAGCAGACTACCGAAAGTTTCGGTTCGAGTGGAAACACTTCAGCTAATACTTACAGAAAATCATCCGCAAGGAACTCGCAAGTGCACACACCGCTCAAGATAATAGATAATGTGGGAACAGTCATGAAAATCTACCATAAAAATCTACCATCTGGTGCATATCGGACAATGTTGGAAAATTTAGTTGGACAGCTGTGGACAACTTATATGGTTTATCTTGTGGTTTCAGCAATATCAAGCAACAGCACATACTAAATAAAATTAAACGCAAAACGAAAGGCAGATAAACAAAGACATCCTGACCAACCTTTATAAATTATAACAATTATGCGTGAACTACATCCTTTTCCGCTTAGAGCACTGTAAGCTTTAAAATATTTATATGAGTGTATATAGTAGTTATCGTTTAATAGCACATCTCTAACTTTAAAACATAATTCTAAAAATTTCAGCCATTTACTTAAATTATTTGTATTATTTTTTTTTCGCATATATGTATTGTAATAAATATAAATGTTATTGTTAATCTTTTTATAATAACAATTTTTGATTTATTTGGTATTAAATTTTGTTTATAAAGAAACCTTAGGTTGAGTTTTTGTTATTGCTTTTTTAGTTCTCGTTAGATAAATTAGTTAGTTCCTCTAGTTAGAACTTTAATCTCAATTCTCTAAGTTAACGACAAAAATGTATTTCATTTAATTAGATTCTTTTAAAAGTAGTTATATAGTTTAGTTTTTGAATTTGGAAATTAATATTTCCTGTATTTTAAAAATTTCTTAGTTTGAATATCAAAAAGGTGGGTGGAGGCGTTGTAGTTTGAAAATTTAAAACTGGAAAAAAAGAGTTTGTTTGTAGTGGTGTTTTTTTTTAATTTAAAGACTTTTATGAAAAAATAGGATAGTATTTTAAGACTTATTAACTATTTATATTTATAATAATAATAATGTTCAGCAATTATTTGTTTTGTTGTTTATAATAATATAAAGTTTGATACACTTAAAGAAAAACCAAACGTTGATTGTTTGTGAAAAATTGAATAGGTACAGTTTTCTATATTCGAAATGCAGGTTACAATTTCTTAAAACAAAATTTTGCTCTACATGTATACGAAATTATTCATACATACATACAATGTACTTAAGATTAATCTAAAGATGTTTTAACTCTTTCAGGTAATAGTTTGAATTTTTAAGAAATTTTGTCTATAGGATGCTTTTATTTAATCTATATATTCAAATATGATAACTCGTGATTTTTAACCGGAACTTCCCTAAATTAAAAAAAAAAAACTATTGGTTGCTTGGGGTTATAACATAAACGTCATTTTATGTTTTAAATAAGCTCTCAAAAGAAATGTTTTTAACATAAGCGGTCTACACTTAACACTAACTTGAAGTTATGGTCTGTTCGTAAATGCATCACTGCTGTGCATCATAAAGGGTGACTCAGTCCCCATTTACATTGTACGATTTTTGTCGTTGCGATTCTTACTTTGTTGGCGAGAGGGGAGAGAGGAATTTAATGGCGTACACAAGCGAATGTACTCTTCGATATGTTCGTTTTCTCATTGTTCTCTCCTCTGACGAAAAATGTCTGTTAGTTCCAATAATCGCAACGTCAAAAATCGTACATGTAAATAAGGACTCAGTAACATGGGTTCTTCACCTGACAATGTTTTGTCATACCAAGAGACTTTGATGTCTTTATAAAAAAACTCTAAAAAACTCCATTTTTGTCAGCGTTTTTTTATATGAAGTTTGACGTTTATAATGACAAAAAATTGTCAAGTGAAGACCCCATGTTATCGATTTATTTCCGATTCCCAGAACAAATTAACTTAAGAAATTCTGATGTCAACCTGACCACCAAGATCATGCGATTTTTTCTTTGGGGTTTTGTCAAATTTCGGGCTTATGCCGTCTGCTTTAGCATTGTTTTTGAGGCCGTTTAAATTTTCATTTGATATCTACACTATAGTTTATACTTAAAACTAGGCAAGTCCCTGATGTAAACGGAAGTAAACTGTACAAATAAAACATCTTTTTCAGATTTTCACAATAAATTAATAATTTTTTATGCCAACCGTCAATTTGGTTAATAAACTAACCGATAAATTTTCATTGAAATATTGTCCATAGTTTAAAAACTTAAAATAAATTATAAATTTAAATTGTGGCTGAAAGAGTTAAATAAGTTTTCATTAATTTTGATTAAAGTTACATCAATTTTAAGTACAAATATTACGAAACTGTATTTTCAACTGTTCAAAATTTAAAAATGTTTGTAAATTCTCTTTTACTTTTTTTTTAACTGTTTTAAAGTTTATAAATTTTTTTTAGATTAAGTTCTATATACAATTTTGATAATTTATTATTAAACATTTCAATTTATTTTTTTTTTATTAAAAAAATGCGTTCAATAAAACAGCATCTATATATAATAAGAAATGGTTATTGGTTTCTTTTTCATTTAATTTTATATATCAATTTTGATTTTGTAATGAAATGTACATATATTCATTAATTTGTTTAATCTTTTTCTGTTAAAGCGTAATTATTGCTTGTTTTACATACGAAATTAAGGAACCTGATTTATATTTTGTTAAAATTCTTATTTTTTTATTTTTTTTTTTTTTGCTAATAAATTTATAAAAAAGATGTTTTTTGTTCGTTTGACCTTTAAATGTTGCAATAGTTTTATAGTTAAAAGTAAAAAATATTCATTTAGTCCTATTTTATGTAGATTTGGTTTGTATTTTTTCGCTTTTTGTCAAGTTTAACATAAATATTGAGTATTATTTTTAAGGCGTTTATATAATTTTGGTTTTATTATTATTTTGTTTTGCTTTAATAAATGTATAGAATAAGGCTTATTTAAGTTTAGTGATTTACATATCATGCATTTTTTGAAATGACGATTGATTAAATAAAAATTAAATTAAATTAAATTTGAATATGTATTTTGAAATTTATAATTTCATTATTAAAAAAAAAAAGTTTAAAATTTGAGGCATGATTGTAGGCTCGGTTAAAATTCGAGAATGAAGAAATAGTTTGTTTTAGCAATGACAAAGAATTGTAAATATTTTACATCGATCGGGTAAACCTTAACAGATAATATAATAACTTTGTTTAGTCTTTTCTGAAATTCTGAATTATCACACATGCCGATAGAAAACTTCATTAAACTAAGTTTTGGTGTTATTCGATCGGAGTTGATTTCTGTGACAGACCTGTAAATTTAATTTTATAAACAATCGGGTATGTGATGAAAAACGATTTCGAAAACAAAACGGTTTGAAATCGATAATGTCGTTTTGAATGTCTAAAGGATTTGTAATACATTTTTCTGTCTATATTCTTTTTAATTTAATATAATACATGTTAATTGAACTGTAATTTGAATAAAAAATTAAGACTTTAATTCAAAAATGGATTTTAAAATCGGTCGAAATTCGTCACAAATGCTAAAAAAAAATCGTTTTGAAAATGATCGACTTTCATTACATGCCTGAATGTAATCTGTAACGGATACACCTCTGTTTTGTAGGGAGTCGGGGTGGTTCGAAACATCAGTAATGTCTGGGGAATAATCTGGTGAATACTGGCTTACTCTGGTCACTAGTTCAAAGTATCACAAAGGAACCGCTATAAGGACCCAATTGAGCCGTCCTCGCGTCGGTTGCCCATTGAATGAATCTACTTATGCGCTTGATAGCGAAACAGTTTCTTTAGACAAAAGTGAAAGTTCTGCTATAAGGCGTATACAAATTTGTCCAAAAATTAGAAATATTCGGAAATTCGAATTTCTCTTAGCACAAACATAACCAACAGCTAGCTACACGATTTTAATTTAGCATCTGAAGCTTTTCTCTATTTTTCTGGAATAACTTTCTTCTTGGCATCAAATAACTCGCAGTAAAATGAACATGTAAAAAATTGTGTTCGTCTTTAAATTTCCTGGAATTTAAAAAATTTTTTTATAGAGATTTTATATAGATACTCAATAGTCCATATTGGATTTGACTGATCTCATAAATTACAATTTTAACTAATCGATTAATCGCACATCCTATGAAATGGGCAACATTTCATCCAACCCTATACAAATGTCTCCAAAATAATGGTGATGGCACGATAATGACCACAAGATATAAACAGAGTGATAAATTTAGTCATTAAGGCAAAATACAAAAGTTTGCTTGTTATTGAAAAAGTGTAATATCGGTCTTTTTTACTACCCAATCCCCTCTACAAATCTCATTTCTGAATTTAAGGTGCCATAGTTGATTTTTTTAACGTGCCAAGCTGATTTAGAAAATAATTGTAAATAAAATCAATCCATTATGTTTTGATTGTAATATATGGATCGGTCCGTTATTTCACTTCGACACTGTTCTACTATCAACTGGAATAAGGTTTGTGAGACTAAATGCCTTATAGAAAAATAATAAGGATATAAAATTTGGCTGAAGTATTCTTTACTTATGTAACCCGTTCTGAAATTATGTTATAAAAGAGTTTTGATGACAGATTACTTAAAAACGTCATTAAAACAATAACATTATTTTATACACTAACATGAATGTTAGTAATTTTAATTTTGATTTAATTTTTAATGTTAAATTCGGTACAGCCGATTATAAAATTATAACTTTTTATAAACTTTTAATGAATTATATCTAGAAAAACTTTGAAATATTTCATCAATCTTAACATATTGCTAGAAATTAAATTATATATTCTGTGTTTTTGTTTAAAGTTTTAATGTAAAGAGAAGTCTTTTAGAAATATACTTTAATTACACATACACAATACAAATATTAACAACATTTATACAATTAAAATAACATTGAGTATATAAAATTATCTTACTGACCAAGTCGGGCAAATTTCAAATAAAAAAAATATTGCCGAGTCCTATAAATATTTAACTTCAAAAGGTTGTATTAAATTTTTAAGCATTTTTAATGCTTTAATAAAGAATCACAATTGTTGAAATTAAAAAAAATAAAAATATACATACATAGATATCTAAATAGTTAAAAGTATAAAGTATAACAAGTACAAATTTTTAAATTTGATAATTTAACATTTTTGGTTAGAATATGTTTTTAATAAAATTAATTTGAATTTAAAATATTTTGTAGTAAAAAAGCTAAAAATAATTATCAGGTACAAAATTTGTTTGGACAGAAGATTAACGGCCAATTTCACCAAGTTCTTTTAAAACTAACTATTTAACTTCCAGTTAGCAATATGTTTTTGACAGTAACACATAACTGATAGTTATTTATAGATAAACATGGTGAAATTAACCGTAAGTATTAAATGTATTAAATTTTAAAGAACCTATTCGTTAACATTAAACAAAGTTGGGTGTAACAGCAAGTCTACAACAGCCATAAAACATTAACATTAACTAATATCATATCATGTCAGTGTTAATGTTAGAGTTTTTTTCATGTTATAACTCGGTTGTTGTTAAATTGTTTTAACAGCAAATCATATCTGGTGTAGACGGGGAGTTAAAAAGGCCGAGACACGATCAAAAAATGAATCAATCATTGTGGAAGTATTTGTGAAAATATGATTTTGTAAGTCTGGGATCACACTATGAAAGTTTTCTTTAAGAAAGTCTGAGTTTATTGGTGAGAGGGGAAGAGAACATGCTTTTCTTCTCTTTCACCCATAAACTCAGACTTTCTGAAAGAAAACTTTCATAGTGTGAACCCAGACTAATCAAGCATGTTTGATTTTTGTAATGCTTGATGTCACATTTTAATGTGTGATCCAAAAAAGTTTTTTCATTCTTTTACTTTTATTATTATTTTTTTCAAGCACTGCCATTAATGCTTTTGAATTGTCGTTCATTAGTCCCAATTTACACTAGGGACATTTCTTGAATTCTCTTTTTAATCTTACCTGAAGCGTTTACATATGAAACATAAGTCAGACAGAAATTAATACTTGTATGTAAACTACGAAAAGTAAGAAAGAGAAATAAAAATGTCCAGTACAGATAGTCATGCACTACACACTCTACCTTTTCGACCCCTCGCCATCAAACTTCGTCTGTCTGGCAAGAAATGTCCCTAGTGTAAATTGGGACTTACTGACATTTTTTTATGACACTGAAAGCACAAAATCAAACTCGAATTAAATGCCTGTGTGTACAAAAAAGGTGCATCACGAATTTGGATCGTGTCTAGGCCCCTTAACTCTGTACCGTCGCTTGTCATTCTGGCTGATGTACGCGTAAATGCACAAACAACGAAATGTACGAAGCATAGGTATCTTTTGCCTATGACAGGTTCAGTTATTATTTATAATTATTAAGGAAACATAAAGTGGAAAATTAAAGTAAAGAAAATTTATATATAATTTTTAATTGCTTAATAAGTTGAAAAATTGAGTTGCTGAAAAGATTTTGATTAATATCCTAATGATAAACGGTTTTAAGCGGTCTTTTCACGATGAAAATGTTTAACAAGCATTTAAGTATGTATGAGAGCAAGGCGAATTCACTAGAAGGTGGGGTCAAGTCAACATATATTGTTTTTTTCGGTGGCCGACTTGTCAAAGTTTGTATACAAACTAGTTTTACAAACCTTTTTTGTTACAAGCATTATTTTTGACATCCGACCACAAAAGCAGTGTTGTCTACTCAATTCGCCTTGCATGAGGGCCTTAACGAAGTCTTTTTTTCTTCATTCCCTTTTGAAGCAACTTCCAAAAATCCTTTGCGTTCATACGGTAGCATGTCTTTTTTCTTTACAGTAGGGCCTTGATTATCCGTTATTCGATCAACCGGCAGCATCAATTAACCGGGAAATAATAAGAATTTTTTTGCATTGATTTTAATTTTTTTGGAACGATTTTTCCACTCTTTTCCGAAATTATAAACAAATTATCCTTTTTCCCGTTTACTTTTAAACAATCAGAAAATGTGAAAATAAACGGAGCAAGGAAATTCCCCAACGTACTGAAAGCATGTTCTGCAAAATTATCTTTTTCCTCATATTATATATTTACATAATAATACATTGTAGATTTACATAAAATAAGAAAACCACAAAAAATGATAATCCAGAATGCTGCCGATCCCGTCTGTTATGGATTATCGAGGTACCACTGTATATTCAAACTGACACTTCAAAGTAACCGAGTCTTTTTGTTTACCGCTCTTCTTCTCTACACCGTTCGCCACTAAACAAAAAAAAAGAGACGTCGAAAAAGCGACACCGTAAAAGCTGCCGTGTGAATTGGCTATAAGCATGCGTGACACCGACGATGCTGGATGGAAAATCAAACAAATTTAGATATTACGTAAAAAACACGTTAACGAGCCTGACAGCAACCCATTTGATCGTGTATACACCGTTCACATACATTCGTTTTTTTCAGTAGAAAATCTCTGAGAAAGTACTATGTATTTTAAATATTTTTTTAATTTGATTTTAAGTTTAGGACACTTTTTAGTACCGGAAATTGGAAATATGTTTGCATGTATTTATAAGAAATTTAAACTAACATCAATAAATTTTTAAATATACGTATATTAAATTTAAATTATATAAATTATTTAATTATAATAATGTATGTATCTACATGATTTATGGAACGATTATGGATGGCAAGCGAATTAGAGCTGCGTTACTATCTGGTAACTACCTGAAATGTGGATTTCAGCTTCTTGCAACGCAACTGAAGTTGGGTTTCTATACCTAATTTGATATACATACATATTATATTAATTGTATATCGTTCATAACTTTAAATATTCATACACTGATTTTAATAATGTTTCACTACTTTTCTGATTAAATACAATAAAAAGTTAACTATTATATAATTCTTACATCTCTATGTTTTGAAGTAATTTGTGTAAATAGTTAGCCAATAATATTTTTGTGTAAAGAACGTATAAAATCTATCGGTTATAAAATTTAGCTTTAGCATACAGTAGGGAAATCTTACGAATATGAAGTACTCGTATCTTAGATAACAGTTATAACTTTTGATTCTTAAATATAGGAAAAAGATCATAGATTAAAACGATAATTAAAATATATAACATTTTTACATTAATATAAAGTTACAATATTTTAATACTAAAAGGATTGAACTATACATTTTATTTACAAGATTTTCAAGACACTTTTTACTGAACCATATTAAAGAAGAGGAAATTTTCATTTTGATAGTTGAACAACAAAGAAGTTTGTTCTGTATATAAAATACCCGGTACATTCTAGAAAGTCGTACAAAACATCTTTTACTGATATTAATTTGGTCACAACGTACAAGCAAAGCGGTGTCGCCACAATTCCGGTTCTATTAAAAATACTATCGTTAAGGGCAAAATAAACCTCACAAATGGCTTGGTAATTTTAACGTCATTACAAAGCCACAATCGACATTGTATGTATGTGTGATGACGTCGAAATTACGTTAGAACTATGTACATGCGCGTTTGGATTTTCACATACCGTGTATATATACCGCTTTACACTGGTCCGAGTGACATAAAATTCAATTAGAATCTGACAGTACCATATTGGTGTCAAAAAAGGGATTTAAATATTTGGATGAACATTTTTAGACAAGAAGTTTTTTATGTGCAATACTAATTTCAATTAGAAGTTACCATCAAAATATTAAACTATAATTTAAATACAGAACTAAATCTTAATTAAATAAAGAAATCTATGAGAAAACAATCTGGTTCAGAGATAGGAATAAGGAATCAATATTTTCAGAGACATTAGGGAAAGTCTCTCTCTACTTTTACAAATTGGTTGTCAAATGTACACATATAATTTAATGTTATCGAATAATTTAATACAGATAGTGAGACGATGCCTGAGCTCGATATTGTTTCGGTGTTAATTTAATTAATTTCGGATTGAACGCTCCCAGTTGAGCTTCATTTGTTGATGAGGGCGCTGGTGGCACGGGTTGCGAGCGAAAGTGTGTGCGTAAAAATTTTTGCATTGAACGTAAACGTATTATTGGAGCACATGGAGATTGTCGTAGACTATTGTGATTGAGGGCCCAATAGATAATGGGACTTAAAGCTGAGTACAAATAACCTAAAAGGAAGGATAGAACAAATAAGTATTTAGTTAAAAAGAAAAACATTCGTTTTAGAAAAAGAATTATTAAACATGTTTACCTAATAATAAATTGAAATATCTTGACGACTTTCTGCAATACTCTTTGTAACCCATTATTTTATAAATGACGCAGAATACATGGGGTGTCCAACATGCTATGAATATGATTGCCGAACCTATCAGCATATTGGCCAGATGTCTACGTGATCGTAACGTTGAAGTCTGTGGCAGCGGTATGCCGGGAGTTGCTACTCTGCGGCCACGTTGTGCGGCGCGGGCCATGCGTTGTCGTTGTGAATGTTCGCGTATTTCACGCATTGCCCTGAAATTAACCAAAAAAGAAAAAGTTTTGAATGTTGTAATGAAATCTGATTTGAGTTGAAGTTAGTCCGTACCTTGGTGATATTGGATTTTTCGATAAAATTACATTTGGATTGCCATACGAACTACTGGGATTTAAATTTTGCATTTGTATATCGCCACCGTTAGATGTATCATCTGCGTTGCCGCCACAACCAGCTTGATGAGCATTCGCTATGCCCGTCACAATAACAATGTTAGTTTGCCGACGCAAAATGGGCATCGGAAGTGGTAGTTCACCATGAGCAGCACGTGCTGTCAGCGAAAGTGCGCACAATTTCCGTCGGACACCATAATGATTGAGCAGAACCCCCAAACCAGGTAAAATAAAAACTATAAATGTGTGTATTAATATGAAAACTACAAATAAAGGATTGGCACCAGGATCTGAATGGCAACTTATGCTAACGTTGGGGAAATCTGCGGAAGGTGTGAGAGCTGTTGTACCTGTCATCAAAGAAGACCACGACGTTGGTGATGATGAAGATGTGTTTATAGTTGAACTTTTCATAACAACTGTCTTTGCTACAATTTTATAGATAAACAGAAACGGAACACTGACAATAGCTGATGTCAACCACGAGAATATGGCCAAGGAAACATGTAAATAACGTCGTTGACGTAGTTGTGCTAAACGCGGATGTTTAACGGTGGCATAACGATCCAACGATAATAAAAAGAATGATAATGTACTGGCAGCAACTGGTGTAGCCTGGAACAAATATTTAAATAGTAAAATACAATACTAAAATCTAAAATAAAAAACGTAAAAAACACACAAAACAGGAAACGGAAAGGAATTTAGTGAAAATTTTCATATTTAAGTGCTTTTGATTCATTTTTTTTTCTACATGTTGACGTAAATTGAGGTTAGTAAACGATTTCAAGATTAAAATGACCTTTTAAAGCAAAACATGTGCAAAGAAATTTAAATATTTGTAGTAAATATTGCCTATGATTTTAAAAAGTGTATCTTAAGAAAAAAATTAATAGAATGCTTATCATATTTGACTTGAATAAAATAGCAGACGATTGTAATTGTTAAAGGGTTGGTTGAGTCTAACAACCACTGAATTTGCCCAAGGACGATGCAGATAGCAGTTACAATAAACTGGTCCATTTTATGTAACAGGTGTCCAAAAATGTATTAACGTAAATGTTCTTCAACAACTTCACAAATTTACCACTTATAAGTTAAGTTAAGTTAAGTTAAGTTAAGTTTATTTGAGACTTTAAAACAATCAAATAAGAAAAAAAATTATGAGTCAAATTACAAAGAAAACTTAAAACTATAATGTTTTGTATTAATAAATATTGTTGTTTAACAGTAACAAACTTATCAGATTTTGAGAACGATCCCTAACATTAAGGTTCAAAGTGCTTGCTCCCGGCACAACATTTTGGGGTAGTAAAAATGAAATGTGCTTAAAAACTAAACTTAAAGCTAAAAATAATAAAAGGTAGCAAAAAAAAAAAAAAAGACAATGAGGGGGAAAAACAGTAAAAATTAACCTCTGTGGGCACCTGCAATTTTTGAAACGTAAAATTTCGGTAGTAAGCTATTTACACATTTAATTTCATGTTCCACATAACCTAAGGGTGAGTAGTAGTTGGTATTCAGCCAATTTGAACCTAGTTGATCATTTAAGACATTTTGAATCACAACATTATCGAGATTATGTAAAGAGTCAATAAATCGTTTCATTAAATCAAAACCATACGAGGCTAAGGGCTTAACCTTTGTTAAATCATATATATATATTCATTAGAAAACTTCCTATTAGCCCGTTCAAAGTGTTTGTTAATGCAAAGTCTAAGAACTTTACGTTCAAAAATTTCAAATTCCTTCATTACCAAAGGTGAAAACGAGAACCATATCGAGAAAGCATACATAAGAACCGGCCTAATGCTTAATTTATAAATTAACAATTTTGTCTTCTCTGGTAAATATCTGCTATTAAATAATTTTCCAAAAGAAATTTTAATGCCGCGAGCTTTGTTAAGACAAATTCTAGCATGACGGTTAAACTTAAAAAGCTTATTAAAATGAATACCTAAATATTTAATATTGTCCACAAAAGGAATTTCCTGTCCATCAAGGGACAAACTAAGCTGCTTGCTCTCAGGCACAACAAAATATTTGCATTTTCCAGAAGCATTCCTTAAACAAATGGCTTCACTTTTAGACGCATTTATCTTTATACCCCAAAATTTATAAAAATTATTTACCGAATTTAAATATGACGAAATAGAACTCAATGTATTCCTTGGTGAAGTTCCATGAGCGTAAATAAGAGAATCATCAGCGTAAAGAATACCAGTTGAACCACCAAATTGATGTGGAAAATCAGAGATGAAAATGTTGTACAAATAAGGAGCCAAAATAGAACCCTGCGGTACACCGCAACAAATATTACCAAACATAGAATTTTCGTTTTGTAATTGGACGCAAAACTTTCTATTTTTTAAAAAATTTTGAGCTAACTTAATAATTAAAAATTATGCCATCGTGGTAAGCATGGTCAAAAGCCTTTTCAATATCAAGGGAAACTGCTACTGTACAGCATTTATTTCTCAAATTGGTCACTACATCATTTTGAAATTTTAGTAAGGCATGACTAGTAGAGTGACATTTTTTAAACCCAAACTGATAATTTGGAATATATGAAGCATCTAAATCTATATCCATCTTAACTCGAATTACCTTTTCAAAGAGTTTTCCTAAGTTGGATAAAAGTGATATTGGTCTTATATTGTCTAATTCAAAATTGTTATGTTTTTTTGGGATTGGGCAGATTTTTGCTATCTTCCAGGAATTTGGAAAATATCCATTGCTAATACAATTATTGAAAATAATTGATAAATAATCAAAAGCTTTGGCTGGAAGTTTTCTGATGATGAAGTTTGAAATACCGTCTAAGCCGAAGGATTTTTTATTATTTAACGATTTAGAAACTGCAAAAAGCTGATCAGTGTTAGTTAATGAACTATAATTTTGAACATTTGTTGATGGAAATTGATTATTGAAATTTAAAAAAATGTTTGGTATCTGAGACAAATTTTGTCTTATTGTATTTTCAACACTGGAGACATCCCTATTAGGCACTAAACTAGAATAAATAGAAGAAAAAATGTATTAACGTAAATGTTCTTCAACAACTTCACAAATTTACCACTTATACATTGACTATAACAAAGAAGAAGCTGCTCGACCAACAAAATCAAAGGGGCTACAAGTGGTCCAATGAATAAATATTTTAAACAAGATACTTCGATCGCTTTTCCAGAGGAAATTATTTGCAGAAGCATAGCGGAGGATGGAATGTCCGTGAAAAGTTTAAAAAAAATCAATGTTATACATATTAACAATTTGCAGCTACAGTGACAAGTTTTGTTTAAAAAATAATGTTTATTTACTCAAGTACTTATTTGTTCTATAATTATCGAAAAAAAAATCTCGTAATTTATAAAATTTCTGGATTTAGAATTATTCGATCAAGTTTAAAATTTTATTCGTTTAATCGAATAAGTTAAAAATGCCAAATATCGATTAATCGTGTAATCGAACAAAAACAAAACCAGATTAATTAAACACCCTAATATGTAGTGGTTATTAATACACTACATCCGACAAAATGTGTCCAGTATTGGAGAAGTGGGCGTGGCACAAAATAGATTTCTTTAGAAAGGTTAAAGTTGTCCATATTTGATATATTTGGTTATTGATGCACAACATTTGGGGAAAAAGTGGGTCGGATTGTAGAAGTGCTGCACGAAATAGATTTCTTTATATGTATCTGGTAAGTTGTGAGAACAAAACTGAATGAATGCTTAAAATCTGGCAGAAAGTGGGCGGTACTGGAGAAGAGGGCGTGCAACAAAATAAATGTTATACCTGGAAAGCGGTAATAGCATAGTTAACAAAACACATCTCCAAAAAGGTGGATGCGATTGTATAAGTAGGCGTGACACCTCCTACACCCAGACAAAAAAAATTTTGTTTTTTTGGAAAAACGGTACGAAAAAAGTTGTCAAAAATTTGTGCAAAAACCTTGGGTATTTTTGCACACCTCTCATACGAAGACCAAATTCATAGATTCCTGCATATTGGAAGACGCTAACAGTCAAAGTTTTAAAATTGACTACAAATAAAGTCCGTATCAATACAGGACATCTGCCAAAAAGTAGACAGAGGCTTGCATGAGTGGGCGAGGCACCCTATAGGAAGACAATATAGATTAAAAAAAACAAGTATTGAAAATCCAAAACAAAGTTTAGTTAAAAGAAGCACGATATACATTGATGGTTAGCCATTACGAAGTTTGTAGGGTCTTGTAGGAATTTGTTTTATTTTTGTTTGTTGTATAAATGTTTATTTACTTTGTTAAATTTTCTTTTTAAAAAGTATTATTTTCGTAACCCTGGAACCCATCTTCGATCTTTACATAGAAAATCATAATTCACTTTGCGTCGCGTTTTTTTAACGTAACCACGACGCAAAGATAGGTATTGGTGTATAAGAAATCGGTTTGATTTAAGCTAATCGAATAAAATTTGCGCTTAATATTCCTTATAAATGAAACATCCAACCGGCCATTCTCTATCCAAAACATCCAACTAAAGGACGTGCACCAATTTGGTAATTGGGTAGAATAATAACATCGACTGGAGGCTCTTTTGATGATGTCTCAAATCGCACCATAATAGCTCGGCCAGCTTTCGGCCAACTAAACAATGTGTGGAAATCTCCATCAATCTCCACCCGCACTAAAATAACAATTTTCATGTCGTGTGTGAAGTCTGTGGTCCTTTATGTCTGTGAAACGTGAAATATGGCTGCTAAAGACGTAAACACTTTGCAAGTTATCACCAACAAATGTCTAAGAAGAATTAAAAAAAAATCTAATGGCCCAACAGGATAGCGAACACACACCTCTGGGCACTTACACATCAAAGCCAAATACATTCCAAAGTTTTGAGAAGGAAATGGCAATGGATTGGCCACGCATTACAAAGACCACCAGGGGATGTAACCATCCATGCCATTGTTTGGAGCCCGCAAGGTAGGAAAAGAAGAGGACGGCCTGCACACACTCGGCGAAGATAGTTAGACATAGAGGCTTCGCGAGTAGGAAAAAGCTGGAAAGAAATTAAAGTACTTTACGCAGATACACAAAAGGGCATTATCTCACACTCAGTTATAACTACGGGTAAGAAATAGAACAAATTTGCCATTTATTGTTGAAACCTATTTAGAAAGAAGAAAGGAAAACGACAACTTCTCACATTTTTGCATATGTTTTTAGAATAGAACAAAAACCAGCGCGAATGGTAACATACATGGAACATTTTTGTCAGAAAAGAAAACACCAAAAGACTTTACCATCATACAGAAACGATTGGAAATCTTTTGTTGAGGCCCTATGCTCCTTGTAGGAACTAAAGAAATTAATATATAAATATTCCGTATAAACAAGTTGCTTTTAGTGTAAAAGATCCTTAAAATGATTGTTGAACTGACCATAATGTTAAACTTAGTTACGATTATAATTTTTCTTCGAAATTGGAAAATTTTTAAAAACTATAATCATATTTTTGTGGGACTGGTGGAATACTTTGCAAAATCAATTGGGGAAATAAGAGACTTGTCTCATCAAAAATGTTACCCATCGAGGTGACCCGTGTCTCATTAGGCTCTGCTGTCACAAAAGCTATTAAAATCACTTACCTGTATAAAATCGATCACTTTACACAGTTCCAGCGGTAAAGTTTTCGTTTTGCGGTTCATGGCCAAATTTAAAAGAGTAACCGGTGCCGAAATACCCGTCACCAGAAGATCCGCAATACATACGGCCAAAAGTAAGGGGTTCCGTAATCTCACCGATGAAGCAGAGCATAATGTCAATAGCAAAGTTGCATTTCCCAAAACACCTCCAAATACCACCAGACCATACGAAATGGCCATAAAGAGTAATGTAAGCGAAGGTATTGCATGTTCATCACGGTCTCCATCGTAAGGATTTAAGTAAATGAAATCACTGAAATTGTCATAATCCAAACTATTAAGATTTCCATTAGTACTGGCACTAAGGCCTTCGGAAATATTGCTTTCATCGAGAGTCTGCTGTAGAGCGGCGAAATTAATTAATTCTTCGCTACTGGTGATATCCTGAAGTGTGCGATCCGGATCAAAGTTGAACTGTTGTTGTTGTTGCTGCTTGATAAGGTGGTGACGATATGTATTCTCCCACCATTCTTCTAAATTATTGCTATTCATTGTATTGCTGCAGGCTTCCCTCTCGCTGTAACATATGATGATAATGGCTTTGCTGACTTCCTCATTTCATTTCAAACACGCTGAAATAAATAAAAGCAAAAACTATGTGGTAGTCTAAATAAGAATGAATTAAGAATTAAGGTAAATAGTAGGGTATTTATTTAAGCGACCTTTTGCTTTAATCGGTAAATCGCTCGATTAATTAACCGAGGTTTTGGTTTAATCGGTTAATTTTGTTTTTGATCGGTTAACCGATTAATAAAGTTTTTTTTTATAAATTAAGTACTATTTTCAATATATAAAAATGCATTAATTATTTATTATTTGGATTTTATTAGTAAAAAATAACAATAACATACCAAACATAACAATTGTTGAACTAAAACGGGCAATGAAAAAAACAATTTATAAATATGTAATATGCATTTTTCAATTCATACATATTTGGGGGATTCACAAGTCATATCGTCGTTATGTCCTAAATAATATTTTACAATTGTTCAAAATAAATATTGTTGTGTTTCAAACCAAATAAAAATTTTAATGCTGAGTTCATTGATTCGTCATAACTGTACAGTAGAAATCGTAATTATAAGCGGTAGCCCAGAACAGTCGCATTGTCGGCTTAATGTGCAAACCTGCTAACTCCCTTTCATCCCATTTTACAGGACAGACAAAAAACTTTATATTTTTTCCTATTTGCAGCTTGATAGAAAATTAAAAATATAGTTAGTTTTACACACATCAAGACTTAAATAGAAGAAAAACTACATGCTGGTCGACGAGGCGTATCTTTCTCTACCACACGGCCTTAAAAGTGGATTTAGCAAGGTTGCATGTTAAGCCGACGATATATATTTCTTGCAATTTTTTTAAGACATACCCCTTTATAACTTTATAACTACCTTGTGAATCCCCCAAACATGTATTTATTAAAAACAGACTGAGATAATTTTATTAGTTATTTCAATAGTTAAAGGAGGTCTTATAAAATACATTTTTAGAAAAGTATATTGGTTTAAATGTTTAGGATTCAAGCGCTTTGACAAAACTTGACTTGGAAAAAATTCTTTCACTTATCGTAGATGAATATCTAATTTCTCAGTCCTTTTCCAGGATTTCTCTAAACATATAAAATACTCCATTATGCTATTGGAGTACTGTTTTAATTTTTTTAAATTTTTAACACTTCTAGATGTTTCGGTTAATTCTGTTAAAATAATGATATGAGAAGATATGAGAAGAAACAAATAACTAAACACATATGCACATAAAAAAGTACATGACACAAAAAAAGGTGTTGGCAATTAAATATTTAAGCCATTTTTCGCCACGTTCCTGTTGATCGGTGATGAAGATAAAAAACATTGAACAAAAATAGAAGGAGTGCTTGTAATTTTAAACACCGGTCGGCGGAAAATGGGTTAAAGTGAAGGTGACTGAACACCTTCTTTGTTTGCATGAAAAATATTTTCTAAACAAATACCTTTTGTATATGAGACGAAACAAATAATTAAAAACACAAAAAAATATGTTATAAAAAAAATCAATAATTTTATTACATCGGTTAATCGGTTAATCGACTGAAATAAACTGGTTTAATCGTTAATCAAAAAGCCAATTTGAAATTAACCGATCAGTTAATCGGGTGGTAATTAATCGGTTAACCGAGTGACGGTTAACCGAATGAAAACCCTAGTAAATGGTATAGAATAAATATTAAAAAAAAACATTCACCTTTGTTAAGGTAATTTTATTATTATTACGATACCATTATTTTCCATTTATTAAAAAAGTTTAACAATGAGAGTTAAAAAAGTAGGAAGAGTAGTTACATAAAAATTATACTAATATTATACAAACAAATTTAAGAAGAGCAACTAAAATAGGGACAATGTCAAATGTTGTTGACTTGGTTTAAAGGTAATAAAGTCAACACAACAACTAGAAAATATATTAGAAGTATCACAAAATTCAATTACGTGCACGATACTTGTAATGCTTGTTGACATTGTTAAAAAAAATTAATAAAATTTAACAACTCAATTTTTTTAAATATTTACAGGGAAGTTGATTTTTAAAATTTTTATTTAGAAAAAGTAGACTTTAACCGGCTTTATAAAAAGTGTTCCATTATTAAAACTTTACTTTAATTCAAAGCGAGCAATAAAGTAAATTAAGGTTTATCCTACCTGGTAGGCAAAAGTTAAGTTGTTACAATGCAACACTTTTTATACGGCCGATAAAAGCTTACCTTTAGCTATTGGTAAGTTGTGAAAACGGGCCTAAGTCAGATAAATATAACTTTTTTTTTTAAATTTTCTGATAATATCGGAGTTGATTTAACGTTGTTCTTATGTACATCGGTCTGTCTGTCCTTGTGTTGGGAAGAACCCCAGATATGTTGTTATATGTGAACTCCGAGAAAAGGGGCCTAGTGTGTCAAAAAAGGGTTTGGACTTAAAAGTGGATTCTGGTACCTAAAAGGGTGTAGAATAAGATAAAATGAGTTTTTCGTAAAACTTCATTTTCACATACTATGTCCCTTTGCTCGGAGAAGGTCACATATACATACATATGTATATTAATATCACATATAGTCCGAAAATTGCTAAGCGAAAATACGCGACTGCCCTTAGCCCAAGGTCACGCAATGAGCGGCGAGTTTGAGCGTCAAGTGGCTTATTACCAGGGCAAGGAAGTTCATGCACTTTAAATCGCAAAATATGCGCATAAAACATGCACTAAAAATTGCAAAATATGCAAAAATAAAATTAAAAAATATGCATTAAAAATATATTTATTTAACCATTTATTAATTCATAAAAACGTAAAAACTTAACATATGTAAATACATTTCATTCAGTCTTAAAAAATTAAAACAGTTTTAAACATTGAAAATGTTCGTTCGACATCAACGGATGTAATAGGTGTATATTTAAAAGTGGTAAACTCCTTTATACTATAATATTAATTTTCTACAATATTTTCTTTACTGGAAGGTAAATTAAAAATACTACCAATTTCTTTAACTTTTTTAAATCCATCATTCTTTTTTAAAACTGCATCAAGTTTGGCTTTTATTTTTCGCTTATTTTACCTTCTACTTTTCTTATTTTAATGACAGCGTCATCAACGAGTTTAACCGAGGTGTTCAATGATTTAAAACCCTAAAGTTTGGTTATTGTCTCAACTAGAAACCCATAGTTTGAGTGTATAAATACTAATTCAGCCTTTATATTAGGTATATTATATTTTTAAATAGCGACTGCATTATTTTCGTTAAAATTATTTACCACATCTTAAAATTCTTCAAAATTTTGGGCATAATACTCAACTGCCTGCAACCAGGTACCCCATCTTGTTATACATGGTTGTGGTGGAAGGTTCAAGTCAGGATATTTTTCTTTAAATAGTGAAACACGCAAAGGAGACTTTAAAAATATTTTTTACCACATGATACCAATGAATCTATTATATCAAATTGATTTCTTATTTCTTAAGCCACACGATGCACGGCATGAGCAAAGCATGTGACATGTAACATTTTTGGGTAAAATACCTTTAAAAAATTTCCGGACTTAATTATGTATGGCGCTGCATCTGTCAAGTAGGGCCAAATTTTATTTTTGTTAAAGTCTTGTCCTAAAAAAGAAATTGAATCATTGAAAGTTCGAGGTATTGAAGCATGATCCACCTTTTCCAACTGTGCAACATTTAACAATAATTTGTGAAAACTCTGTTCTTTTTCGACATTCAAGATCCTAACAATTAAGTTGACCACGCAACGTCCACAAATTATGTGGCTTAATTATTAAATTTTTTATTTAAAAAATTAATTTTTTGTAAAATACATGTAGGGTTTGTTTACATACGCAAAACAATGTCGCCTACTTTGCAGGAATAAAAACGTTAAATTGTACAAACTCGCATGATAGGTAACATTGATACATGTCAAAATTTTCGTGTGAAATAATTTATGTTGCTCAACACTTTTCATAAATTTGAACAGAGTACTGGGCTTTAGCACAAATTAGAAACAAAAATATCACATAGTTTTTCCCAAAAAAAAAATGTGCTACCAAGGTATATTTACACAAGGTAGACTCATTTGGGAGTGTAGACATGCTGCTCTATATAAATAACCAAGTTGAACCGAATTGTCAAAATTGTCTTCATATAAATTTAACGCACACATGTACAAATTTTGGCTCATATACTCGAAATTTGACATTGGTGTTCCAACTTAGGTAAACAGCTGACAAACATATGGGCCAACGAGTTTACCTTGTGTAAATATACCTTGTGTTCTACAAAATACAACTCCGTAAATCTAGTAAAAGAAACAAGGTGAATTTATAATAAAATGTAGGTAACTCTATAACAAGGCGAATTCAACTGCAGGTGGTTGTTGCTTTTGCTCCTTGAAAATGTGAAAGTTAGCAGATTATCCCATACTCAAACAACTTTAACCAGCTTACTCATTGACTACACCTTATAAAGAATTCGCCTTAAACAGAAACATACATATATCTAAACAAAATACTAAGAAAAGAGCAATTGTTTTTTTAATAAATATTACGAAATATGACGAAAAATGTGAATTTATAACAAAATAACAAATTTTTAGCAAAATATGCAAAAACATGCATTTAAGGCAATATATGCAAAAATATGCACTAACAAATTGATGTCATTTTACTGGTAATATTGTAATTCGCAAAGATATTAACTTTAGGTGGGTCTCAGAGTAACGACAACAAACATGCATTTGCATGAAGTCCCTTGCCCTGCTTATTACCGTGCGTCCTTTCCTAGCGGTTAGTTGTTAAAATACCATTGTCAAGAGAGGTTTGTTAAATGTTACTAAGCGAAAATCGTATTCATATTTATATGAATTTAATGCGATTAAGACAAAAAAAAAAAGATTTGGTGTACATCCTATACATGAAGCAGGGCGACTTTTAGGCGAATTTAATCATTCATATACAAATCTACGTAAATTTGCAGACAGATTTAGGCGATTTCTCGGTTTTATTTTTATTTTTAAAATTTGGCAATTTGTGTTGCCATAATAGCGGTCGGCTTTGTACAGATGAAATTATAAGCCATGTTTATTCTTCGCCGATCAGAAAACGACTAAAAATTAGAACAAGTTTTATTCCTGAGCGGTGCCGCTTATCCGGCTATAAAACGATTTGCTTGTTTTGTGTAAAAACAACAACAATACAAGAAGAAAAACATAAATAATGTATGTTTTTCTTCTTGTATTGTTTTTGTTTTTACATGTTCATGTTCAAAAAGCAAAATATAAAGAAAAATTCCCAAATTCTATTTTTTAATATTAACAAATTTTATTCTAGATAATGAAAACCATATCGGGCATTTTGCTGGTGTTTTATAATTGATAGATTTTCTGTTAACAAAAGTGAAACAAACATGTGTAATGGGTAAGTACATAACATTATTCTCTCTCTCTCTCTCTCTCTGTGTTTAGATTAGAATCAAACTCACTTTTTCATTATTTTAAGTACGAACTCAGAAAATCCGTACCTACAGTACTATAGACACCGCTTCGGCTGGATTTAAGTATTGATGGATTGATATTTCTTTTCAGTGTACTGTATAAGCTAGAAGGACCAAATTCGGTTTAGATATTTCTTATACACGCAGAGAAAGCATAATTTTCCAAATAGTCACCTCCAGCAAAAATATTCTTAAAAATATTACTGTCACAGGCAACAATATTATGGTTAAAGTAGTCCCTTAAAGTGTCAGCTGGAATTTGCAGTGCAAAAATTTTCAATAACAGCGTATTTTCTTTTAATTTGACAAACCATCTGACATCAGCTGTTCTGTAAGTGATTAGTTTGTGTCGGCAAATATACATTTAAATCTATTTTTTCACATATTCTTTACAAAAAAAAAAACATTTTTAATTAACTTAAATACAATTTAAAGTGCAAATATAAATTTATATAAATATAAATCAGTAAATAATTTACTGGTGTGAACGATTTAAGGTTATTTCAGATGAAACCAAAAACTAACGTGGGAAAGCTAAAAATATTTGTATTTGTTTATTTTGACAGACATGAGCAATTAATATGAATTTTACATCTGACCACCTCTAGTTGCTACTCGGATTTTATGGCTTCATGAATATTTTGGCTAAAACTTGATTTTTTCGAAGAATTTTAAAATTTTCCGAAACCAATTGAAATCGTATTAATAATTGAAATTTCGTTTTCCTGTTATCGGCACAATTGCTAGGAAAAAAAATTTACGACAAACTGACCTGAAATGGTAAAAAAAATTCGTTCAGTGAAATGAGAGAAAAACAATTACGCTCAAAAATAAACAACCAAGAGAAAGAAGAAATGTGAATGTATGTTCCTGGCGGACTCTGATCTTGTGCCTCAAAATCAGGGTTGTTTTTGAGCTCCATCGCCAAACCTGATGTCAGAAAACGCCAAAAATCGCCAAACGTCAATTTTGTTCAGTCTCAGTGTAACAATTTTTTTTATTTAATTTATTTTTCTTTTTTTTAATTAAATTTTGCATACAAAAAAAGCAAGTATAATTTTGCAGTAAAAAATCGCCAAAAACTGAGAAAAAATACAAAAAAGCGCCGAAAGTAAATTTAGTTTTGTTTCTGTTTTTTTTAAATAACATAAAATGAAGATCATATATTCGGTTTAAAAACAAAAATTAAGAACACAAGTCTATAAGATCGTTCACTTCAGCCTCACCGATTTTTGACCTTTTAGAATTAAATAGTGACTGAATATAAAATTCACTTAAAATGATAACAAAACAAAAATCATGTAACAAAAAGTTGCAATTTTTTTTTATATTAGTAATGATAACAAAAAATGACAAAGACCATATTTACACTATGCAATTAACGCCGCAACTTTCGCATGCAACTTTTTGTTTGTTAGCAAGAGGTGTAGGGAAGAAAACGGGATTGAAAAAGTTGAAAAAATGCTTGAAAAAAATTTAAATACATATAAATGTGAAAAGAGTTTCGTAGCAAATGCTTTAAAAAAATAGAAAAAAATCGGCGTTAATTGCATAGTCTAAATGAGGAAAACTGTAAAAAAAACGCGGAAATAATCGCCCTTATTGTGTTTGGCGTATTTAAAATACGCCTACGACTGTTTGGTAATAGATTAAAGGAAATAAGTTCACCTTCTCTTTAATCTATTACCAAACAGTCGTAGGCGTATTTTAAATACGCCAAAAACAATAAGGGTAAATATAAATGGTAAAAATAGCCAAGTAAATCGCCAGTTATATCAAAAATCGCCATAAAATTTTTAATATCAATGAAACGAACTTTATGGGAAAGAAAATTTTATGAAATTAATGTTTAAATATGATTTCTGCCATGTGGCCGCCACGGCTGGCCCGTAGAAGGCGCAATTTTGAACACCAATTTTCAACTATTTTTTCGCATTCTGACTATTATCGTTTTAAGCGCACCAAATAGTAATTTTCTGTGGTTGTGGTAATGGTGTTTCGACAAACGGTTGTGGATTCTTCTCACTTCAAATGCGACAATTCTGCTTATTTACGTACCCATTCAACCAGAAATGGGCTTCATCGGAAAATACAATTTTGAATGGAAATTTAAAATCAATATTAATTTGTGCTTCAGCTCATTCGCCGAATAATTGTGATTAAAAATTTCAACAATTTGCACGCGTTGCTCTGGTGTAAGTCGATTCATAATGAAATTTCAAAGCAGTGATGCCAACTCAAAGTTGTGGCACTATAAAAAAAAACCCTTTATGTATTTACAAAACTTTTAAATAGTTCCTATTGTAGAGGTGGTAAAGCGCATTTAAGAATACTATAAACTTTTATAAACTTCATAATTTTCTAAAGTAACTCAAATGCCTGCACCTGAATTCTAAACATCATAAAATGCTTTTAAACGCAGGGCAGAGCATAAATTTATATAATTTGCTTGAATAGTGGCAGAACTTTTAAACTTGAGATTTAAGTGATTCTCCAATAGCTTTTCTTTATACTCTCACTTTCGTGTTTTTTTGTTTTTTAATACATAATAACGTTTAAATTTTTCATTCATAGAAATTCTTTCAAGTGCGAAAGTTTTTAAGTTTTCTTAAAATTAGTTTTTTAGTTTTGTTTAAATTTAATTTTCTAGTACAATCAAACTTTGATTTGAGAGTAAGTTTTTGTTCTATTCGTCCATAGCCTTTTTTATATTTTTTTTTACCCATGGGTCATTTATGAAAACAAAGTTGCAAAATATTATTAAATATTATGACGTTGTTGCCCTTAACAGTTTTGTTCCATTTTAGTTTAACAATTTCAATTAGTTTGCCACTACAAGTCCTTGCCTGACAAGGTAGAAGGAAACACTTAAGAATTTATTGGAATATAAAAGCAAGAAGCTGCAAATTGAAATTTTCAATATTAAATTAAAGGTTTAATTAAAATTAAAAAAAAAGCGAATACATCTTATAAGAGAACTTTTAAGCAACCTAAATAGAATTTAAATTCCTGGAATTGTAAAATAAGGATACTCTTTGAAAAGTTTTAAAATTAAATTCATAAGTTGTGTGATGAAGAAATCTTTTAAAAGCAAAACTTGTGGCTTGTGGTTTTGTTTGTGTTTCTAAAACATTTAAATTTCTTTGCTTTGCTCCTTTGGAAATGTACCTTTTCGTTGATACGAAAATGAAAGATGATTAAAATCTGTGGTCAGTTTGAAGTGTATAGAAAAATGTTTTATTTTAGTAATTTATTAAGTGTCAAGTTCTTCTTGTTAAATAAAGAAAAACAAATGAAGAATAATAATTAATTGGATTTTTTAATATTCCTATTACAATTCGATTTGCGTCGTTATGATTTTTGTTTGTGTCCTTTTTGCTTGCATCGTTATAAGTTTTTGTTTTTTTTTTTATATGTAAATAAATGGCAGGCGTTTACATTACTGGGGCCTGATTCAATTTAATATCTAACAGGAATATCCAGTACTAGTTCTCAACTGTAAACATTTTGATGGCATCTTAATGCCCAAATTAGTGTGATTGTGCTCCGAAATCACTGGTACTTTTGGTTCTAGACGTGTACTAGTACACTTGGAACACATTGGGTGCTTATGAACCAGTTTGTTACTAGTTCTTGTGTATAGAAAAAGTTTGCATTTCGAATTTTAACAATTTGTTTATAATAAAAATGGCATAAATAAATGATTTCAAACAAAATGAAAGAAACAGAAACAAACATGTACTCGAATTTTAGTATTGTTACACAAAAATTTAATCAGTCTAATATTGGTGCCCTTGCACTATTGGAATTCAAGTTTCAAGGATTGAGACACACTTTTGTTACACTTTATTTCAAAAGCAATCTCAAAAAAATAGGAATTTGAAATTAAGTGTAAAAAAGTGTAAAATATTTTGAAACTTGACATTTAAAAATATGTTTGAATTTAAGTGTATTTTCAGTTAAATTTGAAGCACTTGAAATTTTATTTTTGAGTGCTTATTGGGAATATTGATATAGAAAATCATATAAAATTTAGGAAATTATTGGCAATCAATGGCAATATTATTCGAATTAACGTGCCTAATCCATAAAAACTGGTTGCTTAGGCCAGATCATCAAGTAAAATTCTCCTAATTTTTTTTAAGAAAAGCCAAAGATGTTAGCAAAAAAAACTGCAGAGTGAATGAGAATTGCAAAAATTCAAAAAGTCTTATTTACAACGATATCAAAGCTTAAACAAAACACCAACAATTATCTTTTCTTACATTCCCCATTACGATCTAACTATCCCACAACAATAAATTCCAGCGTTTTTATCAAGAATAAAAATTGGATATTAAGCACGACAAACAAAACCTTTTTTATTACTTTTAAAATCAATTTTATTTTTTAAGAATACGGCAGATAGTGTTGAGGCTAATTGCAGTAATAAAATAATTTACTTCAGTTACATCTTTCAGAAGTAGGCGTATATTTAACAGGTGGATGTAGCAAAATCATATTTCTTTATAAAATATTATTATATACCTATATAATATATATAAATAAAATGGTCTTTTAGGTTACTTTTCACTATCACATACATAAGTCTTAAGTATTTTGACGAAAATACATCTCTGAACCAATTACACTGTGCTAGAAATTGACACTTTTTTAGACAAGCTGGGTACTTGACCCCTGCAGTGCCAAGGATACCTCTAGATGGGTCAAATGTATGACCAACCCCACTTTATTTTTCATCTTAATCATTTATTTCTAGCATACCTACCCGTTATCTTCATTCCTTAAGGGGTCTCCAATACAAAATGGTTAATGCATAAATATATTGAAGAAAAAGTCCCAAAAAATGCCCAGGAGTCGCCCCTAGTGGGATATAATGTATGACCGACCTCAATTGATTTTGTGTTCTTAACATTTCCTCGAGGCCCTTATCTCCACTTCTTAGGGGGGCTCTCATTCAATATGGCCGTTTAATGAAATTCTTCTATTTGGCCCCTGCTGCGCCTTGGATGCCCCTAGATGGGTCAAATGTATGACCAACACCATCTATCTTCATTCCTTAAGGGGGCTCCCACACAAAAAAAGCCCAGTAGTCGCCCCTAGTGTGATATAATGTATGACCGACTTCAATTAATTTTTTGTCCTTAACATTTTCTTGAGACATACTTGTCCCATACCACCACTTCTTTGGGGGGCTCCCATACAAATATTGCGTTTTATGAAATTCGACTTTTGTGAATAAAATCAAAAGTTCCTAACCGATTTTAATCATTAATGGCTTGTTTCGTTTTTGTTTTGAGTCCGCAAAAACTAAGAAGCATAGCTGCATTTTCTAATTTTTTAAAAAACAAAAATTTCGATAAAAAAAAAATTTTTTTCAAAAAAAAAAATATGTTTCTAAAACGACTTAAAGGAAATTGCATTGCGGAATTTCGGCTTTTTTAGTTTTTTCAATAAGCTAAAGCTAACCTAAAAAACGTCCAGCAACACTGGACTCAGCGTACCCGAATAAGGTTAAAACGCCAGGTGCCCAGCTTGTCGGTTTTTTCAACTAGCATAGTGTTATTGCTTAGAAAATTTTCAAATAACAATAGCAACTTATCATGACATGGTTGTATTTTTCTCAAAATATGTAATACTTGTATGATAGTGTAAAGTACCCTTTATCGTATATAGAAATTACTCAATATTTAATCCTTGTTTCCATATACATTGATACATACATACCTGTGGTCATATTGAAAAGTAACTTAAGTCGATATAATACAAAATTAAGTAATTACAATTAGAAAAGGTGTAAAATCTTAAATATTTACTAAAAAAGTTTTAATTGTCTATAACTCTTTTATTTATGCGAATTTTTAAATTTTTTTTAAACATTAGCTTTGAAAAATTATATCCTGTAGATAGTGGCCATTTGGTAATTCGCGACTACGTAGTCTTTATGTACGTACGTACTTTTATTTGGAAATAATGTGTCACCTAATATGCCGTTACCCAAGCCTGTGAGGCACTTGCAGTATGTTAAAACCACAAGGTAAGATGGTTTTCTACGGCTGAGCAAGCAACATTTTTTTTCATTGTCCAATAAGCACCATCGTCATTTAAGCAAGATATTTTGCAAGCCAACAATTAACTCCTCATATCAGTTTTTGTTAATTTTAATTTGATGAAAATTCTTTTAACGAAACAATTCAAGATTGTCAGAATAAGAAGAGAAGTGATTACAGTTTTAAAATTAGAAAGCAGAGGCTTACCAAGACAGTTTTTTTGACCAAAATCTTTCAACATTTAAATTGTCAAAACAAAAAAAGAATATTCAAATGTTTGGTTTTACATTTACGGAGTGAAATACTTTTTAAACGAAACGAAATTGTTTATTGACAAATTTACTTGTAAAAGGTGTTCCAACCAAAATGCACGATGTTCATTGTGAGTCACACCTTAACGTCAAGTTTTTTTGCCCAACTTAATTTGACATTTCTTTGTTTCAGTGTTTGACAAACTCAACCATGGAGAGGTACCCAATTGAACATCGCGTTTAGATTGTTGAAGCGTTTTACGAAAACGGGCGTTCAAATCAAAATGTGTCAGTGGATTCGTTAACAAGCAGAATTGTCGCATTTAGGCAAATGAGAAGCCACGAGTGGTTATTTAAATGACGATGCATCCACAAAGAGTGATTGTTTGGTGCGGCGTAATCGGTCGTACTTTTTTGAAAATGAGGTCAGTCAAACCGGTACCGTAAATGGTGTTCGTTATCGCGAGATGATAAAGGAATTCTCGTGGCCAGATTTTGAGGATATGGACCTGGACGACATGTGGTTTTAAAGCATGGCAATTGCAACACAGTCAACGAACGATGGCTCTTTTGCGCGAGAAATTCAATGGCAGTGGTATCTCACGTCGTGGCGATGTTATTTGGCCGTCATGATCATGTGATTTGACACCGTTGGACTTATTTCTTTGGGGGATTTTTAAAAGAAAAAGTGTTAGTCAATAATCCAAGAACAATTCAAGAGCTAAAGGATGAGATAATACGGCATATTAACGACATTGAACCGCAATTATGTCTTAGAATTATTGAAGATATGAAGATCTCTAGCGGTATGGCACCGAAGTCGTGGCAAGCATTTGGCCTTTTGTGCCACACATTATTGTCAAAGATCCTTATACAATAATAAAAAATATTAAGATAATTTTCTGAAAAATTTTTTTTTTATTTTCAATATGTATCATACGTTTTGATTGGACCCCGTTTTATATGAATAAAGTTGAGGCGAAATTACACGAAAATATTTGATTCCAAACAAGTCTAAGAAAAAAATTCTTTGTCCCATTTTTGGATGAGAAATCGGCCACGTTGAGTGTTTCGTATTAAAATCTGGTCACGCTGTTTATGAGACTTCTTATTCGCTCATGTTATGCTAATACGTTTATATTATTTTCTCTGTAACAATCTGAAAAAGGACTTATGTAGCTCTCTTGAAAAAGCTTTCAAATTAGTTGTTTTGCTACAATTAACTCTAAAGCTTTTTTCCCTTTGAAATGAAGTGAGAGGATATGTGTAACTCACCGACTTGTGTTGAAATTGCGTCTCCACAAAGTTACCGGCAAATTTTTTTTTTTTTTTTTTTTGAAAAACTTTTGTTTATTGTTCTTTTTTTTCAAGTCCCTACAAAACAGTAAAATAATAATAGAGAATTAATGAAAAGAAAAGCTTAAAAAGGTGACGGACTAAGAAGATGTTGCAAAATAAACAAAAAAAAAATCAATTGAGCTTCTTCATTGTACAAAAAACATCTTACACACTTACTCAACACACACATTAAGGCAATTTAATTTAAGAAGTGTGAATCTTTTATAAATGTGGAGAGTTTTTTATTAGCTTTGAAAAATTATATCCTGTAGATAGTGGCCATTTGGTAATTCGCGACTACGTAGTCTTTATGTACGTACGTACTTTTATTTGGAAATAATGTGTCACCTAATATGCCGTTACCCAAGCCTGTGAGGCACTTGCAGTATGTTAAAACCACAAGGTAAGATGGTTTTCTACGGCTGAGCAAGCAACATTTTTTTTCATTGTCCAATAAGCACCATCGTCATTTAAGCAAGATATTTTGCAAGCCAACAATTAACTCCTCATATCAGTTTTTGTTAATTTTAATTTGATGAAAATTCTTTTAACGAAACAATTCAAGATTGTCAGAATAAGAAGAGAAGTGATTACAGTTTTAAAATTAGAAAGCAGAGGCTTACCAAGACAGTTTTTTTGACCAAAATCTTTCAACATTTAAATTGTCAAAACAAAAAAAGAATATTCAAATGTTTGGTTTTACATTTACGGAGTGAAATACTTTTTAAACGAAACGAAATTGTTTATTGACAAATTTACTTGTAAAAGGTGTTCCAACCAAAATGCACGATGTTCATTGTGAGTCACACCTTAACGTCAAGTTTTTTTGCCCAACTTAATTTGACATTTCTTTGTTTCAGTGTTTGACAAACTCAACCATGGAGAGGTACCCAATTGAACATCGCGTTTAGATTGTTGAAGCGTTTTACGAAAACGGGCGTTCAAATCAAAATGTGTCAGTGGATTCGTTAACAAGCAGAATTGTCGCATTTAGGCAAATGAGAAGCCACGAGTGGTTATTTAAATGACGATGCATCCACAAAGAGTGATTGTTTGGTGCGGCGTAATCGGTCGTACTTTTTTGAAAATGAGGTCAGTCAAA
Source organism: Pollenia labialis (assembly GCA_949318255.1). Classification (NCBI taxonomy): domain Eukaryota; kingdom Metazoa; phylum Arthropoda; class Insecta; order Diptera; family Polleniidae; genus Pollenia; species Pollenia labialis. The sequence goes on along the minus strand of OX439141.1, from coordinate 25,785,882 downwards.
CCGGTACCGTAAATGGTGTTCGTTATCGCGAGATGATAAAGGAATTCTCGTGGCCAGATTTTGAGGATATGGACCTGGACGACATGTGGTTTTAAAGCATGGCAATTGCAACACAGTCAACGAACGATGGCTCTTTTGCGCGAGAAATTCAATGGCAGTGGTATCTCACGTCGTGGCGATGTTATTTGGCCGTCATGATCATGTGATTTGACACCGTTGGACTTATTTCTTTGGGGGATTTTTAAAAGAAAAAGTGTTAGTCAATAATCCAAGAACAATTCAAGAGCTAAAGGATGAGATAATACGGCATATTAACGACATTGAACCGCAATTATGTCTTAGAATTATTGAAGATATGAAGATCTCTAGCGGTATGGCACCGAAGTCGTGGCAAGCATTTGGCCTTTTGTGCCACACATTATTGTCAAAGATCCTTATACAATAATAAAAAATATTAAGATAATTTTCTGAAAAATTTTTTTTTTATTTTCAATATGTATCATACGTTTTGATTGGACCCCGTTTTATATGAATAAAGTTGAGGCGAAATTACACGAAAATATTTGATTCCAAACAAGTCTAAGAAAAAAATTCTTTGTCCCATTTTTGGATGAGAAATCGGCCACGTTGAGTGTTTCGTATTAAAATCTGGTCACGCTGTTTATGAGACTTCTTATTCGCTCATGTTATGCTAATACGTTTATATTATTTTCTCTGTAACAATCTGAAAAAGGACTTATGTAGCTCTCTTGAAAAAGCTTTCAAATTAGTTGTTTTGCTACAATTAACTCTAAAGCTTTTTTCCCTTTGAAATGAAGTGAGAGGATATGTGTAACTCACCGACTTGTGTTGAAATTGCGTCTCCACAAAGTTACCGGCAAATTTTTTTTTTTTTTTTTTTTGAAAAACTTTTGTTTATTGTTCTTTTTTTTCAAGTCCCTACAAAACAGTAAAATAATAATAGAGAATTAATGAAAAGAAAAGCTTAAAAAGGTGACGGACTAAGAAGATGTTGCAAAATAAACAAAAAAAAAATCAATTGAGCTTCTTCATTGTACAAAAAACATCTTACACACTTACTCAACACACACATTAAGGCAATTTAATTTAAGAAGTGTGAATCTTATATAAATGTGGAGAGTTTTTTTTTTTTAAACAAAAGGATAATAGATGTAATATGTACGTGGGAGGGATTTTTGATTTGTTTGGTTTATTAAGAATCTAGACAAAAGTCTGAAAATATTGACTTTTAGGGATAATGTTTATTCGACTTTTATTATTAAATTAACGCCCTTATTTTCTATTGTAAACACTTGTACTCAATAAAAAATTTATAAAAAATTTCGCAACGCAAGTTGAAGGGATGTACCAAATAAGTTTAATAATAAAATAAATTAAAAGTCAAGGGGTCACATTAGGGCATTCTATATTGATCGAAATTCCCATTTAAATTTTATTGTAATTTCGATCGATATCGAATGCCATAATTTGGTCCCTGGACTTTTAATTTATTTTATTAATCTCGCAATCCAACACATAAATATTTTCACGTTTTGTCTCATCTAAATTCTATTGACGCATTATTAAACAAGTATTCTTTTATGCCGAATCGTATATACCCTTCAGCATGTCGTGGTAAGAACAGAAAGTTTTAAAAATAAATATACTAGTCAAACCTGGTGCGCTTTGCAACCTATAACAGATATTTTTTGCATTTGTAAGGGAGGTGCAACGCCCACTTATCCGTTAACATCTACTTTTTGCCAGATGTCATGCATTAACATCGAAGCTATTTGTACCAAATTAAAAAAACATTCATTGTTGCGATTCTCCACATATACAGAAATATATTTTTATTGTTAAGGGGTTGTGAAATGTTTTTCATACTTAATAGGCTTTTTTCGACTATGAAGTGGTTATCCATATTACATAGAAAAAAAAATCTCAGGAAAATTTTTAGCAACACAGTTTGTCAAAAATAAAATTTTAGGGCAACAAATTTTTTATTTGATTCAATGTAAAAATTTATCAGAATTACACTTTGCAAAATAGCACTCAAAAAAACATATGTAATAACTAAAAAAAAAAATATTTGAATCCGACAGAATTTTTACAACTCTTGTCCATTTTTTAATAGCTCTGATATCGTTGCAAATTAGACTTGAGTGTTTGTAATTCTCATTCGCTTTACAGTTTTATCTGTATAATATCTTTAATTTTTCCAAAGTCTTTGAAAAAAAGTTTCCTGATGGTCTGTCATAAGAAACCAGCGAAATACGCATAGGAACTAACTTATCCCCCAACAATAAATTTTAGTTTATTTATTAAAGAATGAAAATCGGAAATTTAGTACATCATAATTAATTAATAAATAAATAAAGATTCGATAAAGATTCAATCCAATTATAAATACGAATTCCCCGGCAGTTTTTTTCCATTTTTACAACTGATTTAACATAGAAAAAATGGGAGAAGGGAGAAAACTCCCGGGGAATTTTTATTCATAATTTGGCTGATTTTGTTTGATTTATTTAACATTTCCACCATGTTTCCAACAATTTATTTTAACAAATCACGTAAACAATTTGTAAAAAAAATTATTTTGGGCAACACATTTTTTTATACGCTCGATAAACTTGTTTTTGACTAAAAATTCAATAACTGTACCCACAATCGCTTTTATAAATAGAGCAAAAATCATCATCGCAGAAAATTCAAACAATTTATTTTTTTAATTAAATATGGGATTTTCGTATTCAGATATGAAAATAATTTTCTGTGTATTATTCATGAAAAGTATGGATATGGACAATAATGGATTTATGAGTAAAATTACAGGTAGTCGTGGTTTTTTTTATATCTAATAGATTTTTGGACGTATCAGGGTATACAAAATAAGTAACAAGGAAGACTTGCAGAAATTTTAAATTGTTTTTAATTAAAATAGAATTGTTCCCATTCTTAAAAATCGTAAAACTAATGAAAATAGTGATTAGAATAAATCTGTTTTCATGTAAAAGAAAATGTTCCCTTCCACACTGATCAACATCTTACATCTACCATCAATTTTCCACAATATGCGAAGATGTTAACATCTTTCCATAAGAAATACATAGGGCTAAAAACCTTTAAAATATTTATAAGATGTTCCTATCTCATTTTATTCCATTCTACATCTTTCGATTATTTTAATAAGTTCTCTTATTATTGTGGCATCACTGACAAAAAAAATTGGTTTTGAAAGCAGCGTTACCATTTGTCAAGTTTTCTCTTTTATTGCAATGTTTTTTTGTTAGGTATTTTTAATATTTTTATACAAACTGAACTTCAAACAAATTTTTGTGTTTTCTTATTAAAAGATGGCACTTTTGTAGAAAAAACATTTTTTTATTTTAAAAACGTTTTTATTCAAAAGTTGTGACATTTTTCTTTGATGGTAGATGTTAGATGTGACCAATGTAAACGAGTGTTTCACATTTTCTACATCTTTGATGGTAGATGTTAGATGTTGATCAGTGTAAAAAAGCTATTAAGTAATTAATCTTATATAGTCGTGGAAGCAGTTAGCTTTAAGTGGCAATAGCTTAAGGCTAGTTTACACTATTACACTTTGCCAAAACTCAAGAAATGTGAAAATGTCTGATATTAAGAATGCAATGTCTTATGAATATGACAAGTATTACGAAAAAAATTAATCAAGATATAAGTGTAATTCTTGAGGAAATAAAATGTGAATGCAAAAAAAATCTTCTTCTAAGCTTTCATCTTTAATAACTCGCATATTGTATAACATTAATTAGAATCATCTTAAAGCTTTTCTAGTACTACTTTTAACCTTTCCTGATAAAAAAAATCCCATTAATAACTAAAATTCTGCTTTATAACTATCGAACACTAAAAACTAAATTATTCATAAAATGTTTTTGAAAACTTTAGATAGTATTGTCACGCAACAATAGCCCGCATAGAAAATATTTCAAGAGTCAGTTCTTATATCAATCATTCTAGTTTTTAGTGTCTTTGGGTCTCCTAATACTGTCATCACCTGTTTGGTGCACTTGGTCTTATTGTTCAACCACAAGTAAAAAGTCCTTGAAAATGAGTTAAAAAAAATTGTTTGACATAATTTTACACAAGATGGGAGGATTAAAATTTCATGAATGGCTGTTGTTTGGTTGCCAGTGAAATAAATAAAAACAAATTTTTTCCACTTGGCGTGACACATGATTAGTGTGAATGTATAGAGAGAAATGGGTGTACATACATATATTTATAAAATTTTTGTGTAAATTTACACAACTGCTGTAAAATCCTTTTAAATAATAGGAATGTTGTTAATAATGGTTATGAACACAATAATGATGATGATGACTGCGATTATGGTGATGTGAATGCTGAAAAAACCGCCTCTGCCTAAATGTCTAATAATTAAAAATCTTGCGCAATAAGATGCTGTTGTTGTTGTTGTAGACGAAAAAGGTAGATTGTTGACAAAATTTACTACAGAGAGCTATTATCCAGCGGGAAAAAGAAGGAGTACGGAAACCTTCTACAAGGCCTTTTTACACACGTTATCATTGCGGAGTAGGCCCTTCGTTCTCGCTTTATCAAACAAAATGTTACTCCTTCTCTACTCTACTCCTTTTTCATAAAATATGAATGTGGAATGTGTATCTTATCGTTTTTACGAAAGAGCCGCGCCTTCTATAAGGCATTCTTAAGCAGTTAGATAAGAATAAATAGTAATTGAATCAGAACATTTAAAGCATGCCTTAAAAAGGCCTGAAATAAGAAGGTCTGCTGGGTTTTCCCGCAAGGTAGCAGTACCTTGTTTACTTCCTATTGCGTTGTTGATGATAAAAAAAAATTATAAAGAATGTAATGACTTTCGTACGCAGTGGCTTATAATACATTAAGCCTAAGTAAGAACATATCGTTACCTATAACGCAAAAGGATCCATTTAACATTTTAAAAATTTTACAGGAGAAGCAAAAAACTTTTTAAAATGATAAGATTATAAATTGCCCTAAACTGTTTACATATATTTAAATTTTCTTCCATTTCTCTAATTCTAATCCTACCAGTTGTTTTGACAATTGCCAATGTTGCATATTATGCAAACTGTTAGTTAGATCTCTAAGCGTTTACCATTATGTATAATCTTTTGTAGATAGGGCCGTTTAAAATCGGACACTTGTGTTGATGCAATACATCAGAATCAATGGAAAATTAAATTTTTAATTTTTGGTTAGTTAGGGCCTTTTGCGTTTTAGGTAACGTTATGTAAATTAAAAAATTATCGATAAAATGTTAAGAAGATTAAAAGTAATTAAGACATACAAATTTCTAAAAGTTCATTAGAGCCAAGGTAAATTTACACAAGGTAGACTCGTTAGCGGACAGACATAAACCCCAATTGTCAAATTCGTATGTATGAGCCAAAATTTGCATACATATGTGTGCGTTGAATTGTTTTTGTTTTATGTGGAGATAATTTTGACAAGTCGGGCTTTTTTACAGGGCAGCATGTCTACACTCCCAAATGGTTCTACCTTGTGTAAATGTACCTTGATTAGAGCTGAGTGAAATATTTTTAATTATTTTATAAATTTTTAGCAACAATTTTAAAATTTAAATTTTTTTTTTGAAAATTTGATAGGTCAAACTCTATTTGCGTTATAGCTTTTTTTTTGCCATTTTACCATAGAATCTTTTAAAGAATTTGAATTTGTTGTACGCTTGTTCCAAATAAAGTCCATAAAACATTATTATTGTGTGCATAAATGCCCACAGTAAGAGTTTCTTGCAAATTCTGATAGTCCTTATCATGGTTTTTTTATTTTTTTTATACCCTTCGGCTGGTGAAGTAATTCCGTGTGAAACCTTTTTAATATTCATCCAAAACCCTACAAAGTGTATATAGTCAGGATCTTTGTGGAATTCTACGTCTCTTAAGGTGGAGCGGCACAATTTGTCTTGCGAATTTCGATTTCGAAATGAAAAAATGCGACCTACTTTTACCCCTCTCATTTTAAAACTTGGCGTTTAATTATCCTCTTAATAAATAAATGGCCAACATTAAGTTTTACTGCAAAACAGAGATCTCATTGTCTCACCGTCAGCCATTGAGACGTATAAAAAAATCGTTATTAAACCTTTAAACTCACATTAGACGTGACATAACCTTAACCATACAAGCAGCTGTTTGAACCAACCTTATGTGCAACACAGCTATAGGTGACTTAAAATTACGCCATTACCATAACCATACAAACCAACTGAATTTTGGTTTGTATGGTCATGGTTAGGGCAATGACATTATGGTTATGTCAAGTCTAATTGGACGTTTAAACACGAAAATGTTTTCAAGGTTTATGTTAATTTTTGTTTGTTGCAATTGAAATCAAAGATTCCGATTAATATTCTTTATTAAATCGATTAGGTTTTTTTTAATTAGTATCTTCTTGAAATTTAAAGTTTTATACCACTCCTGAAAAGGGGATTTCCCTGGATTTCTCAGGAAATTTACTTGTTTTCACTTCCTATTTTTCTGAAATTGGGGATTAATGTATTTTTTTTTATTAAAAATGCAGTTGGTTGACATTCCTTCCATAAAGTAACTGATATTTTGTTTATAATAGAATTTTCAACTGATTCTATTCAGTGATAACTGAACACGATAGGAATCCAAATTTTTTGAATTTTCAATACCAAAGTATTGAAATTTTAAAAATTACCGTGAATTGAAAAAAAATTTGGGACATACGAGAAAGCAAACATTAGTATATCGTAAAGGAGCTAAGCCCACATTTGTTTATATAAGTTTCATTATATAAAATTCAAAACAAGTGCATAAAAATGTGCTTAGAACACATTAAAAGTATTTATAATTAATTTAACGGAAAAAGTGCTAAGTTACAAAAAACCTTTGTAAAATAAAGATCCATAATTTTTAGTTGTTTATGTCTTAAATATAAAAAACGAGTTGACAATAAAACTTAACTGCATTTACAGACTTAAAAATTTTGAGAACTAAAGACTTGAGCAAGTTTTTTCCCTCTCCTGTAAAATTCATTAAATTGGACAAAGCTCCTTTACGACTGAAAGTAACGATATTTATAGCGTTACTAGGTAGGTATCTATTATAAATTTTTTTTAGGTTTGAGACATAGAACTTGGTTAGAATATGTATAAACAAATGCTCATGGATATTTTTAGAATGCCTTTTTGAACTTAAAGTAACGATATTTGTGTAGAGCGATTAAATATGTATTTCCCAATTATTTGGGTACTTAAAGCTTTTAATGCATAACTGTTAACTTCTGTTAACTATTAGCTTCAAGCTACTGTGCCTAAACACCGTTATGTTTTTGATAATGTTTTGTTTTATTGTCTCTTGATGTAGAAGATAACGTTAGATAGGTACTGTTATGTTATTTTTATTCTCCTATGCTGTGGTATTTGTTCTTTGTCATTTAATCTTGTTCATAATTTGAACAATTTTTTTAGTGTCATTGCTAAAAATATACACTGACTGGCTATTTTCCCTGAACCACTGTCTGCTTATGTTTATACCAGTGTTGCCAGAACAGGATGACTAAAAATGGCTTATTTTAAGAAAAAAAAAATTGCTAAATTTAAGAAAAAAAAAAAAATTCCCAAATTTAAGAAAAACTTTGCTGAAATTGGCAAAAATATGTTCCTTCATTACTAAATTTTATTGATTAGATCGTCCAATGCTGACATTTCTTCTTGACCAAATGTGGCCAAATAAAAAAATAAGTTGACTATACGTATTTTTTTTAGAGGACAATCGTCTTTTTTAACTGGCTGTCATCTATAAACTTTGTGTCCTATTTTTGTCATCTTTTTACGTAATCTGTCATCTTAATTTTTAATATTAGTTTTTATTTTAATAAATTAAAACAAATTTAATTTCATGGCAGTCACCGTTTTTTTCTGTCTAATCGTATGGAAAATGTCGTGACGTGATTGTTCTGCTCATACTCCTATTAAACTAGTGCAACGATTTTTTAAGTTTCGTTATTTTTTAACTAATTTTTTAACTTATTTATGTTGAACTCAGAAATGTACTTGTTTTTATTAGATATACTTTTTTTAAAAATTTTATAAAATGAATATGTTGTTTTTGAAATCTAATTCAAATGTACGAAAATATTTTTTATTAATTAAACAGCTCTTGTAGAAAACACAACAAATTGTGTACGTAATTTAATATAAGCAAATGTAAATTTGTATATGTTATTTTTTTTAATTTATCTTACATACATACATACATACAAACATACATACATACATACATACATACATACATACATACATACATACATACATACATACATACATACATAAATACATACATACATACATACATACATACATACATACATACATACATACATACATACATACATACATACATACATACATACATACATACATACATACATACATACATACATACATACATACATACATACATACATACATACATACATACATACATACATACATACATACATACATACATACATATATAAATATGTGAATGTAAATTTTTCGGCAAAATATGTAAAAAAAATCTCGAGGTCAAATAATTTTTTTTTATGTTCTAAATTTTTATTTTCTAAATCTGGTCGCCTTAAAAAATATTATTTCAAATTGCTTTAATCTTTCTAGCGAAAACAATAAAATGAAGCGATTTGTTTTTAATTTTGTTTTTTTTTTATCTTTTACCCACTTACGAGTCGGATAAAAGCCAACCAAAATTGTAAAGGAATGTAAGAAAATATAAACTCATATTAGTGTTTGTTTGTAATTCTCATTCACTTTACAGTTTTATTTGTATAATATCTTTCTTTACCTTTTCCAGTCTTTGGAAAAAGGTTTCCTGATTTTCTGGCCTAAACAATCAGTGAAATGCGCATTGGAGCTAGCTTATCTCCAAACAATAAATTTCAGTATATTTATCAAGAATAAAAATTGGGAATTAAGCGCATAATAATAAGAAAAAATAATAAGAAAAAAAATTTTGTATGCCCCAAAATAATTGGTCCAAAATTTCGAAAAACTTGAAGAAAATTTAGCTAAATAAATAAATGGCTAATGCTTAATTAATTTTTTTTATGGCTAAAGGAGATAAAAATGACTATTAAATAGCTAAATTGGCAACACTATCTGATTCATTTACACTTGACTGATACTGCCATAAGTGTGAGAGAATTTTGGTTTTTTTCTGTGAGCAGTGAATTCATTTACACTTGACTGAATACGAATACAAATGAACAAACGCTATACAATACCCTGCAAATTATATTGGGCCACCTGATCCAATATGATTAAATAGGCCACTCCATGGACTGCTGCGATGTACTGCAAGCATGTACCATATCATTGTTAAAAAGTGTTTGTAGTGAGACGACATGTTTTCGTTTTTTAATGTTTCATTTTCGTTTTAAAACGAAGTTGAAACTTACCCTCTTGTGTATACAATGGAGTAGTTTTAAAACTACTCCTTTGTAATCCAAAGCTGGGTTATATGGTCCTGTCCTAGGACATCGTAATGTTTTTCCCATACGTTTGGGTTACTTTTGGAGTAGTCCTAGTCCCTTGTGGGCTATACTTTACACGCGTGTTTGGACTACTCCTATTATTTGCAGGGTACACACAGTACTTTTATTTTCTTTATATATTTCCATGTATATTTGGTTGCTTAAGTGAATGTATAAAAATGTTAAAGTATATGTATATATGTATGTATGTATAGATATTTATTATTTTCAGATTGTAACGTAAGTGTCTAATGACGTTTGTTTGCTTCCCTTGTAGTTACATATGTATATGTTCCAGTGTGAATCATTCATTGTCTTTTTCTCTTTATTGTATTACAAAAACGTAATAACAATAGTTATTTAAGGTTTATGAAATTATATTTTTAATCACACACATAAACCCATACATATGTATAATAAATCCTTTAATACTCATACCGGAGACAGACACTCACTCACTCATATTGTCATATAAAAAATACAGTTTAAATTGTATGACATTTTTATTTTTGGCAATAGACACGCAACAAAGACATGTCAAAAAGCCATTAACCTGTTGAGTTTTGTATTCGTTCTTTTTTTTTGAAGGGGAAGGTTACCAATGTTAGAAAGGTAATTTATAGATTCGTTTGAAGAAACATCAAACAATTTTTTAGAAACAGTAGTTCCCGCTTAAATGTGTTCCCCATTTTAACAGGAAATCACATCTGGCAAAAAAAAAATATCCCTATATGAATGTATATTTTATTACAAACATTTTCTCTTAAATATCATTATGGATGGATGGATGGATATGGATAATTATGGAACAAACTTCACGATTTCTAGTTTTATTGAACTATGACCGACCAATTTTTTACTACAATAGTGTTATTCGCTACGGGTTTTCGTCCTTAAGTCTTTTCCAAGAGTCCGCTTTATGGCCTATGGAAAATTATGGACCGATCTTTGCAAAATTAAGCAGGGCGAATCCAAGATATAATAAAACAAGTAAGAAATAATAGTCGGTCAAGCCCGACCATATTATAGCCTACATCACAGTATTTAAGAATAAATGTTTGCAAGTGTGATCTATTTGGGACCCATGAGCTATCATGGACCCGCCAGATAAAAATTATGTAATTGCAGCGTTTCAAAAACTGTAGTAAACGTAGAAAAACTGCCATTTCCTCCACTTCTAAATTTCTCTATGGCCAAAAGAAAACTTTTGCTTTTACTCCTAAATTATTAAATGTAAAAACTCGATGTCAAACCAAATGTTCGACAGTTTTTGGTTTCGACTGCAGTTTTTTAAATTTAATTGACTTTAAGATTCATAGTAAAGTTCTTTGTGCTGAATATTATTAAGTTTTCTTCATCTATATGAAATTTGTTTGCCTTTAAGTGTTTTTAGGAAGGGGGCTTCTATGGGACCTTTGGTTAATGTTGGACCCACCAGCAATACATTTTGTCATAACATAGTAGGTATCGTAAAATTCATTGTCGTCAATTTATAAGAAAGTTATGACATTAAAAGCTATTTTCGGGAGCAGTATTTGTATAGAAGCTATGGTAAAATATGAACCTATTCCAATACAATTTAGTAAGATGATTCTGATTGCAATAAAATAAGTTTGGCCCATTAAATTTAATACTATGATGATAAGAAGTTACAAACATCGACACAAATGCATAATAACCTCTCCACTATTGTGGTGTGGGTATAAAAAAAATTTGCGGTTATGACTTTATAAATTAACTTTTTTAAAAATGTTTAAGTAGATTAATAGATAGCGTTTTTTTTATAGAAGTCCCCATTTAATAGACGTAATCGATTACTTCCTAAGGCTTTATTTGATGGAATACATTTCAAAAGACATTATGAAACTTAACCAAATACAGTCAAATCCCGATAATTCGTACCCCGATAAATCGAAATTCCCGATAATTCGTAATAAACTGTAGGTCCCTTGAAAAAATCTCGTTAATTCGTAAAATTTCCATACATTTTGGTGCCCTCGCTAATTCGTAATTTTTTTCAAATAAGATCTTCTTTGCCTCTTATAAATCGCAATTGTTTGCTAACTACCACTTATAATTCGTAATAAAAACAACATAAACATGGAAAGAATGATATTTTGTTTACCGCAATTTTTATTTATTTTTTAGTTGTTTTATGCTTTTGTGTGTTTATTTTCTTATGTGGTTACACATTTTAAGACTTTCTTAGTTACAAGATTTATAAGCGATTCATAATGATTCATTTGAAAGTTCATTTGATCAGTTTGTTACATGAATAATAAAGAAAAATGTCAAAGCGCACGCATCCTTTTAGTAAATAAATTGAAAAACCCCGTTAATTCGTATTTATTTTATTTTAACCCCGTTAAATCGAAACCCCGCTAAATCGAAAACCCCTATAATTCGCAAGAAATGGCCAGACCCTTGCGTTTACGAATTATCGGGATTTGACTGTAATAAATACTGTATACAATTTTTCCTTTCATTTTCCTTTTTCATTTCAAGTGCTATAATGGCATTCCGTTTCTTGTTAACTTCTATCATTTGATTTCCATACGTATTATTTACTCAGTTGAAAAAAGGAGTTAGAAGATAAGACAAATTATTTAATGCCAAAAAATATTTCCTCTTAGCCTAAAGCATTGTATGATTTGTTTGGTCTTCCAGTTTCATTAGGTTCGTAAACTAATTTAATCAAAAGCGCAATAAGAAAATAATTTGACGCTACCAAGTCAACAGGTAAAATTAAATCCGTAGTTTGTTAAAAAAAAAGTAAACAAAAGAGACTGACAAGTATATATGTATGTTTGTATGTACTAACTTTGCTGGTGTTGTTGCAAAAATAAATTAAATCCTGCAGGATGGTAGAAAAAAGGTAAACGATTTTTAGATTTCCTTTAATTACGTCGGCATGGCCGGACGGAAATGCTGGCATGAGATTTTGAAATTAAACGGAAGTTCTATTTTAAATTACTTTCTATCCGTAACATTATTTTAAACATTTTCTAATTGAAAATTTGTTTTGTGAACAGATTTTGTGCAGAAACTTATTTTTCATTTACCACAAAAAAATTGCCTTTATATCCTTCACCACTGGTGGAAAAAGTCTATACAAGTTTGCCATTCCTTGTGTGATTTCTGCAATATTGATTTTAGACTTCATAAAGTACATATCGCACTTGATCAACATGCGGGTATTAACTCGAATTTAAAAAATTTTCAGTTGAAGCAAAACAATTTTTAATTTGGTATTAAACGCGTATGAAAAATAAATTTTAAACCAACCGTTTTATAACAAAAAAATATACACAATAACACGATATTTTTACGGTGGTTAGATATCAATATTAAGAGTCGATTTTTTCCAAAAGTAAAGAAATTAAATTTTTGAGTTAATTATTATGAATCCTTTATGAGTAGGTCAGTAAGCTAGGTTCTAAGGGCAGTCGTGGCCCTCCCTCGGCTCGAGAACCGGTATTATAAAATCATAAATTGGGTTTGGAGACTTTCCCAACTAAATTTTTACCATATGAAACTCCCATCCACACCTCCTTTCTTCGAAGAACTGAAGGCTTGTGTCCGTTCTTGCAGGGAAGTTGACTTACAAATTTTTATCTTTTCGTATGTTTGTTGATTTTTTTTTCCGTAGACCAAAGATAAGTAAGAACTAAACCAATCTAAAAGTTAAAATTGTGGATCTTTTTAATTTTTGTAATATCCATGTTGGCAAACTATGACGCCCCTCCTGATTAAACTCAAATACAAATTGACATCTGAAAGTTTATTCTAATCGAAAAAGCAGAGGTATTTCCATTTGTTCCGCTGTTCTGTACTTCAAAATGCCCTTTCAATCAGGGACCGTAACAGTTATTCCTTTTTTCATAAAAGTCAAATGAAAACAGTTATTTTTTGATTATTATTTTTTTGAACAAAAGTAAGACCCCTTTCACACTCGGCAAGTTACTTGCGCAAGTCTCTTGCGCAACTCTTGGTTTGTTGACGTCAGCGGTAAGGTCGGGGTAAGGAAACAAATATTTAGTACAGACTTTGTTGTACTCGGCAAGTTACTTGCGCAACTAACTTGCCGAGTCTGAAAGGGGTCTTACAGTTATTTTTTGATTTTTATTTTTTCGAGCAAAAATTTAATTATTTATTTTAATGCGCATACGAAATCCCAATGATGATTGCACATTAAAAAAAACATTTATAGTCAACTAAATTATTAAACCGTATACATTTCTTTAGAGAAAAACTTTTATTTTTGCTCGAAAAAATAACTGTTATTTTTGTTCAAAAAAATAAAAAAATAGAAAAAATTTCAAATTTCCCGTATTTCGTTTTTTGGGTACTATATTTTTCCACCATAAAAGGTTCAAAAATTTCAGTATTGTAGTGGCAGCTCAGCATTTAGTACGAATATGTCAATGAATGGAGAAAAAGGTTTTGTAAAAAAAGTACCAAATTAGCTACCGATTTTCACCCCTTAACTGTTCGAATTTCGAAAAGGTACCAAATCCGTATACGTATTTATTTTATAAGATTCGAATGTGTTATTAACTTTGTTTCTATGTTTATTGGTTTAAAAGATAGATGGAGTGGCAAAAAAGTACTAAACTTCAGATTTTACCCGTTTACTCACCTGCCCGCTTATTTTTCTAAAGAACAACGATAAGTATTACATTTATTTTGCATCTCTTTTAATTTTGGAGACATAAGGTTACAGAATTTTCCCGGTTTTTAACTTTTTTACCCCCTAAACATTTGAATTTCGAAAAATCGATTTAGAGAGTGACCAGCGATTGGTCCGAATTATCATCACACGATAGCGAACACCAGTCACAGTAACTGCCTGACGCGCCTCATTTTGGACATAATACGGCCCGATGATGCCGCCAGCCCATGAACCGCAGCAAACAGTCACTCTTTGTGAGTGCATTGGTTTTTCGACAATCACTCTAGGATTATCATTCGCCCAAATGCGGCAATTCTGCTTATTAACGAATCCACTGAGGTGTAAAGTGCCTCATCATTGAAGATGAAGAGCACGATATGCATTTTGATTCGAACGCCCATTTTCATAATAAGCCTGAATAACTTTAACGCGTCGCTCGATTGTGTATCTTTCCATGGTTCAAATTGAGTGAGTCTGAAATTAAGATATGTCAAATGAACTGAAAAAAAACTTGACGTTTAGGTGTGGTCCTCATTCAACATCGGCCCTTTTTTTCATATGTACATTAAAAATGTATGTTCCAATTTTGACCATAAGGCGAACACTAGTTTACTTAATTTTTTTAACATACGAGAAATACAGAAACAAATACAACATTATATTATTTACGAATATCGCTACTTTGTAGGCTAGGTAAAATAGACTGGAATTAATAGGGGTAAACAAGTACATACGTGTAGTCTTGTGATTTGTTTTGTTTCTTATTTTGTCACTTGATATTTGTCAAGTGTACTTACATACATGAAAAATTGCTAGTGCAAGTAAATCAACAGTTCGTCTCCATTAAATGCAAACAGCAGGGACTTCCATTTGCCAAAGATCATATGACATGGGAAGCACAAAGACAACTAAGAGATAAGGATTGGCGGAAAGTAATTTTTTCGGACGAAATATTCGGGGCAATCCAAATTAAAATTTTTTTTGGCCTTCGGAGCTGTTAATGTCCACTGCTTAAAATAGCGCGACGAACTGTTGATTTACTTGCATGAGCACCTCTTAAATGCTTATTTTAAGAAGTAGAATGGGCTGAATTTGAGGCAATTTTAAGAATTTTTCGCGTGCCCTGTGGTGTTTGCGCTGCGCAAGTACTTCCTTTTTAATTTTTATTATATGTTTTGCGATTTTTCATATAATTCATTGCCTCATGACTTTGTCCGATTTTTTTTAGCGATTTCGCTATAAGAATGCTTTTCAGAATGCAAACATCAATTTTCACCATTTCCGACGACTTTTAAGAACTTTTTCTTCCCATATTACTTTAGCAAACTGCTGTTACAAACTGAAATTTTAATCTTATTCAATTTTTGTAAAGCTTAATCACAACCGCCTACTCAAGGCGAATTCATTTTTCAGGTGGTGTTGAAAACACAGCTGTGCTGCTTTTTTTTCTTAATTAGGGAGAGGAATGTCAAAAGTTACTTGTGTTTTGACATATCGGCCAACGAAAGCAACAAAAAAATACATTGTTGTGTTTTTGGTGTTGTTACTTGTTGTAGTATCGACACCAATGTTTACATGAATGAAAAAAAATACCGTTGTAATTCATTGTCATATTATTTTTTGTGTTTAAATTGTCATTGGAAATATGAATTATTTTTCTGCATACCAAACTTTTTTATTCCGTCCGTATTTCCAATTTATACATTTTATTTTACTTAAAATGTGTTGGTTCTATCCTGATGAACCGCAGTGTAGTATTGACCAAGGTGAATGCATACAGGTGACCGCAATGCACCTATCATGGTTTGTACAAAGTTAGAGTGAATGTCAAAATTATTTGTTGAACATTTTAAAATATACACAATTTCTTTAGAAGGCAGTCTTTTCCTTGCATTGCTAATTTCTTGAGGCTTCTCTTCTTCCTTACGCATTTTCAATTCCATATGCTTATATTTTATACTTACTTTTTTGTTTAATAAAATTTGAAAATGTTTTTTTCAAATATTTAGATTTTTATTGAATTTTAAGTTTTAATTAATTTTTTCACAAAATCAAGGCCCATCTATCAGGTCTGCTTACTTGTACAAAAACAAAATACGATTCTTTTTAGTTGTCAAAAATTTACTACCACATATACAAAGCAAAAGGAAAAAACGTGTATGTGTGGCATACCATAAACGTATACATGCACATGTAAACAACTTTTGACAACTAAAAAGAACATAAACAATGATCATCAGGTTTCTTGCGCAGACCTTTTCAATGGGCCTTGCACAAAATGTTAACAAAGCTTGACATTTATCATACACACAAATAAATAAACAATAAACAGATGACTCAAAAATGTCACCTGTATGAATTCGCCTTGGTATTGACTGAACTCCAAGGCGAATTGACTTTCAGGTGGCGTTGAAAACACAGCTGTGCTACTTTTTTTTCTTAATTAGATACTACGTTTATACGTAGACTATTCGCAAATAAAAATTATTTGCGATAAACTAACTTACTGTTTATATGTCCTTTTTTGTTACTGAAAATTCTTATTTTTATGTGATGCCGGATGGAAAATTTTTGCATTTGGTAGCACAGTATGTATAAAAACTTTTTATTTTTTAATGAATAATGAAAAAATTAAAAAATTTTGTGTATTTGTGAATTTTATTTCCACAATTTTTAATTAATTTTACTTTTGTTGTCGTATAAATGTGCCACATCGAAATAAAAACGTAAAACGGTTAAAAGTGTGGTAATGCTTTAAATCTTATTTGCAAATAGTGTCGTTAATCAGGAATTGTTTTCGTGAGTTAGCTATTCGCAAATAAAAATTTAATTCACTGTTTATGCGGCAATTTTCTATACTTGCAATATTTTTATTTGCGAATAAGTGGTGCGTATAAACGTAGTAAGAGAGAGGAACGTCAAAAGTTAATTGTGTTTTTGACATATCGGCCAACGAAAGCAACAAAAAAATACATTGTTGTGTTTTTGGTGTTGTTGCTTGTTGTAGTATCGACACCACCGTTTACATGAATTCGCCTTGACTGAACTCATTAAAAAAATTTTATATGGACAATACATATGTATGTGTGGTAAATTTATTAAAAACAATAAAAAATATGTAAATAATTATAATTTTTTTTTACTTTTTGTGACATTCTGTCACAAATCTAAAAAAAGTAAAAAAAAATTTATTTTTATTTATAATCCATTATTCGACCAAAAGGCAGCATGTATGATGTATCCTTCATGCATGAACACATCAATTGTTGAATTAAATTAATTGCAAAAGCACATGTTTCATTTTAAGAACAGTTATTTTACCTTAAGGCTATTGCTTATTAATAAAGCAGAACAATGGACAGTATTATGGAATCTACACAGTGTTGCCGGAAGTAGAGGAACAGATTTTATTTAATCTCCAATATGTACATGGGTATTTTTCGTCATTCGGCATTATTTATGAAATAAATGCAGAAAAAAAACGTATTTTAGTAATATTTTCTCGTCTAAAACGGTTGAAAATTTTTCGTTTCCCTAAAATCACTCACTATATTTCCAGAGTTGTTTGTGGTTTAAAATGTTGGCGACACTAATATGTATGTAAATGTTCTTTCTAAGATGTCTTAAAAAACAAAGTGGTGGGGTTTTTAAACAATTGTTTGCTGAAATGACATCAAAGAAGGACATCAATGCCTTCGTGACAAATAAAGAATTTGTCGTAGTAAAAAAATATGTATGTTTCCTGCATTACTTAGGGTTAGCGAAGAAGCTAACGAATAGTGGATACCAATTGATACAGCTATAAGTGTCTGGAAAAAGAGATATGTATGTACACTGAGGTATACACTATCGATAACGCCCTTAGTGTATGGAGTGGAAATGCCAACCATTTCACTAATGGTAATGGTTTTTTCATATACCACTGGCATATAATTAAATGTTGAAAGATTTAACTGCATTTTTTTAAAAGTACATAATTATGTATTATTTTTTGTTTGTTTTGTACTTATTTTTATGTTCGAATAAAATTTATTTCTTATAACTAATGTTTTTGCTTATATTTTAATGCCAATAATGCGAAAGGATTTTTGTAGGGGAAATTATTTCAACGTGTAGGGACAAATCAGATTATTTTTAGAACGTGTAGGTATTTTTTTAAAAATAAACTGGCAACACTGAATCTACAAAAAATAACAAAAACATGGCAACATTATTTTTAATAAAATTGAAAAAGTCAGGGAAGCAATGAGAGAGAAAGGCAAAAAAAATAACAAAACAAATGTTATTATTCGATGTAAATATTTATTTTAAAAACAGACATGAATGAATGAAGAAAACTATTAATGTTGAACTAATTTTATATTTAGTTTTTTGTTTAATTTTATCATGTCATTAATCAACATGAGTCCTTACATAACAGAATAATTAAACCCGCATTTACACATGCAAATAATTATGTACCCTGCAAGCTATGCGACTAGTCCATACACGCATGTACAATGTATCCCCCTGCAAATATAGGACTAGTCCAAACACGTGTGTAAAATGTGGCCCACAAGGGACTAGGACTAGTCCAAAACTAACCCAAACGTATGGAAAAAACATGGTCTATTTGACATTGCGATGTCCTAGGGCAGGACCACATAATCCAGCTTTGCATTACAAAGGAATAGCCTTAAAACTACTCCATGGTATACTCCAGAGGGTTAACTTTGAAATTGTTTAAAAACCAAAACATATCGTTTAAAAACGAAGACGTGTCGTTTAACCATGGAGTCGTCCTTCTGATCAAAATGGATCAAGTAGTACAATGTGTACGTATTAACGTCGAAAATGTCGAAGAAATAGTCGAAAGTCATGCAAGATGCATAATTGTTTACACAGTGAAGTTAAAGTTCCTTATACATCAGGGTTACCAAGTGCGAAACAGTGCTTCATTTCTTAATAAACAGTTTATATTAATAACACTGTGCTCGAATTTGACTCTTTTTTTCTACTAAGCGAGGCACTCGGCGGGAAAACCTAATTCAAGTACGCTGAATCCAGTGGTGCTAACCTTTTTTTTAAATTGAATTTAGTTATTTTGAAAATATAGGAGGTGACACAACATACATTTGTATGTATATATATGTAACTCAAAAACGGTTAAGTTTATTGAACAGACTACAAAATTCCGCCACATATCACCCAGTTTATAACCATCCATTGCAGGCCAAAAAAGTCAGTTATCATACGGCCATAGCGATAATCGACAAATTCGGATTATTCACCACACTTTCACTTACAGAAGCGATATTTTCGTTAGTGCGAACAATGCGATAATTCACAGGCCTCACTACATCTGTAACGCTTCCACTTTCTTCATTTCTTTATAATCTTGCCAATTCCTTGCACTGTAGGTCGATTATTATGATAATGATCACCCCGTAATGCTCGAAAAGTGGCCACGTTTTTGTATTAAGTTTTAACTACTTTTTGCTCGTTCTTCGGTTGTTAAACGATCCATGTTCGTAAATGGTAAACCTTTCACTTAATAAATGACCCTTCAGATGACAGATATGTTTATATTTTGCAGCTGACCGGCGGTATTGAAAGTTTCAATTTGAAACCACTTAATAATTTGAAACCACTTAATGGATAACTCTGTATATGTAAAAAATCGGTATATTGTTAAAAGTAACTCCTAAAGCGACATCTCAACCTGAACCACATTCTATTACAATTTATTTCACTTGAGATTTTTTTTGTTTTTTTATTCTTCGGCTCTGTAGATTGGTGACAAGCTTTTCTACATTAAAGATTCCAAGCGTTTCATGTCTTAAGGGCAAATACACTTGTCAAATGCTTGTCCAGCAGGCAAATGCACTCGTGTACGTGTGCTGGACGTAATATTCGCCGTCATATCTATTTTTTTTCCATCCAGCATCGTCGGTGTGACACATACAAACCAGAGAGCTGCAAGGAGTATGATCGAGCCGACTCAATCACTTCAGCTAAAAATTCAGTATAAATCAAAAAAGTATTCTACAGTTTTGTTCTTGTTCAAACGTCAACACGAACCAAAAAATTCAGTAAGATGTATGAATCGATAGCAAAATTATGCTTGTACATTTGTTTATTTAAAAGCGATGCATCTGTTAATGAACAACAGCTTACTTGTACTCGGGTTTCGGTTCGGTGATTCGAACAAGATTTTATTGTAATCAGTTGCAACCACCACTCGAACTTTATGATTCAATCGTTTTTGTTCAACAACAAGAAATTAATTAAATGCAAAAAGCTCGTTTCAAACAATCAGTTTGAATTCGTGTACTCGCAACGAACATGAATGTATATATTTCTTTGGTATGATAGAAGTAAAATTCATGTTATAAGATCGAGCCACTTGTTTAAATACACATTGTGATTTATTTATATTAGCAATATAAAGCTCATGTTATTGTGGGCGTTGCGTGTTGTTCTTAGTAGTACTGTTCCTTTTATAGTTATACAGGCATGTTCTGAAAATAATTTTTTGTGAAAGTGGTTTGAAATCACAAGAAAGGTGTTCGAACAAACAACTTTTTCCATAATTGTGATTTTAAACCGTTCAGCTAAGTGGCCGCCGATTTTAAATTTAATGCTTATTTTTGTCCATCATTTTAAACCAAGTTAAAATTTTTGTGGTTTTCAATTCACCTTTAAATAATAATTGTGATTTTAAAATCACAAGTGATTTGAAATTTTGTGATTTTCAGAACATGCCTGATAAATTATATTTTGTTATATAATACTACTTGTATTGAAAACCCATGTTCCTTTTTACATTTTGATATAAAAATATGTTTAAAAAAATGTTTTTTTATTATTAACTTTTTTTTAATATCTCCAAAAATTTCTTTAAATTTGATTATATGCCTAAAAAATAATAATACATGTATGTAAATACATACAGACAACTTTTTCGCAAATTTAATTTTCAAATAAATTTAGCTTGGGTTACGATTTTTTAACATTTTTTTCACTATAGATATTCATATTTCCTAAAAATGTATGCACACAATATGAAAAAACAATATGGGCTTACATACATTCATTCAAACATTTATATTTTTTGAACCAATAATGTTGCGACTGATACATACATATTTATAATGCTCAAACGAGAACGAAACTGTAGAATACATGAATGGTTTGTACCAAGGCTAATTCAAACAGGTAAACTCATCTCTACAACTACAAAAAGCCCCATGTATTTTGTTTATACAATTTTCTGGTTGGTTGTCAAAATTTTTTTATTGAAAATTAAAATTATCACTTTTTTTTAAAAGAAATTAATAAATTCACTTCAATCATTCGCAGTTTTGAAATATTTTTATTATAAAAATAATATTTTTAACACTTTTCATTTAACTTCTTCTCAAAACAAAATCATATTTTGACGTTAGACCATATTTTTTAATTCGCCGTGGAAACAGCTGATGAACGGCTGACGAGATGAGTTTACCTGTTTGAATTCGCCTTGGTTTGTACTTAAATTTTCGCGTTAATGATTGAAACGACTCCATCATACATGTTGCAGCTAAATGAACATAATATCGCATTTACAAACGAATATTGCAAGAATGATGCAAACACCGCTTCGTTTCCTTGCAGTGATCTGCAGTCATACCAAAATAAAAAAATTACAAACGTTCATGTTCGATGCGAGTACAAGAATTCAAACTGATTGTTTGAAATGAGCTCGTTACTCCAAAATCATTATTGTTGTTGAACAAAAACGGTTTGAATTATAACAAGTCAGAGTAAATGATTGATATTATACTCCAAATTTTAGTATTCGTTGCAGTTCTCTGATACAAACACATTTGCACTAATACTACCACAATGCATGATTAGTATCTTGAAAAGTGGATTTGGGCATTTTTACTCAGTCATTTCGTTATTACATCCGCGACAGACTTGCGTTTATAAAAATGGATTTAATGGTCATAGCGGCGTTGTTTTCTGTTATTTTTTTTCCTTATCTTTTAGATATATGGAATCCTTTTCGATATCCTCATATTTAGATACAAAGATTCCCTGAATATTATTCATAAAAATGTCTGAGTAAAAATTAACGTTCCTTAATCAATGAATGACTGTATTTCCATACTTGAAGCAAAGTATATTATGTTACTCCTACAGCGTTAGCTCTTAGCATACAAAGAGAACCATCATCATGCAGAACCCCTACTTATGTTACAATGCACAAAATAACCCCCAAACCTTCTCTTGATTTGTTTTTGAAACACATCCCCAATATTGCCTTAATATTAAGAAGTCTGAGACTTAAAAGGATATGAGTGCTACAGATTTCCGAAGTATAAGACTGGAATATCAATCACCTCTATTGGAGTTCTGCCAATTAATTAAATTAGCTACGTTTATATGCAGATGCTTTCGTAAGACGCTTTTTAACATACCTAACAATGTTAGGCCGAAACGTCTAATAACTTATGTATTTAATTCACTCCCACTTTATTATTTTATAACTTTTTTCTCTTTCTTTTTGTTTCTAGATACCAATCAATTAGTGAGCATGCTTAATTTTATTTTGTTTTTAACAACTTCTTAACAAATTATTTTGTAATTTAATAAAACAGTTGACCTTTAATGTCAATTATCTACTCCTTGTGTTTGTTAAAGATAATGTATTATTGCGTTTTGGTTTAAAGAGGTGTTTTTTACAAAATTGAATTTTTTGCAGCCATAGAAACAAGTTTATTGTTCAAGTATGTAATTAAGAAAACAAGAAATTTTTTTTACATAATTTCACTTAAAACAATTTGTATTTAAAAAAAATTGCGCTAATCTTTAATGAATTTGGGCAAAATTAAATAGGAGTTTGGGTCATATTTTCGGGTATGTATGCAAATAATGGCAATTAAGCATTTTTTAGGTCAATCTAGCGGTTTTATCTCCATTTTTTATTTCTTTTATGTATAATTTATTAAACAAAACAGTTGGCACTACTGTTTATGACACAACGTTGACGCTCTTGTTTTGATATGGTAGGTATGTATATCAGCGTAATAGTTAAGCCGAAGGAAACGTTCCGTTTTTCGCTCTTGTTTTTTTATGGCTGTCAGTGTTTTTTTTACCAAGGCCGATTTTAGTTCCGATTTAGGTTCCATTTGACAATTTTTTCTTTAAAATTTAACGATTTTCAATCAATATTTTCTGGCAACTATGTACTCATGGTGGTGTATTTAAGGTGCCAACCCTGCAGATACGAGACTAGTCCATATATGCATGTGAAGAGTAGTCCATAAAGGAGTAGGAGTACTCCAAAACTACTCCAAATATATGGTTAAAAGGTGGTCTATTTAACATTACGATGTCCTAGGAGTGGACTATATAACCCAGTTTTGCATTACAACGTAGTAGTCTTAAAACTACTCCATGTTCATACATACTCTAGTGGACTAGTTTTGAAACTACTCCATGGTATACTCCAGAGAAAGTATACATTTCGTTTAAAAACCAAGACATGTCGTTTCACTACAAACTATGTTTAACAATGACATGATCCATGCATGCATAACATTGGACCAGTCCAGGGAGTATTCAATTTCATCAAAATGGATTACGTACTACTCCAATACTATCTGCAGGGAATTAATGACTTGTAATCGAGTTTTGGATTTCAGATCGTCACATCAAATGAAGTGACTTTTTAATTTTAAAAGATTTTTTTGCAATTGCTTCTGTAGAATATTTATCGATTCACTAAAAAAAGCTTTAAAACAAGAAAGAGTGCTGTATGCGGTGCTAACCGTTTTTTTATGGTTAGCTCTTGTTTTCGAGACATACCGTTATTTCGAAAATGGAGAAGGTTGCACAACATATATTCGCGTAACTTAAAAACGGGTTAGTTTATTGTATAAGCCGAAATTCCGCAATGAAATTACCTTCAAGAATGGTTAAAGGTTTTTCTAATATGCGCAGTCGTTTTAGAAACATAATTTTTTTTGGCAAAAAAAATTGGAAAATGCAGTTATGCTTATAACTTTTTCTGGACATATAAAATAAGTAAAAAGGTTGCAAACAAATAAAGTCATAAGTGATTAAAATCTGTTTACAACTTTTGATTTTATTTTATTTTATTTATTGCATTAAATTTAAGAATTTCATAAAACGCAATATTTGTATGGGCGTCTCTCTAAAAAGTGGAGATAAGGGACAAGTCTGTTTTAAGAAAACGTTAAGCACAAAAAACTAATAAAGGTCCATCATACATTTTATCACCCTAGGGGCGACTTCTTGGCAGTTTTGGGTCTTCTTCTTCAGTATATTCCTAGTCTGTATTGAAAATGTTGTATGTCAGATGGTTTGTCAGATCAAAATAGAATACGCTCTAATTGAAACATTTTACACTGCTAATTCCATCTGAAATCTACAGAAGCAAATTTTTTTTCGCTTACGCGACATGTATGCATTTTGCAGAGGGAAATTTGACAAGTACACTGCTAAATACAGATCGTGTAAAAGCACTTTTATTAAACTTAACAACAAAATATATGTTATTTTTGTATATAGTTGATACTGTTTTTTTTTAGTATTTATAACGAAAAAACATTGACAGAGACGGAAAGTTTAATTATGTCTGTACATTTTGCATACAGATTTAAAATATACGAGAAATGTCAGGATTATACATGGTACCTGAAGTCATCAAAATATACGAAAAATGTATCTTTCGTATCCTAATGGCATCACTAGTATAAATATGTACAAGAAATTATGAGTCATGATTCGGCTCTACTCACTGTTTCACTACTCATTGCTGATCTCTGGTACAAAAATCTTAGTTATCAACACACAACATCCGCGAAATGTAGAAGGGCTTGGAAAAGTGGGCGTGACACTAAACAATGGTATGCATTTAAATAACTGTTGTTTTCGCACCATGGTGAAGGGTATATAAGAAATGTGTTGAATTTCTGTACCTTTTTACACAACAATTACATTTTATTTGTCGCTTTATTAGAAAAATTTTCGATAAAGGAACAACCGTACTTAATTTATTTTATCAAAGTGTTCTTTGGACAAAGTTCGTTAGTGGCTGCATTAGACATGCTTGTTTCTATCTATATAGGAGAAATCCTAAACACCGGCTTCGCTAACTAAAGCTTCTTTGCATATCCGGCGGGTATAACAATCACCGGCTTTGCTAACTTAAGCTGCAAGGGTTTTTGCTCCGTTATATAACATACATCGATTTCGCTAGCCAATACTTATGAATTTGGGATTTCATGAAGGGATTTTTAAATTCCGGATTTAGAAATTCGGAATTATATAGTTCGGAATTTTCAGATTCGGAAGTCTGAAATTCGAGGATTTAAAAATTCGGTATTTTGATAGATCGTCTTAGAGCTTGGCAATAATGAAACCAACAATTAATTGATTATAGCAGAACAAATTGGGTCATAATGTCCTTGGAAAATATGACATTCCGCACATAGACGTCATGACATTTTTAAAAGTGACACACACCATAAAGTATCATGATGTCCATGGACATGATAACATTGGACATGTGACATGCCATCTCCTTTATTGAAATCAATTTAACAACAAAACAATGACAAACATTTTGATAAACATCAATTTTATTTAATCTCATAAATAGATAATAACTATTTAAAATTAACATTTCGTTATCGTGAAGTAATTCAAATCGGTTTACAAATATTAAAATTGTTATTGTTCTGGTCCATTTTATGAAAACGACGGCATTTTATGACTTGACTCTACTAAGATATTAAAACAAAGTCAACTCCCATACTTGCATTTCATTACTCTCTTTTTGTACTTCTATAGTTAGTTTTGAATAGATAATTTGGTGCATTTTTTTTTGTAATTGGCTCATATAAGAAAATTTTTTTAAAGCAATTTATTGAATGGTATATATGTATTATATTGTGATGCGTAAATGCGGGATATGCTTATAAGCGCATGTTTATACACCAAACAATTTCGGATATTTTAAAAAGCAAACTATAATTACGTAAGTTGGATTGGTATAAACGCGTAAAATGTTTATGCGAACATGCTATAAATATAAAAACCCAGTTGGCAAGATTGCCGTTGACGACATCGTCAAACTTTGTGAAGGACATTATTTTCTAAGTTGTCTCCATCAAAGACTTCTCTCAAACACTATGTGGGACAGTGTAAGCGATATTGTCTTGTATAAAAGCTATTTACGACAATATGAAAAGTCAGTATGTATTCACTTTGCTTGCTTGGTTTGCTTAAAATTCTGACATTCTTTTTTATACATTAGGTGCGTTTGAGTACTTTTGCAGTAAAATGCAGTAAATGAGTAAACTGAAAAATTTGCTCTCACAAAAAGCTGTTGTGCAAAAAAGTACGTGAACGCAAAATTAGTAAAAATTCGTAAAATAAAGGCAACAGCTGATGGCAAATAATTGAAGTATTGAAAAATGTTTACACTTTTGACTACTTAACTCGTTTTCTTATCGGTATTCGATTAAAAACTTTTTATAACAAGAAAATTTTTGGAAAATACAAACAAACTATTTTTTTCATCTTTCATATTTGTTTGTTTTTAATTTTATTTGATTTTACTAATTTATAGCGGGTTAAATTATTTAAAAGAACATCAATAATTTTTTTGCTATTGATTACTTAAGTCCCCAAGTACTTCACACTTTTACAACTCTAAAAAATTAACTTGACAAAAAAAATTTCAAAAGTTTGTATTTAGCCAAATAAAAGATTAATTTCTTGATAGTAATTCACTTTTTGTGTTGGTTTAATTTTTATTTCAACTTTTCTTTTATTTATCAATTTTTTCACAATTTATATGCATTTTATTTGTTACTTTTGTTTGTTTACCTTTTGGAACATATGTTTTTTTGATTTACTAAATTTTACTGCAAAAATTTCTGCAGTAAAAATTCGTAAATACTCAGACAAGAACTGTCACTTTACGCTCTCAATTTGTGTTCTCATTTACTGTATTTTGTGTACTCGAACGAAATTTCGTAAAATGCAGTAAAGTTCAGTAAAACATAGTAAAAACTTTTGTGTTCTCGAACGCAGCTATTACAATAGTGGAGAGGGTATTGTGCATTTCTGCTGATGTTTGTATCAATTTGAAATACCTTTTAGTTTACCGATCGACTCAGAATCACTTACTGAGTCGATCTAACTATGTACGTCCAGCTGGCTGGCTTGTGCGCAAAGTTCAGATCGCATTTTTGAAGTTTGATGGAATTTGGTACATAGTTTCTAATTGGCCTATTGAAAATGGGGCGGATCGAGAAATACTACTCTTCCCCTGACAATAGCTTTCAATGCCATAACTTCCTTCCAAATGTTGGAATTCACATAACATTTAGCGGCAGTAAATTTTTCGATAGCTACTATTATGACAAAATGTTGTGCTGGTGGGTCCAAAATTAACCATAGGTCCCCTTCCTAAAATCCCCACATTTCAAATATGTATGTATATAAAGATATCTAAATAATATTCGACATAAAGAACTTTTATATGAATTCTTAACTCAATTACATAATTCTCTTCTGGCTAGTAGTAGGCCATAATTACAAAGTAATAGAAATATTAGTATAAATATAATTGTAATTAATTTTTTCAAATTTTGTTAAAGTAAAGTAAAAATTAACACTTACTTCAAGTTGTGCTGAAAAAGGTCAACAAGAAAAAGAAAGACAAACATGAAAAAACAAAAAATGTACTTTGGACTTCAATAAGAATTATTGACAAAAAGTACTAAAAAACAGAGGTAAAGGAAAAACATGTAAAATCAAATAAAATGGATAATCATTCAAAAAAGCAAATTTCGATCTACCAAAGGGTTAAAATACAATTTGGTTTAAGGATTGATGTTTGACTATTGACGTCAGCAGTCGTCGATGGATGCGATTGTAAGACGGCAAATCCATCTGAGGAGATCGAGTGGTTGCGATCAGGGTAACCAGCCGCCTGGGTTCGAATCTCAGGGCATACAAGAATGAATGATTATCAATTACAATTTTATTTAATTTTCATGTTATAAAATTCCTTTTTTCATAAAAATAATTTAATGAAAATTAAATTTGATGAACTTAAGCCTGATTAAAAATATTGAAAATTTGGATTAAAAAAAAAAAAAAAAAACCATAAATTGTTCAACAAAATTACCACAGTACTAATTAACACTTACATACAAGATAAAGAGTACAAAGTAAAAAACAAAACTGACACACGTTTAATGAAAAATTAATTTCCTTTTTGAAAAGGTACGGATCACTAAATTACAACCAAAATACAAAGAATTTTCAGGAACATATTTTATTTTTGTTTTAAAGAGTTCTTACTCTAATCGTTTTCCTATAGTTTGGAGGCCAAGCTATAGAAAAACGATTAGATTAGGTCCAAACTTTGGACTAAAGTATGTACTACGTCTTTAGGCTGGCTTGGTGTTTGGATGTGTTTTATTTTTGTTTTAAAGAGTTCTTACTCTAATCGTTTTCCTATAGTTTGGAGGCCAAGCTATAGAAAAACGATTAGATTAGGTCCAAACTTTGGACCAAAGTAGGTATGTACTACGTCTTTAGGCTGGCTGGGTGTTTGGATGTGTTATAACTTTGAAAGATCAAAGTTTAATTGGTAAGAGAATGTGTTAGGAAGAAGGACTTACCTTAAAATGTTTTCATATGTGTTACATACAAAATAAATTGTAAAGGAGGAAAATAAATTGTCTCCTGCCTGCGTTATTATTTTTCTTGTTTCCTGCTGTTTTGTTTCTTTAACTTCTTATGCTGTTGCTGAAGTTGTGGTTGTTGCTGTTTCTGGTGCTCTTGTTTATCTATTGTTTGTTTCTTATAATTTAATGAGTTTTGTTTTTTATATAATTGTAAACTTGTTACAAAATGTTGGTTATTACTGTATACCAAAATAAAGTTTTTCTTTTTAATGGGGTTTTAAATAAAACTAATCGGGAAGAAAGTTCAATACACCCAAAAAGTCTATGACTAAGTGTCGGTTTACACACGTCAGGCTTGACTCGTCAAGTCGAGAGCTTTTAGGAGAGAAGGGAAAAGAGAATGCCAAATTTTAGAATTTTGCTTTTGTTTTAAATTTAATTTTCTATGCGAACGTTGGCGTTCGAAATCGATGATAAGGCTTTTATTATAATGTTACATTATAATATATTTTATGACGATTTCTTTTCTGAGAAATATGTTGCATTAATGTAACGTGTTCAACATTTTTGTGTTCGTTTGTACTGTGGGAAAAATTTTCAAGTTCTCTTGTGAATAAGTTGATGAAAAACATGCCAAACATGTTGCATATTTCACCCCTACTTTTATTTAAGGTGTTCATACTGCCCTCTTATACAACTTTGGTACTTACTTTGTTTGTTAAACCAATGTTTTATTTTTTTTGTTATAATTCATATCGCTCATAATTTTGTAAAAATATTGTTTTAAAACAAAATATAAAAAAAAGTACATATCAAAATTAAAAAAACGCTATTTATGTACATATATTATACTCGATTTAATTTTTCTAAACCATTAGTGATGTCAATAGTTGTTGCCAAACCGTAAAAGCGTGCAGAAACCGCTCAAATAGCCTTATAAATCGCTCATGAACGGCATTAATGATAAAAGTGTATTATTTGTAAATAAAATCAGCTAAATTTGTTCTATTAAAGTTGCAAAACATGTAACACTTCGAATGATTATAGGTAACATTAGAAAGTGTTACATGTATATACTGTAACATATTTATCTCAGAAGATAAATCGCCATTAAATAAAGTTGTTACAACTGTTTAAAATTTCAATTATGCCATTTTCATCTTCCTCATATACCAACTCATTTTGTTACTTTTCAGATAACCGATTTTTTACAATATTATCCGATATGTTTAAAGTGTGGCAACGAACGTTGTCTAATTTTGCACCTTCTCTTATGCGTATAACTGAACATAGCAGTTCTGTTTTCACTCTAGTTTTTAGCATGGCCTATTTAATATGCCTTTGGATGCCTCGCTTAACTTTCTGAATAGCTGATGGTTGTTTGTCTCAATGTCTGAGAAAACATACATTTGCTTCTCTAAAGCTCGACAATGATTTTTGTAGTGTGGCGAAAATATTTTTGTTAACTGTATGATCAGAAAACCAAACTTCGCTCCAAGCATTTCCTAAAAATTTACAAATAGAAGATAATTGCAATTGATATTTCGGAATAAGTATAAAAGGCAAAAGTTCCAGAATTCCAACGAGCATTACTGAGTGCTGACATTGCTAATTGCGTTTGATGCGAAAACTTTTATGTGATTTAAAAAAAATATGCTCTATTCGACTATGCTATGCCATTTTTTTTATTACCAAAAATTGTAAAAAGTTATATGGGTAATTCCAAAGTGTTGAACGTGACAGCCGTACGCATCAAAAATGCAATAACATTTTAAGCAACAAATACGTACAAATATTTGTACGTATTTGTAAATTATAGCACTAAGAGGGCATTGTTATCTGCTAAAGTTTATGGAGGGCGCGGTTCTAGGTCAAAGATAATGGCAAAAGAAGGAGCGGTTCGAACGTGAAAAAAATAGAAGTAGTTTTTGTGGCCATGTATAAAAAGGAGTAATTCAGCGAAACCTTGCATAATTTTTTAGTCAAACTACTTTCAGAATTTTACGTAGGAATGTAACATGAAAATGTCTTTGATTTGATTCCAAAATCTTCTGAATTTTTTTTTTTTGAAGCCAAATTCTGGGTCGATACGTGCCATTTCGAACGTGAAATTTTTTCGATAATAATTTAACTGAATAATGATTAAAACAAAATGAAAATTTACCGTTAATCCGAATAACATATTTCTGTTCGAACTCTTCCTTAAGGCTAGATTACACTATCTCACAAACCTTACGTATTCCATAATACTTTGTGAGATAGAAATCTACAGAGTTTTGTTTCGACTGTCAAAAAATCTAATTTAACATGACAGTTTATAATCACACCATCACACAAAGTATAAACACTCACACATGAAAGAAAATGCAACCCTGATCCAATGAAAAGTATTATTGTTTTGAAATTTTTCAAAAAACGATGAAGTCGTATGGGATGTCAAAATTTTTTCTTTAATACTTGTCATTTTCATCACACATGTATTCATACTATCAGACTTTTACATAATACTTGAGTTTTTGACATGTATTAATACAAAGTATAATAGTGTAAACTAGCCTTTAGATTGCAGACCATGTAAGAAAATTTTTTGGAATAATTTTTATCGAATATCACCTCTTTTAAGGAAGGTAATATTTAATATTAACATACAGTAAAACATTCTCACAAATAAGAAATTACGTTTGCACAACTTTACAGTCTGATTGTTTATCTAAGGAAACAAATTTATGGGTAAATTGATAAAATTAGTAAAATATTTCTCTATAACAATATCGTAAAATAATCAGCTTTTAACAAATTTAAAATGTTCGGTCACGGTGGACCTTTTCACGGAAATGGCCATATGCCTAATATGTATGTATTTTTCTGGATACACTTAAAGAATTGATAATATTTGTTTCTGTTTTTGACATTGTAAAATGATTTAACAAAAACAAATTGCTTGTGGTTTTTGTACGAGTTGTACTTGTTGTAGTACCGAGATTACCTGTAATGAATTCATCTTGATTGTCAAGAAACTTAGAAATATTGTAAACATTAGGTGGGCTCGTTTATATTACTAGCAGAAACTTGCAACGAGAGAGTAAATTTAAAATTATAAAAATTTTCCTAATTACTTAAGAAAAATAAAAATGTAAATGAACGCTTTACCAGCAAAAGTAGCAAGTTAGACAATTTCACAGTTTAAAGCTGTAAGATACGAAATTCGGTATTCAATTCAATTCACGAACTTGTAGTTTGAATTTTTTTTGTTCTCCTTTTTAAATTGTATAATTTGTATAGATCCTGAAGATGAGCTGTATGTTTTTTATTTTAACGGAATAAAAAAAGGCAAAACAAAAGAACAACGAAACAAATATCTTATGTTATTCAAAAACTGTTAATTTAAAAATTATTTTTGTTTTGTTAACAAACACATGAAACAGGTGGTTGAATAATCCTTGCCAGTAAAAATTTTACTATAAGAATAATTATCTCAAATAGTAATACATAGTAACAATAACAAAGTTTTAATAAAAATTATAGGTACAACACTCTTTAAAGACCGGTATTAACTATCCTACCTACACTGGCGTACAACAGCATTGTCAAATTTGAAATGCAAATAAAGAAAACTGTTGGAAATGGTACAATAAGAAAACAACCGCTAGAATTGAAAGCTATTTTTCGATTTTTAAAATATTCTTTTAATAGTAAAGTCATGATTGAAATTACGATGGCAATGATGTGCAAAATTATATTTAAATGTGCGTTTATGTTTTTCTTGTGTGTTTGTATTATACAGTTTAAATCTACAAACTGAAGTTTGCAAAAATTTCTTTAAAATACTAACCAAAGTTTTTATTGCAAATTTTATTTAGGGGGTTTGGGAAAAGTAAAAGTTTTGCGTTAGGGAGCAAATTGATATAAAACAATCCCAATGATTTCGTAACTTTTTTACTCGTTTGTTTAAGACAAACAACTTAAGAAAAAATTGTAATAAAAAAAACAGTTCTAGTATTAGACAAATTGTTGTTTTTGTTCGGGGTTTTGTTAGTTAAAGGCACACATTACAGAATTGTTTTCCTTCTTTAATATATTTTCTTTAGTTGTAATAAATTTCTTTAACATTTTCTTGTTTTATGTACTCCACTCGTTCAATTGTACATATTAGTTTTTTCTTTAAGAATTAAATATGTAGGTATATTTATTTTTATGTTTAATTTAATTAAAGTAAAAGAACTGAATTTAAAAATTTATTTTTTTTTTTTAATATTTTGCACGGTCTTGTCTTTGTGTAACTTAAAAAAACAGGATAACAAGCAACACGACTCAAAAGGACTACGCGGAAGACTAAAAAAGCACAAATGAAAATTTTCTTAATATACAGACACTCAGTCATCAGCATATTTACAGCCAGGCAGACTGAACAGCTCCTAACTGCTTAAGCTCAATTGTTCCTAGTTAAGCACAGGGTTACCGCTCGTCAAATTAAGTCGCAATTTGACTGTTTTTTTTGCAGTTTGCGAATTTTTGTGAGACTTTTTTAACTCGTCTAATTTTTAAACAAAGAAATAATAATTTTTGCAGTAAGTTATTAAAAAGCATCAAAAATTTAGAAACTAATCATTTGATTGATTCGAAAAATGTCAACAACGTTACGTGTTTTATGTTTGATTCGTTTTACATATCGAGCCATAACCGCAAAAAAAGCTTAAGTGACAGAAACAAAATTTTACACAGCGTTTACATTTGACAGTACTGGCAAGTAACAAAATACATATCAGTTGCCTTAAAAAGACAGTAGTTCAGACAGTTCACCTTTTAAAATAAGTCAAACGTGAAAGTTGCAGTGCGAGTTCAGATAAACGTGTTTTGTTTTGTGTGAATAGATATAAAACTTAACTAAAACATAAAAAATGAAAGCAGAATATATTTATTTTTTTTTCCCAACAAACACGAGGTCAAACCTTTGATATGAAATGAATTTATCATTTGTCATCAAATAAAATTCCCAAACGTTTTTCAATTGTTTGTGTTTAACATTTAAATTCAAATTGATAATGATTTGAAAATAAACATTTGATATTAAATGTTTTAACAATTTGATGTCAAATTAATATCAAATGATAAATTCAAATCAAAACTAAACTTGGCAATACTAAAGCGAAAAATAAAGTTTCATGTTTACTTCGTGGTTATATGTGTTTTACAAGGGAACGAATTATTTCTTGTGAAAAATAAAAATTATTTTTGTGTAACAACAATGATTAAGAATACCAAAATAAAAACGGCGGCAAAGTGAAGAAATTATAAGTTTGTTGTATGATAGCGCTGCAAAAATCCTTAAAATAAAATGGAGCCAATTATTTCGTCTTTGCAAGAATTAGAGGACGAAAAGACCATTATTTCATATTTTAGCTGTGGTGCCGAAATAAATAATGAATTTAAATTAAAAAAATTAAATATTTTTGTTTATGTTCCACATTGTGTTATAATCCACGTCTGAAAAACATTTGAGAATTACGTTTGAAAGCAAGTTGAAAATAAAGGCATTTTTCAATTTGATAATAATTTCCCCTCTTTGTTGAGAATGTTATTATTTAAATAAGTAATGAATTTAAATTAAAAAAATAAAATATTTTTGTTTATGTTCCACATTGTGTTATAATCCACATTTGAAAAACATTTGAGAATTACGTTTGAAAGCAAGTTGAAAATAAAGGCATTTTTCAATTTGATAATAATTTCCTCTCTTTGTTGAGAATGCTATGATTTTCAAATCATTATCAAACGTTTTACGCTTGAGAAAACGTTTGATTTCAAAACATTTTCAATTTGAAATCAAACCTCCGTGTTTGTTGAGAAATCATTTTAGGAGATAATGCATGTTATTGATGATGATGTTATTGAATATTTAAAACGAAAATTGAAAAGCTTTTTCTGTGGTAAGGGCTCGATATGTATGTTTGTTATGTTTATTTTTATAAATAAAAATTATTAACAAATATTTAACTTTTTTTCTTAAACGACTTTTTGGGTCGACTTTATATTCATTAAACGTGCTTTTGCCACTTTTTAAAAAATTCTAACGGTAACTCTGGTTAAGCATTTATGTAAAAATTCTCTCTTTCTCTTCCTGTTCGATGCTAGTTTTTTCTCACTTTCGCCTAACGTTATGCTGTCGTTTTGTGGAGAAAAGCTTTATTGTTTGCCGTGCAGTGTGGAGAGTTGTGTGCGTGTTCTCAGTTTAGCAGTTAAAGAAGGCGTTGAAACTTTTACTTTCACTTTTATCCTTTTTTAATGGGTATTTATGCTTGTTTGTTTGGCTGTCTGTATTTTGATAACTTCGCATTTTGTGCCTTTCTATTTTTTGTTGATTTTTTATGAAAGCCATGTGTCTTTATGACGTACGTATTTTAAATAACGAAACGTATCCCAACATAGCATTCTTCGTATTAAGAATTTTCTCTCAACTATGTTGAGTTGTGATTAAGGCGACTGGGGGGGGCTACTGCTTATTCGATTCGAAAGAAATTATTTGCGGATTCGAACAATTTGTGCTGTGTATTACGATTTTCGCAATCGTTCGAAACGATGACAGAGGTTTAATTTTTTTAAAAATGGGAAAGTTGATGACAACTTTTTGTTCGTAATAGAAAATGACTGTTCAGAAAGGGATTTTTTGTTTTCAATAAAGTATAAAAAACGTCGGTTTATTCCAAGGCGAATTTATTACAGGTGGTCTTAAAAGCCCTGCTGTTATTAGCTAAAACCACTGTTGGATGTCAAAATGTTGTTTATTCTCTTTGTTTTATTTCTGTTTTTGACATTGTACAATGATTTTACAAAAACAAATTGCTTGTGGTTTTTGTACGAGTTGTACTTGTTGTAGTACCGAGATTACCTGGGATGAATTCGCCTTGGTTTATTCGAAACAAATATTACGCAAATCGTAATACACAGTACAAATTGTTTGAATCCCCCTGGTTGTGATCAGTTGTAGTTTTTTTTATGTTTTTGTTCACAGTAGAGGTCTGCAAGAATAAATAAAAAGCAATTTCAACACACTTATTTGTTTTTTAATTACAATGTGTCGATTACCCAATGATAACGAAACAAATGAAAAAATAACCAAAAACAAAACAACAAAAACTCATTCTATTCAGTCAACTCAAGTCAAATGAGTAAATTATTCAAATATAATTTGAATGTAAAATATGTGTACCTACACATTATGTATGTATGTGTAAGCTTAACTCTTATAAATAAAAGAAGCCACAAGCTTACACACATATTATGGCAAGGTATTCAAATAAATGTATGCACATTCAATAATTCAAAAATTATTTGAATATTTTTTGTAAACTTGCTCTCTCTGACGGGTCATTCCAATTTTTTGTTATTTTTGAATTACTCTCATATTCATTTACAGTAAACAAGTTTTTTAGTCAATTCATTCATTCTTATTTTTGTATATGGTTTACTCTCTTCTTATCTTTTTGAATGTTTTATAATTGAACAAATGTTGTGCACTTTGAATAAAGGCAAACAAGTGAGTTATTCAAAGCAGACCTCTAGTTCACAGCAATATAGCAAAGTTGTGAACCGTAATTGGGGCCATAGGTAGGTGCAGAATTGACCATATGTCCAAGTATAAATAAGCCCCTCCCTCAAATCATTTTATTGTTATTCTGTTTTTAGAGCACATTTTTAACAAATTTTTTAAAGCACATTTTTACGTTTTGGCAGCATATTTAATGTGCATTAAATTTTCGGTTTCCCTGCTTATTGGTGAACCCTTCTTGACAACTATTCAAAGATAATTTTTAAACTAAAACAAGAAATGAATACTTTTTTTTAATACCTGCATAAAATTCGCATAAATTGTTTTAAATTTAATCAAAAAAAAAGTGTAAAATTAAAATTGAATTTAATAAATTATAAAAGAATTATTATTTTCACGGTGGCTCTCGAAAGATCACAAAAAAAAATAAATGTACACTATTTTTTAGTAAAGGGCCTTAGTTTTAGTCAAAGCTGACAGAACGTACAAAGAATAACCCCCATATTCATAAAAAACATTTCGTTTATGAAACAATTTTTCTATAAAAATTTCTTTAGTCTGGGTTCATACTATGAAAGTTTTCTTTTGGAATGTCTGAATTTATTGGTGAGAGGGGAAGAGAATGTGCTTTTCTTTTCTCCTCTCTCTTCCATAAACTCAGACTATCTGAAAGAAAACTTTTTATGAATATGGGGGTAAACATTTTAATAATTTATAATACAAAAGTCAAAAATTAAAAACACTTTCTTCAGTTTAACATTTTAGATTTATACCAACAAGTGTGGGTCAGTATGTGACCCTACTGAACTAAAGGTTAGATGCGCTCTTAGTGTCGAACGTAATAAAGAACTTCCCACAAAATCGCAAACTAGTGGTTCAAAACGACATAAATGCTTATGGCCTAATTTATAAAAGATAAAACCGGTTAATAAAGGGTTTATGAAATGGATTTTTATGCAAAATCCGTTTAATATACCCTTTACTAACATGTTTTATTTTTTATATACATATAAGGCTGTTAAGAATAAGATTAAAATAAATGAATTTTTAGAAATATTTTTATACGTTTTTTATTTTTTTAATTTTATTTTCTTTAAATTAGTTTTTTGTTGTTATTTAAATGTTTTTATTGTTTCTTAATTCTCTTATCATCATTAAGTTTTCTTAATTAAAGACATTAAAATTAATAATTATTTTATTAATTTTATTCATACTAACGATTTAATAAAAAAAAAAAAACAAAAGTTGCTAAATTTTCCTCCCATCTTCTTTATTTTTAAATTAGTTTCTTCAGTTTAATTTGAAGCTCTGGCGGCATACTGCTTCATTCTAGCCTCAATTTCTGGTCTAAAGTGACGAATTAAACCTTGTACGGGCCAAGCGGCACCATCGCCTAAAGCGCAAATAGTGTGTCCTTCAATTTGTTTGGAAATTTCCCATAGCATATCGATTTCAGAAGGATCAGCATTACCGGCAACGAATCTAGGAAAAATGAAAATAATATAACAGATGAATTTTATTAAAATGGAAAATGTCTTCCTATTTGCAAAAGAAAATTATGAACCCAACTTCTCCTAACCAGTGGAAATATTTAATTATTTTTCGGACGTATTCATAACGAAAGGTTGGCATTCTGGTCTTAGGCCTTAGTAGAAACTTTGTTTATCATAACTAGGACATAATAGAGTCCTCATTAAGGAGCAGATGGATTAGTATTTTCCGTATATCAGGTTTTCTGGAAATCTAAAATAGATAAAAAAAAAAAAAAAAAAAAAAAATCTATTGTTTTTACCTTATTTTTCCCACATAACGCTATTAGTATTATATGACCCTCCAGAGTTGCAAACTTTACAGACGTTTGAGATTTTAATTCAATGATGTAATTGACAATAGCACTGGTTCACAAATTTTTAACTTTTTGCCATAACCTCAAAAAAGAAAAATATTCTCTAAGATAAATTGGGGCTGCTGATCACGAATATGGCATTCAAGTATTTTTCTTAAGAAGCGTTTTCGAGATATACGCGAAAATCCTGTTTTTCTGCAGTTGTTTTTGGTATTTCCAAACCGTGTCGATCAGGTTAAGTTTTGCTGAGTTACAGGACTTTAAACTTGAAAAAAGTGATTTTTTATGTTTTTTCAAAATTTACCATTTTAATTCGCTCCAGTAAGGCAATAAAAAAATTTTTAAATTTTTTTTAACATGTATCTTAAATAATATTTTGTTTCAAACGTAGTAAGCCTAAAATTGTTATCGTTGGACAAAGAATTAAGAAATAACATCATATATAGTGAAAACATCCGAATTTGAATTTTCATAATAAAAATTTTTTTTTTTTTGATTGCAAATTTTTACTAAATTGCGTTAAATCTTGAACAATTCAGTTAAACAGTGCTCGAGATTTGTTGAAATACCTAAAACAACTGCATAAAAACACGATTTTCGCATATTGTATATCGAAAACGCTTCTTAAGAAAAATAAATTAATGTCATATTCGTGATCAGCAGCCCCAATTTATCTTAGAAAATATCTAATTTTTAAGGTTCATTTTTTTGTGGCATGGTGTAATTTTCCATTTTATACATTAAAATGTGAAGTTTGAGGTATTCAAAGCGGTTGTGATAAATTTTATGCGGACATTTTATTTGTAATAGGAGGAATGGGGAACGAAAAACATTTCTCGCGAAATCTTTATATGTGATTGGGCTGCAAAACAAATATTTCATTCTATGGACACGAATGCAGTTTCAAAAGAGAATTTAAGAAAGTTTTTGCAGCAAATGTTTCTTATTATGGACGAGGACATGACAAACTCGCAAAAACTGCTTGTACACGAAACAAAGTACACTTTTTCATTCGTATTTTCTCTTTCATCATCAAACTTAATGTTTTGCAGCAAATGCTTCATTTTATGGAAGAGGACTTATTTTCATAAAGTCGAACTTATCATAGTTATTAAACGGAGTAAATTGTAGGAATAAATTTTTTGTTGGAATATCTCTTTTCGATTGATGCGTAACTGAATGCGGGAACATAATAGAAATGCAGAATAAGGGTAATTATTAATTGTCCGGATAATTGATGTTGGGGGTTAATCGAATTACGCATAATCGCAACCCTATTGTAAATAAAAAGACATGCAACTAAAAATCATCTTATGAAATTATTCTTGAAAGTTGCTCCGAAAGGCAATTAAGAAAACACGACCTGGAACAGCCCTCGTTGGAATTGGGAGTTTGTTTTTGTGTTCCCGTACTTTTCTATATTCTCACATTTTTTGACGAACTTTACCCAAAAAGTAAAGAAACAGATCTAATAAACCATTATCTCTTTGCTTCGTTTAATATATCTTAACTTCCATTAAACCATAAATAACTACTTACCTGCCCATAATTTTGTTCATCCAGCCAATACCCTCACGGCAAGGTGTACATTGACCACAACTTTCGTGTTTGTAAAATGAAATTAAACGAGCAATGGCCTTAATGACATCTGTTGATTTATCCATAACAATAATGGCTGCAGTACCCAAAGAAGTTTGAGCAGCAATTAGACCATCAAAATCCATTATCACATCATCGCAAACCTTCTTGGGAATAATGGGAGTCGAAGAACCTCCGGGAATAACACCCAAGAGATTGTCCCAACCTCCACGAATTCCACCTGCATGACGTTCAATAAGTTCCTTTAAGGGAATTGACATTTCTTCTTCAACAGTGCATGGATTATTAACATGACCGGAAATGTTGAAAAGCTTGGTGCCCGAATTACGTGTACGACCAAAACTGGCAAACCAAGCACCACCGCGACGGCAAATGGTGGGTGAAACTGCTACGGTTTCAACATTGGTTACTGTTGTGGGGCAACCGTAAAGTCCAACATCAGCAGGAAATGGAGGCTTTAGACGTGGTTTACCTTGTTTGCCTTCGAGAGATTCGATTAAAGCAGTTTCTTCGCCACAGATATAGGCACCAGCACCACGATGCATGAATACATCAAAATCATAGCCGGAACCACAAGCATTTTTACCAATCAAACCAGCCTGGTAAGCTTCGGCAATAGCCAATTGCATGTTAGAAGCTTCATTGTAGAATTCACCACGAATGTAGATGTAGGCAGCTTGAGCACCCATAGCACGTCCGGCAATTAAACAACCTTCAACCAACTTGTGGGGATCATGACGCATAATGTCACGATCTTTGCAGGTACCAGGTTCACCTTTTGGATATACAAATATGTAGTATAAAAAATTTTAAAAACCTTAAATTTTTATTTAAATTAAATGTACCTTCATCGGCATTGACGACCAAGTACTTGGGACGGCCATCTGAGGGCTTGTTCATAAATGACCATTTCATGCCACTGGGAAAACCAGCACCACCTCGGCCACGAAGGCCCGATGTTTTAATTTCATTAACAATCCAATCGACTCCCTTTAATAATATCTCCTTAGTCTTGTACCAATCTCCACGCTTCAATGCACCCTTTAAACGCCAGTCATGGCGACCATACAAATTGGTAAAGACACGATCTTGATCGGCTAAATTACCAAATTTAGTTTTAGTTTGTGGTGGTGGAGTACCTGGTGGAGGTGCCTGCGTGCTTTGCAAACGAAGTTGTGCCGCAACTGGCAAAACGCACGCTGAAAGAGAAGAAAGGCAAATTCAATAAACAGTGTTAATATAGTATATAGAGAAAATTATTTTTGAATAAAAACTAAAACGCAAATTATAGCTGCCTATTACACAAGATATTGAATTTTCCTGTTTTTCTTTCAATATTTTGTTGTTGCTTATAGCGTAAGATGAAAAATTACATAATTTCTGCAAGTTTTAAAATAAAGTTTCCACACTTTAATCCGGACCAATTTTTATGATTTATAATTTTTTTACTTGGTCTTTCTCGAAATTTGTTATTGTTATTTAATATTTTTAATAATTTTTAAGAATTCTTACCATTTTGTGGTTTTAATAAAATATTTAATCGCACAATCGCTCCTGCCATCGTCTGGTAGAAATGACACTGTTGTAAAAATGTGCAGTCGCTATTAAAAGTATATTTTTAAAATCTAGTACTAATAATAACAAGTGTGTATGAAAATAATTTTGAAAGTCCCAGACTGGGTTGTTAGTGCCGGTTCACACACGTCAAGTTTCACTCGTCAAGTCTTGAGTTTTTAGGAGAGAAGGGAAATGAAAAGGCATTCTCTTTACCCTTCTTTCCTAAAAGCTCAAGATTTGACGAGTCAAACTTGACTTGTCTGAACCGGCACTTAGGCTTTTTTCTTCAAAAATCGTCAAAAGTTTTAACCAAATTCGTCAAAATCGTCACGAACATTTAACAAAATCGTCAACAAATGTTCACTTGCAATAAAATTGTTCAATTTTACGTATTGTACATTTATATAGCCAATGGCCCATCACAGACTAGACTACTTATGCTGGCGTAAAATGGCAGTTTGTAGGCAAGCGAGGTGAAGGAAATGGTTTTTCGTTGGCGTAAAGTTTCAACCGGCTTCAACACCGCACAAAACTAATACATGCACATATTCAAAAACAAATGAATGCAAAAAACACTAATACATACAAAGTTTTGTACACATACACATTTTATGCCAGATAATTTTACTACAGTGTGTGATTGATGGAACAAAAATTGTTCGCTTAAAAATTAATCTAATGTGTGAAGGCTCAATGTGTATGTGATATTCGAAGGTGGCACAATATATTGGCAACAATCAAAAGGCTGTTGATTTTTATTGCACGACGAAAAGAAAGTGAAATGTGTTGGCAACATTGTACAATGCTGTTTATGTTATTCCTATCTGCCCGTCTATACCAGAGATAATTATTGCGACATATATTGCAGTAATTGTCAAAATTATGTTATATTTAATGTAGACAGCAATTTTTTGTACATATTTATTGCTTACAATTTATATTGCAATAATTGTTACTGCCCGTCTTTACCAGAAATAATTATTGCGACATATATTGCATTAAGTGTCAAAATTATGTTATCTTTAATGTAGACAGCAATTTTTTGTACATATTTATTGCTAACAATTTATGTTGCAATAATTGTTAGGCCATTTTCGTTGACAATTATTGCTTACAAAAAACGTCAATTCGGTTGTCAGTTGAAAAAAGAAGCAAAAA
The DNA here is from genome assembly GCA_949318255.1 of Pollenia labialis. Taxonomy (NCBI): domain Eukaryota; kingdom Metazoa; phylum Arthropoda; class Insecta; order Diptera; family Polleniidae; genus Pollenia; species Pollenia labialis. The sequence goes on along the minus strand of OX439141.1, from coordinate 25,743,232 downwards.
AGAAAAAAAAATTGAAGCAAATTGTGTGGGAAAGAAATTAAGTTTTTTGAGATTGTAGCAAATTATAATTGTAGTAAAATAATTAAATTAAAAAATTTAATAAACACTAAAATAAAATTGCAAAAATTATAATTTTTTCCTTATTCGATATTTATTGTAAAAATTAATATTAATTTGTTAAAGTTCGAGTTATTTTTTATATAAAAATAATAATTTTACATTAACAAAAATAAAAAATTAATAAAATTAATATATTTGTATTAAAAATTTCCTCAAGTTTAAACAAGTTAATATAAATTTAAATAATAATGTCGAATAAGAAAGAATTTATATTAATAATAATAATTCTTGTAAGATACCGCCATTTTTTACACTGAACCTTCTTTCTTGATTTTTTCAAACTATGAGTTAACATAAATACGTTGTCCCATGCCTTTAACATAAGCTGAGCAATAAGAAATATTGCTCTGTTATTCTGCCGACGTTATTGCCAACTTGCTGAGATAATTATCTATAGTGTAGACCTAGGGTTAGTCCATTTTCGTTGACAATTATTGCTTACAAAAAACGTCAATTTGGTTGTCAGTTGAAAAAAGAAGCAAAAAAGAAAAAAAATTGAAGCAAATTGTGTGGGAAAGAAATTAAGTTTTTGAAATAGTAGCAAATTATAATTTTAGTAAAATAATTAAATTAAAAAATTAAATAAACACTAAAATAAAATTGCAAAAATTATAATTTTTTCCTTATTCCATCTTTATTGTTAAAATTAATATTAATTTGTTTAAGTTCGAGTTCTTTTTTATATAAAAATAATAATTTTACATTAACAAAAGTTAATAAAATTAATATTTTTGTATTAAAAATGACCTCAAGCTTAAACAAATTAATATTAATTTAAATAATAAAGTCGAATAAGAAAGAATTTATATTAATAATAATAATTCTTGTAAGATACCGCCATTTTTTACTCTGCACCTTCTTTATTTATTTTTTTTTAAACTATGAGTTAACATAAATACGTTTTCCCATGCCTTTAACATAAGCTGAGCAATAAGAAATATTGCTCTGTTATTCTGCCGACGTTATTGCCAACTTGCTGAGATAATTATCTTTAGTGTAGACCTAGGGTATAGGGTTTGTTCACCATTTTATTGAATGATTGATACCATTGTGCGACTTATTGCATAATATAGGACAATGAAAATAATATGGCAAATATCATATACAATAATATTGCAAGTGAATAGTCCGCTTAGAGGCAATTTATTGGATTGATTGGTTCAAAAATATAAATTTTTAGCAAGAAATTCTATTTATGAAGAAGAAAGTGATATTGTTAAGTTTTATTCTATTTATTTCAGCAAGTGGGCGGAAATATATTTATCATTTGAAAAGAAATACATAAGAAAAAATATATTTTCATAAATATACAAACATTTAATTATTTCATTTATCCATATTCACAAAAACATTAAATAAAAAATAAAATCTCATTTGCTATTAACTCAAGATATCTTTAAATGATGAATTTGTAGTGCTGTCCCTGCAAATAATAGGACTAGTCCAAACACGCGTGCAAAATGTACCCCACAAGGGACTAGGACTAGTCCAAAACTAACCCATACGTATGGAAAAAACATGCAGCATTATTCCAAAAAACGACTTGATCGATTACGACAACGACAACTGGAATAAGGCTGCATGTTCTTTCCATACGTTTGGGTTTGTTTTGGACTAGTCCTAGTCCCTTGTGGGCTACATTTAACACGCGTGTTTGGACTAGTCCTATTATTTGCAGGGAAAAAACGCTTTCTGTCTTCGCAACTGATTTCGGCCTTTTTCACACGGCAATAAAAAAATTTTGTTAGCTATCAATTAAATTGTAAAAACAAAATAAATGGTGCTTTTTGAAGTTGTAAAGTTGCACTTACCTGTTATGAATTCGCCTTGGCCTTGTATGTCTGCTTTTACACGTTTCATCTTTTGATGCTCAACTCTAATGTTTTTAGGTGAGTGAATAAAGAAGAAAGGGGGTTAGTCTGCTTTCACACGTTTCATCTTTTGATGCTCAACTCTTATGTTTTTAGGTGAGAGAAGAAAGAAGAAAGGGGGTTAGTACGGTGATGCCTGTACTCGGTCAGTACGCTTTGTTTTTATTCGTTGGTATATGTGCAACGATGGCTGCATGTAATTTTTTTTCTCTTTGATTCGCTATTAATAAAATTGTTGTTGTTTTGTACCGAAAAAAGTTGAAACTGATTGCTGCGTGTGAATATATTGGCATCTTTAAAAGGGAATTGAAAAGAAGTTGAGCATCAAAAGATGAAACGTGTAAATTCAGACTTAGTACGGAGATGCCTGTACTCGGTCAGTACGCTTTGTGTTTTTATTCGTTCGCATATCCACAACGATGTCTGCATGTAATTTGTTTTCTTTTCTTTTTCTCTTTGATAATTATTAATAAAATTGTTGCTGTTTTCTACCGAAAAAAGTTGAAAGCGATTGCTGCGTGTGAATATATTGGCATCTTTAAAAGGGAATTGAAAAGAAGTTGAGCATCAAAAGATGAAACGTGTAAATTCAGACTTTTTGTTGTTATAATAAGGCGAATTGAATTCACCTTGTGTTATATTTTTCCTCCCTATTTTGCAGCTAGTTCACAGCTGTTTTAAAAAGTAAATAAAAACATTGTTGAATTAGATACATTTTTCGCTACACTGTATAAAATTTATTTTATTTTCTAGACAAATTTATGTTTGTAAAAACTAATTTAAATTAATTGCTGCCGCTGAAAGTTTATTTTTTTAAAATCCAAAAGATAGCAAATTGGACGAAAATCGAAAAAAATGGATGCATTAAGTTTGCCAGCCGACTCTGTGACCCGGTCACAAACTGAAGTTGTTGCCCATGAAGACGTTGTAGATACGGCGGTAATATAATAATTATAGATAACTAAGTATGTAGTACATACATATACATTTATGAAGATAACTTTTTTTAATAGTCATGAAATATTTTAGCTTTTAATTTGATAAATTTAAATGTATGTATGCATGTGCATATCAATATTTGTATGTATTTTGGTATACCTTCGATGTGGCGTAGAATATCCAGTTCGAAGTTTAGGAAAGGACTTCGAACACAACAATTCTGGAATAGAGTTTGCCTCTTTAAATAAGAATTGTATAGTGGAGAGGGTATTATGCGTTAGCGCTGATGTTTGTAACACCTTAAAATATTGGTCCTAGCTAAATCTAGTTTACCGATCGACTCAGAATCCCTTTCTATGTCGATTTAACGTTGTCCTGCTGGCTGTACATGTAATACTTGTGCGAAAAACACAGGTCGCAATTTTGGAGAAAATTAGAAGAAATTTACGTTTAAATAATTCATACGACCCTTCAATTTTCTTTCGGAATAGAGTCTTTGTGCCCAAAAATCATCTTATTCGGACATATTCTAGAAATCGAAATAAAGTAAAATTGAAATCGAACGATATTTTTGTTTAAGGATTTCTCTAGAAGAAAAAGCTATTACTCAAAAAATGAAGTATAGATATAAAAAGTAATATCTTTTTTTGAACTTTCATTACATGACCGTTTTTTTTTATTGTTTTTTATTTAACCGAGCCCTTAGGGCCATTTATGATTAATGCATAAGTGTAACAATAATGATATTCGGCACAAAATACTGAAATTATTCCTGGAAAATATTGAAGGAATAAGGATCGTTTTCACAACTTACCGATAGCTAAAGGTAGGATTTCATCGGCCTTATAAAAAGTGTTCCATTATTACAACTTGACTTTAACTTACCAGGTAGGATGAACATCAATTTACTTTATCGCTCACTTTAGTTTAAAGGAAAGTTTTAATAATGGAACACTTTTTATAAGGCTGGTTAAATTCTACTTTTAGCTATCGGTAAGTTGTGAAAACAGGCCTAAGACTATTAAAGTATAAAAGGTTTTAAACATTGTAAATTGACTTTCATTCGAATTTTGAATACTCATTCGAATAATATGAAAATTTATATAATTAATGTTACTCACCATAACAAATAAATTCCCAGATTTTATTTATTAACATTTCGAAAGTTGAAGGAATTCCACATGGTATAATTACACAATATCGTTAGCTAAAATGCAAAAAAGGCGGAACTAAAAAAAAATCAAAATCGAGTTTTTGATTGATTATTATGAATGACATTCAACTACATGTCTTGATAAAATTCTACTTTTCAGCGATCAGTGACGCTTTTATAAACAAAAAACAAAGGGACATTAGACATTTTTTTCTAACAAAATATACAGCCCAATTATGAATAAAAACTCCCCGGGAGTTTTCTCCCTTTTCTCACTTCTCATATGTTAATTCAATTGTAAAAATGGGAAAAGGGAAAAAAACTACCGGGGAATTTTTATTCATAATTGGGCTGATAATGAAATTGTTTGTAGAATTTCATGGAAAACTTTTTAATGTATGTTTTTCTGACATGTTCAAAGTCTTCGTTTTACAAAGTTTTTTGTTTCTACTGTAAAATTCTAATTTAATTAGTTACAACTTTTTGTATTTTAGCTAACGATATTTATAATTCTATAAAATACTGTCGACATTATTCAATTCATTTTATTTTAAGGTTATAGTAAAAGCAGTTTTCATTCGACCTTTTTATATACATACTCAAAGAGTATCGAAATATCGGCAAATATTAAAATAAAAATTTATTTTTATTTAAAAGCAGTTTTCTTTAAAAAGTGTCAGAATTTTTTTAAAATTTTAATTCGCAACTTTTCTATATCAGAATGTAAGCAATTGCCAACTCAAAAGTTTTTCTAAAAAAATTATAAATTTTTTGTGAAATATTGAATTCTAATGGTACGTCTTTGGCCTTTTACGGCCATTTTCACCAAGTTCGGTTAAAATTAACTTTTAATTAAAGTTCTGGTTACCAATATATTTTGACAGCTATAACCGATAGTTAATTATAACCGAACTTGGTGAAAATGGCCGTTAGGCTTATTGTACCACAAATAAATAAAATCGAAATTGCGAAATCGAGTATTTTATAAAATTTGTTCGAAGAAAAATTGGTAAACTTATTTATTCACTTTTCTAATGCGTTTTTACTGAATAAGATTTCGATAGTTTTAAATATTTGTGATCTTTTTCACTTTATAGAAAATGCTTCAATATTTTTTTGTATAGAAAAAATTTTGTATAGGACATTTTAAAGAAGATATTAATTAAAATTCAAAATGTTACCTTTTTTTTAGTCCCAGCCCGTTTTAAGGCTCCGCTTAAAAAAACCTAAAAGTGACAAAAAAGTGGGGTGGCACACGGGCACTGTCGATAATGAACACATGGGTAAAAAGAAATCCAAATGTAAGTTCTTATATTCTTAACAGTTTACAAAAAATTGTTTTAATTTTTTTTGTTATTTTAATCATTAGGCTGCTGTATTTACAAGAAACCCACAGCCTTTGGAGAAAGTTCTTCGGAAGACGATGAAGAATGTGAAAATTGTTATGGCCATCCAGAGAAAAGACGTAAAAATCGAAAACATGATGATCATCATCATGATGACAACGAACCCTGTCAGGATGATGACCAAAAAGATCAAGCACAATCTACTGATTAAATTAAAGTTTTTTTTTAATCATTATTTATGTAAATAAGTAATTGGCTGAGTTCCAAAAAGTCGATTGCAAAGTAACCATGTAGAATTTTAGAATGTTTTCTGTCCCAAAGTGAACAAAAAAAATTTTCGATACGTTCATTCATTTTTGACTTTGCCTTCAAAGTATTATAATGTTTTGGGAACTCAGCTATTGTAATGTACGAAAATTCCTCATTTAAAATTAAAGAAATTGTAAAAAACAGAAGCAGTAGACATTTTTGTTAATATCTTTTACTCATAAAGTGGTAAATATTGGAAATTTATTGAAATTAAAAAAAAACACACAGTTTGTTAATTTCATTTTAAAAAGTTAACTTTTTTGTAATTTATTAGCAAAATATATATTAAATAACAAGATATACACATATTTTTGGTTAACATAATAAAAATTTGTTTAAAAGAAAAATAATTGGGAAGTACAATTTTATAAACATGCGTTTTTAGCCATTCAAGGCGTTAGTATTTCACTTAACACTTGTCTTAACATGTTTTTTTTTTTATTTATCAAACTTAAAAAATTTAAATAACGATTTTAATAGGTTTTGTTTATTGCCCAAAAAGCGCCTTACAACTAAATTTAAATCTCAATGTGTTTTATTATTTTTTTAAAGATCGAATTTTTGATTTTCAACATTTAACATAGAAGAAAACTGTTCTACAGTTTTTTAATATTAACTTTTTTTTTATCTACGAGCTACATAGATTCTACAGTAAACTAATTCACATTTAAGGGATATTGTTTATTTTTTTTGCCGCATATTGCTAAATTTTTTTAATAATAAATTATGCAGAGTTATTTAATTTTAAATCAAATGCCTCTGTATTGTTTACAGTATCAATTTTAAGTTCTTTAGCCTTAGAACGTGATCGCCAAATCTAAAAAGGAGAAAAAATGTTTATTTTAGAGTCAATATTTTATAATTATAAGCTATGTTCTAGAAATTGAAATGGAGTGAAATTGAAGTTGAAATTTTAGCAAAATTTCCTATACAGGCATGTTCTGAAAATCACAAAATTTCAAATCACTTGTGATTTTAAAATCACAAGGTGTTTTGAAAACAAAAAAAGTTTTAACTTGGTTTAAAATGATGGAAAAAATAAGCGTGTAATTTTAAATCGGCGGCCATTTGGCTGAACGGTTTAAATTCACAATCATGGAAAAAGTTTTTTTGTCCAGAACACCTTTCTTGTGATTTCAAATCACTTTCACAAAAAATGATTTTCAGAACATGCCTGATAAAAATTAAATTTTACCTAAATTTCCTTTAAAAAGAAAATTTTACCAATATTTCCTATGATAAGTAAATTTTAGCAAAATTTTCTATAAAAAGTATATTTTCTATAAAAGTAAATTTTAGCAAAATTTCCTATACGTAAAAGTAAATTTTGGCAATTAATTCTTATAAAAATTGGGTTTTAACAAAATTTCCTATAAAAAGTAAATTTTAAGCAAAACTTCCTATTAAAAGTAAATTTTCCCAAAATTTCTTATTAAAATTGAATTTTAACAAAATTTCCTATAAAAGGTTAATTTTGGTAAAATTTCCTTAAACTAACTAGTCTCCATCTTGGTCGACATGCCGCTATATCTTTGATCACTCCGATGGTGTTGAAGGTTCTTCGAAGACTATGGAATACGGAATGCTATTCCCGTAGTGTTGCTGATCGTCGCCAGGTGGTTTTGGGCCGTCCTATTTCCTCTTCAATGGAAATAAACATGTTTCATAGACTTTTTTCAAGCAACAAGTACTTTGTTACGTGCTTGCACTTGATTTTCGCTTTTAAAATGTTTAATTTTCATTATCTCAGGAAAAATTTGGAGAGGCCATGGGCGCTGTTGATAAACATCATAATCTATAAAAAAAACCCGACTTCACATTTTTTGTTTGTTACATCGTTTAGGATTTCAGCTGACGATATATTCTTATTCAGGGGGTAACTCTCTATTGTGATGCAAAAGAAAATAGTACCAAATTAGTGATTGGTACTCTTTAATCCGTTTGTGCATTTCCTTTCGTATCTTTTTATTTTTTTCCTTTCGCAAATCATCACCATTTATTTTATTGAAATTTTCCAATTTCAAATTTATTTTACATATTTTGACATTTTATTACTGTCAATCTGCGCCATCTTAAATTTTATTGCCAGTGTTGATTCATTTTCAAAAAAATTTTGCGAAAGCGATAGAGAGTACGAAAATGGCATTTAGCTTTCGTATCGCAATAGATAGTAGCCCCCAGGTTTGTGATGAAAGTCGATCGATTTTAAAACGATCGTTTGTAGTAGGCGTGATGAATTTTTAAGTGATTTTTATTGCTTTTTCCATAAAAAGTTGTTGAAAGATATGTTTACTATAAAAAATATTAAAAAAATTGTCGCGTTTCCTGAATTGTCGAATATCCTGAATTTTGCCCAGCCTCTTGCAGGATTTACATAAAAAATTTAATTGCTCGTAAATACCCGAATCGAATAGATCTAGAAAAATTGAAAGATACGTATATCTTTCTTGAAGCTAAATTTTCAGAATCTGGTCTGTCGAATCGTGGGTGAGGTAAAGATTTGAAATTTGTCGTATAGTGTAATCGGCCTTATTATGAGTAACGTAGCCAAAAATCAGTCGTTTAAAAACGACAATCTTTCTATGCTTTTGTTTTCAATGTCGTTAAAGAAAAAAACCCACCTTTATTGTATAGTCATCGCTGGTAGTAACTAACATTTCCGAATCTTTTGGATTGAATGCAACACTGTTTACAACATCAACGTGCTTATATTTTGCCAAAGAAACACCATAATAGCGATCCCACAAATAAGCATGCATATCTTCGGCACCACTAAAATACCACAATGACTTTAAAATTTGAATAGAGAATAACAACTTAATAACTCCTACCTGGCAACATAATCATCACAAACATCTAGGAATATAAAGAAACACTCTGTGCTTGGTGTGTAGGCCTTGTGAGCTCGTAACATATTGCCGACACGTTTTAAAGTCATGAGATCAATGACATGTATATCAATTTCCTGAGCAATTGGTGGTGGTTCCAAAGCGTTTGATATGATATAGTTTTCTGGCCAAGGACGGGTATTGACATAAAGGTATCTGAAAAAGAATATTATAGCAAAGATAAATACAATTTTGAAAATAATTTCCACACCTATGATCTGGACTTAAAGCCATGCCTATTATGTGACCATGCAAGTCAATGACTTTATCAACTTTATCAAATCGATCTGCAACAGCCTCATAATTCCACCAATCAGGATCTGGATCTCTTAATTGATTCTAAAATAAAGTTAAAGAATGTACATATGTGTGTAGATATCGTTTTTTTTTGCTGCAACGTAGTCGTAACTCAAAAAAAAAATACAATTCGAAATTAACGTGTTTAACATTTTGGATTTGCTCGCACCACTTATAAAACATTACGGCACATTCTCTTCAAACAGGGAATGTATAAAAGATATAAAGATGTATTTTATACAAATGATAAAGAAAAAAAATGGCAAGCTCCAAAATTTAATTTTTTGAGTTATGAAAAAAAACGTTACAGCAAATGAGCGATATGGAATTATCTATTAAACTTTTTATATACAAACATATCGTCGTCTCAAAGTTATCTTGACGTATATCACAAACATTTTTACTTGGGAAATTGAATCCAAAGGTGCAACTTTTGACATACAAAAATGTTCGTGAAAAAAGTGGTTTAATATTTTTTTTTATCAGATGTTTTTGAAGTTCTTTATCGAGTTATGTTAAATGTGGAAAATTTCAATAGGCGAACAAGAATGTCACGAAATAGGCGAATATCGGGAGGTACGAATATGACGACGAATATTCGTAACATCACTAGAGATCTGGGGATTAGTCAGATCTATAAAATGTTCCCCAGCAAGATATAGGTACTTATAGATACATAATTTCGGCACAACAAAATATTTTTTGTTCACATACATATCGACGGTAACGCAAGATTTTTTAGTTGTAAATTTGTATACGATCTTTGTCGTATATCCACATTTATGTTACATACAGTATTATAACGCATTGACATTTTCACAAAAGTGGATATACAATAAGACGGCCTTCTTATATCTCAAAACCCATGAAACATAGAGACCTGGGGATTGCGTAGATCGATAGATCTGTTTAAGTTTTTAAGCTCAAGAAACGGTCTTATCTAATTTCTTTTTTAGTTTGGGATAAAAGTCAATGACCCTTATCGATAGGGGTGAATATAACTTCGGCACGACGATTTTTATGTACGATATGACATGTACATATTTATGTATGTATATTTTATGAAAAAAAAATTAACCTTTTTCTCCGCTTTTTTTGCTGCAATTCTTTCCTTAAGTGAGGGCCCAGGATCTAGTTTTTTAGGAAATGTAACATGTTTTATACGTTTAATACCAATTTGATGTGGTGTATAGGTTTTAGAGCCTGTGGAAAAAATTAAATATTTTGGTATGGAATTTTCCATATCGTCATATTCCTCAGCTGATTCCATCGGCTCATCTTCTTCCTCATCCTCATTGCCCGAATCGTCGGGACTATTATCCCCATGAAATAATCTACGATATTCTTCAGCGAAATGTATAGAAATATCATCATTTTGTAAGGTAGAACGGGCCGAAGAAGTGGACGGCAAGGAATTATCTAACGATTGAGAGTTTGATGCTGTGGAAGAAGGCCGCAACGTCGCCATTTGAGAAAGAGGATTTCCAACGGTATCATTTTGTGAAGAATCTTGTTGCATTTCAACATCTTGATTCTTAAAGAATATCTTGTAAATATATTTTTTTTTTTCATTTAAGTAATTCCCTTTACCTCTTCCGCAGGTTCAATGGCAAGATTCTGTTCAGCTAAAGGATCATTTGTCTCATCCAACCAGGGGCACTTGGCCATCATTATAGCCCTAACCGAACTGGCATTACGATTATAAAACTTATACAACTGATTCATAATGGGCACATGTTCGGAATTCACTTCCTGATTTGCCTTATTTAGCCATAATACCGAGGTACTAACCAAATGAGCCAACCAGTGCAAATCGCCCGATATGAGATATTGATCACTAAACCAGGTACCAAATATATCATATGGTCGATTTAAGACACGACAACGCAAATGGGAGCCTTCTAAATAGAATAGAAGTTATCATGAGGGTTTAATTTTCTTGAATGCTATAAGTTGTATCCACTAACCTTTCTCCCCAACTGTAAATACTGCAATTTCTCCTGAAGTACTGTGTGGTGAACCAAAGTGTACTCCAGAAACTAAAAGCAATGTATCGCTTTGATTAAATTGTGAGTATTGCGTGTATTTCCAACTGAAATTTTTCATGTTGTGTGAATATTTTTCGGTACAGGGATGACCGGAGTTCCAGATCTGAAACGAATAAAAATATTTGTTTCTAAAATGTAAGTTAAACTTGGTAAGTAATATGACAGATTTATATTAATATGTACTTGAATATTAGCATTTAGTTATATATTATATAGTAATAGCAGTTTAATGTTTTTTAAATTAATAGGATTAAATATTCGCATGACTTAGAAAGCTAATAAATCAATTATTGATTAGGAATGCATATAAGGGCCCTGTGGAACATATGGCCGCAACAAATTTGGTCCATTGTGCTTTATAAGTGGACATCGTTTTCATCACATTCCAGGACACGCCATGGTCATGCAACTCGTTTTCAATTTAGCGTCTCCGAGTATTCGCAGGTCTACCAGGTCTCCTGGATCCTTGGGGACTGTCGAGTTAAATCATGTGCTGGCTTTCCCATTGTGTGTCCAAGCCAGCTAAATTTATGCAATCGGATATTCATACTTACAGATTTGATTCGTGGCAGGCCAGAATATCCTTTCAATACGCCTGAGGCAGCGGTTTACAAAAGCTTGCATGCAACTCATTTCACGACTCGAAACATTCCAAAGCACAGATGAGCGATATGTTCTACAAATTTCCTTATCCCGAAATCAACATTTTTAAGCCTGCCCCTGCCAGTTTTGAAGAAATTATTCTATGCCCACAGGTAAAAAAAAATCAGCTACATACGTTAGGATTTGGCCTAAGTGATTTACTACCTATATGCATGCCAATTATCAGCTTTCTAGCTGGGCTTCAAAAAGCTCTGGGTAGACAAAAAATAGAAGAACACAAATTTGTTCACATAGAATTGAAAATATACTTACAATGACATAGCCATCCTTGGAACAGGTAGCAAACATTTCACCATTGTGCGAAAAACTAACATGTAACACTTGATGAGCATGACCATTTAAACACTGGGACTGAACAAATGGTATGCGGGAAGTCAATCGCACATATTCATTTTTCCAACAATAAGCACCTGTTGATAATTATGGAATAGTAGGATTAACCTAGGCACTAGATACATCTAAAATAACTAGGTCATACGTACCTGGTTTCAGTGTTATGGCAGGGTCAGTGCGAAAATGTTCTTGAAAACGATGTTTCCACATTATATCATCGTTGGCCACTTCATACCAGCGTCGACATGTGCCCGAAACACTTGACACATCCTTAATGGAGAGATAAGAGAGTATTTGTAGCAAAACTAAATCAGGAATGGTCCACCATAGAGATTCGTCTCGTTCTTCCGAATTTTCAACTGAGGTATTATCCGACTCTTCCTTGGTATCGTCAATGGTTTCATCTGTTTCACAGACACCGCTATCATCACTGATTTTTTGTTTCTTGGACGTAATGGTGGCTTCATTTTCTTTAACTGCAGTATAATCCATGTTCCAATTAGAATTCCAACTTTGTATTTATCTATTATTCTAATTGGTTCTATTTTTCTTTTTTGCAATAAGAAAATTTAATTTTCACTTTTTAAATTTATTTTGTTTATTATTACCTGATGAAAATAAAACTTTGTTATACAAAATTCAAAAAAAAGCAAAACAAAGAAAGCAGATATGACAATTGCAGAAATATACAAAAAAAAGATGAAAATTTCACTTTTATTTAACTCATCAGTTCACCCTACAAACCCGATTGACCAGCAAACAAAATAAATTTAAAAAAACATCATCATACATACGTAAAATACACTCACAAAAAGCCATGCATGCAATAAAACCCAGCTAGCATTTGGGTGATTATTTTTTGTACAAAACACCTAAACGAATCTTTTCAGATCAATTTTGATTAAATACGAATTTATCACTTGAGCCAAATCAAAAAATAAAAATATAAACTTTCGTGTCAGCCAAACAAATAAAAAGCTTGGCTAAAAAAGAAGCCCAAAAATTATTGACATTCTATGAACATAAATGTAAGTGCAAATTGTTTCTTCTTTTCTTTGCGAAAAGCCGATAACTTTTGTTTGGTTCAAAATAAAGCTGGTTCGAATATTTAAACGCCGTAATGGTGCTGATTTTATCCTAGTAAAATTAGAAAACACGACAATTAAAAAAATTATATGAAATATAATCAAAAACTATAATTTACGATTGGAAAATGAGACGAAAACGATTCAATAATCATTATAAAAACTAACATTAAAATGAAAGGAATCAGAAAATTGTATCACAAACAATTTCGTTTTTTCCTCTATCTTATTTCTTCCCAAAGTATTTCATATATTTTCCTTTCATTTTATAAACTAAAATGTAACTAGTTTTTTTTAAACAATTTGAGTCAATTAGAACTTCAGCAACGATTTGTTTCTGACGTTTTAATAATTTTACTTAGTTTTGAATGACAATTTTAACAAAATGTTGTAAAAAATAATAACAAATGCATAATATTGTTTTGGGTAAAATTTGCAAACGGTTTCTTAATGCAAAATGTGCGTTGTTGCGAAAAAATTGTTGCTCTATTTTGAACACCAAGTACAAATTTTTCTGGGATTGTGAACGAAGCTTTATTGAAATGTTTTCGTTTTATTTTTCAATCTTAAATTACATACATACATATGTATATAGTTTTTGATTATATCATATAATTTTTAATTGTCATGTTTTTCTTTTCAGCTTTTTTTTGAACCAAACAAAAGTTATAGGGTTTTTTTTAAAGAAGAAAACAAACAATTTGCACTTACACAAGGCGAATTTATTACAGGTGGTCTTAAAAGCCCTGCTGATAACTTTTTTTTTTTTAGCTAAATCACTGTTGATGTCAAAATTTTGTTTATTCTCTTTTATTATCTTTGTTTCTGTTTTGTTTCATTTCTGTTTTTGACATTGTACAATGATTTTACAAAAACAAATTGCTTGTGGTTTTTGTACGAGTTGTACTTGTTGTAGTACTGAGATTACCTGGGATGAATTCGCCTTGCACTTACATTTATGTTTATAAATTGTCAATAATTTTTGGGCATTTTTTTGCCAAGCTTTTTATTTGTTTGCCTGACACGAAAGTTTCTATTTTTATTTTTTGATATGGCAAAAACAAAAATTCTAAATATTTAAAAATCATTATTTTAACATATCAACGAATCATATATGTATGAATCTGTTTTCTAGCGCTCACGTGATAAAACAGTTGTTTATCTTTAAAACTGGTCTGAAAAGACTCATTTAGTTGATTTTTACAAAAAATGATCACTCAAATACTAGCTGGGAAGAAATATCCCTCTATGATTTGGTAGTGTTATTCGACAGTCTACGAAAACTTACTACTTCGTGACAATTTAATAGAAATAATTAATGCCGTTTTACACTATCACACAAGTCTTAAGCTACGGTCACACTTGTCAAATATTTGACAAAAAAAAAAAAAAAAAAACGGGACCAACAAGCAAACTAAATAACCATTTCCCTTTAATTTCAATATTAATTTTGATTATAATGCCACATCTTACAAAAACCAGTTTTTTTCTATGCCTTGTAGTAGAATTAGTATTATTTTGTGATATTCAGACCATTTTCAAAAGTTGTGGTTACGCTATTTGGTCAAATATTTAATAAGTGTGACCGCAGCTTTAGTATTTTGGTACCCTTTAGTTGTCAACTCTAACACAAAACCGATCAAATTACAAATTAAATAAAAGCTGTCACTCCTTTTGCTTTTGTCCTTTTTTAGAGTAAATCGTTGCAAAGAAGTCACTTTTATATGGGAAATGTTCAATAATGGTACCTATTCTTCTTATTCTAAGACTGTAACATTTGCTCACAACTTAAAAACGTAGAATTTAAAAAACCATATTCGATTCCTACGTTTTTTGTTATTTAAAAATCTTCTATTTAACTATCAAATGTGACGAAATAGTAACGTTTTCGTAGACAATCGAAAAACACACTACCATTTGCTTGGAGGGAGCAATAAAACAAAACAAAAACTGTATGTATTTAGAGCTGCCTGGCTGTCTGTTTGTTCATCTGTGTGTATCTTTCAATTGAAACCGTAGCTAAAATAATAACTATAGCTAAAAATAAAACTTTAATGGATCTAAAACTTTCTCCCCTTTTTAATCGTTCATAAAAAGTTCTATTATTTTTGCAATTTTCTGCACCCACTTGATTTTTGCTTCAATTTTATCTATAATTTAAAATTGTACGTGAATTAAGTGTTGGTTTATTAGTTTTTTTTTATCCAATGTAATTTTTATTTGGTTATAACAAAACTTGGAAAACAAGTAAAATATAAAAATTGTGCCCTGTGAATACGTTAGTAAAACAAATCATTCCAAAATAATGTAGGTGCTGTGCTCTGTAAAAAAATAACACTAACAACATAAAAAATGTAAACACAATCAAACTGTTGTGTTTGTTGAAAGCACCATCTGTTCGAAAAATTGTATGTAAGTTGCACCCTGTTGTTAGTTTCCGGTATGGCATGGTTCAGCTTATAAAAAATTTTTAGGTTTGAAAAACAATGCTAGTTTAAAAATATAACATCGGTGTAATTGTCGGGTTTACCTAATTCAAGGACACTGAATCCAGTAGTGCTAACCGTTTTTGGGTTAGTTCTTGTCTTAAAAATAATAAGGATTGAAAGTTATTGCTTTCGATATACATACATATGTAGACATATTAAAACTTTTTAAAAGCTTTTTATCTATTCAACCTGATTTTTATGTTTTTTGGCATTATAAAGTCGAATATGAGCTCAGATTTCTTCCATCACGTCACCTTTATCAGATTACGGTACATTTGTGTTTTTCGCTGTATGTATACTTCTTTACAATGTGGAAATTTCTTGCCAGACAGACGAAGTTTGTTGGTTAGCTGTATACGTGAGTCACATTGTAAATTGGGCCTATGAACCGCTTGTTCCGTTTCTGAATCTATAGTTTCAACCATTTATTGGTTTGTTTTTTGTTGAAAGTGTGATTTTTTTTAAATGGACAAAAAAGTTAGTACAAATTAAAAATGTAATAGTTATACAGCTACTTTTTATTATTATTTTATTTTGTACGCTTTGTTTTATTTAACATGCATTTTTATATTTTCTGCTTCGCAGCATTTTTCAAAATAAAACAAGATGGTTTGCTCTCAAAGAGAATAGAGAATACCATTACTTTTCCCTTCTCTCCTTAAAGCTCAATACTTGAGGAGTCAAACTTGACTTGTGTGAACCGGCACTTACTCCATATTACAATCAGCGTTGCCACGGCCAAAAATAAATTTTAACCAAAATTTCAAAATAAAGTAACCAAAAGCGAAAAAAAGAAACCAAATTTATTTCATATATATTTTATTCGCACTTCTGTTTAAAAATATATCTAAAGAAGAAAATCTGTTTGTTTGGATTTTGTAGGCTCATTACCCGCTGGACCGATGGTCTGGAGAGAATAATAGGCAATATAATTTATCGAAATATTTAGTGGAAGTGGCACATCCTATACAGAGGCTACACTTATTGTCGTCAATTAATATTAAAATTTTTTGAGCTAGAGCTGGAGAGTAAAACTTTTAAAGTCTTGCTGTTTGTTATGGTATCAAAGTGAAAAACTGAGCTTAATTATGATTTTCCCCGAGGATGCATACACATTTTGAATTTTACTTAATTTTTAAAAAATTTCGTAAAATATTCTTTTATTATAATATACATATGTATGTATGTATAATTAAAGTTAATTATCATAACAATATACATACATATGTGTGCATTTCTGTAATTAAAAAGACCTTAATTGATGTGAATAAAACCAACAACATCAAAGGCTTCTGATTGTTTTTGGTTAATGAACTTTTGTTGATGCTTCATGTTGCTTGCGCAGATCAACGATCATAATGACAATAATGTGTAGACAGAAACTGAAAAAAGTCTAAATCGCATACAGAACTGACCTTCGTAAAATACAAAATAAACTGAACCGGCTTTCCGAAAATCAACTAAAATAAACAAAGTTAACTTCGATTAAAAAAAAAGATGAAAAATTAACTCTAATAAAATCCAGTTTTTAAATAAAGGAATTCAATCAGAAATAATATTTTTTTAATGGCGCATCATTTTTGAAAGGAACAAGGAAATTAATTGTTTTAATAAACGCAGCAAAATACACTTAGAATAATTTTACGTACAATTTGTTTGTTGGATTAACTATAGTTCAGCAAATTTTCTCTTAAATCGATTAAAATAAAAAAATTTGCTAAATCTTGCACATTTCAAAATGTTGTTTTATAAATTATTGATTATCACAATTACAGAAATATTTTTAAAGTGTATTTCTCTATAAGTTCAAACATGCAGATAATGTTTGATAAACAATATCGAACTTATGAAAACTTTTCTTAAAGTTTTATGAAACTGTCATCTGGTTAAACAAACTGCGAAACTGATCGCACATTTCGTACGATATCTGATATTTTTTGATTGTATGTATGTAGTTGTTTGCATTTGGCGGGCTTTTTTTATTTTTTGGAAACTTTCCTTACAATAAAGTCAAAATCGGTCGTGTTGTGTGCTCGTGGCACCGTCTTTTTGAAACTACATACCGTCCAGTTCATAGTCCTCAATTGCAGGCTAGAAAAATTCGGCTATGATGCACAACCCTTACGACATATGTAACGCTTCTAGTCTATTCAAATTTTTCCAATTCCTTGCAGCCATTTTAAAGACCATAATAACACCGTAATGCTCGAAAGTGGCCACATTAAAACCAGCACTTTTGTAGTCAGTTTTAGGTATTTTTAAGCGTTTTTCGGTTGTTAAAATATTCGTTAGCGGCAAACCCATCACTAAATAAATGACAATTCAGTAGCCGAGTTCCATAATCCATAAGCTTAATCTCTATCGCTAAAAATCTATAAAGTTGATTAAGCAATTTTTGGCTACGAATGCAATTCTGTAACGTGCATTGCTAAAATTTGCAATCCCATAAAAACTGAATTTAAAAGTTGTATTCCCTTAGGAATTTTAACGATCAAGATTTAGCTTTAGCTTAGCGAATTACAGAATACGGCTGCTGGTGACAGATATTTAACAGCAGACAGCCTTGCTAGATCGGCGGTTTTGAAACGATAGTCATTGTTTACAAACAAAAAAAAAAACACAGCTGTGTTTTTAAAGCAACAACAAAATTATTGTACATAAATTTTATATGTTTAGGCCTTATTAATTTTCACGTTTGGTTGCCGTTCTGTTTCGTTCTTTTCTGTAGCAAATATTTTGTAATTACTTTTTTTGTGAAAGGAATCAGCTGTTCATTAAAGTAACAGAAAAACTTTGAAATTGCTAAAAAAAATTCTTTTGCTTTAATAAACAGAAAAAAGAATGGATAAAAACATCACTTTTTAAAAAATCTTTAATAAAACAAGTTTTTTTAGTTTTTAAAATAATTTAAAATTTTTTTCATACCACAACAAAGTGATATGAATGTACTTTTGGATACCACTGAATTCTATTTTTAACAGATTCAATTCAATTTGCAAACAAAAGAGAACGAAAAAGGGCAAACAAATCATACAAACAGACTTTCGATTGAACAAAACAGCTGATTCATAACAGAAAATAACGTGCAAACTAATTTTGCGTTTAGGTACATCTAATTAAAATTGAAGTAAAGAGTAAAGGAAAGCGTTTTGATTGCAGATTTTAAGCAATAAAGTCACGACATAAAGCACTGACTGATGCAATAGAAGTAGAAACGTAGTAGCTATAAGTTTTCTTGATGAGTTAGAGGTTTTGTTTTCGGACATTAAAAGTAGGTACAGAATTAGAAAAGCCATTTTCCATCTCTGTTGTATTGATGAAGTATCAAAAACAGTTTTTAGTTTTTTCTTAATAATTTTAATTATATTTGGTACCCTACCCTGTATATTTTAGATATGTATGTATTTGCGTTACGGAGGATGTGTGCAAGACGCTAATAAAATAGTAGTTTACATACTTTATTAAATCGGGATAGGTAATTTATACACACCAGCTTCAAAACATAGATGATATAGAAAAAGATTTCGATTTCATCAAGTGGGTATAAGAATAAAGTTGTTAAGTCTGGAGTTTTTAGGATAGAGAAAGAAAAGCTGAAGACTTGACGGTTAAAACATGAAGCGTGTGAATCAGCGCACATACATATATTTTCAGGAGTGGTCCTTATATAGGAGATCCTTAAATTATGTGTTGATAGGGTTTCATGCAATTTGCATAAAAGTATGTATGTATGTATGTACATAAACGTGGCTGTTATATTTTATTTTCGATTTTCCAAAAACAAAGGGCACTTTTGTGTGCGGTTAAGGTAAAGAAAAATTATTTTTTGGATTCAAAACATACTTCAATACTCCGATATCCGAAAAACTGTTTGACACCATGTCTACAAAGGGATCATTCTAAATATTGCGCAGCCAAATATTGCTCGACTTTGTGCTGGATCAAACACGTACGTCAGGTTTAGTTGAAGAGGGATTCCTTAATTCTTTTTTGAAAATGCGTGTACGTTTATATTCAATCAGTTAATGTGTTCAATTTTCTTGTTCTTTACCTTAAATTTAAGTTCGTCTAGCAAATTGAGTATGGTTTCGTCTGTACCCCTTTCCATTCTCTTTCCCAACACTCTTCAAAGAACTCAAGACTTGACAAGTCAAACTTGAGGTGTGTTAATCAGCAAATTGCAAAATTACATTGAACGGTTTAAAAACATCTGTACAAATATTTTAAAACATTTACAGCTGCAAGAAGACTCAGGCAGGGCGTTTAAGCTGAAACTAAGAAGAAATGGGAGAAAATGAGAGTAATTTTTTAGAAAGACTTAATAGTTTTAATATGTATGTATGTATTTAAGAAGAATCCCAATAAACACGGAGGTTTGATTTCAAATTGAAAATGATTTGAAATTATATGTTTTCTCAAATGACAAACGTTTGATAATGATATGAAAAATCATAGCATTCTCAACAAAAAGGGGAAAAAATTATTTTCAAATTGAAAAATGCCTCTATTTTCAACTTGCTCTTAAACGTAATTCTCAAATGTTTTTCAAATGTGGATTATAATACAATGTGGAATATAAGGACGAAATAATCGGCTCCATTTTATTTTAAGGATTTTAGCAGCGCTATCAGACAACAAACTATTCAGGTATGTGATGGAAATCGATTTTAAAAACGAAATGATTTTATACCGAAAATATCGTTTTCAGTATCTTTTAAAGTGGTTTTTTAATACATATTCCTTTTAGTTTTAGTCTTAATTTTAATTTTATATAAATACGTTAGCTAAAATGTATTCTGCAGGAAAATTTGAGAATAAAATTCAGAAATGAACTTTAAAATCCCTCGAAATTCATCACAACTTTTAAAAACGTTCGTTTTGAAATTGATCGATTTTCATCACACCTGTATAATTTCTTCACTTCCCCGTTTTTTTAAAGTCGTATTCTTAATCAACGTAATTATTCACAAATAATTTTTATATTTTACAAGAAATAAATCGTTCATGTAACATTTAACCACGAAGTAAAAATTTAACTTTAATCACCATTTTTGATGTTAACAATTATTTTTCGCTTTAGTATTGCCAAGTTTAGTTTTGATTTGAATTTAACATTTGATACTAATTTGCCATCGAATTAATAAAACAATTGATGTCAAATGTTTATTTTCAAATCATGATCAATTTGAATTTAAATGTAGAAATCAAACAATTGGAAAATGTTTTAGAACTGTGTTTCATGTCAAATGATAAAGACATTTCATATTAAAGGTTTGACTTCGTGTTTGTTGGGAATCCATAATACGCACATATGTATGTATGTATGAGTGTATAAACTTGGCAGGGATTTTGATATACAATTCCATTTGTACCAAATTTTAAATAAATTTAAATTTTTCGGTTCAGCTTATTACAAAACATTTATTATTTTTTATTATTATTATTTTGTTTATTTACATTTTTTATAAAGGCATTTTGACATTTGCCGTCTCAATTCTAGCAACAAAATGCCTGTTGTTTTTTCTTTCGTTTCATTGTTGTAGTACTGAGAACACATTGTTAATACATTTTGGATAACCCTCTTTATTATGATTGTAAACATACTGAAGTAGTCCCGAGATAGGTCTTTGGTGATAGGGACCGGTTCCAGTTCTAACACTTTATATGAATAAGACCTATCACTTTTACATGGGGTTGTCATTGGAGGGGGTCAATTGACACTATTTGACCAATCACAGACCTATTCTCAATGAACCTGCTTAGTGTCAGTTACTCAAATGTAGTATTATTTAAATACAATGTAAAGTTTCAATAAAACTAAACCAAGAATTAAATTTAAGGGCCAAATTTTTGAATTTACCGAAAAATGTGTCACATCACTGCTGAAGACTGTTCTGTAATTCATTACTTTTTCTACCTTTTTGTTCTTTATAAACCAGTTAATGGATTGGTTCTTCTTTCACTGGTCATGAGTCCTTTCTTTTTGTACTTGTTCTATTTTCACAAATCCCAGGACCAGTCTCTTGGACCAATTGACACAAATTTCCCGCAGGGTAAATACATACCGGTAGTGCCACACTTATAGACAACTAATTGTAAGACATTTTTGAAGGGGCTGGGGGGCAAAGGTATCCCCTTTGAACAAATCCTTTTACAAATAACTAGGTACTTCTTTGGTAAATTAAACTAATACATATGTAATTTGCATTAGAAAGAAACATTTTTATCATTACCAAGTCAATAGCTACTTTACTGTCCTTTAGTAATCAAAAGTGTTTATACCTATTTTGTTATTAACCTTTGTTTACTTTATCTTTGTGTGGCAAGAACAAGTTTTTTAAATATGTACATATAAAGAAAATAATTTTAACTTAAACTATGGTCGGAACTGTAGGGAAATATTCCATTACAACCTTTGTAAAGATAATCAAGTTCAAAGTATTCAACTTAGTTTACACAGGTAGAAACTAATGCCATTGATTAATATCATTTACTCAATACTGCATATAACACACAACATACATATGTATTTGTTTTAAGAAAATTACGAGCTAAAAAAAACCTGTATACCTACTTAAGGGTTTGAGTAAGTCATTGTCCCAGTATTTTCAAATCAACCAATTTAAACTCTTTTTCTTCCCACTGTTCATTAGTAAAATTCATGTTTTTCTAAATATTAAATAGAAAAACGATAAATACTTATCACCAACTTTTTGTTATCATTTTCATTTTTTCTCTCCACTCTCTCATTCGCATATAATGCATTTAACGCAGAGATGGAAACGCTTGTAATGTTTTCACTATTTAATGTTAAAATATATAAAAGCTGAGGTAAAACGGTTACAGCCGTACTTAAATAAAAGCGGCACGTGATTTCCAGTTCTCAAACATTTTTATGTCCATACAATTTGTATGAATAGCGTGGCGTCAACGCGTTGTAATTGAAAATCCGATTTTGACAATGTGCCAGTTCACACACGTCCAGTTTGACTCGTCAAGTCTTTAACTTTTAGGAGAGAAGGGAAAAGAGAATGCCATATCTCTTCCCCTCTCTCATGAAAACTGAGTCAAACTTGATGTGTGTGAACTGGTGTGCCAAAAATTTAAAAGATAATACCAAAATGAATTTAGAATTCATTTTGTTTAACAATATAAAAAAATTAAGCAAAATAAGGCTTTCAAAAAAGGAAAAACTTGAGAAATGGTAACGCTGCTATTAAAGCAAATGCCATTCTGTCAGTGATGCCACAATAATAATAGAATTTATTGCCACTTTTTTAGTGATAGCACTAAAATAATCGGAAGATGTAGAATGAAATGCAATGAAATAGGAACATCCCAGCGGAAAAATGTAATCAATAGGAATCGAGAATGTAATACATATCTTGTATAATATTTGATTCCAGAATTCATTATTCTTAACACTGAACATGTCCTAGGATTGTAGAAGTGTGAAAAGGCTATTATAGTGAAGTTAGATATTTTTTTTTAATCTAGTGGTTTTATCTTTATTTGTTATTTCTGTTATGTGGGTTTAATAAAAATTAAAGTTAACACTACTGGTTGTGGGGCATATCAGCGTAAAATCTACGACTGTTAAAATTCTATCCCTTGAAGACAAGAAAAACTATGTGATGTTAAAAAATCGTCCTGGAAATCCTCAATGAAGGCGACTTTAATTTTTCCCGCAAATCACGGATCAAATGACTATAAAAGTATTGTCGTGGAGTTGTTATTTACTTATAAGGATGTGGGATGTAATATGTCGTTGAAAATACCTTTTCTACTTTCGCATTTAGATTTATTTCCTAATAATTTGTGTGTCAGTAGCGATGAACACAGTAAAAGGTTTTAGCAAGACATTTTTTACGATAGAAAAACAATATCAGGGTGTTTGCCCACGAATGCTGGCGGACTACTGATGGACATAATAAAGAGATACTCCTGAAGCAAAATACAGAAAAAAATTAGTAGGTTACATTGACGTTAATATAAAATTATACGAAGTTACTTAAATTTGTTAATAAAAACAGAAACTTTATTTTATATAACAAAATAAAACTACAAAATAACTATTCGTTTTCAAAACATTCTAATTTCATTTCAGTTATCCGTTATCCATGCTATCTGAATATAACTAGATAAAAGTTTTCTTGTGACCAGTGTAATTTATAAATACATAGTGAAATCTCCCACCATTATACATGGAAGGAACAATTATATTGCACAATACTATTAAAATTTTAAATTTTAATTGGAAAACAATTTGCAATTATCCAGCCCTGTACTTTATCTCTTAATAAATGAATGAATAAATGTTTTCGCTTTCAAAACTTAATTCCGTTTTGAATCTCCCAACTCTTCCACAGCATCTGAGTTTAGCTGCTTTTATTTTTATTATTGTTTTATTCTGAGTTTAGAACTTTTTATTTTCAATAAAAATCGAATTTCAGAATATTGTCAGTTTGAGTTGATCTTTGTTTCAACAAAGTCAAGTTACTTGTTAAATGATTCTTTAAATTTGTTTTTAAGTGCAAGGTTTTGTTATTTATTTTTTTCAAACAAAATATAAACATTTCTTGTAGTATTTTAAAAGCATTTGAAAACTTATTAAAAAAAAAATACTGTAATTAAAAAAGAAATAAAAACGTAACATAATTAAAAACAAATTTGGTGTTAATCGAAAAAGGTAAATAAATTAATAAATGTAATTGCAACTGTTATAAAAAGTTATAAGCAATTAATTTTAATTATAAATAATTCAATAATTTTTTTGTAAATAATTCAAACGGGTTAACGCTCGTAAATTATTGTAACCTTCCCAATACATACCTATAACAAATAATTGAGATTGAATATATTGTCGCCAATCTGTATACAATTTTAAATAAAAAGTTATCTACATCTTAAAAAAACTTAAAATTATTAATGTTTTATAAAAAAATATTTTTTGTGTTAGAACATAAAAGTGCGAGATATTAATTAAATTGATCCCAAAATCAACACATGTCTTGAGAATATACAAACGGAATTCTAGCAACAATTATGCGTCGAATGTGTTTAAAATTGATACCCACTAGAAGCCTGCACAGTTCTATTTAAACACGCATTGAAATCATTGAAAAATGTTTAAACCCTATACTGTAGTTTCGCTGTCAAAAACAAGTACATACTGAAGAGAAGTGTGGACGACCAATTTTCGTCAGTGAGTATATGTGTAGAACCGTGGTCGTCAAAACATGAAAAGAGCATGCGAATATAATTTTTATTTCGCTTATTACAAGGCGAATTAACAACAGGTGGTTTCGAAACGTCATCTGATTTTGACAATTCGAGCTTATTTATTTTAAATAACGTTTATATTTGACATTACGTGACAAAATTCGGGCATTTCTGTGGCAGTGCCCATACACCCTTTTAACTTTGGTTTTTAATTGGCGATTTTCTTCAGCAAAACAATGGTACATTTTTAGATATGCCAAATTTAATAGACTATTTTCAAGTTATTCCAATGTATGTAGTGAAAGTGGAAGTGAAAGTGGACATAACGGTATAGGGCTAATAGAGAAAAATGGAGTTTAGATTTGAAATCAGCAACCTCAAATTATTAAAAAAAAGTTTCAATCAATACCAGATCTCACAAAATAAGTTAAATTTTGTTCTCTTGCGTTATTTATTTAATAAACTTGCCAACAGGTGCTGAAAAATAATTTAGAAAAACTTCTAAAAAAATGATTCATAATAATTAAACATTAAACTAAAAGTGTTTAAAGAAAAACACAATATAAATTTAATTAAACGTTATAAAAAAACTGTTTCAATTTCCCCTTTAACTATTGATTAATAAACATATTAAAACAAAAGATAAATAAGTTACATTGTTGAAAACTCTTCAGTTTGACAGTTGTAAAATATTTATTGAAGGCATTAATCACAATTGAAAGTCATAAGATTAATTAAATAGTTCATTAAACAAGACAATAAGTAAATTCGATTTTCTGTTAACCCTTTAAAGTCAACTAAAAAATAAAATAACTTCTTCAACTTTTCTAATTTCGAAAATTTACAGGTAAATTTTAATATTTCAGAATTTGGCCATTACAATGAAACGATTTTCTAACTGTGTTCAAAAGTCTTTAATTATATTCCCCTACACTCACAATATTCTGTACGTAAAATTAACTGAAATTGTAATATAAAATAAATGAAAGTTCAATTAAAAACCGGTCTACCTATTTTTCATTTATTTTTAACAAAAAGCTCATTTAATTTTTACTGTCAAAAATTCAACACCATATTCAGTAAAAACGATCAAATATTCAGTTATTTATTAAAATTTTACTGTCAATTTTTAACTGTCAAATTGACCCCATATTCAGTAAAAACAATTAAATATTCAGTTATTTTATTAAATTTTCGTTCACTCCACAAAAGAGCCGAATTTCTAAAAAATACCAGACAGACACCTGTGCGCTTGTTTTTCTTATAAGCGAGAGATGGAGAATATTTTTATTTACTTACCCAGTTACACACGTTTGTTTTACTTTTGTTGTACTGACCACGTTGTTTACAGAAGAACTCTCAATTATAAGACACCAGCAGCATGACCGATATAGCTTCGCAATTATTTTACTTTTAAAATTTGATGTATTTAACTAAATTATTTTAACAAATAGAAAATGGGTATTGCTTACACAAAACAAGCAATTAATTTTTTATAGATAAGTAAAAATTAATTTTTGGTAGTAAAATTATATAAAATAACTGAATATTTAATTGTTTTTACTGAATATGGGGTCAATTTGACAGTAAAAAATTGTCAGTAAAATTTTAATAAATAACTGAATATTTAATCGTTTTTACTGAATATGGTGTTGAATTTTTGACAGTAAAATTTTACAAAATAACTGAATATTTATTTGATTTTACGGAATTCGCGGTTGAATTTTTGACAGTAAAAATTAAATGAACTTTTCGTTGCTTTAAATTACATTTTTATTTACTTTAACATAAAGAAGAATTTAACTCAATCAACGGACAATATTAACTGCAACTGAAAATCCGTATTAATATGCACTTAGTTTTTTGAATAACTGTTAGAATCAGTTAAAAATAAATTTGCTTGGAATTTTAAATGTTTATTTATTTAAAAATGACTGAACGGAATATTTCTTAAATAAACTACAGTCCGTTACTGTAATAATATTGTGAGTGTATAAAAAAATCCTCCCGAAACAGCGTTTTCGGCTCACAAAAAAAAAACTGAGGGAAATACAATTTGTCAGGATTATTACACTGTGCGAAAAATGGTAGGGGTCAGTGATCGGGAAGGGTTCAAACTACCGGGGAAAGTTATATCGGTAAAAAAAGAAGTTATACGTGTCCCGGCGCTTCGCTGGGTCACGTCTAGGAATCGAGATATATCGATTTGAAAAAAGGGCTAAAAAACATCAAAATTTTTATAAAAACCTAAATTTTAGGGCTGCCATAAGTCCTATGGATATTACTTATATACCAAAATATCCTATGGGTATATATATGCCAAAATATCGGAAATTTTTAGTAGAACATATTTTATAAAAAACTCGGAAAAATCGGTTCAGATACAAAAAAGTTATGACCAAAATAAATTTTTTTTTTAAATACCCACTTTCGGGAACCATAGATCTCCCCGAGTACAAGCTTTATAACTCAAGTAAATGGTAAATTTCTTCTTAAACACGTCGGTATATAAATCTATCACATCGGCTAAAAAATGGCTGAGTTATAACCGAAATACTGAATCCCCAAAAATTACTCTTTTTTATAATTAACTTTGTTAAAATAAGTTATATATACCCTTTTTACCTTCGGTGGTATATAAGTCATATTCATAGGACGTATGACAGCCCTAAAATACAAATTATGAGTGAGATCCCATATAACATCTTAGTGTAGACACAAATGAAAGTTAAAGAGAATTAAAGAAAATTTCGAAAATAAATTTTTCATAATGTTAACCGGGACTAACACAAGGTCTCCACTAGCCATCAAATGATGTTAAGAAAGTATGCTAGTGCCGGTTCATACACGTCAAGATTGACTCGTCAAGTCTGGAGTATTTAGGAGAGAAGGGAAAAGAGAAGGCCATTTCTTTCAAGACTTGAGTCAAACTTGACGTGTGTGAACCGGCACTTATGAACGAGCTTTCAAGGCAGGTTGCGTTGAAACGCTGTTAAAACATGAGCAAAACCTCTATATTTTACACTAACATCATGTTATTGTTTATGTTAAGCATTGTATGTTAGTTGTAGATTGGGTGTAACAAAGCTTAGAAACCATATTGTTACGAAAACTCTTAATTTTTCCACTATTTAATTTTATATTATACGAAAATATTAATAAATATAAACAATGAATTATTTATGTAAAATATACCAAGACTCTTTTAAAAAATGCCCCTTAAATATTTATTTTAAAAATTCGCTATGACAATTGCTAAAATCAATAAAGAAAACATTTTAAAATCAATATTAAATATGCAAGTGTTAAATAAATATTATAAGCCTTTTCCTGGTTTATTTATGTAAATATATTAAGAGAAAATAAATCAATTAAATTCAATTGTTCTTGAAGTGACATGGAGCTTAATAGGGGGTATCTAAAGCTGGCAGTTCTTCAATGGTTAACAATTTATAGTTAAATGTTGTTGGTAATTATCTTACAAATTAAACCTGTAATTAATTAGTAGTTGTTATTATTAAATGTTTGTAAAAGTTTTATTTTTTAATTGTTACTAATTATACGTTATATTTTCTGCAATTTTTACATTTAAATACAGCAGCTTAGAAACTAACTAAAACTAAAAATACTTTCTAATAAACTCTAGTCTGGTGAATAAGTTTTTTAAGGTACACATACATTCCACATATAGTGATCGTTCTATTGAGCAATAAAATCATGTATTCGTAGGTCCTTTCATATTTACTGCACGATCCAATGGCACGGACGTATTTTGATTTCTTTATGTAGCAACACTGCTTTTGCTCAGTTGGGATCAGTAAATGAAAGCAGCTGTAGTTTTGAAGGTTTTTTAGAGGGTCAGTGCTATAATAAAAAAAAAAAAAAAAAAAAAAATGGGCGAAATGGGACCACCTCCCATACAACTGCAAAAATGTATATCTAATATAATTCGCGTTGGATAATCAAAAAGTAAAAAAGCGGCGAGTATGCAAATATTCTTTTGGTTTCTAATAAATAAATTTCAATGTTGGCTCATGGCCTCCAGCGAAAACACCACATCATACATGAACTTTAAAGGGGTTCAATGGCCCTTCGTTTGTTATAGTAATATAAATAATAGGACTAGTCCAAACCACAAGGGACTAGGACTAGTCCAAAAGTAACTCAAACGTATGGCAAAAACATGGTATATTTAACATTACGATGTCCTAGGGCAGGACCATATAACCCAGCTTTGGATTACAAAGGAGTAGTCTTAAAACTACTCCATTGTATACGCAAGCGGATTAGTTTAAGCTTCGTTTAAAAACGAAAACAAGTCGTTAAAAATGAAGACATGTCATCTTACTACAAACACTTTTTAACAAAGACATGGTCCATGCTTGCATTACATCGGACCAGTCCATGGAGTAGTCCATTTAATCAAAATGGATCAGGGGCCTGATTCTGGCAGTCGTGATCGACTACTTTCTCGATTCGAAAGCAATTTAATTTCTAATTATTTCAGTTAATACTGAACGAATTTTTTCAGTGTTATACAGCATTAATTTGAGTTTCACAATACTTAAAAAAAATTTCGATTCGTCAAGTATCGACTGAAATAAAATTGCTTTCAAATCGAGAAAGTACTCGATCACGACTGCCAGAATTAGGCCCTAGGTCGTCCAATATTATTTGCAGGTCTACGACACCCACACACAAACACATTTGTACAGACACTACCAAAATGCTTGATGAATATTTTGATCGCTTCAATTGTGATAAATAACCTTGGTTGTTTTTAAATCTAATTGTTTAAAAACCAGTTCAATAATTAGCAGGTACATACATACATACATACTTAATTTTTTTATTCGAAATTGCGCATTTCTTTCTAATAATCAATTTTTTCATTAGACAATTATTAATAAGAAGATTGCAACAACCCTATCAATAAAAAATTTTGAACAATTAAAATATACGCTAATGTTTGAATATAAACTTATTAAATGCAAAACGAAAAATATTTATTTATTTATTTCACATAATAATCCAAATTCTAGACATTTATATTTAAAAATGCAGAAATAGTGATTGACAAAACAATAATGATTTTAATTTATTTAAACAATAAATGATTTTAATTGTTATTGAAATAACAATAAGAAAAGTTCTATTAAATATTTATAAAGCTATTGAAATAAAATAATTATAAGAACAGCACAAATGACTTTTCGTTTTTTTTTAACAGACTATAATGTGCAGATACAAAGTATTCGCTTAGTAAATCATGATTGGCGGTCTTGGCTTAGAAACAATACATACATATTTGTTTTTGGTTTGGTTTGGTTACAAAGACCTCTTTAGCTTATAGGAATTTGAAAGGTAGACAGGAGAAGTTTGAAGTTAAGAGGAATGAGTTTTGTTGCGACTGTAAAATGCAACTCTGATCCAATGAAGAGTATTAAGGTAGAAGTAAAGCAGACCATACACGATTCAATTCAATTGTCAACTGAGTCGGTTGTTGTCCAAATCAAAGCGTGTATGGCCTTGTCAGTTGATTAGTTTGACGGTTGTCGAGTTGGTTGAAGAAAAATCAAAAGATTTTGATTTTTTCAAGTTGACTCCAAGTCTTTCAATTCGATTGTACTGTGTGTGCTTAAGTCTCTTGATCAGCTGTCAAAATTTATGTTTGTAATTTTTTTTTGCAAAGAAAAAGTGAAATATTTTTAAAATTGTCTTTAATTTCAATAAAATTTTAAATAAAAAAATGACATTGGTGGCAAACATGGATACTTGGAGAGAAAATAAATTTTTGTAAAATTGTAAAAAAATCTAAATTTGACAGTTGAATTAAAATCTTTCAATTCAGTTGAAGAAGTGTGTGGCCAAGTATCAATTCAGTTGAAAGACTCAGTTGACAATTGAATTGAAAAGTGTATGGGGCGCATAAATAACACGCGTTCATTCGTCGACGTTTGTCGTGCGCTTAAAAACATTAGCGCATGAAAACACGCGTTACAAATGCCGTTCCTGTCAGCTCTTTTTTATTTGTTTACTTATTTGTGCATTGAAAACGGATTCGAAAGTATATCAAGACTTATTTATTTTATTGAATTTATTCTTTTTATATAAATATTGTATGTTTTTGAAGCTCTTCAATACATTTTTCTTTCACGATTCGCAAATTTGTAAAAAATTTTTTTTTATATTGTCAGCTGATTACT
Organism: Pollenia labialis; assembly: GCA_949318255.1. Taxonomy (NCBI): domain Eukaryota; kingdom Metazoa; phylum Arthropoda; class Insecta; order Diptera; family Polleniidae; genus Pollenia; species Pollenia labialis. The sequence continues at coordinate 25,712,263 of OX439141.1, read as the reverse complement.
TGTCAAAAATACACAACGCGCTAAAAAGTTCAAAGTTAACCAACTTTCTGGCGCTAATGCGTCAAAATATTTTGCATGTAGCTTGTTCTATTAAAATACACTAGTTTAACTTTTTTTGACAGAAGTCTACAGAGCGCGCGCGCACTAACGCGTATTATGTACTTCTACATTTATCGTTTAGATAAATTTCAAAAAGTGATGAAGTCGTATGGGATGTCAAATTTGTTTTCATAATTCTTTTGTCATTTTCATCACACATGATTTCACATTATGTATCACACTTTTACATACTACTTGAGTTTTTGACATGTATTAATACAAAGTATAATAGTGTAAACTAGCCTTTAGTATCAAATTACACTATGGACATTTCTTGCCGGACAGACGAAGTTTGTTGGTACAGGTGCAACGAACGCTCTGTGCGTGATAAACTTTACTTTTTCATCTCTCGCCAACAAATTTCGTTTGTCCGGCAAAAAATGTCCATGCTAGATGTCAACCTTGGCTTTGTTTTGTTCTCTTTTTTGACCATTTTTTGTTCTAACGTTGTTTAATAGGTATTTTTGTTAACTAAATGCACTGTATGATGCGTTAACCCTTGTTGACAACTTTTCGTTTGTTATGATTTTATGTAGTGTAAAAGGCTAACCCGTTTTCAAAACTGACCGGAAGCGAAAGGTAGAATTTTATTGGCCGTATTAAAAGAGTTCAATTATTTTAATTTTACTTTAACCTAACAGAAAGGATGAACCTTCCTTTAACTTATCGCTCACTTTAGGTTAAAGTAAAGTTGTAATAACACTGTGCTAGTTGAAAAAAAAGACAAGCCGGGCACATGGCGTTTTAACATAATTCGTGTACGCTGAATCCAATGGCGCTAACCGTTTTTTCAAGATAGGCTCTGGATATACCGTAACTTCGAAAATGAAGGAGGTTGCACAACATATACAGGGGTGTTCTGGAAATCGAAAACGCAAAACGAAAGAATTTGGAAGTTATTTTTAATACACTTCTAATCTAATTTTTATATTCTTTGTTATAAAATTCGGTTTAATTGAGAAATGTTTGTATGATATTTGTCATAAAATTCTTTTATTACAGAAATCTTATTAAAAAACGACATTTAAAATTCTTGCGTTTTCCGTTTTCGATTTCCAGAACACCCCTGATAGTCGTGTAACTCAAAAACAATTTAGTTATTGAAAATCTCCGCAAAAAAATTTCCTTTAAGGCCTCCTTTAGTTTTTTGTTCTTAACATTTTCTTAAAACATATTTGCCTATTATCCCCACTTCTTAGGGGGGCTTCCATTCAAATACATATTGCGTTTTATGAAATTGTTAAATTAATTAAAATTATTCGACTTTTGAGAATAAAATCAAAAGTTGCTAACAGATTTTAATCATTTATGGCTTGTTTTGTTTGCAGCTTCGTTTTTATATGTCTGCAGAAATTTAGGAGCCTAGCAGCACTTTCCAATTTTTTATGAACTTAAAAAAAAAATTCGAAATTTTGAAAAAAAATTAATTTTTTTTTTCTAAAAAAAAATCATGTTTTTAAAACGACTGCGTATATTACTTTTCTTAAAGGAAATTGCGGAATTTCGGTTTTTTAAGTTTTTTCCATAAGCTAAAGCCTTTTTGAGTTAGGCGAACTTATGTTGTGCAACCTCCTCCATTTTCGAAATAACGGTATATCTCGAAAACCAGAGCTAACCTAAAAAAACAGCGTACCCGAATTAGTTTAAAACGCAAAGTGCCCAGCTTGTCTAAAAAAAGTGTAAATTTCGAGCATAGTGTAATTGAACACTTTATATAGCCGATAAAATCCAAACTTTTGGTATCGGTAAGTTGTGAAAACGGGCCTTAATAAATAAATTCTTGAAAACACAAAGTAGCTTCTTTAAATAAACATACAAATTATCTATAATGCATATTAAGTAAGCAGTTGAAACCGCATGTGTTTTTTGTTTTGTTTTGATAAATATCAAAAATGGTACCGTCATGGCCTGAAAAGTACATTTTGTTTTCATAGTTGGTACTAAAGGCCCTTTACTACCTCTGGTCCATAGTGTAAATGCCGACAAACTTCGTATGTCTGCATTTCATTTTCCAATATGACAAAGTGGTCAAACCGTTAAGTTTAAAACGAAAATTTAATTTAAGAGTACACAGAAAAAAATAAAAATTTATTTGAATTAAAAAATTTGTGATATTAATTAAAAAATTAATTAAATTTGCACCAGTTAATAAATTATTGGTATCAAATAAATATTTATTCTTTTATTAATTAAAACAAATTGTCACTATTTTTTGCTAAATATTATTAATTATTTTTGTTTTATTTAACAAACCTGTTGTTTTTTTTTTCTCTAGTAATGTTGTTGATAAATACACTCACAATATTATTACAGTAACGGACTGTAGTTTATTTAAGAAATATTCCGTTCAGTCATTTTTAAATAAATAAACATTTAAAATTCCAAGCAAATTTATTTTTAACTGATTCTAACAGTTATTCAAAAAACTAAGTGCATATTAATACGGATTTTCAGTTGCAGTTAATTTTGTCCGTTGATTAAGTTAAATTCTTCTTTATGTAAAATTAAATGAAAATGTAATTTAAAGCAACGAAAAGTTCATTTAATTTTTAATGTCAAAAATTCAACCGCGAATTCCGTAAAAACAAATCAATATTCAGTTATCTTTTATAAATTAATTGTCAAAAAATTAACTACATATTCCGTAAAAACAAATAAATATGCAGTTATTTTATAAAATTTTACTGTCAAAAATTCAACACCATATTCAGTAAAAACAATTAAATATTCGGTTTTTAATTGAACTTTCATTTATTTTATATTACAATTTCAGTTAATTTTATGTACAGAATATTGTGAGTGTATAAATAAGTAAAAGTATAATTCACTTGATTAAATTTTTTAATTAAAACTGATATTTTTATTATTGGTTTAATTAAAAAAATTGGGTAGAGTTTTGGTGTGTGTGACAAAAAAGAAATAAATCAGGAGGCAATAAATAAACAAGTAGGGAACAATAGTCGGGTAAGCTCGATCCTGTTATACATTATGCTGTTTTTTTTTTGTATTTAAAACTTATGGACTAGTCGAAATAAAGTTTTAGATATGGAGCCCTAATTGCGATTATATCGTTAGCGACAATTTTAAGAAATTTTGTTTTTTTGTCCTTAATTTACCATATGACCCATATAAAGTCCAGTCTCGAAAAACACTTTAGTACACCTAAAACCGTTACGAACTAAGATATTGGAGTAAAAATTGGCCTGTCACAGTTTTGTACGACTAGAAATGGTAAGAATTGGTCCATAATTTACAACATTTTTAATATGCTTTATAGTTTTGAAATATACTTTATTATTGTGAGGTCAGTTTTATCCAGGATTCGGCTCAGCCGAATATAGAACTTTGACTTTTTTGTATCTTTTGTTTGCCACTGTAAACCTATTTGTATAAATGCTAATAAATATTGCAATAAAAATATATGTATTTAAGATTAAAAATGTCGGACTAGAATTAAAACAATTTTTTTTCGATTAAATAGTATACTTTTTAATTTAAGGCGGAGCGGAGCATGCCTGCTAAATAAAAATAGAATTAATGAAAAAATTATTGATTTTTCAATGAACAATTTAAACAAATATACATGTTAAAGATACAAATTAATTTACTTCAACTTTTATTACTTTTTACTAAAACAATTATCAACTAATAAACTTAAAACAGAATATACGAGGGTTTCTAAAAAAAGTGAATTTAGAAAGCTGATTAAATTTTAAAAGTTTTTAATTTCTAATCTTTGTCCAGTTTATGAAATGTTTATATTCGTGTACCCTTGACATCTTTAAAAAAATAATCTGATAATAAAATATTTGTTTGTACCAAGTTTTTTTAGTATTTCAATCAATAGTTTTGTACTGATTAGAAGAAAACTAGGGTATGTTATTAGTAGGGGCTGAAATCATATGCAACTGCGTGGTTTCTCAAAAATATTCAGATGCTAAGTAATTTAATTTATTAATCCGAATTATGCTAGGAACACAACTGGGACGAACGACGAATTTTTGGCAGCGAATATTTGTGTATATGAAAATGCACACAATCAGGGCGCCGACGAAAATTCGCCGGACGTTTCAAACTTTAAATCGATTTAATTCTAATTCTGACGCCTTTGATTAAATCTTAAAAAATTTAAGTTAAAATCCCCCTGGAACTTTTACACAGATGTGCATGTTAAGATAAAAATTTTCAATTGAGCAATCAATGTCAATGTCAAGTTTATTTGCTAGTCGATACCTATTAACAATATTTGTCTATACATTTTCCAAACTTGTTACCAGATTACCTTGTTGGAAGTTATTTCTGATGAGATTTGTTGTTTTCGTGACTACATTAATAGTTACTTTATTGATATATTGGAAAGTTTTTAAAAATTAATGTATTTGAAATTTTTTATATTCCATACGTCCAAAGACGAAAGGAATGTAAAGGGTTAATACTGGCATTTAAACATCCAAAACAGGGATGGCTTTGAGAATTTTAAAATTGTACCAACAACCTTTAAAAATTGTACTTTTTTGGCCTTATTTTTACTAAAACATTGTTTTTAGTTCAAATAATTTATATTGATTTAAGTATTTTAAAAAACAACACAAAAAAGTATTTTATTTGTACTTATAGACTATAATGTGTGTAACAAAAAACAATTTAGTTTTGAATATAAACTAAAACTGCTATTTATTACAAGAAGAAAGGCAAGTACAGGGTTTTAATTAGATTTCGAGATCAGATTTACAAAACCGATAGTAAATTATTTTGTATACCTATTTAGATCACAACAATTGCAATTTTATATTGAGTTGCAAAGATTTTCGGTTTTTAGTCTGTTTATATCGAGCCCTTATAGCAACAATGATGTAACCAACAAAAATAAAATTTTACAGGGAAAGGTTTTTTAAAATTATTTTTGCTTCAAGTCTAGGGTTTCGTTTGAAATTGCTTTTGCTCTTATTTCGTAACGGTACTTCCCAGAGATACGAGATTTTTAGAGATGATGCAAATGGTAAAAAATTATCGATTATCATCAAAAAACAAAAATCTAAAATGTTGTTGGTTGCATCATTTTTGCTATTAGGGCTCGATATGTTCGGTTTTGATAATATTGTTTACCAAGGTATATTTACACAAGGTAAACTCGTTGGCCCATATGTTTGTCAGCTGTTTACCTAAGTTGGAACACCAATGTCAAATTCCGTGTATATGAGCCAAAATTTGTACATGTGTGAGTTAAATTTATATGAAGACAATTTTGACAATTCCGTTCCACTCGGCTATTTTTATAGAGCAGCATGTCTACACTCCCAAATGAGTCTACCTTGTGTAAATATACCTTGATTGTTTACTTTACTTTTCTTTCCTTTTATTTTATTATCAAATATTCAATTTGATAACCCAAAAAATAATTTCATTTTATATTTTTAATTTTTCTTTTTCTATGGCAATACGGTCGTAGCCGGCAAGGTTTATTTACACAAGGTAAACTCGTTGGCCCATATGTTTGTCAGCTGTTTACCTAAGTTGGAACACCAATGTCAAATTCCGTGTATATGAGCCAAAATTTGTACATGTGTGCGTTAAATTTATATGAAGACAATTTTGACAATTCCGTTCCACTCGGTTATTTTTATAGAGCAGCATGTCTACACTCCCAAATGAGTCTACCTTGTGTAAATATACCTTGGTTGCCGGCGTACGATATAGATTTAGATCTAGATCTAAGTCGACGTAGAATACGCTTTTATGTTTACGCCAGGTATTATGTGCCTTTGTAAACTATTATACGTTTTAATTTGACATCGTATCTACGTCGTACGTTACTACGTTGATACGGTGCAGTTTAGACTATCATGTGTGTGATGAAAATCGATTTTGAACACGAAAGCGAATCGATAATATTATTTTCAGTATCGTTAAAAATTGATTTCTAATAAATTTTCTTTTCTCTTCTTTTCCGTATAACTTCTTTATAATGTTATATTATATGTATGTGTTGATTGAAATGTCTTTTGAACAGAAATGGATTTTTAAATCCCTTGAAATTCTTCAAACCTTTTCAAAGTGATCGATTTTCATAACATACCTGAATAATCTGAGATCAGCTTTTTTTAAATGATTGTATCAAGAAAAAATTAATTGAAATCGAATATTTAAAATAGAGCTCAAAATTTTTTGAGATATGAATCGGTTCCGAAAATTTTTAAATCACACCATTTTAAATTGATCGATTTTCATAACATACCTGAATAATCTGAGATCGGCTTTTTTTAAATGATTGTATCAAGAAAAAATTAATTGAAATCGAATATTTAAAATAGAGCTCAAAATTTTTTGAGATATGAATCGGTTCCGAAAATTTTTAAATCACACCATTTTAAATTGATCGATTTTCATAACATACCTGAATAATCTGAGATCGGCTTTTTTTAAATGATTGTATCAAGAAAAAATTAATTGAAATCGAATATTTAAAATAGAGCTCAAAATTTTTTGAGATATGAATCGGTTCCGAAAATTTTTAAATCACACCATTTTAAATTGATCGATTTTCATAACATACCTGAATAATCTGAGATCAGTTTTTTTTAAATGATTGTATCGAGGAAAAATTAATTGGAATCGACTTTTAAAAAAAAAGAGCTCAAAATTTTTTGAGATATGAATCGGTTCCGAAAATTTTTAAATCAAAGGTACAAAACAGGAATTTGTTTAAACAGTTGATTAAATAAAAATTAAGAGAACTTCTCACAAAATGTCTCTTATTCTTTATGACTCTTAATTCAGAAAATAAATATGTATTTATTTTTTCAAATATTAAAAATGTATCCTCCTTTAATTATTTCTAGTTGAGCCTGATCCTATAGAAAATGCCTTCCATAGAATATAACCTCAATTTAAATGCCGAACTGCCAGAGGATATTAAAAAAGTGGCCATAGAAAATGGAGAATGTGAATTAACTAAAAGTCATATGATTGCAGAATTCCGAAATTATATACTCGAACATGATCGCTGCCAGCCACATCGTACAGATGACGAGTACCTAATTAAATTTCTCAGGGCCCGCTATTGGAAAATTGAGGCCAGTTATAAGTTGGTAAATTGAACACAATTTTAAATTTAACTCAATTCTAATTAAATATCTTTGTTGTTAGTTGTGCCATTACTATAAATTTCGCGAACATAATAAATCGTACTATGAAAAAGTACGTCCAGCTGACTTAAAATTTATTGGAGAGGCCAACATTTTAACTGTCACACCATATAGGGACCAAAAAGGCCATCGCATTCTAATCTATCGTTTTGGCATGTGGAAGACCAGTGAAATTAATATTGATGATATATTTCGTGCTTCTGTTTGCTTACTGGAGTTGGGTTCTATGGAGCCCATAGGCCAAGTAGTGGGTGGTGTGGGGATTTTCGATTTAAAAGATTTCACTTTGAGTCATGTTTTACATTTAAGTCCCAGTGTGGCCCAGAAAATGATAGCAATGTTGGTGGTAAGCTTTATTTTATGGAGAAATTACAAGATCGTTTTCTTAATTATTTTAAAATTTAGACCTCGATGCCCATACGTACTTCTGCTTTACATATTGTTAATCAAAATTGGGTTTTCAATACTGCTTTCAATATTTTTAAACCTTTTATGGATGCTTCCATGAAAGAAGGGTTATTTATACATGGTTCAGATATGTCTTCTCTGCATAAACATATTAGTCCGGAATGTTTACCAAAGAGGTGAGTGAAGAAGAAATACGATGTTCACACCTGGCGTGAGTAAAATTTACCTCGAAATTTGTTCCCTTTTCCCAGCAACATGTATGGGGAAAAGGACGGTTTCGAGGGGAAAAACGGTTAACGGTTTATTCTGAATAGGCGTGGTTTTGTAACTTCCAAGAAAAGTATATTAATTATTATCTTTTTTTTACAGATATGGCGGAATTCACGATGAATATCCCAGTGACATGTGGTTCGAAAGTCTTAGTAAACACAAACCAATGAAAAAGGAACTAGAACAATTGGGTTATGTTTTCGATGATGTTGAATAAAACCAAAACTAAACTTTTAAAATATTAATTGGCCATAGGACTGATTTAAATTTATTAATTAGATTTTAAGTGGATATTTTTTTTAATAAAAACCAATTATGCCATTTTTCAGGTAAATTTTTGTGATTGTATCAAACCTTTTATACATTTAGACACTTGCGAATCCGCTTAATGCACTTGCCGATGGATAGTGAGATCTCAAGAGCATACAGCGTTCTCGATCTATCCATAAAGTGCGTCGCTTTAGCATTATTTCACGTTCCAAAGTACTGCGAGCTTGCATTAGTTGATTTTTGACATTTTCTGCCTCATCCAGTTCTTGCAACATGGCAGTGACTCCGCTTTGTATAGTGGCCACTTCGTCTATAAGATTTTGTTGGACTGAATCACGGCAATTTTCCACATTTGGACGAAAACTACGATTATCCATGCGGGTCTGAGCCACCTTCATGCCGGCATCAAAATTGCGTATAGCACGATGTAGTTTTTGGATGCGGGTCTCAGTATCGCCCAGTTTTTGCAGGCACTTTAAAGAGAATATATGCAAACAAATAATAGAAAAGGACTTTACAAAATTAGGCCTCACATCTCTAAGATCACTTTCAAAACGTTGCAAATTGTCTTGAGTACAATTAATACGGGCAACAAAGGCTTTCTCTACAACATCGGCTTGAGCGCGTAAATCACGTGCAGCATTCATCAAAATCGCGTTTAAGGTCTGCCTTAAATTATTAGATTTTTGGCGGCATTTTTCGCACTCCTCCAAAGTTTCTTTACTAAAGTGTTCCCAATACTGTTCCGAGGCTTGTCTTAATCAAAGAAAAATATACATAAAAATTACCTAATAATTTTAAAAACAAATTCCTACTCTGGTGGCTGCCTTATTGCTCCCGGTCTAAACATGATCGTCTTCGATCTGTTATTAAGATGCGCATTTGAGGTATCAATTTCATAAGCCTCCTTTTTATCACTCCAATCATATTCCAAGCGTTGACGTGCTGTGCGATTTTCCACTTGCTGTTGTTCAAAATCTTCTAAAGTTTTCTTCAGGAGTTGCCTTATTTCAGCTATTAAGGCCAACTCATTGATCAATTCCTCCTCGGGAGCATCTCTTACCAGTTCGGTATCAGGACGACCACAACGCTTATCTATACATTCCTTGGCTATGGACTCGGGAACACCCAAAATAACAAGAGATTTTTTAAGTCTTACTCTTTCTTCTTCCAAAGTACTTATTTCATCTTGCATTGCTTTTATGGCGGCCTCCAAAGTATTCTTCCATTTACTAATCAATTGGGCGCGTTGGCACATGTTCTCTGTGGTCTCAGTTTGAGTTTTCTGGACGAGGGAATTTATACGTAGTAGGGAAGTTTTGCAACTGTATTGATTTCTGTTAAAAAAAAAACAATTTATAAAGAAATGTGATTTTTTTATTTCGATCATGGATGGGTCTTAAAAATATCCAAAATGCTTCCTAAAAAATGTTGATTAAAGCATTTAAATCTGTTTACTGTTAAACATGTACTCACTTTAAAGTTCTATCAAATATTTGATTAGTCTTTTTAACCGTCTCCAGGTTTTTGGTTCTCCACTCATTTGGACTGAATCGTGTTATAGAGTAACGGTCAACTACCGGCCGTGTACCGGTTAAACCTGCCATTGGACTCCAATCAACTTTACCGGTAGCCCAAGGACCAATAGGTCCCATAGGCTGCAAATTGTCTTTTTTAGGTAAAAGATCTTCTGGTTGGGTCAAATAACAAGGAGGGTTATTATATTCATCGGCATGGGGATCAAGAGACATCTGGTGGAAATAAATATGTGGTAGTGTGTAAAAAGAATAATAACCAACGACTACATAAAGTATTTTATACATTGTTTAATTCTGGGCAACTAAGAAATTCCAAGTCGATTTATGTTTCTATTATGTTTGGCAACCAAACATCAGGTGCGCTGTCAAATGGCAACACAACTATAATAAAAAATTATGTAAGGCAAAATTTGTCAGTTGGCATTTTGAAAAATCGGCAACCGAAAAAATTTGAAATCAATAAACCCAGCAAGTAAAAATAAGTTAATTTAATTAAAAACGAAATTTGATTAATTCCGTGCATATGTTTTTGACTTGGAAAAAGGAGTGGACGTGGCATTTGCTGGGCGTCCCTTGAGAGGCAATTCTAATCCGCTAGAATCACAATTTTTACTTGTAAATAAACTGTCTTGCTTAAAGCCGTTATACACTATTCTACAAAGTCTTAAGCATTTTACGCATTTTCGTAAAATGCTCGAAAATTTTCAAAAAACAATAACTTATCATGACAGGGTTGTATTTTCCTTTTTTTTTGTGTTCTCAAAGAAATAGAAGAGACTATAAAAACTGACTAGAAATTCATCGAACAACAGCAAGCAATATCTTCACTGTTGGAGGCGTAAGTTCAAGACATAATTAAGTTAGAGAAAAGGAAAAAAGGTAAAATAGAAAATTTAATCAGGTATGTAATGAAAAACATTCGTTTTCAAAACGTTCGTTTATATCAGATGTAGTGAATTTCGACCGATTTTAAAATCCATTTCTGAAGTAGTCTTAATTTTTTGCTCAGATTTGCAATTTTTTTTTCTTAAATTTTTTTTCAATTCCACTTTGAATTGCATTAGTGTCTAGACTATGAAATCCTGGTTTTGCAATTTTTGTATTGTCATCTCGTCTTTCCTCTTCTCCTTTTTATATTTTATCTATAAATGCAAATACGCATACAGCCAACTTCAAGTTGAAAAGTGTGAGAGTTACAAAATAAAACAGAATTCCAGAGTACATGAAACTGAGTACCCCTCCCCAATCTTCTCACCTCTCTGGCCTATAAACTCAAGAATTGCTGCAACTAAAATAGCAGGTCTGGACGGTGACTAACGTAGTTGCAAAACACAATTCCGAAAAACACTGAAAAACTGAAATTTATAAAATGTTTTGCTTTAAAAAAACTCCGAATAAATAAACTGTTTTTTTTAATAGTCCCATTTGGCAGAGCAGCGACATCTTTCTATTTTATATTTTTTAATAAATATTAAACTAATGGCATCGAATATTCGGATTGGCGTTCTAAATTCCTTTATATTAAAAATTACTTACTGGAATAGTTTCTTGTCCCGATTCTGCCTTATGTGGAATCTCAAAATCCCCACCCTCGGCTGGTGGTATTCGTTCCTAGAAATAAAATAGATTAATAAATAACTTTATGAACCTTTAACAACTTGCCATCTCTTCAGGGTCAAAAGATGCCATTTTATGTTTAATATTTCAGCAAGATGAATTTAATAAACTAAATATAAAATACAAAGGAAATAAATTTACATATCAAATCAAACTAACAAAATAAACTTCGTTTTTTTCAAATACACCGCAAAAATTTTATTTTGACAGAATAAACAAAATCTAAATGGTTGCCAGGTTTTATTATATGTCTAAGCTACACTCCCTGGTAACACAACTCATGTACGTCATTGTGAAGATTTCTTAAATTTTTTAAAGTATACTACAGTAAATTCTAATACATTCTGTGGTTTATACTTGAGAACATTTAGTATATAATCATTTAGGAAATCCGATAATTCGGGATGTTTTTCAAAATACTCCATGGCATTTTCATAGGTAAGTTTCTTCTTCAAACGATATTGATCTAATAATTGATTTTGGCTACGCCACATCAGTTCCAATTTAGGCACAATTCGCTCTTGTTTGGGTATAAAGCCCTTGGTTTCATGCACAATATAATTGAAATTATGCCAATAGTGTAAAATCATTTTGCCACTGACAGTATAAAATGTTTCGGAAATCTCTTGGGGATGATTATTAAAATATTGGGTATTGAAAACGTGCACAGTATTTCTGAAAGTGCGATGAAACATTTTGATTTGTTGGCGTTCTTCGCGTATAGTTAATTGGCAGCGCAAGACTTTTCCTTAAAAGAGATTGTGACAAAAAAAGGTTTTATTTGTTGCTAATTAAAAATAATTTGCTAATAACCTGCCAAATTCATGGAGAAATAATGAAAATCCCCACGAAAATTATTAATAACTAAATAACGCATAAGAAGTAGGACACCGCCATCTAAAATAAAATCCTCGCTTCGACCTTTGACATTTATAACAGCTTTAAATCTTTGGCTGTCATTGTTAATTTTTGTCTCACGTTTGATTATTAATTTGTCCTCAATTATACGGGCATCCAGGGTTTTTTCCTAAAGAAAATATCTCATTTAAACATAAATTTTCCCTACTATCATTTTTTATACTCACTATCCTGGCATTATCCACATAATCAAATTCACAATGTTTTTCGCATATTAAATTCAATTTATCATCATATTTTCCTTTAAGCCAATGACCACTATTAAATTTTCCCTTTCCCTTAAGCATTTTACTTTTTCCAAAGACCACAAAACCATCATAGCTTTCCTCTATATTCAATTTAAATGTACCAATTTCTTCTAAATCACTCTCTAGAAAAAGTTTTGACTCTTCCTTTGAAATACAATTGCTGTACTTTAATTTCGATACATACAAACTCTCCTCAAAAATAATGGCCTGTTTTTCATTTAAAAGATCTTTGGCAGCCACCTCAAATTTAAGTTTCGGGAAATGTTTTTCGGTGGGTTCAATACGATCTAATAGATCGGACAATATACTATCCAAGCTTATTTCATCTTCGGGTTTTAATTCAAACTTCTTTTGGCAGGGCAATAGTTCAAAGGGTTCTTCTTCGGGCGTAGAATTTTCAAGGTCTTCTAAATTGCATTTTTGAAGTATATTGAGATCTGTAGGAATTTGGGATATTAAAGGCAAAAAATATTTTTTAGAATTCTTGGAAAACAACTCACCAGCCATTTCTTTTATAAATAAAAACGAAAATAGATTTTGAATTAAAAATATTAATTTATAGAATTTTTATATTCTCCATCACTACACGCAGAGAAAAAAATATGTTTGTATAGGTATGGCTGGATTCAAGGTGAATTCGTACAGGGGACCACATCAGAGAGAGATGCTGTTTTTCTAAACGCCTGTTACATTGTAGTAATACATGGCAACATGTTCTTAAATGCAACCATACAAATTTTGACAATGCATTTAGTTCCGAAATGCAACTTTGTAGTTGTTACAGCGCAGAGAAAAGCAAATAAAGCAGTAGAAAGAATGTAGATGCAAACGATCCATATTCATATACAATACAACGGTATTGATACATTGTGAACACACGTTTAGGACAACAGTCAGAGTGAGAGGGAGTTATGCTAACTGTCCCTTCTTGCATGTAGTTATATGTTTTTTAAATGTCAAACACAATGCAATACCAAAAATTTGACAGCCAACATAACTCTCTCTGCATAGCTCTTTTTTGCGGTCACCTGTATGGATTCACCTTGGTCCGGACAAAATATAAAATTGAATCCAAGGAGAATTAATCTAAACGGTGATGGCAATACTACAACAAATACAACACCAAAAACACAACAGTGTATTTAATTTGTTAAATAAGTTCTTTTGACATTCCTCTCTCTAAGTAAGAAAAAAGTAGCTTAGCTTCAACGCCACCTGAAAAATGAATGAGTAGCCCAGCTGTGTTAACAACGACATCTGAAACGTGAACTTGTCTTCAGCGTTGCCGTTGGGACACTTAAGTATCACTTTTGACCCTCTTTCATGCCAATTACACTTTTTGTGACAGCTTTTTTATACCCTCCACCACAATTAGTTGTGAAGGGGGTATACTAAGTTTGTCATTCCGTGTGAAACTTTTTTATAATTCATCTCAGATCCCATAAAGTATATATAGTATGTCTCCTTGAGCAATTCTAAGTCGATTTAGCCATGTCCGTTTGTCTGTCCGTCTGTTGAAAACACGCACACTTTCGAACAACTCAAAAGAAATGTCTTCGTAATACCGGTAAGTGCAAAATATGGAAAATTAAATTACTCTTGTATATTATTAATTTTATTTTAAACATTTTGTTTGCTTAAAAATTTACAAATGAATTCTTTGAATAAAAACCGTTGCGTAAAGTAATTTTGTCTCAGAAACGGTAATTTTTAGAGGGCCGTAAGGTAATGAAAAAATAAAACTTAAAATCACTGCAGTTGATGTATTCAAGCTGACAGTTCTTCGTAAAAAGTATTTTCTCTCTCTCTCTCCCTCAAAGAAAGAGAAACGTCAAAATACAGACATATTTATAAAAAAAATTTAGTCCGAATAGTAAACATGGTTGAATCGGCCGTAAGATGATTAATTAAACTGTCCCCAATAATATTAGTAAAAAAAAATATTAATTTATTTATCTGTAGAAAAGTACTTAAAGTCTATATTTAACGACCCTCGTCAATTGTCATCATTTTGTTGAAAATCTCTTCCAATAAATACATCTTCATCTACTAAATAGCAATAGTTGCTAAATAAACTTTCACCTATTCTTAAAAAAAGACACCAAATACATAACTAAATAAACAATAAAATGGGCGAAAAAGAAGACAACTATTTCTATAGAAACAAAATTATTTAATGATCAGATTAACGCAATTGTTAACGATAACTTCTGATTAATGGCTCTAATATATCAAAACAAATTTCCAGACAAACTACAGCATATTCTACAATCGTTGTAACACTAAGCAACAAAAAAAAAAACCTTAGAATAAAGGCTGGCATTACCAACAAAAAAGGGGTGTTTTATTAGACCAGAAGAATGTCATTTGACTTCTTCACACCTTGACTTAGTATACACACTGAAATTAATACCAACCGAAACCAGAGAAGGGTTGTGGATATGAACCAGCAAACAAACACAGGATACAGGGCAGAGCAAACAGCATTTGTAATGTCAAAACAATATTTTATTTAGTGAAAGAATGTTGTGTATTACTTATAATGTTCTTCATTTGTTGGCCGAACTTCTCATAGCAAATAAATTGACTCGTTTCGATGGACCAAAAAGTAACCCTCATAAGCTGGTAAATCGTTTCTATATCAGAGTTTCGCAAACTTTTATTTTTATAGTTTTTATTTAAGGCCACTCTCACCTCTTCACTAACACATTCTTCAACCTTTTTTTTTTAGTAGGACCAGCAATTACTACTAATGCATTGCATTGTGTTGTGTTGTAACTTGGAAAATAGGTTATAGGAAGAAAGAGAGAGTAGTGCTTGCGGACATTCGATTTGAACTTTTTCATGTTGAAAGTGTCAGGAAGACTACCGCAGGATGCTCATTCTAAATACGAACGGTTTGGCGAACAAATTTGTCCTGTAATGCGTTTTCCGTTACACCGGCCAATTGACCACAAAAAGTTTGGGAACAAAAGTACGAGTTTGAGGAACCAGGTCCATAATTTCGTCGGTACACATCCTTTTGTATTAACAATTAAACAGGGAAATACAACCCACATTGCGACGATGCTTAAGGGGGTCAATAGAATTGGATACCCTTCTGTCCCCAATGAGAATCTTCGCCCTCTGTAGATGTAGATGTAGTCCATTATCGGTCAGATATAGTTGGTATTCATAATAAGGAGATAGCTGTAGTGAAGTATCTTTTACATCGTTTTGAAAAACCGAGGCACTTGAACGCTTCTTTGGACACCTTGAATACATTTTTTGTGCATCGTCCTTGGTTTTTCATGTCCAGAACATCAAGAATCAGAATCTTCAATAATTATACAAACCATATATACAGATGAGACACCTTGATCCATTGCGCGCTTATGCGTTAGCATAAAATTCTGGGTCTTCCATGCATTTTATCGACCTTTTTCTCTCCGGTCCCATTCCGAGATCGTATCAAGGTCTCCAGCTCACAGCACCAACATTTGATATGCTTGGTCTATAATTAAATGAATTCGAATTGCATATTTGTTTTGATTTGTTATTGCTCACAGCACCAACATTTGATATGCTTGGTCTATAATTAAATGAATTCGAATTGCATATTTGTTTTGATTTGTTATTGTTTTGCTAAGAATGGTTGACATTTCAAGCTAAAAGCACAAACCAAGGCCCATTGAAAAGGTCTGCGCAAGAAGCCTGATGATCATTGTTTATGTTCTTTTTAGTTGTCAAAAGTTGTTTACATGTGCATGTATACGTTTATAGTATGCCACACATACACGTTTTTTCCTTTTGCTTTGTATATGTGGTAGTAAATTTTTGACAACTAAAAAGAATCGTTTTTTGTTTTTGTACAAGTAAGCAGACCTGATAGATGGGCCTTGGCACTAACAATGCAAAGCAAAAAACCATATGTTGTTTCTGTTGTTTTTGGATTGTTGTAGTTCCGACATCACCTGTAGTTGAATTCGCCTTGATGGTTACAGTTTTTCAATTTTTACAAAAACAACAACATGAACATTTCCTGAGTTGATTTTTATTGTTTTTGTCATTGTATGTATAACAAAAAATCAGATTAGATGATAAATGTTTGCCATTCAAAAACATTTGGGAACTTCAGCTGAATAGTCTGAAAGATAATGTTTGCTCGTACACACATCCATATTGACATACATACATAACTAAGTATGTATGTGTATGTACATTTGTTTACTTATAGGCCACATTATTTATTTGCCAGATTTCGGCCACTAGATTAGTAAAAATGTTTTTCTACAATGAAACTTTATGTGTTTTTTTCTTCTTATTTTTCACTTTTTCCAGTGTCTTTTTGTGTGTATGTGTCCTTTTTGGCCAAAGATAAATAACTTTACAACAAAATATTTCATTCATACTGTCCTTTTTCTTGGGTCTTTCAATTTGGCGACATTGTTTGCTTTTCCACAAATTTGTTTTTCAATCACCAAATTTGTAGTTTGTTGTTTCTTGGTTTTTTCTTTTTAATAAATTTAACAAGAATTTCTTTTATAGATATTCCATTAGATTTTATTTTTTGTTTTGTTTAAATGTTTCAATTTGTCGTCTATTAATTAATCGATGGACATTATTTATTGGATAGTTTGTAACGAATTGGTCGAAATATTGGAATTACTTAATGTTATTAAAACTTTGCAAAAAGAATTTATTTATTTACATTTACTGATTAAATTGTAACTGATACGAAATGCACAGTGGGACCGAATGCAAATATGTATAGTGGAAATAAAGAATATTTTTATCATTTCCACTATTGGTACTCCCAATATCTTTATTAATTTGCTTGGTAGTACATTATTTTCCGTGTAAGCTGGGGGCTAATTCTGGCAGTCGATTTTCGATTCTAAAGGAATTTTATTTCTTTCAGGCGATATTTAACGAATTGAAATTATATCCTTAGTGTTGAGAAAACTCAAATAAATGCTTTCGAATCGAAAAAGTATTCGATCACGGCTACCATATTCCCCCAGTTCATAAAACAAATATATGTAATTATAGATCCAAGTAAAATCAGTGTTCGATATCTCTCAGTTCGTCTGTCATCAAATTTTTGAAATCTTTTATGAATGCTAATACTTTTGAACAAGTTTTGATTTTGTGGCTCATATGATTAAAGATCTTTATCGAGCCACGTCTCTAATTCTAGATTCTTAAACTTTACAAAAAATCCCGCTTAATTCCTCACTTTTTAACGAAGACTACGAAGAAAACTATTGATTGTAAAGGGTGGTTAAAGTTTAAGGGCCGATGTTTATTTTGAATGAAACACAAATTATTTAGGAAATTATTGTCATAGCTTTTTATTTTGATAATATCGGTCATATGGCCGCCGACGCCTCAGCGGCACACCTCCATCCGATGGTCCAAATTTTTGATGACGCTGAGGTTCTATGCCGTTAATGTGCCGAATTATCTAATCCTTTAGCTCTTGAATTGTTGCTGGCTTATCGACGTACACCTTTTCCTTCAAAAAACCCTAAAGAAAGAAGTCTAACGGTGTCAAATCACATGATATTGGCGGTCAATTGATATCGTCATCACGTATGATAACACGGCCATTGAATTTGTCGCGCAAAAGAGCCATTGTTTCGTTAGCTGTGTGGCACCGTCCTGTTGAAACCACATATTGTCCTCATCCATATCTTCCAATTCGGGCCATAAAAAGTTCGTTTTCATCTCACGATAGCGAACACCATTCACAGTAACTGCCTGTCCGGCCTCATTTTGGAAAAAATACGGCCTGATGATGCCGCCAGTGGGTGGATTGGTTTTTCGACAATCGCTCTTGGATTATCATTCGACCAACTCCTCCAACAATAAATTTCAGTGTTTTTATTAGGAATAAAAATTGGGAATTAACCACGACAAACAAAATTGTATTAATTGAAAATTTTGTATTCCCAAAAATTACTTTGATAATAAACTGGCAAGTGCACGGCTTAAAAAACTGAACTGGCAACTTGCTTTATTTTGATTTTCTTGCGAAGACAATAAAGCAAGTTGTTTTTGTTTTAATTTTGTTTTCCTTAACCTACTTACAACCACAATTAATGTTGGGAGAATTCCAACAAATTATAGTGGGGAATGTAAGAGAAGATAAACTCACTGTTTATTGTTGGAATTTTGTTTAAGCTTTGATAACGTTGCGGAAAGGACTTTTTAAGTTTGATGTTAGGCCATACCGCCTTAAAATTGAATAATATAATTAATACAATTTTAAGGATTTTAAGCTATTTTTACAAAATTTAAATTGAAATGAAAATTAAATTGAATTTAACTGATATCAAAAATTTTGTTAGTGAGCTTGCGTGATCGGAAAATTTTTAAAGTTCCTCGTGCGTAAGCTTGCAAGATTACATTTTCTTTCTTTAGGAGCGCAAGTTACCATTTGCCAAAAAAAATGTTATTAGTTCATGGCAAAACAATGCCTGTTTTCACAAAACTTTTTTAAATTTAATTAAGGTTTAATGAACAAATTTAGTATGAAAATTATCCTTAATAAACGTTTGTTAAATTTAGAAATCGTTTATTAATACTACCCTCGTATATATGTATATGTAACCTGCACTATAAAAAAATTAAACACAGTACATGGAAAGTAGAGTTTGTTTTCTGAAATTTTCCATTTTTGAGTTAAGCGAATATATGTTGTACAAGTTTTTCCATTTTCAAAAACCAGAGCTAATCTAAAAAACGGTTAGCACCACTATTCAGCGTACTCAAATTAGGTTAACCCGCCGGGTGCCTCGCTTGTCAGTTTTTTCAACTAGCACTATTAACACCGTCGATCCCACAGTAAGTTGTAATAAGAAAATGTAAAAATAAAATTAGAGCATACTTTAAGGACTAAATAAAAAAAAAATTAACTGTAACTTAAATCTGTTTGGAAATAAAATGTGTAGCATATTTTGAAGACTAAAAATTAAGTATATTTTAAAAATAAAGGGTATTCATATACATAGTTTTTAAAACCAGTTTTATTCTTTCCATTATTCTTCTAAAAATTTTTGTCTGTAAACGTACAATTTCTTCTAAAAAAATCAAATTCATTAAACAGCTTAAATCAATCTCAATAATTTGTCAAACAAACTTACGCAAATAATAATAAACGATCACATGCAGGAAAATACACACTTAATCCTTCAATAAGTACTAAATCTACAGTTTCCTTAAAATATTTCTCTTAAATGCGTGCAAATGATTGATGACAATTTTGACGATGAAATGCGGGATTTTAAAAATCAATTGAAATTCAATCATAATAATCCGCATCAATTGAGGTCGTTTCACTAATTCCTTAACTTATCTGTGAACATTTATTTGAATATATGTATGTATGTATGTAGTAAATGAATAAAAAACTAAATGATTCAGTGACTGAACAAATATTTACCACACATTCATGACAATCAATTGTAATCGATAACAATTCAATGTAAACAATATAACGCAAGAAATAACGTGAAGAACCGTTTTGTTTAGCAAAATGCGGGGTTGGGGTGAACTTTTTATATTTTTTCTTTCCTTTTAATCTCTGATTATCTGCATTTGAATATTTTTATTTAAGTCGAATTGGTTGTATGTATGTTTATTTATAAACAATTCTAGCGTTTTGAAATACTGTATCCATAAACTCTTATATATTTTTTTTTATCAGAAATTGATTGTTCTTGTTGGTTTTAATCTTTTACAGTTCCTACCCCCATCAACAAACTAGTAAACGGCATCATTGGTATTCGCTTGAAACATCCTCAACCTCATCATCGTTTTTTTTTTACCACTTATTTGTTTTTTAGATGGATAATTCTTCTACGTTTTGTTCTCTTTATTTGTCTTTTGCCATTATCTACAATAAATGAGCATCGCATTCATTATAAAATATTATTTAGATTTTACTAGAGAGTTACACAAAAACTTAATTAACTTGCTGCAGGTGTAACCCAATGAACATTTTGTGTGTATCAAATAGAGAATACGAAAAGATAAGTAATAAATTTATATATTTTAATTGTGGGGCAGAATCTGCTGGTTTGGTTTGGTTAAATGGGCAGCCGACATAAGGACAGCTCAGTTGGAACCTTACAGCGGGCCTTTGTGATTCACTAAACCAGTGGGCAGGGATAAAGCTAGACATATTCATAGGCATCAGTGCAACCTTCAACTTCAAATCTCGATTTTTTAATGAAAATAAAGATTAACTTAGTCCTAACTTAGATCGAAAGTGAACTATCGTCTCTTCTTCCTTTTTATTTTGACAGCTACTGCATTAATCAATATAATTTAAGGCCAGTCTTATTCTATTCGTGACCCGTAATGGCCGATGTCACTGTTCTAATTTGGCCCTTTCTATACCTACGTGCTTCGTTCCACACGCTGGTCTTCCGCGCATCATATTCTCACCCAGCTATCTTGATTGAGACTTCTTGTATGACTCATGTTGAATAAAATGCCAACTAGAAACGTGCCGTCCAAAAGGCAGCCCTGTTTGCCCAGACAGCCACTCTGTCTAGGATCGCCATCTCGCTTAGAGTTATTTGGCAATCTGTATTTAACATTGATATCGCGAAGACATCCGCTAAAACTACATTGGCAGTTTGGCTGTCCGTAAATATGAATAAATCTCTCGATATACGATAATAACTTAGCCAATAAGCCCCGCTTTGTAGCACAAATGTTAATAAAATTTAATTTAGACTTAGGCGAAGAATATTCAAGTGGTGAGGGATCTTACATTTAGTCCTGGATCTGCATTACAAAATTATAAAGTTGCCCTTACAAGATATTGACAAAGACGCTCAAGCTGCTTTCCGCCCAAAGCAGTTTTACGAATGGAAGCAATAAATGTTCAAAAATGCTACCAAAGCAAACAATGTTGTTTATTTTATATGTATTCCAAATAAATATTTCAATATAAAATTAAATGTTTGAAAGCATACATTTCTTGCCCTTCGGTTCATTGGGTAATATCCTTGTAAAGGCAATAGAATAAAACATTATCATGCACATATCGCTTCTTTATTGCAACATAGTCATATCTCAAAAAAATCAAACTTTGCAAAATACGATTAAATCTTTCAAAATGTGCCATTTTATAGATTTAATAAATTATATTTTGCTATAACTTCAGTTCAGTTTCAGATATAATTCTGATTTTAAGTTAACCTAAAATATGAGATATGACTATGTTGCAATAAAGGAGCGCTATATCCTTTTTTTATTTAAGTTGTGTATGATTTATTTTTTTAAAGGTATCTGTGTAGAATGTATAAAATCGCAGTAATTTACATTTTACAAATTCTTGTATTCTTTTTATCCTTTTTTATTGTTTTTCTTTTACGGTGTTTTTTTTGTTTGTTTTTAGTTGTTAAATACGATTTGTATTTTAATTGGGCTTAAATAAACAACAAGTCCACCTTTAACCCTTCAATATTTGAAATTTACATGTGTTTAATAAAGTTAAGTGCTTTTTTGATTGTTTAAATTACTAGATGGAAAGAAAATAACTGTTTTGCTTTTTTTTTTTGGCATTAACTTTGCAAAGTACAAAGTAAATGTTTGTTTAATAATCAATTTTAACAGCGAAAACAAGGAAAAAGTTGAAAAAACTCAAAAAGGGTAAAAAGAAGTTATAAGTTTTTTAAATTAAGAATCGACAGATGAAATTACTTATTAAAAGTTTAAAATGTTATTCGTTGTGATTTTATAAGCGTTAACGTTTTTTTCAGGAGTATACTTAATATGCGACTTATGGTTAATTAAAGATCTATCCTTATAAACTTTCGCTAATTCGTATGAAGCCTATTTTGCACCAAATTTTACAACATTACAGTTTAAGGTGTTTTAAGTTTTTTTTAATTGTAAGATAAATTTTAAAATTTTTGTTTTTTAAAAATTCATTAAAAATTGGAAAATGCTGATATTCCTCTAATTTTTCCACACTTATAGAAAACAAAGTTCCAAACAAAACAAGTCATAAATTCATTAATCAATAAAATTTGTCTACAACTTTTTATTTTATTTACAAAAGATTATAAATGATATTTAAATATAAGAATTTCATAAAACGCCATATTTGTATGGGAGCCCCCCTAAGGGGTGGTGTTGAAGGGCTAGTATGTTTTGAGGAAATGATGTGGACGAAAGACATAGAAGTCGGCCATACATTTTATCCCCTTAGGGGCAACTCCTAGGCAGTTATGGGACTCTTTCTTAAATGTATTTCTAGCCCTTATTAACCATTTTAAATGCCAGCCCCGTTAAGAAATGTAGATACGGATACAAATGACGGGGATAAAAAATAAAGTGGCGTTGGTCATACATTTGACCCGTCTAGGGGCATCCTAGGCGCTGCAGAGGCCAAATTTAAGAGTTTCTTTGAACCGCCATATTTGTATGTACATATGTATGTATTGTATGCAAGTATGTTTTGAGAAAATGCTAAGAACTAAAAACTAATGGAGGTCGGTCATACATTTTATACTCCTAAGGGCGACCCCTAGGCAGTTATGGGACTTTTTCTTCAGTATATGTATATGAATTATTTTTGTTTGCTAAAAAAATTATGTTTCTAAAACGACTGCGCAGATTAGAAAAATGTTTTGCCATACCTAAAGGTAATTTTTTTGTGGAATTTCGCTTTTTTAGTTAATTGAATAAACTGAACCACCTCCATTTTCGAAATAACGGTATATCTCGAAACCAAGATCTAACCTAAAAAACGTTTAGCACCACTGGATTCAACGTAAGCGAATTAGGTAAACCCGTCAGCTGCACAGCTTGTCAGAATAAAAAGTGTGAAATTCTAGCAAGTGGTTTTTAGCTAACCTTTTCCATTTTCCTATAATACTTATCTTAACTTTGGTTTAAGTCCCTACTAAAAATTTACAAATTCGGCTACTTCCGCTAAAACTCATCATCTGGCATCTCTATATTTTCTTGGATCTCACGTTACTTCTTCTTCTCTACCTTTTCAGTCAGTTGCCGTGATTTGTTAAAAGTAAAGTTGCAATAAATCAGTGATAGTTTTGTTATTTTATTAAAAATTAAGAATTGCAATTTGCAAGTGGAATTTGTTAATAAAGAATTGATATTAAATAAAGTGTTGGTGTTATAATAATGTTAAAAAATCTGCGGAAAAAATTAAATTAAGGCTTTAATTGCTAATTGCCAAAAATTCTGCAAAGTAATTGTGTGAAATTTTTAATGGAGTCCAAAATGTTTGTCTGTTTGTTGTTGTTTTTTTTCTTATATAAGCAAAGGCTCCGCTACGAGTTATTTGTTGCATCAGCCACGCAATTGTATGACGATGTGTTTGTTTGTCTGTATGTATATTGATTAGTGCGACTGTGTGTCAGTGGATGGTCACTGCAAGTTGTGGGGTTGTTGTTTCGTAATACAAGCAAACAAGCGTATAAACATGTTTGTTCTCTGTATGGACTATGTATGTAGAATATGTATTTTTCTTGTTATTGCTTTAATTGGCAAAAACAAAAGGGCGACATTTTCTGTTTGTGTGTGTGTTATTATTACACATAAGTGTGTAGGTATGTAAATGATGATGGCAAAGTTGTATACCTAAAGACTGACTTGTTAGTTGCACGCTGTAATGAAGGGTGTGTGTAATGAATTATAGTGTATTAAATTGACAGAATGGTCATGGGACATTTATATACTGACGACATTGTTTGGTTACGCAATTATTTTTGGCAATTTATTTAGTTTTAATTTTGGTGTAATACCTAACTAGTTTATGTAACAAAAATAAAATCAAGTTAAAATCTAATTAATTTTAATCAAAACCGCGAAAGTAGCGCGTTCGAATCATTTTAATAAATTAAATAGGTACCTATGTATGTACCTACATACATGCATATGTACATATGTTTGAATGTAGTTTATTTAAATAAAAATAGAAAAAAGAGAAAAAGAAAGAAAAAAAAAATAATGAATGAAAAAATTTAAAAAGAAATACCTAAGTTACCAAAAAAAGTTTTGAAATACCTACCTAGTTTAATTTTTTTTGTTTGTTTTTGAAGTTAGAAAAAAAGAAAGGGTGTGTAAGAATTAAATGTTTTTTTGTTTTTCAAATTAATAGTGAAATAGTGAAGTGCTTAAGAAAAGAAAATTAAGAAGTGGCGGTAAAATGGTTGGTGTTGGAAATCAAGGTGAGTCTTGATATTTTTTTTAATAGAATAAAGTAAAGAAACTTTTTCATAAAAGGTACCTAGTAGGTATTAAATTTTATTAAAATTAAAATTTAATTAGGTATGTAATTTATTTTAAAAGTACTGTTATTTTAAGTTAAGAACAAAATTAAAAATGCTTGGAAGTTGGAAAGATACAATTTTTTATTAAACACATTTTTTATACCTAGATTTAAACAAGGTCAATTTTTATTTGATAAATTAATAGGTAGGTAGGTAGGTAGGTATCTTACTATTTTACAACCTTTAAGATTTGAATACACAGTTAAAATTTGAACATAAATTTTAAGTGAGTAAAAAAACAAAGTCAGAAGCTAAAAAGTTTATGTACATTTTTTTAGACCAGAGTTTGTTCTCTCGTCAAATCCATTCACTAAGTAGGGATTTTTGGAAATTCGATTATTAAGGGGTTAAAAAAGGGTTTAAATATGTAAATTCACTAACCTTATAGGTATCTCATACACTAAAAGAGATAAAAAATTCAATACTTATCGTTGTAAATATGTATGTATGTATATAAAAATTTAATTTTGTCACAGTTTTTTTTTTAAATTAAATTTGTATATGTGTGTGAACAGCATGAACATTAGAGCGTACCTACCACCTTGCAAGGAAAAAATTGCGACGTACACCTTCTAATAGGTATAAAGTATTTTTTTGCAAGGATGTTTCAAAAATAAAAAAAAAATTTTTTGCCGAACCTAGGGGTCTCAATTACAGTCCGATATTCTTAAAATTAAAATTACCAAAAAAATTTTAAATCCAATATAAAATAGTAAAAAATTTAATGAAAATGGTAAAAAAACTTTTTTAAGCAAGGTAGGTATGTATATTAATTTATCATAACGAAAACGAGGTAAAGTCCCTCGAACTCAAATAAAAGCAAAATATCTCAAATATCTCGTTCTAGTATTTATCCCCCAGATCTCTGTTTTATGAATTGTTTTTATTTTAAATGTAATTAAGGTGAACGAAGTCTTTACTCGTTATCGATGAACAGGCTTAGGGATAGTCAAATTGAAAATATATATCGATATATGTATATCTAATCGATATTTATTATTTCAAAAATATCGATATATTGATATATCGAACGTATTTTTCTGAAACTATTACCAAATAAAAAAATTGAATATAGGTACCTTTACTTTATTTATGAACAAACATATTGTATGTAATAACATTGTAACTTTTTATTGTTTCATTTTATTTCAAAAAATTAATAAAAACAAAAAATTCAATTATATCAAAAAAAAGGGAAGAATACAAAAAACCATATGAAATCCAAAAAAAGTAAATTACGAAAAATTTAAATGGCAGTAAATAAGTCATGGAAGTACCAACTTATCTTAAAATTTGAATTGCACCTCAAAAGTACAAACTTTAACAAGAAATGTTTTTGATCGTTTTAGTCAAACCAAACATCATCAGTTATTGACATCAGGAGCACTCTCTGTTTTATGTGCTTTCCTCTCAATATGCTTCTTGTATCCGGCACTGCTTCTTTTAAATGCCAATAAGTTTAGATCTTCATATTAGTTTAAAAAAAAAACATTTGATGCATGTAATGACGCCAAGTCTTAAAAAACATAGGCGCATATTCATAAATAATCACTAAGTGTTAACTATTTTAAGTACCTATTTAAGTTATTCACAGTTTACACTTAATTATGGGTAGAGCTGTAACTAAATGTTAACTAACTAAAACATACAAAAAAAAGGTCATTGATATTATCTTATAATTAAATTGGATAGCAAAACAATTTTGGCGGCCAATTTTTGTCACTCTAAAATACAGAAAACTCTAAATACTCTTACAATTTTGTAAATAATAAACTTGCTTTATTACATTTGCCACTTGCATCCATTTATACTGCGTCCAAAAACATCCATAAAAAAATAAACTAAAATAGATATGTGTTTTAAGTCACCAAATTTTATTGAAAAATTATATTTTTACAGCCACCCATTTTAATTGATTTATATCAAAACTATAACCAAAAAATTACTTTTTTAGAATTTGTATGCATTTTTTAAGAACAATAATGGTTTTTTAATAGCTTAATAAGCTTTTAAATTAGCTACAGTATTTATCGTTCAAAATATTATCGACATTTTGTTTTTACTACCTGCCAATATGCATGGTTGCATTTCTTCAATCAGCTGAAAGCTGTTGCCAAGCTAGTTATGAATTATGAATAAGATCTATAACTATCTATGAACTATTTTTTAGTTTCTGTTTTATTAGTTGCGACTTTAGCTATGATTTCTGAATACGCGCCATATTGTTTAAAAAATGGCTAAAATTTTGAGTTTTTAATGAAGACTGACTTAAAAAAATATCGAATTCGATAGTCGTATTGCAATATCGATATATTGATGTATCGGTATTTTAAATATCGGCGATATATATATCGATTATTTTTTTTAAATATCGATTTTTAGATATGTATATCGATATTTTTTGCCCATTCATAAACAGGCCATTAGTGTTACAAAAGGAATGATAGACTAAACATAGCCTCATAATCCAATTATGGCGGCGTAGGGAATACCTATAAGGTGAATTTTTCCTTAAATTTATTAATTAGTTTTCAAATTTGTAAAAAGAATATTTAAAATAATTTTTAGATTTTTTTTCTTAATTTCGCACTAAATTATTGAACATATCTTAGATATAGCAACTAAAATTTAAAACAAAAAACAGAAATATTTTAAAATATATTTTTTAAATATATCCTTAAACCTTTGATTAAACTAGACAAGTTGTGTTTTGTTGTTTTTGCTCTTCAATTCTTTCATCTAACTACAGCCACCCAGCGTTCATTTAAACACCCAACCCACTGTGCTGCTTGAGCAAAAAACAGCATGAATACTTACATACTATGTTGCCATTTTGTTCTATTTTTTTTTCTTTTTTGCTAAATTTTACAGGTTAATTTAATAATCACCACTATCGTGAATAACAAGTGGAATTTTTGTTCCCATGAAATTTTCATTCCCCTCGAAGGGGAAAAAGCAATCGTGAATCTCATGTGAAAAATTGTTAAAATAAATTAAAAATCAATGAAATTTTTGTTCAAAAGTATACACGTATATATTTTAAAGAAAAGTTAAAATAATAATGCAAACGTCTTAGTATTGGAGGGATAGATTGATTACGACGTTAGTTTTGTGCCCTTTTTTAATTTTATGTAGTAAAATATTTTCCAAAATTCTGCCACCGCGTCTTTCAAAAGCTTCACAAATCCGCAGGCAATCGACTTGTTGTTTTGCATTTTGTTGAACAATATATCGGGTTGTTCCTTTTAACGGATATAGCCCTTAATATTCGATTTATAGGAGGACTTACTTACACACATGTTCTGTTCCCTAGCAAAAATAAAGTGAGCAAATGTAAGGGAAATGTGAACAAATTACGAGCAAAAAAAAATTTTTCACGATAAGGGGAATTTCTTCCCGTGAAAATCTTTCACGTTATTATTCCCCTTTGAATTACCTTTTGTTCATGGGAGTTTTTTATGATCGCAAATATGTGAAAAGGGGAAAAATTATTCACGATAGGGGTGAAAAATTATGACTTTTTCATGCATATGCCTTGTAGATATCCAGTTTGAAAATTTTATTTTTTAAATATCATAATATTTGTATACTCTTGATAATATACTAGGTATAAAAATTACTTACTTCTGGCAACACTTTTTACCACTGAAGACAATACCTACAACATCTACATACATACATGTACATACATATTTGAAAATGTCAAAAAGTGAACTAGGGAACAACAAAACAACACTAAAATGACACTTGTCGCACATTTTAAAACAGAAGCAGAGACAGGCTAAGCTTTCATTTCAAGCAGAAGCTTAAAATGGTTATATCATAACAACTAAACAATACACGAGACTCAATACTAATTTGCTTATTACAATATAAAAGTTTTTATTGAATAGAAAATATTTGTATGTTTAATAGTATATTCTTTTAAATAGTCCTACGATGAATCCTGGCAATTATTTAAGGGTTTTGTCATTTTATTTAAGCTCGATTGCAGAAGTATTTGAATGAGAGCTAAGAAATATTAAGAAAGATTTGGCATACACATATTCGACATTCCTTGTACTCTTCTCCTGTTGACCATAATGTGTCAAAAGCTTTTTGCAGTAGACGTGGTGAAATATTATGCAAATTACAAAAGACTTTCAATGGAACTTAAGTGTCAAAACTTGTACATAGGGGTTAGGTGAAATAATAGACAAGTTCTCATTAGTTTTAAGAAAAATCTGCAAATTTTGTGTCCAGATTTTAAAAATCTTCAATAATCTGGCGATTGACTTTCCTACACTCACAATATTTTGTACGTAAAATTAACTGAAATTGTAATATAAAATAAATGAAAATGCGGTTAAAAACCGGTCTACTTATTTTTCATTTATTTTAAACGAAAAGTTCATTTAATTTGTACTGCCAAAAATTCAACTCCAAATAAATTTTCAGTTATTTTATATAATTTAACTATCAAAAAATTAACTACAAAACAAAGGAATATTTTATTATTTAGCTTAAAAAATAATATGTGACAACCCTACGATAAATGTTGTCAAATTCATATGGTCTGTATTTGTAGTTTAAACGCCCAATTTTATGCGTTTAAATATGGTTTATATGTTTACTGATTTATAGATTTGTTGGTTAAAACACATTTTAAGCTAAAAAGAGAGTTTATGAAAATAACAGATTTTAAGCGATCAGAGTTGAATTTTCTTGTTAGGAAGATGAATCATTAGATTTCGCATCTTTTTTGTGTGATAGTGTGGCCTTGGCAACAGATTTTTTTATGCCGTACAGAATTATGGCAGATGTGAATAAATCGTACGATTGTGTATGAAAGTGAATCCCGGCCCTTACGTATAGGGCGTCAAATGTTTTCTAAGTAAGACCACAGCTTTCGTTTTATAATCAGCAAGTTAAGAATTACATTTATTATCTAAAAAGTGTCATGCACTTTCTTTAAATTTTAAAAATGTTTTAATACCTTTAAAATCACTTCCCTCACACTCTCCACGCACGTGTGAGTGAGCACAATGTGCAAGGATGCGACAATACTTGTTCAACTGGCAGTGTCGTTGTCGTCATACACAAGTATTTGAACAAATCATGTTGTCCCAACCAGTATGATGAATTAATGTTCCATCCATCACAACACATCTACTAACGATATGGATAATAAAAAAAATCGATTTGTCATTCTGTTTTCTATTCTTGTATGTTTTAGTGATTTACAACAAATTATTAGTGATAAACCACGATTTATGTCAATCTTTCCCAGTCTCTCTCTCTCTCTGTCGTTCTAGACATCATCTCTTTTACCATTGACTTTTTTTGTCAGAATAAGTGCAGTGTTCAAGCAAACAATAGTCAGGTGCTCAGGAAACAACAGTGTCTTACAAATAAGGGGTGGCTTGTAAACAAAAAAAAAAGAAAAAAATCTTTTTTTAATAATGATGAAAATAGTGGAACTGGTACGACATGACGATGACATGTTGACATTTACAAACGCCTTCTTTTTTTTTTTTGTTAAGAGCATGATGGCAAAACATAATGATAATGAAGAAATAATAGACAACAGATTACGAAGACTTGTAAATTTAATGATAAGGTCATTTTAATGATCCCGAGAAAAGTTTTATTTATTTTAGGAGATAAAATGTCCAGCATTTTTTAAAGATATGAAGTATGAATTAAATATTTGTGTCGTTTTTCTTACATTTACCCTTAAGAGCATAGCAATGTAGACCTGCAAGTTTAAACTCCCATATTTCCCAATGTGGCAGCCTTTGCAAAGTTTTTTTATTTGCATTTTAATTAAATAAAGGGGAATCACAGTTTAAGAACGTTGCTAGAAAACATACATAAATAGCTTATTTTGTTGTTTTGACAATACATTAGCGATAAAGTCTATTTTATCTGTATTTTCTATCGCTATAAACAAATTTAATAGGAAGTATTTACGTATAGCGATATAAGCACATTTGCCAAAAGTAAAGAAAATTATAAATTTTTTATGAATGGCAACATCGTTTCGTTTGGAGTTTTTAGCGGAAAATGACATCTTGTTATCCTGATTTTTTTACACTTGGTTATAGTTTAACAAAAATGTAAATTTTGGTGGAATATTTTTTCTTGTGTTTTTTTTAACGAAAATTAAAGCTAATACTTAAAAGCGTTTTTCTTATATGAAATGTTCTTATATCCGTTATCTACTGTATGTTAATTTGGTTTATAGTCATATAAGCGACATAGTCCTTGCAGACAAAATCAACTCAAGTATGTGACTATAGTGAAATTTACCATCATTGTTTACTTTCGAATACTGCTACGACCCGAAGCATTCGGCTAATGTTGTGTTTATGTGGCTGGCATATAATGCTTCGCATATTATAGCACATCCGCCACAATCAACAGACTTCAATCTGATCGAGTGTACATATATGCAAACAGTTGGATAGAAGAGGAAAAAGAGGGCAATCACAAAAAAAAAAAAAAAAAAAAATAGTGAGCTGAAACAGGCGCTTTCCAAAAAATGGCATAATATTGGGGCAGAAGTCACGAAAAAGTTGGTGTGTTCTATGCCCAATCGACTGGAGGCAGTTAAAAAGTTAGAAAGGATTATACACTAATTATTAATATTCACATATAAAACTAATATTTTATTGTTTGTAATAAAGTCTGCCAATAATTTTGTCCAGCAAAACTGGGTAGTTTTTGGTTTTTTTTAATTTTAATAGTTCCTATAATCAAAATTTTAGACGAATAAGGGAGCACACGATTGCCGCAAACGCACCAATAATGAAATAATGAATATTCTAAAATCACATAATTGCCCTATTTTGAACAAATTTAATTGCCGCTAGTTGGTACAAAGCGAAATGGTTACAACAATTGCCGCATCACTGTCACACGATTGTTCTTACTAGTGTTAACTGCAAAAACAGCTGTTGTGATAGTTTTTTTATTTGTTTGAAAGTGTGGCACGTAGCGCCGTCCTGTTGAAACCAAATGTTGCCAATATCCTCCTCTTCAATTTTCGTGAACAAAAATTCGTTCAACATGGCCCGATAACGATCGCCATTGACTGTAACGGCCACTCCTTGCTCATTTTCGAAGAAAAATGACCCAATTATGCCTCTGGACCAAAATCCGCACCAAAGTGTGACTCGTTTTGTGTGCATCGGCTTTTCAATGTATGCGTGCGGGTTTTCTGTGCCCCAAATGCGACAATTTTGCGTGTTTACATACCCGCCAATATCAAAATGAGCTTCATCCAAAATCCGTATGCAATTTTCGCACACATTCTGCAACATTACCATGATTTTCAAAGTAATGTCGCAATATTTACCAGCGTTGTTCAAGCGTATACACAACCATATTTGTTCAGCGGAAGGATACAACTAATTATCGTCCAATCAGCACTGTTGCCAATTTGACGGGTTTACCGCGATTCTAGCGGTTTTTACGTGTCAATCGGGGTAAAATTTCCGTTTTGGCGGTTAGCGGGAAATCTAGCGGTTTTTTAATATCACTAATAAATACAATTTTGTTCTAGGCATTTGAAAATTACAATTTGTATCTCAAAATAAGAGATTTAAAATATTTATTTTCAAAGTAAATAAGTGATAAGAAAAAATTGTTTTTGTGGAAATTAAATTTGTTTCCGGAATAAAAAATTTTACAACGTTTTAAGCAGATTTTATGTATTTTCTTATTAAGAAGTTAAATTGAAATTATTTCGAGCGAAATATTTGTCCAGCCCAAAAAAAAAACTAGACGTGATAGAAAAAAAACTGAGAACGCACTTGAATTTATTTAAAACAATTTTTACGGCAGAACAGTGTTATCAACTTTTATCGATCAATATATAATTTATAGTCAAAGGTTAAGTTAAATTAAAAATATTTTTTATTATCCCTTGGATAAAACTTCCACACGGTTGTCAAACCTTTTGCCAAACAACGTACTGTAATTCGGGAATTCAAGAATTACTGTTTGTGATGCTTTAAAAAACCAAAAAGAAAGCGCAATTTTACGCCTATGCATGGGTTCATATAAGCATGTTGTTTGGTATAAGCAAGCTTGTAACTAGCTATGCCAAAATTCTTCTATATTTTTATTTTAGTTAACATATACAAACCTAATTTCTAGTTTTCCTAAAAAAAGTGAAAAATAATCTAAGCGAAGTCTTCGGAGCAAAACAAAAATTATCTATTCGTTTGTTAGGATTGTAAACAGTTTTCAAGCATGAATGTTTGAAATAATGGCAAGCAAAAACTTTTAAAAATTATAAGCGTTATTAAGCAGTAGTGGCCATGTTATCAAGGACTACAAGGGACTTTACTATCAAGGGTGAAAACCGCTATTGTTAATCAGTGAGTATGTCAGATCAATTGGAAATGCATAAAATTATAGCTAGTTTTTTTAAAAATCTTAAAAAAATTTTGAATATTAAAAAATAAGATTTTTTTCTATTTGTAATTTTTTTTTATTCAGTATTTTTCAATCATTTTTCAAAAATATTTCTACGCGGTTTGTGTTAGCAATGTTTTTCTTAAAACACATTTGAATAGTTATTAAATTTTTCTACCAGTCAATTTAGGCAATGACACATAGATGTCACCCCAAATTGACACTAGCTAGTCAAACATTTATCTTAAATTAAGATTCTTAATTCACTTTTAATCTTTTTAGTTTTTGCTCTTATCATATTCATCAATTTAGTTCGCGGTTTTATTTAGTGCAATCAAGAAGTCGTTTCGTGTTTTATTAAAAATTTATATTTTAAGTGCAAATTTAATAAGGTTTTTGTTACTTAATATAAATAAATTTGTTAAAAGCGTAAAATTTAAAGTGTTAGAATGAAAAGTGTTAAGTTTATTTTGCAAAAAGTATAGAAATTTATGTGAAATTAGTGTAAATAATTAAAATTATCAAAAAATTCGTTCCAATTGTATCAAATTAAAGAAGAATAAAACAAATTGTGAGCCATTTTCGTTTTTTAGCTTTTGTTGTTGTTTTGCTAAAAATAGTGTTTGTGTTTTTGTAAAAGGGAAGCAAGTTATTTGCAATTATTGAGAAACCAATACAAAAGTAAGAGTAAATTTGAACAAGTGTATGTGTTTGTGTGTTTTGCTGCTGCATTAAAAGTTCATTTTGCTGTTGTTGTATACTAGTGTCAGTCTAGTAGTGTTAAAGGTAAGAATTTGTTTTTATTATTAAATAGGTACTATGATTAATATCAACATATTGACTTACATACATATGTACTTATCAACATTTCTCTATTAATTAGAAAATATTTATGTTGCTGGTACATATAAGTATGAATAAAAACATAAATGTACTTAAATTGCACATTTTAACAGTTGTTTTGGGATTTGACTAGAATTTCATTACTTAGTAATAAGATATTTTTAGATAACAAATTAAAAAAATAATCATTGCTAATTATTTATAATTGCTAAAATTAATAAAAAAGGGAAATAAACTAAAGTATTTCTGATAAATATAAGAAAATTCTTTTATTAACGAAATTTAAAACACTAGTAATATTTTTTTTATTAAAAGCAAAAGAAAATACCTGCCTACTACACCTTTTAATTAAAAAGGGAAATAAGCTACATCATTGCTAACTAGTTAGAATTGCTAAAATTAAATAAAAAAAGGGAAATAAACTAAAGTATTTCTTATAAATATAAAAAAATCCTTAATTATGATAATATAAAAAAAACTACTAAAAATTTTTTAATTAAAAGCATAGGCAAATATGGGCAGTTCGAGCGAAATGTCTACTTTTAGTAACGTAACGCCAGAAGTATTTTAAATTGTTTCTCAAAAACTTTTATACGTTTAGTCAATTTTTTTAAATTTTGGTGTAAAGCGCAACTAGCTCTACATTTAGTAACAAAAGGGATAACGATTGAACAACATGGTCCGAAAATACAACCTTATTTGCAATCTGGCGTTTCTTTAAAAAAAGTAGACTTTTCGCTGAAAATTCCCATATTTACCTTAAAACGAGGAAAGATTTATTAATTTTATAGCTTGAAAAATAAATCTGTATTGGTCCAAAGTTTACTAAAAAAGGTTGTATACAAAACATCTTGCTCAATTCGCAGTCTTATTCAGTTTTGTAATGCAAGTCAAAATCCACTTCCGTTTTTTTAACGTCACGCCAGCGCAGATTTTTGCTTATATCTGCGAATCCTTAGCGTCGATTACAGTAATTTTTTTTTGAATATAGTGCTACTTTATTAATTTGTATATATAAAAACCCTTTTTACAAATTTAACTTCTTCATTTAATTTTTTTACATTTTGTGCTACAAATATCACTACACGTCAAAATGGAAATGCCCATATGTAATAGGTATATTGCCAGTTACATATAAACCAACGAACAAAAATATTCAATATAAAGTCTTTTAAAGGTTTTTGTGTGTTAAACAGATTTTCGTAAGTAAGTCTTGTAATTTTTAGAACATACATATGTAGGTATTTCATTTCGATAAAAGTAATTTTATTATTACCTGATTAAGTTCCAGCATACGTTCCTTTAGATGGGGGCGATTTATGGTCATAACATTTTTTCCCAAAGCACAACCATGTAGGTATTTCGGAATAAAAGTTTAATTACAAACTTTGTTATAGGTATTACAAATCAATCTTTATTAAATTCTATTTCCTAATTTACATGGAGTCTTTTTGTCTCAAATATTGTCTCTGTTTCTTTACTTTTTGGGTACAGTTCAGTGTTGCCAAGTAAATTTGTACTGAGAAAAAATAAAAAAACCCCAAAAATAAATAGAATAATTTTTTAAATATTTTTTTAAACCTACATACCATTTTATTCTATTTAATTTTTTACATATGTATGTATGTAATTATATTTTAACATATACTTACATATGTAAAAAAAGCTTTTAAAAAACCAGAATATATTATTATAACTCATTAAGAACGTCAAGTACATTTTCATCCCTCTCGTCCACGTGCATGTTTTCATGCTTTCAGAAGACGGAATACAAATTTGGCATTCATTGCTTAAAGAATATCTAAAGGCCCAACTATAATGTGCTTAAGTTGGCTTAAGCAAATGTGCGAATACATGTTAATTACATATATATAAATTCGTTTTGTTCCTATAAGGAGCATAGGGCAATACATGTTAATTATATGAGGAAAACCATTTTTAGCTTAAGGAAACTTTTTGCTAAGTTTAATAAAACTGTCATTTGCTTAAGCAAGGTGCGCACATTCCATACGGAAGCAAATGTTATTTATTTTGTATTTCTAAATACATTCGAGAGATTTTTTTTTAATTTTTGAGAGAAGGTTATGCAAGGCTATGATAATTATGGTTAGGCCTTAACTCTTAAAATATTACATTCAACTGTTGAAGTTGCCAGTTGGTTTCTTATTTTATTTTTTATAATACTAAACATTGAGAATGCTCGCTCGACAGTTGCGTTCGAAAATGGTAGTGCCAGTAACGCAGATGCTATCCAACTAATATTTGAACATTTACTTGTAATGAAACTTATATTAAATAATCACCTCTAAATTCATTTGGGGTTTTCCATTCTTTTTCGCAATTTTGAAAATATTAAAGCAAAAACTTTTAAAAATTATAAGCGTTAATAAGCAGTAGTGGCCATGATATCCATATATACATACATATGTTTATTCAACCTTTTTGAATTAATGTCCCTTAGAAAGTAAATGTAAGTATATATCAAATATAAAATAGTGTAAAATTGCAAATCGATTGTCTTGCATTTACTTCCTTCTTTCTTTTAGTAATTTTTTTAATCTTGGTCTACGATCTAAATGTTTAGCATCATTACCAAAAGTATATTAAGTGCACTTAACTCTAATGTCTGGATAGATTTCAAGCAATACAAATCCCAGAATATTATATGAATGTCCACATTTTGTACGTTCGGGACTAAAAGAGTCAGTGAAGCCCAATATCTAGATTTGCGTAAACATTTCACATAATATTTAGATTTTAGCGATATTTTGAAAACATTTTAAGCTAAATAAAAAATTTTGCGGTTTCTAGCGATTTTTGAAGTGCGATTTGACGGGAAGTCTTAAAAAAAAAAGTTGGCAACAATGCCAATCAGACATGAGTAAAGTGTTACCATTCACGAAATAAGCACTAGTTGAAAAAAACGTTAGATGGCCGACCCGTTATTTTGTCAATAGCAATAATTAAATAATACATATTTATCTTCATTACCTACTAAAAGAAACACAAAAAAGTAAACTTATTAAAAAAGGCAAATATTGGCGCGTATTGTGTTGTTTGACTCCGCACAAGAACACAATAAATATTGGTGCATTTTTGTTATTTTTATTGACGCGCGGTTGATTAGCAAACAGCCACACGATTGCCGCACTAGGGTTGCATTTGGTTGGTAAAAGTAAGCAAAATGTTGTCCTCGATTGGTACATGAGCCATTTGGTTGTGCAGTCGCATGATTGGGGTATTAAAAAGTTAAAAATTGGTGCATTGCGGCAATCGTATGATCCCAGCTTAAAGGCATAGGGCCACATATGATCTGTTGCCTTTAAGAAATTTTCGGATTTTTACGAAATTGAATCTTTACTATTTAGTATTCAATTGAATGAATCTCCAAATGAGACCGCCTTTCATGCCCGCAAAACCCAGAGTTGCATTCACGTGTAATGCCCATATAACGTTCAACAAAAGAAAATATGGAAAAAATTAAAACAAGCGTCAAAAATCAAATGAACTATTTTGACATTATATGGGTAAATAATGAAAACTTAATGAGCACATGAGTACTTAAATATAGTATGTTTTAGACTAAATTCAGTGATAACAAGTTTAACAAGCAGCTATCATAACTGATTATTTGAAATTTCAATAACGTTATCTTTAAAATTCGGTATTCATTATTATCTAATTTAATTTATTTATGAGTCCTTTCCATATTTTTTTTTATTACAAATATTAAAGGGGACAACTCCCCTGGGAGAAGGTTTTTGATAAACAAAGTTGTTATTCAGACAATTAATAATTGCCTAAAACAGACATAATTTGAAATTTATTTTCCTAAGTCTGAAATAAATTTCAAATAATATAAACTGTAATCTCTTTCATCAAAGCAGTTTCTGTCCATTTGATACCTTCAACAAGTTCCCCTTAATGCTTCCAAATACTTTATCACGCATTCACACCACTACAAGCAGCAAAAAAGCTTCTCATTAAATTAAAATAAAAAAGCGAACACTTTTTAAACTGTTTATGGACCAATTAAATGCAAATTAACTTTATCTTAAAACTAACACTTTTGTGGGCGGGAAACAAGCAACAAATAAAGTTTAAATAAACCTGTGACTTTCAAATGACATTTGACAGGTCAAAATGTAATTACGGATTTAAAAGGGCAACAATAAAGAAACCGAAACACAACAACAACTAAGAAAGTGAAACCTAACCGTAGTCACCCCTGCTTGTAGCAGTCACCCTTAAATTAAATTCAATTTGTGTTGTTTTTTGCATAAAGTCCTGGCAGAGGAAGTGAAAATTATCAACACTCTTACTTTTAGAATTAAAAAGGAAATTATACAGGGAAAAAGATTTCATGCAATTTTGTAAATAAAAAAAATTATCGTTATTAAAGATTATGAAAAGGAAAAAGGAAATAAGAAAATAAAAATAATCCGGTTTATATTCTTTAATAAAAAATAAAACTTGACCAAAACATTCTATTTGTTATGGTTTTGTAAATTTGTATTAAATTTGGTTGTTGTGATTGTGTGTGTGTGTGTGCCTGCATTTAATATGGTCAAACCGGATGTGTGACCATATTGATTTTATTGTTTTCATATGCAAAAACCCACACAAAGTTTTCTAATACATGTGATTTAGTAGGTGTCTTCCACATTATTTTATAAGTATTCAAAGATAACTGTGCTGTAAAAAGATAACAGAAGCTTCTTTGTAATAATGTTTTTTATTATTGTTGTTGTTTAAATTCGAAATCATGTTAAATTG
This sequence comes from Pollenia labialis, assembly GCA_949318255.1. Lineage (NCBI taxonomy): Eukaryota > Metazoa > Arthropoda > Insecta > Diptera > Polleniidae > Pollenia > Pollenia labialis. The sequence continues at coordinate 25,673,429 of OX439141.1, read as the reverse complement.
GGTGCGTAACAAACAATAATTTAACTGCAGAGAAGTTAAGATCATTGCAGATGCCAACAACTCATAAATATTTTCTCAGTTTAAAAAGTATATGTACAAAAAAATTAGATTAAATAAAAGATATTGAAATTAATTTATTGAAAATAAAATTTCTAGAGTTGCCAGAAAAGAATATTTCAATGGGAACATTAAAGCTGTGGCGTAGGGCTGTACGCAATTTTAAAGCCATTTAATTTTGATATTTCGCCAGGGATTATGGCGAGAGAATATTTATGGCGACAAAAGAAAACTTTGCTCATTAAAATTGCAACCAGTACAAATGTTCTGTATCTTTTGTGAGAACTTCTCGCATCGAAAAGATTAGAAACAAAATATTCCATTATTTCTCGAAAAGTGAGAAAAAACTATGTCTGTAACTCATGTAGAAAACTATCAAAAGAGATTACGTCGTTACGTTATAGATGTCACAATATGTCACATAGGTGACATTGCAGACGTTGAGAACGTCACACAGCCACACATATGACGGCGACCAAAATTTACTAAAATTTAAAATTTTTCAACGAAGGCGCAGAAAAAACAACCGTCGGCTACACCAAATAAGGTAAAGTGCGATTTTAATGTTCGTTGTTTGCAAACGAGCTTTAAAAATATTCAATGAAAAATTTGCCAAGAACAAAATATAATTATTATTATTCTTTGCATTTTGCATTTTTAAATATTTTTAAGTGGTAATATTTTTTCTCTCCCCATTTTTATTCGTGAGTTTATTTGACAGGAACTTTCTTACCAAAAAGTTACAGACACACTTTTTCTGTAAATTGGCGAGTAATTTTCCAACGTGACAGCTAGTACTCGATAAAAAACGTTACAAACAAAGTTTAGTGAGAAAAACGGCTGTTTGTTTCATTTCATATGGCATTTTTGTTTCATTTCACGTATTTCAATGGAAACGTTTCTTGACGCGACAGTTACAGAACATGGGCACAGTTTTTATCTTGACCAGGGTTGTTAGATTTCTTGCCAAACGTTGCGATTTTTAATCCTTTTTGGCAACCTTATTTTCGATTTGGCGACATGGCGAGTTTTTTTGCGATTTATAAAATAGTTGGCGATTAAGTTGTCTATTCTTTTGAAATTCTTTAAACTCAAAGCGAAAAAATTATATTATTTTAATTTTAGTATGAAATTTGTGGCATTCATCATTATAGTTAATTTTGTTCAGGGAAACCAAAAATATGCTATTGCATGTTATACATTGTGCGACCAATTAAAGCGGAAATAATATATTTATCCGTTTTAGAGTTTTTATTTATGAATTATGTCATCGATTTGTAAGTGCATATTTTACAGTTTGTAGCATTTTTCTTGCATAATTTAGTTAAAAGAGCGTTTTTGCAGCATTTTCTTAGTTTTTAGCAAATACATATTTTGCCTTTTTGAGGCATATTTAGATTCATGTTGAATTTTTTTAGATGACTACGAGGTTTTTGCAGCAAATAAAATTCGTTTTTTTTGCGAAATTCATGCCGATCTGACCGGTCGACTGTCCATCCGTACGTCTGGTTGGTTGCCCATACATGTTAACCTTCGATCTAAAATGTTACATATTTCCCAAAAAAAAAAAACCTTTTTCCAAATAAGACTCTTTGTGCCCGTAAACCATCCCAGTAAACAAATTTGGGTTTTTTGAAGCACTACAGAGAAAAAGCGCACAATCGAGCGCTTCAATAAGAAAGCTTTTATATAGCAGTAAATGATAAAGAATAAAATATAGAAAAAAGCTGCTATTTTAGTGCTGACAACGATGAGGTTTTAAAGGAAAAAAAAATTAAAATATATAATGGTTTACGAAAATTATTGAAACAATGCATTTAAGCAATTAAAAGCAAAACATCAATGAATATGGAAATATAGTTATCCCTTAAAAAAGCGCTATAGGAGTGCTTTGTTTGGATGTTAAAAAAAAGCGCTTATTGTCAGCAGTTAGTAGTCCTCCAAACCGGGAACACTCCATACAAAAATCAGGCATCTTATCAGCAGGTTTGAAGCGATTTGAGGTATGCATTCATATATAAAACCTGCTCCTTTTGGAGCACATTTTTTACTGGGATCTTATTATGTTGGTTTTTAGATTAAATTCGCCCTAAAAATATTTTACTGCAAATTTAATCCTCTTCGAATCGGTTCAGAATTGGCCAAATTTTCCATCCCAAAATAGCCGTAACTTTCTTTTAAATATTAACATAAATAAATAATCTAGCGACCGTCCCTAAAATCCCTTTAAGACAAAAAATCTCATATGGATCTTAATATCTAAATAATTTTCGACACAAATAACTCTTATATGAATTGTAACCTCTTAACATAACTTTGTTTTTGAGAGCCGATGAATGCCGATCTTGAAAATTTGTCTGTAAATACTATGGTGCTTGTGCTGTACCGATTATAATTTAAGGATGGTTTTTATTAAATGGAACTGTTATGAAATTGTTGAATATCTTGTTTTCAAATTAGAAATTTTTGAATTTTTTGGGGCATATTTTTAACAATTTTCTGCAACAATTTTTCTGCATATTTAATGCGCATAAAACGTGTTTTTTAGAGCACATTTCTGGTTTCCCTGATTATGTATTTTTGAAATGACTAATGAAAATAGTGAAAATCTTCGAGAAAATTGTTTTCCATATTTAAAAATGCTCTTAAAAGAATTAATAAGTAAATAGAATTCCGTTAAACGTGGATATACGTATTTTAAACTTACGAACATTTTTCAATTATAAAATGTGGCAATTTATAATCACAAGCAAAATTTGTTATTGCTAAACACAAGGGATCAAATTACCGTTTTTTTTTTGAAAAAATATTTTAATGATGATATTCCATCTAATTTAAATAAGTTTTGGCCAAAATTTTAAACTGTCTTACGAAGACAGTCTTACGAAGACAGTAGAATGAAGCAGTTTGTTTTTTAATTTTGTTTTTTCTTTTTACCCACTTACAACTACAATTCGAGTCGGAAAGAACCCAACCAATTGTAGGGGAATGTAAGAAAAGATAAACTCACTGTTTATTGTTGGTGTTTTGTTTTGGCTTTGATATTGTTACAAGTAAGACTTTGAGTGTTTATAATTCTTATTCGCTTTAGGGTTTTATTTGTATAATATTTTTGGCTTTTCTAAAATCTTTGGAAAAGGTTTCCTGATGAGCTGGCCTAAGCAACCAGTGAAATGCGCATAGAAGCTAGCTTTCCCTCAACAATAAATTTCAGTGTATTTATCAAATATGAAAAACTGGGAATTTAGCACGTCATACGGAAATCGTATTAATAATAAATTAAAATAACTTTGATAACAAAATACAATTCTTTTTAGTTGTCAAAAATTTACTACCGCATATACAAAGCAAAAGGAAAAAAGGTGTATGTGTGGCATACCATAAACGTATACATGCACATGTAAGCAAAATGTAAACACCTTTTGACAACTAAAAAGAACATAAACAATGATCATCAGGCTTCTTGCACAGACCTTTTCAATGGGCCTTGATTTTTACATTTTGGTTACAAAATTTATTTGGTCGTGGCAACGCTGATAAGGATACGGCAGGTACGTTATATTTTGAAGAGCTTACTCTGGCTATTCTTAACATGCTATTAATTATAACTAATAATGCCTGTGTTGAAAGAGTATTTTAAATAATTAACTCCACTTAAACTCGCTTTATTACTCGCGTTATTACACTGTATAAATTTTATGAATGTAAATAGTACATGCTGCACTTCTTCTCTAACTTTGTTAAATAAATTTAATTCTCTAACAATGAGTTCCGTTGTTGATACATGTATAGTGCCCCGGTAGACTAGCTGGTAGCGAGCTAGTCTATAAGCGCCGGGGTTGCGGGTTCGATTCCCGCCTGAGACTCTGGTTTCATTCCTGCAGACAAGCTAAAGCTTCGCGGGATAAGCTTAGGATATTAAAAAAAAAAAAAAAAAATAGAACTTAACTGTAAAATTTATTTTTGTTGCTTTAAGTAGAATACTATAAACTATTTTATAGCAAACATTGTACTATTTTGTGTTTACTGATAATTTTTACTTTGTTCTTAGTAAAAATTAACCAAAATATGTATAATGGCGATTTTGTTTAATTTTTGGCGAATTTTAGCGATTCGGAACTATACATGTTAAATTCCAATTAGAATTAGCAATTGATGCAATTAGTTTATATTCTCTAATTGATCAAACAATTAGAATTAGTTCAACTAATTCCCATTAGCTAATTAAAATTGTTATTCCAATGGTAAAACTAATTGCAATTAGTTGCCATTAGCAAAAAAATTTGGTTTACCTTTACAATTAGAAATCTAATTGACTTCTGCTAATGCAATTAGATATTCAATTAGCTCGAATTAGAATCAATAATTTTAAATTATTGAAGTGAAATAGCACTGTTTTGCAACACACCGCTTACGTCTTCAGACCCTGTGGAGCGACTATTTTCCTTTGCGGGCATTATTAATAGTCCAAGGCGGGGTCGCTTGACGGACTTTTCTTTTGAAAAGCTCGTATTGCTGAAAGCGAATATACCCGGTCATTGTATTTATTAAACAGTTAGTACGTACGTTAAATATGTGTGCATGTACATATGTAATATATGTACATAAGTAATATATATATGTGTGAAATTCATATTATGAATATTGTAGTTATTTTTTGTTTTTAAAAATATTAAAATAATTGATTCTAATTCGAGCTAATTGCATTATCAGAAGTCAATTAGATTTCTAATTGTAAAGGTTAACCAATTTTTTTTGCTAATGGCAACTAATTGCAATTAGTTTTACCATTGTAATAAAAATTTTAATTAGCTAATGGGAATTAGTTGAACTAATTCTAATTGTTTGATCAATTAGAGAATTTCACAAAAGAATGTTAATTAGCAATCATTAGCATTAGCTAATCATTACTTAACATGTATGTTCGGAACCAATTTAAAGTTAAACATATTTTTCTGTAAAAAACTAAAAAATAAAGGCTTTGGCGATTTTTGACATTGAATTTGGCGAAAAAGGTCAAAATCAATCTGACATCCCTGATCTTGACTGTAAATTAAGCCACCACAAAGAGAATTTTAAAGCAACACAGCGGGAAAACTCAGAAGACCTTCTTACCTTAGGCCTTTTTAAAGGCCTGCTTAAAAATGGTTTTGATTCAATTACTGTTCTTATCTAACTGCTAAAGAATGCCACATAGAAGGCCTCGGCTCTTTGGTATAAAATATAAGATACACCTTCCACACTCGCTTCTATGAGAAGGGAGTAGAGAAGGAGTAAAATGTTTTGTATTGTTTTTTTGCACAAGCAAAATCAAAATAATTACTTTTTTATACCGTTATCATTCTTATGTACCTGCTAAAGAAGCGAGAGTGGAAGGCCTACTTCGCAATGACAACGTGTCTAAAAAAGATATGAGTATGGAATGGAGCGAGCAGGCCTTGTACATCCAAAAGAAGGGGTACAGAGGCCTTCTAAAAGGCTTCCGTACTCCTTTTTCCCGCTGGGAAGTTCGCATCAAATTTTAAAAGTATCAATGTATTAGTAAAAAAGTGTGAGTGTAGGTGAGTTTCGAAACATCAGTTGTTAAGCAACTCGCTCTTGTTAAGAATTCTATAATGCAACCGTTTAAAATTTTGCAAAGCTCAACAAATAGTTATCGATGTATACACAATTAGCAAACTGTGCATCGTTAAACTTGATGAATTGTTATTAAACTCTCGTATTGTTCTGCACACGATAGAGGCTGACGTATCGAGTGAAGTAATGTCTTTGGTAACTCGATATCGAATGATATCATCTCAAATTTCGATACATTTTATTCGATATCGAGTGTCATGAAACCAAAATAAATTTTGCTCGATATCTTATGCGGTGATTGAATATTGCTTACGAACCATACGTGATGTCAAAATTGGTTTGTTTACAAATAAGTGTAATTATTGTTGCTATAAATACCCACATACAGGCCTGTCACAGAAATCAATTGCGATCGAATGTGGAATTCGTGGAATTCGTAAATTGCTTCACATAAAACGAAATCACTTTCGATCGGATTTTGCCTTGCTGTACTTTTTGTGAACTAGGGTTACCTAATAAATTATACCGTGAGAATTCCAGAATTATATGACATTTAAAAAGTTTTAATAGTCATTCACATTAAAGCAACAATTTAAGATATCCCAAAATATGTAATGCAAAATTCCCCACCCCGGCAAAATGTAAAATTTCAAACAATTGGCATTGTAGTTTTGGTAACATAAATTTTATCATTTGAATGAAGCAAAACTTATTGTCTGGTCCGAAAGGAAATGCATAAGTCCTAAAAAATAAAAGTTTTTTTAGACCGTAACAAATTTATTTTATTGAATTGTTGTAATCGCCCCCCTTTTTGTTTGGGAAACTTAATAAACGTATGGCGTTAGAATGGAACGGAAATATAAAATAGTCAAAGCAAATTGTTCTCTTTAAAACACGCACACACAAACAGCCAAAACAGAGACCATCTTTTACTTACTTATAGATGTCTATAATACATATGACACATTATTGTTTTTTATGTCCATACTTTTGTGGGCCACTAAATTGCTCCATATGACGGCCAAAAATAAGACACTCACACATACGCTCGTTCGCATTACTGGCATTTTTATCTTCCGGTCAGACACAAACACATATTAGTACATACACTCACAAACATAAACCCATATATCTTTTTGTTGAAATTCTCTAACAGATATTGACAATAAAAATTGATTCTGATTGCCTTCGGTATGGTTAGCAGGGGGAGTCGGGAGGAGATGTTTTTGATCGTAATAAAAAACGCCATTTGGCGATTTAGAAGACAAGATTAAAAAATTTATTGCAAAAATATTTATGGACATTTTTTTTAGTTTTACTTACACAAAAAAAAAAGTATCAAACGGAAGTTTTTTCTTTGTATGAGTAACTTTTTTTTAAATAAGGGTCAGTTTAATAAGGAAAACTAGACTGAATAGAATTTATTTCAGGGAGTGAATTAGCAAAAACATTAAATAGCGTATGTTGTTTTTGTTCTTGTGTCACAGAAATCAATAACTGTCTTCCTCTTCTGTTTTTTTTTTAGTGATTTAATGCTGCACATACCGTAATTTATGGTCACTTAGTATAATTTCCCTAATCGGTTTTTTGTTTTTTTAATATCCAGTCTTTAGAATAAATATATTGTTATTGACATAATTTGAATAATGTTTCCTTTTCTTGCATTATTTTCCATAAATTTTAAAACACGGTGGGATTTAAAAAAAAGGTAAATTAATTTGCTGTTGCTTCAGACGAGTGGTGCGGTCCGGCTTTTACAATAGCAAATACTAAATTGACTACGGATAATAACGTTTTATTAATTGAGTTCGTAGAATTTTGGCACTTTTTAAAGGCCCTCTTTTCGCACTTCGCATTAAGCAGTTATGCACCTTATTAAAGTTATTATTGGGAATACAAAATTTTTAATTATTAAGATTTAGTTTGTCGTGCTAATTTTCCAATTTTTATTCTTGATAAATACACTAAAATTTATTGTTAGAGGATAAGCTAGTTTCAATGCGCATTTCACCAGTTGCTTATGCCGCCATAGTTACGTTAATTGAACGTCATGGTCCAGTTAATGACAAATTATACTTACACTACTGGGCTTGCCTCTAAGATATTTTCTGAATATTCGGATCTATATCGATTAACCTACAAAGCTGGAGTACCTACAAAACTAACACATGCGAGGTTTTAGACAACGTTATTTTCGCCATGTCCGTCTGTTGAAAACACGCTTACTTTCGAAAAATTAAAAACTAAAGAACAATATTGGTGTCAAATAATTTCAAGCTCACTCTGTTCTGTAGAAAAAGAGTTATGGATCCCAACCATCCTAATTTAGTGATATTTCTGTTAAAAAACTAACCTAAATGGGAAGCGGAATGCAGCGATTTTCACAAAATTTTCCACAAATTCGTTTTAAATGATTACAAATCATATAACCAAATTTGGTGTAGATCGGTCAATCATTTATCATGGGCCTCATATAAACCCTGCAATTAATATTGGACTTCCTGATTCATTTTGATCAAATGGACTACTCCGCGGACTGGTCCAATAAAATGCAAGCATGGACCCTGTCATTGTTAAAAAGTGTTTGAAGCGAGACGACATGTCTTCGCTTTTTAACGACATGTTTTCGTTTTTAAACGACTTCAAAACTAATCCTCTTAAGTATACCATGGAGTAGTTTTAAGACTACTCCTTTGTACTCCAAAGCTGGATTGTATGGTCCTGCCCTAGGACATCGTAATGTTAAATATGCTATGCTTTTTCCATACGCTTGGGTTACTTTTGAACTAGTCCTAGTCCCTTGTGGGCTACATTTTACACGCGTGTTTGGACTAGTCCTATTATATGCAGGAAATCCAATAATCGAAAACGTACTTTTTAATTTTTAATTTTGCCTAATTTTAATAATGTGACACGTGGAATGTATATGTACGAAATTTCTTAAATTTTCTTAAAAATTGCCTGTACATTGCCGAAAACGTTTACATGGACAGACAACGACCCATTCAGGCGGACAGAGTGACATCGTTAGATCCACTTAGAAAGTGATTCTACACCAATATTTTTGTGTGTAACAAACATCAGTACAAACGTGTAATACCCTCTCCTCTACTGGAGTGTGGATATATTGAGGCATCACCGCAAAAAAAAGCTAAAATGACATCATTTTCAATTTTCGTTTTTTAGTTTTTAATAACTGACTTTATTGGCAACACTTGCACAATCTCCTAAAATTTCATGATCAAATGAGGTACCGTTACGATTTTATAGCAAAAAAAATTTATCGTTAGCGATAAGCTTCATACAAATTTTATATGAAATAAAATAAAAAAAAAAACCTTCTACTTCTCCTTAAGTTTTGGCTCTTGTTCCCGATGAACAAGAAATAAAACCAGAAAAAGTCACATCTATTATGTGTTTAAAAAAAACCTATTTGTAAGAGAAAATTTTAATAAAATTTAAATATATGTACAGTTTGTTATACTACAAAGTGGGATACAACTGTATTTTTTTTTTTTGCAAAAACTAGAGAAATTGATCTAAGATTTTTCAGTACGTTGATATGGCAACTGTATATCAATTGCTTGCATACTCAAGGCCCATTGAAAAGGTCTGCGCAAGAAGCCTGATGATCATTGTTTATGTTCTTTTTAGTTGTCAAAAGTTGTTTACATGTGCATGTGTACGTTTATGGTATGCGACACATACACGTTTTTTCTTTTTGCTTTGTATATGTGGTAGTAAATTTTTGACAACTAAAAAGAATCGTTTTTTGTTTTTGTACAAGTAAGCAGACCTGATAGATGGGCCTTGTGCATACTGTTAAAATTAAAAATGTGTACATTAGGGTGATAACTTTTTGCATTGTTTGTAACTATAAAATAAGGTGGTCACGTTTGATTCACTAATTTGTAGTCAGTTTCAACTATTATGAATTAAGCATTCTTCATTGGCTTAACGATCCATACCTGTCCGATCCATTTTAAGCCGAGATAAGAAGACAGGAAAATAAAAAGAAGAAAACATTTTTTAAAGAAAACTCAGTGAAAAAATCGTCGTTATTAAATAATAAAATAAACCAAAATTAAAGAAAACTTTCGTTAATAATACAAAATTTTAAAAACGTAAACAAAAATGTTATTTTAATGAAACTTTGTATAATTTGACTTAAGTTATTTTGCCAAAATGCCTCACAAAAAGATGAAAGATATTTAACAGCTGACAGCCTTGCCAGACCGGCATTTTTGATGCCACTAAATGGATCAAATATATAAAGGTTAAATTTAAAGGGCCGATGTTAAATGTGAACCACACCTAAACGTCAAGGTTTTTTCTGCATTTCATTTGACATTTCTCAATAACTCAATTTGAACGATGGAAAGATACACAATCCAGCAACGCGTAAAGTTATTCAGGCTTATTATGAAAATGGGCGTTCAAATCAAAATGCATATCGTGCACTTCGAGATTTTTTCGGTCAATTTAATCGTCCAAATGTGCGTACAATAGGAAAAATCGTGCAAAAATTTGAGCAAACCGGATCTGTAGGAGATATGACAACAGCAGTACATGCTTGTACAGCTCGTACTGCAGAAAATATTGCTGCTGTTCAGAGCTGTCCACCTCAACTCGTCGGCGTGCCCAATAATTGCACCTCTCACGCTCGTCGTTGATTAACAGTATACATAGAGACTTTCATCTACACGCTTACAATGTGCAATTGGCTCAAGAACTAAACCTCTTGATCATTCCAAACGTCTTCAATGGTCAGAATGGTGGCAAGAAATGGCAACAGGGGATTACCAATTTTCAAGAAAATCCTCTTCAGTGATGAGGCACAATTTCACCTCAGTGGATTCGTCAATAAGCAAAATTGCCGCATTTTGGGGAACGATAATCCAAAAGTGATTGTCGAAAAATCAATGCACCCACAAAGAGTGACTGTTTGGTGCGGTGTATGTCGATAAGTCAGCAACAATTCAAAGCTAAAAGATGAGATAATTCGGCACATTAACAGCATAGAACCTCAATTATGCCTCAGCGCCATCTAACATTTGGAGCATCGGATGGAGGTGTGCCGCCGAAGTCGTGGCAGCCATTTAGCCGATAATTTTGTCCATACATAATTGAATCATACCAATATTATCATAATTAAAAGTAATGACAATAATTTCCTAAATAATTTGTGTTTTATTCAAAATCAACATCGGCCCTTAAAGTTTAACCACCATGTTCGTATTATTAATTAAAGGTACCACACACCAAAATGATAATAAATTCTTGGCAGAATTTTAGAAATTGCATTCTTTTTCACCAAAATAATTTGTATTATCAGTACAAGATTTCCCATAGCGTGATGCGATTAAGAAACTTTGTATAAAAAATAGGTATTACCCTAATGTACGAAATTCTTTCAGAATAAAAATAATTCTTAAATTTTTTAAAATAATACGTTAGAGATTTTTAATTCAAATTCAATGCCGCCCTTAAAACACAGAAACTCAGATTTACCATGAAAGACCAACATTAAATTAAGTTGCTCTAATTGGATGAAAAACTCAAATGAATTGGAATAAACACTTAACAAAAATTTACCAATTCGGATCAAATTAAACTAAAATATAAACAAACAAAAAATAGAATAAACCAAAACAAACGAATAAATAAATAAATAATTGAAGTTAAGAAAGAACAAAACCACAAATATCTGACCCCTTAAGTAGTGTCGAGGGAATTTCTTATTAGTTTTATTGTTGTTATTATTATTGCTGCTAATGTTGTTGTACTTATTATGTACGTATCAATTTAAAAGAACCCACAAAAACAAAAAAAAAAAAAAAACCATAACGAATATTTTGACTACAAAATCTAAGTATAAAAACTTAAGTAGAACATCTAGATACAAAATCTTTGATGGAATTGACAAGACAAATGAAAAAAAAACAAAAAATTTCCGAGATTTACTAATAAAACAAATACACAAAGATATAAAATACTTATGGATTTGCCTTTCTATTATTCGATATGTGGAAAACAATACACACAAACTATTAAGTAATACATACTATTTTATCTCTATCTGTACCAGAGTTGCCAGTTTAGGGGGTTACCCCCATATTTAGATGGGTTTTTATTTCACTAAGGGACTAATTCAGGGAGTACAAATTCTTAGGAGGAAAATTTAGGGAGCAGTTAAATGTTGAAAATTTGGCGAATTTTTCCTTTATTGACATTAAGGAGAATTTTTCTTTACATTTAGGAAATTTTTCCCCAACATTAAATATTATTTATTCTTATTTGACCTTTCTTTTAATAATTATTTTAAATTGTTAAAGCTTGAGGTCTTTTTATATTAAAATAATGTATATATTAATTTAATATTTTATTTTTCATAATTTTGTTATTGTTTTTTTGTTATTTATATAAAATTTTGTTAATTTCCTGACGATACTAACCAAAGGTTTGCGAAATATTGAAATAAATATATACATTATTTTTATAAAAAAAAGACCTCAAGCTTTAACAATTTAAAATAATTATTAAAAGTAAAATATTCAAATAGCGATGTTTTAAAAAAGACTTAAGGTCAATTTTACCAAACTCAATTATAATTAGGCACCTACTATAAGTGCCAATAAACATATTGCTAACTGACAGTTAATGTAGTAGTTAACTTTAAATGAACTTCGTGAAATTTGGCCGTTAAAGCTTCTACATGGGGATTTAATGCAAAAATATTCTGGCAACATTGTTCCTACATTCATTTTAAATGAACACAATACAAAATGCTTTCAATGTCCTTGAATGTTCAATAGTTTTATTTGTTTTTGTTTTATGTGTTTTGCTATGTTTTTATGTGTTGGTATTCGGAAACAGGGCTATTTGTGTCTTAAACAAATCTTTAAAAGCCTATTTTCAGTTGAATTTATAAATTTTGGTTTAGAATTGTGAAATTTTTTAATATCGAGGGCCTATATTCAAAATCCTCTATCGTAAAAATCACAACTTTTCAGGAGAGCCAAAAAACTGTTTTTTTCGCGTATTACTTGAGTTATTAAAATTTCGTATTCTACAATATTTTTTAAATCAACTACTGAATCTCACAGATAATTGGTTCATACAATTTTGCACTATTGGAGACTTTATGCGAGATAGAGGGTTTTGCTTCTCAAAAATATTCAATATGAATGTGTGAAAAAGAAAAGATAGAGAGTTTTACATTTTAATAAAAATAAATTATTTTGATTTTTTTATGCCATCTGTCAGTGTTTAACGTGGTTTATTTAAGATAATGACTAATAATACAACATAAGATAAAAAAATTAACAATTAACAATATTAAACATAAAGTTATAGCAACAATTTTTTTTGCTTTTTTAAGTTTGTTTGGGGTTTGATTGGTGTAAATGATCGTAAAGTAAAAATAATGGTATTCCGGTGGTATAACGCTCTTCAAATCTTGCAAATTCTTCCACTTATTTGGTGGAATTGAAAGTGGAGCAGAATATAGACGTCTTGGTTCAATGTGTTCTGTATAAGGTTTAATACGAATAGGTAGATGAATGTGATTTGTATCAAAATTTAATTAAATTTTACGCTACAATCTGGAAGATATAAAAGAGATCTTAAATTAGACACTGTAGGTTCGTTCTTTACTCGTCCTGGGGCCTGATTCTGGCAGTCGTGATCGGGTAATTTCTCGATTCGAAAGCATTTGATTATCTAATTTTTTCAGTCAATACTGAACGAATCGGAATTATTTTTACAGTGTTATAAAGCAATAATTTGAGTTTCACAATACAAAAAAAATAATTTCGATTCGTTAAGTATCAACTGAAATAAAATTGCTTTCGAATCAAGAAAGTACGCGATCACGACTGCCAGAATTAGGCCCCTGGTCTAATTGAAAAAAAAACGCAAAAGTTTGTTATCACTGTAATTATTAAAGAAAACATAATTTAAATATTCTGCATCAAACGGATTTTAAGTTTAAGTACATGATTATACTCTTTGGAACCTCCTTCAGATCTGCCAATAGGCCAAAACTCACGTGATCCTAGAAAGTACCTTAAAAATAACAAGTTGAGGAAATATCTTACTGGTTATCGTGGTACAGAATAAGACTCTGGGCAGCCCGGAACTGTTTAACTAGCATCTTCCAATTTTAAGCCTCAGACAAACCTGATATATCTACTGCACTTACATCCTTTAGTAGTTCAAGACAAAATGTAGGTGTTCTCAATATGCATACCTATAACCCCCTGGCTGAGCCAAAATGGGATATTAAATATCTTGCACTACAAATTTTTTCATATACAATTTTTGGAATTTTCAAAAATTTTTATGAAAATATTTTCCAGTGAGTTGAAGTGTTTTACAAAATAACCTCCTCAATTCAAAGTTTAAAACTATTGTGTTATTAAATAATTTAACATTTAGGGATTTAGATTTTGAGATGGGGTTTTTGGAGACACCAAACATTTAATTAGGGACACAAGCCAAAACATTTCTGGTAACACTGATAAGGTTCTATATATCCGAAAAAACCAACGTGTGTTCCAAATATTATTCAATGTTCCTAAATATTGCCACCTGTTCTTTAATGCAAACCAAACATAATAGGGGAACACGCCCAGCGGAAAAACTCAGAAGGCCGAGGCTCGTTTGTAAAAAATATAAAATAAACATTCCACATTTGCTTCTATGTGAAGGGAGTTTAGAAGAAGTTAACATTTTTGTATTGCTTTTTTGCACAAGCAAAAGCAAAATAATATTTTTTTTGACCCCGTTATCATTCTTATGTAACTGCTAAAGAAGCGAGATCGGTAGGTCTGCTTCGTGTGTAAAAAAGATATTAGTATGGAATGGTGCGAGCAGGCCTTGTAAATCCAAAACAAAACATCCGTACTCCTTCTTTATTTCCGCAGGGCGATTAACGCTTCTCAGAAAATAAATCTTTGTCCGAACAATTCTTGGGCGTTACAAAATTGATGACCGTAAGATTATACATACTTTCATGCAGAGTTTTCATAAGATATTGACACAAATATTATGGAACTAAACTTACGATTAAAACATAACACACATATAACCCCAAAAACTTTTTCACGACATACAAATCGGAACATTGTATTCGTGTTCCTAATAAAAGACTAGTGAAATTTTTTTTTTTTTGTCGTTTTATTAAATTAAGCCAAAGACTTGTACCAACAACCACAACACGACAACTTACTAAAATGTTTTTTTAGTTTGGAGTAGAGTGAAAAGAGTTAAAGAGGAGTATTGATTGTAATGAAAATACGGGTGGTACAAGTTTTGTTGTAGGTTGTTCAAAGGAGGTTTTATATTGGAAATAGCATTTGAGGGAAACAAACCCAAAAAAGAAAAACAAAAATCTACTCTTAAAATTTAAATGAAACTCTTTGTGAGAAATTTCAGGGAAGAATCATAAATTTAAGAACAACTACCACAACACAAATGAGATAAAAATAAAACATCTAAAGGCGAGACGCCACATAAAAATTATACATATATTTTTGCTACACTTCATTGTGACAGGGATGGAAAAGGAAATTAAAAATTTTTTGCTGAGTACTTTTTTTGGATTTTATTTAACAAAAGTATTTACTAGGGCAATTAATAATAACTAGTTTATTCTGATAAATTAATCTCCTTCAGATTTCTCTAAAGTGAAGGTAAATTATCTACAGAAGGCACCATTGAATCCAGACAAAAATGGGTAATTTTCTTTGAGTGATACATTTTTTATTTAAATAACTATTAAAAAAGGATATTTATAGTGACTTTTTAATCGAAAAAATTTTGAAAGCTCATAAAAATACTCCTTTTAATAAGTTCTATATCGTCACCTAAAATCCAAAAGGCCGTAAGCAACAAAAAATTTAAAATGAAAATTTTTATTGATACCATTGTATTTTAGCTAATTACATAATAATCAATCCAAAAGTCGATTTTGAATTTTTTGTCGCTTACGGCCTATTGAATTTTAGGAGACGATATGTTATTCATACTTTGAGTACCAATTCTCTGTACTAGAACTACTCTGAACTAAAAATATCGTAACAATTTCATCAAATCCACTCGTTTTCCGATTTCTAGAGCATGGACGATTAAAAATTTTGTTTTAAATACGAGGGTAGTGTAATAATTTTGTGACTTTTTCGATATAATATTTTTTTTCGGAAAAAATCTTAAATTACTAAACATAGTCTCCGTTAAGCTCGATACATTTAATCCATCGTCTATCTTGTTTTTTTTGTACCCTCCTAATAATAAGACTCTCGAAATAAGTGAATGCCAAGAACCCTTTCACACTGGGCAAGTTACTTGCGCAAGTCTCTTGCGCAACTCTTGGTTTGTAGACGTTACCGGTAAGGTCGGAATAAGGGGGAAAAATTGTACAGGCTTTGTTGTTCTCTGTAAGTAACTTGCCGAGTCTCAAAGGGGTCTTACTTTGATTTAAATCCTATGCCTCCCAGCTATTTGTTTATATTGTTGGAAACTGATAAAGCATACATAGTCATAAAAGTATAAATCTGGAGAGAGTGCTAGATGGGGTAACAGTTTGAAACCCAATTCATCAATGTTTGCCTAAGTGTCTACACAAGTTAACGTCGCTGTTTTGTTTCCGTGAACATATTTTTCAAACGAAAAAAGGGCATTTCGAAATGTATTAAACATGATTAATACATATTATCAAGTTATTGGATAGGTAATACGGTAATTCAAAGAATATTATATTAGCAAGTAGAACTGCTATTAATACATATACTTATTTTATTGCCTATGAAAAAATCAATAAAATATACCTAGAAATTTATATCAAAACAAATAATGTAAAAGTCTTTAAAACAAAAAATTTACCAATTAACAAAAACATAAAACTAATTTAAATTCAGCACAGTCCATTTGAAATTTGCACATTGTTATTATAAGTGGTTCTTAAGGAACCATTTTTAATTGGGACTTTTTGATAGTCCAAAAATTGTTGGTAATTGAAAGTAAAATTTTTTTTGGCGCACAAAAGGACGGCAGATACAAACAAAATGCTACAAGCTTTTTTATATTTTAACCTCCAATATATTTTTTCATTAAAATTTCCAACATTTTCTATCTATATTTGATCCAATGATGTATCATCTTTTCTCCACTTCTCAGCCAAACAAAATGTTAAAATTTGTAAATATTTGCAGCCCATTGATTTAAAAATGGTAAAAACACATTTTCTTTGCGTGCGATTCAAATTAATTTAAAATCCTTTAAAGGAAGAGCAGCCTCAGGCATTGAAATATGTTGTGACTCTAGACGACAAATATAAGTGAGTATTTATGGAATATAAAGGCATGGATATGTGCCAAAAGTAACCACAATCCAGTACATGGATCATCAAAATAATTGTTGGACTGTCATCGGGCTCATTTGTTGAGGACAAAATTTTCTTTCAATGGAACAAGCAATTTTAGAATTCGATCTAACGCCGGCTTTTATGCTAACCAGCGTGTTTTGCTGTATTAATGTTTGGGGTTTAGGGAAAATAAAACTTATAGTTTTTGAGCTTAAAGAAAAAGTCATTATCTAACAATAGGACAATTCACTAAACAAAAAGGACAATATACTGTTCTTTTTTTTTGAAAAAAATCTTTAAGGACATCGTATCAAAAAATAAGGACTATCCTCTTAAAAGAAGACAAATGGTCACCGTATGTATTGTCCTGATGGAACAACACTTTTTTATTTGCTAATTAAGGCCGTTTTTGCTTTAAATCGATATTGGCTCGAAATGCTCTGAGTTTTATAACCCGGTAGTGTGTTTTCCTTTTTCAGGGCAATCGATGTGACTGACACGACGTGAATCCCAAAAAGCTGTGGTCATAACATTGTTGGCCCCTTCTCTTCTTTGGTGCACGTTTACCCGAACAAATTTATTGTTTTTATTTCTCTTTGGTATCTGGTGTATTGTGATGAATCGATGTTCAATTCCCAATTATAAAGCAGCGTAAAAACTCGTTTATAGCCTTTTTACACTGATCAACATCTACCATCAATTTTTCACAATTTGCGAAGATGTTAACATTTTTCTATAATAAATACATATGTAGGGCTTAAAACCAACATCTTTAAAAGATGTTCCTATCTCATTTTATTCCATTCTACATCTTTCGGTTATTTTAGTGTCATCACTAAAAAAGTGGCCATAAGTTATATTATTATTGTGGCATCACTGAAAAAAAAAATTGGTTTTGAAAGCACCCTACAAGAAATGCACAACCAAAACTAAAAAAATTACTATTACTATAACACTATATTGGTCAACACTACCGGTCATATAACTAGTAAAATGACCGGTAGTCTTCTTGTAGGGCAGCGTTACCATTTGTCGAGTTTTCTCTTTTATTGCAATGTTTTTTTGTTAGGTATTTTTTATATTTTTATACAAACTGACTTCAAATACATTTTTGTGTTTTCTTATTAAATGTTGTAATGACCAGCAAAGTTTAAACAAAATATTTGCTCTAAGAACGGCCCGAGCCTTAACCAAATATTTAAAAAGCAGATAAATACTGTGTAATATTTGTCAATCGAATTTATTAATGTTTCTATTTAAAAAAAAAGTACTAAAAGAGGTACAAAATTTTTCATCCCCGTCTCGAACATGTATCAACGAACATCTGTATATATAAATACAAACATATTTATCATTGTTTTGTTTGTATGTTTCTATTTAATATGACTCAATTGAAGCTTGTAAAAATTAAATTGAACACAATCGAATTATGTTTTTCTTCCTTATAAGGACGTTTGTATCTAGTATGTGTATTAATGTACCTTCCCATAAATAAAGCACTAAATTTTGATTGTATTGAGTCTATGTATGGGTTTATGCTCCATTTGTTTCGTTATGTGGGTTTCTTTGTAGGTGGTATTTCATTGCAGCAGTTGTGCTGTAAAGATTTTGAGGTTTCTTCCTTTTTTTTCCTCTGTTTTTGTTTTTATTCATTCAGTACAAGTGATTTGATTTGCAAATGTGTCTTGTGGTTCGTACACTAGCGCTTTTAGGAAGGGGGATGTTTCACAATTTAAGAATTTGTTGCAATAGATTTAAAGATTTTTGTTTTAAATTGTTGTGTTTATTTTTATACCGTTTAGCACGGGTGGAAAGGATATATATAAGTTTGACATTCCGTTTGTAATTTCTATTGATCTTAGACGCTATTAAGTATATAAATTCTGGGCCCTAATGAGTAGCGAAGTTAATTTTACGATGTCCTAGTGGCTAGGGAACTACACTGAGAGAAAAGGCATCATTACGCTGATGTATTTTGACATCAGAACTATTACAAGTAGCTTCGTTTTTTAACCCATGGCACTTTTCATCATTGTGATGTCAACCTTAACATGACTTGGCAAAACTGTCATCTGGGTCAAAAGTTGAAATTGTGTCATCAATGGGATGATACACCGGCATCACAGAAATGAAGAACATGTCATCAGTGCGCTGACACAGTAACATCGGCGAAAGGGCGCATTAGCATCAATTTAACTAGAATTGATGTCATAGAATAGATGACACGTAAAATGCGACAAAATTATACGATGCCGTAAGTCATTGGATTGATGTTACTTTTTGCATCTAGCAGCTAAGGGGGGGGGGGGGGCTTGGTTGTTATACATTTATGTCATATATAGACCAGAGTTATTTGCTATTGAAATTCAACCCGATCGGTTCACAAATTGCTGATATCTGGAAAACGGCAAGAGCCAAAGTTTCTAAATTAGCATCTTGGTTATCAACATTAGAGAGGTGGCTGTGGCACAAAATAGACTAATTAATATCTAAAGAACGGTATTTATATAAATTTCGGTTCTTATCGTATCATGGTGAAGGGTATATAGGGTTCGGCATAGCCTTACTTACTTTTTTTTAATTTATTAAGGGCGATCAGATGATATAACTGTGATGCCACCCAGAAGGATATGTCCTTTTTCATTTTGTGTGGTGTGCGCGTGAGTGAAAAATTTCTTTTTGAGGAAATTTTTGAAATTAATCAAAATCTCAATTTCGCTTCGCGATGGACAGTGGCACGCTGGTGTTTGGACTTAAGCTAGCCGGAAATGGGGGGTTCGTGTCCATCTACTCACACATACTCAATTTAATTCGTGCCAAAGATAGATAAAAAAAAATCTGTTGAATAAAAAAACCGAAGCGATGGAAAACATTAAACATTGAACAAAAAAGACCGCTGATTGATGGTAAAAAAGAATTTCCGCTGTTCTCGACATAACCGAACTCGAGTCCTTAGCTTTCGAATAGCAAACTGTAAAAAAATTCCTAATTAGTATACGAACAATTAAACACTTAATGAAATGGCCAAGGTAAAGAAGTGTTAGTTCTTAAAATTATAATGCAGTTCTTATTAATATTTTTTAAAGAATAATTTAAAGTACCCAGCCAACTATAAATATGCCAAAGGACAGCCATTTGCCAATAATTTTAACAGCTTAAGTAAGTGTTGAATTTCTAAATGATGAAATTTAAGGAATTTGAGTTAATTTATTCAATTTTATTTCTATAATATATCGAGGCATTGCCGCAAAAAAAGTTTAAGCGACGTCAATTGTTTTTTTTTTAACAAATTACTTTTTTTGCAACACCTGCATCATCTCCTAAAATTTCCTTAAATTTCAGCAAAAACAATTATATCGTAAGCGAAAACCTTCATAAAAAATTTATATGAAATAAAATAAAAAAACCATTTCCTGTAAAATTTTGTTTTTGTCGCTTAAGCTTTTTGACGGTTATGCCTCGATATGTGTAAAGTATATGCAAATATAATATTGGCATATTCTGCATACTGTACATAACATTTTGAAGAAATTTTCTATTGATAGAAAGTCTAGCATGAAAACAGCAGAGGTGTACCTAAATTTAGAACAGTGGGCCCCGCATACTCCTCTCGGATTGTTTTTAAACACTTCACCACAGCTGGAAAGGGAATATTTAAGTTTTTCAATCCGCTTGTAATTTCTGCAATTTTCATCTTAAGCTTTTTAAAGTAAATAATTCTGTAAACTTATGGGCAGGAGAGTTATTTTAACGATGTCCTTCGGACCTGGGTTATTATACATTTGTGATATAAATACAGTCGAGCATAGATTGATACAAATTTAAATTCAGGCAGTCAATAACAACTCAACTCAGTAATCCCCTCCATTATAACAGTCGACGTTGACACAAGTCGACGGCACCTGAACAGTTTTTGTATTTTCTGAGTCGGTATTGACAAAAATCGATTACTGCTCACAGTCAACTGATATTTCCTAAGGCGCTTTTAAGTCGACATCGAGTAGAATTGTACCCGTTTTAGTTGACAGGAAATTTTGCGAAATGAAAGTTTAAAAAAATTTAAGTGAAGTGTAAACATATTTTTTAAATACGTTTAATATTAAAAATGTAAATTTAAAAGAGGTAAAGTGCACAAATTTTATAAGTAGGTTTAACGCGAAAATTCAGAAAAGTTTGCTAAAATTTTTTTTTTTTTTTTTTTTTTTTAGCGATAAACCAACACTCAGGGGATGCCCCCTATATATGCAGTGCATTGTGTTGATCAGGAAAATAAGGTTTGGGAAGGAGGAAAGAGGGAATAGTGTTTGTGGACATTTGACTTGAATCTTAATAAATTGTAAGTACCGGGGAAGACCTCTGCGGGAAGTTTATTCCACATACGGATAGTTCGACTGAAAAACGAATTTTCTCTATAATGCGTTGTGCGAAACACAGGACAATCGACTACAAACGGATGTGATCCACTGGATGAGCGAGTATTACGAAGAAATACTCGGGCGGGTGGAATAAGTTCACTCATCTCAGTGGAACACCTCCCATGGTAATATCGATAGAAAAGTGTCACACAACCCACATTCCGACGATGCTCCAATGAGTCAATAGAGTTGGATACCCTACTGTCATTGATGAGCTTCACCGCCCTCCTTTGTACACGGTCCAGAAGGTTCAAAATAGACTTTGAAGCCCCTGCCCATATATGGGAGTTGTATTCCATCTTCGGTCGGATATAGGTGGTATAGATAGTAAGGAGATCGGATGAAGTGAAGTAAGTCTTGCACCGTTTTAAAAAACCTAAACACTTGAATGCTTCCTTCGACACTTTAAAAACGTGTTTATTCCAGCGGACATCGCACTGTATTCTCATGCCCAGAACATCAAGAGTATCCGATTCTTCAATATCAATGCCACCCATTACTACAGATGACATAGTTGGTCCCACGGCCCGTCTGTGGGTCAACATACAACATTGGGTCTTGCGTGCATTAAATTCGACCCTATTCGCTTGACCCCACTCAGAGATTGCAGCTAGGTCCTGATTAAGTGTGTCATTCATATTCTGCCTTTTGCCCCCAATCTCAACAAGGCTTGGCCTATGATCGAAGGAATATGAATGACAAATGTTGCTGTCATCTGCAAAAGAGTAGATAGGATTTGAAGTATGACTAAGAAGGTCATTAAGAAATATAAGAAATAGCGTAGGAGAAAGGACAGAACCTTGCGGTACCCCTGAATTCAGATGAAACTCGTTTGATGCAATCCCATCTATAACAACACGTATAGTGCGATCACTGAGGAAACTCGATATAAATCGAGAGAAATCATTACCGACACCAAAAGCAATAAGCTTTGACACAAGCGCACCATGCCACACTCGATCAAACGCCTTGGAAATATCCAGAGCAACCACTTTGCATTCACCAAAGCGGTGAATGGACCGACTCCAACGTTCTGAAAGAAACGCTAACAGGTCTCCTGTAGATCGGCTACTACGAAAACCATACTGTCTGTCACTGAGAAGTGAATTTGTCTCCAGATATTTCACAAGATGGTAATTAACCATGCTCTCCATCACCTTCGAGAGCGAAGAGCAAATTGCGATTGGGCGGTAATTGTCAGGGTTAGTAGCCTCACCCTTCTTGGGGATTGGCTGAACATTGGCCACCTTCCAGCAAGAGGGAAAGATTCCCGCACGGTACGAAGAGCTGAAAAGGTTGGCCAACGGACGAGCTAACGTCGAACAGCACTGTTTCAATACCAGTGCTGATGAAATGGCGAAAAATCGCGAAAATTTTCAATTTAAACGATCGCCTCAAAGAGCCAACATGGCAAATATTCGCGAACTTGGAAACAAACCCTAAAATTTATTTGAAATCGTTCAATCGGCTAAAAAAACCAAATGTTGAAAAAAAACAATAAAAAAAATTTTATGCAAAAATAGCGAAAATTTTTAATATTTCAAACAAGCCATAAAATTGATTAAAAAAAAGTTCCTTAAACTATAAGGAATGGAAAAAAATCGGGGAAAATTGCTCACAGCGGCATTATGGAAAAGTCTTATATTTATTAATAAAGGTTAAAGATATAAAGAATCAGAAAACTTACAGTAAAAATATCTCTTATCGAAAAAATTCGCGAAAAAATTCAAAGTTGGAAATAAGCTCTACACTTTATTTGAAAAAGCTAAATCGGTTAAAAAATATGTCGGAAAATATAGCATAAAAAGCGTTAAAAATTGAGCTATTACGAGAGGGGTGGATATTTGAAATATTTTGAAACTTGTATTCTTGATAATATTCCAGTAATCACTGTTTTTATTCAATATATAGGCAAATTAAGACGATGTCTTTTCAGACATGTCTAACAAACTCGTTTGTTTTGTTTTGTTTATAGGCGGTCGGGCTAGAGAAGGAAGAGGGTTTGGCAAACAGACATGAAACGAGTTTTCAAACATGTATAATAATATGAAAACAGATTTTTGGCATCATGATCAAAAGAGAATAAATAAAACAGACATGTCTGAAAAGACATCGTGTAAATGACGCCTTATTTTCATACTATAACCGAAGACGGCTGTATCTTTACATACATCCATGTTTTGGAAATCGACTTCGAGTCAAATTAAAATTGAACAAACTTTGAAAACGATCTAGTAT
This sequence comes from Pollenia labialis, assembly GCA_949318255.1. Lineage (NCBI taxonomy): Eukaryota > Metazoa > Arthropoda > Insecta > Diptera > Polleniidae > Pollenia > Pollenia labialis. The sequence goes on along the minus strand of OX439141.1, from coordinate 25,649,777 downwards.
TTAAAGGTAACTTAAATATTCCTTTTTGTATACTTCATACTTCATACTCTTATCCATCTTTATCAGAACAACTTTCAAAAAAATTAACCTGGAAATCTTCATTGATTTGAATTTCACTCGAATTCGATTTTCAAAACATTACTGATAATCAAATTCAGATTTGTAATTTTAATTTTTAAATTTATTTTGAAAATCAACTGATTGTTTTTGAAATTTATGTGCTGTTTTCACAACACAAGTGACTGAACGTGTAGTAAAATTTGTATGGAAAACACTCAAAAAACTGAGTGCTTTTCATATAAATTTTACTACACGTTCAGTCACTTGTGTTGTGAAAACAGCACATTAAATAATAATTTTTCGTTTATAAATTTATATTGAAAACAAAAACAAATTTGAGTTTTTTAATTGTTGTTTTATGTGCGGTTTTTACAATTAATCGCCTGTATTATGTAAACTGCACTTTAATGTAAATTCTCAAACGAAATTTTTTATTTTAAAAACAGGCAGTAAATCTAAAAACTAAATAGTCTTTTCAAACTTAAAAATTCTATACATAAGTAAGATTTTATTAAAACTTAATTAAAAAAAGCTAAATGGAATAGATTTTTTAAATATTTATCATATTTTGCAATTTTGATAATGAATTAAAGCTTGCCAAATATAAAAGTTTAAATATTAATGAACAGTCGAGGTGAAAACACACTACATATATAATGTCGATTATATAGAACAGAAAATCGATGACATTTCTATACCAATTTCACACTTTTCAAATTATTCCAAGTTTTTTTTTACAATTTTTACATTCTTTGGAAAATCTACTAAAATTTTATACAAAAACTATTAAAACACTATTAAATATCTTAAAAAAAAAAACTGGACCCGTCATTAACAAACACATATTTTTAAAATTAATTTATCAACTCCATCCAAAATTTATCAGTGTCATACATAAACTGACTGATATTTCCACTACGAATATTCCACCGCATTTCGAAAAGCAACAAAAAAATAGCGAACCGTCATAAAATGGAAAAATAGGCTCCCATTACAAACATGTATTAAAGTTACATTTAGACTTAAAGAAATACAAATTCTGTTTTTTTTTTTTTAATTAAAAATTCCAATAGATTTTGCGCATAAAAATGTCCAACCAAAAAATAGAACAGAACAAAAAAAAATTGTTTACCCCTAATAACAAATAGAAGAAGGAAGTGAAGTGCAAACAGGGAATGAGTGACATGTACATTTTACCACAATTGAAAATTTAAGCCTTTTTTCATTTGATAGAGGGATGTTGAAGAGATTTACTGCTATGGAACAACAACAATGACAGCAATTTGTTAGAGAAGTCAATGGGACTTCTTGAGGCTTTATTTTCGATATGTGTTTGTATGAGTTCTTTAACTTTAGCATAATGTTGTTAGTGGTAATAAAACCAGCAACAACAACATTAATAAAACCAACAACAAATGGGCGGAGCTGTTACAAATTATTAACTCAACACAGAAACACACAAATACATTTTATAGCCGGCAATTCTGAATAAACGCCCTCTTCTATATTTTACTGCTTCAATTGCTTTGACAATTATAACAAAACCAACAACGACTAGAAAGTACGAATTACATTGTTTGGCATGTTCGTTTATACCGTTAAACTACCACTACACTGATTCAAGCGAGTACTCTTTTCTCTCCATGGATTCGAATGTTATGAGAGTATAAACATTTTTTGGTTATAAATGTGTGAGTGAATATAAAATGAAACTTTTTTTTAAAGGAATTTGAGAAAAAAGCTTTTTTTTTACAAGAGAGAAATATTGTATGCACAGTAGCATGAAATTGATTAAAATCCATGACATTAAAGCATCTCATATATATAAAAAACAATACAACAACTGGCTTATACAGGACTACGATATAACTCTGTACTCATAAAGTATTCACAGGGGTTTAAGTATTTTTTATATTTTTAAACAAATTGAACATCAAATATATTTTTGTGTTTTCTTTTTATATTTTGGCACTTTTGCAAGAAAAAAACATTTCTTATAAAAAAATTTTTTTTTTTTATATGGTGACATTTTTGTTTACATCTTTGACGGTAAATTTTAGATGTTGATCAGTGTAAATAGCCTAAAAGAGTAGATAAGGTGTCAAAATTGAAGTATCATTTTAATTTTTCTGCCATTTTTATTGTTTATTGAAAAACGTTATACAAATTTTGGTAAAAGATAGGAAATCTGCCGCATCAGTAGGGGGGGGGGGGGGGGAGTGTATTCACTTGACCTACATAACTTTTCATTTTTAACCGGAACATATTTGTAATAAACTAAAACAAAATATTTTTACTATTTAAAAAAAAACTCGGACATAATTTTGTCCTGGTGGGTACATGATTCGAATGGCTCCCAAATAGGGTACACTCTCAAAAAATGTTCTGTAAATAATGTAGTGTAAGATATTATATGGTTAGCCTTGACCGTCGATCCTTGTTTATATCATCATTTTATGGGTAGCAGTGCTGCCAGGGGGAGAAAAAAATACGAATTTCTTTTAAAAAATTACGGTTTTCGTCAAAAGTTACATTTTGAAATATTCCCTAAGCAAAAAATATATTTATTTGATTTACATAAATAAATTAATATTTTTTTATATAGAATTAATATTTTTTCGAATTTCTTCGATATCAGTAAAATAACAAATTAATTTATTAAACAAAAACATAAGAATAACTGACTGTTTTGAGAAAATTAAAACAAAATTTCGCGTGGTATTTTATGTTAAAAAGAAAATTATATTTTAGTATTTTATGTTTTTTTTTCATTATACATAATTTCTCATACGAAAATTTGTTTTCATTTTCTTAAATCAGGCAGAAATATCGATAAACATTTAAAAACGGTGTTCAGTCTTTACGGTATTTTTCGCTTATTCGCACACCGGTTGTTAGCATTTTACGCTTAAAGGCATCCAAACATGTGCAGTTACAGTTTGCTTAATATAGTCCAAATTGTTTTGTGTATAAGCATAATATTCGTATCCCGCATTTATGCACCACAATATACATAATACAATTTTAAAAAATAACTTCGAAAAGAGTCTCATATCAGCATCGTTTCAAACTTGAGTCACATACAATAAAAAACGCACACAAATTATTTAATCAAAACTAAATTTGCTTAATTTTATTCAAACTTTGAATGCATTTAGAACTTTCGATGCAAGTAAAATGGTTTTTTTTAGATGCTGATGAACTTAAGCGAGTTTTTTTTTATAAGCACAGTATATGCAAATAAGCGAGCTTTAATAAAAGCATTTCTTGATTAAAAGTACCAAAACGTGCGAATTATTAAATACTTATAAGCGATATATACATGATAAGTTTCAGTTGGAAAATGGAAATACATACACAAATTAAGCATATGGTTTTTTTTTAAATTTTTGACCAGTGGTTCATTCTAAGATTAAAAACGTTTTCGCAATATTCATGAGCACTTAAATGTTTTGTGGTTGAGAAGCGTGTGCTCATGCCGCTATTTATGTACGGCGCGCTCGTCAATAAAATAAGTTAAATAAAAAAATCTTTTTAATAAATCAGTTAAATATTTTTGATTGAAAAGTAGTTGGGCTTCGATAGGATTTACTATTTTAATGCTTTTAAGACTTGGAACCTTTTTTTTTTGTTATAAAATAACAATATAAAATAACTGTAAATTGTTTCTTAATTCATACATATAAATTTCATCCAAAACATGTTTTAAATCTAAAAGCAACACGTAAATAAGTTTAAAAATTCAAAACTACTTTCAGAGACGGGCAGTTCTTATCTCATTAATGAATCAACTAATTTTTTTCAAATATTACTTTGTTCTGTGCCATGTAACGAAAATTTGGCTAAATATAACAAAATTATACATGTAACGCAGGGCCTTCAAAAGTTGTGAAAAATTGTACAAATGTAACCAAACAGCATCACTGATGGGCACTTCCCCAGAAAATCTCCTGGTTCATAATTTTTACAATATAGATCTAGGACTTAAATACATAAGCTTACCATGAAATTATATGTATTCTGGTTCATATTAGTAGGGGAGTTGATGTCCATCCGTGCGACTGTTTGTTTCCGAAGGCGCCTTTTAAGATGGGAACTAAAATATTTTATATTTTGAAGAAGTTTGCTATTGATGTTTACATGTACTTCTGATTGTTTTTACATACATACATATAATTCTTGAAATTTTGCTGCGGTTCAACCTACTAGCTATCCTCTTAGATGTTAAGCACATTGTCCGTTTTAGTGAACACGAGAAGGATAAGGTACCCGTAAAACAATTGTTTCAATGTTTATTCCTAACGGATTGTTTTTCGGGCGTCTAAACTGGGGCAATATAAGATTGCTATCTAAGAAAAACTTTAACAATCAATTTATTTGGAAATTAAAGTGTAGATGGGTAAGCAGCGGCTGGCGCTTTCGGCTTTTAGTTGAACGGAATAGAGAGTTAAAACCAGATAAAAATTATTTAGAATGTTTCACCAATTAAAGCTTTAATCAAAAATAAAATCAGTTTTAATTAAAAATTTTATCAAGTGAATTGAACGCTTAATCAAGTGATACTAATTATTTATTTAATGTTACAAATTTAATTAATTTTTTATTTAATATCACAAATTTTTTAATTGAAATCAATTCTTATTTTTTTTTTGTGAAGAGGGTTAAGGTTTAACATCATTTTATTTAGTAAAATTCTCCAATCAGTTTTCCATTTAATTATTAAATACATATTAGATTCCAAAATGTCTAATGTAGCACTATATACATAACAAGAATTTCCTACCACTGTGCCGTAAAACTCAAAAGCTTTTTCTTTCACACTTACACACACACACATTCTCATTGTGTACCCCAAAGAGAGTCAAATTGTACCCTTTGCTGAAACTTGCAAAATGAAAACAAAAACACAAACTGACTTGGGGAGAGCAGTAAAAAAACGCCGGTTTTTACTACACAAGGGTGTTGACTGACCCACTGTTGCTTCTAAGAAATTTATAAAGCGGATATTGGGACATGCTCAAAGACAGAAACTTGTATTAGTAAGCAGTGTAAAAATCGTGTAAGTGTATTTGAGTTCAGTAAAAAAAAACTAACAACATGAACAGACTACTAGACTGCTAAAGAATTCAATTCCAATAAGAACTGACAACGACGCGTGTCAAAAAATACGGTTGTGAAACAATTCGAACAAAGTAGAAAAAAAATTCCCAAAACAACGTACCATATACGGCAACGACGACTACAAAAACAACAAGAACGGTGAAAAAAGAAAGAAAAAATAACGAGAAAACGCGAAGCTCAGCTTTATGACCAATATATACCTGGGAAAAAGTGCTTGACTCGGCCATTCTTAAGCAGACAGACGGACACCCATTTTTAAACTGAAAAAACACCGTTAGTCGTTACCGCCAATTCTTTAAAGACGGTTGCGATAAAAATAACTGTAATAAAATACAAAATAATTTGAACTTTCGGATGTAAGCATAATTTTCAACGGTAACAATAAAAAAATTGCTAATAACTGCAAAACTAAAAAAACGCTGAGTTTAAAAAAAAGTGTTTTGAAAAATATTTAAAAATAAAAATTTGAAAATATTTACATAAGAATATTAAAAAAAAATTAAAAAATAATAATAAAAATTAATGTAAATTTAAGTAAATGTAATGTAAACTACAAAATAATTTTCTTTAATCGATAAATTGAAAATAATTTAAAAGTTTTGGAGTAAAGTTATGATTTTTAATAAATTTTAATGTGAAGTGTTTTTGAAAAAGAAAAATAATCTTTAAAAATATAAAAATTCGAAACGAGTTCAAAACAAATTTACCGCTGGCTACCACTACCCACCACTATTATCCTTCAATGAAAATGGAGGATCCAAACCTCGCTGATCAGTATGTGCAAGAATTTGTATTAGAACATTTAGAAGATGGTACCGCGACTGTGGGTGTTAAACGTGAAGACCACAGTCCTATAGCGGCGGCCAAAATAACCTGGACCACCGAACCATCGGCTATGCCTGCCGAAGAAGATGAAACGGCTGTAGAGCCGCTTATAAAAATGAGAGCTTTTCCACCCAATTGGTCACACATGGATGACAGAAGACTACAGCCTTTATCACCACCGCCGGAAATCTATACACATGGACCCATGGCAGGCCAGGCAATATTGGTTAACACTTCAGTACCCGGTGGAGTGCCATCTACACCACCTGAAACTCCCCCCGTTATATGCTCACCTACCGGCAGTACTTGTGCCCAGGTGTATTCCGGAGTTCCTGCATCCCATTATCATCGTCCCCCACCGACCAGTGCCGGTTTGACACAGGAAATGATGTGGCTGCCGAATTCCATGAGACCAGATCCCCAGCCTTTGGATCTAAGGCCTCTGGCAGGCTCTACTCAAGACGAGGAATGGGAAAGACACAGGGAATACATGCAATCCGTTGCAGCCGCTAATCATCATAATCATCTTATACAAACCCACCATCATTTCCAGACGATAGAGCACTTGACTCCCATTAATATGCACACCTCTACCTATCACAATGGCATCATTACCAATGGCCAGATCAACAATAACCCTTCGATAATACACTCGAACCCTAATCATGTCAGCAATCATAACAACAATCGGCCACACTCTGTCAGCTCGACAAGATCTTCTACCAACTCCCCGCGCACTTGTTCTGGTCAATATTCGACATCCAGTAATCTGGGCTTAGACGATTGTATAGATGACGATCTATTGACCACTCTAACGGTCAGGGAATTAAATAAACGTCTACATGGTTGCCCCCGAGAGGAGGTGGTGCGTCTGAAACAGAAAAGAAGAACTCTAAAGAATCGTGGCTATGCCCAGAACTGTCGTTCGAAAAGACTGCTCCAGCGCCATGAATTAGAGAAAACAAATCGTCAATTGAATCATGATTTGCATCGCTTAAAACAGGAATATACCCGTGTTTGCCAAGAGCGGGATCAATTAAAGCAGCGTTTACGTGGTGGAAATGGCTCGGCACAAAATGGCAACGTCACGGGGACTCCCTCAAGTGTTATTACTCTAAATGGTGGTGCAACAGTCTCTGGGGGAGTTGGAAGTGCCAGCGCAGGACATCAATTGAATACCGAAAATCAAAGTTCACCAGAATTTTACCTCTGACGTCAATTAGCAGCAGCTGCCAGTCATCACCATCATCATTCTTCGCATACGCACCCCCATCATCATCATCATCATCACCATCATCCGGCACAAAGTGCTGCCCATCAATGGTCATCTTCTTCAGCTTCAGCAGCCTCGCGTTATCATCAACAATTAGCTCAACATCATGCTCATGTACCGCATCATTCTGCACTGCAGCACCAGCAGCAACAACAACAGCTTCAGTCCTCCCAGCCAGCGGCCGCAGCAGTTGTGCCGGCGGCGGTAAACTGAGTTAAGTTGCATAAGTATACTGAGAGCTTTAAGATTAGAAAATTAGAGATTTAATTTTATTAATTCATTTATTTTATGTTTTCACTTTTTCATAAATAATTTATTTTCTAAGTTGAACTTTTCTATTTTAATTTTTATTTTTAATTTTATTTAAAATAAAATTTTATGTTGCAATTTAAAACAAATTCATGGATATTAAGCGACTGAAAGTTTTTTTTTTTTTTGGAGCGGATCCGGTTATTCGAAAAACAATTAAAATTTTTAACTTTTTATGTTTCAGTATTATCATTGTATTCGTTGAAATACTGAATTTTCATTAAACATTAGGAAAATACTAAGGAATGTACGACGTACATATTGAAAATCCTTCAACTCTAAAAAAATATTTTTTGCCTATAAAATCCTTATAACATGAGTTGATGTTAAGCATATCATGTCTGATGTAGACTGGGTGTTAGGACTGGAGATTCGGAAAATATTTTAATTATTAGTGCAAATCACATAACTTCAAAACTTCGATCAGATCCTTAAAACGAAAATTGGATACAATAATAGTTTTGATATTAAATAAATTAAATTCGTAAAGTTCTAGAAATGACGGAATAAACATTTTGACATCGATTCTTTTTCAAAATCAAAATTTAAAAAATGTTAAGAGATAAACGATTATGAACAATATTAATGCTGGTTCACACTTTTCTGACCATGTTCTCAATGTATCGATAAACTGTCTGTTACCTAATGTCAACAAAAATTTATTAGAGCGATAAACTGTCCGTTAACTATTTTGGGTTTTTCAATATACCGACAAAAAATATTGTTTTCAGCTGGCAACACCTCTCAAAATACATGTAAAAGTTGGGAGTCAGCTGATCGAATTTATCTGTGCAGCAAATAAAGGAAAATAAATAATTGGCAGATGAGTGCTGGTTGGCTTTACGACAGAATAGAAGCAAATTAGACATTGAGAAACCCCAATTTCTTTAATGTGCAGTTTTTCGTTTGAAAAAAAGATAATCGTGTAATGAGAAAACGGCCATTCGAGTTTTAGCCCTCAAGTCTTCAGTTTTTAGAAGAGAAAGGAAAATAAATGTCATTATCTTTTCCCTTCTATCCTAAATGCTTAAGACTAGACGGCTTAAACCTCAAAAGTGTAAACTAGCACTCAGCAATATGAACAAGTTTTATTTTAATGACGGCTGAAATTTATGTAGGAGTATAAATTTTGTTCCAGATATCTGGAAAAATTGGGAAAAGTTTTCTGAACTATTAGAACATGGTGAAATTGTAATTGCTTGTTTTTTTTTATTTGTTAAGTATGTCCATTCAGAAATCGGTTAGTGAACAAATCAAAGCCCATTATCAGACCTTAAACTCGCATACGCCGATAATTGCCTTATTATGAGTGTCGTTTTCAAAAATTGGCATTATAATTGGATGGCTAAGTGCAGTAAGGGAACAACTTCAAAGCATCCATTTTGAGGCAATTGATTAGAACAGTGTTGTTAAAAATAATAAATGCAAGTTGTATGTTCTTAGCTCGTTGAGGGAGAACTGCCTTTAATTTTTAGTTGTCTGAGATGACAATTTTTACACTGGAATCTTAGCAATACTATGTAGCAATTAAACAAAATTAAATAAAAATCGGCTAAAAATTTATTTATTTCATCACGTTCAGCGGCACGCTTTGATTTTTGTTTAAAGCATTTTTAGACATGAGACCTACACGACAACTTGAAAAAATAAAAAGCTTTTAATTTTTCTTCAACCAACTCGACAATAGCCAGACTAATCAATTAAAAGAGCCGTACACGCCTTGATTTGGACAACAACCGACTGAGTTGCAGTTGGATTGAAAGCTGTATGGGCCGCTCAATACCGATCAAACATGATTTGATAGCAAACGTTTTCTCAAACGACAAACGTTTGATAATGATTTGAAAATCATAGCATTCTCAACAAAAAGGGGAAATTATTTACAAATTGAAAAATTCCTTTATTTTCAACTTGCTTTCAAACGTAATTCTAAAATGTTTTTCATATCGCACCCGTTCAACAATACTGTATTAACTCAAAATTTAAAAATTTTCAGTAGAAGCAAAACAATTTTCAATTTAACATTACAGGAATATGAAAAAGAATTTTTAAAGCAGCCGTTTCATTACAAAAAAGTGGACAAAATTGCACAATATTTTTACAGTGGGTAGATAAGAATATTACGTATCCATTTTTTCCAAAAAGTGAAAAAATAAAAATTTTGAGTTAATACAGTATTGTTGAACGAGTGCGATATGTGGATTTTAATACCATGTGGTACATAAAAAAAATATTTTATTTTTTTTAATTTAAATTCTCTATTTATTTAAATAACCTGTGAGGCAAACATTCGGCACCACAGCTAAAATATGAATTAATGTTCTTTTCGTCCTCTAATTCTTGCAAAGACGAAATAATTGGCTCCCTTTTATTTTAAGGATTTTTGCAGCGCTATCATACAACAAACTTATAATTTCTTCACTTTCCCGTTTTTTTTTTTTTAATTCGTATTTTTAATCATTGTTATTATTCACAAATAATTTTTTGATTTTCACAAGAAATAAATCGTTCACTTGTAAAACACATTTAACCACGAAGTAAAAATTTTACTTTAATCGCCGTTTTTATTTCTCGCTTTATTATTGCCAAGTTTAGTTTTGATTTGAATTTAACATTTGATACCAATTTGACATCAAATTGATAAAACAGTTGATGTCAAATGTTTTCTTTCAAATCATTATCAATTTGAATTTAAATTTTAAAATCAAACATTTGAAAAACGTTTGGGGATTGTGTTTGATGCCAAATGATATCAAAGGTTTGACTTCGTGTTTGTTGGGTATGTAAAAGTGTGATAGTGTGCAAGCAATCTCTTATGAAAATGACAAGTATGTATTATGAAAAATAATTTAACATCCCATACGACTTCATCGTTTTTTTGAAATTTTTCTAAACAATAATATTTTTCATTTAGTCAGTGTTGCATTTTCACAAAAGCATGTTCTAGTGTGATAGTGTGAATACAAACTGTAATAACAGTATCAGGATAAGAATTGTCACAAATAATACTTTGTCAGATAATACTGTCAAGGTCCAAAACTGACCATAAGTGCCATATAGACCAAAAATACTAAACAAATAATTTTTTGTATGAGCTTCCATTTTGCATATAGATTCCATAGAAGGTCCAGTCCTCTTTCCTGGTTTTACTCGTAAAAAAATCTTCAAAACTAACCTCACTTTAAATTTTCGTTTCGTTTGGTTCATATTACAGTAGCCTTTTTAAAGCCTACTCTCGGAACTTAATCTGTATAAACATACTTTAAAAATGATGTAGAGTATTTTATGTTCGAGTACGCCGATCAATAAGCTTTCTTACTTGTTTTATTGACGGAAACTTTTTTATTCATTCTTAAACCCACCTTGATCTCATTTAAATTCATTTTTCATTGCGATTATTCTTTTTTCTTTTTGTTAATTATTTATTTCAAGACTTTTTCTTTAATCTTTTTTTTTTACATTTCATTTCAATTTCTCTCGTTTCCATGGTGTTAGTTACAATTTGGTTTTGTAATTTTTTCCGCTATTACCTTGAAAATGTTGTTGACCCATTAACCAGTACATTCCCGATGTAAAGTTACAGACACGGGGCAATTTGTTGGTTACTTGCCCTATTCTTATCATTTTCTATTAGCTTATGATTAAACTACTTTGTAGCAATATTTTCTATATTTTAACGCTCATTTGATGCAACAACGTCATAAGTTAAAATTTGAGTTAGTATCACCAATGCAGAGTAAATCAGGTGTTTTATGAAGTGGTAATTATTTCATATGAAGATATTCAGGGGTGTGCTGGAAATCGAAAACGTAAAACGCAAGCATTTTAGAAGTCATTTTTTAATAAGATTTCTGTATTTAACGAATTCTATGACAAGTATTATACAAATATATCTTCATTAAACAGAATTTTATAACAAAAATTATAAAAATTTGATTCAAAGTGTATAAAAACTACTTCAAAATTCTTGCGTTTTACGTTTTCGATTTCCAGCACAGCCCCGATTGTCATCTCAAATTGACTTTTTTTTAATATGATGTGTGTAAATTTATGACTTTTAAGTCGTTTTCTGTCAAACAAATATTTTCAAGTTATGAAGATGTTGCAGCAAATATGCGATATTTGCCAATAGTTTATTGAAAATTAAAATGTTGGTATGTATAATTATTCAACACATCATTTTCAAAATATTTACATACATACATATATAAAATATGTGAAATAGTAAAAAATGTTTATTTGAAATAATTTTATAAGAAACAAGTGGATACTCAGCTCCCCTGCCCACATAGTCCTATTTTTGAAAAAATACATAGCTTATGTGTCTATCCAAGTAGGGATCTATTTATGTATTAAATTTTATTTAAATCGGATAGATTGTTTTAGAGAGGCGAAAATTACCCCCTACGTGCCCTCGTGGTTCTATTAAAAAAATTCTATGTTTTAAATTTCATTTAACTGTTAGATAGTTTCGGAGAGGCAGAAACTGCCCCTACATCCCGTATTGGTCATATTTTTTTGATTTTTTGTTTTCAATCAGCGAAAGGCTCCCTTTCGGTTAAGTGTACGAATATTTACCCTGTTCCTTCTCTAAAATAAATTATTTTTGTTTGCCGTCTTTATGTTTAAAACACAGGCTTAAAGTTAGCCCAACATTATTTTCAAAGAAGCGCAAAACTATAAAAACTTCCAAAAAGTACCTACGCATTTTTGCCCACTTTTGCCCCCTAAATGTTCTTTATTTATTTTGCTGCCTTTATCGTTAAGAACATGGGTTTCAATTTTAAGCAAAATTATTGAAAAAAAACGGGGTTTAAAAAGTAGCTAAAGGTACGAAATTTTACCCTGTTTTGTCGACTTTTCCCTTCAAATCGTTTTTAAGTTTAAAGCATTCGAACATGCCTCGATTAATTAATATGTATTTTGAGGCCAATTTTCACAACTTTCCGATAGATAAAAGTAGACTCTAACCGGCCTTATAAAAAGTGTTCCATTATTACAACTGTACTTTAGCTATCGGTACGTTGTGAAAACCGGGCCTAAATGTTATTAATACGGTGACTAACTGTTGCTTATTAGAACATACAGCACTATTTAAGGCCATAATTCAACAATCCTGCACAATCTTACGATTCATTTATTCGAAAATCTGACAGAATTCTTTCTAACATTAAAAATATTTGAAAAATCTGTTTACATAAATTAGATTGAAAATCAGATGATGATAGAAAATATCGTTTTATAAACATTTCTGTCCCTCTGTCACTCAATTTTATTTTTAGTTCACACTTTTATTTTAACGAGCACGATTTTTTTTTTTGACAAATAGCACGATTAAAACGCAGGTTTTAGAGCTTTGGGAACTCTCATATGTCAAAAGCTTTTTTATGCAGTGATGCCGCAGCAAAGCTTGGCAATTATTGCATCAGTTAATTTTCTTATGCAATAGCTTTTGACATAAAATAACTCGTTTCATTTTTCTTTTTCAATGCTTTTTTTGTAATTTTTTAGAAAACCTTCACTTTCATGCTCAACATTTTCAATTAAATTTGGCATCACTATTGTTGTTTACAATTTTATTACAGTTTTATGTTCACTTATTCAGGGTTCACACTATGAAAGTTTTCTTTCAGAAAGTCTATGGCTATTGAAGAGAGGGGAGAGAAATTTAGCAAGTTATTGTCCCCTCTCACTAATTCACTCAAACGTTCTGAACGAAAACTTTAATAGTGTAAACAAAGACTTTTAAAACTTTCAGTGATGCACAGTTTATATGCATTTACGATTTGTGTGATGAAAAAAAATTTTTAAAATTTATTTTTACAAAGTCATTTGGCATTTTTTATTAATGAAATTAGGAATGATATCTTATAGTGATTCTACAAAAAGAACTAGTATTTATAACTCCCCGTCCAGACTTGGAAATACTGTTACGTTCTAACAAAAGTTTAAGAAGTTAATCGCTTAATATTAAAGATAAGGTTTGACAATTTATACAATAAACTTGAATTTAACCTTATTTACGTACCCATTTTGGACTTTATTTTATTTATTTGACACATCAAAATTTAAAAGATGTAATGACATTTGAAAAAATTGCTTTCGTAGACTTTTAGAATATTATTAAAAACCTACATTTGGAAATAGAAGCTTAAGAGGATAATATTTTTAAATCTTGGTTAAAAAAAAACTTTCAGTCATTTGAAAAAAATTTAATTAGTATTTGCTTATTTCATATTTTAAAAATTTGAGTTTATTTCAATGCGAATTTATGCAGGTGAACGCATCTGAAAGAAACTCCCTTTTTTGTATGTAGCGAAATGTAAATATTAAAAAGTCAAACTTCGTGCAAAAAAAAATTGACAGCCAGCATATCGTAGCTCTCTATGTAGTCACCTGCATGAATTCGCCTTGGTTCATCTTTAATTTTAAGTAAAACTATTGACAATAAATTAATTTAATTTAATTAAAACATAAATAAATACACAAAATATTTGTTAAAAGTGCCAAATTTTAAGTTTAAATTAAAATTGTATAAAATGTTTATTGATTAGAATTCAGCCATAAAATTCTAACAGTTTAGAGAAAACTATCCAAAGCAGGAAAACATTTAAAAGAGGAGTTATTTAATTAATAAACCAATATTTATTTATAACTAGTTGTTAAGCCTGTCCCTGCCAGACAAGAAGAACAACAATTTTAAGGTAAGCCCCAACATCAGTACCATATGCTTGGCAATTGTTAGCTTCATTGGTCTTTAGGGGGCTTCAAAATTAGCTGGAATATAAAATAACACAATTTTGCCAAACCAAACGAAAAAAAAACACAAACAAATAAACAAAATTGATTCAAGCTGTTACCTTTTAATATTTGGTTGAAAATGGAAAACATACGTTAAATCAAGAGAGGCTTACAAAATACTCTGAAACGATATCATCTTGGCTCAGTTCATTAAAATATTGTAAATTTGCTCATAATTTTAAACGCCCCCAAAACTTTTCTTTTGATATCGATATACGTTCTTACATATGCACATTCATTTACCATTTAATAAAAAAAAAACCTTAAGTTTAAGTCAACGAATTTAAGAAATTCCCACTATTTCTTGGTTTAAAAAAGTTCAAACTGTACAAAATAATTTTTTAAAATTTAAAAAATTGCATGCATCCTTAAACTACTTCTGCTTTTTCTCGGCTATTTTATTTTTAGGAATAATACCTTATTTACTTCAGACTTAATGATATAACCAGCCTTTAAAAACTGCAGTCAAAGTAGATAAACTGCCATTTCTTCCATATCTTCATAGGCAAAAAAAACAGTTGCTTTTACTTCTCTTTCATAAAATGTAAACAGTCACTGTCATTCCAACTCTTAAAACGAAAAGTTGAACATAAAAAGTTTTTGGTTGCGACTGCAGTTTTTGAAACCCTGGACATAATTCTGCATACAATATTAGTACTTTTTATTTGCGTATCTTTGGAAACTCGTCCATGTTCAGACGACACTTTTTTATTGCAAAACCTAAGCTACAATTTGTTGTTTAACAATTCATTTCAAATTTAAATATTAAAAAGGAACATCAAATTACGATTTCATGCTACATTATTTATTTCGCAAGTGAAATTTTTGTCACGCACCGACCCCAATCCTCTGTTTCATGAAATATTTCCGTTCGATATGTCGCATAGTCTGTGTTCACACTAGGAAAGTTCCTTCCTTGAGAAAGTCTGAGCTGAATGGTGAGAGGGGGAGAGAACATGATATTCTTCTCTCACCTTTCTCCAATAAACTCAGACTTTCCGAAGGAAAACTTTCATAGTATGAACACAGACATTGAGTAAAAAGGTACAAAATTAAATTCGATTTATTGGTTGAATCGCCTAAAATTTGCCTCATTTTTTCTACTAAAAAATGCAAACACATTTCTTTCTTATATTTATATTGAAAACAATATCGATATTGTGGGCCAGGCTGTAAATTTCAAAATTCTGCTTCCTTCAATTCTATTCATATTCGTATTCAATTCTTAAAAGGGATATAGGAAATCGAAGTATACTAATAGTTTTAAGACTTAATAATAGTATTTAATTTTTTTTAAATATTTTTCTGTGCTTAAATTTTGTGTTTAGGAAACTTATTTTTTAAAATTCACTATCCTACACAATCGTACGATCCATTCACACAAAAATCTGACAAAATTCTATCCGATATAAAAAAAAATTCTGGTCGTATAGAAAATAGCATTTTATGAAAATTTTCAAAAACAAAAACATGGACAGACTTTAAAAAAAATCCGCCGCTCAATTTAATTTATAGGTCACACTATCATACCTTTTTAAGACACACGATTTGTTTGACAAACCTTACGACTGAATGGGATAGTGAATCGCTTAGTCATCGTCCAGACTTGCAATTTTTGTTGCAGCAATTCTTGAGTTTATTGGTGTGAAAGTTATGAAGATTGGGCCGGGGTACTCCATTTCATGTACTCTGCAATTCTGTTTTGTTTTATTATTCTCACACTTTTTAACTTGAAGTTGGCTGTAGGTTATATATAAAATATAAAAATGAGAAGATGAAAGACAAGATAAAAATACAAAAATTGCAAGACTAGAATTTCATTAAATTAAAAAGTCTGGACGATGTCTTAAAACATCCCCAACAAGTTTCGATTTACAGTTGGAAATATTTATAAAACCATATAAAGCTTTCTTTCTAATCTTAATCAACAGCAACTGATTTCTATAATTAACAAGATTTTTTCAATCGCAAAAATGCTTTTAGTTATAATGAACATCCAGTTTGAATTTGAATAAAAATCAAATTGAGTATTCAAAGTTGTTCATCCTGTCATATATAGAATGGTTAAAGCAAAATTAACAACACAAATTGCTTGACAAACATGTCAAAATTTCACAACTATTTTGTGTTTTTAATTGGGGTGTTTGAAATTTCTCCTCTGTTTTAAACAAATAGAGAGCAAACTAGCCGCAGCACTTTCGCCATCTGTATAAATTGAAAACAAAACACAAATGAAAAATTAACGTTTGTTTGAAGTATGTTTGTGTTGTTAATTGGCGAACACAAAACACAAATGTTCTGACAACGACAAGCCAGATTTATTTTTATGGTGTTCTGAATCTATTGCTTTTTGCTTGCGATCTTCCATAGTTTCTTGAAAATATTTTTTTCCCTTGAGCACACTTTTGCGATTTAAAGTCGCCAAACTTTTTGCGGTTGCGATTTACACAATTTTCAGATTTCAAGTCAGAGCTGCAAATGTTAAACGTCTTGTGATTGTCAGAACATGCCCGATAGGAAGGCAGACAGACGAAGTTTGTTGGTAGGCGGCGACTCTGTATTCGTGACTCACTTTATTTCTTTCCTCTTTCGCCTACAAACTACGTCTGTCAGCCTTAATATTTCTGCAATCTAAAAAGGGTCTATAAAACAACTAAGTCTCGGTTCACACACGTCAAGTTTGACTCGT
Source organism: Pollenia labialis (assembly GCA_949318255.1). Taxonomy (NCBI): domain Eukaryota; kingdom Metazoa; phylum Arthropoda; class Insecta; order Diptera; family Polleniidae; genus Pollenia; species Pollenia labialis. The sequence continues at coordinate 25,632,699 of OX439141.1, read as the reverse complement.
CAAGTCTTGAGTTTTTAGGAGAGAGGGGAAAAGAAATGAGGCAAACTTTACGTGTGTAAACCGGCACAAACGTCAAGTTAAGTTTTTATTAACTACCAGTTACAACTGTTAAAAGCATATCGTTAACTGGATGTTAAACTAATAGTAAGTTTTAACTGAACTTGGTAAAATTGGCCGTTATACTCATAATCATATAATTTGAAAACCAATTATCACATATTTAATTTTTAAAAGCCCAAAGAAACAAAAACAATTGACCGGTATACAATGTATTTAAATTACAGTTTATTGAAACTATAATTAATAAACATGCAATAAAACAAAAACAAATAAAACACGCTTAATTGTTGATTAGTTTTAGAAACACATGCATATGCAATTGAATTAACGAAACGAAAAAAAAAATATTAATAATGCAAATATTTAATCATAATCATAAAAAAACAATGTTAAATTATTAATAGAATTAAATGATAATCATAAATCGGAAAATAATCGGAAAATGATTAAAAATAATTATTTCAGTTCATTTTAATTTGATTACTTTTTAAATAATTGAAAAAAATTGATCTAAGAGATAAAATGAGTTAAGAATTTAAATATCAAAGTTTTCGTTTGTCCCTCTCCAGACTTGCAATTTTTGTTGACACAAGTCTTGAGTTATGTGTATGAGAGTTAAGTCATCGTTCAGGCTTGAAAATTTTGTTGCTGCAATTTTTAAAAATTCTGATTTGAAATTGCATGTTGTATTTTTATCTAGCCTTTCCTCTTCTCCTTTTTATACTTTATGTATAAATACAAATACAGCCAACTTCAAGTTAAAAAGGGTTAGAATAACAAAACAAAACAGAATTGCAGAGCACATGAAACGATTACCCCTCCCCAATATTCTCAACTCAAGAATTGCTGCAACAAAAATTGCAAGTCTGGACGATGACTAAGAATATTGCGGAGATGTGAACACAGTTTCATTGTCCTGCAATTCTGTTTTGTTTTGTAGTTTGCACTTTTCAATTTAATGTTGATTTTCGGTTTATTCGTCTTTATATTATCTATTTTTCGGTTTCAACATTAATGTTATGATTTCGATGAAACTTGTATTTCATTACGTACAAAATACAATGTCCTCTTAATTATTGCCTCTAGATTGGATGCAGCAGTTGATACTTTTAAGGTAATTTTCAACCACTTTTCGGACGGTATCATGGCGATAAATTGACGAATGTTGGTTTTCAAATGCTCCAACCTTAGGGGATTATCAAGGTAGACGCGGTCCTTGACGTAGCCCCATAAAAAAGTCTAACGGCATCAAATCGCACCGTCTTGTTGGAACCACATATCGTCCAGTTCATAATCTTTAATTACAGGTCGTAAGATATGCCCAATGCTGAGAACGCTGTGTAATCGACAAATTCTGATTTTCCCCCACAATTTCACAAACAGAAGCGAACTTTTCGGCAGTGCGCACATTGCGATGATGCACAGATCTTACCACATCTGTAACGCTTGCTGTCTCTTCAAATTTCTTTATAATCTTGACAGTTTCTTGCACAGTAGGTTGATTTTGACGACCATAAACACACCGTAATGCTCGAAAAGTAGTCACTTTTGAATAACCACTTTTGCAGTTTGTTTTAACTATTCATACCTACAATTTCTTCGGTTGTTCAAAAATCCATAGTCGTAAATGGAAAGCCTTTCACTAAATAAATGATATTCCGGATGGCAGATATTGAATACCTGACGGGCGGGCTAGAAAATATGAAAAAGAGTTGCAAAACTAGAAATTCAAAACAGAATTTTTTAAAATTTCAAGCCTGGCCGATGACTTGAAAATTTCGTTACACAAAAACAACAAAATTTTTAAGAACAATTAAAAAGTGTTGACCATGTAATATTAAATTAGGCTGAAGTGGACTTTACGAAAAAAAATAAAAAAAAATATGCTACCCGATTCAGAATAAAAAAAGAAAAAAACCATAATTAAAGTTTAAGGGGGATGAGGCCCGTGGGTCCCCTGGACCCAAAAAACTGCCCCGCCCACTTAGTGATATGTGTGGGTACTCAAATTAAAGGTAATTTGCTCACGATTGCAAACATGTATTTTGTTTTTGTGTTCGCATATAATTTTCCTCTCTAGGTTAATTAAAGTATCTTTTAGGTGCAGAAAAGCTTAAGTTAGCGAAGCCGGCCTTTGTCAACCATAGAGCAGAAAATCCTTGCACCCGGCCGAAGGCCGGCTATGCAGAGAAGCTTTAGTTAGCGAAGCCGGTTTTTGTTATTCCATAGAGGAGAGAATCCCTGCGCCCGGCTGAAGCCCGGCTACGCAGAAAAGAATTCTTTAGCACATCGGAAATAGGCTATTAGTTACAAAAAAAAATGAATTTTTTTTTTTTAAAAAATCGAACATAAAACATTAAAAAATACAAAATAAAATAAAATATTTACAATCGTGCGCAAACTACCTTTAATTTGAGTACCTACACATAGATGTGAGTGGATGGGGGCACTTTTTTTTACCCAGAGGGCCTCAAAAGTCCCGCCCGCCCTAAATTTTATTATTTTTGTTTTTCTTGTACAATTACTTTTAATTTGAGTACCCACACATTCCACTAAGTGGGCGGGGCTGTTTTTTGGATCCAGGGTGGCCTACGGGCCTCAGCCCCCTTAAATTTTAATTTTGGTTTTTTTCTTTTTTTATTCTGAATCGGGTAGCATATTTGTTTATTTTTTTTTCGTACGCTCCGTAAAGTGCACTTTTGCCTTAAATTATATCAGACCTAATAACAATAAAAAAAAATAACATCTTATCTTACATTAGTAAAATTTGAGAGAAATTTTCTGCCTATAACAAAATCTGTGAAGATCTTCAGAGATTTCATTGTAGTCTCATACGGCTGTTCTGGGGAATTCATTTCTTAAGTGGCGGAAGTACTTCCTATAGTACACGGAATGTAAAAAGCCACATGCGCAAGTTGTTCTGACGTAATTTTGACGACACTACAAATTCGCGTTGTGTGATGACGACAAAATGACGTCAGAACCACATTCGCCTGTAGCTTTTTACATTCCGTGTACTGTAGGCTTAAGTCTGCATTTATCAGTATCTGTTTCCACACTAGGCGCATTTTTTTTTTTTGCAGAACACTAAAAATACTGAAGTAATCCAATTTTAAGTGAATTCTGATTTTTGAATTTTGATTCAAATATTTAAGTTTTAATTGTAAATATTCAATCTTTTTGTCTTCCTTTTTAAAACAAATTCTTTTTAAACCTTAATATTTCAATTAAAAATTTATTAAACTTAATTAAATGGTTGTAAAGGGTTAAAACTAATTTGTTTCTTTTTTTTAATGAAATAAATAATTTACAAATTTGTTAAATTAAAATTAAGTTTTCTTTAAAAATAGTTTGTTCTTTAAAGATATTGTGAAGTTTTTCTTAAATAATTTAATTTGTAAAATAACATTTAAATGAGCTTAATTATTTAAGTCTTTAAAATTAAAAACAAAAAAAAAACAAATAAATTAATTAAAGCAAACTACAATCGTCAATGTAATCAATCCTATATTGTTTAATTAGTTTAACAATATTTAATAAATCTAACAAAAATTATCAATTTAAGTGTAAGAATGTATATAAAACTAATTAAATTAAGTTTACAAGATACACACACACACAATGTACATGTGCAATTGTTTAAATTTAAGTTTAATTAAACAACAGAATAAATAAAAATTTAAAAAATATATACAATCTTGAATTCTATTATTTTTAAAACCAATGAAAACTTCTTCAAAATTATTGTCTCTATCTGCGAATAGATTTGTTGCAGAAATTCTTGAGTTTATTGGTGAGAAGATTGGGGAGGGGTACACAGTTTCTTGTGTTGTGCAATATTGTTTCATTTGGTTGTCTGGCAATTTTTTGAAATTCGACTCTTTTAGGCAGAAAATAAGTAAAACCTGAACTTTGGTACATTTTTTGTCACCCCATCTATCTTTTGAACCAATAAACCTAGAAATAAAGTCTATACCACATTCGAAACTTGTAAAAAAAATACGAATATAAATTTGTTATTTATTCGAAATTCAAACGTAACTATTTTTGGTCCTTTTTTTTACAAAACATTTTTCTCCATTCGTTGACATATTCGTACTAAATTATGGGCCCCACTATAATACTACAATGGGGGGGGGGGGGGGGAAGTACCAAAATGGGAAATACGAGAAATTTGAAATCTTTCTTCAGCTTTTTGGTTCCACAACTGGTATATTTTTAATTATCGTTAAAACATAACATGCAACATGTAGTAGATACGAATCTATTAGGGGACTTTTTGGTACTTTTTTTTATTAACTTTAACTTTTTATATATTCGTCAGTATTGGACCTAGAAACATAAAATTAAACATGCAATGGCCTAAGTGTTTAAGAATCTATAAGAGGAATGTTAAAACCTAGAAAAATAAACTTTAGTATACAAATATGTCATCGAAGAAAAATGAGACGCTAACGAAGTAGCAGGTTAAATGCTAGTAAAATATAAATGGACATAAAAAAACAATAATTGCAAAAGTATTTCATTATAGCGGAGTTCAGTATTTAACTTGCAAAAGTGGAAATGCAAAATAGAGTAGCTCCTTTGTTAAATCCAACAACAACAAGATTTTAGATTTTATTAAATTACAACGATATTTTTCATTTGCTCTTTTGCAAGCCTCATTTTGAACTCCGCTAATATAAACAGTAATGGATTTCAAACGTTTTTTATATCATACAGGTTACATAAACACAGGGCTGCCAGACTTGGTGATTTATCCCCAAAGTTGGGTATTTCATGCGAGCAAAAAGGACAAAGAAAGTAATTTGAGGATTGGGGATTTAAAAAAAATTCTGGATTTTTTTTGGGATTTTACACATTTTAATATATTCTTTTATTATTTACGCTTATTTTTGCCTTGTTTCGTATATAAAAAATAAGTTAATATGAAAGATAATATGTGACCTTCGCCGATAAAAGGGACCTAGTGTGTGAAAATGATGTTTTGAGAAAACGCATTTCATCTTTTTCTACACCCTTTTAGGTACCAGAATCCACTCTTAAGTCCAACCCCGTTTTTTGGCACACTAGGCTCCTTTTCTCGGAGAAGGTCACATATAATAAAGTTTCGGAAAAAGAATGCTGGGCTATTGGTTAGTTCCTATGATGCATCGAAGTATTAAATAAATGACGGATATATTTATTTTCAATGTGGATTTAAATCATGTGGATTTAACGCATATTGTTTTGCTTGTAATTCCTTAATGAAATCGCATAAAAAGTATTAAAAAAAAACCTGACAAAACCAGTCGCTACAAACTAAATAATTTTTTTTTATTTGAGTATTTTTGGGTATTTCTTACACCCAATTTTCATGATCATTTTTCCCCTATTTTCAAATAATGTCTTTTTTAGTTTGATGCCGAGCGGGGTAGAGAAGTCACAACTTTGCACTTAATTTTATTTTTGAAATTAAGCTTCGTTCACAATCACAGTTACATTTTCACTTGGTGTTCATAATAGAGCCCCCACACACATTTTGCATTAAGAAACCGTTTGCAAATTTTACCCACAACAATATTATGCATTAATTATTATTTTTTAAAACATTATGTTAAAATTTTCATTCAAAACTAAATAAAATTAGTTTAAACGTCGGAAACAATTTCATACAAATTGTTGCTGAAGTTCGAGTTGACTCAACTTTAGTTACATTTGTAAAAAAAAATTTTAGTTACATTTTTGTTCTAAAAATTAAAGGAAAATATATGAAATACTTTGGGAATAAAAAAGATAGAAGAAAAAACGAAATTGTTTCTCTGATTGTGAACCAAGGCCCATCTATCAGGTCTGCTTACTTGTACAAAAACAAAATACGATTCTTTTCAGTTGTCAAAAATTTACTACCGCATTTACAAAGCAAAAGGAAAAAACGTGTATGTGTGGCATACCATAAACGTATACATGCACATGTAAGCAAAATGTAAACAACTTTTGACAACTAAAAAGAACATAAACAATGGGCACGTTCATAAGACGTAGCTGTTGAGCTCAACTGCTACAAAACTGTTGACAACTGTTGAGCCGAACACTTTCGTCTTAGAAACGGCATTATATGTATAATAAAAAATTAACAGCTGATAAATATAAACAATTGAAAAAAAATAAAAGTGATAATAAAATTTATTAGTTTAGCTAAAAAGTATGGATAATACAGAATTTATATCTGATTTTCAGCTGTTGAGGTTGACCACAACATGTTGACTTTAGGTAGCTAAAAAATTTTATGATGGATTAAATGGCTTCAAATACCCAACTGTTGTGTTGAGCGGAAGTGCTCAACTATGCGTTTCTAAGACAAACACTAAACGGTTACACAACTGTTACGACTTATGAACGTGCCCAATGATCATCAGGCTTCTTGCACAGACCTTTTCAATGGGCCTTGTTGTGAACAAAGTTTTATGTTTTTTTTTTCAAAGTGACAATTGCTTATTAAAATATAGAAAATAAAAAAATTCAATAAATACCTACATTTATAATGAAAACAGAAAAAAATCAACAAAAAATTAAACATTGTGAAAATTAACCATGTTTTTAGAAGTTTCTTTAAAAAAGAACTATAAAAAAGACATGCCTGTTAAATCACCATGAAAATTAGGTTATATTAAAATTTTTCTTACCATTTTTAAAAAACTTTTTAAGGATTTGTTTTTTAATTTAAGGATTTTTGGTAATTTTTTTTTTAATTTTTTCGGGAAAAGGAAAAAAGTTCCTGGCAGCCCTGTGTAAACAACTCTTGACAACCTGAATTTATTTAACAGATTGTCAGCTCATTATTGGTTTGACCTATCGACCATTTAAAAAAAAGAAATAAAGTATGGTATGGTATGATGCCAAAATAACTGCGTTTTTCTTTTTTTTTTTCTTTTAAATATTTTATTTTAGCAACTGATTGTATCTTTCAAGATACCCAGTAATTAAGATTCCTAAACAGATACACCAAACAATAGATTGTTTTTAGATATTTTGCTAAAATAATTTTTGTCCAATCTAGTGTCTTTAGGTGGTGGAGTATGAGAATTTGGTTTAAAGAGTTTTGGTGGATTTCTGCCTCAATACATGGTCATCCACGAACAAAAGCTTGTGTCGAGTTTAGTGTGAATAGTGTGTCAGCAATTTCTAATTTAAAATCGATTAATCGATCTTTATTTATTCTTTTTGTATAATATCCAAACGTTGACCACAGTCATATCCAAATAGACGATAGAAAACTATTGGTCCATTTTCGGATTTTTATTGTTATCTTGTGCCGGCTCATAGAGCAGTCCACTAAATCGACACCACCCATGCGTTTATTACAGTCCTTTATAATTTGAGGACATGGAATCATTTTAACAGTTTTTACTTTTTTATCAAATCTTTTAATCGTAAGGGATTGTGTCGATTTATTTCCAACAATCTGGTTGTGTCTCCACGGGAATGAATTTACGCCAATTCCATGTATAGTGCATATAAATTCATGACTAGTACCGCGCTCAAACTTTTGCATGGTTATTTCATCAAGGAGCTTGCAATTCTTTATTCTGGTATTTCTGGAAGAGATGATTAGTAAAGCCTTTAAACGATTCTGTAAATCCTATTTTTTTTAAAAATCGTAAAAAAATAATTGAAACTTTGCCCATGTGTAATATTGAAGGTGTAGATCTCAAGGTGCCGTTAAGTACTTTTGCCACAGAAATAAAAACAATACTTACAGTAGTTCTAGTTAATCAATTACTTTTCATATAAAAGTGATGCAATTTAAAAAAGAAACAAGAATGAATGTATTAAGTATATTTTATTATAAAATTCAATTCAAAAAACAAGCAATTCAATAACCAAAATACTAAAATTTATATTTCCCGACGATGACCAGGACCAATTGGTCCACAAAGTTTCTCAAAAGTCGCCATTGTATCCATTGTCTCTTCCTCTGGAAGATCCACTGTCACAATTTGTTTACCCAAGCCCTGGAAATGAGGTGTTAGCGTAATTATCACAAATGCCAGCATATAAGAAACTGAAGTAATGCCACACCAGGCACTCTGCTTTTGTATAAAACACACATTCCAAAAATATACGAACACAATTATAATTCCGATATGCGCATGAACACCGGCGTAAAAATCTTTGTCTTCCGGTCGACCACTGTAACGTAGAAAAAACAAAAGACACGCAAGTCCAATTTGGCATGCCACCGGCAGCCAAAGGAACACGGTTAATGTGTCTACCAAATCCTGAGGATGATTGTAAATGATTACGAAAAGCATGAAAAATGGTATAAAGGCGTGTAAAATGATAATAAACCAAAATACGCCTATTACACGTAATACAAGAGTTCCATTGGCCAGCAAATAAAATAAATATTTGTTCAGTTTTTGAAATCCAAGCGAGTAATGAAAATCGAACCACATTAAGACAAGAGATATCAGATATACAATCCAGAGTAAAATATAGATCTCAAGTTTTCTCATTATTTCTTTGGAATATAATTTTATTTGATTTCTTTTTTTTTTTTAATTATTTTGAAAATGACTTTTTGGATTAATTGAAAATTTTCTTTTACTTTTAATTCAAAAATAACTCAATAAATTCAAAAACAGAGTTGTATTCGTTTGACCATGTAAAGTGGGACTTTTGCAGACAGATATAAAATTTGAGATCAGGAATGGAATTTTACGATGCGTGTTAACTTTCTTTTTTAAGGCAAACAGGCCGATTTTGAAAACAAAATTTTACAGGAGAAGGTTTTTTTTATAAAAAAAAAAGAAAACATTCTAGAAATGGCGCTTGAGCCAAAATTGTTTTTGCTATAAAATCGTAACGATTGCTTGGGTGACCATAACATTTTAGGAGATGATGCAAGTTTCGCCAATAAATTCATTTATTAAAAAAAAAACGAAAATTAAAATGATGTCGCTTGAGCTATTTCTGCGGTTATGGCTCGATATGCAATCGTTTTTTACCACACAATTAAGACGTATTTGGCTGGTGGAGAACCATAAAACACTCAAAAGGACTTGATAGAGAACCATATACAGCTCAAACTTTGTACTGGTCTAGAATTAAAATACTCTAAAGGTTTCGGTAGTCCGTTGACATGTAGATGAGACTCTAAATTTGTGTGCTACTCTGGCATTTAAACTTAAAATAGTAAGCCAAAATTTTAGTTTAGGGCAAAATTAAAAAACTTTTTTTTAATTTCTTATAATTTGTTGTGATCTCTGAAAATTGTTTTTATTCAAGGTTAACATCTACCAAATATGTTTCTTTTGTCAAAATTAAAACTTTATTTACAAATAAACTTTGTAAACAATGATAATCATTTTAAAACAGTTGCACTGTTAAATTTCTTATTGAAAAATAATAAACATCTTACAGAAAATCCACTATATATTTACGTATGTATAGGACTACTAGTGTTTTATTTGCATCTGTTTATGACAAAATATGTCCAAAAGATTAATTTGGCCACCCAACATTTAAAAGAATAAACAACAGTAAACTCAAGCACTAAGTACGACCACCAACCTACCAACCATACAAGTAATGAATGACTTAACGAATGAATTGTATGGCTAAATGTTTATTTATTCAATCGACTCATTTGATTGTTTAAATTTTTATAATCAGATTTGCATGTATCGTGTAACAGCCACTTAAAAATATTGTGATGTTGCTCTTGTTGACATTCTGTTTGTAGCCACTGCAGTTTAAATTGTAATTTAAAGTTGCCAGATCTTTTTTTTTTTATTTTAAATTCAAAACCAATTGTATTCGCACATGTTTGATGTATTGAACATTTAGCAGAAGGAATAGTTGTATAAACTAAGAAGATCCTGTCAAATTTATCTATTTATAAAAACAATTTTTTTTTGAATTTATTGAATCTTCATATCGTCGGCTTAATGTTCAAACCTGCTAACTCCCTTTCAGTAAATTTTACAGGAGAGACAAAAAACTATTTACTATTTCATATGTGCTGCTTGAGAGAAAAACAAAAAATATTGTAAGTTAAACATACTTCAAGACTCAAATTGAAGAAAAACTACATGCTGGTCGACGAGGAGTATCTTTCTCTACCATACGGTATCAAAATCTCAATTTACTTAAAAAGTGGATTTAGCAGGGTTTCATATTAAGCCGACGATATATTAAAGATGAACTAACAATAATTAATCTAATCTTATTCTAATACTTAATTTAATGTTCTGCCAGTGTAGGGCAGAGGCTTAGCGCTCTTCCAATCAGTCCTTCAGTATCTCTTCTCCTTAAGGGAGTGTGGCCACCGTTATTACAAATATTTTAAGCTAGTGGATTACATCCAAATCCCTTAAGACTTTTTAAATATTTTAACGAATTTTAACATGCCAGGGAGCGGCTGTGATCATTGGCAACAGTTTATTTTGGCGCCTATGGATTTTTCTCAATATTCGGAACCTAAGCATTGCCCCATAACTGATGCCATAGCACCTGATTGGCTTTAAGATAAAATTGCAAAGTGGAAGTTTGCAATCGAGACTAATGGCGTTTTCTTTTCTTATTAAAATTCTGCATTTATTCTGCCTTTTACATTTTTTTATGTTCTTTTCGGAAAAACATGTGTTATTTTAAAAGTGTAAAGCGTTCTTTTCTGATGATGTTCCCTTTAAAATTAAAAAAATGCTACATGTTCAACACTCATTTTAATTAAAGGGGCATGACTGCAGCACTAGATCATGGCGAATTCAGTACAAGGTGGTGGCAAGTTTCGAGCCGTAAGCACTAACAATGCAATACAAACAAATCTGTTGTTTCTGTTAGCTTTGGAATGTTTTAGTCTTGCCACAACCTGTAATTGAATTTGCCTTGCGCTAATTATACTTTATTGTTTAATGCCGAAATTTGTGTTTTTTTGTAAACGTAAAATATAAAACACTTCTTAAAAATTAAGGGGGGCATTAAAAAATGTGGCCAAGTCACATGTAACACTTATGCAACACTTTTTTTTAGAAAAGAAAGCGCCAAAACGACCGAATATTTTCCAAACTTTTAGTTGCTTTTGAGTTAATTTTTTTTGCATCTCTATGGCATTCTTATAACAAACTCCGATCGCCATGTATACCGAAATATTTTACATGGCAATGTTGAGGTATTATTTGGTTATTGATTTTAATAGAGGGGCATGATTCATGAATTTTATATATTTTAAATAGAAAAATGTTGCTTGCAAGTTATTGTTAAGTCATATTAAATAAACATGACCATACTAGTTCCTTTTTTATTTAAAGTTTTTCGTGTTGCGGGAAATTAGGAATATTATCAATGTAGGGCATCTTTTGTCCCAATTTGACCGGCCATACTTGTTTAATTGTTATTTTATTGGATTCATAATGTATACAATGTTCTTACTTCAAATTGGTCACTATCAATGGAGCTTGTCTTAATGTCTCATAATATTTCAATTTGTTTATTTACTTGAGGGATTTTTTTTTTAATATATTTTTGTTTATAAAATTCGTATTGAAGTTAAGTTGGTTTTATCCAGAATTTCGTTCTAAATTATAAAGAAATAAAAAAGTAAAAAAAAGATTAAGATTTACATTTTTGTTTTCTAAATATTTGTTTAGAACTTTTAGAAGATTTAAATAATACAATAAGATTAATGGATATGACAATATAATTTTAGATCAGGGGTATACAAAATAAATAAAACGTTTTCTGAAAGAAGAGTTAAAAAAAATTGTACAACTTTAATAAGTTTTTTTTTTTAAGGTTATTTAAGAAAATAAAAAACTTTGATTATTGTATTTTAATAATTCTTAAATCGACTTTAATTTAAACAAGTAAGAGCCGTATATTCTGCTGTGCTGAATCTTAAATACCCTCCACCGAGAGTTCGAATATTTGAGGAGTGTGATTTATATGGCATCGTAAATTAAAAGTCAATCTTTACTGCCCGTCTATACCAGATATAATTATTGCGACATATATTGCAGTAAATGTCAAAATTATGTTATCTTTAATGTAGACAGCAGTTTTTTGTACATATTTATTGCCATCAATTTATGTTGCAATAATTGTTAGTCCATTTTTGTTAACAATTTCTCTTTCTTTCTCTTCTTTTTATTTTTATTATGTGGGTTTTATTTAACAAGAAAGTTAACTGTTTGTGACACAACGATGACGTTCTTGTTTAGGTATGGCTGTTAGTGTAGACGTAGGGTTTTAAAACTTTACCTCACAGTAGGGTTGACAGAAGGGCTTGATTTGGCTTTATTGTGAAGTTTTTTAATCCGTGTCGAAAATGAAGAAAAATGTTTGCTTTAAATTGTCAAACAAAAAAAAAATAACTTTATTGATCGTGTAATCGATTTTTGGCTTGCAATTAAATAAAAACAGAAAAAGAATTTTCGAAAAGAGCCATGGGACTTTGTATATCAAGAAATATTAGATCTTGAATTGTTAAAAAAAAGAATGAATAGCACTATCAGATGCTTATTTGTTTCATTCATAACATAATGCATATAATTTCGTGCATCAATAGTTACTTTAGAAAACAAACATTAAAAAACAATCATAATTAGGGGATTCACAAGGTGTCATAACGTCATATGTCTTAAAATAATAACATGAAAAAATAAGACTGTTGTGAACAACCCCTTATAATTCAGTGTGCTATTTTAAATTTAAATCAGCTGACTTAAAACAAATATAAAAAATAAATATTTACCAAAAATCAAAATATTTTTTAATTCTTATCCATGAATTAGTAAATTAAATTAGATCTTACCTGTCTATTTTTCATTTTCAGACGCAAATCACAAATAAATTTTATTTTGTTTGTTTACCAAACAGCAGAGTCCTAAGGCGATCTAATTTGACGCCACAAGCGATTTGTTGCAAAAATTGCTAGCCGCAGGTTAAATTCGGATGTTAGTCGGATAAAATTATACCATCAACGGCGACGGCTTACAAAAACTAATACTGCTTGGCTCGGCTCAGTTCAGCTCAGCCGCTCAGCGCATGTTTCTTCTGATTAGTTACGACAGCACATTAAACATACAAAGTAACAACAATAATTTTAAACCATTGTAAAATGTTATCTATTATGACAATATAACATTATAGCACACCTTGTGAATACCTCAAATATTTCAACTAAATCAGCGGATTTGTGATTGTTTCTAAAGGCTGGTTGCTCTAAGTTTGGAGTCGCCAAAGAGGTTTTCCTGGATTTTAACTCCAAACTGCGTAGGATAACTAGAAACGATTTGGCGCGAATATTGTTATTTTTCTTAGAGTTGTCAACAGACAGACGGACGGAAATCAGTGTGAATCAGCACTTCAAAAGCACACAACTTATAGCTGGAGGGGTTCACCAAGTGTTCAATGCGTTGACAAGTTACAAAACAAAACGCTTAGAATGCATATATGTAATAGAAGTTCGTATCGAACTTATGAAGTAGGCTTACTCTTGTATCGAGAACGGGGAGTGAACCGCCAGCTTAAGGGCCAAATAAACTACAGAAGCAGTTTAACATCAACCAGATGTTTGTATTACCAATTTTTATTATTTAACCTTTAAAAGAGCATCTAAAACTAAGTTTGTATTAATGTGATTGAATTCAAACTTACAACAGGTAAAACTTGAACCCCAGGTTAATTAATTTCAAAGTTTTTCAAACTTTATTCAATTCAAAATTTATATTTATACTCCCTTTGGCGAATATTTTCAAGAACATGTCTGAATACAAATTATTCGTAGAACATTGACAATTTAACTTCTAATACAATTTTTCTTTGTCACAAAAGGAGAAAAAATAAAATAAAGAAAACAGAGAAATTGTTCAAAGTATTTTCTAATAAAATAATGATAATATAAAAAACTAGGCAACAATTTGACCAGTGATAAGTAGATTAGAACAAAACCATTAAATAGGTTTATAGATTTTGGACTTTGGGGTATTTAGACAATAAAGGGGTATTTAAAATGGGGATGTTATTTTGTTAGTAAAGCTGAACACACACTAGTGATTTGCGCGTGTGATTTGTTAGCGTACCATTTCTCCACACACGACGAACAAATCACAATAACGTTAAACGTCAAAAAGACGGCATGAATTGTGAAGCGGATGATGCAATTGCACTTTTAATAATTGATTTTTGCACTCATCAAAAAAAGAAATTAGAAAAAGAAGAAAATCTAAGAAGAATACAAAATAAATTTTGTATGCAATACATGGAGGGTTCAGAGCTGAAGCGAACCAAGTCATAAAATATGATACGAAATTCTCCGCAAAGCTTAACTCTATCCAGTTCTGTAACGGACTGAATCAAAAATAAGTTAATTCCAATGGTAACAGTAATAAACCCAAGTCAATGGCTGCAGAAATAAAAGGCCGTTCACTTAATCAAACTGACGAATTTTTCGAATTTTCTTTCCTGACTCTTTTCGCTTCAGCTCTGAACCCTCCATATATAATTCGAGTTTTCGTTGTACATAAAAATAAACAATTTTTAAAATGTTCGCGCACAAGCCCACTAATAAATCGAACAAATCACAAGAAATTTAATATTTTCAATGACTTGTGATTTGTGCGCCCACAGCCTAATTAGCCAGGAACAAGACGTCGAGCACGCACAAATCACTAGTGTGTGGTCAGCTTTAAAATAAAAAATTAATGAAACAAAGAAATTGTTCGTAAAATAAATTTTATTCGGTCAAAACGGGGTTAAAAAATTGAGGCTTCAGTAACGCAAAAATAAAAATGTAATATTCAATATTTTGATAAAATTTTCGATATTTTGCTTAAAAATATTTAAAACTTCGCACGAGATCCAAGAGCGTCTAATGTATACCGAAAAAAGTGTCCGTTTGGGATAGATTTTTGGTAAGCGTTATCATCGGGCCATATTTCTTTGGTCATGACGTTGGCCAGAGCATTGCCGCCAATGGATATGGACTCAAACAGGACGGCGCTAAGTACCACTTAATTCATGCCGCATTGGACATTTTGCACGAGCGATTTAAAAGCATGGTCATCTCATTTGGATCTGATGTGTACTGTCTACTAAAATAGTGCGATTTGACTCCGTCAGTCTTATTCTTGCTATGCAAATTAGCTAAAAACAACAGTATGCCTCAAAGCCAACATAACCAATTGCAGCGGTAAAATCTAGCCTGTACTAATGATCCGTCCCAAAGATGTGAAACAAAATATTCCATCGTTTCTATAAAAAAAAAGGAAAAAAATATTCCTGTAAATCTATCAAATTCGATAACGTCGTTACGTTAGAAATTTTATAATATACAACTCGAAGCCGATGTGAAACTACGGACGTTGAGAACGCTTATCACAAATATCGTTGAAGGCCGGCGACCCCAGAATTTATTTATTTAAATGTTAAGAAAGGAAGTTAATTCCATTCTTTGCTGAAACACCCTGTTTTATTAACCCAACAAAAACTCCAAACAAATCTTTATACCCCATGGACTTTTACAAACAAAACAAATCTTCTAAAAAAAAATATAGAAAAGGGGGTTCGGGATGCAAAAGAAAAATAAAAAACTAAAATAATCATATCTTAAGTTTGAATCTTACGAATGTGTGTTTTTTATTGATGGACAACAATGAATAACTAAAGGAATGAATGTCCATCAGTGCCACAAATACATCCGTAAGTTATTTTTTTAGGAATCTAGCTTTTACACTCCCGTGCACAACCATTCAAATCATCCCAAAGGCAATTGCTTTCGTACATTTACTTCCTCTTCTTATTTTATAGATACGTCCGTTTGTAATGTATCTTATGAGCCATTTATTGATGGCTTGATACGTTTCTTCTTTATTTTATTATACCTGCAACAAAAAAAAAAAAAAAATAAAATAAAGAAAAGAGGAAAGAGGGAAAGAAGAAAAAAATTATTGGCGCTTAACATAATTTCCGTAATGACCAATACACATAATAAAAAATGTCTCTTACATGAAAATTTGTGAATGTGCAAGTGTGTGTAAATACAAAAAGTTAAACTGGTGTGCATATATTTTTTTTATGTATGTAATTGTTGAATTTGGTCATCTGAAATTTATTTGAATCCGTTTAGTTGCGACTGCATGTTAAACGTACTAAAAATAAACTTTTGTTCATCCCTGTTTTATGTCTTCGGTTGGGTCATCTTGTTCCATTCTTTCCATATTTTAACGATTGTCATAATAAATTAAATCACGAGCAGTTTCGATTTCTTTCTTATTTTTTCTATGTGCCGATAATTTTTCTTTTTCTTTGTGTTTTGTCAATAATTTAATGGCTGGAATATGTAATAAAATGATTTCCTTTTATGCTTAAAGTTTGTATCTAGTGTAACCATTGTTGGCTGGAAAATGTTTTAAAAGTTCGTTAAAATGTTTAATTTTATGACTCATTTTGCTGGAGTTTTCATATTGAAAACTTTAACTATTTGATTGAGTGTAATTTAAAGTTATCAATATTAAATGGTTGACAAACAAATGTAATTCTCGGACTTTTTTCATAGAAGAAACATGACAAACATGTATTTCAATTGCAGAAATTTGCGGAAATATTTTGTAAAAAATAATAATCAGACCATCCTTTTTTTCGATGGCATTGTGTATGGAAAACAACATCAAATCCCAAGATCTCGATGGCAAGTTCACATTACCTCGACATGAGATGAACATACCCTCGAATCACTCGTGCAGAATGTCTAATGTGGCATAATCTGTGTGGCACGTAGCGCCTTCCTGCTTGAACCACATGTCGTTAATTTCCATATCATCCAATTTAGGCCAAAAGAACACAGAAAAACTTCTCCAATATTTTTTTTTACCAATAAAAGCATTAATCAAAAATAAAATCAGTTTGAATTAAAAATTTAATCAAGAGAATTAAACGTTTAATTGATACTATTAATTTGATCAGTGTTGCAAATTTAATTAATTTTTTAATTAATATCATGATTTTTTCGATAAAAATTAGTGCCACGGCATTCCCTTACTACGAATCAGGTTTGTAAGGGAGAGCATCAAAAATAACTTAAAACATTATTCAGAGTGTAAAGCTGATATCTACGCTCACCAGTTTTGATATGCGTTGAATAAAGCGCTTTTTGTGTAAAAAATTTATTGCTTCAAGGTGGGAACTCATGTCTTCCGTAACCGGTATGGTAAGCGAAACTCTTACATTTCTCCCTTCCAAATCTGCTTCGTTTGAAGCTCAATTTTTTTATTGGGAATTGATTCTAAAAGAAAGTGCTCTCCACATCTTTGAATGTTTAATTGAAATGGCAAATTGTTATTAAAACTTTAGAATGGATCTCAATCTAGACAGTACGCAACAGTATATAAAATTGTCGTAATGTTGTAAAACCATTAAGGCCCCATTACTCATACGTAAATGTTGCGAACACGTATACGATGCGGTCGACTACAGTGGTTGGTAGTTGCTAAAAATAATTAAACGTGTGGAATTTTGGTAAAAAGAAAAAATAAAATTTGTTAAAATTTATTGAGTTTAAAAATGTTAGCTTGTTTTTATTTGTGAATTTCGTATAAAAATAAAAAAAAAAACTTAGTGTGCGTCGATGGATTTTTCGCTTCATCAATAAGCGAACCTAAAATTATTTAACAGCTGATCCTTTAAAGGAATACAAATTTAAAATGTCTCAGGTTTACCCATGGTACAACTACACAAGGTAGACTCGTTGGCCCATATGTTTGTCAGCTGTTTACCCCAGTTAAAACCCAATTGTCGAACTTCGCGTATATAAGCCAAAATTTGTACTTGTGAGCGTTAAACTGTTTTTGTTTTATATAAAGACAATTTTGACAAGTCGGCTATTTTTATAGAGCAGCATGTCTACACTCCCAAATGAGTCCACCTTGTGTTAATGTACCTTTGGTTCACCTGTAACGAAATGGCACGCTTACATAAAAGTGCCTTTTTATACACAAGCTTAGTAAGGATAAGAGGAACAGCTTGTCAGCAAAGTATACATACGTTAACATAAGTGTAACAGGGGTTTTATACTTAATAAAAAACTATGTAGGTATGTTTGTATATAGAATAAAGTAATCGTTAAAGCTTTATGGAAAACTTAACAAAATTACAGAATTGCGATGCAGGTCTATTAGATAATACAAACATAAAATTCCTAATATATTACCTAATTTCCATAACTGTTCTGTAAAATGATACTTTTTTGTCTTATCCATGAAGTTTTTATTTTTTGTTATTAAAAAAAAATTGCACAAATATTAACACTCATCTACAATTGCATAGAAATGTTCACAGTTCTCACAGAACATTCGAATTGAAAACGAGGGCCACTTGCAATTCCAGCTAATTATTAAAATAGACCGTTATGGTGTTTTCTTTTCTACACAACAAATATCGCCTTCTAAAAAGGTGCATGTATAAAATATCTTGCCAGCCCTGTAATATTTTATTTGATATTAGAAGAGAACAAAACACAAGATATGAAAAAGTGGAATGCCCTAACAAATATTATTCGTCATCAGCTCTGTTTCTTTACTCTACTTTGGGATCCCTCGGGATCCCAATTTGCACGAAAAGCGTTCCCGTACTTTTAATTTGTGTAAATGAGAGCGGATTTGAGAGAATAAAATTCTTCTTCTTCTTGCACGAAACAGCCCAGAATTTTTCTTCGTGCAAATTGTCAAACAGCTGTAAAACATAAACAAAACAAAAAAAAAGGGAAAAAAGTTCATGATCCAAATTCTGGAAAAAGTGTTCTGGAATAAAACAATGTACTTAAATAAAAAGTTTTGTACTGAAGTATTAGGGAAACATAATGTTAGTTATTGTAAAAGTGTTTGTTTTGTTTTATTTTGAGTAAAAGTTGTTTAATTCTAGAGCCAATATAAAATTTTTCAAAAGTAGCGCAATTTTTGTTGGCGTTTTAAAGACTGTCGAACCACAGAATTTTTATTTCGTGCTTAAAATTTTGTTTTTTCTGTTCCCGTACTTTCGTGTAATGTTGTCTTTTTATGAGAGAAATTTATGCTTGCTCTCATTTGCACGAACTTTACCCAAAAAGTAAAGAAACAAAGCTATCATTAAAGCTAATTTTTTAACGTTTCTTTTTTAATATTTTCTGACACTTTGTTTTTTATCCGATTTAGCGATTACAAATAAATTTTTGCAATTTTTTGCGAATTTTAGCCATGTTCGCGGTGGTCGCGATTCTTACTGTAAGTTTTATGATTCTTTTTAGAGCTTTAATTATTTTTAATAAATATGTATTAGACTTTGCTATCATGCCGCTGTTAGCAATATTTTGCGAATTTCCGCTAATTAACAATTTTTCACGAATTTTTGCCATTCCTAATGGCCAATTTTCAGGGTAGATATTAAAACACATTTATGTTTAAAATAGTTTTAAATACAAAATTCTCTTCTTCACTAAAAACTTAAGTGGAACTTAAGTCACCGACTTTCCATTGTAATATTTTAGCAAGGTGGCCCCAATATCGCAACAATACAACAACAACAGGCAAAGCATTAACAGTCAGCTGTTTTTTCAGACCACCTTGTAAATAATTACACTTTTTTGTATTTTTTTTTTTGTATTTAGTAGTGCTACCATACTTTTATCTTAATTAAATAAGACTTTTCAAATAAAACTCAAAAAACCAATCTGTTTTTAAATACGATTTAAGTTTGTTATGAAAATGACTTAATATAGATTTAAATACAATCCTGAAAATTGGGCATAAGCGACTTTTAATAAATTTTATGGGTTCTTTGAAAAGTTACAAATTTTCGCGAATTTTCGCTATTTTTGCAAACTTGTTTTACCGAATTTTTGCCATTTCACTCTCGATTTATTCGGGGCGAAAATAGCAATATGCCTTATGCCAAAAGTGAGGGTGAATGTTTTAGAATAAAACATGCTTCCCTTTTAGGGAGCAAAACATTTTTAAAAAACAAACATAAAATTACATTTTTTAAAAAAAATATCGCATTTTTTTTGTAGAAAAGAAATCACCATAAATATTTTTTGTTTTAATTTCTGATGTGGATTTGGATAAAAATTGTTTACCTTATTTTTAAATTATTGGCGTTTTTGGAATATTAAACTAATTTTCGCGGGTTAACTTTGTATGGAAGCTTAAATAATTTGTGGACCTTTTATCATCAAAGTAGATACTGAACGAACTTTAGCCAAATTTAAGAAAAATAAGTGCGTTCCGCCTCCGATAATATTCTAAATTTCGCTTAATTCGTTGCTTTAATACATGCAATCAAAGTTATTGTGGTGCAGCGACCACCTGTATCAATAGGATACATTCAGTATTAATAATATTTTTAAGTAGTAAATACTGTATAAACATAATTGAATTATAATTTTTTTTTTTAAATAGATTGGTCCATATTTGGATCAATTGTTATTTTCCTACTGAACCGATTATGCTAGATCTTAATCTAAAACTGCTAAGAAAAACAGAGTCGACTTAGAATTGCTCAAAACATATTTTACTCTTTTAAGGAACACAAAATTGTGAATTCCTATTTTTGCTAAAAATTTTGCGGGGATATGGAAAAATATTTAAATTCCATTTAAGGCGAATTTATACAAGGTGGTCTTATTTTTAAAACGGATACTACACTGTAAACTACTATAACGTTGTGTCAAAATAATACAACACTATAGTTAACAATTCAAGCAAAAATTTCATTTTGTTTTTAATTTTTAATTGTGTGTTTTGATATGTAACAATTTAAAAACGTTTTAAATTTCATAATTCTAAGGGCTAAAAAATCAGAGCAAGTTAAACTCTATTTTTGGTTTAAAATGTGTTTAAACCAACAAATCTATAAATCACCATACATATAAACCATCTTTAAACGCATAAAATTTAAACTACCAATACAGACCATACGAATTTGATAAGATGTATCGTAGTGCTGCCACATGTTATTTTTTTTAACAATATATAATACATGGGACACTGATTTATAGTTGTTGAGTTTAAACTACATGTAAATTCAAGTTTAGTTTAACTAAACCAGCGTTTAAACCATGAGTGATTTATTAGCCATAAGTGATAATTATAGAATTTATGAAAGATTTCCCAGAACAACCAGAACGGTTACTAATTTGTCACATGGTTAGTCATCAGCTGTTGCAAACGTCACCTGGTGTAAATTCGGCTTGGTTAAAATTTTGAATCGAAGTTCGTAATATTGGAGTTGGCTTGGTGTAAGCAAAAACCAGGCCAAAAACAAGATCAAAAATGCAAAATAAAATGTTTAAAGTCTACCACTTGAAGTTAAATGACTAAGTAGATACTGATTACTAAGCTTCCAATACAAAAATGATTATTCAGTTACTTATGATGCCACCCTCGTAGATGGGTGTTTGTATATATTAATAACAGTGTTACCAACTGTTCATGATTTAAATAACAAAACAATATTCTCACTTTTCTTAATTAAAGCTGGTGATAAAAGAAAATTTAATAAAGTAAAATTTTTAAAACCTTCGACAGAATTTATGTCTTTCTTTCTAAAACTCGTTAAAGTAAATGAATTTAGAAAAGTGATTAAGTCGCATCTAACAGCCTGTTTTTAGAAAACGTAAACAAGTGAGTGAGTGAGAAATTATATTAAAAACAAAAACAAATTTTCGTTTTTTATTGTTGTTTTCAATATAATTTCTCACTCACTCACTTGTTTACGTTTTCTAAAAACAGGCAGTTAATCATAAGGGGTAATTTTCTCAACGCAATGTGAAGCGAACAACAAAATAACCCCCATAGTTTCATTTATTAAATATTGCTGAGTTCTAAAAATTTCATTTTCAAAGCAACTCGCTTTTTTAAATGCGTTCTACAATGTTATATATTCCAAATTTCTTCCACCGCTCGGGGGGTGTTGGGATACTTATAAAGACATTTCACTTTTTGGTGTTAAATTCTCCATGTCATAATAAGGTGCAGCCAATACCAGGGATTCGGCAAAATCCAAAATTAAACGATCTCAAGAGACCTTCACGATCTCCTGTGATTGCGGCTGACCAGACAACATATCTGGTATCACTGGAGTCAGTAACCCCCGGTGCACGGCATTAGTCTGACTATTGGCTGAGGCCTCGGTTAGTACGCTTCTTGCAGGAAATGCTTTCTGGAAGATTGTCTTTGAGGAAGTTTCTTCTTTTTATCTATCCAAAGTCGCGAGAAGGGATGCCCTGAAAATCCCACAAAGAGCTGATATTGTATTTGTAGCGGGGGTTGGATAGTTAAACTTCCCGGATTATTCACTCAAATTTGCTACCTGAGTGTGCTGGTTTCGCTCACACTTGGGGGGCGGTTGGTAAACGCATTGCTTGTCACAATTGAGTTGGCCACACACAGCTGTCCCAGAGATCACCAAAAATATTATCGATGTGTACACAATAAGCAAACTGTGTCTCGTTGTACTTGATGACAGATTTTCGACTTTGACTGCAATTATGTTTTGGAAAATTTTTTAAATAATTTTGGTAAATAAAATCATGCAAGCGATTGGCCTAATGGCAACACTGATTAATACATATTTAACATACAATACATTTGAAATTGAGCAACACAATTTTATTCTCCATAATTGTTTTTTATGGTTCATAATTATCCTCTACTAAGAAACTCTATACTTCCTTCTTTCAAAACAGTTTGGCTACAATGTGTATTTCAAGTGCTTTTTTATGATTTGTTTAATTTTTTTTATATGTATATTTTTTTTTTTTTGTTTAGCAGAATATTCCAATGCACAAATTTAACTGAATGAAAATAAGTATGTTTGAAAACCCAGCACCGAACACAAATTAAATCTGGATTCTCATTAAATTTTTTAAGTTATTTTTTTATGGTCTTCTAAGAATTTTTGAAATATAAACAATATGCAGTAAAAAGTAGAAAAGTTTAAATATTTGCCTTTTTATAAAATATTCACATAAGATTCAATCACAATAAAGTTCGGGAAAAAAGAAATAAAATCTAAGTGTGTTGCATAACAGCGAATGCCTGGACTTAAAATTAAGCGAAGTACACCAATACCTCACTATGCGTCGTGGTTAAGTTTCAAAAAAACGCGACGCAAATTAAAACGACGCAAAGTGAATAATGATTTCCTTTAGCAAGCCATGCAAAGGTCGAAGATTCCAGGGTAACGAAAATACTACTTTTTAAAAAGAAAATTTAACAAAGTATGCATTTAAAAACAAAAATAAAAAAAAATGTAGGTATAACCTACACACAAAAAACAAAAAAAATTCAATTAGACCCCTTTCAGACTTGGCAAGTTAGTTGCGCAAGTTACTTTCCGAGTACAACAAAGTCCGTACGAAATTTAATTTTTTTTCTTACCCCGACCTTGCTACAAATCAAGAGTTGCGCAAGTAACTTGCCGAGTGTGAAAGGGTCTTAAAACAAAGTAAAATATTCAATTAATTTATAAAAACAAATAAAAATGTATCACTGTCTGATGAGTCCATAGTCCGCATTATTTCACAAAAAAATTGGTTCAATGTTGCCATCTTTTAGAAAAAAAATTCAAACCCAAAACAACGCTACTTCGAAAATCTAGCGACGCGACGCACACTGAAAATGATTACGAATTCAGCAGCGACGCAACTTCGAAAAAACACAAAACGAAACGACGCAAAGCGAGGTATTAGTGTAGATTTTTCAGTCTTCACCAAGAAAGCCACAACCATATTATGGTTAGCTCCGATCATGAAATAGGTTAACGTAAGATTAATATATTTACCACAAGTAATTGTATTGTTTTTTATCAACATTTTTCTATTTTCTTTTAACCATATCTTAAAAGGAACATGTTATGTTTAATAAACAACCTTATTATTATTAAAGGTGGATTCATCCATGCGTTACACACAATATTTTCGTCTGGAGAATATTTTTTTTAACTGAGAGTACTCTGCAGAACGATTCAGCCATTTCTAAAAACCACTTATTTTGAATTGTTTTCTAAAAGTGTGTTAAAGAAAATGGACGAAAAAAGGAAAGTGATTTTATTATTTTTAAATGGCTCCACGAAAAGCCCCCCAATGAAATAACACCCAAACGAGAAATGAAATATTCCCCAAATTTTTTTCATAATTTTTTGGGCCCTTTTACATTTTTTTTTGGGGAATTATTTCATTCCTCATTTGGGGTTTTCAAATTATGAAATAATATCCAATGAAATAACACCCAACAAATTTTTAAAATTTAGGGCTTGTATCATAGCGTGTATAATTTGGGTGTTATTTCATTTTTTATTCGGGGGTTATTTCATTCTTAAAGGTGTTGGTTTTTGGGGGTTATCCTTGGTGAAACTGACTCTTTTATGAATTTTGGGCATAATTTCATTTTTGTTGCTGGTGGGGTTTATTTCATTGGGGTTATTTTATTTTCATCATTGGGTGTTATTTCATATGAAATAACTCCCAAATATTGGGGGTTGTTTCGTTTTCGCTTTGGGGTTTATTTCATTTATTTTTCGATGTTATTTCATTCACTGTTTTTGGGTGTTATTTCCTATTTTTTGGGATTTATTTCATTGGGGGTTATTTCCTGGGCGTTATTTCATTGGGGGTCTTTTCGTGGAGCCTTTTTAAATCGCCTCTTTGTCAAAAGTCGACCATTAATTTGTATGTTGATATAAAGAAAACATAGTACATAAGTTCAATATAAAAAATATCAGAAAAAATCAATTGAAAATCAAAAAAAGGATCAAAATATCTCCTTTATAAATTGTAGGTGAATCGAGCTTAAGGGTTGTTTTTTAGAGGCATAGAACTTGTTTTAAAAATAGCACGCAAAAATGTAATGGCATGAGCAAAATTTGGGATTTATTAGCTCGCAAATTTCATGGCATTTATCAAAGTTTTTCTTGGGATTCAAAAATTAATTAACAAGGTTTCTTTTAAATGTTCTAAATTCCCATTTAATACTTTTGATAAACTGAAATTTATTGTTGATGGGATAAGCTATTCCTATGCGCATTTCACTGGTTGCTTAGGCCTGATCGTCCGGAAACTTCATCCAAAGATTTTAGAAAAGCTAAAGATGTTATACAAATAAAACTGTTAAGCGAATAAGAATTATAAACCTCAGTTTTACTTGTAACAATATCAAAGCTTAAACAAAAACAACAACAATAAACAGTCTTACAGTCCCGACTACAATTGGTTGAATTTTTGTCAACTCTTAATGTAGTTGTAAGTGGGTAAAGAAAAAATAAAAACAAATTACTTTATTTCATTTTGCCAGTGCATCATAATATTTAATATTTAAAAATAATTTCTGGCCATTGGTCTCCGCGACTTCTCATTATGAACGTCAACTTGTCGGTCCAGGGTTTCAAATCCCGCAAACGGGATGACCAACTCACAGATCCATTTCTTAAAATAATTCGGTTGGCAAACCTTTGACTCAGCATAGTGATGGTTTCAAGCGCTGGATGCCATGTTGCGCCATCTTCTTGGAACGATTTCTCTTTCCTCCACATGATTTGCATTTGAAATTAACTATCCTTTGATCCATACCTATAAATGTCAATCAAAACATAACTAAATATTTTTAATTCTTTTTTTTTTTGCAAACTATAATATTTGAAACATTTTGCCGAACAGATAAATAGTTGCATAAAAAACATCGTTCGGGTACTTAAATATTGTTTTCCCCCGAGTATTCGAATAGAAAAGTACTTTACAACAGATTGACAAAGTGGCTCAGAGCGACTCATAAAAAGTATTTACGAGTGATTAAATTAAAGGAAACAAAGCTAAAGGCACGAAACGAAATGTTTAACACACTTCAATTCAGTCCTCCAAACGCACAGACACATTTTTTTAAATGCGACAAACGGTGGCAATGACATAGAAGAAGACCGACCGAATGAATGAATAAATGGTTCAAAAGATGTCAATAATAATGAAGATGATGAGAGTGATGATAATGCTGGTGAGAAGTGTAATGAAGACAAAAGAAGGTTAGTAAAAAAACAACCCCCTGCCAAAGTCCATTATAGGGAAAGTACTTGTTCGTTTGAGTGCAAAGTATTCAGACTCATCATCATTGCCACCATTGTCATCATTATTACCATCGATACATGTATTTACAATATATACATATGTATACTTCTATGTATGTATGTATGTTGCAGTATGTGGACAGTGGTAATCACAATCAATGTTGTACGTGTAGCGTCTTTATTATCCTACAGTGTTGAAATGTTCAAGTCATTTATATTCTTCCTTATTTGATTTTCTTTTTTAGATTTTGACTTTAAGGATTTTCGTTGTTTTTTTTTATGGAAGGGTACAGAAGTTAGAGTGTTTATAATGCCCCTTAGGAGGGGGAGAACTTTTTTATGTGATTATTTTTTTAGTTGAATTAATGCCTCAAGTGACTTTCTTTACTAACATGTTAGAACATGTATGGTAACGTTTTTATTGTTTCTGTTCTTTGGGTTATTTATGTATGCAGTGTCTTGTGTGTCCAGGTCACTTGTCGTCATCACATTTTGTTACGTTTCATTAAATACGTAACAAATTCGATTGGTAATTTAACCACAGAACAAGAAAAAGACATAAATTCTAAAGAAAATCAAACGGTTCTTGTAAAATCTGGATTTAATAAGTAGAGATTTTGGTTAAAGTAAGCGGGTTTCTATAACCATTAGCCTGAATAACTAAAAAGATTTTGAAAAATTTCCAATCCAAAAATTTCAAACCCCAATCAAAACCCAAAATTAGATGCCAAAGAAAACCCGAAACTATTTTCCAATTTACAAAGATACCCATTTAAAAGTCCTAAAACTTAAAAAACTTTTCAAAAATCCGCAAGTGAAATTTAAATTGTCTAAGAAAGTACAGAAGATCATACTTTACATCAATCTCTTACCAATTTTCAAGAGAGAGAGAGATAAAAATAAAGCAGTAGTCAAAGTACATTAACACAAGGTAGACTCGTTAGCGGACAGGCATAAGACGCAATTGTCAAATTCGTATGTAAAAGCTAAAATTTGTGCATGTGTGCGTTAAATTGTTTGTAGAATGAGTCTACCTTGTGTAAATGTGCTTTGGCAGTAGTCGACTGAAATTTGTGTATTTGCTAACATTTTTTTTTAATATTGACTAAATTAATTATCGGGAAAGGTCCCAAGACGGTCATGTTGTTTTTGGAACATAGTTTGGTAAAGAGTCGGCCATTTTCGTTAATTTGTCCTAGTTAATGTAGACCTATGGTTTCCTCTCATTGATCATTAAAGTCCCAAGTTATTATAAGGACATCATCATTGGGGATATCCTTTATAGTCATCTTGATCGAGATGTAGAACTCCTCCTTTTTCTTAAAATCTGTTTCTTTAGTGGGTGCAAGCAAAGCATTTTATGCAAGAGATGTTAAGTGGTCGCTGCTGGATAAAGATTATTCTGTCCGATTAAGGGTTGCACATTTTTAGAGCTTGTCTTGCTTGCTTACTTCAGTAAATCTTGGAGCACCAAGAGGTTTACCGGAGAACATTAAATAAGTGCCGCCGATTGTAAAATTTGAACTGTGCCACTGGTAATGGTTCCAATAGCTTTATTATATTCCATGTACCAAAGCATGTCCTTGATTTAATGTTTAAAGTTGTCAACAGTTGGCGATCTTGATGGCTTTTATTTGTTATGTTTTCTGTGATCGGAGGATTTTAAGATAAACCACTCGCATATAAGACTTGCACGGGGGCTGCCGGTTGCAGCATCCAGACTATGCATGTTGCTGTTGTAACAGACTTGCTGTCATTTAAATTCTTTCCTGAAATTTAAAACAAAATTTTTAATTATTTGCGTTATTGTTATTAGCCGGCAATTGGAATTGGAGTAAACTAGCTACCTCAGTAGGTCTTAACCGGAGATCTATAGTCCGTAAATTTGTGGGTCTATTGGGACAGTGAAAGAGATGTACTGTAGCATATGCTTTATAAATCGGACTAGGTATGTTGTTCGGGTTTGTTATTTATTAGCGCAGTCCACTCGCCAATATGTGTACTTTTTGTTCCTTCCTATCACTGCTGCGTGGGTTTTCATTCCCTTGTTAATTTGTGAGAGTATTTTTTGTACACGCACTTTCACTGTAGTACAGCATTTATTGGTCGTCTACACTTCTCTTCAGTATTTGATTGTCAAAGCTAAATTACAGTGCATGCAGAGTTTAAACATTTTTCAATGATTTGATTGTTTGTTCAAATAGAATTCTGTAGGCCTCTATTAGAGTATTAAAAGGATGGCCTTAAGCTAAATCTATTGGCGTTTTCTTTTCTAAAAAAAAGTGTTGCATAAGTGTTACATGTGACTTGGCAACATTTTTAAATGCTCCCCTAATTTTTAAGAAGTGTTTCATATTTTACGTTTACAAAAGAACACAAATTTCGCCATTAAACAATAAAGTAAATTCAATTACAGGTGGTGGCAAGACTACAACAATCCAAAGCTAACAGAAACAACAGATGTTTTTTGTATAGCTTTGTTAGTTTTTACGGCTCGAAACTTGCCACCACCTTGTACTGAATTCGCCTTGATCTAGTGCCGCACTCATGCCCCTTTAATTAAAATGAATGTTGAATATGTAGCATTTTTTTTTAATTTTAAAGGGTACATCATCAGAAAAGAACGCTTTACACTTTTAAAATAACACATGTTTTTCCGAAAAGAACATAAAAAAATGTAAAAGGCAGAATAAATGCTGAATTTTACTCAGAAAAGAAAGCGCCATATGATTTATGTTTCACAAGAATACACTTTATGTACACATATTTACTAATATCGAAAAGTTTTTATTTAGAAACTCTATGATATAAAAAGTGTGTATTAATACTCCGTTTTTTCCCCAAAATCCATTAATATTCTTTAGCGTTTGTCACAAATTTAAAATTTTGTAAGTATTCCAAATTTTGCTTGGACGTGAATTGTAGTGCAAAGTGCATTCATTCAATTGTTCTTGTCGATACGAATAAAAACAAATTGTAGGTGTGTGAATCTTTAGCATTTTTAGAATTTTATCCATCGAATCAATACTCTTCACCCACAAAGATTCTTAAGCAGACCAGTTAAGTTTAAATTGTAGTTCACGTCTATTGTACTCAATTCTATTTTTTTCTTTTCGTTATTTTGATTAGGCTTCTTTTATTTTTCTGTTTTTTTTTATTGTATGTATATTCTTTTTCGAAATCTATACACACCTTTACAAACACACGCAACTACATATTTACTTACATGTATGCAATTGTCACATTTAATTGTGACAATTGCTCTGAATGCCAAACACGTCTAAATCTACTTTATGAAACTCTGGTTGGTTGGGGTGGGGTGTTTATTGGCAGAGTTTATTATTTTTCCTTTTTTTGTCAAGGAGAAAAAATTAAAGTTGTTAGAGAATTAAGGAAATAAAACGAATACAAAAAAAAAACTTAAATCTTTGCAAATGTTTAAAACACACAAATAAGGTCAAGCGCTAAACTAGCTTGATCTAATAATAAAAATACCTTAGAAATGTCTGAGCTTATGCACATAGATAGCGTTGCCTTAAGCGCAAATGGCCCATGTACATGGACACTGGACGTTATGACAAGCCACCTCATGCGAACACAAGCCAGAGCTGCAATATGTATATACATATATCTCGATGTATTATCTCGGTACGTTAAGCCATTTCGCTGCCCGCTTTATGGCAAAGATTTTCGTCTACAAGACACTGTTGTCATCCGGCAACTTATAAAGGGCCTCTAAACCCAGTTCCATTATGAACATACCTCCAAGGTAGTTGGCTCCTCTTGGAACCATCGGTGTAGACCCTTAGGGTTGGTTCCAAAGATCGCGTACTATCGGAACGGAAAAGGAATCCAGAGTGCAATACTCCAGTCCTGCCAGGTCAACCGGAGCGTGCAGTATAAACCATAGCTCCGCATAGACCCAAAAGCATGGAATGCAAAAAACGGGATTTTCAGGAACGGGACGTATCTTTTTCTAAAATAAACAAGCCAGCAAATAAATTACAAAATTTGTATTTGTATTGACTAATCAAATTCTAAAATTTAATATTTTTATACTAATCCAGCATAATTTAAGGTTATAACTGAAGAAATTCTGTTGTTATCCTTAAATAAAATACTCTGACGTTTTAAACTAATTGGCTCAAAACTAAATAAAAACTTATTAAACTACCAGTAAAAAAAAACAAAAATTACTAGTGAAATGAATTATGACCAAAAATTAACGCAATATTATCCCATTCTAAATCAGAAAATTAGAAATTCAACCAGACAGCGACATTAGAACAACACGAAAACATAGACAGTTAATTTAATGACAATAAAAAAAAAATATATAATATGAGTACCCCAACCACAACAGGGATGGCAAAGCGACATTGCCGCATATACAAATTGCATTCTTTTAGATAAAATCAAACATTCCAGCTTCAAACACACAATAATCACAGTATAAAATTAGGCTTATATTAATTTATAAATATTTACTTAATTCGGATTAATTTTTTTGGAATTTCTGCCCAGTTTACATTACTAAAGCTACGGTCACACTTATTAAATATTTGACCAAATAAGCGTAACCCCTACTTTTGTTAATAGTTATTGATATTTAGCATGATGTTAATATCACAAAATAAACTAATTAAACTACTACACATAGCAACAAATTGTTGTTTGTAAGATGTGGTATTAGTATCAAAATAAGTATTGGAATTGAAGGAAAAATTATTTAGTTTTCTTATTGGTCCCGTTTTTTTCGTCAAATATTTGATAAGTGTGACCGTACCTTAAGACTGTTCGATACTTACATCAGATACCACTGCGTAATGTCCTATATGACGATCAAGAAGTTCCACTTAAATGCAAGTAATACTTTGAACTTAGAATATTGTAAACAAATTAAAATTGTGTTGAATTATCCCCCACCGAAGTGTATGGATCATCTAAAGGATAATATTTCAGTTGTTGCTGCAATAATATCTGGGATCCAACAAAGATTAAAAATGATAGGGCTCTTTAAGCCTTCTTGGCTTGTTGAGACCGAATGCCGACCAGGGTTCCTATCTGTCTGGTGCCACGGGGGTCGGTAGCCCTCCGGTCAGTAGCATCGGACTGACTGTTATCAGAGGCCCCCGGTGGTATACTCTCTTTGGGAGAGATGTCTTCGTGCTTGAGATAAGTTCTGTGAGAGGCACGTTTTATGAGATAGCCAAATTGGGTATTTGCGTTGGAGTTGATGATATGATGAAGATTTTAGAGTGTAAGGTCGAGGGACTAGTAAAAGACCAGTGAAGACTCTAAAACAGAAAACAGATGAAAGGTTGTGGTATTGAAGTGCGTTGGTGGTTTCTGTACTGTTAACCATTCAATCAAACATTTCCACCAAAGCAGAATTGTCAATTCCCGTGAATCGTAAGTGAGCATTAAGACAAAAGGAGGTTGCGACAACTCACTAAACTCTTCACTCGTTAACCTCTTTTCACCACGGTACTGACAACATGTAGCTAGTGCACGGCTAGGGCTCGTCGGGCTTCGGCGCTGGTACGTTGCAGCAAAAAGAGATAAACTTTAATAAACATTAATAATTGTGTCAGTAACAAAAAAAATTTTTGCGATTCTTTTCATAGAAGTATAGGTGTCGTTACTCCCAACCCTTCCCTAAACCATGGCAGTATAAAGTCAGTTTACGACTGCCCTTAATCTACATCATGTGAATCCAGGGGGAAAGATTTCACTGGCTATTCCTCAATCAGAAGAGGTTAGACAGATCCGGCTTTACACAAAGGGCGAGAGTATAATTTTTGTCGGAATATACACCCAAATTGCGATCTGGGTGTGATGTTTAAGATCTACCATGAAGTAAGGCCATATGGCAGGTGCTTATGTAAATCATTTCCACATTTGTAGTTACTTAATTTTTTACTTGTAAACTTTGAAAGATAAAAAAAATGTAGTATGAAAAAAGTACAATTGTACTAACTTTGCCAACCCTGGCCCACATAAAACCATCCACAGCCGTTTACGCACCCGTATAACAAACGATGTTCAAACATTAAACGATACGTATTCATTGGTTACGCATAAATTATAAAGAAGATTGTTATTCGTACACCCAAACACAGATTCATATCGTTTATATAAATGAATTGATATGCGCGGTAATTGTCTCGGAAACAATACACTGCATAAGAATGAGAAGTGAAGCAATAACAACAACAGCAAATTGTATAACAATATGTAATACAAGGATAATGCAAGTTATAGGGAAATTAAGCAATTTTCTCCGTTAAGACAACAAAATAACGAAACTACTGAAAAAAATTTTCAATTTTACGCTTTTGACTTTTTGTAATGCAAGAGAGAATTGAACAGTGGCATGCTGGGAAATGATTTTTAATTTTTTCTTTTAACAAGCAGCCAAAATCGATTCAATTATTTTGAATTTTAGGTAGACCGGAAATGGTTATGAGTTTAAAGAAAAAATTATTTGAATTTTTGGATATACCCGAAGTACTTTGTTTTGGCTCTTTTCTAAAACTTTAATTATTAATTTAAGGAGTTTTTTATAAATATATTTTGTATATATTTTCTTTTTTATTAGTTTTCAACACTGTGGACTGGTTTACAGTTATTAAAATATACAGAGGTGGAGTAAATGCACGAATTGTATTACAAGGTACTATTAAAAGTACTTTAAGGTACTTTTTAACATAAATAACGCAAAGCCAAAATTTATTGCAAAACTTGAGAGTAGAAGGCATAATTAATGCCGACCACACACTACACACGTTCAGTGTTCAAAGCAGGCACTATACAGGCGCGTTTGTGTAGTGTATGGCAATGGTTTTGCATTTTACGTAAAAATCAAAACGTGTTTGATATTTACTCAAGTTTGTAATACTGTGTAATGAACATAAAGGTTCATTTTGGTCAGCCGGATGACTGTAGTGTCTTGTATGAAATCTCTGCTTTTGAGCAGGCGGCTAACTGCCTAAATTAAAAAAACAAACATTTTTTCTTTAGGATTTATTTGCACATGTTGTCTGCTTCGCTTATAAATTGAAAATACAAAATTTTACTTGTATAGTGCAAGGCGAATTTACTACAGGTGACGGCGAAAAGTCTGCTAACTTTGAAAGTTTGAGACAATTTGTTTTGTTTTCACAATGTTTTGCTTAGAAAGTAATGATTTCGAGCCGTAAACACTAACACTGTAATGCAAAAAACCTCTACTCTGTCTGCTGTTTTTGTATTGTTGTAGTAATGCCGCCACCGCGTGCATGAATTCGCTTTGGTATAGTGTGTTTCACAAGTTTCGTTTAAGCAGTGCCGCCCGTCTTTAGCACTGAACTTGTGTAGTGTATGGCCGGCATAAGGAGTAGTACATATTGGTAATCGTGATTAGGCTAATCAAAGTGCTAGTTTTTTCCTTCTCTTGTCCAACAATATTAAGTGGACTTACTAATATAAACTCATGCACTTAAATGTCTCACTGGAATAACTTTATACTGAATAGTTGTCAAAATGTTATAAAGTACCCCAAATGCCACACACTTCCCAAAATCGTAACATTTCATACCCAACATCTCTTGGATAACTTAATGAATATAAACTCATGCAACACAGCACGATGCCCTTGCCATTCTTACTCCGGAAACACACACGCGCTTTTAAGGAATACCAAACAATATTTTTGAGGAGGAATATTTTTGCAATAATTAATAAGTTTGTCTATATTTGTGCTTTTGCAGAAAGTGGCTGTATGTTTGTTTATTTGCCAATTCAATGCAACAAGGAAGGAGACCGAAACTGAACTCTGAACTGTTTGGTTATGCACGAGTATTGAAAAACATCCATTTATGGAATGTATTAATTAAAACAAGAATGGCCAACCTTTTGAAAATATGGGGGAGAATAATTTAATAGTAAGTATTTAGACTTAAAATGCCTTCGCACCGACAAACTACGTCATCTTTCATTTGCTTTAAGTGTATGAATGTGACATTTATAAAATTATAGCAAATACAACAAATATGACACAATAGAAAACTTTGTGAATTGCCTGAATATGTTTCGGTTAAAACAGCATAGACTTGAGGCTTCATTTTAGGTTGAAATCTTTCAGTGCAAGATTATTGTATATACATATGTATGTATTTATTAAAATGCAAGGTCTAACTCATTCATTCATTCATTCATTCATTCATTCATTCATTCATTCATTCACGCACTGACTGACTCATCAACGCCCAGCGCAAACGGCTAAAGTAAGAGACTTGAATTGTGGCACACTGTGATCCACTAAGAAAGGATTTTTTGAAATTCGATAGCTAAAAGGGTAAAAAGGTTGAAATTTTGTAGCCTAATCAGCCTTATTCCAGTTGTCGCTGTCGTAATCGATCAAGTCGTTTTTTCAGAGATTAAAGTAACACACAGCCAGTGTTCTTTAATCTCTTACAAAAAACGACTTGATCGATTACGACAACCGGAATAACGGAAAATATCTCCGAAATTTGGACAGATGTAATCAAAATTCAAAAACCATATGAAAGCTATCAAAAAAAGCTGACGCGTGCTAAATACTCTTTTTGTCTATTGTACTTTTAATGGGTTTAAGTGTTTCCCCACTTTAATGCATTTTTATTTTGTTTTTAAGTACCATTTTTGTAAGACCAAACCATTTACTTGTGCAGAGATTTGAATCCAGGCAACTACAAATAACAAACGCAATATTTGTAAGTGTGAATTCACTTCTTGTTTCCGAGCTATGTTTTTGTTTCGAACAATTTTTATATGTATGTAGTTTGACGTCTCTCTTTTTAATTGTTCGGAAGCAATGAGGAAATTCACACTTGCGGTCAATTTCAGTTAAAACTAACTACTACTGTAACTTCCAATTCAACATATGTACGCCTTTGGCAGTTATAACTGACAGTTAATAATAACTGAACTTGATGAAATTGGCAGTTAGTCTAGAATCGTACGACCGTATTATTTAATTGACAAATACAAATGCAAGTTTTACATAAAAGCATAAACTCTTGCGTGAATAAAAGTACTGCACCCAGGGCTGCCAGATAAATTTGTGAGAAAATCGTCAGTTTCCTGAGAAAAAATAAAATTATCATCTTTATCGTTTAAAAAAATCGGACAACTTAAAATTAATGGGAGTCTCATGAAGTGCATCTTCGATCGTCGATGACCTCATTTTTTAATCGTTGAAGACTCCTCACACGGGAAAAACTGTAACACGAGTGAGATTCTTTCAAAGCACAGCGAAAGAGGCTTCTTCAATCGTTGTGGGTTTAAGATGATCTGATGAGACTTTCATGTCAAGAATCGTATGAGACTCATGTAGATATTCTCTTAAAGCTCGTGAAACGCTTGCCGTATAATTGCTAAATATTTAATTTATACAGAGAGCCGTAAATGGTTCATTCGATGATGGTTTGGCGAAAGATAAACAAAGTGTTACATTGTTGTTTTTGTACTCTGAAAATAATTAAAGATTTTCTTAAGACTTGCATATTACAGCAGCACGCGTTTTCTAGTTTTTAAACGCTTTGCAATTGGAAAATCCGATTTTCACAGCTCGTTTAGTAGTGAAGTTAGCTGCTATTGTTAATTTAGCTATTTTTTGATTAATCTAGCGTTTTTATCTCTATTTTTAATTATAATTTGTGGGTTTTATTCAACAAGAAAGCGATCACTACTGTTTCTGGCACAATGTTGCCGCTCTTGTTTTGGTATGGCGTTGTTAAGATACGGCTGTTAAACTTTCCAAGATTAAAAAACGAAATTGTCAGGAAATTTAATGTTTTATTCAGACATTGGAAACTGAAGAAATCGTCACTTTTTAGAAAAAAATCATCAAATCGGCACTTTGCTATTTTCGGAACAAAAAATCTTAAAAATGACTATAAATCGTCCAATCTGGCAGCCATGTCTGCACCATTTCAGGAGCCTAATTCTGGCAGTCGTGATCGAGTACTTTCTCGATTCAAAAGCAGTTTCATTTCTAATTCTTTCAGTCGATACTGAACAAATCGAAATTATTTTTTCAGTACATATTGTGAAACTTAAATTAATTCTTTACAACACTGAAAAAATAATTCCGATTCGTTCAGTATTGACTGAAATAATTAGATATTAAATTGCTTTCGAATCGAGAAAGTACTCGATCACGACTGCCAGACTCAGGCCCCAGATTTAAACGTAAGTCTTTCGCTCTTTGATAATTTTTTTTTTAACTTTGCGCTCTACCACAGTTGCCAACTTTTTTTGAGCACTTGCCGCCAAATCGGACCTCAAAGCCGCTAAATATTTAATTTAGCAGGAATTTTCTGAAAAATACCGCAAAACCCTAAACATTTTTAAAAGTTTTGTAAAAATCTAGATGCAGGTTACTTTTTCATAGGTATACGACTCTTAAATTACGTTACATACTCAGGTTTTTAACTTCCCTATCTATTTGATTCACAAAAAAGAGTTTTGGTGATGTATTCGGCTGTGCCGAATCTTTGATATCCTACACCTACAGTTAGAAAATTTCCGGAGTGGCCTTTATATGGGGCATATGGAAAATTATGGGCCGATCTTTACCAAATTTTAAAAAATTTCAAAATTTGTTTTTGTTTGTCAGTTGCGCAGTAAGTAAAACCGTGAACATAAACAAGCCAGAAAAACAAATAGACTTTATAAGAAAAAGTATGAAATCTGTAATTGTAAAATTTGAAAAAGGGTTTTTGTAAAACGTATTTTTATCCACGTTTGGCATTTCAAAAACACTAGATTTAGCGGGAAAATCTCTTAAATGGCAACAGTGCGTTCTACCCTAAATTTTAAACCAACAACTTATTACACTGCTGAAAATATCTTATAGATATTTTTTTATCAAATTACTTACAGAAACATCAATACAGTTTTTTTTTCGTAAGTAGATCCAAAATTCAAATATGTAATTGTATACAGCTAAGGGTACTTAATAAGTCGGTTCTGTCATTATCAGTTACTTGTTTGTAAATATTTATGCTTTTTTCCAGCCAAATTGTTGGCAATATAATGAATTTACTTTGCAACAAAGTTTGCACATCCAGATGGAACTAATATTTACAAAAGTGTACGAAGGACTATACACACATGTAACGTACACATATTCCCAACTATACACTTTCTCGCTCTCTCTCTTTCTTTCATACACAAACACACTTAACAACTGCGTATGTGTACGCATTTTTCAATTAAAATGTTTCACTTTTCGAGCGTAAAAACAATTTAATTAACAATTCATTATAATTTTAATTCAAATATGGTAATTTAATTAAAATAATTGAAAAATACATAAACGAAAAAATTGATTTTGTTTCAACTTTAACTTGTTTTTAAACAAAACACAAAAAGTAAAATAAATAAAACATTTTGGCAAAATAAACTCGTTGCTAAATGAAAATTTCATAGAAAAAAAATAAGTTTTTTGCATTAATCAGCAGATTTCATATTGTAATTGGCTTTTGTATTTTTATTTATATTTATTTAATTATGTTTTATATTTAAAAAAATTAATTTTTTTATTACAACAACAACAACAACTCATTAATCAGGTTAAAGCAAAACACACGTTGATTTAGAAAAAAAAAATTGAATTTAAAAAAGCGACGTGTGCAAAATATAAACCAACAATTTGGTTTTCAAATAGATTGGATTTCAATACGATCATTTTTTAATTTCTTTTTATTTTCATTTTATATTTTCCAAAGGGTGAATGGCCTCAATAATGCTTGTGTTGGCATTATTATTTAAGTTTTTGTAATCAATATTTTAGTTTTATAAAAAAAACAATACGTATTGATTTAAATAAAACTGAAAGCGCTAAAACTGAATTATCGATTTAATATTTTATAATATACATCGTTATAGCAGTCTTGAGAAGTCTTGATCTTAAAAATCAATCCGTTTTTGTATTGCAAACCCAGCAGGTCATATCCCCTAACTTTGAGTTCCTATTTTGTCGTAGAACAGTTTATTTATAACTTCTTGAAAAATACATACATTTTGATCTTAAAAGCTCAAATCAGTTTACATGACCAAAGTGATTTCTATCTTAAACTGCGTTTTCAATTCGTAGGAACTTAAATTTAAAAAGAAATTTTGTTATTGATTACAATGATATATCGAGTAATACC
Organism: Pollenia labialis; assembly: GCA_949318255.1. NCBI lineage: Eukaryota > Metazoa > Arthropoda > Insecta > Diptera > Polleniidae > Pollenia > Pollenia labialis. The sequence continues at coordinate 25,594,390 of OX439141.1, read as the reverse complement.
CGCAAAAAAAGCTTAAGCGACATAATTTTTAATTTTCATTTTTTAATAATTGACTTTATTGACAACACTTGCATCATCTCCTAAAATGTCATGGTCACAAAACTCCACGTCTACAACTGACATGATTTGCTGTTATAACATGATTTTATAAAAGCTTTGTTAAAACATTTGCATTAACAACCGTGAAAAGAAGAAAACCTCTAACATGATGAGTCTACACTAAACACTAACATCATATTTGCGTAATGTTAAACATTTCATGTCAGTTGTAGACTGCATGTTAGGTACCGTTACGATTTTATAGCAGAAACAATTTTATCGTAAGCGACAACTTTCATAAAAAATTTATTGGAAATAAACAAAAAAATTTTGTTTATGTCACTTAAGCTTTTTCTGCGGTTATGGCTCGATATATAACGATGTAAAGAAATAAGATCATCATTTTAGAGTTTCTTTATTCCTAAACTTCCAATTCGGTCTAACGTGAATACCTTCAATATAGAGGAAGAATCAAGAGAGAAGTAAAGAAGAAAAGGATAGACAGATCGATTTAAGGTAGTTCAAAGATACTACATGGAACTAAACTCCCTCTACAGTCTCTTCATCAGAAACATCCGTCCTATTTCCCTGACAAACCCCATTAGATCGACTGGATTACATCCAGCGACACACCCCAGTTCATCGTGAAATAGATTTCCTAACCATTTCTGCCTGAGACCCAAGAACACCCAAGACAGTGGCATAGTACATGCTCAATCGTTGCATAAAGCTTTCCACGGATCTCTTGTTGGTTGAATCCATTTTTTATATACAGGATTTGATTACCAAGCCCTTCTATACTTTTGACCGTAGCAAAAAATGTGTACACTAACAAATATAATTGAACCAAAGACGAAACAAGAGGGTTAAAACTGGAGGATTTACTGATAGATGTAAAAAGTGTCAAACGTTCTAATATCACGTTTGAAAATATCCACTGTTAAGTAGTTATTTTTTAAAAAATGAGCTAACGGGAAAAATGAGGAGCCAGGAGTTATTAAAAAGAGCCAAATCCGGCCCCGTAATAGCTAAGTTGGCATCACTGCTTCTGTTTGGATAAGTGCTGTAGTATCTCTTATCCACTTTCTCGTTAATATACTATTTATTGCATTCAAAATTTGATGAATTCCCTTTAAGAAAAGAGGGATCTTATTTTCGGTAATTGACGATGTTCGGCTTGTCGTATTGCTATCCACCACATAAAACTGTATTTAGCTCCAGATGCAAAGCAAAAGTCTAGAATCTGCTAGGGGCAGTCTTGTGCAAAAATAGTTAATTTAGTATTTTGCAATAGCGTAAAGAAAGGCATTATTTAATTTCATTCAATCTCAATCGCATGTTAAAAGAAATCTTCAGATAAATTATTTACAAAATGACCCCTTAAACACCCACCCTTGTCCAATTTTATGACATCTAAATGGAACAAAACTTTTCATTGTCCTTTAAATCGTCGTTTAAATTTGTCGCCAAACAATTTTAAAGTTTGTTCTTGTCATAAATAACAAGAAGTAAAACAAAAATCTTTCACAAAGTTTTTTATACATTTTTTTTTTTTTGGAAAAAAAATATATTGAGCGTAAGAAATTTTAACAAAATTTTTTATTAGAATTTTACGCAGAATTTTTACTGCAGAAGAAGAAAATAAAAAAAAAAGAAAGGACAAATAAAAAAAAGCAACAAAATAATATGCCCTCAACGGCACGTGTTGGTGATTGAATTCAGATATGAAAAGTGTGAAAAATTTCATGTTTTCTCAACAACACCAATAAGACTCTAATATTGTTACTTAAAGGAACTTTATTCCAAATGCCACAAATGCTGGTGCTCAAGACCAGGAAGTGACAAAATTTTAATTCGTGCGGAAATACTGTAAAAATTTTGTTTAAATCCATAAAAGAGAAATCAAATCAAATTAAAGGAGTAACAATAGAATTATACACTTGTATGAGTTAGGTTACATGTATGGTATTGGTGTTGGTGCGACAAACACACGTACACATTTTACTTACACACGATTTGAAATGATTACAGGAGTTTAAAGGTTTTTCTTTTTTTTTTTTTTTTTTTTTTTTGTAAATTTTTAGTAGTTCAACTTTTAAGTTTTAAATTGTTTCTTATGATTTATTTAACTAATAAATGCAGAGAAGGTTGGGGAACATCAGGATATAAAGATTTATTGATTTATGATTTCACAGAAAGGGGTAAGGATTTATTATTAGAAAAAGATCCGTAATAAAGTATTTTTTTTTGTTTTGTTTCTTTTCAATTTTAACAAAAAGAACGAAGAACGAGGTTAGGGTTTCCACGAAAAACATTTTTCTTTCCCCTGCTTTAAAAAGGTCAAATTTGTGTACCTAGAAAAAATTAAAAATAGTTTATAACCACCGAATTCATAGAATCAAGCAAACAATTTAAAAATATTAAAATATTAAAATATGTTTTTTTCAATAAATGATATTTTTAATTTTAATTAAAAAAAATGTTCAAAAAACTTTGCCGTTTCAAACAATGTGTTAATTGATTGAATTAACTTAAGCTCAGGTTTTGGCATTTCTCGACAATAATTCTACAAGTTTAAATTATAATTAATTATTGTGGTAATTTTGTTGAACTATTTATGGTTTCTAATCCAACATTTCAATATTTTCTTAATCAGGCTTAAGTTCATCAAATTTAATTTTCATTAAATTATTTTAATGAAGAAAGGAATTTTACAACATGAAAATTAATTAAAATTGTTATTGATAATCATTCAATCTTGACTGACCTGATATTCGAACCCAGGCGGCTGGTTACCCTGACATGTTTCGATCGCTACCACTCGATCTCCTCAGAGGGATTTGCCGTCTTACACTCGCAGCCATCGATGACTGCCGACGTCAATAGTCAAACATCAATTCTTAAACCAAATTGTATTTTAACCTTTGGTAGATCTAACTGCCTGTTTTTAGAAAACGTAAGCAAGTGAGTGAGTGAGAAATTATATTGAAAACAAAAACAAATTTTCGTTTTTTATTGTTGTTTTCAATATAATTTCTCACTCACTCACTTGCTTACGTTTTCTAAAAACAGGCAGTAAATTTGCTTTTTTAAATGATTATCCATTTGTAATTGATTTTACATGTTTTTCCTTTACCTCTGATTTTTCGTACTTTTTTTGGAGTTTTAAATTATTTTATTTTAAACGAAAAAACCCAATAAAGATTTTTTGTTATTTAATTAATATTTTAATTCAAAATATATTTCAAAATAACTAAAATGTTAATTAAATCAAAATTATATTTTGTAATTTTCTTTCAACAAAAAAAATAATTGATTCAATTATCACATTAATTGAAATACTTTTTAAACCATTTTTTTAATTGATCAAAAACTAATTTTTCTGTGTACACAACATTAAAATATGTAAAAAAAAAAATTTGGTTAAATTGCCCAACTCCATCTTAGTCTGCTTTCACACGTTTCATCTTTTGATGCTCAACTCTTATGTTTTTAGGTGAGAAAGGAAAGATGAAAGGGGGTTAGTACGGAGATGCCTGTACTCGGTCAGTACGCTTTATGTTCTTATTCGTTGGTATATGCACAACGATGGCTGCATGTAATTTGTTTCTTTTCTTTTTCTCTTTGATTCGCTGTTAATAAAATTGTTCTTGTTTTGAAACGAAAAAAGTGGAAACCGATTGCTGCGTGTGATTATATTGGCATCTTTAAAAGGAAATTGAAAAGAAGTTGAGCATCAAAAGATGAAACGTGTAAATTTAGACTTAATAAGCCACTGTCTCCACGAACAAAACATAAGCCCACCCTGGAGGAAAATGATTTTAAATAAAAGCGCGAAAATGACAAGGGGTTCAGTGAGAGAAAAACTTTGGAAAGAGATGTTTTTTAATTTCATGGAGTTTTTAGACGCTAAATTTTTGGAATACCCTGCCAAAGCTATTGACTTTAATTAAAGTCTATGTGACATTTAATTGCACTAACTGCCAAGTTGTCAGCGTCAAAAACAAACATGTGGAGTGCTATATTCGGCATAACCCACAATTGCGTCGTTAACGTAGGTATGTATTTTGTTTATTTTTTATTAAATTATAAGAAACTTCCAAAATTATTTAAATTTTTGTGTGTTTTAATTTTCTTGAATTTTATTTTCAAATATTTAATTTGAAAACATGAAAAAAATTCTATTTTATATTTCAATTTTCTTTTACGATGACAATACGGTCGCAACCGGATTATGAAATATAATTAGATATACGTCGGTGTACGACGTAGATACGCTTTTACGGTTGTGTGCTTTTCTATAAAATAATATCAGCTTTAATTTGGCAACGTATCTACGTTGTACGCTACTACGTTCATACGTTGCAATTGTGTTACTTCCCTTATACGAATACAAAAAAAAATTTTCTTTAAAATTTAAAGAAAAAAAATTTATTGTGTTTTTGTTGAAGAAAATATGCTTTAAAAGAACGTAACTTACAGAACTCATTGAAACATTCATAAATTTTAATTTTTATTCCAGAAATTAATAAATCGTTCAATATTTACAGGGGTGCTCTGGAAATAGAAAACGTAAAACTCAAGAATTTTAAACGTCGTTTTTTAATAAGATTTCTGTAGAAAAAGAATTTTATGACAGCTTTTATACAAATATTTCTCTATTAAACAGAATGTTTTAACAAGAATTGTAAAAATTAGATTAAAATTGTATTAGAAACAACTTTTTAATTCTTGCGTTGTGTAATGTGATTGATTGATTACACAGCACAACGAAATGGAGCTTTTAAAAATCTTCTTATTTTTGCATCTGTTTTTCTCTACCATCTTTAGTTTTGAAGATTTTGTAATTTGGTTTTCTGCATAATTTACAAAATTGTTTGTATATTTCGGTCCGTAATGAAAGAGATTTTTGTGTAGATATTTTATGGTTTGAAATGTCGTTTGTAAAATATTTGGAGAATAATACAAAAAGGTGTAAATTATGAAAATATTTCATGCCACTATATTTTTTTTTTAGACTTTTACACGGCATAGAATATGACGTACATATCATTATATTGGCAATAAATTTTTCAGTTATCTTTCATGCATTTAGTCTTACAAAATAATCTTTATGTTTCTCTTTGAACATTTGATTTTATTGTGTTTACAACAATGTATATCGCTACCAGTACCAGTAACAATATATATTAACTTGCAACAGTTTATTTCAATTACATTTACACGGGGTAAAGAACAATATTCCCCGCCTCCACTTTCTTAAACACATCTCCTTCTAACAACAATCATCGCCACTTTCCGCTGAGACTTATTTCGAAATTTATTTTGTTTTTAATAGCCCGTCCGTCTTCCCCTGATATCGCATCCTGTACGTTCATTATACTATTTGTTGTTTTCATTGTTACCAATAATGAGGGTCATTAAGTCATTTTGTTTTTGTTGCTTTCGTTCGTTAACTTGGTCATAATAATTTACAATGCATTGTTTGATGTCGTAGTAGTTAGTGTTAATGTTTTTGCCGCCCTGTTCTACCACCGTTAGAATTACCCCACATGTCAATGTATCTCAGTGTGTTAATCTCTTAATGCGTTTAGTGTAGCAACAAACCATTCATTCGTCTATTTTTTTATTGATAGACTTTTATTGAAACGATGTTCACATGTGTGTAAATATTCGTATTTATTATGAAATGAATTGTTATGTCTAGTATTTTGGCCTAAAAACAAAAGAAACAATGTGCACCTCTGACCAGTTTAAATACAATTCCAACAATTTGTTATAAGATACGGAAATTAACAATTAATTCATTTACCACAAACAACAATATCTCTTTTATGAGGCCTTTGGTGATTACAGGAATTGACAATTAATTCAACATTTATTTATGTTTCAATGAGGCAATTTTTGCTAAAACTTGTAATAACATAATAATAATGTGCAAAGGAAAAATGTAGTAAAATTAATAAAAAAAGTTAGCGAGTTGTATTTTATTTTAGCGATATAAATGAAAATGTACTCATACACTATTTTTCGTAGACATTTGATAGCCACAACTCAATAGTGGGCGGGCGGAGTGGATATTATGCTTTGTGTTGGGTGTAAGACTAAAATTTACACCTTTAAGTAAACCAATTAATTCAGAATGAGATTCTGAGACTATCTTACGATGTCCGTCCATGCGGCTGACTGGATGCCTTTCCATATATACATGCGTTTTTATGTGACCATATCCGAGAAAAGGGACCTAGTGAGAAAAACTCATTTCATCTTATTCTACATCCTTTTAGGTACCAGTATCCACTCTTAAGTCCAAACTTGATTTTTTGACACACTACACACAGAAAAAAAAATCAAGTTAAAAACGTCGAAAACAAGGTTGATTTAAAATTTTTCGGTGTTGATTTTGCTTCATACGTTTTTCATGTTAATTCAACCTGATTTTATAATTAATTTCGAACAACATTTTTTTCTTTTAAAATAACTATTATTCATGTTAATTTAACATTGCAGTAAAGTTGGAGCAAAATGTCATTTATATTGAAATAACAATCCGAATCACGTTGAATGAAAGTTATTTCAAGTTGAAACAACATATGCATTTATTTAAGAATAATGCAAAACACTTACCCCTGTAACACATGTTTTACTTATTTTGTAGTCTCCTTTGTTAACAGATCAATAAGCAGAATGGCCCGATATGGTTTTCGTCATCATTCTACTTTGAAAACTTAATTTACTATTTAACTAAATAATTTTAATTAAAAGAATACGGGAATTGTCTTCTTGTTATAACATATTTTAAGAATGAAAATAAAAAAATGAACATACTTAATATAAGACAGGTTTTTATGGTTTCAATATTGAATCCATATTTATTTATATTTTAATATTTTTGTCGTTCGCCGGCGTAATAATTAGAATTAAATCTATTTAAAGTTTGCAACGTCCGGCGAATTTTCGTCGGCGCCCTTATTGTGTGCCTTTTCATATACACAAATATTTTTTATTTTTGGCGACGAATATTCGCGGCCAAAAATTCGTTGTTCGTCCCAGTTGTGTTCCTAGCATTAAGTCGCCCTTATTTCGGCATTAGTAGGCTAGAAGGGTGAGTACTGCCTGCTGGTTTCCCAGGCGAGTACGCATCATTCTGGAGGGAGACGTAAGAGGGTGCGTGTGTGGTTCAACCAGGTACCGGCTTACAACTAATTTACGATGCCGTCGACCGCTGCAGGTATCAACTGTGCAAAAAGCATTTGGAGTAGCCAAAAAAGTCTTTATTACATATGTTATAAAACAATTCTTTACCAAGTCTGTTGTTAATAGATTAGTCCGAAATTCACTATAAAAAATCCTTTAGCTAAAAAGGGAGATATGTATATTTTTTTTTTTTGGGTTAAGCCCGCATTTTACCGCAGTAATCGTATTCAGAATTCGCTTTTATAGTGGGCATACAAAAATAAATACGGTCCCTTGTAGATCAGAATTCTGTTATAAAGTAGATCTAAATCTCAAGGACATTTCTTGTGTTATTTTAAAATTAGTCCTATAAAGCTGTTCTCTTTTATTTTTATACCAAATTTAATACAAATTTAAAAAATTCAATAAAGATTTCTATCAAACTGTTCTCCATTCAAACATTAATGCACAATTTACTGACCACACACACACTGTTTAAGCAAAGATAAGCCTTGAAAGAAAATCAACTTTATACTACATTAAAATCCACCCCCAGCATTTAGAAATCCCATAATACCTACTCGTACTTCTCATAGCTACTCGAAATTATGGATACAAATGTTTTATGGTGAACCACAAACGAAGAAAAGGAACCAACAAAAAATATTAAATTAAATATCATGAATGTGTAAATAATTTTGACCAAACACAAGAACACACACGCACACCAGCTTCCACTCACTCATATTATTAAACAAATTGCCGTTACAAAAAAGTGATTCAAGATAAAAATTTATAACATAAAAATCTGTTTTCAGGGGATGATGTCCACTAAAAAAAGGGGTCAAATTTGTACATGAAATTTTTTATGCTTAACAAGTAGGAGTACTTACCATTACTAAGCTGGGACGAATTTTATATACTTTACACCATAGTTTTAAATTTATTTTATTTTATTTTAGAGATTTCGACATACATTTTTTAGTACATCAGATATTGGTACAGGATCCCATAAAATACGAAGGCTAAGGATAACGGAGAAACACAAAAAGTTTCGCTTACCATATCGCTTACGGAAGACGTAAATTTTATATGGCGAGTAGCCACTTTGAAGCAATGAATTTTTGACACAAAAAGCGCTTTAGTTAAGTCTGGTTGAATTCTCTATATTCTAGACTATATGTTAGATAAACATGTATATCAGCGGTCATAAACCATAAGGGCCTAACTCAAGAAAAGACAAAATTGAGTTTTTAGTACCGTCGTGTTCAGCGTGTCTACATATATTTTCTATCAAAGCAAAACAAAAAAATACGTTTCTTTAGAATCTGTGAGAATGTAAGCCAAAAAACCCGACTCCTAATTTTCAGTGAAGATTTTAAGCTTTAAACTGCTTTCCTAAAGCAGTCTTATCGAAATTTTCTCCTTAGGCGATTATCTTTATCGCCAACGAAAAACTACAGATTACAGAAATTTGGTTTTCTAAAGGCCATGTCAGATAAAATTTTTGCTTCGCGTTGCGTTGCGTTAGAGATTCGCTTTGACATCCAAGATGAAATATTCATACGTATACGAAACATGTCACATAAAGTACTTTTAACGCAGAGCGAAGTGAAAAGTAAGGCAACTCTCATCTTTTTGCGCGCTTTGACAGTCTGCTAGTATAATTATTTGTATTTATTTATTTTTAACAAACAATTCGTGCGTGTTGTGAAAGTGTTTATTGTGGCAGACAGCTTTTGCGTTACCATTTTCTATCAAAGTTAGAAACGTCACGCAAAGCGATGAAGTTTTATCTGACATGGCCTTAAATGTTTCATTTGAAACTTTTCTGTGGCAAAGATAATCCGCCTTGTCCTCATATGCTAATTATTTATTTGCCGTACAGATAAATTCAATCAGTTGACTCCCAACTTTTGCATCTATTTTAAGAGGTATTGCCAACTGAAAATAATATTTTTGCGGGTATATTTCGTTAATGGACAGTTACAGGCAGTTTGGAGATACATTAATGGTGTTTTCTTTTCTACAAAAAAAATGTGCCTTTTTTTTAAAAAAAAATTCAATTTGGGGTCTTTCTTAAAAATTTTGCTCCCGAAAAGGGTGGCTTGTTTTATTCTAAAAAACTCATGCTTTTCGGGAGCAAAATTTTTAAGAAACAGACACCAGATGGCATTTTTTTTTAAAAAAAGGCACTTTTTTGTAGAAAAGAAAACACCATAAGATAACGACTTTTAGGCTGTTACGACTTATGACCAGTGATCTAACAAAGTAAGTAGTTCTATGGTTTATGGGATCTTTAACAAGTTAATTTCGTCATAAATACCGACAGACGAATGTTGTCAACTACCTTAAGATCTAAAATATATGTACATACTTTATAGGGTCTTAAGGCCCAAGTACACTGATCAAAGTACTCATCAAGCATTGTGGATATGACGGCGAATATTACGTCCAGCGCACGTACACGTTGAATTCGCCGGCTGGACAAGCATTTGACAAGTGTATTTGGATCAATATTGTAGTAATTACAAGCGGTATGACAACTTGTATATGATCTTAGTATACCTATAGTGGAGCGTTTTAAAAAAAACACTTAAACTTATATGATAATTTATATTAGAGGGTGGAGAAAAATTTTAACAATATGTGTATGTATGTATATACATAAATGACAAACGTGTTCATTGACTGTCCGTCCGTTGGTCTCTCTACAAATCTTGTTAAATGTGTAACTGGTTAAACTGACCATCATCTTTACGGTTCTTGTAGTACGGAATGTGTACTTATTCATGTTATCATTGTGCTTGATTTAGTTCAAATATTATTAGCTGCATAAGTGTGGTTATGTTTGCTCATTTATACAATTTATATTTCGAATTTTTTATGTTCTTGCATACACATGAGTTCAAACAAATAAAGAGGGAAGATTGGGGAAAAGAAAACAGAGACGTGATTTCTGATCCCATCGTGGGAAAACAATTATTTCTTTTATCCTTTCTAATTCTGGGAGAATATTTGATAAGGTTAAAGATTATACTGATTTCGTTAACCATAAAAATTTTTATGAGCAACACATCCCGATTGAACTCTATTAAACACCTATTTCGGGAGGAAACTAATATGGCGGTAAAGTGAAATATTTGACTTCGGGTTCCCGATGTTTGACAACAGAGACAAAATTAATGTTATACAAAAAATTCTTTTAATACGATTAAAAATTAAAAATGTTGATTTGAATATTGTTAGATAATTTTGGCTGGTTTAGTTTGGTTGAGTTTCAGTTTTCCCCCTTCAACAGCAAAGGCTCTAAAGAGGAATTATCGGCCATGTTCTGAAATCGCAAAACGCCAGCTTGATTTTATGGTGTTCTGAAACTCGTGCGTTTAGCTTGCGATCTGCCATAGTTTCTTAAAGTTCCCTTAAGCATACTTTTGCAATTTGAAGACACCAAACTTCTTGCGATTTACATTACACGTGTTATGCAATTTCAAGTCAAGATCGCAAATGTTCACGATATTTTCGTGAAGCCATCACGAATTACGGCTTACGCCTTATAAGTCTTCTTCATATTATTCTATCGACGACATAACCTTTATGTTGCAAGGCAAAGCTTCCAAAATCATAAAATTTTGTAAAATTATGTATAACAAACAATGATTTTTCGTTGGTTCTCTAATACGTTGCAAAAAGTTAGTTTCAAAACGATTAAGGACGAAACTCTTAACACGCAAAGGCAGACAAAGGTAGACGGCCTAATAACCCTTAAGAAATAATGACAATTAAGAGCGAAATTCTTCCCCACCCAGTGAAGTTTTACGAAAATGGCTCTGTGCAATTCTTCTTTAAGCACTTGAAATCTTCAATTTTTCGTAGAAAATTATGGCGAACCAGCTCTGCATCTTTCTCTCTCTGAAATAACTGTTAACAATAAATTCCATCGCTTCACAAAGTTATTTTAAGAAAAACAATGATTCGAAGTTAAAACTTTTAGATGTTAATGAGGGAGAACCAGCGTGGCCATTTTGGCATTTTTGCAGCTAGATTTAGCATTTTTTTGTCTGATTTAGCTGCAAATTTTTCATTTAGCAGTTAGCATTTTGTTTAGCATTTTTTAACTACATATATAGCATTTTTTAGCATTATTTAATTTAAGAATATTAAAGTAATCTTTTTTGAAAAACTACCACACTCTTTTGTTGAATGCAAATACAAACCCCTACTTTTTTGCTATAGAAACTGTACAATCTTTTAAAAGACCTTTCATATCAAGTGGTTTTAAAATTTGATCAGTTTGATCCATTAAATTCATTTTAAGACCATTTTTTCCCTCAATTACGATTTTGAATTTTTTGGAATCGAAAAGAGATACCCAAGGCGAATTCATTCAAGGTAATCTCGGTGCTAAAACAAGTACAACTCGTACAAAAACCACAAGCATTTTGTTTTTGTAAAATCATTGTACAATGCCATAAACAGAAATTGTCTTATTTCACAGAAACAAAGATAATAAACAAAATTTTGACATCAGGGCTTTTAAGACCACCTATAATAAATTTGACTTGAATTGAAAAAAAACAAATACGAATTACATGCCAAGATTTTATAGCCCAATTTATATGTCATCTTAGAAAACTGTTTAAAAACTAATAAATGCAAATTAAGCGAACGAAAGAAGAAATTATTGATTTCACTGTAGAAGAAATTACAACTTTGGAACATCAGTGGATGAAACCAAATTCATATGACAGTTGATTTCTGGATAAATGTATATGGATATACAAATTCATTACATGAATATCCATTCAGCGAATTAGTTTCTTTTGCTATGCAGTTCTTGGTCTTGCCAGTTAGCAACGCGGAAGTTAAAGTTGGGTTTTAGTAATATAAATATCTAAAAAACGAAAATTCGAAACAGAATGACGTTAATATATTATAATGATATCTTGATCGATTCTTCAGAAGCTGAAGAAGAATATTTATTTAATGACGTATTTAATTTATAAAATGATATATTTTATTAAACATGTTATATAAATTTTATTAAAATACTAAATAATTCCCATTAATGGGTCAAGTTCCTTTGATTTTTTGTTATGGTATGGTACCTTTTGTTTAAAAACATTTTTGTACGTATGTATATAAAGACTGAAATATATTTCTTTTATAGTTTTAAGACTTTTTATGTTTCATAAATATTATATTGTTATTCTTTAATCAGCTTGTTCTATTGATACGATGTGAGGTTATAGGGAAGAATTATGTAAAATAAGTTATGTATAAAGGTATTTTAACTAAAATAACAAAAAAATAAAACAATTTAAAATTTAGCATTATTTTTTGGCAGTTTAGGATTTTTGTTAGCATTTTTTAGCATTATTTTTAAGCCGATTTAGCTGTAAAATATTTTTGGATATGGCCACACTGGGGAGAACACAAATTTCCATGTTAAAAATCTTGGAATAGGATCTTCAAAAAGTTTTTGCTGTTTATAACTGTCAGATACCTGTTGCCAGAAGTAGACGTAGCCAAATATAGGTTTCACCTGCACAGAAAAAATGTTTGCAAAAAATTATTCAATTAAATAATTAATTGGTGTACATTAATTATTCAACTGATTTTTTGTTTGCTACAATTAATTTTTTTAATCAAAACCCATAAAATTAAATGTTTGTGTATGTGTGGTGTATTTTTTAGCTTATGCAATTAATTTTTTAATTGACTAAATCTGTGTCCCATGACTCGAAAATAAAAATCCGTTAATTGATATGATCGATTCCTTTACAGGGGCAAAATTAGTAAAAAATTTAATTGTCTGAACGACTTGTTTAATTAAAGTCGATTTTCTATTTTTTCTGTGTGGTTATAATTATGTGTAGCCTGAGAATCACAACAAGTGTAATTACATAGAAAAAATTTATGTGTAGTAGCATTCTAGACTTTTGAAAATGGTGCAAGGAAGTGAATGAATTTTCTGCCTTTGTACGAGGTTAAGGCTACACAGGGCTAAATTGTTGGGCAGCTTTTTCTTTCATGGTCTAACAGATGTCTTTTGATGTAAACTTCAGGGCATCATCCGTTTTATCAAACATTTTGCGAATTAGAAAACAAACGGTAAATAGATGAAAAACTTTGTGAAGCCGCTTTAAGAGTACCCAGAGTTTTATTTCTGATTCCATATCATGTAAGTAGAAATATCCCAATAAAAAATGGAGCTTCCAACGAAGCAGGTTTGTAAGTTTTGCTTGCCATATGGCTTACGGAAGACATGAACTTTATATGGCGAGTCCCCACTTTGAAGCAATACATTTTTGACTCAGAAAGCTCTCTATTCAGCGCATATAAAAATTAAAGAATCCGCTTTACTGAGCTACCTAAACAACAGCGGCAAGCGTTTTTTTAAGCATGAAAATTCTATTGCCAATACATTTTCAATAAAATAAAACGACCAAGCGATTTATCAAATAAGATTTCCCAGACGGGTGGTGTTAAATTCGTGTTCTAAAGATATGTTGATATCTAAAGGTATGTTTCGTATAAACTGTGTAAAAATTAACCCCCGTATTCACAAACGATTATTAAATTTAACAAACGATTATTAAGGATAATTTTCATAGTAAATTTGTTCTTTAAACCTTTATTAAATTTGAAACATTTTTGTGAATACAGGCATTAATGTTTTGACATAAAACCAGGCCTGCCAAATTTGCCGATTTATCGGCATTTTGCCGATTTTTTGCCTCTAGATTATCAAAGTGCCGTTTTGCCGATTTTTGCTCCAAAAATGCCGATTTTTTTGATAAACATCTAAAACACTGGTAACTTTTTGTTGAATTTAGTGCAACTAGTTAATTTTAGGTAAAATTTAAATACTTGTTTCATGAAAAAGAGACAACTGTTATTAATTCAGCGCTTCTACTTAACAAAACAAGGGTTAAATTTGTTTGTTATGTAGATATGTATAACCCATTTTATTTGAAAATGTTTCAATTGTAAAGAATAAAAGACTTGATCAAAACAACAAAAAAAATCACAAATTTTTTTGACAAAAGCTTAAAAGAAAAAAGTTAAATCTAAAAATATAAGGTACTTTATGTTTGAGTTTGGAAATAGATTAATACTTAGAAAAATGTTGAGGCAAACTAAATTCATATTCACTTTTAAAGAAAAAATTTAAATCATAAAAGCGCAATTGAGGATGATGCAGGTACATAAGATTACCAATGTTTTGTAAGAAAGATTTAAAAGTGGGAATTCTCCTGGTGCATTTCTAACAAGTTATGGTGCTTTTACATTCTTCCGCCAATGTGGAAAGAATTTTTAGCCAAGTCAACTACATTAAACAAAATTTTGATGTACCCTGCAAAATTAATCTTTGAACGCAATTCATCACTCTTAAGATTGCTTTAAGTTAAACTATTTGATGCTGATATTAAAATTTTGGATTTACAAAAAATGTCAAGCTCATATGTATCTATAAAAATCAAAAGTACAAAACTTTAATACAATTTACCCTAAAATACAGAATATTCACATTTTTGTTTTTAATGAATTACAATTAAATTGTAAATCTTTTATTTTTATTGATGCTTATGTCATTTTATTAACAAATGTTATGTCGAATTGTTCTGTTTTGTTATTTTTTGTCAAAAAAAAATGTTTTACTTTATTTAAAATAGATATTTTTGGTTTGCTGATTTTTTGCCGATTTTTTTAAATTAAAGTGCCGATAATGCCGATTTTTTTTTTTTTGAAAATATGCCGGTTTTTTACCAAAATCATCTGGCACCCCTGCATAAAACAGACGCTTGCCGCTCTTATTTAGCTTTAATATTCTCTTTTAAAAACCTGCTTTGCAGTAAGAGAATGTCGTGACTCTTCAAATGCTATAGTGTTGTTTTTAATTTGTTAAGAATTCTTTCACTTTCACATTGAAAAGTTATTTTCAATGGATAAATATGAAAGTGATTTACTTAGGGCAGACTCTATGGAATATGCAAATTTTGATGTATTTCACAGAAACTTTTTTAAAAATTATTGCCACTAACCACTATCATGTTTTAAAGATTTATGACAGTAATTTTCGGTTGTCGATCTTCTCATGGATCCCGAATATGAACCGATCCTAACAAAATTTGGTAACACAATATATATGTATATGCATGCATATTTAAAATATACATATGTTTTTTAATAAGAAGCCGAATTTCACAATTTTTAATACTTTTTTGTATCAAATTTAATTAAAATGTCTATTTAGCTTTACGAAAAATGACGGACGGGCATCGTAAGATCGATGCATTAAGTGTTTCTGGTTCTATACGTTATGAATATCAACACAAACGTTTAATAGCCTTCAAACTCATTGTGTCATGGAAAAAAATTTTTGACGACGGCTCTGCCCTTAACTGACCATTTTTTATTAATAATATTCGTAACCAAAGGTCAACAAGACAAGCAGTAGATGTTCAAACACGTGAAAGAAGACACAAAAAAAAAACTTTATAATATAACAAACGATGGATAACGATAGCCATGGATGGATAACACGTACGTGTTAACAAATATTAAAAGGGTGTTACCAGTATCTAAATAATAAAAGTCATTCTTGAACATACATACAGGCATATGCACTCATATTTACATGTTCGTAAATACATGTGCTTGGATTGAAGAAGGAAGTTTTATGAGGGATGCTCAACAACCATGTATGCAGAATTTAAATTATCTCTATCAAAAAATCTTTTACAATATTTACACAAAAAAAAACACATGCAAAAATTTTTAAAGCCTATTTATTAAGGGAGTTAAAACTTTTTAAAAGAAAAGAAGAACAGGAATCAAAACAAAATTGCCTACATAAAGTTAATTTCAAAAAATTTTGAAAAGCTTAAATAAATAAGTGTTATGAAATTTCCTAGTCATTTAAATATATTTCTGTGGCATTTTGACAAAACATCTTAAGTCAAATTCAAAATGTTAAAAAAAATTTTTGTTAATCATAAAAATTTTCATTCAAAAAACCTTTTTGTTTACATTTTTAAAATTTTGTATTATAAACGAAATTTTTCTTTAATATTGGTTTTTTTTATTATTTAATAAAAAATATATTTTCAGCGAGTTTTTTTTTAAAGCTTTTTTGCTATCTTATCTCGACTTCAGATGTTTTGTCAAAATGCCACAGATTTATTAATTTTAAAAGTACACATATGAGTAGCTAAAGCAAAAAATGTTTTATTTTTTATACCCTTCGCCGCATTCGATAATGGTTAAGGTATTATAAGTCTGTTCTGATGTTTGTAACGCATGAAATTAAGTTTTGAAGGCAACTTTAAGTTCACATTTCTACTAGAGTTGCAAATTAGCGATAGTCGGCCCATTTGATCCCAGCAAAAACTTTACTTACCTGGTAAGTTAGCAAGTAATGTTGGAGAAAATAAACACTACTTATTTTTCGGCTGAATAACTACTTATTTTTGTTCGAGTTGTCCACAGAATTCAGTACTTACAATACACTTACTAGAAGCCAAAAAGTATCTAGTTATTATTTAACTACGAGTAAGTAAGTTGATTCTTACTATAAGCCAAAAAATCACTAGTTAAGAGACCTAATAAGTAGTTATTGAACTCGTTACCAGTAATTAGATATTCAGTACTGAAAACAACACAACTTATAAGTAGTTATTGAGCTGATTATTAGTAAGCAAATATTCAATAGTGAAAATAATAGTAGTAATAAGTAGTTGCTGAGGTCATTACTAGTAAGTGGTTATTGAAGTTTTCAGAATAATGACAATTGTAATGACAACTACTTACCAGGTAACATATGAAATTACTACCACCTATTACCAAAATTCAAAAAGTTTTTCCTGGGATATTAACGAAAGTTTAAATATCATGTCATAACTGCAAAAAAAGCTTAAGCGACAGCAACATAATTTTACAGCAGAAGGTTTCTTTTATATTTTATTTCATATAAATTTTGTATGAAGGTTGTCGCTTACGATAAAATTGCTTTGCTATAAATTCGTAACGGAACCTTGTGTGACCATGTGATTTAAGAAGATGATGCAAGATGATGCATCATGCATAAAGTCATTTATTACGAAATATTAAAATAATGTCGATTAATCTTTTTTGCGGTAATGCCTCGAATTATGAAGAATTTTAAACTTTGTTTTGTTGCTAACTTGAAGTATTTTTATATTTTACAAGAAGAATTGTAAAAGTTTTTCTTACCATATCGCTTACGGAAGACATGAATTTTCACAACACGATCGATTTTGGCTTCCCATGCAATGGAAGTTTCCACCACAGAGCACACAGAGGCGTCACGAGACAGAAAATATTGTAATTTTTTCTGTCTTTTTCTTCGAAAGATGCGCTTTTTGAACATTTTGCCTTGATTACGCAATTCGTGTTGATAGTAGCGGCCTGTTTTTACACATTGCCACTTTCCTACCAAAAAACATTTTCTTTCTCTTTCTTCGAAAGCTGCCCTCGCATATGATTTAGGCATTTTTCATACGTCACTTTTTTCATCTCTTTGTGGTTTCCACAACGCGTAGTTTCACGCTTTGGACTTCAATTGGCCACCAATATCATGCGATTTAACGCCGTTAGACTTTTTGTTTGTGGGGCTACGTTAAGGACTGTCACTACGCGGATAATCCCCTCACATTGGAGCATTTGAAAACCAACATTCGTCAAAATCTCGCCGAGATACCGCTCGAAATGTGCGAAAAAGGAGTCGATAACTACCTCAAAAGTATCGACTGCTGATACCGATCGAAATTGTATTGCTTGCGTAATGGCAAGTTGTTGGCTTAACCCAATGTAGCGGGTGCTGCTTAAAATTTGCTACTAGCATTACTAAAAGCAGCGGAGGTGTGTGTGTGTGCTGGTTGCTCTAACACTCATCTAAATTTTTTACACATTTTGCTCAAATGCGACCGGAATCTGTTTTGCTGGTAACTCCATAAATTACTATAGGGTCAAAGGTGTAGTGTACCACATGTTCGAGCCCGCCTTCATTTTTACTTTCTTACTTATTTATCTTACAATGAATGACTAATAAAACCTATTGAAAGTTTTCTAATCAACATTATTTTCTTGTTAATTTATTATCATTATTAACATTTGTTTAATTTTACATACTTAATCTCCATAGAATATTTAGAAATTAAAAGTATTGAATGAGCTTCGTTCCAAAAGTATCACTCATTAGCTTAATGAGTTGCCAGTATTCCAAGAGTACTTTTCTCTTTATGTATTAGGAACAAAACACTTGAAACAAGAACTTTAAGAAACTAAACAGAAAAACTTTTCTAGATGACGTTGTCAATATCATTAATTATACGATGTGTTTTAGTTTTTAATGAATATGGGGATGATTTTCAAAAGCTAATAATTTTAACAACAAATTTATTTGTAAAAAAAAAATAGTGCTAAAGTATTGGTCGTAAAAAAAATGTTAAATTTTTTTCCGATTTCCGAAATTAGGGTTTATTTCAATGAAATTTTGAAATAAGGATCCATATATCAAATACAGACGATACCTCCAACTAAAGTGAAATGAATTTAGCCAAATTATTCTAAATCAATTGAAGTTGTAAAATGGAAGGTGGAATCTAGCCTCACCTATAGCTGTTAAATCATATCTGCAGTTTCCGAAAAGGAGTTTTTACGCTAAAAACTATCTACATACATATTTCAAATGTCAATTTAATGGCTAAGAAATGCATTCTTTGCATCATTAAGAAAGAGGAAAATGTTATTGTTATTAAACAACCATATTATTACAACTAATGTAAACATAATAATGTTATTATTGCTCATAACATAGTCGTAGACATCAATAATATGGTTTCGTGCTCCTTAAGCCTGGTACTCTGTTGAACATTTCACGTGAAATGCTGTCAAAACGCATATGGTAAAAACTTGTGCGGAATATCTAGGAAATAATGTTGATAAAATTGTTCTCTGTTCATTTTGTGAAAAAGTTTCTGGCAATATGTGTGGTTACTAAATAGAAAATTTGTTTATTTTATTTTATTTTCAATAAGTTTCGACAGAATTAAAAAAAAATAAAAATAATCGCAAAAAAAAAATAAAATTATAAACAATTAAACAGAGCAACAAATAAGCGATTTAATTTAATTGATTTTATAGTGGTCGGTAATTCTTGCTTCGTAAATAGTGATAGATAGTGACAAGGTTTTATTAAAAAAAATTTCTTCAGTCTATAAATATGTAAAGAAATTTGCTCCGGTGAAGTTAGATAGAGACTTAATTTGTACATTAAAGCCCTTTCACACTATTCTACAACTTATAATATTTTTGCTCTTACAAAATCCAATGATTTTTTTGTCTGATTGTCAGAAAATCCAATAGAAAATGTTTCTAAGAATATAGACAGCTGTTCATACTTAAAAAAAAAGCATTTGTATTTTTACCATATCTAGACTTTTGTAGACTTCGATGGTTGGCAATAACGACTAAGAAAATACAATTATGGTTCCTCTACGACTTTCATAATGGAGGTTAAGTTCAAAAAAAGATGAAATTCGTACGACTATAATTTATAATAAATTGTTTTCACACTTTTATTTATTTTGAATTTCTTTTAGTTTTTAACAAGTCGTTGTACATAGTATTTGTTGTAAAAGTAACGTCCTTTTACACTAGTAACATATCGCTGGCTTAACATGTAAAGGCTCTAAGTCCACTTTTTTAAGAAATTGAGATTTTAATGCAGTAATGTGCAATAAGTAAAAATACATTGTTTACAAAGAAAAAATTACAGTTATCTCATTTTTTGTTGTTGTTTTGTAGTGATGAGCAAAAGCGCTAAGTCCAATTTATCACAAGAAAAAGCTCTAAGTCCCAATTGAAAGTACAGTTTAACCATTTCTCTCAAATTTTTCCATCACATGTATTTTGATTGTTTTTTGTCTCTCCTGTAAAATTGTCAAATATGGACTTAGAGCCTTTACATGTTAAGCCAGCGATATATTTATTTTTCAAATTTTAAAAATTTCAGATATAATAGTTTAAATACTTCTCTTCATACTTACTTAGATATTATTATATTTAAGTGGTTTAAAAATATCCTTTTAATAATTTTCAAATAATATCGTTACACATATTAACTACCCCAGTAAATAATTTTGTAATTTGTCATATTGATTTCACGCTTTTCACACACAAATTTATTTTATTAACTTGCTGGTGTAATAAAATGAACCCTCTTTTATACAATTTTCCAAAGAGAAATGCGAATTATAAAAAGGAACTCAATAAAGTAATTCAAAAGATATCCATCTACTTGCGAATACAAATATTTCTATTTTTCTAATAATTTCTATTTAAGCAGCGTTTATAGAAATTTATTGTCTTATTTTCTTTATAATTTCATAAATAAAAATCTTTAACGGGTTTTAAGTAGTTTAAGACGGCTTAAGAAAGCAAAAAAAACTAGAATTAGAACCTTTAAAAAAAAATGTAGGACTAAGTGAAGTTAAGGAACATATTTTGTGAATTTTAAAGAAGAAAAAAAACACTCGAACTTTTTAGCGTGTAGTAAATAAAAGGGTTAAATGCCTTTAAAAATATGTATATTTAGTTAGAATTGTATTATAATATTCCTTATTTATGCATCGAAACGAGGGTAAATTGATAATTTATAAAATGTTGGATCAAATCCTATAAATTGGATTTGTCGCTCATTCTCAAAAATTAAAAAATTACAAAACAATTAAATTTCATTGTGTAAAATTGTGTGCAATTTGTAATTGGAACAATATGGGTCAAGTAAGTCATCGTTCAGACTTGCAATTTTTGTTGCAGCAATACTTTCAAATTAGTTCAGACTTTCTTGTCTTGCAATTTTTGTATTTTGTCCAGTTTTTCGTATTCTCCTTTTTATTTTTTATATAAAAATACAATACACCAACAGCCAATTTTAAATTGAAAAATGTGAGAATTACAAAACCACACAGAATTGCAGAGTATCTATAATATAATAACTGAGTACCCAAATCTTCATACCGCTCTCGCCAATAAACTCAAGAATTGCTGCAACTAACATTGCAGGTCTGGAAGATGACTGAGTAAAAGTAATAAAAAGGCCGTGACATTTCATGCGTTTAATTTTGAAAAAAACTTGCAAAATATACTAACTTATATGCATTATTAAGCGTTATATGCTAAAAAATATGCATTAAAGATAGAATATGCAAAAATATGCACAAAAAAATCGATGTAATTTTTCAGCAAAAATTGTTATTCTGGCCGTCGTGATCAAGTACTTTCTAAATTCGAAAACAATTTCATATCTAATTCTTTTAGTCAATACTGAACGAATCGAAATTATTGTTTCAGTGTTGTAAAGCATTTATTTGAGTTTCACAACACTGTAAATATAATTTCGATTCGTTCAATATTATACAAGAAATTAAATTGCTTTCGAACCGAGAAAGCAGAATCAGGCCCCTGGTTTCAAAACAATAATTTCTAAAGGGTTTCGTTGCAGATGCGTTTTATCGGCTGTTCTGGGCCTAACTGAAATACTTTTCTGGACAAACGATAAGGTCGAAGGTGCTTGCCTTTCCGATCCCATCCTTATTAATATCCCTATTAATCAACAAGAGGGTATTAACTAAAAATTTAAAAATTTTCAGTAGAATCAAAACAATTTTTAATTTTACATTAAAGGCATATGAAAAAGAATTTTTAAGCCAGCCGAATCATTAGCAAAAAGTATCGATTGCAAAAAGTAAAAAAATATAAATTTCGAGTTAATTCCCTCTAGTTGATCAAGTGCGATATAATTCTTACGATTTCCATAATTTAGCTCAGTTTAGCACTTTGGTACCATAATAATACAACAAGACTTAGAAAATGCTACTTGTAAGAGCTCTTTATATTAAAGTGTTGAAAACTGTAGCTCATAAAGTTTTTTAAATAGACGAAAATATGTGTTAACTTTGTGTGGGGGTTGCACGTCCACTAAAAATTTCGAAAAATTATAAAGCCTTTTGTTTATTCTATTTTAATTTTTTTTAAGTCGCAACATTTTCTTATGAGTAACGAAATCCTCCTTTCTTAGAACAAAAACAGTATTTAACATTAGAATCATTACTTTACCAGGACACAAGGACATACAAGGAAACATTAAGCTGGATAAG